>JAKFHU010001066.1:0-2800000 GCA_023783475.1 Daubentonia madagascariensis | reverse complement strand
GGAGGTGTACAGTATTTTGTGTCAGAATTAGTTGGATGATGTATTAGCTTTTGTGTGGTTTTTATGCAGAACAAACAGCCCCAAATAGTAGTGCTTTTAACAACCCACGTTTGCTCTCACTGATGATGCACGTTGCCTGATTGTCGGCTGCTGCTCTGCTCCTGCTCCAGCACTGACTTCATTCTAGGAACATGCTGTTGTCATTGAAAAGAGAAAGGACAATGGTCAGACCACACAACAGTTCTTAAAGCTTCTGTTTTTGAAGGGGTGTGGCTTTGCTTCTCCCCTTCCCTTGGCTGAAGCAAATCACATATACAAGCCAGAAGCCAATGGGCTGGTACAGGAAGGGTAGCAAGTAACCGAGAAGAGGGCTGGGCATTGTGGCTCACACCTGTAATCCGAGTACTCTGGGAGTTGGAGGCAGGAGGATTCCTTGAGGCCAGCAGTTTCAAGACCAGCCTGGGCAACATAGCGAGACTCTGTCTCTACAAAAAATAAAAATAAAAAAATTATCCGGGTGCGGTAGTACCGTGCCTGGCACCTGGCATATTCTTTATAATTCTTTAGTCTTGGGAGATGCAGATAGAAATCAGGATGCTTGTGTCAGCCACTCTTTGCAGGCCAGACCTTGCTTGTTGGACAGTGATGAGGTTTTCTTTGGGGAGCATTGTTTTTCCAGAGTAATCCCAGCAAAGAAAAGAGCTGTAAGTAGACAAAAGTAAAAATCGATTGCAAGGATTCTTGAAGGTGTGTTAAGGAAGGTAAAGTTACTTGGGTGTTTCTTCTAAAGTAGATAAAACCTTGAGGTTAGACAAGCTCTTTGTGCCCAGACATTTGATGGGTGATCCTATGAGGGAGGGCCCATCTCTCTGATGTGGTAGGTGGCATGGTGTAGGCCTCAGGGTCAGGCAGCTGGGGTCCCACCTTTGTCCTGCACTAACAGAACAGTTCGTCCTAGGCATATGATTTCATGTTCGTTTTCTCACGTACAAAGTGAAGACTGCAGTGTTTACCCTGCAGGACTATTGCCAGGATACGAACCGCCATCTCTAAGGCACTCCGCATAGTCCCTGGGATAGCATAAGTGCTCGAGAATTAGTAGATATTAGTACATATCTTATTTTTTCCAGAAGCCGTGGTGTTACTACCAACTCTGCATTTCACCGCCTTGTGCACTCACCTGTGAATCTGTGACCCCTGCTCCTCTTGTAACCCCACTAAGCACACTTGGTTTCCCCAAGAGGTGTCCCTTGAGTTCTTGGAGAAAACGTGCTTCACTAACTCATGGCTTCTGTCCTTAGCTTCTTCGCATGAGGCCTTCCCTCTCTCTCTTGTCCACAAAGACACTTAAGGACCCCTCCCGTGACTGCTAGCGCTGGTGGCCGTCACTCTTGACCACACTAATGTCTGTGCCCGGGGGCTGTTTCCTGGTATTCCCAGTACCACTCAGGGGCTAGAGCAGGGATAACCCCTCTGGAAACCTCAGTGTGTAGAAGCCCTTGCAGTTTTCATGAGCGTGTACCCCAGCCCTGTGCTGTGTCACACTTGTTCACCTGGCCCTGGGGCTGCCCGAGGACTCCCTGCTGTGGGCTCCTCATGAAGACAGACGGATGCCTATGAGGGTCACCCTGGAGCATCGCTGTCCTACCCCTTCCCTTCCCCTTCGAAAGGGGCATTCACCCTCCTTCTCCCCTACAAAACCTGCCTGCAAATTGTCCGGTGGAATTCGACCATGGCAGGTGCTCTCCGCCACCAGCTCAACACACCTGAATTCCTGATTAAAGCTGTGATAACCGCTGCTGTCCTCCTGCGAGTATTACTGCGGATGCCTACAATGCTTAGGAAAACTAGCCAAGCACTGGCTGGAGAAAGGCCCCAGCTCCTTGTAAAGAACTTTCCCACAGAGAACACTTTCCAAAATTGGAACTACAGGATCCCAACCCCTTGTCTGAAACTGTGGGGGCCAGATGTGTTTCAGGATTCAGAATTTTTCAAACTGTAAGAAGGGGATATGCTGCATATTCTGTGTATTACAGGGGTCAGCAAACTTGCAGCCCATGGGCCAAATCTGATCTGTTTTTGTAAATAAAGTTTTATCGGAACACAGTAACACCCATTTGTTTACATATTGCCCATGGCTGCTTTCAGCTATAGGGGCAGAGCTGAGTAGTCACGACAGTGACCATATACCCACAAAGCCTAAAATATTTACTCTCTGGCTCTTTGCAGAAAGTTTGCTGAACCTTGTATGATATATCACCCCTGGAGGCAGCACCTGATGATTAAGCACATGAATATCTCGCATCAAAATGAATGAATGTTCACACTCAGTGGGATAAATAACTTCAGTCAGCTCTAGACAGCTTTTGCTACCAATGGTTATTGAAAGAGCTTTCTGTGTTGACAGCCTTTTGGGTTTCATAGGGTCCTTTCCAGCTTTGACACTGTGGGTAAAGGGATGCGTAAAGCAGACAGAATGAAGTAGAATGAGATGGTTTATTGTGTGTGTACTGTTTTGCTTGTAGCAAAACCAAGCTTATCATATCTTCAATACATCGTTTACTTTGAGTCCAGATTGCTGCCTTTTGCATTGGAGCCCTGAGGTATCCCCTATACCCTGGCTGGGGTGGGCATAGCAGGCCCTCTGGGCCAGCACAGGGCCACCCTGTAGCTGATTCAACACTGGTTGGTGCCAATCTCTTAATTTTAGGGAAGTGTGCGGGTCTTTGTGCCAGAGGGGACAAAGATGCATGGCAGTTGAAAGACCAAGCCCCTCCACCTTGGTTGAGTTCCAGGGACTCGCCTTCCTTGATACTGAGGCTAGGTGGGGCATGGGGTGGGATGCCAATAGGAGGCTCTGCCTTGGAGTATTTTATGTACACTTCAAAAATATTAAGGTAGTTGTCATTTAAATGCATCCTTAGATTTTTCTTTTTCATAGCTCTTTGTGATGTTTAATCAGTCATCACATATTTAATAATCTCTTGCTCTTGGCTGAGTGTGACACACAGTTCCTGCCCTCATCTTGCTGGAAGGTAAGGCTAGTGCATCCGCAATGCCGAAACAGGGAATGTGTTCCGAGTCTGAAGACTCTCTTATGTGATTTCGTGTGTAAAATCATTTACACAAGTTTTACATTTTTAGTTAAATTTAAATATTGGTATTTCCATCATTTTTTTGAAGATGATAAGCTAAGTAAAAACATTGTAGAAACTTGATAATGAACTCCACATTTTTTTATAGGGTATTAATGGGAGATCCCAAGATCCAGGCTCTGCTGCAGTCCTCTAGGTCATGGGCTGCCTTTGCTGTCTTCTCCGTGGCCTAGTGTGTGTTGTATAGTTGGCTCAAAAATAGTTACTGAAAGAAAGGGAGGGAGGAAATGCTGTCCTAGGTAATCAATAGGGTAATCTTTAAGAAGATAACATTGGTTAGCCTCCTCTCCTCCTCCCAAGTAGAGGTCTCTGTGCTGCCTATGACCTAGTAGAAGTATTAGTAACAATTGTCCTTTGCTTTCTCTTGGTGTGTGTGTGTGCATATGCCTGTGTACGCACAGGTGCACACATACTTTTAATTATATAAGCAAGTAGGATCTTTGTCATAGTCCATCTGGGCTGCTATAACAAAATGCCTTAGACTGGGTAGTATATAAACAACAGAAATTTATTTCTCACTGTCCTGGAGGCTGGGAAGTCCAAGATCAGTGCACTGGCAGATTTGGTGTCTGGTGAGGGTCTGCTTTCTGCCTCATAGATGTTCATCGTCTTGCTATTCCTTGCATGGTGGAAGGGTAGAGGCAGCTCCCTGGGTCTCTTTATAAGTACACAAATCCCGCTCATGAAGACCCTGTCCTCATGACCTAATCATCTCCCAAAGACCCCACCTCCTAATAATATCACCTTAGGGGTTAGGATTTCAACATACACATTTTGGGAGGACACAAACATCTAGACCATAGTAATGTTTTATAATGTTTGTTTTGTTTTAACAAGAGATGAATTTAAGACAGTGGACATGATCTGAGAAGAGACAAAACCCAGCCTGATGCTGTGGAAGACTTGCCACATCTCTTTAACATGTGCACTGCCAGATAAACAGCTTGGTCATTCTGTTCAGTTCTCCAAGTTGAGGGGTCAATTCAGTTTTTAAAAAGTGGTCCAACCTGTAGCTTTGCCAGTTTGTCCAATTATTTCATGAAATGGATCATTCATTCACAATGCTTAGTGCAGTGACTTGGCGTGAACACAGGTGGCGTATGTGAGTGGCCACGGGGAGAGGCACCTGTGGCTTTCTCTAAGGTCGCGCTTGTGTGTGTTCTGAGGGGTGCAGGTGAGAATTCCTGAGGCGGGTCCCCCATCCCCAAGGTGGAAGTCAGTTCTTCTGCCACGCCCTGTGCTCCCATGGCGCTCGAACAGCCCAGTGGGTCTCACCCCATCCTGCCCAGTTCCAGGACATCTGTGTGTGTGGCCACCTCCTCTGTGCCATCGTGGGCTCTTCACCCATCCGTTACGTGGGCCCCATCAGCACGGTGCCCCCAGTAGCCCAGGAACTCCATTAGTGTTTGTTTGGATGGTGGAATGAAGCTTTCTGGCTGTATTTTGACGTTCTTATCAATTAGAATATTAATGTGCCTTTGTATAGCACCTGTTCCTGTGCACGGAACACTTCTTTATAACAAACTGTTAGTCGGAAAGGATTTTTAATCTTCATTTTATTATCATCATATCAACAACATTAACAATTAATATTGATTGAGCCCCTATTATGAGCCAGACATAGTGTTCAGCACTATTCATGCGTTATCTAATTAAATTTTCATGACAAGCCTGTGAGGCTTTGCCCTTGAGGGAAGTGAGTCTCGAAGGTGTGAAATGACTGGGCTAAGGCCACAGGGCAGAGCAGGGACCCAAGTCCCATTGTCTGTGACTCCAAAGCCCTTGCTCTCAAATCTCTTTCCATCCCCAGCGGGAAAACACTGGAGCAGTTCTCATTTTGGACCTTGTATTGGTCTGCTCGGGCTGCCATAACAAATACCATAGATCCAGCAGTTTAAACAACAGAAATTTAGTTTCTCACAGTTCTGGGGGCTGGGAGTCCAAGATCAAGGTGTCAACAGAGCTGGTTTCTCCTGGTGCCTCTCTCCCTGGCATGTAGATGGTTGTGTCCCTTCTGTGTGTGTCTGTGTCCTAATCCCCTCTTCTTATAAGGATACTAGTCACATTGGATTAGGGTCTACCCTGTGACCTCATTTTACTTTAATTACCTCTTTAAAGGCTCTGTCTCCAAATACAGTCACATTTTGAGGTACAGGGGTTAGGACTTCAGCATATGAAGTCTGGGGAGGGACCACAGTTCAGCTCCTAAGAGACCTCTTCTTGCACAGGATCAGTGTTTAGTCCAGGGAGCAAAACCAGAATTGCTTTAATCCTTGTGATACATAGAATGACTCATGACAGAGCTCCTCTCCCTCCCCCTGACCAAAGACAGACGTGAGAGGGAGAGGAGGAGGCTTGGAGTCGCTGTCCTGTGGCACACGTTGGTTGAGGACCGAACACTCAGGTGACAGGTTTTTCACTGGCACCTTGGATGTGCCCAGTGTGGATCTTCTCCAAGTAAGAGACCTGGAGTTAGAGGAAGTCACATCCCCAGTGCTGCTGCAGGAACAGTGACCTTGTCTAGGCTATTGTCATTGCAGGGCAAAGTTTCCTCTACTCTTTATTTAAGTATAATGCAAGCAGAAAAGGGCACACACTCTACGTGTGTACCTCAGTGAACTTGCACACATGGAACACACATGGGTGACCACCACCCACAGAATACACAAGATAATTCCAGGACCCCAGCTACCCTCTCCCGTCCTGTTCCAGCTCCTGCTGCTGTGCAACTTCTGATCTCAGTTTTATTGTTCAATTTGTTCAATATATAAGCAAAGAGGGACAATGGTTATAGTACAAAGAATCATATGCCTTATCTTCATCTGGATTCCTTTAGACCCTCCTGATTAACCAAGTAGCAAAGGCAGATTAATCTCTAAACTCAGCTTCCTCTTCTGTCAAATAGGTGGACCATCTCTAAATAATAATGAATGTGGAATACCCAGGACAGTGTCAGGAACATGGTTGATCAGGATGGTATACTAATTAGCTAATAATAGGAAGGATGAAGAATAAAGAATATTGTACCTTTTGCTTTCTGAAATGAGAAATCTAAGGAACTGGCCTAACCAGGAAACAGCAGGATGTTTTAATTGGACATTTAGGAGGGATGTTTGTAAAGGTGCTAAAGGGGACTGGCCCAGGTATTTCTGCTGAGAACCTACTGATGGTCTGGATTTGGAATCCCTGGACAGTGCCTCCAGTCAATCAGGGTGTTTGGTGTTACAAGTTTCCTCCAGGAGGCCTTGTATAGAACTTTCTGTATCAACTGGAAGGAGCCAGGGAGCTTGGGACCTTCAGGGCTCAAGCTGTGTCTCAGACAGGGGAAAGTAGCTGCATCATTGGCAGAGGTGCCTTTGTCAAATAGCCTATCCAGACTAGACACTAGACATGGGGGCATTGTGGGACAGTCTCATGTCCTCTGCCACCTTATCCAGTACTCTTGTCCCCTGACAAGTTTGCATTTGGCACGTTTTAATATTTATCAGTGTATTTCCTGCTTCTTGATGCACTTGCACTGCACAAGAATTGATTTTCAAGAAATACGTTTGATTTTTTTTTCTTTTTGCACACTGATGGGTAGGCAAAATGCATATTTGCATAGAAATAATCTCTAGTGAGCTCTGTTTGCAAGTGTGTCAAATTTATAAGTATCACTACTGTTAAGACGTATTTTTGGATAGGGATTTCCTCCTTAGTTTATTTCTCCTTTCTTTGTTCATGTCTAGGTCACCACGCACTGCATTTATTTCATCAGGATTTTGTTTTTGAGCAATTCATTTACCTGGATTGTGTTTCTGGAGATTTGAAGCATCTCACTATATTTTATTTTATTTTATTTTTTTACATTGCCGTTTCAAAATAAAACAATCCCACTCGAAGGTTTGAAAGGCTCCTTCTGTTGAAGGTAAAGCCTGTGGCAGCCTTTTACCTCCTGTCTCTTCTCCCACTGCCACCTCGGTCCACAATTTATCTTTGAAGATGCTGGGTTTTAATAGGCAGGGTATAGTGCAGAAACCAGATGGTTTTAACTCACACCTGTGAAAATGCTGGGGCTCTGCGAAACATTAAAGTTAATGGCCAGCGTGAGGCTGCCAAGCTCAGTGGAATTTTACGTAACTGGAGTATCATTCTGGTTAACTGAACTTTCGGTTAACTGATTGTGCCCCCTCCCAACCCCCTCCCAACCCCGTCCTAATCACTGCCCGGGGGTCTCCTGGCAGGCGGTCTGCTTTACCTTCTCGCTCACCTGCTCAGCCCCACCCCTTTCCTCCCTCCCCTGTTGACTGATTGCTCTTTCCCTCTTGGCATGGCTGGCGTATGCTTTTCTTCTCCCCCAATGCAGGTGCATTTCATTCCTATTTTCCTGTGTCTGGGAGCCTCAGAATTTGGCTTTTATTGGCTGGCGTATAACACTTGCTCCTTCGCTCACTCCTTTAACCAACCACGTGTTGCTCTGATCTCAGACAGCTGGACACAGGTTCATCTTTGAATTTGTCCTAGCTGTTCTTGACATTTTAGTGCTCCCGGACATCCAAGCTCGTTGTCGTACTGGTTGAAGAAAGGTTTTGGTTGCCCAGTTTTCGGCTGCCGAAGTTTAACTGTACCATTTAAGCACACCTATATTTTATTACAGAATAGCTGGGCCGCAGGTAATTCAAGGAAAACCTTGAAAAGCTGTGACTATTGGGAAGAAGTGTGGGGTTCTGTCTTTTTTCTCTCTACCCTCCTCTTCCCCAGCATCAGGTGTCTAAGTTCATGCTCATAAATAAAGCAGTTCTGACCCTACCATGATGAAACTTTCTTTAGAAAAGAACCCAGAGTTTTCTTCCTCTGGCAGATGTACTGTGAAGTGGGCCCAGTGACTTCCCACTTCCCGGTGTCCATGCCCTGGTGTGATCCCCACCCCTTGAATGTGGATGGGACCTGTGACTTATTTCCAAACAACAGAATATGAAAGAGATGATGGGATATTACTTTTTAGGTTAGGTTACATTATGTGATGAAGCAAAGGGACTTTACAACTGCAATTAAGGTCTCAAATTAGACAGATTTTGAATTAATGAGACGGGAGACCATCCTGGGGGGGCCTGACTTAGTAAGGGGAAAAGCTCATAAAGAGGAATTGGAATCAGAGAGCCTCTCTCTGTGTTGCTGGCTTTGATGAGATAAGCTGTCCTGTGGCGAGAGAGCCACACGGCAAGGAAGTCCGTGCAGGTGGCTTCTAGGAGCTGAGAGTACCCCAAAGCAGCTGTCAAGAAGGTGGAGACATCAGTCCTACAACCAGAAGGCAATGAGTTTTTCTAACAACCTAAGGGAGCTTAAAGGTGATTGAACTTCCCCAGCCATGTCTCTGATGAGACCACAGCCCCAGCAGACAATTGGATTTCAGCCCAGTAAACCCTGAATTGAGAACCCAGCTCAGCCACTCGCAGACTCCTAACCTATAGAAACTGTAGGAAAATAAATGTGTGTTGTTCTAAGTCACTAAGTTTGTGGTAATTTGTTACATGGCATTAGAAAATGAATACACTCTGCATAGAAGACAGAGACAGTACCTTTCTTTGACATGTGGCTGTACAGCAAGTTCTAAGTTACTCACCGGGCCTCAGAGGATAGACAGGAAATTGATGATCTCATAAGAAATATGTATTTTGTAAGAAAGCCCTATTCTTCATGATTTTCAACTATGAACTAAGAGGAAAATAATATACAATACTGCAGTTCATATGGGCACTATTTAGACACACTTCCACCTACAGAGTCACAGGTATATCCTAAAATGTTGTCAGGAGCAGTTCATGTGGCCAGAACACAGCAGAGTCTTTCCTCCACAGGTCATCTTGGGACTTACTGAGGAGAAATGAGGAGACTTCAAGGTACAGGTTGCACTGTTCACTTTGTAGGTGAGGAAAGTAAGAATCCACAACATCTTGCACATAGAATTCAATATATGTCTTCCTTCTAGAATCTCATTGACCTAACAGGTCATACGATTTCCATTAGTTTGCAGAGCAACCCAAGGACAGAAGTGAAATTGGAATTTCACTTTTGAATTTCTAAAATGGTTTATTTATTTTTTTAAATCTTTTTTTTTTTTAATTTTTTTTGGCCTGGAACCATCTTCCCATTTGAAAACTCCCTGGGTGCCCCAGCATTATATACGTAAAGGCATGTATTTCTAACTGGCAAGCCTGGTTGGGCTGTGCAAAGTATTCCCTACCTCCTATGCTCACCCAACCCTAAATAACTGTCTGTATGTTCCTTTTATTGTCACCTCTGAAACAAGATGAAGAATCCAATGGTTTGCTTTAGAACGCATTAACTTCTTTATCACATTAATACTGACTCATATCTTATTTCCCACTTGCAGTAAGAAAACCATTCAAATCTTTCCCTCACAGGACAATATCTTTAATAGCTTCTGTGTGTTTCCTATTTTTGGCTGTTTCTGTATAAACAGACTAATCTAATAGCATGCTGAACCCATCTAACTTGGCAGAAATTCAGAAAATCACTCATTTCTATGGCAAGCTGAGATGCCAAGAAGGGAGAAAAAAGCCCTCACTTTTATTGCAGAAAGATTTTTCTTAAAGTTGTCTTTCATGAACATAATATATCTATCATTTGGAATTCTCCAGCACCCTGGCTGGAAATTATTTATTGCAGAAAGGCACAATGGTGAATGAGAAGGTATTATTCCCCATACAATTTCTGCCTTGAATTCGTTTGCCTAAAGGAGTAGGTATCGTATGAACACAGTTTTGAACTCTGGCATGGTTATGAAAGGTGGTGTTCACCTGGAGGGCGTGCGCACAAAGCCCTGTTCATTTTACCTAAAAGGTAAGAACATCATGGCCCCCTTCAAAGCCTGGTTAGTGGTCCAGCTGGCCCAAAGTTCTGCCTCCATCACTGGAACAAGAGCCTGTCTTTGGGAGGAGGTGTCCTCTCTGGCACCCCTTTTGATTTGTTGCCACTTATACACATTGCAGTTCCCAAGCTGTCTGAAGTCTTGGCTCCAACTCCTGAACTACTAAAGCATTGCTGGAGAACATCACCAGTCATGCTGATGGAGCCACTGACAACTCAGCTGTATGCAGACAGCTGCAGTTCCACTCTTAGACTGGGGTCCCCAGAGTCCATGCCGCAGTCCCGTGCTTTAGCCAAAATCCCTCCGTAGCTCCCTCTGGCTGAGCTGTTCCCCATGGCAGAGGAACCCTGGGTCCCATCCACCCAAGGCCCAAGGACGATTCTGGCTCCCTCTGAGGGTAACTGGGACCCAAAATTCCCCACCCAAACAACCCTCAACCCACTTCTTGAGTGTCACGTGCTTTTCTATATACTGCTCTTTAATTTCATTTAGTGCATGTTTTTATTTTACTTTTAAACAGACTTCATCTGTTAGAACAGCTTTAGATTTAAAGAAAAATCAAGACGATAGTACCAGGTTCCCATATTCGCCTCACTCAGTTTCCCCTATTATTAATATCTTACATTATTTGGTACGTTGATTAAAATTAAAGAACCAATATTGATATATTATTATTACCTAAAGTCCATAGTTTATACAGATTGCTTTGGTTTTTTGGTTTCTTTTCCCCCCCACCTAATGACTTTTTTGTGTTCCAGGATCCCCATGCAGGATACCACATTACATATTTAATTATCACATTTCCTTAGGATCCTCTTGGCTGTGACAGTTTCTCAGACTTCCCTTTTCGATGACCTTGACAGTTTTGAGGAGTCCTGGTCAAGTATTTTGTAGGAGGCCCCACTATTGGGATTTGTCTGAGGAACCTGGGAGAAGACGACCCTAGAAGTAAAGTGCATGTTGAGGGTCCATGTTCATCGTGGCTCATCACTGTTGATGTAGACTTTGATCACCTGGCTGAGGGGGTATTTGTCAGGTTTCTCCACTGCACAATTTCTCTTTCCCCTGCTTCCCATACTGTTCCCTTTGAAGGAAAGTCACTGTGCACAGCCCCCATGTAGGGAGTGGGGATAAATGTTCTCACTTCTCGGGGGCAGAGCATCTGCATAAACTGTTTGGAATTCTGCATGGATTATTTGTCTCTTCTCTCCCATTTATTTATTTATTCAATCATTTATTTATATCAGTGTGGACTCATGGATATCATTTTACGCTTCAGGTTATAACCCAATACCACTTTATTTATTTTGTTGTTCCAATTGTTCCAAGTGGAGCAATTCGATCATCAGGAACTCCTTCAGTTGGCTCCTATATTCCTTTGACATACCGCATCATTGTGGGATGTGTCTTTATTTTTTATTTTATTTCTTTTTTGCTTTGTTTTTGTGCCTGCCCCTTCCTCATGCCCTACATACATACACAAAGGGCAGCTGCTACTATTGTAGTCCTGGGATCTCAGCGATACTGTTTCCTCTTTTGTAAAAACCACACTAGAGCAGTAAGCAGTGCAGATGAGTTCCCTCATTTAACGTTTTACTTAGCAGAATTTAGGGCCCTTGCAGGCCACTCTGCTGCTACCATGCCTGCCCTAAGGGATATACCTCAGAACCTGCCTAGCCACATAGCCAGGTCTCCAAGTCCCAAGTAAGGGAGGCCACCGAAAACTGCTCAGCTAGGGAGAAGAACTGAGTCCTGGTCTTGGGCAACTCAGTTTGACCTGTGTCCTCTCTGCGTTACCTCGTTTCTTCACCATCATAACAAGGGGTTTGCCTTGGCAGGTCTCAAGGCACCTTCAAATCTTGACGTTCAATGATTCTGTAAATCTTTGAATAATGGCCCAAGAGGCCAACAAGAAGCCACCAGTGAGACCACCAATGTTCAGTTGGAAATCTTAGTAAAATCACAGAGAACAAAGGATAGGGGAAAGAAGAAGGAGGAAGAACTGGACTCATAAGAAAAAAGAAGACGAAGGTGGGGTGAGGACGGGGGAGAGAAGAGTGGTTGACAGGGACAAGAAATAAATGACCTTGATGCTAATCCTGGGGAAATTCTGGAACAAATAATTAAATACGTATGTCTGAAACTTTAAAAAAGAAAGTGGGGACTGCTAAGCAACATGAGTGGCATCTCTATTGACGCTGTTTCATTTTTGAAAAGGTTACTGGACAAATAAAAGGTGCAAAGAGAGTATGTAGTGATTCCAGGCTTACTGGGCTCTGACGAGAGTGGTGCAGCCTTAGACAGTTTTAATCAACATAAAGCGTCCAGATCGAGGGAGGCAAGCATCCTGTGGATTTGGCTTCGGTCAAGCCACGTCAAGGATCTTGCTTTCTGTCTTGATTGTCACCTGTTGAGAGTACTGTTGACAAACTGGCATTTGTCCTTGGGAGAGTGGCATGGTGACGTGGGGCCTTGGAACGTAAGTAGAGGGGTTCAATGAACTGGCCTGTGTTTAACCCAAGGAAAGACATAGGAGGCATGAGACTTTGTAAGGACCTTCAGAGGACAGCAGATGGTGGTCCTACTGTGGAATGAATGAACCTCCACACAAAGGATCCGTTTCCTTTGTTGGAGATGTCGAAGCAGAGGCTGGTTGCTTGACTATTTGTCCTGGCTGCTATCTGAGAGATGCCACCTTGGGTGGAAAGTGTGACTAAGGAAGCACTAGGCCTCTCCCTCTTGTCAGATTCAGTGGTGCTGATGTTTCCTGAAGCTTCTCTTTCTTCTCAGTTCAGTGGTTGTGAATCCCAGCCCCATCAAAAGCCCCTTTGTTTGCTTAAAATACAGATTCCCAGGCCACGTGTGCCCATCCTTATACACTTGGTCTGGGGCTGGGGCGGGGGGGGGGAGTGTGGGTGCTGAGAATCTGTATTTCTATCAGCTCCCAAGGTGAGTCCAATACACGCTTAGAGCTGAGAAGCACCCTCCTAACAGGATTGCCAACTCCTTAAGGATGAGAATCATATTTTCTTCCTTTTTTGTATGCCTCCCCATACGAGGATAATTACACAGAATAGCATAGAAATGCTTGTTGATGGATTTATTCCAGCAATTTTTTTTTTAAGCTCTCTTTGTCTGGAACTTTGCAAAATAAACACCATGGTCGCCCAATGCTTTGTGAGTGGCATGCTAGGATGGAATTTCATTGTTTTAAATTGGGGGTTAATTTCTTGGTTTTGACTGAATTTTGAAAGGAGAGGAGAGACCTTGGAAAAGTGTGAATTTTGATGCGGAGGACTATTAAGGCGCTTCCCTTCCAGCTGGTTCCGTGAGGGATTAAGAGGCCGCTGTTGTGAATCTCCCATTAGTGATGGTTCCAGACCCATCCTGGCTGTGCATTTATCTTGCAAGGGGCATATTTAGGAGATGTTTCCATTCTATTTTATCTGCAGAATTACTTTCCATACTGAGGTCTTTTATATAAGTATTCCATTGAACCCATTCCAAAAAGTGGATTTTTAACCCAATAGACCATAACTGCAGTGTTTTATCATGCATACATATTTCAAAATGTGAATGTAAGTAGATTTAGCAAAGTTAAAATAAAATTAAAACTTTTCAAAGGGCACTACTCCTTGCTTTCCCATGTTGGACTTTTCCCTTTGGGGTTCTTATGCCATTTAAAAGACTCTAAAAACAGGAAGCCTTTTTCTCTTGGGTATTTTTTTTCCCTCTATAAGGGATGGGGTTCAGAAGACATTGGTGAGGTCTGGCCTTCCTTTGTCTCCCTGCGGCGTATTTGATAGCAGTGTAGGATGAATTCCAAATCGGGGAGTTAGTGCCATATATAGCAGCGTTGTCAGTAAGATTTCTTACCGGCATCTTTGCTTCCCCTCTTGGCTCTCTTGAAATCCCTTCTTCAGGCCGAATCTACAGTCATTTCTCTAAAATAGAAGTCTGATCTTGCCACCACCCTATTTGCCACTCCCTGCCACTCCCTGCTTAATCCCTTCATGTGCTCTCTATATCCCTTGGTATAAAATATCAAAATCTCTTCCAGTACCTGCAATGCGCCTGCCAATGTCTGCAGCTTACCTCACAGCACTTTCCCTAGGAACCTGCCAGCCCACCCTGACCTTCCTGCCACAGGGCCTTTGCAAAGACTATTGTCTCTGCCTGAAGTAGTCTTCCCCTCCTGCTTTAGCTACTAAATTCTTTCTCTTTCTTTAGGGCTCAATTGGATCATCACTTTCTCCCATGATGGGGGTGGGGGTGGGGGTGGGGGTGGGGGTAGGGGTGGAGCATTTCCTCATCATTTGGCCTCGGTTAATTTTACCTTTTCCAACACCTAAGTGGGTAGGAGTTTAGTTCATTTTATTGATTATCTATCACCAGTGACTGGCACATACAGAGTCCTCAAAAATAGTTGTTGAATGAGTGAATGATGTAGGTGTGATGATTTTCTCTCCTTCATCAGCCTGTAAGTTTCACAGGGCCAGGCAACAGTATCTTATTTTGTTCCCCATTGTTATGAGAGAAAGAGTCACCATAGCAGCCTGTCACAAGCTTGGCTTTCGGCTGGCACCTGGGAACTTAGATTTTAAGAGGGTTGTCACCATTCCCAGAACTGGTAAGAGTGGCTCGCTGTGCCTAGACCGTTTGTGCCTATCATAAGGTTCCTATGGAACACCTGCTTTCCTTCTTGGAGGCTAGAATTTTGGTGCATAGTAGGCAGAGGGTACATACATGGCCAGCCCCCAATAAAAGCCTTGAGCACTGAGTCTTCCCTGGTGGACAACACTTCACACGTACTTGCACAACTCACTGCTGGGGAAATAATTAAGTGCATCCTGTGTGACTCCTCGGGGAGAGAACTGCTAGAATCTTGTGCCTGGTTTCCTCCAGAGTTTGCCCCACGCACCTTTTCCCTAAGCTGATTTTGCTTCCTGTCCTTTTGCAGTGATAAATCTCAGCCATGAGTATGACTACATGCCAAGTCCTGTGAGTCCTCCTAGCAAATCACCAAACCTGGGGGTGGGCTTCCAGACGCTAGATACAATTGTATTCCTAGGTCCTAGTTGGGACCAGACCTCAAGAAAATACTCAGCAGATATTGGCTAAATGAATGGAAGAGGCCACGTACAGTCAGCCCTCTGTACCTGTGGGTTCTGCATCCGTGGATTCAACCAACTGCAGATCAGTGATATATTGTTTTTAAATGGAGGGTTGCATCTGTACTGAACAGGTACGAACTTTTTGCTTGTCATTATTCCCTAAACAATGCAACAACTATTTACATAGCATTTACATTGTGTGAGGTATTATAAGTAATCTAGACAAGATTTAAAGTACACAGGAGGATGTGCACATGTAATATGCAGATCCTATACCATTTTATACAAGGGGCTTGAGCACCCATGGGTTTTGGTATCTGTGGGAGTTCCTGGAACCAATCCCCAGCAGATACCAAGGGACAGCTGTGCAAACCACCTCTGGGCAGTGGACATATTTCAGTCCATGACATCTCATCCATCCCTTCCTCACCCAAGATTCTCCACAACTTGCCCCAGGGTCTTGCCACAGTCAGTTGTTATGTCAGCTCATAGTTAGCTGCTGAGATAGAACTGGGTAGAACTGGGTAGATATGGTAGCGACTCCCCCAAGGAGAACTTGGACTGACACTCCTCAGGATATTCCAACGGTGGACGGAAGTATGACTGGTTTCTTATAAAGCTAAATTAATTTCATCTAAATGACTGTTCCTTATTCTGGGATTATGTCCAACAGGCATTTTCAGTGTTAAAATACTCCATATAAAATCATGGCGATTTGATTAGACAGGGGGGATGTTTGCTCTCTTTCCATCCATGCTTCCATCTTACGTGCACTTTTGATTTTAAAAGGTTCTGTCTTTTATGAAATGACAGTGATTGGAGGTGGTAGATGTTTTCTTGTGTCCTTACTCGGAAAAATAAAACAGAATTGACAGCCTGATTTTGGACCTCTCAGGTTTTTTTGTTTTTGTTTTTGTTTTCCTTTTTTTTTAAGTCTTATTGGTCCATGAAATCCAGAGCTGGAGAACCAATTTGCAAGTAGTTGCTTAGTAGATAAAAGCTTAGGCTCAAGAGTCAGAAATGCCTGGTTTGGATTCCAGTTCCCGCATACTTGCAAAGATACTTCATCTTTCTGAGCTGTGTTTTCATCTCCGTACAATGGGGTTAGTTCTGATGTCTGCTTCTTGGGATTTTTTGGAGGGGAGTGAGGAATAAATGATATTCACAAAAGCACTTAGCACAGTACTTGGCACGTAGTAGGTTCGTGTGCTTTGAGCTCTGCTGCTGCCTCTGTCTTTGAGACCTTTCTCTTGGCCTTTCCTACCTCTTATGCTGCAGTTGCTGTTTTTTTTTGGAGTGGGAGTAGGCCAGGAAAGGGAGGGCAAAAATGAGGAAGGTGTTGATATGACCCTTCCGCGCCCTCAGCCACCGAAAGGCCCTCTCTACCCCACTTACTCATTCAGTCATATGGTGACCTAGGGCCAGGGTGGCGGGGAGGGGTGCGATGTTTATTATCCCCATTTTATGGAAGAAGAAGGTAAGGCTTGGAGAGCATAGTGCCTCCCCCGGGGTCATTCAGCTAGGCATGGGCCGCACAGGGATGTGAAGCTAGGGATGGGGTTCCAAGGGCTTCATCCCCGCTCATTCTCCACCCTTCCCACCTCCAAGCCAGAGAGGGTGACTCTGCATTTTGTACTCTGTGACTTTAAAACAGAACCACAAGTTCAGAACTCTGGTTAGGTCCTTCCAGTGTTCTCTAGAACACACAGCAACACCGAATCCAATCTTTCCTTGAGCAGGTTTCTGACTAGTATGCTGGCAGGCCTCCGGCTTCAGCAATGCCACTACAAAGGTCTCCTGCTTTTCATAAACAGATTGCTGCAAGGCCCGCTTCTCAAGAAAGCAACTTGTGCTACCTCCTGCGTGCTTTTATGCTTCTCTGTGAAGTGCAAAGTTGGGCTGGCAGGCCTCACTTTCTTCTCTGCTTTATGTATGATTCATCAAGAGAGTTCCGGGCGTCGGAGTATGCCGTGCAACACGGGGTGTGCTCCCGAGTGCATCAAACAGGGGTTGGGACCTGTTTTCCTTCCTACTCACATGTAGGTCACCTACAGGGGCAGGGGAGGAACCATCCTGAGGTTTTTTTTTTTTTCCAGATTTCTCATTGCTGAGAACAGTTCTAGCTCTGCTGACCAAAGGCCTGCATGTCCTTTTAGTAGTCTGACCCCAGAGGACCCAAAGAGGCAACCCCAGACCAACTGACAGCCAGCTGTGGGATTGCACGCTGTGTTTCACCGTATCAATGAGCACTCCTGAGCCCAGAGAATGTGCAGGCTGGAGATGCAGCTGTGTTCTTCTGCACCAAAGACCTTTTTTTTTTTTTTACATTTGGAAGAAAAATTTCTACCATTAGCGATTCACTTTTCTGAACCTTTGAGAACTTTACTTTAAAATACAAGTGTCCAGGGAAATAGGAACTCCATAAATAGTTGTCAGCTAAGAACAGGCAGTTAATTTAGTGTATGACAAGTATCTTGTTACAAATGGATGTCGACATACCCAAGTTTGGAAATGATGTGCTTCTGCTTTTATTTGTAACGTCATCTTTATAATATCCCTTTCACTTATTCCCTCATCCGTGCACCAAAAATGCTCTTTGATTGGGAGAGCAAGTGGAGGTGTTAAAAGTTCTAGGGACTTAGAACTGATGGGTCTTGCCCATGAACATCGTCCAAAAGGAACAAGGCCAACAGCCAGTGGTTTGAAGGCTCAGTACTAGCTAGATTGCAGTGTGTGTGTGTGTGTGTGTGTGCGCGTGCATGTGTGTGCGCGCGCGTGTGTGTGTGCAGATGGGATTCAGACAAGCGCTGAATTTGTGAACAAGGAGGAGGGGAAGGAGCCCAGAGCAGGAAAGAGCCTGTAAAGAAACTAACACTCATGGAGCGTCTGCAGCTTGCCAGTCTCAGCGCCATGCTTCCACTTGAAATTCCTCGCACAATCTTGACCGCACCCCTACAGTGCATACTTCCCCACCTTGCAGATAGGACACCTTGTCCAGTGTCACTCTATTAGGAAGTCAGATTTCAAATCTTAATGTGTCTGATGCCCAAAACGTACCTCTTTCCGCTCAACACCTGCAGTCAAATGCTGCCTGACTCAGGATTTGCCGGGGTCTGGCTCTGGGCTATCGGAATTAGATGTGTGAGACCCTTTCCATCTGAGCCTCAAGTATTTTGTCTGTTAGATGGATGCCTGGCTGTCCCTCTAATCCATCGGCCACTGCCTCAGATCCTGGTTCGGGGGCCTCTGCGACAGCTCATCTGGGAGGAACGGCGGGAGTTCTAATGTGTTGTCCGTTGCTGGATGAGAAGGGAAGGAGAATTGCTTAAAGCAGGGTTAGTGTTGAGAAACGTGCAGAATTCGAAGTCACACGTGGAGGTCCACATCCTGGCTAGGCAAGTCACTCATCCTCTCTAAGCCTCAATATCTTCATCTACAAAATGAAGATATTAACAGAGTCTTCCTCAGAGAGTTGTTGGGAGGATTAAGTGCTGCAGATGCTTATACAGCATTCACACAGGCACTACCAGGGCAAGTGCTCGGTTTTTATTCGCTCAACATCACCCATATCGTCATCATCGATGTCATTATCCACATCATCGTCCTCATCACCTTCATCATGAAAAGCACTGGATATCAGTTGGCCCTTGACCTGGATGTCCATGTTGGAAAAACAGTGCGTGGACAGCATGCACAAAACCCAGAAGTTGGCCTTTCCAAGCAGACATCAGTGGTGGCCACGTTGGGGGGAAAAGATGCTTTGGAAACCAGGACACAGAGGAAAGCACCTCATATTGTACAGAGCAGAGAGAGAGGTCACTGCGGAAATACAGAGGAAGCCCTGGCCTAATTGCCTTGATAATACAATTCCGTAACTCATTCTGCCAACACGAAGGTGGACGGATGGTCCCCATCCTTGCTGCCAAACATTGCCCATGTTTTCCTAGGAGAGACATCTGCACTCTAGTAGTGATTAAAAAGCCTTGGACAGTCTCTTGCTATTAAGAGTTTGTAGCTCCAGTTAATAAAAGGTAGTATATTAAAATGGAAACCATGCTATTATTGATAAGGACTAGACATGTTATAGACCAGATTAAAGCTTTGATAATACAAAATGCAAGGTGAGGGAGCTGAGGGTTATTGAATACCTACTGTGTGTCAATTATGCTGCTAGACACCTTGGAGACATCACAGCAATATACCCCTGCCTTTGAATAAACCAAGTGTGGCCTCTCTGATATATTAATATATTTAATCATCAGACTGCGTGTTAAAGACGATTACAATAGAGGCATGCAGTTGATTGGGGAATAGTTGCTGCAAATGATAAGCTCTTTTGAATAAACCGATACTGACTTAATGAGGTTTGCTGTGTATTATTATTTTTTTTTCTGATAGAAAATGGAGTGGCTGCCCTCCCTACCCACCATCCTCAGTCCCTTTGCTTCCTAGTAATGACCCTCTTTTCTCTCGCTCCATGGGAACATTTAAAATTTATAATTAATGGATTTTTAGCCTCAAGTTTCTGGAATTCTAAGAGGGCCTGGAAGGTAAGTGCTCAATTACTGAAGTGTGTGAACAAAAATAGGCAGCTTAGCTAGGAAAGTAAAAATGGATTGGCTTCTCCCCACCTACTCTGGAGTTGTGCATCTGTTTCTGGAAGAGGATCAACAGGTATTCAACCTGCAGTTAATCAGATCACTTCTTCATGGCACAGCCTTGAGCTGGATTGTTTAAAGACCGGTGGTTAAGGCCCAATCTGAGGGCCTGTGCATTGGATAAAACTCCTTATTTGGCCACAGAGGCTGGTGTGGTTTGGATGTGTTCCCCTTGTCTGCCCACTTCCAGACAGAGGCCTGTGCCTGTTTGAGACAGGCTGAAGGTACAAGCTATCCAGCCCCCGCCCATCTGGAGCACAGCAAGGAATGTGGACTAATAAAAAATAAATAGCACGTGTTAAATGCCCATCACACCACCTACATTTCCTACCTAGTCCTCACAATAACTCTGTGATGATGAATGTTCCTGCCCCCATGTTACAGATGAGGCTTTTAAAGGTACAGAGTGACGGGTCCACCTGATGTTTACGTTCGTGTCTTTTTGGAAATTTCTACCACATCACACTTTCTTAGTCCCTGACATCATTCTCACAGCAAAGAAAGAAACAAAGAAGAAAGGGCCGGAGAGATGATTTTCCCGGATGCTCCTTGCTCAGTGGCCCAGAGATAAGCACAGAAGCGGTGCTCAAGCCCTTCTGTTTGAAAAGAAATTTAAGCACCTTTGGGGGAGGGGGTGTCAAAATGAAGTGACGAGTGGGGGACCGGTGGCCTGAGAAACACTGTCCCAGCCCAGGGCCCACTGTGGTGTGTGTGTCCTCACTTCCCAGCATTTAGGAGCTTAGAGGGGACCTCTGTAGTTGGTGTCAGCATCTGTGAACTGCCCCCGCCACGTGGAAGACTCTGTGTTTCTGCAGGGCCTTTCCTCCCTCTGAGTGGGAGAAGGGGTCCCCTTGCCTGGTGCCACCAGGTGGACACAGAGTCACTTTCAGTCTGCTCACCTGTCTCTGTGCAGTGTTTGATTTCTCCCCTGGATGGTCGCTTGGACCTCTGTGTCTTTCTCCTCACTCAAAGCTAAGCCGTTCTCTTGGAATAACTGCCCCGTACCAGGCGCTACCTTTAGCACTATTTCACATGGCACTTACTTTATGTGACAATTTAAAAACCAGGCTGGGCACCGTGGCTCATGCCTGTAATCCCACCACTCTGGGAGGCCAAGGCAGGAGAATCATGTGAGGCCAGGAGTTTGATACCAGCCCGGGAAACATAGAGAGACCCCATCTCTACCAAAAAAAAAAAAAAAATTAGCTGGGCATGGTGGCGCACGCCTCTAGTCCCAGCTACTGGGGAGGCTGAGGCAGGAGGATCGCTTGAGCCCAGGAGTGAGCTATCATTGTGCCACTGCATCGTGCCACTGCACTCCAACCTGGGCGAAAGAGGGAGACCCTGCCTCTAAAAGGAAACAAACAGACAGACAAAAAACAGGAAAGTGCTATTACTCTTCCCATTTTACAGATAAGCCAACCAAGGCTTGGAGGGGGTGAGTGACTTGCCTAAGTTTCCTAAGTGACCAGGGGCAGGGGCAGGATCTGAACCCAAGAGGTAGGTTCGGGAGTCTGTGTTTCTTCCTTTAAACCCTCAATCCAGTTGCCTAGCTCTTCTCGCCCCCGTCCTTCCCCCTTCCTGCTCTGTCTACCTTTCCTTCCCCTACCCAGCATTCCTCCACCACCATTTTTTCTTTCTATGCAAGCAGCATCTGAAAGGCCCAGCTTCAGCCTGTTGGCCTCAGGCTCTGATAAGATCTGTCTGTGCTCCCTTTGTCTGGCCTGTACCTGCCTTTGTTGAATGACCCTGTTAATTGCAATTGACTCTCATAGAATGTGGATAGCAGTGCCACTTGACACCAGACTAATGCTTCTGACTTTTCCAGGTGCCCCCAGCAGCAGGCTGGAGGGGCAGTGGGAGGGGTCAACGGCAAGATAGAGCTTCTGATTCCAATCAAATACATTAGAGCATCAGAGCCTTTCTATTTGTCAAGACATGCGCTCTCGTACTCTCTCTCTGGGTTGGGAGGAGATATTGTCATTTCTAGGAATTCACAGTAAAGTCAGAAATAATCAGATTTCACAGTTGTAGCTCCTGTGAAGATTCAGGAATTTTTTCTTTCTTTGCATTTCCAAGCTTTAGTCCTAAGCATGGGAAAAGGAACGTGGAAGAAAACCTGAGAGATACGAGTCTAAGATAAGAGAATCGGTACCTCTGGGGAGCTGGTAGTGGGAAGTTAATTTTCTACAGCCCTACTGGGGGTCAGGCCTGCTTTCCTTTATAATCTCCTGGCAGTCCTATGTGGGAGGGGTAGAAAACCCACTTCAGAGGTAGAAAAGCTGAGGCTGAAAGACCAGCCTGCTGCCCAGTGTGCGATCATTCTTTTTGGGCAGGGTGGAAACTTGGACCTACGAGCCTGTTCAGTCTGGAAGCCTTAAATCCCAGGATGTGCAAAGTACTTCTGCAAATGCCCGAGTCAGGTAGGCCTAGTGTCAGTGAGATGCAGGCAGGGAAGCAACCCAAGCTGGCCCTCACCAGGGGACAGGTGCTGAGCTCAAACTTTCCCGTATATTACCTCATGGGAACCTCACAGCAAACCTGAGGGGGTCAGAATTACTCTCCCATTTCGCAGATGAGACAATTGAAGTGCACAGAATGAAAATTAACGTGTTCAAGATCACATAGTCAGTTTATTACCGAACTGGGAGTAAACCCAGGGTGGTTCCAGAGGACCTGGTGAGGAGTAGGACGGGGAGACTCCAGGGGCACAGGTCGGATGGCCTGTGTGAGGGTAGGATCTACTAGAAAGGTAGAGTGGGGATCTGATGTCAACTGTGGGCAGCTTAGGAGGCAAGCATTTTGGGGTCACAGCTGGTTTCTCTTTTAAATTCCACATAGTGTAGGGCAGCTTCATGGTCTGCGCCCACCCAGACAGGAAGGTGACACAAAAAAGCCAGCAAACAAAGCTGGTTCATTTTCATTTAGATGAGGGGTTCAAAATAGAAATACAAAGTATTAAATATTGAGGAAAAAATGGATCTTAAGGATTCTAAGGAGGCAGGTAGAGTGTATCTCTGAAGTTGTACATGTGTGAGACTCAGGTAACAGATGCGTGTGGGTTTTTTTTTTAGCACCTATGGTGATTTGTAACAAAATGAGTTCACACCATTTAAGGACTATTTCACTTAAAAGTCCAGATTTCTTACTTCCCTTGAAAGTTTGGGGTGCCACACAAGGCAGCTGCTCTGGGCTAGAATCCTGGCATTCAGAATTGGCAGGAAGGCACAGGGTCAAGGCTGGGGCTGCCCCTTTAGATGGGGTATGGGCTCCCCAGTTTCTACATCCCCACCTCCCCTGCTTCCACCGTTGATGTCACCTGCTGCCTGTAGTGGAACGAAGAACTTTGGGTCAGAAAGAACCAGCAGCTGCAGAACTTCTCTAAACAGAGCATTAGGTAAAAATGGAACCGTTGAACCTCCCCCGAACACACACACACATAGGTGTGTTAGGGTGAAATATGCCAGGGAATGTAAAGTTGTTTAGTAGGTGCTCAGAAAATCGTAATAGCAATTGTCGAATTTGTTAACTCTCCCCGCTTCCTTCAGGGTTAAAAGCATGAGAAACATGAAGCCCAGAGTGTTTGGGAGAGAGAGGGGAAGAAGGCAGGCTGCATTTGGGAACAGGTGCCTTCTCCAAAAAACATTCCTTTCCTTGGATTTCAGAATGATCCCCGTTGAGAACAAAGCCTTTCACTCTGTGTTTATTTTTTTCAGGTGTACGTTTCCCCCAGGAGGTTTTTTTTTCCCCCCTAAAGGAAAAGGCACAGGAGCCCCAAACCCAAGCCAGAAGTAATTGCAAATATGACAATAGGACCATCCGGGATAGAAAAAGGCTCCTTTTTAATTAGAAGCCGGGAAGGACATACCCTTTAATTGCTGCACTTGTAGTGTCAGGGCTATCAATATCCATGCCTCTTTCATTAATAAACTGGCAAGTCAGAAAGCGGCAGGAGCGGGAACCCCTCCCCCCCCAAGCTCTACTTAATCAACTGCAGACTCAATCAAATGGGGAAAAGAACATGTAAATCAGTGGCATTCATTCTGCTGGCCCTAAATAGGTAGAGGGAAAAGGGATCCTCCTCCGTTTCCCTGCAGATGCTGGGCTCTGGGCTCGCGGTGAACCCAAGCAAGAGGTAGTTAAACGGCCCGCAGATTGCCAGCGACTCTGGGAATGCCTAGGTTTATGTATGGATTAACACAGTGATAGACCCTGAGTAGCAAAAGACGAAGACTAATTACCTGACAGAGCTCCCCTCCACTCGCCTGGGTCATTGAAATTAATTTCTGCTTTCAGGCTTGGCAGAAAGCAGCTGCGGAATTTCAGTTCAATACTCAAATTAACGGGGAGCTGAAATTATTCCTCTGCACAGGCGGCATTAGAGGAGTGGGTTACCAAATAGATCTTGATCGCAGACACCAAAGAAAGGATTATTCCTGCCTTTTCATCAAGAGCCTTAAGTCCTTGGAAAATGCAAAGGAGGGAAAAAGAAGAAAAACAGCAATCAACTTACGGGAGAGTTAACACTTAAACACTATACTAAATCAGGAGTGACACACCTGTGTAGAAGACTTCCTGCCCCTCCCCCAAATAATTGAGAATTTCTCCCCATTTAACAAAATAAAAATTAAATTAAATATGTGGCCCTTTTCTATATCCCTGAATTGGAATTCCTAATCAAGAGATCATTTTCGCATATCTATTCTGCAGCATCTCACGTTGTCAAGAAGGTACTTACCTACTCCAGGGTTAAGCGAATGGTGGGCGAGGAGGGGGGAGGAGGTGTGGGGACAGACAAGGGGAGGGACTGGGAGTCAGAGTTGGGATTTGAACCCAGGGCCTCTGTCCCCAAGTTCATCTTTTTGTCCCTTCATGTTGCCTTCCTTCCTCTCTGGGCTCCCTGCTTTCATTTCAGCCTCAGTGGAATCTGTCGACTGCTGAACACCATATGTGTACACCGGGTCCAATTCAATGCTGTCCATACCCACGGTTATTGCCCCATTTGCTGATATGATTTTCTCACCACCAGGACGCACCTGCTGGATGAGATTCGTAGGCGCGCAAAGTCCCCGTGTTCTCGCCGTGGGCTGCTGCCAGCCGAGACAGCCGTGGATCCATGGCGCTTCCCACCTTGACCTCTTCGGTATTTCTTTGACTTCTGCTGAGGCTGTGGGTCCATACCAGGATGCATCAGTGAGGAGTCCTGGGCACAAGGCATGCTCATGACAGATGCAGAGAAAACGTCCCTCTTTCCTAACTCTGGGAAATATTTCAATAGTTAACCAAATTCTAGAATCCTACTGTCTGGGTTCAAATTATAGTACTCATCCTACTAGGTGTAAAACCCTGGGACAATGGCTTTTAATAGTAATAGTATCTACTTCATGGTGGCTGTGTAAGGAATAAATCAGTTAAAGTAGGTGAAACACTTAAAACTGTGCCTGGCACAGTGTAAGCGCTACTGTTATCCCTGCTGGTGTTAACCCAAACTACATAACCCAAGACAGGGTCCTCTTCGTTGTTTGCCTGAAGTGGCAGAAAAGTTCTGTCCAACTGTCCAGACTCAAGAGGATCCCGCAGTGCTGGAACTTTGTCATATTCATGTCACTTCTTGCCCTGTTAAAGTCTAACAAGTCAAAAGAAGTCATGTATTCCTAGGGGGGGAAAAAACCACCAATAGTTATCATTTACCAAACACCATGTGCCAAGCATACTCATATTTAACTAACCAAAAAAAAAAAATCAACCTTGATAAGGTTTTATAAATTATGAAACTGAAGCATCAGGAGGCTCTGTGACTGGCACAAATATCCCACAGCTAGTTCAGGGGCAGTGCCGGGACTCGAACCCCTGCCTCTGTGTCTCCAAGCCCACAAGGTGTGCTGCCGAGTCACCCATGAGTAGCAATTAGGCCCCTTCTAACATGTCCGGCTTTAAACCTGTGACCTCAAGGCAAATGACTTCCACATGTCATTACCACTCCCCAGAGCCATCCAGCCCCCAGTAGGATAGGGAGGTTAATCAGCCACGCACTGAATCTGCTTAGAAGGCTGTTTCATGTACGATTTTTATATCTTGGCTCCTAATAATGGTCCCATTATAAATGATTGTCTCACTGTGATATACTGGTTCCATGCCTTCCAAGAACTGATTTAAAAGGAAGCCCTGGACTTCTTGTGTGCCCGTAGAGTTTATTCATATTGCTCTTTGCTTGCTCAGCAACTGAAGTGATATGGGGGGGACAGCACCCCCTCCAAAAAAATATTTTCTTCCCAGCATGAAACAGTTGCCATAATTAGTAACCTCCAGCTCACTTAATGCCTTGATGATACTTTATGAAAAAAATTGCTGCTCCTCCCTCACCCCTCCCCTCCCTGAGCTTCTGATCAGAGAGGTAGTACCCGTGGACAAATGCTCACCCCAGGTGTGTCACCTTCCTCCTCTATGCAACCAAAATATTTTAATTATTTCTAGGATGACTTAGGAGAGCAGGTCATAGGGGATATATAGGATCAGGGATTGTATTTTCAAAGCAAAAACCTGGGCATGTTTATCCAACAAATATTTATTTAGTGCCTACTATGGGTCAGGCCTATGAATATACGGCTAGATACAGCAGAACAGAATATATGAGAATAGGACACATCCAGGAAATCTGGAATGCATGTTAGGAATATGGATAGGAATTACTAGGGAAAATTGCCCTTTGTAGAATTCTTTGTGCTAGTTATTATTAATATACAGATCAGCATTGGTCTTATCCTCAGTGAGTTTAAAATCAAGGAAACCATTAAAACATGCTTTGTTTTCTTGAAAGTTGGGTTGCATCGAATATTTAAAGTTCTTTAAATTCTTCTCTAAACCTCAAGGCTAAGCAGTATACATTCTAGCTATAATGATCTACTTGCTGTTCTCAGAACCTGTCAAACTCTTTCCTATCCCAGGGTTTGGTATGCACAGGTTCCTCTCCTGCCATGGTCTTCTTCCCGCCCTTGGTCTGGCTACCACTGTTTCCTCCCTTAGCACTCAGTATGAATGCTACCCCCTTCAAGAGGCCGATCCTGACCATCTGTATCAGTTTCCTATTGCTGCTGTAACAAATGACCACAAATTGGTGGCTTAAACAACATTAATATATTCTCTTACCATTCTGGAGGTCAAAAGTCCGAAATAGGTCAGTCTTAGTCCTTTTCTGTTGCTATAAAGTAATACCTGAGGCTGGGTAATTTATAAAGAAAGAAAGTTTATTTGGCTCACAGTTGTGCAGGCTGTACAAGAAGCATGGCATCAGCATCTGCTGGTGGTGAAGGTCTTAGGCTGCTTCTATTCCTGGTGGAAGGTGAAGGGGAGCCAGTGTGTGCAGAGATCCCTGGAGATAGAGGAAGCAAGACAGAAGGGGAAGGGGCCAAGCTCTTTTTGACAACCAGCTCTGGAGGGAACTGGATGAGTGAGAACTCACTCACCCTACCCCCCCAGGGAGGGCATTAATCTACTCATGAGAGATCCACCCCCATGACCCTAACACCTCCCATTAGGCCCCACCTCCAACACTGAGGATCAAATTTCAACATGAGATTTGGAGGGGACAAACATCCAAACTCACTGGGCTATAATCAAGGTGTTGGCAGGGCTGGGCTCCTGCAGGCTCTACGGGAGAATCTGTTTCCCAACTTTTCCGTTTTCTAGAGTCCACCTGTGTTCCTTGGCCCACGGCCCCATCTTCTGTCTTTAGAGCCAGCAGTGTAGCATCTTTAATTCTCTCTCCGAGTTGGCCCCACTTGTCTCACTTTCCCACCTTTTTAGGACCTTTGTGATTACATTGTGTTCACCTGGGTACATCAGCATACTCTCCATCTGAAGAACCCTAACCTATTTACATCCACAGAGTCCTCTTTGCCATGCAAAGTGACACATTCACAGGTTTCAGGGTAGAACATGGACATCTTTTGGCACCATCATTCTGCCTGCCACCCCATGCTAAATACAGAAAGTAATACCCCTCCATTCTTTGTCTTAGCCATCCCTTCCTTAGCCTCATAACACTCATTACAACTTACCTAATTTAAATTTTATCTTTTGGTTTACTGGGTTTTGCCCACTTCTAGAACTAGAACATAAGCTCTCTGCAGACAGAGACCATGCCTAGGATCTCCTTAGTTTTCTCTCCCCTCAGCCAAAACTAACTCAACTGTGTCAGTCAGGCTAGGCTGTCTTGGTTGTGAGAGAGAGAAACCTCACTCAAGTGGCCGAAGGAAGAAAAACAAAGAAAAAGAAAAAGAAAAAAATGGTCTTAATTGCCTCATGGAGGTGAAAACTCTAGGGCTGTAACTGGTTCAGGCTGTGCCAGACCCAGGTATACAGAAAATGTCTTTAAAAATCTGCCTCTTCCCTCAAGGCTCAGTTTTTCCCTCTGTTGACTCAGGAACTTCCTTCCCTGGTGATGGCAAAGCCTTTAGGATGTAAAACTCCCATGTATCACAACCTGGAGTCTGCCGTCATTGGTCTAGTTGCGGCGCATCCCTGCATCGGCCTCTGGGAATGATTGGACCAATGTAAGTCATTTGCCACTGTGAGGTTCCAAAACACATGGTCGGGACTGCGGGGAGCGCTGTTTCCTAGAGGAAATCAGAGTGCTTTCCTCAGGCCCAGCAATGGATGAGGAATAACTGTGCCTTAAAGTCTCGGTTAGCCCTCCTCCCATCTAGGAGACTGCCTGGTTACTCTGATTTCTTCTGTCTTTCTGTAGGTTTACATCATTACAGAAATTAGCGCATGATTATACGATTAGGGTCCCTTTTTAGTATACAATGAAATCCTTTGCTTTGCACCTTGGGGTCTGTTAGGGAAGGGAGTGATGTCTGCGGTGTGCCAGACATCTCCATCTTCTTAATTCTTCACTGCCACTGTCCTGCGAGGGTGGGCAGACTCCTCCCATCATATGAAGTGGTAGCTACTGTTTCCTGAGTGCCAGGTAGCGCACCAAAGTCTTGGACTATCACCTTTCCTATTCCTCGAAACAACCCTAAGGGTAACTCAGGATCTCCTGGCTGGTAAGTAAGTGGCAGATGCAGGGATTAAACCCAGGTCTAACTGGACCCCAAAGAGAAGTTTCTAGAACAAAAGCCAGAAATGTGTTAGCTAAAGGCTGGTTACATCTAATAGAGTATTTCTGCCTTTGGGGTATCCCAGCTCTTTTTCCTTCCAAGTCTGAAGAACTAGAGGTTTTTATTGCTATTTTTCTAAAAAGTGCCATTGGTAATCACTCTGGCAGGAATTTTATAAGAATGGCAAGCTTTTCTTTTTCATTTGCTTTAGCTTAGTCTTCCCCATTATTCATTCATCTTTTTGAGCGCTCCTATCTGTACCCCACACTTACTCGTATTCACCCAGAACAGGTGTGTGCCACCTTGGAGAGATGAAGCCAGAGAGAAAATCAGTCAGACAGGAATTATGCTGAAAAATGACTGAATAAATTACCACCTCCCAGGAGTTGTATGAAAAACCCTATTTCTTTAGGACGTCAAAGCAACTTTTTCCTCCCTAATTCGTGCATATCCCTATACAAAGACCCACGGTGACAGGGAATCAGTTTCTAGACAGCGTGGGGCCCCTGAGAAGGCAATGCCCTTGTCGTAAGGAAGCACTGATGGGTGGTCACCCCCTTGTCTGCAGCCAGCCAGTTCCCCTGCACTCACTGCTTCAGGGAAGAATTTTTATCACAGTCCTTTTTGTGGATGGCTCTGGGGTAAATAGTTGCTAGTCACTAGGTAGTCTTGCTAATGAGAGACCGAATATGCAAATGGACAGTGACCAGACCATATTTGGCCACAGAATTCTGACCTATAACCTCTGCAGCAACCCACCCGGGAAGTCAAATTGCAACCTCCGGAGCAATTGACCCAGAATGGTCAGGACTTGGTCAGTAAGCCCCCCTTCTCTGATCTCTGGCCTCACTTCCCACCCAGGACCAACCAGAGAAAGCCACGTATGCTCCCCAGACTGGTCATATAGGATGGCTGCTTTTAGTCAGCCTACCTCCGGTTTCCCCCAGCCCACGGCCTCCAATCGGAGCGTGCTGAAGTCTTCTCTTCTTTTCACTATGAAGCTTTTCCTTTCCCTGCCTGTCTTTGAGTCTCTGCCAAACACAACTGATGGTGACTGACTGCCTGGTTATAGTAAGCTCTGAATAAATGGCTCCCATTAGTTCTCATTTGGGTGGCCTGTGTTTATTTCTACACCAGCTTTGCAAGGTTCCTTTTTTTCCCGTGCAATTCTTCCCCTGTGCATCAACACATACCATGACCTTGATCTTTCCCACCTGTTAGTTTTCTCTGACTTTCCCTTCTGACCTTCACTCATGGCTCTACCCACTTTTGACCTCTGTTAAAATTATTTGTTATTGTTGTTAACATTATTCTTTTATGTGTTGGTTGTCTACAATGTGCAAGTTGATTTCACTCATCATCTTATGTAACCATTAGGAAAACCTCACAAGTATACTCAAAGCCTGGATTTTGCAGGTCTGGTTTAATGGACACTCAGGGAAATTAAATGACCTTGGCTTCCCAAGGTGATGAGCCGAAGCAGAATCCAAACTCAAGTCTGTGGTTGAAACTAAAATCCTAGCCTTCCTGTTGATCCACCTTTCTTATCTATTCCCTGGAGGGCAGAATCTGTCCTCATTAATCTGTGTATCCCTCACAGCAACTAGAGTCTAGTAGGACTAGCTAAAGTGTCTGAGAAGGGAGAAAAGCAGGAAGAATGAACCCGGATTAAGAAAAAACAAAAGAGTGTTTGGCTAACTTGCATGAAAAGGATCTCATTTTTCTTTTAAATAGATTCTACATACAGTGTCCATAGTGTTTCTGATTTCTTCAGGGCATACTTTGAAGATGAAGAAGTATGTTCATCACCTTAGCATTCCTTTTGTCTTTCAGAAGAGCAGACTCATATCTGTAAAAATACAGACAATTTCCCTCTTAAGTTCCATAAGCTGGAGATACCACCCGTGTTGCGAATGAATACAGATCGAGTTTTGTAACCTGTCTGAAATTGGCATCCTGGTGCCCTACTTTCCACCGTGATATCAGCCTGTTCATGAAATGTTTGGTGTTTGTCCTGTGACTCAGCCTGAATCTAAAGCCTGGGTCGTATGAATCCAGGATACCTGTGTGCAAATGCATTTTTCATGTATAGATTGTTCACTCTGGTCTTTGAGATTGTGTAATTAGCATATGTTGTCATAGTGATGTATTTATTATAATGGAGGTGTTCTCAGGAAACCAGATTTAATAGTTTTAAATCAGAGGCCAACATGGACTTTTAGGAATTCCATTCACAGTAAATTTTATGCATGGTGAAAGGTTATGGAATGGGTTTCCATGCCACGTCTCCCCTGTCCCACAAATCTCTGCTGGCCTACAAAGGTTCCACTGTGGATTTTTGCCAGCCAACCAGATGGATGTAGACAGAAAATTTCAGAGTTTATACAATCACTTACATGGTATATCTTCCTTTGAAAATGGGGTGGGGAAAAGGTGGCTTGGCTGTTGGGTTTATATCCTAACTTTGTAGTCATGCCTTAATGGGGGGACTCATAGCCTAGACTGACAGGAATTTGGCTTTTCTTGTGTTCAATTGATAGCCTCTTGACTGCCGAAGCCATTGCCCATCTGTTCAGCTGTTGTATTCATGAGGAGGTTGGACCCCCAACCCAAGGCCCAGGTACCTGGCATCCCTCAGTTAGTATCAGTAGCCTGCAAAGTTTTCTTATATTGTAAACACCAAAGGAGCACCACTGTACACCATCTTTACTTAAACTGCCCGATTTTTTTGTGTGTGTATCCCCAGCATGCTTAAACAGAAAAGGCAAATCAGAGAGAGAGGGAGAGCCCTGAGGTGCCGGAAGGCTGTGTTTCCTTTGTGTCTACAGAAAAGATACAACGATTGAATTAGACTCTTAAATATCTGTGGATGTCAGGTTGAATCCAGGCAGCTATTCAGTGTTTCACTCTGGCAGGAGAATAAGTCCCCTGGAGGTAAGAAGCCATGCAGGTCCCTGGAAGTGTGAGCAGATTGTTAAAATGGTATCAGAGATGGGCTGGAATGATGCCAGCCTCTATCCTTGGTGCTCACCCAAGCTCTCGGGCTAAACTCTTGCCTTTACCTGTTCTGTGCTTAGCGGTTCCCTCTTTTCACCAAGAACCTCAGTGCTATTACTTTCAGAGAGCCAGCTCACATCCTTAGGCCATGTCCCTGCCTCCTTTTCTCCCATAGTGCAGGTGTTAAGCATTGGTACAGAGCTAAGGAGTGTAGCTGCAGCATCCTGAATCCCTGAAGAAGAACCTCTTCAGTAGCAAAGAGCTCATGCTTTGGAATCAGGTACAGCTGAGCATGAATCTGGGTTCTACCAGATTGGTTGGACTCCCGCCTTACTCTTTCTGAGCCTTAGTTTTGTCATCTGTAGAATGGGGAGTATCGTTAGCTAGTACCAGCTGGAGTTAGAGATAGTATAAGTAAAATGGCTAGTGGAAAACCAGACACAGACATGGTTGCTGTTATCAGTTACATTATGACAATGATTATTTTCCACTGAGATCAGGTATAAGAGGAACGTGTTGTTGCCATTCCTGGGACTGTTTTAAAGGAAGTGTCTATAAGGCCTCGTGGTAAGCCAGGTGTCCAGAACGCAGCTTGAGAGCAAGTCTCCCGGTAACTTAAAACATGTTTGGAAACTCTGTCCCATGAATACTAAATACAGTCGTGGACTCTACAAAGGGCCATAAAGAAAGCCATAATAAATCACGCAGACCCCTCAGCAGCTTATGTGCCTCTCTAGTGCTCCAGTGCAGCCATTTCCCAACCTGTCTGGGGTGTCCCTGTGTTACCTGGACAGCTGCTGCCATCGTAAGCTCCCAGCCAAGACTCCTTGGCCCTGCAGGACTCCGCAGGATTCATCATGCGCAGGAATTGGGGGCTGGGGAGAAGATGCCAAATTTCTTCTCTTTTCAGATTCTGATTTCTCTGTAATTAAAAACAGAGTTGGTAGACAAGCAGATATTTCTTTTATATGTATATCTATTTTTTTAGACTGTGAATTTCTTAATCTTTCTTAACTAATGACCCAAGTAAATTACTTGATGTAACCCAGGCATAGAACCTGATTTGGCATTTTTTTCCCCGTCAGGATTCTGGAATTTGCACATCATTTGTTACTTTGAAAAACCAACCTTTTATATTATTATTATGATAGTAAACAATATGCATGGTACAAGAAGGAGGAGAAGAAGAAGACAAATTTAGAAACCTAGGCAAAGGAAAATTGTAATGTTCTATTAGTTCCACTACCCTGACATTATCACTCTTACTATTCTGTTGTATGTTCTTCTTTTTTTTCTTCTGATTTTTTTTTAACAAATTGGTCTTATAATGTATCTATATATAAAATAAGAATTTCTCATGTCATTAAACATGGCTTAGAAAAATATTTTAATGATTTCATAAGATTGCACCATATGAATGAATTGGATTTCGTTGAACCATTCCCTATTGTTAGATAGTTAGGCTGTTTACAGTTTGGATGTCGTATTTTTAAAAATAAGAATCCAAGCTTATTTTACTATTTATTTTTGCCTTACATATTTTGTAAAAGTAAGCAGAGCAGTAATGATGAGTGACTCCCCACTATCCGGTGATTAATCTAAACTCATCTTGCTAACCTGTGCGTCTTGCCAGTGACATGTGACCCAGTCCTGACCAGTGAGCATGGAGGGTGCTTCTGGGGAAGGTCTCCTACTCCTAAAAGCGAGACACAAGGAGGGGAGACTGCCTTCTTCCTCTGGGCATTGACACAGCCTGGACTTGCTGTGGCCATCCTGGGCTGAAGCAGTGTACTAGCCTGAGATAAAGCTGACCCTGAGGGGACAAAGGAGCAAGTGTGAGTTCACTTTGGCATTACAGAGCTGCTGGCTCGGCTGTGCCTGTGCCCAGCCTACCTCTGGACTTCCAGTGGTCATAAAATAAGCTATTTTGCGTTGAGTTTGAATCACATCTGTTACTTACAGCAGGGCACACTTCTCATCACAAAGGAGGTGTGAGGAAACAAAAAATCTTCACACAGCAAAGATTTTTACAGAAGGTGAAGTGGAGATTCGGAGAGGTGAAGATTTGCTCAAGGTCTTATCCAGTTTGGGGAACCCAAACTATTGTAGAGACTTCTTTTTAAGTCATCTCTTTACTACTTGCAACACAGCCCCTTCTCTTACCCCCAGATTGAGAGAAACTCTCAAAGGCCAGAGTGAAGACACAAGATGAGCCCAGGATTTAGAGTCAGAAAGTGAGTTCAAATTGGCTTTGGCCCTTCACCTGGCTATGCGATTTGCCGGGGCTCTAATTTTGAGGCTCTTTTTCGGTAAATGAAACTAACGTACTTACCTGAGAATTATGAGATATAAGTCCCCTTGTAAAAACATAAAACCATTGTACAATTATCATTGTCGTCGGTGTTCGTTCACACTAGCAATATTTATCAAGTACCTACTATTCTCCAGGCCCTATTTTAAATGTTAGCAATATAGTAATGAACAAAACAGACAATAGCTCTGTCCTCTTGGTTTTAATATTCTAATGAAATTGGCAGAAAATAAATAGGGAAACAGTAAACTGAGCATTTTGGAGAAGAGGCCTAAGTTCTGTTCAGATTCTGATTTCTCCATGATATAAATAGTATTTTTAGGTGAGCAATTACTTATTTTTCTTCCTGTCTGTCTACCTACCTACTTATCTACCTGTCTGTACCTTTCTCTTTGTCTCTTTCTCTATATATATAATCACATATACGATATATAATATAAAAATATATGTATTTTTTGAGCTGTAAATTTCTTAACTCACATCCTAAGTAAATTATGTGATTGGACATTGTGATAGAACTTACTTTTAACTATTGTCTCAGTTTTTGGAAATAGACCAGTGTTTCTTAATTGGGTTCCAAGTTTCCCTAGATGTTGCAGTTGTATTTTCTGGGATATTTGTGTGTGTGTGTGTGTGTGCACGTGTGTGCATGTGTATACATGTTTATCTTGGTGATAATTTAGAAAGATTAAGTATCTATAGATCATCTATGTGACCACCTTTATTTTTTTATTTTATTTTACTTTTTTTGAGATAGAGTCTTGCTCTGTTGCCCAGGCTAGAGTGCTGTGCATCACTCTAGCTCACTGCAGCCTCAAACTCCGGGGCTCAAGCCTCAAGCAATCCTCCTGCCTCAGCCTCCCAAGTAGCTGGGACTACAGGCACACACCACCATGCGCAGCTAATTTTTTCTATTTTTTTAGTAGAGACAGGGTCTCGCTCTTGCTTAGGCTGGTCTCGAACTCCTGACCTCAAGTGATCCTTCTGCCTCCGCCTCCCAGAGTGCAATGCACCTGGCCTATGACCACCTTTAAAATAAACAAATGTCTGTGTCTGCATGTCACACTGCTACTTATTTTGGCAGAACTCTGTGGCTTTCACTGTCTCATCTAGCCTGCACAGTGGTCCTTACCAACCTTATCTTACAACCAATGAAACTGAGACACAAGCAGAGCTTCAGTGATGTGCCTTGGCCACACATGCCCGAGGTTGCAGGCCTGAGACTTGAACTTGGGTCTCACTCCCTGCATGCTCTATTCTCTGCCTCTGCTTCTCCTGGCTTCTCTGGGTGGTGGGACATGGGCACTAAATTTGATTTGATCATGAGATCAACTGGCTTATAAAATGCTACAGAGCAAAATAAATAATAAATAAATAAATAAATAAATAATTTTTTTAAATGCTACAGAGAGCTAACTTTCCTTTCTGAGAACTTGATATAATAAAGTTGGCTTGATCTCCTTTGCCTGTATCTTGAGGGAACAAGTAAATTAAACAAGTAATTATATCCATAATGTTTTTAGAAGTTAGAAGATTTAAATATATGAATCTCATCTGAGTGTGCAGCCTTTTGTCTGTGGTGTTTCCTGCCAAAAGATCTCTTGACAGGAAATAAACATTAAAATAATCTTTAATCCCTTGTCTGGTCTATTACCATTAACAATTGATGCACTTTAATTTTGTGGGATTTTAACTACAAAATGGAACGGCTAAGTAGTGATAATTGGGTTTGGAATTATACGGTCATTTATATCAACAGAGATGCAAGAGGCTGGGAGGGAGGGTGATTAATTATTTACTATTTCCTGGCTGTGGTTCCTATTATAGAATTTTCTGATATGTTCTGCTGTGAACAATTATCACCAAATGAAAGTAAACAAATCTGTGATTTGAAGCCTTATTTAGAAGTTAGTCTATATTTAGGTAATGTGGGCTTAATTTTCACAGACCCCGTGGGCTGTGTGTGTCCCTTTTCTCTGGGTGCCACCAGCTCTGTGTCTGAGTATGGTTATCTTTGTGCATCTTAAACTCTAAAACGCACAGCCCTGGGGAAATGCCTTGGTTTTGTCAGGGGAAGAAAAAGAAAGAAAACATTGAGTCAGATCTCTTTTCAGTGCCCAAGGCATGTTTGGAAGGGGGGTGTGGCGTATTCTTTCCTCTGTCTGGTTTACTTCATTACAGTGTGGTATGGGGGAAGAACAAAATTATGATGTCAGCACGAGAATAAAAGTCATACTCTGCTGTTTCTCTTAACGTGTGTGTGTGTGTGTGTATGTGATCATGTCTCTGTGCCTCAGTCTCCCCGTCATCGTTCAGTGGCAAATCAACCCTATCTGATGATGCCATTATGGGATAACCCACTCCAACATGCGTTTCCTTTCTCTGTCCCTTCTTGGTGCCCACAGCATGCATCCTCATGTGTCTTCCTGGCTCTTCCTACAAGTAGTTCCTTCCAAACCCATGATCCAAGATCCTTACACAGCCTACTCTGACACTGGAAGGTGGACGAATACTTGATATGATGTGTTTCATGGGAAGCAGGACATTTAGGGACAGGCTGTAGATATAAGCTGTTCCAGAACCACTCTGGAATCATAACTTCTGGTCTGTGCCCAGATTCTTGAGTGTTAGGGCCTTTGAGCACATGTTGGATGAACATGTTTTCCCTCTTGGTTTGTGTACTCATTTATTTCTGGAAATAGTGCAGCCCCCACCCCCATCCCACACACCCCCAGGGCTTTCTGGCTAAACAAGTAGCACCACCATCCATCTAGTTGTGCAATCCAAATACCAAACAGCCATCTCGCCCCTCTGTCCTCCTCACCCCACGTGTCCTGCTGATCACTGAGGTTTGTCATTTTTACTGCCTCAAGTCTGCCATGGTCATCATGTCCACCAGCATCACCCTCATTTTGGTCACCGTCATCTCTTGCCTACTCCGCACCCTTTCAGCTGCTCTTGACCTGCGGAGTAGAAGGAAATCAGGTGGTGAAAGGAGCCTTGGGCCTTCTTCCTCCTATTCCCCCCACCCCGCCTCTAGAAGAGCCCCTTTCCTGATACCAGGGTCACCGGGCCCTGCCGCATGTCAAGAACAGTAATGGACGAACTTGTTGATGACAGAATCCAGGTAGTTCCCTGCCCTCTTGCAGCACGCTGCTGTTGCTAAGTGAGAAGATGGAAGAGTGAACAGACCCAGGGTGCAGAACCTCCTCTGTCTTCAAGTTAAGGTGTGCCCTGGCGGGGGCTGAAGCAAGACACCTCCCCAACAGTGCACTTGGCCTTTGTATGTTACAGTCAGGCACTGATGACAGATTTTAGGTCCTTCCTGAATCTCTCCCGATGGGATGGATATGATTTGCAGTGCAGCAAAGAACTGCCTTCCATGGGCCAAGCTTGACTCTGGGTTGTTGTTGTTGTTGCTGCTATTTTTTATGATTATTAACTCAGGTTTTTTGGGGGGGGAGGGCAGGGTTGTGTGGAAGCTGGCGGTGATTTGCTCTCATTAGGAAAAATGGTGTAGCACTCCATAAAATCCTCTTGTTCTCACCTTGGGAGGTGGACTCAGGGGCCAGGTGACTTTGATTTGTCATTTTTTTCTGGAGTTTCTCAACCTCAGCACTATTGACGTTGTAGGTTGGGTAATTCTTTGTTGTGGGGGAATTTCCTGTGGATTGTAGGACATTGAGCAACATCACTGACCTCGACCCACTAGATGCTAGTGACACGCCCTCCTTCCTCAAGTCTAGCAGTACCAAAAATGTCTACAGACATTGCCAGGTATCCTTGGGGAACAAAGTCGCCCCTGGTTGGGAACCCTGCTTTATACTCTTCTCTATATTTTTTATTTTTTTCCCATGAGAAAATATTTTTAATAGCAAAGTAATGAAACAAGAAAGTATTAATAAGACCAAAATAATAATATAAACTACTACTTAAGTAATGTTCATTATGTGCGAGGCCCTTCTCTAAACACATGCTGTGTAGTCACTAATTTAATCCTCACAAGAATTCTATAAAACAGTGTATTAGTTTCCCAGGGCTACCGTAACAATGTGCCATAAACTCGGTAGCTTAAAACAGGAGAAATCTATTCACTCACAGTTTTGGAGGCCAGAAGTCTGGCATTCAGGTGTCTGCAGGGTCAGTCCTTTCTGGGGGCTCTCAGGGAGAAACCATCCCAGGCTTGTCTCCCAGCTTCTGTGGCTGCCAATCAGTCCTTGGCATGCCTTGGCTTGTGGTCAGCATGACCCAAATCTCCCCCTCCAGCTTTATGTGACTGTCTTCCCTGTATGTATATCTCTGTGTCCTTGTTCCCTTTTCCCATAAGGACTCTAGTCGTTGGATTTGGGGCCCCCCCCAAATCTACTATGACCTCATTTTACCTTTACTAATTGTATCTGCAAAGACCCTATTTCCAAATAAGGTCACATTCTGGGGTGCACATGAATTTGGAGGGAATTCTGTTCAACTCAGTACAAGCAGGTGGTAGTCTTATCCTCGTTTTATAGATGAGGAAACTGAGGCACAGACCGATTAAATGACTGCCTGAGTCAGAGATAACCAAGTAACAGAAGCAAGAATTAAACCAAGTTCTTCCAGTTCCACAGTCCGAGCTCCTAACCTGTGGTCCTCGACCAACAGCATCAGTATCACCTGGGCGCTTGTTAGACACACACACACACACACACACACACACATACACACACACACATACACACGCCCCACCCAGATTTCCTAAATCAGAAACTCTGGGAGTGGCTCCCAGCAGTCTTGCTTTTCCAAGGCCTCCAGGGGATTTTGAGGCACCTGAAGTTTGAGAATTGCTGATCGAAAGTGCAGTGTAAGGGGGGAAAAAACCTTTCAAGACATCATTTGAATCAATTATCAAATATTTCTGAAGTGCACTTGGTTCACAAAGTGCTGTACTAATTTCTACCTCCATAGGGCTGGGTAAGGAGAATTCTGTTTATTTTTCTAAAGGAGCCTCTTGCCTCCTGTTTTACCAGTGCCCCAAAGTATTTGAAAAATGGCAATGTTACTATCTTTGACTATATGAAGATAGAAAGTGTCATGTCAAAGGTAAATTGAGAAAAGCATTTTCGTTTTTACAAGTCACTCTTATTTAGACATAGGGCATGACTCTTCTTACACGTTGATTTCAGAAGAGCAAACCCCTAGTCTCTCGCAGCTGCCTTCTCGCCCCAAGGGCCTTCGCTAGGAGAAATTTAACACACTGTGCATGTAATAAGGTCCAATAATTTTAGGCTTATTGTTACGTTGTTAATTGGTCTTTATTTCCTATTATTTCACCTCAAAGCAAACATATCTCTCACCATTGTGATATAGGAGTTATTTATCTTCTCTGTGCAAGTGCTTACTCTTTTTAGTAAGCTTTTATTTAATAGTATCCTCTATTTCCAAGGGCCTTTGCCATCTGCTTGTTATTGTAGACTGTGCTTTTTTTTGTTTTTAATTACGGGTTATATAAAATAGCAGCAGCAGCAGGAGGGAGGTTATTACCTTCTAGAATAAGTGGTAGACATAGACTGGCCACTGTGAGCCCATCTCTAAAATGCACTTCTGCACATGAAAGACCCCAGTTCCGTGTCTGAAAGTGGTTCAGTTTATTTGAGGAGGTTTGGTATGGGCCTGGGGAGACAGAAAGAAGTTGGAGACATTGACATTCTTCCTGAGAAGCTACTTACGGCTCTCACTCTTCAGTTTCCAGTGGGAGAGGACCTGGGATGGACATTTGGTGATTAACGTCCAAAGCTCCCTCTGTCTTTTGTCAGATATTTCACAAAACAAAACCAGGGTTTCCTAATCCTGGAAAAGATCTTGCTGTTGCTTTGTGTTGTTTTTGTTTGTTGTGATCACTCACCACCCACCTCCCTACTCACTTGGCAGAAAGAAACCATCAAAGGAATAGAAGCTCAGGGCAGATGTTTCAAACTTTTCAATAAGACTGAACAGTAAAAGTTCCCTCCTTCCCAAACCTCTCTCCAAAAGAAGCTGTCTGTCATTAAAGGTTTATTATGGAGTCTTCCAGAAACTTTATATGCATTTACCATCAGAAACAGATATGTATGGCCTTTTTAAAAATTCATGCAACTGAGACCATTGAATATATTTTGTTTATTACCTTGCTCTTTTTTATTTAATAGTGTCTTGGAGATTATTTGGTACCAGCACATGTAGCTCAACCTCCTAATACACCATGGCTGCCTAATATTCCATCGCATGGTTGTCCTTTTATTTATTCATTCCTACTACAGACATTTAGGTCAGGTCCATGTCTTGCTATTACACATGATTTAGTAATGAATGCTCTTGCACATGCATTTTTTCTACTTCAGCAAGGATATGAGAAGGGAGGTTTTCCAGTAGCAGGCGTGCCGGAACAAAGGTTGTATGCATCTTCGACGTAACTGATTTCACAAGAATTACCAAATTGTCCTCTAAAATGGTTATACCAGTTTCCTCTCCACCATTCACACTTGGGAATGCCTGTGTCATCCCAGAAATTATCTCCAGCAGCAGCAGTGACAGAGAGGACTGAAATGCCATTGACAGGTCCAGCAAGTCAGCAATCAGCACACCATTTTTTAAAATTTATGTTGCTATTGTATCAGAAGGTTCTTCTGAAGCGACCACTTTATAACACTGTGTAATCCAATCCCCAAGCTGGGCAATTTTTTTTCCCCTTTCAATACATCACATTGATTTTCTGTATGACTTTATCTGCTTAATACAAAGTGGGATTGAACAGTTATTTGTCTGGATTTGACTATTCCTTATCAAACATTTATGATTTAGCTTTCGCCACAGCATCTTCTTGTAAGGTGTTTCTTATTTTTGTCTTTTTCCGTAAAGGTAGGATTGTGTTGACAGCCCTGTAATAAATCTCTCTTGAAAGAGATGTGTTGCAGAGGCGTGGGGAGAAGGTGGGGCTCTGTGTGTGGGATGTTTGGGGGAAATGCTTCAAGGAAGGGCGGTGTGAGTTGTCTCTGGACCAATGTCGTCTTTTAATAATAGTAGTTGATGCCCTGACTTTGGGGTTTGCAGTATATTAGGATTGAGTGCTTTATGAATACCTTCTATGTAGGTATTCATTTGATACTACTATCATGGCCTTTGGGCAGATCCCAAGGACGTAGGGGTGAGTAAGGCCATGCGACAAAATAGAGGGAGTAGCCAGACTGTCATGGACTTAGATTATTTTTTTTTTAATACCTAAAACAATATACATTTATCATCTCAGTTTCTGTGGATGAAGAACTGGGCATGGTTCAGCATCTCTCGCAGGCTGTAAGCAAAGGGGCTACAGTCATTAACCAGGGCTGGACAGGGAGGGATCTGCACCCAGGGGTCATGGTTGTTGGCAGGATTCAGTTTTTTGGTGGATGTTGGACTAAGGGCCTCAGTTCCTTGGCTGTTGGTTGTTGGTGGCTGCCACGTGGGCCTCTCCAGAAGGCTTCTCACAACATGGCAGCTGGCTTCCATCCATGTGAGCACGTGAGAGAGCAAGAATGGGTGACAGAAACAGAAGCCCCGGTGTTCTTTAAACTTAATCTTGGACGTGACATTCTATCACTTTAGTTTTTACTGAGATATAATTTAGTCTTGCAATATTCTCCCTTTTAAAGTGGGCAATTCAATGGCTTTTAGTATATTCAAAAAGTTGTGCAACAATACCATTATCTAATTCCAGAACATTTTTATCACCCCAAAAAGAAACCCTTTACACATCAGCAGTCACTCCCCAATTCCCCTCCCCTAACCTCTGGGAACCACGAATCTGCTTTCTGTTTCTATGAATTTGCCTGTTCTGGACAATTCATGTAAATGGAATCGTACAACATGTGGCCGAGTGACTTCCTCCACTTACCATAATGTTTTTGAGGTTTGTTTGTGTTACAGCATATATTAGTATTCCATTCCTTTTATGGCCAAATAATATTCAATTGTGTAGATATATCGCATTTTGCTTATCCAATTCATAGTTCATATTGTTTCTACTTTCTGGCTATTACAAATAATACTGCTGTAGGAACATCTGGTTGTTTCAGGCAATTATGAGTAATGTGGCTATGAACATCCGTGTACAGGTTTTAGTGTGAACTTATATTTTCATCCAATATCTTTTTATAGCCTGTCTTGGCAGTGACATCTATGACATCGGGGACGTGTCTTGAAATGTTTTACGTCATTTTAAATAAAAAGAAATTAGGGGAAGGAAGTAGATAATGGACTATGTATGTGATCAGAGATGGATTTTGAGAAGGTGACGTTTGAAATGCACCCTGAATGAAAAGAGCCATGCAAAGATCTCAGCAAAGAAAATTCCAAGCTGAGCATAGTAAGAGCAAAGGTCCTGGGGTAGAAATACACTTGACCTGTTCAAGGGAGAGAAGGCAGCCCGTATGTTTGGAGTCAGGTGGAATAGTAGGTGTTAAGATCAAGAGGGTGGCCAAGCACAGGTGTGAAGCCACCGTAAGGATTCTGGCTTTTGAATTGTGGTGATAGCTATTGGAAGTTTGTAAGCAAGCAGGTGACATAGTTTGATTCACACTTTTAGAAAGATGCCACAGTTGCCATGAGAAGAGCAGTTTGTAGGAGGCAGGAGTGGAAGCTGAAGAATGTGTTGTGAGGTGGCCCAGGGGGTCTAAGAGAGCAATTACGGTGACTTAGACTGGGTGATAAAAATGCAGATGGAGGGAAGAGGTTGGATTCAGGACACACGACCCCACTGAGCATCTGAATGTAATTGTCAGTTGGCCTTGTCTCTCTCCCACTGGGCCACCAGCCCCTAACTCTTCACGTACACACCGTGATAGCCAGTGTGGGCTGGCCACCCCCTGGGCACCCGCTGCATGTTTTTGAGTGAGTGCTGTGGAATGACCACCCACAGAGGAAGTGACAGGTTGGAGATAAAGTGGCCTGGGCTCCTGACTGTGGGTGCTCTGAGCTTCTTCCTCACTCAGGCTAGCTCATTCCCAGCCTGCCCCCTGGAATGATGCCTATAGTCTGTCCTCTCTCACTAGCAGGGATCCCAAGCTTGTAAATAATGTTTTCCTTTAAAATGTGAGCAGAATGAAGAGCCGGCAGTGTCAAAACTCTGTGCACAAATATTTCGTTATTTTCCCTTTTACAAATGAGCACAGTATATCAATATTGGTGTATCTGGGAAGAGCAAGTATGCTGGGAGGTCAGTGGAATAGAAACTCGGTGTGGCGATCCATTATGTTCTCCCTGAATTAGGCTTGTTGAGGCACTGTTATTAAAGTGGGATTTTTCTTAATTATTAACAGTTAAAAATAGGAAAATAGATTTGGAGGAAAAAAGAGTTGTAGGCAACAGGAGTCCAATTCTAAATGTGTGCATGTGCGTAAAACGGAATTTGCCAAACATGAATAGGCACTTACAATGTGACTAGAATTGGCTCTGTCATGTGTCAGCCTAATAGCCTAAACCCTGGTTCAATACAATGAACTTGGGAAGGTTTGCTTAATGAAAGAACTGACGTTTTCTGTGCAGGGGCTGCATTCATCAGCCTGCATTCCTGTTCATTACACTACAAAGGGCTGCCAATGGGAATTGGTAGGATCATCTATTAGGTAGACGTGATGGGGACAAAAGCTAGCAGAGGCCAGGGTTTTGTGGAATTTTCTGTGGTGGTCTGGGTTACTGGGGCAGTGAATTCTGGTTACAGGCAACGTGTTTCCAAGTCGGCATGAGGGCTTCTGGAGTCACAGGCTGAATTCTGGCTCTTCTGCATCCTGACATGCATATCCTATGGGATCCTAAGGAAGAGAGTTTTCACGTATGCGTGGCATTGCCTTACCCATTGTGGAGTCAGTGGGGGTGTCCACAATTGTTGAGTTTTCCTTGTCCATCTGGGCACGTGGGAGGGCTGTGCTTTCCTGCCATGTGACTTGCTTTGGCTAATAGAATCTGGGTAGAATTGACGTGTATCTCTTTGAGGCAGAAACACTAAGAGCCTGGCATCTTCTGCACCACAATCTCCTTTCTCTCCACCAGGCTGCCCGGCAGTATTACAGATTCTCGCTGCCCTGTCCGGGTGGGTCCCAGAGGAAGGACAAAATCAAGGGCCCCCAACTGACTCAAGATGGACGTGGGGAAACAAGTTGTGGTTCTGTCACGTGGCATTAGACACTGAGATTTCGGGGTTGCTTGGTACTGTGTCATAACCTGGCCCGTGCTGCCTGTTTAGACCCATCATCATGCTCTGAGGAATCCCAGTTTGACCATCAGCGCAAAGCCCAGAACAGTGGGTCACATCATAACATACTTGTAGACTGTTTTAACAAGGTTGTAATATTGTAATTTGCCCGTTTTTTTTAAAAAAAATCATTTTTAAGATCTGCCTATGTCAGTAAATTGTATTTAGCCTCTAGAGCCACTTGACTGGGGTGCCCACTTGACAAAGCAGGTTCCTTCAGCTGCAAGTGGGGCCTTAAACTGTTGGAAAATGCAGACAAAACAAGATGTGCTGATTGGCAAGGTCATCACGGGAAGGGCCATCGTGGAGTAAAGAGCAGGTCCATTAATTCAGCGGGGATTTACATCAGTTCTATCTGCCTCTTACCTAATGGGACTGTTTGGTTGTGTTCTTTCCTGGAGAGATTAGTGATGGAAAGGAGGAGATTTAGAAAGGAGAGATAAAAGTTTGCATTTAATTCTCATGACATGCAGCCTTCTTAGAAGGTTTTCTAAGGAGACTCCATAGTAAATTCAGACTTAAGCCAGAGGGCAGCTTCCCCTGAGACAGTGTGGTGTCCAGCTGGTGACTTTTCCGTAATAAAGGGGCTCTAAAGGAGTGTTGGGGAAGTTAGGTTGTCTCCATGTTATCTCTAACCCTAAAACCCAACTGCCTACTAAATAAAAAGTCTCTTACATAATTATGGGGGAGCGATTTGAACATAGGATCTTCGTTTATTTGTTTCTTAAATGTATTCTATTCATGTCTAAAAGAGTTTTCCCTCCTTTCCCCCTTCCTACCAGCCCTCACCATCTTCAGTTCCGCAAGCAGGAACGGTGTGGTAGCTACTGTGGTCTTTCCCAAATGCAAAACACAGTCTTTACCTTCAAAAGATCTTGTCAAATGAGTGTCAAATGAGAGGATGTATTCAAGTGCTTAGGACAGTGGCTGTCAAACAATCTGTAACTGCCACTTATGAAGAAAATGGGTAGAAGCCCTGGGTCTTGGTGGTCCAGCAGATCAGGGTTCAAAAGCTGCCTCTGCCATTTACTAACTGTGCGACCTTGATCCTATGACATACCACTCTCAGCTTCAATTTCCTTGTCTATAAAATGGGGATAAGAGTGGCATCGTAACACTTTCCTCAATGAGTGATTGTGAGAAGTAGCTGAGCTGAATGCCGGCAGCACCCCTAGCCCAGCCCCTGCCACCAAGGAAAATGTTAATAAATGTCCCTTCCTAGAAGTAGTATTCTAATGAGGGTGATGATGAGGGCATGGTCTTTGCCGTGAAATCCCTCAGTAGCCACTGGAAAGCGAACAAGTTAGTGCACGGACAGCTGCCACTCCCAGAAAGTCTTGACTCGATGGATCTTAAGGAAGCAGTGTGTAATCTCCCAGGCCCACGAGTCCTGATTGGGGCAGCTCCTTGGTGGAGTGGGTTGTCAGGGCTCGGGGTCCAGCTTGGTTTTCCTTCCACACGATGGATGCCTTCAAGGTGGGGCTGTCTGGGGCTGTCTGGGATGGACTCCAAAGTGGAAAAGTGTGTGAGCTCCAGAGTCAGACAAAACTTAGTTCTAATCCTAACTGTCAATGTGTAAAAATCTCTGACTATGGGTAAGTCAGTTGACCTCTCTATCCTCAGTTTCTTCATCAATAAAATGGGCATAGTGATCCTGTCTATCTCACAGCATGGTGTCACGGTTAAGGAAGGTTATGTTAAGTGCACAGCACCACGCTCAGCACAAAAAGCTTTTGATGGATATTCCTCAGGCATAGAAGGTCGGTGATTTATTCAGCATCACTCATCTGGTTGTTGACGAAGTATGTGCTAAAACTCCTGTTGCTGGGGTTCTCTTCACCATAATACACTTCCAGCCCCACAACTCTGCAACCTCTGCTGTGAAAAGTGGTATGAAAAGGTTTTCTCCCATGTTTAATTTAAAACAGTTTCATAAGGACCATAGTTATAAAAAACCTGTATCAATGATTAATATAAATATAATCTATCAATAAGAGAATTCAGTCTTATAAAGCCCATTGCATGTAAGTTTTTCTCATTCAGTTTACCAGGACAGAAAAACACTGCTTTTTGTGTTTGTTAGCAGCATCTGTGAGAACTTGTCTGCAAATCTTTGGCATTTAAATTTTAGGTTTCTGTCCCTAATAGCAGACCGTCTTTCTAAAAGCAGAGCTGTAAGTCTCTTTTAACACCATTTTATAACTTGGACAGATTGATGTTGTTATTTAATGGGTTATCTCAGCACAAATATACTTTTCTGGATTCTATGTAATATTTTTTGTAGAAAATTAAAAGTGATAATGATGAAAATAATAGGACACTGATTAGAATACCCATTATTGTGCTCTATTGTTCAAATGAACTCATTTGAGAAATCTCCCCTTTGTTTCTCTCTGTGTTTCTTTCTCTTGCATCAGATTGATTCTGTTTGCCTATACTATAAGGTTTCAGTTATTACTGAGCAGGATTCTGTGATGTCCATCCTATACCTCCAAGGGTGTTCTTCCCTGGTCTCTGGGATGTGTCCTCTGCCTCTGTAACATTGCACTCAGCTCTGCTCTCAGCCAAAGCTCTTCTTAAATATGCTAGCCATCAAAACCACACAGCTGAGCCAGACACAGTGACTTGTGCCTGTAATCCCAGGTACTCAGGAGGCCAAGGCAGGAGGATTGCTTGAGACCAGGAAGTTGAGACCAGCCTGGGAAACATAGCAAGTCTTTAAAAAAAGAATTTAAAAATTAGCTGGATGTGATGGTGGATGCCTGTAGTCCTAGCTACTTGGGAGGCTGAGGCAGGAGGATTGCTTGAGCCCAGAAGTTCAAGGTTACAGTGAGCTATGATGATGCCACTGCACTCTAGCCTGGGTGACAGAGCCAGACACTGTCTTTAAAAAGAAAACAAGAACAAAAAACCACACACACAATATCTCTCTCCTCCTGTTCATTTCAACTCCCCTTGAGCATTCTCTAAGTACTTTGAGGGCAAGGATCACTACCCAAAATGTCATTAGGCAACCAGGAATGACATTACAAGGTTCCATCCATTCCTTTGTTCATCCGTTGATCATTCATCCACTGTTCATTGTGTTCTTACTCTGAGCTAGGCATTGGGGACATAAGAATGAATTAGGTTCCTTCAGTTTAGTAAGGACAAGGCATGTGAACAAACAATTAAAACATTCAGAGTGGTAAGCGTAATGGCAAAGGCACCAAGAGAGGTAGGTAAGAGAAAGGACTGATTATCTTTGCCCAGTACTAGTGAAGGAGTGATAGTCAGGGGGTGAGGATGAGGAGGTCTGGAGGAGGAAGCTTTACCACTGAGAAGGTCAAGCATAAGATGGGCCTCAGAATCCAAATGGGTGTTTATAGGGGACCACCCTGGGAAGCTGAATGGTAGGGAAGGAGGGAAGGAGGTTCCTTCTGAGCAGAGGGAACAGCAGGTGCAGCCCAGGCATGGGCACCTTCCGGGCACAGCGGAGTCTTCCTGAAGAGACACAGGGTGGTCACTGTCAGACAACTCCCTGGTGAGGCATCTCCATCAGGGCTCCATGTAGGGTATGGGAACCTCTATATATATTTTTAAAAGGGAGGGATTTAATAAAGGCAATCTAGTGCTTACAGAATTGTTGGAAGAGCTGAACTAGTGGTTTCAAGGTTGGTCTCCAAAAATGGCCCCCTGAATAATACAGAAGCAACCATCCAGGGAGCTTGAGCCACCAAAGCCACAATCAGAGCTTAGCAGATGGATGAACCAGAGCCACCCCCACTGCTGTGGCCCCATCTCCATCACCAGAAAGCTGGAGAATGGACCCCAGAACAGGAAGACAGAAAACTTTGTTTGCACATGCCCTTGCTAGGAGGAAAAGCCCCAGAGAAACTGGATATGCCCCTTCCCTCACATCCACCATCCCTGTGTCATGTGACAGCATCTAGCAGCTGGTGAAACAGATTTGTGTCTATGATCAAAACTGCAAGGTAGTCCTGGAAAGGTAGTTTTAGCTTTCCAACTCTTCCAACTAGAATAATAGAATCCAGGGGCAACATTGCCCCCCACTGGGGCATTTCCCACTGTCTGGGACATTTTTGGTTGTCACAACTGGAAGGAGGGGAAGATGCTATTGTCATCTAGTGGGTCGAGGCCAGGGATGCTGCTGAACATCCTACAATCCACAGGACAGCGCCTACCACAAAGACTTATCCAGCCCCAAATGTCAAAGTGCCAAGATTGAGAAACCCTGAACAAAAGCCAAAGGAGTCAGTTTAAGATATCCAGCACAAATATGTCATTTGTTTCCTTTCCAAAAGTATTAGAATTTTTGTTGGTTTGAGCTAAAAACTAGATAAAATTTACCAAATAACTAATTTTTGTTCCTTCAACATGTGTTGTTTTGGAATTTGCACCCAGGCATCCTGCTTCACTTAGACGTTATCCATATTGATTATTTCAATGGCTCAGAAGACGTCTTCATTCAAAATAATCTCTAATAATATTTCGTTTAAGAAGAAGGAGAAATAAAATTTCTCTCCATGTTACATTTCTTTTTTTGTGCACTCACTGCTTTTTCATCAGCAGAATTGTATTATTAGAACAAGTCTTCTGGAAATGGTTGCCCTTTTCCCCCTTCATCCTCCCTCTCCAATAATGTACAGCTGTTATTTGGCTTGTTTTTCTTTTTCATGCAGAGGTGGCAGGAAGGGGGAATGGATGATGGCCAAGAATTAAAAATTCCTGTTCCTGGCCGCTCCCGGAAGCTCCATCTTTGATGTCAGTCAGGGCTTCTCTGCGTCAGTGGAGCCCAGCTGGGCTTGTGCTCACCCCTCATTCCCTGCTGCCCTTCCACCAGCGGGTCCAGCTCTAGCCGCAGCCAGGCCCACCGGGGTTTTAGAAGGTCAGACAGCTTGTGATGAGTTGCCAGCTACTCTTGTACCCAGGGCTATATCCTTGGATGTTTTTCTGGGCATCTGCCTTTTCCGACCCTCCCATGGTTAAGGAAGGAAACACCTTTCCAAGCAACCCAGTGACTATATTTTTTTCCAGGAAATATGTAGGAAAACCATGATGATTATTATGGTGCCACACACTGCACTGGTACCTTGCCCTACAGGAACTATTAGATCTGATCTCTGAGAAACTTGTTGGAGGCCTGTGGTTGGAAATAGTGCCGCCCTCTCAGTGTGGATTGTAGTGTAATCGTTGGGTACAAGTGCTCCAGAGCCTGGCAGCCCCAGGTTTGGATTTCAGATGGATGCTGCACTGGTTGAATAGTGTCCCCCGAAATTCATGTCTACCCAGAACCTCAGAACATGACCTTATCTGGAAATAAGGTCTTTATATGGATATAACTAATGTAAGGGTTTAGACGTGATCATACGGGACTAGGGTGGGCTCTGACTCCAAGGAGAGTGTCCTTAGGAGAGACATAACAGAGACACAGAGAGAGGAAGGTGACGTGAAGACAGAGGCAGAGGCTGGAGTGATGCATCTACAAGCCTAGGAACACCGAGGATTGCTGACAACCACCAGAAGCTGGAAGAGAGGCCTGGGACGGTTTCTCCCTCAGAGCCCCCAGGATGGACTGACCCTGCAGACACCTGGATTTCAGACTTCTGGCCTCCTGAACTGTGAAAGAATTAACTTCTGTTGTTTTAAGCTGCCCTGTTGTGGCTCCAGGAAACTAAGACATATACTTTCAATGGTTTAGCTTATTTGCTCCAACAACCCTGTAAGTGGGCGCCAGGGTCTTTCTCTCGCAGCTGTGATAACCTAGTTAATTGCAGGTGCTCTCAGAGCCCTGGTTTCCTTGTCTATAAAGCAGAGATGCTCCATCTCATTTGGAGGTGGTTGGAAGACCTGAATGATACAACGTATGTAAAGCACTTGGCACAATGCCTGGTTCAGAGTAAGTGACCAATAAATATCTGCCCTGATTGTTGTTGCTATTACTTAGAATGTAAATATATTTAAGAATGCACTGTCAATATGCAATTACCCTTGCTAATAAAAAGGAATAAAGGTATGGATTGCAAAATAGAGAATAAATGTAAATTAAATTGTAAATTAAGTTGCTTTACATTTTAAAAAGTCAGGCGAGACAGACACACAGGTGCTAAGCTTTCGTGAGGTGAGGTGCCTCTTGCTACATTCCTTCTTATCCCAGCCCATCGGGGTTTGGCCTTCAACTGAACAGCAGAAGAAATGTGATCCTTGACGATCTACAGGGAAATTCATCTGCTCTGGGATAGTTAAGCGTTAAGTATCACTTTGAGCTCCAGGATCCTGATTAAAACCCATTCTTTCATTCTATTCTACAACTCCCCCGTTTCGCAAAAGTTTAGAATAGCAGCAGGGCAGCAAATAAGTTTAAATGATTTTATTCAAATGTCAGATTTAATTAAATCCATAACCAGAAGACAAGCCAAAAAGAAATTTTCAGGGAGCTTTGGAATTTTCTTTCTTTCTTTTTTTTCCCATGTTCAAGGTGATAACTGTAGAATAAAACCTTCCCAAACACATGCAAATGCAAGTAGGGGCATTTATCATAAAAACACAGCTCTCGAGGCTGAAGTGCCTGTTAACATTGTACTCTATAGCCAAGTGTGATGATCAGAAAATTTATATATTGAAGAGACCACAAAATAATTATAGTTGGGTGATTTCAACTAAGACTGGAATGTATGTGTGTGCACTCCTCATGTTCAGGTTTCTATGATCATTCAGGTGTGCACAGGTATTCTAATGGGTAGCCAGGTTATTAGGCCCAGAGTGAGCAGTGTAGCATGGCAAGAAAAACCATTGTGTCTCCAAACTATGCCTAAATTGCCTGTAATCGTTTCATTCCAGCTTGCATAACCAGATTTTATCACTTGCAAAAAGAACAGCCAAAAAGATACTTAAATAAAAATGATTGGATGAAATTTTAAATACAAGAATGACCAAAAAGATCCCCAGAAGACCATCACTGGCCCAGAGCCCCCCATTTCAGGGTCCAGCATTTGTACTGATTATGGCCTGACAGCTCTTGAGTTTCCAATGATAACAGCCATCTGACTTGATCGGAGTTCAATGGATTTTCACTAAAATAGAATCATCGCCTTGGTGATGGATAGAAAAAGTAAAGCAATACATCCTGATAAATGCTCTGCCTGCCTCCTTCCTCTCCCCGGCGGTGACCTTGCGCAATCCATAAGAGAGCAAGGCAGAGCCCTGGCCACCGCCGCAGCACGTCAGGACTTGGAAATTTAAGTAGCTTTGAAACCCATCAATGGGGTGAAGGGGGAATGGCTGAGAAAGCAATGGATCATGCTTAGAGGGCTCGGAGGGAAATAGGGTACGCTGAAGGTCAATGTGCAGACGCGTCCTGAAGGGACAGCCCCAGCCTTGATTCTCATTCACGGGAGGCTGTGGCCCTGCGAGGTGAGATCAGCAGAAGAGTACAATAAAACAGGAATTTTCAGAGCATAAAATTTCTTCTCAGAAGCGAAAGGCCCTGGAGAATGGTGCAGAAAAAGTGCCAACCTAGAGTGGGAGGGTCTCTTCCTCAAGAGTAGCAACGAGCTGGCTGTACAAGGAATCCCTTAGCCTCTATAACCAGACATTTGTTTTCCGGCCTGGTTAGCTTAGCCGACTGTGAATACTTTGAACACTGTTGATCATCAGTAATGACACAGGCACTATAACAAGGAACCCAACTAAAACAGGGTGTCCAGGAAGCTCATGGACCAGTTGCATCCCCAAGCCCTGTATGCTTGACTGGGAAGAGAAGCTTCTGGGTGGCTGAAGGGGAGAGAAGTTAGATGTTGGCAGGCACCCATTAGTGTTGGTTACAACTTGCTAAAAGAAAATATTAAAATAAAAATTAGATCATAAATTTGGAGCCACAGTTACCAAGCCTAAAGTGCAAATTGCCAAACAAGTCAAGAGACTCATTAGCATTTTATGTAAATCAGTTATTACTGTTCTCCACTTCCTTAATTATCCATGTTATTTCAATACAACCCTTTCTTTGATGTCCCAATTCTATATTTAAATAGTGCAAGATTTCTATCGTATCCTCCCGCAGAGGTTTGTGCCATGCAAAAAACATGCCAAGAGCAGCTATTTTAGAGACTACAGGGAAATGTTTAATTGGTTCATCCCATTTGAGTTATGAGGGCATATTACTGAGCACATAAAATGAGAAACATGGAATGTACTAGCTTGGAGAAGTTTACTAAAACCTGCAGGAGACCTCTTGAAATTTGGCCCCCAAGACTTTTTGGATTCTCAGCGGAAGCCGATTCAAAGGGAAGTTGTGCAAACTTCATTGAATTTTGCTAAATGATTGATTTATAATTGAAATATTTGGAAATAAAATCCAACAGCTCTCTTTCCTTTGGCTCAGAGAGTTATTCTTTTGGTTGGATGAATAGAACACACCTGACAGAGACGGGGAGGAACGTGGAAGGGGAGCCTTTCCCATCTAGCTGCTTTTCAACTGGTTCATCTTTTCTGAAAGAGTTACCAGCTCCAATGTGAAGAACAAGTTCACTGATTTCTTATTCTCAAATGATCTGAAATTGCAGAAAATCTCACAAATTACAGATATAAGTGGCCTTTCTCTAATAAGTGAACTTGAAATAACAATGTGGCCACAGGGAACTTAATAGTTACTCTTATTATTTTCTCCTAAGCAGTAGGTTCCGTACTCTTTGCCACCCGCCTTTATCTTCCTGCCTGCCTCCTGCCCCATAATCTATCTTATTTTTAAATACTTTATTAAAAAAACAAAGAGAGAATCTTTGAACATGAACCGTAACTGAAAATAGAAGTAAATAGAAGGGCACCTACTCTTCCCATATATTTTTGAACAATCACTGTATCTGATTTTTCTATCTTGCTTTCTTTTTCTGGAAGAAAGGGCAGATCTGGACAAAGCCAGTATGCAGTGTAGGTTTTGGTACAGACGGACCCACGTTCAAGACCAAGGTGTCTGTGTGGTCTTGTTCAAGTTTTCTACCCTTAGGATCCCCTCAGTGAAACATGCTTAACAGTGCTTACATTGAAGAGTTGTCATAAAGATTTGTGTTAATATATGCATAATGTTTATTATATAGTAGGTGTTCAATAAATGGTAAGCTTGAGCCTGTCTCTGCTCTGGGCCAGGCACTGTGCTGAATATTTACATAGATGATCAGATGGTCACATTGCATCCTTAAAACATTCATCAAAATAAGTAGGATTATTAGTACACTTATTTAACAGATGAGGAAAACGGGATTTCCAGAGATAAGGACTTCCTCAAGGTCACACGAAATCAAGTGGAGGAGCTGGGATTTAATTCAAAAGTTCTCTAAGCTAGAGCTATAATTTAGACAAGAACCATACACTGTAGTAAGGTTAATTTTAAAAGATTAAAAAAAAAACAACAAAGTTTCCATATCCTTTATCAACATAAATACAGAATGTTTATAGAAACTCATCTCTGCAAACTAAAATACTTTCAATATTTAATCTAACTTATTGGTTATTTGTTTAACAAATACTTTTATGGGCCTTACCATATTCCAGGCACTGTTCTAAGTACTTGCAACTAGTAACTCATTTAACCATTTCACAAATATTTATTTTGAGAGCAAGTCTAAGGGGTTTATGGGAGAGTTCCAAGATGCTGTGAGACAGGACTGCTCCTTAATGCTTACAGTCTTAGATGTCCCTGGGTACTAGCCATTTATATGTGTTTTTTTAAAAAGTAAATTATATTCTTAAAAACTTGATTTTTCTGATCACACATATGACATACTCATTATAGAAAATTTGGAAAATATAAGTTGTAAAGAAGGGAAAAAAATTTTAAAGGCTTCATGATCCTACCACGCATTGTTAACATTAATCCAAGATTTGAGTGGAAAGAGAAAGCACATGATCTAGTACAAAGCACTTTTTTCAGCTTCTTCTACACTCGACTTTTTTTAAGAGTCAGACGGTAATTCAGAGGTTGCTACTCCGCAATCAAAACTGGGGCAGTGACCTGACAGAGAGCCCCCAAGGGTTCAAATTCCTGAGCCCTGTGTCTCCTCCATAGCTTGCTGACTTGTTCCATGCACATGTAAAACTAACATCCACCATATCAAGTGGGATGTTTTTTACATAGTCCAAAACAAAACACAAAAAATTAGCATGCCACCATCTCCGAAAGAAGAAGGTCTCAGACTTTTGCCCCTTTTGTCAGTGAGTTGTCTTCCACTCCAATCTTGTCACTTGGGCCCTGGTAGCATGAACTATTAACAGCCCTCAGTATTTACTATTTTCTTTAGCCTGGGATTTCCTGTTGCAGAAATCCGATGGCTTATCTAAAAAGCTTCCGTCCCCCCAGCCCCACGGTGATGGGTGGGGTTTCATCACCAGGAAAGCACATTGTTCCAACTCTAAAAGTCTACAGTCTAAAATCATCATCATGTATTTTCATCAGGATGAAATATCGGGAGCTCTGCTCAGTGCAAGGTTTTATTAATGATGTGCTGTCAGGGGCTGGATGTTCTGCATATTTGCATATTAAACAGCTGAGTGAAGAAACATTCCTTTTATTGCTGCAGGGAATAAATCAGTTTAAAGCAAGTTCTCATCATTTATACTCCTTTCAGCTAAGTCTTCTTTTATTGAAATAAATTGTTGAAGTGCTTTGCTCATTCTTTGAATACTGATGAAATTTACCTTGATAGAACCTCAGGAAAAATAATATTTTCTTAAAGGTGCAGTATTGTTCCATTTTTGAATATTACTTTAATACATTATTGATAAGTTAATTTAGAAATATCAAGTGAAAGGGGAAGAAAAACAATTTTGAATAAAGATGGTGTTTCCTCTGGATGATTTTGTCAAATGCATTTTTATTGGTAGGACATAAGCAAATAAAAAAAAAGGCAACAAAGGCAGTTTTTATTAATACCTAGTGTACTTATTTTTAATGAACCATGAGCTGTTTTTGCATTCAAATCCCAGTAGGCAGTATATTCCATCCACACACAAGGACACAGTGTTTACCAGACCCCAAAGCTTGCTGTCCCCTGGGCAGGCACACAAGAGGTCCCAGGCAATCAGGCTATTTTCAAACATGAATTATACCTGGCCTCAGGGTAGGGTCAGGTGGCTGTTTGACAGGATCCTTACAAATGTTTTGGGTTCTTCTGTCTGCTCATTGCCTACTCTTTTTGCCAGAGGTTGAAAACTCACTGTTGAGATTAAATATGTCTTTTTTTTTTTTAATTTTTTAATTTTTTTTTAATTTATTTTTTTATTTGAGATTAAATATGTCCTGAAAATATTTTTTTTAAAAAAATTTTGGCCTACGTCATGTTTTTAAAAAATTTTTAATTGCTTGCCAACATTTTCAAATTGGGAAATTTCACATAAAAATTCAGATATCCAGCTTCTCTTAAAAAGGAAGAAGATCAAACAATCCTGTGTTACTCTGCAGGAGCGTCTGCTCTAGGAGGAGAGGGGGGTCCTCTCAGGACATGCAGTCTCCCCCAACCCCACTGTTCACATTGTATGACACCTGGCCTTGGCCTTTTAGGATGCCTTGCAGACAGTGACTTTTTCTGTCTCTGGTCTATACCTTTTCTCTTGGTGGAGAACTCAGGAATACAAAGCGTTTGGACAGTGCCTGGCACGTACAAAGTGTCCAGAAAGCATTAGCTGATATTAAAATACATGAAACATGTGAACTGAGGGTAGTCAGTGACATAAATGTTTTATTTCCTTTACATAATCCTCAATATGGACCAAAGTTTCTTAGGCTTTCAATTTCCTGCCTTATGAATTAATTTTATTTCTAAAAAGTAGCCCTCTCAGCTCCTGCAAATCTTTGCTCAAATATTCTCTTTTCAGAGATGACATCCTTGACCACTGTTTAAAATAACAAATTTCTTCCCAAACTCTGCCCTCCCTAAATCTCTTCACTGCTTTATTTTTCTGTGTAGCAGGTACCATTTCTCTATGTTATTTGCCCATTTGTTAATTGTCTCACTGCCCTCCCCACACCAGAAAGTAAGTGCCATGAAGGCTCAGGGTTTTGTCTGTTTTGGTCCCTGCTGTGTCCTGAGTGCCAATGTCCATGCCTCGCACTCAGTAGAGCACGTGCTTAATAAATACTGAGTGAACAAATGAATGAATGAACGGATGGGTTTGTTTATTATAGCTCGGCCTCAATCCTTACAGAAGTTCAATTCAACAAATATTTATTTGAGCACCTGTTGTGTGCAAGGCCACATGTTGGTTGCAGTATGGAAGGAAAAGGTGTGCAAGGCAGAGATCCGGTGCTCAGGAAGTTGAGTCCGTGTCAATAGTCTGTGCCAAAGTGTGATCTTTGTATCAAGAGCTACAATGTGCATCCCTGAACTAGTATAGGCGTAGGCACAGATCTATAAAATAGAAAACAGGAAAATACAGGCAGACTTCAATGGTAGGAAGATGTTGTTGAATAAGATTGAGTCTGAGACAGGCCTAAGAGAGAGTCAGGATTCAGAGAGGGCTGGAAGAGGGGAAACAATGGCACACTTAACCTGTTTTTTCAGATCCTCTTGTGTTCCTGGCTCCAGGTTAAGTGCTCTACACTCATCCCCTCCTTGACTCCTCAGAGCAACCCCAGGGAGACTCATTGTTCCTCCCATTTCACTCCACAGATGATTGAAGCACCTACCCAGGGCGGTGCCCCGCAGTTCATTCATGCAGTGTCAGTTCAGCCCAGCCTTAGACCCCTTTCTCTTGCACCACGCTGCCGCCCATCTTCAGTGCAAAGACAGGAGAACAGGGTGGAGGCAAGCGCCAAGCCTGTCCTAGACTCTCCAGGGTGCCATTTGGTGAAGCTGAGGCTGGTGCGGTTACTTTGTGGAGGCACCAGTATCTCGAGTGAAGGGATGGATTCGGGCAGGACTGTGTCCCCTGCTGACCTGCTGTGTGAGACAGAGAGATTGCTTATGGGCACCTGAGATGCTAGAACGCTTTTCTTACCATGGCAGTGACAGGGTGGGAGTGGAAAGGTAGGTCATGCATTCAGAAAACATACAGTAAAGAATAAATGTGACATCAGTGTAGGCTTTGGTGAAGTCTTGAAAGAAATAGTAAAAAGCTCCTATTCCTTTTTCTCTGCCAGAGGTATTGTTTCCATATAAATCATGTGTGACAGAAGCGCCTTATTTTTAAGTGGAAAATGCACATTGCATAACATGAGAATAATGTCCAAACATGTTCTCATTGATGGCTGCCAAGAGAACGCCAGCACTCTTGCTGCCTGGAGAAAGAGACACTCAAATGGGACTTTTTTAGAGGCCATACCACCATTGCCATTGCCTTTGCTTAGCACAGCTCTGAGCAGCAGCTTCCCACGACTCCTTAACCAAGGGCAGGTAAGTGCTTCGGTGCCTTGTAAATCCTGGAGTCAGAACAGACCTGGTGCTTAGAACCCTCAGCCCCACCACTAACTGGCTGTGTGTGTGACCTTGGCCTCATTGTTTTACCTCTACAAGCCTCATTTTCCTCACCTGTAAAATGGGGATAATGTTGGCCTCTATGCTTGTAGGCTTAGAGCGAAATTTAAATAAAAGGAGACATCTCGAGCTGGGCTATCCAATACATAAGGTAGCCGTTGGCCACACTGGACTATTTAAATCTAAATTAAATTAAGCTTAAAATTAAATTAAGAATTCAGTCCCTTGGTCACATATTTCAAATTCTCAACGTGGCTAGTGGCTACTACATTGGATAGCACAGATGCAGAAAGAACATTTCCATTACGGTAGAAAGTTTCACTGGGCAGCACTTAGCACAGTGTCTGGCACAGAGTACGCTGTGTTGGTTCTTAATTTTATTCACATTCACCTATAAAGAAGTAAAAGGAGGCACCCTAGATACTTCAGTCAGAGCCCTTTGAATCATGACTTCAAAAAACTGAGGTTGGTGTCACCTAAGAGTCCCTCCATGTACAAAAAAGGAAGGAAGCAGAGTTTGGTCACACAGGACTCTCTGCCCGATAGAGAGTTCTCTGGGGACACACTGAGGTTTGAGGTTCCTGATCCTGTTCTCAGGGGAATCCTGTATTACAGGTGTTAACCTGATTAGCCCCAGCCCGGCTCCTCGTTAATTACCTGAAGTGGATGGGACAGTTTCCAATACTCAGCACAAAGGCTTTCCTGGTGACTCTGCTGCTTACTACTTATTTGGCCTTGGAAAGTTGATCTCTAAGTCAGGGCTTCTTTTCTCAAACTTTGTCTAGTGTGAGAGTTCCCTGGAGGGCTTGATAAAACACAATTCCTGGGCCCCACCTCTGGAGCCCCTAATTCTCTCGGTCTGGGCTGGGGCCCAGGATTCTGCATTTCTATTATTGCAAGATCCCAGACATCACTGATGCTTCCAGCCCTTGGATCACACTTGGAGCGGCCCCCTTTTTTTTTTGTTTTAAAGACTTCATTTATAAAGAGTTGTTCTTCATGCCCCAAATTATTGTGAGGACTGAGAAAATAAATATATATAAAGTCCACGTAGATACTCAGTAAATGGCATCTGCTGTTACTATTATTTTATTTTTACTAATTATTTTTTTTACATCTATAAATCAGGATCTGTTAGAATCAGTTGATATTTGAAAATTGGGCCTAGCCCACAATGCTGCTCTTTGATCACAAAATAACTTTATTGGATTTAAACTGTTAAACAGCCTTTCAACTCGAAGTCATTCTGTACCACTGAGGACAAATGTATCTCCCCGTGTGCAGTCGGTGTCACCCTGTAATCAAGTATTTGCCCCCTTCAGGGTAGTTTGGAGCCAATACGGCTTGCACCGTTCATTCGTCCACAGCCAGGGACAAAGATATAACGCCTTAATGCCCACTACGCAGAGAACAGGTGTGCTCAGTACTTTTGCATAATGCAAAAGTGGGTGTTTTGTAAACACCTGCTTTTCTGGTTGAACATCAGCTCCAACGGGGAGACACATCTTCCCTGAGTGGATGATTCTGTGAGGATGACCCTTCTGTTTTACAATTAGAAATTTTAATAAATAAATCTCCCGGCCGCTTTGGTGGGGTAAGGAAGAGTAAATAATTTAAAACCTAGGATCTGAGTCCAGATGCCAAGTTCTTTTGTTCCAGCCCTGAAATATTCCCAAATTCTGTTTCCAATTTCAAAAATGGCAGGGGAGGAGAAAACACTGAGTGTTACTTGCTCTTGTTTTTAATGTCTTTGATGAGCCATGGTCTTCAAGGACTTGAGTGAATTTTGATGTTAAATATCCAATGGTCACGGTTTGGGTTTGAAGAGCTTATCATGATGTATAATTCAGATTTTCTGAGTATTTAAATAGGCTTCTTTGGTGGCAAGGAACAGAGTTTTATTCATGTCACCTCTTCGGAAAAAAAAGGTTTACTGTAAGAGATAAAGTTGGCAAGTTTAAGAAATGCGGCAGCTCCGGGTACCTGTCTCCTGTAATTCCCTCCTGCACAACTGTTATGTTCTCTTTTTCCGACTGGCTTCTTCTGCCATTGCTAGATTTATCCGTTCTCCTCCCTCCCAATTTTGGCTTGCATACACTGCCCACGACAGCACAACTCAACTGAACCTCATGGCATCTTTTCATCAGCTGTCCCTGCTGCAGCAGGCTTAGAGTCAGTTTCCCAATTCCCTAGTGCAAGAAATCCACTGGTGTGAGTCATCTTTGCCACTGGTAAATGGCAAAGCAAAACTTTTGGATTGACTGCCTTTGGCTCAGGTGTAACTGGACCTGTGACATATTCAGGTGTACTCAGAGTGGTATCAGGCAACACAAAACATGCCCACCTAAGTAGGAGAACCCAGGGGCCATGGGAGTTTTCTTTAGAAGGGCATGTGAGTGGACAGAGATGACTGGTTTTGCAGTTTGGGACCAATTGAGTAGGAATGACAGTTGTAGCATGTCGAGTCACATCAAGTCCAGAATTCCTCTCCACCCCACCCATTTGCAGTTGCCTCAGATTTATCACTGGACCTTACTGTGATGCAAGCATGCCTGATGGCCCAGGCTGCTCCTCACAGCTGCAGCTTCCCTAGGGATGGAGAAGCCATTTGGGGCCTCTTAGAACCCTCCTCCCTCCCTGCTAAAGGGTCCTGCCCAAGTAGTTGCCATTGAGGTGCTTGGGGGACCAGTTACCTTTCTCCAGGTTAATCTCAGCATCAGCTGGTTTGAACTATAATTATAATGGGCCACATTATATTGAACTATAGAAGAGCCATAGTTGTCACCTAGCCGAGCTTCTCTTTGTTCCCATATGTTTTAGTGAGGCAGCTACAGCTTCTAAAAAGAGGGAACCAGGAAATACACTGGCAATTCACTCCTCTTGTAGTCGGAGCATGGAAAAGCTCACAGTATGTACCAGAAACCTGGAAACACACATTGTCTTACACCAATGCCTGCAAAAGTGCGTCATGGCCTCATTTGGAAGTGTTTTCAATTTGATTTTTATTCTGGGGTGTCCCTTAGCCACAGTCCTTACAGGGAATTTCTTTCTCTCTGACATCCATTGTAACATGGCCCACCCCTTGAGATACTGCTGTTCAGCCTGCTTGTGTCTCCACCTCCCCTGCAGCATGATGAGCAGTCAGAGTTTCCACTCTGATTTTATGACCCTGGGAGGGCTGGGAGAGATCTACGAGGTCATCTTGTCCATCCTCGGCAGGACAGGATTGTTCTCTAACGGTGGAGTCAAGCATTTGGTCCGGTCTTGTTTCAAATGACTCAAGTGATAACGCCCCAGGACCTCCCTTGGGAAGCTATTCTGCAGCCCAATAACTCTCCCTGTGTGAAGTTTTTTTGTTCGTATCTAATATTCAGAGTCTAACACGACAAGGCTGTAAAGAGCTAAGTCTTCTTAAAGTAGTTCTTCACCTAGGAATGTTCTCATAACAGTCACTTTTGTTATAAATCTTCATCCAGCAAGGGAGTTAAGTGCAAGTTACAACTAGAACTAGGGACTGTGTATCCTAAAATGCAAGAATAGCCCCCAAAATGAGAATTAATGCGGAAAATCTGCTCAATCTGCCAGCAGCGTGTACACACAGTAACGGTTCTACGTATAATATTTTGCATAGTAATATGTGTTTTGCTTATGTGGTGCTAAATGCAAAAGCAGAGAGGCTTCTGCTGTTGAATGCTTAGCATAAAATTCACAGTCTTCCTCTTTGAAATTACTCTGACAATCGCCCCTCATTCTACTAGCCAAGGAGTGAGATCTGGCCTGTGTCTTTGTGCGTTCTCTATCTGTCTGACAGAGACGGAACTGACTTGCAGAAACCATTATCTCTGGCCAGGAGACAGGCTTCATTTCTGAAACTCACCCCAGAAGGCAAAGTCCTTGTTCTCATATGGCAGTTTTCTCTTGACCACGCATGATGCCACGTGGTAATATACAAATTCCACCAAGCAGCGAAGGCCTGTGCCACGAAAGTTAAGTGGATCATCGGGATAGATGTCTCAGATTTCCTCGTATTTCCCCAGTTGACACATCATGGCCAACGAGAGGGTAGGGATCATTAAGGAGTTTATTTTCATCTTTATTTTATCATTTAAAACACATTTTTCCAATGAGAGTACTGATGACATAAAAGGTTATACATTGAATAACCGCCCAAATTAGCCCTGTTTCATTTCTATCCTATGCATACAGTTCTCTTATCTTTGCTCATGATATAACAGTAAATCCAAGTTGCCTTAAGCAGATATTGGAAATATGAATCCAATATATTCTTGACGTTCCTATGGCATAATTATAATTTAAAATCAAAGTCCTCATATCTCATCAGATCATGTTTTTGGTTAAAGAGTTGTACTTATCAAAACAAGAGAATCAAAAATGTAAAAGTCCTTCATTTTCAAAGTGGGCTATAGTTGTTTAAAGGTTTGTTCTATTGCACGCTGATAAATATTTATCACAGTTAAGTGAACAATCATTTGGAGACAGATACCATTTTATGATGCAGCTTCTCAGGGCGCCCTAATTGTGACTCTGCCTTGCCGTTTTATGTTTTATCGGAATATGCAGACATATACTTTATGAGGTTGGATAATGAAGAGAGAGAGACCCCAATAAACATATTTGCTAAGAGTAATGGTTATCTATAGCTCAGCAACCCTTGGTTAGCATAGCCTCTATTACACAATACAAGGCAAGCAGTTCATAGCTCAATTAGATCTAACTTGCTTCATTTTTAGGCATTATGTTATGCTAAATTAACAATATATTTCATATTCTCCAGGTCTGACTATTAACTGGATTTTGGAACCTTCAGGGCTTATTATTTAGTAATCCCTGAAGCTCTCAAGTAGGCATTTTTAAATTCATGCATTAGAACAGATTAAAAATTAGCTAGAAAGGCATGTTAAATAATCCACTCCCTTTCTTTTGCTAATTGTGCTAGAAGTAAAAAAGAAAATGCAAGTGAGGTCAGATCTGCTATGGTATTAATACAAATGAATTTGCTGCCTGGTTTGCTGCTAATTGTTGCTGGAACAAGGGTTATTTAAATTAGTAAATAATTTTTGAAATCTCTGTAAATGTCACAGAGCCACAATTCAAGCACACAGACCAGCAATTGTTTTTTCTTTATATTTTAAAGTTTTCTGCAATAGGAATGCATCTAGTGTGTAAACTAGGGAAAAAAATGTGAGGCTTCACTACAGATAGAAGTGATAATACAGGCAAATGTTTTGAAAATAGTGATTAGTTATGCCGTAGAAAACACAGTTTTATTTCTTGTTGCATCATCTTCATCCTTATTTGTTAATCAGAAATAGGAAAATTATTCAAAAATTTTGGCTGGGCACAGTAGCTCACACCTATAATCCCAAGCACTTTGTGGGGCCGAGGTGGGATCTCTGACTCAGATTAGCCCATTGGCATATGCGACCTCTCTCTACAAGTTTTTAAAAGTAGCTGGGCGGCGTGATCAGCTGGAGTGAGCAGAGGTGGCTACCAGATTCAGGCTGCTGAGCTGTGATCCGCATTCCAGCTGGGTGAGAGCGCTGGCAAAAAAAAAAATCTTAATCCAAGTCATTCATCGTGAGTCATTGTCAGTTCTGTTAACATTTTTTAAGGACGTTGCAACCCTTCCATCCATGACAAGCACTCTTCTATGCCTTTCTTTGCATTAATCCCATTGGATAGTCTGCTTCATTGCTACCTGAATCCTTCCGCCATCCTCTGGGCAATGCTTCCCTATCCTTTAGTCCTGCATTGGATGCTCTTTCACAGGCTTTCCTCAAGGGATATGTAACAATATCCGGAGGTTTTGGTTGTCAGAATTTGGGGAAGGGGCAGGGGATGAGGAAGGGTGCTCCTGGTGTCTAGTGGGTAGAGGCCAGGGATGCAAGGAGGATGCTGACTGTGCTGCTAAACATCTTACAATGCACAGGACAGTCCCTCTCCACCTCCACCCACCATCAACAAAGAATCATCCAGCCCAAAATGGCAATAGCGGCCCTGTTGAGAAATTCTGTTCAAGCCACATCTAACCATTGGAAGGTTACCAAACTGTGCTGTGCACATCCTATGCTGTCTGTCTGCCTTGTATTTCCCTTTGCTAATTCTTGCTCATGCTCCTCAAATACCCCAGGCATTGTGTCTCTTTAAGAAACCTTTGCTGAGTCCTGTAGTGAATGTTCTGTGGCAACTCTGCACTCCCTTCTTCCCTCCACCCCCAAAGACTCTCCTGACCAAACTTTGGAATTCAGCTAAAATTTTAGCTTTGGCCGCTACCTTAGCCCTCTGTCCTTGCCAGATCTTCATAGCTTAGCCTTAGCAAGAATCCTGCTAAGTCAGTTTGGAGAGAATCCCTCACCCTGATGTCTGCTCACCCTAGCCTGCCTTCAGCAAGAATCCTGTTAAGTTGGTTAAATTCCCCTACTCTTGTTGTCTCCGCTTAGTAATTTTTCATCCATTGACACCTCCCCACCCCCATTCTGCTCCTTGCCTATAAACCCCCAGTGGTCTTTGCTCTATTTGGAGTTGAACCTATCTCCCTCCCCTATTGCAATAATCCTGAATAACGGCTTCCTTACCATTTTAACAAATCTCAGAATAATGTCTTCTTTAACACCCCACCCACCACACTGCCAACTCCTTGAGGGTCTGGACCATGTGTTGTCTAGGGCCAGATATGTAGTACACATGGTGGTCATGTAAGAAATGAAGATATGAGCGCATTCTGCAGAAATAGGACACATACATCAGTGCATTCATAGTCCCAAACTCAAAAGGATACTTCTGACTTGGTACTTTGTCTTCTCCCTCCATCTAGGCATTTTCCAGTCACAGCCTGGATGCATGTATGAATAAACTTCTACCATTAAGTCCCTGAATTATTTAAGCACTGTCAGTGATTCTGTATAAACTGTCCAGTAGAATGTATTGCGTATGTGTATATTTCAGGAGTGCCCGTCAGCCTACCCAGGATGGCTTGACTTTGTCTCTTGGCGCCACATCAATACTTGGGGATTTTCAAATATTGCCAGTGGCCGAAGCCTTTGTGTTCAGGTTTCTGTAGGCTTTATCAGTTTTTAAAACCAGGCCCCAATCTATATGTCCAACGCCATTCCTAGACCCCCTTTGATAATCCCCTTTGAGCAAACACACTCGATACATCTTCACTAATGGGTTCTGACTTCATAAAATGTATTAATGACTTCTTTTTGAAAGTAAGAGTGCTTTGAGTACAAGTCTTTATTGCTTTAGAAGTTCACAAAAGCAAAAGCGTAGCATTTCCCCTGGTGTTTGTACAATATGGGAATGGATGTACACCCAGGGCCTAGAATTCCAGCTGTGCTTCTGTTTGTGATTCCAGACTTCAGACTGCCCGGTAGGAGGAGGCCACTGCTGATTCTCAGTCCTGTCTGTCTGATTTTGGTGAACTCTTTCCTTGCAAAACATTTATGATCATTTCATTTTCAAAGTAGCTTTGTCACATGACAAATATGACAGAAAGGAAAACCCTTAAGTAGGCCTACGAGGTGCTTTACAGAGCATTGTCTCCTCTATCCTTTCAGCATCCCTGTGGGACAAAGTTACTATTAGCTCCCCATTTATATGTGAGGAAACTCATGTGCTAGGAAGAGGGTATGGTTGAACTTAAACCCAGGACTGTCTAACTCCAAAGGTTTTATGTGTTCCATTTCACTGAATCATAATAGTGAATGGAAGAGAAGCAACAGCTTTTTGTCTTCCAGGAATGTGTGAATACTTGCAAACGAAGAGCGTCTTAAAAGACCTGAAGAAACCATAGCTTCCTTACCAGTTCCCAAAACTGCAGTCCTCTCCAAGGTGTACATTGCCTTTTAGGAGATGTGTTTCCATCAGTCTGGTTTGCAAGGAAGCACAGTAGAACAATGCCCGCTGCTGAGTGGCTTGCACCTGGCTACATCTGTTCATTAAGAATGCCTGCCTTTGGGTTCTAAGCTATCTAAGGAAGTCACACAGATAACACTTGTAGATTTATATCTGTTCCTCTCTCACTACGAGGGCCATATGCCCGAATCTCTCACCCTCAGGTTTATAAAACTTAAAATTGAGGAAACAATGAGATGAAGGATGAAGGTGGCCCGTGGAGCCCCATAAATATGTTATTTATGAGCCCTGTGAAATAAGAAGACCATCTTAATTTCATGCTTCTTAAACTGGGGTATGAGTATCCCCAATTTTCCTTGGTAGGGTGCCAGTGCCAGAGTTTATTAGAAGTCATAGGAAATCAAGGCACATTTTCATAAAGAGACAACTTTTTTGGTGAATAGACCATATTGTTTACAGTAAAAACAAACATGAATATTACTTAATAGAAGGTATATTTTGTGTGATGTTTTAAAGAAAGAACATGAGTCTTTAAACACCCTTCTATCCCTGGGGATGCCCTTTGCTGTGAGTGTTATGTCCATGGAAGAGTTTGAAAGCCCAGCCATATGGACATCATATTATTCACTTTTATTTGCCATCCAGATCTTGCCAGCAACCTTTTAAATCTTTCTTCTCTGAAGTTTCAGCAAGATGCTTGTAAATGTATGTTGCTTTGTTGCAGATGATATACATTTAAAAAACAATTATTTGCTCCTCTCGTGAGTTCTCAACTCAGATGCTGACTGCCTTTCTGGTTTTGCAGCTGGGCATTGTTGATCCTACCTGCTGGTTTTTACCAGGGTTCTAGAGGTCCAGCCCCCAAAAAGAGCATGTTCCCCGCTCCACCCCCCCAACACGTCCCTCTGTGTAGCTGAGGGGTATACCTCTGTACTCCAGTTAATTTTCCCTCAGTTTCCTTTATCCCTTCAAGTTCCATTGCAGAAATGTGCAGTCTGCTCTGTCAGCCACCCGTGTATCCCTGTTTTAGTTCCAGTTTTCCGGCACCTTTTTCTATTTTCCAAATCCCCCACTGTGTTGACACATACATATTGTAATAGAAATACTCATCTTTGTTTAAAATGTTCACAGAACCAAACAGTCATAGAGTGGTATTTCAGGTGGTGGGCTCTGCTCTAGGACAATGGCTACAAGGGTACCTTCCAGGGGAAATTTGGTGGTGTCTGGAGGCAATTTTGGTTGTCACAAAAATGATAGGGCAGGGGTGGGGGGACATTGCTATTGTCATCTAGTGGGTAGAGGGTAGGGATGTTGCAAAACCTCCTACAATGCACAGGATGATCCCCCCCCCCCCGCCCGCCACCGGGAATTATTCAACCCCAAGTATCAGTATCACCAAGGCTGAGAACAGTTGATCTAAGGGAAAATGTGATTTCATTCTTCGCCACTGCAAGTTATCAGTACACTGTGAATGTCCTCTCTTTCCACTCTAAAGTTGAGATGTAAGATCCTCCAAGTTAAATCATGTGATACTAGAACCAGTCAGAGGAGCTCACTCGTTTGAGAAATGTACTCTTCCCCGTCGGCGGGAAGGCAACCCAACATAAAATATCAGGATTTAAACACGATTTAGAAACGGGATGGTCATGGATTAGGTCCGGGGTCACAGGGACCCCTAGAGACCTATGGGGAGTGTGATCCTGTCTACAAGCTGCGACCACAGCCTTTAGTGCTTCTGCAAATATGCGACAGAAAGAGCCATATCCTTAGGAGGCCGTTTCCTCCCTCTCCTCAGACAATATCGTTCATGTTCTCAAGGCAGAAGCAGAAGCAGTGGCGATTTCACTGAGAAATGTTAGACACCACGTCCGTCTTGCTTTCTGTTGCTTTGCTCCTGTATCCATTCGAAATTCAGGGCAAACCCATAAATTCCACTTTGCTTCTGGTAGCAGCCTGCATGGTGTGTATATTGAGCATTAGAAAAACAGTAAATCCAGCCCATTTATTCACATTAACCAGCAAAGGCATCCCGCATGCCCACGTAAGTACTGGAAATTACTGACATGGCCCTCTGGACCATGAAAAGATGGAAGCATATGGCAGAATTCATATCTGAACAGATTGCTTTTTCTCATAAGAACGCTTTATTAGAATATCAGCTATTATTGCTTACTGAAGGTACTCTTCCTGCTCTTGATTTAAACCCTGAATCACCCCACTATACTTTTTTTCACTGCATTCTGCTATGTATCCTCACACCTACTTCTTGCTGTTTCTAAATGGCCTACTTAAACCTTGAGGTAGGTCCTTCAGTTTCCCATAAATTAATAACACATCTATGAATATTTCCCAACCAATCTTAGAAGCCCCAGTCTGTGCCAATAGCAGGATCGTAAACATAGGGAATAGATAAAGCAAGCTTCTTCTTTCAAATGCTCTTCCAATATGAAGCAAAATATTATTAATCTAGACTGCCTGCTACTTTCATTTACCGTGTTGCCGCTCATGGGATTACAAGCACCGAGGTTTCATAAATTTCAAATGAAATATGAACATGTGTTGTCAAAATACCGTTAAGCTATAAGAGCCCTGCTAGTATTAGTTCCTTTTTTTAATTATTTGATTATTATTATAATTATAGCATTTATATCCACAGGCATTCACGTGTTGTAGGTTCTGGGGAGCAAAGCTTTCCCCCCATCTTCTTCACCCACTCCTTTTTAATCCTTTCTGGAGTCCCTCCCTCATTTTATAAACAGGAAACAGGAAATCAGACAGTCAATGAATGAGTTTTCGCTCATCTTGCCATATCTGCTGTTTCTCTGTGCTATGACTGGGGGCACATCGATGCCCTTGTTTTGGAGCAGAGTAACTTGTCTTTTGTGACAGAGGTAGGTCATGGGGGGTTAGCTGACTTCATCAGATAGTAGCATGCAGATTTTACCTGCAAGGCTGTGGCCTGCCAAAGAGGGTTCGGGGGCCTAGCCACGCTGGAAAGGCAGCATCTTTGTGGAAAGCAGTCAAAGTCCCAGCTGGAAAGAAATAGTGTATTCCAAATCAGAAGGGCTACGCACGAATGGGTCAAAGGAATGAGGGACAAAGTTATTAGCCAAGAGAATCCAGAGCCAGACAGTTTGGGATGTCGAGGTGGGAGGATCGCTTGAGTCCAGGAGTTTGAGACCAGCCTGGGCAACATATCAAGACCTCATCTCTACAAAAAAATTTTAAAATTGGCCAGGCGTGGTGGCACACACCTGTAGTCTCAGCTACTCTGGAGGCTGGGGCAGGAGGATTGCTTGAGCCTAGGAGTTCCAGGGTGCAGAGAGCTATGACTGTGCCACCACACTCCAGCCTGGGCAACAGAGCAAGACCCTGTCTCAAAAAAAAGAGCCAGACAGAAGGAATCTATGGTAAAAATAAAATAAAACAAAGCTATCTATTGAGCATTGACCAGGGGCCAAACATTTTAATACCCTGCAAGTGTGCATCAGGAATACTGTGGAGGGGCAGGTGTGACTCCTTGAAAGGACTGCACTGAGTTAGACCAGGGGTTCTCAAAGTGGGGTCCCCTGCCAGCAGCATCAACATCACCTGGGAACTCGTTGGAGATGAAGATTCTTGGGCCCCATCCCAGGCCTCCTCAATCTGAATCCGTGGGGAGTGGAGCCTGTAGTCTGTGTCGGGAAGCCCTCCAGGTGATTATGGTGCAGGGTCAAGTTTGAGCTGCAGCAGGAGGTGGGGATAAACGTAGGGGGAGAGAACACTAGGGGTGCGAATCAGAAATATTTCAACTCTCCGTGCCTGGCGACTTCCTTGACAGAGAGTGATAATACCGCTTGCCTTTCCGACGTCACAGGAGTTATCTAGAACTGATACCGGTCATGATGATAGCAGCTAAGATCCACGTTACCCTTACTGTGTACCAGGCAGGGTGCTGAGCAACTTCAGACATTACAGGCAGTCCCCGACTTAGGAAGATTCGACTTACGATTTTTCAACCTTATGATGGTGTGAAAGTGATACATATTCAATAGAAACCATACTTTGAATTTTGAATTTTGATCTTTTCCCAGGCTAGCGATATGCTGCTGTGAGATACTGTCTCGCAGTGCTAGGCAGCGGCAGGGAGCCGGAGCTCCCTGTCAGCCATGCGATCAGGAGGGTGAACAACTGATACTCTACTGTGTGCTGTGCTGCCAGATGATTTTGCCGCTGTAGGATAATGTCAGCATTCTGAGAACGTTCAAGGTAGGCTAGGCTAAGCTGTGATGTTCGGTAGGTTAGGTGTATTAAATGCATTTTCGACTTAATGATATGAAAACACCTTGCAATGGCGTTTATTTAACCCCATCGTAAGTCGGGGAGCATCCCTATCTGTTTTGATCCTGACAATAACCTATGAAGTAGGCTTTTTTTTTTTACCCCTGGCTTAGAGTTGAGAAAACTGAGAGGTTTAGTATTAATAATTTGCCTAGGGCCATGCTACTAGTAGGCAGAAAAACCTCCAGGTTTTTCTCATTTCAAAGCTCACGTTAACTACTGAGTTAATACACTGTTTTACTAGATCAAGAGAGATCGTGTGTTTGAAAGGGCTTTATGAATTATAAATGCTATATAAAATAGCAAAGTGGTATTATCATTGTCGTCATTGTGCGTGTGTGTGTATATATGTTGTTTTTTAAATTAACTCTCACATTGGCATCTTGCCTTGAGGTTTTTCTTACGTGATATTTTTGGCCTAGGATGGCCCCCTTTGTCAAAAGGATTCACAGTCCGAACTGGGTCAAACAGCCAAGATTGGGTCCAGACTCAGGCCTTGTGACAATAAAGCCTCAGGCTTGGTTCTTGAACACTTTCACTTAGCTTTACCACTGGCCCCCTAAGTATGCAGAGGAAAGGGGATGAGAGATGCAGATTATTATGGGATTTTGGGGGGATGTTTTCTAGCCTTTGTGAGCAGAGAGAAGAGCATGTCAAGAAGTTTAGCTAGGTTTTTAAAATTAAAATTTATTTCATTCACATTACACATTTCAAATCCTAGCTCTTCTTTAAGCTTTTAATTCCAACTTACAATTCTTATTATCCTGTTTACAAAGTTGACAAATTTTAGCAGTCATTTTTGAGGAGCTCTAGAATATTCTAGAGCTCTTCCATGTTGTATCTCTTGTGGCATTTCCATGTTGTGGCATTTCTGGGCTTGCAGTGGGCCTGGCCGCAGCCACCCTTTAGTCACACTGGCCATGGCCTCTAGAACTAGGGGTTGGAGAAGCAGCCGTCACTAGCGTGGTACTTAGCACAGAGTGGGTACTTAACCAATATTTACTGAATGATTTCCAACTAATGGAAGAAAGCTAAACATCACAATAGCCAGAGGGTTAAAATGTACTGAAAATCAACCCAAAGGACTATGTGAAAAGAATCAGAAAAGACAGAGGGTGAGGAATTGATATTCATTAAGGGCCTTCAATGGATGCTGTCATGGGATGTACAGTGGCCTGGGAAATCACAGCCTGGAGCCAGGCCACCTGGGTCTGAATCCAGGTGTAGCTGTGTGGCCTTGGGCAAGTTAATCAACCTCTCTGTACTTAATCTCCTCCAGTTTAAAGGAGGGATAACGATAGCAGTTATCTCACAGGGTGGTTGACAGCATGAAGTGTGTAATGATAGGTAAAGCTTTATAACAGGGCCTGGCCTGTAGTGAGTGCCGGTAGGTGTTTGCTGTGATGATTTAGTTACCTTACTTCTTTTGTTTGTTTGTTTTTTTGTTTTTTGTGTGTGTTTGTTTATTTGAGACCTGGCTAGAGTGCAGTGGCATCATCATAGCTCACTGCAACCTCTAACTCCCAGGCTCAAGCGATCCTCCTGCCTCAGCCTCCCAAGTAGCTGGGACTACAGGCACACGCCACCACGCCTGGCTCATTTTTCTATTTTTAGTAGAGATGGGGGTCTCACTCTTGCTCAGGCTGGTCTTGAACTCCTGACCTCAAGCAATGTCCCCCACCTCCGCCTCCCAAAGTGCTAGGATTGCAGGCATGAGCCACCACACTCAGCCTTACTTCTTTTTAATCTTCCCAAGTCATCCCGCATTTGACAGGTGAGGAGGCGGAAGGTCCGATGGCCACATAGTAGGTGGCAGCAGTGGAATTTGAACCCAGGCACACCTCCTTCCGTCCCCTCTCTCTCTCCCTCCCTCCCCCCCACCCTTCCCCCACCTGTCTCTCCCCCCTTTCCACAATTCACACACCAACCCTCCTCCGTCCTCTCCCTCCACCTGCCTTGTTCTCTCCCTCTGTTCTACAGGGGGACTTGGGAACCAAGAGGAGGGCTTGAAGAGAGTACACAAAGGTGACAGGCGGGTCCTAAACCAGGAAGTTAGGTCACGGGCCCTTTGGGACCTGGGTGAGCAATGGGCCTTAGCTCTGAGATGGAATCTGCTGGGAGCTGCCGTCTGGGACACATCCTGGCTCAGCTGCCAGTGTAAGGAAGGCTCCAGGGTGAGAGGGGAAGGCAGAAGGCCAGCAGTGCTGCCCGACTCCGAGAGCTGGTAGACAGAGGAGCAGGCAGAATGATTTCCTCTGTAGGTAGAAGGCCAAAGGTAAGGAAATGCATTGGGAACAGAAAGATTGAAGAGGAACCGGGTATTGTGGGAGCACATTTTTAGAGTGTACTTGGGGAAGCACTGTGTGCTCTAGGTCAAGGGAAGCCTCACTTAGAGCAGCCGTCCTTCGCCCCCATCCTTAAGTCTTGGCCTCACTCACTGCACAAGCGGGTGGGAGAGGTGCCCGGAGACCAGATGCCTCTGGAGCTCTGTTTCCCGACGGCCCCACTCCTGGGCTTGCGGGACAAACACCTGCCCCAGGCCTTCTCTTGTAGGTCAACATAGGAGAACTTTCCGCTCCCTTTTCGAAGGGAATTCATCTAAAAAGCAAGTCTCTGGAATCACAGAATCCTGCTGTCATTCGTGGGCTCAGAGAAGGGTCCCTGAGGACAGGATGTTAAGCTGAGGGCTATGGGGACCTTGGCTTTAGCCAGGAGGGAAACCAAGAACAGGGAAGAGGAGAGGACATTAATTTTGACTTTTTTCCCCCTTCTGTTCGCTGCTGCTTTCAGACAAGAGTCAGTTTCTTCTCTGTGTGTGTCATAACTACCCTCATTCACCCTGGCAGCCTGTAAACCTTGTTTCTCCCCTATCCTAATGTGGGCTTCTCCCCCACCTTGGCTGTGGAAACTGCTAACAAAATAGGAGTTAGGATCTCTATAAAGAAGATTAAAAAACCCAGAAACTTCAAATGCTTGAGTTTCTTGGGACAAAAAAAACCCTGAAAATGTGTTTCCAACTATCCCACTGATTTTGACCTCCTAATGGGGGAGAAATTATTTTTTTTTTCTTTTCCTTAATGCTCTGATTTTCTGGCACTGTTGTGGGCACGGTGATAGGTAGGAGAGTATTCTTCTGACACGTAATTGTGATGTTCCCAATCTCAGTGGCAGTTGTGGTCGAAAGATACATACCATAATATTTATCATTTTAACCATTTTTAAGTTCACAATTCAGGGGCATAAAAGGCATTCCTGTTGTGTAGCCATCACCACTGTCCATCTCCAAGTGAACTTGATGTTTAAATCTCCGAGCCATCTGTTTTAATTCACTAGATGCTGTTCAACCCAGCATGTCATGGTGCAAAGGGGCAGTTTGGTGATTGGATTTTTGTTTGTTTGTTTGTTTTAAACCACCAGCAGCTGTGCTCCCTTGGGGCAATGATCTAAGCTCTCTGAGCCTCAGGTTCTGTCTATTGACTGGGAACAATGCTCCTACCTGAACGTTTGATGATCTAAACTTAGTGAGATTACACAGGAGGATCTCCAGAACTAGCTCATCTCTACCTTCTGGTGAAGCTTAAAATGTCAGTGCACAACCCACCTTCCATCCCTTCTTTGTTTGTCTGCATTTTCGCAATACTTGGTTTCATTGTTTGTACATATAGAGCACAATACGCAGTGCCAACAAGAATTATAGTTTCTGTAAGTACTATGTGATTGCCCACGGTTATTCAGTAACTTATTAGGCATCGATGGGTTGATGTGAAGAGCAAGGAGACTTAGTATCTGTTACTGCTCTCCATACAGTTTACGAAACTCTAATCCATAAAAGCTGTTTGAAATTTCCATTAGGAGATTTGCACAAGTGGTTAAAATTAGTCATGCATTCTTGGTCTAAACTGCAGGAAGGGTATCTTTACTGTGAAAATGATTATGACATGTTAAAACTGTGTAATGGTAAGCAGACAGTTTTCCGAGCTGCTGGGTGAGTTCTGGAAATGCTCTATTTATTTTCTCCCTATTGACTTCTTTCTTTCAAGCAAGACTGCCAGTGCGTTGACTTGGAAAACAACTGAGGCTGAGCAATTTCAAAGCATTGACATTACGTGGCTACATTTGTGGGCCACACCAACTCTTTTAGTTTATTTTTTAATTGCTTCTTCTTCCTCTAAAACACAAAGTCCATTTTTAAAAAAAATTTTATAGAGGAAGCCTTAAAACACAGCACCATCCCTGGTTCTCCTGACCTGTACACCATTTAACATTTCTACAAGTACAACATTGCTCTAAGGTTAGGGCAAAGGCAATGACTTTTGTGTGCTGGAAATGAGTTGCCTGGTTTATTTAGTTACTTATTCCTTTTTAGTGCAGCAGTGTTTTTAGTGTTACAGAAAAGGCTGTGATTTTCTTTGATATTAAAAAGCCAACCACTTATATTTTCCAAAGCCATTTGCATTCAGTCTGACGGCCGCTAAAAATGTATGTGGATTTTTCATGTGAGAGGTTTTCTCTATGCATATTGTTTACATTTATCAAATGTTGTCCTGCCCAGTATTTTATATTCATTGTTGCTTCCGGACCTAGCTGACAACATGGTCTATATGAAAAACAAAACAAAACAAAGCATAAAAGAGTCAAAGGGACTTCTTCTGAGAGAATATGAAAGCAAGGCAAGGCACACGTGGCTGTAAAAATGAGCTGCGTTCCCAAGCGGAGGTTCCGTCTTTGTTCTGTCATCAGTTTGTCAGTTGTCAATCAAACTCCCCTTCCCCTTACACATTCACTAATGTGAGAAGTGCTGGCTCTGCTCTTACCCTCCAGTTCTGCAGCCTAAAATATCTGGGGGGGGTTTCACAAAATAAATACTTAAAATAACAGGAAAGGACGGGGGAAAGCTGATATTGTTTGGGATCACCCGTGCAAAACAGTTTAGTGTTTGTTTGCTTTCTTACTTCCGTTTCTTTGCCTTTGGTGACTTTGTGTAATGCCATGTATACCATCAGAGCATGCTTCTTTTGTGCACACATTGACGGCAAGAACAAGAATAAGACAAAAAACTCTTCCTGCAATTCAGGTACTTTGCCACAAGGTGGTGGTAGTGTATCTTGATTAAGGAACATGACCTGCCAGGTGTGACATCTATTTATTTACTCACTGAAGAATGTTTGTTGAGTATGGAGCACGGTTTTTAGATACTGTACATACAGCAATGAGTCAGATAGGTTTGTATCATCAAGAAGCTTCTGGTCTAGTGGCATGTACTTTGCAGTCAGAAATGGCAGGGTTTTTTTTGACTAAACCCATATCTCATCATAAATGTGATCACACCTTGTTTATAAAAATGTGTTTTTAATTAAAATCTTTGCATATTATCAAGTTCCATATTCAATAAGAATAGCAAAAAAGAAAATGCCTTTGATACGTAGGTGTATCTTTTTTGATTAACTTCTTCCTTTTTCCTCGATTGACCCTGTATAAACTTTGCCTCTCTGTGTCTGTCTGTCTTGCTCTTTCTCTCTTACTCACGCACACACACACACACACACACACACACACATCCTTAGACACGTTTCTTATTTCTTTCCAGAGCCAGGCTATGCACCTGTGCCACCTTCTCCCTCTGCTGTTAGATGAGGCGCTTTCTTCAGGCATCTTCTCTTTGGGGGCAGCCTGAGCCTTTAGTGACTCCATCTCCTGTTTCTTTCTCTCTGTAATCATGAGCTTCACCTCTCGGTAGCTTTTTGGGCCCTAACTGCTTCCTTTTTGAAGCTTTTCATTTCTCTCTCTCAACCTTTCTCATTTGTCAACTAGAAAGAAGCTGCGGGTGGGAACAAAGCAGTCTCTCCGGGTTGGTACTTGGTCCCAAGAAGTAGTTTTTTTCCAATCATGGCAACACTGAAAATGCATCCGGGAGAGGCAAGTCTCTTTCTGGATCCTGCAGTTTCCCTTTTGACCTGTGTTTACGCATGGTACCGATGTGATCGTCACCTCAGGTGGTTCTCCCTGGCAACTACCCTTGCAACTGACTTAGGATGCAAACTGCCTTTGCAAGTGAATCAGTCAGTTACCTAGTAGGCCTAAAGAGACGATAATCCATGTCAACTGTTGAATATTTTAAGCAGAAAATAAACTTACTTCCTTTCGAGAGCAAATATTTTGTGTAATTGACATTGTGGGTTGTCAGGAAGCCTTTCTATAGTGTGGATCTGAACACTCACATCGTCTTAGTGTTAAGGGGTTTATTTTCTTCTCACCCTCTTGGCCACCCCTCACCCCCATTCAGAATATTGCTTGTTTGAGAACAAAAGAATTCCTCAGATGTATTAAAAAAAAAGCTATAGTATTAAAAAAAGCTATAGTAGTCAGACTTAACCTATATGTAAAAATCTGTACTTTTGTCTCAACGTTTATGTAGAATCGCTAAACACATAAAAATAGGTGTGCAGTGCATAAAAAATCAGCAGTATGTTCGTGTTGGTGTCTTCTTACCATGAGCACTGCACCTTTTTATGCACAAGCACCAGAGTTACCGGACATCTTCATGGACTACTTGGTGCAGCTTTCTTCTCAGCTCATTCTGGAATGTTTGCTTTGGAAAAGTCCGTGCATCTGAGCTCTCCTCTGCCATGTCAGGAAGACAACTTGGAAATAGGGCTACGGATGCTCTAAATCAATGGTGTTCAACCTTTCCAAATTGGACAACCTCCTCCCCTCGTATTCTATAGTTGGTATCTTTTATATCTGTTGATTAAGAAATATGTGCAAATATAAAGCCACTCTGAGTTAAATAATCACCTGAAGCAATTTAGGATTTTATTGGTTAATGTGTTTAACCTACATTTTTTTTTAAGTGTTAATAGTCACATCATGCTCATTGTAAGCCAAGGAAGTGACTCCTGAGATAATGGTTTAAGTGTATTATGTTATCTAATGTTTCCAACAATTCTGTCAGGTTAGTCTTATTATCCTTGTTTTGTAAACTGTGGTTCAGGGAGGTTAAGCAAGTTACCCGAGGTCATACAGCTAGGGTGTGGCTAAGCCAGGATTTACACCAAGATGGGCTAAATGCTTGGGGCGGCATTTGGAACATGTAGGAGTTTTCCAACCAGAAGTATCTAACGTCTCCAGATTACTATTGCTGTCTTAAAGAATAGCCAATAAGAATGAATATAGACACTGTTTGCTTTCAGCAGCTGCTGAAATCTAGAACAGGTTTCATTAGAAAACATCTACTTCAGACTTAGATAGGTATCATCCCAAGGTCAGAGGTCATCCTTAGACAAGGTGCTCTCCTTTGAAACAAGTCACCGTGGGTTTCAGAGGAAAAGCCATTCTGTCAGATGCTGCAGCCGTGCGGGGTGCTGCCCAGGCATGCCCACTGGACTAGACGATGGGTTCTCTTCTCACCTGTAGTAGTAAAGACACATTACTAACTACACAGGGAAGCCTTAGCTTAGGCAAAGGATTTTCCTTCTATCAGTCCCCTCTGAGTAAAATGAAGGGAATGGTTTAGATGAACAAAAAGATAAGTTTCTATTCAAAATCAATCAATCAATCAATGTACAAAAGAACAAAAGATAAACAAATGCATGGTACTTTACAGATTACAAAACAAGCTCACAGACATTATTTTATTTGATTCTCACCATGAGAATGGTATGAATTGGGCAAGTATTGTTTTTATAATTAGCCCAGTTTCATAGATACAGAAACAGAGGCTAAAAGAATTAAGGCATCTGTCGCCGAGTCACATAGCTAGTAAATAAGACTCATCTGGGGTGTTCTGACCACAAATCCTATGACTAAGTTTGTCAGATAAAATGCAGGATGAACTTCAAATAAACAATAAATTTCAAATACAATTGTATCTCTTGCAATATTTGGGACATACTTATACTAACAAAAACATTGTATGGGATATACTTATACTAAGAAATTATTTGGGGTTTATGTGAAATTCAAATTTAACTGGGCATCCTGTATTTGTATTGCTAGATCTGGCACTTAGCTATGGCGTCTTTTTGTTTGTGCCTTGCTATATCACAGGGTGTTGACATCATTCCATGATTCTGTAACTACCTTGGAAATAACAATTTTTGAACTTACTCTGTATTAAACACTTGCCCCTTACCAAAATCTTCGCTTACTTTATTGCATGTTCCTGCAACCACCCTGAAAATTGGGTATAATTATTATCCCTTTCCAGGTTAAGAAAATCTTGGGATTAGAGAGGTTAAGTAAATTGCCAAAGACCTCACAATGAATCAAGGTGGAAAACTGAGATTAGAACCCAGTTCTGTGTCTGTGCCCTCAAGGGCATTTATTACCTTCCACACTACAAAAAGGTTTTTAAAATATTACAAAGGAAAATGATGTTTACAATCGGTCACAGAGACAGAAAGCTTCTTGAGGGAAGAAACCAAGTGTTGGCCTTAAAAAAATTTTTTCTTTTCACGTCACCCAGCAAAGCACTTGCTGCACAATAGGCCCTCAGTATACACCTGTTTGTTGACTGATGTGGTTCAAGAGCAATTCAAAAAAATGGGTGAGGGGGAGAGTTGAAAACTCGGTGTCATTTACACATCCATTTTGCCCTAGGAATGTTTTAAATTTTGTCAGGATCATAAACTGTGTTTCAAAACATGAAGATAAATTGGCCCCCTGACCTCTTATGAAGTGACATAATTCATCTGAAAGGTTTATCGCCCCGCGTGTCATTTTGAAGTTCCCTACTGTTCCCTTCACCTTCTGTAACTCCATTAAACATAGCAAGGGGAGGAAAACCAGGGGAGAGGAAACACCGGCTGGTTCTGTGTGTGTGGAATGTGGCGCTGAAAAACCCCCAGCCCTCCTGTTAACACAATACTTTTATCCCGTAATCACAGCCTGCGGGAGACAAAATAACAATTCATCTGGAAAACAAGATTAACTCATTTAAGTTGAGCAGTGATCACAGAGAGCAGCTTGTTGGGGTTGTCTGGCTGAAGGAAAGCCTCCGGATTCTCAACCATTCTAGTTCAGAGGGCCCGGGTGGCAGGCCCAGCCTGTTGGAAGTAATCGGGCCCTGTCACAGTCAGCCTTCGCGAGATATGGATATTACCAAGGAATTCTGTTAATCTCTGACACAGCCCCTCTCATCTGATAAAGACCGTGTGAGTCTTTTCTTCATTAGAACAGCTTCCTAACCGCCGGCCTGTCTGCACGGCCCTGCCAGGAGCCTCTCAGGTGAACATGCTCCAGCAGCCTTCACATCTCTGGCCCGTTCACAAGGAATAAAAACGAACTGCCCTGTGATTCTGAGCTTGTTGGGTCATGTGGAATTTGCTTCGTGTTGGGCCTGTTGTTCCAAAGCGACAGTTTGCTTTCTTACCAGCCCGTGCCAGGAGCGGTTGCTTATTTTATGCTATTTCGTGGGTTTCCTTTCTCTGGCAGTGACTGACTCTCCTCGAGGGATGTCTCATGTTGACCTGCTCGGGTTTCCCACCTGGAACCCTGACAACAGGTTTTCCCCCCCACACACCTCAATGCCCCCCAAAATCACCCAATGGCCTGTGCATTTGGGGTAGCTGGGGACCCGTTTCTTGGATGGCGTTGAGGGTCACCGCACCGCACATACAATGAACTGCGGGGAAACTTGCTTCTGGAAGCAGCGTGTTCAGGAAATGGGTCTTCTGCTTCTAGCCTTTCCATTCTTCAAATGCACACCCACCCTCCAAAGCCTTGTCGACATCTGCTTTGCGGCATCGGCCGCCCCTTCTCTTGATGCGATTAAAGCCCAGGGACCTTAGAGGGTGTTTCTCTTCTCTCTGCACGTGTTTATGTCCTGCTTGTTCCTTTACTGGCATCTGGACCGCAAGTAATTTATCTGTTTGTCAAAGCCAGGTTTCAGGACCTAATGACCACTCAACAGAAATTTTAGGAAGTGAAGGGTATAAATCATAATAGGAGATTATTTCAAAAGTGTTTCTTTAAAACTAACTGGCTGAATTAGGCAAGGCCTTGTGAGCGTCCTGTCTGTTCTTGCTAGTTCTGGCCGTTGTATGATAGAGAAGCAAATATATCATGAAACCTCCAGTGTGCTTCATGTAAATTGTTTGAAATGTTCAAAGTGAGGTGGATGTATATACATGTTAAAAAATATCGCTCTCCCTTTTGAAGAAATTTACCATTTCTATGGCTTATTCAGCAATAGCTTGGATGAATAATTCTTCAATAATTCCCAAATAAATAGGGGCACAATGCTCATATCTGGCCATTATATAGGCTTTGGAGGGAATTTTAAGACTAGGTGGCTGCAGCCAATCAGAACTTTGTTGAATATTTAACATTTTTTGTGAATTCATCAACTAAGAAGACTATCAGTTTTAGAGCATACAGCTGTTCAGGAATAATAGTTTGAAACACCAGCCCCAAAGATCTTGGTGATTAAAGCGTGAACAGATGACGGAATGATAAACCTTAACGCTTAAAAATGTGTTTTTGTAGTGCCATTCCTATATAACGTCGTCTGATAAATGTATTTGAGACGAACAGACTAAATGAAAGAACCTTCCATAAGGGGACGCAGCACAGTTTGAATATAAATGTTCCCTCTGAGTCCCATGTTAGTGTTTGACTATGAGTATTGATCAGTGTTAAAGAGTGAGCACACAGGAGCCCCCTCAAAGCCCCCTGTGCACACACTCCCACTAGAAACGCAAGAGTATTGATCACAATTATTCCGTAAACATATCTCACAAATTCCCTCTGTGCACGCACCATTTAAATTAATCCAAATTCAGAACAAAGCTTGCTTTGAAAAGGAAAGAGCATCTCTTTCAGCACTGCCCTCCCGGACATTAAATCATCCATAATCCGTGCTAGCTCGGAGAAGGAGCCCAAACACACTCCCAGTCCTAGGGTGCCTAAGCACTCGAGTTCCTGTATCTCAGATGATAGATGCTCCATCGTGATGTCTTTAGTGAGAAAGTGCTCTGAGCGATAAGCCAATGCTCGCTTGATTTCAAAATGTTATATGGATTAAAAGAGACTGAAGAGACATAGTATCCAAATGCAATGTGTGAAGCTCATTTTGATTTGGATTTAAAGGACAATCAGGGAAATTTGAATATGGAGTCGGTAATAGATGGTATTAAGAAAGAGTTGTTTATTTGTTAAGCATGATATTTTAAATAAAATTCATTTTCTGTTAGAGATGCATACCAAAAAATTTGCAAGTGAAAAGGTAGAATGTCTAAGATTTGCTTTAAATTAATCTAGAAGAAAAAAGTTGGAAGATAGGGTAAATAATTCAAGATTGGAAAATGTTGATAATTATTGGCTGACTATGGGTTTAGTTAATTAGTTTCTCTATTTTGGGGTGTGTTTGAAAATTTCCATAATAAAATTTTATCTGGAGGTCTCAAGAAGCAGACTGCTAAAAATAGCGGTTAGAAATAGCTAATATCTCACCCCAGAGCTTCTAGACAGGGTGTGGTGTGAGCAGGAATAGACAAATAGTGACTTGTAACTGGACCAGCAAAGCTCTGTCCTCCTTTTGAGGTTCTTATTATTCGATATCTGTTATGGGCTGAATTGTGTCCCCCCCACCAAATTTATATGTTGAAGCCCCAACTCCCAGTACCTCAGAATGTGACTCTGTTTGGAGATAGGACCTTTAAAGAGGTGATTATTTTGTGACAGAAGCAGAGGTCAGAAAAAAAGATAAAGAGGTGATTGAGTCAAAATGAGGCTGGCTGGATGGTGTCTGATTCTAGAAGAGGAAATGTGGACACAGAGACACGAGGGATGCGCATGCACAGGGAAGGACCACAGCAGCAAAAAGGACACAGCAAAAAGGGGGCCATCTGCAAGTCAAAGTGAGAGGCCTTAGAAGAAACCAAACCTGGTGACACCTTGATCTGGGACTTCCAGCCTCCAGAACTGTGAGAAAGTAGATTTCTGCTGTTGAAGCCGCCCAGTCTGTGGGATTTTCTTGTGGCAGCCCCAGCAGACTAATACCGTCCCGTTCTCTGGGGAAACACACACTCCGGCCTGGGTCCTGCTTTGAATATGAGCAGGTGTGAGGAAACCTGTCTGTGGTCCTGGCTCTGTCTGCAACTAGGAGGGCTTGTTGTACACATCTTAGTTCTATTTCTGCGAGACTGTCCTTGGTGGGAGGGGAAGGGAAGTGGGGAAAAGAAGACGAAGTGATGACTTTAAGAGATTGACTGAACCCACGGTTCTTTTGAGGAGGCCCCTTCCAGAATGAGTCCCTCTCACACTGTTGTGCTCGATAAGTGTTAGATGTTCTCGCATTCGCTCAACAAACATGTCCCGACAGTCCTCCACGTGCAGGGCACTGTTCCAGGAATGACATGAAGGATGACAAAGAGTCAATTATTCAGAGAGGTGGGGGCAGAGTGTTCCAGGGAGAGGAGACAGTTAGTGAGACATCCAGAAGCGAGAAGGAATGTGGCACATTTGAGGCGCTAAAGACGGCCGGTGGGACTTGAACAGAACAAGTGAAGGTGAAGATTCAAGGTGAAGGCCAAGAGGTGGGCACGGGCCAAATCACGCAGAGTCTTGTGAACCATGGTGAGGACTTGAGATTCTGTTCTGGTTGCAGTGAGGAGCCAATGGGTGGTTCGAAGCCAGCGAGAAAGTGATATGAGGTGATATGGTATGATATATGCTATGACAGATGTTTGAAATGATATATGACCCATGTATGATCTAATGTGGCTCATGACAACGCCATAACTGCTGGGTAGAGAATGGATTGTCATGAATTAAAATTGGGAACACAGAGACCAATTAGAAGGTATCAGTGAGGAAGGAGTTCAGCTGCACGTTAAAGAAAACACAAGTAACATTAACTTTAACAAACAGGCTTTGTCTTTTCTTGCTCAATAACAAGTCCAGAGGGAGGCAGTTGCTGTCATGGGTTCAGTCAGCTCAGCAGCTCCACACCTGGCAGGGTTCTGGGTCCCCCGCCCTGTGATCCCTCTTGGCCATAGATGGCCACCACAGCACTGCACATCCCGTGCAGGGTCAGCGTGGGAAGAGGGGAAGGAAATGCTGCCGGCTGTGTCTGACCCTTTCATCAGGAAAAGCAAAAGCTTTTCCAGAACCCGTCAAGTGGCTTGTGTAGAGTCTGCTTGGCACGGACTGTGTCACATGAGCGCTGCGCGGCGAGGCATGCTGGGAAAGCAGGTGGACGCCTGCCAGGGGAGGGGCACTGGGAATGGCCGACAGGGTCACCAATCGAAATGTCCACCACAGGAGGTATTACCGAGATTTGAGCAAGAAATTACGGTGGTCTTAGATAGGATGGATTCTGATAATCATGATCACCAATAGGAATGTCTAAAGGAACGGAAATGGGAAAAAAAAAATCAGGTGATTAAGTTAAAATTAGGGTGGGTCCTGATGCAGTATGCGTGGTGTCCCTATATAAAGGGGAAATTTGGGCACAGAGACAGGCAGAGATAGAAGGAAGATGATGTGAAGAGACACGGCGAGAACACCAGGTGAAGACACAGGCGGAGATTGGAATTGTGCTGCTGTAAACCGAGAGATGTCGGGGGCCACCGCCAGAAGCTGGCAAAGCGAGGCAGGATCCTGCCCTCTGGGGCGTGGCTCTGCTGTTACCTTGATGTTGGACTTCTGGCCTCCACAACTGTGAAACAGTGAATTGCTGTTGTCCTAAGCCACCCAGTTTGTGGCTCTCTGTTACAGCAGCCCTGGGAACTCATACACCTGCTAAGTCCCACTTGCCCTTCAAGATGAGTGCTATTTGGTAGAGGAAGCCTTCTGAGTCCCAAGTCCGAAATGTACCCCTTATGGTAGGTGAGGCCCCCATTCCTGGGTACTCATGCCACACTGTGCATATCTCCATGCCAGTGTCTTCCCAGCCCCTGCTGGGCGAGTGTGTGTTCTGTGATGACCCGCAGCTCTATGTGCCACTCTTTGGGTGACATCACTGAAGAATCCATTGGGCCACCTCCAGGGCGATTTCCTTAGAGATGTGGAACAGAAGGAAGAGAGTCCCTTTTCAAGCTGCAGGTCCTTCCTTAAAGTGCTAGAGAAACATGGCCCAGCATCTTCTTGGATTGTAGCCTCAGTTTACCCTCCTGGCCAGCTGCTGCCCTTGTGTGCGTCTGTTTCTTCAGCCAGGTTTTCTTTACCTGATCTCACTGGCTTCTTGTTTATTCTCTTATTTTCCATTTCAGAAGGGATATGTCCTGGCCCCTTTCTCAAGACCAGGGGATAGGGAATGCCTTGATGTTCTCAGCTGTAAAATGGGGCTAGTAACACCTCCCATGGTTATTGGTGAGGATGACAGCAAGTAATGTTTGCTTTGAAAAGCATAAGAGGGTAAGTGGTTTTGTTAAACCATGATCCCAGTCTTCATTACCAGAGTTGCCCAGGCATTGGCTGTGTGCTCCTTGAGGGCAGAGGTGTTTTGTGTAAATCTGATGTGTGTCTCCAGGCCTAGTGCTTCAACCCAGATTATGCCAAGATTAAATGTAGTTTTAATTTAAATCGATTCATTAAACATTGCTAAATTGAGAAACCATGTGAGTATAAAGATATAGGAGTTAATCGTCTACTGTGGGAGATAGCATAGTAATTGCAATAAGTGTAGAACTTGAAATAATATAGCTGAAATAATGTAATACAGTCCTACCTGATATTATACTACCTGTTTGTTTATTTATAGACTATAAGTCTATCTTGCTCATTGCTATATCTCAAGTACCTTTTGAACAGTGCTTATCTCTTGGTAGGTGGCCAACAAACTAGTATATAAACTGATAGAGTAGAGGGTTCAGAGGTACTGCTGTGAAGGGTGTGATTTGCTCTCTCTGATGGTAAACAAGGAAGGTTTCCTGGGGGGGATAATTGAGTAGGGTTTTGATGAATGAATAGGAGTTTCCCCAGACACACTGTGGAGGGAAGAGGGGTTTTCCAGGAAGAGGCTCTGAAGGGCAAGATGTCATTGACTCTTTAGATACTCCAATGCAGACTTCCTTTAGATTGGACTCTGGTGGATCTAGTGGAGGATTAGGATGGACAGAGGGTGGGAACATTTTTGGAAGTATCCCTTGTAGTTTGCCTCCTTCCTCCTCTCCATCTCTTCGTATTTAGATCTTCCTCTCTGTCCTTCCCACCTCTTTTGGTGATGGGAAGCTGTGTGTTGGTTGAAACCTCCTCAGAACATAGTGGACTCAACACCAACTGTCTTGTTGTAAATGGATCCACTTTTACAGCCGCTACTTTAATGGCGCCTAAATGATAAATGTTAATAAAAAAAATTTTTGCTTGGGAAAGCACAATGGTATTAGCCTGCCAGACTGCAAATGTTATTTGCTTTATGGAAGGGGATTTCAAATAAGGGGTTTTGGTGGTTGTATTTTTGCCTCAACAGTTATTTATAGAGAAAGTATGGGCCATTGCATGTTTATGGTATCTCTTTTTTATGGATGCCCAAGTTATTATTTTTTATTGGTTTGGGTACTTATTTTGCACATTTGTAAACAATTATGCAGTTATGCAGCTGTTGTACCACAGAGGCCATATGCATTTCCATGTTAAGAGAAAATTCCATGAGGGACTCTAACTGGAAACCATCATAAAAGAATTATTATGGTGCCAAAAAAATAGAAAAAGACTAGCTCAGAAGTTATCATTAGGTTTTTACAGTATTTGGAGTTAAATGAATTTAGTACTCTTTTGCTAACTTCAGAGTTGGAGTCAAACTTTATGACTAGATGTGAAGTTTCTGCCTGTTCCCCATATTTGAGTGGAAAACGTGATATTTAACAAGAATGAATTAGCCAGTCAAAAAAGCATGTCTTTTTAATAAATATTTTTGAAATAGCCTGAACTAGCCATTCATTCATTCAACACATTTTTTTCTTTTAATCTGTAAGGTACCAGGCACAACAGAAAGCATGGTGTTGAGTGGGTGAATGGACACGCAGAATTTTTCTCCAGCAGAGCAAAAGGGTATTGGTTAAGATTATGAGCCCTTCATGACACCTACCTGGTTTCAAATCCGAGCCTTTCCAATTATCGCCTGTGTGATTGTGGGTGATCACGTACCTCTCGAAGCCTGTTTTCTTGTCTTGACGTGATCACTGAAGTAGTCAATGCACGTAATGCATTTAGCACAGTGCCTGGCATGCAGCCATCAGCACAATGTGAGTGATCATGGCCGAAGGGTTATTCTGGGAAGACTTCCCCCTAGTAGCTTCATTAGCCATCCCTGCTTATTCCTTCTGTGAGATCACCATTTGCTAAATCTTCTATCAGGTGATGTGGGATCAGGGAAAGAACAGAAATCAAAAGATACTAAGCTTGCCTTAAAGGAATGCACAGTTTCAGGTGGACAGTCACATGTGCACTGAAAAAGTCTACAAATGCTGACAGCGACCCAAGGAACAATGTCAAGATGAAATGCCAATAAACGGGAGATGTGTATCGTTAATTAGGGAAGGGGAAGGGGATTTTAAAAAAGATCTTTTTGAAAGTACAGAGACCCATAGATGCATTGAAAGAGCATTTTCAATAAGCATCTTTATTCAAATAAGTTAGTTCGTCCTATCTTACACTGTTTCATATTTTCACTTATTACTTCCTCTGCAGTGTATTAGTAACATTTATAATTTACTAAATGGAAAATATCACTTAGCTTTAAGCAACAGCAAGTTAAGAATGAATTCGTAGCCAGGGGTATTATCTGTTTCTCTTAGTGTGACATGCACCAGTCAAAAACAAAACAAACAAACAAATGAAAAGGAAAAGCCCAGCATTTATTGGCAGTATTTTTCTGCAAAATATTATTTGTTTTACTTTGCCATTTTATTCATTTTAAGCACGTTTCCACCAAAGTGTTCTACTCTAAGCTGGTCTCCATTCAATTTAAAGTGAAAGGTTTTTTGAGTTTAGATAATTTACATATAAAAGCATTACTGTACATTTTATAAAATGACTGTGTTCAGAAAACAACGATTTCAATTCAATCGTATTGTTATTCTGCAAGTAGAAATGCCTTCCTCTTGCTTCTCGGTCTTACTAACAATATTCTTTCTTGTCCTAATTTTAAATGGTTAGTGTTTGAAAATTGGTGTGCTTCTTTTAGACCCCACCAGTAAGACTTAAGGCTCACTGTGACTTGTCTGATAGACTTGTGTAAGACCGAGAGAATCTTAATAATAATGTGTACATGACAGGTATATAGTTTTTTCTAAATTATTTTCTTTCTTCTCCCAAGAACTTTTGCTTGCCAATGGCCATATCTCTTAAAACAGAAACTTAGACCTCATTTTATATTTCAAAATTGGCAATGTTCTTTTTTTCCCCTGTCTCTTTCCTTTTATTTTATTTTTTTAATGACACTACTTTTCTGAAAAAGCCCTTAGGAACCAGTCATTCATCGTCAGGATCTTATGTCATAATGTGTCTTTGAGAAACAGAGGCAGATGTTTAGGATCTCAGACCACCAAATTTGTCCTAGGAAACCTGCCCATGTTTCAGATTCTTGACCCTTGAGTCGAATGTGAGGCTCTGACTATATAAAAGAAAACACCCGCGTTGTATGATTCCGCAAGCTTGGGTTGCACTATCAATTTCCCCTCGTCTCTGTTTGTCTCTTCTAGAGTTCAGGGTTATTCCCAACTCTATTATACAGGCAGGGTCCAGTGGCTTCCTCCAAAAGCACATTAGATTGTTTCTTGGGGATAGAATAAACAGCTGTTTAAACAGGAGCCACAAAGCTGCATCAAAATTAATCTGGTTCTAACCAAAAGATAAGTGCATCCCCTCATCCTCAGAAGGAAACCCGGAGCTCATCTCCAATGGCGGGAAAGCCTCCAGGACCCTGGTTAGGAGGGTGCCAGGAGGGCTTCCTTTCAGCTTGTGGATTTACTGTTGCCAGCTCTTGCATCGTATTAGTCTATTCGATTGAGGTCCTGTATTCGTGATCACTTGTAGACATATATTTACTAAATCTCTTAGCCCAGAAATCTCCATAAACTGTTTTTCATGATTTGGGTACCCCATGGTTTGTGTCCCACAATTGGCAAGTGCCATAGATATATTATAGCCCATTATACTTTCTACAGTATCCTTATTTTATATGCCCTATGTCTGCCTACAAAAAGTATTTTTTCATAATGAAAATGATGAATTATTTCTTCCCACTATTCTATTTCCCCCTTTCCCTTTCAGGCTTTAAAGGTATCATAATACCATTTACATGTAATTGTTAATTGCTAGGTCTATTTTAAAAATCTGTATAGTGACAACAATTATTCTTGTCATTATTATATGAAGATGTTTAAGGCCAGATAGTATTCAGCTATCAGACAGACAAAGTGTTTTCCAAGGAGGGAAAAATCCAGAGTATTTTCTCGTCTTTGGAAGTCATCAGTGGTAAGTTCAGGGCATTCTGAGCCACTCATCTTAGAAGTATACTTTATAATGATGAGCGTGTGCTTTCAAATCTGATTCCACCATTACTGGCTGCGTGACCTTAGAGAAAGAGGTTAACCTCCATGAGCCTTTTCTGAAATACGGAATGACTGATAGCATCCTCACAGAGTTCCTCTGGAGACCGAACAAGGGAAGGTATACACAGTGCTGGGCACATTTGCAGGTGCTGCCAAGATACCCCTGTTCCTTTCCTACAAATAAAGGAGCTCCATGTTCTGTCCAAATGAGTAAGCATGTAGAGCAAAAACAAACATGCATACAGAAGCTGCAATAGATGATAGCGCCACAATCTCAGGAAACCCAGCTGTGTATATGTGATTCTCCTTTGCTACTTGTTGCCCATTAAGGAGCTATTTATGTATATTATTAAATAAATTATGATCCAGCCACTTTTTTTTCCCCAAAAGGTAGCATTTTTGAATATCAGTGATTTTTTTTTTTTAATCAAGAAGCTGAGATTTTGACAAATATCATGTTGTCCTTCACGTGCCTTGATTAAGGTTGTGACCGTGCACACCCTAGTCCCAAAAAAGATCGAGGAAACAGCCAGCACCTGGCACACTCCCTGTCTGTCCAGGAGAGAACTCCGAGGCACGTGACAAACGTGCTGGCAGCAGCCCGCAGCAGTGGTCCTGGTCACTGACTCTGAGGTTAGACGGACTTGGCGTTCAGTCCTATCTCCGGTACTACTTGCCTCATGTGACTTGGGACAACTTTACGCAACCCTGTTGGTCTCAGCGTCCTCATCTGTGAAACAGAGATGATAACAGTGTCTAACTCATGGAGGTGTTTGAGGATTAAATGATAGAGAAAATATCTGAAAAGTGACCGTATGAAAGTGTCGTCAAGTGCTTGGCGCGTAATTTCCGCCACGTAGGAAGCGTCCAGTAAATAGCGGCAGCTATCGTGACTGTCGTCGTATTTTCTTTTAGAGCGCGGTAAGAGCTCAAGGCAAGGAGTTATTCTGCCTTTTCAGTAGCTGTATTCTGCGTCTGATGACTCCGAGGGCTTATCAGCCGGTTCGTGTAACGGAAAGGCTGACAGGAGTGAGGCAGGGACGTACCTGGAGCAAGATTTAAAGGAACCATAACTTGTTGTTGTTGTTTTCGAAATAAACAGAGGAATAGAGGATGATGCGGGGAGGCCAGGAATGATGTGTACCTGGATTAAACTAAATTATGTCTGTAAGGATTAGGCGAGCGTGAGAGATAGTACAGGTGAAAGCCGGTGGCATCTACTGCTGCCCTGCCACTTCTGTTGGTGAGCAGAGGTGGAGAGGGGGGCGTTTCTCTCTGACTATCAACATTTTAGCAGCTACAGAACATTTATTTTTTTCTTTATATTTTAAGTTTATTCTACAGCAACATGTTAGAATCACCTGGGGAGCTTCTGGAAAGTCCTAGCGCTGTAAAGCATCGTTTCTTGCCTTGGGAGGCGACGTTTGTCAGCGTGGCCTTTGCACAGAGAACCTCCTTCCAGGAGGCAGGAGGCATGAGCGAAGGGCGGTGCCACTTGCTCCGGGCCGTGACTGCAGATGAACTGAGGCCAGGGCGTGAGTCTGCCGCCTTGTTTTTATCTGCACGTTTCTCTCTTTCCACTTCTTTCCACGCTTCTCCCCAGCCTTCATCGGCCCCCTTCGGTGCTCCCTTTTCCACCGCTCGGGGGTCCCGAGAACGTCTCTGCAGCGTCGGCAGGCTTTCCGCTAATCCGGCCGTCGGAGCTGTCTCTGGCGTCACTCCTGACGGTGGTTTATTGCATTCCCGCCTCTGCCAAGGTAAAAAAATGGAACTTGCCCTTTGTTCTCGTATCAGTGAGACTAAGCTGTGTAAGCTGATGTAACAGAGGACCCCCAAATTTTAGTGATTTCACATTTAATCCTTAATATAGTAAGGATTTATTTATAGCTCTGGTCACAGACAGCCTAGTGTGGGTTATTTCAGGGCCTAGACGTGATCTGCCCAGTGTCTTTACCATCCATCCCCCTAGGGCCTCCACGACACCCCCTCATCCAGGCTCCATCCTACGGCATAGAACCACGTAGGATGTTTTCTGGGCCAGGGCCGGAAGCAGCAGAGCTCACGTCCACCCTCATCCCATTGGCAAGAATTCAGGACGTCCAGGAAGAAGAGGGAGACGGCTTTAGGCTACCTAGCCAGTCATTGCACATTCCCCTGTTCTGGATCTCACGCCTTCTTTTATAATCTATAATTAAATCTTTAGTGAGTGCCTGTCACTTGTTGGGTACTCTTCTAGGTGCTCTGGTTACCAGCAAGGATCAAAGCCCCAGTTGATAAAATACAGTTGGATTCTATTATCTCTGTGATTAACTTGCAGCTTAGATTTTCCACTGTGTTCTATGTAGACGAGAGAGTTTTCATGGACATAACTTTCACCAACAACACCTAAGAATAATCATTCTTTCCTTTCTTCCCTCATGCTTTTCCTTGTTCCAGAAGAAGTCAAGGCAGATAGTTTTTAGCATGATGCACTCACTATGAGGTCTTATCATTATGATAAATTTTTACAGTTATTGGCATGTCCTTATATTATTTAGTAGGGGGGATCAAATCCCCTTGGTTTGGGGGATTTGGGGAAGGAGACCCACTCATGTGAAGTCCTCTGGTGAAATGACAGAAATCCCCAGAACTGGGAAAACATTTCTGTGCAATTCCCTCTCAGTTTACAACAAAATCATCTCCCAGCGCACGGGACTGAAACTCGTACTCTGTAAGTTCTGAATAAATATTATACAACCGTTTGACAAGCCCTCAAGGAGAAATTTTCTGGGGAGCAGTGAAAATGATCTGATGAAGTTTTAGGTGGGTGCGGAGTTTTTCAGACGTGTCTCATCCCAGTCCTTTCCCTTAGGAGTTCCCCAAGGGCAACCGTGTTTTGTGACCCTTTGCATCTCTGGAGGCGGAGCACCTAGCAAAGAGCCCAGGCGCGTAGTAGGTGTTTTACAGGTGCTTGTTGCATTAATGCGCTGTATCAGTTTCCTAGGGCTGGGCGGCTTACAAACAGCAGAAATTTATTCTCTCACAGCCCTGAAGGCGAGAAGTCTGAAGTCAAGGTGTCGGCAGGGCCATAGGGGATAGTCCCATGCCTTTCTCTTAGCTTCTGGCATTGCTGGCAGTCCTTGGCATTCCTTGCCTTGTACATGCATCACTCCGATCTGCCTCTGTCATCTCATGTCGTTGTCATTCACATTGTGCGTCACCCTGTCTCTTCTCCTTTTCTTATTAAGACACCAGTCATTGAACCTAGGGCCTACCGTGACCTCATCTTAAAAAATTCTGTTTCTTCCTACAGGTTGACACAGATGTGTTAAAACAAAAAAAAATTCTGTTTCCAAATTAGGTCACATTCATAGGTACTGGGGATCAGGACTTCAGCACATCCTTTGGGGCAGCATAATTTAACCCATAATATGCACCCTCCCCTCTCAGGAAAGTACTATTCCTTGTGCATCTTTTAGTCCCAATATTTCTCACGGTACCCGAATCCATGTGTGTTAGCTTATTTCATATTTTATTCTGGTTTTTAGAGTGTTTCAACATAAGGGATGAGGCCAGGGAAGAACAGGCCATCAGGCTTCATGACACTTCTATCCCAAGCACTCCCAGCATCAGATTGCATTCTGTAGTGACAACTGGGCAAAGCCACTTGGCAGGATGGTACCCTGAATAACCACACACAGAAAGATGGCAGAAACACCAGCCCTGATTTCCTTGCAATTACTAATGCAGACTTCGTGGGAAAATGAAGGTTGCATTAAATGAGCAAGAATTTCTTATTGCTACATAATCAGCTAGCTTAATTTTGTCATTATACACCTGGATGCATTAAGAAAATATGATGAGAAAATATAGAAAAGTACTATTTGCTGTTGCATTATTAGTAACAGTTTAGAGTGCTTAACAAGAATATATTAAAATATCTGCATTAGTATAGTGATGAATAAAACAAACAAGAAAACCAAAAACAACAACAGCAACAACAAAAAGAATATATTAAAATAGGGGAAAAATAAGGAGAGAAATCAAGGGAAGGTAGCACAAGAGTAGGAAAAAAACGACACAAAGTCAAGACTGAGGCTAGTTCATAAAATGTTTGTCAGAAGGGCCTGCAAACTGGGTAAAAATGGACTCTGAGCTTCCTAGCAGGGTATGCAAAGAGGGAAAAATGATCACTTACATGGTTCCATTTATTTCTAGAACTGAGCCCTGAGAGAGAGTTCTACTTTGGGTTCTAATAGGAAAAGCACATTTATTAATGGAATGAGCAAGTTCTCATCTATAACTATGTTGCATCTGCCATTTGCTCCCAGTCTTAGCCTTCAGTCGGCCTACACTATATAGAATGGGTGGTTACTTACCTGCATTGAAGTTCCCTTTTGTGTCATCTTCATTCAATACGCAGTATTGAATTGCCTTTTTATTTATTTATTTTGACAGTGATAATGGAGAATGGGGGTCAGCTAAGCAATTTATTTGAGTAAATAAGGTCCTCGGCCCTAGGTTCTGTGTGCTAGGGGATGCTGTGCTTTTATTTCCCTCTGTTGTGACAGTTACATGGGGCAATGAGGAGGTAGCCCAGAATAACTTTGTGGAAATGGAAGACACTCAGTTTCTTTGCCTGTAAAAGGCGGGTGAAGGAGAAGGCGGGCCTGGAGTGGAAGTGGCCACTGGGTACCGTTTCTGTGGCTGCCTCTGACCCATTGGTTAGGGCTGTCTGAACACTGTGCTGGCATTTGTGGTCTTAGTCATCCTGGCGTTGTATCTCCTTCTCTTAAGACCAGATATGTGCATTTGGGAACTTGCCTCGCCCTTACTTCAACCATGTAGCATTGGCGGACCACTCGGAAGGCGTCCGTGGAATATAGAAAACCAGGCTCATCCGAAGCGCCTTTGCCACTCTAGTCCTGGAGATGAAGGACATCCCCTAGAGATGCCAGCGTGCACCTTTCCCATGGCAAATCCTGATGAGTGTAGAGATCAAAGGACAGAGAGAGGGAGGAAGTGAGTCCTGAGTTCTGGGTTCCAGTTCCTGGGGGTCCCCAGAGCTGCCACTCTAGTTCATGAAACATTCCCTTCAATTCCGTGAACTCTCTCGTATCTTTCCCATAAATTCTTCTTCGTGGCTTAATTCAACTTTCTCTCAATGACAACAGAAAGAGTCCTGGCTGATAGTAGTGCTGTGTGGGGAGGACTTCGGACTCCAGCCTGGACTCCATGGGAGACGAGGGTCAACTCTGCCACGTGTACCTGGTGGTGAGACAAGCAAGTGGTAGAATGTGTCCTACCTGTACCTTGCCTTGGTACATCAGCACTTCTCGGACATTCGGATCTCAGGTCTCTGCACTTTTAAAGACCGTTTAGGACCCCAAAGAGCTTTTGTTTCTGTGTGACATATCTGTTGATATTCATCATATTTGAAGTGAAAATGGAAAAAAAATCAAATTATTTATTAATTCATTTTGAAATAACAAACCCACCACATGTTAACATGGAATAACATTTTCATGCAACATAACTATATTTTCAAACAAATAAGGGAAGAGTGCCATTGTTACACATTCTGCTCTGACGCCTGGCTTCCTAGAAGACAGCACGTTCTCACCTCTGCTTCTGCATCAGTCTCTTGTGATATCACATGCCGTGTGGCCTCTGAAAAGCTCCACTGTCCAGTTGCGAAAGAATGAAAGTAAAAAGTCGAATGACAACTTAGTATTATTATGAAAAGAGCTTTGACCTCACGGAGCCTCTGGAAGGGTCTCAGGGACACTCCTGAGGGTCCCTTGACTGTAGTGTGACAACTACAGATCTACATGATCTGCAAAGTCTTTTCCAGCTTTCACATCCTATGACTCCAAGAGGGAAAATAATCTTCCTTTTAAAGACAGCTAAGTGTCATTGTGTCCTTGTGTAGACTCAGCTGCTCACATGCTGTGGGACCTCAGGTATGTCACTTTTAAACCTTCTCGTATCCCAGTTTCCTCCTTGTAACATGGAGGTCACAAAATAACAAACCGTGCATGGATCACCTCATTTAATCTTCCCAACAGTGTGGGGAGATGGGGGTTATGATGGTCTCTATTTCATAAATGAGAAAAACTGGGCTTAGGGAGGGTGCAGTGGCTTGAATGGTGGCCCCTCAAAATATATGTGCATATCCTAATTCCTGTAACCTGTGAATATGATCTTACTTGGAAAAAGGAGTTTTGCAGATATAATTAAATTAAGGATCTTGAAGAAAGGAGGTATTCCTGGATTACCCAAGTGGCCCCTAAATCCAGTGACAAGTGTCCTTAGAAGAGAAAGGCAGGGGGAGATTTGAGACAGACAGAAGAGGAGGTGGCCACATGAAGATGGAGGCACAGGTTGGAGTGATGCGGACACAAGCTCAGAAATGCCTGGGGCCCCCCGAAGCCGGAAGAGACAGGGGAGGGTCTTCCCCCAGAGGCTTTGTAGGAAGCACAGACCTGCCAACTCCTTAATTTTAGATTTCTGGCTTTCAGAACTGTGAGAGAACAAATTTGTATTGTTTTTAGCCACCCAGTTTGTGGTAATTTGTTGTGGCAGCCACAGGAAACTAATACAAAGGGTAAAGACTTTGCTCAAAGTCACAAAGGGTCAAAGACAGAATTTGAACCCACAGTTTGGATTCCTGAGCCTGCTGTGCAATGTTTCTTCCCTGATAGTAAAATCACTGTCGTCTCAAACTCACAGGACTCCATTTAGGTGTAAATAAGGCTGTGAATGTAAACACGGTGCAGCCCTGGACACAGAGCCGATCGGTGGTGATAGTTTCCTCCACCCCACCATCCTGTGCTACCGGAGATGTAGAAACTAGGCAGTGATTAAGAAATTCAGATCACTCCGAATAACAAATAATTATCATTAATGAGGTAACTCAAAGTGCAGTATCAAATCAACTGCAAAGCAGTGGGCAATGATGTCACTATAGCACCCGACGCATTATATTTGGTATTAATTTAAGAAAACGTTGAAAGTATTTGTTATCTTTGGTGGGAAATGGCTTGTTTTTGTTTTTGTCAGTAAATCCAGCTCTACTGGGCTGTGTAAGCCCCAGGAGAACCGGCTCTTCTCAGGTAGCCTTGACGGTGGCTGATGTTTGCTTCCCTATATTAATTATAGATAGGGCATGGTACTTGACATGGCAGCATGACGTGTCCAAAGTTAGGGCTGAGGTTAGAGCTGGGAGCAAAGAGGCACGCTCACATTAAGGTGCCAATTGTTCTGCTTTTTAAGGTATAGGCTCAATGATTTCCGAGCCCTTTTATAGATCGTGTGACTTCAAAGATGCGTGCTAACACTAAGGCTCCTTGGGAAATCTTCCCAGCACCGCTTCCTTTGAATATCCAGTGTTTCAGCATAGACTTGTTACAAAGAACAGGTGCATAAGCCTCTGTTCTTGCCGCCTTTTTCCCTTTGTTAATTCCTTTTTCCTTTCATTCATTGTCATCTGTCCTTTCTCACATTCTTTTCTTCCTCATTTCTTTGGACTTTTTCAGTTGTGGAGGTCGGAACCTTGAACTTGAGGATAGACAGCTTAAAGCACTCCACCTTAGCATTCGGGTAATCCGTGTCGGATCAAGTACCATCGCGATTGCTGTTGGAGGGAAAGCTGCAAGAAGACGCAGATGAGGTCAGGGTGCGGGTGGGCAGTTTTCCCCTGTCGTGAATCCAATCTAGGGTGGTTTTATAACATGCCCGCAAATTCTTGGACCTCCTCCCAGTAAAAGGTAAATTCTAGTTCCGCCACCTCCTTCAATTTTTGAATCTGGGCTGCCCTTGTTGACTCACTTTTAACTAATTAGACGGTGGTACAAGTGGCATCGCAGGACTTGTGATGTTAGGTCATAGAAGCTGATACAGCTTCCCGCCAGCTGTGTCTCACTCGTGGGATGCTCACCCTTGGAACCTGGCCGCGTGGAGGGGAGCTGAGGCTACCAGCCAGCAGTCAGCTTCAGCCCTCAGACACGAAGTGAGCAACCGAGCCCTGAGATGGTTCCAGCTTCCAAACTCTGTGAAGCAGAGGCAGACTGTGCCTTTGGTGTGCCCTGTTCAGATTCCTGACCCACAGAATTCAGGACCAGAATAAGTGATTGTTTTACACCTCTACATCTTGGGGTAATTTGATGCACAGATAAAGTAATTGGAATATGGTCTAATCAATATTCTTAGCTGAGATTTATAAGAAATTAAAACTTTGTACTTAATTAGGCACCTGGATATAGTGTGGACATATCTGAATTTAAGGAAATTTGACTCAAATCTGTTAGTTAATTTAAATAAAATGCAAGTAAATAAGTGGAAATTAGTTTAGGTACTCCTGTCCTGGGCTGTTTTCCCATGGTTTTTGGATCTATGGCAGGTAGAAGTAATTATTTCTGTAACTTTTAAGAAGGGCTTAGGAGTTATCTCCATTAGGTTTGACTTCCTCCTTTCCTCCTTTCTTGATAATTAACACAGTGTTTTTGCAAGAATGAAGAAGTGACGTTTATTCTATTATTGTATCGTTACCGACTTTGCATGGATGGCTGTTTATTTTCTTTTCATCTTTTCTTGCTAGACTTTTTCTTTTACCTGCCCCCACCCTTTGTGGTTTCCACTTTTTTCCCTTTTTTTTTTAAGGAAAAAAAGGGTCTTGATGTGTTGCCCAGGCTGGAGTGTAGTGGCACCATCACAGATTACTGCAGCCTTGAACTCCTGGGCTTAAGCGACCCTCCTTGCCTCCCGAACAGCTAGGACTACAGGTGTGCACCACCACACCCAGCTCATTTTTCTTACTTTTGATAGAGATGAGGTCTTACTACGTTGCCCAGGCTGGTGTCAAACTATCAGCCTCCCAAAGCGTTGGGATTACAGGCGTGAGCCACCATACCCAGCTGGTTTTCATGTTTTAATAATGTGAAACCGTGTATCCTGAACTTTATTTTTATACCATCCTCACAATTTTTGTCCTATTTATTCTTATGTTATATTACTTGATTTTAGATTTTTATAAACAGCTATTTATAAGGAGTTTTTTTAAGACAGGGTCTCGCTCTGTAGCCCTGGGTAGAGTGCAGTGGCGTCATCATAGCTCACTGCATCCTCCAATTCCTGCGCTCAAGTGATCCTCCTGTCTCAGCCTCCCGAGTAGCTGCGACTACAGGCGCTTTGCTTTAGGTGTGGGATCTGGTAGAGGCCCTGTGACTCATAGGATGCTCCACACCCTTCTGCTCTCTGGATACAATCCATGCAAGGGACTCTCCCACACCTGGGCCGGGGATCTGAGTCCATTGCTGTCTACCTGGAAGTCCTATACCAAGTGTTCTCTTCCTCTTACCTCCTAATAACCGGCCTTCTCAGTTTACCTGTTGGACAACTAGTGTACCCACCTCAGGAGACTGTGGCCTTTCTTAACTCTATTTCTTAGGTTGAGTGGCGTAGAAGCAGAGCCTAAGACAGGGATTTGACTGCACATGCCTTATCAAGGGAGTGTTCTCTGAAGAAAACAAGATAGGAAAAGGAGAAGGCGTCCAGGGAAGATGTGGTCTCAAGTGAAGTCTGGCTTTGGTCTCATCCTCACGGGGCTCTGGAGTATAAATCACACTTTAAACCTCTCACACTCGAGGCCAGAGGGCTGCACTATTGTACCCCCATATCAGGCAGACACAGGCCATCCCCTGTGGGAGCTGTATCTTGCCAGATGTCTTGGGCAAGGTGGACAAGGACATCAGTCAAGGACAGTTTTCCAGAGATGGTCACAAAAGCTAGGAGATGGTACAGCGTTTGATAAAAGGGGATTTGACCAGGCACCAGCAGCTTCTTTTGCCCCTTTGCTCTCTCCTGACCGTCCGTGGTTTCTCAGGGTCTCACATGCAAAAATGAACATGTCGTCAAATTTATGAGTCTCCGTGGCACAGTGTTTTTCATAGATCTACTGTACATCGCGTTATTGCCTTAGTCACAGAAGCCCATAAAACAGATTCCAGAGCAGAGACTAGATTTGCAGCATGATGAGTAGAGGGCCTTGAAATAATTAAATTTACTGGGTTATATTAAAAGAGGAAAAAGAGTATAACAATTGAGGTATCGCAGATGATGTCCTGGTCCTTCGCTGAGTCCTATTGTTTCTTCCTCGCTTGATCTCCATCTTGTGGAAACTTGGACAGCGTGTCTGCAGAAGAGATGCCTGTAGGCTCCGGAACGCATCCTGGGTGGTCTGTCCCTGGGTCACTCTACTCCCTCACCTGTCCTTTCCAAAGACCACAAGTCAAGTCACAAGCCAGTCATTTCCCTTTATCAGTATTTATTGTTTTAATCCATTTCTCCCATGTCCCAAGAGAAAGGCACTAACGTGATTCTGTGAGTTCTAAGTTAACAGGGGTTTCGCTGTCAGAGGCTGGCTGGCTTTTATGGCCTTAAGCAACTCAAGGTAGGCTCCTAAGTGGCAGCTGCCAACTGCCAGAAAGTTAGAGGTTCTAATTATGTCTTCCTGAAAAACAGTTCTATTAGGTGAAAGTGACATTTTCAAGCCCTTGTGTGTGTGTGACTCATAGAAGTTCAGAAGGTTGTCACAGAGAGGACACTGCAGTCATTTTAAGGTTTCAGGAGCTGCTGGAGTTGAATAGATAATTTTCCCTCCTTTCTAATATTATATATTAGGTGTGCTCTTGTCACTGGGTGAAAAAGAGTCACCATCATGATTGCTTTTTCAGTATTATAATAATTAGACATAAAATCGGTATTCATGTATAACTCATATTTTGGAGATGCTCCCTATGTGTGACTCTGGGCTTTACAAAGGAAAATGTGGATTCAATTGGCCAATGAAATGTCATGATGTAAGGAGAATTTTGAAATAACGAGACTTCCACTGCTTTGGGACTATTGGCATATTAAAATACAAATATATCTGTATTTTTCTCACTTTTATTAGATGAGCACATGTTTGCTCAAAACAACTGGTTGTCCAGTCCCTGAACAATCCTTCCTATTTTTTATTATGCTTGGTGGTTTTTTCAAAGCATCTTCACTGCCTTGATCACATTTGCTTCTCCTGGCTGAAGTGGGCAGGAGGTGAGCCAGGTGAGACTGTGCCCAGTGCCCCTGACCACAGAGCCACACTGTCCTAGCCCTGAGATCAGGAGGTAGGGAGTGGATGGAAATTATCTCCTAAACATCATTCTACTCTTCATATTTTTGTACCCATTAGACAGTGCTGTTTCTTTGTCCTCATTGCTGGGGCCCCCTAAATGCCACCTCTGGTGCTGCCAATTTAGTCCTGGCCACAGAAAGATGTAGGTGATGCGACAAAATTCAACGAGAAGCCATGGTTTCCTGGTTGGCTGCACTTTCTCTGTCACCTGAGTAGAGTACAGAGTTCAGCACTCTGCCCCATGGCTGGAGAGTCCTGGGAAGCTTGCAGCAGGCCAGCAGTAACCTGTATATCCCGAGCGACTTCCCAGTCGCAGTGTGCCCTCCCCAAAGCTGGGGCTATGACTTTATCTCTGGATTCTTAAGTACCTGTCTGAAAAGGTGTTTGCTGAGTGAATGTGTGTCCTGGTGGCTCAGGGAAGGATGTTGGCATAGCTTGCTCAGAGCACGATGTTACCCAGACCTTCTCAACGCATACTGTGGAGTGCATTAGAGTCATGTGTAGCCAACAATTACTGAGGCACCCAACAATGATTGGGTGCCATGTGCTTTCAGAGGGCAAACTACCCATCTTTAGAAGTTTCAGGTTCCTTCATGCTTTGGGAGTTGTAGAATTGGGTTGGATGACAATAGGCCTGATGAGCAGAGGGCTTGGCTGGGTGTGGAGATTCCTTATTACTGAAAAAGAAACAGGAAATGGGTTTTTGAATAATTGGGGTCAGACTAGACTGGATATTTGTGCATTTATTGTTAGGACACAAACACACACACATAGCTCAGTAAACTCACTCTCTCCTAATTATCTCCCCAGTGGAGACATCATTTCAGGAGGTAAGCCTTGAAGTGTGCCTCCCACTGTCACCACCTTCTACCACCTACCTGACCCCACCAAGGCCACCTTTGTCCCCTGCCTCACTGTGACTGCCCCCAAGCACATCGAGTCTCTGTATTCGCCCCCATGCCACCTGGTGCTGCTGAGTTAGAAAACAGTTGCATCTTCTGAAAACTCCACTTCTTAGAAAGCAAGCCCCAACACCATCAGCCTGGAGTTGAAGAAATAGGATTCAGGAATGTCTGGAGTCTTAGGGCATGCTGAAAATGCGGACATGACTCAGACAGTTGGCTATGCCTCTGTGTTTCTAAGTGAAATTACCCATCAAGGGGGCTCCTGAAAGTTACATCAAGCAGCTTCGTCTGGAGCACAGCAAATGCGGACATGATTTGTGAAGATAGCTCTGTTAATAGGGTTGGCAGCATCCTTCGGCTTGGACCTTTGCACCCGGGCTGGCTGCAGAAGGAACGGAAAACAGCCTCAGGAAACCAGTTCCTGTTGCTCTCTGATGATTAGAAGGCCCCTGTTTAGGGACCAGGATTCATAGTTCAGGTGCAGATGGGGGTTCCAAAGTGTGTGGTGTGGACAGAGTGCCCCTCCTCCCAGGCGTGGGGATGCCATTTAATTTCTCTTAGTGCTGGAAGGGGACTTGGTGGAATTGATTTGGCAAAAAGGTTAATGCGTTGTTATGGCTGCCAGTTGGCCGATTCAATCGCTAGTAATTGGGGCAAGGGAAGCATTTAGTTTGACACACCGAATGCAGGTCCACCAGAGCCAATATCTTGGTTGCAGCAATTTGTGTGTATGTGCGCGCCCATGTGTGTCTTAGATACGCTCTTGCTTTTAGCCTCCCCTTTTATAAAAGGAGTTGTCATTACCATCCTTTCTCTACTCACCAGCCCCTACCCCCAATGCCCATAGAAAACACAAGAATTTATTTTTTTACTATGTCATGTAATTGGAGAACTGTGCAAATATAAGCCTTCCTCTCTTATAGACCAGGGGACTCTGAAGTAAGGTGCACCCAGGATGATCTACTAGGGCAGGGGTCAGCAAACAACAGCCCATGGCCAAGACCAGGCCAACACTTGTTTTTATAAAGTTTTATTAAAACATTGCCATGCCCGTTTGTTTAGGGATTGCCTAGTGCTGCTCCACACTGCAGCAGGAGAGTTGAGTAGTTGTGACAGAGACCATCAATCCTGAAAAGCCTAAAATATTTACTATGGTCCTTTAACAGAAGGCATTTGCTAACTCCTCAGGCTTACCAGGTTTAGCAAGTAAAAATACAAGACGTCCATGTAAATTTGAATTTCAGATAAACAATGAATAATTTTTTAGCAGAGGTATGTTCCAAATCTAACTGGGCAGTCTATATATATATATCTGGTAACCCTAAGACCCCTGCCCTAGGATATGGAAAGGAAACATAGCAGCCTCTATTTACATTTATCTTTTATCTCAACCCATTTTGATTCCTATTTCTTTGGATGTTGTGTAATATTACATGTAGTGGATTATAAATCATTTATAGATACAAACATTGGGAGAGTATGCTCAAATTTTATTTTTACTGATAGTGGTGCATGATCAAAACATTTTGGAGTCTACTTAGAGAGCAGGAAAAACTCAGACTGACAGGACCAGTCAGGGTTTCCAGGTTGTTCTCTGGTGAAGTTCAGCAGGAAGACAGAACCCAAATTCCATCCCTGGCTCAGCTTAGTTGCATAAACGTTCTGGTTTCTGTGTCCCCGTGTACAAATACAGATAATAGTCAATTCCTATGCAAGGCTAATGTGAAAACCCAATGGAAATGTGTACATACAGAGCCTCTGGTAGTAGGTGCTCTATAAATCTTCTCTTTCCTTCTATTCAAATGAAAATAAGCCTTTAGGAAAAAGAAAGAACAACAGTCTCCAGAACAGCCTGAGTAAACTTCCCTCAGATGGACCTTCTCTCTCTAACATTGCCCGGCTGTGTTGGTGACTCATTCGGGGGTTAAACTGTTTATGTCTGCGGAGTCAGAGCATTCTGCCCTGTGGTTTTGGTTCACATGGGGTTTGGCGACACGGTTTTGTTTTCACTTTGGTTTATCGTGTGAGTTTCCATCCATCATCTCTTTTCTATCTGGTCTTCTTGTGAAACTTTGTGGTGATTCATTGGAAATTGTCCAGTGAATGCCCGCCGTGACTGTCATGGTAACAGCCAGGAGGCTTCCAGGGGTAGTGTCCAGTCAAGGAAATGGCCACTTCCTGGGCCTCCCAAAAAGAGGAAGGAAAAGGCCTTGGCTTGTGGAGAGCAGAAGGGCCCTTGTCAGTGTCTCCCAAGCACAGCGCCCCTCCTCCCCACACACACACAGTCTACACCCTTACCCCCGCCGGGAGCTGGGTGTGTGCAGGGCTCATGAACGGGAAGTGAGCTGTACCAGCCCCCAAAGGAAACACCCACCTTTCTCTTGGAGGAGACGTTGGAGCGACCTCCTTGTGTCGCAGCAGTCTGAAAGGCCTTGTTGCTCAACAAGACAAGTCACTGCCTGATTCTCATCAGTTCCCGGGGCAGGGCAGAGGCCAGCAGGGAGGGCCACTCTCTCTGCACAGGAGAGCAAAAGCCGTCTCATCTGTCTGGGTACGAGGTGACAGTCGTGAGATGAGAAGTGGCACAGTAGCCCTATTTGCCCCCCGGAGGCCAGTGCTCCCTCTTCTGTCATCATAGGAAGGAGATGGTGTTTTCCGCCATTCATTTCTTCATTCATTCATTCATTCATTCACCAACAGAATTTTCCTGGGGAATCAACTCCACACCGTGCCCTGTGCTGCACACTGAGATGATAAAGACTCAGTAAGGAGCCACTCCCAAGAAGCACCGTTTAGAGGAGACATTAGAAAAGTAAGAGGTATCTATAATGTGGCATGAGGAGTATTGGGGTCCACGATAGCAGCTGTGCTTTCAGAGTGCTGGCGAAGGGCATTCAGCACAGATCAGAAGTCTGTGAAGGTGGTGCTTGACCTGGGTTTTAAGGGCTGAGTAAGAGTTTGTGAAAAGAAGGGATTTGGGGAAGGATATAGTTAGCAGAAGGACTAGGATTTAAAAAACGCACAGGCTTAAAACTGCAGCGTGTGTCTGAGAAGCTGTGCACGATTTTTGGTTTTTATCTGTTTGTTTATTTGGAATAGCTACATGAGCATCATATGCAGAAGAGGCAGGAAGGGGCCAGGTTAGGGAAGGGCCCGTGGGCTATTCACTGCATTTCTATTTCCTGAAAACAGTGTGGAAAATATTAATTACAGAGGAGATAAAAAGTAAAACTGCCTTCTTGGCCTGAAAACCCCCATGGTGACTTCACTAAAGTCATCAGTTAAGCAAAGAAGAGCAAAACTCGAATTTTTCTCAAAGCTTCAGCAGCCCCTGTTTCCTGCCGCAGCAAGTCTGAGTTTCTCTACCTGCTTTTGCCCGGCCCTAAAATGCCTCCTAATCCCAGCCTCTGGCTCCCCGAGTCCCTTCTACCCCAGCACACACCATTTATTCAGAGCAGGCCAGTGGTACTTGCCACTTGCATTTTATTGACAAAAAAACTGGGGTCCTGCGAGGTTAAAGAACTCACTAGAAGGAGGCAGAGCCAGTTCAGAGTGGAGTTTGAATGTGAACCTGTGTCTCTCTGTCAGAGCCAGGATCTTTCCTGGAAGAACTCCGCATGCTGGCACTGGATCAGTTCCTCCCGTTGCTGGACTGATTGATTACAGCCAGATCTTTCTGCAAGCCTTTGGCAGAGCTGGTCACCGTCCCCCTCTGCCTCTACCTCTTCCTTCAAAAGCACGAGTTTCCAAGGTTTTGTGCCATGGGTACTTGGCTTTGAGAAAAATGAGCATATTTTTCATTCCTGTTGCTAGTCTTTCCTCCGGTTACTCCCTTCTCGCTGTCCGTGGACCTGGGTGCTAAAACACACAACGTGGAGGGGCCGCATTTGAATGTTGAGTGTTTGGGGGTCACTCCACAGAGAGAGGTTTGTGGGAATCTTTCCCCTTTGCCTCTTTTCCTTGGATCTGTTTAGAAATGTAACATTTTAAAGCCCTTCTTGGCTGGAGGATTTTTTATTGTAAACATAAAACGTTCATTGAAACATTAAACGTTTTACAGCTGTTTTTCAGCACATAAATTTTCATAGACACCCACCCCCTCACTGCCACACCCCTTCATATATTTTTCTCCTCCTCCTCCTCCTCCCGTTTTGTTTTGGTTTTCCCTCAAATAGTTCCAAAACCGGAGTTGAGGGTAGGTGGGGGGCTAGATTACAGATAAAATATAACGCTTGGTGTAGATCATCCAGTTTGGAAAAGCACATTGTATTTTAATACGAGGAATGTGCATATGCCAGAGACCTGCCAAGAAAAGCAAACACTCGCTGCTCTTTCCAGCCCTGACTTGAGCTGCTGTGAGCCAAACCCTGCACCAGGCCTGAGGAGGCTACTGGAAAGGCCCAAAATATGTCTCCACTCACAATAGGAGTTGGAGGAGGGCTGCCTCAGGGATGGCCGAAAGACTCAGGCAGGCCAGAGGTAAGGTGGTCCAAGCCAGCATGGGATTTGGCCAGGGGCATCTTTCTGATTGGGTGATGTGTGGGTGGTTCAGCTACTTGTCAAAGCAGGGCCCAGCAGAAAGCTGACCTAGGTGGGTCTGAAGTAGAGCAGGGTGAGGCTAGTGCTGAGAGGCTAAGGAGATGGTGCACGGAGTAGTAGTGGTCAAAAATCTGCTAACCTTTGACCCTTGTGGGACTCTGGCTGCTAGGGAATGCACACCCAGTTCCTCTGGACCATGCATATATAGCTGGGGTTCTTTGGCCCTGCCAAAGTCCATTGTAGTAATACTATATATCAACACCCTTACCAGGGCCTCATGGTGGGTGAAATGAACGTCCTGGCTCCTGGATTTTGGGCCTTGGTCATGTGATTTTCTTTTCCCCATGGGATGTTAGTCAACATGATGTGAGTAGGGTCTTGAGATGGGCTTGTGTGATTGGGCTTGCCCTCTCACATTTCTTCTAGCGCCAATGCCTCTTCTTCAGCTTGGGCCCCAGAATGAGATGCATGAAATAGACCTGAATCTGACTTACAGCCTAGAGCCAAGTTCAGCTAAACCCAGTCATTATCAGCCCAACCTCAAAGGAATCCATTGACTAGCGAGTGAGAAAAATAAATATTTGTTCTTGTTAACCATTGAGGTTTTGAGGTTGTTATGCAGCAGTATCATGGCAATAGCTGATGAATACACCCCCCAGGGGCTTCGTATTCCACTTAGAATAAAAATTCATGCTCTTCGCCAGGGTCCACGTGTCCTGAAGACCTGAATTCCCTCCTGCCTCTTGGAGTTTATTTCACACCACACGTAGCCTTGCTCAACGTCCTCCGAGCACTCTGGACTTCCTTCTGTTCCCTGAACACACAAAGCCTACACCTGCCTCGAGGCCTTTGCACACACTGCTTCTTTTGACTGGAAAGAGCTATGGGTAGATCTTTCTTATCCTTGTGACTCAGTGTAAATATGACTTCCTCAGAGGCCTACTCTGGCCACCCTATCTAAATAACAACAATAAAATCACAGTAGCTATCATTTACAGAGTGCTCATTACTTGCCAGACAGTGTTCTTAGCCTCTTACAACAGCCCCACCAGACAGGTGCTATAATTACCTTCCCTATTGCACATATGAGGAAGCTAAGGCTAAGAGAGGCTGAGCCAGTTGTCTGAGTTACCCAGCTAGGAAATGGAGTTGGAGTCAAACTCCACCTCTCCCTACCCACTCTGTTTCTTTTCTCCTGAATATGTATACATTTATTTCCTCTTTCTGTCTGTCTCTTCTTCCCTAGCGTGTAAGCCCATGACCTCTTCCAGCCTACAGGGGAGGTGCTGCATGTGCAGCCTGGCAGAGTGTCGATTGCTCAGCACACCAGAGCTCAGTCCTAGCTTTGTGTCCAGACTGCTCCATGATTGAGGATAAATTGTAACCCTTCTCTCTGCCTCAGTTTCCCTGTTTGTCAAAGGAAGGGCTTGTTCATGATGTCTTGGGTCCCTCTGAGACTGAACATCCCAGGGTTCTCAGAGAACCCCCACAGCCCAAATAACAGTCCTTCATAGCAGCCCAAGAAACTCCAAGTCTATCTGCTCCAAAGAGTGTTTAACTTGGCCAGGGCCCTTGGGTTCCACAGATCCTAGTGGGATGAGAGAAGAGTCCCTGCCTGTTATGCGGTTCATTTTCCCATAGACTCAGCTACTTCTCTCCTGGACCTGAGCATTCATTTCTGAATCTAGCATTTATCCAGGCCACTCTGTGTGCACGCTGAATTCCCGAGGCACAAAGGTGAACAGGCACCAAAGCTTGGGCAGAGTGGCCACTCAGTACAAATTTGATGAGTGAACTAATGAATGAATGAACCTTGTCTATACCCTACAAACAGCTCATCACAAATATGTGTAAAATAGCCCAAAATACTATATGCAAATAATTGCTGTTGCCCAGTGGTAGACGTGCTTAATGCTTTCTGAGCAGTCATTCAATCACTTCTACCTGCAGCATTTACTGGGCATTCCTCCATGCCAAGCCTTGGGGATACAGAGTTAAATAAAATAGGATCTTACCCCGACCATGTTGGCTGTAAAGTTCACCTCTTGGCTTCTTTCTACCATCTCATTAGGGTCTTGCCCCATCTTGGCAACAGGCCTACTTTCCCATCAGAGACCTCAGCTCTAATTACAGCATGGTCACAATCAACACGCCCTAACCCGTTAGCAGATGGCAGCTGCATGAAGTCACTGGGCGCAGATAGGAATCAGCAAGGGAGATTAGGTAAAGTGCTTATTTGAGGTGCTGTCAGGGCCTGTGGCAAAAGGGTTCCCTCGTGCCCTGTGCAGTTATTTTTCATGCACGCTCGGATTACACTGCTTGGTGATATTACATCTGCATGCATCTTGCCCTCTGACACGACAAACACAGATGCTGCCCAAATCCTTGTAAAGCTGTATATCATAAGTAGGAAGAAGCATCTTTGCGGGGGAGGTGAATCGATTTGCAAAGCAGCCTGACACAGACGGTCTCTTATTTCTCCTTGTGATCAAATAATTCATCTTTATACCCTTTGGGCTACAGTGAAATTTGAACCTGGACAAAACCAGCGACTGCAAGGTTTATTTGTAGCGGTGGGATGAGAGAAATTAGCCAAGTATATTCTAAAATTATCAATTGCTGATCACACGGCCTGGGCGTGTTTCAGTTCTTCTGGGGTGGCTGGACGAAAGCTATGGTGGGCTAGCCGTCCATGCTCAAGGGCTGCCTACATGGGTGTGCAGATGCGAAATGTGCTTCCATGGGTTAACCTGTCTGTGTGCTGTGCATCACATGTAGATTAGCTTTAATTCCTTTAACCACCTGCAATGTGGATGGTGCCCCCGTTTTACAGATGAGGAAACAGAGCCCCAGAGAACTTAAATCCCCTGCCCTATAGAAAGGAAAGGGAAATAAATGGACTTTTAAGAGTCAAAAGTAAAAATTTAAAATGTTTAAAAATTCAATATGGATTTTCACATTAAAATTATCATTTTAATAACAATGGTAAAAATAAAAAAGGAGAGAGACCCAAAATACTCAAACTCAGGTTTGGGATTCTGGTGATAGAATACTAAATCATAATGAAGCATTTCATGTTTTTTTCCTCTTAACATTAGGGGTATGTAAAATAGTTAAGAATTTATTTATTTATTTTAGTAGGGAAAAAAATAAAGGTGGAAAATACACATTTGGATAATAATGGAGCATGAATTAGGCTAGAGGAAGTGTTTTCTGGTCTTATTGAGAAATAGCTAGGGAGGAAAATTACAGATCTTAAAATAGGTGTAATATATTATGTATCTGTGAAAATGAGCCAAATAGATTGCCTCTGTTAAACTCGTATTGGATGTTCAAATCTCAAGTTACCTGGAATGTAACTGTATTTCCTATATTTAACCAGGCTTTTTATAAACCGTTCCTCTTAACACCTCAAGCTGACAGCCACATCCTGGGTGGTTATTTAATACCAAGTTTGACTTTCTTCACTTTGAGGGTCCTCAAAATAGACAGAGGGCCAGAGAGTAGACTTTTTAAAGTCTTACACTATTGACAAATCAAATGCTTTTTGGCAGAGTGACCGTCCACTGCCCTATCCCCCCACCCCTTTTTTTTCCTTTAGGAGTAGATAGACCACGATGGGCCAAATATGAGAGAAAAATAAGACAGCGTATGGTAAGCACTTCCAAAGGCCTTTTCACATCTCATAAACAAGGAAGAAGAAAGAAAAGAAAACAAAAGAAAAAAGTTAGTGACACCTCTATGAAAGTGTAATTTTCTGTATAGTTCAGCTGCTGCGTTATCCAAAAATAGGAAGAGAAACCCACTGCCTGGGTCGGCTGCCGGGCGATCTCCACTGAACTCCTGTTCAGAGCCTCAGCTCCTCTGAAGGACTAAAGTGAGAGGCACGAAGTTCCATAGCTGTCCTGTTGCTCCTACAGTCCTGTTGCTCCAGGACTGAAAAGAATGTCCCCATTAGGATTAGGAGGTACCAGCTGGCTTAGAAACAGTCAAGAAAGAACAGTGCTATTTCAAACAATTGACACCACGCTCACTTCCAGAGTGAGTTTGAAGTGACTCAAAAGGGACTAGTACAGAATGTACAAAAGGCAAGCGTATTTATTTTATGTTTTGAACACCATATCAGAAGGTAATTAAAATATGAGATGAGTATACCAGGAACCTATATGAATTATTTCTGCCATCTAGCATTAAATTGGCTCCGTTTCCTGGGAGTCAAAAACAAAGAGTTCTCAGCCAATAAAAAGAAACATAGGTGTATATTAACCAATCTTTGTCCTGGCACATAATTCTAAGAATTTGTCAGAGATATATATATACACACAGACACACATATGTGAAGACCCAAGCAAGACTCATACAAAAAGATGAGATGATATAATATCTTTAAATAGAGTTTACTAAAAATATCAAAACATTCTTCTATCAGTCATGCACCCCTTATATTTGCCTAGGTGGAAAAATAGAGTGTGATATTAAACTATAAGTTAAGGAAGGCATTTGTGCAGGGTTAACAAATGTATAGGTCCAGTTCCTTACAAACATGCCGACATGTTGTGGTTGAAAAAGAGCAAGAGAGAGAGAGAATGAAATTCACGTATTTTAGAGTAAGACTAGAGGCAAAGTGGTCACCAAATGAAAATGTATAACCTGGTTGTGACTTGTCTCTGCTCCCTCTGCGTGGAAGTGGGCCGCCGCAGTACCTCCAAAGAGAATCAACAATTTTCTTTAAAAAAAGGAAGAGAAGGAGAAAAGACAGCACAGAATCCACTCGAGGAAGTGAACATAAATTCTGACCTTCATTAAAACAAATAAAGACCAAGTCTTTCCAATCGGCTGTTGTCAATCCATGAAAGAACCCCCTACATCTCTTGTACACCGTCTGCTATTGAGGGATTCACTTGGACATGTAACTGAAAATAGACCTTTAAGTAGTTGAGGGACTTGAAATCTTGGTCAATGTTCTTTAATATTTTTCTTGCAAGTGTTGGAGAATATCACGGTAAAACAATATTCTTTCTAATATAATTTGGCTAACAGGGTCAGCAGCTTTGTAAAACCACTCCTAAATCATGATAAAAATCAATTTGATAAAAATATTTCTCTGCTGTTTTCCCATGATAACAATCAACTTAATTAACATTTATGGAGCACTTACTGTGTGCGAAGGGTTTTATATGTGCTGTCTAGTTTAATCTTTACGACAACTTCGTGAGATAAGTGGCATCCAATAAATGTAATCACATAATTATTTAAATGACCTGGCAAGTCACCCTACCTACCTGGCCAGGAATCCAGGGGTCAGGCTTCCTGATCCAAATTTGTCCTGGTCCTAGGTTGGCTTGGTGCCACCTGGTGGCAACTGCACACTTTAGCTTAAATATCAACAAGGATAATTCTGAGTCCTTTGGCTGGTTCCTCCAGGATAGTGGCAAGGATTCCAAGAACCTCCTAGTTAGGTGGTTCTCATTTCATCAACCGGATATAGAGAGAACGAGCCAGAAGGATATTGGGGTTGAGGGGACCATCCACCTCTGTTTCTCAAAATACTTCTCAATTATCTTTATTTCAGCCAGTATTACTGCCAAGTTATACTGTATTATAGCCTCCTTCTTATAGATGATAGCACTTGAGGAAGCATAGAATTGAAGGGACTTTTCCAAGGGCACATGGCTTGTAAGTGGCAGAGACAGGGGAATTCTGTCTAATGCAATCCAGTTTGTCCATCTCAAGAAGAGAGATATGCCAAAGAGGGTGATTATTAAATTATCATTAATGTGAACCCTTGTAATTACTCTCATAATTTTCTTTAGGCTTATCCCGTAGGACATTGCTAAGTATTATTAGATTGTGATTATAAATGGATTTGGCCAGGCATTCCTCTGGTGCTCTGAAGCAGCTCTTTCTCTGGAGAACTTGGCCTCTGGAGAAGCCATCTTCCCTGTCTTCAGTCCCTGGGCATGACGTTCTGGAAATATCCTTTTTCTTCCTGACATTCAAGCCTCTTTCATCTGTAGACCCACGTGATGAGTGCTCCATGAGTTTTCAGGAAGAAGGCATTCAGGCTGACTTCAGACAGCCTACGATCAATGTACAAGTTAGTAAGTACCCATATCGTATTTTGTATTTATTGAACAGTGAATGAATGAAAGACCAGGTCATCATGAATTCCTGGATCAGTGTTTTGAAGGAGCTGGCACAGAACTTGCAAGCCAAAGTTCTCTTAGCACATACCAGCACTTTTCCTTTCCCTTCTTGGATTCCCTGTTTTTAAGGTTTTTTTTTTTTTTTCTCTTCAAACAAATGGTATTTATTAAAGAAAAATTCATTTTCTCATATACCAGCAAGTGTTGCAGTCTTTGGATGTTTTAATTATATCCAAAAGCATGGAAACTGGGCAGTTTAATTAGCGAGTATAGCCTTGACACAAATAAATGCACTGTTTTAGTTATTTTTTGTTTTTAATAAGAGAAAAGAGATCTTGTCTTGCATCAGCAGGGTCTCTGAGTTTGGCCGTGTGGATGAGATGACCTCTAAGCCCTCTTCTTATGGATCTGAACGGTTATGATTGAGAACTGCTCTAACAGCCTATGGGTGATAATTCACTCATGGCCTGTGTTGTGTCCTGCAGTGTCCTTTGTCTGCTGGGGTGGTATTGCCATGCCTGGGAACCCACAAAGAGCTCACCATTTATACAATGAAAGAATACACAGGTAAAAAGGAGGCCTCTACTTGAAAGACTTAATCCCAGGAATTTGAGGAGAGCATCTTAGACATTTGCAGAAGGTGATAAAGAATGTAGTGGGTGACCCATGACTCCAGGTTCGGGTAGAACAGGCCTTGTGTTCTACCCTTGGACTGTGTTGTTCTGTGCTGGGATGGTGAGGTCTTGTGCTAATCATTTAAGGCTGTGTGATGATATGTACAGAACAAGGATGTTCTTTAGTCAGTACCTACCACGGTGGCCATACTGGTGTTATATTATGAAATAATTCCGTGCTGTTTAGTAAATAGCCCTGCTCTGAGCCCTTCAAGTGGCCCATGTCCCCCCGGGATTCCTAGATGATTCATCACCTGAAGGAATATTACCTGCTTGGGTGGGAGAGAGGGAGCTTCAGGACCCTGTACCAGTGACCTGTGACCAGTGCCCATTCAGATTGGTCAGTGCCAGCTGTTAAGTATGTTGAATGCTATCCCTGACAGAGGGCATGGGGATAATTGCCAAAACACACCTGGTTCAATTCCCACTTCCACCATTTAATAGCCTTAGGTTCACAAGTTACCACCCCGAGTCTCTCCTCCTCTGTGCACTAGTCATATTAATAATTATTATAACACCATAGAGTTGTTCTCAGGACGAAATGATGAGAAGAACACACGCCAAGGATGACAGCTTTCTGGCGCATTGTAGATCTGTAAGAAACGGTAGCTTTTTAATTGTAGAACAAAGTTCCCCTGCGAGATAAAGGCCTCGTTTCTGAATTCCTGGGTGTGAGAAGTCTCAGAACTCACCCCGTCTTCAGTCCTCTGCTTGAGCAAGGGAAGAACGGTGGAAAGGGGAAAGGAGAGAACATAAAACGGGAGCAGGGACAGTGGAGACTCGGACTCCAGTATGAACCACCTTTGACAAGCAGGGGTCTTGGGCACGTGCGCTTTTGCTCCCTTTCCGATCGGCCCTGGTGCTTAAAGTGGCAAAAGTAGATGTCATGTTTGCAGACGATTTTGTTCACTTTTAAAACTGAGTTTATTTAATGTGGATTTGGACCCAAAAAAATCAATGAAAGGAGCCGCTTCGGGAGCCAGAGTGAAGGCAGTTGAGAAAGGACAGAACTCCAGAGGACTCTTAGGCATTATTCAAGAAGCTCTGAAGTTTACTCAGTCTGGGATTCTAAAAAAAGATTAGTTCGGCAGTAGTTTACCTTAGACCATTAGAAGATGGACTTTAGCCAAGACAGACTGCCAGACGCAGAGAAGAGGTGGGGGAAGGAATCATTTTTAGTGTTCTGAGAAAGCTTTAATAATATTCCTGTGAGACTTTCACGAGTCATTGACGCTTTATACTGATTGGGTAAATTTTAGTATTTTTACGCTCCTCAGTTTCACCCGGTTAGTGAAACATTCTTCCATTAAACTGCAATTAAGCAACTACCGTAACTAGCTTGAAGGTAGCGGAGAAGGAATCAAATATAAGCCGGGGCACGTGGCCCTCAGTGAGTCTAAGTTCTAGGTAGTCATGTCTTAATGTAGTCCTCTCCCACACTGAGTACTGCTGACCTGTATAACCAATAGGCTATTGCAGAAATTACAGTATGTGACTTCTGAGGCTAGGCCATAAAAGACATTGAGGCTGCTTCTGCCTTACTCTCTCTTTCGGATCACTCGCTCTGGGAAAAACCAGCCGCCATGTTGTGAGGATACTCAAGCATCCCTGTGGAGAGGAACTGAGGCCTCCTGACAAGAGCCATGTGCGGGAGCCACGTTAGAAGATGATTCTGCAGCCCGAGTTAAGCCTTCAGATAACTGCAGCCTTGGCAACCATCTTGGCTGGAAGTACATTTGAGACCCTGAGCCGGAACCGTTGCGCTAAGCTGCTCCCAAATTTCTGACCCACAGAAATTCTATGTGAGATAATAAATGTTTCTTATTGTTTCAGTCCACTTAGTTTTGGGATAAGTTGTTATACAACAATACATAACTAATGCAATTGGAAGAATTGATCTTTAGCTGCCCATTTGGAGAGTCCAAACTATTGACTATTTATTCAGCACTATTTTAAAAAGTGACTTGTTTCATTCTCCCCCCACACGCAATTAGAGTGAGGTGTGCTCTGGCAAATGTGACCTTATATCAGACACTACCCGTTGCTTCTGGACCTGTTCTCTCATCAGTTTGTGGTGTGATGTATTAGTATGGCAAGACCATCTAGGACCGTGGCTGTGCACGAGCTTGTCGACATAGATAAATTTTACAGATAGTCAGGTTAATCCTTTAAAAGTGCCATATTATAAATACTGAAATTTATTTTATTGTATAATACATCTTTCTGAAATACACCACCTGCTTCCTTGCCTTCTCAAACAGAGGGCATTATGCAGCCTCGATGATTCTGGATTGCTTTTATTGTGAGATCAAAAGGCTGGCTATGAATACAGAAGGTTCCAGCAACACAGGGCATAACACACTCTGTAGATGACAGTGTGGATAATGGTCCCTGCAGCAGCCCTGGCAGCCTTTTGTGTGACAACATCTCTGATGCCAGCCTGGTTCACTAAGGAAAGTACAAATAATCTCATGGCCATCAGAGCCCTGTGTTGCAGCTGACTGTCTTAGTGTGGGCTGCTGTAACAAAAATACCATAGACTGGGAGGCGAACGTTTATTTCACACAATCTGGAGGATGGAAGTCCAAGATCAGGGTGCCAGTTCTTGGTGAAGTTCTTGGTGAGGACTCTCTTCCTGGGTTGTAGACAGCCACCTTCCTGCTGCATCCTCCCATGGCACAGAAAGAAAGAGAGAGAGATCAACTCTCTTAAAACTCTTCTTTTAAGGGTGCTAATCCCATTCATGAGGGCTCCATCCTCGTGACCTAATCAACTCCCAAAGGCTCCACCTCCTAACACCATCATTTTGGGATTAGGGTTTCAACATACGAGTTTGGGGGAGACATAAACATTCAGTCTACAGCACTGACCTTGCATCAAATCAGTCAGGGTGCTCCTTTATAAGCTTCTGTCCGTCTTTTCCCACCTTTACGATGTATCCCTATTATTATTTAATTAATATTTAAAATATTTAAGATTTAGTTAATATGGAATTTTTTCTTTCAATCGATTCATAGATTCATTAACTTTGTTTTAAAAGGAAACTATCTCCATCATAAAGGGAAGATCAATATGATTTGCCAAAAATAGATAAGGATAAGCCTATATACCACGAAAACAGAGCAATATTAATTCCAAGTAGCTGTTATTATCAGAGAAAACTCTAAGCCCAAGGCTGGTCCTCTCTTTGTGTCAATGGGAAATCAGCAACTTGTAGCGAGGCATTAAAGATAAACCAAAACCAAAACAAGATTCTCTCCAATCAGAAGGATTGGATAAGACAAGAGGAATAACTACCTCACCAGAAGGGTCCAGGAGCCACCTATAATCATGCACAGATTGGTTGGACACGTTTATTGCTGCATATTGGAAGCAGCCTTCCCCAAAGTGTGTTTCTCTTTGTGATGACACTGCCTTTTCATTTGTCAACACCATTCCAAGCACCATCTCTACAGATCTGCATGGCAGAAACCATCAGCCACGAGTTGCATTCTCCTTAGCTGTTCTACAGCATGGAGGTTAAGAGCTCTGGCTTTGGTTCCAATCCTGTCTCCTCTCCTCCCTGTGTAATTCTGTGTAAGTTCATTGACCTCTCTGAGCCCATTGGTAAATGGAGATAACCATATATACTCACTGGGTTGAGAGGGTCAAGGACAATGATGTATATAAGACATTGGCATTTGCTATAAAGAGGATATATCCCAGTTGCCATATTTGCGTCACTAACTATTTGAAAATTTTGTGTTCAAGTTTTGGGACAGAATCCTCTTCCCAGGCCTGCATTTATCTCGTTTTCAAAAAAGGAAGAAAAAAAACCTTTGTAGACAAAACCCAGGGCCATACTCTAGGTGTGTTGAATCTCCAGTTCCTGATCTCTCCAGTAGGAAGCTGGAACTGCCCTTTCTATTTTTGTGTGTCAGTACATTCCCACTTTTGGCTTAAGATAGTACAAGTTGTATATGGCTGATCTGTGCACTTTCTTCAATGAGACATAGAACATCGCAAATTTATTCTCTTACAGTTCTGGAGGTTTCAAGCCAAAATGAGATTTGCAGGGCTGAAATCCAGATGTCGGCAGGGCTGGTTCCTTCTGGAGGTTCCAGGGGAGAATCCATTCCTTGCATCTTCCAGCTTCTAGAGGCTGCTGGCGTTTCTTGGCTCATGGCCAAATCACTCCAATCTGTGCTTCCACTGTCACTTCTTCTCTGGCTGACTCTCTTGTTTCCCTCTTATAAGAGACCTTGAGATTACATTAGACCCACCTGGATAATCCAGGGTAATCTCCCACATCAAGATCCTTCACTTAATCCCTTCTGCAGTTGATTTTGCTATGCAAGGTAATATATTCACAGGTTCCTGAGGACACGGACACCTTTGGTAAGTAGCATTGTATAGCCTAACACCCTCCTCAAACATGTGCTTATTCCCAATCACACAGTCAGGAGAGGATGTCCACAGCGCACTGGGGGTTTTGTGTCTGCATCTCCCCTCCAAGAACAGGTACTAGCCCTTGCCTTTGGGGCTGAGAGCCAAGTCCGGGAGTCAGGGTCAAGTGGCTCCCCTCAAACTCCCAATTCCAGGGAACAGATTTGGCCTGGCCATGGGACATGAGACTCTTCAAGGCAGGGCACCTCTCATGCTTGGAGGGCATTACAGGCTAATGACAGTGTGGGCTTGTTTCTTGTTCTGTTCTTCTAACAACTATTACATTTTCTTTTTTCTTGCAAAAACGGTTAACGGCCTTGCCTTTTCCGGACTGGGTTTGTCGTAGTAGACCATTAACAGAACAGGTCAGAAAGAGCAGCCTCCAAGAAGCCTGATCTGCTTGTCTTTGTTAATCTGTTTGTATTTTCTTGGCCTATTTACCCACAAATTTAAAAAACACGATGAGTTTTCAGGGAGAACTCATTTAAATTTTTCGTTTACTTTTGTCTACTTGTTTAATGTCCTCTCGGCTCCCAGACCAACAAACATGCCTGTGTCACCAGGGACAAATTTGTGTTGGCTAAATCTGTGGTTGGTCTGTTGCTTTTCTTTCTCCACTCGGCTACCCCGATAGTTTCTCTGGGGTTTGTGGTGGGCTTGCAGTTCTTGACCTCAGGCCTCTCGCTGGTCTAGACGAGATTGGTTTGTTTGGAACAACTGACACACTTGGGTTCCTTGTGAACCCTGGGCCACCCGGTTTAGTCTGACAAGAAATGCTGATCACTTCCTTGGCTTTTGAAGAGCTCGTTTGTGGCACTACAAAGTCATCTTCAAAATCCCACATTCCTTTTTGGATTTAGGTATTAACCTCCTTGGTATTAGGAGAAAGATAATTGTCAACAAATTATGGAGAGAAACCATGCAATACAGCTGGCCCAGCATAGGCTTATTTAAAACTGATCCATTAGTCCTTTTTTTCTGCGCTCACGCGTGCGTGTGTCTATAAAGGGATCAATTATATACAGAAGGTGACAAAAGACAACCTATGAAAGGTTTGAGAAACTCTGGAACAAGGATGAATCAACAAAGAAATATAAATGAAAATTTCTTAGATTAAAGAAATATAAATGAAAATTTCTTAGGTTAAAGAAATTTTTGCTCCTATTTGGTGTCAAATCTGTGCTGGCTTTTTTATTGAAGTTGTCTGATCTAATCGCCCACAATAATCCTGTAAGGTAGGTCTAATTGTTCCTATTTTATAGATTAGGAAACTGAGGCCAAACATGGTAAATCACTTTGTCCAAGATCGCAGACTCAGGAACTTCTTCAGCTAAGAGCCTCAGGCAGCTCTGTCACTGGGCTCTGCCTTTTCATCTACCTGCTCACTACTCAAAGCCTGGTCTATAGACCAGCAACATCAGGATCTGCTGGGAGCTTGTTAGAAATGCAGAATGTGGCCTGGCATGGTGGCTCACACCTGCAATCCCAGCACTTTGGGAGGCCGAGACGGGAGGATCACTTGAGCCCAGGAGTTTGAGGCTGCAGTGAGCTATGATCATGCCACTGCACTCCAGCCTGGGCAACAGAGTGAGACCCCAGTCTCTAAAATAAATAAGTAACAAATGCATAATCTCAATCCTGACCCCAGACCTGCTGAGTCTGAATTTTAATAAAAATCTCCGGGTGACTTGTGTGCACATGGGAAGGGGAGCTGCTCGCCCGCTGAGTTGAGTAGACATTAACTGAGCATTCCCTAGTGTTATGCCTGTAGTGAGGCTGCGAAGACAGTAAGACCCAGCCTCTGTAATGAGACGCTCAGAACATAGGGCAGCAGACTGCTGCCGTGAGTAGAGGCAGTGCAGTAGTAACAGTGGTCACAGGGTGCTCAGAGGGCACAGAGGAGGGACTCTTCACCAGGAAGACTGCCTGTTGGAGCTTATTCCTAAAATAAGCAGGATGTAGTAATCTACTGTGGTTGAGAACTGCAGCTCTGAGTTTGCACTATCTAGTTTCAAGTCCCAGTTCTACTACATCCCAGCTGTGTGATGTGGGACAAGTTACTGAACCTCTCTGGCCAGATACAGTTTACAGATACAGTTTCTATATCTGTAATATGGGGAGGTATAACAGCACATGCTTGTTGTGCGAATTAAATGAGACAGTACTTGTGAAGGACTCACACGGTGGCTGACACTCAGCTTAGTACACACTAGTTATCATTGAAGGCTGAGTACCCGACAGCAACAACAGGAGCCTGGAAAAGGGTTTCCAGGCGGGGGGACCAGATGAGCAATAGCTCACTGAACGCAGAAGCACAGCTGAGGATGACATCTGGGACTCACACTGGAATATTCTCACCGATTTAAAGCAGATATGTCCTGAGTACTTACTCGGTGCCAAAGCACTATTCTAGGATTGTAAAGCTGAATTTAAAAAAACAAAACCATTTCTACACCTGAAGGCATCACAAATAAGAGCCAGAAAGACATCGGTCACATGGCGTGACTTATATATTTATTACAAAGCTGTACCTTTCCCTCTAAGTACTGCTTTAACTACGTCCCACCAATTTTGGTGTGTTATATTTTCATTCACGTTGATTCAAAATATGTTCTAATTTCCCGTGTGACTTCTTCTTTGGCCCTCACGTGTTTATTACTGCATGTACTCATTTCTGTTCAGCCAGTACTCATTCACTGTCTGCTATGTACCAGGCAGTGAATTGGCCACAGCTTGTGACCTCAAGGAGTTTATAGTCCAAAGAGCCATCAAACTCTTTGGGGGAAAGAGACTTTTAGGGGAGAGAGATATGAACGCACGTTTTTACAGATAGTATCAGAAGACTCTGTTCCAAATCTCTCAAGCCCAGGTTTTTTGACTCCCAGGACATTTTCCACTGTTCAGTTGCTGCCTTTGAAGCAAAGCCTGTCCTGGTCACTATTGTATTCTCAGCACCTAACACCGTGCCTTGCACATAGCAGACACTCATTAAATGCTTGTTTGACAAAGTTGTTCTTTGGTACCCATGCATTGTGTCTCAATTCCTTTTGATCATTCTCTTTACCCATCTGAGTTTGACCGGATTTCTCCAATGTTCAGTTAAGACCTATTCAAAGCATATTTGTTAGCACGGTGGAGCTCTCTTTCTAATTGTCCTGTGGAGTTTTCAGTGAGTCCATATGGGATCGTGTAGACCCCAGCAACCCAAGACCCTTGTCTGTTTCCTTTTCCACCCTTGAGCTGAAGAAGTTGTGCTCTCCTTCTGCCTTCCATCCTCTGCAGGCTGGGATGCATGTTGGGCCTCTGCCCAGATTGTGCTTGGAGTGGCACCAGCTGCACAGGATACGTGAAATATTTGCTCCAAGGGATCCAGAAGTGTTGATGTGAGTAGGATCAGCTGGTACTCCAGGATAAAAATCATTTCACCATCTTTGCTGAGAAGTCACTGTGCTTCTCCTGCACTCAGCAGTTTATGGGGTGCCATATTGTTTTCAGTCTTCCGGCCCTAGCCTGTTTCGAAATGTGGTTGGGTTTCGTTAAATAGCTCCACGTTCCTGCCAGAAAGAGTGGTTTCCATGGGGAGGGCGGCTGCCACCCAGCCCAGCCAACATTGCCTTTTAGTCAGCATTCTCAGAAGCTGGCTGGACTGTGAGCTTGACCCAAGAGGCCTTCTCCTCCAGGCCCACTTGGAGGCATTCTTGTCCTGTTGGAGGGGAAATCATCATTGCGGGGAGACGCCTCTTCTGGGAGTGGGTTTGGAAGATCAAGACTGTTCCTGTCCAAACCAGTTACCTGTTTCTCCAGAAATTGTGTCCTCTTCTTTCTGCCTTTTGGGTCGACATTCCTCCCCTGTCCTTCATGTGTTTACTCACTCCCATGTGCCGTGAATAGGGTGAGTTCGGAAGCCATGCTGCCTGCTTTTGTTTCCTAGCCTTCCGACATTACCTAAAGTTGCTTGAGGCTTTCTAAGCCTCAGTTTCCTCATCTACAAAATGGGTGCAATTCTAGTACCTACCTCTTGAGGTTGCGAGGATACGAGATGATGTCTGCAAAGCTCTTAGCACAGTGTCTGGAACATGGTAAACATCTTACATATGTCTGATCTCATTGCCCTTGCTATTGGTCATAGCAAAGGCTTATTGGGTTTACTACTGGTAGAACAGTGTTTTTAAAGAATTAAATTCTACAACATCAAGTGTTGAAGTATCTATGTTGTGTCTTTAGGGCATAGATATCTGCTTACGATGTTCTTAAGAAGACTTAAGATATGGTTAAGGGATAAGGAAAGCAACAAGACAAGAACCCAAATGCCTGCCCCACAGGACAGAGTAACAGAATCGCAGAAATGAAGTGCACAGGGTGGATCAGTGGTATCTGTGTGGGAAGGTGGCGGGGAGATGGGCCCTGAAGGGTGCTGAGGATCATGTTGACAGGCATGGTTTGGGGTGGGGCATGTTGGAACAAAGGTGTCTCTGGCAGAGGGCCCAATGTAAGCAAAGGTGGAAAATCCCAGATGTGTCAGGGCCCAGAAGAGCCCAGTGGCGGATGAGCTTAGGAGCAATGATGAAACCTTCTGGTAGAGGGCCTTGAACTCCAGGGTGAGGGCTTGACTCTGACTTCGGGAAGCAGGTGGGAGGCCCTGAAGGTCTATGGAAGAGTTGGATCACAGCAAAGGTGAGCTTTAGCAAGTTCACACTGGCAGTTGTACTGGAGGAGGTGCTGGCCTGGAGAGAAACCAGAGCCAAAAATCACAATCTCTGTAGGAAAAACCATCCCACTATTTCTGCCCTGACCTGGGATGGTGGAGCCAAAGGGAATGGAGGGGGCAGCATGGATATGAGAGGAATCGTGGAGGTAGAAATTTACCTGGCTTGGGTGCCAGTTGGTTGTAAGAAGTGAGTGGTGATGGGGGGTCCCAATGACTTGGAAGTATGATGAAAGTATGAGTGGATCCGAGAAATCCAGGTGGAAAGACACAAGTCTGCGTGGAGAAGGTTGGCAGAGCTTAGGCACTAAGATGCCATGAGCAGTTTCAAAGGGGCAGAACAGGGAACAAGTGCTTTGTAGTCCGAGATGGGGAAGCCTTGCAGCCTGCACTGGGCTGGGAGGACCATGTGGAGGGGGCATCACAGAGGCACTTAGGGAGCCCACTGGAATAAGAGCTCGAGCTTCTTTGGCAAGGAAACCCTGAAAACACTTTAGCGGGTGTTCACCTGGAATCACCTGGAAAGTTATTCAAGCATGGATTCCTGGCCCCACCCCCAGAGATTCTGATTCAGAAGGGCCCATGGATTTGTATTTCCTACAAGCAGCTGCTGTGCTTATGCTGCTGGTGCCCTGGACCACACTTTGAGTAGTGGTGCACTAGACCACACCCTGGCCATTGATGCCCCGTCGAACATTCCTGCTATGCCTGCACAGGCGGCATAGGGCTGGCATGTGGGCTGTGGCTTCGCACGTACCACTGTTCCAGCTGCAGGGGCCCGTCGCAGCCTGCCCCCTGCCTGACGCACCTCTCCTATTGGTCCTGCTGGTCTTGTGAGTCATTTTCATTCCTGTTCTGCATGGAGCTCCCTTTGCTCATCACCATTTGGGGATTTTGTTGTTGTTGTTCAAAACTTTCACTTCTCTAAGACTTGTTATTCTAAGCCTTTCAATTGCAGGTACCAACTGTGGCTAGGAGGTTGCATGTGCACACACACCATCCTCTGCTAGTTTATGGGGTGGATACTATCTGGGTCAGGGGCCACCTGCCAGATGTAGGACATTAGACATGCTACCCCCCTTGGCCTTTTCCAGGCTAGTCTATAAAGGATTCCACCAGGTAAACTTGAATTACTCAGGGCTGGCAGAAAATCCTGCTCTTCTTCATCCTTCCCAGGTATTTTTAACCCTAGTAAAATGTGCACAGCCCTTGTGAGTGAGCTGTCTCCAAACTCTCTAAGATGAGAAGTCCAGCTAATCAAGTTTGTGAGACTTGTTTGTAAAATGAGAGTAAACAGGCCCAGACCAAGGGCCCAAGAAGCTCTTGTATGGATTTTAGTGCTCAGGTTGTATGGCATCCATTTTTTTTATTCTGGCGAAATATATGTAACCTAATATTTACCATTTTACCAAAAATTCTTTAGAGCTTTCTAATTTCCGTATAGTTTTTCTTTTACCATTTTGATCATTTGTAAGTGTAAAATCCAATATCATAAAATGCATTCACAATGTTATATAAGTATCATCACTATCTATATCTAAAGATTTTTCATCATTTCTAACATAAACTCTGTACCCATTAAATAGTAACTCCCCCTCCCTTCCCTAAAGCCCTTGTAACCTCTGTTTTACTTTCTGCTTCTATGAATTTGCCTATTCTAGGTACCTCATGTAAGCGGAGTCACATAAACTGGAGTCACATGACATTTGTCTTTCTGTGTCTGCCTTATTTCACTTAGCATAATGTTTTTAAGGTCCATCCATGTTGTAGCATAGATCAAAATTTCATTCATTCTTATGGCTGAATAACATTCCATTGTGTGTGTGTGTGTGTGTATCACATTTTGTTTATCCATTTATCTATTGATGGATACTTGGGTGGCTTCCATTTTTTGGCTAGTATGAATAATGCTCCCATGAACATTGTTGTATAAATATCTGTTCAAATCTCTGCTTTCATTTCTTTTGGTTATATACCTAGCAGTGAAATTGCTGGGTCATATGGTAGTTCTATGCTCAACCTTTTGAGAAACTGCCAAACTGTTTTCAACAGTGGCTGCATCATTTTACATTCCTACCAGCAGCGCATGTAGGAATTTCTCTAAGTGCTAGCCAACACTTATTTTTTTAAAAAAATTACAGCCATCCCACTAGGTGTGAAGTGATATCAGTGATTTTTATTTGCATTTCCCTAATGATGGATGATATTGAACATATTTTCTTGTGCTTATTGGCCATTTGTTGTATCTTCTTTGGAGAAAGTAACATCCATTTTTGACACTGAGATGCCCTTTTTCCTTGCTTTCTTTTGGTTCGTGGCTATGTTCCAGCACCATGAGTTTCGACTGTGATAATTTCTTCTAGTACCATTTAGAATTTGAGGTAAAAAGAAAACAGTAATTCAAATAGACAGTTGCTATTTACATCAGAGAGGTTGGCATTACATACCCTTGTGCTCTTTCATTAGCTGTATTATATTCTTATTATGTGTTTTACTAGGTAATTGTAATTCTCGGCCGTGGGATTTCATAACTTTTTTGGGGGGTTTATTTTGTAAGCAGACTAGTATGGCCAGTATGATTCTGAAGGAACTGGGCCATAGTAGGACAAAAGTTGAAGGAGAATGAAATCTCAAGCAAGCCAAAAAGTAACAGATGAATCAAAAAAAAAAAGAGAATTCTTTAGAGCTTTCTAATTTCTGTATAGTTTTTCTTTGTAATCTTCTGAGGTTATGAAATTAACTCTGTAGATTGGAATGCAGTTTGTCACTCTAATTGCCGAGCATTTTAATTATGAGACGTGTTTGATGCTTTCGTGAAATGCTCATTTCACAGCTTGCTGGTAGGTCTTTTTGTAGAATGCGAAAGTGAATATTCACACCAGAAAGAGGTCCTGACCTTGAAGAGCTTTCCAATCAAAAAGAAAAGAGAACATGACCCACCGCTGTTGTCTGCAAGCAGGAAACTGTCACTGCACCACCGTGTAGGTGAGGCAGATGGTTTCCCTTCCGTTTTCATCATCAGAATCAAAACAAGCACCAGAAGTTTTGGTCCAAAAGATGCTTTCCTTTTTCAGCCTCTGCTCATTTTGTTGTTACTTTTCTTCGAGGGAGGCGGGGACAAGGCCCAGTCTTTAGGCTCTGGCATCGGATAGTGAGTTATTTTGGTATTCCAGATAATTGGTGGAAGGATGGAAAGCTTAAATGGAAGTCACGTAAGGGCTACAGAGAGATTAATGGCTGACTGTTTCATAAGTGCTTACTACATACCAGGTGCTGTTGCTACGGGCCATGCGACGCCACCTGGGAGCCGGGAGTCACCATCCGTCCATCCAGTCTGCTCCCTCTATTCTTTCCCTTTTTTCCCCAACTTCCTTCCTGCAGTTCTTCCCTTCTGTCTTCCCTCCTTCCTCCTTACCTATAAACCTTTATCCGGTGCCTATAACATGTCAAGCATGTGTCCTTGCCATCGGGGACATAGCAGTCAACAAAACAGAGTCCTTGCTTGCATTCTGTGAGGGGTGGGGACACAATGGGTAATTAACAAATACAATCCCCCCCACACACACATTCATTTATTTCTTTCTATCTAATATATTAGTTCATTTACTGTATCAGTCAGGATCCAGTTAGGTGATCAAAATGACATAATAATTTTAACAAGGAAAGTTTAATACTAAGAATTATTAACTACAACAGGGTATTGGCTACTAAGGGGTAAAGAACTCTAACGAGTCCAGAAATATAGGTCTGGGAGCAGCCACGACCATCAGGGTTGCAGCAGCGCACCCAAGAAAACAACAAATCTGAGGTCCCCACCCACCAGGACTCGGGAGAGATACAGGCCAGGCCGTGGTCCCTTGGATGGCAGAGAAATTCTCGCTGAGGCCCCGTGGAGGTGGGACTCACTGGGAAGCTGCTCTCTGTGGTGCCGGGGAAGGATGTCTATGGAAGTTGCCCTACCATGGAAGTCACTGGAAGTCTACCTGCGAGGGTGGCGTGCTGGGAAATTGCTCCCCGGTGGGGCAGAGTAAGCTGCCCGCAGGGAGGTGCCCTCTGAGAGTTCCACCCCGGAGCCACCAGAACTGGACTCCTCCCGTGTCCCTGCATCGCCCTCTACTGGCAAAGCTTGACGTGGCGCCAGCTGGCAAGGGGGAAGCTCTCCTTGGTCCCAAGAGCGTGAGGCTGGGTTTAGCGCCGAGAGGTAATGTATTGATGATTTGCACAGATGCTAGTAAGTGCTATGGGGAAATAAGCAGAATGAGGAGGATGAGAAGTATCAGGTGTGCTGACTGATAGAGAATGCTCCAGGAGGACCTCTCTGGAAAGGTGATGTGTGAGCAGAGACCTGAAGGAACTGCTAGCATCCCAGGCAGAAGGGACAGCAAATGCAAAGGCCCTGAGGTCACAGCCAGTGTGGCATGTTTGAAGAACAGCAAAGAAGTCAGCTGCAACACAGTGGGTATGGATAAAGGAAGGTGGGGGTGCCTGGGAATTAGCATTTGGCCAGAGCATGCCTGCTAAGAGAAAAGGGAATCCTTTTGGAGAGTCTTGAGCATGGAAGTGACCAGAACTGGCTTATACTTAAAGGGTCACTGTGGTGCTGTGTTGAATAGATTGGCGAGGCGTGGGGTGGTGAGGACTGAAGCAGGGACCCCAGTTAGGACGCTACGGCGGTGATCCAACCTTCGCCCTCCACTGAGCTTGAGGAACCTTCATGTCCAACACAAATATATGTTCAAAAGTGGTTAATGTTCTTTTTGGGTGATGGAGTTTTGGAAATAGTAGTAATGGTTGCACAACATCATGAATGTAATTAATACCACTGAATTGTACACTTAAAATGATTAAAATGGCAAATTTTATGTTATGTGTATTGTACCAAATTTAAAAATTTTTTAAAAGAATAGCACGGCAATGACATTATTTCCTACCCAGTGCGTCTTATCAAGGGATTAATAGCGTACATGTGTCTTCTTACTGGAAATGTCCATCGTGATCATTTGGTTAATATGATGTCTGCTGTGTCCTCCGGTGTGAAGTTATTATCTTTCCCTTCATAGGTAATAAATACTTTGGAGGAGGTTAAACAAGCAAACAAAAAAGTGGTGACTGTTATTACCACCGCTACCAGCTCATTCCAGGCTTCAGGCACCTGGGACATAGGCAGGTCTCTAGCCCATTTCACGGGTGGGAAACAGAGGCTCAATGAAATTAGGTCACTTGCTCAGGTAGCACTGCTGGTAAGTGGCCTGACTGTAAACTCCGTGAGGGCGGAGGCCTTTGGCTGTTTTGTTCACCAGAGTAGCCTAAGCACCTAGAACAGAGCCTGTACATATGTTAGGTAGTCAGTAGACATTTGTTACATTAAGAAGATGGAGGCTGAACGTGTGTTTTCTGATTCCACGCTCCGTGTTCTTTCCTCTACAACTTCTGACTCTGGTTCCTGGACTGTCATTAACTAGACTCCCCATCCCTAAGGTTGTAGGAATGTTCAGCTGTTTCCTAGCACAGAATGGTCTGTCCTCTGGCCCCACCCATGGCTAAGTCACTGGCTGCAGATGGACAGCAGACACTTTTCTCTCCAAGGGACATTCCTACCACATTTAAAACAATGAGGCAGTGGGTACTCTGTCCTTCGTATCAGCTGAAGTTTTATGATTCTGTGTTTATGGGAAAACGCTGTTACTATTCTTAGACTCGTGGTGGTTCTCACTTATTCATAGCTCCGCACTTGTGGGTGGGATGAGGAGTTATAATAGAGTGCAGGTGCCTCTCATTGTTTTCCGCTACTCACTGGATAGTGCTTATTAAAAAGGAAATCACAGTGGTGTGTCTGGAGTTGAAGTCTGAACAAATAACCCAAAACGAGGAGTCCCAGAAGGTGGGCAGGAGGCGACAAACAAAGAAAAGCAAAAACAAGTCTGAGCTAACTGGGATCAGGCAGTACTTTGCATGTGAATTATGAACAGGGAGCTTGGCTGCAAAATAATCATTGTATTCAAACTTTGTTGGCATAATTCGCATACTTTTATAAAAGATCCAGAATTTAAATTTAACATATTTTCCCAGGCCTTTAATGGAATTTGAAAATATGATTCTGAAGGCATGTGGCTGAAATGAGATCCTTTCAAGATGTTTAAAACTGCACATAGATGTGTTGGTGTCCACACACACGTCCCCCTTGATTTTTTCCTGTTTGCTTGTTTGTTTGTTTGTTTGTTTTTGAGACAGGGTCTCACTCTGTCACCCAGGCTGGAGTGCAGTGGCACTATCATAGCTCACTACAGCCTTGAACTGCTGGTCTCAAGCGATCCTCCTGCCTCAGCCTCCTGGAGTAGCTCGGATGGCTAATTTTTAAATTTTTTATAGAGATGGGGTCTCACTATGTTGCCCAGGCTTGTCTCCAACTCCTGGCCTCAAGTGATCCTCCTGCCTCAGCCTCCCAAAGTGCTAGGATTACAGGTGTGAGCCACCATGCCCAGCCATTTCCTGTTCCTTGAAAGAAGTCATTCCAGGACCTTCTGGAAGAAGGGCTGGAAATTTTAATTCAAAACAAGTTCTGAATTATGGTAGGTGTTGGAATCCATGTTGGCATGTCTCATATCAGTTTGGACAGTTCCTTGAAAGACCCATTGTGTGTGTGAATATGTGTGTGTGGGCACATACACGTGTGTACTCACATGCATGTACCACACGTGCACATGCAATAGCAAAAGGCAATTCCTGGCACAGTCCATTGTTCTGGGCTTTGCAGTACTCCCAGGAGACGCTCTGTGCTTCCTATCACATGGACATCCAACACATCTAGTCCTCATTCAGCAAATATTTACTGCAAAGTACAAAGATAAATTGAACATCACCCTTGCCCATAGCACCTATAGTCGTGAGAGGGAAACGGACCCATGTACAACTAAATAGAACGCTGGGGTCCTGTGCTATCATGGACAAAGGAAGAGAGCCTGGACAGATTAGTACATTCCGCGTGGCAAGTTAGGGATGACTTCACATTGTGGCCATGTTCAAAGGATGCCAGGAAGACGAATGGATTTTTTCTTCCCATCAGAGAAGGGAGGGAAAGGGCTTTCCAGGCAGAGGCATGAGCAAGAACAAGCCCAGGCAGCCTGAGTCCATGGGCATATCCAGGGGACAGCGTGGAGTCCCCTCTGGCAAAAACATCTGGTTTGTGCTGGGAGAGGGGTTCCAGGTGAGTCTAGAGAGGTAGGTGAGTTGGGCAGGTGGTGAGAGACATCACAGCCCTCATCCCCAGAGCGTGGGGAGCCATCTCAGGCTTCAGAGAAGAGGAGTGACCCAGTCACCACCTCCTTCCATCAAAGGTGGCCGCATCTGCTTCCTGAAGTGCCTCTGCTCCTCTCGCCCCCCTGGCTGCTTGCCGCTCTTCTACCTGTTCATTGAACTGAAAGATCATCAGGACTATATTCAGCCCTCACCAGTAATAGCACAAGACAAAAATATCTCCTGGATTTACAATTCCTGAGTGTTTTGACTGTTCACAGTAAAGCCTTTGAGAATCACAGCACATCACCCCTCCCCACCACATAGTTTTTTGGCAGCTTTTTGATGAGTAAAACTCGGCCTGACTTTTACCCCAAAGTGATGTTCTTTTGTGGCTTGTCTACTCCAAGAACTGAAATACTCAGACTGTTCCTCATCTCTCGTTGAAACAGAGAAGCTGCAGCACCCGCGGGGAGCGGGATTAAGGGAGAACATGGGCTTGGAGACTGCTCACCCCTTCTACAGGCCTGGAGGGCACGATTTCTAACTCCCGCCGTCTCCCCACCCTGCTCCAAGGAGGATGAAAATTTCTTCCTTATAGATTGGACATGAGCCTTGGCAGTATGGTACCAGCAGTGCTGCACATGGTGGGGGGCCCACGGAACAGGGGGGCATTGGCATCATTGCCCTAGATGTTCTATTCTTCCTTTGGCCAATGGAGCACCGGCATCTGGTCTACTACTTGCTACTGAACCACGAGTGCGTGTGATCCCCCCTTTGTCCTTGTCTTGTTGGACCATGGCAAATAGCGTATCATGAGCCTCTTCAGGAGCCCGAGTCCTTCAAAGTGTGGGGCATTGGGTGGTCATCACCACTCTGACATCGGCCTGTGTGATGGCCCTCCTTAGTCGCTCCTTTGTTGTTCTGTGCAGGACGTGGCTGTGATTCCCACCGATGGTCTCGGGCCTGTGGGGGGACACCCGGCTAATCAGAAAATCTTAATCCAACTTCCAAACTCACAAGATACTCGAAAGTAAAAGGGAGGGAGGAGATGCAGACCTTGGCTCAAAGAGAGGATCCAGCACTCCCAGAATGATTTTTTCCCAGGTCTTCTCTAGAAAAAAAACCTTTGTATCTAAGGATGGTGGGAGAACAACAGCAGCACCAATCAAGTCAGCTCGTCTCCGCCTGGACAGGACGCACAGTGGTCAGGAGCCCGGCACGTGGGGCCAGGCCTCCCTGCGTTGAGTCCTGTGTGACCAGGGCAGCGCATACCTTCTGTTCCTCAGTTTTCTCATTTGTAACTTGGAGATTCTCATACGCGGATGATGCCTGGCTGGTAGTGTTTAGGAAACCTTGACATGTTTACCACCAGTTTAGCGCCTGTCGTTTGTGTCATGCTAAGAAGTGTGATCTTTATGGATTGAGCAGATTTGGAGTCAGTGTGGATGTTTAGATCACCCAATCCTGTTTTTTTTTTTTATACAGCATGTGTGTTTTCAAATTTTGCATGAAGTTTTAAGGTACATTTGAAGAAAATGAGGAAAATCAGGAGTGAAGTCTAGGCCAGGAAAGTTTCAGCGATTATTTTTTCAGAATCATTGTTTCTTGGTTTCTGTGGTCCATCACAGTGACATCGGCTCTGTGCCTTTCATGTGTCAACACTGCCCAACAGGACTTTCTGCAATGAAATGGAGGACTTTCTGGAAATGTTCTGTGTCTGTGTTGTTTAGTACAGTAGCCGCATGTAGCTGTTGAGCACTTGAAATGTGGCTAGTATGACCAAGAGACTGAATTTTTCATTTAATCTAATGTGATTTAAATAATTTAAATAGCTGGTGTGTCTACTGGCTATTGTATTAGACAGTACAGCATAGACACTACAAATACAGTCATAAAAAGATACTATGCCTGCTCCCAAGAAGCTCCTGGTCTTACTGGGCGTCAGCTGTTTGCATGGACAGTCCCAGTGTAGCACAATAAGCATTAACATGAAGATAGGTACAGGGTGCTCAGAAAGCTAATTTTGCCAGAGTAGGCAAAAAAGACCTCACGGCAGACTCTCTAGCACAGTGTACCGAGCCTATCCCTAAGGAGAGAATCATTTTGTAAGTACCTATCATGTGCCCAGTGTACTGGGGCAGGCACTTTCTGCTGTGAGATTCAACCCAAGGCACACAGTTAGGTTTTTAGCCACACCAGGCAGCCCATTTCTTGATTTACTCTCATGCCTTCCACCTCCTTTGTTGGGTTCCTTTCAATACCCTGGGGATTGAGGCCTCGTGGCGCAACAGTAGCGTGTCTGACTCTTAATACCCTGGGGATTGGTAACCACTGACACGCCTCCATCAGTCCACACTCTGGTTGAAGGCAGGTTTCACGTAATTGGCTCACCACTCACTGGGTAAGGAATGAGGTGACAGCAAGACCACAAACTAATAAATACGCGAGTATTTACATAATGTCGGACTTCGGTATGATTGATGCGTGTGTTGTTGACTAGAGTGTCATATGTTCATGCTCTAATCCTGGTCTCAGTATGACTGTGAGGATGGGGCCAAGTCATTTCACAATTTGGGTGAGTGTTCCAAGCTTCTCAGAAGACCGACGCAATAGAAATTCAAGGTATGAAATTCAAGGTGTGGTCTCAGAGTCATTTTGTTTAACAACTTCTCCGCTGTGTGTTCTCAATATGTAAAATGGGGACATCCCTCCCCATCTACTTACCTCCTGTTTGAGTGTTCAAGGGTTACAGGTTGTGTTGAAGGAAGACTTCTCTTGAAAAACTACATGAGTGAGTGCATGGCTGTCCCCAGCCCGGAGCCATCTCTGCCCTGTTCATGGCAAGAGGACTGTATTCACTGGCTCATGAGCCCCTGGCATCTCTCCTTAGCTCCCGGTTTGCTCTTCCAAGAGACACCCACGTTGACCCAGCAGCGTGCAGCTCCCCACAAGATGGCACTTGACAGGGATATGGTGTCCCCTCCCTTGGCAGTATCCAGTTTGATTCACTCTAAATCCTACTTCAGATCTCCAGCTATTTTAGGGGTTGACAGGTCTGAATTAAACCAACGAACTTAATCTACTTGTGGAATGTTATAGCTGGAAGGGATTCATAGAGATCACAGTATCACCTAAAATTATCTCTTCTACATATCCCACCATTGGGAAACCTGAACGTGGCTTCAACCTGTCTCATTTTGTAAAGTGATCTATTAAGGCCTGGAAAAGGGTGGCGCTGCTACCGCTGAGGGTGGCTGACATTGGTTGCTTGCTCTGCCCAAGGCTCTGTGCTCAGCACTTTGATCACTTAACCCTCACAAGTCTATGAAGAGTAGAGCGTGTTATCACCCCCATTTTAAGGACGAGGACACTGAAGCTCAGAATTTGGGCAGATGGCCCCAGTTCACACAGCTAGTCAGCGATGGAACCAGGATCACCACAGTCAGTCTGACTCATGAGCTTGTTCCCCTAACCGGGATGTAAGAGACGTTCTTGTCCCAGGCAGCAAGTTGGTGGCAGAGGTGGGATCTAGACCGAGGCTCTCATTTGGTGCCATCTCTGGCCCCAAAGAAAGAGAGAGGCCTTTGGAACTGGGCAGGTATAACAGGTTATTTCTTCCAGCTCTACTCCTCCTGCCACAGATTAAAACAGAAGCTCTGGATTTCAGTCACAAAACAGTAACAAGAAGCCACTGGACTAAGTCGCTTCTTGTCTAAATGCATGTCCCCAATGTCACAATCTCTGGAACACAGTGGCAGCACCCAGTAGAAGCTGCGTGAGTGCTTTTTTTCAGGTGTTGAGATAAATTATTGGCGTGGTCAGGGTTCTGGTACTTCAAGTCTCTTCCAGCCCCTGGGGCCCTGCAGCTCTGGGCAAGGCTGCTCTCACCTGGATCTCCTGGGGCTCCCTCTTCCCCTCCCCAGGCAAGATGCCCACAACATTCTTCTCTTACCATCTGTGGAGGCTGGGGGTCAGGGGAGGGTGGCCCAAAGAGGACCTCTCTTCCTCAACTCCAGAAACTTAAGGCCACATCCACTCACGCATGAACTGATTGGTTCCTTCATTCACTGATTGAATGATTGATCCATTCAACGTTCATCCTTTGGATTTCATGGGGGGAAAAGACAATTCACCAGTAAACAAGTAAATATGTAAGATAAATAGAGACTATGGTGAGTGCAATAAAGAAATTAAACCGGGCCTTGTGGTAGCAGAAGGAGGGAGGAGGAAAATCAGGGAAGACCATTTTAAGGAGGTGATATTTGAACTGAGGAATGAAAACCAGCCTGCAATTGGAAAGGCTGAGTGAGAGAGAGACCATTCTAGGCAAGGTGAACAGAAGTGCAAATCCCTGAAACAGAAAAGAACTGGGTCTCCTTGTGGGCTAGGACAAAAAAGGGGCCCGTGTGGCTGACGTAGCATGGGGTGGGAGACAGTGGATACCAGCCGGGATTTTATTCTAAAGGATCAGAGGAAGCCACTGCAGGGCTTTAAGCAGGGGGGTGACAGGATCCAACAAAGTCTTCATAAGGTCTCTCTGGCTGCCCTGGGGAGTGTGGGTTCAGAGTGCAGCAGGGGAAGTGTGCAGATGACTTGGACCACAACCTCCGGGCCAGGCTGCAGACTGGATGGGCAGAGGGGGTATTGAGACGCCCCTGCCACCCCTCCATGCCTGGAGGACTCTTGCAGCTGCAACCGTCTGAAAACAGAATGCAGCGAGTTACCAGCCAGCATTCTAGAGCCAAACAAATGCTGTTGTTTATGACAGGTAAATCAAGACAGGGAAATGATGACACATTCACCACAACTGAAGTGTTTGTGGGGTGCGTTGGGACCCTGGGCTTGTTCCAAAGCCTACATGTCTGGGACTTCTTTAACGTCTGCCGGTAACTGGGCACTCAGCTATAAATAGAGCTATTTTGGAAATTGTGCATCTTGATTTTAAAAAGCTGGAAGGACAGGAAAGGGAAGTTGTGTCTTGGAGCTCAGAAATATGCCCCCCACCTTGCTCTCTGCCAGCGGTATTCCATCCGTCCTGCCCCACCCTCCCACCTTTACCCTACCCTCTACCAGCCGTGGCCATTTGAAGAACTGCTTTTATTTCATGACCTGGTGTTAGCAGGTTTGATGGCATGGCCCTCTGAGGGACAATGAGTTAATTCCTGCAGCTTTGTGTGCTTCCTACTTAAAATATATTTAACACCCCCTTTATCAAAAACCTATTATTTAGTCTTTTGCAAAGATAAAAATGTGGTCTTCTGTGTAAAAGTATGATGATGATGATGATGATGATGATGATATCAGCAGGTCGCATGGACTAAGTGCTTATTTTGCTCCGTGCAATGCCCATGGCTCTTTACCTGTAAAACCACTTTGAATCCTCACACCAACCCCATAAAGTGAGTAGCATTACTCTCCCCATTCTGCATGTAAACTGAGGCAGAGGATTCAAGCACAAGCAATATGGTTCCAAAACCTTCTCTCTGGACCACTACTAGACTTTGGTGAACTCACACACACACACACACACACACACACACACACATTCTCTCTCTCTCTCTCTCTCTCTTTCTCTCTTGCAGGGAGAAGAAATAGACAAGGCTGTTACCTTTGGTAGCTGATGTAAATCGTCATCTCCATTTACTCTAATTCCTTCTCGGGACTTCTTGCCCTGCCTGCAGCTTCACTGTCCTCCCTCTTCTGCCCGCCCCCTCCGACCTTCTCCCCTGGACTTCTCTGCCCCTTGTTTCTGTCTCTCCCCCGGCACTGCTGTCTGCACCTTCAGAGGCGTGAGCTTTCCCGCGAACTCTTCTTGCTCCCTCCCCATTTGCCTTCTCTCCTCTGGGATCTGCTTTCCCCACTGCCCACTCTAGGGTTTCCCTTTCCCGGGTCTTGAAGAGAGGGTGCAGCTCACTTCTCGTATCCTGGGGCAATGCTTCCAACACTGGTATTCCGAAGCACTCCAGAGATTCTAAATACTCTCCTAGAGTGGGAAGGAAAAGTCATCCAAACTGCTTGGTAATTGCATTCAAGAGTGATGGACCAAAAATTATTAACGCGTTCCCTTCCATGTACACTAAAGAGGATTCTATCTCTACTCCTCCTCCCAAATACGGGCCCCATTAACTTTTACATTTATTTCTTTCCAGTCTTTCTTTTCTATATCCTGTTTTATTTTGTTTTGCGTTTTTCCAATTGTGATCATACTATGTATGCAATTTGAGGTATCTTTGACAGCATTATGATGGCATTACAAAGGCCTCATAGGCTGTATTTTATGAATATATGGTGCAATCAGTTATAAGATACGCTGTTATTTTATGTTCCACTATGGAAGGGAAGAACATTGTTAATTAAATAATGATTCAAAGCTCTCTTCTCTCTCAGAACTTGTTATTTTCTGTCTATTGAAAAGGCTCTTTTGACTTATGTAGACACAGATTTATCATATATCAGGCCATCACCATACTTTTCTGTGAACACAGTGATTGTGAGTTATAATACCGAATCACAGTGTATGATCTTTCTGAAAACATTTTTAACGTCATTTAAACTCAATGTGGAAAGTACCAACAATGCACTTATTTCCACTAAAATGGGCAGCTATGAGCAAGTTCTCGGGGGGGAAAAAAAAACAACCACGTGTCTCCATATGGATGAGAGATAGTCAGTCCTTTATGCTGGCTGCATGATAGTTGGGGGTGTTCCTTAACCGTTCTCTTAATCTTTTAGCCACTTAGATTTCAACAGGCTTCTATTGGGCTCTGCTTACAGTGTGTGTGTGGCACCGTGCAGTTTAGCAAGCTGTGCTGTGGCAACTGGGAACAGGCCTGGGGTGGCGGAGAAGACCCAGGGGGCCGGGCTTGGAGGGGGAGGCGGAGTGTTAGATACCACGGCCAGGAGAGAGAAGACAGGAAGGAGTCCGCACCCACAGCCCAGCTGCACTTTGTGTGAGCTCCTTCTGGGGAACAGATTACTCTCCATCAAAGCAAGGGCCTCTGACCGAGAGCCGGGAGAGGCCAGAACGGGCCTGCGAGAGGTTTGTGGGTATGAGACTCAAAGCCGTGGGACTTAGGGAGGCAGAGGAAGGACTGGTATTTATTGGGCACCAAGAACGTGCCAGGCATATTCCGTATATTTTACAAAGACATAAATGGCTTCTAAATAAAAGTAATGATAATGGTGGTGATCACGGTGATGGTGGTGGTGGTGGTGATGGTGATGGTGGTGATTATGGTGGTATCAGTAGGTAACATGTACTGAGCACTTACTTTGTTCCATGCAGTGCTCATGGCTCTTTACACTCAATAACACACTGAATCCGAACAACAGCCCTCTAAGGTCGGTGCCATTGCCCTTTCCACTTTACGTGTAAATCAATCACTCCATCCTCACACGTAGATATTATCATCCTCCTTTTATAGATGAGGAAACTGAGGCTCAGAGGGGATCAGCTCCCATTTACAGGCAGAAAAGGGACAGCAAGTCAAGCCCTGACTCTTTTGTGACCCCGATAAGATCACAGGTCTTTGGTCTTCTCGTTGGAACCGAAGCGTAAAGACTGAGGAACCTATGACTCTACCAGGCTTTTCCCCACCCGGGAGCATTTCCGGCAGCCAGAGAGTGAAGTTCTTACCGACATGGGGATTATTAAGATAGCAGATGAGAATACAGGCATTGGGACCAGGCTGTCAGCATGTGACCTTGAGCAAATTACTCCATCTGTCTGAGCCTCAGTCTCCTCATCTATGAAGTGGGAATAAATAATAGCATCTGCCTCAAAGAGTTGTGGTGAGGACTAAATGTGATAATTCATGCAAAGTGCGTAGAAGAGATCTTGGCATTGGGCAGGCTCTCAGTCAGTGTCAGCAGTTACCATTGCTACTGTTTTAGTGTCCCCTAGCCACAGGGTTGATGAGGCAGGGAGCCTGCGGAGCAGTCTGGAAGTTAGCCACCTGCAGTCGCCATCTGAGCCCAGTGACTCATGGTCACGCCTGCCCTTCGTCATAAGGACCTACGTCTGTCAGTCCTAAGGATTGCCACAGGAGGCTCATGGTTGAAGGTGTCTATGTGTTGTCTTTAGTGTCCAGCCAGTGCCTCCTGACAAGGTCATACTCCCAACCTGTGGCCCCATGTGTGGAAGCCGCGTGCCCCTTCTGCAGCTGGTCAGAAGGACCCATGGGTCAGTCTGGGCAGGGGTAGCCAGAGGAATGTAAAACCACCTCCCAGGCAGTACGGGTGGCAGCAGTGATTATAGCCAAGGAGAAGCTAAATTCTAGAGGCTTGTGCTGTCTCTGGGGAATACACTAATTGAGAAGTAACATCCATAAAAATAATTCAATACTAGTATGTAAAACTAAAAACAATAACCAAGTGTGACTGGCTGTCTAAGAATTAAGCAAAGTAAGATGAAGTGTCTTTTGCCAGCAGGCGCTCCCTGCGAGGGAGAATACGGGCCGAAGTCATTCTCCCTGTTCCCACCTTCCAGGGGCAGGTGCCACCTCTGGCTGCAGAAATTCTCACTTTCCAGCAGAGCTTTCAGCACCTTGCTCTGAATGTTTCTTTAGGCAGCAGCAGCTAGGAGAGAAACTCAGTTAAGGCGTTTGATGGCATGAGGTGGGTCTCACTCTGGAGCACACAGCCTAGCCGCCAGTGGTGTGCAGGTAAATGTTTAACAACTGGCTCTCTGAAAAAAAAACTGTGCATGTGTACATATAGATGCACACATAAGGTTATTATAAATTACTGATATAAAGTATGTGTAGCATATAATTTACAAATAATAGTAACAATTACACAGTATTCTTTCTTGTAAATCTGAGATAGTCACTTTTTACCCAATGCTTTTGCCGATTTTTGCCGTCCTGTTGCATCCATTGCCAAACCATTGTTGCGGTGTGTGATTGCAATGTGCAGCTCCAACATGAATCCCGGTTAATATTTTCACTTGCATTAACAAGTTAAGGCAAAAGTGAAACAACTAAGATATATGTCAGAACTTTATTATTCATCACTTCTCTGCTGAATTGGATAATAGTCCTCAAATTCTGGAATAGTTCTTCCATTTTTTGTGTTATTCGTAATGTAGCACCTATAGAATGACACACTTTTGAGTTGTATCTGTATTGATAACATTTTCTACATTACTGTCTTAAGGCTAGACAATCAATCAAACAATAAATCACACCCTGATTTGTAGTGATTTTCTATTTCCATGGCGTAAACTCTCGTACCAGGGCCGATTCTGAGTTACCAGTGTGAGGTCACTGAACAGGAAGGTGAGAAGGAACATGTAGTGCACGTCGTTAATGGTATTTTCACCACACACACCATACAGATAATGGCCTCGGGAGCATAGATTAAATAGTAAAATGTGGTGAAACAATTTAAAAGTCATGAGTTTTGAGTATCCATTATTTTGTTTTCAGTATAATTTATTTAATTAACTTATATAATTTAATTTTTTCTTCAATAGTTTCTTGAGGTATTATTCCTGTATCTTCTAGTAAAGCCCATTTAAATTATGCAATTCAATATTTTTTTTAGTACATTCACGGAGTTGTGCGATCTTTATCACCGTCTAATTTTGGAACATTTTTGTCCCCGCAAAAGAAACTCTGTGCCCCTAGCTATCAATCCGTCACCTCACGCCGTCCCTGTTTCCTTTAAAGAGCTTATCATTCCAAATAGGAGGCACTTACATAACATTTCCTGCGTGCCAGGAAATTTCCTCATAAGTACTTTAGATATTTTTTTATCATGGTAAGATTCACGTAACATAAAATTCACCACTTTAATCACTTTAAAGTGTAAAATTCAGTGACCTTTGGTACATTCACAATGTTGTACCACAGTCACCACTATCTAATTCTAAGACATTTTCATCACCCCAAAAAGAAACCCCCATGTTCATTAAGGAGTCATTTCTAATTTCCCCCTCCCCCAAACCCTTCATAACCACTAATCTACTGTTTGTCTCTGTGGATTTGCCTATTCTGGATATTTCGTATAAATGGAATCATACAATACGTGGCCTTTTGCATCTGGCTTTGTTCAATTAGCATAATGTTTTCAAGGTTCATCCATGTTGTAGAATGTATTAATATCAGTACGTCATTCTTTTTTATGGCTGACTGACATTCCATTGTGTGGATAAACCACGTTCTGTTTATCCATTCACCAGTTGATGGACGTTGAATTGTTTCTACTTTTTGGCTGTTATGAGTTATGCTGCTATGATTATTCATATACTGTTCTTTTCTGCGAACTCCTGTTTCCTATTCTCGTGGGTATATATTAATATTTAGGAGTGGAATTGCTGGGTCATATGGCAATTCTCTTATATATTTAACTTTTTGAGGAGCCCCCAAATTGTTTTCCAGAGTGGCTGCACCATTTTACGTTTCCACTGGCAATGTATCATGGTTCAAATTTCTCCACATCCCTGCCAACACCTGTGTTTTCTGTTTGTTTGTTTTTTTAATTATAGCCATCCTAGTAGGTATGTAGTGGTATCTCATTGTGGTTTTGATTGGCATTTCCCTAATGACTAATGATGTTGAGCATTTTTTAGTGTGCTTAGTGGTCATCTGTATATCTCCTTTATAGAAATGTCTATTCAAGTAGTTTGCCCATTTTTAAACTAGTTTGTCTATCTTTTATTTTTTCATTAAACAATATTATTAGGGGTACATAATGGTTGTATATCTTTACGGGGTACATGTGATGTTTTGATACAGGCACTCAATGTGACTTAATCAAGTGAGGGTAATTGGAGTATCCATCACCTCAGGCGTTTATTATTCTTTGTGTTGGGAACATTCCAGTTCTACTCTTTTAGTTATTTTAAAGTATGCCCTGACTTATTGTTGATGATAGTCACCTTGTTGTGCTGTCAAATACTGTTCATTCTATCTAACTATGTAAATATATTTTTACACCCATTAACCATCTCCACCTTATCCACCCCCCGCCCCACGCTACCCTGCCCGGCCTCTGGAAACCATCATCCTACTCCCTGTCTCCGTGAGATCAATTGTTTTTAATATTTAGCTCCCACATGTGAGTGAGAACATTCGAGATTTGTCTTTCAGTGCTTGGCTTATCTCATTTGACATAATGTTCTCCAGTTCCATCCAGTTTGTTGCAAATAGCAGGATTTTATGGCTATATGATATTCCATTGTGTATGTACCACAATTTCTTTTTCTTTTCTTTTCTTTTTTTTTTTTTGAGACAGAGTCTCACTCTCTTGCCCCAGCTGGAGTGCAGTGGCGTCATCATAGCTCACTGCAGCCTCAAACTCCTGGGCTCACGTGATCCTCCTGCCTCAGCCTCCCGAGTAGCTGGGACTACAGGTGTACACCACCATACCCGGCTAAGTTTTTCTGTTTTTAGTAGAGACAGGGTCTCACTCTTGCTCAGGCTGGTCTCGAACTCCTGGCCTCAAGCGATCCTTGTACCTTGGCCTCCCGGAGTGGCAGGATTACAGGCGTGAGGCGCCATGCCCAGCCTGCAATTTCTTTATCCATTGATCCATTGATGGACACTTAGGCTAATTCTAAGTCTTGGCTATTGTGAATAGTGCTGCAATAAACATGAGAGTGCAGATATCTAAATCCCCTCCTTTGAATATATACCCAGCAGTGGAATTGCTGGGTCATAGGGTAGTTCTATTTTTAGTTTTTTGAGGAACCTCCGCGCTGTTCTCCACAGCGGTTGCACTAATTTACATTCCCACCAACTGTGCATGCGTGTTCCCCTTTCTCCACATCCTCACCAGCATTCATTACTGCCTGTCTTTTGGATAAAACCATTTTAACTATGGTAAGATGGTATCTCCTTGTAGTTTTGATTTGCATTTCTCTGATGACTAATGATGTTGAGCATTTTTTCATATACCTGTTGGCCATTTGTATGTCTTCTTTTGAGAAATGTCTATTCAGATGATTTACCCATTTTAAAATCAGATTGTTTGATTATTTCCCATTGCGTTGTGGAAGCTCATGTACTCTAGTTATGAATCCCTTGTCAGGTGAGTAGTTTGCAAATATTTTCTCCCATTCGTGGTTGTCTCTTCACTTTGTTGATTGTTCCCTTTGCTGTGCAGAAGCTTTTTAGCTTGATGTGATCCCATTTGTGCAATTTTACTTTGGTTGCCTGTGTTTTGGAGGTGTTACTCAAGAAGTCCTTGTGCAGACCAATAATCCTGAAGCATTTCCCTTTTATTTTTAGTAGTTCTTAGTTTCAGGTCTTAGATTTAAGCCTTTAATCCATTTTGATTTGATTTTTGTATTTGGTGAGAGATAAGGGTCTAGTTTCATTCTGTTGCATATGGATATCCAGTTTTCCCAGCACCATTTATTGAAGAGACTGTCTTTTCCCCACTGTATGTTCTTGGCAACTTTGTCAAAGATAAGTTCACTATAGGTGTGTGGATTTATTTCTGGGTTTGGTAGTCTCTTCCTTTGGTCTATGTGTGTGTTTTTATGCTAATACCATGCTGTTCTGGTTACTACAGCTCTGTAATATAGTTTGAAGTCAGGTAATGTGATTCCTCCAGTTTTGTTCTTTTTGCTCAGGATGGCTTTGGCTATTCTGGGTCTTTTGTAGTTCTGTATAAATTTTAGGATTATTTTTTCTATTTCTCTGAAGAACGTCATTGGTGTTTTGATGGGGATTGCATTGAATCTGTAGATTGCATAATATAGACATTTTAACAATATTGAGTCTTCTGTTACATGAGCATGGAATATCTTTCCATTTTTTTGTGTCCTCTTCAATTTCTTTCATCAATGTTTTATAGTTTTCATTATAGAGATCTTTCACTTCTTTGGTTAAGTTTATTCCTAGGTATTTTATTTTATTTGTAGTTATTGTAAATAGGATTACTTTCTTGGTTTCTTTTTCAGATTTTTTATTGTTGGCATGTAGAAATGCTACTGATTTTGGTATATTGATTTTGTATCCTGCAACTTTTCTGAATTTGTTTATCAGTTCTAATAGCTTTTTTTGTGGAGTCTTTAGGTTTCTCTAGATATAAGATCATATCATCTGCAAACAAGGATAATTTGACTTCTTCTTTTCCAATTTGGATGCCTTTGTTTCTTTCTCTTGTGTGAATGCTCTAGCTAGAACTTCCAACATTATGTTGAATAACAGTGGTGAAACTGGGCATCCTTGTCTTGCTCTAAATCTTAGGACAAAGGCTTTCAGTTTTCCCCCATTCAGTATGATACTAGCTGTGGGTCTGTCATATATGACTTTTATCGCATTGAGGTAAGTTTCCTGTATACCTAGTTTTTTGAGAGTTTTTAACAAGAAGAGATGTTGAATTTTATCAAATGTTTTTTCAGCATCAGTTGAAATGATCATATGGTTTTTGTCTTTTATTCTGTTGATATGACGTATCACTTTGTTTGATTTCTGTTATATTGAACCATCCTTGCATCCTTGGGATGAATCCCACTTGATCATGGTGAATAATCTTTTTAATGTATTGTTGAATTAGGTTTGATAGTATTTTGTTGAGGATGTTTGCATCTATATTAATCAGAAATATTGGCCTATAGTTTTCTTTTTTGTTGTGTCTTTGTCTGGTTTTGATATCAGTATGATACATACCTTGTAGAATGAGTTTGGGAGTATTCCCTCTTCCTCGATTTTTTGGAATAGCATAAGTAAGTAGGATTGGTATTAGTTTTTCTTTGAATGTTTGGTAGAATGCAGCAGTGAAGCCATTGGGTCTGGGCTTTTCTTTGATGGGAGACTTTTTGTTACTGCTTGTATCTCATTACTTGTTATTGGATTATTCAGGTTTTGCATTTCTTCCTGGTACAATCTTGGTAGATTGTATGTGTGTAGGAATTTATCAATTTCTTCTAGGTTTTCCAATTTATTGGCATATAGTTGCTCATAGTAGTCTCTAATGATCCTTTGGATTTCTGCAGTATCTGTTGTAATGTCTCATTTTTCATCTCTGATTTTATTTATTTTGGTCTTCTGACTTTTTTTATTAGTCTGGCTAAAGGTGTGTCAATTTTGTTTATCTTTTCAAAAAAACCAAGTTTTGTTTTGTTGATCTTCTGTATTTTTTTGTTTCAGTTTCATTTATTCCTCTCTGATCTTTATTATCTCTTTTCTTCTACTAATTTTGAGTTTGGTTTGCTTTTGTTTTTCTAGTTCTTTTGAGATGCATCATTAGGTTGTTTATTTGAATATTTTATACTTTTTTGATGTAGGCACTTATTGCTACAGTGCATTCTGCAGCTTTTGGATGAAACATTCTGTAAATATCTATTAGGTCCATTTGGTCTGTAGTGCAGATTCAGTCCAGTGTTTCTTTGTTGATTTTCTGTCTGGATGATCTGTCCAACGCTGAAAGTGGAGTATTGAGGTCTCCAACAATTATTGTACTGGGGTCTCTCTCTCTTTAGCTCTAATAATATATGGTTTATATATCTGGGTGCTCCATTGTTGGGTGCATATATGTTTAGTGTTGTTCTATCCTCTTGCTGAATTGACCCCTTTATCATTACATAATGACCTTCTTTGTCTCTTTTGTCTTTGTCTTGAAATCTATTTTATCTGATAGAAGTATAGCTACTCTTGCTCTTTTTTGGTTTCCATTTGTGTGGAATATATTTTTCCATTTCTTTATTTTCAGTCTATGTGTGTCTTTATAGGTGAAGTGGGTTTCTTGTAGACAAATATAGTTGACTCTTGTTTTTTTTATCCATTCAGCCACTCTGTGTCATTTGGTTGGAGAGTTTAGTCCAGTCACACTCCATGTTGTTATTGATAGGGGAGGGCTTACTACTGCCATGTTGTTGTTTGATTTCTGGTTGTTTTGTGGTCATCTTTTTCTTTCTCATTTCCTTCCTGTCTTCCTTTGTTAAAAGTCATTTTCTCTGGTAGTGCGTTTTAATTTCTTGCTTTTTATTTTGTGTGTGTGTGTGTGTGTGTATGTGTTGTATGTTTTTTGATTTGGGGTTACCATGAGACTTGCAAAAAAATTTTATAACCAATTATTTTAAACATATGACAACTCTGCTTACAAACAAACAAACAAATAAACAAGGAAGGAGAAATCTAACAGAAATTCTACCCATTAACTCTGTCCTTCCCCTGCCTTTTTACTTTTTGTGCTTCCATCCATAACTTTTTATACTATCTATCTCTCAAAAAGTTGCTGTAGTTATTTTTGATAGTCTTCCTACCGAAGATATAAGTGGCTTGTATGGCACAATTACAACAGAGTATTCTGTATTTGTGTACTTACTGTTACCAGTGAGTTGTTTACTTTCAGATGATTTCTTATTGTTCATTAATGTCCTTTTCTTTCAGGAAATTCCATTTGTCATTTTTTATAGGACAAGTCTGGTGTTGATGAAATCCCTCAGCTTTTGTTTGTCTGGCAAAGTCTTTATTTCTCTTTCATGTTTGAAGGATATTTTTGCAGGATATAATATTCTAGGTTAAGGTTTTTTCCCTTCAGCACTTTGAATATGTCATGTTACTCTCTCCCGGCCAGTAACGCTTCCACTGAGAAGTCTGCTGGTAGATGTATTGGAGCTCCACTTTATGTTATTTCTTTTTTCTGGCTTCCCTTAGGACATTTTCTTTATCCACAACGTTTGGGAGCTTGATTATTAAGTGCCTTGAGGTAGTCTTGTTTCAGTTAAGTTTGCTTGGTGTTCTATGACCTTGTTATACTTGAATATTGATATCTTTCTCTACGTTTGGAAAGTTCTCTGTTATTATTTGTTTGAATAAACTTTCTACCCCAGTCTCTCTCTCTCCCCTCCGCTCTAAGGCCTATAACTCTTCGATGTGCCCTTCTGAGGCTATTTTCTAAATTTGGTAGGCATGCTTCTTTCTTGTTTATTCTCTTTTCTCTTCTGACTGTGTATTTTCAAATAGCCTGTCTTCAAGCTCACTAATTCTTTCTTCTTGGTCAATTCTGCTGTTGAGAGACTCTGATGCATTTCTTAGTTTGTCAATTAAATTCTTAAGCTCCAGAATTTCTACTTGATTTTTTTTTATTATTTCAATCTCTTTGCTAAATTTCTCTGATAGGCTTCTGAATTCCTTCTCTGTGTTGTCTTGAAGTACAGTGAGCTTCTTCAGGGCAGCTATTTTGAATTCTTTGTCTAAAAGGCCACATACTTCCATCATTCCAGGATTGGTCACTGGTACCTTATTTAGTTCATTTGGTGAGGTCATGTCTTCCTGGGGTTCTTAATGCTTGTGGATGTTCATTAATGTCTGGGCATTGAAAAGTTAGGTATTTATTTTAATCTTTGCATTCTGGGCTTATTTGAACCTGTCTTTCTCAAGAAGGCATTCCAAATATTCAAAGGGAATTGAGTGTCATAATCTAAGTCTTTGATGACTGCAGCCATATCAGCATTGGGGGTGCCCCAAGCCCAGTAGTGCTGTGACTCTTGCAGACTCCTGGTGGTACTGCCTTGGTGGACTTGGGTAAGATAGGGGAGAATTCCTTGGATTACCAGGCAAAGTCTCTCACTCTGTTCCCTTACTCTCTGTACTAGGCTGCTGGAGTTGGGGGAGGAGTGACATGGGCACTCCTTTGTCACTCCCATAGCTGGGACTGTGCCAGGTCACACCTGAAGACAGCCCAGTCTCACCCAAAGCCCAGTGGTGACTGCTGCCTGGCTACCTCTGATGTTTATTCAAAGCCCAAGAGCTCTTTAGTCAGCAGGTCGTGAATCCTTCCCTTCAGGGCAGCATGTTTCCTTCTGGCCCAGGGTGGGTCCAGAAATGCCATCTAGGAAACAAGGCCTGGACTCAAGGGCTTTAGGAGTTTGCTTGGTACTTTATTTTACTGTGCCTAAGCTGGTACCCAAGTTGTAAAACAAAGTCCTCTGAGTCTTCCCTTTCCTTTCTCCAAGTGGAAGAAGATTCTCCCTGAGCTGCACTGCCTGGAGTTGGGGGGAGGGGTGGCACAGGCACTGGCTTGGCCACCACTGCTGGTGTCTCCCTGGGTCACATGCACCCCAAGTCCGCTGGCTCTGAGCCAGCACAGCCATAGGAATAGCTCAAGGACTGCAGCCTTTGTGGCCCAATTGCCTTATGAATTTGGTCCAGGCCCCAGGCTGCTTTTTTGTCCGCCAGTGGTGGGGATAGCTGGAACTCAGGTTTCGGGTACAGGATTACCCTCTGGCTGGGCTGATCTAAATGTTCTGACCCTGGGCACCCGCAGAATTCTGCCCTGTGCTCTGTTCCCTTGTGCCAGGGTGGCCCTGAGTTTAAACGCAAAATCCCACAATCAATTCACTCTCCCTCCCCTGGGCACACAGATTCTCTCTCCACTTGGCGTGCTGGTGCGGTACTGCCAGGGGATGGGGAAGGGGCGGCGTAGGCAATGCGAGACTGTCTTTTCTGCCTTCTTCAGTGCCTCTTTCCTTGATATAATGTTAAAACCAGGTAGTATGATCGCTCACCATATTTTTGGCTCTTTTGAAGGTGCTTGCTTGCATGGATAGTTGTTGAATTGGGTTCCTGTGCAGAGGGGCGATCCCTGGAGGTTTCTATTCTATTTAGCCATCTTGCTCTGCCTCCTCTCCTGGTTTGTCTGTCTTTTGTTGTTGAGTTGTGCAACTTGCAGGAAAAGCTCCATTTCCAGTTTTTTCTCCTGTGGCCTTAGGGTGACGCTGTTTTCTTCCTAGAAGATGAATTTTACTTCTTTCACCCCATACCTGGGACATGAAACACAACTACAGTTGTTCTTAGAAAATCAAAACAAGAGTAAGGTTTACAAATTAGTATCAGAAGATACCGCTGTTGTTCATCACGACCCTTCAGACAGGGCCCCTGGTTCCCCAGAAGGAGGGGCAGGGAAGGTGGGGGGCTGTTGAGGTCCATGGAAACAGTACCTTACCTTCTCAGTGCTGTCCCAACTACCTCCTGGCCATGGGCTGCATTGTGTACTGTGTAAGGCATTGGGATGGGATTAAGCATACAGACTGTTTTCTCTTCCATCCACTGGACATTGGGGTTTAGGATGTTGATGTGGTGTGTGTTGCAGATCCATGGCTCAAAGGCAGTCTTGGGCTTATTCTTTAGTATTTAGTACCCAGTATTTAGTATTTAGTACCCAGGAGCAGAATATTCAAGACTGGCTTGAGCAGTGGAGACATTATTCCTCTCTTTAAACATGTAAGTTGGAAGAGATGGTTCCAGAGCTGGCATAGTAACTCAGTGATGTCAGGGCTTTTGGGCAGTGGCCCTGCCATTGTCTTGGCCCTTCCCTTGTGTTCCCCAGGTGGGTTCCACTGCTCTAAGGGTCACACCCTTACCTGACTTCTAAAGTTGGAAAGTCCGAGGCAAACATAAAAGGGGCCTCCTCTTCACGAGTCTTTTTTAAGGGAGGACACTTCTCCTAGAAGCCAGCAGCAGAACTTCCCTTATATCGCATTGGCCAGAGCTACTTCACGTAGTCACCCTAGACCAGTCACTGGTGCAAGGAGTAGGACTGTTTGATGTATCAGTTAGCCGTTGCCACCACAAGCCACCATTAAACCTCAGCGGCATACAGCAGTAAATATTTAATTTTCAGTCTCTGGGTTTTAGCTGAACTTGGCTGAGCTCCCCTGAATCACTCTGCTAATCTTACTTATTAATCTGGGAACAGGTTGGGGTTGGCTGATCTGGGCTGGATTTGGCTGGAGCAGCCTGGGCCACCCCAAGTCCTTCTCCTCCTCTTCCTGCGACCAGTGGACAGTGGGCTAGCCCGAGTATATCTTTTTCATGGTAAGGGTGGAAACACAAAAAATGGCAGAAACATATGAAGCTCAGAACTGGCTCCCCACCACTTCTACTTCATTCTGGGACAAAGCAAATCACGTGGTCAAACTTGGGGTGAGAAATTATATCCCACCTACAGATTGAGGGAGTGCCCTCAGGTTTGTATGGCAGAGGACATGAATGGGGTAGTGAAGACTTAGAGTCATTAATGCACATTTGTCACACCGCAACTGGCTTAGATGAACTGTGATTCATCCTCCAGAGCTTTGCCACCCAAACAGAATCACTGTTCTATTAGTAAGGAAGGAGGAAGGATAGCTTTGGAGGAGGCAACTAACAGAGCTTACCTACACGTCTAGGTGGCATCTCACCTATAGAAATTCAAGGTAAGAGTTGGCCAAAGCAATGTGGGAAGATTGAAGATGAGCACAGTACCTCTCTCTGAGCAGAAGATGGTGGGAAACCGAGCAAGGCCAAGTCACTCACCAAGATCACCAGCAGGGAGCTTTGGCCACAGCTCTGTTCTCTGCTCCCCCTGGGGCTCTAGCAGTAACAGATCCCAAACCAGTTGGAGGGAGGGCTGTGCAGACAGGAGGAAAGACACAGATCCTCACTTCTGTTGATAACCACGATACCAGAACAGGGATCTCTTTATTCTGTTGGTGCTCAGGTGATACCATTAAGTCCCTTAAGATGCAGAATTTCCTTCCTGCTTCTATTCAGATGCACAAACTTGTTACAGTACAGCACAGACTGTTTGGCTGCTCTCTACTCAAAAATTCAAATTGAACATTGACTTTCCTCATTTTTTTCCAATTTTGCCTTCCAGAGGCCCAGGTATGACTTCATTTTTAAAATGAAATTTTGCAGGTCATTAGGTCATAATGATTAAATGATTCTGGTTATTAGCATAAAACATAGCTGTAGTACACAACAGGTAACTTTTATTGTTTAAATATTATGCAGTGCACCCACATAGCACACAGCAAAATTTTTTTTTCCAGAATATTCAGCCATTACGGAAGTGACTTATGATTTCATTCAGAAATGTTACAGATGCAATTCATCCTTTCAGTGGGGTAAACATCGCCTAGAAGAGTTTTGAAGAGGAATCCAGGTCAGAAACAATGAAATTTTTGATACAGAAGAGGGCCTAGGGCAAGTAGGGCTCAGAGAGGCCCCTGTCATATGGCAAAGTTCTTAATAACACAGGCTTTTGAGTTATAATGGCCAGGATTTGAATCCTGTTGTGGTCTGGATGTTTGGGTCCCCCTAAAGTTCATTTGTTAAGAGGTGGGGCCTTTTGCAGGGTAATGAGGTCATGAGAGCAGAGTCCTCACAATGAGATTAGCAACCTTGGTAAGTTGCATGTGCTACTCTCATTACTGCTGCTGTTATCATTGTCATTACTCTTACTGTTATTACGAGCACTACTGTCACAGTGATACTCCTGCCAGAGAAGATGGAGACCCACGTCTTCATGCCGTGAGCCCAAGCAGATCCTGTCTAACGCAGAAGGTGTAGGCACAAACCACAGAACTGTCAACTGTGGCTGCTGGTACTTGTCTGCCCTTGGCTGGGTCAGTGACAAAGAAATGGCTTTCCTTTTGTATATTAGCTCTGAGCCTGGCATACTGTAAATATCCATGGTGGATAAATTAATCTTCTCATCGTGATATAAGCATTTTGGGAAGTCTGTAAGTAATGGGACTTGGAGTCGCCAGGCTGACCTTTGAGCTGGCAGTTTCTCCAGCCAACCCATTTTGCACGTTGGTGGTTAAGCAGATCCTGTGTTGGAGGATTGTGCTGTTGGCAACGGAGGTGGTGGTGATGATGTTGAAAATGACAGTAATAATAGCTTAAATTTATGAAGTACTCAAAAGTTGCCAGATGTTGCGCTAAGTACTTTGTAGGCATTATGTCATTTATGCGTCACAGATACTCTCTTTCTACATACAAAGAAACTGAGGCACAAATACTTTATACAACTTACCCAGGATCTTAAGTGGAGATCTTGAGTCAGGCAGTCTGACCCCACTATGCCCTCTGTCTTCCTGGCTGTTGTACGAATAAGTAGGATGGACAGGGGGCCCTTGAATTCTGAGTGCCACCCATGGGCCACAACAAAGAATTTTCTTCACCCTCTATCTGGATGGAGCGCTCACAAGAGCCTCTATATCAAGCCTGGGGCTTTAGGCCACTGCTGGGTCTGCCCGAGTCTCAAAAAGAATTCAGGGTACTGTTTCTCATACAGATTTCTGGGACAGTGCTGTCTAGGACCACCAAGCCTTCCTTACCAACTTAATACTAATTTTCAATCCTGGCTCTTGGAATTTTATTCCTTTATTAACAATTACATAATCTGCATTGGGCATGGCTCTGGGGATTCAGTCTAGTGGGCAAGTCTTTTATGTTTGTCAACCTCGGTTTCCTCATCTGTAAAAGGGGGACAATAATGACATCTACCTAACAATTTGAGAATGGCATGAGACACTGTCTATAAAGTAATATTTAGTAGGGTGGCTAGCACATAGTAGGTACACAGTAAATGCTGGCTATTGTTATTATTATTATTGACAAATGGAAACAAAAATATAAGGTTCAAGTAAGTGAACAAAATGAAAGACAATTGATGAAGAGGAAAACCAGATGATGTCTAAGACAAGGCGAAGTACATCTCGTGCATGTTTGTGCTTAGGGATCCTGAGACCCAGCGGGGCGATTCTTAGCAATGCTTGCTCACGGAGGGTATGGAGAATAAATACTTGAGGCTGGTGAGGAGAATGGTGCTGAATGTCTGCCTAGCTATCACATTTAGAAACACTCCTTGCCTTCCTTCCAGAACTTTATTTTTTTAGTCAGGGTTGGCCAACTGGTGTAACAAACAACTCCCATAACTGAAGTTGATTTCTCGTTTAAGTAATAATCAACGCGGACATGCATCCGCTGGCCTCCCAAAGTGATTCAAGGACCGAGGCTTTGACATCTTGGGCTCTGCCCACTCCTAGAGCCTCCAAATCCTCTCCTGGATCCTTAAAATCCAGACATCAGACAGAGGAAGAAAGAGCATGAAGCTCCTAGGAGGTTTCATGGGCCGAGTCTAGAAGCAGCAAGATCACTTCCACCTACTTCCCTTTGGCCAGAACTCAGTCCCATGATCGCAGCCACCTGCAAGGGGGCCTGGGAAATGTAGTCTAGTGATACCTTCAGAAGGCAAGAAAAATGTTTTCAGTGAACACATTGCCTTCTCTGCCTTGCTATCTGTTGTAGATTGCTTGCTATATTGCTTTTAAATTGCACAGTCTTGTATAAATGATACCAGTTTTATTTTACCTTTTGAAAAAAAATTACTGTCCATATTCATGACAGATATATCTGCTTATTAGTATCATTGCAATGTATTAGAATGGGCCCTGGCTGGGCTACCAGCCAGAACTGTGCTTCAATTCCCAGCTCAGCCATCCAGCCATTCATTTCTATGTGAGCTCAGGGTAGTCAGTGTCTTTGGTCCCAAGTTTCCTTATCAATAGAATTGGGAAAATTGTACCAGCCCTGCCTGCCTCATTGGTATGGGTGAAATGACATAATCCGTGAGAGTACCTTCTTAACCAGGAGTACCTGCTAAAGGGAAGAGATTATCTCAAGACAGCCACCTCTGACTTGAATAAGAAAACAAAATTAGAAGACTGTATTGTATAACCATGCATTACACAGGTATGCATTTTTGTTTTTAAGTGTCAAAGTGATAAAGATGAATAAATAAAAAATCAGATACAGAACGGCAGACCTGACAGGCACAAGCTTCTCGTCATTTCCCCCCGTGCCTAAAGTGGATCTATTCCTATTGCTCTCATTTGTAGAGATGTTCTCTAGGCAGCTGGAAGTCCAGACAGGAGTGCTAAGCAAGGTGGTTGAAGAGCTGTTCCACTTCCCATCTGGCTGCTTTTTCAGCCTGGGACACCTTAGTCATGTTAGTATTTCTGTGCTTCTGTTTGCTCATCTGAAAAATAAGAAGATCCATCCAGCTTCTTGGGACTGTGATAAGGAACAAAAATATCACAGAAAAATCTCCAGGTCAAAATCCACTGGAGCCGTGAGGAATCTTAGCTCGTGGAATCCGAACTTCTCCTTTTGTTTCTGAGGACACTGAGGCTCAGAGCCATGAGGTGGCTTGCCCGTGTTACAGAGGGAGTGGAGGACAGAGCCTGGGCTGGAGCATAGAGGTCATGATCCCAAAGCTGGTGCTCGCCCAAACCCACTGCATCGTCTCCGCGATGTGAGCAAGACTACTTTGCAGAAGTGAAGGCACTAAAAACAAGGATAGCCTTGTTATTGCTTTTAATCCAAACTGAGGTTACCATCCGTGCTTGTGGAATCTGGGTCAAAATGAGTAGAAGGAGGGCTCAGATTGACAGTGCTTTTCAAAAGAAAAAAATCTTGCCTTTCCCTAGCTAGAGGTCAAATGTCAAAAAAGCTAATAACAGAACCAGAGGGACCTAAGGATGTAATCCACAAATGAAAAAGCTGGTCAGATGAGGGAACAAAAGATATATGATTGTTAATATGCTGTTTTTTGTTACGTACTCATGCCCCAGGAAGTATTGTACTTGCGTCCTTAGGCAGAAAGCATCTTATCATTCAGGAGCTTAGCTATACAATATATTCTCCCTGCCCCCAGGGGAGTTGTTGCTTTTTTTTTTTTTTTAAGAGATTTACAGTGATTCTTTCCTTATAGGTTTTTCTTGAAACATATATATTTTTAATTTCTCACCATCTCAGGGGTAAATAAATATATTAAAATAAGCTATGGGATGTATAGCAGAGTATAACAATGATAAATGATGTTGTGTGTAATTTTTCTACTATTAACATAAAGTAATATAAACTGAAGGACACTAGTCTATTGAGAGACTTAGAAGCTAATGTTCCATATCAGATGCGGCCAATGTCAGGACTGAATACAGATTAGGCAGTGTCCTTTTCTCCCCAGGGGAATTAAAGTTTGAGACACCACTCGCTGCCAGTGGTTTTACGGCATTTTGTTGGGGCCGGTGGTGCCTTTCTTGGTCTATTAATTCAGGAGCCGTAAATGACAATGTGGGCAAAATGCTTTTCCGGTGGGATGCGTTTCATTTATGTGTGCTTGTATCGCCTAAACCTCGTCAATCCATTTTGTCACAATAAGTGTTTTTAAATTGTGTAGATTACCTCCACTTCATTATGGTCCCTGGCATTTTTGTCTTATGCAAGGCTATTACGTGAAGTTAGGAAATATTTAAAACTCTGCCGTTCTAAAGAAAAAGGAGGCGATGCAGAGAAGTTCACCTGGAGTTAGTCTTCTCTCTTGTTCTCTTTTCGGCAGAGAGTTCATGGCCAGGGTACTCTCTGCAAGGAGGTATGAAAACCCCAGGGTAGACGCTTATTCAAATCTCTCTCTCTTTTTTTAATTTTATGGTGTCCATCTGGGTTAGCAAACACACGTTCAAACATACATGATTGCTGGATTTTTAAGAACTCATCACCATTTAAGATTTTCCTGTGCCAGTGATTTTCTTACTAGTGATATAGTGTGAAAGCTGGAGGGATTTTATTTTGTTTTAAATAATATCTTCATATCATGTCATTTTAGAGATCAGAAATCCACTCCAAATCCCTCCTTATATGCATGAGGAGAGTGGGGCCCAGAGAGGCGGGGGGACTTGTCCAAGGTCACACAGCTCCTTGGTGGCCCAGCTCAACCTTGAACCCCATTTTCCCAGGCACTTTGTGTGCTGACCTTTCAGCTACTCCATGCTGCCCCTTCTCTAATGTCTTCCAAAAACACATTTCAAAGGAAATATGGAAAAAGATAAAGGGGGAATTGGGTGAATCACTGGGAGAACAAATCTAATTAGATATCTTTGCCTGTGTCAACAGAAGTGGCCACAGTTACACCCAACATAATTAAAAATGCATGTTGGTTGAAGTTCCATTGAAATGTGTCCTGAATCTTGGGCACAAGGTTCTTGGGAGCCTCCCCGGCACCTGGCATTCGAGGATTAGGGTTCCCATGAACTCTCTCTCCCGCCCCATGAAAATGGGCAGAAGGGAGCGAACACTTGGGTTTTGCCAAGCACATTGTTATCCTTCGGGTTGGCTCTGAGATGATACGTTTGTCACGGTTCATAAATTTTATCTTTGCACTAAAAACAGGGTTAGAATATCTTCAATGCAATTATAAAAATGTATTAAAACTGAGAAGGAGAAAAAATATGGCGGTAGATGCGATTTTAATGATTGTATAAATGTTCACTGTTCCATAGCAAAAAAAAGTCAGGCTTTTCAGCCACAGTATTTCAGAGGAAAACCAAAGCCTGGTTTTCCATAACTGGGCACCATGTGCTTTCAGAACAAGGACAAATATGTTGCTCTGAAATTCCACCCGGAAAGGGGCAGCCAGGTGGAGTCATATGATATCTGCAGGTTAGAATTCTGTAGGAGCTTCCAGACATTGGCTATGAAAATCATCCAAAGGAAAGTGTCACCCTATGCTTCTTCCTTCTCCTAGGAATCTGGAGGACTGGGAAGAGGGGTAAGCATGTGCAGCCAGAATTAGCCTGCAACATGAATTACCGTGCAGAATCTGTCCTCACTGATAGGATTTGCCGTTCGCTTCTTTTGCTAAATGGTTTGCGACGGCAGCTGACAACCAAAGGGGAAGCCAAGAACAGCAAAGATCCAACTGCAAACATTTGAGGGGTTTCCTAATTTCAGGCCACTTTTCAGAATGAGGGAATTGTTCAATCCCAAGTGCATTGTTGGCTAAGGTCAGCTTGTTTAGTCTATATGAAGCATGTGGCAACCACAGCAAACTCCTTTAGAGACGCCATCTTCTCCCCTGCATGCACTTGACTGATGGTTTTCAGTCAACAGATAAGTCTGATGGTTTAGAAAGTTATGGCAAGGCATTCCCCAATATAAATCATTAAGCACCAAGCTCTCTAATGGAAGTTTTGTAAAATACAAAAAAAAAAAAAAAGTAAGCACAACTAGTACCCCGTATATGGTTTATTTCTTTCACATCACAGTTTTCTGGGCATTTTTATTTGTAATGCCCTCTCTGAATTCAAAGTTGATAAAGAATCTGGTCCTTTTGGGGGAATTCTTAACTGTGATCCCATACTAACAGTTTCTCCCCTTCACTTTGTTTCTAAACAAAGTTACCCAGAGAGTTTTAAAGTGGGTGGTAAGTTTGGGATACAGACCTCTTCCAAGCACATTCACCCACCCTTTGTTTGCTCTCCTTAGTGTGTATGGATCAATGACATTTCACTTTCAGACAAAGGGACATTTCAATTTTTGCTTGAAAGATTAAAGCTGTGTGAGACTTACGATTTAAACTGAGTGTTGCTATTTTATAGATTTTTGAGTCAGATTCCCCCGATCCAAAATGAACTGGTTTTGTGATTTGGTGTAAATCGCTTAACCTCTGTCAACCTTTTATCAGCAAAATGGGATAAAAATAGAACCTGACTTGCAGAGAATTAAATGAGATAATGCTTGTGAACGGCCTCTCACGGAGTCTGGCACATAGTGATTGCTGCTGCTGCCGCTGCTGCTTGTTACTGCTATTGGCATTATCGTCCTTGTGAAAATGACTAAAAATGTGCATATGAGTGAATCTGACTCTTAGATCAGACATGCTTTACAAGTATACAGATTTATTAAACATAAAGAGCAAAGTGTTTTTGTATTTTGTTTGGTTTGGGGTTTTTTGTGGGCTGATATTTACTGAATGCATACAAGTCATTGTTACGCAGAGTCTGTGTAAGATATATAATGTGTGTTTTATTTTCCCAGCAATGCTATAGGACACAGAAAAGGAGATGAATTGGTACAAACACAGCAAGGTTAGGTCTATGACTGGAAGTGAACGGGTAAGTCAAATAGGATGAATGCTGGCCAAGCATTTGAATAAACAGGAAGTTAGTGGTTTGTGGAAGGCTTTGGAAATACACTACATTAATCTGGAACTTTGTGTCCCATTGGAGTAAATTACTTGAGGACAAAGACCAACCATTTGCTCCAGAACTTAGTCCATAGCTTTGTTCTTAACACCTATTTAATAAATCTTTGTTAATGTAGCAAGCGACTAAATCCATGAATGAATGGTTAAAGAAATGATCGACTGGCAGGAAAGATGAGTTGACTTTCATCACCAGGCCAGCCATGGAATTCCTGGTGCCTAACACTGTGGCTGGCGTTTAGTAGGTGCTCTATCAAAAAAAAAAGTATTATAATCAATCATAATTTAATATCAATTATATAAAACTCGGTCTTGGAGGATCCAATAATCCTTTTATTCCACTCACAAGACAAGTCAGTCCTTAACACAAACTCCATAGGGTTTATTTAGGTTCCTCCTTAAATAAAAAGGTGTGGCTATGAAGAACTAAGACTTTTTTTCTCTCTCCAAACCACCACTTGCTCATGTGTGTTATTGTAGTGGCTTTGCAGAGTGTTTCTTTGGCCAAATAATCTATTGTCAAATTGATCTCCATACTCAGTTGTAGAATTTATTTGTCAGGCTCATGCAGAATTCTGTTTTATATGGAAATTTTGCATTTTGCAGAAAAGTATTGCATGGGTTTAAAGGGTATTCTTTGAAACAAAATCACAGGGGATCTGTTGGAAATGGTGCAATAGAGAAACTTAAAAAGAATTGAGCAGATAAAAGTCAGAACTAAAAAATTGAATACTGCTCCATTTTGCCTAAATCGCCACCACCAGGTTGAGACAGGTGTGGGTGGGTGGGGGAAGGCGGTATTGCACAATCTCGGAGGAAGGAAGGAGCATCTCCTTCTTCGCTGATTGATGATGGAATAGAGAGATAGGAACAGCCGCATCACTGTGAGATGGAAACCCTTCTTTCCTTCAACTGACTTTTCTCTCCTTCATTCCCAACCAGGTGTGACCCTGCAACAGTGGAGGTTGGTGGCAGATAGGTCTGATAGCATGTGCCCTGTTGCTGTCACCACTTTTTAATAAGGGCTGGGGCCCCTCTTGAAGAGCCCAGGAACTGCCGTCCCTCCTCTGCACCTTCCCCCGAACACAATGCACCCTCGCTAATAAATTCTGAGGGCTGACACTGCCTGAGCCTGCTGGTCTTTGCCCTCAATTTCATTGAGATGGGCCATTGAAAACTCATTACAAGCTGTTTAGACTCTGACTTTGACTTTTGCTCGGCAGCGAACAAAATTAACAGCTCTTAGAGGTAGCAAAAAAAGGCACTCAGCCAAATTAAAAAAAAAAATAAAAAATGAAAGAATTGCAATGGTGAGAAAAGACTTTTAATATTATCTCCATTAGTCATGCAAACAAGCGCACGTCTGAAGCGCATATGTTCTGCACGCGGCTCTCATTTGGAGCCTGGTGTGGATGGTGGTTTCCCCCACTGGAGAGAAATTCATACCCAGGTCTTACACGCAGCTCAAAATTTTTTACATGTCAAGCAATGAGCCTTTGAGTGTAGCAGAATTGCTTCATAAATTTAACTATCACTTTTGAATTTCTGTTTTTTTCTAATTTAGTGCTTGATAGTTTTTTATGTGATAATTTTAAAATGCTGTTTATAGCAAAAGTTACCTTGATAGTACAGGTGTGCAGAGAAAATTCACAGCCATCAATAAAAAGAAGAAAAAAATCTTGTTTATACCTTAGGCATTTTGTGATTCTAAGGATGTAACCGTGGCAGTATTACAGGTTTTAAAAGCAACCCAATTAATCTAAATTTCTTCCAAAGTAACAGCTCCTGAAAGATTTAAATATTGGTACAGATATCTATGGATGGTTTCCATCTGTATTTGGGATGCTCATGCAAAGTGCCCCTTTCTCCTGATATTTGCAACACATCTTAAAAATAAAAATACTTTTGTGTATATAGTCATATACATGAAGTTAAGAATATCACTACCAAAATATCAAAATTTAGGAAATAGACTGGGAAATGTTTAAGGTAATCAAAAGAATTTTAACCAGGAAAGGAAAAATTTATTTGAGAGAGACCTGATTAGTTCTCTAGCGCCTCTGAAGAGTCAAACACCAGATGACACAGATGTGAGCCACCTTGCAGGTGGATAGAAAAGGGTGAGTTCCACACTGGATTTTTAGTGTATTCACTGTTAAGACTTAAACAGCCTCTCATTTTGGTAAAACATGTGAGTGTCAAATAGAAGTCACTGTCACCCTTTGCCAACCTCTTTTAACTATTTGTATGGCTGTATCTCCATAAGGATATCCAGTTTCTCTTTTGGTTCCTCCCAAAACTGTCAGGGACAGTGCCAGGATCTGTGAATACAGAAGAGTAAGATGTTTTTCTGCCTTGTTGGGTTCCCTTTCTAGCATGCCAGGAACATTTTTGCATCTTCTGGACATTGTAGAATAGCATCCAGTGCCACCTCATACCCTCAAGAGACAGAAGTGAAAGATCCACTTAAGACATGAAATCTTTCAGAGCCAAACTAGTGAATTAGTCCAGAGCTATTTGGGGCTCTAGATAAATCTTAGCAGTCAAAGCAACAAATGTATAATACCATAAATCTAAACTTTGTGGTATATTCATTGGGCACTCTGTTTTATTTTCCTTCAAATATTCCATTTAATTCCCGGATATAATAAGCCTTCCAAATTCTCAGTGTTTCTTGACAGCCAAGACCTTTATCTTTTTCCTCCCAGGATTTCTTTCATGGGAACCCATCATCCGGTCATTGGATATCTTTGATGAGGGAATTGAAGCACTTGCCTATTCTGTAGAGTTGCATTAAAGTTTGACTATGTTCCAGTAACTATTGTTGCATAACAAACCACCCCAAAATTTAGTGGTTTAAAACAACAACATTTATTTTGCTCATGAATCTGTAGTTTAAGCTGGGCTTGCGGGAATAGCTTGTCTGTGTTCCAATCAGCATCAACTGAAGCAGCGTGGAAGCCGGAGCCTGAGATCATCTGAAAGTTGTTCGCTCACGAGTCTGAGGATTAATGCCGATTATTGGCTGGGACCTTCGCTGGGGTGGGTGGTGCCGTTGGCTGGAACTTCCTCACAATATGGCGGCTGGGTTCCAAGGGTCAGCATCTCAAGAGAGAGGCAAGTGGATTCTGTATTACCTTTCCTGACCTTGTCACAGAAGTCGTGCAGCCCTGGTTTTCCTGCATTCTATTTGTTGAGGCTGTCACAAAGGCCCGCCCCCACCAGGTTACAAGGAAAAGAAATAGACTCCACCTCAGGATGGGGCAGAGGGAGGGTTGTGGAAGAGAATGTGAGACTGGAAATATGGCCATGGCCATCTTTGAAAGATACAGTCTGCCACAGACCATAAGCAAAAGGTTAATGTCCTGCAGTGAGGTATTGGAAAAAGTGTTATTTGGGAGGGGGTCAGAAAACCTGGTTTTGTATCCCACCTCTGCCCCTTACTAGCTGCATGACCAGGCCTCAGCATGCTCATCTATAAAATGGGGGACACTAATGCTGACCTCCCACATGTCTGTGCTGACGATTATGCAAATAAAATATGTAATATGTTCGAGTGTCCACCAAGTGCCTGGTGTAGACTGGGCACTCAATAAATCTTTGTTGAGTCAGTTTATGGAATCGGAATCTGCACATTATAGCCATTATTTAGGTTTATTGTGTCCTAATCTATGTCACTGAGTACATCCTTGCTGTTTTTCATGAATTTTCTACTGAGTTGCAACATGCTGCTGGCCATTGAAGGTCAGGGAGGAAACAGATTAACAACATCTCATACCACAATGTCAAAATACTTACAAGTGTTTACAGAGCCAGATGACACCCAGTGAATTTAAAACGAGGAGACTGGAGCGGAAGTAAGACTATTCTTGTTCTTCTAAGCTTGAGCAAAGGCCTTGATGTTTTATGATTGTTTTAAGGTCCATTAATCGTTGAATCATGAGGCCATGTAAAAAAATGACAGCTTTAACATCCAGGGCCCAGGTTTATTTTAAATGTTTTTGCTTCTCCACGGTTTCTAATTAATGACAGTGGCTAAAACCTGATTCAAATGTGGCAAAAAATAGAGTGCCATGGAATAAAGCAACTCAATTTCATCTAGGAGCATTTTATGGCTTCTGGAAAGAAATATCCGCTTAGATTGAAGGGTGCCAGCCTTTAATAAGCATCAGCTGATTCTCAAAAAGGAGAAACTACTTACTATTATATAATCAGGATTTTTTCAAACAGGCCTGACCAAACGTTAGAGCTATGTTGTTGTCTAACATGGTAGCCACTAGCCCTAGGCGGCTATATAAACTTAAATGAATTAAAGTTATATAAAACTTGTAAAAGTCCCTTCCTCATTTGCACTAACTAGCCCCATTTCGGGTGCTCAGTAGCTACACGTGGCTACCACATTGAACAGCACAGAGAACATTTTCATCAGCACAGAAAGTTTAATTGGACAGTTTAATTGCTTTAGAGGTTGGTTCTCCTGTTTTGTTTTTCCATGTTCACTCCAGAATTAAAATCAAACAGCTCAAATGTCCCATCTTTCCTCAGAGTTCTGCATGCTCAAAGGCATCCCCTTCCCCATTTGGAGGACCTTCTAGGGCCTGGGCCCAACGAACAGGGATTCTTTGCGGTAACTACCCCCCACCACACACACACACAATTTTTAGCACCAATGGCATTCAGCCTCAGGATCATGTCCTACTCCATCCCCTCTAAATCTCCCCTCCTCTGACACTTACAGGGACCCCAGACCTCTGGTCCTCTTAAGAGCAATAATTCACCCTTCTGGACTATGGATTCCTTTGCAACCCAGGAGTTTCTACTTTAAGGCTTTTTCAAACCTCTATGGGCTGCAAGTATTGTATTCTAGATGGAATAAATACTAGGTCTTACGTGTAGTGCAAGTAATTTTCAAATGTGGGAAAATGCTATTGGGATGTGTAAAATAAAATTTCATTTTAAAGCGTTACTGAATTAATGGTAACTTTTGATCATTATATATTTACTCAATTGACGGTTACTAAAAGTGTGGATATCTCTGAATTTCTGAGGTCATAGAAGGGTTTCCTTAACCAGAAAAGTCAGTAATCACCACTCTGGGAAGCAGAGGCCTCTTCATCAGTGCTTTGTTGGTTTAAACACAAGCTCCAACAGAAAAATACGCCATCATCTTTACCTTCCTACATTAGCCAAGCATTTATCCCATATAATTTGCACACCAGACCTGAGTGATCCATATTTTAATATCCTGTATCAAAGATAAGTACACTAAGATGCAAAGGGTCCAATTTGCCCAGTGCCCTGGTGTGTGATCTTGACCACCAGCCTAAACGGCTATTTTATATCCACCCATCAACTTCAATGACTGTCCCTCATTTGAACATACGTAGTATAGTTGTGTGGCTTGGTGGAGCCATCTAAATTCTGTTAGGCCATTAGCCAATGCCACTATTAGGGGGAAAATGTCATGCACTTGATCTAAATGTACTTAGGAGAATTCTCAGGACCTGATGAATTATGATTGGGAGTTTTATGGCCCCATAGGTCACAGGCTTCATACCAACTGTAGCTAATGCGCTGTGGTCCCCAAGAAGCACTGAGGACACACAGTGTTCCACACACAGGGAGGGCAGTTCCTTTCTGTTCTCCTCCCGTACCCTTTTCAGAGGCAATCTCAAGCCAGATGAGCAAATGTACAAATGCTTCTGCTGGGTGGTTTTCTCTAGACCATGTGTGCTATTTCTTGAAATGGATGTCTGAGCAGAATGGTTTTCAGAAATCACTTTTCTTCAGGGGGAAACAGGAACCAAAGCAAAGTCAGTGGAGATCCCCCCCCAAAAAAAATTCTAGGAAGGGAAAAAAATAATTTTTTGAATGAAAAATGTTTTATTGTATTTGATGTGATCTGCTTCCCCAGCAGGTATGAATGAGATCAAATCACTTCTTCATTTTTAGGTTAATAACTAAAGCCCGTCCCCCGACCCCAGCTACTCTGATATCCCCGCCACTGTCCCTTCCCGACTTCCACTTGCCCCAAAGAGGCAGAAGTTCAAGTTTTCTTTTTCATGCCTCCTTTTCTTTCCCTCCTCCCATCCGTTTTTCAGCAACTCCAGAGACTTCTAGAAAGAGGACTGGCAATGCAGATGAGGCCTCCTCCGCCCTGCGGGTATCCTGCCAGTCTCTCAGCGCGCACTCGGGAGAGAGAGGAGGAAGGGGCAGGTCGAGGTGTGTTCAGTGCGTGAGCCCCTGGCTCGCCGTTCCCCAGGGATGACCGCCACATGGGGTAGCTCAGCCACACTCGAACTTCCCCTCCTCCCTCGCTCCCCACTCCACACTCACCCCCTCCAGGTCAGTTCTTCCTTGGGAACCCTGGGAGTCAAATCTCACAGCGCCAGAGAACCACTAAAAACATGGGTCCTCCAAAGGGAAGGAGCGCAGGTCTCAATTCGCTTGCTTCCTGGGAACCCCTCAGCCCCTTGTGCAAATTTCCAGATCCCTAAACCAGTGAGTTGAGAATATTGGGAAGAGGAGCCTTCATCCCGTCTTGTTAGGTGGTCCTTCAGCACTCCCCGCCAGAGCAAGGGGCACCCGTGGCCTTGCGTTATCAAAACTCCACGGCAATCCCCACGGGATTTCTCCCGGAACATAGCTTTGTTCCCAGTTGGCTTGCAGTCTCCACATGGCTCTGTTAAACGGCAGCTTACCTAAGAAGGACCACCTCTGCGCCATCACATACCTTACCTCACGTGATAAGCCAATATATTTATGTGCACACGTGTAGCCACAGCTGTTCTCCACATTTAAGAATGACAGCCTATTGGCAGTTCATGATAAGCCATCAAATGTGACTTGTCAGTACAGAAAACATCGCTAGGAAGTATTACGGGAACCTCCTGTATCACCTGAGACTCTCACAGGCATATTTGTTGTTAGCCCAATAAATTCATAGTCAACAACTGATTAAAGCATCTTTCACTGCCACCATAATTGCCTGGACAAATTCTGCAGCAATTGGAGAATTTTGCCTTTAGCTGTTTCTTCTGCGGGACTCTTGCCTGCAGAACAAGACATTCGTTTCTAATTGTTAATCCTGCCTAATCCTGATGGAAGTGGACCATGATATCAGGTGTGGGCGAAGGTGGGAATATAAACTACCTCTGACTCATATGGATAAGACTTACCTGTTAGGGTTGTTTTGAGGAATAAATGGCTTTTTCAAAGAGTGGTGCCTGACACGTAGTAATTACTTGATATTATTAATGGTAGGTGTTATAACATCATCCCAGCTGTCCTTCTTGCCCTCATCAGTGTGTACCCTGTCACACAATAAGGTCTTTGTGAAAGGGACTGGGTCTCATCCTGTTTTCAAATCCAAGGCCCCCTGCCAGCACAGGGCCCAACAAACAGTAGGTGACAATGCATGGCCATGTATAAAGGAGCTAGATGTCCTAACTCGGCAAAGGAGACAAGATGACATCCAAAGGAATTGGAACATACTTAGGATAATGCCCCGTTCTGTGGGTGTGGACGTTACAGGGAACATCAGTACCCAGCCACAGCCCATCTCTTGGTACCACGGGGCAATGAGACCCTCATGTTGACACAGATTTAGCATGGCAGGTCTTATGTTCTCGTGTAATCTCAAACAACAACTTCTTGAAAATACGTGTAAAACAAATCCTATCCAAAGTTCCTGACTAATCCAGAATCAGAAGGCCCCATGTATATGTTATACATTTTAAAAAATTTAAAAGAAAACAAGATGGGGAAAATGCTATCATTCCACATGGTTTTTCTTAAACATGTCTATTTTTAAAGAGGATTTTGGCTCACTATTGAATTTGTCTTAAAAACAGAAAAATAAAACCAAATATAAGAATACTGTTAAGAATCTTTGGGGAAAAGCAATTAGAGAATCCACCCTAATAGGTAAATAGGTGAATTACCTACACTAATTTCTTATTTCCATCTAGTTATAGGAAAATACTGAGACCCGTGTGAGGTGGTTTTTTTTTTTTTCTAAATTTGTATACACATTTTTTTTTCCATAAGTAGTTGATAGTTTTTTAGGAAAAAAATATTCAGCAGCTCAAATGTACCTTTCATATTGCTTCTGATTTTTACTATTTTGCTACCACTTTACAGAGATATTTTAGGCCCTAAATACTTTTCATTTGATTTTTTTCCCTTTAATTTCCTTTCCTATTTCTTCCCTCCTAAGCTATAAATATATAGCCCTTTTAAAAAACACTCAGACTTTTAAGTCTGAGAATCAGCTTTTGTGCTTTTCTTAATACCTTTCAAGTGTTAGATTAATAACATTTTTATAAGGTGGTGACCAGAACAGAGTGTGATACTTCCACTGAGCTTTGCCAGAGTCCAAGATAATCTATTCTAATTTCTGGGGACACACATTTTGTCCTGGTTAGAAAGAGATATAATTATGCCCATCTAATTTTGCGGTGCTCCGGCTTTGATGTATGCGTATGTGAGCAGAAATGTGGGGGGGGGCATGCGTGTGCTTGTGTGTGTGTGTGTGTGTGTGTGCGCGCGCGCGCCTGTGTGCTTGTTCATCAGGTATCTATTGTGATTCCAAGGTCTAATCAACAACAACAAAAGGCCTCCTTTGAGATCGATCATATTCATTCGGTGTTTGTTTTCTACTACCTAGGACTTGTTGCTTTCTCTTTGTCGCCGTTAATTTTGTTTGTCATATGTCAGACCAGGATGAGTGAGGCACATTCAGATTTGGCTCATTTTATTTTTTTTCTCCCTTCCTTAGTCACCACCTTTGCTAATTTCGGGTGGTCAGCACATTTAGCAAGTTTGTAGCTGCTTGCCTAAGCAAGCCATTAATCTATATTAGCAAATGTAAAGGACCCAATTCTAACCTTCCCGAGGATTGCCTACCACCCCCCAATTCTGCAGGGTATTTTACATCTCCCTTGGTTTAAGGCACCTGCTCTTTCTTTTATGAGCTTTCCTTTTCTTATCTTGCCTGAATATCTGCGTTTAATAACACTGCCCAGGCACAGGGGCTTGTGGCTCAAGTTTTCAGTGTGGGACAGGGTGTCATCACAGGAGGCAACAGAGCTTGGCCAGAACCTCTGGCTGCCAGCAAGTGCAGTCAGTGACTGGGAAGCCATTTGAATTCTTGCTCCTAAAGAATTTTGGCAAAAAATGGGCTTCCACCTTAAGGCAGTGATTTTTCATCTTTCTGGAATTTTATTTCCCCTGTCCCTCTTCCTCCTTTTCATCCTCTTGATGAAATGTCTCCTTTTTCCTAAAAAACTTGAAAAAAATGCATATTTCCATATTAATTCAAAGGAGCTGTGTTCAAAAAATATTATCTGTTTCTCTAATGCTTAGATCCCCTATGCTCCACTATCTAATAAAACTACCAAGAAGTGGGCTCTTTTGAAAAAAAAAATTTAAATAAACCTCTACTTCAAAATGTTGGACTTTTGCATGTATACAAAACAAAAGAGGTTGCAGTGATGGCTTGGATAAAATCATCTGTGCTTTTTGCTAACATGGGCAATTTTGAGATGTACCCTCTGTGGATTATATCCGGTTCTTCCTACAGAATTGTGCACCATAGACTTGGGAGAAACCAGAGGGGACATCAGGCTAGGGCTTTCCAAATCAGATCTTTTGGGGAAAAAGTTCTGCCTTAAAATAACACCTAATGTGATATGCCAATAAATAGAACATGACAGCCAAGGTCTTCTGGTTAGAGCTGGGGAAATCTGGGCCTCTCATTTGCACTTGCAAAAGCCCTCTTGGGCTCTATAGGGTATGATCTGTGCACCACATACCTTTGTCTCCTCCAGGTCTCTCCCACCTGCCCTGGGAGGCTGACCACGATGGGCTCTCTTGCCCGCTCTTCCTCGGGTTGGATTTAGCAAAGGTGGGCATCAACAGGAATTCAGAACAGTAAGGTTAGGCTATTTAATCCCCAGGCTTGCTCCCTGCAGGGTGTGGGTTGACTAGCTCTCTCTGTAGAAGGTTCCCTCCATTCAGCTGGCAAGCGCAGAAGCCGTTCCTGCTGGTACTAACCCTAGGATACTGCATGAAACCTCACCGTTTCCTAACCCTGTGCTGACCTTTGCAAGCAGTGCCTTTATTAAATGCTCCTCACATTACCCATTTTGAGTGTACCATCTGCATCTTGCCAGGACCCTGACCACAAGATACAGTTTGAAATCTCAGACCATGACCACCTCCTTGCCTCATGTGTAAACTTTCATCCAAAACACACATTTATGGGGGCAGAGGGAGTCTCTGGGAGAAGACTTCAGCTGAGTTATGGCTATTTTTTCTTCCCCTGGGTTTTAATCCTCCCTTCCCTTCCTGTTCTTTTAAGGAAATTTGGAAAGGAGCAAAAGATCTTTAGAAGCACAGTGTATCTGTCTGAGCCCAAGGGCAGTTGCATGCAAACCTCTCTGCCAGTGTTTCAATGACCCTCATCTTGCTGCCTGGCTGCGTATAAGTCCACACTCACACATCTGGCTCTGTCCACCCAAATGTAACCTTGAGAATGACTTCCAAGATATCTTCAGGGACCTGAGAGTCTCTCTCCCACCCACTCACTGGCCCTATTCTCTCCCAGATGTTCTCAGGTCCCCTGGGTGACCTTGTGCATCCTTCTTGGGATATCGCTCAATCATCCTAGAACTGTAAGGCCGAGGGGTCCTAGCCAGAACATGGCAGATATAGCCATGCGTCTGTCCTGCTTTTTCTGTACGGAATCCCCCATGCTTTAATGTAAATAGATACTCCTCAAAATGAATGCAGGATACAGTATTTGTTGTTTTAACAAAATCCTGAATTTCACCCCTTCTGATAAGCCCTCAGATATAGAATTGATGTAAAATTTGGGACACCGGCCAGGCCTAGGAGGCAGGGGAAAGAGGGCACCCTTTTCTCTTCTAATATTTGAGTTCCCAAAGAAATAAAACTATATGAATGCTCACTTCATTTTCCATGATATATTGAGGACTCCAGATGTAAGCTCATTGATAGTCTTGGTGTGTTCTTCAGTATTTGTGCTTTTAATAGATATTGCAAGTGTGTTTAATGTGAAAATAGAAACGGAGGGCTTTTAAAAGAGCTTAGTCAAAATCCTGCCAATTACTGAAGTCTACCAGACAAGAAGGAGCCACATTTTTTTTTTTACTTTTTTTTTTTTCTACAAGGGGGAAAAGTGTTTTCATAAAAGCCTGGCCCTTTGTCTTTAAAAATATTCATCTCTTGGGTCCTGAGTTATAATAGTAAATACAGATGTAGCTATGTCACATTAAAAGCACAACCAACTTGCAGTACAATGTTCAGAGCACTTTTATGGCACTTTAAAATGTATAGTGTCATCTAAAAATGAGCAATCGCTGTGAAGAAACTGGTGCTGGCTCTGATTTTGTGATTCAGTGTTGTTTGGTTTCTTGAAAAGACAATCTTTAAGTCAAAAGTCGTGTAATGCCAAGTAGTCATCCGTGTAATCTATTTCTGCTTCCAAAATTTCTCATCACCTGGTTACAAACATCTGAAGGCAAGAAATAGCCAAGATTCCATTGCAAATCCTAAAGTAAGTTATTATTAGACAGAAACAAACAAGTAAATACCTTGGCCCTGAGCCGTTGCCCAAACCAGTCCTGAGTTGGCTTGGGGTCTGACCAACTGTTTCTGATCCCACAGTCTGAAGTGGGTTTGTGGAAATACAAAGGTCAAACCTTCTGTAACCCTCTGCAGCCCCTGGTGGAGCTAAGGAATTAAAAGTTGCTTAAACCTGTCTCCCGTTGCCAGTTTTTCTTAAACATTAGCTCTGTTCCATTTTTTTTTTCAACTCTGACTCTGATTCGCAAAGAATAGGGAAGCTTAGCCAACTGCAATTTCAAAGTATTGCCTCTTAAGCCCAGGCCAAGTGTGTAGACTTGATAGAATTCTGATTAATGCATCTTATTACATTAATTTTTGAAGGAACCCGAAGGCATTTCTCCTATTCCTAGTGCAGGCTGGCCTGCCAGAAGCATTTGTCTACTTAAAGAGCTAATATCTTCAGCTACCAACAACCATAAAACTGAAAATCTATCGGAAGAGTTGGCCTCTTTAGATTGCATAAGGCACACTACAAAATAGATATAGAACTTGGCCGAACTTTGCTTCAAATTTGCCAATCAAAACTCACAAACCCAAGCCAAGTTGGCTACAAAACCTCTTGCTTGGAGCCAGCACTAATTATGTCAACAAGTAGTTCAAGTTTAGCCCCTGTTAAGCCCCACACTCCTAGGCATTGGGGATGAATCTTTGGTGTGTAAGCAAACCAGCCCTGTCTTCTCCCTGCCTCCTCCAAAAACTCCCAGGACCCCTTTGGGTCCCAGCCCTTTCTGTTCCCTTGGGGTGCACCTCTTCATTCTCTGCCTTGGATGGAAAGGGTTTCGAGGCAGTCAAATCACCACAGTGAAAAGTTTTCTGACAAGGCCATGCCTTCTTATGGTCATAGGTAATTTTCTTTAGAAATAATAAACCTCCTCATTGGACTTTCCAGGAAATACACTCCGAGGGGAAGTTTAGTGTGCAGAACATTTCTTAGGGTGTGCCTTGGAGTTGACACCTACGGAAGGGAGTGGGGTGAAGATGGAATGGGCACAGGGGGAAGCTGAGCTGAGATGCAGCCCAACAAGGGTCTCAGCCAACCTCCAGGGGAGCTCTGGAGCTAAAATGGCCCATTGGCTTTAATCCCCACTGGGCTAATAGGGCCAGGCCTTTATACCCCTGCCTTGACTAGTGGCTGGATGGACTGCCCCAGAAGGGATATGACCTGGGGCAAGGTAGCTCTCTACAATGCAGGCACTCCCTGGAGGGGTTGATGGCTGAAGGCCACAGGGCCTTTCTGGAAGGAAGACCTCAGCTACACATCAGAGCCCATCTACTCTCCAGCATGGACATGTCCCAGCCCCTGCCCCATGCTCTGCTCTGCCTCAGCTCTCCACACCATCACCCTCTCCAGCACACAAAGCCCTCCTCTTTGCATTAGGGTCTGTACAAGCTGTTCTGTAGCCCATGTTGATCCAGCCTTGAAATACCGTGAAAAGCCCTAGGACAAGGCAGGCCTAGGTTTGAGTGCTGTCTCTACCATATAACCAGCTTTCCAGTCAAGTAATTAACTATGTGGGGCCTTAGTTTCTTCTTCCCTGAAATGGAGCCAATCATACTTAATTCCAAAGTTTGCTTAAGAATAAGTGAGAATATTGGCAGAAATTCATTAGCACCGAGAGACAGAGTATGAAGCAGAGGTTAAGTGTATGGCTTAATGCAGAGTCGGGAAACCTGGACCTGCATCCTGATTCCTTATGTGAATGTTCCAGAGTAAATCACTTAATCTCTCTAATTCTCAGTGTGCTTAGCTCTGGGATAGAGGGTTGCTGAGAAAATTAAATGAAAATCATAGTGGTGAAGCAGTTATCACTGGCCTTGGCCCACAGCACCTAGCTGTTCATTCCACAACAAAGCATCCACTGTTCTACGTTCCCTCCCTGTTGCTTGGCCTCTACAGTTCAACTCACCTCTTTTGTGTCTTCTCAGCTTCACTGGGTTCCTGGGTGAAATGAGCCAAGCTCAGCAGGCAGATTGTTGTAATGAGCTATCCAACCAGCCACCATTTAATTATGTCTTTAAATGTCTTTGGTGACCCCCAACATGGTGGAGGACCACAAGCACCCAGCATTTTCTTCCGTAAACAAAAGCTTGGAGGCATCTCTGAGAATGACCAGTGAGATTTGCATTCAACCCCTGTTAAGTAAGACTTGAACTCAACCCTGGGTCTGCTCCTCCTTCCTAGATGAACTGTTTTTTTGTTTTCGTTTTTGTTTTTTTTTCTCTCTTAGTTTGGTGTCAATACCTGTAAAATGCAGATGATAATATGGCATTATGGAGGAAATAAAACAATGCAAGTAAAGTCTTTTTCTTACTGTTTACCTTTTTAGTGTAATCTTTATTATTCCTTTGACAACCATGAGCACCTTTTATGGGCCTGTCACTCTAGTAGGCTCTCAGGATGTACAATGACCCAGTCCCTGCTTGCTGGAGACATAAGGGAAGCCCCCAGTCCCTTATGTCTTGGTTCTGTAATAAAGCAAGAACAGTCATGGCTGCCCACGAGTTTTGATACCAGAGAGACAAATTTGCAGCGCAGGTACGTTCTTTCCCACGTGTGACCCAAAATTTCGACCACTGAAGACTTTGTGTGCCCTAGAACAGTGGAAGGGGTGCCATCGATGTGCTGGAAATAATAGTGAAGTCAACTAGCACCTGGAGGTACTGTCTGGGGACACCCCGGTATTCCCAAATCCCTTTCCCATCCTTAAGAAAAGTCTTCTATACTGATGATCTGAGAAGTTCTACTCGGCCCCATTCCTATTAGTAAAGTTGGCCATTGACTGCTAAGAAAATCCAGGCAGTTTTTCTTGGAATCGGTGGGACAGACTCGGGATTAGTGTGACCCCACTGAGATATGCTGGGGACCTCAGTGAAAGTAAAATCAGGTTCCTGGCATTTTAATACCAACGATGTCACCTGTATGCATTTCGAAGGGCTGCCGTAACAAATGGCCACAAACTGGGTGGTTTAAAACAACAGACGTTCATTCTCTCAGAGTTCTGGAAACCAGAAGGTGTTGGCAGGGCCGCGTCCAACTGGAGGTTCTGAGGGAGAAACCATGCCACGCCTCTCTCCTAGCTTCTGCCAGCAATCCTTGGTGTCCCTTGGCACCAAGACGCAACACTCCAGTCTCTGCTTCCGTCTTCATATCTCCTTCTTCTCTGGCTATGTGTGTCCTCTGAGTCTCTTTTAAGGATCCCAGTCATTGGATTTAGGACCCATCCTAATCCAGTTTGATGTCATCTCAGTTCGTATCTTAATTATATCTGCAAAGACCCCATTTCCAAATAAAGCCACTGTGCAACCCATTACACTGCCTTAAATGTGTGTGGGTCATTTCTCTTGGCTTTTCTCCTATTTGCCTTCTGTATGTTGGGAATTTGTTGCTTAACATTTACCATCTCTACCTGATGAGCAGAAGAATGATAAAAGTGAGGAAACTGAGGCACAGACTGGCCCCAGGCTACACAGCTAGTAATGGTGGAAGGTGGGTTGTGAGCCAGCCCACCCAGCTGTGTCTGGCCTGTGTTTTACCCTCTCTCCACCCACCCACCCCATGGCTTCTCGTTTTGAAAACCCAAAGACAAATAAAGTAAATAAGTTGCAGGATTGTGAAATGTTGTGGTCCTGGCCTTTGCCCATTGCATAATCTTGACAGTGACCAGAGTGTTGGCAGTGTGGTTCCCAGGAAGTTTATCCATTCCCAGCAGTGCCCCAGGGTCAAGCCCAGGTGACTTGTGGTATTTTTATACCTATATGTTTATAGCTTTTAAAGTTGTCTTCAGGAAGCACCGAGGTGTGTGGCGTTTCACAGATGAGGAAGAGAGGCTTGGGAAGGTAAGTCACTTGCTGAGCTTTAAACCCAAGTCTCTATTTCTAAAGCTGGGCAGAATCTTTGAGAAAATGCAAAGCACCTAGCACAGTGCCAGATACAAACTAGATGCTCAGTAAATACCATCATAGATTCAGGCTTCTGAGTCCAAAGCAAACCATTCTCATCTCCAACTGGAATTTTAAATATTAAAATAAACTCTTTCGGGTCTAAAAATCTACTTGAACCAACTAAAGTTCCCACCTCCAACTAGAATTTTAAATATTTTATAAATATAGATCTACAGAATCTAGACATTCACCAGAACCAGGAGGCACAGCGTTCCAAATGGGTGGCGTATTGTTTTGAATCTTTCCAACACCTTCTCTTGCACAGACCTACATTGCAGGGCTAAAGCTTTTTATGTACCACCATCATTGTTGAACAAACAGATGCTTAGCATATTTAGGTTGGAATCCAAGGGAGCTGAATGTAGGGGGAGATTCCTAAGGAAACCTGTTTTCTCTTTAAGAATGTAATCATATTGAAAGGTAATCCCTAAAGGGCAGCCATTTGTAAATTAGGAAGGAAGAAAAAAAGGAAGGTTTCTAACCAGAAACCTCATCAAGGGGCTCCATTAAGCCAAAAAAAAAAAAAAAAAAAAAGGAACTAGAAGAAGAGAAAAGAGGCCCCCATGTTGTTTGTAAATTTGTGAATAAATCTGTTAAAGAAATACTGGATTCATATTCAACTTGGAAAACAGGGAGAGGCCTTTTATTGCATGCTTAGAAGTTTGAATACACTTTCAGTAGCTCTTCGTTATCTCAAATTAAATCTTAAATTGAGCTTGTGGTTCTGTGAATTAATACTCCGGCCTTTCAGCCCTGCTGCTGAGGTCATTCAAATCTAATGGTGGAAATGGTCACAGGGTCAGGCCTGGGTTGGTGCTGTATAGAAATGCCTTAATGATGCGGGCAGATGTTTGCATTCTGCAGCTGGGGTGGCCGGGCAGTGGGGGCTGAGGCAAGGGAGGGGCTTGATGATCGAGTTATTGTATCAGCCGCCTGTGTGGATAAGGAGGTGTAGACGCCCACCTCATTTCAACATTCCATGTTAAATAAGAGGCAAGTGCTTTCTAAAGCAGAAAATGTAAGGGAAGTCGTCGTCACCTGTCATTGCCTGAATGTTTACCTTGGTGACCCTCATCTCAGGGTGCCATGGAAAGAGGGGGTTCCCCTGTCTGCATGATCACATACAGCAGTCTAAAGATGTTCCATTCATTCAACAAACGTTAAATAAAGACCTCATTTGGGGTATAATAGACATTGCTTGATAAAAAAGACCTGGTCCCTGCTATCAGGGAGTTTATATAAATGTATGCACATATCTGTGCAAATGTGTGCATTTAAGGCCTGCTGAGCCCATGCTGATAGGAATGTCTTAACTTTGCTACTTCCTTTACAGGAAGGAAGGATTGGCTACCCTGAACCTTCTAAGACTTCTTCATTGTAGCTTTCTAGCCCCTGAATCCAACATTTTATTTTTCTAATACTTCATTTTATTTTAGTTTTAATTTATTGAAACCTTGAAATAAAAGTTTTTAAAAATCCATTTGATTTTAAACAATCTTTAGAAATATATAAAGGTTAAAGAGAACTTTCAATTTAATTTTTGTGAACAGTCTACTCCTATACACAGGACACATCCAGATGTTTAAATCTGCCTGTGGACAGTTTTTCTAATGATAAAATAACTAATGAAATTTCTGTTGACCCAAATGTGTGATTGGTTGACTTACTGGAGTCACTCCCAGCTCCTTCTAAAGGTTAGCTCATTGGCTGCAGAACTCTGTTTTCCTCTTTCATTCATTCATGCATGCATGCATTCCTCTAACCAATATGTGTTGTGCACCCGCTATGTGTCAAATACCTTGCTAGGTGCTAGGGAGAGACTAGCAAAGTACATCAGGGTCCTAGGCACTTTGTGTGAAAACAGAACAGGTCCGGTAGAGAGGAAGGGACCCATATTTTCTTTGGGAACAAGTTTTGGTTGCTTTTGTTTTTATTTGTTGTTGTTTCTGTTTCTAGTAGTAATAATAGTGGAAATAGCAGTGTTATCACCATAAACCAGGGGCCATGTGTGTTCTCTCTCACCATCCCCCAAACCCTGCAGGGTAGGGACAATGATAATGATCCTGAACACCCCTGCTTTATGGATGGGGATGCTGACACTCAGGGAGGTCAAGTGAGTTTCATAAGGTCGCAGAGCGCACAAATGGCAGGGCTGAGATTCTTACCCAGGTCTGTTCCCCTGGGCAGCCTCTGCTTCCTGCACCATTCTGGCCTCCTATAGGGAGATCTAAGGCAGCATCCCGAGGAGGGTTGGGGGAAATCCTCATTCCTTATTCAGGAGCAACAGAGAAAGAAATCTGCTCAGCTCAGAAGAATACCATTTAGACCTCACCAGTGACCTCCTCAATCCCCAGCTGAGCAAATCAAGATTATCTCAGGGCCATTTGGGGGCGTGGGGGGCAGAGAACTAATTTGAATCATAGCAGGGCCAGGATTGAGATCCAAGATCCCATGTTTATTTCAAAATGATATTTTGGGTCTTTTAATATTCATTTTGATTTTTAAAATGTCCCAATATAATATTTCAATGAAATATTAAATATCTTTGCTTGTTTGTTGGTGCCCCTTGAATTCTGTGGCTGAAGCGAGCATCTCACCCTGGTCTGGACCCTGAATCCTAGTGTATTCGTTTCCTGTAGCCACCATAATAAATAACCACAAACTTAGTAGCTTAGAACAATAGAAATTTATTCTCTCACAGTTCTGGAGGCCAGATGTCCAAAATCAAGGCATTGGCAGGGCTGCACTCCCTGCGGAGGCTCTAGCTAAGAATCTGTTCCTTGCTTCTTCCGGTTTCTGGTGGCTGCCGGTGATGGTGGGCTTGTGGCCCCGTCACTGCCATTACTGCCTCTGCAGTCACGTGGCCTTCTTCTCTTCTCTCTGTTCTCTTCCGTTTGTCCCAAATGTCCCTCTGCCTTTCTCCTGTGAGGACACCTGAGGACACCTGTCCTTGGACTTAAGGCCCACCTGGCTGATAGTCTCGTCTTAACATCCTTAACTTAATTACATGTGCACAGACCCAATTCCAAATAAGGTCACATTCTCCAGTCGCAGGGATTTGGATATGGACCTATCTTTTGGGGGGCCCCCATTCAACCTACTCTTCCGAGCACAGTGGTGAGGTTCGAGGGGCAGTGGGAGGTCACCTACCTGGACCAGAGTTGCAGCTGTACCCCCCACCAGCTGTGTGACAGTTTGGCATTGTCTTAGCCATTGTCTGCCTCGTCTCCCTTTCTCCTTGAGTGGAAATAGTATTCAATGAGCACCCGCTACGGGCCAGACATGGAGCCACGTTTCTTGGATATGTTACTTTCTTCCCTCTTTAGGACTAGCTGGCCGGGTTCATATGGTTCCCTCCCCAGGTCCCTCCCCCACCCGCACCCCCATTTTACAGATGGTGCAAGGGAACCAGAGAGCTTTGATCTCTCTGGTCACAAAACCGCTGTCCTTTCCAGGACCCTAGCCTGCCTGAGTGTGGGGGCTACAGCAAATTCAGCTGTGCCCCAGCAGCAAAACACATTGGCATCAAGTGAAAGGGTAAATTAATGAAAACCTTAGTGGCCCATCCCCTAAAACAGTGAGAGCTGACATTAACTGAGCGCCAGCCAAGTGCTACTGGGCTCTGTGCTAAGAGCTTTACACAAATGACATCAGAGCAGCCTTTGGAGGGGAAGCATGAGGGTCCTGCCCATTTTACAGATGAGGAAAGTGAGGCTTGGTGACATAAATTCACTGAGTGGTGGAGCTGGGGTATATGCACTGCAGCTCCAGGGCCAGGTGTGGAATCTCTAAGGCCCTCCTCAGTTCTCCACAATTTTTTCCCCAATACACCTCTGGCTCCATTTTATAGCAGGGAGACCCCAGGGCTGAAAGGGCCGGGAAAGGTGAGGTCTAAGACAAGCAGGTGGAAACCACATGGCTCCACCAGCCAGTGTTGTTATTTTAGGACAGGAGCCAGGCATACCGCTGCCTCCTTGTTAGGACTGGGGTCTGGGCGGATTTATCTATCAGAGTGAGGGGGCTGGGCTGGCTGACATGATGGGGGACAGAGTTGCAGTGGAAATTGTCAGGTCATGAAGGGGAATTAGCTGCTGGGTGTCAGGAGGTACAAATTGCTGCAGGCATTGGCGACTGGGAGCCCTGGTGTCTCTATTAGCTCCTCGGGCCATGAGGGCTTAATGACACCCTTGCCAACAATACAGGAGGCAGCAAGTGACAGTAGGGAGGAGGGATGCCAGCTAATCTGATTTGAACACCCCACTGGGTCTGGGGCCTGGGGACTCCAAGGCCTGGCTCCTGCTCCCTGTCACAAGGGCAAAGATGATGACAATAGAAGAGCAGCCTCCAGAGAGAAGACCCTTCGATGGGCCTAGGCATTAATTGAGAGCCAGGTGAGAACTGGGGGATGCAAAACAGGAAATGAGGTAGCCAGGGCAGGGGTGAGTGAGAAGGGATGGTATGGTTAGGACCAACGTTTAGACAGCACCTGCCATGTACAGGGTTTGCCGTCACCACTGTCATTGTTATGGTTACCTGCTGTCTATGGGGTGTCCAGCTTATGCCCAGCACTGCACTGGGCACTTTTAATTATCATTAATATATAATTATATAATAATTTAATTTATACCAATACATTGTACTTATTAAGGTCCTACTATATGCCAAATAGTATTAGATACTTATGTATTATAATAAACACAATACAATCTATCATTATGAGCAAAATCCCACACTCTGCCCTTTACTAATTATGATACTATATTGTGTGCCAATTATGTGCAGGGAACTTTTATTAATTGCTGTTACCATCACCATCTGTAATTTTCTAATGCTATAAAGTGGGTATTATTTCTATTTTGCAAATGGGCAATTTGGGCCTCAACTGGATTTGAAACATAGTAGACACTCAAGCCACTGTCCTTTGAGCAGCATTTTCTGCATTCTATATGTGTTCTTGTATTTAATCCTAAAATGTAGATGTGGTCCTCCCCATTTAGATGAGGAAATCAAAACTCACAGAGGTGAAGGAACTTCCCAAAGCGACAGAGCTGTGGATTGCAAAGCTGGGGTTTAAACCCTTGGCTGTCTTCTCCCTGCCATTCTACCCCATGCTCATGGGAGGCTCAGGGAGTTGGGGGATGGGGATGGGTTATGTAGTCCAGGGCCAGAGGGGCAGCTGCTGCGAGTCTCCGCAGGCACAGGAATGAGCTTGGAGCTTGGTGCCATTAGGGCCACATTTGCGAATTGCAGAAAAGACATGAAGTGTGACTCTCTGGACATTCCAGTGCAAAGGAAGAGTATGGGTAAAATTTCCAAGCAATGAGCTCATCCCGGCTGGACTAGAGCTTCTGTGATTCACATTAATGGTGCTTTTTTGAGCAGCATGTGAGATATGAGAATTAACGCCCCGTGTATTCTACAGACTAGCTTCCCAGGTTAAAACTCCTGTTCTGCATGAACTTGGGTAAGTTATTTAACCTTTCTGGGCATTGGTTTCCTTATCAGAGAAAAGAGGACCATAAAAGAACGCACTCCATGGGTTTCTGTGAGGATCAAAACAAGTTAATACCTGTAAAGTGCTTGAAGCAATGATCAGGATGCATCCCATAAGTGTGTGTTAAATCGAAAGATCAGATTAATTAGTCTGTCTTCCTGAGCAACAGTTCCAGCTTTTCTTACTATTGGCTACCCCCTCTCCCTGCTCCTCTGCCCCCAGAGCATTCCATGATCATTTCTATCCCTCTGGATCTGTTCCCTGAGTTCCCCCTCCTGATAAGCCCCCAGGTTCCTGTTTGTCTATAAACTAAGTTCTGAGACCTCACGAGAGAAGAGCAAAGAGACCGGCTCCTGTGCTGGAGAAGTCAATATCACCAGTGGTGACAGTGTCCTGAGAACACTGAGGTTCATTCAGTTCAGTTGGGTATCTAAAAAGAGGATTTAGCCATGTCAAAGCCTATTTTAGTTTAGGCTTTCCTGCTCTATTGATTCTATTTCCAGGTCTGACAGACCTAAGGAACACAGGTACCAAGAGAGACTAGAACAGAGGTTCTCAAACTTCAGTATGCCTTAGGATCCCCTGGGAGCCATTCTAGGAATCTGCATGTTTAACTAACAGCATAGGGCATTCTGGTGCTGGTAGTGCATGGATTATACCTTGAGAAAAGTTGGTCTAGAGCAAATGCCAGCAAACAAAAACCCACAGGCCCAATGCAGCTGACTGCCTGTTTTTTAAACAGTTATTGGAAGACAGCCTTGCCTAATCATTACCTATTGTCTATGGCTGCTTTCAAGCTACAATAGTAGGATTGAGTAGTTACAACAGAGATCAACCAGCCTCCCCAAAATATTTACTCTTTACAGAAAAAGTTTGCCCACCATGGTCTAGAGAATTTTCTAGAGGCCCAGTCTGAAAGTCACTGGGACTCTATGGGGCATAAGCAACAAAAATTTAAAAATAACCATTTGTGTTAGAGTTCTCCAGAGAAACATAACCAATAGGGGAGATAGATACAGACACTCCAGGACTTTGGATGGGGTTATGTCCCAATAAACCCATTGTAAGTTGAAAATATTGTGAGTTGAAAATTCATTTAATACACCTAACCTACCAAACACCTTAGCTTAGCCTAGCCTACCTTAAATGTGCTCAGAACACTTACATTATCCTGTAGTTGGGCAAAATTGTCTGGCAGCACAGCACACTGTAGAGTATCGGTTGTCTACACTCGTGATGGCGTGGCTGACAGGGAGCTGCGGCTCAGCACTGCGAGAGAGTCTCGTACTGCTTTCTACTGAATGTGCATCGCTTTACACCATCATAAAGTTGAAAAATCCTGAGTCAAACCATCATAAATTGCGGACCATGTGGATGGATAGATAGATAGATAGAGATAATAAGGCATTGGCTCACAGGATTATAGAGGCTGAGAAGTCCCAAGATCTGTAGTTGTCAATCTGGAGACCCAAAAAAGCCAGTGGTAGTAGAGTCCTTGTCCAAAGGCACGAGAAGACAAATGTCCCAGCTCGGAGGCAATCAAGCAGAGAGAGAGAATACTCTTATTGAGCCTTTTGTCCTTTTCACACCTTCAACAGATTAGATGAGGCCCACCCACATTGGGGAAAGCAATGTGCTTTCTTCAGTCTGCTTATTCAGATATTAATCTCATCCAGAAACACCCTCACAGATGCCCCAAGAAATAATGTTTCATCAAATATCTGGGCACCCCGTGGCCCAGTCAAGTGGACACATCGAAATTAACCATCGCACTGTTCCTTTAGCCTGTACCAGATTCCATGACAAGGATTTTAGAACCGTGCCTCATTCAATCCTCCCAACAGGTCTCTGGGTCATTACCCTCCCCAGTCTAAGGAAACTGGGACTTGGAGGTTGAAGGTATCCAAAGGTCCCACAGCGATCGGGGATTGTAGCTAAAATCAAAACTGCCAATTCTAGAGCTCCTCCTTCCCGCTTTGGGTAGTTTTGTTAACGAGCGAAACCATCGGGCACCAGAGCAGCCCAGCCCCTTCAAAATACCATCTGGCACGCACAGTCGGCAGCAGTGAAACGACATGAGGTCTGGGGCTTGCTTTAAAATATTTCAGCAACGTTGGGAGCTGCCACAACAGAAAACGACAGCAGAAGAGGGATGGGATGAAGGAAGGAAGCACAGTCAACTTCTTAGTCATTGTTGTGTCTGGATGATAAGTATACAGGGTTATTATATTATATTCTCTCCTTTTGTATATGTTTAGAAATTCACAACAAATGTATTTAGATATAGATACATATACCTACATAAATGCAAATACATACATATGTCATCTTAATGTCTACCTGCTCTTTAGAAAGCAGTGCAATATGGCTGGAGGTTCTCTCTCTTTTCTGCATATTCCCCCTGTCCCCTTTTTGTAAGAAAATGGTAGCATCTATGTGACTATTTTCATGGCTTCCCAAAGAGGCCTGAAAATTAGAGTAAACAAATTACCCATTACCAGGGAAGCCCCATCCGCCTCCCCCCAGCAGACGCCCAGTGTCTTCTTTCACCCCTAGGAGATATTTTCCAAGGTCACTAAATTAAGCCTTCAGACAATCGAAAAATTGAATCTCAGTACGTCTATTTTCCTAACAAAATTTCTGCAGTGCCGATTGGGGCTGACAGGTGCAGCCGTGAAGCTTTCTGGGCTGTTCAGGTCGATTTGGCCAAGCAGGACGGCATCAGCTTGTATTGGAGGGAACATCTGAGCAGCTCAGGTCCCCCTGGGAGTCAGAGACTTCCTTACCTCCTTGCCACTGTAAATGACTATTTCTGTCGTTCGCAGAGCATCCTTTTCCTCCTCCTCCAGCCCCGTTCCCACTCCCTGCAGCCGCCAGGTCAGGCGCCTCTTCTTCAATTATTTATCAGAAAGGCCATTGCAATCATTGCAAATACATTTAAGAGGATCTGGAAACCATGTTCTTTTTAAGGGCACTAATGATGCAGCAGTAATCACAATCCTAGTCAGAGGGGAGGGGCAGGATGTGATATTTTGGGAGTGAAGCCTGTAGGAGAAGAAGGGGCTTTTCTTCAAGACACCCAGGCTTTGCATCTGCCACAGCCTGGCTGGTGGAGGGGCTTGCAGAGGTGGGAACCACCCAGGACTTGGAGGCTGAGGAACCTTGGCTCTCTGAGTGCCAGCTCTGTGACTCTGGAGGTCACTTCCTCTCTCCAGCCTTCATTTCCTCATCTACAAGCTGTGTCTTAGCCAGCACTTACAGCAGAGAACACGTGTGCTCCTGGACACCAGCACCCCCCTAAAGTAACCCTCCATCAGCCTCCAAGATTTATCTTAAAAACTCCTGGGGAAGTTTGCGTTCTACTCAAAATATCTGTGTTCATGTAAATGTAAAAATGATGTTTTCATTTGCTTAGCAGTAAATAAAACTGATGCTCTAGGAAGATATGCTAAGTTTATCCTATGGCTTTGAGTATCCACTAGTACCCCAACTGGGAGCCCCAGGTGCACTTGCCCAGCTGCACAATGCCAGCATCAGTGACCTCACACTAGGACACAGGCTGCACGATTATTAGGTGTAAATCCTTAGGCAGGTCACCCAACCTTTCTTTTTTTGAGTTTTTTTCTCATCTCTGAAAGAGAGATTGTAATACTATTTCTGTTGTTAGGGGCATTGAGAAGAACAAATTGGATAATATACATAAAGTACAAAGCATAATCCCTGGTATATAATAAGTGCTCAGTAAATGTTAGCAAAAGTAATGATTACTACTATTACATCCAGAAGCTTTTAATGGGTATCTATCTGTAGCCTGAGCTAGAATGGTTTCTCCTAGGAGATGCAGGGGTGAAAAGCACCGTTGGCAGGTCCTAATATTGGTGGTCCCTGTGTAATTTTTGTTTCTCCAAAATTCTTCCTCTTTCCTCACTCCTGTCTCTTTTGCCTGGATTCACTTACTCTAACCTAGGTGTTTGCAGCAGTTGTCCATTGCTGCCTAAGAAATTACCCTAACACTTAATGGCTTAAAGCAATAAACATTTAGTATCTCACAGATTCTATGAGTCAGGAATTAGGGAGCAGCTTAGCTGGGTGGTTCTGGCTCAGGGTCTCTCCTGAAGTTGCCATCAAGCTGTTGGCTGGGGCTGCAGTCTCTGAAGCCTTGAGTGAGCTGGAGGTTTCACATCCAAGGTGGTTCACACACATGACAGTTGTCAGGAGGCCTCCTGCAGGGTGAATAAGATCTCAGGGAGAAGGCAAGGAGGAAGCTGCAAGGCCTTTTAAACCCAAGTCTTGAACATCATGCACTGTCAGACACTGTAACTTTAGCTACGTTCAAGTCATTGGAATTGAGCCACTAAACACCACACTTAAGGAGAGGGGAGCCCTGCTTCGCTGTTCAAAGGGAGGGCTAGCAAGTTACCTGGGGGCATATTTTAAAACCACCGCAGTCTGCCACTTCCACACGCTCTGGCTCTCCTAAACGCTTGCTTGGCTCACTGGTTCAGCCATTGGCAAAGGCATGAATTGTGGGAAAATGCATCCGTCTCTTCTGTCTGGGTCAGAAGCATCGTCACCCTGCTAGTGTGAGCCCATGCCCTGCAGTGGCCCTCTCAGGAGTGGCTGCGATCAGAGAGTGGACAAGCCAGAGCAACCCATTGTAACAGTGGAATCGCAGAGGCCGGCAGGTGAGTGGGGACTTTGAACTCTCTCAATCATATTCCCGAGAGAACTTCTCCAACGACAGATTACAACCACTTACAATTATTACCGCAGTGACTTTGGAGCTCGTCAGTTTTATTTGTTTATTTCCCCCGCTGAGAGTGAAGAACTTTCCTTGCAGAATTGCTGCCGTTTGGACAGTGCGCTGGGTTTCCATCAGTCATCACTTGGTGGGAATCTAGAAAGGCAAAGTGACCAGGGTCAGCGTTTTCTCTCTTTTTTTAACGCCAGTCCTCAATTCGCACCCTCTCCCGCGGTGCGGTGGTTCTCACTTGCACTTAATGGCCTGGCCACCTCCTCCTCCCCCGCCCCCATTCCTCCTGCTCCCTGTTCTCCTTTCCTGTGAGGACAAAAAATCGGGTTACAGTACCTACACATGCAACGAGGACACTCGTTTATTATAACCCCTTTAGGCTCATGGCCTCTGTGTCTGACTTTCCCTAACTTCTCCTTTGTTCACTTACTGCACACATGCCCCTTTCTCCTGCATATTCTGGGCATGTGTATAAGAATCTTGAATATCTGTAGGGTGCTTAGAGTTTTCACAGCAATTTGTAGAACATTGCTATCTCAAGGTAGCCTCTGTAAAAGTGGGTATAAGTACACCCATTTTGCCGATGAGGAAACTGAGGCTTAAGAGGATTCAGTAAGTTGCCCACAGTCACAAAGCTCAGAAGCAGAAGAGGCAGATTTCCAGCCCGGGTTTGCTGGCTCATAAGTTTCATGCTTTTTCTACCATATCGTACAGGCGCTATGTCTCCCAGGGGAATATAAGTTCTTTGAGGCCAGGGATTATGTCTCATTGTGTTTTGTGACCCTTTGGCTTTTGCCTCAGTGTCTTGTATATATTAGGCACTTGGAACATTTCAGCTGAATGAGGGAGTGAAGGCATTAGTCAAATCAGAACGCTGCTCACACATGCATCCCAAGTCTAGCCTTTGAACGTCTGAAAGTTAGCAGTACGGAGCCTGGTAGGACCAGTGATGCAGTGGCCTGAATAACAATGGGGTGTGAACATTTTCCTCTTCTCATAAATCTCATAAATTTGCATTGTTTGTGCTGAACAGGGCCCGTGCGTTCCAGTAGCAAACACGGAGAGGCCCAAAAGGCTGATCTGGGACAGCGTCCCCACTGACTGCTGCCCTGTGCTAAGTCTGCAGAATATTTAAATAAGGGGTTAATTTATAAAGTGAGCTACAGGAAAGTTTCCAGGATTGTTGTACATGCGTCTCATAAATCGGCACAAATTGAATCTAGGTTTCTGTGCCCGTCAGCTCCTAGGTAAACCAAAATTTATTGAGAGGTGTATAGGTTGCCATCCAAAGAATCACAGTAAATGAGAAAAGTGTATCCTCAAGAGGTCTGTAAACAAGGTAGGGAGGCCGGCAGCAAGGACAGCAAGGGTCCAAAATGCAAAATCCCTATTGCTGATGATTTGGAAATACAGTCTGGTTCGTTGCAATATGGAGACAGGGTTCTGGGAATTCTTGTTCTTTCTTGAACATTCCACTGACTTTTTTTTTTTTTTAAAACATGCTTCATAGAAAAATATCCACCGACTTCCTAATAGACTAATGATTTTGGATATTGCAGAGAGAATTTATAGATGCAGGTGTGGAGGGGATACAGACAAAGAGGAGCACTGACCTCAGTATGTTGTATGCGTCAAATTATTCGACTAGTATATCCAGAACCAAAAGTATTATGTAATATATAAATATGAAGCTTTAGTTTTTTATTATTGCAATGACTATTTGTAATAATCAGGCATGCATGCCACAGTAGTCTGAGCGATCATAATAGCAGTTCACGTTTGTCGAGGGCCTACTGTGACCCAGATACTGTTCTGAGTATTCTATAAACTTTATTTCCAGTGCTTTAAGGACTCAGTTTTTTGGAGGATATTGTTAATGTGCCCGTTTTTCAGAGGAGGAAAGTGTAGCTCCAAAAATGAGGCTCAAGAATCATAAGCTAATATATGAATTTGGATCCAATGTCTCTCACTCCAAAATCCATTCTTTTTTTCACCGTTCAGCATCACCTCTCATTATCCTAGTGATCTTCTTACTAGCTAGAACACATGTGCCAGCATTCCAGTAAAATTTCTTTGCCTAGCCAAGATCATTTAATACCTTAGTCTGTAGCTTTTATTCTTTTAGCTACAACATTCAAAGTGTTGTACAATTGTAGTAGTAAGTAGAGGCTTTGAACATACACGTTGATAATGGTCAAATCCTCTTAAAGGGGGCCAGCCACAAAAAGGACTTTAAAAGGGAAACATCCCTTAAAATAAAGAAGTGGCCATGAGCATGTTATTGGTGCCGTGGTGTGTTGAAGGAAGAGAAGGAGGGGTTATGCTGGGCACACTGGGAAATCAAACAATGGGCACTTAAGACCATTCACACAATTTTTCACGTGCAGGTTGACATCAGACCTTATAGCAGTCCTATTGGCCAGACCAGTTATTATGACTGCTTTCTAGAGGGAAGACTGCATCTTCTCGAGGAGGAAACAGAGATGTGAAGTGACTCGTCTAAGAACAAACAGCACTTCCAGAATTCAACCTGCGCTAGTCTGACCTCACTAAGAGGTGGAACAAACTAGGCTAGAGGGAGAAACTAAAGTAAATACAAAAAATATATATGTTGCCGAAATATGCAGACATTTCAAAAATGCCTTGGACTTCTTTTGGTAGGAAAAGAGGAAAACTTCAAATCTTAATTCAATGTAGTTATTTTTTTGTTTCTGACATTTTATGTAAGTAGAGATCTCAGTTTATCTTCAGACATGGTTGAGACTAACAAGAAGAAAATATAAAATTACGTTACTAGCTAAGCTGCTGCTTCTTCAAAGCCTTGTTATTCTTGTTCCCTTCAATGTATTTCAACTCCAAAATACATAGTGACATGAAAATTGTGTATTCAGATTGTTCTATTGATTCATTGCGAAAGTGACCTTGTATGCACACATGAAAATGAAGAGATCTATATACACTGCCTGGCCTCTTTTTATAAGGGTATGAGGAAGAGCAGTGGATAACATGCATTTTTTTAACACTTGGATTTACTCTTCCTTTGCACAGGCTAATAGCATACTGACGTGGGACCCGGGGAGGGCTTCTTGGAAGGTTGTACAAGTGTGGCCTAAGCAAGAACACCTGGCAGGGGATGCATGTGGTGCTGCAATCCTGTCCTCCATTTGCAGAGCCAGTGACTCTAGCAGAGACAGGAGGTTCTGCTTGTGATTCAGACAATGGTTTCCATGGGGCTGAATTTGCCTTAAACTTAGTCCCACAAGGGCATACCACCATGGACCCATCTGAATGGCAGCATTTACTAATCTAGTGGGAAGGGATCCCATGTGGGTGTTTTTAGACACCTCTGCCCCTTGCCACGTGTAATAAGTCATATATGTCATCTGGAAGGAACAGGAATGAGTATTACCAAGGTCCTGCACTGCACCAGGACTTGCAAATGCAGCATCTCATTTACTCCTTGCTACAACTCTTGCGGTGGATGGCATTCGGCCATTTGCTGGGTATAGAAAGTGACAAGCAGAGATGCCGTAGCAGCTCGCCTAAGGTCAGGCAGCTGGTACGAGGCAGAGATAAGTCTGGACCCCAGGATTTGTGATCTAAATTCAGGTTGACTTAGTTATCCTACATATCCAAAGCCCCTGTGGTTTGGGTTCTTAATCATAGGATGGAGATGAAATAGAATGTCTTAGCTTAAGGAGCCAGGCAGCAGGTAGGCCTTTGCCAAGAACATTTTTTTTTTCAGAATCAGGGGTCAGCAGAAGGAGATGAGAAGTGGAAGAGGAGGTTCAGCGGGAGGGAGACACGGGAGAGAGTGGAGGTTGTTCTCCAGAACATAGAAGCGGCTGCTTCATCCCACGCAGCAGAAACCGGGGCCCAGCTTACACTAACAAGAAGTTCCAGGATTAGCAAACTGCACTTTGCTCCGTAGGGAGAGGGGAGAAGACGAAGGCAGGAGGAGAAAAGAAAAACAAAAGGATGTGGAAACCTAAGAACTGGTCAGCTGTGTGCAAATGGCCTTTGTCATAACCGCTGGGCCGAACCGGAGGACTTGAGCTGTGTAAAATGTCACTTGCTCTTCTCACGGTTCGCAGCGATTACCGTTCAATGCGAGCTGCGTTTCTTTCCTTCCAACACTTAGAGAAGTGAACGAGGCGGTGACTCCTTTATTTCCTAATCCTCGCCCAGCAACGTGCTTCCTCCTCCGCGTCTTGTGTCGTTCTGGATGATACTGCATCAGAGCAGTGCACGACAGTGCTTGAACCCAAAGCAATTTAAGTCAAAAACGGACGAATATGGATGTCATTTATAAGGCTTGCTCAAAGGCCTTTGATGTCACTCAAAGCCTGAACACTTCTCAGGAATGAGACACTTTTCTTTTTTCCTGGCGACGCAAGATTGGAGATTTAATACAGACCTGTTAGTGAGGCATCTGCGTGGTTTCTTGCCTAGAAACCATTTCGTGGAGAAGCTGATATTTTGTATTCTCTGCCAAGAAAGAGGGGCAAGACAGATTGAGTGATCGGAAACCAAAGTGAATTCCCAAGGTGAATTTACATTTACTATTCCAATTTAAAAATTTGTAATAATAATAGCCACCGTGTATCAATACTTACTATATATGGGCATGGCGTTAGGAGTCTTACATTTATTTTAGTTGATTTTCATAATCACCCTGCATAGAACTATTGATAAATATAAAGGCAGGTGTTATCATCCCCATTTTACAGATGAGAAAATGGAGTCTCAGTGACCTGCTCAAGGGTGCCGAAATCTTGAGTGAGAAAATTCACTCCGTGTGGCTCCAAAGGTCTTTTTTACCTCCCCATGCTATTCTTATTTTAAGAAAGACTAGCGAAATTAGGAGGGAGAAGTCCTGTCTTGGCTTGTGCCCTTCTCTCTGTGTCTGGGGATGTGGGGTCAGCTGGTGGCTTGGGAGCCTCCTTGTCCGACTCTGTCCGGCTGTACTTTGGAAGGTGGCTTTTTGGGTCATGTGGGCGGTGTGAAGTGGAGGATAGTGAGACAGGTTGTCGTGTGCAGGCTGCACCTTGGTGGTTGCCAGGAAGCAAAGTGGAGTGTCTTGGGAAAGGCAGGCTGGCTTCGCCATTGCATTGCAGAGTTACAGTACACTCAGGTGAGCGCAGCGCCCAGTAAGGAGAGGACAGAAACACTCCCCAGAACCCGGAGGGTCTAAGAGCTGATTTCAGAAGAGGAGACTTCAGGAGTTCCTACAGATGGATTCTCAGAGATCTCAAGACACAATTGAGTCTAAAATAGCGAGGTTTTGCACACACACACACACACACACACAATTAGAGTATTCTCTTTGGCTGCAAAAAGAACTATAAAAGAATGACAAAGCCAATCCCAAAAGGTTACATATTGTAGGATTCATTTACATAACATTCTTGAAATAAGGAAATTATAGAAATGGAGAACAGATTACTGATTGCCAGGGACTGGGGGCAGGGGTGAGCGGGAAGTGGAGTGGCCATAAAAGGGAAACTGAGGGACCCTGGTGGGGATGGAAATGTTCTGTACCTTGACTGTATCCATGCCAATTTCCTGGTTGTGATATTGTACTGGAGTTTTGTAAGATATTGCCATTGGGGGAAACTGAGTCAAGGGTACATGGGATCACTGTATTATTTCTTACAACTGTGTGTGAATCTATTTATCTCAAAATGAAAAGTTTAGTTAAGCGAACAAAGAACTACTAAATATTTGGGGGGGGCAGAAATCACCAAGTAAATTTAAAACACTCATGAGCCCACCACCCTGAGAGAATACCCATTTCTATTTTGATGTATACTCTCTCTCCCCCTCCCTCTCTTCCTTTCTGTCTCTCTCTCTCTCTCATTCATACATATAAAATGGAAAGGTTTTAAAATATAGTTACATCTAACTATCCCCTGGCTCGGTTATATCCAGCCTTTGCATGTTCTCAGAAAGGTCCGAAGGCTGTGCTGATACTTGCTGGCTTGGCATCAATTTTGAGATCCCCTCCCTAGGAGCCCATGCTGATCACTGTGGATAAAGAATGGATGCCTTTTATGTGCAGAGCTGTGACCTTTTTTACCCTCCTCATGCTAATAGGTGTTAAGATTTTGCAATAAATATTACCATGTCTGTTAATTGAACTGCGTCCCAGATTGTCAGTACGTGTTTATTTTCTCATTTTAATTTCCCCAAGTTCTTGCAGTTATGAGGGTGGTGGTAGGGTAGAATAGGGTTAGGCTGGAGGGCATATGTGATTTGGAAAATACATCCCTGGTTGATGTTCCTACCAAATGACATGCTTGGGGACAATAAATTGGGACTGAGGAATGGGTTGGGGGACCTTGAAGAACCCAGCTCACAAAACTGCCTCACTGTACTCTGGATTTCTTTCTCCAAGTGCCTTTGTTTCCAGTGACTTCCCAACCCCAGGCACTAGGTAAACCTCAAGGAAGTTAAGATCACAAATCCTACATTTTCTTTCTATTATTACCACTTATTTGCTAGTGACTTGGGCAAGTTGCTTCATTTTGCTGATCCTTCATTCCCTTGCCTTCCTGAGCCTCCGTTTCTTTGTCTTTCAGGAGAGTTAATAAGTTACTGTGTTTTGGAAGATCAAATGAGTTAACACATGTGAACATGCATGCTGTGCACATACAAAGCTGTGCACATACAAGAGTATGTTGTCATCATGATGGGACAGAAGGAACCCATGGTGGACAGTGCCTCCCAGCTTACACAGTGTGTGCTTATAGAATAATTTTTTAATATAAAATAATTAACATCACTAATCCTGACAGTACACACTCCTAACCCTGTGACAATGAACAAAGCCCTGAACCTCTCTGTGCCTTGATTTTTTTCATGTCTTATTATTTGGAAGAGAAATTGTTGTGTGGATTTGGGGAGACAAGGCTTAAGGTATAATACATAGTAAGGACTCAATATGTCTGTGTTTAACAAATTCAGTTGTCCCACATATAGCCAATGCAAAAGTCCTCATGGCTGTGCAGATATAATAGAAAGGGGTGATGGTATGGCGTGATACCACTCCTAAGTGAGGCTTATTACTTACAGTATCTACAGAGACAGTTGTTTATTTTACATTGTTTATATCAGCATTAAGCAGGATTCCTGCACAGTCACTTGCTCTTCCTCCAAGCTCACTATCTAACCTAGTGTTTCCCATCTGTGATGTGCCTACAAATCACTCAGGCCCCAGGGATCTTGTTAAATTCATATTCTGGTTCAGTAGGTCTAGGTGGGGCCTGAGATTCTGTGTTTCTTACAAACCAGCGAGCCCCCAGGCAATGCCAGTGTTGTTGGCCCAAGTACCACACTTGGAGGAGCAAATCTGTAGATGTAGTTCTCAACAGAGGCAATACTGCCAGCTAGGGGGCATTTTGGAAATTTGTGAAGGCATTTTGGTGGGCTCTGGAACTTAGTGGGTGGAGTCCATGGATCCGTCCTCAGAAACACAGTCCAATATAACAAAGAATCACCCACATCCTAGTAACATGCACATGTACCACTGGACTCATATATGTCAATAAAAAACTTGTTGGCAGTGATCTGAGCCCAGAACTTACTCTGCTTTACACAGAAACACAATGTGCACCAAGTCTTCCAGAAATGAAGGGACATTCTAAATCAAGGGAAGATTGTTTTGTGTTTTGGTCACCATCTTGAAAAATCATGCAGTGCTGCTCATAGTTGAGTCACCATAACGTGTGACTTGTCTACCTATGTAGCAGTTATATTCATGGTGATTAAACATTTGTGTGCTGGAGCTGCCCTCAGCAGCTCATAAAAACAGATTTTTCCTATTTCTTTCCAAATTTGCATTCAGTAATGTCATGTTGGTTGAAATTGACCACAGTGAGAGTATTTACATCATGGAAATCGGCAAATCCTACCAATCAGGATGGTTGTTTTTTATTTTGTTTTTGTTTCTAATTTCCAGAGAGCTGGTTGACCAATATAGTGTCTGTATAAAAATATATTTAGCCCTTATTTCAAAATGTTAAGTATTATGAGAATATATCAACAAAATTCTGGTGAATTTTGTCCTATATTCCTTGACTCCAAGCCTATAAGTAGGTACAGACATTTGATTATTTCATTATGGGCATCTGGTGTAATCCTGTCCAACAAGTTACCTGTGAAAATGTGTATTATTTTATTAAAATTTTTTTTCTTTTTTTATTTTATAATGAGGACATTATATTACTTTTTTGTTAATTATATGTGTGAGTAGGTTATGTTATTTATGAATTTCATTTCAGGACCTTAATAAGGGGTTATAAAATATTTCTTTTAAAAAGAGGGTCTTGGATTGCTGGGCTTAAGTAGCACTGATCTAATTAACCAGGCAGGGCTGGCAGACACGTGGAACATCTAGCTCTTCTCTTGGAGAGAAGGGATATAGGAATCATGCTATAAAGTCAAATCCTAATCAGTATCTCCCTTTCAAGGTGCCCAGGAGGGTCTGAGTTGATACTGGGTGCCTTTGTGGAAGTGTGTTTTGAACCAAGATTAGAGACATCAGCAGTGTGTCTCATAAAATAGTCCAGGGGGAGTTAATTCTAAACAGATTCAGCAATGCAGCAATTGGAGAGAAGGAAGCCAAAGTTGGAAATAAGTGGAACAGGACCTCAGATGATGGGAAATGGTATGTATACAGTACAAGGGGAGGACGAAGACAGGTTTAAAAGAATGTATTCACTCTATAAGAAAGAAAGAAGTATGGAATAGAAACCTAATTTAGTAAACTGTGTGAGTGCGCACACACAAGCAAGCACACACAGCTCACAGGATTCGTGGGTAGAGACGCAGTTTTTAACAGGGCCGGCTGTTTTACCATAAGTGCTGCAAACATTACACTAATGTTTGGGTCTTTGCTTTTGGCAGTCATTCCTCTTTTTAAAAATTTATTTATTTATTTATATTTTGGCACCGTAGAAATGTTTCCATAAATAGTGCATTTAATGGAGTGTGTTACTTTATTACTGTCAGCTACTATCACGGTAGAGGAAAATTCAATAAACACAAAAGCTCAGATCAGAACATAGAAGGTTTCCAATTCCAGATCCTTCATGAACTTGTGCCTTTGAGCAGTGTGACATTTCTGTTTCCTCACCTGTGAAATTCTTACCTTTTGGGGTGGTGAAGCCACCCAGTTCAGTGTGATGTCTAACCAAATTTGGGAAACACTGATATTATGGCAGTTGTGTACAAACGCAAGCGCTCTGTCCTACGCTGCTAAGATGTGAATGCCCAGCCCAGACGATGAGATCACCGTCAGATCTGCCTCAGCTTGAGGCATTGGCAGCCTTTGCGTGCAACAGACCACGAATGAAATGTTGTGATTCTTTGCCGTGGAATGATGGAAAATCACTTCCTCAGCGAGAGCAGGGATCCAGCGTAAAGGAGGAAGTAAAAATAAAAAGGCATAAATATGTGAGAAAGTGAGCAAATCAAAGTAATTGAGCAAAATAATTCATTCCCTCTCTGTGGCTCAGCATGGATGCAAATGATATATCATTAAGTAAGTCCCCAATACAAAGGCAGCCGGCGTAACTGTTGCATCAAATATTTAGCCAGAGCCAAGAGCAATTTTTTTATTATGTTTTTTTTATAAGTTTGATTTACTAACCTTCAGTGCAATCCCTATTTTTAGAGGTTGGCTCATATTTTTAATTTGTTTTCTCTGAAGCACTAGATTCTTACTAGTGTTTCAGCTGTCCACTCAGTTCCTAATGGCAGAGCAATACTGAAAAGCATAATTACATTTCCTAATTATGTGTAATTAGGCAAAACCCAGATGATGTATTCAATGTGCTCTCAGAATAGCCAGGGGTCAAGGACTGTTGGAATTCGGTAACATTTTTACAAATAAGCCAGTGCGTTATTTAACGTTGGGGTCCAAGGTGATGCTGGGTGCCTTGTAGACCAATATAATGGTTGAAATATATAGCATTCATTTATTTAGCCAAGTAAAACTATAATTGATCCCCAATCTCCTTATCCTCCCCTCTCTAAAACTCGAGTTTAGATTTGCAATTCTTAGCCCAAGAGAGGCCCTCTAAACTCAGAAACATAAAGTTCTGCTTACTGACAGCCTAAGTGATATTTATTTTTTCAAAGCTTAATCCTTTTGAAACATGGAGAAATAAATACATCCTCTTATCTACCATATGCCTGGGATGGGAAATAAATTCTTATTTTCCTGCACTGTGGTACCAGTGGGCTACAATGAATAATTTGGGCAGTCTCACTGAAGATAATAGGGAAGCCTTCTCTATTACCAGTGATAATTATGAATCTCATAATAGAAAACATCCCGGGCCTGAACATCAATCAAGGAAGGTAAACAATGGGAAATGATAGGTATACAAAAGGGAAAATGGCAACGGCACATATGGAGGGAAAGACCGTAGAATTCTGGCGGGGTTATAAATCATAGAGTCAAATAATTTCCATGCAATTAATATCCTCAAATTAAAACATACGTTTTTAAAGGAAGATTTTGCAGACTTTTAAGCTGAGCAACTGGCTGCCTTACAAGATTCATCTGGGAACACCAACACTGTCCTCCTCCTTAAGTCTCGTATATCTCTCCCTGGCTGGGGTTGGCTGGGGCACAGGCTAACAATGTCACCATGTGAGCTGACCTGATGACCTCACTCCAGCTCACCAGGGATGACCATACACCAAAGAGGCCAGAGCTGGTGGTGGTTGACTCTCAGGATCTCTGGCCCTGACAGAACAACAAAGACTGGTCTATTGAGGCAGGAAGTCTGACTTCCTTGCCTGGCCTGAAAGACTGTCTCCAGCCATGCGGACACAACGCAGTGAAGTGCTTGGCAGAGCTACAGACAAATGGAAAACCTTCATTCCAAAGAGTCGTGGTCTCCTCCTGTTTAATAGCCCTGCATTCATGTACTTTCTTATCTCGCTGTCTTTTGTTTAATCAAATTCAGAGCTTACTTCTAGGGACTTCTCTTTTTAAAAAAAGGAATCCATTCATAACTGTGAGAAAATACTGCCTGTTAGTCTGCTATTACTGCTCAAAATGAAACTTAGGACTGTATGGTTAATTTATTTACTGAATCATGGGCAACGACCAACGAGGTTTCTCGCCTTTCCTCCTATCTGTCTGCATGTAGAAATTCACGGACCATGGCTCCTACTGACGTGAATTCAAATTAGAATCTTTCCATTCCAACCCCTATTTAGGAGTGGCCCAGAGATTTGAGTCAATTGTCAAATATGTCCTAAAGGCCACAAAATATGCTCATGGATTTTGTTTTATAGGCTTAATATAATATTTTATAAAACATATTTTTAAAGAAATATATAATTTTCTCCCCAAAGCAAGGGTTTTCCCATGCCATATAATTTGCTAAGTGTGGCTTTGCTTTGTTGTAGCCCATAATTTATAGTCAGCCTCCACAGGGCAAAAAATAACTCTGAGCTGTGATTAAGTAAGTAATGGACAAGGTAACTAATATTTCCAGAAGGATAGCCTTCCAGACACTCATTTTAAGTGACAAAATGGTTGAAGGTTGAGATGTATAGTCCTGTACTAATTTACTGAGTTGTAGGGAATCAAGAAATGACATTATAAACTGGCATATCTGGGCATTAGGACACGGAGGGAACAGTAGATATTCTCAATGTACATTTTAATGAGCCTGTGCCTCATTTTCCCCATTTAAGGTAAATGAGTTTATGCCTAATTGTGCCGCCAGTTTTTCCCATACAATAATTCATTTGGGAGGGATGGCCTAGTCCAGTCCTAACCAATTCTGAGATGGAAGTCTATGCAGAGTACATGCAGGAGGCATGGCAGAGTGGGAAAAGCTTAGACTTCAGAATTAGGAAAAACTGGGCTTGAATTTAGACTTGGCCATCAGGGGCTGTATGACCTTGGGAAGGTTTATTTTTTTTCTAAATTTTAAATTTTGAAATAAATTTTGGCTAACAGAAAAGTCACAAAACTAGTGCAAAGAGTTCCTGTGTATCCTTCGCCTACCTTCCCTTAATACTAACATGATACATTTTTCAACACTGAGAAAAATGGTACATTTTTGTATAGTGCTATTGACTAAACTCAGACTATAACTAACCAACAGACTTTCTTTGAATCTGATGGTGTTTCCTCTCCTGTCCTGTACAGTCCCAGGATCCAATCCAGGTTCCACCTTGCATTTATTGTCATATTTCTCTAGTTTCCTCTGCCTGGGACAGTTTCTCCATCATCATCATCATTATTATTATTAATTTTATGATCTTGAAACTTTTAAATAGTTCTAGTCAGTTATTTTATAGAATGCCCTTAATTTGGGTTTGTCTGATATTTTCTCCTGGTTACATTAAGGATGTGCATTTTTGGCAAGAATATACACAAGTGTTGTGCCCTTCTCGGGCCATCAAATCAGAGGGTGTACAATGTGAAAATACCATATTATTGGCGATGTGAACCTTCTGCTCTTGGTTAGGGTGATATCTACCAGGTTTCTCCACTGTAAAGTTACCATTTCTCCCTTTGTAAATAATAAATATCTCGGAGGAAGTACTTTGAGACTATTTCTCCTCAAATTTTCACCCATTAATTTTAGCATGCATCTGTGGGTCTTGCCTGCAACAATTAATGTTGTAGTTTTCTAATGGTGATTTGCTGTTGCCCTCATGCATTCTACGTCTATTAATTGGAATTCCTCTATGTGGAAGACCGTCCTTTCTTCTCCATTCATGAATTTAATCATGTTTTCCTTGGTATCATAGGGATACGTGAATATTTATTTTATTCTGTAGGTCATAACACAACAATAATGTGATATACTTTTTTTGCTGAGATTGTTCCAGCTTTAGCCAATGGACACTCTTTCAGGTTGGCTCCTGCACACTTTTGACATGCTCTATCCTTTTTTGAGCATTTCCTTACTTTTTAGCACTGCAGAATGCTACAGGCTCATCTTGTGTTTTCCTGCCCCAGTCTTGGAATGATTAAATAACTAAATCTACAAGGAGCCCTGGTTCCTTTTATTGGAGAATCATATTTAGAACTAAGATCTGGACGCTAGGTGTGCTCATTACTGCTAGAGTATCATTGCTGCTAGAACCTCTCAATAGATAGAATTCGGAAATATGTGTATGCATACTAACCCATGCATATATATATCTCTCCATTTATTTCTGTATCTGTGTATGTATATTGTATATTTTAATATGTTTATATTTATCTAGACATATTTTATTATTTTTATTCCTATATTTATATTTATAATATATAAACATATATTGTAAATTATAGATATATTTTAATATGTGTTCATACCTAATTCCAATCCAACACAACTGGGTTTATTATTCTAACCTTTTTTTGGGATGTTATTTAACCTTTCTAAGTCTCAATTTCTTCTTCTATAAGATGGAAATAATAACTATAGTTTAGAATTTGAGGAAGGTATGGTAAATTGTAAAAATGGTAGATTGTTTAAAAAAAAGAAGCTCTTCCCTCCACTGTGTCGATCCCCATCCTATGTGACTTGCATTGGCCGGTGGGACTTTAGCCAAGATGATGCAAACAGAGGCATGGAAAGCACGTGGATACTGGGGCTTGCTCTTCTGCTGCTTACAACCCTGGGATCACTCCATGAACAAGCCTGAGCTAACCTGCTGGAGGATGACAGGGCATGTGAAGGGAGCTTGGTTGCCCTAGCTGATAGCCTACCAATCCCTGGCACATGAGTAAGGTCATTCTAGAGTCATCTAGCTACTGGCCAAGCCACCAGCTGACCCCAGACACATGAGAGAGCCCAGCCAAGATCAGCCAAGATAAACCACACCAGAGAAAGAGCCCAGCCCAGGCATAGAATCATAAACTGAAAAAATGGTCACTGTTTTTACCCATTTAGTTTAATATGCAGCAAATACTAACCCATACGGAAGGATTAGAGTTGATGTATGGAAAACAAGTGAGACAGTAACTTTTTGCAACATGGGCTCTCAATAAGTGCTGCTTTTAGTTGCTGACGTTGTTGTTATTTTTAAGAAAAACCTCACGTCCTGTTTGCCCCCAAATATCTTCCCACCCGATCTAAGTTAATGAACTGTATTTGCTCACTGTTGGAGCCAGTCTCTTGGACCAGACCAGAGCCTCCAGAAAGAACCACTGTTACAGTGTAAGGCTCTGTGCATTTCTCAGCTCACACGAAGGCAGAGACAGAGCTCAGGAGGGACGGGGCATGAGTGGAGGGAGCACCGTGCACACTGGGGATGGAAAGTCCTTTATCTGGTGTTGCCTAAGGGTACGGGGAGCCTGGCCTGGTGTAGGGAGGAAAGAGGGTGCAGAGTAGGAAAGCACAAGAGTATCTAAGCAGTCCAAATTTAGCCTAATTAACAGATTTGCCTAGGGCTGACCCCGAAGCAGAAAGTGAAGCCTAGATCAGTCTGCTTTCCTCCCACCAATAAGGTAATGATGAGGTTGAACCACCGGTTCTCAATGCCATAGAAGAGATTCCCAAAATAGATGGGAGTTAGACAAAGAGACCTCTACATTTTTTACCTCCTCTGAGATTCTATTTCCTTAATGACCTGATGCATCTATTTAGCGCAGTTTTATCCCTGCAGATAAGTTAGTGAGCTTCTTTTTCTGCTAGTTGTGATCATATTTCTATTTAGTGGTGAAGGTGCTGAGAACCATTTGCTGAAATAACTCGCAAAGGCACAGTTGCCTTGAGCAGCAGCAGGACAGATGGCCACCGGACGGCAATGGGCCTGGCACTGGAAAAAGGTCGGCACTCTTGGTACAGCTGGGCGTGGTCTTCTTGCTTCCCATGGAGGACGTTCTGTGTAGTAACTCACCATGACGTGTGAGGTTCTCCCAGCTTGGCTGCCCTTCTACCCACACATACAAGGCTCAGCGCAAACCTCTGTTACCTTTGGAGGCAATCACCCATGGTCAGGTTGCTACTGAGTCACCCATTCCTAGGAACTGTGAAATCACGTGAAATTGTCAAAAACCACAACCAAACTTTGAGATAGGCCTCCTTTGGCAAACTTTGGTTTGGTTCCTGTATTTGATAACAAAACCCAATAAGCTTCTTTCTCTCTCTAGACTAGATTTCTAACCTTGGTGTAGCAAGCAAAGGGGGAGGTTTGCGTCATTCCTACTAGATTCAAGGGACCTGACAGAAAATAGAGTGGGAACTTGACTTTTAGTCTACAGAGGTTTTCACTACTAGTTTGTGTGTATATGTGTGTGTGTGTGTGTGTATAAAATACCAAATAGGAAAATACCAAAAAAAGAGGGAGGGAAGAAAGGAGGGAGGGGGAGAGAGAGAGAAAGAGAAAATAATATTTAGCCAATGTGTCATCACTTAAACAAAAACCACTGTCAATATTTGGTTAATCCATTCAAATTTTCTCCTGTGAATAGGTTTATTTTTTTCTTCCATAAATTAATTATAATACATTATATTTGATGCTATATCCTGAGTTTTTCACTTAACATTATAGCACAAATATTTTCCCCTATAATAACATATTATTAATGTCAAACATCAGCTAGATACAAAGCTATCAAGTGATAGTTCTTATAGCTCACCCACTCTTCAATAATTGGGAATTTACACTGCTTATGGTTTTTTACTGCTAAGAACAACGTGGCGGTGAAATTCTGGTGTAAGAAGCTGTTTAGTTCCCTCTCCCCCATTATTTAAGATTCCTTAGAGTCTCACTCCTACCTCATATAAACCAAGCGCCATCACCATCCATATTCACTGTTGTTGAAACCTTATGTAATTACAAGCCTTGTCCTGCAGGTAGACATGCCTCTGTGCCAGTGAACCAGAGGCATATGGACTAGGGGCTCCATTTGAAAAAGAACCCAATCTTCTTGGGACAAACAGATATTGATATCCCTGGTCTTTGAGCCCTGTCGTCTTTGAACACTGATCAGCCATTAGTGGTGCAACATTGGTAGGATACTGAAGCCATATTGGCTCAACGTGGAAGATTTCTGTGATTAATTATTGATCGGTCATGAATGAGGAATCAGGACATGGCAGTCACACACATGCCAACACCTCTCTTAGTATCCTGGGTTTTTCTGTATGTAGTGTTTCCTTTATAGCTCCTACAGACAATTTTATTTAATGTATTATATGTCATTTATCTTTTGAAAGAGGACAGATATGGTCAGTGAAGTCAGGTGGGTGACTTCCCAGAAGCTTTCCAGGGGGTATTTACCTTGGTGAGTCATTAACAATATGGCTCTCACCCTCAAACTTGCTAATTCAGAAATGAGATTTTTGTGAGCCTACCAAGAACAGATCTTTCTGCCAGGTATGGACTCACCATGATCAAATTTACAGAGACTGATGTATAAACCAAGGGACACAAACTATAATTTTCAAAGAGAACTATAATTATCACATAATTTGATAACTATAGTTATCACGTAATGCTGTTATTAACTTGACTAGAAAGTACAGGTCAGAATTTTCTTATAGGCAGAATCACAGAATAAGAGTTTTCTTATAGGCAGAATAAGAGGAACTGAGCCAAGTAAAATTATAAGTTACTTAATGGGCAACTAATTAAAGCAAAGGTCAGTTGCCTGTATGACTCAAATGCTTGGTTGCCTCAGAAGATGAGCCTGGTACTTTCACAGTGAGGCTGTACTGCACATTTGTATTTGTTTACTGCCCACCTCCCCTACTGGAATGTGGAGGACCTTATCTGTCTCATTTACTACTTTGTCCAACCTAGGACAGTGTCTCCTGAGGACATAGAGGTGCCCAATCAATATTTGTTGAGCCAATGAGTTTCAAAATACAAGTTGACCCCAAATACAAAGTGATTCTCCATTGTCCAAATGAAATGGATCCCCCCCCTAAGTTTTGTGCCCAATTTATAAACATTAGAGGATGTAGATGAACTGTTCAAAAGTTTTATTGCAAGATTTTATTTATTAATGTATTTTCACAAATAATATATAAATTTAAAGGTATTGGAGTTTTTCTATATCCTCACATTTTATGAAATAATATCATTCAAACCCTTCACATCCATCTTCAGAATCATCACTAAATCATCTTTTGGTTTCTGACCCTATCAGCTTCATTTATTCCTCAGCTGTTTGAGGTACAGCACTTTTGGAATCCTTGTATAACGCTGGCCCTGCAATCAAGGGTGACATGGACCAGGGTGCCCTTGTGTTTCTTCAAGGTGACTTTTCATTCTTCCATCCCACCCATTTTCAGTTTTGTTGTTGAAGTGTCAGAGTGCAGCATTTTACACTTCAGAGCCTAGGGTTGTGTAGACAAAGGGAGATGAGCTCCTGTAGTAGCCAGTCGCCAAGATGGCCTCCAGCACCTGTCACCTCCTGGGCTTCCTGCACTCGCGTAGCACCCCCCACTCTGAACAGGACTGCCCTGTGTAACTGACAGGGGAAGTGATAGCGCATGACCTCTGAAGTTAGGTGACAAAAGACATTAAGACTTGCGCCTTGCTTCTCTTGGATCACTTGCTGCGGGGGAAACTAACTATATGCCATATTGTGAGGATACTCAAGCAGCACCACAGAACGGTCCAGGTAGTGAGGAATCAGACCTCCAGGTAACAGCCACACCCACGTGCCAGCCATGTGAGTGAGCCATCTTGGAAGCAGGTCTTCCAGCTCCGGTTAAGCTTTCGGATGACCACAGATGAAATGGACATCTTGACTTAGGAGAGACCCAAGCCAAGCCAGCCAGCTAAGCTGCTCCAGAATTCTTGATCCACGAAATCTATGTGAGGTAGTAAATATTTATTGTTGTTTTAAGGTGCTAAGTTTTGGGGTAATTTGTTACTCACCAATACTAATACAGAACCCATTTGCACTGCCTATAAGCTAAATAACTCAAGAGCTTAACAACAATTAAAATGGGGGAAAATGTAGGGGTTCCTAAGTGTTTTCACCTGTTTCTTGAGTTTAAAAATTACACATTTGCGGATAGAAGCTTTTACAACTTAGTAAATCCATTGTTCCCTCTGCATCTATCACTGTCTGAAAAAGGCAGTTGGTGGCAGCCTTCTTTGTCCTCATCATTAAAAGACTTGGAGATCAGTCAGATGCACCGCAGTTTATATCTTACTTCTACCAAGTATTGACTTGCCCAGGGTCATACAGATAATTAGTGATACTGTATCTCAGTTTTGTCATCTGTAAAATGAGAACAATGATACAGTGAGTGTGGGAATTTCATATCTGTAAGCTTCAAGTTTAATTTGGTGCTACACATTGCTGTGGCAAACACATAGTAAGTAGGTGCTATTTTTATTGTTATTTTCATTTTTGTAGTTATCATTATTTATTTGACAATTTCACTGACAATCAAAATCCAGAAATCTAGTTTCAGCCAACTTTCCGTAACTCAGTTTTCTAAACCCCCCTTGCTGGTCTCCATTCTTCATGAACCCTCTTGACCACGAGGCAGAATCTTGTATGTTCTTCTCATCAAGGATTTTTATCTGAAAACCTTCATTATTTCACCCTTCCCTGGATGGGTAGAAGGGGAGGAAAAAATACTTCTAAAGTAATTTAGCATGCAGTCTGCAGTGTGGTGGGAATGTAAATGGATTCCTGTTGTGAAGCTTAGCTTGTGAGCTATACCTCCATCCCAGGGAGGTTTTCACTGAACCAAGAGATGTCATAAGCAGTCCTTGGTGTAATAATTTAATAGCAAATCCCTCAGCAATAAGTCTTCAAGTAAAATGGACGCTGACTATCTATCTGTCATATGAAGATTCAGACACTGATGTAATTTAAAATGCTTTCAATATTATGGACACAAACATATGCCTTTTTATTTCTGAAAGAATTTCCAGAGTGTTAGATTAAAAAAACGAACAGAGGAAATGAAAAATAAAATTGTTTGTTGTACCACTGCCTAAAGATAACCACTACTATCATTTTGCTAGATTTCCTCCTACATTTTTCTCAGCATATGCATGATTGTTTTTCCATAGTAGTGACTTTGCTGGACAGTTATTTCATTTTGCATCCTGATATTTTTCTCAATTAAAATAATAATAGTGAACATTGTTCTTTCTACTCTAATTATTCAGATTGCTTATGATGAACTTGTATTATATTATAATAAAATTCATTTTATTTTAGAAAAAAATGAAAAAACTTTACCATGCAGGTAACTTTATTTATTATTTGCACGCAATCCAGCAAATAGCATTCCTTTGTTCAGCAAAATAAAACCCTTAAGTCTTTGAGCACCAAATGTTTGAAATTATCATAAAACAGGTTCTAATTTGGCAATGAATTCAGGAGATAAAAGAGATTCTCCTTTAGATAACATCGATAGCTTTCTAAAATATTTATCTAGTTAATATTTTACTTCCTGCCTGTGCATCTCTCAAACTGTAACACCCCACAGAAAATAAAAATTTCTGCATTGGGTTAAGATTAACACCTATAGAAATCTGTATTTGCTAATTTTTGAGCAACTTTTTTTTTTAAACTAAACTTTAAATATGGATTATGTGTTTTATTTTCTTAGTAAACTAATGGCTTCTCAAATTTAGACTTCATTATTTCATTAAAAAATCAGTATGAGTCATCGTAAATAAGTCAGGACTATGATTGACAGTCTACCTAGAAAGGTTAGGAAATTGGGGATGATGGACCCCCCAACCCCCAATTATTGCCTTTGTTCTTACAAGTGTGTTTAAATCTCTTCCTGTTAATTTACAATTTGAAAGGTGGGTGAAGAGAAGAGTTTGAAAAATAGATTACTGTCTTCATTAATACAGGTTTGACCTACAAAGTCTTCACGTACTTAATGATTAAAAACCAAAGTACTAAATAATAAATTATAAGAATTTATAGGAGTCATCATCTTGAAATTAGCTTACTGAATGTTCTTATCATAATAAATCTGAGTGGGTGTCTAATTTAGTGTTAGCTGACTAAAATTATATGTTGCGGGCAGGAAAAAAAAACACTTTTGTTTGAAGACAAATGCGGTGAGTTTAATCACAGGTGATCTGAAAGGCACCTATCTTTTGCTATATTCACTCTGCAGAAACTTTGGTGAAACTGGTTGAATGAAGATCGATTCCAATTTGTAAATCTGGCAGACAATAAAATTTCCCCAAGCACTTCAGTGATGTTTGTGTTAACACTTCCTGCACGGAGCTGTAGCCCATCAGATTCCAGAGACTGAGCTAACCAAACAAGGAAGAGACAACCTGTACTCTCCCAAGTTCAAGTCTGTATAGACTTAATCATTTTCAAGGCTTAAAGGTGTTTTTGTTTGTTGATAGGAGTGGAAGAGAGAGAGGCACCACCTCTCCCCGCTTCTATGTCTGCTTCCTTCGCACTGTGGGCATCAGAAAAGATAGCCTAGTCATTCAACAGTTGTTTCCTGGGCTTCCACCCTGGGTCAGGCAGACCCTGTGCTAAGCCCAGGGGATAGGGGAAAAATTAGGGCTCAGTCCTTACCCTCATGTAATTTAACTTAAAGTTTTCTATGGAAGGCAGACTTGGGAACAAATCAATTAAAATGAGCTTTATATGGAAAAATAGGTGCATACACAAGGTACTCAAGAGGAGATCGACTAACTTTATCTCCCATGGGGCAACGCCGGTAATTAGGGAAAGTGTCCTCCAGAAAGAGGAAGACAAATAGGAATATCCAGGGAAGATGTTTCTGGCAGAGGGATCAGCATATGAAAGGTGTGCACGGATAGAAGAGAGTCAGTCTGGGCCACTAGAAAGAATACTGTTGGGGTATAATGGGCCAGAACAGAGTGAGAAAGGATGATGATAAAGACTTTGGTAGTGACCTCATTGTGAAGGGCCTCGCAGCAGTCCTGGACTTAGTTTGTAGGAGAGAGGGAGGTACTGAAGGCTTTAAAGCAGTAAGAGGATTGTAGTGACTTTTATTGAAGTCTGTTCTCTTTCAGTTACAATGAGAAGCAGACATATAATTCAGTGACTTTTTTTTTCAAATTTAGTATGTCATGAAATAGAATAGAAATATGTGTGTGCATATATATATATATATATATATATAAAATACACATATTCATGAATACACAGATATGCATATACAATTATGTGTTGCTTAAGGACAGGGATACATTCTGAGAAATGCATCATCAGGTGATTTTGTCATTGTGTGAACATCCTAGAGTATACTTACACAAACCTAGATGATATAACTTACTACACACCTAGGTTATGTAGCCTATTGCTCCTAGGCTACAAACCTGTCTAGCATGTTACTGTACTGAATACTGTAGGCAATTGTGACACAATGGTAAGTATTTGTGTATCTAAACACAGAAAAGGTACAGTAAAAATTCAGCATTATTGTCTTATGGGACCATCATTTTATGTGTAGCTCACTGTTGACCAAAATGTTGTTATGCAATGTATGATTGTACTTAAATAATTGATACCAGGTACACAAAGACTTTTTGCAAATCAAGAAGAAAGATAGGAGCCTTCTGATAGAATAATGGGCAAAAATAATGAACAGGAAGTTCATTGAAGAAAATTGACAAACATGAAAAAATTCTCAACCTTATTTTTAATTCATGACAGTGGAAATTAAGCAATGAGATACCATTTTGCACCGTGACATCAGCAAAAGTTAATAGGACAGATAACATGTCGGTGAACATGTGGAGTGTAAAAGGGCATAAAAAAGAAGAGTTGTCCTGAATTTGATCTGGAATAGAACCTTTTTTTCTTGATGCAATTCACAACCTCATTCCTGATAAATTGCTTAAGCAATTTTCTGATAAACTTTAATGGGATTAAGAAATGTTCTGAAAAATCAGTCACCCATCTACCCAGCTGACTGCCAGTCAAGAGTCCAGTGACCTTAAACCAAATGCTACTTTCTTTTTGTATCTGGCCTAACGTTGACTATCTTCTCATTCCATTTTCCTGTAAAACGTCTCCACCAAGACTGAATCTTTGCATCGATCTGCTAGAGGCCTTTTCCCTACTAGTAAAGTTATAATAAAAATTTGACTCATGCTCATAAGTAGATGTTCTAAAAAGTTTTCCTTTACAGGGGAAAAGAATATACACTATTTACAGGCGCATAAATTGGTTTTGGTTATTTTGAAGAGCAAGTTGGCAATTTCAACCCAAATTAAAAATATGTTTTGATCAAGCAATTCCATTCTGCACCAGAAAATACAGAAATATTTGAATAAATGTGCCGGGTCACCCATTTAGAAGAATCGGTGATTTTTTTTTTAGCATTAATTTACATACATATATGCACACACATTTATTTATTTATTCATTTGACTTGTTATATGCTAAATTCTTACCAATAGGGTAATGTTTAATTGAGTTACAGTTTTTCCATAGTTTTAAATACCGTATGGGGAGAAAAAAGGAAAAAGAAAGAAATTAAAGACATAGATCTATATACACACTATGTATGTGTGTGTGTGTATATATATATAGCGTGTGTGTGTATGTACACACCAATGTGTGTGTGTGTATATAGGCTGCTAGATGTATATATACATATATATATTTTATATATATTGTATATTAAATATATAGTGACTGTTCATGATATAAAGTTGAGTGAGAAAAAGCAAATTGCAGAACAATACATGTATTTTTATACCTTTTTTTTTTTTTTTAAAGACAGCTATACATATGCCTGAATATTTTTGTGTGTACTTACATAAAGTGATCTAGGATTGAGGTGACACACATTAACTGTGAACAGTGGTAGCTACAGGACCAGAAGCATGGAGAGCAGCTTGGGAGTTGGGAAGGCTTTGTGGAGGAGGGAATTTTCTTTTCTTTTCTTTTTTTTCTCCGTATGGCTCTGTCATGTTTGGATTTTTTTCCCAACAATAGGTACTATTAACATTTTTGAAATTAAAAAAAAAAACACAAGAAGGAAAAAGGGCCAAGATCTCAATTTCACAAACATAGTTGATGAGGTGGCCCCTGAAAGACAGGACCCCTGTAATGTGAGCTGTGGAGGAGGCCCGGCCAGCTCTGCAGAGGAGCAGGATGAACTGAGAAGCCGTTCAACTGACTCTACCAACTGTTTGTTTCCCTAACAGAAAGCTGGGCCCGAGAAGCATGGGAAGGGAATTGGGAAAGGGAGGAATGAATTTAATTTTTCACCCCCTGCTGTTTTTCACCCTTCCCCGCCTCCCTGCAATTTCTAATTAATTAGAAGAAGAGCCATGCCTTCCAGAAAAGAGCAGATGTACCTTTGGGAATCTCACCAGGAAGAAGTGGGTCTTGTGGTGCAAAGGAAAAGCTTTTTTTAATATTAAAAATTAATTAAAAATGGAATGTGTTAAAGCTCGACTTTTATCATTAGCACCCATTCCAGAGGACCAATTGCTGTTAGTAAAACTTCAGGTTTTTTCTGTCGGTACAGATTTGGTCTTAAAATGTTAGCATGCAACATTTTATGGGTCAGTCCTTAAAACTTATGATCTTCTGTGATTCTGTTGGGTTAGGAGAAGGCAGAGTCATACTGTACTCAAAAATTTGTCCATGGCCTGCCGTGTCGGAGGTCAGACCCACTGGCAAACAGAACATTGACAGTTATTGATCGTTGTTTTCAAAGGATAGACATTGATAGTTGTTTTCTAAGGAAAAAAGTCAATCGGGAGGCAATTTACTGTAATGTAACATTGAAAATTTCCTTTTTGCTTTTCAAAGATGGTATTTCCATCTCTTGTTTTTACTTACTTATAAACAGATGGTCTTCAGGTAAACACACTTCTTCTCTTGCTTGAATGAGTAATCATAATGAACTTTATGATTTGGTGACATATCCTGACAGCTGCAGCAAATAGCTCTAATGGCTTAAACAGCATTTTCATGAGTAAACTTTTTAGTTTGTTCTCAGAGAGAAATTGAAATGAATTCCCAGCCACATAGTAGCATTATTAACAAATATATAAACATTCGGCTAGAATTGTGGGATCTGAAGTCGCTCCCATTCTTATGCCATCACCCACATCCTAAAATGTAGATTTCATTAGTTAACATTTTTGTGAAATATTTGTTTATCCTGTGCTGTTATAAGCATTTATACTATGTGTCAATTCCACCATAATAGGTGCTTAATATTAATAAATATTTATAAATCAATGAATGAATGAATGAATGGTAATTCGTGAAAGTAAGTGAGGAATTCCCATGCTTTGTACCCTTTGGATATAACCCCTGTTCTGGGCACGTCCCATCCAGTATTCTGATGCCTCACATAAGACCTATATGTGGTAGGCAGTCAATGAAGTTCACAATGCATTGGCTAGACTTTGATTTATTAATCTATGCAAATTCTCTGCCATTCAAAAAATAAAAGGAAGAAAGCATGTGCCAGACATTGTTCTAAGAGGGAAAGATACAGCTAATAAAAGAAAAGTCTCTACCCTTGTAGATCTTACATTTTCCGTAGGGAAGATAAGGCAATGAACACAAAATAAATACTTAATATAATTTCAGGTAATGATAATGTGCTAAAAAGAAATGTTCTCTCTGTCAATAATGGGAAGTACATGTTGTATAATTCTCTACCATACTGCCAAGTGTGTGGATGTTCATGAGAAATGTCTGAAAACCAGCTAAAACTAGGTAGTTGTAGTGACCAAGCCCAGACTGTTGAAGGAGGATTTCTCTGCTAGGTTTTATCTATCATCTATTTATCTACCTATTAATTTGTTCATATTGTGTTTAAAATTGTTTTGGGCTCCTACTGTCTGTTAGATTATTTTTTTTTTTACATGAAAACATATACAGAAGTTGACAGAGAGTATAATTAACTCCCATGAACCTACCCTGCAGCTTCTATAATTATCACGTGTGGCCAACGTTTCATCTCTGTCCCACCCACTTCCCCCACATCTGATACTTTACAGAAGCAAATCTAAGACAACGTAACTTTTTACCCATAGATATTTTATTATAAGTCACTATAAAGTAAGAGCTCTCCAAAAAAATAAGTACAATATCATTATCATACCCCAAAAATAACACAAATTATTTCATATCATTAAGTATCCAGCAAAGGAACATATTTCCAGTTGTTCTTCAAATATTATAAATGTCACTTTTTATTTGTTTATTTGAATTCTCAGATTTTTTTCCCTTTAGCTCATTTCCTTCTTTTGATTTTCCGAAAGTTGGTTGAACACTTGCTCTGTTAAAAAATCTAGATATTGTTGAGAGAGGTAAAGAAGAAAATAAATTAAATACACCGTGTTTCCATGTTCCCATGTTTTCCAGTTAAAGTTGTAACATCCGGTTCAAGGCCAGAATTGCTTTCTGGTAGTAAACGTTTGAGAAAGATTTGGCCGCTGTTGGTATGGGTGGATGTATTACTCAGGGTTCTCCAGGGAAATAGAACCAATACTACATGTATATATTCATGTGTATATCTCTCTATATATCTTTATGTATGTGTTCATGTATATATCTCTCTTTATATAATCTATACATGTGTATATATAAAGAGGTTTACTATAAAGGATTGACTCATGGGATTATGGAGACTGAGAAGTCCACACCCAGGACAACCCCTGGCATAGCTCCAGTCCCAGTCTGAAGGCCTGAGAAGCAGGAGAGCCAATGGTGTAAGTTCCATTCCAAGTCCAGGTCCGAGTCCAAGGGCAGGAGCAGACCAATGTCCCAGCTCGAAGGCAGTCAGGCAGACGGAGCCAGTTACTTCCTGCTCAGTCTTCTATTTTATTCAGGCCTTCAGGAGATTGGATTTAGTCATCCACACTGGGTAGGGCAGTCTCAGTTTACTGATTCGAATGCTGGTGTCATCCAGATACACCTTTATGGACACACCCAGAAATAATGTTTAACCCAATATCTGGGTGTCCCATGGCCCAGTCAAGTTGACACATAAAATTAACCATCACTCTAGTGATGTTGAGTGAGTTTTAACTTGGAAATAGTGAGTAGACACTCTTAGGACATATTTTCCTTGGTAGATTTTTTTTTTTTTAATCAAACAGGCATCTCAAGAATCTCTCAGCCAAGTGTTCTTAACTATGGACCTTGATGAAAGGCCACTGGGAATCTAGAATCTTCTGAAATAATATGCAACATTTTATTCCATTAGCACTTTTCTGGAAACAGGGTCCTTGGCTTTCATCTGACAGTCTCTAAGGGCTTGTTGGCTGATTTAGGATCACTGCCTGAAGCCATCACTGGTCCTCATGACCTTTCAGCTTTGTGGCTGCCTTTTGTGACAAGGGCCGAAGAGTGAATCTCCCAACTGTAGGCTCTATCCAGGCAGGCACTAAGTCTGTTTTATTCACTCCATGTCCCCGGAGCCCAGCACAGTGCCTTACACACAGCAAATACTCAGTGAATATCTATTGAGCCAACAAACCAACCAACAAATGAAGGATGAATTAATGGATTAAAGACTGTATCCATTTTCTATTGCTCCATAAACAGATGAACACAGACTTAGTGGATTGAATGATGGCTCTCAAAAAGGTATGTCCACATCCTATAAATGTTATCATACAATATGTGGTCTTTTGTAAGGAGACTGGCTTCTTTAACTTAGCACGGTGTTTTCCAGTGTCACTGTGTTGTTGTATGCATCATCACTTCATTGCTTTCCATGGCTGCATGGTGTTCAGCAACGCTTTGCCACATCTTTGCCGCCAAACCTGTCCCCAGTCTTCCCCCATCATGTGGCAGTGTGAGGTCACTTTCCTGCCATCGATGTAGACTTTTGGACATCCAAGCACCATGGTTGGGAGGATTTGGCTTTCTAACGCCAGGCTGGGCGCAGCCTACAGAATGTAGCTTCAGGCTGTGGTCACTGAGGTCCCACTAGGCACAGCTCTGAGACTCCCGTTAGCACAGGGCCTGACCCACAGGAGATGATCACCGAATCTTGAATGAGTAAAACAGAGCTGTGTGGCTATTTCTCTCAAACTCTATTTTGTATACCTAATGATTTAATATGTTAAAATAAACACTCCACATTTTAAAGTGCTAGAGATCGTATGTATGTGCAGATGAGTGTATGTTTAGGAGTTGGACTTAAGATACAATCAGGTTTTTTTTTTACTTTCCTTCTTACTCTGTTTTTCCCCCTTTCTCCCATTTCTCTAACTTTTATTCCTTGCCTATCCCATAAATGATGTAAGAGAGCTTGTAAGACCCTTACTGAATGACTGACTTCTATTAAAGTAAGGGGCCCGAGACATGATTAACTTGCGATAATTGTGACTCCGTCATTAAAGGAGAGCTGTAGCAAGGGAAAAAACATTGACACTGATCAAGACATTCCGTGCTGTCTTTTTCTTGCACATCAGCTGTGTGGGTGCCTCTTGTTCCTCTGTCCTTCAGGTTAGTAAAACCAAGACCAGTTGCCGAAGCTATGAGCTATCAATAAAAGTTAACGTACCACAGAAAATTAGAAGGGGAACAAAAATCACTTAAGTGTTCAGGGCCACCAAGGCACCAATGCATCCCCTGTGAGCTGGTCGGCTCCTGGCGGTGTTTTTGTTTCCCTGGCTTGCAACTTAGCATGATTTTTCTAAGTAAATGGCAGTGCACACAAATCAAGGACGTTGGCAGTAAACCAGGAATACACTGTTCCCAGCCATGGGCTCTCCAGGGAAGTGGGGACAATCTGTAATGTATCTTGAGGTAGGGCCATATCCAAATTACTGGCCTTTCTAGTTTTTCTTCAAATAGGGTCAATAGATGACGACACTCAGGGTTAGGGAGCAAACTCTTCCTTTGGTCTAAAGATTCCAGCTGTCCCCTGGCCACAGGCCTCATAAATGTTACAGCCAAAAGGCTTCAAATTTGTGATTTATCATAAAAGCTCCTACTGCAGGCTGGACCTGGTCTTGACTCTGAGCTCAGTGTGGAAGGACAAGGGTTGAGCATCGGAGAAGGGCTCATTCCATTATGTACTTGGGTCACTAAAGGTGTTAGTGATGAGAAGAGGGGGTCAATGACAAGAAAAATAGAAAGGACGAGACAAAGAAAACTGCAGATAATCTTCCTGGCATCCTGATCATCCAAAGTAAAGCAAGAACTTTGGGTACAAAGGAAAATTGAACATCTCTGCTTAGTTAAAAGAAAAAAGAAATAACCATCCCCATACATTTTCATATCACCTGCTATTTTATGTATGTATTTATTGATATGCTCTTTGTTCTAGAAAAATTTGAGGTTAGGCACAATCTTTCACACATACTGTCTCACTCCATGATTGTTCATAATCTGCAGCTATTATGGTTTCCACCTTACAGATAGGGAAACTGAGACTCAGAGACGTTAAATGAGTTTCTTAAAGTCCTAGAGCCGGTAGGCTGTGAGCTGTACATTATAGAACTAAGCTTTTCAGACTGCTAATCAGGGGCCCTTTCTGAACCTCCTCTCGCCACTGTAAAATGAATTCCAGACCACTACATGTGCGCCAGGCTAGTTCTAATCAAAAAGATTGACCACACCAAGAGTTGTTAGTATGTGGAAGAACCAGAGCGCTCATCGACTGCTGGTGGGAATATAAAATGGAACTACCACTTTGGAAAACAGTCTGCCAGTTCCTTAAAAAGTTAAACACACACATATCATATGACTCAGCGATTCCACTCCTAAGAATCTACTGGAGAGAAATGAAAACAAATGTCCTTACCAAGGCTTGTCCATGAATGTTCATAGCAGCATGATTCATGATAGCCAAACGCTGGAAACAACCCGACTGTCCATCAGCCAGTAGATGGAGAAACAAATCTGGTCTATCCACGCAATGGATGCCACTCAGCAATGAAAGGAGACTCACTACTGGTACAGTTAATAACACGGACAAACTTCAAAAACATGCCAAGTGAAAGAAGCCAGTCACAAAAGACCACACGTCATATGATAACATTTATACGAAATTTCTATAGTAGAAATTTCTCTAGAGTTCTAAGGTAGAACTATAGAGACAGAAAGCAGAACAGTGGTTGCCTTGGGCTGAGAGTGAGTGAGGGGGTTCCCTGGAAACAGGCTGAGGGAACTTTTTGGGGTGAAGAAAATGGTCTAAGACTAGATTGTAGTGCTGGTTGCACAACTAGATAAATTTACTAAAAATCACTGAACTGTATGCTTGCAATGGTTAAATCGCATGGTATGAGAATTATACTTCAGTAGAGTCATAAAAAATGAATTCCAGGACCATTAAGTCAGCTGACTGAGCCAATAGCTATAGGATATAGAAAGGTTTTCCCTAATTGTACTTAATAAGCCAAATGCTGCTACTGTCTGTCCACCAGTTGAGGAAGCTTGACGCTTGAGATTGAAGAGGAGGGGAGAAGCTTGGAGCCAAGGCTGATGACAACGCTCATTGTGGCTCATTACATATGTCTGAAATTCACTTGTCCCACACCCTCAGAAAGTGACCACTGGGAGTCTATCTGGATGGAGAGGAAGGAGCTGTGGCTGTTCTGGTGCTTATGTCACTTGGCTGTCTTGTGGACTTTTAGTACGTCTTTGCATGTCTAAGAAATCCACACTTCTTTTTTTCTTTTTCATTAAAACACACCTGCATATAGACACACATACACACGCACACACACACACACAATTTGTAAAAAGTCAGAAAGTCAAATTTTTAAAGGCAGAAAATAAAAATGACCCTGTGATGCCATCAATCAGAGACAGCCATTGTAAATATGCATATTTATTTACATTAGTTTAGATTACAGTGGTTTAGAGTGTAATTATCTTTACGCTAGTACAGATAAGGAAAATTATACATAAATTTTAGTCAACCGTCAGCTGTCTTATTTGGGCCCTGTGGACTCCGTGGTAGGTAAGGTCCAAGCCGTCCTGGGTCTTGAGGAAGCCAGTCGAAACAGCTCTCCCCTGGCACCCTGCCTGGAAGGAAGACACTCGGGGGTTAGAAGGGGATCCAGGAAAGCCCAAGAGTTGGTTTTGACAATTTTCAGTCACTCCCAGTTGTGTCCAAACACCCAGGCTGCAGCATGTCTACACCACTCACAGTGGGTTCTCACAGATTATGTTCTTATTTGACAGTTGCCTCGACGACAGTCTTTAACACAAGTTTGTGCACAAGAAGTGCATACACCCCTCCCTCCCTCCCAACTCGTTTGGTAACAATTTAGATGAAGGATGCAAAATAGGATTCATTTCACAACCCAAGTCTGGTCAATCAGAGCAGCTGATTGAAGTGGTGTGTTGAAAGGATTTTGAAGCTGCACATGGCACGTTGGGAAAGGATGTCATGATAGATTACTGATTCTGCTGTATTTCTGTGGGTGTGGGGAGTGGTGGCCTACTTACAGTGCATCCCCTCACCCTGATTTAGATGAACAAGAGCTGCTGAGTGGTAGATTTCTGTTTTCTAAGTAACAATAGGACCTGCCCCCACATAGGCTCTTAGCAGAGCCAAAAGCCAGTGGAGGATAGACTCAGCATTTTGCTTTCGAGTGAGTTTGTGTGTGTGCATTTATTTCCATCTTACTCATAGGCTCTCTTTTCCAAATAACTGAGGGGCCAGCACATTTGGAGAATATGGCATTTATCATGTACGTCATTGCCTCAGGAATCTGTGTTTATATGGGCTTAAAGGTTTTGAAAGCTGAGTGACACAGATCAAAGTCTCCCCACTGATCTGTCTTCCAGTCCTCAAGGGGACTTCTTACATCAACTACAAACCATTGATCAAAGTATCTATCTGTCAACTGTCTGTATGCAAGACCAGGCCTAAGTGCTTTGACAGGGCATGACTTAAACATCAGACAGGAAGGGGGAAGTTGCTTTACTTCTCTTAAACCCGAGACTCTGGACAGCAGGTGATTGGCTTCCTCAAGGTTCTCTGGATACACATCTAGGACTCTGGTTTCTGGTTTGCCTGATGACCCAATTTCTCTTCCACTAAATGTATAGGCACATGTTATGTCTGTCCATTCTAAGAATCATGAGTTTTTCAAACTTTAGAATCACATGGGTCCGTTAAAGGACATCTCATCTGACCTTCCCATTTGATAGATGGGAAAACTAAGGTCCAAGCTTGAGTGACCTACCATCATGGTGATGGCCAGAACAGACACAAAGTGTCATGATTCAAGATTCAGAGCTCATTTTTGTGTGTCAGATTGGCTCTATATGCTGTTAAAAAAAACAAAAAAAAATCTGATCTTTTAAATATGTAATTCTCCCTCTTCTGCTCCCCTCATCTCCCTCCTCACCCCCACCAATCTCATCTAATCAGCACTTTTAAATCTGAAACTGTCTGCCTGACTCTGTCTGAACACAACCTTTAGAGTCTCAAGTGTCCCACCAACCAGGGTCCCTTAGACTCCCGGTTGTGGTTAATTCTTCCAGGGAAATTAATTTCAAGGTAGAACAGTTAAAAAAAATTATCCCCAATTGTACACAGAAGTGATTCAGTAAATATTTGTTGAATATCAAATGAATGAACAAATGGCATTCCACGTTGAATGTAATAATTCCCAACATTCCTGGGGCTTCTTTTTTTTTTTTTTTTAAATGAGGCAGCCTGGAATAATAACCCCAGCTGCTGCCATAAGACAGGAAGAGAGGGGCTTTCTTCCCTGGTGGCTTTGTCCTTGTTCTCGTAACCTGTATGCACTGCTGAACTTCCTGAATAACCATGTCACAGTGGCAGGAGGGATTGGGGTGAATTTGAGCCTGGATGCCTGGATTAAAGCCTTGTTACAATGTTTGCAAAGCACCAGGGGAACAACTGAATGGTTGGCGCAGGCTTTGATGAAGCTCACGGCTGTGTCCACCAGTTTCCGATGCTTCTGCACCTGGGTGGTCCAAGGTGAGTCCTGTAAGCCACAGGTGACTCGCAGCCTCCAAGGAGCCAGCTCACCCTTGGATGCCCCTGGAGCTGTGGTGACAGTGTCAACCCCAAATTGAGGCTTACCAGGAAACGGACCAGGAGGCAGGCTCTGAAGAAATGGCTATGACCAGGTTGCCTGGGCCACTCCTTCCTAGCCCCTGGACATGTTTTCTTGCAGACATGTCCTGGGGAGAGCCTGGCTGTGGCTTTGCAGCCAATTCCCAGAGGCCACTCTCTTTAAAGGCCAACCTACAGAAATCTGTAGCCCATGGCACAAATCGCTGTCAACTCTTCTAGCCAGCCTTTGAAGTGTGTAAGATGTTCTATTGCATATCCGCTGAGGCATTTAAAAGGAAAGAAGGTAAGATCTGCTTAATTTGCAAGTGCTTTCAGAGACAGTGCAGCGAGGTGGTAACAGTGCAACCTCCAGAGAGTCAGGCTGTCTGGGTTCAAATTCCAGCTCCGCCATTACCAAGATCTCTGTAAGAGCTCAGGAAGATTTACTTAATTTGTCCAAGTCTCAGTTTTCTCATAAGTAAAATGGAGATAATCAAATAATGTAGGGGAGGCCAGACGAGGTGGCGCACACCTCTAATCCTAGCACTTTGGGAGGCCCAGGCAGGAAGATCGCTTGAGGTTCAAGACAAACCTAGACAACACAGTGAGACCGCATCTCTACAAAACCTAAAGGAAAAAAAAAAATCAGCCAGGCTTGGTGGCACACGCCTGTGGTCCCAGCTACTTGGGAGGCTGAGGCAGGAGGATCTCTTGGGCCCAGGAGTTGGAGGTTGCAGTGAGCAATGGTGATGACACTGCACTCCAGCCCAGGCAACAGAGTGAGACCCTGTCTCTAAAAAAAAAAAAAAAGAAAGAAAGAAAGAAAGAAATAATGTAGGGGAAATGCCTGTTGCAGAGTAAGCACTCAGCACTTTTATTATTAAAGCTATTACTAATATCATCATATGAGAATAGCCATCTTGTTTTAAAAAAGGGCTTTAAAGGAGATGCCAGGTTTAGAGGCAAGACAGTGAGTTAGAGGGGAGAATAAATAGAAGGTGGTGTCACACAGACCTGGCATCCGTGGCCTTGAACCAGTGCATTAACGTCTCTAAGTCCCAGTTTCCTCATTAAAAAAAATAATAATTAAAATATAATACCACAGGGCATGGGGTAGGAATTCAGTAAAGGTCCGTTTTCTTTCTCTTACCCTTTTGCTGTCATCTCACGTGTGCTTGGAGCCAATGCCCGTGGCTCTAGGCATGCTCTGTCCCCAGCCGCACTCTGAGCTCGTCTTTCTCTGCCTCCCAAAGCCACCATCTTGGCTGCCATTGCAACATCAACATTTACCGCACACACGAATGCCCCCTTTAAGTGCTGGTCCTCTTCTGTTCCTTGGTCTGGGTCTTGGTTCCATGTGTATTTTCAGTTTGGGAAAGATCTGAGGCATGCACTTACTATCTATGTACTTTTCTGCATGTATATTATGCTTCAATAAAAAAGGTTTAAAATCTATTTTAGATAGATTAGAGATTCGAATACCACTAATTACTGATCTGTGGTTCCTAATTGGAATTAAGAAGGGACTAGCTCCTGTTACCACAGTTCTGGCCATCACCTTTCAAGTTTACTCTCTCCTTATACTGATTTTTTTTTAATACTGGCACAAATATTTACCATCTAGCAGACGAGGTAAGAATGCACGTTGTTTAGCCATTTACAACTTTGGGAGATATCCATTCATTTAAAATACTTGGAGGGCTGTTTTCTTTTGCCAGGCCATGTGTTTAGGCCGTGGGAGTATATCAAGTTGTCGTCAGAGATGAGATCCCAGTCTCTCTGAAGACTCCATTCCAGTGGCACTAGCAAATGGCTAACTATCCACAGCAATGAAGGTAAACAGTGAGTCTCACTAAAGCTGTCAGGAAAGGAGGTCCTAGGTTGGGGGGGGCACTTGAGAGCTGAAACTTGAACAGGCACGATCTTGGGTGGGTGGGAGGCTGGGGTGGAGGGAGAGCAGACCAGAGAGAAAGGACAGTATTTGCTAAAGCTGTTGAGTCCTGCTCCCACCAGAATGTAGTTCTGGTTCTGCCACCTACCAACTGAGTCACTTTCAGTAAATTATGAACCTTCCTGAGCCTGATCCAGTGCCTGCCTAAAGCCTACTCCAGTGCCTGGTACGCAGGAAGATTTGATGTTTTTAATGGCAAAATATGTCTGGACATTCTGCACTGAGGGTTCAGATGACAAGTGACTGAAAGACATATCAGCAATGGAAAAATTGAAACACCTTCAGCTGTGTCTGTGTGCAGAAAATATTTTTGGTTTTTTTGCTTGTTTGTTTTGCTGAATGTCATGACTTAGTAAGGCCATCATGGGATGACAGAACATCTACCCACCTGTTCCAAGCATAACCTCCTACACAGGCCAAGTGCATTGGCCAAGACTCAAGACTAGAAGTGATTTCCCCTGAACTTTCCTCTAGAAGGTGGTAAATGATCCCTCAAATAGGCCTCAGAGCTCCTCTTCGAGCATAGAGATTCAACCATTAAAAAACATGCCTTTGAACCATGAATGTGAACCCCAGTGACTCCCCATTCCATGAAGACCTGTGAGGACTTGGCGTCTTAAAGGAATCTCCCCATACCCCATGCTTCTGAGAAAGTTATTCATTAATTTCCAGCAAGATGATGCAAGATGATTTAGCACACTGTCTCTTCCTGCCTCGCCCCCCCACCCCGCCTACCCCAGACTCAGTGGATTCTGAAGAGGGCATGGGGCTGGCTCTCCACTTCTCCACTTTGAATTTAGTGATGGTAGAAAGATTGCATGAGATTAAGCAGCTCAGAAGACCCTTCCTGGGAAGAGCCAGCTCTAATTTCATTGTTGGATGTTCACTGCTTCTTTAGGGCTCGACTGCTCCTGGTAAATCAAGTAACAGATTTCTGTTAAAAACCCCAGTGTGCTGGGTTCAGTGACAGCCGTGTTGCTTTGTAAGCCATTCTCCACCTTTATTGTTCTCCCAGTATATAAGAATTTTCTGGTGTCTATTCCGAATTAGTATATCTCTAACTTTCAAACATCTGATCTGCCCGGCTGAGACGACAAAAAATAGCAACTCAATTTGATAGGTTCTTCGTTAAGGGGGGGAGGGTGTTTTGATTACAACTAAATCTTTTTTTTTTTTCTCTCTCTCTTCCTGGCTGTATGGAATTCATTTTGCCCCTCTTCCTGACTCTTCATGTTCCTTATCTCAAGGTAAGTATCTTCAGAACCTCAGTACGTTTTACCAGCTACCTTTTATAGAAAAGCAGCTTAGGAAGGTGAAGGCAAACCCGTAAGCAACACTTGGTTTTTCTAAGCCACGGTGGCAATTTCCTGCTCCATTACAACTCTGTATACCCTTCCAACTTGCTTGTCAGTGTCGGCCCTGCATGTCCTGGATAATCCTACAATTGGTGACAGGGTTATTGACTCATAGGTTTCTAGGGCATCTTACTCGTTTTCTTAAAAAATGGATTCTTTCACCCTCTTATTGCTTAGTAGAAACTTATTCTAATTCTTTCTCCTGATACTCTGTAGCCTGTGAGTACCTGGGAGTAATCACCCTCCCTTATCTAGTCCTACAGATTTGTTTTGTTTTGAGTTACGGCCACGTTAGGTCTCCCACCCTCTCTTACTTTTATAAACAGGCTCCGTGGTAACATACACACTGCAGATGGATGGCAGCCAGCGCGCTCTCTTTGTGCTGAGGAAGTCTTCATATTTCAACTAGTTTACGTGATTTCCTTATGTATGCTACCTTATAATCCTTTTATAAATTTTGGCTTACATTTTAACAACAGAGAACACTTAAGGTCTCCTTTCATTTTTTTTTTTCTTTCTATCAGCTAGCTTTAAAAGCAGGTCTAAAACTTCTTGTTTTAAGATTACACCCACCGTACCTCAGTCTAAGGGAGGGCTGTTTCCGGCCATGCTCTTCCTCCTGCATTTTTGGTTATGTCTGGATTTTCCTCTTCTTTCTTTTGTAAAAAGGATGATTTTCCAGTACTCTCCTATGACACAAACCCACCAGTTCTCTGTTGTAATCAACAAATAGATTTTGAATGTTTGACTTTTTATTTTTTTATTTTATTCTTTTAAAAAAAGGAGTTTCAAGGGTAAGATCTGCTGTCTTGTGAATGTCAAAGAAGTTTCTCCTTCGTCCCTTTCTTCTCTCTCTCCCACTCTCTTTAATTTGTTAACGCTTTCGACTTATTTTGCTTTAGATAATTTTCAAAGTACTGCTTCCCCTAGAGATCTCTAAAAGGCAGAAGTTCTGGCTATTAAAGATTTGCCATTCCCAGAACAGCCCAGTTAGGGTACCCTCAGGTTATTTATAACTGGATTTTATCTCAGAAAATTAACTAAAAGAAGATTAACCAAAAATCTAAAGGAAAATGCCTTAAATACCTCATCTATTATGCCGTGCTCAAACAGATATTTTCATCTTAACAGCCTGGCAAACCCAGTGGAATGCTCTTTCTAGTTTGGGGCATAAAATAAGATAACGCTCTGAATTCCTACAGGAAGTCTTGTAACTCTACTTAAAATTAAGGCATAAAGTGTGAAAATGTGAGTTTCCTGTGTATGGTCTTACTACTTTGCCCGTTAACTTCACTGGTTCCTATTTCTGCTGGTTTGAAGAGCCCCACGACGTTTAAATGCCTCTTCTAGAAACAAATACTTTTCCTCAAAAGCCCTCCCAGCTCAGTACTAAGTCGTGGGCTCAGATCAGTAAGGAAGAAGGTCTTGCATTTAGACATTTCCTTCATCTTCTGATTTACTCAAAGGAAGGAAAAAGTCAGAGAAGTTAGTCCTACTTTATCTATCTAGGACTTTGTTTATTATATTCCATTTCAGGCTGATTAAAAGTTGAAGTCTTCAGGATAGGATGCAAGGCCCTCCCTGCCAGGCCTGCCTTTGTCCTCCCTCTGGCCTGTATCCATCCACCCTCCTCAGCCATTCCTCCAACATCCCAGGTGTGCTCCTGTCCCTGGGGCTTTGCCTTTACTGTTCCTTCTGCCTGGAATGTTCTTCCCATGGGCTGTGCCTCTCCAAATTCATGGCTTTGCTCAAATGTCACTTTCTCAGTGAAGCTGTTCCTCACCACCTGGTATAGAATGGCAGCCTGCGTCCCTGACCCCTGCATCCTCTTCTTCTCCCCCTGCTTTATATTTCTTGTGGCATTTATTTGTGTCATATTGACATAGACATAGATATAGACATATATGAGTTTTTTGTTTATTCTCTCACCCTCTAGAAGAATGTAAATTCGTAAGTATGGAGATTTTTGTCTATTTTGCTCACTAATGTATTTCCAGGGCCTAGAAGAACACTCAGTAAACAATTAATAAATATCTGCTAAATGAATGAATCTAGAATTATCCCTGGATGTATAATGTCCAACTACCCTCTACCACACAGAAACACAGATAGTTTGATACACATTTTACAGCTAAGCAAAACAGTCCAAAAAGTTAAATGACTTGCTTAAGGGCCCACAGAGTCAACTGGATGAGGGGGAGATTTAGAACCAGTTCTGCTCAATTCCAAATCCCCTCCTCTGCCTGTTAGATGGCGGATGAATCAGACTTGTTTTTATAGGCTTCTGAGGACCCTTTCTCGTGTGTCCCTGTTATCAGAAAGGGAAGCCCCTGAAGACAAGGCTGTCCCCGTGTCTCTCAGCATGCCTGGTACTGCCTCAGAAAGTACCTGTTGGGGTTTTGAGTATCTCTGCCTGGCTTCTTGAGCAGCTGTCCTCGTTGAGGGAGGCAGTGTGGCATGATGCTCCAGAGGGCAGGTTGTGGATGGCAGTCCTGAGCCTCACTTCCTCAGCTTCCTGACCTGGGGTGGACAGCTTAGCCCAGAAGTGGCATGCTGAGTGGTCGCCAATGCCATTGAAGAGTGTGGGCTCGGCGGGAAGACCCCTGGGTTCAGTTCCTGGCTCTGTCATTGAGTAACTGTCATAACTTTGGGACAAATTAACCTCTCTAAACCTCAGTTTACTCTTTAGTGAGATGGGGATGATTAATAATCATAGCTCCTTTATAGAGTTTTGGGGAGCATCAAGTGAAATAATATAAAGGGCTTGGTTTATTCTCTGAAGCACAGTAGCACTTAATAAATGTTAGCTATTATTATGTTATAATTAACACCTATTTCAGAGGGTTGCTGTAAAGACAACGTGAGATAACGTGTGTGAAGAGTGTAGCACGGTGCTCGGTACATGTAGGGGTTTTGTAAATGTTGTCAATTTTATTCCTTAATTTCCTCTCTCTACCACTTCCCGTCAACACCCGGTAGTCTGGCTTCTACTGCAACCATGCTAGTGAAATCGCTCTCTTGAAATTTACTGGAAATAAGTTGTAATGTCTATCAGCCTGCCCCTATTTCTGGGGGCAGAAAAACCCGAGGAGGAAAATCAGGGAGGTTGAGTGCAAGGACCTCAGCCTTCAAGGTCATAGAAGTAAGTTTCAGCACCTGGAAAAGGGGCTGGTAGGGCTTGCTTGCCAGGTTTTTGTGACAGTGTAGGAGTACGTGAAGCTGCATCTCAGTATGAGGGAGAGCAAGTACTTGGTAAACTGTGGCCCCTCTCATGATGACCGTGGTGATGGTGAAGGTAGTGCTTGCTGTTCTTTTGAACGTCTTGTTTCAAATTCCCAATTTGTTTATTTGTGCCTTAAGGGCACGATCAATGGCTCATACTTTTTCAGGATCTCCCCCACTTCCCCAAACATCTAATACCACCCTGCACATAGTGTCCATTCTCAAAAAAAAAAAAAATTGCCAATTGATCTCATGATCACTAAATACAATTTCTGTCCAAGAGGCAACATTGTCGTGCCTAGAAGTAATTCCTAACAGTCTGGAAGCTCTAGGGTCTTTTGTATTATTCTTAAGTGTAAGCCTCATATTTTTCTAAACATTTGGAAACCTGATGCAATGATTTTAGCTGACCAAGAATGTATATAAAAAAGTAGATACAGTAAAAGAGTCAAAACAGAGAAATGACCCCAGTTGATGGTACCATATGCAACTTGCCAAACACTTATACTTGTGAGTAAAAAAACTGGGGTCTGTTTTGTGGTTTATAATCTTACAAAGATGTTGGATCAAATTGGGCATCAGAAAAGACGCCAGTACCAGACAGAGATGTCTTTGCTGCATCTGCAGTTTTCTCTCATTAACATGAAAACACCTTACATGGTTGGAAACATCTAAAGGCTATTTTTTATTTTATTTTCCATTACTTCACTCTAATGCTTTAACCCGTACCTGTGGAAATTAGACTGTCACCTGCTTTTAGCATCCTGTTTTCTTTCGTGTTTGTAATGAAGCCCTCTGGGAATTATGCGATTACAAAAATGAGTTACAAATCCTCATTCAGTATACAAAAGTATATCGCTGCTTTCCTTCTCTGTTTAAATAGTCTACAAAACAAGAAATAATTAGTCAAGCACTATCGGTAATTAAGCACATAAGATGAACATTAAACAAACTGCAATCTTGCATCATTTTGAAGGTGGATAGGCAGGTTTTCGCATTTGGAAACCAGCCAAAATGCCCATCTTCATCCCCTTTGCTCCTTATTTATTATCGGCGAGGGAATTCACTTGCCTAACTCGCTGATGTACTCTTGCCAGTGGTCCATCTGAGAGTTCATGTACGTGTGAACAGCTATTTTTTGACAACACTACCACTGGGAGACGATAATTTCAAAGAACTTGATATATCAAGTGGAAAGACAAAGTGTTTTCCCAACACAGGAGCGTGTTTCTAAGTTGGGATCAGTTCATGATTCAGAGAAATGCTCTGCCTTCTTGTATATGACATCAGCTTAGAAGTAGCTATAGGACCCTGTCTCCCTTTTCCCCAAACACTTGTTCTCATTAGGAGTCTTCCCCTTCAGGCCCCTGGAGCTTCTTGTAAAATTTTGTCTCCATAGTCGCTGCTTCCCAGGCAAAACCTGAAAAATCTTGCAGTCTTATTTAGTCAGGTTTTTATCAAAGACCAGAACTTCTTGAAACTGATTTATAGATTTTGACCAAAATATATTTTCAAGGAACATCAGAGGGTCAAAGTTCCCCATCCATTTAGACTGGAAAATTAAATATTCATTGAACAACCACTTTTGGAGTGCCAGTTATTTGCTAGGTTCATTTCAAGGTACAAGAAGGAATAGTCCATACCTCAAAACAATCACTATCTAGCTTTAAGATCAAGACTATTTGTGACTTGATGTAGAGAATTTTTGTCATATTGCATTACATTCTTTCTAGTTCCATGGTATGAAGTCCAGATGGACAATATTTGTACATGATGAACTGGGTCTCCATTAATCACTCAAGAAGTAATAGAATGATCAGTGATTTTCCTTCTGGCTTTTTTACCCTAAAATGGTTCTTCTGTTCAGATGGTTTCTATAGTAACTCTATGGATATAGGCATTTTCTTCTGGAATTACAAGAACTGGCAGTGAATAGCATTCTCCATCTTATCTGTGATTTTTATTATTAAAGATAAGTGTCGTAAGGCAAATATTTCCTAACATGTGTATGGTATGTTACAGTTTTTAAAGCCTTTGACAAGCATACCTATGGAGCCAGGACAATATTAGTATTCTCATTTTATAGCTCCTGAATAACAGGTTCAGAGAAGTTAAGTGCCTTGCCCAAGATGACACAGCAATCTAACAGAGCCAAGATGATCTTCTGTCCTCTATTTCATCACCTGTGCCTCCTGATAAATGACCGTATGCACCAGTAGAGGTAGAGAGAAGGGTTCTATTGACACTGTACATCTTAAATATCAAGTTTTTACAAGGCCATATACTTTTTTTAACGTTTGGGCATCCATGCATTTAGCAAAGATTTACTGAGTGGCTGCTTGGTATGTGTGACACAGATCTGAACGAGGCATAACCTGTCCTCCAAGAACTTGCCCCAGCAATGCTAAAGGGTGAGAAAGAAACAGCAGAGCTGAAAGAGGTATGTTTCTGTGGCTGCTCCCAAAACAGGGAATTGCAACTAAACTGAAGGCTTGAGGACAGGAAGGAAGCACCTTAGTGGTTCACCTTTCATTTTATTATCCCCAGAGCCCAGAAAATGGTAGGGGTTCAGGAAAAGCTTATTCACTTGTTGGAATGCACTACATCATGCCTGCAACACACAAAAGGACTCAGAAAATAGTGATAAAAGTTGTTGTTGCAGTTGAAATTACTTTAGCCTCACCTCTAAGCTTTGTGAACTGTGGCCTGCTACTTAACACGTCAGGATCTCTTTTTCTCATCAGTAAAATAAAAATAAAACACCAAGTGCAATCTAGTGGTATCGAATTGGATCCTGAAGCAGGGAAAAGACAATAGTGGAAAACTGGTGAAATCCCAATAGAATCTGTTATTTACTTAATAACATTTGAGGCATTTATTCTTGTACAATGTAATGTACCAATGTTAATTTCTTAGTTTTAACAAATGAACCATGGTCACGTGAAATGTTGACATTAGGGAAAAGAGAAGAAAGCATATATAGGAACTCTGTGTACTATCTTTGCAACTTTCCTATAAAACTAAAATTATTCTAAAATAAAAGTATTATTTGAAGGAAAAAAACACCTCTCCATGGTGGTAATATAAATTGTAGAGCCATTTTGGAAGACTTGATAAGGCTATCTACATAAAACGCAACATAAGCATTTTCTGATCACCTAGCAATTCCACTTCTAAATATATGCCTGGTTGAAATGTATACACATGTTTACCAAAATACAAGTACGAGAATATGTATAGCAGCATTGTTCATGATAACTCAAAACTGTAAACCACCCAAATGTCTATCAGAGGTAGAATGGATAAATAAATTATAATAATTTCACACATGAGCACACTACTTACCAATGAGAATGAATGATCTACAACTAAATCCAACAATATGGATTAATCTCACAAACGTGGTATTGGGAGAAAGAAGGCAGATACAGAAGAGTGCATCCTATATGGTTATAGTGAGTTCAATAAAAGGCAAAGTATCCATATATTAGAAGTTGGGATAGAGTGGATGGGGGCATGAAGCAGGCTCTCATATGTTGGTAATGTTCTGTTTCTTGATCAAGGTACTAGCTATATTCAGTTTGTGAAAATTCGTTTAGTGACACATGTATGTTTTTTGCGTTTCTTTTTGTATGTATATAATAATCCAGTAAAAAGTTCACAGACACACACAAAATCATATCTCATGGTTGTTGAAAGGATTAAAGAAAACAATGAATGTAAAGCATACTCAATGCATTTCATTTATTTTTCTGTTCTTTCAACCCGGTGCTACCCAGTCTTAATTCATACCCTCAGAGGTGCCACCAAGCCATATGGCTCTCGACTGTGTCACTGGGAAGTTGTTCCTTCCACAGCGCAGTGTTTTGTTCTTGACTAAAATGGCACCTCTGGTTCAATGGTTAGTGTCATTGGCAACTTCTGAAATGCCTTAAAATCTCTGTTAGTTTGTGGAGTATGCTAAATGGTCAATTCTTCAAGGAGCTCACTCGTGGGGGGTGGGGATTACTAATCACTCTCCACCTTTTTTTATAGATCTTGTCATTTGTAAATGCGAAAGGAGCACTGAAAAAAAATACTCTTGCCTTCTTCCATCTGTATTTTCTTTAGTAAATTATCCAGTCTTATAAATATTTGAATAACATTTGGTCAGGATAAAATCTTTCCTGTCAGCTCAGTACAAGAACACTTTTTGGCTCCTGAGACCGTAACAGTCAGATAAATTAATATTGATTTGTTAGAAAATAGTTTTCACTCTGTCTAAACATCTTATTCTGGGCTCTTGAACCAAAATTATGAATTTAAAAGCAGCAAAATAGTTCTTCACAGTTTTCCCAGTGAAACTAATTATGGGCAGATTGTGAAAAATGTATTGGATGCGATTTCCAACATAGAGTTCTGCTAACCAAAATTCAGAGAAACCGGAGGCTCAGTGTCTTGATTTATTTGAGCAAGTTGCAATTTGGTAGACTGGAGAATTTATGTAAATAGTTTTTACAATTTCCATAGGGATAACTCAATACATTAATATCTCAAGAATGGCAGAAGATGAAGGGGGAACCTTTTTTTAACTGATAATTTGATTTACCTAATAGAAGGATCAGATTTTTTTTCCTCCTTACTTAGGTCTATATATTAATATTAAAGAACAGCTCACTTATCTGCTACATAAATATGCAGTATGTAGAGTTTGACTGTATTTAAGCTTGGCTTTTAATTACATCCATATATAGGGATAGGGATGGAAAATTTTTTAAAAAGAGAGAGAGAAAAAGAAGAAAGTAAAACATCCCCCATATACCCACACCCATTTTAAACACTTGGTATATTTTTTTCTTTTAAAAAATTGGTTTTTTGCCTTAAGAAACTCTCGGTACATTTAATGCATTCTGTGTCCTACTCTATTTATTCAATATTATATGAGAAATAAATCCTAAATGTGATTTTGAATGGTGGCTTGGCAAAGATACATTTCCTCTTCTTTTGGACATTTAAGTTGTTTCCAGTTTTAAATAACACAGCATTGAACATCTCTGTACAAAATTCCTTATTGAATTGAAAGTCAGTTGAAAGTCTTAAGCTAGATGCCTAGAATTTCATCTCATATCTAAACTGTTTTAAGACCCTTGATACATATTGTCCAATTGCTTTCCAGAATGTATGGAAGATATTATAAAGAAAAACATATATATAGAGAGAGAAATAAATGTAAATGAAAGAAAAACATATCTAGAGAAAAAAATATATATATATGTATATATAAAAGAATCTGCAAAGGCAGCTATAATTGAGCACAAAGAAAGACTATGAAATTCTGGTTCCTACCTACAACAGCTGTATGGTAAAGAGCTTATTCAAAGTCCTCCCTTTTTGGAAAGCATCATTAGAGTGTTACAGGATGGTAGTGCACAGCTATAAGGTCAAGGCTACTTTTTCCTTGAACAAGTTCACTAAACCATCTATAATGTGAAAGTAAATATGAAATTCTTAAAGTTTATAGAGTCTACTGGGTTGAGAAGGAGGAATTTCAGTTTTTATATTGTCAAACTCAACCTTTTCTGAAATTGGAAGTGACAGTCTGGCCCTGTGTATATGTGTGTATATATACACACACACACACACACACACACACATCCTGAGTCTAGTGCTACGTTTGGGGAGTGAACTATTTTCTACCATAGATTAAGCTGAACTAGACCATATGTCAAAAAAGAGTCTCAATGTCAACTTAATCCATTGTCAGAGCTGTAAAATGCTATTTCATTATACAAGCAATTCCCTTGTGGATTTCTCCTGACTTTCTATGCAGCTCAACTCTATTTTAATCTGTTGTGGCTTTTTTTCCCTCTCTCCCAACTCCCAACATTTTGGAATCATTGAGTATATTTGCTTTTAAGGCACCTGTTTGATATTTACACAAATTATGAACGTAAGGTAGGAATGAAATGAAGGCAGTAGCGTGTATTTAAAGAAACAAAAGGAAGTGGCTGGAAACACCTCAACAACTTTCCAGAACACTTCGGTCATTTTCTTTGGAAGTTGAACAAGTGGCTGAAAATCCCAAATTCTGTTGCATGACGCGTGTGTAGGTGTGAAAGGGTCAGATACAATGATACATACACAGAATCCATAAAATAGTGTGTTTCAGTTCCCCCAGGTCTTTTAAAGATGAGGGTTTTCCAGATATGACAAAAGAAAAGAAAATTTCCAAATCAAAATTCCCATTTGCCTTTCGGGGTGTTGAATTTTCTCCACATTTGCGCAATTAAGGGTTTTGCTGAGTGAGCTCAGGACTCTGTCTCTTTAAGTGTTTAACAGTAATTGGTTCATGTCCTGGTGTTCATTGAAAATCCTAGACATTTCATGTAAAATCTTCTTAATGAGGGGATGAATTTTTCATTCACATTAGAAAGCTCACTCTGACAAACAATTTCTAAATAAAACTTTGGCGACATGACATCCCACATTGGACTTGACAGAGAGGACAGGTGCATTAGAATATAACTGTATGGCGATCCTTCAAGCTGTCAGCCATGAATATTTTATTTCTTAATGAATCATCTTTGTGAAATGAACTTTCTTGTTGTAGTGTCAGTGCCATTTACAACAAAAAGCTGGCTCCTTTTAAAAGGTGAGCTCCTTAAAGATGCTGATGCCTGCATAAAATGCTTAACCCTGCCTGAGGTGTTGGGCAATTTGGGGCTGTATGTTTCCCTTCCCTCTTCTGAAAGTGACTTGAGACCTCACCTCCACTATCGAGATTACGCTGAGGAGAAAGCTTTCCTCGATTCAATTCGCTGTTTCTCTTCTCAGAACTGAAATTCCAGGTATTCACCCAGAGACAGCCACTTTGGCCCCTGGCTCCCTGTTGTTCTGAGGTGTCACTCCTTGTCTTCCCATAATTGTTTTGGGATCTAGTTTCTCACTGGTGCTATTAGCTGGTGCTAACTGACAGCTCAGGGAGCCCTTCTCAGGATCCTTCTAGATCTCTTCTAGATCTGAAAGATCGCTATAGTTTGTTAGTTTTGAGGACGAAAGGAGCTATAGTTCTCATGATGGGCTTAAATATCTCCCCGCTGATGGAGCCAGAACTTGTTTTTGTGTTGCCACTAAGAGTCGTCTGAGATGTCCCTGAGGCTGGTTGTGGAATCACTTTGCTCCTTTCTAGACACAGCCTAGATAACCAAATTGGTTCCCCCAAAATAGCTCAGGGTTAATTCCATGCCCTTTGTCACCGTCGGTACAGTTGTAAGAGGATACTGATTTTCCTTTTGTTTTTCCTTTTAATTCACAGTTTCAGCTGTGTTCTCAAGGCTGCCGAAGCAATCCTTCTGCTTGCTTGATCTGGTTTCTCTTTTCTTCCTCACAGTGGTGACCTCAAGCTTCTCCATTTCCTGCAAGCCCCGTAATCTGGCACCTCCCCTGACGGCCTTACCTCTTAATTCACTGAGATCAAAGAAACTTCCCTGGTCAGTCCTCCATACCACCTCCACATCCCCCTAGAAACTGACCATTTACCCCGTCCCAACCGACTTCTTCCCTTTGACAAGGAGATGTCCCTCTTTGAATTCAACTCTGGGGTCCATTTTCCCGCCTGCGCTGTGGATTCTACTCTCTGTCCCACCCTTCAGGAATACGTTTTAATCATGAAGATGATAGGGATCTGCTGCAGGCATTGGCAAATGACAGCCATTTTCTGTTTTCTTATGTGAAATTTTATTGAAATACAGCCCCACTCATTCGTTTAGGTATTGTACACAGCTGCTCGCACACTGCAATACTTTCTGCCCGGCCCTTGACAGAAAACATTTGCGACCCCTGATTTATACCATGGATCAGAAGCCTGAACCCTGCAAACTGGGTCCCCCATCTCACGGTCTGCAGTGTAACCCAAGTGGAATCGGTGTGTCTCAGAGTAATAATTCTTGCCCTTGGCAGTTTATGCTACACTGTTGCAGCTTCAGATATATTTTAGTGTGATATAATAACCATGAGAACTAGCCTGTGTCCACATGGCTCCACGCAGGAGAAAACTGGGCCAAGTCTGAAAGTACTAAGCAGGCCCAGAGGAAATGGAATAAGCTAGAAATGTGTTGTTTCCTTTTCATTAGGTTTAAGTGAGAATTATATTTGAGAGCAAACCCTCAGTGTGGGCAGGTGACAATTTCAGCAGGTATTTTTTTTTTTCCCTTTCTTTTAACTTGTGCAAATATAGGTCCCTGTTTTGTTTTGTTTCACATTTATTGCAATAGCTGCCACCCAAGGTTTAAAGATAGTGTTGTCCTCACCTTCAGAACCAGGGTTTCATTTGCCATCTCTGGAGAAAATCCAAACTATATGATGAATTTTCTATTACCCTCCACTGTTTATAAGTCACCCAAATTATTTGGATTAAATTAGATATACACCATTTTATGTCTCTCCTTTCAGAAAATGAATCTCTCTGTCTCTTTTCTTTTCTCTCTCTCTCCTAAATATTGGGAATTTTCTGAAATCTAAAACCAAGTGGCACAAACACATTGTATTTATTACATAATTACTGCCAGGGAGAGATACACACACATACTCTCACATTTTTTCCCCTGAGCAAAGCAATGTCATAACAGTTTTGAAGCAAGTGCACCCACAGATACATCCATTTGGTAAAAGAGGCAAATCTGCTATTGAAATGCGATTACTTAAAAATGAAAGTTCTAAAAATAAATAAAAACAAATGAAAATAAATAAGTAAAAGTCACATTTTCACATTCTTCTTTGACCTCTTGTCTCTCCAGCGTTCTTAACCCTCATTTTCTTAATGGGCATCCCTGCCTTCCTCTCTGCATCTCCTGGGGCTCTTGCACAAGTCGCTGTCTGACCTGGGCAGGCCTCCTGGCTTCCCTGAAATGGTGCTGATATCTTCACTTCCCGCCCCCTCAGCAACCTTGAAGTCGCTCTCTTTTTGCCAGAGGAGCACAATAAGAGAGAGAGAAGAGTGATGGTGTCTAGATGTGGTCTGCTCACTCAGCCAGTATCCCCCACATCCATGCTTTGCCCAAACCAGCATCCTGAGCGTGTCTTATCTGAGTACCAGCTGTGCTATTATTTGCTGGTTACGTTCTTATTCACGTTCTGGGATTTTTTCTATCTGAATACCAACCTTAGCCTTGTTTAAGGCAACAGTGTGTAAGAAATCATGGGTTTTGTGCTGTTTCGTCACTATTCAGTAAAATGCACACATCACTATTATCATAAAGACTCTAGGTATATCCCTCCACCACCTAATACTGAATCTCCTTCCGTGAGGGGAACGGACCTCTCTTTGGTTCACACTATTTGAGACTAAAAGGCAGCATATGGTAGGCCTTGTTCTTCCAAATTTTCGGTAAATCACAGGTCGCCTTTCCCAAATCCCTCCAAATGATCGCTGGTCTGTTTAACAGGGATGAAAAAATTATCCCAAGGGGATGAATACAGTGAATTTTAGACAGTTTTGCTTAAAAATGAAATAGTTTAAATCTCCCTTTATTTCTTTTCTTTTTTCTGCCCTCCCCTGCTCCATATACCCCATTTTTCACCCCTGTTATCTCAGTGCCATCTGGTATTTGAGGAACAATATGCAATTTTAGATTTAGGATCCATTATCTGTAAATCTCAGCATAATGCTTTCGACTCCTGGCTTACTCCTAGGCTCATGTCTCGCTCCTCCTTTTCCCCACCTCTGCGAGGACTCTACAAGATTGCACTTCATTAAATTATTTTTATGATGAGTTCCTGTTACCAGGGAATACAGAGTTAAAAAGGTGATCTCACTAAAAGTAATTAGCATAAGACCTGCTGGACCCATAGAAGTGACTGGATCGTAATCAATAGCAATATGATTACACCCATGCAGCAATTATAAATTATTTAAAACACTACCCCTAGGTTACTGACTAGTTGCCTTTAAATTAAATTCTCTGTCAATAATTGATGCAAAGAATTAATGTGAGAACACCTTCAGTTACTGAAACTTTTTTAAGGTGGCATAAAATATTGAACTGTTGCCTGTCATTAGCAGCTAGGCTGTCTGTTTGCTGTAACATCCTTCTTTTCTAAATTGGTCAAGAAAGACTCTCAGATCTTGAAAGATGACAAATGATTCTGAATCCACTGCTGGGTAATCTTCTAAGGACACTGAAATGTTCCAATAGAAATTTTACATGTGAAGGTAAAGAAAATAAATCCATCTCTAAATAATACTGATTATTATATGTCTTCATCAATTCTAACAAATGAATAAGCAGACTTGGGTTTCCCGACTATGTTTCAGTTCTTTGATATGGCCAGTATAAGTCAGAGGAGGTCTTAACCAGCTAAAGAAATCATAACCTATGATATTTAAGCAGTCAGTAATAATAAAAAAAAAAAACCGGGGTCTATCATATAAAAAGAATGCCTTTAATAAAGTGGGTTCTTTTCCTTGCTTAACTAATGTCTTCTGTTCCTATCTAAACATTGTAACTTGCATAACATTGTTTCCTCTTCCAAACTAATTCTCTACTAGCAACGAGAACAGTGGGATCTAGGCAATCATGCAAGAAATTCAAGGATTAGAAAGAAGGAAGAAGTCGTCCATTCGCGACCCTGGCTCCTCTCTGATCTCAGGAGGCAGGAGTGATGTAAGAGCCAAACCAAGGGCCGAGATAAGATGCCTTCCTCAGCCTGTGCACTGTGGGGGACACTGCGGACACAGGACACCTGAGAAAATGCCTTATTATAATCTAATAAGGGAAAGGATCCTTGCATGTTGGTGCGAGAGATGTCCCCACCTGTAGCTGGAGTGGCAGGCTTGCACTGTCACCCACCTGTCCAGACCACGTGTGAAGAACAGGAAACCGGGCATCATCATCTTTCTCAAAGTCCTTCCCCTACATTTTGTCCAAAGCAGCTCCACTTTTATCTGTTTTATGTATCCAGATTCTACGTATTTGAAACACAAGTTCACCTGCCAAAGACAAAACAAAACAATTTGGCCAACACTGGGCTGGGTGAGGATCCACCGTCTTCTGGATGGGTGACTCTGGGTAGACGGTTCTGATACTGTGGGACCCAGGGTCCTGCTGGCAGCACCCCACACCTCCCTTCCCTCTGTTTTAGACTTTGGTCAGCCACGATTTGGACAATTCTGCAATTAGGCCGAGGGCTGTAGATGCTGTTTCCACTTAAATGGGGATAGTCTGCTGTTTGAGAATGTTGGCCTTCTTCATTGGTGACTGCTAAGCCACGTCCTAGGCTTGGTTCCAAAGTGTGGTGAGATGTCCTGTCAGTCCTCACTCACAGGCAGAGTGGCAGGAATGCCCTCGACCCCTCCCCTCCAGAGGGGCAGGAGGAAGCTCAGTGTCTCCGGGAGCCAGAGCAGGAGCCCCTAAAGCAGACCCGAGGTCAGTGGAGCCTAGAATCAGGAGTCCCCATCTCCGCGTTGGTGAGTAAGCAGCAGTTACCCAGACATGCCAGAAAGGCTCTCCAGGCTGACGGGGCGCCTCACACAGACACTCAGCTGTGACATGGAATGACCTGCGCCAAGACTATAACTAGCAATAAAAGAAAGAGGCCCGTCCTGACCATCCTATGCCGGAAATGAGGGGTGACCACCTTCTTTTGTGTCTGGCAAGCTCCCAGTGCCACACTGAGCAGAGTCAGGGCTTGGGAAATGCCAGTCCCCTTTCTGTCCCCTCTTATATCGACTTTGAATTTCGTGAGGCTGTCACACGGGCTCCCCACATTCAGTATATTTCCTTTATTTTTAAGTAGTCTGGGTTGACTTCTCTTTTCTTTTCTTTTCTGTTGCTACTTAGGAAACCATCTCCAGGCTAAAGCAAATGGCAGAAATAGAGAGGGGCAGGGTCATTGCCAGAGACACTTCCTCCACCTACTCCTCTCCCAGACTCTGCTCGTCCACTCCCTCCCACGTGGCTGCCATTCTGATTTTTGCTTGCTGCCAGTATTTTGTGTATGGCTCTGTTTTCTTCCTTTCCTGGGAGACTCTTTTGTCTGGGGATCCCTGCTGTTCTCCAAGGGCCTTTCTAGCAGTGCTGTGAACTCATTAGCTTCCCCCTTGGTCCGGAACATGCCTGTCCTGCGTTCCCCGTCACTGTGCCTTTCTCTGCCTTTCATACTCTCCCCTTCAGCCATCACGCTGTGGTTCCCGCAGGGAAGAGGACACTAAACTCAAAGAGCGTCTTCTGTTTTCCAGCAAGCTAGAACAGAAGATTTTCTAGACGAGTCTTTCGAGTTGATGTACAATATTTTCCTGGACAAATTTGTCACCGGCTGAGCAGATGTCTTGTTTGTGATGTCCTTGAGTACCAAGTACCCCTGAATGCCACAGAATAATTTCTTTTATTATGGAAATTTGTAATGTTCATTTTTATTTTCACAGTTAGCCTTTATCTTTTAATTTTAAAAGTTATACCCCCCCACACACACCCCCCCCCCCAGTTGTTGTGTTGCAGCATTAATGGGAATACTTCGGGTTCAAGCCTTATTCCCTTGACCACTCCAACTAAGCAAAGGATACTACTGAAATGTACAATTGAACTTCAAAGCTACTGATTGTCAATGGTGCTTGAGCATGTAGATGATAAAGTCCTAGACTATTTTTTGTCTAAATTCTTGCTTTAGTCAACATTTCTACTAGTTGGAATCATATGGACTTTTGAGATTAGCTTTCTGCTCTACCTAAGTCATTCCCACAGCTGCAATCCAGCATGATTCTAATTTTTAATTTGAGTGGATTGTCTCCTTTTTTCTTTTATGAAACAAATGGATTAATGTGTTTAGGGAGCAATGCAGTACTCACACCTGCCCAGCCTACTCGAGCATGTCTCGAGGCAGAGTAAGGCTGTGGGAGGAATAGAGAGAATACTGTGGAAGGCCATGTTAAACAAGACTGAGGAAGAAGACAGGACTCAAACCACACCTTGAAGATGTTTACAAGCACACGAAGTTGACCTTAAGACTCCAAGACAGGCTTCAGTTTCCCACAATGCAGCTATTATGAGAAAAACAGTGACTAACCGCGCACAGTGCCTAACTCACTTCTCAGAATTCTCAATCAGAAATTATCAGATGACTGGACCAATTCTGATTATTTTTGTTCCTGTGGATCCACCCAGGCACCTCAGCAACGAACGAGGTGTGCAGAAGCCAGAGATCCCATCATGCCGTCGGGTGCCTGTTTACGAGAACTCTTCGTATGTCTTATCTCGGTAGTACGATTAGGAAAATAAATTCAGTGGTTTGCCTTAAATGTTTCCATGGTGAGGGTAGTTATTAGACATGTGCTAAAGTGTAATATCCGCTTTTTCAAACCACATTTTAAAGTTGATAGCATCACAGGCTTGAAATAACTTTTGAAAAGCTGGGCTTGCCCAGTTACGAGAAATAAAATCCCCATCAGTGGATTTACCTTTTCTGTGGGTTTCTTTTCTTTTCTCAATTAAGTGTTATTTAGAAAAGGACCGAGGTTTTGATGCTTGCAACATCTTCCTTTCCGATTCCTGATACCCTAGAAATGCAGTCATTCGCCGAAGAGGATTTGTGTGTTGTCTTCTCAGTTGAGGCAGAGCCTCATGCCCTTCGCTGTCTGTTCTGCCACGTAGTGGTGGTGACGGTGGCCTAGCTTTCATCTTGTGGTTTCTTGTGTTTCTCTAGTGCACCATCTGTCAACCCTGTATTTGTTGTCAAATTTGCACTGTACACAGGCAAAGGTCTATCCACCTTTAGAATTTAATAGAGGTGTTTGGAAACGATTCCACTGAAATCCTGACCAGTTTGGCAATGCAAACCCCAAACAAGAAGTAATTGTTAGGATGTTGTACTTGTACTACTATTAAGTTGCCCGTTGATCTTTAAAAAGTACATTGATCAGATAGAAGAACACAAGAGTTAAATGTAGTATGGTTCTAATAAGTTCAGGGAGTCTAACAAAAATAAGGTTTTCTTAAGAACAACGCCAACTGACTCATAGTGCCTGGCCGTACAGTTGAGTACTCTCATGCTGGGGAGTTGATAGAGCTCAGAAAGCCTAAATCTTTCTTTCACATTATGTCTGCATTCTCTTTAGGGGAAAAATAATCCCATGAATTTGGTCCTGACACTAACTTAACATCCCATGAAGTAAATACTTGATTCAGCTCTTCCTTTGAGAAAAGAACAATTCTCAAATTTTGTATAAATTTCTTTTTCACAGATGAGTAATAACCAAAGATATTTCTGAAAGGGCTCTGAGAACACGCAGGCAATTGCTCTTTATAAAAAAGATAGAAACATTGGGTTCAGAAGAAGGAAACAGAAATACTACTGGAGAAAAAAAAGTGTGTTAAATTATGTTTTTAAAATAATTATTTCCAGAATGCATTTACCCATTAAAAAAAAAGTCTCCAAATAGTTTTCAATTGTTTTCATAGATCCACTTAGTCCTTTTCAGAAACAAGAGTTTGTAGAAAGGATTATAGAGTGACTGGCTTCCAAAAGCCACTCTGTGTTTACAAAGCTACCAAAAATGGGCTGGGGCTGCAGATGGTAATAACAAGGCCTGGGGCCTGAGTTGCGTGCTCTCCATCCCTTATCACGTTGAAGCTACACCACAGTCTCACAAGCCTTACTTCCTCCACTTCTTCAGGTCAAAAAACTGCTGAGGCTGATAATTAACTTGCACAAGGTCACATAGGTAATGAGAAGCAAAACCATGATAATGACCTGGGACATTTGACACCTAAGCCCATTCTCTTTCCACGAAGCTTGATGTACTCAGATAGTAATTAATAAATAATTTCATAAGTAATCTTAAAATAAAATGTTCAAGCATTTTTGGAGATTGGATGATAAACCTAAAAAATAAGATCAGTTTTACTAATATAAAATTATACCTGTGAAATAACTCTCTTTGCAAATGTGCGTGTGAGACAGAGAATTTATACACACACATATACATATATTATTGAGCTATAAATTACTTACCATCAATGTAACATATTTTAAGGAGACAACAAACGTATGTATGTACAGACTCATGTGACCGTCACCTCCATTAACATCTAGAACATTTCCATCATCCAAGTTCCTCATTCTCTTTCCCAATAAATCCTTTACTTCCAGAGGCAGTTTCTTTCACCATAACTCAGTTTTACCCATTCTAGAACTTCATTTAATGGAAATCATACCCATTCTTTTGTGTCTGGCTTCTTTCGTTTACAACCAACGTAATGTTTTTAAGATTCACCCATGGTGATGTGTGTATCAGGGGTTCTGTCTTTTTCAATGCTGAATAGTATCCTATCATAAAAATATACCACAATTTGTTTATCCATTTGCCTGCCGATGAGCATTGGGTTGATTATATTTTTTGGCTACTATGAATCAAGCCACCATGAATATTCTTGTAGAAATTTTTTTCCACTTATATTTTTATTTCTTTTGGATAAATCCCTAGGTATGGAATTGTTGGCCCTAAGGGTGTGCGTGTTTAACTTTTTAGGATGCTGCCAAACAGTTGTCTGAAGTGGTTCTGCCATTTTAAACTCCCACTAGAAGCATGTGAGAGTTCACGTTGCTTTACATCCTCACCAATACTTGGTATTTTCAGTCTTTTTAATTACAGCCATTTCAGTGGGTATGAAATGCTATCTCTTGCTATTTATTTTGCATTTTCCTGATGACTCATGCATCTTTTTGTGAACTCATTGGCCATTCATAGATTTTCTTTCTGTCAAGTTCTTGTTCACATATTTGGCCGTTTTTTAAAAAATAGGTTGTCTTTTTAATATTGAGTTATAGGAGTTCTGTGTATATTTTGGATACAAGTCTTTTTTTTTTCATATGTACTGTGAATTTTGTCCTAATCTATGTCTTGTCTAATTATTCCTTAATGATATCTTTGAAAAGCAGGTTTCTTAAAATCTTGATAATGTCCAATTTATCTTTTTATTTTTTTTTGTCTTTTACGGTTAGTACTTTTTTTTTTTTTTTTTTTTTTTGGTTCTAAGAACTCTTTGCTGAGCCCAAGGTCACAAAAATATTTTCCTATATTTTCTTCTAGAAGTTCCATAGCTGTAATCTTTGCATTTAGATCTATGTTCCATCTCAAATTAATTTTTGTATATGGCGTGAGGTAAGGGGAGAGTTTTATTTTTCTCCCCATGTGGCTTTCCAGTTTTCCCAGCACCATTTGCTCAAAGACTAATCCTCTCCTTATTGAATTTCCTTGGCACCTTTGTCAAAAATCAATTGACAATGTATGAGTCTATTTTTAGACTCTCTATGGTGCTCCATTGATCTAATTGTTCTTTTTTTCTTTCTTATACCTATAACTACTGCATTGATTGCTGTGCCTTTACAGTAAGTTTGGAGGCTAGGTAATGTAAGGACTCCAACGTTGTTCTTTATTTCAAGATTGTTTTGGCTATTCTAGATACTTTGCTTTTCCGTCTGAATTTTAGGATAAGCATCTCAATTTCTTTTAAAAAGCCTGCTGGGATTTTATATGGTATAGCAATTGAATCTGTCAATTAATTTGGGGGAGATTGAAATCCTAACAATATTGAGTGTTAATAATCCATAAGCATGTATCTCTGCATTTATTTAGGTCTTCTTTAATTTATAAACATCTCAGTGATGTTTTATAGTTTTGAATGTGGAGGTCATACTTTTTTGGTTAAATTTATTCTTACACATTTTATTTTTTATGCTATTGTGAACAGTATCTTTAAATTCATTTTTCCAACTGTTCGTTGTCGGTATATAGAAATACGATTGATTCTAGCAAATTGCTCTTGTATCTTGTGAACTTAAATTTTATTTATTAGCTTTTTCTTTGTTTTTTTTTTTAAGATTCTATAGCACTTTCTATATGTATGAATAAAGATAGTTTTACTTCTTCTGCTCCAATTTTTATGGCTTTTGTTTCTTTTTCTTGTTTTAATGCACTGGCTAGAGCCTCCGGGACAATGTGGACTAGAAGTGTTGAGAGCAGGCATCATTGTTTTTATTCAGTATTTCTCCATTATGTATGATGCTAATTGTAGATTTTCTGTGCGTGTTGTTTGTCCGATTGAGGAGTTTGCATTTATTTCTAGTTTGCTGAGAGTTCTATTACAAATAGGTGTTTGTATACATGTTTTGTATTTTCATACTATTATTTGCATATTCTAGGGAGTTTAGCTAATGGGTTAAAAGGGTTTGCGCTGGAAACCTGACCCCAGATCTTTGGGCTCCTTGGAAATCTGGCCTGGGGCAAGTTGTTTATTTCCTTTGTGAGCCAGTTTCTCATCTGTAAACTGGAAAATGTATACAAAGACCTTAACACAGTGACTGACACACAGTGAGCTCTCCATAAATGTTAGCTATTTTTTAATATTATGGCATATATGGAAACAACAGGGTTTATATTTCCAGCATCATGAAAAACACTGATGCTGAACACTGAGACTATTAGCCATATCAGCCGCTATCCATTTTGAAGACAAGGTATGACCACTAGTTTATGGGCTGATCTTCTGAGACTTTTACGGATACCCAAAACGGCTCTACGTTTTCATATTCCACTTTTCTAGTTTTAAAAGTTTAAGTAGAACTGTGCGATCCCTGAAGAATTAATGTGCAAACTAGCATTAAGATGAAAATCTTTTATATTTGTTTTGTAGCTTGGAAAACTAGCACATGGTCTGTTTTGTTCCACTGGCTCTAAGGTTCAGGTATTAACATAAATACAGCCCATTAACACTTGTTCCTCACTGTCAGGACATAAATTAAGTCTGCAGGTGTTCCATGAAGCTGTACCCTTGGTACTAATTAAGCCTTGATAATTAGGTTTGTTAAATTCAGGACTTTAAGCTCATATTCCCTCTTCGGGTTACCAAAACGGAGATGTGCAATATACAAGCCCTTCCCCCTACTTTTTTTTTTTCCCTACAGAAAGCTTTGCTGCTCCTTCTCCATTTTATTCTTTTATTACTATTTTTTTTAAATGAAGAAGGAGTCAGTAACAAACCCTTCATCATTTTGCCAGTGTAGGGTATAAACCTTCATGCAGACCTGTACATTTGTTTATGATGAGATTAAAGTCTTGTCTTGTCCTGTTTTGTGTCAGCTCAGACACTGTAGTGGAAAGTTTCCAGCCTGGTTTCTCCATATCCTGAACATGCCTGAATCTGTGCCTTAAACCCAAATGAACTGTCACTCAAGAATGCACATTCATATCATTAAAAATTATGCACGTAATCTGCTGGGCACTCAAGTAATTTGTATTTTTTTCCCTTAAAAATGAGACATTTTCTTAGGAAGGTGATATTTGAAAATGAAGATCCTTCCTCTTCCCCACAGGAGTTTTCCAAATAGAGGTTCCAGTTTGGATGACTGGGAGGATATTTTGTAGCCTTTAGGTTATTTCATACCAGTAAACGAACTGCAAAATCATCTGCAAAAAAGCAAATAGATTTTTTTCCTCCAGTTTATCTTCCTCTTTGGTTGCTTTATAAATCTATTACTCATCAGATCATACGTTTGGCAAATGCCATTTTTCATTTTGAATACATGGAATCATAAAAACAATTCTATTAGTATCGCTTTCAATAATAGTCATAGCGATCATGCTAATGTAATAGCTTCTCTTCTTTGAGAGATATTAAATAAAATTATGTTTTTAAACAGATGCATTTTTTTAAAAAACAACAGTCTCTACTGCAGGAGACTGGTATCATACAGATTCATTCCATGTTTTCTTTGGCAGTCTCTTCCCAAGAAGACCGCTAATTAATCTCTCTAGAAGGGTACCATAGTTTTCGTGAGCATTCCTAGTTTGAAGTTTCGAAGAACATGGCCTGCAAAATGGATCACTCCTCTCTTTTCTGAGCCAACTTTTCTATCAGAGATTGCTCACATCTGGAAAGAAGTTCGCTTTCTCCTTCAAGCACGGGGTTCAAAGCCCGTCTTCCTAAGTGCAAAATGCAGAGCTCGTGAAGGAGACAAAGGGATGCAGAGATGGACTTTGAAGGAAATAGGCTGGCAATAATCCAAAGGTTTGTGGGAGGGTAAAAGATCAGAGGGTATGTGTTTACCATACAAGACTATTTCATGAAAGCTTTAGAATATCCAACACGGTACAGAATATCTTTAGAGAACCATTTTGGATTGAATTTTGGTTTGAATCCTTTCTTATTTTTTCTTCCCCCCTCTTCTTCTATTTTTTATTCTGCTCCTTCTCCTCCTCTTCCTCTTCATAACTAGCTGACAGTCAGTGTTCTAAACACAGGTGCGTAATCGAATTCTTTTGCTGCCCGGTACAGAGAAGGGATGACTTGAATTCTCACAGGCATCACCTACAAATCTGAGTGCACATCAAGCAAGCAGTGTCTCTCTAAGCCTCAGTTTTGGGATGATAAAAATCCATTCCCGCTCCATCATGTGGGGGAGCAAATAAGATAGTGAGCAACACTAATTTTTGGAGAGGCAGGAGTCCAGAGAGGGTGAGAACTTCTTGCTGTAGAGCTAAATGTTTGCTGCAGATTTAAGAGCTGGCAGTCAGTTTTTCTACATCAGAAGCTGCAGGAAGCAGGAGGCACATCCCTCTTCTGTAGAATCAGGCAGTCTGCAGCAGACCTAGTGGTGTTTGAAGCAATCTTGTGTACTGTACTGTGTCCACAACTTACTTTGCAACAAAAGCCCACTAGATGCCTTTGTATCTTTTTCAGAACTGCTTCTCTGCTGCATAATTGATATTACTGGGAGGAAAAGTGTTCTGAGTAATATTATTCCCCAAGTAAAGAGTCACCGCTGATTAATTACCTCAAGGACAAGGGGATGGTGACTTTATCTCTTCACATTGGCAGCCCCTTGTATCCTGCAGCTCCACTCAGGGCGGGGCGGAGAGGAAAGGCTAAGAGGTGGATGAAAGGCTGGGGTTAAGGCATTTCAAAATGTCACGCAGCTTGTTAGACTGCGACACTCCAGGCCTTCCCCGGTGACTGCTGCGGAGGCCTAGGCCAAAGCTGCCCCGGAGACGAGAATCTGACACCAGCTTCCCAATTTTCTCATCTGCTCTCTTGGGCTGCAACCCTCATGCCACGACTAAACCATCAGGCCAGGCTCGACAGGGATGGCAAGGCCAAAGCAGCCCAATATTTGCCGCTCAGTGAAAAAGGCCAGCTCTTTTCTTAGTGGAAATCCACTTTCCCACCCGCCATCTTCTTACAATGGAGCAAATCTGTTGTGTTTCCCCTCCCCTGCCCGCAGGCTCAGCCTTGATCTTCACAATTGTTCTTCCCCCTCCCTCTGAGTTTAGCTTCCCACCTGAAGCATAAGGGGAAAGCGAGCTGGGACTGGACCATTTCTCCCAATGCCTTGTAAAGTGGCAGGGGAGTCCCAGCTGAGTCAGGGATCCACATTCCTGGATCTGCCCTTTGGGACCCGCCGAGAGACTTAGCTCTAGGCATGTGGCTTCTTCTGGCTGTGCTCCCTCATCCATCAAGTGAAGGAGCTCGGAACAGCTCACTGTGGGTTCCTTTCTAGCTCAGTCATGCTGGGAGCCCATCGTGTTTGTAACACGGTTTGTAGAGGAAGACAATTATTCATTCAACAAACACTCATTGAGAGCCTACTGTGTGCCGAGAGGTAGGAGTGACAAGCCAAAGCATATAAAACCAGGCTTGTAAGTAAATGGAGAGAAGTACGCCCTGTGGGTGTGACATAAAACAGAGCGGGCACTAACCAAGATGGCAACGGAGTGCTGAGACAGATAAATCCTAACCAGAGATCCCAAACCTTCACGGAGCTACATAAAGAAAGAAGATTGTATGTGGGAATTTCTAAGCTGCAGCATTAACCTTAGAGAAATGGGGGGGGGGGGTGGAGCAGGTGATGCTGTGATAAGATAGTGACCAATACTAATTTTTTTTTAATATTGAAGATTTTTGGTTTTTATGTTAGATACTTTATTTCAGATGCATTAAGTTTATAAAATGTAAGCCTATAGGAAAAGACCTGTCAGTTTTAGAGCAGTTGCTTTTCTGGCTCTGTTGAAGTTCCCTGAGAGAACTTTACATTGTGTGGCCTGAGATTCCCTTCTCTGCTTCTCCTTCAACCCCAGCGGTGGGGAGCAGTAACACTGCTGACCTCACTGGCTTGTCTGAGGGTTCATAGAGATACTGATGTATGGCAGAGGCTTAACACACCACCTGGCAGGTGGTTATTAGCCAATAATTGCTTAAAAAACCAGTAAGTGTCTCTTACTGGTATTATTGATTTAACCAACACATTTTAACCAACCTACATCTGATGCCATTACTCATTCCAGTGTAGCCCACATGTGGAAGTTGGTGTGGTGAGAAGAACAGAACCCTAGAGTTAAACCTGGTTCATTCCCTGCCCACCCTTTGTTATTCACTTTTCAGAGTTTATTTTCTTCAACTGCAAAATGAGCTTGATAGTAACAAGGATGCTGAGGATTTAGGATAATGATAAGTACCAAATAGTAAAAATTACAAACATGATAGCGTCTACCATGTCCTGTTGTGGGTTCCTATGTAGTGCCACGCATTGGAGAATGTTCTATTTAGTTCTCAGAACTCTATGGGATGGGCACTGTTGTTGAAGATACACAGTAGATAAGTCATTTTTTCCCTGAGCCACATAGCTAATGAATGGAGATTCCCTGTGCCTGGTAAATGGTGAAAGCCCCCTAAGTTACAATCATAGATCATCAACACCTTTATCCTATTGTTAACATTTCTGAAAATTAGGAAACACCACCTACAAAAGGGAACAGGGGAAAAAACCTTTCTGAAGAAAACTGTTGCTAGTTTTAAACTAGTTACTAGTTACTAAACTAGCAACAGATGCAAAGTCAAATTGTTGGTAAGATTTTTCTTTAAAGCAGAAGTTGCCGATTATAGGTGTTTGTGATGTCATCACCTAGGCAATCTTGTAAATGTCTTTTCTGGGTGGGACACAGTCACTAGAAGGATAAAACACTCCCTTCCCCAGGCCAGCCTGCATTCCAGGTGTTCCTGCTATGATTAGAATGACAGTATAATTTACCATCCACACTGGGACCTTTTTGAGAGAGGCAGGGGCAGGTAATTACACTGGGACAATTGATATAAATCAGGACATCTGGTCACCCTAGCGATGATCCACACACAACTTTCTAAAATTCTGGGGCCTTTGCATTTTACCTTTTTGGCAACCTTTTTTTCTATGCCACTGAATCCTTCTCAGTTAAGTGGAGGTAAGAAAATAACCATTTTTTCCTCCTTTAAAAAAAAACACTTTTCTTTTCCTTTTCCTTTTTAGTATCATTTTGGTATCTTTTCCCATTTGGTGCCCCTGGTGGTTCTCTGCATTAAGTCTTGCCATCCTCCCCCAACCTCTCTATAGAGCACCTCCTCCTAAAGTGTCATTATAACTACATAAAATATATTTTCATTCTTTCCAGTTCATGCTTTCAACTGGAAATGTGAATCTCTGTGACTTTCCTTTTTGGGGTCAGTTTAAAAATACTGTGCAAGGTGGCCTTCAATAACTGTGGTTTAGGACTGATCTGATGTGAGGGCTTGTATGCCTGGACACCAGGCTGCTGCCCTGGGCGGGGGGATGGTGGCAGAACCCAGGGGAGGAGGAGGAGGAGAAAACTGCCTGCTAATTTCGGTTGTGTGTTGGGCCCACACATATTTGCTTCCAACTTGAAGCAAGTCTAAGGAAATTCTGCTCCAAAAAAAGAAACATAAATCAAATGACTGTTGGCCCCTGAAAGGAATCCTTGCATTAATTAGTAAAAGGATGGCGCATGAGCTTCCTTTAAGATGCGAGCCACCTGAATGCAAGCAGGATAGTCTGCTATTTGTAAAATTCATTTTAAAAAGAACTTCTTAGAAAGATGGGCCAAGGGGGCTCTCGATTGCAAATGTTAGTTGCATCAGAAGGATTTTCGACCCCAGTTATCAGAACTTGGCCCAAGTCCTTAGTGCTGGAGTCCTCAGCCTTCCCTATTCCTCCCCATATGTTAATTAATTAAAGGACAAAAAGGCCAGAAAGCAGAATAGGTTTATGCTTAGTAGTGATTCAATACATGTCTGCAGGACGGGGGATGGGTGGAAGGATGGACGGGTGAATGAATGACATAGGCTTCTGTACCTCTGTCTTCTTGGTTCGGGACCTTGGGTAAACTTGGGAGTCTGAGAGGAATCCCATGTAAGTCCTGGAACCCCAGAATTCCTCAGCGCTGCTTCGGCCTTCCAGGGACAGCTGGAGTAGCAGGAGCCACCAGAGGGGTGAGTTGTCTCCCTGGGCCCTTTTGTTACAGGGCTGCTTTGCGTTCACAGGGTGGGAGGAGGCGGCACGGCCGAGTTTAGCTGGGGAGGAAAGCCTCCTGGCCTGGGATGAGATGACTTTGTTACCCGGCAAAGCACGCCCAGCAGGAAGGGCCCTTTGATATGGAAATGTAGCCTGATAAGGATTTCCTCTCATTACTACTCTCCCGCCCCTGCCTCCCCCAGCCGGAATTCTTTCCCGAGGAGCTCTGTCATCAGCAGTGAGTTTTCTGTTTTGGTCCCCATCCCTTCACTTGTCCTCTGCAAAATAGGGCCGCTATCACGATCTAGTCCGTGGCTTCCCAATACAAATAGACCCGTACTCATTTGTCAGAGGGAGACACCGAAACCGCCCCAGGTGGCTTCAGGGAAGACAGAGGTCACCTTTGGATCAAAGTTTGAAGTTTGTCACAGTGTGGGGAGGATCTTATTCCATCAACTATATGAGCACACCTACTTTAAACTCGGAAAGTTCCTTTTACTCTTAATTATTTTTAATTACATGACAAGGTCTCTTGACCCTTTGTCACCCAGAGTGTTTTATTTATTTGCTCAAAACCAGCACTAGGTGCAGCCAGGAACATGTCAACCTTCCAGACTCCATGTGCCCTCATTCTTGTGTGTGTGTATGTGTGTGTGTGAATAAACAAGGCAACAAGTACACAAATAAGCTATTGGCAGGTGGCGTTAAGTGCTGTTTAGCAAAGACAATTTGGCAAGTTAAAAGAGGGAGGGAGCAGTACTTCAGATGGTGCCAGGAGGACTTCTCTCAGGAGATGCCATTTCAACAGAGCCAGGATGAAATGGAGCCAGTCCAGGGGAGACAGAAGAACCAGAACACCCCCCACCTTCCCCCCAAAAAAGAGGGAACAGCAAGGGCCAATACCCATGGCAGGACAAGGGTTAGTGCTTTCACCAACTACGAGGACTGTGGCCCCTGACCACAGTGAGCAGATATGAAAGGAGAGAAGGCTGGATCAGCTCATGCACAGCTTTGTAGGCCTTGGGAAGGAACTGGGTATTTATTTCATTTGTCCGGTTACTTGGATCAAGCCCTGGCGTACTAACCCTATGGATGTTTGTAGTACCCAAATTGCAGGCCAACTAGGCTTTGTAATCTTTGGTTCCTCAAAGTCTTAAACCAGGCTGCTAAGGCCAAATGTGTGTCAGCTTCACTATTTAAGAGCCAACAACCACCCGTTTGTGGCCCTTTGTGCCACGTGACTACTTTGGCCAGCACTAAGAGACAGGCACATGTACATGTTGAGGTACCAAGGGGAAAAACATTTAAAATCCAGATCCCCTTTGGTAAGAGTGGCCTTCGAGCCTCGTGTGCTCTCTGTTCAGCTGTTAAGATTGTTATTAAACTTTATGGACCATAAACCCCACAGAAACAAGGAGAGTGAACAACCATGCTATTACACGAGTGTCAAAACAGGAACCATATTTCACAGCCTGAAAAGTGCGCACAGTTGGCCTTCGCGGGTCCCGTGTGCCTTCTGGATGGCTTTAACCCTCAGCCTCTCTTGCCTGTGAGTGAAATCCACCATTTGGTACAAAGATTTCTGGAAATGATGTTCTTCTTAGATGAAAGTTCCCTTTCAGAAATCTAGGCACAGGGTCCATTTCCTGACCTCTGTGTCCATTCCACCAATATGTTTCTTACTGGGAGCACGTAGTTCATTCTTCAAACAAAAATGTGTGCATCCTAGTTAAAATGGAACAGAAAGGTTGTTCCATGTATCAACTTAGTCCGAATGTGAAGAGTCAGGCAAACAGGGGTGTGAGAAGATGTCACACACATCCAAGGCCAGTGACTGTTGAAGAAATGATTAATACCACTTGACAAATGGTACATTGCATGCATATTTCTAAGACATTCATTTGGCAAAATAAGATGTCAAGCTAATTGTAATGATATTTCTGAGGTTTTGTCTTCTTTCCCCGATACATACAGGAATGCAATTCCATCTATATTTTGATTTAAAATCAACTCTTGCAGGGCATAGTTATATTTTCTGTAATTACCTGAGAAACCCAGATGCAACAAATTTGTTATCATTTTTCCTGAATGGTGTGGTAATCCTTGGTGCTTTATCCAGTGTTTCCCTCCTTTCCTTTGCCCCTTGGAAATCCAGCATACATAGGTGACTTGCTTTAGCCAAAGAGGTATGAATGGAGGTGTCACTTCAAGGGGCAGATTTAAAAGCCAATGCATGGTGATTCAATGTTTTCTTTTAACAACATGAGCATGGACTCACATGAGATGAATCCTCCATCATCCATCATCCCCAACAAAGCCCCTGACATAAACAAAGCCCCTGACAACCTTTTCTGGACTTATAGTATAGGCAAGAATTAAGCTCTTGCTGGGTTAAGTCGCTGAGATGAAGTTATTCCTCACTGCAGCAGAAGCTTGTCCATCCTTACCAGAACAGGGTGTAACATTTCATGTTGATACAGTGTATCAAGATCTTTTATTTGCAGAGTAACATTGATGATTTTCATTCAAATAAAGTATTTTTCCCTTCATAACTAACTTGCTTGCCTGTGAGGACATGTTCCCATTCCAGTGCATGGTTGGACCCTTGCAACAAATCACATATTTGTAAAATGTGTCCTATGCTGTTTTATTAAGCATGGAGAAGTAATCTTTTCTTTTTCTTGGTGAGCTAAGTTGACCTGACCCTGCCTTCTGTGGAGATGCAAAGGTGTCAGAAATGGCAACAGTTGAAAGATAGAGAAGTTGGAGAAGATACAAGGAGAGAAGTGGGCAACTCTTGGCAATTTAATAAAATAAGACTCTTAGGACATTTCTCCCCAGTTGCAATGGTGAAAGAAGCACTACAGCATCAATCATTCTCAAGCTCATGAATCGTGCTTGTTATGAGTACAGATAATCAGCCCCCACCTCCAGGGACTCTAATTCAGTAAACAAAGGTAGAGTTTGGAAATCCAAATTATGAACAGGCACCCCAGGCACACCAGACAGGTCTGTGGACCTTACCCTGAGAAATACTGCACATAGTAGTCAAGTGTGTTGGTCTCCAAAGGAATGAATGAATGAATGAGTGAATGAATGAATAAATAAATAAATAAATAAATCTAGGTTCTGAATCCAACTGTGGCCTTCAGGAGACATGTTGCTTTGGGCAAGTCTTCCACTGTCTCTGAGCCTCAACTTTCTCATCCATAAAGTGGAGCTGACACCATTACAGTTTGCTGCCACTTAGCACATAATTAATATAAACCCTTATTTATAGAAACTGAAGAAATCCCCAAGTTGTTTTGAAGGTCATCCTATAATTAACAGAAGTGATAATGATGCTGTTAATTGGAGTCTCACTGTGTGCCAGGCACTACGCTAAGCACTTTGTGGGAGTTACTTTATTGCATCCTCACAATAACTAGATGAAGTGGTTACTGTTATTATCTGCATTTTGCAGATGACAATTCTCAGGCTCAGAGAACTTGCCCAGGGTCACACGATTAGTAGGTGGGGGATTAAGGGGTTTTCTTCTGCGTCTTCCCCCAAAACCACTTACGTGGGTCTCCATCAGTTGCGTTGTCGCTGGTGATCACGCCAGTCCCTCCTCCCTTTTGTTGGCACCTTGTTGGAGACGTGAGCAGCAGGATTAAATCCCCAGCCCTGTAATTTAGCATGGCAGTCCAGAGAAAACACCTTGTGGAATTTCATTTCTTATCATTTTATGTCCCCTTTAATTTTCATTTAAGTTCCCCTCTGTAAAAGGCAGTCCCTTCAGCTCTCATAAAACTTTATGGTCTTTACTTGTGATTAGGCAATGGTAAAATTGATTCTCTAAAACCAAGTTCTAGTCAAGTTATGTAATTAGCCAATAAGGGAGGCTGAGAGAGTAAGATGTACAAGGTTCTCCCTCAAGAGGTCAGACATATTATCATCAGTTAGATGCTGTATCTTTAAAACACCATCAGCTTGGAAGACACTATCCATTAGCAAGAGATCAGAGCAGTGAGAAACCTCAAAAGGTCGAATGGTCCATTCTGAGGGCTCCACGAAACAACTCAGCATCCCAGAAGGACGATTAGCCTCCCATCTCTGGGGCTGTCTGAGAGCACAACAGGTCTGAATATTTTTTTCTTCAGTGAATTAACCCATTGGATTTCAGCCCTGGCTTTTGCTTCCCACATCCGACACTCCACATTACATCTTGCCAGAGTAGATTTTGATTTTGATCAGGCAGTTGCCATGGCTGAGGCAGTGTAAGGAGATCTGAGACCCTGAACTTGCAGGGAGAGAATTTGCAATTACTGTCCTCACAAGTTCGCTCGTTTCTCCATGCGGGCAGAGGCCCCGAGACATCACCAAGACCGTTTCTGCCTCTTCCTGGCACATGGTTAGACTATGTTCCCCAGCCTCTTGTGTTAGATGTGGCCATGTGAATGAGCACAGCCCCCCACGCTCTGTCATGCACAGTCCTCCCATAGGGCTGATGCGGATGAGCATGATGACTTTGGAAGCCACACACAAGATGGATAGAGCCAGGGCCCCTGAGTCACTGCACAGAGCAAAGCCATCAGTTGGTCAGAAATACGGTACTAGTTTTGTACTTTATGTAACAGCAGCCAGCATTATCCCAACTAATGCCTGTGCTCATACTGCTGTTTTAGACAAGAAATTGTGGCAGAAAATTCACCAATATTACTAGTCAGTCTGAGGATCATCAGAGATTGAGATTTGACAACTGCATTTGGAAATGGAGCGTGACTCCATCATTCTGTTGTAGGTACAACATCCCCTCACCCGGGTCCTCCCTGGCTATCCTGTCCAAAGTAACCACTCACATTTTCTTTGTTGCATGATTCTATTTTATTCTCTGCCTAGTACTTACCACTATCTCCATATTATCCTTCCATCCATCCATCCATCCCTTTATTGCTTATTTATTGTTTTGTTTTCCCATAGACTGTTGGCTGCAGGAGAGCAGGGACCGCATCTGTCTTGCCCACTCTTATGTCTTCAGCATTTAGAACACAGGAGGAGCTTCATAAATGTTTGCAGCTGAATGAGTGAATGAATGAATGAGTGAGGGAGCTGCAGCTTGAACTTTTGAGACAGTTCCAGTTTTGTGTAATTTTCTTTCTTTTCAGTGAAGGAGATTTCTTACATGAGAGTTGATGCTTTGTTTAACTGAAATGTGTTGAGCACTGAGTGTGGGTCAGGAGCCTTGCTAGGCACTGCAAGGGCAAAAGGGAAACCAGATGGCCCTGCCCACAAGCAGCCTTTGGTCCAGTGGTGGTGGAAACACACAGAGTCAGTTAATTCCAGGGTCCTTCGGTGTAAGATAGCGTTCATGCCAGAGACACGGGGACTGAGCACTTAGCCTGATCTAGAAGTTCAGGGAAGATGGAAGACCTCTCGGCTGGATAAACAGACATCAGGTGGCAGCTTGGACTCCTGTTGCAATTTAAAAATTGTTCTCCAATTTTCTTCATGCACCTCCCCATTCCACCCACTACTACTCACCCCAAATCAGATCATGATTCATTTGGGTTGTACAGATTGAAAGGGTCCCCTTTATAGGACAATTCTAGTAATCAAGCACAGTATTTGGTCACCTGGCCTTTGTCTTGGCCTTTGTCTCAAATTCCATAAGAACTAAATATTGTGTATCTGCAATTCAAAAGACCCCTTTCACGGGAGCCTGGGAGATTTTTCCATCTAAATAGCTTAATTGTTACTCTACAGGGCAATCATAAATGTAAATCGACTTAATATGGCTTGATTGCTGGTAATGACTGTGTCCCTCTAATGATGCTGGCCAATGATCCTACTCAGAACGTCGCATGCAGATCAATGCACCAAATGTTACCAGAGTACTGGGCATTTTGGATTAAAAAAATAAAAAGAAATATTGCACTGTGACGTTGCTGGTTCCTATTAGCAAAATAACGGACGATGTTGTCATTTATTGACTCAGAGGACAAATTGTTCACTCACCATTTGGGAAAGACACTTGTCTGTGTCTCTCATTGCATCGTCTGCCTTGATCACACATTGGCTTATTGGAATAATTTTGAGACAGAACTTTTTACAGTTCACAAGTGTTTATAACTCTAAAATCTTCTACTTCCGATTTTTAATCTGTGCCACTGAAGCTTTATAACAAGATGAACATTCAAGGAAGCAAAATGGAAGAAACCTGAATTTTAATTTGCTATTTCTTCACACACACACAAAACACTCTAAGCTCAATCAATGCCCAGAAACGAAGGCCAATAGATAATGGTAGTGAGGCCTCGGATTTTCCACCTATTGTTTCGAACTCTAATTAGGAAAAGGGAATTCGGGACCATTGTCTTCTCTGAGTGTGCACACACGATGTTATCATTGTGTTTACAGAGGCGGTCAGATTCCCAGCACAGTGTACTCTGCACAGATAACCGTCCCATCTTGATAAAACAATGCTCTTAGCCAAATCCTAAACATGCTGTTGCATGAGGAAGACCTTATGCTGACAGCAGGGAGGAAGCGACACGTTCACAAACAAGTTTGCAGGCCAGGAAGTTTTAATCAGTCCTTTCTACTACAGGAGGTATGATGGATGGAGCCCCGTTTCAGAGGGTTTCCTTTCGATAAAACAATAATACCACGCTTTCAAGAACCCCGTTTGACAGCTGAAAGCTATGATTAATCCCCCAAAAGTCAAACATGGGAAGACTGGCAAGATGAGATTATTTGCTGAGTATAATTAGCCACAATTATCACTAAAAAGAACTTGGGGGGATTCTGCTCTTAAGGGAAAAAACTTTGTAAATGAGTATTACCAGTAGGGTGACCTTATAATTTACTATCCAATCAATCTTGAATACTTTTGAGAGTGAAACTAGATACTAATAATAGTTCTGCCAGGACAACAGGCATACATTGGGATGGTCCTAGACCAGCAAAGATGGTCATCTTCTCTGTTAATATGAAGGCCAGCCCAGCCACAATAGTCTCAGATTTGAAAAAAATCAAAGTGATCATGTCTAGAATAGACTCTAAGCTAAGTCTTTGATAAATTCTGAGAAAGTTTACCCAACTGTAACAATCCAGGGTCAGGAAAATAGTTTCCCATTTTCCATTGTATGGAGTTGCCAGTATTAGACAGTTTTGATTGCAAGTGAAAGAAATCTTCATCCAACAGGCTCAACTAACTAGAAAATATAGGTGTAGCATGGAGATCAGGTAAAGCTTGATCCAGGGGCTCAACTATTAGGACCTGGTTTCCCTCTTTTCATCCTTTGGTTTCATTCCCTCAGCATTGGAACCATTTTCTGACAAACTCACTCTTTTGGTATCAAGACAAATGTTGATTGCTCTAAGCCACATCTTTTCAGGTTCAGTACCGTGGGAGAAGACCAGAGTTTCTCTTTCCCTGGGATTCAATCTGACATGGCTTTGATCACATACCCATCCTGTACCAATCTCTATAGCTAGGGAGATTTGGGAGTTTGGCAAGGCTTGAGTCCCAGGCTCCACCGTGCAGCTGGTATTGGAGACCTCCCCAAATCTCCTGAGCTAAGAGTCGGGGAGGCTAGGTTCCTCCAAATCAAATCAGAGTATCATTAGTGAAAGAAGCAGGGGTGGTTTTGTGGTGGCCCAAACTCAATAAACAGCCTTTGTATACCCCCATAATTCCTGTTGTGGCCTTAGTCAATGGGAGCTATTTACCTGCATTTTTGTAGTAATTAGGCAAGGTCCATCTAGTGTGGGGAGCTACCTACCCCAACACCTGGCTGATTTTTTCAACTCAGGACTTTATAAAGTCAACAAAGTGGTCAGTTGGGAATTATCCCTAATCCCCTACCACCATCACCACCGCCATGAAACATATTTGATTCCCTTGCTACAGAAGCCCTTGACTTTACCGGTCATCACACTTACAACTTGCAATTTAACGTCTTACTTTCCTACGCAACTGTGACCATGGGCCGGGACTGTATCTCCTGTTCATTGCTGTGCTGCCAGCACCAAGCACCATATGTCATAAGAAATACTAATAAATATCTGCTATTTTTTATAAAATTAGAAAAACCCATATTATGGAATAAAAATTATGGTCCTTAAATTTAACAAGGAATACATATAGATCAGGAAATACTGATATCCTACATGGGATTTATTTTTAATTAAAAAAAATTTTTTAGTTGATATATAATACTTGTATATCTAATTGGGATCTTATACACATTTCCTATTTGTCTTTTCTATGGAGCCCTTGTTATTTGTGGCCACGAAACCTCTTTCTTTTCTGGGTTGGATTCTTATACCTGTGCTGCCCCATGGTCCTCATTTCCTGGCAGGGCTGGTCATTCTTGGTTTCAGGGCCCTCACCCTTTGTCTCTGTTATGAATGTGTTCAGAGGTCTCTGCAATGACAGGCTGGCTGTTGGGAAGGCATATTCTTTCCTTCTGAGACCAGCTGTCAAATGCTTGCTACTATTTTGTGTGTTCCTGGCAGGATGAGTATTAATGCTAATAACAGTTAAAGTTGAAATCAGATGTAGCCTGAAGGCACTGCATGCATTATCTTATCCTCTCCTCAGGCCCCAGGGGATTTTTCCCTCACTGTGCCCATTTTATGGATTAGGAAATCAATGCTCAGGAGAGTCAAATGACTTATCTAAGCTCTGTATCATAGAACTTAAATTGGCTTCTCTCTTTTCTTTGCCTGGTCCTACCTTATCCATCTTTCCAAATCTAAGTACTTTCTTTTGTCTCTCCTGAGCTGCCTGCTCCAAGAACACAGAGGAGTAGTTGATTTTGTTACTTGTGGTAAGAAGAGTAGCTTTCTGGTTGGACCTGGGGCAGGAAAACAAACTTTAGTCTATCTAAGGTGGAAACACAGTCATGGTGACACTTAAAGTATAACTTCATCAAGTTCAGTCATAGCAGCAGCAGCCGCCAAGGGGGCTGTTCGTGTTTCTCATTTCCAACTCAAATTAATTACTCACCTGAGGTGCTACACTAAACCCAGCGGTAGAGAAGTTAAAGTGTAAACTGTGGTGCCAACAACAACAGGAGTAATAATAATGGCAGTAACCAACATACTTTGAGTAATTGCCACATGGCTAGGCTCTGTGCCATTCCCAAGGTGCATTAGTTTATTTAATTCCCTCAACAGTTCTGTGTGACAGAGGCACCCTGATTGTCCACTTTTACAGATGAGTAAATAGGGGCTCAAAGAAGGGAGGCAACTCCTGCAGCATCCCACAGAGGGCAAGCGATAGGTTCTAGAATTTGCACCCAGGCAGTTGACGCCAGAACTTTGCCCTTGTGTGGTTTGTGTCACAAGGTCACCATTGGTAGATCCTCACTACCTTCTAACAGCCATCCTTGCTCTTAGGCAGCTTTATTTTCTTATGTGGGAATCCCGGAGGCACAGTGTATGCCAATGTGTCTGTGATCCAGTATGTACAGTTGATTATGGATATATTAATGCCCACTTCTGAGCTAAAAAATGATTAGAAGTACAGACTACCAAACACGTAAGCTTGCTTACTGTTTTCCTCCTTCCCACACTTTTGCAAAGGAAGAACTGTGGGGCATTGTATGGGTCAGGACAGACCAGTTGTGCTGCAGTGATAAACAACCTGGCAATCCCCATGGCTTGTGAAAACAAAGCGTGAGTTCTTTGCACACTACAGGCCCATCAGGAGTCCGCTCTACTCTTGGTCCGCTCCTCTGCAGGATCCAGGTTGACGACATAGCCTCTCTCTAGGACTCCAGGGGAGAGAGACAAGACAAGTTCTTAAAGCTTCTCCTGGAAGTGACACCTGAGATTTCACTGGCCAAGTGAAGCGACCTGGTCACTCCTGGGCAGGGATGTGCAATCTCCCCATGGAGCAGAGAAGTAAATAATCGTGCACAGTAATGTTCCCTCCCGTGGGTACTTATGTGAAGCTTTCCTCCTTATGTCTCTTTCCTGTCTTGCTGCCCCAGCTCCTGAGGTCACAGCCACCCACTGTTCTTTGAGCCTGTGCTTCTCCCTGACCCCAAGTGCCTGGAGGAGCCGCTGTCTGCACTGTCACCCCAGCTGTTCTCATCAGTCACGTAGAAAGCAGTTATTGTTTCCTAGTTCCCTGCCCTTGTGAAATGTCAGCCCTGAGTGAAAATGCTCCTAATTTTACTCAGAGTGCAAAGAACGCCCAGGCCAGGAGCTTGGCCTGCTTGATTCATGTCTTCGAAACCCTCCTTTGTCTTTCAGAGAAAGTCAAGAGCAATGGAGACAGAGAGAGAAAGTGTGACCTACTTTTTATTATCAGCACCATTTCATCTGCAAAACAGGACTTTTCTCTTCTTATTACACTGAGCATGAAAATAAAATGTTTTCCAAAAGACCTGGCTTTGGCTGTTGCGAGGAAGTCCGGGGACTTGTTCAAAACTCTGATGAACTCGATGAGCAAATGATCCCAATTTTTTAAAACCGTAATTGACTCTCAAACTGCTCTCACTGTCCATGAATAATATGTGGTACTTTTCTACAAATATCAGCAGCAAGGTAGGACAAAACCAGCTCCCAAACTAGCTGTTTGCTTGATATTAAGCTTTGCCCGTCCAATATAGGTCACATTTCCAACCAGATTTTGTGCTTATCTGTACATTACACCTTGTAGCAAGGGGGAAAAAAAGAGCTTCTTGACATCTTTTTGAAGAATGGCGCTCTTTAAAAAAACATAAGGGAACTTTTTTTCAAACACTATAATGAGGGTATTCAAGTCTGCAGGCAAAACAGAGCTGTTTGAAAAGACATTAGCTTCGAAACCGCACTGTGCCAGAATAGATACAGCTACGTCAAAATGCCGCATTTGTTTTGCTACTACTTTTCACTGACTAAAATCATCTGCTAATGAAAGTTCTAGCTGACATAATTTCAGCACCTGCCGATGGAAACAACATGAGTCTACTGGTCATGAGAAATACAGTAAAATTGAGAGAGCAAATATAATGCTGGAATATTTAAACTCCAAAATAATAGTAACAATAGCTCTTAATATCATAATTGAAAAAGAGGTTACCATTTTCAAAGAGCTTTCACAGTTGTGATCTTAATCCAGTCTCCTAATAACTTTGTCATTTAGACTGAGCAGCTTACTCACATTTTCATTAAACTGGTGAGGAAACTGAAGCTCAGAGAAGTTATATAGATTCTGGATGTCTTACCGGTCTTGGAGGTAAGAGAGGAAGAGAGGAATGGACTTCCTGTGCACTGTTTGTGAACACTAACTGTTACAGTAAGCAGAGCGCGTGTCTGAACTTTTCGTAGGGTACTGTGAAGTGTAAGGGGCAATTGCAAGTTAGAAGGCACAGTGCCCAAGACCGTCCTCACTCTAACACCCCCTGCAAGTTTGAGGAAGCTTCCCAAAACCACCCTTGTGTTGGATAATTTGCTAGGACTCACAGAACTCACTGAAAGCTATTGTATTCACAGTTATGATTTATTTCAAGGAAAGGATACAGGTTAAAATCAGCTAATGGAAGAGACAGATGCATGGCAAGTACCAAATGTGAAGTTTTCATTGTCCTCTCCCCATGAAGTCAGGAGAGATTACTCTCCTGGTATTGATGTGTGATGATATGCATGGAATATTGCCAGACAGAGAAGCTCACCTGAGCCTCTGTGTTCAGAGTTTTTACTGGGCCTTCATTGTGTAGGCATGATTAATTGATTGCCCATGTAGCCAGAATATCAACTCTTTCAGAAAATATTAATAGCTTTGGAAATTCTACATGCATTATGTATATAAATTTTCAATTCATAATATGTTATCAGCTTTTCCTACAAATCTCTTGAGAGAGGAGGGACATTTCATTCTTCTATGAATCAAATAGAATATTGCTTTTATTCCTATTGGATAAAATTAGTCATGTGAACTTTATTCTCCCAGAATAATTAGTTTTTATCTGCTTTGGAAATGTCAGAGGGAAGATTCAGGGTTTTCACAAATGGTGGCCTGGGCCGATTGCTAGGAACTATTAATCCACAGACAAAGCTTTGGTTAGAGAGGGAAAAGAAGGATGGGCAGCCTCAGGAAATACCTGGGAGGTCTTTGAAGCTTGGTCTGGAAGCCATGAATTCATAGGCATCTTAGAAAAGGACTATCTAATGTGGTTAGACATATTTTATAACACTTTAAGATTAGCAGGGGATTTTTTATATGCCTATGTTTGCGTTCGTGGGGGGTTGCTTTGAACATTTGTTTGAAAAATGGAACTTGCTGTCATCCTGTCGTCATCATAAATGGAACTTGTCTGTTAAGAAATACTTATCGAAAATTCAGGCTAATGGCATAGTGGAAGGAATGCAAGCTTTGGGTCAAAATATCTCACTTAAAAACCTGTCTCTGCTACAAACTAACTGGTTGTCCTTGAGCAAATGACTGAAACTCTCTGGAACCTGGTTTCCTTATCTGTAAAATCCTTCCATGGTTTGTTAGGAGGATGAGAAAGCAGATATTAGTAAAATATATATCCTAGTCCTTTTGAATGTTTAGAAAGTATTAATTTCTTCCACAATTGTTCACTCAATATTTAGTAGTTGGTTTTTGTGTGTGTAAGCAACCATTAATTCTTTTAATAAGCAGACAATCTGGTCATTCTGTAGGGTTTGTTATATGATGTTGCCTGTTCAAGTGTTCCTACAATACTTTATGTACATCTCTTTTGGATCACTTTATTGCAATGCATTGTAATTGTTGTGTGGACATACGTCTGAATGTGCATATATCCTTCTTTAGACTCTAACACACAATGTGCTCTCAATGTTTATTTTTTAAAATAGTGAATATATTGTTCATCTATATCTAATATAACACATGTACATTGGCTAAGCCCTGTATAGGCCATGTGACCAAGGCTGATCATTGCTGCCACTGGGTGGCAGCATACTGGGATTGAGGAAAACAGCCCCACAAACAGCTCAGTTATAAACGTAGAGTTCTAAAATGATATCAAAGGGAGATTGACGCTTCTCAGTTATTGTTTGAAAGTACAGCTCTCAGGCAAAATATGTCAGTGAAGTCCCTGGTAATAATTGCCTTCCTCGGTGTTAAGAGATGCCCTCACCCTTCAAACACATCCTGCTTTAACTTCCCTGTATCTTAACCAGGAACTCACTTGTGTGTGTTACTTTCTGCTCATTTCCATGGGGGAGCCCTTGCTATAAAACAGAAGAGGTAATGTTACAGGGAGGAGATGCACATTTTTAAATATATTCCTGCTTCACCAAACTGTAAAGAACTCTTTTTCTCAGTGAGAACCAGGTTTTTACACGTGTCTTTTGCCAAGATTTTAGAAGGGAAGTCGCCATCTTCAAGAGCTTCAGTAATATTTTGTTTCTCTCAAAGGGCGAAGATGCTGTTAGCTTTTGCAGAATGAAGTGCTCGGAGGAAGGCAGTGTGGCACAAGCCCTAGCTCCAGCCTACCAGGGTTTGGTTAATTCTTGATTCATTCATGTTGCATTTGATCACTTTTGCCTCCCTTGAGATTAAAGGTGAAATATGGGACTATTTCAGACCATGAACGTGGCTGGGCAGAAAGAACATGAACCAAGAGGGCAGGCGGAAGGGAAGGAGTCGGGGGAAAGCCAACTGTAGATTACAGATTCTAGGCTCAGTTAGGGCGAGAAAGAGGACAGGTAAGGAGAGACTGTTGCTCTTGATAGACATTTAGAGCCCATTATAGAATCCTAAGAAAATAAAGCATGGCCCATGCAATTTAAATGGAGGTATCTATAATTTCTCTTGGTTACTTAAATTCTAAGTTTGTGTCTATGGTTTCCAGACCAATTGTCTTCGAGGTGCAGCAGCATAATGAAGTTATGGGCATTTAGGAACCTGTGTTCACTCATTTTGCAGAAGGAAACATATTCTTCATGGTAGATATTCTGTAACTGCTGGAGTGGTTTGTTGATTCAGTCATTCAACAGGGGCTCATACTCAGGCGGCATGCACTAATATGGCCATTACCAGTTGCTCACATGTTGGGAACGTTGTTTTTGTTTTAGAAAGATTGGGTGGAGGCAACTGTGTTTCTGGGGCCAGCGTCAGCCTGGGCATCAGAAGAGCTGAGTGCCAATTTTGGCCTGGAGAAAGTCACCATGGCACTTTCCGAAGCCATGGCACTTTTCTCCTATATAAAAAAGGCGGCTTGTTTTGAGGAAGGCATGAGGTGTGTACTCCCTGTGATTAGGATTTTCAGTGCCTGGCTGGTTGTCACTTAGGACCTAGAAATCTGTTGAGTCTGCGCTTCATGGAAAGAGTATGACACCAGCCTCCAGCAGAGTGGTCCATGTTTTATCTGGGTGACCTTGGGCATGTCATTTAATGTCATTGAGCTTTGATTTCTTCATGTATAAAACAGAAATCATAATCATAAGACACTCTTAGTAGGTTGCTTCAAGCATTGTCTGGGATAATACATGCCAAGGTTTGGCACATAACCAACAATCAAATCAATAAATGTTATTATTTCTATTATTACCACATGTGTCCGTCTACATGTCTGTTTGCAAGTTCTCTGGGGCATAAATTCCATCTTTTCCTCCCACTGCTCCAGCACGTAGCCCAGAGCCGGACTTAAGGTAGGCACTCAATAGGTATGTGATCAATGGATGTTAGTTATTTGATTTCCAAAGTTGCAAAAATACTAGCACTATGACCTCATGTTAGTTAACATACTATTTGCAGTTTCATGTTTTCCTTTAAATCCAAATTGGAGAGAAGGAAGGTAATTAAGGCATAATTATCAGACTTAATCAAGCACTTATTTATTGAGCTTACTTGGCGGATGGGCTTGTATCTTTTGTTTCTGAATTTTAGTTTCATTTCAGTGCCCCAGTGTTGGGGAATTTGCCTGTGTCTCCTTGAATAAATGTCTTTCTTTGGAAGGCAAATTAAGTAGGGATTTCTCTTACTGTGTTTATTTTTGTTTCTAAGTCTGAAGTTCAGTGAATTACTCTTTTGCCCGGATACTTACATATTCGTAGCCATCCCTTTTACTTAAGTTTGCAGAGATTTGTGCTTAAAACTGAATAAACAGTCTAGGGTGTGTGTGTGTGTGTATGTGAGTGCGTCATATGAAGTCCTGCTAGAATGTGTAAATAAAAAATCATAGTCCTAGATCCTGAATACTGTGGTCGCCTGGACATCGAAAGTCCTTTGTCCATATGTATTTACATAATGTGTTCTCCATGTTTGAGTTTCATTAAACCCATGAGTTTAATAATAAGGTGTTTGGGCTTATGCTTTCCCTACCATTTTTCTTGTTGTGAATATTTTTGTCTTCTTTTGAAGTGAATACTGATTTTTTGGTACAGATATTTGGTGCTTTGGGGGCCTGTTAAAATAGCTGTAAATACACTTCCTAAATAGAGGAAATGTAAGAAATTCTGAGAAGGGATTTCTTTGACTTACTGGAAAGAAAGACTAAGAAAGACAAAATGAGCTCACTTGGTAGACTTGACTCTTTTCATCAACACATTTACGGCCCCACACTGCTGTGTTTCTGTAATGTTATGTATAAAACACAGTTAGAGTGATCATGCAAGCCTCAGTTTTAGAAAATAAAAAGATATGAACTTGAACCCGAGTTTCACTGTCAACAGAATTACAATGTGTTTTAGCTCTAGGCGTCATTCGAGTGAAATTTACAATATTTTTCCCTAACAATAACAACAACCAAAAGGACCCCTTTAAGTTGAGACGTTTGTTAAACTTTATATGTATGCACGCATATAAATGTACATCTCTGTATATATAATGTATGTTCGCATATACTTATTCAATTTTTGAGGAATTTCCTTTTTGCTTTCAAATCATTGCACAGAACATCCAAGAAGACATCGTGTCAAAATAATCAAAATGTATTTAACACTCTCTCAAAAAATCCATTTAAGAATAAGGACATGGTTTGGGGGTGATTTTCAGACCATAAATTGAAGTGTAAATATTCAAATTATTTTCATAAGCTATTCAGTTCTGTTGGGCTTTTATGTTATCATACAGTGATTTTTTTGTATTTAAGTTTTCTAGCAGTTCTCTTTTTTAAGAGCCTCAAGTGTCCCATAAAAAGCAAATACTTGAATTTTCAGTTTCTAGGTACTGCATATTTTTCCTTCTGCTTGCCTTATTTTTATAACGGTGATTTATAAAGGCATTACTAAAGAAAAGGAAGGAAGGATTTTGAAGAGGAACTGCTATATAACACTGCTTAAAAATCTATTTCCAATGCTAAGGAGAGAAAAAAAAATCCTGGCACCATATCAAGTGGGACCTGGGATCTGAGTGGGACAGACGTACCTTGAGTCATTGTCCTCCCAAAATATTTATTGAGCCTAGTAGAGAAGGGGGGCAGGATAAGATTGCCAGACTCTGTTTCCATTTCTGGGACTGGGGTGAGGGCTAAAGGCCCACGTGGACTGCTTGCTGCAGCCAGCCCAGGGAAGAGCTTTGGAGGAGCATTAGGAACGCAGCTCTGTAAAGAAAATGGAAGAATGCAGTTGCAAAGGGTCAGTCCAAGATGACCCGAATCCGACCTCCAGGAATGTAGTAAGCCCCAGAGAGACAGGATTCAGGAAATGCAAGAACCGTTGCTTGTTTCCAGGTCTCCAGCCCATCCTTCTTTCTTAGTGATAGGATTTTCCAAGGGGTACGTGATGGTTCAGAATAAAAATATCATGTCTGCCCCTGTAGCTCTCTGTGACCATGTGACCAAGTTCTGGCCAATGGGGAGGCCCCATGTGGGATCCTGGGGTGTGTCTTTAGAGAAGCCACATCTTAGTGCCCTCTTCACACTGCATTCCCCGCCTGCTGTCTGGGATGTGGCCCTGGGGTTGGGCAAAGGAACAGCATTGTGAATGGACACAGGAGGAGCCTGGTCCCGAAAGTCACACCATGCCCCATAGTATGGAGCAGATTATTCTAGGACCTTTTCTTTTCTTTTTTTTTTTTTTTTTAACACTAACTTCTCTTGGATTGAAGACATTATTATTTGAGTTTCCTCTTAACTGTGGTCAATCCTATCGATTACATTTATCAAGGACAAATAGCAGAATGAAAAAGTAAGTAGAGTGAAGGAGAAGGACTCATTGAAAAGCTCTAGGAAGGTTCCATGGTGCCCCTGGGGTATCCCCCTAACACTAATTTGTTGAGTACTCACCATTCATAGGTCAGTCGCTGGGCAAGGCACTGATTTGACAAAGACAAGTTGAACGGCAGTTAAGTGTAGTGGGGGCTTTGCACTCAGTTAGATCTGGGTTCATACCCAGGCCCCATCACTAACTAGCACCCTTATGAACCTGGACATGTCACTAGCAGCCTCAGTTTCCTCATCCATAAATTGGGAGTAGTAATATCTATCTTCTATGGTTGATGTGGGTGTCACATGAGAAAAAGCACATGAAATGTTTTGCATAGTGACTGGCATATGGTAAATAAGAAGTTAATAGATTTTAGTGAAAAAAATAAAAGGTTCTATCATTGCCCTTAAGGAGCTTACAATCTCAGAAGGAAGACAGAGCTATAAGCACATCCGTAGACAGTCCTTGCACTTGGAAATGGAGAACTGGCAAGACCCTGGGGATGGTGGGCGGTGAGGGATATGGCAGCCTGGGTGAGCATGCTCTGGGAACAAGTAACAACTACTGCCCAACCTGGACAGTAGTCAGGGGAGGTCCCCTTCTCCTCTGAGCCTGGAAGGATGAGTGGGTACCTACCATGTTTAGGAAATGAAAAGCATGGAAGAATGACAGAGAAAATGGAAAGCCCCCAGCACATGAAAGTTCGAGCCAGAAATGAAATAGCCAACCATACACAGCACATTTCACTGGGCTGGGCCAGTTCAGCTCAACAAGTATAACTGGGCATCTGCTTTAAGGACAAAAGTGAGGCTACAAAGGCAATAATTGCATGATCCTTGACCTTGAGAAGCCTATAGTCTAATAGAGGGGGCAGATAAAAGTCACTGGGTATAATATAGTGTGAAATATGCAGTCTTGGAATCAGCTAGGGGGTCTGGCTAGACTCCCAAGGGACAGATGTTTAGTTTTGTCCCTCTGTTCACAGAGGAAAAGAAGCTTGGACAGAAGTCTGAAGGGACTTCCATGCCGGCAGTACCAGCTTGAGTTGCTGCTATGTTTGAGGGGCTTGAACCCCAGTCCTTCAAGCATAGGGTGGTAGCCCTTCTTCTCAGCTAAGCTGCTCATGAAGTGCTCAGAAGGTCCCAAGGTATGTGGCTGTGTCCACCCAGCGGAAAGGTGCTTCTTAAACTGACCGAGCAGTGACCCAAGGCAGCCCTTCAGACAATCCCAGGTGCCCTACCGGCCGTTTTTCCACCCTGGTGTTTTTCTTCATATAGACACAGCCTATGTCTGGATAAGAACATGCTGTGTCAGACAGTTCTTTTTTACTTCGCCCCTCAAAATGTGCAGACCGACAACCACAGATAGATCCCAGATGCCGTTTTCCTGCTCTCGCAAACCTTGAAGTGGGCCCTGCCAGCAGGCACACCTGCCAAGGAAAATGCTGTCCTCGAAATGTTCCTGGCATCGTTTTCAAGAGGTGCCGACCAAGTGCTGGAATCGCTGACCTCCCTGAAAGAGAAGCCTGCAGCTGTGGCCTCTGGGGTGAATTCCCCCCACGGGAGGACCCAATGAAATCAAAACAGACTTTATCCACATCACAGGGAGCTGGCCCATTGCTCATGGCCAGGGAAGTAGTGGTTTCTAGCAGGGACCTTCCCAGAAGGGATGTGACTCAGGCTGGGCCCAGGCTCCTCCTGGAGACCAAACAGACAAGGTAAGGAGCAAAGAGGCATTTGGAGGTCATCTGGTCCAGCACTCTTGTCTGGAGGACAGATGTGAGTTACATAAAGTCACGCAGCAGAAGAACATGGTGAATGTTGAACTGTGCCACCCGCTTTCTGGTTGAACCATCCATATCCAAACAGCAGACCCCTTCCTGCCCATACCTGGAAGGACGATGGGAAATAGACTCATCCAGATGCTCGGATAAGACTTTCCACGAGATAGAAGGCTGGGTTGGGGGGCAAGGCGTGGGAGCCAAAAGCATCAGTTGCTCCCCCAGCACCGTCTTCCATATAGGCCTATAGAGAATGTGATTGGAAGGTGGCATCTGTTTTTACGCGCCCACCCCCACCAGCCACCATGCAGGCCTTGTAAATGTGGGGTCATTTGTGAAGGATCTTCAGTGCCAGAACCCAGAGTTGAAACTCTATTCAGTTGGCAGTGGGGCCACAGTAGATGGAATAGAACAATGACATGATAGCATGTGTGTTTCTGGGAGATTTAAATGCAGGTATATAGAAGGCAGATGTCAAGGAAGAAGAAGCTAGAGCCCAAGAAACAAGCTAGAAGGTTATGATAGTCTTTTAGTTGAGGGGTGATGAGATTCTGAACTCAGTCGACCCAGTGGGTTTAGAGAGGAGGAACAAATTGAGAGTGGATATTGGCGATAAATTGATTGATTGATTTTGCATGTTGATAATAAGGAAAGAAGAAGGAGATGGTGAAGACTTTTGGTCTGGGAACCAGGAGAATGGTGGGCCATGGACAGAAATAGGGAAGGCAATAGGGATAGAAGCTGGAATAGGGGAAGACAGTGAGTTTAATGGTTGACTTTTGATATTTGCTATATGTGCCCTTGTACCTTTGACCTGGGCCCTAATTCCTTAGACAGTGCTCCAAGTGGCCCCATAGAGTGGTCTATACCAAGTGAGTTTTCCCAGGGCTTATCCTGAATGAACTTTTTGAAGATCCCAAAACCAACCTAAGCTTTGCATGACCTCCCCAGGATGGATAAGACTTCTTATTATCCAGAACCCATTCCTCTGTAGGCTCAACTACTCAGGAAACAAATACACAAGTGGATGCTAGCAAGCAGTTGAGGCAACCTATTAAAACCGATGCCAGTCTTGAATTTTAACCTACTTCCTGGTAAGATTTTCAGAATGTCAGAATTTCAGAACTTCTCAAATTCCTGGCTAGTGTACCCTGGGCAAGGTCCATAGGCTGCATGGGTTTTGGAACGTGTCTTGGTTGTACTTTCTCCTCTTGGTTTGGAAACCAACTTACCCTAGGTAAGGAGAGATTTCTGGCAGCAGCTCAGCAATTACAGTTTCCAGAAAATGGCTCCAGTAGATCAACCATGAGTTAAGTAAGAAAAAATAAGTGCTACTGTTTGAAGTATGTCTAGAGTATGGTTTTAATCCATCACTGTCAGGCTCATATAAAATTCCAGGCTTCTGTAACTCTTTAACTTGAAATATTACAGGATGTCACATGCTAAATAGAAGCCAAGAGAAGCAAGGAGTTTTGCATGGTTAAATCTTGTAAAGATGCTTTTTAAAGCATATTAATCCATTAGTAATCCATTTGGATTTTGGAATATGGTCATATATTGTTTGGTACAATATGTGCTAAACCTGGTGCTGGAAAATTAACTGGAAATATAGGTTTAAACTACAGGAACTTGAAAACAGCTTCTCAATAATTCCTTCTCATCAATCACCCCCATTCCTAGATTTTAAAAAATTTTGGTATATCAAATTTCCATCAAGAGGGGCACACTTATGGGGATTTTTGGGGAGGAGATGAAGGAAGAACTTTTAATTTTAATATCATTTCAGATTTACTGAAGAGTTACCCAAATAGTACGTGCAACTTTTTACCCCGTTTTCCAATACACCTGTGTTAAATGATGCTAATTTGATACAGGTATAAGGATTACGCATTAACAAAAAGATCCTTTTTTTTTTTAGTGTGTTTTCTATGGTTAGGTAAATTAATGGAGGTGCTAAACATACATTTATTGAGCTTTTTAGTGTGCCAAGCTCTTGTGTTAAGCATTTCCTTAATCTTTATGTGACTTAATCCTCAAGGCCCTCTCATGGGGTACTGTTATCCTCACTGTCCTATGGGAGAACAGGTGACTTTCCCAAGGCTGGGCAGCTGGCGGTAGGACAGGGATCACCACTCAGACCCTGGGATTTCAAATTTAGTATCCCTGCAATGTCATCATCTGACACCGTATGTCAGGATCTTCCTGGACCACAGGAAAGACAAAGGATGACTGTTTTGAGAGGAGAGTGAAAAAATATTTAGGCAGGATTTCCACACATGTGGAAATGAACTAGAGGCAAGGTGGGGAAAGACAGGAAGTAGATCAGCATCGGCCAGACTTTGCCCATTCTGCTAGTGAGTGGATGATCCTTCAGAGTGTGACTCCAAAATGCAATCAGCGTACACCGCTGATGATGTTTCCTGGGACAGTGATGTTTATCAAACATAGAGGCCCAAACACAGAGAGCTCGAGGACTGTTGTGTGAAGCAACAAGACCCTGATAGGCAAGGGCTCTGCTTCATTCTGTTCTCTGTCCCAGCAGCTATCTTGGTGGGCCTGCTTGAGCTCTCATGTCACCTCAGTAATGGGGATGGCCAACAGCAGGCTTTGCTTAAAGACAGAAAATATTAAAAGTCGTTTCTGGGTATTTGAGTTTATTCCGTCCTTCCTTCATACACTGCAGAGGTATTTATTGTGCACTTACTATGTACTGGTTGTTGGGGCTATGGCAATGTAGGGATACGAAGGCTTTTGGTTCTAGTGCAGTCATACAGTCAACATATGAAGGTGTGGGTAAGACACAAGTGAGAGACAAGTGATATATGGCCAATTATACCAAGTAAAACAATAGAGAGGGACTAGGAATAAGAGTAGGCTAATTTGTATTGGGCATCAGGAAAGCTCTTAATGAACCTGAAGCCTGGACGGCCAGGGGCAGCCACGTGGGTACTGGAGAACCAGAGGTCCAGGCAGGGGCAACAGCAAATGCCAAAGGCTGGTTTGGCACAGCTGAAAACCAAAAAGGTAGGAGAAGCATAATGACATGGGTTTAGATTGAAATCTGATGAGGCTGGAGAGGTAGGCCTTGTAGCCTTTCAGCCCAAGGGAAGACATTTGGAATGTCTAAGTGCAATAGGCAGCCACTGGAGGGTTTTAGAGAGGACAATGACCCCATTGGATTTGCTGCCCATTTGCTTGGGCTCAAAGTCACGTCCATGCTGCTTGCTACCAGTGCCTCTCGGAACAAACGCAGTTGTGTATTATTGTCAATGTATATTCACAGGGCATCTTTTGTCTGTTAGACACTGATTTGGGTACCGGGCTTTAAAGATGCATGAGAGGCAGTGCCTGGTCTTGAGAGGCTCCTACCTGGAACGTGTGTTTGCTATCCTCTGCAAAATGTTTCCCTTGGGGATGGTGCACAGTGACTGCAGTTGCTGGGAACCTTTTGTAGAATGTTCTTTTTGTGAATTGCTTTTGATTCTTGATTCTTTCTTTGGTGTCAACTCACCAGTGGCAAATGTTTATCCTTTGAGGGTGGACTTAATTTTTTTGGAAATGCCCGAAAGTTGTGTAACATCTAGTCTAATGAATCAAGCAGGGGATTTATTTTTGGTAAAATGAGCAAATAAAGAGGGCTGACTTTTGTATGTGGCTTCTGAAATGGTTTAGGATGCCATTTTATCAAATTGTCAAATTATGCAATTATCAAGTATCAAATTATTAAAAATTATCAAAAAGAAGTTCTTTGAGACACAAAAGCATATGGGCTTTGAGGATACTGAAGTCTACTGGGAAAATTCCTGTTTCTGGGTAACCCAGTCCCTTTTAATGACAACCTTCAATTCTCCAAATTCCCCTCCCCCTTTCAGCCCACGTCCCCTCCCTCTTCCTTCATCAAGATGAGATGGGTCTGACGATCTTTTTGGCATAGAGGTATGGATGCTGTTTTTGACATTTGTACATGCTTTTGCTAAAGTTCCTTAAATCTAGTTAGAAAGGCCCAAGGTTGTCCAGCTCAGCTGCCTCTACCCGCATAGGATATTCATGGTTAGACCATGGAATCTTACATAACTGGAAAATTTAAATCTATTTATATTAAAAAAGAAACCACAGGCCTTAAGCTTTTAAAAATAAACATTACTTCCATCCCATTATACAAAAATGCATTTGAGGTGGTCGTCATTTTATTTGGTCCATGGTCTTCTGAGACTTGGGACAATAATATATTTTTTTCTATCTTATGCAAATGTATGCAGATTTTTAAAGCATGCATGCACATATTACACACTTTATAAATTCGAGTAATAGAAATGTTTGCATGTATAAATAGATAGAATAAGGAGTATACAGTTTGTATAAAATAACCTCTATGGTATTTGTTTACCCTGATTTTTTGATTTATGAGTCATCATTGCTCACTATAGAAGAGGAAAAATAAATATGCAAAACACTGGTAGACTTTTAATGGTGTTACTTCCCATCTTAGTTCAGTGTTTCTCTATTGAAGCTGACCTTGAAATTGCTTTTTAAATACAAGTCACAATATGCAAATTCCAGAGTGTCAGGAGGAATATCCTGTGTTAGGAGTTTTTTCAAATTCACATTTTTACATCATTTCCGTCTTACGTCCCATGCTTTAGCTGCTTCTTAATCCATTAGTATCTGCATGTGGGTATATGGGTTTTCTCAAATGCACTTATCCCCCCTGAGGTTAAAATTCCCCTAAACGTGGATATGCATATATGCTTTTCTTTCTTTCCTTTCTTTTTCTAAGTTAACTTTTTTTTCCTTTTTAATGAGTAGGAAGCGTTTCTTGCCTAGTGGGTTTAATTTTTTTTTTCCTTTTCAGTATCCATGACACCTAGGTGCTGTGTGTTAGCTCATTGTTCGCTTCCTCCTGGGTGAGAAGGAGTTGATCCCTGGCTTCCGTCTAATAAGTTGTGTCGGTCATGTATTTGTAGTCATTCCTCGTGTCTGCGCTGTCCATGTCATTGGCTCCCCAGAAAGTTTCTCCTGCCCCCTGCTCATATTTCGTTAGGGTTTTCTGGAGCCTTTGTGGTGTTGGTACATATATATCACTTCCCCCTTGTTGTGACCAGAAAGACTCAAAACCATGAATTTCACTGAAGTTTATGATTGGTCCCCGATTGCCTCCACTGTCACATTTTGCAGAGAATCCTCTTCTGGAAGCATCTTCGCAGTTAGATAAACAAGCAGATATACTGAACTGGTGCATGAATGAATAGGAAATATCCCACTTCCAAAGGATAAATCTATCATGTGGTGGAGAGGGTATTCTAGCAAAACATTTGGTTCTGCGGTTGCTTGGAGGATTGGGCCTGTGCTATAATTAATGCCACTAGCAGTAAAAGGACATTAGGGATGTCGTGCATGTTGATTATTTCTTCATTTTGTTTATCCAAGTTTCCCCGCCTTGGAAGCTCCGTGGCCATTGCCAAAGAAAGCCCTGGAGACAGAGCGTTAGCCGCTGCTCCTTGTAAGTGCATCATTACCTCGCTCCAAACAAAGTCCTTTTTTTTTTTTTTTTTTTTGTCAATAGAGGATGAAAACATTATTGGATTCAGGAGTTCATAGTGGTCCTGTATGCATCTGGGGACGAGGGGATAGATTTATGAAATGGACCATTTCAAATGGCATTATCTTCCCACGGTGAGGTACACCTTTCATAAATCATGGCAGAGTGCTCAGAAAATAGAGCATTTGTTATTCCTGCAGCACATCGTATTTGCATCCCCTGTAATCGTAGGAAGAAGAAATTCTCAGATTTCCTTTCCTGGGTTTGAAAAGGCAATTAATCCCCTTAGGGTGAAATTATAAGAAGAAGAATTGTAATCAAATAAGAGTACTTCCTATAAGTCAAGGATTGTGCTTTTAGTACTATTTTCTTTTTTTAAATTGTGGTGATTTTTTTTGCCCACTTATTTAGGCCTTAATTTAACTTTGGCACTAATTAAATTCTTTGGTTTTATTTTTCTCTCTACATTGTGCTTTATCCCGTAGGAGAAGGTAGATGAACGTGGCTCATCTGGGAAAGCAAGGGGAGAGGCGCATTGACTAAGGTTTTCTTTCCTTCTCTCTGCCTTTTCCCGTGTAGTGGCTGATGGGTAGTTATTCTTTAGTGTGCCTACGTCCAAAGTATGTATGATTGTGTTTCTAACACGGAGGCTTCCTCTTTTTCTAGCAGCCTGGATGTGATTTGCATGGAGAAGCAAAGTAAATTCTCCTTTGTATGTCCTTGACATGGTGAAATTACCTGGTAATAGTCAATTTCCTGTAAAATATTAGGCTTCTTAAGTAACTGTAGCTGTTTCCATGACTGCCAGCCCATCTTGAAGAATTATCCTTCTGCAGGAAGGGGTTGGAAGTCAAGAACCTCCAGCACAGCCCACCCCTCCCAGGTTCCTTGGACACCCTGAGAATAGCCTGGGGACACGTGGTGAAAATTTATGACAGCAGTTTGAAAATAAGTCTATTTCCCCCAATAATAATAATAACAACAAAAGAAAAATTGACCTCTCTACCTTTCAGGGAAGTGATGGTAGGGGAGAAGGAAGGAATTAATAAAGGCCTGCCAAAATACATCATTTCAGATGCTTGAGTAAAAAGTTACAATTTAAAGATAGCATCGTCTAAAAAGTTGAGAGGTGTTTTTTCGCACGTGTGGCATTAGAAGATGCAATTGAACTGAATGAATACTTAGGAGGACCTAGAACTTGACCAACTGAGCTTGATGGTCATCACAAGACATGAGAGGGGGGATATTTTGAGACGTCATTGTGCAGGCACACGTGAGCTGGAAATTGAGAAATCTGTTCATGCACTTCTCTCTGGTTGCCTGGAAGGGATTAATTCCAAACCCCATAGCTGAAGTTCTAGGTCAAAACCAGCTCTTTAGAAGGAGATGTTCTTTGTCTATCTCTCTTCTGCCTGTACATCTATTCCTCTCATTCAAGGAAATAAGATATTCATTTGCAAGTATATAAACGAACAGTCTTGGACTAGTACCAGACCGACCCTGGATTGGAGCCTGCCTTTATTTTTCCTTACCTCTACTGTTTCCACTTCCTGTTTTGTAGAATGAGGGCAATAATGGGAAGCATTCTAAATTTCTATAAAGAATTAGCTAGATAATGAATCAAGGTGGCAACATACACCAGGTGCTTACAACAAATAGTAGTTACCATTTATTGAGTGCTTTCTGTATGACGTTCATTTGGTTTTGCACTTTACAAATGACCCCTTTCTTTTTCTCTTTAATTTTCAAAAAGATCCCATGAGGTAGACATTATTGTGCCCATTTTCTGGATGAGGAGACAAAAGTACACTAAACTAGTAAAAAGCAACCCCAGAACCCAAACCCTGGTCTCTTTGGCATCAAAAATTGCACTCGTATTCACTAGGTATTCATCTCCTGGGACTGCAGGTCCATTACCCCAGGCCAGATAACCTGTCCGGGACTGGATAACTCCTAGAGGAAGAAACGAGGAAGACCCAGGTACATGTACTTGCACTGCAGCTGAGTTACCAGAACTTCTAAGCTGTGAGTTTCATCAGAGCATCCTAGCTCTTGCTACTTCTGACACATCACTATCAGATCAACCATGGAAAACAAACAGAGTGGAGGGAAGTGGCTCCACTCTGCATGGCCCTGTTGATGGCTTGGACACAGGTGGGAAAATCAAGATTAGTATGGGACACCTGAAGAGTAGTGGGGCGTGCTATTGCAGGGACTGTCCTGCAGCTCCTTCCAGATTCCACCATTTGAAGGGAAACTCTTTCCCAGCACACATACTACTTGGTGGGCTAAATGGCTCCCTGATGGCTGGAAAGAGTTAGTGTAGCTTCTGAAAGTGTGGTACGTGGTCCCGGAGAAGAGGCACCAGCCATGAGGAACCCAGCATCCTCTTACCCAGGGCCTCCATTGATGATGTCCACAGTCATTTCAAAGGCCTGGTTTTCTACTGTCAAAGGGTCTGTTTCCAGGTACTTAGCCACATATTTAGAAGCTCATCAAGAAAAGCAGATTTGAAGAAAAGCAAAGAAAAAACACAAAAAACAGGGACATATTGATTTCTGAGAATTCCTCCTGAGTTTTTCTTTGCTGTAGTACTGTCAGCCTGTGATGAGGTTGTTTGTTGAGTTTGGATTGATTTTTGTCTTTCAAGACTCAGCACAAAGCATTCCATCCTTCTGGGCAATCTTTTCTACCCTCCCTCTCCAGATAGAGTTGACCTTCATAATTGAGACTCTCCTTTAACAGCTTCTACCTTTTTCAGCCTCTATCACATTGAACTGAAATTATTTCTTGTCTGTTTCATCTACCAGACTGTGAACTCCTTGAAGACAGGACCTATTTTATAGTATCTTCATGGTGCTCAAGACATGTTTGTTACATCAGTAGATGGAATCAAATTATAAACAGGTGATGGGAGCAAAGATCACAATATTATACCTAGAACATCTTCTCTGACAGAAACTGGTGGTCAAGATACGTTATCATGTATGTTTGTCTTGCTGTAGCAAGTTGTAGTCTTGAGTTTCGTAAACATCCACGTAAGTGCTCTGAATTCAGTGACTTTTTCCCAATTTGGAACTAACTGCTTGTGCAGAGTTTCAAGCATGTGGGGATTGCAGTCATAATATCTGGGAAGGCCAACTAGGCACACCCTAAGACTGCACTGCTGCTTATGAAACTGGCCCTTGGCTCCTGTAAATACGTGAGCACAGCCCTGCAGGTGAAAGTGGAGAGATGCCTTGACATCCCCACATAGCTGTTTCCCTGATAATTCAACTGGATCCAAAACAAAGGAGGGATATTCTGACTGAAAATGCTTTGCCTGAATATCTGGAACAAGGAAAAAAAAAAAGCAAATATTAATAGTACGAATTCTTCTTTTAATTTCCATGGACTAGCAAGGCATCCTCAGGTTAGTTCCAATTTTTAAAGGGTGACATCCATAGATGGACATCTTTTGGAACAAAGACACAGTTTGAATTAAGCAATTTGAATATGTGTCATCTGGTTGATTTTCTTAAATGTAAAACCTCAAACTTCAGAGTAAGAAGGCTATTTGTCTTTATACTTGTGAAATTCACCCTTGGCTAAATTTCAGTGCATCTGGTTTCCATATCAAAAAGATCAAATTCGGGTTTGAAAGTCTATACCCTAACTAAAAGTTTGTTTTGTTGTTTTTGTTGTTTTTTAATCACTTTTAAAAAAAATCTCTTTTGGTGACATTGTTGCTTTTTATATATCCTGTCATTCCTCCCCAGATAGCCTGGCCTTTTAGTCTTACGGCTTCCCCTCGTTTCTTGTTTGGTGTGTTCCCTGTTCGATCTGACTATTGGTTTTATTTCTAAGGATTTTTTTAAGTTGGCATCTTTTTTTTGACCCTCGTTGTATGCCCCCTCTCTTTCCTCCCTCCACTGTCTTAACATACCTATGGCTTGTTTCACTCATTACTTTCCAAAATCCTGAAAATTCCTTTTCTTTAGGGCTCATTATATATGTGAATTATGTTCTTGGTAGACAGAAGCTGCCTTTAATTAATACGAGTTGAGCATGGGGGAAATTGTATCTCATAGTCACTGGACATGGGGCCAGTCCTGGCTCTTACTTTAACTTCCCTTGTGACTTTGAACATGTCATTTCATCTCATTATGTATTAATTTTCTCACCTGTCCCTTCAGGCTAATTAATACCTGTCCCACCTTCCCTCACAGGCTTGTTGGGCAACTCAAAGGAGCAACTAAACTGCACAGCACTTCTAAATTAAGCTGCACTCTGGAAACATACTGTGATCTAATTGACTCTCACATAAGGTGGTTTTTCAAGAAATTCTTCAAATTAATTTTACTTTTTCTCCCCCGCTCCAAGAATGCCGAGACAGCTCAGCCTATTTTCTCTTTCGATATTTGAAGGAAAGGATCAAGAAGTTTCTAGATGGACAGAAAATGACCAAACTGGTCTTTGTACTTATTTACACATTGAAGAGATTTCAGCGTTCAGCCCAGAAGAGGTAGTTTCTCTCTCTCTTCTTCCTGGGGCACAGGAGAAATATGACGATTACACACTCTACTCTGCAGATATGTTGCAGGCCTGGAAAACTGGTTGGTGCATTTGTTTATCAGAGTGTTGATGAGAGTTGGGTGGCCCACATGGATGAAGGGGCCACAGAACTTGGCAGTGGGCCCCAGAGGGCTCCAGCACGAAGCCAGCTTCTGATGCAAGAACTGCAGTGTCAAGGATATGGGGTGTCACACGACAACCTTCTCTGAAGTGAGTAGGGTCATTTTCCTTCTCAGGAGATTCAGGTGAAATAAAGCTTTCGGAGTCAGAACCGCACACGGGCATTCACTACATTGCAAAGAGGGAGTTTCTTCACCTCAATCCCGTGTTTGCATCCATAAAGGAATAAGTTAAAAAAGAAAGATTCTTTTAAAAAAAAGTCTTACTGCTCAATAAATCCCTGTGAAAAAGAGAGGGGTATAAAGAATGCACATTAGTCCTCCATTAAAAATAGATCAAAAAAGTACCCAAAAGAAAAAACCCCACAACAATGAAATAAATTAGGATGATACAACTGGAGGCCTGCAAATGAGTTTGCTAAATGTTATATTTTTTCAAGCCACTTAGATTTTTAACTTCCTGTTTCTGCCCAAAGCAATAAAGGCAGGAACACTGTCATTAGCTTCAAAAACCTTTTTTTTTTTCAGCTCCTAGCTGCATTTGCTATTTTTCTCTTTCCCCCCTCAGCTGTATCCCTGCATTTATTACCGTGCAGGTGCATCTTGCTTTCGAGTGTTAACTGGGATGAAAGGAGTGAGGAAATGCTCTCTCTTCTACTTGCAGAGTGCAGGCAAATCCAGTGAACGCAGAGTCGGGTGGGAGCCTTTGGGCTGGAAAGCTTTTCCTCTGATGAGCTGTCTGGTCTGTTAGGGCTTTTCAGGGTGGCTCCCCAATAATGCTGGAGTGTCTGTTCACTCCACGCTCTGTGATCAGATAACCCCTGATCATGATATGCCAGAGGATAATCCCTTGCATTGTTCAATAAAGTAATTGCTTTGTCCCCTCACTTAGCCCCTTAAGAAGAGCCAAAAAGAATGTGCCACCGAGATGCTATTTATAACAGTTTTCACCTCTTGCCTCTAGGGCCTAAATTGGAAACCTAATTTTAGATCCATAAAAGCCAAAAAATGTGTAGGAGAAGCCCCAAAATAAAATATTCCAGGGCAGCTCATAAACGTCCTTCGAACAGGTTAAAGTTGATTTACATGACTGTGGATATTTAATTATGTCATTGAAAAAACACCAGTAATTAAATCATTATTTGGTAGATGTTAGATCCAAGGACATTCTAGAGGAAGTCAAAGGCAGAGGGAGGAAGGATGGGACCATGGCAGCCCGAAGGGCTGCTGGAGAGAAATGAGTGTAGGCAGTGCAATTAGACAGAGTTCAAGTCCACCTGTGCTGCTGTATCATCTTGCCTTACTCGCCTCTCTGAACCTTAATTTGCTCAAAATGGGGGTAATAACGCCTGCCTCTGTGGTTTCTAGTGAAACTTAGAAATGCAGATGTCGTTCAGTACCTTGCAGGTAGTAAGTTGGTCCATAAACACTTGCAGTGGTAACTATTATTTATTTATTGTTACTGTTCAGGGCACCTGTCACTATTCCACCAAAGAACTGCCTGTCTCCCTTTTAGAATTTTCCCAGGCGTCTTCATGGTGTTGCATAGAGCACTCACTCCCGACATCTCAGAACGTGTGTCTTTTCTGGGTGGCCAGACTGAAAAATGCACTCTCTTATGAGTGAGCCAGAAGTCCAACTCTCGCATGGAATTTTGTTTTTGAAAACCTCTCATTTCCTGAAAGTCCCCAGCCCCCAAGACAACTCTGTTAACTGATCCATAGATGCCCATGAAAGCTCTGCTTCATGCCTGCCGCGTCCTGGTCTCTCCAGATACGTTACAGTTCTGCTCGTGTGAGCAGCATAAACTTGAGGATGCCCACTCGGGGAGAGGTTCCAGCACCTACATATCAGGGAGCCACTTTTGGGGCCAGTAGTAGGCAGCCTTTGGCCCCTGTGACCTTCCCTGTTGGTGCTACTCCTGTGGCTATGTCATCAATACGTAACATGACAAAAGGGACTTTTGCAGATGTCGTTAAAGTAACTGATCAGCTGACTTTAGGACGGGGAGATCATCACAATAGCCCTTCAAAGCAGAGGAGGAAGGTACACAAGGGAGTGAGAGAAACCACAACCGTGAGCAGGCTTGCCATACTGTTGCCGGCTTTGAAGATGGAGGGGGTGCATGGCAAGAAACAGCACAGCCTCCAGAAGCTGAGAACCAGCTGTGGCTGACAGTCAGAAGGAAATAGGGACCTCAGTCCTACAACTGCATGGGAAATGGAGACGTCAGTCCTGCAGCCACACGAATTCTGCCAATAACCTGAGTGAGCTGGGAGCAGATTCTGCCTCAGAGCCTCCAGAAAAGAGGCCAGGCTGGCCGACACCTTGACTTTGGCCTTGTGAGACCCTAAACAGAAAACCCATCTGAGCCACACTGTGCCTGGACTTGTGCCACGCAGCAACTGTGTGATCATAGACAGATGTGTTGGGTTTTAAGTAGATGGTAATTTGTGAAGGCAGCAACAGGAAACGAATGCAGCATCAAAGGGCCTTCCTCGGGGTGGGTCTCAGCCAGCCCTCAGCTCCTCTAGCACGTTTCTTCACACACCTCGGCCTTCTTCCCTCCGCCCCCTCCCAAGAGAATCAGCTCCCCTCATTCAAGAGAATTGCTTTTGTTTGATTATGAGTGTGTTCAGCGTCATACTCAGCCTAATTATTGCTTTTGACTAACCCCAACAGATAATGCTGTATGTCATGCTATACTCCTTTTAATTTCACAGATGAACACATTTCTATTCTCTCCATCCCCCCCTCCAAATCGCGTGTTAACTCCATCTGGATGAGGCGTTGCGGGGTGTGTGTGGCTTCTTCTGAGCTTCATGTCGCAGCTGCCCCAGATCCACCCTGCAGGGCAAATACGACAAGTAAAAAGTTTTCCTCTTGAGTGATGAACACCTCGCTGTGTGCACCCTTCGCTGTCTGGCCCGAGAAATCTCGGTTGTAGTTTGACACGTCACTCCACATCTGTGTACCTTTCTATGGCTCTCAGTCCTGCCTTCTTTATAGTTACAGCAGTGTTTATTTACTGCTTATCATATACCAGGCAAAGGATACCCTAAGGGCGTTTCATGCGTTATTTAACCTAATTATAACGCTCCCATTTGACAGATGAGAGGACTGAGGCTTATAGATTTTCCGAAGCTGTGTAGCTATAAGTATAATCCTCCATTTGAACTTGGGCAGTGACGCCAGAGAACATGTTCTTAACCACAAAATATTGCATATGTTTTTGTTTTCTTTCCTTTTGCTTTTTTTTTGTTGTTGGTTAAAAAAGAAAGTACGATCTCCGTTTTCCCGTCTTCATAGATTATAGATTCCCCTCTCATCCATCCTGTTCCGATACTCCCTCCCGGTCTCTTGGTTGAATTTGTTGTCTCCAGCCCTAATGCATTATGTAGTGCATGTGGGTGTTAGTCAATGGTTACTTCCTTGAGGCAAAAGGAAAAGAAAAGTTGACTGTTTTTCAGTGTTTACTACTGCAAAAGCACGGTGGCGTGCCATTGTTCGGAGAGGAAGGGGCTCGTTTGCCTTCACAGCTCTTGATGAAATAGGATATTGGGTTGGAAAGCTAAGTTGTAGCAGGTGCACTTGAATTTGAGGAGGGACAAAGCAGAACTCTGGCTACTCGAGGTCTAACTTTTTTTCTGTTCAGACCGCCCCCCGCCACCTCCAGGTTTCTGGTATTAGAAATTGTAGATTTCTAAACTCATAGAAGATTGAGCTTAAAATGATTCTATTATATGGGGTAAGAATTTTGAGCTGGTATCCTTTATCCTTAGGTCAGTATTTTCTATAAGCCTTTTAGTAATGGTTCTTCTTAGGCACTCATAGTGATAAAATTGGGAGTTTTCAAAAGAAATCTGAAACGATCTACTGTCATCATGCCTAGGACTTTGGGAAACTTCAAGAAGGTTGGCACCTTTCGGGAAAACCAGGCTTCTGCAGTTATGGCTCCGATTGTCTCCTCTTATTATAGTGTGAGGTGTTTGGCAGGGACATGGCAACTGAAGGCCCAAGAGTGACATTGGTGAGAGTTTGAATCTCGGGAGCCCTAAAACATCCAGTTCTTTCTAGCCCTACTCAAACTCCTCTCTTAATCTCACTGCCCAGTACCTTCATCTCAGGCAAGAAGTGGTAGGTGGCAATGATTATAGGACAATGAGGGAAAGAGCCCAGATGAGGATGGAATTTTTATTTTCAATAGTCAGTGACAGCAAACCCACCCCTAACTGACTTAGACCAAAAAAAGGAATTTATTGGTTCATAGAGCTGGGTAGCCTAAGGGTAGATCTGGCATGGTTTGATCTAGGTGATCAGATGACGTGGTCATAATTCTATTTCTCCCTAACTTTCAGCTGTTTTTCCCCCTGTGTAAACTTCATTTGCAGACAGGCTCCCTCCAGGAGGGTAGACATGGCCACCATGAGGTACACCCTTCATGTTCAAGGAATACAGTGGGAGAGAGTCACTCCTTCCCAGTAGCTCCAGCAAGAGTCCCGTGGCTGAATCTCATTGGCCCTCAGAGGGCCACATGTAATGACTCGCATTGGCTCTCAGTGGGTCACCTATAAATCCCTGAGCCAATCACTGTGACCCTGTCTGGACCTGGAATAAATGCCACCTTGGAGCTGGGTGGTGGGATCAGCTTGACCCAAACCACATAGAACACGAGGTATGAAGAAGGTATGTTGTTACTGGAAAAAGGAGAGTGGATATTAAAAAGACAGAAACAACAGGCCTCCATTACAGCAGCTGTACTGCTACATCAATACCCATTCCAGGAGACGGTGACAGTCTTAATGTTGATCTTGCTGTAGGATCACCCGCAGTGGACTTGGAGACTGCTGCCTTACTCTGTATGCTGGAGCAAGGTGATGGGCGTACCAGGCATGGGCCCATGGAAGGGGTGAGAGACAGGTGCATACTTACAGTCATGAGGGGGTCCAGCCAGGATGGTGCTGGCAGGAAAGGCCTAAGCAGGACAAGAGGCAGTTCCTGGCAGCAGCATGTCAGGGACAGATGGCCACATTCTTGCCATGGAAGTGGGTGAGAGGTCCATGGAATCCAGCAGGGAGGTGGTTCTCCTCTGTCCCATTTTTAAACTGTGGCAAAGTGATCTTTTTGAAACCCAAATCTGAATATGCCATTCCTATTTTTGCCACCCCAGATAAACCACACCAATGATTTTCTATTGCTCTCAGAATAAAGAACGACTGCTAAACATAACCTACAATTCCTCCACCCAGTGACCTGGCCCCTGCCTACCTCCCCAGTCTTATTTCTCACTGCTGTCCCCTTAACTCTCTGCTGTCCTATCACCTTGGCTTTCTTTCAGCTTCTTTCCCTGCTGCCTTCTGCCACAGGGCCTTTGCATATCCTCTACGTCACCTCTACTCATGCTTTATACATCCACGCAAATTTCTCTTCCTCCAGGAAGCCTTCCATGACTGCATGGAAGCCTCCTATAAGTTTTCATAGTTCTATGCATTTCATCTTCGCAGAAATGCAGTGAGCTGAAAATTTACATTTATTTTTGTGTTTATGTATCAATTCTTGTTTTTCCCACTTGACAGTAAGCTCCATAGCGCATGTTTGTTTTGATTCACCAATGCATCCCTAGTGCCCGCTCCAGGGCTTAGCAGTCAACAAACATTCATTGAATGAGTACATGAATAAGTTTGTGCTTCAGAGGCACTTGTTCAGTTTTCTAGAATAATTCTACAGAGGGAAACAGGATCAAAGGTAAACCTGAACCTGGCTTATGGGAAGTATGGGCCAGCAAAGTCTTCAGCAAAACCTCACAATGCTCATGACTAATCACCCATTTCCCTGATTTTTTGTTTCCTTGGAATTTTTTTTCTAGTTGTTGGCAGTGGTGGTGGTGGCAGTGGTGGTGGTGGTGAAACTGACCATATATTCACTGAGTTGACTGTTCAATTCAACCATCAATGACCACTCCTGACACTCTAACTTCCTAAGTTAGAGCCTTTGGAAAGTTCAGCCTTTGTTCTGACCACAAAGGGCAAATGTAATCAAAGTGTTTCCCTTTGGACCTAGACCGGGCAGGCTGAAGTTTACCTTGGTCTATATAAGATAATAGATTTGTAAAACAAATCAATAGTGCAGGCACAATTACAGCGGGGGCAGAGGGGGGACTATTTAACCTACTTTAGAGAACAAACATTTTTTAAGGGCTTTGCACACTAATTGTATGCAAATGGGTGCTGCTAATTGCAAACACAAGATTCAAACCTAGTCAAATTAGAAACCTATTCATCAACAGTCCCTTTAGGACCTCTGCTCCACTCTGTGCAGTTTAAATTGCTGCTTTATGGCTACACACTACCATCTTCCTAAGGTCCAGTGTACCATTGGCTTCCTCCTGAGTCATTGCCCCAGGAGACTCATTGAGGGCAGAGACTGTGTCCCCTCCACTCTTGCCTCAGTGCCCAGCTCAGCCCAGCAGGTACCGCACTTCAAAACAAAACCACTTATTGAGGTCCTCCTCTGTGCCAGGCGTTTCAACAGGCAATGATGGTAGAGGCTGAACGCATGAACGGATAAACTCTTTCCTGGAATGCTCGCACTCATCATCTGGCTTCGAACTTGAGCCGGCCCTTCCTTCTCAGCTCAGAGTCTACCTACCCCGAGGTACCCAGCTGGATGTGATCAATCCACCCTCCACTCTTATGTAGTTTTCTGTCTGTTGCATTTATTTGACACTTTTCCTTTACTGCCTTATATTGTATTTGTTTTTATTCATTAATTCGACAGTCATTTACTGACTGCTACTGAATGTAAGTCCCTGTGCAAGATGCTTCAGGGGACAAAAAGATGGACAACACATGGTCCTTGCATTCATATATTATTTCTCCTATTCAGTGGCAACATATGTCAAGGCAAGGACCATATCTTATTCATTTTCTAGTCATTTTCTTTTTATTCTTTTTTCCTAAATCTCCCATAAAAAGGCCTGGCAGAGAAGGCATTATTGCATATTTTTTGGATGGATGGATGGATGGTTGGATGGTTGGACAGATGAATGGATACATGGACGGATGAGTGGTTGGGTGGATGGATAAATGATGCATAGAAAGATTAATGGCGAAATTTTTATATTTTGCTGAAAATCTGCAATGATAGCACTAAAAATAACGTAGCTGCCCAAATGTCCCATTTCCTTTATGTACTTGTGGAGCATCTGCACCAAGGGCCAAGCCCATGCCAGGAACTGGAAATAGGCGAATAAATTAGTACAAATAAGATACAGACCTGGCCTCAATGACTTCTTGATAAGGGAGCATAGGCACGTAAATAAATCCCTATGGTGGGACCTGGGGGTGGTGGTGGGGCCTATAACAAAAATTACATAAAGTGCTCTGTGGGAAGCACAGATATTTGGTCACTTTGTTCTTTCTTGATTAGGGAACTCTGCAGAGAGGAGGAGACAGTTGAAGGCTGTATTTGATTTTGCCCCATGGAAAAGGGACCCTTCGCCGTTAGGATCACCCAGAGGGAGGGACCGCGGGTGTCAGAGACTGGGGTCGATGCGCTACAGCTGCAGCGGCAGAGCTCAAATGATGTTCAGCACATCCTCACAGATGGGCCACCCAATGTCCCTCGTGCTCTAAAATAGATATTGTCCACAGCTGCACATACGGTGTTGCGAGGCGCGCTGAGGAGATGAGTCAGGTGTTCTGCGACACTCGGGTCAAACTTGAGGCAAGTGAGAGGTGTGAGTTACATAGAGTCCCAGAGAGCTTGGGCCAAAAGAGATTCTATTTTTACTGGAACATGTGAGTGTGGATCACAATCAGGACAGTAAAAAGTTCACCTCAAATAGGAACACCACGCTGAAGGTATGATAAGTAGACTTTTTTACCAGCAAATTTTCCAAATTAAACTTCTTTCCGCTTTTTAAAAAAATAGACTTTGTTTTTTAGAGCAGTTTTAGGTTCAGAGCAAAACTGAACAGAAAGCACAAAGACTTCCCATATGCCCCCTGCCCACCCCCTGCACCAACCCCTCCCCGCCACTAACTACATCAACATCCCCACCAGATTAGGCTGTTTGTTAGAAGTGATGAATCTACATTGGCACATCATTATCCCCCAAAGTCCGTAGTTTACGTGAGGGTTCACGCTTGGTGTTGTACATTCTATGGGTTTTCACAAATGTATAATGATATGTATCTATCATAGATCAGACGATGCAGAGTAACTCACTTCATTGCTCTAAAAATCCCTGTTTTTGCTTTTTAATCTTTTTCAGCATGTATAAAAAATTCCTTTTGAATTTTTGAGTTTCAAATATGTGCTATAAACAAGAAATTTGAGATCTGCTGAGCACTGCCTCAGACCCTAAGGAGAAACAGAGGTGACAATGGAGGTCAGGCAGGTAAGCTGTAGCCACTTTGGGAAACTGTAAAGGACAGTATCTCAAACACGTAGGTTTGAGTCACTCAAAATTCTGGGAAATAGGATGTTTTCTAAAGAAAGTTTGCCGCCACTTCTGTGAATAGTTGTAGTTCCTCCAGGTACGTGGGTATCTTCGGCGAGAACAAATTTCCTGGCAGCTTGAGGACTCTGTTCAGCCTTAAGGATCTCAGCATCATAATGTTTGTTATCCATGTGCTGTTAATAGACTCACCTGATGTGATGTTTTGTGTCATCCTTTGTCTCTAAGTGATTTGCACCAGGAAGATTATAAACACTCCAGGTTTATACTCAGTCAAAAACACCACAAATGTTGCAATTTGAGGTATTTGCACTTAAAAAGGCAATATTTACTGAAATGGGGGGGCACATGACTTTTCCAACAAACCACACTACCATCCCTTCTGTGAGGAAATAATTATTTTGAGATACTGACTTGCATGACGACCAGATGAATTATCTGAGAAAACTTAGCAGCTGATGATGTCTTTTGAGATCACAAGGAAGAATTATATTAGCTTGAGCTGAGTGGGGTTTTTTTTCTCTCCCTCTTTCTTTAGTTGTAAAAACAGTCACAAATGTGAGTGCTTTGCTGGGCTTGAACTTGTCAACAGCCAGTGGCCCGCTGCAGAGGTAGGGATGTCACCTGTCTTTGGGGCTGAGACACCATAACAGGTGTTCCTGTGGGAACTGGGAGTCCACTGCTGCACACCTTTAATCTTGGATCTTCTTTCTGGTGAAATGCCCATGATTCAGAACTCAGTCACGTTACAAGGAATGTCTTTTCAGATAGATTCTATCTCTAAGAACTTAAGTCAAGGGATTTTCAAACAGTCACTTGATTTATGTGTGTGAACCTCTCACTCAGGAAAAGAACTTTTATTTGGCAAACACCATATGAACAGAGGCCTTAAAAAAATAATTAGGACTCTCTTCTCCGGCTTTAATCTCAAAGCTTTCCCTGCAGGGGTGTGGGTGGGCCACTTGCGCATTTGTGAATTTGCAGAGAAGGAGGGGTGGGGCGGGGAGACGTGACTAAACCTCCCTTTCTTTTGTTTGTGCAACAACTCAAGTCACTGTCACCACATCAGCATATTTTGCTGCAAATCTCAGCGCTCTCTCACTTTCGTTTTACTTAATGCATTTCTACATTTTCCCAAGGCCACAGGAGCTGTTTGCTTGCGAGTGGCATGCCTGCCTCGAATAACGAAAATTGCCTGGGTCTTGCAATCTGAGCCTTCATATTCTCCCATATATTATTTGGTCCTATTGTTCCTTAACTTGCTCATCACTCACTCGGTGAAGGAAATTCCATTTGGTCCTTTTAAGACCGCCAGACTAGCTGACTTAAACACTCAGCCCCAGTTACTTCTGAATATTTCGGTTCTTTCTTGAAATGGTCCTTTTAATGTCATCCTTAATTTAATCAAATAGTGTCATCAAAATAACATTTACTCTATTACTGCAAATTCACTGCATTATTAACTAGTGTAACTAGACAAAAAAGATGGTACAAACCCCCATGGAAATATATACTTACTGTGAAAATGGATACAGTTCATAGATGTTCTATATTTAATTTGCAGTTTCAAAGCACTCTCTATGGAGAGGTTTTATGGTTCTGAAATAATTTAAAAACACACTTTACTACAATCCATAGCAGGTAGTTTTTGCCAATTTGGGAAGTTATGGTGCCTTGTACTTTCCAAAGTAAGCTGAACAGTGTTTTTTAACAGTGATGTACCTCTCTCCCATTAGAAATGGGAGTCTATCTTTGTACCACAAGTGGTTACAACCAAGGATTCCCTAGTTTTCTTTTGGTACCCTCAAACCACCCAAATATAAATGACATGGTATTTGCAGGTGTCACCAGGATTCAATTAGTTTGATGACAAATACCAACTCCTCAATGCCACTTTGGATAGTTTGATCAGAAAACAGGTCACGTTTGGGGCAGGGAGTACAGGCTGAGGTGGTTATGTAATTTTACAAGTCTTCCTTTGAGTCAAAAGAAAAACATATTTGTTGCATTCGACTCCATAGGTTCAGTATAGCATAGTAGGAAGAGCCTTGGTTATGTTGTGGCTCATACAGCAGGGACGAGACCAAAGCTGCACAACTTGTTCCAGACACCCATGTTCTGGGGTAAAGAATTGCTGGTACTTGACTTGTAATATTTGACTCCAAGGCTGGCCATACTTTGGGTCATAGGTCAAAGACACCCCCACCCCTGGCTAGGAAAGACAGAAACCAATAGAACCCGGGCTTCATTTCTTCTCGTGCAGTGCTTGGCTCGTGGTACTTTCAAAACCAAGTCAGTGTTTCTTGCTGCTGAGTGACTGGGCTGTTGTTACCCGTCCTTCAGCTGTCTACACTTGTTCTCTCACAACCTGAAGACTTAAAATGAAAGGAGACTGTCAGTCAATGGCAAGCATTCACTTGCATTAGGCTAAAGGCACTGGAGATTGCCGTGACTATCTCATTTTGTCACAGTCTTACCACAGAAGGAAATATCTCCATGATACAGCAGATATTTATTGAGTCAGGCACTGCCAGGCATGGAACAGATCCAGTGGTAAGAAAGGAATTGTCTCTGCCTTCAAGGTTCTTATAATCTGGAGGGGAAAGAGCTAAATAAGGGAGTTCAATAAGGGAGTACCCTCATCATAATTCCCTGTGTCATCAGCTACTGGGTTGTATGACTCTTGGTAGAGGTACATAGCACTTAATCCAAAAGGAGCGTATCTAGCTTTGGGAGTTCTTTTCTATTTAGTTGCCATCTTTTTATTTCTTCTTGTTAAACTAACATCATCTTTTATTGAATCTGTGCCTCAGTTGTTGCATTATGTCATAAGTAAAGAACTTCAGAACCTGTGGGGCTTGCTTTGGTACCCAATTCCCCTTAGTTTCTTGGAAACAGAAGAATCTGTAGTGTATTCTCCACAGAGTATCTCTGGAGGAAAGAAATTACTCCCTTGTAACTGGATGTCTCACAAATCAGCTTTATAGGTCTGTGCTTGCTGACTGCAGGCCCATGAGACCCAGGTGTTCTCAGCTACAGGTATAGGTTTACCTCAAGCAACTCAAAGAGACTCAAACCAAGCATTCAGTGGTTATGTTCCAGATCATAATCTCTTATAACCCATGTAGTTCTGCATGCAGGGATGGTGATATCAGAAAATAGAAGGCTTATGTAGATTAGTGAGAAAAATGGGGAAAACCACTTACCAAGTAGTTTTTGAAAACTGATGGTTATATAATTGAATGTGGCTAAGTTGGTGTGATTCTCTGTAAAACTAGGTGATGTAAGGAAGTTTGTCTTTGACTATCAGAGAAGGTGCAATCTGTGGCATGGCACAGAGATGTATACTCAGTAGATACATAGCTATGGGATGGATATATGGATGGATGGATAGGTGGGTGGGTGTATGCATGGATGTGTGGAAGTGTATGGGTAGGTGGTAGGTGGGTGCATGGATGGATGGATAGGTGGGTTGGTGGACAGATGAGGGGTTGCATGGATAGGCAGGTAAAGGGATGAATGAAAGGCCTGTTCCCCTGAAGGGACTCTGTACAAACAGGCATTGAGTCTCCTGCTTTCTTCTGCAAGAGAATCCCCAGTGTGGGCTTGTTAAAATAAGTGTATCCTGGAGTATCACTCCCAGATATTGTGACTCACTAAGTCTGAAGAAGAACTTGGAGAACTTGATTATTTAAACAGGTACCCCAGGTTGTCATAGTATAGGTAGTCTTGCTATCCTGGATCCTAATTCATCTCTATTTCTACTACATCTTCCATTTCCCTGATTTTTGCAGAAATCATTCTGTGGTTCCATATTGCCTACATCCAGGAGGTATGGCTTTCAAATACACGTCAAAGACAATTTGGCAGGAATTGGGGATAAACCTGGCAGCCAGGTCTCTGTTGCCAGGAAAAACTCTCCTCTTTCCCATCAGAACCTACTTCCAGGGTGCTCCTGAGCAAACCCAGGTGTAACTTCTACTTAAGATCCAGGAACCAGGCTATAGGGGAGCTTGGGAAAGGGATGACCTTAGGGTGAGCAAGGGGGAGAGGCTTGCCTTCTTACCTGGAGTGTCTCCCAGAGGAGAGAGGGAGAGCCAAGCCCCTGACAAGGACATCCACCCTGTAGGTGACTCTCCCTGTGGTGTGATTTGGAGGTGGCTTCTCTTTCCTGCATCCCGGTAGCTGAATCTCACGCCAGAGGGCAGAGATTTGGGGTCAGCTAGTCGTCTGTTTTTTTAAAAGAAGGATCTAACTGTGATGGAGGGAAGAAAAGGCCCGAGGCCACTGGGCAGGGTGGGGAGGCTGAGGAGTTTCACACATTTGTGATTTCCTTGTAGGCCAAGTTTACTCTCAGGGATGACAGTCATTTTCTAAGAAAGTGAGTTTGCTTCACGTTGTATTTAAAGGCTTAAATAATGTATTCTGTCAGACAAGTCTCTGAAATGGTTTTCCAAGTGAATGCATCAGAAAGTGCCCAGAAAGAATGCCTGGCACGGGAAGAGGAGGGCATTTAGAAAATGTGAGCTGCTTGCATCAGAATCTAACTTGAGATGTATCGTACCTACGGTAAGGTGCACACATATTAGATGTACAGTTCGGTGAATTCTTACTCATTTTTATAACTGTGTAAACACCACTCAGATCAAGACAGAGAACATTTCCAAGACCCCAGAAGGCTCATCTATACCCCCTTTCTAATCAATAAGTTCCATCATGATCCAGCACTAACCACTATTCTGATTTCTATCACCATGGCTTTCTGCTCTTGAGTTTCATATAAATAGGATCACCCAGCATGTGTTGTTCAGGGTCTTGCTTCTTTTGCTCCTCATTAGGTTGTAGGATTCACCTGCAGCCTTTCATTCTTCTTTATTGCTGTGTAGTGTGCCATTCCTTCAACAGTTTATTATTATGAAAAATTTCAAACATACATAAAAGTTGAAAGAATTGTATTGTAAATACTCAGACATGCACCACCTAGAGTCTATTAATACAATTAACATTTCTCTCTGCTTGCATCTCTATCCATCCATCAGTCCATCTTATTTTATGATTCATTTCAAAATAAGTTGCAGACAGCAGTCACTTCACTCCTAGACACTTAAGCACATATATCCTTATTGCATTATTGAACTAGAGTTCGCTATTTGCTTATGGTTGTTATGTTGGTGATTTTTAAAAATATTAATAATTAGAATGATGTAGTGATAGAGCTATTAAGAGCCAACATTTATTGAGTATGGACTTTCTACCAGACAGTGCACTAAGCACTTGACACATACGTACATATAGTTACTTCCATCTTAAGATACAGAAACTGAGCCTTAAAGATGCTATCGACTTGCCTAAGTTTACAGAGAAAAGGAATCGACTCTGGATTGTGCCTGACTTCAAAGCCAGTTGCCAGGATGCAATTCACTTGAATTTGAGTTTCAATTGAGATTTAGTTCAAATTGCACCCTTGCCCCATACTAGTTAAGTGACTTTGGGCAAGTGAACTAACCTCTCTGCACCTCGAATTTATCCATCAGTAAAATGGGACAGTAATAGCAATACCACAGAGTTAATTGTTGATAATTGAATGAGACTTTTAAATGCCTAGTAAAATACCTGCCTTATTCATATTCACAATCTAATGCTTTCTACCAGAAGATTCTGGAACTGTTAGCATCTATGGAGCAAACTATGTTACTCAACACGGTTTTGTTGCTGTTGCTGCTGTTTTTTGTTTTGGCTTTGTCCTTGCCACACTGTGATTTGATCCCATTTAAGCAGCTCCCTCTGCAAACACAAACTCTTCTCTATCTCTTCACGCAGTGATGTTATAATACCTAGAGACTTATTGATTATTTGTTTGATTCTATTGTGGGCACAGGAGCAGTTCTTAGATTAACACTATTAGATTTTCCCAAACAGTATTGCTGTGGTTTATACAATTGGACGAAACGGGTGATCTAATTTGGACTCAATTTGCTGTAAAGTAGAGCTGGAGGAAGGAGGTGCTGTGATTTGGTTCTGAGCCTGAGAACAAGTATGAAAAAGTTATCTCCAGGTGATATCTGTGTGCCTCATCAATTCCAGATACACTGCGTGAGCAGGTCTGAGAATTCAAAGCTTTTTTGCTTGGTTTCTTTTCTTTTCTATGAGCTAAAGAACCTAGCTTTACCTATCCAACTGAGATATTAAACCCACTGATATAATTTATTTTTCCACATGAAATCTCTCAGAAAAAAAAAAAATCAAGTTGAGTTTTCTAGAGGCAATGGGGTAAGAGACTATGGGGTAAGAGGAGATAACAAATATGCCCAGAAACAAATCATTTCCTGATAGCTGTTTTGGACGGAACAAATGGAAAACACTGTACACCCCCTACCCTGGCACCTAAACATATCTGTAATCATACCGTGCATAGAAGTTTCCATTCTGCTTTTGACCTTAACATTATAACACAGTTCTGCGATATTATTGACTCTTCATTAACATCATTTTTAATGATGCCTATAAATTCCATTTATTGGCTATTACTATAGTTTATTTAACCATTCTCCTAATATTGGAAATTTGGATTGCTTCTAGATTTTCCTTATTATAAATAGGGCTAAATAGTAACATGTGAGTTTTTTAAACTAATGATATGTAATATTCAACTATTTCCTAAGATTGGATTTCCAGAAGTAGAATCACTGAGTCAAAGGGTATATACTTTTTTAAGGGGCTTAAATATATTGCAAAATTGTTTTCGTGGCCTGTCAATATCATTGAAAATGGTGGTCTGGGTTCAAATCGAGTGTACTACCTGCCCTACTTTAGTGGCATTATTTAACTTTTCTTCGTCTCGGGTTCCAAATCTGTGAACAGGAAAAATAATAATGCCCACCTCATGGAGTTGTTGTGAGGACTGAGTGAGTTAGTTATATATATATAAAGCACGTAGAATGTCTGGCACGTAGTGAGGGCTTATAAATACTATCTGTCTTTTATTAACTATTATTATTACCTTCACTGGAGGAAGGGTCTGTGGAATACACAAACCATCCAGAGGCTTCCTTTGATCCATTGTTTTCACTTCTCCCGTTCTAGAACTTTCTTGAACACTCACCAGCCCCTGCAATATCTGATATATGTTCCAGCCTGTTTTCCCATGTTTACCTACCTCTCTGAGAAGCCCATCAACTCTGAGAGGTATCTGGAAGGGAAGAGGCAAGGTTATGATACAAACCACATCCAAGTGGATGAATCCAGCCCCAAACCATCGGGAGGTGACTACTCCTGCCCGCCTAGGCTTTTAAAGGCAACTGAACACAAGCAACAGCCAGGGAGGGTCTGGTGGGTATTAGGTTCCCACTGGCTGAAGGGTCCCCAGGAACAGTCAGGAGCTGACCAGGAGGACTGAGGGCGGCAGCTGCAGATGAGGGCGTGGAGTTCCAAACCTGTGGGTTTGCAGAAGCAGGAGGGGCAGGATGGGAGAGGCTGGGGGTGGATTCACATAAACGGGCCCTGAGGCAGCTGGAGGGCGAGGAGAGAACAGGGAGACCGGGAGCCTTCCCTCCTCTCCCCGAAGTTCTGTGTCCTCGATTCTCATTTAGCACACACCCCGGTGTATTAAAAATAGGTGTGTCTGTGCCTGTGTAACCTTCCATTCCTTTAAGTTCTCTAGGAGCAAGGTGTGGATCTTATGCCTCCTCTTGTTTCCAACTCCCAGCACAGTGCATGGTCTCTAGGAGAAGATCCGTATGTGTGAATGAATGAATGCACGGGTGATTTTCAGACTATCCCGAAACGATACCTCATCGTCCCCACCATCCAGGCCCTGTAGGGAACTGTGACCACCAACCCTAGGCAGGAAGCATGTGCTCTGAGCCCTGGAGATTCTGTGTGGATGGAGAAAAATTGTCATTGCTAATTGCCAGAGAGACCAGGTCCTGACGGTGGCCAGACACTTCCCTGGGGACTTTTCACCAACGTTGCAGAATGGGGCGGCAATCTCCATGACAGACACAATTATGTTTCCTTGTTAACCGTCCCTTACAATGACTGTTATAAGTTTGTTTCGCATGTAAACTTTGACCTCAAAGCAATGGGGCGGGCTTTTCCAAAAGGACACTGTCTAAAGGTTCAGGGTGGTGACAATGAGCTCGAGCCCCAGCTGCCAAGGAGGCTGATAACCAGGAGAGGCATTTCTTTCTTCTTCTTCTCCTACTTTTTTTTTTTAACCATGCTCATTGGCTCTAGGAATCATTAGCATGGTAAAGATGAAAGCTATTGGAGATTGCTTCATTTTATTATGCTCAATTGGATTGGATCTGAGCCATTTGCAAAGTGCAGTATTACCATAAGAAGGGACTTGGAATGTTTGTCACATAATACCCCCTTCGTGGAGAAGGCAGTTTCTTAAAATTAAAAAAAAAAAAGAAAAAAGGAAGATGACATCTTGAAATAGCATGGCTTTCTTCTGCTTTCAAATGTGTCACAGAATAGAACTTTGTACGTCCAGGTGGATTTCCCGGAACGTGGTGAGTGGCCCACCTTCCTGGTCCCATTGGCCTTATCTTGTTATTCTGTTCAGTAGAGACCTGGCATATAGATGTGGGGGGCAGAAGGCTGGTGGAAGAAGGGGTCAGAAGACTCCCACACGGCTGTTTCTCTGTCTAGTCTTACGGTTTGGGGTGTTGAATTTCGCAAACCCTAGCGTGCTTCTTAGGTGCTTCAGAGGACAAAGTTAAACTCAAGCTCAGAATCCACCCTGCTCTCTCCACCAGAGCTGCCCCCTCTCGTTGATCGTATTTTTCTTTTATTCCATCTAAGACACTGTTCGTGAAAGTGGGGGTTTCCTGCTGCTTTAACAACTGCAACAACAACAACAACAACAACAACAAAAAATTGAAAACATTACGATAAGTCAAAGAAGCCAGTCACAAAAGACCGTATCTCGCATGATTCCATGTAGATGAAACGTGCAGAAGAAGGCAAATCTGCAGCGACAGAAAGTAGAAGAGTGGTTGCCGGGGGCTGGGGCTTGGAGAGATTGGGGTTAACCTCTAAAGGGAGCAGGAGTCCTTTTGGGGTAAAAAAAATTTTTTTTAATTGATTTTGATGATTGTTGTGAAGGTACTAAAAATTATATATACTAAATTGTATGGTATGTGAGTTATATCTCAATAAAGGTGCTAAAAAATCACATGAAAACCATGATGTGATTCAACCAGTCTGATGCTCAGATTTCCCAAGTGTCGCCACTTAAGTGTGGACCAGGACAGAAACCCAGGTGTGGCCTGAGCACCACACAGTGGAACGGGCCTGTCACCTCCACCCCAAGCATCCTACTTCTGTTAATGCCCCCCATCAAAGCCATTAGCTCTTTTGATAGGCACAACCCTGTGTTGCCTCTCAATTATATAATCAGATTTATCCCTGCGCCGTTATAATTTTCTTTGATTCTCTGTCTTTCCCCACTACAGGGCAAACTCCTTGAGGACAGACCATCTCTAGTTCTAGTTTTGGAATAATATCAGTTACAGTAACATCATGCCCAACATGGTACTTGTTGTTGAGAACTTAACAATGATATAAGAACTCTTGAGAGAACTCGGTTTATTTGGGAAACTGGTACTACCTAATGAAACTAGGGAAGGCTCAACCCAAGGAATTATGTTTGAGCTAGGTCTTGAATAATGCATGGAACCTCACCAAGTATGGAAGCAGAAGAATAAGACATTCAAGGGAGAAAGAACAGCATTAGAAAAGTTATGGAGCTAAGAAAGAACTTGATATAATGCCAGATTCGTGAGAAATTTGCTGAGAATTAATTTGAGACCACAATTTAGAAAGATAATATATGCCATGTCCAGAGCTTTCATACAGCAGTGTCTACTACTCCTTCTCCCTTCCATATTAGTCACGATTCTTGGTGGCAACTAAACCTAGCATATGGCAAAAGGGAGTATATTGGTTCATGTACTAGGAAGTCTCGGAGCAGAGGCTTCAGGCATGGCTGGATCCAGGGGCTCAAAAATAAAATCAGATTAATTGTCTCCTTCCATCTTTTGCTATGGAGGTCTGTTTGGCTTACTTCTGCAGCAGGCTTTCACCACCTGGTGGGGGGAGAAACAGCTGCCAGAAGGACCAAACTCCCATTTTCATACTATATTCATAACAGCAGAGCTCCTCGCTCTATCTCCCAGAATATACGTAACCCAGCCAAGATTCTAGCACAGTTTGGGTTACATGCTTTATCCGTGAATCAAGCCCTGTGGTCAAAGGCTGTTTAAACAGCTGACCGAGGTCATGTATCTACCAACAGGGAAAGGGAACAGAGCACTCTAATTGACCCTCAGGTTCAAATGGAGTAAAGTGGGCTTCCTAGAAGAACAGAAGAAAAGGGAAGGCTGCCAGGTGGACCAAACTTGCGTTAGAATATCCCCTGTGTTTCCTCATAATCTTTTTAGAGCTCAGGCATTAAGCTATGTTTCTGGTACCCTGTGCTTGTGATGTTGAGTTCCAGATCTCAGCTGAGGATATTACATACACATCTGTTAAATTCCATTTAGGTAGAACACGAACAAGAGAGAACTAGTTCCTTTCTCTTTCTGGGATCTCAGTTTTTTTATCATCAAGATGGGGATAATAGTGTGGACACTGCAGGCTCGGTTAGGAAGATCCACCGGGAACATCCAGCACGCACTCAGAGAACATTACGGTTCTTCCCAGGCCAGGGTCGGAGTTTGTTCATTGCTGTTTGCTCAGAACCTCCTCCCTCCACGTGTCATGTTAGCAAACTCTGATCTTCCAGAAGTTCTCCCCTTACACCCAGAAGCCCCAGACCTCTTGGGAGAGAGCAGGTTGTCCTCCATGTGTCAAGAGGAGGCGGCTTGGGGCAGGTGGCAGAGCTGCTTCGTTTCCAGATGAGGCCGGGCTCCCTGGCCATCAGCTGCCATGCTCGGAGGGGCGGCGTTCAGACAAAGAGCCAAATTTAAATTCATGTAATGTTGCTGTTTGTAACATTGAATACTTAAGACATCTGCTCAAAGTCTCGCATTATAAATGAATGGAAAGGATCCAGGAGTGCTTTATTAGACGGCAGCCGTTAAGTGAGTGCCACATATTTCAAAGCAGGATCTTAATCAGACATTATTTATATCTATAATATTTTACAAATTAAAAGCAGTAGAAATAGTCACCAGAAGGATGTCAGCAAACAGGGACAAAGGAAAAAAAGAAAAAAGAATAGAATCTGAAGCCTCAAAAAGAGGCTTGCTAGTCACCTCTGGGGGAGGAGGGGTGAAAAGTTGCAAATGTACCGTCATCGGCAGGTGTGTAAATGTTCCGTTTAAATTAAATGGCACATGTCATAAAGTAACATGCCGCTGCACATCCCACCCTCTGTTTCTGTTTCGGCTGCAGAGTCTATTTTTCTTTCTCTTCCAGCTCAGCCACCTTCTCCTCCCTGACACCAGGTCACCCAAGACTCCTACTTTATTATTTCCTTTTACTTTAGTTCATTATGTTCTGTGATTCAGTGGAAACATAAAAAATGGTTCTTAATTTTAATTAATGGCAAACTTAGAACAGGCCCATTTAATAAATCTGTTCTCTGAACTTAACACGTCTCCTTGCCTGTAAGGGCCGCCTGTCATTTTATTAGCTGCAGGAGCCTCCCCACCGAATGGCTGAGTAATTGACAAAAACCGCAGGTAAGGCAGGAGCCCCGTAATTGATTCATACGATCCCTTCCTCCAAATGCACTGAAGAGTTAATTATTTTTCCTGCAGTTGGGACTCAGCTGTTGTTTCCACTGGGATTAAACAGCTGTCAGCATTGTTAATGACATCAAATTCACGCATTAAAATCCTCTCATCCCCTTACCCGTATGAAGTGGGGTTGCAGAAAGCTCTTCCATGTCCCCCTTTATGAAGGAGTGAAAATCCTAGGAAAGATAACAGCCCTTATGACAAAACCACAGACCGGAGCTTGTGTTGATGGAATCTCGTAATGAGTAATTAAGCCGCTTTGCAAAAGTCGGGCTGTCACGTTGGCATTTGGGTACTTACATTCCCTGGTGGAAGCAGCTGGGTAGACTGGGAAGGTGATAAAGAGAAGAAAAATAGAACACTTCTAGAACCGTTTTTTTTGGTAACAATACAAAACAGAGCTACTAAATAATTAGCCAACCAAAAATGAATTCTGAAAGTATCTGCCAATTTCTTCAAACATCTGTAACAATATGTCTGATGAATAGGAACCCTCCCCTCGTTTTTTTCTATTTTCTTTCTTGTTCTTCGTCTCCTTTTTTTTTTTTTAAGATAATTTTCTTTTTGTCTCAGTGTCCCAAATTGTATGAGAACAAACTTTAGGGTTTTAATTTTGTTTGCCTTGTTTTGCTTTGTTTTGTTTTACAGAACACTCTCTTAGCAAATGAAAGTTGAAAGCCTGAATTCAGTTTGAGTAATCTGTTCCCAGGGAAAAAGCAAATGAAAAGTATTTCTGGGTGTCTTCAACAACACAAGTTCCTGCGCAGATACGGAAGCAGGGTCGAGGGGTGGGTGCACCAGGGCTCCTGAGCTGAGAGTCCCCACTGCCCTTGGCCAATAGAATTGGGAAATTTCTGTCTCCGACTAGGGAGAAATACACATGTGTAGAATTTTTGTTCTTTTTCCTTCAGCTTATTTATTTCATTTAACATTACCTATCCTAGGATTATTTCAAAATAATTTTATTACTAGACTGCTTTCTTTTCCCTAGCACAAAACTCATGCAACATTTATGTTGAATGTTTAAAATTCTTTTCTAAAATGTTTCACCGTTCTGGAAAAAATCCTGCATTCAAAAAGTGTGAAGTGCTCTTCCCATTTCTGCACTTGAAAGTGCAGTGTGATTTCACAAATGAAACAATATCAGGAAACTTTAATCTTGCTAATACTTTCTGAAGGAAAAGAAGGAAAATATACTCATTGGAGAACAGATTCTTTTAAATTTGTGTTAGAGAAAAGCCATTTCTAATGAAACCACAGCACAGAAGCAAGGCAGTTAAATGAATAACCACCTTCCAGTCCAGATAATAAAGTAGGAGAGTTTTATGTGTCACACCAATAAACATCTTAATTAACTAGCATGTGGGTTCTTCCCAATACCTGCCCCATGCCGCACTAGCCTTCAAAAGAGTCTTGGTAAAGAAGGAAATTGCTCGGCCTCAAGTTCCACAACCAGATGGGGCTTCATTTTCCAGAACCACGTCCAGTTACGATGTGATGAATCCATCTTGGTTAAGATTATCAACCCAAATAAATCATATACTAATTTTTAAACATCATGTGATGCACAGGGAATTATTTCAGTTTTGTTTTGTTTTTGATTTAGCACAAACCTAAATATTACTGACTCATAAAAAATGTCACCTGATGAATCGCCCAGCCTGAAGATTAGGGCACATTGTTCTGTGGATGGCGAATATTGTCTCAAGAGTTACCAATTGGCCAAACCCTGAGACTCACACTTGGTGTCTGGTGTGGGGGCTGCCAGTTCTCCAGCCTTCAGAATGGGATGTTTAGGGTGTAGCCTTCTAAGACCCACAACCCAGGCCAGGAAACAGAGGCAATTTATTACCCTAGCTTCCTGTCCACTGAAGGCCCAGGGAGGCCTTGAAATGGCACAGCTGAAGTCACATTTCACCAGCGCAGTCACAGAATTTAATGAGGCCTCTCCGGACACAAAGAGAGATGGACATTTCTAGGCTTGTGGGATCGGCTCTCCAGGCCCCTCCGCTCTGCTGGTGAGACCCTCATCGAATGCAAAAAGGCCTCTGATATTGGCATGGCGGGTCCCTCCTTTTGCTTTGTCATTCTTCATTTCAACTCTAGACCAGAATTTATTGCTGCCAATAAAAGACACCCTCACCCCTTAAAAATCCAAAGTTGTTAAGGTTTATAATATAGTTATCAATTAGTAAGCACTTACAAGAATGACCTCATCTGATCCGGGGGTTCTTGAATGGGCCGATTTTGCCCCTCGGGGAACATCTGGCAATGTCTGGAGACGTTTTTGGTTGTCACAACTGAGGAGAGGGTGCTTGGTGTGCTCCTGGCATGTGGGGGGTAGAGGCCAGGGATGCTCCTCAACATCCTACATGAACGGGACAGCCCCTTGCAACTGAGAATTATCTGCTCCCAGATGTCAATAGTGCTGAGGGTGAGAAACCCCAGCCCGGAGTGTTTCTCAACCTTTTCTTTCCTTACCGCTCCCCACCCCAACCCCAGGAGCCTTTTGAGACAGACTTTCCTGATTGCCCTCACCCATGAAATTTTAATACTACAGATGTACTGAATACCTGTTCATGTACTGTATGCCTATCTGTGCTTTGTACATTGCAAGGGCGAACACTTTTTGTTCCCCACACCTTCCACCCCCCCCAAAACGAATTTTGACATCCCTGGAGGTGTTGTTATCCCTGTTGGGAATGCACAGCCTAAAGAAAGGCTTTGTCCGTAGGCAAGACAGATCCAGCTGAAGCCTTTGAATAAGGGAAGGTAGTCCTGAAATTCAATTTTTGAAGCAATTCTGGTGGGCATGTGGAGGGTGGGAGGGAGTAGACAAGCCCTGTGGATCCTGGAACCATAAGGACCCTTGCTGTTAGGACCAAACCTCTTCTAGCTCTATCCGGAGCCACCTCTCCCACCCTTTGTTCCTGCTACCCTCCATCACTGGACATCCTCCTGCCTTTTAGCTGCCAGTGCTTGGAAACTTCTATGGATCCTCTTTATGGAGATGATACTTCCTTTCAGTGGTGCATTTTGCCAATGCCTCCCTCTGGGGTCCACAACATTAAGGGCTGTGTTACTCCATCAAATGTAAATTTCAAGATCATATCTTCATTGTCCATCCTTGCATGTCCTGCACAGTTCCTGGCTGAGGGTAGACACTTGATAATTGTATCTTGGATGGAAGAATGGACAAACGGATGGCAGCTTTTCTCCTTGCAGAGCTCCTGCACACTTTAATCTCCAGCATCTTGTGAAACACACCTACTTCTTTCTGATCTTCATTTTTTAAGTAGTTTTGAAATGAGAACTGACAGGGCTGCTTTGGCTCCTGGTACCCAAGGTCCCCGCTCACTCCCAGCACTCAGGGCTGTGTGGTCAGAGTCTCAGATCCGGAACACGTGAGGTGCGTGGGCCTGTGACTAACAGCCGCACGGCACACGATGGCGGCAGCCTGGGAGGCCAACCGAGCAAGTAATTTCTGAAGAAAGGACCCACAAGGCAGAGAATGACAGGTGTGGTTCAGTAGAAGGAGCATGCACTTTGTCATGACAGCTCAATCTGGATCCCCGCCGAGGATCTTTAGGCTATAAGCAGCGTGGCCTAGCATCTCCAAGCCTGGACATCCACCCCTGAGACGATAAGACAGTCCCTTGGATTAATGTGATGCTGAAATAAAATAATACCAGGAGAAAATGCCTGGGGCATATTAGGAGCTCAACAGATACTACTTCTATCTTCCCCACTCTAGTTCTCTTTACCGCGACTACCATTTTAAATACTTTTTCCAAGAGGCAAATCTTAGTGCTGACGTTGGTGGCGACTCCTGGATGCCTGGTTCAGATGCAATGATGGAGGGCAGCGGTGTGACAGCATCCACAGTATGCTGAGTGCCACCCGCCACCTCCTGTGCTCTTTCCTTTTTCTCAGGCCCACCAAAAAGGAAGGCACTGGCTGAGATTTGACACCTCTTTTTTGTTTGTTAGTTTTATTTCTTTGAATCTAGCATGTAAGTGTAAGCTCATCACAGAAGTGTCCCCCTGGCTTGGGACAATCAGGTTTCAACTGAGGCTCAGGCATGTCAACACAGGCAACCTTTTGGCTGCCTCCGGGCAATTTCATCAGAGGTGTTATGTCACTTCTTTAGTCCCATCTGTGGTATCTCTGGTCCCCCTGCATCTTTGAATCAAGCATTGTATTGAGCCACTCATTTTGGCAAGACTTACTCAGACAGGGGAGCGCTCAGAGCTCTGTAAGGAGGGCAGAGGGGAAGGTTGGTGCTTGTGAGAAAGGTGTGGGCTCTTGAATTTAAATGGCCTCCCATGGGGGGAGGAACCTCCAGAGCCCCTGAGAACCTCAGGTCATATTATTATAATTTGCCTGCCTGATTCGTTATGACCACGGAAGTTCCTGCGGTGGCCCTATTTCTGTCCTTGCCCCCCAAACAAAACAAACACCAGAAACCGTAAGGAGATTAGCACAGTGAGCCTGTCCCTTCACAGACCTCCTCTCTGCGTATGTCCTTATTTGGGGGGATCGCTCCGTTCATTTTTCTCTGAGGGGCCTAATATAAAATTTTTATAGTTACACAAGTGAAAGGGTTTTCTCAGGTACACTGTGACCTCCCTGATCCTTTCTCTCACCCCCACATCTTTAAGCAGGTGCAGTGATGTCAGGATAGGAGCAGCTGCATCCACCTTTGTTAGCATCTGGTCCCCTTTGTGGCCAAGTCCCCTTGGTCCTACCTGCTCAGCACTTGTCTCTTTTTTTCTCATGCAGACACAGGAGGTGTATCTTTCCTTCTAGAATACCACTTGGGGCTCATTTTGTTTTATGCTATGTACATTGTAGGTCCCCCCATTATAAAAAGAATTCATATCAATATAGAACATTTAAACAACACAGAGCAGAAAGCACACAGAAGTAAAACAAGCCATCCACAGCCCACCCCCAGAGATAACCCCTGTATTTAATTCATTTCCTTGTCATCTTTGGGGTTTTTTTCTTATATCATGTTAGTTAGGCATTGGTTTGACTCCAGGTGAAAACTACTACTATTACTAACGTCCTCATCATCAACAACAAGACAGAAGCATGCATCTGTCAGGGTGAGTGGGTGGAGAGCTCCTCCATCGGGGGGGCTCGGATGCTGTGGTCTCTGCGTTGGGATAGGGCTCCTGCCCAGTCACCTTTTGCTCAAGATTGGCTTAGGGGCAGGTCCACTTCCCAGAACCTCTTGGAGCTGGCTGAGGTTCCTGTGAGGGTTTTACAAAGGTTCCACCCAGCCCTGCAAAGAGAGGAGTGTCAAGCAGGAGTTCCTACTGGTTGGGGTGAAAGGGTCTAGTTGCTTTCACTAAGACAAAGAGTGGTACCCATCTCTCAGAGCACGCATGGTCATGCCTGTGGCATAAGATGCTGAAGAACCTACGAAGGTCCCCGGCGGCCCAAGACTTTCTTTTTTAGCCTAGGAAGTAGCACTCAGTGTCCCAACAGGAAAACTGCACTGCGTTTACCCAAAGGATGTCATTGACAACTGGAGATAATGTTGCAGGATAAATCAACGTGTGGCCACCTTGTCCCACCCCAAGTGCATGCTGGACTGTAGTTATCTGTCACCTTTACAAGCATCTAGTTTTTAAGTCTTCATTGTGAAGTAGGTTGCATTAGCTCCATTTTACAGATGGAAAAACTGAGGCAGTTTGCCAAACATGGCTCATTTCCTTCTTGATTTCCATTTCTTTATTTTGAGTAAACACTTTCGCTGCTAATTTTATTCCACCAACGTCCTTGGAATGGTTTTAGTTCTCTTGGCTACAAGCAAGTCTTCACAATACCACTTGAATTGGCAACGTCACAGTCAAACTTCCATTTTCACAAGTAATTGTACTGCAGTTAATTAAATTGACTGCCTGGCAATCCAGCCTCAATTAAAATACTAATAGTTTATTTATTTATTTCATCATTCACAAAGCATTTTTTAATCTCCCACCATCTCTCAGGATCCCATTTGGGTATCCTGTTGGTGGGAATGATAATAACGTAACTGATTATGCCATCATTATGGGAACCACACATGGCACTTCAAATCAGGATCAGAATTTTGCCCTTGAAAGGGGGCCCAGATCAGCTCAGATCTGATCTCCCAAGGAGAAAGAAGTCTTGGTTTAGCAACTAAATTTGTTGCTTTTTGAATAAGTACTTTGCAGGGCTTAGTTTCATTATCTGAAAAGGAAGAGTAGGACAGGATTATCTTGAAAGTCCTCTCTAGTTTGAAGAGATTATGATTCTCTAATTCCCTAGGATTGGGCTCAGTGGGCAGCGTGGAGGAGTTATGCTATCTGAGGTTTTTCTTGCCTTCAGAAATGTCCAGATAGAGCTATATAAAGTCACAGGACTGGCCCCGCATCTTGATTTTTGGTTTACGTATAGATCTGTGCTAAGGAGCTCTTCGCACCATTGTCATGGGAGTGTTTCTGAATGTCATGCAGTAGTACTTTCCAGATCCCTGGAAGCCTCATTCGAGTTCTTCCTGTGGAGTCATATGTCTTGGTGTTGATCCAGGGTCCTAACTGGGAGGGCCCTTGTGCTGCTGGACTTTCCTGAAGTGCACGTGGTCTCCATGATGTTGTTGGCTGGGTCAGTCATCTGAAGTGGTGTCACCTGCATCTCCCAACTCTGCTTTCTTATGTGCTTTCTCTGTGCTTGCTAATGCCTGCTCCATTTAATGATCTCTATGTGAATATCCAAAAATGCTAACAGGAAAAAATGCCAATGGAGCTCTTCTGAGCAGAGTAGAGAGAACAGAGACAAAGTGGGTAGCTGGCCATGCAGCACCCATCACATTCAGGACGATGTGCATGTGAGTATCATTTGAGCCCACAAAAGCTCCATGAGGTAGATACTAGATCCGTTTCCACAGATGAGGAGCAGAGCAAAGAAGTGAGGACATTTCCCTGAGCCACGCTGAAGAGAGTCCAATCTCAAAATCCTCCGTCTGTCCACCATGCCACTCAAAAAGTTCAACGACTCCTTCAAGCATCCTAAGGATTTGGATGCTATACCCCTCTGTTCTGTTGGAGAGACCCTCTGAGAGCACTGAGGGCCCCACTGTTTTGACTGGCAGGATCTTGGTTTCAACATCTATCTCTGAGGGCCCTGGGCCTACACTGGGTGAAACGTGTTCTCTGCAGAATTTGGCCCATCTGAGCCACACTGGGGATGGGCTAAACTCTGTGGGATTTGAATTCCTTCTCCTTCGTTACTCAGAGGAAGGGGCGGCGGTGGGGAGAAACGACCAAAAACAGCCTCTTTTGTGCATCCGCCTGAGAGATAGGAATGTGTATTTGCCGTCCTTCCAACCTGTGTGTTTGCAAAATACAGACAGGCAAGTTTGAATCACTTTGACTTTGAAAGCATGATTTTGAGCAATTATCTGGGGAAAAAAATATCTCCTCTTCACTAAATAAGTCTGTCAAAAAGAGTCATAGTACAGCATGCCATTGCCGGAATACACGTGTGCACTGGTAAGCCAGCCCCAACCAATTAAGTAGCAAAATGTCGACTGCATTCAGGCCCTTCCTGGTCCGCAGACAGACTTGTGTAAGTTCATTTTCATAGTGGTGTGTATGTATCTTTAGACTGTAACTGACAGATTCCCACAGTGAATAGAGTAGGGAGTTATCAATTACATGGTTAGCTAGGCGCTGCAGTGCATGCTCTGTGGCTTCTTGACAGAAGAGGCAGAGAAGGAGGGAAGGACTAATATTTCTGGTGCAGAAGGACTGTTAATATTTTAGACTGGGCTCCTCAAATATGTATGCTTATTTAGTTAGGAGAAAGTGTGCATTTGAATCCTGCAAACCCTAAAGAAGTTTGCATTAATAAATAGTGATTACCAGAATATTCTCTTCTAAAATATATTTTATTTATCAAATGAATACCCTTCTGAGTGCCTCTTTATCCTTCCTGTGATGGCTAAATTAATTTCATCAAATTTTGATTTCTGCATGGCGATGTTGTGAACAATGCCTGAAATAATAAAATTACCCCAAGCAGATTGCGTATAAAACTGTTTGCAATAGGAGAAGCAGTAATTGGGGCTATGGTTCCCTTTGGGTGCCGTGTAATATATTCCTTTGTTTTCCTTTGTGAAATATTTATTGTGGGTCTCCTGTAGCCTGAGTCTGATGTGGGTGTGGACTTGTCTTTTGCTTTGGTCTCAGATTGAGAAGGTCATCCTAAAATGTAACTCCCATTAAGGCATCAAACTCTACCATTAGAGATTCCCTCACAGAACCACAGAATCAGAAAAAGCTGAAAGATATGCCATGAATGCCCCATCTGTTTATCCTTAAATAAATGGAAAACCTAAGCTGAGGAATACAAGTTTTTGGCAAATAAGCTGGTGGGAGAGCAGGATCTGGAACCAGGGCCTCCTCATTCCTGGTCTGGGGCTCTTTCCATGGCATCTTTTCTTGAATTGAGCATTACATTCTCCGCTGCTGGGATGAATGTCCTCCTAGGAAGGATGGTGCATTGTGTGTTTATGAATAAAACTGAACATGTCTTTGTGTGTGCCTTTTCTGATAGGAAAGACCATGATGCTACAGAAAGAGAGGCAGGGGAGGAGGGATGAGGTGTGTTAGGATCTTAGATGGATCATGTGGCTAAATGTTCGGCCTGTCTCCCTTTTCTCCTGGCCACACCACTAGATTATATTTCCTAGACGCTCCTGCTGTTAGATTTGGCCATGTGACTGAGTTCTAACCAGTGGAATTAGCCCCAAGATGGAACTAGTCTGGATCCCTGAATGATTGCGTGGAGCAGACCTCCCCCTGGTCAGTAAGACATTACAGGAGTGAGAAATAAACTTCTACTGTGTAAAACCTCTGTGACTTTGGGGTGTATCTGTTATAGCAGGTAGAGGTGTCTTAACTAACACAGAAAGATGGGACCGGTGAAGCATTGCATCTTTTTTGAGAGCTGTCCTTTTGTCTGAGTCCAGTATAACCACATGGCACATGCCCTTGTGCCACATTTGCCAAGACTGCTGTATGGCAGAGCTTGGACTTCTTAGGAGCTTTAACAGGGAACTGGAAATCCCCCACCTCCAAGAAAGCACTCTCTAGGTCTGGAATCAGCAAACTTTTTCTATAAAGGGACAGATAGTTAATATTTTATGCTTTGTGGACCACATAGACTCTGTTGCAATTACACAACTCTGCTATTGCAGTGGGAAAGCCGCTATAGACAATACACAAAGAACTGTTGTAGTTGTGTGCCAATAAAACTTTATTTACAAAAGCAGGCAGCAGGCTGGAATTGACCCACATTAGCAGAGAGTCCTGGAGTCAACTTTTTTCAGAGAGGTATTGACATGCTTCTACTCAAGTAGGTCGACGTTTCTCTCTCAACTGTTTTATTTAATAACATATTAATACAATCTGACCCTGAGGATCCTTCTACCAGAAGTATCACATGAATCCTCAAGCTTGTGTACTGGCGCTCAGCTAGAAGTGGTCACCTGCTCCTCGTTCTGTTTTCATGATTCTCACCGTGGTGTCTGTGGATCGCTACCTGGCATTTCAGGTAAGGAACACGTGCATGGGATGCAAAAGAAAGAAGAAGGGAAGAAAGGCCTCATGGAGAGTGGAGGGGAAGAACTGACACTTTTCACCTCAAGGTTCCAGAACCGATGTCTGGTTTTACTTGCCATTTTAAGAGGATGTGGACTGATATTTGGGCAAAAAGAAAGAACCCTGGACCCTAGCCCATATCCGTGCCCCCCACCTCCACCACTTGATCAGGAACCAAGCTCTGTTTTTTGGACTTTGTGACGGTTTCAGAACTGCTGACTTGCAAACGGCTTCAGCCCCAGCGGCAGAGGCTGCGATGGCATCGGCACGTGATTCCTTCCAGGACTTAACTCTGGAGAGATCTCCGTTTCCTGTTGATCGTGAAAGTTTTACGTGCACAAATGCTCTGTTCTGTCACTCTGTCACAGCGCATTATGTCAGGAAAGAGGAAACAGTTCAGCCTGTAAATCGATGTCACCAGCACGCAGGGTGTTGTGTTGTGTTGTCTCGAATGTGGCTTGTCAACACCACAGGGCTAATAGCAGTGTCAGGGTCCCCATGTCACAAATCACTTCACATCTCTGGCTAGTGCAGATCTCTCCCTGTCACTAGTGGGAGTTGCCCAGACCACATTCAGAGCAGGTACTGACGGTTTACCAGGATGCTCACATCGGAAGGCCAACTGCTGCAGCAGGCGTGCAGAAGTTGCAGCTGATGCCTGCGTTCCAACTGGCTGCCTCCTCCGGTTCAATCAGCCGGGATCCATCTGATACAAAGACCTTGACTGGCTGAGAAATGCAGATGCTGTGTCAAAAGGTCGTGGCTCAGAGCCAAAAATGCACCACGCTGACCTCCAATTCTCCTTAAGGAGTGGATTGGGGGTGTCCCAAGGTCAGAAGGATATCCAACACAAGCTTGTCCAAGATGGCACGGGAACACGCGGGAAATGTCAAGATTAACTGGGGCTTGGGAAGGCATTTACGGAAACAGAAGCACACCCCCCCATCCTCCCCACCCCGCCTCCGTCAGCATTTCCCTAGGCGAGATGAGTCAAACATTTATATTTTTACATATGCAACACGCTTGCAATTTTCAACCGGGGATGATAGAAAAACTTATTGAAAATAGTTAATCAATTTTACAAAGGAGCCATAGGTAGAGGCATTTCCAGACCTATAGTTTTGAAAGTCGCCTAGAGGATACCAGTCTGACTCAGAGCTTTATGAAGGCGTATTCCTAATATGCTCTCTGTGCTCCACGAAGAACAATTGGTTTGGACAATTGGTTTCTGTTTTTAGACTCCAGGCCCACATACCCTAAATAGGTTGGGTCTGTGCTGATTTTACCACTCTTTGGACTTTAGTGGATTTTCTTATTATGGGTTCAGGTAAATGACCTGCAGATAGTGAGAATAAATAAGAACAAGCATGGCAAACCCACAGGCCACTTGACATCAGTCCCCAATTCTGGGTCCATGGCAGACATCAATAATTCATCGATACTCTCTTTTCCTCCCGAACCCTCATTAGTATAGAGTTCCAGGAGGCTGTTACCAATTGGCCGGGTCGGTACACATGTTGAAACTTATTTGCCATCCCTTGATGTCCTCAGAAGAAATTTTAAAGTACCGCTATTCTAATGTTATAATTGTTCAAAGATTAATTCCACAGACATGTATTGGTCATCTCTTTAAGAACATGCACTATTGCTAGGCATGGGAGTTTTTGGGTAAACCAGAAACTCACTTTGACCACCGACACTCAGTAAAACAATGTATTTCAAGGTCATCCTACAAAAGGTTGTACAAGGAGAGTGGTCAGGAGACACAGTGAAGACACACTTATTCCAGACTGAGTGGGGAGGCTCAGAGGGGACTTCCTGGGAAAATGTTTCCAGGGCTCTTTTAAAGGACACATTGCCATAGTTATTCAAGTACAGCTTTCAAAGAGAACCAACTTCCCAATTTGACAGCAGTATAGGACTCCAATATTTACAATTTCTGTTTCCCTAAAGTACACAATAGGTCTTTGAGATTTGATATCTCCTTGCATCACAAACCAAATGATGAATAAATTTATAAGTGGGCTGTGCTTGTGAACCCAGTCCTGGCTTTAAGGATTGTTTTAGGCACCATGACATGTGAGTGGTTTCGTTTTGTTTTTTTGGACAGTAATATTTTTCTACCTTGTAGCAGGGATGGGTTGGAATATGTTTGAAGATTAAAAATATCTTCCAAGCAAAGGCAAGATTTTTCAAGTTTGTTCACCCTGGAACCCTTGCGACTAACTTACTGCATCCCTCTTTTTCAAGCAAATCTTGAGAGGAGGAAACAAATGGATTATGAAACTGGAGGGTATCTCATTTTTTAATCCACTGCTTTAGTGAGAGTTTAGAGCTTTCCTATAAAATATGTGGGTTGAGAAAAATTGGAAAAGACCTCTTCAAGGACTTTTCAATATGCTCCCTCATGTTTCAAGATGCCTTTTACATGATGGTGCATATGTCTTTATTTCTGTACGGGGCCCTCCATGTTCAGAGGCAAGGTAAAGTAAATTCATTTTGTGCTAATGAGAGAGTTGGGGTATGTTGGCCCAAACCCTCTGTGTCCTTTTCTTCTTGGGATGACGAAGCTGTCAACTTTTTAAAAATGTACTCTCCCAAAATTCCCAGCAGGACTTTCCCCTTGCTGTTTAAATAGTGTATCTGGCACTGTGGGCTCTGCCGCTTAGAGCCTGGTCCAAATGAAACCAGAGGCCTCATTCTGTCCCTTCTATATCCACGGTGGTCCCAGCAGGAAAGAGGTAACATGTCCAAATTGAGTAATTTAAAGAAAATTTAATAATACAAAGACTATCAAGGGGGGGTTAGGCTGTAGAACAAGCATAAGAAATAGCAAATTTCCCAGTGGTAGAGATGAGGTAGGTGGCTGTTACCCTCCAGGGCCTGAACAAGCAAGGAGAGGGAGCAGATGCTGGACACAGGTAAGGGTGTCTGCATGGAGAGGACTACATGGCAGGGGCTGTAACCTTTGGTTGAGGAATTCAGCCCCCCTGTGGTGATACCCTCTTCTGGGAAAGGTCCCAGGGGAATAAACATCCTTCCCCTCACCCCTGGCCATTGATCAAGCCCAACTAGAAGCCAGATGGTGAAAGGAACTCACTGATGTAGTTCATATTGGTCAACATTTTTACACATGGAGCTGAGTACGGAAGGATGGAGAGAGTAAATTTGGATAGGGAAATAGAAGATTCCAGCATAGCTGTCAAGTTAGTTTCTTCCCAGAGATAAAGGTCACTGGCTCTATCTAGTCTCTGCCCTACTCCTAGCCTGTCATTTCTCAGCTGTGCCTTGTGTCCACCACTGGGGCCAGCATGTTGATACATAAGTACCAATTTATCACTGCCCGGGCTGGAAAAACAAGCCCCAACGGGCAATTAGGCAAAGCAGATACATGCACTTCTTTTCAGCTCTGTCTGAAGGGTTTTATTTTACATCAGGAACCAGCCAAGAGAATTCCTGAGTTCCTGTAAAACCTGAGTTCTCTGTAAAAACAAGGAAGAAATTATCATACTGAGTCCGATGATTCACAAAATCAGTCACTTAACGTGTAGAGCTTTGGGACTAACGGTGATCCTCTTTTGGGGGGCCTTAATTAACAAGTTTATGGGTATATTTAGAGTTCTGTAGATACAGATCCTCCTCACATCTCTCCAGAGTTTATAAATAATTAGAAGTAGTGTTCCAGCTTGGGCAATCCCAACCACTGACCATCTTTCCTCTTGGAGTGGTTCTAAGAATTCTAATTAAATTGGAAGACCTTCTTTGTGGTTTCATTAGTTCAATATCATGAATGAAATACTTTAGCTTATGTGTATGTCTGATGAATTTTTCTCTGTTTCCTAAGATTCTTGAGATGGAATGGGCCTAATGCAATCAGACCACCCTGCACCATCTTAATAGCACCACAGATATTGCATCCAGCCAGCCTGCCCACACTCGCTCTTAGGCAAGGGATCCCCGTCCACAGCGCAGATGGTTCTACCACCAGTCAAGTGCAGTGAGGCCAGTAGTGGACTGTTGTGCTCTTCAGCTCTCAAGGATTTGAACTGAGAAACACAGAAAAAGACAACCAGTTGGGGATAAATACTGAAACTAAGAAGTGTGGTTTCAGGGATTGGGCATCCAACTGGGACCCTATGCAGGGAAGAGTGATAGGGGAACAGAAACCATGAGGAAGCAGGAAGCTTAGCTGGGCATGGTGGTGCACGCCTGTAGTCCCAGGTAATCAGGAGGCCAAGGCAAGAGGATTCTTTGAGGCCAGGAGTTCGAGACCAGCCTGGACAATGTAGCGAGACCCCCATCTCTACAAAAAAAATTTAAAAATTAGCCAGGCTTGGTAGGCGAGGCTGAGGCAGGAGGATGGCTTAAGCTCAGGAGTTCAAGACTGCAGTGAGCTATGATTGTGCCACTGCACTCCAGCCTGGGCGACAGAGTGAGACCCTGTCTCTGGGGGGAAAAAAAAAAAAAGCAGGAAGCTGCGCAGTGGAGAGGAGAATGGAGCAGGTGTGCAGAGAGGAAGAAGGGACGCTGGGAGAGGACGTGAGAGGAAGCAAAGCGGGACAGAGAGGGTGTGTGTGTATGTGTGTGAGAAAGAGAGAGGTTGAGCCCAGCTGACCAGTCTCTCAGACCAAGGGCCCCCATCCCCCACCCCCCCAGCTTTCTAGTTCCTGGCTCTGTTTCCCATGAGACCTGACTGCACTTTGGCTCTCAGTCGTGGGCCCTGTGGGGTCCCTCCACCTGCCGTGAGAAGGGCCCTGTGTGCAGCATAAGCCACCTCCACTGGTCTGCACAACTCAGTTCTGGGCCGGGGAGTGACTGTCCAGCTTCAGTGGATTCCCAGAATCCTGAGCTACTAAAGGTCAACAGCTGTGTTATTGCAAACTCCGTGGGCTGCGTTTCATCGGTGCCCAAATGCACATCACGCTGACAATAGCGCTTTGTTAACCCTGGGGAGCCCCCGTAGCCCCAGGGTAATTCCATCACCACCCAAGTTGTAAGATGGCAGAATGAACAGGCCAGGATGCAATAACATAAAATGAAAGAAAAAAACAGAAAGAAAGGAAAAAGAGAGAGAGGGAGAAAGAGGATGGATGGAAGGAAGGAAGGAAGGCGGGGAGGGCACCAAGGGCCGGCACCATCTGCCTTCAAACCTGCCAAGATCATCCACTCTCTTAATCGAACTCCGCCTCAGTCTTTCTGGACCTTTCTCTCTGTGTTCACTTGGCATTTTTTAAAGAGAGATGACACAGGTGATGAACACAGTGTGAATGATTTTCCCTTAAGGGAGGGAGGTGTCATATGAGAAAGGAGGGAAAATCTCCAGGGGAGCCTGTCTTAAGACCAAAAACCTGGGAAGGACAGCCTGTTTGGATCTTGGTTATTTCATTAGATTTGTAAAGTGCCTTTGAAAAGAGCAGGACGCTCTGGGGACAAGTCAAACCATGGCAGCATTCAGCTTCCCAAAGAGAAGTTAAGATGGCAAAGTGAAGGGAAGAGCTGTACGGCATCAGTGACAGCAGATTCAGCCCTTGATGTCAAAGTCAAAGAACAAATTTGGAGAAATTCTCAGCGCTGTGTTTAGGAGTCACCCTGAACTATTTCTGGGGTGGGTTTCCCACCCTCCACCACCCCACTTCTGGTGACGAGGTAGTGAGCATGTGTTGTGAAGTCCACCTTAAATCCACCTACCTGCGGTGGATGGGGGCCTCGGGCAAGTTTTCTCAGCTCTGGGAACTTCAGTTTCCTTTTCTATACAATATGAGCCATAAGGTTAGCACGTCTGAGTGTTGATGTGAAGATCCAACAGGAAGGTCAAGAGCTGAGCCTCCTGAAGCGCCTAACGTGGTGCCTTGTCCATGTCAGCTTCCAGTAGATCTTAGCTATGGTTGTCATCTCTGTTTTCATAACAGTCCTCACCCTCTTCAGGCTCGTGTCCACGTGGGGCCCCAGAGCCTTGTCAGCACCTCAGGAAATGTTCCTTTGTTCCCACCCAACATAATACCTGCTGCAAAATAATCCTTAACACGTATTCGTTAGTAGATGCAGGGAAAAACATGACAATCAGGTGATTAGGAGACTCATGTTGAAGGATCTTCTTCCACTGTCTGTTTCCCAAGGCTCTCCTTTGTGTGCGTGCATGCGTTCCCTCGTTCTTGGAACCCACATGCCTGTGTTGCTCTAGTTACTGGAGATTCAGCAGTGAAGGAAAGTTAGTCCTATGCTTGAGGCATTCACAGTTAAAGAAGCCTGCTTGGGATACTGGGCCATGAACTCCAAGGATGCTGGTATTCTTCTCGTCTCTGCATGCCTTTGGTCTCCCTCTTCTGCAAGACCAGCTGCCTTGTCTGCCCATGCAGTGTTGGGTGAAGTGACAGTGGCCCACCACCGCTGTACAAGGTGTTTCCAGTGTTAGGATTCTCAGAGCACGGGAGAAGCCTTCCTTTTCACCTTGCTAGCTCACTTATCCTCCCCCTGTTATTCCCACGCCCCCCAGCCCCCACTCAAGCCTTCTCCACTTCAGAAGTGAAGCACGGAGTCGTCACCAGCCCCACCTGGCTCTCAGGAGTGTTCGACTTCCTATGTGTTTGTATCCTCGGTTTGGCCGCCATATGCCTTCCTGGGTTTTGCTGTTCCATATTTCCACGTGCTGCCATCAGTCCTTTTCTTAACCCTTGGCTGAGCTTCAACTTCCCATGAACCTTTGACCAAGGAAAGACCTTCTTTTGTCTGGGAAGGTGATGTTTGTACATTGAGGCGTTTGCAAGCCCATTGAATGAGGGGTGCTGGAAGAAGGGGACACCCATCTAGCTGGCCTGGTCCGAGAGATCAGCCCTAACGATCCATGGAGCAAAGGTGTCGGAGCTAGAGAGCCTCCTTGCTGCTTTATTACTGGATCCTGGATTCCAAGCCCAAAGGCTCCAATAGCTGTCACTGGCCGCGGCCAACCGGATGGAAACAAGATGACGTTAAACTCATGGAACCCAACGCGCTTGAACTTCCATGTCTGTCCACATACATGGATGTGAAAACACGTACACTTGTGAAGTGTGTGTGAGTTTTGGGGGGGGAGGCAGTTAAAACCAATTTGGCTCAGATCGGCTCATTTTACGTGTTACGTGCCCGCACGTGTGCGTGTTGTATGGCTATGTGCGTCTTGTGGGTTTTTATTTTTCCTCTGTCAGAATGAAAGATTTGATTAACGTCAGCTCCCCATCTTTTCCAATTATTCCCTCCCAACGGCTGTTATGGAAGTTGGCCCACGGTAGCCTCAAGCCCAGCCGACGAGGGTCCGCACAGCGGAAAGATCACCTCATAAAACTCAGCTGGAAGGTGGCAAGATGGAGCAGCCTGCCGGGGTCCCGCTCTCGCAGGGAGGCGTCCTCTGAGCCCTCCTTGAGGTACATAAATAGCCCCGGGAGCCACTGAAGGCTAAGCTGGCTTTCTCCCCAAACCTTCTAAGTAGGCAATCAGGATTTAACGACCCACAAATTTCCAATTTTTTAGTTTATGAAAAAACATATATACATATAATTTTTACCTCAGTTAGAGACTCCTCTTACAAAAAAAAATTATTCAGTGACTTTCTCCCTCTCTTTCCGATGAGGAAAACCGGACTATTTATGCTGCATTTTAGGCTTTTTTTCATATATAATTTTTCATATAAATGCACATTTTCCCCTTCTTTCGGGGCGGAAATTTAACTTTTGTGGAAATGTGATGTGTGTTTAAATTACCAATTTCATAGGCAATATGTCTGATAATTGCGGAGAGATACTGAGTTAACTTGTAGCAATGAGTTTACGTGACAAAGGGAAATCAGTTTGTTTGCAGCAAGCAGAGGACAACGGGCACCGAAACTTTACTCTTTGGGGTGGGGGGAGGATGGGGAAGGGAGGCCCTGAAATTGCTTTTTATAATTAAAAAGGGAATCTCAGATGTTTTATATCTTGAATATTTACAATAAAACCTTTAAGTGCTTGTCAAGAGGGTAATGTGTCATTAACTGGGGACTCTGCCTCGCCTCTCCTCTCGGACATGACAGTGCGGCAGGATAAGAGAAGAGTAATTATAGTTCAGCAGGGCTGCCAGGTGTGATAAATGACTAATCAGCGCGCAGGAGCCTCCGTCCTCAAAGGAGGACTATTACAGCGTTATCAGCTGCAGGCCTGGGTGTACGGGGCCCCGAACAGGGACGGGGACAGGACCTTGCGCCGTGCGGCTTGGCATGCGGCTCGTGAGTGAGCCCGCGGCTGTCTCTTAGTTTTGTCACCAGCGGCTTTGTGCAGCTGCCACCAGGGGAAAGGAAACACACAGGGGCTCCAGCAATCTGCCTCGTGCTAATATTTATATAACACACTCGCCAGCCTCCGTGGCCCAAGTCCGGGGGTGGCTTTTTGGGGGGCAGCTTTGATGGCAGAAGAACCGGCAAGAAGCCCATTCTCCCTGGTGGAGCCAGCTGGCCTCTCCTATTCCTCTTGTGTCTGTTGGGCACGGGCATTATCGACAATATATTTGACTGCTTCCTACGTGGGAACAGTGTGGCATTGTTCCCTGGGCAAGCTGACTGCTCAGCTCTGTCCTGGAGAACCCAGGAGCTACCATGGGGGCACTCTGTACCCTTGTCCTAAATGTTCTTCCACTGTGCCCAGTGACAGAGCACGTTTGGATTTGATTCATTTACTTATTATGATCAGGAAATGTTACCTATCAACATTGGATAAACCATCGGAGGGAAATTAATCAGAACCCCCTTCAGACAAACTGCATTACATCGAATCTTTCCGTATAAGCCCTCTTGTTGTTTTCTTCTCCCCACATGCCAAAGTATGGCATTGGAGTAACAATACCATTTTAAGAATCATTGTTAAAAAAATGCACATCAGGAAATAGACATCTGAAGATGAGGAGGTGCTTCATGTGAAAAAGAACATAATGTGCTTTAGAAAAAAGACGAAGAAGGAGACAGAACGACACTTTTGATACGAAGGTTATTTTTATAATACTTGCATTTTTATCGGTTGACGTATTTTAACAGGGAGCCCTGACTGAAGTCACAAAAATTATGACTCCGGCACGGAGCTACTTATCTGACAAATGCAATGCGAATGGTCTTGTTCTTATCAATGAGATCAGATTTCAAAAGTGAAGGCGAAGACCGAGGCGTTGCTTTGTGCACAGATAACCTTGCAGGCACGAACTCCCAAACGCGAATAAAAGATTTCTCTATGAAATAATGGGCCAGGAAGCCCAATCGCGTCACGCTGTAATAGACGGTGGGGGGTGGAATCAAAAGGGGGAAAAAACTCATTTCATCTCAGTTAATGGCAGGGAAACGAAGGCAGAGAAGGACTTTCTTTGGAGCGGAGCTGGTGCGACAAAGACCAGGGTTTCGCCGTGTCATGCACAATTTGCTGTTGCACTAGGGCTCCTTTCAGGAGCTGTGAAGCCATTATTCTAATGTGAAAAAGGTGGAAAGAAATACTCCCTTCTGGACACTGGAAGGGCAAATGAGGTGCAAGGCCTTTTTTTTTTTCTTTCTTTCTTTTCTTCTTTTTTCCCTTCCCAGTCTCTCTCCTTTCCCTTTATGCACGATGTGCTCAGAAAGGGTTCCCAGTCCCCCTGGTAAAAAGTCTGAAGGATGCCAAGGAGTTCACTGTGCCCTTAGATAAACAGTTTGTCTTGGCTCTGCTCACCTCCTTTTGTGACTTAGCTGGCTGGGAAGCAGCAAAAGGATGTTCCGAGTTCAGCTCCTCTCTGCTCACATTATTTTCAAATAAGAGATTCCAAAGCCCATGCCCAATCCTTGCACTGAGTTTCTAGCAGGAAAGAGGGACAGAGGTATCTCGATGCGTCGCGGCCAGGCTGCCTTCTGCCCAAGTCCCTCTCCTGCCTGGAACCATCACTGAGACAGGGGTGCGTGGACTGCTTTCCTTGGGGCAGGGTGTGGAGTGGAAAGATGAAAGGAAAACCTTCTTTTTTTTGTCCTCAGCTGTGATAAAAAATGGTTTCTTCACAGTGCTGATTGGTAAAACCAAGTTCTTTGTAAATTATGGAACCCAAGTTGGGACTTGGACAGCCTTCTTCTAACTGAAAGATAAATACAGTTGCTACCATCTTTTAACAAAACAAAAGAGAAAAAACTGCAAAAGTGCAAACTGGCTTGTTCTTAATGTGGTTGATGGGGACAGCAAGATTACATATATAGCCAGCATTTGATTCTCAGGACTGGTAAAGTGTGAAGAACAGCAGTGACATTCTAGTCTTCAATAAATCACTATAAAAATGTTTATGAACCCTGCAATTTACTGTCTTTTAAATGCAAATTGAAAGGGGCACCATCACAAGTGTAAAGGAGACCCGAGGTGGCCTGAAGGAATTGTGAAATGTTGCAATAGGTTTTGGAGATTGTGTGATCTTAAATGGGACCATTTCCAAATGATTTTACCTTTATACATCTGTGACAGTTCCGTTAATTTATTAACGAGATTGCTGTGAGTTGCGGGGAGAGGGAGGCCGGCATGGAGTTAAACAGTGGCTTTGAAGGAAAAACATTTTCATTTCACTGAAGGAAGAGGGAAATCGGTCATTGCAAACCCAGATCCCAAAAGTTGTTTTTGCAAAAGAAAATCAGAATGTGGCCCCCTCCAAGAAAGTCAGCTCAGGCCTAGATTTTTTTTGTTTTAATGAAACTCGCGTCTTCCTTAAATAAAATCTCCATTTAGAAATTTTGAAGACTTGTGGATAGGTAAAGTCACCTTGAAAAGGGCAGAATTGAGCCAGACGCCTTTATGGCAGGGAGCTCCCTGAACGGTAGATCTCGCCTTGTGGATGTTTTTCTACCTTCACAGAAAGCAGAAGGCAGAAGAGGGAAATAGAATGTGAGAGATTCTCGACCCCCAGCTTCCCCACCTGTAAAACGATTTGCTCTAAGTTTGCAGGGAGCTCATGCATATGTACAGTACTTAGCACAGGGCCAGACCAGTGGGTACAGATCCATAATTATCAGCTCCATTCTCTCCCTTTAACTCTCTCTCCACACCTTTCCGTTCCTCCTAACTAATGTGAAAGGAGAAGAGAAGATTATAGTGAGAGGTGGTGGACAGTTCACATCAGTATTTAGATTAGAATTAAGGTTATGTCCATTCAGGGAGGCTCTAGTGTGCAGCACATCCCCAAAATGCGGGGACAATATGGCAAATACGGACAGGTACAGTGAAAGAAAGCAAACAGCCCATGAAAACAGGTTGCTCTGCAATTCTCCCAACTGTTCCCTTCCCGCTTCCCACCTGCCTCATATGGAAAACACCCAAAGTAGGCACTGTTTATAGAGCCATCGCTTGCAAAACATCTCCCCAGCCTCCGACATATGTGCCATAAATGCTGCAGAGCTGTGTCCTCACTTGCTGCTCCTGCAAAAAGCATTTTGCTTGTTTTCAAACATAAGCATCGTCTCCCACGCCTGGGAGCGCGAGGTGCAGATCTGTTCGCCTTGGCAGTCCCTCGCTCAAATGTGCATCTCTGGCAAGCCCTGTCTGTTGATAGCACTGCCACAGAGCGGCTGTCAGATTCCAAAGGCATTATACCATCTGGTTTTCCAATCTTCTGCTCTTCAGTGTAGACATATGTTCGAGTGGTTCGCGTGTGCGTGTGGTGATGGGGGTGCTTTTTTCTGGGGGAAGAGGAGGAGGACGATGCCCACCTCCAAGAGACCCCAAACCAAATTGAAATGAAATTTTAAATGATACCAAAATGAATTTTATGTAAATATACTTACATAAGTATAAGCTCATCTCCTTAAAACCTTCCCGATATCAGCTTCAGAGACAATGTACCTTTTTATGTGTGCAGGTAATTAAGGAGATTCATGGCTTGGATCTGTTTTTATTTTTATCCTGGTGACATTCAACAGAATTTTTAAAAAATAGGTTTACCATTATATCTGTATATTCATATGGGCCCGACCTCCCTATTCCCTGGGCTTTCTACTCCTGATTTGTATTTTATTTTTACACTTTTGTAGTTCTTTGCTCTTTCTGGCTTTCACTTGAAGAATAGTGTGTACATACAGTGGTGCCTACGAAATTGACTCTTGTGTTACTGATCATACCAAGAAGCCTAAGGCATGGTGGGTTTGCACTAGTACTTTTCCCTCTTCTCCCCTCCTATCCCTCGCCTTCCTTACCCTTCCCTCCTACCCCCCGTCCCATCTTTCTGTTATTCCCCTAGAAGGAAATATTCAAGCTGGCTAACAATTGTAAGGCCAGCCGAGTATGGGGTGGAAACCGGAATAGATTTTCTATGCAGATTTCATGCTGCCTTCCTGGGAATTTCTGAATGTTTAGCAGTCTAATGCTAAGCCTCCAAAATACTTTAAGAAAACTGTACAATATGAGTAAAATAGGGACATCTTTGTTTTCTGCTTGTGCCCCATGACATACTGAAATGCACATCAGTTCTGATCCGGGATGTTGGCTACTTCTCTGCCTTCCCTGTCACACTCTGAGCTTCTTGAGTGAAGGGTTGGTGGGTTTATATGCTTTGTCCTCAAGCCCAAAGCAGAGTCTGCTGCCTGCACAGAAGGTGCTCAACATGTGTTTATAGAATGAACTTAGACACGCTCAGGGTTTTAAAGACATTTTCAATGAGGGACACCCGAAGTCATTCTGAGTTCGACTCTTGGCTCTACCACATGTGATCTGGGTGTGATCAGGTGAGTTAATTTATATACTTAAGCCTTAGTTTCTTTATGTGTACAATGGGTATAATAATGCCCGCTTCACCCAGAATTTGTAGTGAGAATTTCGGATGTGTACAGGAAAGTGGCTACCACAGTGCTCAGCACAAATGAAGGGCTCTTTCAGTATTGTTATTTATCAATGCTTCTCAATAATAAGTTGAAACATGGGAACAAATCTTGCTTCAATTGAATGACCTTTTGAAAGCACCAGTCTGATCGTTGACCTTCAGGTGCATCTCTGGAATTCTCTCCTGTCAGCGTCTCTGAAATCTGAGCATGTCTCAAAGTCCTCTTTCACCTGGCAGAGCTTTGGTATTGCCTATGCATTTATAAACATCCAAAGAGCCAGCGAGAAAACTTGTAGGATAAGTGTTGGCATCTTCCAAGAACGTCCCGGAGATAATACCAGAGTGCTTAACCTTCTAGGAATTAAATGGCTGTTGGAGTGGCGGGGCAGGCAGGTCTAGCACCATTCCAGAAGCGGGAATCAAAAGTAGCTTTGTTCAACACAACTGCAGAGCCGACTCAAGAGCTCAGTTCTGGTGGCTTTTCCTTTTTTTATGAATTCTTCTAAGAAAGGCCAGATCACCTATGCTCTTGGTGGTACAGAAAATGATAGTGTATGGAGAAATCTGGACATCAGTGATTCAGGGTCAGAAAGTTATTCAGGGAAGAGAGACCCCTAATGTGAAGAAACTTTAGGAATGCCTTAACCATTTTTTTCCTCATATTTTTCACTGCATGTACAAGAGGTATCCATGACAAAAATAGAGGTCTAATTCAGTCTGAAAGAGTTCTTCTGATAAGCATAAAATAAAAATTTTGAGTGATAAGAAAGCATTATGCCATATTTTAATTGGCAGCATTTTTCCCCCTTAGGGAAAAATAAAATAATGGCATCTGTAATCTTAGATTTAGTAGAATACAGTTTGTTTTTCCCCAACTGAAATATGTAAAGGGTCCCTTCATGCTCTTGGGATAAAGACCAGAATCCTTTATCTAATGCATAGGCTCCACAGGTGGTTTTTGGTCCTCTCTCCAGCCACTTTAGCACCAACTCCCTGCACCCCGAGCTAGGTTCCCAAGCTGCATCCACACGGGCACATCATTGACAGCTCTCTTCACAAAGTTCCAACTTTGCCTTGAGTATTCTCCTTCTTCCTTCCTACTTTTTAGATCCCATCTGTGGTGGACAGAATAAGGACCCCCAAAGATGTCCACGTCCTAATCCCCAGAACCTGCGAAGATGTTAGGTTACGTGGCAAATGAGGAATTAAGGTTGCAGGTGGAATTAAGGTTGTGAATCACTTATCTTAAAATGGGGAGATGATCCTGGGTTATCTGGGTAGGAAAAAGACAGGCAGCAGAGTCATAATCAGAGAGATGGCAGAGTACAAAGGCCTTGGTCTGATGTTACCAGCTCTGAAGATGGAGGAAGGGCAGTGAGCCAAGGCATGCAGGCAGCCTCTAGAAGCTGAAAACTGCCGGACAACAGATTCTCCCTTAGAACCTCCAGAAAGGGACGTATCCCTACTGACACCTTGACTTTAGCATGGTGACATGCATTTTAGACTTCTGACCGCTAGAACTGTAAGAAAATAAATTTGTTGTTTTAAGCCACTGAGTTTGGGGTAATTTGTTGCAGCAGCCATAGGAAGCTGATACACCCTCTAAAGCCCCTTTCTCGGGGAGTTCTTCTCTGGCTCCCCCCAAGGGCTCTCAGAGGACCGTGGACCTCTCCTCCAGAGCACTGCCATGGTTTGTCATGTTGCAATCATTTGTGTGATGATTTAATTAATCCTCATCTCCCCCGTTAGACATGGGCAGGAATAGCATGTGATTCACTGTGATATTCCCAGGGCCCCCCACTGCCCAGGGGCCCAAAAGGAGCACAGTGGGTATTGGTGGAATGAATGAATGCTTGAAAGAGTCAATGAATACATTAATTAATTAATCTGCAGTAGAAAGAAGGGCAAGACACTATCAACCTTAATTAAACACGGATCCCACATCCAGGTGCCAGCCAGGGAGCAGCGGTTTCATTTGCTACTGAATGCAATTTTGAATAAGGAATGAAGACAACGTAATCCCAAGGAAGAGCCAGGCCTGGTTAGAGACAGGCTGGCAGCTTTGCCTTCTCTCCCAAGACAAAGGCCTCCCTGCCCCCCTAAATCCAGCACACAATCAGCTGCTCTCCCGCCCCCCCAATCTCAGCGGGAGAATCAGGCTGAATATTTCTTTAAGGGATGCTGTTGAGTTTCTTCTGCTGGAGCGAAGGATTTGTAGCAAAACCCAGCATGTAACTTGAGTGCTCTGTGAAGCCAGATATCGGTGCCAAGCTAAATTTGTGTGTGCAGCTTCTGTTTAAGGCAATTATATAGTGTGTAATACCCAGTAGAGAAATTAAGTCGAAGTACATTTTGCCCATAGAGATTATCCTCTCAGTTGGATTTATTTTAAACAAGTTTTGCCCCTTCTACATTAAGGTGCATGCAATAAATCACTTATGTAATAAACTACACTATATTACGTGGAAAAAAAAAATGAGCCAGTGGTGGGGGAGAGACTTCAAATGGAGCCAGACCTCAGGCATGAAGGGAGGGGAGCGAGGGGGAAATGCAAAGGGAGGAGGCGTTTGTGCAGCGGGAAGTTGGAAAGGGTACAAATGGAAGCCTCTCCGCGGCGAACCTCATGACTCTGCCGTAGAGAGATGCTTATGTAATAGCTGCAGTGGTGTCGTGTCACTTCAGAAAAAGTTACAGAGCTTGTCTTTCTAGAGCAACCTCTTGGCTCATCTGAATCACCAGCAGTCCATAGTGAGGCTGGAGGGGAGGAAAAAAGATGTAAGCTTTTATCAAAGATAAGAAAATCGGTGCTGGGGTAGGGGAAGGGGTGTCATTAGGGGTCTTGGGTAACTGCAAACTGGGACAATAGAGATTTGTTGTCATTGTAAACAATATTAATAATAATCTTGGAATAAAAACAGGACAGCCAGTAAAACTTGAATCTTACATGAACAATGAATGATTTTGGGTGTAAGCATAGCCCATGGAATATATATGGGACATGCTATACTAACAAATTATTCCTTGTTTATCTAACATTCAGATTTCACTGGCTGTGCTGTATTTTTATTTGCTAATTCTGACAACCCTCATCATAGCAGAACTGATATGATGACTATTTTTACAGCAGATAAATTATTTTGAGCTCTGAATTTGTGTGGGGCCCTTTGTTAAGTGTTTCACACGCATGATCTAATTTAATCTTCACAAGCAAACTAGGAGAGAGGCACTGTGTTTATTCCCATTTCACAGAGGAGTAAACTGAGGTTTGTAAATGTTCAATAATACACCAGAGCTCTCTATCTGTAAGGAGAAGAGCCAGGGTTCATGCTGAGGCCTGTCTGGCTCCAAAATGCGTGCTTGTGATCACTAAGTTATACAACCTCTTCTAGAAGTTGAATTGAAAAATAACTTCATGATGAAACATGCCGAGGGAGACTGCCTGTTCTCCTTAATGCAGAAACGCATTAGAGCTCAAAAATCTATGCTGTTTAGGAAAGAAAAATGATATTGCTCAGAAAATCATTTAAAAACTTCCTGGTGAATGCACCCGGCTCGCCAGTGCGTGCCTGCCACGGGGCCTCGCAGCACACGTCAGGAGCAAGACGACTCAGAGCCCACTTTTCCCACTGAAGAACCTCGTTCCAGAATGCTCCTCTGCGGAGAGCAAAGAGAAGCCACTCCAACATACATGTTTGTCATTCTCTAACTTTGAGAGCCCAATAAAACCCAGTGCTTAGTGAGAATCAGACATGGATAAGCTGCTTGTAATTTATGATTTAATGCAGCATAGTACAGAAATAGGCAATGAAACTAAAAGGCAATCAAACTCTATTGTCACAAGGAACGGGAGGAACAGGGACGTGACCTAATGGTCGCTGAGATCCCGTTATATACCGGGAGCATAACGTGTATGGTTACATTTCATCCTTCCATTATCAGCGTGGGGCCTCTTCCATTTCTCTGTCTTTGAGTAACAAAGTACCCCTCAGTTTACTGGCGTAAAACAATGACTGTTTTCTTAAATCTCGTGATTTTCTGGGTCAGGACTTTGGATAGGGCTTGGCTGGTTGAAGCTCCTTTTGCAGTTGCTGTCGGTGGAGGTCATTTAATGGTATTCAGGGTTGGCTTGGGGGGTCTGAGATGGCTTTTCTCACATGTCCTGTGCCTTGTTGGGGATGGCGGGGCAGGGCGGGCTCAGCTGGGCTCAGCACGTGGCCACTCCAGCACAGCAGTCTCGGGGTGGTTGGATTTCTATACGGCAACTGTCCCAGCAACACGGCAGAAGTTGCCTGGCCTTTTCTGACCTAGCCTCTGAAGTCATAGGGTGTCACTTCCACTATACCATTGGGGGGAGCAGTCCCAAGCCCCCCAGGATTAAAGGGGAGGAGACATAGATGCCACCTCTTGATGAGAGAAGTAGTGACAAATATGTGCCCAGATTTTATATCTGTCTTGGGCCCTTGGTTCTTTGTTCTTCTCTTTGCCAAGAAAGTTACCCCCTCTCTCTCTGCATTGCCGATCCCTCCTGGTCCTTCAGGTTTCTCTCAAGTGTCACCGTGTCAACACGCTCTGGCTACAGTCTCCCATGTTACTGTTTGCATACCACAGACCTCACCCTGCCACTGTCGTGTTTATTTCCTTGTGTATCCCCTTATCACCCACCTACACACATCAGACAATTCCAAGAGACGAGGAAGCTGGTTTTGTTTGACCTGCTTGCTATTGTGTTCCAGGGCGTGTGTAGCACTGCATCTAATGCATAGGAGCCTTTCCACGTGGAATTACCGAATGAATCAAATGCCTGGCAATACCAGATGGTGAACCAGCACCGTGGATGTGACCTCCTCCAAGGAGCATTCCTGGGATAACAGAGCATCCATTCATGCCTGCCGGGAAGACTTGAATCTTTCTCATTTTCCATTGGCCCTGGAGTGTAGGAACAGAGCCGAAAAGTACGTGAGGGCAGACAGAGCTGCGGTCAGAGGCCGACCCTGTTGGCGTTGGCCCCGTCCTCTGGGTCCTGCTGGTTTCTATTATAGCCCTGGTGACCATGTGACTGTGAGCACAGGTCAGCATTCCAACCCCCCGGCTCTCGTGTTCCTCTTCCCTCTTAAATATGCTTTTGAAGCCCATACGTTTGGTCCACCCCAACGTCTGTTTATACTGGTGCAAAGTGAGGGCTGCTCAGATTCTGGAGTTTCACGGGAAGGTATTAAATGTGTTTTGAAAATACTTGAAAGTCCAGCTGTGTATGCTTTAGTTTTATATTTAGCCTTAAATTAGAGACTCCATATACCTCAAGTAATAAAAAGGCACAGCAGGGACTGGGTTTTCCTTGAGTTTGCTGGGGCCCTGCACCTATGTGAGATTTTATTATTTGTAATTTCTTTTTTTGGTTTAATTTCACAGCTTAATTCTGGCCCTTATGCTTTTAGAGCTCCCCTCTTGTGTTTCAGAAAGGAGTGATTGTTGTTTTGCCTTCACTTGGATTTAATAAAAGAAAAGGGAGGCGGGGAAAGGAGAAGGCAGCGCAAACTCGCTCGTCTTTGAACCAGCCCCTGTGCTGGGCGCGCCGATGCAGTCCGCGTTCCTGGGGCACGGCCCCTTTCCTCTGTCTTCAAAGCCAGCGGCATCTGGTGGGTCCTACATGTGATCACAGGGTCCTTATAACAGACAGGTAGTAAGAGTTTTGTCTACAGAAATAGGAAATGTGATGGTGGAAGCAAGAGGCTGGAGGGATTTGAGGAAGGAGCCACGAGCCCAGGACTGCAAATGGCCTATAGAAACCGGGAAAGGCCAGGGAATCGATGCTCCCTAGGGTCTCCAGGAGGGCCTAGCCCTGCCAGACCCTTGGCTTTAGCCACGTGAAACTGACTTCAGCCTTCTGGCCTCCAGAACAGTAAGAGAATAAATGTGTATTGTTTTAAGCCCCCAAGTCTACAGTAATTTGTTATAGCAGCAGTAGGGAACTGATACAGTTCGCTTAGGATGTGCTGCTGAGGGCGGATAGGAGGGGCCCACTTCAGGAGATCTTTAGGATTCAGTATTTACAGGACGTGGTGTCAGTGGGGTGGGGGGCATGGAAGGATCAGAGGATTCAGGATGAGTCTAAAACCCCTAACGTAGGTGACTGAATGGAGAATGGTTGTGTTAACTAAGATGAAGGGAAGAAGAGGAGGGAGGGAAGACATTGGTTGGGGGCGTGTTGAGATTACGCCTAGGGCAATGCCCAGGAGGCTGCTGGATGCCTGGGTGCGTTGCTCAGTGAGTCTGGGCTAAAGATGTAGCATCCAGCCTAGGGCCTGGAACACTTCAGGCACTGAATGAATGAATGCATGAATAATTGATACCGATATGGGAATCCTCAGTCAATGGCGGCACCTGACACCATTGGATTGGATAAAATTGCTCAAGGTCCCAATAGTTCCATTAACCTTTCTTTCTGCTTTTAAAAAAAAATTCCATGAAAGCTTGTCATATCTCAAGAAAATTTTATTTTTGGCCTCATTTTACCTCCATGCCCCCCTGTGAATTTTATCCTTCAGGTACACCGTTTTCCAGCCCCTCCATCTCTCAGAGTGATGGGGTGCTGATTTTGAATGCTGGCAATTTCTGGGCCAACCAATGGTAAGAGAAGTCATTTTGAGCACCAACATATATTAACCTTAACAAATAGGCTAAGCACTTTGAAATTATTATCTTAAACCTCACTGCAGGGTTACTAGGGAGGCACTATTATCAGATGAAGAAATAGACTTAGTCAGGTAAGTTGCCCGGTCTCACATAGCTGCTGAATGACAAAACCAGAATGTGAATTGAGAGCTCTTTCCAGAATACCAAAGCTATTTAATATTTATCATTGACTAATAATGGTAGATAAAGTAATCATAATAACCTCCACCCTTGATTAGTCACTCACGGCGTTCCAAGCTTTTCACAAAGCATTTTGCATACAAATTATCCCTCCGAACAACTTTAGGAGGTTGTTACTTTCATTGTATTAGCTATCTATTGCTGCGTAAGGAATTATCACAAATTTAGCAGCTTTAAAAAACATGTATTTATTATCTTGTAGTTCTGTAGGTTAGAAGTCCAGGCCTAGCCTGGTTCTTCTGCTTAGGGTCTCCTGAGGCTGAAATCAAAGTGTTACCCAAGGCTGGGATCTTATCAGAGGCTTGTTGGTTGTTGACAGAATTCATTTTCTTGTAACTGTAGGATCGAGGTCCCTTTTTTTGCTGATTGCTGACTGGGGGCTGCTCTCAGCTCCTAAAGGCCATTCTCAGGCTCACAGGCCCCATCCGTAGATGCTCCCGCAACATGGCTGTTGGATCCTGCAAGGCTGAAGGAGACTCCCACACACTCTGAATCTCTTCAGGGAGGGCCAGTCCCTTTTAAGGGCTCACCTGATTAGGTCAGGCCCACTCAGGTTCGTCTCCCTTTTGATTAGTGCAAAGCTAACTGCTTTCGGGCCACAATGACATCTGCAAAATCCCTCCACCTGTGTTGTATAGCATAACACAATCATGGGAGGAAACTGTCCCCTCATATGCACAGGTGCTGCCCACACTCAAGAGGAGAGGACTGCACAGAGCATGTCTATCAGGAGGCAAGAGTCTGGGGGCCATCTGGAATCCTACCTGCCACAGTCTGTGACATCCCCAGATGGTGAAAACTGGGACAGGAGGCAGTATGTAACTCACCCAAAGCCGTGGAAGGACAGAGCATGGATTGGGTTCTGAGCTTTTCTGACTCAGGAGCCCAGGCTCCCGACACCAAGCCATACCACTGTCCCTCTCCCCACCCCCACCCTCCCTCCAGCCCCTGGCCTTGACCTTGGCCATCACCTGGAGGTGCTGACCTTACCGTTTGCTGCCTCCAGGCAGAAGTATAGATCACAGCACCTGTCCCAGGCTTTGTCCTCCAGCCCCACAAGCTTCCACCTACAGCCAGAGACCAGAGGGCACTGGTCAGGTGCCAGGGCCTTTAAATGGAGCCACGTTTGTATAATGAGCAGGACACACACAAAGGCAAGCTAAAAATGTCCCCAGCCTTCTAAATATGGGACGACTTGGCCAGGTATCGAATCAGCTCCGTGACGCTAATGCAATTATCCTGATTCAGGATCAGATTTATTCACCATTAAACATGTTTTAACTTGATTGCAAACAAGCCTTGTATTATTTACAGGGATCGACAGGGGTGGCCAAGGGAGGCGGTGGTGTCAGCAGGCACCCTGCTCCTCCAGACTTAATAGATGATCATCTTAGCTGCTAAAAAGGCCTGTTCACTACATGGATGATATGGAACTGTTTGATGAAAGCAGGAAGATGATGTGAGTGCCAGTTCACTGGAGTGTTATAAATGGTTTGAGCTCCACAGCCTCAAAGTTTCTCCTGCTCTTTGCAGGTGAATAGGGGGCGGGGATCTTCGTGGCTGGGGCGGCTGTGCTGTGCTGCTGCGGCTCCTCCTCTCGGCCAGCAAATGTGTATTGAGCTGCAACTGGGTGCCAGGAACTGTGCTGGGGCTGGGGAGAGAGTGATGAGCAAAAGGAAACTCCGGACCTGCTTTCACTCCAGACTTAATCAAATTTTCATGCTAAGCAATGGAATACTGCAACCATTCTCGCAAAGGAGGAGAGAGACACACGGGACTGTAGCTAACATGCATTCGGGGCGGGGTGGGTTTCAACTTCATCTGGGAAGATGGTTGGAGAAAGTGAGGACTGAACTGAGATTTGGAATTTATTAGGTTAAGAGAGGAATTTGATAATTTATCTATTCATGTGTGACCTTGGGCAGTGTGATGGGAGTGAGGGACATGGGGACAGAAAGTGCATGGGGCCACGCTGTGTGGGACCTCGTGGGTCCCGCAAGGGCTTTGGCTTCTACTGTGAGGAATGTGGGCAGGTTTGGGAGGGTGCCGAGGAGAGCAGGGGTAAGGTCGGGCTTGTGATGACTTCTAACATCACATCTTCCATCAACATCTTTCCATTTTTATCTCTCTCTACAAATATATAATACATATATCTTTATATATGAGATATATGGTTATTTATTCTCACACACACACATACTTCTTTTTTTGGACCATCAAAAACTTGCAGACATCGTAACAGTTCACCCTGAAATTCCTCAGCAGGCATCTCCTGAGGATAAGGATGTTCTCCTACACGACCATTTCGTATCTACAGTACCATTGTCACACCTAAGAAAATGCTTGTTACAGTAGTGTCATCTAATACCCAGTCTATATTCACATCTCCCAAACTGTCCCCAATATATGTCCCTTATAGCTTTTGTTGGTGTTTGATTCAGAATCCAGCTGAGAGTCATCTTGCATTTGGTTTTCATGCCCCATAGCCTCCCTTACTCTAGAACTGTCTCTTTGCTGTTGTTTTATCCCTCACGGCCTTGGCGTTTGTGAAGAGTCCAGGGATCCCTCTGGCTACCGTGTTGAGAATAAACCGCGGCAGCCCAGGCTGGGAGCGTGGACACTGGTCAGGAGGCTTCTGGACAGCTCTAGGCCAGCATAGTTCAAGAGAACTTTCTGGAAGGATGGACATCTTCTGTCTCCACACCGTGCAACACAGGAGCCACTAGCCGCATGCGCTGTCGAGTGCTTGGCATGTGACTGGTATGACATCTGAATTTTTGATGTCATTGTAATCCATTTAAAGATCTGCATGTGGCTAGTGGCTATTCTGCTGAGCAGGGCAGCTCCGGGCTCAGAGATCACTGTGATTAGTCAGTGCATGAGAAACGAATGGCCAGGCACAAGTAATGGTATGTGCCACGGACTCAAAGTTCCACAGAGCAGGACAGAAACGTGCATTTTCCCTTCCCTGGTGGCCAGCCAGCACCTGGAACACAGCAGGTATTCCTTGGGCGCCTGCCCCACCAACTGGCCCGTGGCAGATTGGGCTGCCCTTTGTGAGCTTGCCTGAAGAAAGGCACCGTAAGAGAAATGCCACCAGCTGGCAGTAACTTGGGGGCCCTCCAAAAACGCCCTGTTGACCGTCTCTCACTACACTGATCCCCTCCCGCCCCTGCCTTAAGGGGCCTCCTCTGCCTCTGGCAACTCACCCTGCAGCCCTGGGTGGGGATCCGGGGCAGGCTGCAAGGCTGAGGACGGACAGAGGAGCTGCCTCAGCTCACAGTGCGGGGAGAGGCCTTCCTCTCTGCATCCTTCCACAGGGGCAAGAGCGGATGCCTCTTGTTTGAAATACAACGCATCCGCCCGTCCTTGTGGGCCGTGATTTGCCATCAGGCTCTGCTTGGGAGCGGTGAGTAGTGCGGTGATGTGTCTGTCCCCGAAAGAACTGCCCCAATCGCTGTCTTGTCTTTCCTCAGCTCTGATGACTCTTTTATCTTCCCTGGAGTTTCTTTCTTTCTCTGTGCGCTCTTCTTAGAGTGAGACGCAAGTGCCCCCCGGGAAGTCACTCAGAGCTCAGGCGTCTGCCCGAGGGCGGCGAGGGTACGCACGCTGCGACCAGAGACACGGCCCATCACTGTGGTTTCTACCTGGTTCTACCTGGACGCGCCGCGCTCAGCTCACTCCCAAGGTTAGGTCTCGTGCCGCTGGGTCCGGGTCTCCCGGAGCTGGGCTCGTGTCACGCGGACACGTTGACCTACCCAGGTTGGCTCAGAGAACTGATCTGAGATCAGGCGGGAGCTCCCGGAAGCAAAGCAGTTGCAGGCTCATTTGTTACTTCTGTTATTTCATATTTTTAGCCAAATTACCTGCGACATGGGGAAGGTCGGGGTCCTCTTGATTCTTCTTTTTGTTCTCGCTCCTGCCACCCTCCCAGGTGCTCGTAATCACATATTTTTCATTTGGTTTCTGGGCCCAATGACACGAACACCAGAAACCCGTCCTCCCCAGAGAGGAAGAGAGGATGCTCCATGGTCCGTAAGGGTCTTTCCTTGCCTCCTTTTGTCAGTTGGCCTGCAATGTGCTTCCCCGGCAGTAATTTAGAGACTGTCAATTCCTGAGAGCCGCCAGGGAGCCGAGCAATCGCCTGCATTTCCTCGCTTTAGCCCGGGTTGGGTCTGTGAGCTGGCAGAGAGCAAGATCTTTTTCTGGGAAGGGATGGTCCTATTTAAGGAAGGCCCTGGGTTTCGTCAAGTTTGAAAGATTTTCAACATCTTCCCGAGATGATGGTCGTGGGAGGGGTTGTTAGGGTTCTTATGACACATCAGGCTGGAGAGCGCTGTGCCTGACGCGTGATTTATACCAAAAGATACTTTCCTGGGGAGGGTTCCGCTAGCAGTCGGGCATTGGCATGTTATTAATGTTTTCCTGTTTTCTGTTGTCCCTGGATGGAAAAAACACTTTGGAGCCTTTAAATTTTCTCGAGATGTCTCTGTTTTCCTGGATCATCTCTCAATTTTCAATGGTATGAAAAATGTAACTGTTGCTACATTTGGCTCAGGGAAATGCAGCAGTTGCTGCAAATCCTTCTAAGATTTCCAATTCCGGAGCTGTTTTCACCTGGAAGGTCCCCAGATCTGGTGAAAACAACCCAATTCCTAGCCACTGCTTTTTGAGCAACTACCGAATTCCTGAGACTTCTCATACGTTATTGATCATGCTTTATGGCAGCAAGGAGACATTACTACCCTGATTGCAGAGACAGGAAAACCAAGGTGCAGAAATGAAGTCACTTTCTCAAGAGCATGCGACTAGTAAGTGGATTAAAATGCAGTTTTGTCTGATTCCAAGGCTACTTATTATACTTTTGGGAGTTTTTTTTTTGTTTCCTAATTTTGTTCAACATATATTTATCTGATTCTCTTTTATAAGCTCTTAGTGAGTGTCAGCTGTTTCAATGAGCATTTATTTAGTGCATACCCATGGCTTCACCCAGGAAGGGGTGGTAATGCTCTGTGATACACAGGAGAAAGTTGTATCCACCAGGCAAAGGCACCTTCAAGTGATCAAAGATGGAAAGGTGGGAAACCAATGACTAAGTGTGACATGAAAGGGGCTTTTTCTTTCACCTGCTGTCATCCTGAACCTCTGTCTCACAAATGTGGATGTAACAGAGGCCACCATTTGTCTATGCATTTGTCTATGACTTGCCATGGGATTGGAGTGCTTTTCCTGGGTTTCTACGCTATTCCAGGTATGGTGCCAGGCCCTGGAGATAGAACAGTGAATGAAGCATGTAAGGTGCCTGACTCCATGGGCCTAGCGAAGGGGAAAAAGCAAGACTTTGGAGTCAGACAATATTCCAGTGCTGCTATTATTTCCAACTGCGTGATCTTCCCCAAGTTTTTTGATTTGTCTTTGACTTTCTTTCCCCTTATTTGCAAAATAGTAACAACATTCTCCTTCCAAGTAGTGGTGAGGATTCAAGAGTTAACCTGAGTGTCTGCTGCATAGTAGGTGCTCTATAAACAATAACCTCTTTATTGCTTTTCCTTCCAACGAGTAGTCGCTTTTCCCAGAGGAAAACCACCTCCAGGAAAAGGCCTGGCTCAGCTCACGAGTCCCTGGTTGGGTTCGCTCTTCACATCTGCAGCCAGACTTGGAAGAGCACCACTGGATTTTCCCCTATACGTTCTCGAGTTCCGAGCTGTCTTTGTAATCTTCTGGTTAAGTTATCAATCACATCGAAGAGGCCCTTGATGTTTCAGAAAGAAAGGTTCTACTGGCAGGTACTGCAGGTTTCTGTAATACCGCCTACCCCAATGAGGTCTAATGAAATATCATTAGGGTTTCTTTCCTGCCCTTTTGATTGAAACTGTTGTTTAACTTTCCTCCCCCTGGGGAGAAGCAGAGATGCCGTCACAGTTGGGCACTCCTGGCAGTCCTCTTGCCGTTTCATGTTCACTCTTTCCTATGAGCAAGATCTCCTGTTTCTGATTTCATCCTCTTGCCCAGTCTCGAGGCCCACCCTGGCCCTCCCAGTCATTTTCAGAAGATGACCTCACTTCCTATTTTTAAAGAGGATTTGGGTCATGTGAGCTGAGTTTCATTAACACCCCCAATCCCTGTCTCTGTGTATTTTCTTATTCTCTCATTAAATTCTCTCATTAATTTTTTTCTTCTCCAACATTGGCTTTCCAACCTCTCATCTTGATTTAATTACCATTAGTTCTCTTTATGATCATGCTCATTGGTTAATGATTTTTCCTGAAGTTTTGACATTTCCGTTCACCTGCTCCCTTGTCTCCATCTACACCTGTGCCCTGTTCACCTCTCTCCCAAGGAATCCCTGTTTGGCCTGTGTCCCCTCTAGAGCCATGGGCCTGTCACCCTCCCTTTGAGATTTGGAGTGACCAAAGCAGCTACTCTCAATACTCTGAAAATGGATACAGTGGGTTGCATATTTCTTCTGATACGGCATTTTTTCCAAAACATGGAGTTTGCATCTTCTGGACGGTATTAGTTTCCAATCTCAATTAGGAAGGATAGTGTGAAGACTGACTTTAACCACGAGCTGGGTAGATAATCTGCCTCTGTGTTATCCAGCTAGTTACCTACCCATCCATCCCATGTCTAGTCCACAAAAATCGTAGGCGACCTAGAGCAGGGACCAGCAAACTGTTTCTATAAAGGGCCAGATAGTAAATATTTCAGGATTTGCACACCATACGGTCTCCATCACAGCCATTCAGTTCTGCTCTTGTACTGCAAAAGCAACCATGGACCATTCATAAATTACTGGGCATGGCTGTGTTCTGATAAGACTTTATTCATGGGCACTCAAATTTGAATTTCATGTGTCATGAAATTATATTCTTTTGATTTCTTTTTCTTGGAAAGCTCTTCTATAAACGCCATGTAGTCTTTTGCCATCACAAGTTTTGATCTGGAATCTGGATATTTCCACCACCATTATTTGCATAGCAAATCACAGATTGTACAAACACAGGTGGGCTAGCATAAACAGGTTGGTGGACTGGATTTGGCCTGTAGGCTGTAGTTTGCTGACACCTAACCTGGAGGGTTAATATGCAATGAGGTAGTGAAACATATATGAAAATAAAAACCAGGTAAAATAGAGTAAAATATCTGCATGCCATAGTACCCAAAAATGTTATGTACTGGACTAAAGATTTGACTCCGAGTTTCCTGGTAGTCAAAGCAAAAAAGGTAAACATAATTAATTACAAAGTTTATTAGCCATAAGGGCAAAAAGATGTCAATTTCTCATGGGAGGCAGAGGTATCATGACTTTCAAGAATCTTCTAGTTAAGCATGTTATCGAAATTTGATTTCATTGTCCATCATTGTGCCCCTACTTATTTTGCCCTCACCAAGGCTAGTTGTAGAGTATTTGTTCTACTATGTAAAATCAACAATCAACCATTTTCTGGTCATTGTAATGGTGTAAATTATATCTGACAGTTGTTAATTAAATACCTAGTCATGCTCTGGAGCCAAAGCCAAATAGTGCTCTGTAAACATTATGATTTGTCAGTAATCAATGTGATTTGTATAATTTGTGAGCAATCAGATACTTTATCCAAAAGCAGATTATTGACTTCTGTGCCTATCTTGGGAAAAATTGCCACTTGGTCTGTGTCTACACAGACCCAAGAGAAGAGGAGATTTGACAATGGGCTGATTAATTGAATCAGTGGTTTGGGGGAGTGGGCTGTCTGTATTGATCCAATTAAATAGATAATTGTCAGAATTGAGGTCATGTCTATAAGACACCACCATTTCAAAGCCAAAGAGATTGTTTCAAATATATAATGCTCACCCAATCAATGTGCGCTGCCTCTTCCACATGAAATCAACCAGCAGGTGATTGATTCCATAGTGCCATAAACCAGGGTCTTTCCTATTTTCAGCGAATGGTTGTGTGCTACATACAGTGCTTTGAATTTTTTGTTCCCCATAGACCCAAAAGCGGTGATTCATTATGCAAATAAAGGAGATAGAAATATCCAAATCAAAAGTTGGAATGATGTAAGACTCGAAGTAGTCATGTGTCACTTAATGTGGGGGATACATTCTGAGAAATGTGTCCTTTGGCAATTTTGTTATTGTGTGAACATCATGGAGTGTACTTACACAAACCTAGATGGTGTAGCCTACAACATACCTAGCCTATGTGGTGTATCCTATTGCTCCTAGGCTGCAAACCTGTACGGCATGTTACTGTACTGAATACTGTAGGCAACTGTAACACAATAGTAAGTGTTTTTTTGCATCTAAACATATCTAAACATAGAAAAGGTACAGTAAAAATATGGTATTATAATCTTATGGGGCTGCTGTCATATATGCAGTCTGTATGTGGCATGTGACTGTAGTACCTTTTAGGGAAAAAAGAAAAAAGAAGGCAAGTGGTATCCTCCATGTCTGTGAGCTCTGCATGTGTGTGGTGGATAAGCACAGGAGCCTCTAGCCCTGTGCTCTCTGGCAGACCTCTAGCTCTTGGTTAATTTCAAGCGGAAAGGGAAAACGCAAAGGCAGAAGGCTTGAGTTTAATTTCTGTGTCAGCTTCAAAACCCAGTCCCGCCGCTGACTAGCTGGTGATTTCAGGCAAGTTAGCAACCTCTCTGATCCTCAATGTTCTCATCTATCTAATGGGGGTAAATATACTCCCTTCATTGGGTAGTCGCATCTACACCAAGGACACAGCCAAGGTCAGTTAGCCTCCTACTTCTCCACTAATTCCCACCGAGGGGAGGAGCCAGTCGCCCACACACCTCACCTGACACGTGGCGTTAATTCCTGCCTTTCTCCCCTCGTCTGCACTGTCGCAGTGGACGGGACGTTCACTGGACAGTTGGTGAACACCTGCCACGTGTTAGATCCATCTCTGCAGACAGTGCTTGTCTTTGAAGCAGTCCAATGGGAAGAAATGAAAGTCAGAGAAAGTCTAACAGAGCAACATAGCCCTGTGAGAGGAATAAGAATACCAGGGGCCCAGGTGGCATGGAGAGACCAGTGACTGGGGCAGTCACGGGAGACTTTTCAGAGGTGTGACTTTTGAAGGTGCTTCGTTGTTACAAATGTGGATTCTTAAGTCCGGCCAGTGGGTGTGAATCCAGGCTCTGCCACTTGCTAGCTGGTCACAATGAGCGACAGCTTAACCTCTTTGTGTAAAATGGGGATAATGACACTACCTGCCCCAGGGTAGTTAGGAGGATCAAATGCACCCGTAATACAAGCGCGGCATTGAAGGATAGGCCAGCATGTAGAACGTGATCTGTCAAAGTTAGCTGTTATTATATTACCATCCTTTTCATTAGTATATCATGGTTTCCACCCACTGCTGGGTAGCAAGAAGGAGACGGGAGGGGGACATTCCAGGCAAACGAGTGAGTAACATCAACGGAGTGAGGGAGAGGAAGTGCAGTGAGCGAGATGAAGCTCGTACAGATGCAAGCGAGGGGGTGTGGATGTCGAGGTTCGTGCATTTCCCCGCACGTCGAGGGGGTTCTTCTTTGTGTTCACCGTTATGGAATCTCCTTGAAAATAAGTGGCCACTTTGAGGTTTGATGTGTTTAATTCTACCACAAAAGTATAAAAAGCAGGCGGCCTGCTGTTTATAGATTTTTTAAAGTGAAGGAGTATGTTAATGAGCTTAGCTTGACAGGGAGCTAAGGGGATTCTTGACATCAAACGGTAGGTAACTAAATAGGTCACCCCAAGTTATTCAGCACAGATTAAGACCAAGAGGATCCAGAAGCTTCAGAAGGGTGGTTTCAGGGAGGGCACAAGATGTTTGTTTGTCCCGTTCAAAGTTGTGTCTCTAATGCCAGTCTAGTGCTTGGCAAATAAAGGCCTTTATTGTACCCTTGTTGAATGAATGGACACATCAATGAATGAGTGAATGATACATCTGTAGAGACAATAAAAAGCCAATCTGTGGATCTGTGTACAGTCAAATAGTTTTTCAGGCACTCTGCCTCCGTTTGTTTGACATTCTTGGAATATTTGGGCTCCACAGGGCACCAGGGTAAGGGGTGTGGGATGCAAAGATGAATGAGACATGGTCCCTACTCTGGAGAGACTCACTTTATTCAGGGATCGTCACCTTTTTGTGTGTCACAGACCACTTGGATAGCTGGTGGAACCGATAGACCCCCTTTCAGAGTAATGTTTTTAAATACATAAAATGCATAGGATCACAAAAGAAACCAATTGTATTGAAATACACTTGTTAAAATATTACAACATGTGATGCAGTAATAAACGTTCTTCCTTATTAACCCATTAAATAACACGTCTAGTGGTGGGGCCATTAACTACTAATTCTCAAAGTAGTGGGTGAAAATGATATTTTGAGATATCAGCTGCAACTCTCTTGTGATATGAAAATACCCATGATTCCTGTTGTGACAAACTCACAGATGCATCTAATACTATAGCCATTCCCTGCCTAAATGAAATGCTACATTTCAGTTACAGGTTAGTGAAAAACAAAGATGTAATGTTTTGACTGTTTGAGTACACCGCCTCTCTCTGGAATTCCACCCACAGACCCTCAGGTTAAGGACTCTGCTCTGGTTTGTGCTTGTTCAATAATAATAAAGTGGTGGGAAAGAAATAGGTGCCTGTTGTAAAGGGGCTGGAGGTGTTCTGGAGCCAGGATGGCCTGGGGCCGACACCAGTGCCTGCATCACCCAGTTCTCTGGGAGTTAAAGTCGTCCTGGCAGAGCTCTCTCTGCAGGCAGGTAGGAGCGTTGCATAAATGACAGCGATTGTTATTGACCAGCTTTGACAACTGCACAGGGAAGGGACAGCAAAGACAAAGAGGACTGGGGGTGGCAGGTGTCCTCTGGGCAGAGGGCACCACGAGTGCAGAGGCAGGCAGGCCTGAGACAAGCCAGGGAGCAGCAAGCAATTCGCTTTTGCTGGAGAATGAAGCAGGAGAGGGGAGAGTAGCAGGGCTGGGGGTGGAGCTGTAGGCTGGGCTCTGCTCAAGCGCCTGGGGCGCATTGGCAGCTGTGCAAAGCTCCCTCTGATGCCCACGTGGGGGCAAATTTGGGGGGTGAGAGAGGACTTTCCAGCAATCTGTGGCAGGCAAAAACATCCCAGTCGGTATCAAGCCTATTGGCTTATCTATTATTTCTTGGACATGCCCCAGTCGCTAGTAAATAAAGCTGTCTACTTTAAATTTTGTCCCCGTGCCCTTTTACAGCCTTTTCTCTGAGGAGCTGAGTCCCATTATATTCCGAAAGCATATGTTCCCGATGATTGTTCATTCTCTTTCCAATAATATCTTTGCAGGACAAAGAGGAACGGGGAAGAGAACATACTTTCAGGATGTCAGTCCCAGTTTTAATTACAAGTGTTCGTGGCTGTGGCATTCATGTAATTGGGGGGCTGATTTATGCCAAATAATAAGCACTGATGTGAGGGACTGGAGCCCAAGAGGGAGGGGAGGCCAAGCAGAGGCAGCGGCTCCCCACCGAGCCCGGAACTGGGGTGGCACATGTCAGCGGCTTTTCTCAGAAGCATCCAGGGTTGGTGGAAAAGACAACCCGTAAGGGCCCAGCTTCTGGGGATGGAGTCTCTGCTTTGTACTTTTTTCCCTCCAAGCATCACTTTACTCAGCTGAAAAATGCATCTGAGAATAGTACGTATGGTGTAGGGTTTGGGAGAATTAAATAAGATAGTATAAATAGGGTTGAGCATGGTACCACCTATATAGCAAGCACTCAGTGCTGTTGGCTTATTGAGAAAAAAGAACAACACCACCTCCAAAAACCACAATAACCAAAGCAACAACAATCGTGTTCGATTCTGTATTTGGAGTTTAAGGAGAAGGACTATGACCTGGGGGCTTTGTCATTAGATATAGGCACACACTTGACCTAATGGAAAGCTCAAAAGCAATAGGATGGGAAGACAGTCCATCTTCTTAAAGTTTCCGAAGCAGTGTAGTACAAGAATTACTGTCCTCTCTTTGCATTTATGCATTGCATTTCTCTGTTGAATTCAGAATGCTTTACCCCTGATCGGCTTCTAGCATCACCTTGGTATGAACTCTGGGAGAGGTGAGGGATGTGCATGATTTCCTTAAGTAATTTACTCAGTGGTGCCCTGGAGTTAGGAGGTCAAAAGGATGGGCTAGGCTGAGAGTGGGCAAGTTCTTCCCAAAGTGCTCAGGTTGCATTCAGGATGGTCGCTGCCCAGGAGACCAGGCATTCATAGCAGGGCCTCCTGTAAGGTCCGAAGGTGCCAGTGACCATCTGGTACAGGCAAAAAGGCACGCGTTCAAAGGGAGTGAGGTTCTGATCCATGCTGCAACATGGACGAACCTCGAAACATGCTAAGTGAAAGAAGCCAGGAGCAAACGATCACCTCCTGTGTAATTCCACGTATACTAAATGTCCAGAACGGCAAATCCATGGAGACAGAAAGTAGATGAGTGTCTGCTGGGGCCAGGACAAGGGGAATGGTGAGTGACCGCTAAAGGGTGTGGGGTTTCTTCTGGGGGGGGTTAAAATGTTCTAGGGTGAGATAGTGGTGATGGTTGCACAACCTTGTAAATATACTGAAAGCCAACGAGTTCTGCACTTTAACAGAGTGAATTTTATATGAGAATTATATCTCAGTTTTTAAAGTCATGTGAGGGCGAGGCTGCTAGTGCCGGCCCTCGTAATCACTAGGAATGCCCCCAAACCGGAGACTCTGGAAGGACCCATCGGGACCCGAGGTTCCTGGTCCCAGGGAGGAATCGAAGCAGTGTGGGTATGTGCATGCAGGTATCTGTGCTCCTGTGCTCTTGAGAGCTGGCTGGCTGTTTGGGTACCCCCCTTCCCTATGAGGAAGACCTTCAGTACAACCAGAGACCTGCAGCCCATGTCCCCATCGAGGCTGAAGCCGATGTTTAGAGGTGGAGAGGGGCATTGGTCCGGGCACCCTCTGTGTCCCTAACCAATGCAGTTCCTATATTTTCAAGGGTAGTGCAGCCCAGCCTTTCTCTAGCCCTGTATCCTGAAGGAGATGCAACTGGAAATAAAATTTTAAAGAGGAGTACAAGTTAGTCTGATGAAGAAACACATGAGTGCGGGGCGAGGGTGGTGAGGCCGAGTAATCTGAGGCCGACACAGCATGAGCAAAGGCCTGGGGACCTGAGGCCATACCAGGGGCTTGACTTGAAGGAATTACAAGCAGGTCCACAGAGACAGGCCCAGTGGGCGAGGCTCTTGCATTCCTGCCGAAAAGTAAGAGTCACTCCCAAAGGCAGTGAGGAGCTGGGAAGGTGTTTGCTGTTGTTGTTGTTTTTTAAGCAGGGAAATGATATTCCCCTGGGTTGGACTTGATTTAGAAAGATGATGTCACTGTCTCTGGGGCAGGGAGAGTAGTTGAGAAGCTCTTGCAGTTGTCTAGGAAGGAGTTGTCCATGAAGTCCTGAATTATTATAAGACAGTAGCCTCTTGTATTGGCTTCTTGGTTCCCCAAAAGATATGTTCACCCAGAACCTGGAAATGTGAGGGAAAAGAGTCTTTGCAGATATAACTCAGTGAAGGACCTCAAAACGAGGTCCTCCTGGGCAGGCCCTAATCCAGTGACACATGTCTTTGTAAGAGACAGAAGCAGAGAAGACGCAGAGGAGAAGCCTATGTGAAGATGAAGGCAGAGCTTGAAGTGATCCGTCTACACACGCAGAGGATTGCTAGCAGCCACCAGAAGCTGGGACAGAGGCTTGTTAACAGGTGTCCCCCTCAGAGCCTCCAGAAGGAACCAACCCTTCCGACACCTTGATTTTCGATTTCTGGCCCCCAGAACTCTGAGCAAATGAATTTCTATTGTTTTAAGTGACCACACAGATGTAGAAAACTAACACACCCTTCATGAGTTTCTCCATAGCCTTTCTGGTCACCATCTAACCCTTTATCTACCCTGTTGCCCTTTTCAAAACACCAAACTGATCGTGTTAACCTCTGACTCCCGTCTTTAAATTTTCTCATTCCTTTCAGGTGAACAACCCAAATCCTCAGCCTGCCTCTGGGGCCCTTTTCAGCCTTCTTCACACTCCCCTTCTCTCTGTTTCAGTCAGCCCACCCTTGGGCAACTCCAGCCTGCCACAGGGCCTTTGCATATGCCCTGCCTGTGGTGCTCTCCCTTCGCCTTCGCCTGGTTTATACTTCAGATCTCAGCTCAAGCATCACGTCTTCTGAGATACCTTCCGAGGCTCCCCTGCCCGGGGCAGCTTCCTTTGCTATGGCTTCTCTTAGAACCATGTCCCTTTCTTTCCTGTTACTTACTTCAGCTTGCAATTCCGTGCTTGTTCATGTGATCCTTGATTAGTGTCCATTTTCTGCTCCAGAGAGTGTTCTCCATCTAGAAAGAATTGTGCCTGCTTTTCTACACTATCTGACCTCTAGGAGATAGCACAGTGTCTGGCATGTGGTAGGCTTTCAATCAATTTTTGATGACCACTGAGTGAATAAAAGAGGGTTATCATAATAGAGATGGTGGGGTGGTAGTATTTAGAAGATAATATAGCTTCTGTGCAAAATGAACATTTTTTATTGTGTTATAATTGCTCCATTCTTTGCATTAAGTGAAAGGTAAGGAGCAAGGCATTTTCTGTGATCTACCCTGGGCTTCCCTCCCTCCAATTTTACACACTATCTACTGATACTAACACGAGCCTCCCACTAAGAATAGACGACTTCTGACTGCCATCATTTTGGAATGCCCGCTTCCCCATTCTGGAAAGCCTTCGATAATAACGCCAGTCTCTCATTTGGACCTCTGACCTGAATTCTAGGAAAATCTCTTCCTTTCAAATCATGTAGATTTGGTAATTGTCGCAAGCCAAGCTTTCAGAAGGAATACCACCTTAAAGACAGTTGTCTCCTCATTGCTGTGCCAAAGATAAGTAATGACTCATGCTTTGATACAGAGGAAGAAGCGTTTCTCAGGATGGTTTTTGTGGTTGCCTGGTGTCTTCTAAAGACCCCCCACCATAGGATAGAAACAGCACACATCTTAGTGTTGGGACGAGGTAACAGCTCAGTGTTTGAGTAAAGTTAGGAAGTTTACTATATTTTCCTTTGTGTCCCCAATACTTGGCACAGTTTCCAGCAAGTGGAAAGTTCCCACTGGGTGTTGTTGGGTGACCTCATGAGTGTCTTGTTAAACGTGTTCAAACTGTAGCTAAATCTGGTCCAGCCATTCTACCCGTGTCTTCACAGAAACATGAGGCAGAGAGTAGAGTACTGACCTGCGGTATTTGATTAGAACGCTTTACTGAAGAGCTGATGAGGAGGCACAAATTGCAGGCTACAAATTTATCATTTCTCTGCTTTCCCCCTCTCTTTCCTTCTCTCCTTCCCCCCCTCCCTCCTCAGCTCACTAAAACTTTTCTGATTTTTTTTTACTGAATTAATAGGATAGCTTTGAAAAAAAAAATGTGATCCATTATGTGTTTCTTTTGATATGACACATATGCCCCCATGGAACACAAATTGAATAAATTCATACTCTAAACTTTTTTTCCAAGGATAGGTTTAGAATTTATTTTCTTTACATTATCTGGATAATTACATTTGGTTTGCTTACATAGATGCAGGCAAATGGTTTTCCAATCTTAAAACCAACCTATATCCTAAAGTATTCTGAAAAGCAAAGAGAGATCACTTCATAGTTTCCTGAACCACTAGGAGAAATGTTTATAAATTCACTGCCTCTGACAGTGAAGTTAGGGAAAAGAACATATCTAGTACACATGCTGATGTATTTGCATCTTGGAATTTGGAGAACACTCACCATGTCCTTGAAAGATAAGTACAATAAAAATTATATTTGAGGATGACCTGCCAAAGGATTGATTATCCTGGAAACATATTTTCAATGGTGCATTTGGGCAAACAGGCCAGCTGACGTATCTTAGGATGGCAACAAGATAAACAGAATTGATGGATGAAGAAGGAAGCCTGTGTCTGGAGGCCCCAGGCTGGGACTTTGGGTACAGATGTGTAGGAGACCTTTGCCCCACTGTAACACAGCTGGGCCAACTCAGTTCCACATCTTTGAGTTTTCATTCGAGAACTGGACGTTTCTTACATCCTCAGCTGCAAGCATGGGAAAAAAATGCACATGCCACCAGCCACGGAGAAAAAAGTATGCTGTCTAAATTCCTCTGAATTTCCTCAGTATACACGGTTAACCCATAATGTCCAGCAGCACTATTGTCAAAGCATCTATGAACTGCTAAAGGGTTCTGATGTGTGATAAGTTTATTTAGCTGTAACTCATCAGAAGTTGTACTTTTTAGAACCATGGGGAAGTGATTCCTGAAAATGTAACAGGATATTCCTTTCACTTAGAGTAAAACATGGTCTATAAGAACTGTTTTCCTTTGCTGTGGTGCCACCCCACCACCAAAAGGTAGGGCAATGTATTCCGATATAACATTGACATTTCTAACCTTAATGAAAAATTGCTTGTCCTTTAAACTTTAGGCATTGATGTGCTTAATTACGCTTTTCAACAAGATTTTGCATATTTAATATTTCCTTTTAGAGCTTCCAGGAATCTCAATTATTAATTCTATGGCGGATTTATTGGTCTTTTGACTCTCCCGTTAGTATAAAGATTGTAGATTCATCAAACATTGTTTGCTATCTTCAAATTTCAACAGTGTTTTAAATCAAATAGAAAATCTGAAAGGAAGTATAAATGCACGTAGTCATTTTAATGGTGTGGAAGGGCTGAGAGCCTGCATGTTTTATAATTTCTCTATGATTCTGATGGTGAATGAGCAACTGCTGTGAACTAGGATGAGCGTTAATTTACCCCATAATCCAACTAGACAATCGTTTCTGACATTGTGTGACCAAAAAAATAGCATCTGCCCAAAAGATGCTATTTATATAAGTAAACTGTTACAAATGGAGCTTAGTGTTAACCAGAACTTTATGAATAAGTAATGAAGTCTAATTTTCCGTTATTATAGCCATTGTTTAAAAATGCATGTCTGCCAGGACATTGTAATGATTCTGTATTACTTAGGAAAACTTTTATGATTCTACTCTTTTTATTTTTTTAATAATTACTTTATTACTTCTTCATTAGGGTTTCTCTCCTCTGGTACGTATGTGGATCTTCTGAAAAGGAATCTGACAAATTTAGTCACTGCATTTTTCTAAATTACCTTCAAGAATACCCAGCACTTCGGATACTTTCTATGTCCCCTTTTTCCCCCAAGTGTTCATGAGGCTGCCCTTTGATGTTCATGGGCAATCCCATTAGCTGTGATGACTTAAGGTTCCCGCACAAACTCTGCCACAAAGGAGCTGACGCTGGGCCAAGCGTGACCCCTGGCAGCATGCTACACCAGCTCAGAGAGGAGGGTTGTCTCGACCTGTCTCCTTTTAGGTTTGGCTTCTCCAAAGCTTAGACACCCTATCCTGGTACAACCTTTATTTGGCTTGAAAGGGTCATGCACTTGGGTCTTTATACCTTGGGCAAACTGATGCTTGCGCCAGTACATTTCACCATTGGATGTTCATGGCTAATATCAAACAAACACCATGCCAACTAGATTTAAATGCAGACTCTAATATTCTGAACAATCCAGCAGGAAACTACATGAGCACTAAGATTGCTTTCAGATGTGAAGGGCAACTCTCAAGAAGCCTTCGCCCTCTCCTTGAGGACGTGTAGCATCTGGATGAGGTGCCAAGCTGGGTTTGCCATCTCTGGACAGCCCACGTGCAGAGTGTTGAGCGGTAGGTTGGTGTCTCCATCAGGAGCACCATTTGGTGCCGACCACTGTCGTGTCCTGGCACTGTTGTCCTGGGGCAGTCTACATGGCTGCTGCCTCTAGGCCCTTCTTTTGTTTCAGGCCATCTGGAATTGGTCCACAAAGTCAAAGACACCAGACACCTTCCCGTGGGCTGAAGAAAGGGACTTTTAATTTTTGTGCATCCACGTTAATATGATTTTTAAGAGTGTGAGATAAATCAGTCATCGAAGTCCAGAGGGAAGAGAAAAACTACAACCACCCTATGGATGCGAATGCTAAACTCAATTTATCTGGGCATATGTGGGCTTTTTGCCTTTGTTTTGTCTTTATTTACTTGAAAAATTATGGTAAAACATACCCAACGTCAAGTTAACCATTTAACCATTTTTTGAATGGTTAAATTGTCAATGTGTTTTTTCTAGTTTTGTTTTGTTTAATAGACTTTATTTTTGGTAGTGGTTTTGGGTTCACAGCAAAATTGAGCGGCAGGCACAGAGATTTGCCATGTTCCCCCTTAGCCCCCATGCATAGCCTCCCTCATCATTATCAACATCAACATTTTAACCAGCTTTGAGTGTGCAGTTCAGGGGCATTCAGTACATTCACATCGTCGTGCCAACATCACAACCGTTCGTCTCCAGAACGTTTTTCATCTTGCAAAACCAAAACTTTACCTGTTAAACACTGACTTCCCATCACCCCCCACCCCCAGCTCCTGGCAACCACCATTCTACGGTACTTTCTGTCTCTACAGATGTGACTGCTGTAGGTGCCTCATGGAAGTAGAATCATACAGTATGTGTCCCTCTGTAGCTGGCTTCTTTCCCTTGGCATCATGTCTTCCATTTCCAGCCATGTAGTAGGTTTTTATCTTTACACACCAGAGCCTCCAGATTTAGGGCTGTCTGTCCCACCAGCAGACAGGTGTGGCTGGGTGGCTGGCCCGTTTCACGGAGGCATGGGAACTGGGTGGCGATGACTGGCCTAGCCAAGGGGCCACGCAGGAGACCCCTGATTCACTCTTGGAGAAGGCAGTCATGGTAGGAAGAACAGGCTGTGGCCCGCAACCGTGGCTGCCTGTGCCCCACGTGGTCCGTGTGGTGTGGTGGTGACGGGTAGGGACCTGAATGGAATGCCTTTTATTACGTACTCTTGACATTTTTCATATCCATCTTTTTTCTTCCCCATCTAGAACATTTCCCACAGGCTACACTAAAGAGATATTTTAAGCATTAATTCCCCTAAAAAGCCTCATGCCCAATGTAAAAATATTTCACTGTCTCAGAAAAAGGCACTCTACGTAAATGAAAAGCACCATTATTAGTAATGACAATAATTTTCCTGACATCCATTTGGGCATTCTATGTGTTTTGATAGGATTACATGAATAATGAAATTGTATGCAAACCATCAGAATGCAAAAGGCATTTCCTCCAAGGTGTACATTGCCTGGGTCTTGCACTGTGGCCTTTATTTTTCTTGAGCAGCTGCATGCTCCTCGAGCTCTGTCAAGATACGCTACTACCTTTAGTATTCTGTCACCTCACTGAATGGTTGTGAGACTGGCTTCCCCAATGCCCTGGGCTTAATTCCCAGATATTTATTTTGTTGTGGAATGATTATTCTTTCCTGGATGGTCCCAGAGGCCTTTGTATTTTTAGTATCAAACATCTTGAATACTTCTGTATCATTTTCTTTTTTTTTTTAAGAAAGAAATTTAATGATTTAAAAACAAAAAATACTTCTCTGATCAGAGCATACCTGCAGTGCTCAAAGCACTTGCTGAGTGGAAATTTGCATGCCATAAATTACATGAAGGAATTATTCATTGTATCACTAAACATACTTTCCATTCTCCTTAGCAGTCTATTAGGCTAAGTATGGTCTTTTAAATTATTATTTTAAAAATAAAAGATAATGGAGTTATAGCATTAAATACATTTTGTAAACAATCTTCTAGTCAGATTATTGAAAGATAGTAAAGAGAAGTATAAATCTGAAGGAAAACCATTTTCCTATAATTCATCAGTGGATAATTTTATTGCTGATTATTTTAACTTGTCAACATAATAAAACAAACAAATAAACTTTTTTTTTTTTTTTGGTAAAAGAAAGAAATAGCTGTGATCTCAGCATTCCATCAACAGTATTTTCATTTTTGCACATGGAACATGAATTTCCCCAGGCAATATCAGCTAGAGGCCACAGTAAGCCTTCTAAAACAAAACCAAGTTACTTTTCTAGGATCGTTGGCCCTGGCTATACTCCTGGAAACCCAGTCCCTCCCTAATCCCTTTGGTTTCCAGTGGTAGGAAAATCCAGGAAAGTTCTAGACTGGCTGGAATATGGTACCAGGAAAAAAAGTGACCCCCATTAGAAGGTGGCCAGGAAAGGCCAGCTCAGGTGGTATAAGTGGAGGGTATGTACCGGCTCTTCATCCTGTCTTCATACTCTGCCCAGTTCTCCTTTGCCAGACCCTGGGCTGTCTTTCACCCTCTATAGCATCCCTTGGACATAGAAATTGGAGATTTCTTTGGCTCAAGTTTCTCCCTCCTCGGGTGGCTTCTCAAACTCTCTGCAACTCTCTCCCTGCCCTGGCAACCACGCCATGCAGCCCACTCTTTGCCCAGACCCCCACCAGATAATGCTTATCAGATGGCACCTCTTTTTGCTGAATAATCCAAAAATCATCACTCTTCCTGCATTAATCAGATAACGCCCATCATGTTCAACTTTGCAATTCAAGTCCCAGTCTTGTCCCATAGAATTATTGCCAATTGATCTCCATATAAACGTCTGGGTTTTCTGCATTATTAATGACATGCGAGGCTTTTGACAAGCCCTTCTTTGGTACAGCTTGCCCCAAGCAGCATCTGTGGAAGTGCCAGAGACAGGGCCTCCCTCTGCCTGCTTATCAGAGCCCTTGGTTTAATGTGGAGAAAGAGATGAATGATATACCTTGATCTTTCCTTCTACAAGGGGCTTACCAACTCCATTAAATTGGTAGTGGCTTTCTGGAGCTTTGTTTGGGGAAGGACTGTGAGGCTGTATTTGCACTTGATTAAAAGAGTGCTGGGATTGATTAGCAATGTCTGCAGTGGGTGGAAGATTAGGAAGAATAGACATGTATGCTGCGTATCTGCCATCATGGTAAGTTTATCCTATTTCAGAAGAGAGAACCTTGAACTGTACGCTAAAGATGTTAGTGTCAGGTGATTTTAGACACATGAAGAGAGGATCTGATTCAGTGGAGGTGCCAAAGGGATTGTTCTGTATGGGCAATAAGTGGTTTTGAAGTTGCCTTTTCTCAATTTATTATTTCGGCTCCATTCAGCCACACAAAAGGAATATGAGCGTCAGAACTTGTGCCTCATGGCTCATGTGTTAGCTGTATTTCTTGTTATTGCTTCTCAGGCGCCCTGTTGAGAATGTAGGGCTCCTCTCCAGATGCAGGGCAGGGTCGCCTCAATGGTTTTCAGTTTATTACTTCTCTCGAGGACGGGAGAGGAGCACAAGGTTGCCCCAACAGCCGGGACCATCAGAAAAGCATCAGCAATCTTTGCCCTGGAATTGCCAACAACACTTCCTCTGGTTCTGCTCTCTGCTCCAGAGGGATACTCCTTTCCCACCCTGCCTGGCAAGTGCCAGGGCATGGATGACACCACGCTGGTTGTGGTTCTCAAGTCTACCATGGAGAGGAAGAATGGATAGTCCCAGGGTAGGCTGATGGGAGGTGTGGGAGGACCTTATTGAAGATGCTATATGCTGGGTGCTGGACTGGGGGTTCTTTATGTAAAGGCTGATATGTCTGTGGAATGGATGTTGGTGTAGAAGGCTGGGACTCAGCAGTTGTCACCTGCCAAAGGTCACACTGCTGATGAGTGTGGCAGAGACCAAATTTAAATCTGTGTGTTTATGAGGTCCGCACCCGTGCCCTGCCACCTCCCAGAAGCTGAGGCAGGATGGACACATTGCCAAATCCTCCCAGCCTCCTGCAAGTTTACTTGTTAGTGAAAGGTCATTAAATGGGCCCTCCAACCCCAAGCCAGGTAAACATGTTGTGGAGAGGTTGGCTTTGTTTGCGTTTCCGGTCAGCTTGTTTTATCCCCTGCAAGGTCATCTAGACATTTTTATCCCCAAGGTCAGTAGATCCTTCTGCCAGAGGTTAGGATTCTGCCTGGCTCCTGCCTGCCCTGTGGGTGGCCGGCTGTGCCAACAGAAATGCCAGCTGCAGCTAAAGGACAGGCTCTCCATCCGAGAAAAGCACAAGCACCCGCATTTCTTTTCTGGTATTTCCCTCCCCTACATAACGAGAAAAAGCTCATTAACACACGATGGCAACCGGGCTGCAGTATCTGCCAGTTCCCTTGTGCGGAGTCCTCTTTAGCATTCTCTCAGCTTCCCTCCTGGACAATTAATTCAGATTAGCAATTGCGAGAGTGCAGTATCCAGTTCGAAAGGATCTGTCCCCCCGTGAACTTCAGGGCAGGGTGAGAGGCCACCTGCATTCTTTTTTTGGTCACCTAGCACCCTGTTGGCCCTTTGTAAATATTTGTCTTTCCTCATGCGTGTGGTTATTCCCGTAAAGACCCAGTGGATTGTCTCCTGGCTCTTTATGTATTAAGATAAAATACATAAAACGGCATTTCAAATTGTAGATACCCATTTTAATGAAAAAGGAGAAAAAAATACTCATGATATAACATTAGGTAGAAAATGAAGGAAGAAAAATCTTATGAGTCTAACTATGAGAAAAATTACTAAAATACGTATTAACATGTCCTAGGCATGCACAGAAAAGGAAAGACTAGAAGGAAATTTACTGAGATGTTATAAATCTGTGGGTGGTATAATTTCGATTTTTAAAAATATTTTATATTATCAGAGTTTTCTGATATAGAGATAACTTTTAAATCAGAAAAATACATTTTTTTAAAAAAAGATAAAACGTGGAAGAGATAGTTTACCCAGATGCATTTCATGACCACGTTTTTCTATATTGAGTTGCTTCTAGGATGATTTTTTTCCAAAGCTAATACCTACTGCAAAGAGTATTTTTAATGGCTTATAATTAATATGACTTGGTGTTTAGCCTCTACATTGGTATTCTTGAATTTAACATGGATAAACTGAATTTGATTTGCTGCCTAAAAAAAAAATTAAAGGAAATGAAAGTTCTGGCTGCTTCGGTGTCGCTGGGGAATTCTTTTTCCAGGTGACGCTCATGTTACCATTTTGAACCCAGGACACTGTGCTGCAGTTTTGCTCAGGGGTTGCAGAGTTCAGATCTGCCTTTGCAGGAATTGCTTAGCCTTTTTGGACAAGCCATTAACCTCTCTGGGCCCCTGCATTTCCTCATCTTCTGCCAGCAGGAGCCAAGTCACCTCGTCTGAAAGGGAGTTTTATTGAGGACCAACTGAGAGGAGGCTGAAAAGGAGCCCTCCTGCCCCCCAGGAAGTCACAGAGCAGCCAAGCCCAGGAACAAGAGGAGCGGCTTCCTCCCGGGCGTGGCCATGCAGAACCAGAGGAGATGCATTTGCCCATGATAAAGGCAGATGAGAATTGGCTGTGTCTCAGGCACGATCTGCCTGCCCACTGCCATGTCCATGGTCAAGGTGTCCAGTTTCACTGTTGCCAGATGCCAGCACTGGTGAGGGTTTTGCCATCCTAATACAGGCTTCTTGACTCAGCGAGTCAGAAGGTACCTACTGGCCATTGTTCCTCGCACCATCTTGCTTAGACGAACACATGGGAGAGCAGGTTGATGCCTGATTAAAACCAGGTGAGCCTGGGGGCCTAGTTCCAGTGATCTGGCCTCAGTTTCCTCACCTCGCACTCTCCCTTCTCTGGACCTTTGTTCATCCTCTTCTCTCTGCCCAAAATGGCCTTTCCTCCATTCATCACCTGACTCGCTTCTACCAGGCAGGAGCTGCTTCTTCCAGGAAGCCACATCTGATGCACTGAGAGACTGGGCTCCACCCCACCCTGGGGTTCCCTCCAGCACATTTTGGGGGGTGTGGTGTGTTGTAAATGTTTACGACCATCTTGTCCCCACATAAAAGGCAGTGGTTCCGTTCCAGGTTGTGTGGCCTTGGGTAATCAGCGTCATCCTTCCAAGCCTCAATATCCTCATCTGTAAACTGGGCGTAACAGGACCTGCCTCGTAGGCTGTTGTGAAGATTGTTTGGGTCACATCAGTAACGCACGTGGAGCGGAGCCCGGCATAAAAGGAGCACTTGGAAAATGTTAGCACTCATCATTGTGATAACTGCCAAGTTCTTTGAACCTCAGAGCAAATTTTCAGATCTCAGATGCATTTCAGTTAATTCTTTCTGAGTTGATATTTTGTGTCATTTCTCTCTCACTTTTCTCATGCAAATCATTAATATTTGGTTTTGTTTTACTTTTCACTCTCCTGCATCCCTCACTCCCCTGCAAAGGAGTCTCAGATCATTGGTGTCCCCAGAACCCATAGGTCCCCTTGGACTTGTCAGGGAGGTAACCAAGACTCTTAGAGCTTCTTCTAGGTGCTTTGACCCAGTCCAGAAAGCTTGGGGGATTTTTCTTTTCTGATCACAGAAAGTAACTTAGCCAGCGGCTGCCCAGCAACTTTGTTGAGGAAGAGGCTGCTGGTGGGTTCCAGGTTGCGTCCAGGGACGTAGCATTGGCTTTGGGGTCTGGGAGACAATGATGCAGCTCCACACATCTCTAGTTGCTAGCAGGTCATCAAACAACTGCATCTTACCTTTCTGAGCTCCCATTGCTTACCTGTAGCACAAACATGACAAGAATGCAATGCGCTAATAATGCATGCAATGCATTATGTGTGTTGTAATGTAATGTACCTACTAGCAGTCTGTGACACGATATAAATATTGACCCCATGGTCTTGCCCCAACTTAAATGAAGATAAAAACCAATACAAAGGTAGAAACCTTCTTCACACTCCGGTGTGATGTTTCTTAATTCTTGGCTTTCTTCCTTTGTAAGGTGCATCATCTCCCTATCACAGCCCCCCCTTGTCCTCCAGTCTCTGTTTGTCCCCTTCTGACAGGGCTCACCCCCTCTGGGAAGCCTTCCTTGCTGGAGTGCCCACTCCAGATGGAAGGATTCTGCCCACCCTCCTCTAGCAGTCCCCTGCCATTGTCCTGTCCTGGTCAGACCCAAGCCCCGTGGGTTCCAGTGTCTCATTAGGAACCTGGATGATGGAGCAGGGGTCGCACTCATTAAGTCCGAAGACTTCACCAGCTGGTTAAAGGGGCCAGGGAGGGCTGAGGCCTGTAAGGAGGAAGGAGCCTGGCTGGCACCTGAGAGCGCAGGATCAGAATTACAAGTGACTAGAGTTAGAACAGAGGCCACCAAGAGCCATCCCTGCTCAGGAAGACAGAAACCGTCACTATGGATGGCGAGGGCATGAAGCAATTCAGAACAAGACCTTACATGGAATCCAGGGCTTGAGTTTTTCCACTCTCCTCGTTTTCATTCCAAATACCTTTGCTGTAGTTTCCAGGCAAAATCCAGTCAAATCTTCTAGAAGTGATAAATAACGTACGTCCAAGCTCTCCCCCGGGGAGAGTATTTCCCCTCCCCTTTCTCATGCATGTTTAGAAAACCTGGAGGAGCCCAGTACTGTTTTCCCCTCTCTAAGGGTTTTGGTGGTTTCTTTTATGGAAATAAATGGAAAATTTGCCCTGGTTCTTTCTGCAAAATGGTTGTGAAATGTGAAGTGTATACCTCCTCCATCCCGGCCTTTATGTTCCAGAAATTTTGGAAAGAAACCGATTCACTCTGTAGCTACTATGTGCCAGGCGCCTTCACGTGCATCCTCTTGCTTAACAACCGCACCCGCAGCTCCTCCACCTGTCTCCAACGTAGTCACAGGTGGAGGCTCAGACGCACATAGTGACTGAGGGCCAGAGCTGGGGTTGCAACCTTTGTCCGTTGATTGCAAAGCCCACTCTCTGTTACACTTTCCCAAAATTCTTTTGCATCATGTCATGGTTGGAAACACACTTCCTGCTTGACCTTTTGGCTTGGAACATGGAAGTTCATTGACTTTATTGCCTAGCAGGGCCTAGCGCAGGCCCTCTTTCCTAATCAATGCGTATAATTTTGCCAAGAGACAGAGTCTGCTGCTGGGGAGATTGATTCCCTGGTTATTTATCTTCCTCTGCCCAGTGTAAATTGGTCAGCCTGATCCTATTCGCGTGATAAAAATCATAATGTCTCAAATTACTTACTCAATAAAATGTGGGTTTGTCTATTATTAGTGATCATTAGGGTTATAATGCAGCATGGAAATTTGGAGCAAATTAACTACACATGCAAGCGGTTGGGCTCATGTGCAGTTAATCACATGCACACAGTTCCACTGGGCAGAAGGTCTTGCAGGAGTCATTTCAGGAAGACTTTGTGGGACGGGAACTGAATACTTAGGGTTTTTTTTTCCCCTTCTCCTTTTCTCCCTTAATGTGAATTTCTCAAACGCACGTTTTCTGATACACTATGGAACCATGCAAGTAGCAAAAAACAAAACACACAGAACTGTAGCTCCAATTAAATGAAAATAGCTTTTAATGCTTCCATTCCTGCATCCCTAGACTTTCACATGCTGCATCAGAATTCCATGATGAGCAAATGCCTGTGGACACCTTCATTTTGTGTCTTGCCTACCTGCTAAGATTCACTCTTTGTCTTTTCTTTTGAGCCTTTCTGCTCAGTGATGTAATGGGACAGCCCTGCTGTCATAAAGAGTTCCCATCATACCTGGGCAATGCCATTTCCTTTGCGGCAGATGCTTCCTGGACACGTGGGCAGGTGAGAGGTGCTGACTTTGCCTACTTGCATCTGAATATAAGAGAGATGTAGCTTTGAATGGCAACATGAGTTGTTTTTTTTAATGAGAAAAAATTTATGTTTAACTTGTTTCCTGTGAAGCACCAGGAAACCGTACAATGAGGTTTGTGAATTAAAGCTACCAGATGAATAGCAGTGGTGTCACGGTAGTAGACATTAGAATTTTTTTTAATGGTTTTTGGTTTACAAAGTTTTCCTCCAGCGAGTTTGACTCGTTCTTTGCGGATTCTGAGGACAAAATTAAGACCAACAGTGAGGGTTAGAACCAGGACTGAACACAGCTCAAAATAGATTTAGGGAGAAAAGGGAATGCATTGGATCCGTAACTGACAAGTCCTGGGACAGTGCTGAGTTCAGGCATAGCTGGATCCCTCGGAAAACTTTCCATTTCTCAATTGTGATTTCTCCTGTGCTAGCTTTCTTCTACGAGAGGCTTGGATGGGGTGTACAGAGTGAACTCTGGAAGCAGAGCACCTCTGGCCACCACTCCCAATAGTTTCACCAAAGGACAAGGCTGCTGCGTATTGCGTCTGCTCGGACCATTCTGGTCATCTGCCCCTGTGGTCCAGTCACTGTGGCCCGAGAGTGGAGGGAGGCACAGCCTGGAACGCACTGAGCGAAGAAAGGGAGTGGGTCCTGGAAACACCAGGCGGCAAGTGTCCGCTGTGTCCAGGGAAGTGTCTTTAGGCCCGCCATGTAGGCATTCAGCAAACACTTCCATCATTGAAGTCTGTGGTTGAAAGTTCTGAAGTCCCGGCTGGCGGTTCCTCAGCAAGAGGACCACGGAGGGGGCTGATGTTGAGCAGGTGGTGTCGAAGACCTTGGCGTGTGACAGGTTTGACTTCAAGTCCCAGTGCTGCGATTTACCAGCTCTGTGACCCTGTAGAGTCACTCAGCCTCACTGCCCCTCCATCTTCCCATGTGTCAAAGGGGGCTGATCACAGCGCCTTTTGCGTGGCGTCGGTGTGATGGCCAAGGAGATGGTGCGTGCACGGACTTACGTGCGTAGTAACTGCTTGACAAGGGGTGGATGTTAAACTTAGCATCAGTGAGCTCTGGAAGGAGCTCAGCTCTGCTCCTATCAGTGGGATTTTTGCCTCAAAAACTAACCTTTGGGGAGATTAATATGTTTACCCAAAACCACACATTAGCACCAAGTACCTAGGTAGTGTCTGTAACCACTCTTCAGCAAGAGCTTTCTGAGGGCACAGAATTAAACGTGCAGCCTCTGGGACTCGTTGAAAGCTCACTGGACATTTGACCTACATGGAGAACAGGCTGGAGTCCCATTTTAATTGGCAAGGATCAGCCCACTTGTCCAGCTTGCAGCTTGCAGTGTGGCCTGGCTCACCCTCCAGACAGATGTGCTTTATGAGCTGCGTGGGCGAGAGGATTCTCTCAGGAAATGGACAAAGTTGCCAGCCGACCTCTCCAGAGAGAGAGATGTTTTGTTAGTTTCCTTCACTTGCCTGGGAACATTCTCCGTTCCTAGTCTCAGTTTCCCAATAGGACATGGAGGCAGAATTTACAGCCACAAAATAAATTGGTGCATGTAATCCATCAATGAAAGGGGCTGGCTCGGAGGCAGAGGCACCTGAGTTTCGTATCTTGCCTCAATCACTTACTAGCTGCATTACTGTGGGCAAGGGATGGAAGCTCTTCGGACCTCAGTTTTCTTTCCTATGTCATGTGGATAATAATCCCCCTCGGCTTCATCAGTTCAGGCTGCTATAGCAAGATGTCACAGACTCGGTGGCTAAAACAACAAGCATTTATTTCTTGCAGTTCTGGACGCTGGGAAGTCCAAGGTCAAGGTGCGAAGGTGTGGTGTCTAGTGAAGGCTGGTTTCCTGGTTCATAGGCAGCTGGTCTTCTTCCTGTGTCCTCACATGGTGGAAAGAGGTTGACAGAGCTCCCTCGAGCTGCTTTCATAAGGGCACTAATCCCACTCATGAGGGCTCCTCATGACCTAATCAGCTCCCAAAGGCGGTCACCTCCTAATACCATCCCAATGGGGGTGAGGATTTCAACATATGGATTTTGGGGGGACACAAAGATTCAGTCCATTGCACCAGTGTCAATGGAAAGCAGCATCCTACAGCTCCTAAAGCCTGGAGAGTGGGGCACATTGAGTCAGTTTTCCCTCATGCCAGCCGACAAATGGACCCTGACGTAAGGATTTCAGTGAATATAGTTGACAGAGGATATGATCCCAGGAAGCACCAAGAGAAGCATGGTGAAGTGGGTGGGGGAAGAGAAGGTGGTACATTCATGAGCAGGTGACTGCTGTGGGCATTTCTGGGCCCTCAGGGAGGGAGGGAGCAGGCCTCAGAGTTGTCCCCCAAGTGAGGAGGATGCTGGGGTATTTACTCACCAATACTCACGCATTATTGGTTCAGGGCTCTCCAGGGTCATTAACTTCTTGGTACTCCTGACTCTCTGTTGCCTGAATGAGATCTTGGTGTGAGCTAAAGCCCTTGGGCAGAGGCGCAGGTGCTTGCAGAAAGAAGCCACCGGCCTGTAAGGGAACCATGAGTCTGAGGGGATATGAAGGGTAAACAGCAGTGTCTGCTACAAGTGTGATAAATTTGGGGGAGTCAAAGAAGCATCAGAGCCCTGGATAACAGCTGGCTATGCTGCCAATTTGTGCCTTAAGCATCACAGAGTGAATGATAAGGAGCTGGGACCGGTTATGGGCTCTCCAGTCCTAGAGGTCCTCAAGCAAGCCCCATCCAGCCCTGCCATTCTCAGGTTCTCTTCCTTCTCACCAAGAGATCCACCTCTGAACAGAGCCCCACGTGGAGCTGTCCAGAGCTGGCCACATCCTGGGTCCCAGGCCTCGATGAGCAGATTGATTGGAGAGGTGGAGTCTATTTAGAGGCTGGGGGAGCATTGTCAGCTCAGTTTCACCACCCAGGGTTTGACCAAGGGCCATGGCAGAGTCTTCCAAACTCTGCTTGACACTTTCTCTGGGCCATGAACAATTAAATCAGAGCTGATATCAGAAAAGGAGACTCACAAAAGAAACTCCTGGAAGATCTCCAAAGCCATGGCAAAGAACTCAATGCTCGTGGTGGCACCCCGCTATGTAATGGGGAGATTGGAGCTGCCTCCCATTCTAGCTGCCCTATACCCACACTGCCAGTCAGATATATTTAGAAATCCCTGCTCCAGCAAAACATGCAATCAGGTCCACTGGTGTCTGTGTTACACCCTCCATGATGATGTTTGTTGGAATCTACATTTTTTAGGAGGTTGCTGATTGCATCTTGCAACCTATAGCTGATCTCCCCAGGCTTTGCTTGCCTTTTATTATTGAAAGTTGGAAACAGCCCCTGCTCTAGTGACCCTGGCCTGCTGGTTGGTGCTACAGCTTTTGGAAGCAGTGGTAGGCCGGTAAGCGTTTTAACAACCAGCTCTGCAGGGGGGAAAAAGTTCTGATTTGTAGCATTTGCCAATTCCTGTGTTGTAAATATTCCCAGCATGGCTGATTTCAAGTTTCCAAAGTGACATCAGCTGGTTTGCAAAAATTCTGAAAGTGAAATAGATCTCATGAGCTGGTAGCATCCCGCTCTGTGTATGTGAAGGAGGGAGGGGGCTTCCCAAGATATATAAAATATCTTTGTGATCAGAAAGCCTCCTGTATAAGACCTCACATATTCTGTGAGCTCAATTTTCATGTGATAAGTTAAATAATACTAGGAAGCAAAAGTTCTGTATTAGAAATGGGCAGGCCTTTCTGCAAACAGGTTTTTTAACCCACTATTTTTTGAGGTTTTTTTTTTTACTCTAAAACAGTTAATAGAATAAAAGATACTAACATAAAATAAAGAAATTCTATTTTCTGTTGATTTTTATTTATGGCACTTTTTCTCCTGACTCAGAAACAGAGCTTTAAGAACCGATCGCATTGTTTGAAGCCTTGAGTTAGTCTTTACTCGGCACGTGGGCACTATCTTCTGCAGAGGGGCCACTTTCTGCACTTGGATCCCCTGAACGTGCACACAGTGATACACGGAAGACAAAAATGATTGGTCTTGAAGACTGTTCCGTGGAGCATGGAGTGGCCCTGACAAATAGCAATGTGAATAAAGAGAAAACAAAAGCTCAGAGTGATCTATATTGAAATACTTAGTTTGATACAGGCGAAAGGAAGACACGCACGCCTAGGAGCATATCCCCCAGTTCCTCCCCAGGACACGGAATTACAAAGCTCTCCATCACCTAGGGGGACTCCATGGCCAGCTTAGCTTGGCTCAGCCCCGCAGGCTGAATTGGCTCTGGCAGCCTCTACCCACGGCCATTTGGCTCCAATCTCTCTCAAACAGAAATCCAGGCTGGGTGTGTGGGGCACCTTCAGGCGCCACTGTTTGGCCCAGGACTGCACTACAGCGAATGTCTCCTCCTGCCCTCCTCTTCCTCCTCCATTTCTGTGGCTTCTCTTCTCTTGCTCTCCATCCTTCCCATTTTCTTAATCCTGTGGGTTACTCAAATTCTTGAACAGCTCACCACTCGCCAGCTCCCTTCCATTTAAAAAAAATTCCAGCCTGGGCTACTTGGTTTGAAAGATAAAGCAAGCGGCCTGCCATCAGAAATTTGCAAAACCATCTAACTCTCCAATGCCCTAGGGATCAGCAAATATTGCTTCTCCTTTCAACCAGCATGCCACCCTTCCAGCCATTCATTTATGCATTCATTCATTTATCAATTCTTTCATTTTTTCATTTGGTTAATAAATGTTTATTGTGTATTACACATGTGCTAGGCATTGAGGATGGAGGAGGGAACAGGACACATAAGGTCTTCACCCTCATGGACTTCCCTTCTTTACGGAGATCGGAGATAGTTGTGTGGGAAGAATGTCTTTGTAGTCTGAAGTATTTTCTTCTACTGCCATGAACAGCAAGGCTGTAAAGCCTATGGTGGTTTGATAATGAATTTGACAAGGCCAGAAACAGACCAGATGAAGATTGATACATTGGTTAATTGATTGGTTGATCAGTTGAGCAAGGCCCACCTGGGCTACTGGGGTTTATGAAAGCCTGGCAGGTGGAGATGATGCAGTTAATACACAAACATGTACTTCTTCTCTTGAACCCTCTCTCAGAGCTACCATGTGTATCAGCTTCCTATTGCTGCTATAACAAATTACCACAAATTTAGTAGCTTAAAATAACACAAATTTATTCCCTTACAGGTCTGTAGGTCAGAAGTCCTAAGATGTGAGTCAGCAGGGCTGGCTCCTTCTAGGACCCCTAGGGGAGAAGGCATTGCTTGCCTTTTCCAGCTTCTAGAGGGCAGCGGCATTCCTTGGCTTGTGACCCCTTCCTCCAGCTTCAAAGCACATCACTCTGACCCCTGCTTCCATTGTCATATTCCCTTTTTCTTCTCTCTGCTTCTGTCACCACACAGCCTTCTCTGACTCTGACCTTCCTTCTGCCCTCTCGTAAGGACCCTTACATTAGGTCCACCCAGGTAGCCAAGGATAATGTCTCTGTCTCAAGATCCTTAAATTAATCACATCTGCATAGTCCTCCTTGCCATGTCAAGTAACAGAATCACAGGCTCTTGGGATTAGGGCATGGATGTCTTTTGGGGAGGCCATTGTTCTGTCTACCACACCATCCTTATATGTAGAACTGTTGACATAGCTCATGAGTGTGAATCTACATTAAAAAAGTTCACTTGGTGAAATCACACCTAATGTGTACAATGTACACTATCTGGGAGATGGGCACACTTATAAGTTTGACTCAAGCTGTACAAAAACAATCCATGTATCCAAAACATTTGTACCCCTGTAATATTCTGGGGGGAAAAAAAAAGTTCACTTGGTGATGTGGAAAGTGTTCACCACTGGAGACCTAGAGACCTGTGGTGTGGTGTGTCCTAGGCCCCACCTCTGACTTTGTCACCTCAAACTGTTTGACCTCTTTGTATCTCAGCTTCTTCAACCTTAAAATGAAAGCATTTGTGGATGAAGTATAAGATGCCTCGTTAAGCCTCAAATTCTACTGTCTTATTACCTAAATGGCCTTGTATAGTTCCCTACAGCTGCCATGAAAAAGTGCCACAACTAGGGGAGCTTGAAACAATAGGAATTTACTCTCACAGGTCTGGAGGCCAGAAGTCCAAAATTAAGGTGTTGGCAGGTCCATGCTGTCTCTGAACATTCTAGGGGAGAATTCTCCCTCTTGCGAGGTTGTGATGGTAGCCAGCAATCCTTGGTGTTCCTTGGCTCATAGACATGTCATCCCAACCTCTGCCTCCATTGTCACACAGCAGTCTCTCCTTAGAGAAGAAGGGAGTCTCTGTCTCTGTGTCTCATCTCTTCTTATAAGGATACCAGTTCTATTGGACTTAGGGCCCACCCTACTCCAGTATGACCTCATCCTAACTAATTACACATCTGCAAAGACCCTATTCCCAAGTAAGATCACATTCTGAGATTCTGGGAAGTACATGAATGTTGGGTGGTGGGGAGGACTCCATTCAACCCAATATAGCCCAGACTCCCACAGACACGAATGACCTCCACAATTTAGAAAAGGAAATAAAAATGAGAGGTAGAACTTGGTAAGTTTCTCCTAAGCCTACCCTTATTTCTTTTTTGTTTGCTGGTTTGTTTTTGTGGACATAGATGGGAAGTAGCATCACATGGCATCTGCACTGTGGGTACAGAATGATGTTTGGGTACAATCTGAGGACTGGCTCACAGTATGACCATGACATAAGCAGATCTGCAGTCCTGCATAAATGAGGGAAAGAAAGAAATCTGACAACTCACAGATTCAGATTCACAGACCTGTATTTGGAGGCAGAATGCACCGGAGCAATCACTTAGTTTAGTATCCCCTATCTACAGAGGAGGTGCAGACAGAGAACTCAGTATATTCTATATTACAGATGATCTAAAGCTTCGTCCTGAAAGCATCAGTCCTGTGGTTGGCATGGCTTATAGACTGGCTTCTCTCTGCTCCCTAAAATGCCAGGAACTCATATCTTCAAGGGTTTCAGGTGAAGACACAGGGTAATGGGCCTCACATTGCAGACATAGAATATCATTTTTTATTTCATGGAGCATAGAGAAGCTTCCTTGGAAAAGCTAGTCTTCAACTTTCTATTTTTGAACTGGAGTGCAGGCCAGGAGGGAGCTGACCTGTCTAGAGTTTGGAGGTTGTGTTTTCAGCTGAGGAAAGTGATCCTGAACCTCTCCATCCTTGCAAAGCCCAGATGGAAGCCCAGGGCGCCCAGCCCCTCCAGCCCCACGCACATGCCGGTGCACCTGGACTGCCACTCTACCTGTTTACAAATTACCCCCATTTTCTGCTTGGTTCAGCAGCAACTGTTTACCCTCCCCCGTGATGTAATTAGGGCTTCACAGTTCACGTGTGCCTATTATGAGCTCTCCTGTGTTTTGTCTTAGTACTTCATTTCTGTAGCAGTAATCATATATATATATTAAAATTTGGTATCAATTGTTTGGCTAAATTATGCACAGTGGGCCATCCTCACCTGCCATTAACATAACGTATGCTAAACAATGTGGTGTTGTTGTTTTTTTTCTTTTTTTTTCTGATAATTATACTCTAAAGCATCAATTGCTTATTCGAGTAAATTAAACTTTGAGTTTTTCTCATTTCTTCAAACTTTCAAATTGTCTTACCTGCAAGCAGATGCAGACCAAGCACTCCTTCTGCTGCCTGTGGAGGTGGCCTTGTTGTTTCCCGTCTGAGAAATGCAGTGCCACATGGTAGCCTTGTAGCTGCCCTGATGCTCTGGGCTGAGCTGCACTTTGACACATTTCTGCTGCTGTCCCCAAACCAGGGCACGCCCGACCTTGGCATGGAGATGGGAGTTAAACACGTGTGTCTGCCAGATGCATAATTCATCCACTGCCTGGACAAACACGCAATGAGCACCTCTTAGGCTGGCACTGCAGATGAGACGATACAAGTGACCAAAAGTGACAAGGTTCGTCTTACCAGAAGTTATAATTAGCGCTGGTCAGCAAACTGTTTCTGTAAAGGGCTGGATAGTAAATATTTTAGACTTTGTGAACCATACTGTCTCTGTCACAACTCCTCTGCCACAGTAACTCGAAAGCAGCCTTGGACGATGCATAGGTGATGGGTGTGGCTGTGTGCCAATAAAACTTTATTTACAAAAGCAGAAGGGGGGCAGATTTTGTGGACCCAGTCAGTGGTTCCTGCAGAGTATTACATAATTTAGTTTTTTAAAGCCAAAGAATAATTTTAGACCATGGCAAGTGATACGAAGGAAGTAAGCATAGTAATGTAAGCAGCACTTGCCAAATTTTTTACACCAGGGCACATACAGAAAATTTATTCAGCACAATTGAGTTAAATGGATGCATCTGCTCAGGGCTGGCACCTGTAGGATTCCAAACCCTGAGGGGCATCAATGTTTTGGCACATCTGCAACCCATTTGCAGCACACTTGGGACATTCCACAGAGAGTGACCAGGAAGGCTAAGCTTAGATGGCATAGTTGCAGGGGTTTCTCTTGAATTGCATCTGAGTTGAAATATGGATAGCGAGCAGTAGATAGCCACGGGGAAGAGTATGGAGTGGTAAGAGTGTGCCATGAAGGGAAAATGTACGTGCAAAGACTCCAGGGAAAGAAAAAGCGTGTCATGTTTGGAGCTGAAGGGAGGCCAGCACCATTGGAAAGAGTAGAGAGCACATAGGAGAGCTGGAATGAAATGCATTTAAGCAGGTCATTAGAGCTCAGAAAATGAATCACGGGTGAATGACTTGGTTGCTATTGCTGCATAACAAACTATGCCCCAACTCAGTGGCTCACAGCAAGCAGTGCTTATTTTTTACATGTCTGTGGGGTTCAGCAGAACTAGGCGGGGCTTGGCCTCACTGTCCCGTCTTGCTGGTCTTGCTGGTCTTGGTGGGGCTTCCTCCTGTGTCTGTGGGCCAGGCAAGCTGTTTTGCTCTTGCATCTTTGCATCAGCGGGGGTTTCTGCCCTAGGCTCGACACGGACGGGGCACGTTAGTGGAGGTGGTTCTCCTCCACGTGTCTCTCATCCTCCTGGGCCCAGTAGGGCTAGACCAGGTGTGACTTTTTCATGGAGAAGTCCAAGACAGCAAGTTAAAACACATAAGGCCGCTTGAGGTCTAGACTCAGAACTGGCATACTCTTTCCTCTACCACATTCTATTGCCCAAAGTAAGTCACGTAGCTGAGCTGAAAGTTAGAGGGGGAGGACACTGCAAAGTTACACAGCCACAGACATGGATCCAGGGAGGGTGAAGAATGTGTTCCCCCTTCCAAGACTTTCTGCTTGTATTTGAATTGCACAAGAAGCTGTTGAAGCATTTTAAGAACAGAAGTGATATGATTTGCATTATATTGAAAAAATATTAATCTAGCAAAATATGTGTAACAGAATAGGCTGGGGGATGCAGGTAAGAGAGGGAGCTCAGAGAACAGGGTGGGCTGAACCTGTTGGAGTCCCAGAGCTTTGTTCTCTTGTGCTGCCTTTAGGAAGCACGAGATGAATTGTTAAACTTCTCGCGCTGGGCTTTACTAGGTGAGCTGACAGTTATCATCTGCATTCATCAATATAAGTCCCATAAAAAGCGAAGCAATTGAGGAGAAATGAGAAATTACAGCCCAGATTAGCAGCCTTGAGTGCACCTCATGAACATAGGACACTCACCCAAATCACACGTCACAGCCCTTCACCCATTAAAGCTAATAGCAGGATTATTCCCAAGGAAGCTGTAGCCATTATATTTGTTACCACCACAACAATAAAATAAATAGATGTGATTCCAGCCCTCCTCCTTGGGTTGTTTCAGGCTAATCCATTAATATACGTGTGCTTTGAAGTTTGAACCTGTTGGGAGGAAAACTTACCTTCAGAGGAATAAGTGTTGGCTTCCTGTGGGAAAGGAAACTATTTCTTGGGAAATGGACTCACTAATAATTTGTGTATTGTGCACACAGGAGACTGTAACAAAACCTAAGTGCACAATGTCTTATATACAATAAAAGTTTGCTTTTCATTAGCATAAAATTCAAAACAGGTGCTCCGATCAGCAAGACACTCCTCCAAGTGGTGACTCAGGGACCCAGGCTCCTTCCATTGTGCGGCTTCACCCTGACCGACAAAGACCTTCTGAAGGTTGCCACATTCTTCAGTCCGAGGAAGCTCCTGAGCCTCTTCAGCCCAGGCTTGAGGTGGCTTCCACTCCACTTTCATTGCTGCGGCTCAGGCACCTGTCCACAGCCGGCTGCAAGGGAGGCTGGGAAATGCCGTCTGATGTGCGGTCGTGGGTAGAGGCCCAGTGAACAGCCAGGCAGTCTCTGCCTCAGATTCCTTTCATGCCATTGTCTCATTCCGGCAATTCAATGATTTGTGCTATTTCACTTCTCTGTGAGGAGGTGATCACAAGAGTTACTGTTTAATTGAGTGCTTTTCCTGAACTAGGTGCCAAATCTATATTATCTCAAACCTCCAAGCAGCTTATGAAAAATTGTTGTGTATTCCCATTTTACAGATGAGGGAGTAGAGGTTTAGAGAGGTCGATTTTCTTTTATCATCTATAAAGTGGGGAAGATAATAGTCCCTATTATCAGGTATTAGTTCTGAGAAGCTATATTTGTTAGGATAGGCTAGGTTTGCTGAGATACCAAATAACTCCCTAAATCAGGGGGGCTTAAAAACCACAAAGCTTTATTTCTTGCTAATGCTCTATGTCCATTGTGGGTCATTCTTAGGCCAGGATTTAAGTCTCTGGAAGAGTCACTTTCTGGAATGTTACTGGTTTCTACGGCAGAGGAAAAAGAGGATCTGACAAAGTATGTACTGGTTCTTAAAGCATCTGCCTGGAAGAAACCATTATCACTTCCACTCACATTTTACTGGCCAGAGGGAGTAAGATGGTCACTTGAAGTTGACAGGAAATGAACTCCTCCCATGTGCCCAGAAAGAGAGAGCTGAAATATTGGGGCTTATTCTAATGACAACCAGTCCATCCTAATAATCCAGGGAGAACTGCATAGTGCTGGGAATATAGAAAGTGCCTAAATATTGTAAGTAACATCCAATTGCATAAGAACTGGATGGCAAGAAGAGAATGACTAATATATCTGGAATTGATCTGAAATCTACACAGTTGATCCAACTGATTGAGGGAAACCTTGAGAGGATGTTTGTGTATTTGGGGTTGGGGAGATGGAGAAGGTGCCAAGAAGCAAGTGGGGACAGAGTTGCAGAGCAAAGTAACTAGATGCCCTTAGTTAGGGACCATGAAAAGAGGGTGAAACCTTCTGATCATGTTCTTTGCAATACAAGGGGAAACCATGAACTCAAAGCTTTTAGGAAGAAACAACTAGATTGCTTTTTCTAGTTTATCTACAGCAACTAGGAGAGGCCAGGGTGTGTTTTATTATTGCACACATACATAACTACAAAGTCTTTAGTTTTTTCCCTACATAAATTTATGTTGAGATTTAATTTCCACCAATTAGAACCCAAATGAAGCCATTCTAATGTGATTCGTACATCACAGCAACATGGCCCTACTCCTCAGTGCACACATAAGGAAACAATATTGGAGTGAATTTTAAGTACCTGAAGTTGTGTTAGACTGTGAATGAATATCCAATTCAATTTGTAGGAAACTTTAGATTAATTAGGTTTATAATTTGCACAGTAAGGTAATGTAAATGTGTTGCTACTGCTTGACTTTTTGCTTAATCCTCTGAGTGGATATTTAATCTTTTTAATATTAGAATTAAAGCAACTTGGAAGATATGAATATTAATCTAATTATATTCCGATCACTTTAATTTCTTTAATGTTTTAAATAACAAAACAACTTTACAAATTGGTTTAGGTTGGGGAACGCTTTTAGTGGATTTTGCATCTCATCAGTAAGTGCAATTTAGAGGATGCAGCTTGGGAAGCGCTACCTTAAGTTTATAGTTATGCAAATGAAAACCATTAATCCTGGGGCCTCTGGCTTGCAAGGTGTGCTTCAGGAATTTGCAGCTTCTATTTAGGTAGGAAGAGTTTGCCAGCCCGAAAACTCAAGTAAGCGAACAGCTTTATAGCACCCCAGCTATACAGAGTGAGAGCTTTCGAAGAATCAGTGATAAGTTAGAACTAAGAGGATTTTTCTCCTTTTCCTGCTGCTATTATCTCAAGGAGACGGACGAAAAATCAGAGCAGGACGTGAACAGTGCTTGCAAATTTTATTACCTCATCATAATTGATACCTGCTCTCTGAGCCAATAAAAGAAGCTGTATTCGGCACTAGCTGTATAAAATCTTTAATGTTTTAGGCTGTCAGTGTTGGCTGTGGTTAGGCTGACATAATTATGAGCTGCATGTACCAATAGATAGCTCTTTACTCACAAAAGCATGCTGCAACAGGGAATCTTTCCGAGATAATAAAAGGATACATCAAGTGTCTATATGATAGCTACTTAAATCGCTATTGTTTTTAGTTAGGCCTGCAAAACATATCCCCTGGCTATCCCAGTTCCTTATCTTTCTTACTTGGCATTTCAGGAATTTTAGGCTTCTGTACAGATTGTTCAGTTGCTTTCTAAAGGAGGAAAATCCTTTTGGGGTGATTTCCATTTCAAGGTGACAGTATGGAGAAACCTTTCCAAAAGATGCATGCTGGAATTTCCGATGTGATAAACGGAGTGCCTTATTTTCTAGAACTAATTACAGATTTTTAAAAAGGTGATGGAAAATTAACCAAAGAAATTATGTTATAAAATGCGGTAGTAAGTTCTAGAAACAATGCCAACAAATACCAAGTGAGATTCTCCGTATTTTGAGAGTTTATGTGTACAGTGGTTTTTCACTTACCTATCAGGCTGATGAAACATCCTGAAAATAGCTTCCCTGTGGGGTTTATATATTTCTTCAGGACCTAAAATGGCATAAATGTTCAACATTAGCCAGTGAACATGAAGCTAAATAATCAGTATGAGACCAAACAGGTAGAAGAAAAAAAAAAATTCCTCCTCAGATGTGTGACATTTGATTGGATAAAGCAAACGATAACAAAGATTACCAGGACACTTGCTATTTTCTGTTATTTTGGTTTATACTGTCTACTTAGCCAGGCTTTCTGGGTTAACTCTGTACATTAGCTGAGCTAACATTGTGCTAAAGATGAATGGAAATTCTTTGCTACTCCTTCCATTGAGAGGTAGAGTTGAATTAATCTCCCCTTGGATCTAGGCTGCATTTGATGGCTTCTTGACCAATAGAATGTGGCTGAGCGACTTTGTAAAATGCCTGACTACCCTGAGGTTGCCATGTTGAAGGAAGCCCAACTAGCCATGTCGAGGAGCCTCCATCTGGTAGAAGTCATCCTAGTTGAAACTCCAGATATTGGGGAGCAGAAACGAGTCCCTCCCCAGCCCCCACCCCAAAGCCCTGTCCAAACTGCCTGTCCATGGGCAAAATAAACAATTGCTATTGTTTCAGGACACTATGTTTTGGGTTGTTTCTTACAGGACAGCATAACCAGAGCAAGCACCCCTCGAGGGGAAGTAATTACGAATAGTGAGTTCAATTTTTCTATGTGGCCTATGGAATTCGTCTCTTTATTTTATGGCACTACCAAGTATATGTAGCAACCTAAAGATTTCTTGTTTCCTAAAACTCAAAGTGAGTCAGACTCCTTAGGCTTGTGGATGTTGAGGACTAAGCGTTGCTCTTTATCTTCTCGTTATGGATTTCCCTTTGGAAGCAGGGATAAGAAGAGGGAATTCTCCCAGATGTAAATTTCTCATAAATATTTGAGCTCCATTTCAGTAATTCTTTCATTCTCTGATCTGTTGCCTAATCTTCTATTTAGCAAGTACTTTCCGTGAAATAGAAGGCTTTAATTGGTAGAATTACTAATTTGAATAGCTTAGCACAGCTCAGCTTGTAAAAAACCCACTGTCCCCATTAAATAATTCTCATCTTGTAAAACCACCCATAAGTACCTACCCATCTTTTTCCCAAAGTTTTTCTTCTTCAGTCTTTTATTGCTGAACAATGAGACTCTCACTAGACGAAAAGAATCAGCAATTCTTTCTGGACGTTACCCCAGAACTCTCAAACTTAAGAGTGGGAAATAGGGTTTCTGGAAGAAAACCAAATTCTCTTGAAAATTAGTACAGTCACTGAATAGTATCTGTAATGTAGGGAGAAGCTGCCTTGGACCCATGTGAGAACAGCATCATGAATGAGGTCTGTGCCCTGTCCTGTGGTTGAAGAGTAGGTAAATTTCATTTGGGGCAGAGGGTTACATGGGACAGCAGTTATTAAACGTTCGATTTCCTTAAGTACTAAGTTTGACAGTTGACACCTCTGACATTTCACTTTGACACTCATTGTTTTATTTTTATTGTGAAGGTACATCCTCAATCTGTCAAATGCACATTTTGGCTTGTGATTACCTTTTTCAAAAAATTTTTAGAGCAATTTTTGTGAAACCATGGATAAGTCAAAAATCCATATTATTTTTGATGAGTTCCATCATGGAACCAATGCAGTGCAGACAGCTCGAAATATCAAGAAAGTGTTTAGGAAGGATGTGGCTAATGAACGCCCAGTACATCAATGGTTTGAGAAGTTCTGTTCTGGTGATTTTAATCTTGAAAATGAGCCACATGGGTGACCTGAGACCAAGGTGGATAATGATGAGCTGAAACCTGTAGTGGAAGCGAATCCATCTCAACCTACACGTGAATTAGTAGCAAGGTTTGACGTTACTATTCCAACAATATTGGACCATTTGAAACAAATGGGCAAGGCAAAGAAGCTGGATAGATGGGTTCTGCATGAATTAAACAAGCGTCAGAAGAGAAATCATCTCGAAGCTTGCCTTTCTTTGCTGTCACGACATAAAGGTGAACCAATTCTACACCATATTGTTACACGTGATGAAAAATGGATTCTTTTTGACAATCGCAAGCATTCGGCACAATGGTTGGATAAAGATGAAGTGCCGAAACACAGTCCAAAACCGAACATTCATCAAAAAAAGCTACTGGTGTCTGTTTAGTGGTCTGGCGCTGGTATTATCCACTACAGCTTCATGAAACCCGGTCAATCGATTACAGCGGATGTCTACTGCAACCCATTGGATGAAATGATGAGGATGCTTGCGATTAAGCAGTCGAGATGGGTCAATAGAGACAGGCCAATCCTCTTGCAAGACAATGCTCCACCACGTGTTGCACAAACAACGCTGCTCAAACTACGGAGGCTGGACTCGGAAACCCTCTGTCATCCCCTGTATTCACCAGACCTCACACCAACTGACTACCACTTCTTCCAGGCTTTGGACCACTTCTTGCAAGGAAAAATATTCAATTCTCAACAAGCTGTGGAAAACACCTTTGCAATTTCATCACCACTCGCTCTCCAGGCTTCTTCGCTGCTGGCGTAAACAGGCTACCGTTAAGATGGCAAAACTGTGTCGATAGTTTAGGCGCATACTTTGATTAATTGTACTGCTTCTTGTTTGACATATAATAAATGACACTTTTGATTCAGAATCGGACATTTCATATTTAATGAACTATATATGCTTATTCAGTTAACTTTAGTCCAGAGTTTCTCATTCTTGGCACTACCAACATTGGGGCTAGATAATTCTTTGTGGTGGGATCTGTGCTGTGCATTGTAGGATATTTAGCAGCACCCCTGGCCTCTACCCACTAGATGCCGATAGCACCCCTCCCCCAGTTGTGGCAACTAAAAATGTCTCCAAACATTGCCAGATCCGCCTCCCTTGAGAATCATGCCTCTTGGCTGTGGTAACCCATCTCTACCCTGCCCCTTTGACTCAAAAAGTCTTTCTTGCTAAGTTTTTATGATCCTGAAAATTTGGGGAAATTGAACTTGATTTTCTTCAAAGAAAAAATATCTGCATCTTCCAAATTGCCATAGGAATAGTTCAAAGCTAAAGACGGCCTTTCAGGTGTGCTCAGCACTTCAAACCTACAAAACCTGGTGCTAAAATTAAGAAGAGTATAGTAGTGTGTTCATAGCAACCGGATGTTGATTATCTGTCACTTTTGAAAATGTCGTCAGTATCATTGTTCACCATTACAAAAATGAAGGAGTCCTACAGAATGCCAGAAGTGATTTTGCAGCTATGGGGCTGAATTGAAGAGCTTAACCCACTAATCTGTTATGACTGCTTGGGGAGTGCTAGCGCAGGTTCTCTAACGCTGAGAGTGCTTCAGAGGGTTGTGTGAAGCAGCATTATAGTTCTGCTTTTAATGGTTGAGGCAGGAATTGCTTGCACCTCTTTCTTAGTATATCGCCAGTCTTCCAACTGCAAACTTATGTTTATGCCAGCCAGCTCACCTCAGCATGAGGGCATGAATTGGAGTGGAAATCAATGGACTAGTATTTGGATGCAATTGCCCCAAATTATCAAAGAGAAAAGAAGACCACTGTAATTCACCGGCCATAGCGTTTTTACCAACTGTTTTTGCTAAGCATTAGTTTAGTGTGATAGGTTCAATTCTTGGGCCCCTTCTCACCAGAGTTTTTCTGTAAACACCATTATTATGGCTGTTGTGTTTCCTGTGGCTAAGCTAAACCGAATTTGGAGATTTGACTTGCGTTAACTCCCTCATTGCCTTTAGGTAGTTGGTTAGTCATGGGGACACCAGTGAAAGTCCTTTGATCTTTGGAAGACAATTGGGATTTTTCCCAAGTTTCTGCTAAATGGGAACCAGAGGAACCAGCCTGCTGAGGTATTGCAGGCTAATCCATGGTTTGCATTCCCAGAGCGCTTAGAATAGACATGGGTGGTCAAGAATTTAGACTCAGAAAGACCTCTCCTCAGATCCCAGCTCTGGCCCATCCCAGCTCTGCCATCTTGCCAAGATCCCCTAAGTCTCCTTTACTCAGCTGTTGTGTTGTCTGAATTCTTTTCATGTCCGTACGTGGCATGGATATCTCCCATGTTATTAAAAATACAGATATATCATCATTATAATTGTCCAGATCATTCAAATCACTGTTTGCATCTTCTTGGGCTCTTACTCATTCTCATGATGCTATTCTCATAGTGATCGCCAATCTGACTCTGCATAAAAATGATTTTTGAAAACATCTCTCTTTCCCGCCCTATTCCGTGAGCTTAGCAACAGTTGGAAATATGCCTTATTCTTTTTTTTGTATTCTTCCTTCTTCATTTGTTGCAGTTCCAGAATAGAGTATATCTCTGCATGTAATGGAGAGTTAGACAGACATAGGTGCTGCCCTCTTTACCAGCTGTGTGATGCTGGGCAACTTTCTTTGCCTCTCTGAGCCTCTGTTTTCTCTATACAAAATGAGAGAAAAAAATTGTTCCTAGATACAGAGTTGCTATGAGGATAAAACAGATTGGTTTTAGCAGGTTAATATGTTGGTATGTTTGGCATGTAGTAAATTCTTGATAAACGTAGACTCATGAATTGTGTGCTTATTGTTATGTGTACTGTTCATTGGAAGTGAGTGATGAGTAGAAGGAAGGAAGGAAGGGAAGAAGTAAGTTAGTTTATCAGCCTCCATATACGGAATTGAAAATAAATTCACATCTCTTTATGGTGAATGAAAATAATTTGACCCTTATGAAGTTGGTCATACCCCTGGAAGGAAACAAGTTTCCCTGGGCATATGGGTTATGCAGTCAGTCAACTAGTCCTTATTTTGGTTGAGCTAAACTCCCATCTTCCCCTTTACCTACCGGTATCTATGGGCATACCGGCAGTGTCTGGGATATACTTATACTAAAAATTATTTCATTCTGTATTTTAAAAAATTTATTATATATCTGAAATTCCAATTTCAGTGGGGATCCTGTATTTTTATTGGCTAGCTCTGCAAGTTCTATTTAACAACCAGAAAAGGGCTTATTCTTCTCCACACACTTTGGACATGTCGAAATCTGGAAGCATTGGTCAGTAAAGGTGGCACATAGCACCTTAACTCTGCTTTAAAAGGGAAACAATGACTATTGTACAGATTTTTGGCTTTTTGTCAATAACACTCTGATTTCTGGAGATTGTTATCAGTGTTGAGCTTTGTAGGAAATGTCTCCCTTTGAAAATGACATTTTAAATTAATGTGAAATTGTGTTTTAATTTAATTCACGAGGAGTCATAAACAGGTGGGAGAATTATGTAACAATAATTGTGTTTGCAAGAAATTGATTTCATCCTAAAATTACATGAATATGCTATTACAGTTTGTTGTCATCCTGAAATGCACTGTTTAACTATAAAATACAGCATAAAAGACACCCACATGTTGAAGTCCTTAATCTAGTGTGTAATTGCTTAAGTAAGTACATTAACTATATTGTCAACTATCTGTTCTCAAATACCTTAACTATCAGCTCACCAATATGAGTTTGATCTTGACATTGAGATGCAGAGCTTGATACATGCGACATACAAAGTAGAAAATCAGTAGTGTTTGAGAATTTACCATTGCATCCTAATCTTTATTAAGTGAAGATTTGGAGATGGAGACCTTGAAAAATGAGTAAGCTTGAAACTTTTAAAAAAGTTGTTCTCTTAATAATCCTATCAAATTTATTGAAGACAACATTACCTTTTTGCTACTTAAAAATACTTTGGACTTGTTCACACACTCAAAAATAGCTTTATTAACAACTTCAGTAATTTATCATGTTCAGTTTCTTTTTTTCCCAGAAATGTTGCTTTTGGTACACTGAGAGTTCATTCATTTAAAGTTTGTCCTTGGCAATTCTTTATTGAACAGTTTCCATTTTATTTATTTATTTTTATACAAAGCTGATAAATAACTGGGACCAAACAGGCTCAAACTGATTATATTCCTGGCTACAAACCAGGTGTGCAGTTAATCCATCATCGTTCCTATGTCAGCTACCCTTGTCCTTACCTATACTTGGAAAAAAAAATAGCAAGCCTGATTTTTCTGCTAGTTCATTTCCTTGAACTTGGTGCAATTCTAACTGCAGTATTTCCAGAAATAGTTTTGGAAAATGCAGAATACTCCAGTGCTATTCTGCCTGCCACATTGTGAGTATAGCCTGCCATGAGTTTTACAGCACATTCCCCTCCCTGATGAGACTTTTGGCCACTGGTTGTTGACTGGTGAGAATCTTGAAAACTAAAGCTATGGCATCAGACGTGGATGCCCGTGCTTTCTGCTGCCACTGCAGGTGGATGGCAGGCTCAACTTATGACTGGTGCAGCCTGGATTTTTTCAATTTGTGCTCAGTAGAGTCTTATTATATCTGACCAGCACTGACTGGTAATAAATAGCAGGATTACTCCCTTCTAAGGGCTTGGCAAACCAAAAAGAATGCAGTGAAATATATCTTATCTCTTCAAAAGTAACTGGGCACTTGAGGAGTATTTCCTGGTCTCATTTTGTAACCTAAATTACAAACTGAACTACAATCTCATCTTTGTTTAATGTAACTAATGAGGCCATTGACACTGTATGGAGAATAGCTTTAGTCCCTGTTCTTTCTGTTTATTAAGATTCTCAGTCTCGTTGTAGGTACCTTCAGAGAGTCAGATGTGTGCTGTGATGTGAGGAATAGAGACCAATAATTATTGAAACTAACATAGGTTAATCAAAGCTTATTGTGTCCACAGACCATTATAAGAACTTCTATCCAGTCAAAGGCAACTAAAATAGATGTTGTTATTTTACTGATGAGAAAACAAGCACAGAGAGGCTCAGGAATATGCTGTTGGTCACACAGCTAGTAAATGGTAGAACATTCAGACTGGAATTGAGAGTTAGGCACTGTCATACCATCCAGCCTCTTGGATGCAAGGGAGATACCTTGAGTGGCCATGGTACTAAGAACCTCTCATTCCTTTAGGTTAAGGCAGAAATGATAACCAGATTTCATTTTGTGTGCCAAACCCAAAGCTTGCCTTGACTGCCCAAAGTGTTAAGAAGGACTCCGGGAGTCCTGTCTGGATTCCAAAGGATCAAGCCCCATAATCTATTCAGAATGTCTGCAGTGAGTTTGGGAGGGGGTATAGTGGGATATGTACCAAGCATTTGTATCCTGGGTTTAAAAGCATTTGAATCTCTGGCAAAATGCAAATTTTACCTGTGGGCATACACATTCAACAACTAGCAGCTGCTGATGCTTAGACAAATGTTGGTTTATCTAGAAAGCAAGACTCAGAGATGTTGGGACAGAGCACAGGTCACTTTTGAGGCCGTGTGGGTTCCTGGAGCCAGGGGTGCACAGTGGGAGGAAAGAAACAGAAAACGAAAGTTAGAGCCACACTGAAAACAAACTGCCACATCCTAATTTCACTCAGGGCTGCTTCTGTTAGGATTGTTGTAGTTTTGAACATATTAACAGCAGTATTGATCATAGCTAATATACCTGTCTGGCAGGCACTGTACTGGGCTCTTTGGGTATGTTCACCACCTCCTGTCAAGTTCAGAGCAGCCTTACTCGGTAGGTATTGTTATTCCTGTTACATCCATGGGCTGTACGGTAACTAAGGGTCACTGTGATACTGACAAACCTAGAATTCAGATGCGGGTCTCTCCCTCCGGTGCCCACACTTTTTTTCTCTGCCCCTCCCTGCCTCAGAGTCATTTTCTCCAAGGGGGACTATGGTTTGTGACGCCCTTACGACCACAGCTTCAGCTAGAAGGTTATTATTTCTGCCTTAACCAAAGGTGAAATATACCTCCGTGCCCCATGTGACCTCAAAGTAGGGCATGGCTGAATGCCCCAAGCTGAAGGTGGGGGAGAACGGGGAGAGCGGAAGCAAGACAGAAGCATAAGCGTATCTTATGGTTTAAAACCATAATGGAACATATCACTTTCTAGGTTCTGCATTTATTAATAAAATGCCCAATACCTTCTGGCGTGTGCTTTGAACTGCTTTTAATTATCTTCAGTTGGATAGAGAGAAGGTAATGGGGACCTCATAACGGTCGTGGAGGGACTATTGGAATTTTATTTCCACGGGGAAGGCAGGGACTGTTTGCCAGGGAACCAAGGCCTTTCAAAGTTGAGGACACTTCCCGGTGCCGCACGGTGTAAATCACAGTGCAAACTATGCGATTATCCCCTGCAGAGGAATCGAGTGTGGCTTTATGGGATTCTTCACCAAGCACTTAGGAATAATCTGATATAAAACAGCAGGGGTGGAGAGTAATGACAACTTCAAATTAGTTTAATGAATGTTTACATTTTAAAAAAAGGCTTTTCTGCAAACCTGAAAATACAAAGTGACAGCTTCCTTTCCTATTTCTCCTGCAAGATGCACCTCCTGGTTTTCAGCCCAAGGAGAAAGGTGGCTTTCCTTAACTCCTTCAGCCCCGGAACACCACGGGGCCCTTCTTTGTTCAGTCTGGGTTCGAATAGTCCCTTGAACAGTGCTCGATAGTATTTCCATTATAAATGTCAAATCGGTGTTGGGGGAACATCTGTTTTAAGTCAACTTAGACTCAATCCAGGAAAAAATAAATTTCTGGCTCTCCACCTGCTCAAAAGGTCAATTACCCACCCAAATCAGCCAGAGATGGCTGATGGGCTGCAGATGCCGAGGATATTTTTAGCCGGATTTTGGCAGGTACCCTGCTTGTTGAGTGCAGCAAGGAAGGGGTAGGTTGATAAACCATTATACTGTTTTAAACTCAGTGCAGCACCAAAGCCCCCACCAAGTCTGTATGGCACTTCTGGGCTATTTCCCCACTTCTGATGAAGAAGAATTCGTTTCGGCAAAGGGAGCAGGATAGGAAATGTTCACATTGCTTGCACTATGTGGTGTAGACCTCAAGGTATTTTGGATAGGAAACAACCTTTGTGTTCCAGATATAGTTACCCAGCCCAAGCTGCCCCTGCTCTTTATAGCAGCGTATTTGAAGTGTTCTTATTTTTTGTTCCAAAATCTGAATATTTTCTAGTGTGTATATGTTGGCCCCTCACATGAATCACATCAGGCTGAATTCTGTCTATAGTTTGCCAATCTGGATGTAGAATATTAGTCAAAATTATACAAATTAACTTGGTTCCTGCTATAGGAGGGAAAATAACTACAAAACAATAGTAAGAAATAAAACCAAACAAAAGCCTGAAGGGTTTGGGCCCTCTCAGGGACATCCGGAAAACCAAATGGAGAATTCCGAGAGTAATTTATACACACGCTTGGGTCTACTTTGGCCTTTAAGCCATCAGTAGAAAAATCGAAACTTGCCCGCTAGAGTGGTGTTTTTCCTTCCCTCCTGTCCTGACATGCCAGCACCTCAAAAAACCTTTGTGCAAAATCCACAGGTCTTCAAGAGCCAGAAGAAAACTGAATAAAAATAGCTCTTCAATAGAGCAAACTTCCATTTTTGTGGGATCTAAGGAGTTGGAAAACCTAAACAGCCAGATGATGATAGCTGTTCCTTCACATGCTGTAATCAATTTTTAAGTAGGATTTGCCAAAGATAGCGAGACCAGTACAGACCAAAAAATTGGCAATTTTCAGTTAACCAGAATGTTGCATAAATCAGAACCCCGGGTTTTCCTGGAGATTATTATAGCCAGGCTGTTTGAGGACAAGTTGCCAAATATTTGTGTATTTTAGAAGTCTCAGAAGTGTGCAAAACGTTCTAGTTCTCAACAAGGCACTACAACACGTCTGGTGTTTATGTAAATGATCTTCGTAAGTCCTCTAGCTGATAAGAGTTTTCTTCCATCAGAGGCACCATGTGGGTTTAGATGCAGTTTATAAAAGATTCTTGTACAAGATTGGGGTCCATTACTGACATATACCAAGTGTTCTAATACAGGGCAAAAAAAAAAAAATCCTTAGTCGTTTAGAAAAATAACATGGTTGAGAAACATTCTAAAATGATGTTCAGGGCATAGCTTGGAGGAATTTGGTGGGTTCCACTCTGAGTCTCAGTTTTCTCGCCTGTGAAGATAGAAATAAAGGTTGTTTTGCAGATTAAATGAGATAATGCATGAAGAGCATTTGACTCAGCACCTGCAGAGGTGATGCTGTCATCGTCATCACGTTTGTTGGCAGACTTGGTGTGCCTAGGAACACCTATGTGCAGACACCTGCAACATCTTCAGGAGCTGCTACTACTAATTCTTAGGTGGCCTGTCATGCACAGGAAATAGTTTTCCTGGAAAGACGTCGAGCAAAGCAGTTATTTAGCTATCATCTATTCGGCACTGCCAACCTCTTCGTGTCCCTGCGACGATTAAATGAAAGAAGGTACCAGCAGAAAGTCAGCCCTGAGCGAGGAGGGTGCAATTCATGGGCTACTATTACGTGCAAGTAAGTGGTCAGGAAATGCCTAAGGTATTCACAGCACCCGGTGTGAGGAAGGACAAAAATAAGTTTAACTTATTTATGAATTGTCTACCCTGGAATGGCATTCTGATGTTGTGTTGGAGCAGAGACAAGAATGTGCTGAGAGGATATTTAGTTTATAATGAAGGGCAGAATCATGCGGTTCTCATGGCCAATGCACATGGCACCAGGGATCTGTGTTCATGCCCGGGGCAGAGGTGCGCCCGTGCACGAGGGTGAATGGTTGCTGGGACTTGGTAGGTTGTTCAGGCAGGCACTTAGGTGTTTCAGTGTGTGTCTCTGTGTCTCTCTCCTTAGTTGCCACCTTAGTTTTTATCAGTGCTCTTATTTCTTGTTGCTATGGGGAAACGCAGAGGAACAGCAAAAACCTGGTGGAGTTACAAAAGTTCCAGGACCTTCCTGAGTTCTCATGAACATAGCTCCTGGGCGTTGTTCTTGAATCCTTTAGAAGGTTTTGTTAGCTCATGTGTCCCCACTGTGTACCACCTTGCAACATTTCTCCACTGCACTGGACATCAAACTCCATCATGATCGGTGGATCCTGCGATACTCCGTCCCAGCTTCCCCTTCAAACCTGTCTCTTGTCTCCTGCCTTTCCGTTGACCTCTTCTGGTTATTGTCGGTCACTGGACCTTATTTCCTCATCACATTTACCACTGGCAGTACCTGTTTTACTTATGCACTTGTTTATTATCTGTGTCACCCAGTGGAACGTAGTAGGCGCTGTCAGGGCCAGGAAGGAGTCTGCCTTGATCACCGTTTTAACATCATCATCACTACTTTATCAATCGGGCACACAGTTGAGCTCAACATAGGAACTGTGGAGGAAGCAAGGGAGGGAGGGATGGAGGAAGGAAGGGAGGGAGTGACTTCCAGGAAGCCTCATTGGGTATATTTCCCCCTCATTCTGCAAGGCGTACCTCTTTGCAGCTGCCCAGGCCAGCAGAGATGAACAATAGAGCTGGATTAGCAAGCATTCAGGTGCCCACTTAATTCAATAGGGGAATTTGCATTCCTTGGGCTCCCTGCCATAGGAGCCCGCTACCTCAAGGGACCACCTGCCTGCCACCAGAAGGACCTTTCTCCTTGGAGAATTTCCCTCTGGAAACAGTCCAGGTCAAACAAGGCACCCTACAAACATGGCTTGTCGCCATTTTCCAGTTTAACTTCCCCAAGCCTTCGCTGCCTCGATTTAATTTCAGATGGCAGCAGCAGCTGAGAAGGTGGTCCCCACTGTAATCCAGGCCACTGGCAGATGGGACCAGCTTGTTGGCAGAGATGGCAGGTCTACATCCATGACAATCTCAGGAAGGCCCTTCTGGATGCCACAGCTGAACATTCGGTGGAGGAAGGCTATGGAAAGGCGCATCAGGAAAGTGAATAAGAAGGTGGCTATTAGGACGCCCGTCCCCCCCGCCCCCCTAAAAGGAGCGTGATGGGAAATGATCCTTGGAGGCTGGGCCTCTGCAGCCTTCACACGTACCTTCGCAGGCCTGGCAAGATCATCAGAACATAGTCGAAAAGCAAACACTCGTGATGGAGATTCTCTCTTCCTTTTTAAGAAGTGAAAAGCTGGTTACCTATTGTATAAGGGTATCCTTTCAAATATACTGACCATCGGTCCATTACTTAACTCACCCCTTCAACAAATACTCATTAAGCACCAGTTCTGTGCCACACATGGTGCGGGAAGCTTGTCATATGCAGGTGAACAAGTCAGATGAGCCCCTGCCGCCAAAGGGCTTATAGTCTAGTAGGGGAACAGCTAGTAAGAGCAGAAACATATACATTTAAAATTTGTTTCCAACTTACTAGCTGTGTGACTTTGAATCATCACTTAACCTCTCTGTGCCTCAATATCCTTATCTGTAAAGTAGGATAACTTTAGTACCGATCCCATGGGACTGTTGTCAGCATGACAGCATGCTTCTGTCTCCTCCCCTCCTCTTCTCCTGAACTCACTCCAATCAGCCTTTTGTCCTGTCCCTTCTCCCTCTTGCATAGGTCACCCTGACCCACACTGCTCAACTCGATGGTCAATCCAACATCCTCATCCAACTCAGACCACCCATAGCATCTGCATGTTTATTGCCACTTTCACTGGCACTGCCCGGGTCCAGGCTCTGGTGGTCAACTGCAGTCATGGCCATCGGGACACCATGCTGCTGCCTGGGCCACCTAGAGTCCATTCTCCCTACGTTGACCGGAGTAAATCTTCTAAAATAGTGGTTCTCCAACTTTGGTGGGTATCAGGCTCATCTGAGGAACTTTGTAAAAGTACAAAGAGGCAGGCTCTATCCAAGAAGTCGGGGCTTCTGTCTTTGCTTCAGGTGATTCTGGTATCCACTGTTAAGAACCGTGGGTTTAAAAGTTAAGTCAGATCCAAGCTTTCTAAAATCAGAGAACAAGCTAAGACCCTCTGCCAGGTCCTGCATGACTGGAGTCCCTGCTTCCCCTTTGACCTCATCTGCTGTCATCTGCCCGCTCCCTGTGTCTGCGCTTCAGCCACTGTGACCTCCGTGGGCTTTCCTAAACACTTTGTGAAAGCTCCATCTTCTCACTTCCTTCTGCCAGAGAGGCTTTCCTCCTCAGCTGCCCCTGACGCCTTAGAGTTTCTGCCCAAATATCTCTTTCCAGGAGACCTTCCCTGACAACCGCCATATGAGATAGCCCTTCCTGCTCTCTATCCGCCTCCCCTGGTTTTTACATTTATTTCCTTCCTAGTACTTGTCACCACCTGACATATTTCTGTTTATTTAAGGTTGATCTTCCCCACTAGAAGGTAAACTCACTTGCAGCTGTTTTCCCTGTACCTAAAACAGTGCCTGGCAAACACACAGGAGTGAGAATTATTAAAGGCTTTGTTGGTTCAATGGGAGGAGTGTGCTGCTGACAGTGTTGCAGGTCGTCTGCAAATGAGAAGTTGTTCCTTCTCTTCCTTTCAGGCACTTTCCAAGGAAGCCAGCCTCATCAGATGGCCTCTCCTGGGAGTACCTGTGATCCAGGAAGAGGACCCTAAGTAAGCCAATAAATAATGAGCCTTGAGACAGAAACCTACACAAAAGCAGAATTCACAGATTTTCTAATTGCTCTTCCTGTCTTTGCATTGGCCACGGTCAGTCTTTGGGGCTCTGATCTGCAAGTGCAAGTGCCCAGGGGATGGGGTGGTGGTGGAAGATTCCTAGTGTAGACACACCATTAGTGTTAGTGGCATCTGGTAAGAGGGGCTGAGCAAAGAGCTTCGGGCGAATGACTCTGTAATCCATACAAAAATAGTAGCAACGGTAGCCAATGACATTTATGAACTGGCTAATAATGCCACGGCTGTGCCAAGCGTTTCCCATAACTTAGCTCACGTGAAGCCCATAGCCATCTTGGGGGTGAGGACAATTATGTCCCATCGTGATGTTTATGGGGAAACTGAGGCACATGTTTTGTGTCTGTATTTGCTGGAGTCCTTCAGTGATAAGCTGCAAAGTGAGGACTTATACCAAATTCTGTGTTCCTGAGCTGCCTCACCTGTTCCCTCCTGAATGTGGAGTCGTGTGGTCACACGCCTCATACGGTCCTCAGAAAGCTCAGGAGAGAGAGGAGATGGTGAATGATGCTAAAAAGTGGTTCTTTGGGGCACTCACATGCCCACACAGAAGCGATTCCTCCCCAAACACTTCACAGCTGTCTTACTCACCTGCATGAGATCTGTGCCTATCTTAGTGTGAACCCGAGAAGTAGTTATTTATAAGTTCACAGCTCGAGTCGGTAGATTTCAGAGTCATTTGATCAGTAAAGTGCAGAGCAGATAAACTGCCACCCAGAAAGAAACGGTGCCTGAAGCCCCCAGGTGTGGCATCTCACTTCAGGGAAAGGTGGGCTCGCTGTGCTGCACTTGGCACAGGTGAATGTAGCCAGGTGTCCCCACGACCTGGAATGGGGGAGAATAAAGAAAACTTCGGCATGTAGCACGTGCCTGATCGTGAGCGTGATGAACGCCGTCTGGAGTTGCCAGTTCTCTTACGCACTCGGCGGAGGCCACGCGCTTCGCATTAATCACCACCAAGCAAACACGGGCTTCCAGCAAAAGAGCCAAATGATTGGGAACAAATTCAAAACAGCTTTATTTCATTGACAGACAGGGCCTTTTTGTTAAACTCTGGTTTAAAAACCTTTTACATCTCTGTCTTGTTCACACGTTACTGTAGTCATTCATATTTATGTAAACCTAGGAACTTAGAGCCGGCTTATTTATCACAACCTATTGGCAGGAAAAGGGTCACATAAAAAAGAATCCTTATTTGTAGGGTTTTTTTTTTTTGGAAAGCTATTAAATGGCGCTAATAGGAATTATGCCGTTATCAACCATTATTGAAGTAAATGGGCTTCTGAACTGAAAAAATAAAATAAAACTCCTAGCTGTCAATGTGCAAATAGAAAACAGCAGTTCATTAAACCAGGCAGTGTGTGGTCAGCAAAGATGGCCAATGTCTACGCTATTGGAAAGTACAGAAGCCAGGAAAGAGGAGGCAGTGTCTGGGGTTAACCTGTTTTGATAACTGGCCATGGTCAGTTAGTCTTATATAAGAGCTATATGTGAACCAATTGGCCAGATTGACTCATTGAAAAGCCTCTTGTTTCTATGTTTTTTTCCCCCTATGTGACCAAAAAGTTACCCAAACCTTTGTGTCACATATTTGAGCATATTCAAGGGGATCAATTAGTAGTCAAGCATCTAGAATTATCTTGAAACATCTTCTGTGAAAAAGAATCTGGTTCCTATCCTAAAATGATGCAGCATGTTCCTGAAATATTTTGATTGCCCCTCCTAAAGAATTATCGTTCCAAGACTGAGCAAGTTGACTCCAAAGAGAAAAGTTAAGCTCTTTCCCTAATGCCAAGGCAGTGGGGGTCAGCTGCAGTGCCTGGTGTTTATAAAACTCATGAACATCGAAACCCACCCTTGCTCTGAGAGAACACCATGCTCCAGTTTGTTCTTAGGAATGTATATCTGGTTTTGTTTTTTGTTTTCCAGAAACCAACTGGGAAGGGCCCTAAGTTAGTATGACTTCTGAGAAGCAAACTGTGCTTATAAAGTGTCCTCCAGCAAAATGGTCTCTTGGCTCTCTGTCGAAATGGAAATGACCTATCAGTCCAAATGCTTTTAATGGATGATCTCTTGATGGACTTCTAGGATTTTTACTTATCACCAGTAGAAAATCCCCATGTCTGGCAGGGAGCTTCTGGCCTCAATCATGGGTTGGACACAGATGAGCAAAGCTCCTTGGCACATGAGTGAGGCAGGCACACGCAGGAGAGTTTGGACTAGTGCAGCAGGAAAGCTGCCGCTAGGGAGGAAGGAAGAGGCAGAGAAGTTCAGGGCATGATGGGTCAGGCCAAGGACCTCGATAATCCAGGAGCCAGTTTATTATTGTAGTCAATGGTGCAACATTCAAAATGATCATTTTAAAGATCTCTTTTAAAGTTTGATTTGTTTCTTTAAAGCAGCCCAAATCAAGTTTTTCTCTTCTTGTTAAGCCAGTGATTGTATATAGGTCAGGGAGTGGAGGAGAGATATGGGTGTGGTCATCGTAATCTCCCCGGAAACTTTTTCAAATAGCATCCTCGCTCAGCACAGAAACTTTTGACAACGCACTTCCGGGGCAGGTTATTTCTTCCTGTGCCTCCCCACCCACCCACCTCGGGACTGGGGGCGTGGGGAGTGTACTCTCGAGGGCTGCGTCCCACGTGTGAATGTGTGGAGGCAGCAAATAAGGTTGAGAACCACCGGCCCTTTCTTTTTACGACTGCCATTTATTTCATAGACTGTCAAATACGCATATACATTTCCAGGCTAATAGTTTTTAATCAAATGTATGCTCGCTCTGTTCCGATGCACATGGTTAGGGGGCTTTGTTATCTGGATAAGTCTTACATTGTGCTCTTCCCCTAAGTGCATTTATTATTACTTGCTACATACATTTTTGACAGCCTGACAATGACTCTTTCTTTTTAATTTGGAGAAAACACATTTTTAGGTTTTTAAGTTGGTGTACTCATTAAAGGATGCCAGAAAATCATTCCAACCATTTGAGAGGGTGTAAAATGCAGAAGAGGGTATGCATTTCTTTCCCCTCACCTCTTAGAGCCCTGTTACCTAAGAGGGTTCACCAGTTACCCAAACCAAGTTTCATTTTGTTTTCTCTCTAGTTTGAAAACTGGAGTTTTTATGGCTCCAACTCCCCTTGTGTATGCCAAGCAAGCTGTTTCAGGTTTTTGAAGTCCTAAGAGAGGCCTCGCTGGCTCTCTGCCAGCCTCCTGTCCCCCTGTAGCCTCAGGCTTGTGGTCAGTGACTCTCTGCTGGTTTTCCTAAACCATTCCTGGGTCCTTCTTGGCCTCCAGCCCCAAGTTCCCCTTCACATTATAAACTTAGCTCTTTAAGTTGGTCTCTTGATTGCATCAAGTAATTGATCTGTTGGCCTAAAAACTAGTGGCTGTATTTCAGAGGTAGGAATTAAACCAGATTCTGCCCAGGGACGAGTGTGTTGGTGGGAGGCCTGCTTCTCTGGAGACAGTGGTCAGCAGTGTTGCAACCAAATCCACGTCTGGTGCACCAAATGGTCTCATTGGGTGGTAGGGTGGCCAAGCCTCATTTGGGCTGGTTCATTCGCTCATTCATTCTTTTCTTAACTTGAAAACACTTATCATATACATTCCTACTCTGTGGAGGTCCTGGGTCGTATTTCCCACAAAGTCCCTCTGTCTGCCATAGAAGCAAGGCTTCCACACGGAGAGAATTCTGTGTGTGTGCACCTTGCTGTTGCTATATTGCAACACAGACTTCAAGATGCGGAAAGGGAACATGGTAAGAGTCCTTTCTGGGCAAAGAAAAGCTGCACTATTCATCTAGATCTTATTAATCTGCAGTGATTTTGACGTGCTTTCCTGCGGTTGACGTTTTCTTAAAGTGCCTTACAAATATTCAGTATCATTATGGAAGCTATAATTATCAATGATAAAAATTAGCAATGCTTTTGTTAACCATCATCATCATCATCGGGGCAATAACAGCCTCTTTTTTCCTCTTACGTCTTACAGCAGTTCTTCGAGTCTGTCTGTATAGTTATCGTACAACATAACCCTAGTATTTAGGACATGCTGAGTCTTTGATTTCTTGTCTTCGAATGTGTGTCTTTAGAACCAGAATATGTGTAGCTGTTTTCTGGCATGAATTTAGGCTGAAATGGTGAGAAGTTTAGATGCTACCTCCAGCTAAGTTTAAGCCAGCACATGCCTAAGGATAGTGGTAGCCTTTAATCCAGCATAAGGAAAATACAGACAATACCCTCAACTGTCACCATCTTTCAGATCCATCCATCTTACACTTCTTAATGAAAACCAAAACCAAAATCATTTGGGCAGGTTGAGTTTTTTCCCCAATGACCACAGAAAGGAGAGACCCATGATCAGTAATATGTTTTCCCCTTTTGTACTTCAGGTAATTTACTAGCAACATCACTGCTTTTAATTGAAATGTGCATCCATGTGGCCATTCATTAAGACACCCATATCTAGACATGTGCTAGCCTCAGTGAGAGTTACAGAATCTGTGTATTCATTTTCTTTGTCTGGAAATTCTTATTATGGTACACAAAAGAGCTTTCCATTTCTTCTTTGCATTACAGTAGTTATTAGTTACCATTATGGAATTATATGGATCTATCAATTTATATGGAAATTTGAGTTCATTTCTCCTAGAGATGACCATAGACTTTGTCTCGTTTTAATTATCAGCATGGCAGACACTGCCGTGTGTCTTGAAATATCTGTTCTCCCTTTATTGCTTACTGATAAGACACCTAATTTTTAACAGCCTGGGACAAGACTACATTTCCCTGCCTCCCTTGTAGCTACAGCGATCATTTGATGAAGTTCTGGCCAATGGGACATAGTAGAAGTGTCATATGTCAGGGCCTCTGCAGAGTTTATTACTGATCTACTAAGAGATAATTTCAGAGTTTGAGAGTTAGCCTTTGTAGCTATTTGTCAGAATTATGTTCATGTCTGTTCAATTTAATAATTAAAAAATGGACAAGTATTTTGTGCGTCCTTTTTAATTCCCTTTTTTCTAGTAATTTTCAAATTTTCTATCTCTTTTGGGGAGGATATCCTTCACCAAATTATCAGTCAATGATCTGAGAAAGTCTTTTACCATAGATAGTTTGAGAAGCACTGTGATCTAATACTTCTGCTAAGAGTGTCTAAAGGGAGAGGATGGGTCCTTCTTTGTCCTTATCTTTTGCCTGCTGGCTGGAATACTGACTTAAAAGCAGTTAGAGTTTGAGGGAGCAGCTTGGACCCCAAGTTCGGGCTGTGTGTTGAAGATGGAAGTGCAGAAAGATGGAAGGAGCCTGGGTTCGTGATGATTGTTGGCTCTGTCCCCCATCTTCCACACCTTAAGTGAGAGAAATTTCCTAACTGAAACATCACCATTCCATTTTTTCATATTTTCTCCATCTGGAGAGCCGACCAGTCAGTGGGCAGTGTGGGAGAACGGAAATCTCTAGGCTTTTGGAGACAAAAGTGACCAAGGCTAAATCTCTACTCCACCCCTTCCTAAGGGAATAGCACTTTTGCATCTCAGTGTCTCCCGTTACAAAATAGGAATACTAAGAACTTAGAGAGTCTCCATGAGGATTAGATGAGGTCATGTTTGTGAAGGATCTGGGACATCATAAGTTGATCAGCAAATGTTATTTTATCCTCCTTTTCCCTCTACAAAGATAACCAAGCTGAGATAGTCTAACTCCCCCAGTTCAGAAAATAGCAAGTTATCTGCAAAATCAAATGCTGATGTAACCATTTCCATTCTGAACTCAGAAAATAGTTAAATGGTTTTTTAAACTTTTCGATTTTGGTTTTTAGATGCAGAACCTTAAAAAAAAAAAAACCCTAGGTATTTTGCCAAAATCTAATATATACAACAGATATGCGTGAAGGACATTGTTGTAAGTGGGAAACTTCAACCCTCTCAACTTCTACACATTTCACTCTTTGTATGTCTCAGCAACCCCCAAGACCCCAGAGAAACCCCATATGAAAAATCACTATGTCAGTGCAACAGTCATACTCTGTTTGCAATTCACTATAACCCGGTGTTTCTCAAAATAGAGTTCCTGAGTCACGTGGGAGATTACAACCAACTAGACTCTCTGTGGGCGCATCCCAGGAATCTGCATTTGTATGGAGCATACCAGGTGGTTCACGTCAGCCCTAAAGCTTGAGAACTATTGGACAGTAGAGACACTTATTCCAAATTTATTTATTTTTGCCCAATTTTAGAAATAATATATGTACATTCAAGACATTAGCAAATAACAGGGAGGTGCCACCCATCTAGAAACTTCTAGGACTTTAAAGTATTTCCTTTCAATCTTTTCCCCCCCGTAGCTAAGTTTTTATTTATAATGTAGTTTTAACCATCATTGTTGTTGTCATTATTGTTTACACGTGTTAAATCATTTCATCTTCATAACATCCCTGTGTGATGGGTATTCTTAGGCACATTTTGCAAGTAAGGAAATGGAAGTAAGAACAGGTTTACATACGCAGTTTACATACATCTTGGTAGCCTGCTTCCTTCCCTTCTAACTGTATCAAAAGACATATTAAGTTATCTTTCATAATCATGTTTTTTTCCTGTTTCTTTGGACTGTCAATGGCAAACTTTAGTTAACTTCAGCTCTAACACTGGATCGTATGTGGAGTTCCTGGTTTTCAACATTATACATAAAATATTCGTTGAAGTGTTTTTTTTCTTTCAGCAGCATATGCAGAACTATTTTCTTGAAAACGTTTCTTAAAAAGTGAATCCTTAGTCCAAAGATCTGAGCTAATGATAATATACTGCTGAGATTTGTAAGAGTACCACCAACCTGTATTAAGTATAATTTTCTCAAAGGAATATTATGAAGCACATCCCAACTTCATATTAGGGAACAAACTGTCACATTTTAGTGAAATCTGTGGGTTATGTGTGACCACACACAGTATCATGTTTGCTCCCTTTACAGAAATCTAAGTAAAAGAATCACTTTTTCCTAGTAACTGGATGACTTGATTTCTCACCATCTTGTGGGCCTTCTTGGAAACTCTGAAATGTAGGCTTTTCATCTTAATTCACAAAGTGTTCATTCTCACCCTTTCCCTGCATCAGAATTCCATGAAGCTATCGTGAATCTCTGGAAGACCCAAGATGATATCTTTTTCAGAGAATTCAAAAAAATGTGGCTGGCTCTGGCTGTGCGGTCCACCTTCCATGCCAGCCCCCTCATCCTAGAACCATCTAAGCTAACTTTCCAATGTGCTCCGGCCTCTGGACCCAGGCCTGCCCAGGCCCCTTCATGACTTCAGTCACAATGATTCTGTCTACACCTACGACAAGTTTGGCGGCACGGAAAGGCCACAAACTTTAGAGTCAGCCAAATCAGACTTAATCTTTAGCTTCACCACCAATGTGTTGCGTGGTAAAGTTATTGGTAACCTCTTCTTGCTTCAGTTTCGTAACCTGCAAAATGGGCATAAGAATACCCACCACACAGGGTTGTTACGAAGATGAAATTACTTAACATATGTAAATAACAACAATGGCTGACATGTATTAGGGGCTTATATGCCAAGCTCAGTGTTTATTCATTTTGTACATATTATCCTGTTTCATCTTCATCATTATTTTAAGTGAAAGGTGGTACTATTATTCTCATTTTGCACATGGGGCTTAAAGAGGTGAATTTTAAAATATTGGGTTGAACCATATAAAACTACCATTTTTGCTGGTAAAAATACTAGACTATTGTCAACTTCATATGGTTCAACCTAATAATTTGCCCAGGTTTCATAGCAAAAAGTTGGCAGGACCAGGATTTTAACCCACCACTCTCCAACACCCAGGCTTTTCAGTATTAAACTGAACTCTAAAGTACTTGGCACTGTGCCTGGCACAAATCGGGGATTTAAAACCTGTTAAGTTTCTTTTGTTTTATTTTTGCCCACCCTTGCCCACCATTAAAATGTACCAAAGTCCTAAGATCAAACAGAGCCCCTGCGTTTTGACAAACATCAGAATTCTGAATTTCAGTGTGGAACAGGGTATCCAGAGCGAACACAATGGGGAAAATTGCCGTGGCCAGTCCCGACAATGTGTGGATTGAAAAAATGCACGCATGCACAGAGACCTGATTTGAATGGTATTTCTGAGTGGAAGCTAAGTAGGAGCTGAAAATGGCCTTTTAAAATACAGAACATAAGGATGCAATTCACAGAGATGGTCTAAACTGTAAACATGCAGCTGTTGGGTTTGTGAGGCTCAATGCTTTCATACCGACAGCATACAAATTGTCAAGTACTTAAAGTTCCATTGTTGCTGAAAGGGCCTCACCCAATGTCCTTAAATGGTCCCAATTTTTTTTTAAAACCACAGGATTCATATCTCTCGTAGCATATAATGAAAACCCAGCAAGAACTGCATATTAGGAGTAATAAATAATGACTTTTCCAAATTCTTTTGTTTTATTATCATTTGCTAATAGAGTTCTTAAAAAAAATTCAAAGATTGAAGTTTGTACTCTCCTAAACTGCAAAGAAGTCTTGTGCAAGGGTTGTTTACTAGTGTTCTGGACCCTTCTCCTTACAAAGCTGTCTCAAGAGGTGTTGTGAACATCGATGAGATTGTTTTCCAGCCCCCCACCCCCCGCTTCCCACCCCCTTCTTCTCCTGGAAACTCTGTTCCTATTTGCTCTTTTCTCAGCAGTCTTGGGAGGTGCCATTCTTATCTGTAGTCCGTGGTTAAGTGCCTACCCACGAGCTCAGACCCCAAAAAGCCTTTCCCCAGATTTTTAGAACTGGGAAGTTTCAATCTCCTGTCACTGGTGGAAGCTCAGCCTTTGGGTTGCCCGTGATGTGAGGAGAGGACACATCAGACATTCAGACAGTTAAGTCCCTGGCTCCAGTATCCATCCAGGTCTTGCTCCCTCCATGAGCTTTCCGTAGTTTGGTTACACAACTCTTTCTTGAATTCCATAGGTTGACAAATTCGCCCTTAGTTTGGGTTGGGCTTTTGTCACTTGCAAACTACCCATTACAGGTCTGCTCCTGGCCATGTGTGGCTTTGGAATCACTTCTGTGATTCTCATGGCTCAGGAAGGAGAACGTGCACATGTGTGACATGGGTATGTTTATGGCAGGGTGGCTGGAGTTGGCAGAAAAGTCCCATGAATGCCACTCAACATTTCTTCCTCTCGGCTCCCTCAGCACACTATCCAAAGCATTTTTTACCTTGACTGCATAGAATCATGTACGTACATTAACCATCTCATGCCATAGAAGACTCTGAGTTCCTTGGAAGGTAAGATTTGCCTTCTCAAGAAGTAAATCCTCAGCATTTAGTATAGTTCTTGGCTTTGACTAAAAACTTTATAAGCATTTGTTGGATTGAGCTGAATTTGTTGAAAGTATTTAAAGGTCTTGATGGATGAAGGGGGATTTAACAGTTTGTAGCCCAGTTGAACCCAACTGGGATGATTCCTGGTCAATCTCTTAGAAACAAACTTCCAGTTTGGCACTGTCATCCAACATGGAAGTCTTACTTTCTGCTTCAACCATGCCCTCTACACCTCTGTCACTAAGCTGTGATGCTCAGCAAGTTGTTTAACTTCTCTTAGCCTTCATTTCCCCAAATGGTGATAATGAGACCTACTTCTAATGGTTATTGTCAGTATTAAATGATATGGTCCATGTAAAGTGCTTAATCTCAATGTGAGGCACAAAAAAAGTGCTCAGTAAATACTTTCATTATTTTTCTCCTAGGTCTCTTCCAACCAGAGATCAAAGAGAGCTGGCCCTAGAGTTATTTTCCCCCCAAAATTTGACAGAGAAATCAGTGGAGATGCTCAAATATAATACACTTGACTTGCTTTGGTCAAGGTAGGCTAACTGCTATAACAAAAAAATATCAGTGCCTTGACAGAAGATAAGATTATTTCTTGTTCACACAATGTCCAATGTAGCTGTACCTAGTTGGGAGGCTCTCTTCCAAGTAGAAATTTAGGAACACAGGCTCTTCTATCACCACCATCTTTATTTTTGGTATTCACGGCGTTAGCAACAGTAGAAGGAAAGAACAGAGAAATGACAGTGGATATTTAACCACCTCAGCCCAGAAGTGACCCACGTCATTTCTGATTACCATACATGACCAGAATTAGTTGTGTGATCCCGGGGACTAAGAAATGTACACCCTGGTTGGGAAACAACATCCCGGCAATACCTCTAGCCTCTGAAGGGGAGCCTGTGTCCTTGTCAGTCCACTAGCCATCTTTGACAAAGGAGTAATAGTAACTTTTTTTTTTTTTTTTAAAACAGAGTAATTCCTTTCTTTCTCCCCGGGAGTCTTGGTGATCACAAAGCCACCAAACTTGCAGACACATTAAATTTTTTCCATGAAATACTCTTTGATTGTACCAAGCATTTTGTGATTATGGGACTGTAAATACAGAGAGGTGCTGTAAGATGTGTCTGACTGAATAGTCATTGTCCTCTAGCTCACGTCACTTGACTTTCCTCATCATGAGACCCTCCCACCAGTAGCATAACCCAGACAGCTTCCATCTGTCAGTCTGGGTAATTGCTTCATGCCAATCCAATCGTTGCGTGTCTTTTTTTCTTGGGTTGTCCAAGAAAATATGACAGACATATTACGCATTCATCCATCTGTCCATCCAGCTAGCCAGCCAGCCACTATACCATCCATCCCCCCCTCCATCCATCCATCTATACCAGGTGAGTCATCCCTGTGGCCCTTGGAGACGGCCTTTCTCTCTCTAGGTTGTATGCCCCTTCCCCTGCCCCGTACCAACATTCTTGAATCATATGGTCCCCATTGTTCCTGCTTCCTTGGTGCTTCAATTCTTGCCTGTACCCATCTGAGATTTTCCTTAAATGCTCCTCCTTGACCTCAAATGTTCACGCACCCTTTCACCATCCTCCACTCATCTTACTCCTTTCTTCTGTGGCATTTCATACATTTCATGATTGTAATTGCAATTACAACATAATTCTTTGTCTACCCCAACCTTTGCAACAGGGAGCTCTATCGTTATTTTGCAGACACAACCAATTCTGCAAGCACGTGTCTTTGGAATGAGGGAGTAGGGGTTGGACACAAATGTGATTACAACATACGCCTCTCTGGGCATAGCTTTGCCCCATTGCATGAATACAGAAAATTTGGCAGGCTTAAAATAAGCAGAAAGAGATCCTCAAGCTGTTCCTTCCACCCCCTGGGATGTTGATTAAGAGTCCTGATTTTATTTAGTTCACAGGTATTTGTTGAGTATTTATCCCTTACCATACCAGGCACTGTTCTAGGCACCGGAGACACAGCAAGGTACAAAACAGAAAAATCATTGTTCTTGTGTATTCTGTTGGTTGCACCTAATAGAAGCCTTTCAAGCTAACTTAAGAAAAGAGATGGCAGGGGGCGTGTGGAGGAAGAGAAAGTATGATGATACATCAGGGTACAGGAGAGTCCCATGGAATCCCACAGTGACACAGCCAGGCCTTAGGAGGAATGACACTAGGAATAGGAGCAGCACAAGAAACCCACAAGAGACACCCTTTCTCCGTCTGTCACCTCTGCTTTTCCATGTACGTCTGGTTTATTAATTCTTTTCTTGCTATTAATCAGCTCTTTCTACTCCTCTGCACGCATAGCAGAAAATCAGGAATTTGCGCATTATACTCATAACCATACTTAGTTAGAGCCAAATTGTCCAGCACTGGATCTCAATTCCAAATTCCTGGGAGAGAGAACGAAAGGCTCAGACCAGACCAGGTGTCTCCCTTTGGTTCTGTCGACTGTATCCGGCATCAGGGTCTTCTTAAAAAATCGCGGCTTTTATTTTAAGAGAAAAGGGGTTTTGTGAATTGGGCAGATATCCCAGAAGATGGCATCACCAACTCCCTTTAATTAAGATAATTTATTTGGCAAGTGAACTCTTCCTGTGTAGTTCATATAGTGATGAAAAGATTTTTGCACCTCCAAGCACATACACACATGCACACACCATACACACACACACACACACACACACACACAGAGCTTTTCTTTATTTCTCACTTAAAGATTTGAAAACAACTATTATATCCTAGTTTATTGGTATGGTTCCCAGGGGTCATTGTTCCCATCCCCTGCGTGGGGACAAGGAAGTTAAGACACAGAGGAGGGCCAAATAGGACTAGGCTACCTTTTCTAAGTTAATTATCATCCTTAAGTCACCTGCTTCAGACAGTCATTCTCATGACGATGTGGTATAATGGGATGGACCTTGCACTTTGGAATGGAACATTCCCAACTCTGCTATCTGCCCTTTGTGGGGCCCTGGACAAAAATCCTAATCTTTCTGAGCCTCAGCGTCCTCACTGGTCAAGGATTTTCTCACTACGTTACATTTGAATGGGACCTCTATGAATGGATTGAGCTTCTCAGAAACCCAGTGCCAGGAAAAGCCAGTCGACTAAGCTACAGGAATTCAGACTGTGCCACGTACAGACGCTGCGTAGCAAGGGTTCTGCTCTCACGCTACATTTTCTTGTTGTCTGGCTGCCTCTGGTCTACAGCAGAAGCCTTGCTTTGCTTGAGTGACAAAGCAGATTGCTTCCTCCCACTTCTGTGGGTTAGGACCCCTTTTTCTATCCTAGTTTCACTCTGATTGGCAAGTTCACTCAGAGTGAAACCTTAGCAAAACCTCAAGGTTTGGCTCAACTGGGTTGATATCAGATTCATACCCCAGAAGCATAAGACCACTCGTGAGAAATTCCGTAAGCACAGGAATGTGGTTTATATGAAGATCAGTCTGTTGGAATGGAGGCATTCAGTGCCAGGCAAAGTCACAGCATTATCACCTGTATCCGCAGGGCTAGGAACCTCTTCATTCGCTACCAGCTAGTGGGTTGAACACTGGGGAGGTTCTGACAAATCCGATTGCCTGACAGTCATCTGGAACAACACTAAGCAAAATTAAAAGCAATGTTAAAGTATTTCCCCTCAGGAAATGGGCAGAGGAGTAGAATAGAAAAGAGTGAAATGGACTTTTGTTTCAGACCTATTTCTGTTTCTTCCTAGGGGGTGGCCTCAGCTGAGTTCCAGACCCTCCATCTCCTTATTTGCAAATTGCAGGTAATACCAACTGCATGGATTTGCTACGAGAATTAAGTCGAGGAGGGTCATGAGGTCACCCTGCACAGGGCTGGGAGAAGCAGGTGCCAAGGAATGGCTACTTCTCTGGCCATTTTATAGGCCTATGGAGATGTTGAAAGTAGCCCACAGGAACTGTGTGCCTGGCACCTTGGCCTGTCTTCATAGGTTGCACCACTATGGTTCATGAACCACAACCGACTGGAAAGGCCCCAGTCTTTTGATTTTGCCACATAACTATATGCACAGGCCACTGAAGAGCCATAGTCTGGTCTTTCAGGGTTCTGCCAGCACATTCAGACACCTCTGCAGTCAATTTAACAAGTGCAGAGCTGTTCATAGGGTGCAAACTTTTGAGAAGGGACTTGTGGTGAACATGGGAGGGGGGTGATATTTTCAAGTGTTTCTTTGTGGTTTCAGCTTTATAGCTTATCCTTTCTTACAGAGGTCATGAATTGTCCAGTGTTGCATACATAACTGGTGGCAGATGTGCAGAATAAGAAGTTCAGGAGGGACTCAGTTTTGGGAGACCAGAGATACTAGAAGACACCTCTAAAATTTTGAAATCTACATCAGAGAGTGGTGTGAGTGGCTCATGAAATGCCTACCTCACACTCCTGCCAAGGACAGAACCCTGGAATTCAGGGCCTATTGCTTTTGGCCATTTTCATGTTATTGTTATGAGTCTAGACAAGGTCATGAATGAAGCACCTGACACATATTAGGCACTCCATAGCGGGGAGCCCTGTGTGGTCATTATGGCTGGTCTCAAATGAGGTTGCACTACTTGAGGGTAGAGGTAGGGGCAGTTCCCTGCTTCCTTGGACAACAGGCATCACCATGTGATTTGCTTTGGCCAGTGAAATGTGAGTGACAGAGATGTGTGTCACTACTGGAAGGAAATTTTAAGAGTCAGTGTGTGGTTCACCCTGACCCTCTCCCGTGCCCCAGCAATCAAGGAAGCGATGTCCAGATGGGGCCTCTGTCCTGCTATGTCTCTGAGTGACCACAGTCAAGAGAGCTTCCCTACTGACCCTAAATAAATGTAAGGAACAAACCTTTGTTGTGTGAAGCCAATAAGCTTTTGGAGGTATTTGTTTTTGCAGTGGAACCTAGCCTATCTTGCCCAACACAAACCTTTTCTTCTTCACAAAACTCTACACCAGTGTTGTTTTATTCATCTGCTTATGCACATTTATGACTGGAGCCTCCTTCCAAATGTGTGACAAGCTCTAATGCACGATAAGACAAGTAGGTTTGAAGCAAAACAAAGACAATTGCATGGCACAGAGGGAATATACTGCTACAGTAAACCGATCACTAACACCCGGCCTTGAGTTTGCTCAAAGTTTTTACTAAGGCACAAAGGGAGCTGCGTGGAGCTCTGCACTTCTCATCTGAGGTCTTGTCTAACTCCTTGGGGAACTTTTCTGTGTTCATACAGGAGGGTCTTTTGCCAGATGGTTGAAATGTTCATCCTCCTATTTTGTTTTAATGCAAACTGGGTTTCTTTTTTATGAGGTCGTGCTTTGCATTTTCATAGAAAGAATTTCTGACTCCACCCTTGCAGTTTCTGTGGGGGCTGTTTTGGTTAACCACTCGCATCGGTTTTAAGGCACCACAGGCAGAACCAGACCATCATGAACTTCTTGATTTACACGGTGGTGGAGAGTGTCTCAGAAGCCAGAAAGAAACAGGAAGGAGCTGATTTAGGAGCCCAAAGGAGGCCTGGGCCACAGCTCTGGGGTGCTCTTGGTGTTCAGCGGGCCATCTTAAAGAAAGATGTGCACATTCGCAAATGGGTTTCCTGTTCCCAGTGAAGGGCTTAAGAAGGACACTGACTATGTCCTAGAGCTGTACAGAGGTATAAATCTAAATATAGATAATATGTAAACATCAATAAATAATACCAAAAAATAAGTCCTAAAAATAATAAATAATACCAAGAATAAACAATAAAAATAAAATAAATGCTTCCAAAAATAAATAGCGATACCAGCTTACATCAAGTAATTTGTAAGTGTTACCTCTTTTAATCCTCACAATAACCCCATGAGTTAGGGTTTGCTTCATTTTATACAAGAAAGAAAGGATATTTTAAGTGATATAAAGTCAAACGTATATTCATTTATTCATTCAGCCACTCATTTGCTTGTATATTGATATGTAAATGTATCTGGATGTACATGTTTAAGAACAAAAACACAGAAGTACCATGTCTCTCTCTTGGCTCTGTTGGGAGCTATGTTGGTTATTGTCTCTTTCAAAACTACCTTCTTCAGGTCTCTCAGATCTTCCCAATGAGCAAGGAGCTACTGTCTAGGTCATTACAGTGGTGACAGTGGCCAAGAAAGGGAAGTGAGGTTGAGGCAAGCCTCCGTACTTGGTGGACAAATGATGCTTTTCACTGTTCTGGGAGGTTGCCATTGGGTGGTCCGCTTTGCTGAGCTTTGAGAAAGAGCTTCTCTGCTTCCCAGTTCACTGGGCAGATGTGGGCACAGCCTCCGGTTTTGTTTTTTTCTCTTTTGCTCCCTCACCACATGGAAAACTAACTAGCTAAAAAGGAAAGTCCATTGGAAATGCAGTCTTCTCAGTAAGTTAAGTGCACTCAAAGACTAGCAAATAAAAGTGATCCAAATAGAACTAATTTCTTTTCTATTTTGGTTTTAAAATTATATCATCTTTATAACTGTATATACCTAGAAAAATGTATAATATCCTACATTTTATTACTTAATAGTAACAGTTGCCCAATAGTCAAATGGGATTCAGAAGTGTCTGCAGAAATATAGTCAGTAATAAAGAAAACAAACTAACATTCCATATTGTGGCTGTTCTAAAATTTCTTTAAACTGATCAATCACATTGCCGCTTTATTTTTTCTTTGTGAATATGAAAATTCCCGGCACGTAACAGATAGATGCTCAATAAATGTTAATGCCCTTATCGGAGAAGTTAGGGCAACTTTTCTAAAACTCTTCCAGTTTTAGAGGTAGATAGAAAAAATGCAATTTTTAATTTCTTACCACAAATTATTGTTTTAATTTGATTGGTATGCAAAGGTCAAATTTGCACAAGGAAGCGCAAGCTTAAAGATAAGAAGGAATGTCTTCTGCTAGTATGTTTCTTGACATGTTCTGAGGGTATGGAGCTCAAATTTACCTAAGTTCACTTTTTGAAAGAAAGTTAACTTATCAAAATTTGTGGCTGAAGCAGGACATGTTGTCAGTACAGAACTATCCAAATTATAAACTAATGAATGCATCTCTTCCCTGGGGGTAGGGACCTGACTTTAGGGTGTGGATAAAGAGTTTACATGTCCTGTAAGAGCAACAGATACATTCCAAGACTCTCTTCAGAGCCCTGGGCATCCTCAAGACCGAAAGGGATATGGCAAAAGGAGCAGCCTGGGGAAGGTAGTGGCGTGGGGCTGGGCTGCCCACCTTTTCCTGACAGACAGATCACATGACCCCAAGACCCTCTACTAGGCACTGGATGGAGTGAGGAGGGAGCAGTGCTTACACTTGAGAGGTAAGAAGGCAGGTAGGTTGCATTGTGAGGAGTGAATTCATGAGATTTACATAACTGTCTGGGAGAAATTCCGTGATTCCAAACCCTTCAGCTGAGTCTTCAAGACTGACATGGGCTGGTGCTTTTCTCTTTCCACCAGCAGCACGTGAAGCATGTAGACATCTGGAATGTTCTCAGAAAAAGCTTGGTTCTTCCTAAGTTGGGCAGGGAAGAAACTAGAATGGACAGGGGAGAAGAAAGCGAGTTCCATATCCAGGAAGCTTACGTCAGTAAACATCACTGTGTTTGAGAGTGACATTGGATGGTGTGTAGGCGGCTCTCAATTTTCAGAGCCAGCCAGGCCAGGCCTGGAATAACTTGTCTAAGATTCCTCATCTCACCCCTGTGCTGGAAGAACAAGCTTGGAAGAAGGTGAACAAGAGGCAGGAAGCCAGAACATGACTCTACGCTGGACGAGAAGTCCTGAGTGATGAGGATTTGACTTCCTTTTGGGTGCAGAGAACAATTACCTGTAGGTGGCTGTCGGCCCAGGGCAAGGCCCTCAGGTCCTCGTGTTTCTGGTCCTGCCGAAAGAGGAGACTTAAGTTACTGGTACCTGCAGCACTTTCTCTGGAATTCGGCAATTTCTCCGCTCTTTTAGTAGTAGGAAACCACTCAAGTTCCCTCACATGATGTGAGGACACATGCTCAAGAGGACCAGGAAATGCTGACCAGCCAGGCCTCGGAAAGGACAGCAAGTGGAGGGACGTTCTAGACTCAAGGAGGCCTGGGGCTCCTCTCCAGGAGGTGTCCATGGACCTTTAGTCCAAGGCTCCACCGAAGTGTGACCCATCTCTCCCTGGGTCTCTCCTCCATTCTAGCTGCTTCCGCTTACTCATCGCCTTCTGCTTCCCCTTAGATTTGACTCTGCACCCCAATCTTGGCCTCTTGGAGCCCTCTGTATAGTGTGACCTCACTGGTACTATTGGTTCCCCGAGACTCCTGAAAGAGAAAAATCTGATGGAATTAGCTCATCTCTCCAGGCCATGTTGTCAGTCCCCAGCCAGGCTGTGCACTAGCTGGGCTCAACCCACGAGGTAGCCTCCAAGCAGCCTACACTTGCACCCCTAAGCATAACCTGTGCATGGGATGTTTTAAGGTAAGGAGGCAGCAGAGCCTGTTTTCTCTAGCAGGGCTGTTTTCTCTAGCACAGCCACACAAAATCCATACAGTGGCAGGAATTCTACAGCTGGGGTTGCTCCCCTGAGCCGCACATCAGACAAAGACAAGGTTTGCAGAGCACTGTGGGCCTGCCCTGAGCTGTGGGCAGCACTGGTGAGCTGCCTGACCTTCCACTGGTGAATGGTACAAAGGCTAAGTAACCTCACTGTCATGAGCAAGCATCATCTGGGCTATGGCTGGTCCAACAGAGTCAGAAAAATGACAACATACACGCACTGTTTTCTTTTGGGGGTTTCTTTTTGAAAGTAAAGGGGGTTTTCTAACCTAACCCCATGGAGACCACTTTAGTTTCCATTTTCCTCAGATGATAACGTCTACAGAGGGGCTCTCCTTCCACTGTGGGTACATCATTTCTCAAATATGTGGTCCATGTTTAGAACCACATTATACTTACTAATCATCACAATTAGTGCTTATTGTGGGCCGCTAAGATGACCTCAGATGTACTCCAAATATTCAAAGAGAATTCGCCATCCACCAACAGCAACGTCAGTAGAAGCCCAGGATGTGTCCTGACCTCCCTCCTTTAAAGCTGAGTGGACCTATTGATCACTTCTTTCCCAAGGGATACTGCCTGTTGGAGGGTACTTTTAAAATCTATTTATTTTTTATCCCAATGTTTAGTGTGTTGAGGGGAGTATACGACAAACTCAATGTACCTTGAACATAGGTGTTATCAGGAATGGAGCCAATTCCATTTTACCTGAATTAGGGCACTTTGGTGTCCTTTCTTTTATACAATCCAGACTGCCAAGGTGCCCCATACCAAGGGTGTGAATGCAGTTTTTCATCAGGAAGGCCATGTATGGTGGGTATAGAGGCCAGCTCTGCTATTTTATAGCTGCACAACAGGTTTCTTAACTTTTTTTTTTAGTCTCTTTACTCATGTTTTATACAGAGATATTAGTATCGATCTTACAAAATTTTTGTAATGATTAGAAATATTTGTAACATTTCTGGCAAATGGTTGATACTAAATTATCATCACTAATATTCAAGGTACTGATCTTTATGCTTAAAACAGGAGTTACTTCTTCGAATTGGTGCACTAAATAAATGTCTTCCAGTCTCTCAAGTTTTCAGGCATGGTAAACAGATTACCATTTTAGTGGCCCAGACCTTGCGATTCGTAGCATTTGCTGGTCTTCCTTTGGAAGGATGTTTTGAGAAGAAACCTTTTCACACCGTCGGGGTTATTATTTGTTCATTGGCTCTTGTTGTCACGCTGGATATGGGGGAGGTTCAATGGGGGCTTGGGTGCCTGAGAAAAACAATGAAAAACCCAACTGAGAAAACCCAAAAGAAACCGAAAGACTGAACTCTGGAACAAAAAAAAAGGGTCGGCGAGCTTCAGGACTGAAGCGGTTAAGGAGCCGGCTTCCACAGGAAGTGGGCAGGAGGCTGTTTTCACTATGCTCATGGGAACTGCGCTGGAAAGTGCTGTGGTGTGTGTGTGTGGAAAAAAGGGCTTTAATCAAGCTATAAATAGCTGTTTCTTTGAAGTTTTATGACCAACAATTAATGTTACTGGAAGGCACATCAAGAGCTGTTTCTTGACTTGGTGGGTCTGAGTGGGCCAGGGTCACGTTAAGATCCCAGCCTCGTGGGATGCTGTCTTCACTGATTCCGCTGTATGTGTGAGCGTGTATGCGTGGTGGCCAGGGGGGTGGATCTAACGTGCTGCACAGGTGTCTACAGGCATCCTTGGCATATAGTTATAGGGTTCATCCATTGGTTCATTCAGTGAACTCATGTTTATCGAGGGCCCTCTATATGCAATTCCTGGTGGTGCAGCAGTGAACAAATGAAAACCCTGCCCTCAGGGAGCTTCCATTCTTGTCGGGGAAAGACACAGGAGAGGCCAGGTGCTGTAAAGATGATCCATCCCTGTGAAGAGGGCAGAGGGCAGGAGGACGAGGCCATGTGGCTATCGAGAGGGTTCTCGGATGAGTGGCCTGTGCACAGAGACATGCATGAAGAGCTGGAGGGGGCCAGGGAGGAGGGAGTAGCAGGTGCCAATGTCCTGAGGCCCCAAGAGTGCCACGGAGGCCAGTGGGAGAGACTGAGGCATCTGGAGCCATGCCCTGCCTTGTGTGCCTTTGGAAGGACTCTGGATTTTACTCTGATTGAGACAGGCTCTTGAGGGTTTCATTTGATTCTGCCAGATGACCAGCCACCAATTCTGTAACAACATCCTTTCCCCAGACTTTCTTCTGGGGAAACAAAACAAACAAACCAAAAAACAAAAGCAAAAACAAAAACTCCCCTGGTAAGTAGTAGACAGGGCTTTTGGTTTTTTTTTTTTTTGCTCACCTCCTACTATATGCTGACCTCAAAATTGAAATTTTTTTGTAATATCATTCCTGCTTTGAAGCCCTTCCGTGGCTTTTGTCAGCAGAAATGAACTTGAAGGCTGGCAGGCGGTAGCAGCGTATATCTGCTTCCCCATAGGGTGCCCGTTCTCCCCGGTCTTCCCTAATGTGGACTCCAGGAATTTGGAATTTATGATCCTTCGGATGCAGATCTTGGCTTGAGGTTTACCTGTGCACTCACCTTGGAGAAAGGGTTTACTAAGCAAAGAATACTCCGGAACAATCTGGAGAAATTTGCCCTTTGCAAGAGAGTAGTTTTAAAGTATCCTCAGGCATTTTAAAAGCACTTACTTACTCAAGGCTGTTCTTACCTATTCGTTTAAGCAGCTAACCTAAGGACTTTGTGAGATAAAAGTTTGTTTTCTGAAGAGGGTTTCTGCACACACTTGACAGTATTTCTGTTTTTTTTAAAGAAATGCATAATTCAGATCAGCTTCACTTCCAAGTGGTAGTCTGAATTAGGGAGGTTTGCTTGTGTGCAGCAGAGGGTTTTCCTCTTTCGTTTTCTTAGGCGCACGGAGACATTTATGACTAATAGGATTCATTACATGTATGTTTAGCCTACCTATTATTAAGGCTTTAACAATATTAAAACCTAAAGAGATAACAGAGAAGAAGCCTTTGGGACCAGGAATCAATTATGCCGGCTTGCTTAAAAACAGGGCAGCAAAATGGCAGCTGCCTGGCCTATGGTCTTTATTTAACGTTGATAAAGCCAGAGGCAACGTCACTTAGTTGTTCCTAAATGGTCAGTTCATCATGGATGTGAACTTCTGTTCATCAAAATCTCACCACCACGTAGACCCTATACATCTTCTGGGAGTCCAGCTCTCTTTCCTTTGGAACTGGTTCTAGTTCGGGGACGAGGCCGCCTGCTGCATTACTGTTTTGTCTAATTTGTCTTTAGCCTGATCTAATTCAATCTGGCGATGTCCTTTTTCCAGTAAAAGAAATGGTTGACAGGGAATGAATTGCAATGGAAACAGAGACAGATTTATGTACTTTTCAGGGACATAATTTCCCCAGGACCAGACACAGAGATGAGGGTTTTTGGAGATCTCTCTGGAATTGATGTAAATGTTATTTCAAACGTATTCTTCAACAGTGCCCCATAAACCCCAGGCCACCCTGGCTGCTGGCTTTCCCTCACAGCCGCCAGTACTGGAGTCTGGGTTTCAGCTGCCATTACTCACTGATGCACATTTAACTTTTAATCTGTAAAATATAATGCTACATCTACTTTCTACTTAGTGATTCACCATCTGTAAAGGAAGATGCTAAGATATTGGTTAAATAATATAGTACAGCCATTCAATCGATTATTCTGTACCAACGAAAAGACTGACACTTCCAAAGGAAAAAATCCGGGCCCCAAATTTTGCATCTGCGTCTACATTGAAAACAAAATAAACATCGTGGCATGGTTGGGAGGAGGTGGGGAGAGAGGCAGATGCTGGAGGGGAAAAAGATACAAAAACACTAAATACCAGTTTATTTACAGTGATAGTGTTTGAGGGATGGGGCTCTGGATTTGTTTCTCTTTGTATTTGTTTTCTTTGTATTCTCTGATTTTAAAAAGCAAGTACTTTCAGTTATGAGATCAAAAAGAAACGTTCAGTAGCTTCTATCTGACTCAATATTTTTCTGTTTAATTTAGATGGAGCTTTTATTTGTATAAAAATCGAACTTACAATGTATGTGATGAATTTTTTTTTTTTAATGAAAAAGAGTCATTTTCCAATCGCAGCAGCTCAGCCTGGGCCTTCTTCCCAGGGGGCCTCCAGCACCCAGCACCAGGGTGGCCCGTCCACACCCACGACAAACATCACGACGTTAATTTTACCACAGACTTCCTGTCGGAGGGAAAGGGGGAGCATCGGCCTATTTGGTAACTTGAAAGAATTTCAAAAGGATAATCAGATATTAGTCCTGTTCCTCCAACCATAGTTTTCTCTCCTGCCTTCCCTCTCTGTGCTGCCTGACAGAGAGCAAAAGGCTTGCAGGAGAAAGGGCAGAAGGAAGATGGGTTCACGCAGCCAAGAGCAGGCCTCACCACAGCTTCCTGGCCATGCCTCTCACCCTCTCCTTCCAAGAGAGAAAGGGGAGGAAGCCCAGAGCGTCCCAGCACTCAGCACTGTGCTACGCAGAACTTCAGCAAATGCTGCAGAATGCACGCATGAACGTGTGCCCGAAGGGTCACTCAGAGGTAGTGGCATAATTTAGTCAGATAAGTTATCTACATATAACTAACTCGTCCTGTCTCCTCCCTCCTTAATCCTGTGAATATAGAAGTAAGTTTCTTCATGTACGAAAAAGGTGGCCAGTGGGGTTGCTTTAAAAAATGAGTTGTGTTCATGTTGATATTCTGTTATTTTGCCAGGGCTCTGATCTGTATTTCCTGAATTCCAAAGAGCAAACAACAAAAACAAACAAGCAGCAACATACTGCATTAGAGTATCCCTCTCAAAAATCCATCTAAGGTATTTTTTTAAAAATAAGTTAACATTTTTCTAGAAGTTTTGGTATAAAATACGTACCAAGGTAAATGTATAAACTCAGTGACCATCTGAAAATAAACCTCCAATAGGGAATAACAAGGATCTCTCTCATTTAAAGGAGTCTTAAGGAGACAATAAGAGGAGAATGATAGTGTTTCTTTCATTAAAAGGAGCCCAATATTTATTGATCCAACAGGTTTACACTGTGTCAACCCAAGAATGTCATCAGCCCAAACCGGATCGGTGTCTTGGGCAATTTTTTCACATTACTGCCGAGGGGATTTGCCAGATCGCCTTGTCAGCTTCTGAACTCTTTGTGCACACAGGAGGGGCAACGTAGTTCTGATTTATTTTTAAGCCACTTTGAGGTGATTTCTGGTCCCCAAATTGAGGCAAAATAATCCTCACAATTTCTTGGACATTCTCTGCCTTCTGCCCCCTTCTATTGCAAAGGAGGCTCCTCTAAGAGGCTTCGTGATGCTTCCTTTAGAATTTACTTAAAATGATCCTTGCAGAGGAAAGTCCTGCTGCCTTTGTCTACCTTTCGTTTTCCTTTCTACCCCAACAGGACCTTTTCCCTCTGGCAGTTTTATTTATCGCGAGACAAGTGAAGAGATGGAAAAACGGACCCCTGTTTTATAGCTGTTTCTTCAAGGCACTCGACTGCTTTCAGGCATGTGCTTATTACCTCATTAATCCTTATAACGTTCCCTCGGCAGAATTATTCTTATTTTCAGGATGGAGAAATTGAGGCAGAGACAAAATGAACGGCAGGGACAAGGTCAGAGACCTAGGCAGTGGAAGAGGCGGCGGCGGGGGGAGCAGATGTCGGGCTCCTGGCGTCTGTCCTGGGCCATCGGTCAGACCGTCCTCTTCAAACACAGGGGGCGTGGGGGGCACACAGGAAAGCTCAGATTACATGGATAATACAACAAACGGAGCCAGGTTTAGCGATCGCTCATCTAGCAGAAGTCGATCTTCTTGGTGAAGGAGTAGACCATTACCTGCCAGGTTTTTCAAAACAGAACCGCTATTTGTTACACGCGCTCTGTGTGCCGGGGACTGTGCTCGACGCCGGGGACACAGCAGTTAACAAGACACACCTGAGACTTTTCTCAGTGGTGTTTACACGTGGGAGGAGCCAGTGACAGCCCTCGCCAACCGGAATGCAGACCTAAGAAAGCCCGGCTCTGCCTCGCCTCCCAGCCCGATTACTGCTCTGTGCCCATTTTCAAGGGCCTCTGGCCCTCACCCAACCCCTCAGCCCTTTGGTTCTTTCTCAACAGAGAAGCAGGATCTCTTTTGAAAATGTAAGTTAGATCACATCGTCTCCCTGCTTGGAACCATCTAAGGGCTTCCCCTCTTACTCAGCGTGGAAGCCACAGTCCTGGCGTGGCAGCCACAGTCCTGGCGTGGCCATGGGGTCCTGCACGCCCTCCCCTCCCCCCGAGTCCTCTGTTCTCACCTCCTAGGCTCTCCCCCTCGCTCACTCTGTTCCAGCCACGCCAGCCTCCCTGCTGTTCCAGGGACCAGGTGCACCCCCTAGTTGCCCTGCTCGGAGTGCTGTCCATCAACCCCAGGGCTGCCTCCCCTTTTCTCTCTCACCTGCGGAGGAGGCCTCCTCCGGGTATCATATTTGAAGTTACCATCTGCCTGCTCCATCGCCGGCTTTCTTTCTCTCCATAGCCTCATCACCATCGATCAGAATATACCTTACAGTTTTCTTGCTCATTTTGCTTTCTGTCCACTCCCATGAGAAGGCCAACTCCAGGAGAACAGGTATCTCATCTGTTTTGTTTACTGGTGCACCCCATCACCTAGTAGGTGCTTAACAGATATTTGATCTTTTTAAGGCAGAACTTGACTCTCCCAGAATAATAAGAAGGAGCCTGAAGCAAAGGTTTATGCCCAGAAGATTTCACTGGATTCTCTCTATAATCTGGGGAGGAGAAAGGGGCGTGGGTGGGGACATGTGTAGGCGTATTTGGAGGGCGCCAGGGAGAAAGAAGCCTGGAGTGGGGCCTGCTGCCCTTGGTGGGTTTTGCACTGTCTGTGGCATAGAAGGCACAGAAGGATCTCTTCATTTAAAGGATCAAGTTGGATTTTTTTTTTAACTTTTTTTTTTTTTTTTTTTTTAACTTCAACACCAGTTACCCTACTTGATTCTGTCATACCCTGGAGGTACTCGTTATAGCAGGGGTATATGTAGGGTGGAGGCTGCCGTGGGTCAGTGGATTCACAGAGAAGTCAGAATTCTCTGTTATAAAGAGCCTGCTTTTCTCAATAATTGCATAATGACGTCTTTGATTCCTGGGCCCTCATCCCCAGCTGTTTCCTTAGGCATTTATTCAAGATCCGAGATGCCATTCACAGTCCAGCAGGATGCATATTTGTATCTGGCTCCAAAAAAAAATTTTTTTTTTTTTTGGCCCACATCACTGCAGCCCATGGCAGAGGATTCTAGCAATTAGCAGGAACCGAAAGTGATAATTTATTGCAACCAACACTGTGATCTAATAGTCACACATTGCAAAAGCAAAATCCATATTTTTTTCACTGTGGCTCCGCAGTGCTATCATATGCTCCGTGTGCTTTCTAATGTCTTTTGTTTGTATTAGGAAAAAACATAACCCTCTCCCACTGAGAACCAGAAAGAGCCCCTCAGGTTCTGAGAATGATGACTTTCAAAAATGTGCTCTGAAGGGGGTTAGGTTTGTGTGCTAGGGGTGAACCCTGTGCAATTCAATTCTGTTTCCAAATGATCTTTGGAGGCTAAAGGATATTTTCTGTCCTTTATTTAGGAAAGGTGGCCATCTTTCCTGTTTTAAGTGTCCTTGCATAAGCTGTTGGTACCAGGCATGAGAGGGTAAGGGGCTTGGGATGGGGATGGAGGAGACTGGAGTCTTTTATTTGGCGATCACAGTTCAGATCTATTGATTCTGACCATTGAATCTTGCCTTGCATCTGAACTTGGAGTGCGTTTCCAAACCACCAGGCAACATAAATTACAGGCAAAATAAGTCAGGTCCTGCCAGGTGACTAAGGCAGCATGGCAATGCTTCAAGTCTTTAAAACCATATCCCAGTGGCCCCAGAGCATTAATACGTTTGGAACATCGCCTGTCCAATGTCCATAGAGGTGCCTGCAGAATTTGATTCCTAGGTACATCAAGTTTTTGAACTGGAAGAAACTTGAGACACTTTCTAGTCCAGTAAATTCCAAACCTGTCTGCTCATCAGAATCACCTGGGAGCTTAAAAAAACACAGATTCATGGGCCTCACCCTCCAGAGAGACATTCATTTGGTTGCGGATTGAGCCCTGGAAGCTCCAAGCAGAGGCAGAGTCACATTTGGGCCCCCCCCCCCTTATTTCACAGAGGAGGAAACAGAGTCTTAGTGTCTTAGATGCGGAGTGGGGATTGAACACAAACACCCACCTCCCAGTGTGAGGCTTTTTCTCCTGGACCACGTTCTGCTTCTTAACCATGGGAAACCCCATCAACTAACCCATCAAGGGTCACAGTGGGCAAAAGAGTGTGTATAAGGAGTGCCTAGGAAGAGGGGCATTGGGACCTTCCTCACCCCTTCCCTGGTACTAATTGTTGCATTTCAATGAATTTCTCCAAAAGCAATTATCAGAGCATCCCTGTGTGTTCAGCAAACTTCTCTTTGTAATCCTTAGGGTTTTCTTTTGTTAAAGAGTAAAAAAAGAATGGCTTCATAGTGAATTTTTCCTAAAACATGTAAGTTTTAAGAAGGGATTGCAAACAATATGTGCCTACCAGGAAGGTCACATAAATGAGTTGAGGTAGGTCATAACCCAGATACACCTTGTTGGAAAATTGAATGCGTAGAAATGATCTTCATTTCTGAAAAGAAATAATGGACATTCCCCTTTTTTCTTGAAACACATGACCTCCATCTTTTTTTTTCTTCTTAATTTTCTACTCTTGATAGAGTAAAGGGTATTGTCTTAATCCATTTTGTGTTGCTATAACAGAATAGCTGAGACTGGGTAATTTATAAAGAAAAAAGGTTTATTTGGCTCACAATTCTGATGGCTGGAAAGTTCAAGACTGGGCACCTGGTGAGGGCCTGGGGCTGCTTTCTCTCATGGTGGAAGGCAAAGGGGAGCCAGCATGTGCAGAGATCACATGGTGAGAGAAAAGGAAAGAGAGAGGGGAGGGATGTGCCAGGCTGTTTTTAACAAGCAGCTCTCTCGGAAACTATTAGCCCAAGAATTCACTCACTACCACAAGAATGGCACTGAGCCATTCATGAGGGATCCACCCCCATGACCTGAATACCTCCCAACATGCCCACACAAGTGATCAAATTTTAACAGGAGATTTTGTGGGGACAAACAAACCATATCCAAACCATGACAGGTATGGCACATCTTTCACATATCTCTTTATAGGAAGAAAAACAATGTAAAGGCCAATTAGCCTTGTTGCTGGGGAGACAGTAAGGAGTAGTGGAGACTGTGGTAAACTGCAGAGCACGTGCTCTGCTGAAAGAGGAAGTCACTTTCCATTCTAGCTGATGTTGTTATATGGTGATACAGATCCATGGTGGCCAGATTCTCTAATTTTTCCTTTCTTTTCTAAGAGAAACTAGAAATACACAGTGTGTATGTGTGTGTGTGTGTGTGTGTGTGTGAAATCTTAAAATATTCAGGAGTTTTAAATGTTGGCAACTAATTCATTTTATTTCTATCTTTAATATATTATACCAAATACATGGGTATGGGCCAAAAAGAATAGGAACCTTTTGCAGTTTGCAGACCTCCAATTTGAGATTTTTGATGAAAAGATATTTGGTTGAAATATGAGAGACCAGGGACTATATGAAGGTATGGATCAGTCAGGGTTAAATCAGAGCAAAAGAGTGAGTGGGAGATATATATTAAGAGATTTTTGCAAGGACTTGGCTTATGCAATAGTGAGATTGCCTAGGCAAGTCCAAAATCCATACTGTGGGTATTCAGGAAAGGGAGGCTGGAAGGCTTGGCATGGCCTGAAGCTGCTGTCCACAGGCAGAATTTCTTCTTCTCCAGGGAAGGAAAAGTTTCTTTTCTTAAAACCTCTCAAGTTATTGACTCAGGCCCACGCAGATTATGTAGTATAATCTCCCTTACTTAAAATCAACTGACTTCGGGCTTTTATGAGATCTACCAAATACCTTCCTGGCAACACCTTAATATCAGTGTTTGACTGAATAACTGGGAAGTGTAGCCTAGCCAAGATGGCACATAAAACTGACCATCCCAGGGTAGATGTTAAAAAAAGAAATTAGCCAAAGATAAATAAGATCAGCATGACTATGTCATCCTTTGATAGAAGTCTTAATTTTTCTGGTTTTTTTTTTCCTTAAAAAAGGAGATTCTTTTAAAGAGCCTGAGAAATGAGACATTAGTGATCCGATTTTGAAAAGAAGCCCTGGGTCTAAGCCAATACAAGATGGGTTTGTATCTTTAAGTGGCCTTTATTACCATAGTAATAAACAGCAAACGGGCCCAAATCTTACAGGCTTGTGTTGGCTTTGACCAATGAAGTAGAACAAGACCTCTGAATACCCCATTAGTTCCAGGCTGTGCTTTGATGGCTCTGCACAGGCAGCTCTTTTCCTATACAAGTCACCAGCCTCACCCGTGTCTCTTAAAAAATGTTGTTGACAGGCCGCGTTGCAATTTTTCTGCATGTTCTGACAGTTTAATTCAGTACCTCCTAGCTAAGCACTCAGCCTAAGGGGGTGCTTCAGCACCTTGGCATCACTGGGCTGCAATTAAAATAATTCAGGGGCTGGGGCTGGGCTTGCAGAAATAGTCTTTCTTCCCTTTGGAACATGCAGTGCATTTCCTAGTCTCCCCGTGGAGCAGACGAGATCTGAGATCTCCCTTTTAGAGTGGAGGACAGTGGAATTTTTTAACAAGATGTCCACTGGCAAGAAGAGGCTCCATTTGCATGTCACATCCAATGGGGGTTTTCTCCATAGGGGTTGGGCATAATTTCTTTGGTAGACTTGGCACCTGTAGAAATGTCAAACAAGGTGGGTATAGGGAAGCAGAGAGCAAGGGAACCCAGGATGGGAGTTTGGAAAAGACCATTTTCAGAAGCCATCCTTCCAAAACAGCCACTCAGAAATGGTGTCCTTCATTTTGAATTCTGCACAGGAAAGATAATTGGATAAGAATACCCAGAAATTGGCCTTGTTTGAAAGGGCCCCATGTGAAGAGAGATCCTTGGAGATGTTTTAGAAAGGTTTTTATTCAAACATGGTCACAGATTAAGTGTGTGACAGTCCATTGTTGTGAAATAAGCTTAATTCTGTTTACCCATCGGTCTTAACCCAACGACTCTGCTGGTCTCCCTACTAAAACAAGGTCGTTCCCAAGCTTTAGAGAGATTTGGTTTGTCAGGTAAGGTACTTTCAACAGATGGAAATTTAGTAAATTCCCCAAAATTACTTTCTGACAAAGATCATTTGGGGGAGATTCTTTAAAATAATGCATATTCCCAGGTCCCTGTCTGAGGGAATGTGTGTAAGTCCTTCAAGGGTGGGACCCCGGAATTTGTACCTTAACTAAGACGGATCTTTAACTAAGATGGGTCTTTTAATTCTGGCAAATGCAGGAAGTGCCCTGAAATAAATGTCCACAGAACTCTCTGTGCTTTCCAGAAAAAGCAAATGATAGAAACTTTCCACAGGGAATTACCTGAGATTGTTTCTCTCTCTCTCTCACCCCATATTACTTGACCTTAAAAAAAAAAGCTAATATTTAGTAACTACTTTTTCATCCACTTTCTAGATACTTCCTTCTAGAAGTATGAGGTACATAAGAGAAACATGTTTTATGGTTTTGGTTTTCAGGAAGTAGAGCATTTTGGAGGGAATGGAAGACTTTCATGCCTAGCACTCAGGGAGGAACAAGATCCAAACTAGACAGACAATTCGGGAGTGTTATCTGGAGTTGACCCCTGACTGGGGCTGTGCTACTTCTCTCCCCTCAGCAGATGTTGGTGCAAAAAAAAAAAAAAAAAAAAAGCCAAAACAATGTACTGGAATGCTCTCATTTTTTGAGGAATTCTGTTACAAATGCTACAATTCAGTCTGAACCATTCTAAATCCCTTCCAAAAATAATTTGCCAAAAAAATAAAATTAAAGAGCATGCTCTCTGCACAATTCAGTTATTTAGTCAGCAACAATGACTTTAGACAAGAGATGTTTCACTCTAGGGCTCAGCTACCTCATCTATTAAATGGGCAAACCAGGTGGGTGTTTATACACAGGTAAGGTCTGCTTCCATTTTAGTATTTTTATGAATCCGAGGAATATTAGTGAGCTGGTGTGTGCTAGATTCTCTGCTAGGAGCCATAAGGGATGCAGAGTGCAGAAGAATGCCTGATCTCTGTCCCATTTAGCAAACATCATGCTTTCCAAGCTTGTTAAAAGTTGCTGAAGTTCTTCTTTGAAGGAAATCATACTTTGAAGTTTGGTACATAATAAATGGGTAGAAGAGTTGCTAAGAGTTTGAAAGTGATCTCATTAAATAATAAATACGTATACCGTGCCTGCCTAGGAAAAAGCTGGGCATACTGCAGCCACTCAATAAAGATTTCAAGGCTTTTGGACATAATTCTGAGATCTCAGAGATTCTGAAGCTAAAAGGGTACATGTTTAAATTTATTTTTTCATCAAATACCTGTAGAGTCTTTCCAGCTCATTCATGTCAAAGGCATATGCTAGGAGTGATGTTCTTTTCTGATCTTGGAGAGGACAGGTGAAGGGCAGAATGCCCTTGTGCGATCGAGAGCACCTGAGTTCAACTCTCACTGGCGGCTCTTCCTCCTCCTCCTCCTCCTCCTCCTCTTCCATCTACACTGACCAGCCAAGCCCTTGACAGAGAGCAAAAAAGAGGTCAGGGCTGGCCGTTTCCATTTGCTTCTTGGTTTTGGCGAATTCTCAGCATAACCCCCTCAGGCGTTCCCTGACAAAGGCAAATATTCGCCTAAGTGGTTAAATCTCTGGACGTATTTGTTGATTTCTGCTGAATCTCTCAGACCATTTTAATCCCTCCTCTGCCTTTCCCTATACATTAACCAAGGCCTTGACCTATTGACTGCAGAGTCCCCGAAGCAGCTGGACTCTCTGTTTGAAAGGTTTTCTGAAGATGCGTCTATTAATTTATGTATTTAATTTCTGTAGAAGTGACCGTTCTCCTCCCAGCACAGGTATTAAAGTACCTTTAGGGGAGTCCAGCAGCTGAAATCCTCAGTAAGAGAAAATGCTTAAGAGTGTCACAAAGCAAAAGCATTAGCGGGAAATGCTCAGAGGCTCCAAGAAAACCACTGGGACTCGCTCCCTCTTCAGATTTTCTGTTCTCTTCCCTTTCTTCTGAGGCCCCCACCCGGAAACCCTTAGCTGGCAAACACTCATTTCATTACGGTACACAGAGAAAAGGGTGACCGCTGAGTTCTAATTTATTCTATACTATCTGGTTTCATATGTAGTTAGACTTTGCTAACGGAGTTAATTTTTAAGATCTTAACAAATCCAGTAACAGTCAAAATTACCTGTCTAGTCCATACATTTTAGTTGTTCATAAAGGGTTTTAAAAATTATTATTAATACTAGACTTGTTACCATGTTGCTTAAATATTTAAATCCTTTAGTGGATTTAAATGTTTCGGTGTGGTCAAGAATGGTAAGGAGAATTACAAATCAGAGCCCCCTGTCCAAGCACAGGCATCTTAATGACATCATGTGTGTGTCTACTCATCTGCCTGTAGGTGCACACTGTAGGACAAACCAGGTGGCCCTGTCCTTCAGGCGAAGACTTCCTTAATTGGAAATGATGTGTGAAATTTCAAGAGAGAAGTCCAGGAATGGAGTGGTTTAGGCCCTATAGTCAATAACGCATCCTAAAAACAGGTAGGAACAGCCTTGTGATGGCACCTTTTTCTGGGGAAAACTTATTAAGAACCTTGCCCAAGACCATCAACAATTTTTCAGTTTCACCCCTGGGAGGCTCTAAAGCTAGAATCAAAGGAAGTCACAAGCCCACAAATGGGGAGCTACTCTAGGGCAATGGTTTGCAAACCTTGAAATATTATAACATTTTAAAAAAGTGAGGTAGCATAGGGTTGCCTGCCTCTTATTTCAGTATGTAAGGACATTAATAACTTTTGTAAAACCTCGATTATCATCTGCTATAGCCATTATTTGATAAAATAAATCATTTTTCCAAAGTTGAAATGATGAAAATTCACAAACATACATCAAAGTTGAAAGAATATTATAGTGAACTATCATTAACATTTTACTATAATTTATCATATGTTTATCCCTCCCTCTATCCATCTATCCATCCATCCACTGTATTGTAAAACAAATGATATTTTAATGCCAAAAATTAGAAAGGTCATAATTTCAGTAATTCCAAAGAAAGGTCAGTTGACAACTTGACATCAATTTAGGTACATTTAAATACCTATACACATGTATGCACCAATGTAAATGTCAAGAGACAGCGGTCAGAGGAGGCCGTGTCACAGAGCCGCTGCTGGCTAATTACTCAGGGGCAAAGCAGGTAGTTGGGGGCAGGGAGACTGCACCTGCCATCGAGCCCCAATTTCTTCACAATGGAGGAAAGCAGTCTCCATTCACCGCAGGGCTGGGTCTATAGTTTTCAGTTAATGAAGTTGGAGAAGGTGGTGTGACAGAGTGGAACCAGCACCAGGTATGAATTCAATGGGATGCAACCACTCACCTGCTATAGGTCCTTAGGCAGGTCCTTCATCTTCCCCAGCACCTCTCAGTGAACTACAAACGGGATTAGAATAAGCACCTCCTGAGTAGTGACAGGTACAAAAGGGCCCTCAGTAATGACGTCTGCTATTGTTTTGAACAACTAAAAGGAACTTTTTTTCTTATAATGAAAACAATTTATGTTCACTATTGAAAAGGTAGAAAATATAGATGAGCAAAAATAACAAAAGCAGAATGGCATAATCTCAAAACTCAGAGAAAAGGATGCCAACTCTATATTCATACCCATGTGCATAGTCACACCCGTATCTATATACATATCCTTATCCATATCTGTATCTGTACCCATGTCCAGACCTATACTAATATCCATATTCACATCTATACCTATGCCTAAACCCATGTCTATATATAAACCTACATAGTCAGATATTTATATAAATGCACATACAGCTATTTTTGCTTTTATAAAAAAGTCACAGAAACAGAATTACATTGTACACAGTCCTATATGATCTGCTTTCTTTTGTTTACAAAATATTGTGAATATCTTTCTATGTCAATAAATATTATTCTACATCATTATTAGTGATTCCATAGTATCCCATTATATGGTTTTTAGCAGTAAGTTTAAATTAGGGGTTCTCAAATTGTAGTTCCTGGACCAGCAGCATTAGCATCACCTGGGAACTTGTTAGAAATGCACACTCTTAGGCCCGACCCCAGATCTTCTGAATCTGCAAATGGGACCCAGTGATCTGTATTTTAACAAGCCTTCCAAAGGATTCTGATGCCTACTGAAGTTTGAGGACCACTGCTTTACATAAACTTTTTAGTCCCTCCTTTCCAATTCTTGGGGCCACACATTTAGAATTATTGACCCAGTATCTCAAAACTTTTACCTGTGCTCACTAAGTTCAGGTGAAAGAATCTTTAGATTCAGATGCTTGTGTTCACACCCACCAACTTTTCATGGTATAATTCCTCTTCACCTCTAAATTCTACTGATTTTATCTAGGTTAGGGGATTCAAGGATGAATTTGGGACATCTGTGAAGTCCTTGAAACTCTATGCAAAATTTGGAGTATGAGTGCATATTTGAGGAAAGTACACCTATCAGATTTTCAAGAAGTCCATGACCCTAAAATGACTTTTTATGTATTATTTTTGTTCTTACGCTTGATGTTCTGCTCTCTTCAGTTATTTCAATGGAAAAAGGGAAAGAAATCAAGTCAGGGGTCTTTTGGGCATATTGCTCAAGTAAAATGTGGACTGACTGACCTTGTCATTTTCTGTCGCTTAGCAGATCATTCATACTCTGCAGATCTCCAGTGACGTCCACCCTGACCCTTTGTAGCAGGTGGCATCCACATTTCTAGGTCACATGGACTCTTCCTTGAAAATGTTCACATCTTTCACCCAGAAATTCTAGATCTGTAAATGTGTCCCATGGAAATAATGAGGTACACATGAAAGTTTATATATAAGGTGACTATCACAAAATTATTTATTATCAAAAATTAAAATAGCCTAAGTGTCTAATAGTAAGACATTAGTTATAGAGATTATACTAGAGTTGTGGATGAAATGTTTAACTGGGGTTTTTGAAAAATGGTTAGGGACATGGTAAAGTAGTCATGGAATAATATTAAGTGAAACAAATAGGATATAGTTTAGAATATATTTGCCCCATTCAGTGCATGTATTAAAAATATCTGGAGGAATAAGATCTGCAAGTTGACATTTTCATTTTCTCCTTTATTCTTTATTATCAAGATTTTCTATGATGAACATTTATTGGTTTATCATAGGGGAAAAAAACCTGAGTTAATAAAATAGACACTATGTTGGTGACAATGAAACCCACTGGTCCGCTGTCCAAGTGTTAAATGGATTTTAGCCCTATGATTCTGGCTTTAAGTAGACCCTCTTACAAGCAAGGCCATTTCCTCTGCAAAAGCATCAACAGGGCCTGCAATGCCTTTTTGACACACCAATGGGAGCTATACCCAGAGCCCTTGCTCCTGCGCAGCTGAAGTTGCACACTGAGAGTAGCTAACTACACACTCATGTGTTGTTCTGAGATTCGAGTGTAGCCACACCTGGCCACTGCTGCAGGGGAGCAGCTGGTGCAAAGTGGAGAGGAGGGTGTGAAAGTGAATGACTGCAGGGCTCCAATGTGTTTTCAGATGGAGGGATGGTCCAGGCTGATCTGTGCGCAGTCCTGGAGGAACTATCATTTGGGCACTTTGTACATCAGTAATACTTAGCCATTTTCCTCCTCAGGAAAGCCAATGCTTTAAAATTCACCATAGTCTTGTGTTAAATACTTTGTCATCTGAGCAACGTTATCCTTCTGTTTCTCCCTGATCAGCCTGGCAAGAACTTGGCGGATGCAAGCTCAGACCATACCCTGGGTGTGTGCGTTGTCTGTGCGTCCGTGCCCACGTGCCGTGTTGAGCGCCATGTGCGTCTTCCAAATACTCTGGGACTCTTGACAATAGATCAGTGTAATGTGGAGTCAGAGGGCACTTTTCATCTCAGATCAGGGCCAGGACGCTGTGTGAACTGTACTGAGCCAAAACATACTCCCTTGTCCCTTTTCCCACTGTCCTAATCCACGTCGGGGCAGTGTGCACTGTGGCTGGGCATTGACACAGATCCTTGTCTCCCACACTCCCAGCTCCTATCGAGCTACTGTAACTTTAAAAAGATTTAACAAAGACTACCTCCACTAGCTAAGCTGAAACGAGAATGTCTCCGGAGTTTAATGGATCAAGTAGCGGTGATAGGTTTTATGGCTCTTTTTTACTTTAGGGCATAGGGAAGAGAGAGCCGGGCAGGTTGGTTTTAAATTCAAGGATTTATGTTGTTAATCCTCCGGGCTAATTATAATTTATGGGATCTTGGCAAATTAATATGCGGTTGCTATTCAAAAGTGGAGAGCAATGTGAGGCAGGCATAAACAAGCCTTGTTCATTTTTAATTTATTTCCACCAATGGAGAATATTAAATAAAATGAACACTAGGGTATTTCCCTCCAAGTTTGGTGTTCATTATTTATCTCTAAATTATGAAATTCATATAACAACTCCTGCTCTTTCACCAAGAACCCAGAATTAGGGAGCTATAGCATCAGACAACTAGGAAGCAATCAGAGTAATTTTCTCTCTACTGCATTTAAGACAGACTCAATGATACATGCACAGAAGCAGAGGTTTTCTAAGCAAGAACGTTGCTGGGCTCCAAGATTTGGCATTGTGCCGTCAGGATTGTTTAGAAACAGAATTTGTGAGTGGCATGTGAGCTTAAAATCGGTTCCACGGGAATGAACGTGCCTGCCCTCCAAAGCAAGGGCTCCAGCCCATTATGTCTCAGGGGTTTTGGGAAATCTAAATTTATTGCTAGCCTGGTAGATCTCGTTATTGGGCTTTCAGACTTCAGCATAGCAACCTCATTGTACCCGGTACCCCCATTTCATCAGCATCCCCCATGGCTGTTTTGAGCTTCTCTTTCCAATAATGCAGCTTCTCACCCATGAACATCTGGCAGAAAACCTTCACCGATTGGCAACCACGAGGCAGGTAGGTTCGACTAATGTGATAACTGGCTGTACCCCTAGAAATTAGCATGTTCCTCCCTTTTCCTCTCTACCTCTTCCCCTCCTCCTCCTCATTCCAGCTGGGAGAGGCCATCACATGCAGCTTGGAGAGCTGTGGAAACCTTGAGCTCTGAGCCCAAGGAGCAAGTTGGAGTCCTGCCCCCAGCTGCGTAGCTCAGATAGCAGCTGGAGCAGAGAACACACTGTTCTCTCTCTTAGAATATCTGACCCACTTCTGATGAGTAAAGAGACTTAATAGTTTGTACCTCCAGCCATTCTTGTCCCTGTGTGAAGGGAGAGAAGCAGTCATTTCCCTCCCCCCGCTAACACACACTCCATCCCAACTCTGTCTCTCTCGGCTGTACTTCTTTTCATTGCTGTTAGACTCATATTTAGTTCTCTCGTCGGCAGGAAAATGAAGAGCCACTTTCAACATGGGATGTTTTGCTTTGGGAAGGAAGCTGGAGCAGGCGTTTCTGGAGTCTGACAGTGCCCAGGGCAAGCCCCAGCTCTGTCTTTTATCAGCTGGGTGTTGGGCAAGTTACCTAACTTCTCAGGATTTTCTCGTCGGTAGAGGAAGAAGACTGCTATTGGTCTTTGGAGATTGTTATGAGAAATAAGATATCGAGAAGCACCTGGCACATTATCTAACTTCTTTTTTGTGGTCAAGAAATGGTAGTTTTGCCTCCTCCCATACCCACCCTTGTACATAATAGGTTCTCAGCAAATACTTGTAGATTGATTTGACCAGAACTGTTCATTGGCACCTTTAGTGTCCAAAGAGAGTCAAAGACCCTTTGACTCAGGGAGGGTATTCCAAGGCTCAACGGCAGTGAATAATTGTGCCAAGTCATGTAAACATTCCCCAATGCTAGAGGGGATGGGTACCTCTTGGTTCATGTATCTTTATGATATGAACAAGAAGAGTTCATGATTTATAAAGCAGCTCAGGCATTGAGACATGGGATAGAGGTGACTCTGTACCTGCAGATTTTTTTCATGGTCATTGTTTCTCTGTTGTGTTTTATTTTTGTTTGTGAAAACAGCAGAAAATCAAACCAGTGTGTTGATAGAACTGGCTTTGCAGCAGTTCCTGATTCAGGGAGTCTTTTACCTAATCATTTACTGGCTGGGAGACAATGTTTTCTATATTATTCAGGAATGAAAATTTAAACTTAATTGAAATCAAGTACTCAGTATTTTATATTATTTTTAATTCATTAGTAAATGATCATCATGGTTTCACTTTTTTATGTACTCCTATGAAGGAATACAATGAGGGAATAAAAGCCAGAAAGTTAAAAAAGAACTGCAATTGGCAAGAAACTGAAAAGTCCTAAAAGAAGGGTAATAGGTAATTTTGGGGACAAATCAACATGGGTAATGTCTAGGCAAAAAGTATAGAAAAAGATCAGGAGGTCACAGTGGCACAAGTGTTCAGGCTCATCATATTGGTTTTGTCCAAAGAACAATTGGTTTTGATTTATAGACCACACCTTCCCATGGACCCAGGTATGTGTCTACTGGGCCTAGTAGTGTGGACAGATTTGTGTATCAGCCTCCATTCTGAATTGAAATTCTAGTCCTACCCATCAACTCAAGCTTTGTAACTGGATCAAGCTAATCAAGGCCTGATTTACTCTGGATGATGAGTTGTCTCAAAGGACCCTGCTAGGCACCTCCCTAAATGCAATTCTTTCTGGTGAACACCCAAACAAGCTCCCCAGCCACACCCTGATGCCCAGGCTTACCTGATCTCCAGGACTGGACACAGCACAGGCTCAGTCCGAGCATCTTATCTCTCTCCCTCCTTCCCAGTTTCATCCTACCAATATGAGAAGTTGGGTAGTCTTACCTTGAAATATTTAGTCCTTCTTTCTTCTTAAGTATATATACATGTCAAAGTCAAGATTCTTGGTTTGGGTCTACTGGCCCAGGAAAAGGGTTCTCCACTTGATGGACAGGTGGGAGATCACCTTGATAAATAAACGAAGCACTCAGATGTCAAGTCACCATCCCATTATGCTGAATATTGTTGGGGCTCATGACAGGCCCGAGGAGGTAGAGAGATGGGGAGCATGTTTGGTCCACTTTCCTTTGCCGCTTCCCTGGACCCAAGAATGTTTGCCAGGAATATTCACACCTGGAACATCCATCCATTTGGGGGCTTCCAGCTTCCCCAGATACCTGCTTTTCTTTTGATCCTTCCCACCCTCCTACCCTGGGAGTTCTTTAATAAATGCTTTTCTATACACCCTTCCCAGACAGATAGGAGCAAGACACCAGAGTTCCACTGATGCTAATATTTCTGATCATTTGTATCTTGGTTTTATTTCTCACTCTCCTACTACATAAAAGACTAAGAAAGCACTTGCATGAATGTTTGCACATCATTTAAATATTCATTTTCATTAATTTATTCATGGTCATAAAGTTTATTACCTAGAATATAGGTTCATAGAATTTTAGAGCCAGTAGACATGAAAGAAATCATCTAGTTTTGACTCCTCGTTTTACAGATGAGGAAACTGAGGTTAAAAGAGCTCAGGAGACTGCCCAAGGTCAAATTCTGAAGTGAGCCAAGGGAGACCCAAACTCAAGTCCGGACAGTTGGCCCTCCGTCCGGTGCAGCTCCACACAGCTGAAAACCACTCTTGCTCTTCGTTGGCACAGACAGCTCCGTTCTTGTTCATTATCTTGTTCATATTCATGATCTAGCAAGTTCCTACTGAGTGCCAGCCCAGCACTAGGTGCTGGAGAGCAATGGTGAAGGGCACAGTCATGGTAACGGGATGTGTGGTCTGGCGGGGCAGAGAGACTAAGGGAATGGACAAACACATGCATGTGTAATTGCACGTTATGACAGGGCTTTGAGGGGAAGAACGAAGCTCAGTGTGGAGAATAGTGGCGGGAGGGCAGGGGAGGGGAGATCTTAGTTGCATTTTCCCAGGAGGTGAGGAAACTAGAAAGGGAAGGAAACAAGCCAATACAGGGTGCATTAGGGGACAGGTACTGCAGTGGACATGAGGTGAAGAATCCACCTGGGGAACTCAGGGAGATAGCAGAGAACACGCTGCCTCTGAATTACCCCCCATTAGGGGCAAAGAAACTGGGGTACTTGCTCACCAGCTCTCCATCTGTCATGGGTTGAAGACTGCTCTCAGGGCATTAACTTTCAGGCACTTCTGGCCCATGCCTTGGTGTGATATTTGCAGTATTTGGGACATGCATATACTAAGAAAATTAGTCATTATTTATCTGAAACTCACATTTAACTGGGTGTCCTATATTTTGTCGGGTAACCCTAGGCCCATCCCTTGGGTGGATGGAGCAGTCCCTGAAACCAGAGAAAGTCCCCAGCATAGCAGTTGCCTGTGGATGAGTTGCGCTAAGCTGCTCTCAGCAGGGTTACCAGGAAGATCTTTGAGTAGACATCAATTAAGGCAAGGCCTAGAGGCTGGGAAGGAACGAGCTTTTCACACAAGGAAGGGAAGAGCTTTGGGGAAGGCAGAGGAAAGACTTCCAGGCAAAGTGAACACGGAATATCGTGTGTAAGGAACTAGACCTATTTAATAATGACTTGCTCTCTGTTATCTTGAGCCAGGGTCTCTCAGTGTGTGGAAGTGATATTTGAGTTGGGGTAGCAGATCTTTGAGTAGACATCAATTAAGGCAAGGCCTAGAGGCTGGGAAGGAACGAGCTTTTCACACAAGGAAGGGAAGAGCTTTGGGGAAGGCAGAGGAAAGACTTCCAGGCAAAGTGAACACGGAATATCGTGTGTAAGGAACTAGACCTATTTAATAATGACTTGCTCTCTGTTATCTTGAGCCAGGGTCTCTCAGTGTGTGGAAGTGATATTTGAGTTGGGGTAGCAGGGCTGGGGTGACCATCCTAAGGCTGGGCCACAGCTCATACCTGATGAGCAGTTTCTACATGTCTGGCAGTATTCTCACATGGCACTTGATCCTATTATCTTCTCAACAGCCCCAGGAGGCAGGTGCAGGCACAGGGCCCACTTTCCAAATGAGAAAACGGAGGCTGCAAATGGTTAGGTAACTTGCCAGTGAGGGGTACAGCCAGGATGTGAACCCAGACCACTCCAGAGTCCACGCTCCTAAGTGCTGCTTCATTGTCAAACACATCTTTTGTGGGTTGAATTGTGTCCCCAAAAAGATAAGTCCATGTCCTAACCCCTGTCACCTGTGGCTGTGATCTTATTTAGAAATAAGGTCTTTGCAGATGTAATCAAATAAAGATGAGATCATACCGGATTAAGGCAGGCCCTAAATCCAGTGACTGGTGTCTTTATAAAAAAAAGCAGAGGGAGATTTGGAGAGAGACACTGACACATGCATGCTCGCACATCCACACATGCTCACGTGCACACACATATGCACACACACGGGACGAGCAGAAGGCCAGGTGAAGATGTAGGCAGAGATTGGAGTGATGCAGCATGAGCCAAGGAATGCCCACCATTGCTGTCCACAGCCAGAAGCTGGAAGAGGCAAAGAAGGATTCTCCCCTAGAGCCGTCAAAGGGAATGCAGCCACGGGGACCCCTTGATTTCAGAGTTCTGGGTTCCTGAATTGTGAGAGAATAAATTTCTCTCACTTAAACCCACCCAGTCGGTGCCACTTTGTTATGCCAGCCCTAGGAAAGGTATATAGCATCCCTTCCCAATGTATCATGACAAGGGTACCTACAGACATGTCCATTCACCAAATAAACCAGCTGCCCCAGTGTGGGGTACAGCAGCCAGACAGCTCACCAAGGGGCCGTGGTTGTGGGTGACAGGGTGCCCTGCTGCCTCCCTTTCATGGGCGTAGGTGGTGGTGTTCATATTTCCTCGCCCATTGGTGATGACACAGAGGGAGGAGCCGGGGCTGCAGACAAAATTATATACATCTCAAGGGCAGTTAGACAATTAGCTCACCCACAGGAACACTGCAATATGCACAAGATTTGCTTTCCCAGCAAAGCCAAATGTAGGTTCCCACCTGCTCTGATGACCCTGTGTGCCTCTTAGGAAGGAAGGGACCAGGCCCCACAGTGTTGCTGGCTGCCACCCTCTGTTGCCACGTGGACTTAACTCCTTCCTCTTCCCCATGTTCTTAGATAGCCAGGACAGTGGTTGCAACATGGATCCAAGCAGACTCATTCTATTTGATTGGGCCTTTACTAGAATTCTCTCCAACAATCAGTGGAAGCACAGTTCATAGGGGTACATGCAGCCCACCTTACATGTAAAAAAGATTTTAGGTTTATACCTTGCCTCATTCCAACAAGAATTTGAAACAGCCCATCAGGACTTATTTGGTGCAGGGTGATCAGTAAGTAGGAAAGAAACTCAGGGTATGGAAGTGAACAGGAAGCCCAGAGTGAGACAAGGACCCAAAATGCACAGGTGTTCTTGTTATAAGCGAGCCACACATTTGTCTGTGAGCCTCTTAGCAGCCACCACAAACTGGGAGAAACCATCAGTTATGCAATTTACGGTGTCTCTAAACTCAAAACAAGCCAGTAATTCAGGAAAAGCCCAGCTTTTCTCACAAAGGAGCCAAGAGTGACATGAGAGTGTGTGTGTGTAGATTGCTTCCTGGGCTGGTGGTGGGCTGCACGGGGCCTCTCCCAGCCCCTGCTCTGGGCCCACTTTTAATTGAGAGAGCACAAGAATGATAGGGCTGACCTAGGAGACTGCTTTGACCTGGGTGTAGAATTTTTAAGCCACAAGGAAAAGACTGCACAGGATCCAAATCGTCAAAGTCATGAAGGAAACAAAGCACATGTACACAAGCTTTCTCTACCCAATTAGGATGTGTTAGAATGAGGGGGCTCTTACTTTTAAATGAATTTTTCTCAATTTAACAGTACATGCATACCTCAGACAGATTGCAGGTTTGGTTCCAGACCACTGCAATAAAGTGAATATCTCAATAAAGCAAGTCACATGAACTTTTTGGTTTCCCAATGCATATAAAAGTTATTTTACACTACACTGTAGTCTATTAAGTGTGCAATACCTTTATGTCTAAAAAATAATGTAAATACCTTAATCTAAAAATATTTCATTGCTGAAAAATCCTAATGATTATCTAAGCCTTCAGCAAGTCATAATCTTTTTGCTGGTGGAGGGTCTTGCCTCAATGTTGATGGCTGCAGACAGATCAAGGTGGTGGTTTTTGAAGGGTGGAGTAGCTGTGGCAATTTCTTAAAATAAGACAACAATAAAGTTGGCCAGATTGATTGACTCTTACAAAAAATTTGTCTGTAGCATGAGATTCTGTTTGATAACATGTTACCCATAGGAGAACTTCTTTCAAGGTGGAGTCAATCCTCTCGAACCCTGCCGCTGCTTTGTCAACTAATTTTATGTAATATGTAAGTCCTTTCTTGTCATTTTAACAATATTCGTAGCATCTTCACCAGGAGTAGATTCCATCTCAAGAAATCACTGTCTTTGCTATTCCATAAGAAGCAACTCCTCATCTGTTCAAGTTTGATCATGAGATTGCAGCAATTCAGTCACATCTTCAGGCTCCACTTCTAATTCTAGTTCTCCTGCTATTTCCACCACATCTGCAGTTACTTCCTCTACTGAAGCCTTTAGCTCTTCAAAGTCATCCCTGAGGGCTGGAATCAACTTCTTCCAAACTCCTGTTAATGTTGATATCTTGACCTCCTCCCATGAATCATGAATATTCTTAAAGGCATCTAGAATGGTTAGTCCTTTCCAGAAGATTTTCAATTTACTTTGCCCAGACCCATCGGAGGAATCACTATCTATGACAGCAGTAGCCTTATAAAATATATATCCTAAATAATAAAATTTGAAAGTCAAAATTACTCCTTGACCCATGGGCTGCAGAATGGATGTTGTGTTAGCAGACATGAAAACAACATTAATCTCCTTGTATGTCTCTATCAGAGCTCTTGGGTGACTAGGTGCCTTATCAGAGCAGTTATATTTTGAAAGGAATCTTTTTTTTTTTCCTGAGCAGTAGATCTCAACAGTGGGCTTAAAATATTAAGTAAACCATGCTATAAAGAGACACGCTATTATCCAGGCTTTGTTGTTCCATTTAGAGAGCATAGGCAGAGTAGATTTAGCATAATTCTTAAGGGCCCTAGGATTTTCAGAATGGTGAATGAACATTGACTTTAACTTAAAGTCAACAGCTGCATTAGCTCCTAACAAGAGAGTCAGCCTTTCTGTCCTTTGAAGCTCTAAAGCCAGGTATTGCCTTCTCCTTTCTAGCTATAAAAGTCCTAGATGGCATCTTCTTCCAATATGTCTGTTGGGTCTGCACTGAAAATTTGTTGTTTACTGTAGCCACCTTCATCAATGATCTTAGCTGGATCTTCTGAGTAATTTGCTGCAGCTTCTCCATCAGCACTGGCTGCTTCACCTTGCACTTTAATGTTGTAGAGATGGCTTCTTTCCTTAAACCTTATGAACCAACCTGTGCTAGCTTCCAGCGTTTCTTCTGCAACTTCCTCATCTCTCTCAACCTTCATAGAATTGAAAAGAGTTAGGGCTTTTCTGTGGATTAGGCTTTGGCCTAAGGGAATGTGGCTGGTTGGATCTTGTATCCAGACCACTCAAACTTTCTCCATATCAGCAATATGGCTCTTTTTATCATTTGTGTATTCACTGAAGTAACACTTTTAACTTCCTTCAAAAACTTTTTTCTTTGCATTCATAACTTGGCTAACTGTTTGCCACATGCGGCCTAGCTTTTGGCCTATCTTGGCCTTGGATATGCCTTCCTCACTAAGCTTAATCATTTCTAGCTTTTGATTTAAAGCGAGAGACATGCGACTCTTCCATTCACTTGAACAATTAGAAGCCACTGTAGCGTTGTTAATTGGCCTAAGTTCAATATTGTTGTGTCTCAGGGAATAGGGAGGAACAGGAGAGAGGTGAGGAACAGCCGGTCGGTGGAGCAGTCAGAACACACACAACATTTATCGATTAAGTTTGCGGTCTTGTATGGGCATGATTTGTGGTGCCCCAAAACAATTACAATAGTAACATCAAAGATCACTGATCACAGGTAACCATAACAGATATAACAATAATGGAAAAGTTTGAAATATTGTGAGAATTACCAAAGTGTGACACAGAGACATGAAGTGAGCACATACTGTTGGAATAATAGTGCAACAGACTTGCCTGATGCAGGGTTGCCACAAACCTTCAATTTGTAAAAAACAAAACAAAACAAAAAAACACACAGTATCTGTGAGGCACAATAAAAAGAAGAAACAAGGTATGCCTATAATACAGTTCAGTGGAGAACATCTTAAAAATCTTCAAAAAGAAGAAAAAATCAGTCATATTCTGCTGGCCCTAGGTAACCACAGATAACACATGCATGCCTTCCCGTGTTGTGCTGTGTTTGTGCCACATCGAGATCACTACCACATACCCATTTGGCACACTGCTTCTTACTTTTTGCTAACATCATACCTTTCATCATGTTGTTCCAAATGCTTCTTAACTGCAATTCTTAGTGGTTGCTTGATACTCTACGGAGGGGATGCATTGCTGTTTATTTATCCACTTCTGTGTTGTTGGGCATTTAGATGGTTTTAAATACTTTTGCTGTCAGAAAGACTGTTCTGATAAACATCTTTGTGCATAAAGCAGTTTCTATAGTTCCCATTATGTCTTTAGGATGGATTCCCAGAAATGGAATTACTGGGTCAAAAGTTGAGCACATTTTTCAAAGGTTCCTGAGACATATTGCCAAATTGCTCTCCAAAAGGTTTGTAGCAATTTAAATGATCAGAAGTAGCATTTGAGTCCAGTTTCTTCTAACCAGTGTTGAGTACTCATTAAAAAAAAGTCATTATTACTATGATAAACAAACAAATGTTGTGTTATTGTTGGTTTGGGGTCTTATTGTTCAATGTTTGAGAGAGGCAAATTTGGAGAATCCAAAGAAACACAGCAGAAATTAAATTTAAGGGCTACATTAACCTAGCATTTTAGATTGGAAGGTTTCTAAAGAGGTTACAGTATATTAATGGATGATAAGTGGATACTTAAGAGAAAGCATATTTGGAGAACTTAGAAATAATACCTACTGGAGACTGTATCCTCTCTCAAAATCCTAGTGCCATCTGCACTGCATGAGTCTGATACTTTGTAGATGCCTTATAAATATGTATTGAAGCAAATGATCAACATTCTCGTTATGTTTTGCAGTTTTTCAAAGCATGTTTCACATTGAGAATCTCATTTAACTGACAAGGTAACTAAGGCGTGGATTTAGTGACCTGCCTGGACACAGACACATGTAGAAAATGGTCCAGCCAGGAGAAGAACTGAACTGTCTGGCTGGGAGGACGGTATGCTCCCAAGGATTCTGACGCTTGTTTGGTCTGAATCACGATCACAGTGGCTGGCTTCTCCATGACACTGACTGCCATTTCCTCGAAAGTGGGGCAGAATGAAGCCCCAGTGGGCAGTGTAGCCATTCTTCCCAGCTGCCAGCGTCATTCCTGCATTTCAACGATGCCCCTCATGCAAGAAGACCCCTTAGCAGCAAAATCTATCTAATGTGGTGCATTAGAGCAAAAGACCTTGCATTAGTTTTCTGTGGCTGTGGTAATAAATTACCACAAACTGGGGGATTTAAAATAACAGATATTTATTTGTTCACAGTTTTGGAGCCCAGAAGTCTGAAATTGAACTCCTTCTGGAGGAATTCATTCTTTGCCTCCTCTAGCTTCTGGTGGCTGCTGGCATTCCTTGGCTTGTGGCTGCATCACTCCAATCTCTGCCTCCCTGGTCACACAGTCTTCTCCTCTTCTGTCTGTCTCAAATATCCTTCTGCTTTTCTCTTCTAAGGACATTTGTCATTCGATTTAGGGCCCACTCAGAATATCCAGGACTATCTCATGTCAAAATCCTTAACTTAATCACACCTGCATAGACCCCGTTACCAAATAAGGTCACAGAGATTCCAGAGATTTGACAGGGATATGTTTACAGGGTGGGGGGGAATTTTTCTGCCTACCATAGATGCTGAAGTTCATTGCTGATTACATGAGTTTAATGTCTGTGAAAACTCCCTCATGGTACTTGTTCCATGGTGGCACTCAGATGGTACCAGCTACTGTGGAAACAACTTTCCATTTTGTGTTTACAACATGGCTTAGAGAAAAAGTGTTTACTTAGGGCCATTAGACTGAATTCCAAGGTCTGACATCGGTTTTCCCATGACTTGGGCAGTGGCTTCTCTGAACCTCTATTTGCAGGACCCTAGAATGGGTACACAGACACTCGCCTTGTTGCATTTCCAGGGATTAGGTGGGTGTCCAGTGGAATGACAAGAGACAGTGTTTGTGAGTGGGAGAAGTTCAGTAGGATTTTGACTATTACATCAGGAGTCCACAAGGTGGGAGGTGTGTTTCGGGGGCATGCACCAAGGGAAGCTGGGCATTGCTAAGAGTTATTCAGAGAACAGAATCCAAATTGGTGGCTTTCCACAACTGCTGGGAGTCTGAGATAGATTCAATTGGGAAAACTAGGTTAGTGCCAGGAAAAGTCCATTACTCTGTAAAAGCGGCCACTCGTCCCTAATAATAAATAAACCCAACATTGGGATATTAAAACAATTCGTTCTCAGCATCAGAAAAGAGGTCGTGTGTGTGTGTGTGTGTGTGTGTGTGTGTGTGTGTTTAATATCCCATCCAGCCCCCACCCCCAGGAACTCTAAGATTGAACAAAATCCTACTTACGTGTTAGGGATTTAATATAGCGTCAGGCTCCTCTAGGTGCAATAAAATACCAAGTTAAGAGTATTAATTCCTCACAACCCTGATGGGGCCCAGCTGTGCACACGCACGGAAGGTGTGAGGGTGCGCGCGGCGGGCACAGGTGCTGACGGGGCTGTTCCCCCTCGGAGCGCGTGGGCCGGGGGCACAGCTGTTTCTCGAATCCTCCGCCACTCGCTTAAAAACCTCTATGAAGTTGTACTGCCTCTGGGCACAATTAAAAGCTGTATACTACGTTTCATCAGGTAGTGTTAGAAATTTAGGCTGAGCCAAAAAAGAAACGGGAGAAGGTGGGAGGGAGGGAGGAAGGGCTCCCTCATTCAGGCGGCCCTCACCTCCTTACCCTGGCCATTGAAACGACAAACCTTCCACGCACCGCACAAAATCCCCCACATCAAGAACCCGGAGGCTGATCATGGAAAAGGCGTGACAAAGCAGGACGTTTCTTTTTTTTTTCTTTCTCTTTCTGTTTCTTTCTTTCTTTCCTTCCTTCCCTCCCTCTCTCCCTCTGTTTCCTCTAACTCTCCTTCCTTCCTTAGTGGTCAGGCCTGTCTGCAGGAAAAGCCATCAGCTAGGATAACTCAGATAAAATGGGCAAGCCAAAGCCAAATGGTGAAGGGCCCAGATTCAGTTCTCCTTTTAGGGAGAGAGGCCAGAACACCTTGCCCATTTTTGCCCTGAGAAGTGAGCTCGGGTCACCTCCACTCACCGCATGGAGGCACGCGGGCTGGCTTGGCTCATTGCTGTGGCAACTCAATGAGGGACATCTTCATGTGCCCATGTTACAGAAGCAGCAGCTGAGGCCTGTCGTCCTGGGGACTGTGGTGGCCACCGGCAACTGTCCGGTGTCAGAGGCCGTGACTGAACCCTTTGCATGGCCTCTCTGTCCACGTGGTTATTGCCTCAGACTTTCAGATTCAAGCTGCCCTTTTTCTTCCTCTCTTTTGAACAATATGAACAAAACATAAGGGTGGGCATTCTCACCTTTCTGAAGTTCCTGCCCTCCAAGCGGAAAAGGGTTGGTCTTGTAATTTCTTATCTGTGCCTGGACAGTGTTTGAAGCCGGATTTTCTGCTGTATGGGAAAGAAGCAGGTGTGTGGGACAGCGATGGAGTGCCGGTTAGTGAGAGGGAGGACTCTGCTGATCCGTCCCCGACAGCCAGGCCAGCACCAGGGATATAAGGCATGGTGGCTGTGGCCTCGGTGGGGTCAGAGGAGCCGACAACCAGGATCTGAGTTTAAGTGTCCTCCTAGGATTAGCCAGGCAGGTGTGGCCAGGCCCATAAAATACTATAAAGCTTAGCATCTTATCCTCTAAAAATGTTGCAGATGCATCCTCCACCCTCTGCCCCACTCAGGGATGGAAATGAGGGCAGCAGGGAGTGAAACTAACATTTGTTGGAATTCTTTCTTCCAGTTTGCCAGGCACTGTTCTAGGCTGATTCATATACCAGTTCATGAATGCTCATAGTAGCACTGGGACTGAGTAAATTCTTGTCCTGATATAACGGTTAAGGACATTGAGGCCCAGGGGAGTTTAGCAACTTGTCCATGGTTACATCTAACAGGCCGATAGAGCCAGCGATCAAAACAGTTTGACCCCAACACTCCCAGGCTTTCTTCCTAGTGTACTTCTTACCCATAGCTGACTACAATCTGGACCTTTTGCCTCTCAGCTGTAGGCGTATGAAATAATGTGAGTGGGGTGAAATAATGCCATTTAAAAGCAGGCACATTATAAAGAATTATGTCAACCTGATTTCCTGAACCCGGGAAAATTCATATCCCTGTGCCATCCGATTAGTGAATCAAGTGAAACTGATTGATATACGGCAACAATGGTTAAGAAACAAGCAGGATTGACGGAGGTTTGATTAAACCGATACCCTGGGTCTCCCGCTGTATCAAATCACAGGCGAATTGGTACCATTAGGATAAATTACTACAAGAGGCACTGCAAAGCCAAGCTAAATAAACTCTGCCTTCTCGAGCCCCGTGATTGTCTTATTAAATAATTTCTTTGCCTCTTAAGTGTGGACTTGGAGCACTCGTGCTCTGAAAGCCCTCCTGATTAACTATAGCCTTGGCCTCAAGTTGATTTTATAAACTTCGGATGGTGCCCCAGAGGGCGAAGCTTCCTATTGTCAATTCTGCCTGTTGCTATAGATACCGAACTCCACAATCAGTAATTAGAGCGTGCCCCCTGCCCCAGGACTGGCCAAACAGTGTGGAGCGCTCAGCAAATGGCCTTAAAAGCATCCGCGCTGGCATGGAAATGCATCTCCAATGGTGATGGGGTTTGTTTTATTCATGGACTTTTTGAAAAAAAAAAATCATTGGTTTATTGGAAACCGTAGCAAAATAAAAGTAATTGTTATGCCTTTTAAAACACAAGTGAGTTTCCTTATCACATGTTAAGGGGGAGGAAGGCAGGGCAGGAGTGTGATGCAGCACAAAGACGGCTTTGTCTGATCTGCCACATAATGGATGGAGTTCGTTCTTACTCAGATTCCGTGTCTTTCATATTATACCCAAAGTATATTGCACAGCCCTCCCCCAGCCCTGGAAAGAAATGCCTTTATTTGTAAGTGAGACTTCTTATGGAAGGATGAATACGTTAAGGGGGATTGTTGGTGGCGAGAAAGGAAGGGTGATGGCTTGGGTTTACATTGCTTAGCGGAGCAAAACAGATGTGAAACATTTGTGTCTTAAAGCATTTTGGTCAAGAGAAAACTGAATTGGTTAGAAAGTGTGCAATTTTGCAGGTGTTATAAAAATATAAAGCAATGAGTCCGTATTCTGTTCCCTAAAGGAGATGAGGGATGAAAATGAAGGTTTGGAAAGACACTTGGCTGGACACTTACATATTTTAATTTGAGGTGGCATTACTGTCCTCATTTTAAGGTGGAAGAAACCAAGCTCTGAGAGAGTTAATGATTTTCCCTAAATCTCCCAGTCTTTGTTACACAACTGGGATTATAATCCAGGCCTGTCTGACTCCAAAACCTATTTTCCCATCTTTTTATGGGGGGGGGAAAGACTTTCTCCAAAGTATATGGTGATCGTGCTAGAGACTGCCCACAACTCCATCCATAAATCCTGGAATTCAGAATGATGCATATTTATTTTAAGATCATCTTAAAATTTCCTTATAAATGTACATTACAGCCATGATCTGCCAGGCCAAGAGATCTACTGACATTTCTAAAGCATGTTGATTGTATTTTTGATTCTTTAAAGCCTCCTTAATTGCCTTGTTGATTTCAAACACCCTGAGAACACTTCCTAAATGCTCATAGCATCCAATAGCTTGGGAAAATAAATGGTTTATAAGGATGATTTGGGACATGCAAAATAAGCCTTTGAAGAGAGCGCATTATCTAAAGCCTGACGTGGTAACAGCTAGGTAATTCCACCATCTTTCACTTGGCATTTTTATGGGATCCAGAACGCCCAGCCTTAGATTATGTATATTTCAACTCCTGTATCCAAGTGCTGGGAGTTCTGACTTTGACTGGAATTGAATCCATCTGTGTGGCAAATGTAGCTCGACCCTCGGGCAGAAGACCTTTCTCCCATCCTCCCAAAGAGACAAGTTCTGGGCAATAACTCTAGAGTATCTCTCTTGGGCACAGGCAAAAATGATGTCCACAATTCGGGCAGTTCATGGACTTAACGCTAGCTTAGAAGGGAGGTCCAGGAAAACTATCGTGTCTATCCTTCTAAGAGCAGAGGGGCAATCAGCCAACTTGATGTTGTTATTCTTATTGATAATAGCACTAATAAGCACTTTAAACACAGCTTTGTGTTTAATTCTTATCATAACCTTCTGAGGTAGGTAGTATTCTCTTTGTATTATAGGTTTCTTTTTTATTTTTCAAATGTTTACTGAGTTTTCCTACACAGAACCAGGCACCAAAGAAACCGAAGGGCAGAAACGTTAAGGAATTTGCCCAGAACAGTGGTTCTCAAAAGGGGCAGATTTTGCACTCAGTGTGGCATTTGGTAATGGGAGAGGGTGCTGCCAATGTCGGTGGGTAGAGGCCAAGGATACTGCTAAGCATGCTACAATGCACAGGACAGCCACCCATAACACAGAATTTGCCGCCCCAAATATCAACAGTGCTGAGGTTGAGAAACTCTGACCTGGAGTAACATAATGTTGGGATTTAAACATGGGTCTGTTAGCCTTCAGAGCCCCCTGTTCTAAGTTGCAATATGATGGTGTTGCTTTGGGCAAACAGTATTTTGGACGAAGCTTTTTATTTCACCACATTGAAATGATCAAAAACTATTATCAAAGGTTTAGTTTCTTTACTGTCCATTTTCCCCACAAGATTATCATCTCTGAATGCAAGAATCCTGCTGGTGTGGTGTTTTTAGTGTGGCTCTAGCATCTCTTTCAGTACATGCACGCAGTAGGTGCTTAGTAAGTGTTTATTGAATGAATAGATAAAGGTGTATGAAATTAACGCTCTTCCTTTGTCAAGTGATAAATATTGTGGGGAGATCACATAAATGTGCCCTGGGATTTCAGAGAAGAAGGGGCTTTTTTCCAGCTCGGGGGTGGAGGTGAGTGGTCATTCTGGATGGTGTGATGGCGAAAGAGGAACTGAGTTGAGGGGTGGAATCAAGTAGACCTTGGGCTATGGGGCCGAGGGAGGACAGAATGAGGGAAGCAGAGGCGAGAAGGACAAGCACGTCGTCACCATGAGTGATTTAGCTTTGGGAGCTGGACATAGGAACGATTGTGGTGCAGGATAGGCTGGAAAGCAGAGTTGGGGGATCAGTGGTGGATCCTGAAAGTCAGACTAAGGGACCTGGACTCCATCCTGTAGGACGTGCAAAGCCCTGGGAGGTGTTGGAACAGGAAATTGTGCTCCAGGCTGTGTTCTGAGGAGGTAAATACAGCCTCTGTAAAAGAGAGGAATCTAGGGGCAGGGAGCCATTTGTATATTGTCATTGTCTAGAGAAGGAAGACACAAAGTAGGCATCTGGCTTACGTGGCACTTTTTATTTTAACTTAGATTTTTTTTTAACTTAAGATTTTAAAAAATATATATAATTTAAATATTTATTTTTGAATAGGTAATACCTTTACATAGTTCAAAATCAAAGGTAGAAGATAGAAAACAGGGTGTGTGTATGTATGTATATGTATTGATGTATATATGTGTATAGATAAAATCCTTGTTTACACACACATTTTTCTTTATGTGTTTTAACATCTCCCTCTACCCCTTTCCCTTAGCACTCAGTTCCTCTCCTGAGCCAATGTTATCATTTCCTTGTGCATCCTTCTAGACATTTTTATGCATTTGCCAGACAATATGTTCATATGTTCTTTTACCCCCCCTTCACTATGCTGTAGACACCTTGCTCTTGACAATATATCTCAAAGATGGTTCCAAATCATCATATAAATGATTTCTTCATTTTTTAACAACTGCTAGGTATTACACTGTGTGGATGTTTCATAATTCATTGAACCAATTCCCTATTGATAGACATTTGGGGTGTTCCCAGCCTTTTGCTATTGCAAATTGTGCTGCAATGTGTAACCTTGCACCAACATCACTTCCCCATGCATGAGTGTATTTGCAGGATTGAGTCCTAGAAGTAGCAGCATTGGCTCAGAGAGGATGCACTTCGGTCATTTTCATAGATATTGCCAAATTGCCCTCCATTTAGTGGGATTTACATTCCCACTAAGCAACGTACAACAGTTGGGTTGGCCCCTCCTGAATATATGCTTTGTAGCTGGGTGTAGGGGTAAACTTAGAGTACATGGGGATGGGGAACTGCGAGAGACCTCAAAATGTTCTTCAAGGAGAAATATTTTGGCAGGACCACAGAAGCTGGACTGCAAGAAGGAGAAGATTGGATTCAGGGCAGCAAATTAGAACATCTTGCAGTTAGCCCAGGTAACAGTATATAAGGGCCTGGGCTGGTAGAGAAACAAGAGACAGAAAAGGCACTGGAGAGACTTATCATTGAGTAGTGACTGGATGTGAGGAATGTGGCAGGGGAGGTGCTGGTGATTATTTCGGCACCCCTGATGCCATCATCCAACAGGGATCAGGGGAGGAAGAAATTTAGGAAGACAACCTCGGTTTTGACTTGATGAAGACACCCCCCGCCCAGAATCATTTGAGCAGGATCTCAGTGTTCTTTATGGCAACTCCACTTTTTCCTGATTCTACCCAGAAATCTTTCCCGTCACTCCCAATCCATGTGGGTTTGGACAAACACCTAATTTTGTTAATCCAAGATCTCCAAATAGCCAAAAGAATTTTATAAAGATAGGCTTTTGAAGCTTAAAAAAAAGTCTTTTTAATACTTCCAGCAACCCCGTAAAGTCATTTTTCTCCCCGTTACAAGTAAGAAACCAAGGCTCCAAGAGGTTAAATAGCTTGGCCAAGGTCACACAGCTATTAAGCAGTGGTACCAAGACTGGGATCCAGGTTAACTTTAAATCCTGAGCTGTATGACTTGTTGACTTAAGTAGCACATTCAGTGGGACAGAGGGGTCTGGGCATTTATTTCCAAAAGGCTGATTTCACTTGACTGGGGAATTCCAACCTTTTAACAGCATCCTATTTATTTCGAAAGTGTTGGGACGAATTTGCCAAATTTTGAAAAGTGCATTTGTGGGCCAGTAGGATTCAATTTGAAGTCAGAAATAACAGAGCCGAGCGTGGAGGCCAGGTCTCCTTACATATTTTAGTTCACAATGGAACTGGCAAAAGCCTCCAAGCGTGAAGGTTGTGATTCAATTGCCCAAGCAGTAAGGCCTGACTAGTGTCACGATCCCACAACCCTCACAATGGCACCATTGTTACCCAGCATGAAGGGAGCTGAGGCGTCACCAAAGGGGGCCGAGTGTCCCTTCTCTGGGTTAGAAATGTTGTTTTCCATTCGCTGGTAAACAACAGTCCAAGTTCATTGTCCTGACAAAGAACTCTGTTTCTTCTTTTATGCTGAGAGTTTGCAAGTTAGGATCTTGATAGAAATGCTTCTGAACAGTGGTGGTTATAAAATGTTGCCTAGTATATCTCAACAGGGACTGTTCTAGCATCTAGCCTTCAACAGTATCAAGACAAGTCTAATAGAAGGCAGGGAGAAATAAGCTTGCAAAATCTCCAGTGTGAAATAGAGATTTAATTTCAGTGTGGTTCCCAATGTTAAAGGATTTTATAAATGAGGGATGCACACTTTCTGGTGTGTTGGTTATGCACATAGGCACAGACTTCTTAACGCCTTAAAATTCCATCAATGTGTAGTCTATCTCATGTGGAACAATCTTGATATATCAAAAACAGGAGAAAACCACTTAAAGTGAGTAAAAAACTTTTTAAATAATCATAAAGTGAGGGTAGGATTGTGTTTTAAAAGCTGCATATATTAGGTTCAGACTGTAGAAAATGGCAATGTATTTTTAAAGACTGCTATATTTATGCTTAAATAATTAGGATGACCTGCACCTGGTAAATTTTTCAGGGACATTCCAAAGCTTTCATTGAAAATAAATTCTTAAATGAAATTCATTTTGCATCCATTGCATCCCAACATTCTTTTATGGGATTGCTTTCTGTGCTTACTATTTATTAAAATCTAAAGCCATTAATAAATAAATAAATAAATAGTTCAATCAATGAATTAAATTGTCTAGCTCTTTCAAAGACAGTCTGGCCCTCAAAGAGCTTACCGGCCAGTTGACAGAGAAGGATGGCATGGGTCACGTTGGTGATGAGCAGGGCTGGGTGTCAGGCCATCTGAGTGAACTGTGTGTGTCACTGCTCACTGGCCGAGTCATCTCTGGCAGGTCACTTTGCCTCTTTAAGTCTCAGAGTCCTCATCTGCCAAATAAAGATAATATAAAGCAGCTAATATTTATGGAGCTCTTATTCTGTATTAGCATTTTCCATGAATGAATTGATACATTTCTCAGAATAACCCTGTAATGTTGTCATATTTAATCCCATCCCCATTTTACAGAAGAGGCACAGAAGGGAAGTTGTCCAAGGTCACGGTCACAGGTTGGTGGACTCAGGAGTTCAAACCCAGAGTGTCTGATTCCAGAACCTGTACTCTCAACTCCTCCTCCAGTAGAACATACAACAGAGGGACTAAATGAAATAATTTGCATAAAGTTCTTGGTACAGTGTCTGCCACTTAGACCTCAAAAGATATTATTTCCATTGAATAATTAAATATGGAATAATATATAACACTGTGGTAAATACTACTAATAAATAAGTGCACTCATGTTATAGGTACAGAAGAGTGTGCGAAGTACTGCTCAGGTCTGGAAGAGGGTGGGGTCAGGTCTATATGACAAGCAGCGTCAGTAAAGTCTTCATAGAGAAGATGTCCTTTTTGAGCTGTGTCTTGAGACCCAAAGATCAGGACCCAAAGACTGCAGAAACAAGTGTGTATCACATCCTGGTGCTCTCACAGTGCTCAGAACACTCAGGGGACATTGACACTGTCCTCACAGAGTTTATACTTCAATGGCAGATCATGTAGGAAGCCAAGAACAGATTAACCCAGGGCAACAAGAAACAATGACCAGTTAGACCCTAAAGAAGTTCTCCAGGATTAGTGCTCTTCCAAACTGGACTCGTAATCACCATGCTGTGGATGCAGAGTCTTTATGTTGCTGGGGTGTGATCAAGACCATATGCTCCCTGGCAGTTCTTACGAATTTCCATGCGTTCCATGCAGTGAAGAGCTACTGCTGGTGTGTTGGCCAAGAGAACTTGTTGCCCTTGAAACAGAAAAGGGGGAAAATGGCTGCGTGCCAGCCAAAGAGACCATGGCATTCCCTGCCATAAATGAAACTACTGAGATGTGTAGGATATGGTAAAAAGAACATTTATGTAATCCTTTTTTGGATGAAGTTATATCATAACCAGAGCACACAATGGCCAGCAGCCTTATTTTTCTGTTTGATTTCACTCCTGAGACATGGACTTCGGATGAGAGTTGGACAGACTCCATACCTCTCCTCCCTCCCAGGTCTTCCCCCCAAGCGGGGATGACATCTACCCTGCAAATAACAAGGCGGGTGATTCAGGCACACTGCAGCTGGTCTCTCCCTTCCTCCAGGTCCATCTGTGAGAGCGAGACACACACCAGCAAAAGCAGCAGCCGTCCCCCTATGAGGTGTGGATCCTTGAGTAAGAGGTGTGCTAGGGAAGAAATTAGCTTGTAAATGAGGAAACAAAGAGCCTCGAAAAGAGGAGGCTTCGAGTGTTTCAGAACTTAGTCTCCCAACTCGGAGGAAAAAAATTAAATGTTGTTTGTGTGATTTTACAGAAATTTGATAGGCCAAATACTCTTATGCAATTTATGAAATTTTAAAAAATATCTCTGAATGTCACAATCCCAGAAAAGTCTTGAGTTGAGTACAAGAGGGGACACCCAGAAGCCCATAAATCAACTTTTGAATGAGGGTGTATTAAATAATAACCTTGTCATATTTAAAGTCACACTGGAAAGATATATTGAGGTTTTGCTCCTTCCGTGGTCTTGGCATCAGTGAATTAACTTAGGGAGTCTCAACTTTTCAAAAACAGGGCATGGGCATCAGGCTGCAGGATCTCCTTTTGTTCTCCTACCCAACACTTGCAGAAACACACACACACACGCTCCCGCATCCTGTATTTCGAAAGCAATCATATTGTAAATCATTGCCAATGGAACTTCAGTTGGCTCTATAAATTGCATTTTTTTTTTTATAAAAAAGCAGCGTGGTAAAGTTGGAAGAATGTACATAGGCTTTGGTTTCAGGCAGGATTATGTGAGGTCCCAGCATGGGGACTTCTAGCTGATGGGGCCTGCTGCCTCCTTGAAGAGCTATTCATGAGAGACAATCTAAATAAAGCCACAGTAGGTGTTAAATAAATGATATTTCATTATTAAAATAATAGTATTTATTCAGGACAGCTACTTGCCACATTTCAGATGAGTTGGAGATAGGGTGGGGTCTTTTCAGGAATGTTCTGAGTCTGTTTGTAGGTCTCATTAGCAGCACCCTGCCCATTTGTCCTCTGTATAGTTTCTCTGTCTCTCTCTTTCCCCCTCAAACATTCCTTTTCTCTTTAAAAAAAGAATAAGTACTTTAGGACCTTGCTAAGTTATTACTTATATTGTCATTTAAAAAAAAAGAAACTTTGGAAAGAGGCTCTGGCATGCTTTAAAAAAGTTAAGCACACTCAAGCCTCTTTAATTCCAAATTCAGTTTTGAATATGCTTGTTGTACCGATGTCAATGGCTTTCCAAAAGAGAGTGTCCCAATTATTTAGGTGGCCAAGAGAAACAGCTTTAATTCTTTATCACATAAATATGCTTCAAACCACGATTTAAAGCAGATGGACTGAGAACTGGCTTAGTGGTGGGGCTTCCTGGCTGAGTCCGAGTTTCGCCTCCTCGGTCTTGCCTGGGTCTGTTCTGCTGCTTGGATCTTACCAGGCCTGGCAGGCACACAGCTCTGCGAGATTTTCCTTCTGGCTTTGCATGAAGCTTTTGAAAAGAAACCGCATACATTCGAGTGACCTTTCTAGGGTCATTTCTGGTTTCTTAGTCTTACATAAAGCCCCTGCTAATTTAGCGGTGGTGTGCACCCGAGTATATTTTCTTTTTAACAACTTTATTTATGTAATTAAGTGAGTGAAGTCATACATTTTATTGATCTAATGAAATGCATTTCATGGTTTCCACCGCCCTTCATCTTCTGACCTTGCCCTTCAGATCACAGCCCTTGGCTTTTGCCACTTGACAACCTTCCACCTTTCCAAATTTGAGGTCCCCCCCAAATTAACAGGGGACCCCAAACATCTGCTTCTTGAATGGGAGCAAAGATTGCCATTGACATTGAACCAGGACACTAGCTCACATGGTGGGAGGGAGAAGAAATCCCTAATAAGAAGGGATATGGTTTCTAACAATAAGGTATAGAACAGGTGGTTCTCATTTTAGTATATGTAAACTTTAGCTCCTTAAATATGCCTTTTTTCCCCTCCATCCTATTTTTTTTATTATTTTAATGGAGTGTGAGGTGCAGTCTTTTTGATGGTGTGGAATGTGGCTTATAAAAGCTAAGCACTGCTATATATTTCTACTGTCCTTGCCTGTGGCCCGTGCTGGGGAGTTGTATATTGTATCAGTAATTTTAAAAGCCAGCAAGTGTTCTACCAGTTCATGAAGTTTTCCTAACGGTAGCTGGTCAAACATATTACTTAACTAGGCGTATAGAATTGGGGTGACACATGGAAAGTAAGGAAGTGGCATTGCCCGATCCTTAACAAATGTTTTTCTTTCCAAAGCCTTGACAAGGCTTCAGGCAAGTCCTCAAGAAGAAAAGTTTTAGGAGCAGATATGTGAGCCGGGGTCTTATGCCAAACTGTCTAAGCAAGCCTGAAGGAAGAGTTTGTTCCGTCCTGCTACAGAGCCACAGAGATTTGGTTGTTACGATGACAGAAGGACCTGTGTTTTTAAGAAGGCATAGGCTGATCCAGTGAGGCCCTATTTTGCCATTTTCAGCAGAGGGAATAATTGGAATTTTCTTATAGAGAAAAAAAGAAGAAATCTAATATGTTTTAAGTACCTATTGAGTGTGGTAGACTTTATATAAATGCACGCGTGTGCGCACACACACACACACACACACACAAATATACACACATTTAGGTCTTTATTTCCTCACAAAGACCGTATTCTCATTGACATTTCACGAAAGAAATTGGGGCTCAGAGAAGTGAAGTAACTCAGCTAAGTCCACACAGTACTTAGCCAGGGCACTCAGGATTCCAACCCAGGGATGGCTCCACTTACCTGATTCTGCTTTTCATTTTATGTGTATGTCCTAATCGGTCTCTGTCAGGGGCAGCTTGGAAAGTGGAAAGCAGTTGTATTCCCACCGGAAGTTACTCTGTAGCAAGTAGATTGAATAAGAAGTTCAAAACAGGGCCTGTGTGTGTGTGTAGACACAGCTACACACATTTGAAAATTAGGATGATTTGAAATTGAAATGAGGACTTACATGGTCTGTTGGATTTATTTTTTTCTCTTATAAATAAAAAAATACATACAAGTTATACATGAACATGGTTTGAAAATTCAAGCCACACTAAAGAGAAAAATGAATTTCCTTCTTCTCGGGAAAATTTTCCTTCTTGTGCCTCAAAAATTCACAGTGTTCACAGTGTATTGTTAACCTTGCTAGAAAAAAAGAAGTGCATTTATATTTATATGTGTGGGTTTACCTTTGAATTTACATGTATGGCCTCAATTTATATACATTGCTCTATACCTTTCATTTTCTCTTAATTTTATAAATTAAGTTTCTTTCAATTTCTATCTCTTTAATTCTTTTAAAAGACTGCATAGTATCCCATTGTGTGTCTGTACTATCATTTATTTATCCAATCATATATTAAAGGGTATTTAGGTTATTTCTGATCTTTACCTATCATAAGCTGCACTTCAGTAAATATCCGTCAATATTTACCTTGACCTACTTTGTCATATACAGCAAAAGATAAAGCAAATTCCTAGAAGTCCAACTTCTGGATTAATAAGATGTGCTTCAAATTTTTGATAGATACTTCAAAATTGACCTCCCAAAATGTTTTCATACACTCACCAAATTTAAGTATCTATATCTGACATATATGCTGATTTGGCCATGGAAATGGCCAACAAAAGTACAAAAACATACCCAACCTCGTTCATAATTACAAAGTGAAATCAAAAAATAATGGTGACTTTTTTTTACATGACTGATTGCTATATTATGTTTAAAAGCAAGTGTTCTACCAGTTCATGAAGTTTACCTAATGGTAGCCGGTCAAACATATTACTTATTATGTTAGGAAAACTTTATGAACTGGTAGAACACTTGCTTTTAAACATAATATAGCAATCAGTCATGTAAAAAAAAGTCACCATTATTTTTTGATTTCACTTTGTAATTATGAACGAGGTTGGGTATGTTTTTGTACTTTTGTTGGCCATTTGCATGTCTTCTTTTCTGAACTGCCATTCCATCTTCTTGGTCCTGCTTTCTATTAATGTTCGATTGTTCTTATTTATTGGTGAGAGCTCTGGGCAAATTAAGGAAATAATCACCATTGTCCAATGGCCATCTGTTGTAAATATGTTTCTGTTTGTCACTTGTTTGCAACTTTGTAATATTTACTTTCCATGCAGCGCTTTTAATTTTAAGTGTTCAAATATATTTTGACTATACAGTAAGTTTGGGGGAATGCCATTTAAATCTTGTATTTTCAAAAGCAATTCAGTATCTGACTGCCTACTTTGCCTAAACAAGAAATATTTGTACCTAGTGTCCAGGTGAGCGTCAGGAAAGCCACGACACCAATGCTACTTCTTACTCACATTTTTGTGAAATTATCACCAAAAGGAAAAGCAACAGGAACAAAAGGCCAGCAAAGGAAAGATGACCTTCTGCCCCCGTGACTGGCGGTCAAAGTGTGGACTCCAAAGACAGGCCGGAGACCAAGTCCTCACTTAGTCCCTTCTAGTGGTGTGACTTGCGGCAGGTGACTCACTGCAGCTGAGGCTCAGCTTCCTGATATACAGTAGGAGTAGTGGTGTCCCTGGAAGCAAACAGTTCCACAGGCACATTCCAGCAACTCCTTGGCATTTCCAGAATATGTGTAATGATATTTCTCATATGTAATATGAAGTTATATATGTAAACTGTAAAAACCACAAGAGAGATTAAATAAATCAGTTCATCTAATTAATCCTTCCCCCATCTTAAAGAGAATAGGAGGGTAAATAGAGCTCTGAGGTGGGGGAGGACGATAGAGTAGGGGCTATTGTGATATTTATTACCATAAACTGCCAAGGGTTAGTTGCCATTCTCCATCTACCAGCTAATTCCAATTTCATTAATAGGAATATCGTCAAGCTTCAGTAAGGAAATTCCTCGCATTTTATGGACATCTGTGGCAGGCACATGCAACGTCTAATGCTTCCCTCCTAATAATGTGGCACTTGGATTCTGCATCCCATAGCATTAATTCCTACGGCCTATATTTCCTCTCTAGGCCTAATAAAAATCACCATACTTCCTTTTAGAAGAAAATGAGAATATCAAATTGAGCATGAGCTAAGGAGCTCGACAATCTCGGTAAGACTTATATTGAAAGAAAATTCATATGTGTTGGCCTTAAATTAATAGGAGTTTTATTTTAATTCGGTCATATCATAGCTGATAACTTAGAGACATTTTGGTAATTCAGCATTTACAGATAGAATTCACTTAAGAATGCTCTAGAATGTCAGAAAGTTTAGGTCTCTCTTCAGGTTGTTTCCTTTCCCTCACTCGGAGGGACATGTTGGACCCCGTGACATTATCCTAAGGCAACATTGTGGAATTTTTAGAAAGCCCTAGTCTGTCAGCTGTGTGTTTTGAACATTTTCACCTTTGCCTCAGAATTGCCGTAATTGAAAAAGAGTGTCAGTGTTTTGGGAAAGAAATGGGCTGGTTCTCTTCTTTTCTCCTCCCTCCCCCTCCCCCTCCCCTCCCTCCTCCCTCCTCCCCATGCTTCCTCCCCTCCCCATTCCTCCTCCCCTCCCTCCCCATCCCTTCTCCCCTTCTCTTCCCCCTCCCTCCTCCCCCTCTCCCTGCCCCTCCTCTCTCCCTCCCCCTCCTCCTCCTTTCCCCTCCTCTTCCTCCTCCCTACTCCCCTTCCCCCCTCCTCCCCCCTCCTCCTAACATCCTTAATGACTTCCAGGTGTGCCTGCTGGGTCACACTCCTGGCCCCCATCCTGGGGAGGCTGGGTCTGTGCCTCCACAAACACAAGACCAAAGTTGGGAGGTGGAGGACTCAAGTACAAGGGAAAAAAAAACTTTGAAGTTTAGAGGATGAAATTGGTAAAAAAAATAATTCTAGATGAAGACAGACCCGTTTACATTCCAAGAAAGGAAAATGTTTTACACAAACTCTTTCCCTGGACCCTGTGGGTTCTTGTTAATACCTTTCAACCTTGTGATTGAAAGCCCAAGGCTTGTGATCCACGGCAGGGGCCACAGCCAGAAATAATTCCCCGAGAATACTGCATGTGCCTTCAAGTGGTCCTCGATTGTTTTTCTTGGATGCCCCACTTTCCAAAGGCCAGAAATTGTTTCACGGAATCATTACAGTTTGGGAAGGTTTTATGTTCTCAGAGCAAGGTGCTATACTCATAGGAAAATGTGTAGTTAGTCATGATCCTTTTGCTTGGAGAAGATGACGTTGGTCCTCTTCTCAGCTTGGGGGTCTCTTAGTGATTCATGAAGGGACCCTTCGATACACTGCCCAATGCCTTCCCTTCTCCCTGGGTGCCATTTCCCATCTGACTTAGCTTTCCTGCTGCAGTTTAAGTATCACCCCCTCTATGAAGTCTTGCACGACATGTTCCTCATCTCCTTCCTGTTGGAAGAATTGCCTCCTTGCTATAAACATGTTAGAGATCACAGGCCCTGGAGTCAGACCTGGCTGGGAATCCTGGTTATGAGTGTCAGTGTGTTGGGAAAAAAAACATACTTTGCCCCTTATTAGAGTAACTTGAGCAAGTAAGTTTACCCAAAACTCATCTGTACAATGGATACAACCTTTTCACCCAACACTTTGAGGGGTCCACTGCGTGTAGCCACCATCACAGCGTTCTGTTGTGGTCACCTGCTTGCACATACTTGTTCAGACGTCTCTACCCAGCTATTAATTAGACTGTGAGCCTCTGGAGGGCGAGACTCACATCTCATTTCTGTTTGACTCTGCAGTCATAGCAGAGACCCAGGCACACAGTGGGCACTCAGCAAATGTCCCAGGGTGAGTGCATGGTCCACAGATGCCTTAAAGGTATTCTGTTCACAGGAGCCGAGAGCAAAGCAGGCTGGATGCCAAGGATAATTCAACCAGGGTAGGGCTCGCAGGCAATCCATTCACGGTGGAGGCTTCCCCCATCCACATTTAACTCCCTTTGGTACTGATGACCTTTCCCTCCTGAAATATTACAGGAACTGCCCTGAACTAAGACAGATGCCCCCCCTGCAACATTCACACACAGTTCCGTCTCATCCACCAGCTTCCCATGCCCCATTCCCTCTGTCTCAGGAAAGTAATAATAGTAACTCATAATAATAGTTCAAAATAATAATAATCATACCTGGGATTTATAGATCAGCGTGCCTCCTAAGAGGGCAAATAAACCATTTTACACAATGCAGAGAGAGGGACAGATCTTCTTTGTGTTGTTGGTGATCAAGTTAAGGCAGGCAAGATTTACAGTCAAATTCCATCTACAGAAGCAAAGCCTTGGTGCCCCGTTGGCAGATGGGGATCCAGTTTAATGCCATTCTCTTGGTTTTGCTTAAACTGCCAAGTGAATTACTGTAACATACTTTGCCTGCAATTAATTTGACATCTAGTGTCAGAGAGCTGCTTTATATTTTTCAAGGCAAGCCAGGGTGAAATTTTTGCAAAAAGATTTGTCCGTCATTTTTACTGATGTCCAAACACGGTCTCTTTAGCTTCTTTGGAATCAAGCTGTGAAAATCACGTGGGCTTTTTTTTTTTAAGGATCACAGAAAAAAAAAGCATGGTGATCTTGTTGAAATGTTTCTAAATTCTCCAAATAATAAAATAGGTTTATGGTGTTTGCTTACGAAAGCTGACTTTCACCAGAATGATTTATACGCACCACAGGGAGGTGGACAGAACAGTAAAAGAGGTAGAAAAGGCTCTTGACAAATGTCCCTGGGCGTTTGCCCGAATGACTTTAGAGACAGTGTCTAAAACTGATATTAATTCTGTTATGTGTTATGACACATACCCAAAACCCTCCATAAACTATTTTAAAGGAGCAAAATCGTAATTCCCCAAATAGGGAGTTTTACATTTCTGATCATTTTAGCACCAACATTGATTCAAACTCTGGCAGACGACCACAGGTCCCGCTGAGCTTTGCTGCACTGTCAGCACCATGGGGCCTGATAAAGCATTTTTGGATTTTTCATACTCACAGTGCCCCATGGTCTCAACACTGTTGGAAACATTAAGCTCCTTACCTGCTTTTTGTTGTTGTTGTTGTTGTTGTTTTCCTGGTAAAGGACTTTATCTGCAGTCCTAAGAAACTGACAAAGTGCATCAGTTTTGCCCAAAAACATTCTAACTCAGCAGCTAAACCAAAAATGGACTTGCGGACGCTGCCCTGAAATGCACTCTCCAAGCAGTCTATCAGATGCAATGGGGTGGCTGGGATTTCCTGGACCCGCTGTGTTCTTAGACAAGTGACATGCACTACACAGTTGCTCTAGTCACCTCCCTTCATTTGTACAGAGGGAATTAGAATCGAACTCCCACCACAGCATCCCCTAGCTCTTATAATCACTAGCCCTTTGATGATGGTGAGTGTGTAGCTGCTTTCTCTTGTACCCTGCAGCACTGGCACCTGAGAAGTACAATCATTTTGGAGTTCAGCAGATTCTTTCTCTCTGGGAGATCAGCAGAAAACAATGCAGACTCCTCTTGATTTGCCCCGAACTTCACAAATCTCTCCCCACTGTGACTGCAGGAGGGAGGACAAAGCGAGCAGCGTGAGGCAGGCGGACCGCCATGCGGTAATTAAGAGACGCCACCAAAAATTCAGTAGATCTAGATTTATAAGCCAGTGGGCTTCAGAGAACATCTCACTCACACGAAGAGGGACGTTATCTTTTGTCTATTAAACATAAGCTTTCAAGATGAGTTGTGCAGAGACGACGATGTCTGCTTGTTTCATTCAGCTGACATTTATACTTCTGAACAAGGGGAGAACCTCCTTTGCCGTATCAGTCTGGAAATGAACACACTTGTATTCAGCCAGAGATGCTTGTTGTCACTCCAGTGATTTCCTTACATCGGTTTCACGCAGCTCTTCTGCACACGTCCGTTAGGAAGGATGCCGATGCCTGAGATCTGTAATAGGGATGGTTGGACCTCTGACTTTCAACAGGAGGGAATCAGAGTTAAAAGGAAAAAAAAAAATAGGCACACACTTATTAAGGACCTGTCAGCAGGAACTTTTAGGAGTGATGGCAACCATCTGCAAAAATCTCATTTTAATCAGAGTGGAACTTTACCACATCTTTTGTGCTTTAGGAGATCATTTGCCAAATTGAGTCCCTGTAAAAGTTTGGGGTGAAAAACATGCGACAATTTCTTGTCCCTGTTTGGCCGAAAGGAAGCAGTGTCCCTTAGGTTGATTCTTCAGTGCTTTTTGGCCGTTCTGGTAAGCCTGCCTAGCCGGGAAGAGATGGCCACATGGTGTTATCCTAACTGCTAAAGACCAGCAAGGCCAGGAGTTGGCACAGTTAGCACATGTGTATCTTGTCTTCTGTTTTCCATCCCCTTTTCCTACTTCCTCTTCCCCATGATTTACTCATCCCTCTCCCAGCTATTTAGTGAATGCTTGCTCTCTGTCAGGCCTCAGTCTAGAGCAGATATTCCGGTAATGGAGGTGACCAAGCAGATGTGTCTCTGAGGCTCCCACGCTGGTGTGGCCATAGGCAACAGGCTAAAGAAATCGCAAATCTCAAATACACGAGATGATTTCTGGCAGTGATGGGTGCCTCTGAACATGTAAAACAGGCTAATGAAATGCAAGCAGGGGTAGAGGTGGCTCAGCGGTGTGCAGGAACTGGCGGCACAAGAACATGTACCCATCATGTTAGCAGTCATTAGCGGGAGTTACACCATAGAAATGCAAAATGTACAAATCGGTCCTTCCTCCCCCAGAGTGTTTATTAACATTTACTAAACTCTTGGAAGTACTGGGAGGAGGTGACGTTGATCTATTTCTTAGTGGAGAATTTCGTTTGAGTTTCAAACCAGACCCATTTTTTTCAGTTATCTCAAACATTTCTAGCAATAGAAATGAGAAGTGTCTGATCAGTCTTATGCATTTGAGATACAGAAAAATAAGGATGAGAGAACACGCACAGATATTTTAGGGCCTGGTCTTGAAAATTAAATGCACCATCCCAGGTAGCTGCAGATTTTGTGATTTCTCTCAAAGAATGTCAATCCTGTTCTCTTTACCTACTTCAGTCTCCTGGATGAAGCATTTTTCTACACTTTTTTTGGGAACTTCCCAAGTCTGTCAGTGTATATTACAAAAGCTGTTACCACCTAACACATTAAATGTATTTAAATTATTTGTTCTATTAAAATGTCAGTGTATTTCTTGAATTTTAATTGTGCCTGAGGATCATCTTAAACCTGCAGGGAGACTTAGACTCTGAACGTGGGTTTCTGTGGCTTGGCTAAGTGGATTCTTTGACTTCAATAGGTTTTATTAGCTAGTGAGAGTCATTTGAGTGGCTTCTTTTGAAGTTTTATTCTTGATACCAAAGATGATTTACTCAGAGCCATTAGAAAAAATAGTTTAAATTATGATAAAAATTATGATAATAATAATGACAATAAATAGAATATTAGCCAATATGTATTGAGGGCTTACTATGTTCCATGCCCTAAGCTTTGTATGTACTACCTCCTTTGAACCTCACAGCAACCCTGAGACATAAGGGCTGATTGTTTTCATTAAACCCATGAGACATTAGAGCACAGAGGGGTTAAGTAACTAGCCTAAGAGCACACAGCTAGTAGGGACCTCAGCCAGTACTCAGTCCCTCACTGCTGATAGAAAGCTCATGCATCTAACCACCATGTGATGCCACCAATATTGATTAAAATAGGATTAGCTTTTTGACTCAGACACACTAGGATTTGCATCCCAGCACTGCTATTTACCGGCCATGGGGGCTTGGTCCATCAGCCTCTCTGGGTTCAGTTCCCGCAGCTGATAGATGGGGAAATTAATAGCACCTGCCTGAGAAGGCTGTTTGGGGAACCCAGGAGTTACGCATGCCCTCCGCTTCTCGCGTGTTAGGTGTGCTCATCTCCTCATACAGAGGGAACTGGGACATTCTGAAGATCAAATGAAATGATAAAGTGCATAAAAGAGCCTGTCAACATGCTTGCCACTTGGTAGGACACAGGTGCTAGTCCCTTCTCTACCCTGTTTCAGCTTCTTGTTTGTAACATGATTGGAGTATCAGGGTACTGAATTTTTGAATGCATTGAGTGCAAAGGAGATGTTTCTCAGGGGAAAAAAGCCACTTTGACTTTATAAAACTAAATTCATTCATCATATCTATCCTAGAGTCTTACAAAAATTCTATTGATTTGTATAACAAAGTTCTATAGAGTAGTCCACCCTTATCCACAATTTTACTTTCTGTGGTTTCAGTTACCCACAGTCAACTGTGGTCCAAAAATATTACATACAGTAAGATATTTTGAGAGAGAAAGACCACATTCACATAATTTTATATAGTACATTGTTATAATTGTTCTATTTTATTATTATTTATTGCTGCTAATCTCTTACTGTACCTAATTTATAAATTAAATATAAATTATTATAGTTATATATGTATAGGAAAAAACAAATCATATATAGTGTTTGGTACTATCTGTGGTTTCAGGCGTGCACTGGGGGTCTTAGAGCATATCCCCTGTGGATGAGAAGGACTTCTGTCTTTACACTTGCCTATAAGTGAGAGCTTTTCTAGATTTTGTCAAAAAGTGCCACTTACTATGGGTTGGAGCTTGTTGAAAGGGTATTAATGCATTATTTACTAGAACTAATTAAATTTTCATGTCATTTCTTTATTTACTTATTGTTTTTATTCTCTATCAGTGTAATTTATTATAGCAACAAATTCAAGAACAACTTTATGGTTCTATCAGTGATGCCAAAAAGTCATTTGCTCGAATTCAGCAGTCACCATAAAACAAACTAGCCAACAAAACAACAACAATGTCTCTTAAACGGAGAGAGAAGAAAACTTTCCCACTGTAGTCAAGGATGTTATAAAAACCTACTGCAAATATTATTCTAAACAGTAAAATGGTGAAATGCTTTTCATTTGAATCAGAAACTAGGCAAGAATATTCACCATAACCATCAATATTCACATTATTTTAGAAGTTTTAACAAATGCATTTAAGACAAAGAAATTACTTAAATAATGGGGAAAACCAAAATATTCTTCATTTCAAAATTATATAATTATAATCCTAGAGAAGCTAAAATATTCTAGTAAAAGTTACTAGCAATAAGATAATTTGAAGGGTTGGCTAGACATAAGGTAAAATATACACAAACCAACTGATTTTCCCCTATACTAGCCATAATTAGTTAAAGATGGAAATAGGGAAAAAAAAACCATTCAAAATATTAACAAAACTATAAAATATTTAAGAATAAATTTATGAGTAATTGAATATCTGTGTGAAGATTATATGATTTATTGAAAGGCATTTTTAAAAATCACCCACTTTCCACAATGATACCATATATAATAATTTTACCATAAAATATCTGCTAAAGCAAGGGTTGGTCAGCAAAAGCTAAGCCGTGAAGGAAGAGTATTTTCCAACCCATAATTCTTTTAAGAAATAAATATTGCTAGAACTTGGGATTTTTGAACTAAAGTAATGTGCTATGTTTTATCTGGTGTATTCCCAGTAACTTTCATTTCCAAAGAAGTAGAAAGGAAGTGTATAATATGATGTAGGCTTAGAATTTAGTTAGATGAGCTCTTGGATTATATTATCTTGAACATAATGCAGAGGAAACAAAAGGGGAGTCTTCTGCATTTTTATTTCTTATTAATGAGTCACTTTTTCTTGGCATGTCAGCCTGATTCTGAAGATGCTCTCTTACCAGTGGGGCCTTCCTTGGTAGCCCGTCTTCAACCCGCCATGTTTTCCCTTCTCTGGGGCTTCTGTTTAGGTGCTGTTCCTCTGGAACTGGCTTATATCACCCTGTGTTGCTGTGTCTGATCACAAGTACATGGCTGATCTTTGCGGCATAGTAGAAAGGTCTTGAGATTTGGAGTCACAACAAGTTTTGAAAACTCATAGCTAGCTCACAATTTGAGCAAGTCATTTAATCTGTCTGAACATTCATTTCCTCCTCCCCTTTGGATAAAATGAGGATGACAATAGCCATTTCAGAGTTTGTATTAAGATTTAAATGAGATATTGTAGCCAATATACTTATATTAAGGTGCATTCATTCAACAAGTACTTAGTAAGCATTAGATTTATATTATGGGAAGTTTTGAGAATTAGATGGTCAGAAAGATAAGTGTGGTCCCTGCCCTCATGGAGCTTAAATTCTAGGGAATAAAGACCATTGAACAAGGGTGATTAGTGCTAGGATTAGGAGCTCCTTGCAGAAGCAGCAAATGCTATGTGAGGTTTAAAGAGATTGCAGGTGCCGTAGCTTACAGTTCTAGGTGTCTCCCTTCATGCCTGGTTCATTGATTTATTTTTCAATTGAAATTTTAATTGAGATAATTGAAGAGTCACATGCAGGTGTAGAGAGAGCTTTTGTATCTTTTACTCAGTTCCCCCAATGATAACACTTTGTAAAACTATTCTACAATATCACAACCAGGGTGCTGACATTTATAGAATCTACAGATCTTATTCAGATTTCTCATTTTACTTGTACTCATGTGTGTGTGTGTGTGTGTGTGTGTGTGTATTTAGCTCCATACAATGTCATCAAATGTGTAACTTCCAATAGCCACCACCACAGTCCAGATGTTGCACAGTGGACCACCACAAGATTCCCCTGTGTTGCCCTTTCAAACAACACCCACCTCCCTTCTGCCCCTGCCACATCCCTAACCCCTGGCAACCACTAAAATGTTCTCTATTTCTAAAATGTTGTCATTCCAAAAATGTTATATAAACAGGCTTGTATAGTATATAATCCTTTTGGAGCTGACTTTTTTCCACTCCGTATACCTCCCTGGAGGTTCATGCAAGCTGTTGCATGTGTCAGCAGCTTGTTTATTTTCATTGCTCAGTAGTATTCATGGTATTGTGTATTGGAATCATAATCTGTTTAATCACTCCTCCACTGAGGGAAATCTAGATGGTTCCAGTCTTGGCTACTAAGAATAAACATTCACGTACAGGTTTTTGTGTGAACAGAAGTTTTCATTTCTCTGGGATAAATGCCTATGCATGTAATGGCTGGGTTGTATGGTAATTATATGTTTAGTTTTATAAGAAACTGTCAAACTGTTTCTGTACCATTTTACATTCCCACTGGCATTTGGCGATCCAGTATGAGTGATCCAGTTTCTCTATATCTTCACCAGCATTTGGTGTTGTTCATATTTTTAATTTTAACTATTCTGATAGGTGTGTAGTGATATCTCATTGTGGTTTTAATTTACATTTCCCTGTTGGCTAATAATGTTGAACATATTTTCATGTTTATGTCTTCTTCCATTTTCTAATTGAATGGCTTTATTACTGTTATATTTTGAGAGTTCTTTATATATTGTAGGTATTTGTTCTTTGTTGGATATGAGGTTTGCAAATATGTTCTCCCAGTCAACAGCTTGTCTTTTCATCCTCTTCACGTAGGCTTTGACAAAGAAAAAGCTTTTAATTTTGAAGAGGTCTCATTTATCAATTTCTCCTTTCATGGATTGAGCTTTTATTGTGAAGTCTGAAATTTCTTTGCTAAGCCATAGATCCCTAAGAATTTCTCATTTTTTTCCTAAAAGTTTTATATTTTTGCATTTTACATGCATGTTCATGATATATTTTGAGTTAATTTCTATATAAGGTGTGAGATTAAAGTCAAGGCTCATATTTTTTGCTTATGAACACCCAATTGCTTTAGTACCATTTGTTGAAAAAGATATTCTTCCTCCATTAAATTTTTTTTCACCTTTATCAAAAATCAGTTGAGCATATTTGTGTGAGTCTATTGCTGGATTCTTTATTCTGTTCCACTGATATGTGTATCTGTCTCTCTGGCAATTATATACTGTCTCGATAACTGTAACATCATAAGACTTGATGTCAAGTAGAGTGATTCTTTTCACTTTATTCTTTTTTTTTAGGATTGTTTTAGCTTTCTAAGGCCATGTAAATTTTAGAATAAGGTTGTCTACGTCTACCAAAAGTCCTTGCTGCAATTTTAATAGGGTTTAAATCTATAAGTTTAACGTTAAACATATAGATCAATTTGTAGAGAATAGGTATCTTTGCCATGTTGAGCCTTCCAGTTCATGGGCATGGATGCCATTGCATGTATTTACTGTATACCTATTCGAGTGCTTACCTAAATATTTCATTTTCTTTGGAGTGATTGTAAATGGCATTGTGTTTTTAATTTCAATTTCCAGATGTATCTAGATATATGATTGAGTTTTGCGTGTTGATCTTGATCCTGTGACCTTGCTGAACTCACTTATTTGTTCTAGGAGTATTTTTGTTTGCGTGTGTTTGTTAGTTTCTTTGAGTTTCCTTGGGATTTTCTATCTAGCCAGTCATGTCATATGCAAATAGAGGATTTTATTTTTTCCTTTCCAATACGCATGACATTTTTTCCCTTGCCTTACTTAGTGGCCAGAACTTCCTGCACTATGTTGAATAAGAGTGGTAAGAACATCCTTGCTTTGGTCCTGATCTTGGGGAGGGTTGGGGGGAAAGCCATTTAGTATTTCACCATTAAATATGATGCTAGCTGCTAAGTTTTTTATAGATGCTTTTTGTCAAGTTGAAGGTATTCTCCTCTGTTCTTAATTTGCTGAGAGGCTTTTTTTAAAAATCATAAATGTATATTTAATTTTGTTAACTGCTTTTTCTATTTCAATTGATATGATCATATGATTTTTTTCTTTAGCTCATTGATATGGTAGACAATATTGATTGATTTTGAATATTGAACCAGCCTTGAATAATTGGAATAAATCCCATTCAGTCATAACATACATATATATAAATATATATATCTTTTTATACATTGTTGGATTCAGTTTGCTAATATTTTGTGGATAGTCCACTGACTTTTATTAAGCAAACATCCATCTCAGTTGAGTGATTAATAAGGAGAGGATACTTAGTATTTGCTGAGTGGGTTCCATTTTTGTGGTTTGGAGGATGTGAAAGAACAAAGCTCCCTGTCTAAGGACTGTCTCAACTGCGTCCCCATCAGCCACTGTGGAGCTCAACTTGAGTTGCATAAAAACCAGTGAGCGTTTAGTTTCATGTCTCATAAATAATATGCCTGCCTATATTTTCGTTTATACTTCTTTCTCAGCTGGCATTCAGCCACAGACTGCATTTAGGCCCACAGCCAGTGGGTTAGAGCAGAAGGCCAGACTCTAAGTCCTGGCCTCACATCGCTTAGCATACATCACTCAGTTCTATCGGCACTGATGCTCCATCTACGTTCAACCAGCCATCTTGCAAAATGGGTGTTGCAGATCACAGAGGGATGCAGATAAGAGGGTTCAGATCCATCCATCTATCCCCATCCACTTCACTGGAAAAGGGGCTTCACAAGTCAATGACCAGTGACATCACATCCATGGGCAAAAAGAGGGCCCATTTATGTTTGTTATGGGAACCTAAGAAGGAATACTTTCCTGGTCAAGCACTTTCTTCTCTGATTAGGCCTCTCGCTTTAAGGCAACTGAGAAGACTCACAGATGTGATTCACTAATGGTGATCCTGTTTTACCAAGATTAGATCTGCTCAGTCTACCTCTACTTGAAGATTAAAAATGAAAACTCTTCTTGTTACTGGTGGAAGAAATCCTTTCCCAAACCCCAGATTCATGGAACTGTCAAAGAGCAGTTTTGAACTTTGTCCTTCAACACCTTCATTTTTCCAGATGAGGAAATTTACGCTAAGTGTGGCATGTTGGCTTCTCTCTTACTCATGCATCAGGAACTTAGAGATAAAAACCTATTAATAAATAATAATTGTATAGTATAGAAAGGGGAATTGCAGATGCTTCACGTACCAGGCAGGTAGAATAAATGAGTGAAGTTGTCTGTATAAGATGATAAGGGGCACTGGAGTTTTGTCCCCAGTATAGGCAAGACAGTAGAAAGTGCCAAAGACAGTGTCCACGCCTTGTCTATAACGGGCAACCATTATTAACCTCCGGCTGAATGCTACCATGTGGAAATTAGATTTGATTTTGCCAGAACCTCCAATTTTTCTAGAGAGAGTAGATTATATATGTTTTTAAATATCAAATCATCCAATTTTTAAATGGCAGCCATGAATTCATTGCATAGGCTAACTTGAGCGAGCCAGATGAAATACCCCACAGGCCAGCTTCAGCCTGCAGGCCACCACTTTGCTGTCACTGCTGTAGAAAACTTCTTCAACCTTGTTTTTCAGCTCCTTTCATTTCTTCCTGATTTGAGGCTTCATACAATATTCCCCAGGAATTATTTCCCCTTTATAGAGTTATGTAGTTTTCATTTTATGAAGTCAACCCTACTCTCGGCACACTTATTAAATATATAAATCTATTATTTTCATGCTAAAGAGGAAAGACTAATTTGACTAATTTCCCCAGAAAACGCACCCCCTACTTTCTATATATTATATAGTTAACCATAAAAGTGGCGCCACCTCCTAAACACCCAACTCCTCCAGTCACTTCAAATCTGAAACATTCTGTCTGGCAGCTGTTGACTTGTTGCTGCCTTTTAGGTTTCTTACAAGCAAAGGCATTATCCAAGTGAGCTCCCGGAGGTCACTAACCCCGTAGGTCAAGTAGGTGTGGTGTGGACTCTCCCAAATCCTACATTCTTATTTCCTACACACAAAGAGAGTATGTGCACCTTCTCTTTGGTTACCCTGGGCCAGAGGTTCCACAGCATCATCTTGCATTGGCGGGAGGTGGGGGAGAGAGGACAGCAACCGATATTGCTTCTTCCGTATGATTAGTGTCCAAGCTGAAGACAACTGGTTCTGCATGTGTCCATTTTGTGCATCTGAGGGCTTGCTTCAGGCTCATAACAAACAAACGGTGCTGCAATTATGCTGAGATGCACAAGGCAGAGGAGCTGTGTGCTCACCATCTTCTTACAGACCGCATGCCTTTCTCATTGAAATAATGCAGAATGTGGAAGCCGTGCCTGTAGGCCGAGGATGCCAGATGACAGGCGACAAGGAAATCGCCACATTATTTAGTGTCAAGGGCATGCTGGTCTTGGAACAGCCCACCAGGATCCCTGACAGCCAGAGCCACTTCATGGGCCTACTTGATCCTGGAGTTGCTGTAATTGCCTCCAGCCTCAATAACTGAAGTTTTGACTCCAGTGCAATTATAATTCTCTTTTCTGTAATGGGAGAGTTGCCTTTGTTTATCTTTTTTGTTGTTTTAGCCATGAAATATCACATTTGAGTGGCCGAGGGCGTCTAGACTCTGAGTCTTAAGGCAACAATGAGCCTCTATCATGGTGGAGGGGGAAGTAATTTCATTGCCACCATATTAATCACAAGTTGGGGGATCACAGAAGGCCTTGAACTTACCGTACCCCTTGTTTTGTTCTCTCCAATACCACTGAGAAGTTTGCCCTCTACTTTTTCATGTAGAATAAAAGACAGCTAGCAATTTTATTTCTCTCTGCACCACCTTGGAGTTTGTGTTTGCATCCTTCCACTGTGTAAGGCCAGAGGTCCTGAGGGGCAGGATTCTCTGACCCATGTTAGCAGAACAAGTGATGGATGGGTCGGAGCAGAGCCCAGGCCGGCTGGACCGAGAGGGGAGCCCTGGCTGAGCAGGCTCCCTCCTGAATCAAGAGTGGAAGAGGGGTCTGGGGTGAAGCCAAGTGGCAGAAAGTCAAGCTTTTTAAAAAGCAACTGCCTAGCCATTCCCAAAGACAGCCGTCAGCAGTCAGCTTATTGCATGCAGTGCACAGGGAGCTGATCTGAAGTTGAGCTAACATCTAGTACCTTCTCTGTGTCAGGTGGGCCCACGCTGGGGCAGAGGCCAAGACAGCCTTGTGAACTCATTCCCAGGGTGCTAGAGCCGTGAGGCCCCAGTTGTGTGGAGAGAAGAGCAGGGATGGCAGTGGGCCCTTGGTTTAGGAGGCAGGGAAAGAGGGGACTACTCCTAGCCTGACAGTGTCCGGGTAGCTTTGCTGGAGGAGACACTGGGAAAGAGAAGGATGCAAGCTGTTCAAGGAAAATCTGGGGAAGGAGGCCTGCTAACACAAGACAAGAAAACCCCAAGTCCCCTGAGCATACATTCAGTGTCATGGGCTGGTTACATTTTTCATTTAACCTCCTAAAAACCCCAAGAAGCAGATTTATCATCTCCTTTTGAGGAGGAAGAAACTGAGGCCCAGTTAGTAGAGCAACTTGCTAAGAAGTGCCAGCAGCACGGTTTGAACCCAGCCCCACCTGACTTCCCTTCTCCACCTATGCGAGGCCCCTATACAATTTTCCTGGAGGGCCTGGAGTCACATCAGTCATTCCAAGCAGGCTTTCCAGCGAGAGGGAAGCCAAGCCAAGTCCTTCTCTGTTTGCGGGTACTCTTTTAGGGAGCTGCGGAAGAAGGGATGTCCTCAGGTAGCCACAGGTGTGTGAGAACATCCCAAGTTATTTTGTTTACACCAGAAGTGCCTTTTGTCATTTTGTTTAGATCCCCAGGGAGCAGCCCACAATAATGCACTTCTGGAAGTTCAGGTTGCGAATTAGCCTGGGTAACAACACTAATAATACCTGTGCACAATTGGTTAGCTATCCAAAAAGCAATAAAGGGCCTGGAGATTTTGTTGTTACCATATTAATCATAAATTGGGGATCATAGAAGGCCTTAATCTCATCATACACACTTTTTAATTCCTCCCAATACCATTTAGAAGTTAGCTAAAGCTACCTTTAGTATCATTTGTTTTTTGTTTTGCTTTATGTGGGTGGGGGTTGCCTGCTCTTTTATGGAGATCCATTCAAATAAAGAACAGATTGTAACCAACACGCAAAAGAGACACCCCTGGCCAAGCTACAGCCCCTAAGCTTTGAAATGTTTTTCCAGGCCTGTTGGTGGGCCAGGCTAGACTATCTACACTCTCTTGTCCTGCCTCCCTTGATGCTAGCCATAGCTGCAACACCACAAACATTTAGAGTTCTGGAGAAGAGAGAGCAAAGCCCACTGCCCCAATCCAGAGCATCTTGGGCTCCCTTGGGCATCTGTTCTAACCAGGAGAGCTGATGCATCACAGTCTTTCAACAACAGGTTCTCATCCATTCAATGTCAAAGCCCTAAATGGTGTGAAAAATAGGCAACTTGGGTCTTGCCACTGCAAATCAACACCCACTCAATACTTTCAATTTAATCTAGTGCAACAAGTATTTATTTACGTGTCCACTGGACAACGGTGAGGTCACTGGCCCAGTTGGAGCGCTGCCTCCTGTTCCACGCGAGTTTCTTTTTCTGAAGATTATCTGGCCTTGCTGCTGCTTCCCTGTTCTCTCTGTGATTTTTTCTTTTCTGCTTTTTCACTCTTATCCATTTTCAACACCAGCCCCACATTCCATTTCATCAGCTAAACCTACCCCTCAAAGATAGACAAGGATATATAAATAACAAAAAAAAAATTCTTTTACAAAGAAAAAAAGTGAATTCCATTGAAAGGACATAGGCACCCTTTTCTGAAATGATGGGGCTATTAAATGGCAATTTTGTGTTTTCTTAATTTGGAAAAGCGAAAATGTTTGCGACATCTAAAAAAACACAACTCTTTTGCCTTTTGCAAATGGGTGTACACTGTGAAACAACCGCCTTTGGTTTGCTGTTAATGGTGTCCATGGCGTACTTGGATAAAACCAGTTGTACTCATTTTTATGTTTTCCGGATCCTTCTGGGTTTGAGCATAACTGTTTTTTAGGTCCTAATGAATCTATGAACATAAGCTGTGAAATTCATGTTATAATTGTAGCTTTTATAAGCTTCATCCAAGATTTAGGCTTTCAGTGGCAGTTTTCCTGTGGAATACGTATCATGTTTTTTGTTAAAAAAAAAAAAAGGAAAAGAAAGAAAGAACATAGTCATTTCTCTGGCAAATATTTTCAGTGGAACCAGTGTCATGGTGTGTCATGCTTATTTCAAAAGGTAGCTTTCATCCATGCCTTCATCCGGACTTCGGGTTCTAGATTCGGCTAGATTCCACAGCAGGGGTTGGCAAACTTTTGCTTACAAAGCCAGATGGTACACATTTTAGACTTTGAAGTCCAAGAGACAAAATTGAGGCTATTATGTGGGTATTCACATAGCCATTTAAAATATAATCCTTTAAAAATGTAGAAATCATTCTTAAGTTGCAGACCATAAAAAACAAACAACAACAACAAAAACCAGGCAGCTGACTGGATTTGGCCTACTCGCCGTAGGTATCTGACCCCCGATCTGGAACAGTGCTTGCTAAACTCCACTGTGCACGTGAATCACTTGTGATTTTCTTAAAAGTGCAGATTTGGATACAGGAGGTCTGGGAGGGGGCCTGAATTCTACATTCTTTACAAGCTCCCAAGGGATGTAATACAGATGGTCCATGGACCACATTTTGAATAGAAAGGTTTATACAGAAAGCCAGAATGTCTTTTCCTTGTCTTATACCAGTGGTGCCGAGTATGGTGGTATCAGGTTCCCGTGGACTAATACATAAGAGGCAGAAAGGGGAAGACATGGAGGAAAAATTGCAGCTTAAAAAACAGTGCAGCACAAGTCTTTCTGTTGATTTCTAAACATCTAACGAAGATGAAGGAAATACTTAAAGCACCTACACACTCGTATCTCACATAGTCATATCACTATGAAAAGAGTAAAATATTGAGTATACAATTTCTAGAAAATCAGGCAGGTCACCACCTCTTCAACAACTGGAATTTGTTTGCAGGTTCTTGCTACTCGTCACTTCATCTGTTACTACTAACAGGTGCTAATGTGATTGTCCGTAAGTGTACCAATTGGAATTTTTTAAAAGCAGAAAATATTTTAATTACACAGGTGGGTTCAAATTTTGCACACCCCGTAGAAGGTAATGGAAGGAAAATTACGAATTCTTAAGCATCAGAAGATTAGTAGTCAGAGTTAACAACCAGACAATTAACAAGTTAAAAAAAAAGTGTGAATCACACACAGCTGTTATTTTCCAGAAACACTGCTTAGAAAGGTAATTGCTCACAAATTTTAGGGTTTACGGCAGGTATCACAGGATTTCAAATTTAAGGGGCGGGAGTGAGGGACTGTGTTCAAAGTCTTAAGAATATCCAAGGGATGTATGTATAATTACCTGAAATTGAAACTACTGTAGTTTAAACACTTGCTGGAAAAGAAGACCTTTTATTTCATCTTCTCTATGGGCTGGAGGAAAAAAAATCAACAACTAACAGAAAAACTTTTAATGTTGAACATGTAGATTTACAAAATGTAAATTATCATCAGAAGAGTGAAGTTCTTTGATGATTGTTGCAGATACCCTGAAGAATTGGCCCTCCTTCTGGAAGAATGGCACAGGGCACCTGGTAAAATGGCCCTGAACATTTTGTTAGACATTTTCTTTGAATTTACATTAACTTGAGAGAAGGTAGAAGGGAAAACAGAGGAATTCTGGATAAATGTGACTGAATGAGACACTAGGCAAAGCAGGGGGAGGAGAAAAAGTAACTGAGCAAGAAATTGTGACTATGAATTCCAAACCAGTTTGGCTGGATGAGCTGAACCGACAAAACAAGATTATTCAACAGTCTGCCAGGAAGGGACCTTGAGTTCATTTCAGTAGCAAGAACACTGATCTTTTTCTGATTTTTAGGAATTATGCCTTCTCTATTCTGGGTTTAACTCCCAGCTGTCACACTTAGAACCACGGAGTCTTGGTCAAGTCTCATAAACTCTGTCTCAGTTTCCTCATCTATAAAATGGCAAAAAAAAAAAAAATCTATCTTCTTTGCAGGGTTGTGTGACGGAGGATTAAACTAGAGTAGTCTCTAAAGCATCTGGCACATAGTAGAACCTCAGTAAGTGGTAGTGACTATTATTATTAATTATTATTATTAATATTTAATGTGCAATGAAACTGGAAATACAGAGATGTTTTAAAACATTGATTTTATTATTATTATTTGGGTATGCTAAGACCAACAGATCAGGAGATGACTGCCTTTGAAAAGGTAGTTTGTGATAGTTGCAAGAGAAGGGGACAGGCTGTGGAGGGGTGGGGGCTGCGGACACCAGGATTGGTGAGGAGGCAGAGGGAGAGGGTGGAGCTGTGGTTTTTATGAGAAGGAATGGGCAGGGCAAGGTAAACAGGTTTAGGATTTGCTCTTTTGAATAATTTCAGCAGGCTCTGGGAATAGAGGCTCTCCTTGTTTGTCTGGTACCTGGCCCTGGGGTGATTAGGGCAGGTGGATAGTGGCCTGGGGTATATGAGATCCATAAAGGAGGTGGTGGGGGTGTGGGCTCTGCATCGGTTGGTTTGCATTTGCAAATGAATTATTTATTATCTCTAAGAATTGACTAGCCCTGGGAGGGGCAGGTGGCAGATGTCAAAGCATTGAAATGCAGAAAAGAAAAGGCATGGTTAATACAGCAGAGAATCAAGCAGAGACCTCTGGAAGTTGAAAAATACATACTTTTGGATTATATGGATGAGGAGAGTGAAATTTGGATGGGGACTCTGAAGAAGGGGATAATCAGAAACATTTTCACAATACCTGGAACAACAAAGTACCACATTTTGAGAAAAGGACAGAGAAGCAAGACCAGCAAATGCAGTTTTCAGCTGGAAAAACACAAGTGGACAGGAGACTGAAGATGAGGGAAACCAAGTCAGGCCTGTGTCCCATTCTTAACTGTGGCTGCAGGATGACTTGTTTTAGATGGAATCACTGGACATACGGGGTTATTGCCCTGCTTTAAATCCTTTCATGGCTTCCCGCGATACCTATAAAAAACATCCAAACTCCTTGCCATAGCCGGCCAGGCCTTACTTAGTCTGACGCTTCCTAGTTTGCCGCATCACCTCAACCTTCCTGGGACTCACCAGGTCACAGCCTCCTGCCCTTTCTCTTCCCGGAACACTCCAAGTTCATGTACCCCCTCCTCGGGACCTTAGCCCTCGGCCTGCTCTGTTCCTGTGTGCTATTCCTTCTCAGCACTGCAGGCCTGACTGCTTTTTGTAGTTCAGGTCTCAGTTTAATTGTCTCCTTTAAAGAGAGATTTTTTTTAACACCTTGGTCTAAAGAAGCCACCTAGTTCCAACTCTCCCACTGTGCTTACTGCTCTCATTTATTTTGTTGTTTATTTATTTGCTTCTCATCTGTATTTTCACAAAGTTTATGAAAACAGGGACCTGGGTCGTGTTCACTGCTGTAGTCCTAGGTCCCACAGCAGTGCCCAGGATACACCAGGAACTCAGCATTTATTGAATAAATGAATGCACAGAATGGTCTAAAAACACATCATTCTTCACTCTGCCTCCAGCCAACTCAAGAATAATTTCCTAAAGAGGCTCTGAAAATTGCAAAAGAAATAGTGCATGGATTCCAGCCCCAGTAGGCTTCTGGGCTTGGTGTTTCTTTAATTTCATGTAAATTTCTCTAAGTAAATATTCCTTAAAAGTGAATAAAATTTTATTTCGCTTTAACAAGAGAATATAAAAGTTAAAAAGGTCACTGTAGTAATAGACTAATCTCAATTACCAGGGCAGCCTCTGAAACCCTCACTCCCACCTAATCTCATTCGGTGCATACGCAGCTCACCGTGTGATTTCCAACACAGCTAAATGAAATTATAAAGCAGTGTTAAATTTATTAATCATTTAATTAGCTAAATGTTCCTGCAAGTACTGGTGAGATGAATGGCATGTCATTTTCTAATGCAATTTGCCTCTCAGGCAGCCAGGGTCAGAAAGGGAAGCTCCTGGCATCTCGAATGAGCTTTTTATATCACACCTTCTATTAAGAGACGGTTGTTATACCAGTGATCGTATTTGAGACTTGTACACAAGACTGTAGCACTCGGGTGCTGGGATAAAAAAAAAAAAACAGCTCTGTTTCTTACTTGGGTTGCAAAGAGGAGGTGCAGGGTAGCTGGTGAGTACCCCAGAGATTGCCTCTCCCCGTGTCTCCTTGCAGGGCAAATCTTTTCATATTTAACAAGCCACTGAGCAGCGTAGAGCAAAAGATAGCAGCCAGTATTAAACGCATGCTCAATCTAGTTTTATTTCTTTAAATTTACTCAGTCGAGAAAAATTTGTGGAGTGCAAATTCTCCTCATGCTAGGTGACTTTTTAATCCTTCTAGTTGAGCCAGGATTTATTTCTCCATTCCAGCCTCCCAGCCTTTAGTCGTCATCTCGAGGTGCGTGCCACACTTGCTCTTTGAAGAGGGTCTTCTCATGGAGAGGTGATGTGACTCTCAGCCCTCCCCATACGACAGCATTGGGATGCATACCTGGGGAGCTTTGGGATTTGGGGCAGACTTCGACCCATAATTATTTCTGACTGCAAAATCCGTGACAAGTGGCCGCTGCCAGGTGCTTTGTGAATCTGTTCCCATTTGCAATGAGAGAACTGGCATCAAGCACATTGTCTAAATTCACTCGGCAGGGAGCTGTTGGAGTGGGTGCTGCGTGAGGCGGAGGACATCCAAATGAACACCAGTCTATTTGTTCAAGATGGGAGCTGTCAGTTGTGAGAACTTCAGCAGGAGAAGCATTTTGATGCATGGATGTCTCTGGTTCACAGAACCACAAAACAGAAGCAAGCTATTCTGAGTTAAGGGGGGTAGACTCAATGCAATATGACACGTGGAGCACCAAGTAGGAGTTGGAGGGCTGGCTGGTGTCTAATCCCAGCTGTTAGCTGCAGTCCCCTAAACAAGTCACAGGACCTCTGGGCCCTTGACTTCATCATCTATAAAACAGGGATCATATGAACACTCAATAACTAGCTAATCATAGGATTGCTGTAAGGATTAAAGGAAATGATGTACAGGACTTGAAAGTGTTATATCTCTAAAGTGATGTAGAAGCATTATGGAAGTCTTTTATTTTATTTATTTTTTCTTTCAAGAGCAATAGCTTTGGATCCAGCAGATCTGCACCCCAAGCTTGGCTCACCAATTACTTCCCCTATGATCCTGGCAAGATATTTAGCTGAGCTTCAGTTAACTTGGTGATGAAATGGGAATAACAGTAATGGTGCAGATGAAAGGAAAAAAAAATTTGTATGTGTGTATATCTGTATATGTATGTGTACATATATACACATATATATGTATGTATACATATACAGATATACACATATAAATAAAATATGTACATGTACATATATATGCATGCATATATACAATACATATATGCCTATATACATACATATATATATGCATATATATAATTTAGCACAGTCCCTGGCACCTAGTCTGGTTCAATAATGGTGGCTGCTGCTGGTACTGCACCACTGCTGCTATTTCTATCACCATGATTATGTCAACATTGCAGATAGAAGAGACCACATCTCCCCCCCAAAATTTCTGTTTATTGTTTAACACAGACCTCATTAAATAAATTTGCCATGTATTAGATAAAAGCAATTCTGGACTCACTTTTAGGGTAGAAGGAAAAAAGGAATACCAACATATTTGGTAAAAATATGGCATGGTATTTAAGAGTACTGCTGCTTGGGTCAAGCAGAACTGGTTTCAAATCCTCCCTCTGCCTTTTAATGGCTAAATGACCTCAAACTGGTTATTTACCTTGCTAAGCCTCAGTTTCTTTATCTCTAAGATGGAGGTCATTATAGTGCCTCCCTCCCACCTGAGGTTACTGTAAGGATTAAAAGAAAACCCCATAGCATAAGCTTGGCACATAAAATAAACACCCAGTGAATACTGGCTAAGGAAAGAGTGGGACATGGGGGGGTTGGGGAGAGAGGAATAGAAATAAAAATGTTTCTGAATAAGATATCTAGATTTTTCACTTTAACAAATGCTGCTTCTACCACCTCCCTGGTCTGTCTTGCAATTTTTTTCTTTAGGAGGGAAACACTAGGCCTTAATTTCCCCGCCCCCCCCCCCAGGCCTTAAAGAGGCCAACAGAAGCCTAGAGCTATGAATCCACCTGTACAAAGTGTCTCCGTAGGTTGGCAGTGGCCAGGACCAGAATTAGGTCCTGTCTCCTATACCTGTCCTTTTCCTGGACAGCTTTAAATCATTGGTGGTTATTGAATTGGTCACTGGTTTATCTGCAAACCGTCCCTTGATCTTTTGTTGGGTGTTCATACCTATGAATAAAGGTGCCTGGTTTTACACAGTTGTTTTCATGGCCCAAGAGGTATTTTTGTATTTGTCTTTGGGTTGATGAAATGCTGGTATGAATCACTAATTCATCCGTTCATTCAGTAAACCGTCATCGAAGCCATCCTATGTGACAGATCCCAGGGCTCTGAAGAGGAATTTACTTCCTCAAAGTACAGTTTCCTGTCTTACAAATGTGGGGTTAGTGCTGTGCAGATCAGAGTAATGTGCACAGATTATATGATATTCCCCGTCACCCCTGGTTACCTGCTTCAAGTTTGGGGGCTTCTTTTGGATCCTGTAAATAGGATACTAACTGTCAGCTGTCCCAATACGCTGGTGTTCCCCTAGTGGGCAACGTTGAGGCACACATGGAGAGGCATGGATGGCTTCAGTTATCACTGGCCCTTGAGAAACAGGGATGCCCGGGGCTGAGACCCTGGACTGGGGCAGGGCCCAATTAACGGCAGGCCTAGGGAGGAGTGAATAGTTTGCACTGTGTCCTCAGCTATCATGAGTTCCCATTAAGAGACTCAAGAATTAAGACAAAGGCCAACCTGCAAATCTGCTGAACTTGAGGCTGTGCTGGGGGAGCTGGCTGGAGGCCCCAGGTGGGTCTAGAGGTCCTTCCCCTACCTTCTGCAACTCAGGTCTCCCCAGAGAGCTGCAAAGTGAAAGCAAATGTGTTGCTTTCTGCCTAATTTCTCTGTAATTCATCTTAAGTGCCATCTTCCCAGTCTCTGGGAAGAGAATGTTGCCCCCCAGAGAAAGAACTCCTGGACAGATTTGGTTAATACTTATGGTTTAGAGAAAGCACCTTTCAGCAGTCACATGCAAATATTCTTTCAGGCATTTAGCCAAACACTCACACAGGACGAGGCCTCTTTCCAAAACCGGTGTTTGTTGACAAGAGTTACATTTGTGTGCGGGAGGTGGTGCATTGAGTGCATTCTCTTGGAGCTGTTACATATTGCGGTAGAGACACTGTGCGTACAAACCTGGGAAGGAGAACTAGGGGCCGGGGGAGGAAGGGAGGGAGGAGGGGAGAAAGTGAGCAAAAGACTTAGTGAGGAAGAGGCCGGAGAAGAAGGACATAAATAAACATAGCAGAGTGGTTAAATACCTAAGCATTGGAAACTGCCTGGATTTGGTGGAACTGTGCACTAACTGGGGGATGGGGAGGCTTAAGTAAGTCTCTCTGAGCCTCAGTTTCCTCGTTTATAAAGGTGAAATGAACCTTATGTATAGAATTGCTCTGAGCACTACAAGAGATCAGCATTCTGAGAACTCTGGACGATGCCTAGCACACAGCCACCAATCCACACATATTCATCACGTTGACAAGGAAGAGGCGGGGAGGAGAGGGAGGAAAACAACGTGAGGGGGAGAACACGGGCTGAAGAAGGAAAGGAAAGGGGGAGGGGAGAGACACTGGGGAGGAAGAGAAGAGCGAAGCCTTTTCTACCCCAGCTGTGTTTCTCCCTTTGTGGGCTGTCCGCAGGCACGGTTTGCAGGTGAACAGCGAGAAGCTGAGCTAAGCATAACTTCATACATGCACACAAGAGGCAGGCGTGATCGCGCTCACACGTTCAGTTTGCCATGTGAAAGCTTTTCCTCAGTGCCACTTTATGGCCCAGAAACCAGACTACAAAAACTTTAATACCATTTTTTATTTTATAGAAAAATAGAAATCCATACTTCTATGTCTCTTTCACGAGTTTGGGAGCTACAGCAATCGAGGCGTGCCAGTGTCTGGGCATCCCCGCCTCCCACCCCCACCAGCGCCACCACTTACCCCAGAGTTTGTTTGTTTGTTTCCTTCCACCACGTTAAATATTTCTGGTTAACCAGTTAAAACAGGGAGATGACCACGATTGCTTTTAGATTGCCACTTCCACATGGAGTGAATTTTATAATAAGAAGCCATTTTTTCACCGACAGGCTGCCCTTGTGCCCGCCTCTCTGACTTTGAGGTCCTCATTATTGTGGGTTTAAATGAAGGATGTTCATTCAGGCAGGGATGGGGGAGGCCACCAGGCATCAGCGCTGTTATCAGGACCTGCTATCAGACCAAGTGACAGGCGTCCAGAGCAAGAATGCAGAGCTCATGGTGGAGACCTCCGGCTGACACCAAAGGTGACTCCCCTCACTCTAACCTTGAAAGGGAAAGTTCCCACTTTATTAAAATGAATTTCGAAAGGGCCGCTCTGACAGCTGCATAATTAAATATTGGAGTGTCAGCGATAATTTATTCCCCTCGCATGTGGTGGTCAGATCCTTTTCACTGGAGGGTCAGCAAACCCGGTGACAGAGGCAAGGAGACAGCGATTCTGGGCCCTTTGTCATTTATGCAGCCCCAGCCCTGAGATCGGAGACTCATAAAACATACAAATACACACATGTACACAAACCACACACACACACACACACACACACACCCTCCCCCCAGAGAGGAAACAAAGTGTGCTTGGATTTACCCTGTTGTTATTCACCCAGTACGCTCCAATTCAAGTCTGGTATGTGTTCCTTATGAATAGTAAATGTAAAATGTTCAAGACCCTGTGCGCAGACTTTTAACCTATATCTGAGGGTCTCTGTGGGCTCCATAGCTGTTTCTGAAGTATCAGGCATCCCAGGTTCTATGTAAGATCTTTTCCTAGGGTGAACTTGTTAAAGAAGGTCATCACGGATGAGAAGGTGGATAGAACTCCCTGGACACGAACTTTTGTACAAGCAGTTACAATGCCAGCAACTTCATACACTCAGCATAAGGGATCGGGCGTCCACTGGACCTACATAACACACAGTCATTGCAGGGGTTAGCTTTGTGTGTGTGTGTGTGTGTGTGTGTGTGCATGTGTGTTATTGAGAGAAACTTGCCTATGTTAAGCAGGTGTGGTGGAAACAACATGGGCTTTAGAGCTAGACATTGAATCCTTTCCTATGATTAACGCAGCTAAATTTCCCACTGTAGCCAGTAGCATATTGCTTCATAAATGTCCATAAAAAATACGAAAAACAGAGCTAGAGCGAATTCAGCATAGGCCTTCTTGGGATGTTTATTCTTTGTTTATGTGGGTGTTTTGCTTTGTTTTGTCGCAGCTGGGGAGCAGTGCTGTCATGCTCCCTCTTCGGTAGTTCAGAGGCATCGAGTGAATGCTTCTCGGAGCTCATTGTCTGGAAGGTTCTGCCCGCAGCTGGTTCTACCCAGAGACCCAGCACACAAGCCCAGTCCATCATTTCTTATTTGACCCTGTCCTATTTACTCCGTCAGGGTAAAAAGCACAGGCCAAGCTCGGCTGCTCAGGGTATTACTTTGTCAGAGGCAGGCTTGGCTACTCCGAGTCAGCCTGAACAAATTACCTCCCTCACTCGGTCGCCGAACCGGGAACAGGGTTATAACTCAGTCTAAGCACCGGTCCCTCTTCTGTTGCCTTCATAACCAAGGTCATACTAATCAACTCAATTACCAGCCCTCTCGGACATTTTCATAATGTTTTCTGCTAGTTGCTCTCCTGTGAAAATCTCTCGGTCTAAGCAAATTAATGCCATTTTTATAACTATGTCCATTTCAGGTACAGTGATCTCCTTTGAAACGACTGTATCCCTGGCAGCAAAGACTAGCTTTGCCTGCCGGTATACTGCTCGGACAAGTTGGGATATCGCCATAGTCCATTCTTGACTTTTTTTTTTTTCAAGGTGCAAAAAAATCATCTTGTTTTTAGGAAAACATGAAATGACAAAGAAGTTTACTTTAGGTGCTTCTGGAAGCAGAGTGCTAAGTCTTCTCCCCACCTCTTCACCCCACTCCCAACCTAGCAAGCTAGGCGATGCCGCCAGGGCTTCCCTGGGCCTGGATTTCTGAGACACAGGAGGATAGAATTGCATCATTCACCCCTCCACCCCCGTCAAATGCTTTGTTAAATCCTTATTAGTTTGCAGATTTGTTCCCCTTTGTCTTTCTTCACCCCTTCCCAATGATAAATCCTCCCTCCTTTGTTTCAGAGCCAATGCGAATATTCCTATACCGTTCTATTTTTCAATGAGAGTTCAAAGTCACACCATATGGGCAATAGCCCACATTTTCAAAATTTCCTCACAGCACAATTGCTGGGGAGCTAGCACCTTGAAGATATCAGATGGACTTGTTTTCTGAGTCGTGCTGGTTAGCTGCAATCCAAGTTTAGCAAGCAAACCACCAATTTTATTTAATACAGTGAGATAACCAAGGCACACAGTGACCGCTGCCCTATAGTATCTCCGAACTCCCACCTCCAGCACGTCCTCAAATTATTCATTAACGCAATGCTCTGTAACGCCGTGTCTACATCCTGTAAGACGTATCTTGCTCCTAGTAGTCCCGGAATAAAGACCAGTTGAATGGAGAAATTATTTCTTCACATATTAATTCTTTAATGGACTTGTTTATTTGCTCAAAAGAGACATCGAGCTGAGTATAGAGGATATAATAAATTTTGACATTACCTGGAATGTTTCATTTCATTACTTAAAAAAAAAGTGATAAAGCAAATATGACAAAATGCTAATAGTTCCACTTCTGAGTGCTGGATATAAGTGTGATGATCATATTATTCTTAGTACTTTTTCTGTAATTTGTAGTTTCTCTTAAGAACATTTACTCAATGACATAGAGGGCTCTGTTGGCCCCTAGCTTGGCAGCAGGCAGACATTTAGTAAAAGAATAGGAGGTGGTGAGTGGGCATGTGTGGTATGCCCGTCACGCACTGGTCCTGTACTAGCTGCTTTGCTTCTGGTGCCCCCTGGAATTCTTCATGGACTCTGCATGTCATTCCTGCCATCTTAAAGACAGTGCCACTAAAGCCCAGAATGCCCAAGTCACTTGCCCAAGGTTACACAAGTCAAAAAAGGCAGAGATGAGATTCAAATTCAGGCCACAATGACTTCAAATGGGTTTTTAAAAAAATCTTTTTTCTACATTTTTTAAATTGAGGTGAAATTTATATAACACACAGTTAGCCATTTTAAAGTATACAATTCAGTGGCATTTAGTGAATTCACAATGTTGTGAACCGCCACCTCTTTCTAGTTTCAAAATTTTTTCATCACCCCAGAAAAATACCCCATACCCATTACGTAATCACTCCCCATCCCCTCCTCCAACTTCTCTGCTTCCAATCTCCATTCTGGGTATATCACAAAAAAGAATCAAATAATACGTGACCTTTCGTGTTTAGCATAATATTTTCAAGGTTCATTAAGTCGTAGCAGGTGTCAGTACTTTATTCCTCTTTATGGCTGAATAATATTCCACTGCATGGATATACCACATTTGTTTATCCATTCATCCATTGACGGACATTTGGGTTGTTTCCACCTTTGGTTATTATGAATAATATAGTAAACATTTGTGTATAAGTTTCTATGTGCACATATGTTTTCATTTCTCTTAGGTATATACTAGGAGTGGAATTGCTGGGTCATATGATAACTCTAGGTTTAACTTTTTGAGGAACTGCCAAACTGTTTTCCAGAGTGGCTGCACACCATCTTACATGAAATCCCTGCTCTTAGTACTTCTCCATGTCTTGTAAGGCAGTAGACTTTTCATTAACTTCATTTCTGCGGAAAGAGTTAAGGAGTCTTCTCAGGTAACTATAATCAACCCCCAGGGACTTATTCAACTTTCCTGTGTGCAACTGAAATAGCCAGCAGGCATCTAGTCCTGTTATTTCTGTCTCTCCCTGCCTCCCCGCCCGCCCCACTCACACGCCATATCACCCAAGCATGGAGGATGGGTGGCCTAGAAACGTGGAGGGAGGCAAGAGAGGGATAATTATGCCTGCTACAAGTGCCGACTAGAATTTCCAGGCGCTTTCGCTTCTACACCCTCCTCTGGCTCTTGCAGAGCCCCTCAGGGAAGAGGAGGAAGGCCACGCAACGGGAGGAGGAAACTGAGTCCCAGCAAAGTCATTCAGCTGGCCTGACATCCCAGAACTTGTTTGTATGCAGCTGAGACCAGAATTTGGTCTTTCCCACACCTCCATCAGCTGTGGCCACTAATTCCTTCACATTTTGGAAAACTAAAAAACTATGTATGTGAACAGTCCCTTTAAAAAGTTAAAGAGTTTTCCTTATACGAACTATCCAACTTTGAAAACGGGTCTACTGTAAAAAATCTTGATTCCAGAGCTTCTTTAAAAATATTTCAACCCCTTTAGAGAGAAAGTTATGGAGAATATATTGCATATAAATTAATATGGGTGAGGCATGTGCTACCTATTTTATAAACATGATCCCACTTAATCCTCCGCCTCACAACTCTGAAAAGTGGATAGATTTTGCCGCATGGTAGAAATGAGGAAACCAAGACTCGGAGACATTAAATGACATGTCAAAAGTCTCCCATTTTGGAGGCAGGGGTTTCTGGCTCCAGATTTTTCTGACTCTAGACAGTGGCATGTTTCTAGCACATCAAATGGCTGAGACTTGTTATATGTCAGAAAACACAAAGGACTTAGATCACAAGACCAAGCCCCAAAAGGCCATGACTGCATAAACCACAACAGCTGTATGTGTGGCTACATTTCACGTCTCCATCTGTAAGTTGGAGGAACTTGCATAAATGCAATGCTTCCCTGCAGCTGCAGAGGGTCTCAATGAGCACCATTCTTAGAATTCTCAAAAGCTGAGCCAGCAAGCCTCCTTTGCATTTCCTGGTCGTCCTTTCCTGGTCGTCCTTTCCCTTTTGAAGCCAGGGAAGGCCCCGACTGCCCAGAATCAAGGATGGGGAAGAGGAATTTTGAGCATGTCCTTCCTGCTTCACACAAATAGCTAAAGACAGAACTGATTGCACAAGCCCGAACCAACAACTAGAGAGGAGGTTGTCCAAGACACATTGCAATTAGAGTGGACCCACCACACAAGTGGATGGGCAGGATGCTTGGAAAGACCCAGATCATTGGTCTTTAGCCCAGCCTTGCCATGGACTCCTTTTGTCACCCTGGAGATTTCCCTTTTCCTCCATGGACCCTTTTCCTGTCTAACAGTGAGAGGGGGCTAGTTGAGATTGTTGTCTTCCAGGGAAGTTCTTAGAGCAGGCCTGGTGGACCCAGTAATAAAGATGGAAAAAAAAAATCCATATGTTGGTGGCCACGCACAGTCGCTCAGCGGAACTGGCTCTGTTGACTAGCCTTGGGTGCTCCCCTGCAGGCGTTGCAATCGTAAAGACACCCTCTCTACCCCTCTAAAAGGAGATTTTATAATGTGCCCAGTTCAGCTCAGACAAGTTGCGATCTCCTGTATTTTTCACCATCTCTGGAAAAATTTCTATAATGTCCTTCAATAACCCAATCTAACCATGTTTTCCCAGGAAATGATGGAATGCCCTAATGTTCCTTTTGCACGTTTCTCTTTACGAACATCATCTCATTTAATCCTCACCACAATCCTGATGGTATTGTGTAGCTAAGGAAATAGGGTATCAGAGAGGTTACAGGATTTGCCTAAGGTCCCGCAGCTAGCAAGTAGCAAAAATGGAATTTGACCCAGTTCTCCCTACAAAAGTACTCTCTTCCTCTGCCTTTTGACACATTTTCTGAAAAGGAGCATCTTATAATCAAACTGACATGACCACTTAATTTTATCTTTGGATAAAAATGGTACCACTCTCATAAGTCAGTGAGTTTGATTCATACTCTAAATAATGTCAGACTAAGAAAATTTAAATCTGACCAGATATTATTTCCCTAGGAGCAAATGATTACTTGATTCCATTGTAGAAGGTTAAACTTTTTACTTAAAAAAAAAATAACAAAAACTAAAAAACAGAACTCACTTTTCACAGTCAAGAGTTACTTCTTCTTTTACAGTAAATGCCCTCTTTAAGATTTTGCAAGCTCATTTCATGATTTTTTTTTCTCTTTCAGTATCTTTCCAAATTTAGAAGTTAAATTTATAAGGTTATAATTTGCAAGGTCATCCTTTTTTAAAGAAATGCAAGCAGGAGATGAGGCCTTTCCAGGTTTGGGGGTGATAGCTTGTGATTCTTCATTGCAGATTCCTGTGGGTTGATGATTATTAGTGCCTTCCCTACAAATTTTTAATACATTAACTTATCTAAATATTTCCCTACTCATACTCCCCAATTTTAGAAAAATGTGAGCTGTTGGGAAATGTTTCCAAGAATAGAGCAAGGGATTAGGCAGCCTTGAGAAGGAGACTTTAAGAGGAAATAGAATATGTTCAGTTCAATTACGATTATTTGCTGACCGTGTGCTAGGCACATGAGAGTGAGATGGTGTATGCAGTAGGTGCCTTCGAGGTCACAGACTGACTTGGAAGACTCACGTGTGGACAGAGCGTTACAACACTGGGTGCGTGCACCCGGGGAAAATGCAGACAAAGTTCAGGGGCTGCTCAGAGGGAGGGTTTAACTCCATAAGGAAGTATTTCAACAATGGCTTTCAATTACAGGACATTTCTAATAATATGATTATATACTTTCTTAATAGTGGAGCACTCTAATTATTTATTCCCCCCACACTGAACAAATATAATTATTATATACCCTTTTCATTATCAGCCCTCGCTATTCTTAATGAAAACAGTGGTTGGCGGTTTATAAGAAAATTTTTTCTACCCAGAATTTTAAAATTCTTTTCTTTGTTATTGTTCTTTTTTGTTTTTTGCTTGTGTTTTTCCTAATCCTTTATCTAAATAAAAATGATAACCCGCACCCCCTCCCCCCCGCCCCCCGCAGCTCCTCTGACAGCGGGTGCTGATTTCACGGCAACTACTTCAAAAACAACTCAGTATTGGATCAAGTCACCCTGGGGAGGTTGGTTTTTCACTATGTATCATGGCTTTTTAATGCCATATTGCTTTTTATCAACCAATCTGCAGATGTTTTCTCTTCGTTCACATTGAAAGCACTTTGCTGTAGAAACCAGTAAGTTTGTTATCTCGGTTTTTTGTTTGTTTGTTTGTTTTCTGATGTCCTGACAGCAGAACCAATCTTCGGAATCCTTTAAAGAAATTACCGAAACAAATTCGATCACAGAAGCTTTTAAAATCTGAAATCCCAGGAAGCTAATTAGTGCGTCCTTTTAAGATGGCTTCCTGCATTTTGATATACACATACGCTCGGGTTTCAAATGCGGTTGGCAGTTTGCCATGAGTCAGGCAGGTCATCTTGGCTCTCAGGAACACGGAGCTCCTGCAGAAGCCTGTGGAGGGAGGGCAAGTTCATACCCTCCCCTGCGTTTGCACGTGACTGTGCTCTGTCACCATGTAGCAGGTGGAGGCCAGGAGCTGCATTTGCATGGGTTCCTGGTGGTTAGTTGTACACTCTGCGAATTTCTCTCATTGCCCTAATGTTGTCCTTATTTTGCTATTTTCCCACTTGACATTGGGCCTTTAGGGAGCAGGAACTGTGTGTATCTCAGAGCTTTGCATGGTACTTGGCACGTAGGAGGTGTGTAATAGATGCAGCTGCTGTAGCGCGGAAAGCACGGACTTCAGAGTTGGTCAAAGATACATGATTTTAGAGCATGCAGCCGTATTTAACCTGTATCCGAGTTACTTCAAAGCCTTGTGTTGCTGCTCTGGGCAGCAGTGCCCTTAAAGGGCATTAAAGAGATGATGCCCTTAACCTTTAAGGGCAGTATACACCCATCTTGGCACCCATAAGCCCTAGCTGAGGGCCTGGCTCTGTAAATGTTTGCTCCTCACTGAATGACTGTATGGTTGTGTCCAGGATGTCTACTCTGAGACAGAACCTGGAGAACCTCTTTAGGGGTGTGTTTTTGCCCTCCCCTGGAGTCAGGCAATCTCACTGCCAATGGCAAAGACACAGTATGAGAGAGATGGTTTTTTCCTTTGTGTCTGTGCCTGTCTGTGTGTGTGTGTGTATAAAAAGGCCATGGAAATATAAAATGGTAACTTGGGTAACTTGACTGCTTTTGTGAATCCATCTCATTGCGTTGGAGAGACATCCAGGATTCTCCCTAGAAAATTCTTTTCTAGCATAAAAACCATTGTTAATCACATTTGAAATGCATGTGTGTCCTTGTCTCTGGACCCGTGTCCATATGCACCTATGTCACTGCAGAACGAACCCTGTTGGTTCACATCATCTGCTCCCCTCCTGGACTTTCCAAGGGGCATGGAAATGTCACATTCCAGGTGCAGGGAACCATCCATGCACCATCTTAGAAGCATAAAAATGCTTGGTATGTTTGAGGTGCAGTTGAGAAAGCCAGTGGTGCAGATATTTGATTATTAGGATGGCCCACGTGGGTCTCTTCACCCATCCTCATGCATGACCCAAATGGGTTAATGGGCAGAGACAGGGCCAGAAGCTCAGTGTGGTTCTAAACTAAACAGTTGAACTGGTGGCCCTGGAGGCCTCATAAGCACCTTGCCTGGGTAAGTCTTCAGTGACACAAAAAGAGACTGCAGCTCACCAACAGTCAAAGCCATCAGAAAAAAGTATTTCCTACCAAATAAAGCCCTCCTTTTTAAAAACTTAAAGGGGAAAAAAAAAAAAACCACCCCGTGAAACCTTAGAATCAACTTGAAGGTTCAGCAGCAGGGGAATGATTCCATAAATCATAGTGGATCCACTTAATGGAATATTAGGCGTCCACTAAAATAAAATGACAGTTGGAAAAAATACTTAATGATAAAAGCTTTAATGACAAAGTGGGGTTCAAAATGGAAGATATTCTCGGAGTAGAACTGTATTGAAAGAAAGACGAACGAGGACGGGGTGATGTGTTACCTCTACGCGAGAACCGTTTTCACTTTTCAAAGTGCTAAATGTGTTGCATTGCCTTTAGAATTTGGAAAGCATCTCATTTAAAATGCCTCCTAAGTAAAATCTTGTGGCAACGTGTAAACTGGTAGGATACCGTGTCTTCAAGATATGCGATTGTAAGTAGCCCTCGCATACAGCCGTAATGTTTATTTGACCTTGGCCTTGTGAGGGCTGGGTTCCCAGGGCTTTGGAGAGTGAGAGGTTCTGCGGGACAGGTTAATGGTGACACTGGGACAGGTGGTGCAGTTCCTAGGTAGAGCAAGCATTCCTCAGCTCAGCGCTCAAGAGAAAATGCCTCTTGTTGTGCACTCTTCCCTGTTCCCTGGCCTGTCGGGCAGTTATTGAAAAATTGTCTTTTCCCCCAAATACAATAATTAATGCCTTGGCCAGAAAAGCCATGGCAAATCCTTCAAGATTAAGAGCGTACTGATGTCTGGTGAATTTCTACTTTCAGCCAAAGCACCCAGGTGAAATGAAGCATGGCTGTATCCTTTTAGAATATGACTGAATATTATTCATGATTAATTTTAGAAGCTAGTGAGTACTATACTTGATAACTTTAAAAGAAAAATTAATACTATCAATAGGAAGAATTTGAAAAGCAGGATGAGTAAAGTAGCTTTCATTTATTGAGTGTTTACTAGATGCTGTTTTGCATAAATGCTTCTCATTTTGCAAAATGTATCCCATTTAATATTAGCCGTAACCCCAAAGAATGGTATTCCTACCTGGATCTGTCTCCTATCAACATGTGTGCTTTCTCTCGCTCAGCATGTTGTTTGTTATTAACTTCTAATCTCCTTCTCTACTTCCTACAAATCTCTGCCAATACCTGCACATCAACTGTGCACTTCCCGTCTCTAGTGTTTGGGATTTGGGGCAACCTACAGAGTTCAACTATAACCCTATAAAAGTTGGTCAACTCTGACTTAATAGCTCTAATTTTTAATGTACCTCACTCTAGTTGCTTGAATAAAAGGAAGACATTTGAAAATTGCTAAAGTGCTTCTCAGTGATTAGATATTAAAAATCGGTTTGAAATCCAACTATATTGAATAAAACAAAACCTAGTTCCTCTGACACCTAAAGACAGACATTTTTACTTATTGTGTGGTGTCTAAGAATTCTGTGTGAGTTTTAAAATTTACTTGGATGGGCTTTGTCTGTGTTTCCATATGGCGGCCAGGTGAGCCAAAGAGCTGTGGTTCTGGCCTGACACCCTTCAGTCTGAATCACATGACAACCTGTGTCTATGATTAGCTCCGTGGCTATGACCAGGTAGAGTGCTCACTCACCCTTGATTTTAACGTCATTCCTGGGTGAAAGCGTCTCGGGGAGTGGAAACCCCAGTTCACAGGACTCATGACCTTCTGTGGACTGTACGTAACTCAGCTGTGGCTCCCACCTGGTAAGGTCATGTTCTGATTCTGATCAAGGATGTTGGCATTAGAGGCAGGCCCGTGTGCCTGCCCTGTGTCCGGGCATCAATATTTAACAAAAAAGATCTTTTTCACAGAGTTACTCATGTGAGTCTCCCATTCCCCTGTGAGCTCCTGCACTGTTTGGTCCCAGTGTGCCCTTTTGTCTCACCTTTTCACCCACACAACCTGCTTCCTGCTCCCCTAATTATTCACGATTCCACTAACAGGCCACATCCCTTCACACCTCTGAGTTTTGGTCATGCTGTAACCTCTACCTGAGTTCCGTTCCTGCCTCTACTGTTGCCTGTCAAATTCCTTGTGCTTTATGCCTTTGAGTTTTAGCGGAAATGTTACTTTCTCTATGAAACTGCCCTAGGCCCCCATGGTACAGTTATAGGTTCTTCCCTCATGTCCCCATACACAAGGTGCACATTAGAGCACCAATTAAAGTCTTGAAATGACCTTTGTATGGATTTTTTGCACAACCCATGTTGTGAATGTATTAGTTAGGGTAGGTTAGGCTGCAATAACAAACAGCCCCCAAAATGCATTATAGCTCAAATCCCAAAAGCTTTATTTCTTATACAAAAAACAGCATAAGTAGATATTCCTGGCCAGTGGCAGATATGTTCCACAAAGTGATTCAGGGCTGCAACCACCATGTGGTTCCTTTTCCCCTGTCAATATCTGCATCCAGCTGGCTGGTATCTCCTACCAGCCTCAACCACATTCCATCGGTAAGAATGAGTCATATGGCTTTCTCTAACTGCAAGATAGGCTGGCAAACGCAATCTAGCCCTTTGCCCGGGAAGAAGAACAAATGGATTTTTGTTGGGAAGCTGGCAGTCTGTCACAGTGGGCCCCTTGAGGGCACAGACTGTTTTCTCCCCCTTAGAATCTCTGATGTAAACATGGGTCCCCAATAAATGTATATGACATGATGGCTAGGAGAATGTTAGCTTGATTTCCATTTGCCATCATGTGATTCAACTCTGAATCAAGGGAAATACCTTTTTCTTTCTGGCATTGTTTGGAGGTCTTAATTTTATGATTGAATACCAAAACACCAAGGGCTTTAAGGAGGCACAGTGATGTCTTCAGCTGTATTTTCTCATCATACAGAGTCAAGGGAAACCAGAGCCTTGGCATTTTGCAAGGTGAAAAGACCCCCTGGTCAAGAGTAATCTAGTAATTCATCTTGATGTTAAAAATACATCATCATCCATTCATTTCAGCGCTGGCGTAGTCCAGGCCGACTCTGGCTCCCCTCCCTGTGAAATGCACCCTTTCCCCTCTCATCAGCTTCCCCTCCTCCTGCTGAAAATGGAATACAATGAATAGATGTATAATAAAATCTTTTAATTGTCTTAGCATATGTTGCTTTTATTAGGTGGGCATAATTGCATTCATGGGATCACCTGCAAAGTCCTTTCGAATATAAAATTGAAATGGCTTCACACTCAGTGCACAAGTCCTTCCGAGCCACTGTTTTCCCCTTCGCTGCCTCCTGTCCCCCTTTTGCTGTAAAGTTCACATTGAAGTGTGGAAAGAGAGACGTGGCAACTGACACATGCTGGATCTTATCAGCTGCGAGTGCAGTTGTGGCCGACTGAGAAGCGACTGTCATTTCTACACCATTTATTCCTCGCCTGGCCTCATTGCTCGCTTCCTTTCGGAGGAAATTTTCCCTGTTAAAGTACTGCACTTGTCATTTATTTCCCTTTTTTTCCGCTCTCCCTCCGTGGCCGAGTTTTGATATGCATTTATCCAAAAGGCAAGCCTTTTATACACTTCCGCTAACCTCGTAAGGTCAGGCTCCTCTGAGCTGTTTCAGGCTCATAAAAGCAACCCAACAAAGCTTTTATGGGGTCATTACAGCTCCCTTAAATCCCTCCTTCCAGCTTTCAATAATTCTGTTGCCTCTAATCAATTCACCAGCTCTTCTATTTGGAAGTGGGGGAAGGAGGGGCAGGGAATCCGCGAAGACCCACTTCGTTGGAACCGAGGTTTCTCGAAGTCTGTTTAGGTGGTGGCACTTACATTTGAGTCACACTGAGACATCTCAGCCTTGATTGTTATTTTAGAAGAGGGGTCAGCAAACTTTTTCTGTTAAGGGTCAGATAGTAAATACTTTAGGCTTTGTGGGCCTTAGGGCCTGTGTCAGAAATATTCAACTTTGTCATTTGCCTTAGTACATTAAAGCTGCTATAAACTAGATAGCTTATAAATAACAGAAATTTATTTCTCATTGTTCTGGAGGCTGGGAAGTCCAAGATCAAGGTGCTGGCAGATTTGGTGCCTGGTGGGGGCCTGTTTCCTGGTTCTCGCTGTGTCTTCACTTAGTGGAGGAGACCTCTGGGGCCTTTTCTATAAAGGCACTGATCCCACTCATGAGGGCTCCACCCTCATGTTCGCCACCTCCCAAAGGCCCCTCTTCCTTCCTATTATTATCACATTGAGGATTAATTTTCAACATATGAATTTTAGGGGGACACAAACATTCAGACCATAGCACCATTACAGCACAAAACAGTCATAGATAGTATATTAATGAACGAGTGTGGCTGTTTTCCAATAAAATTGTATTTACAAAAATAAGCCGTGGGCAGGATTTGGCCCATGGGCTGTAGTTTGCCCACCCCCGTTTTAGATACTAAAAATTCCATCTATCCAATCTCCCAAGAATTCCTAGTCTACTTTTAAGTAACTCTAGCTTTCCAAAGATATGGAGTATACATATCTAATGCTCTGCTTAGATGGTAGAATATTATTAGCAAAATAATTTGGTTGACTCTCAGTTTCTAACCATAATTTTTTTCCTATTTGCTTTCCTTCTTTTGAATAATAGAAACTTAAATTTTTTGTTTAATATATCTTGAAGGACTTCTCTAAAAAAGTAATTTCATGTTGGTACACAGAGCTGTTTAGAAGCTTGAATATTATATTTTCCATTTATTGTGCAGGACCTTTCCAGGAAAATGTGCATTTATCATATCCCTGAGAGATAAATGTGATGGGGAGAAGAATCAGTCTATTGCACTAAATCTCCACTGCCTCCCCAACATTCTGCAAGTCTGGCAGTCAAGAGTAAGGGGGTCACTGGGCTGCTGAGGACACATGTGGGAAGCACCACAAATTCATAATCTCATTTAACCTTGAAAGAAACTTGTGAGAAACATCTTAAGAGTCTCATATTCCAAAAGTGCAAAATTAAACTCAGAAGTGTAAAATAACTTGTCCAAATGCCAGGTAAGCAATGCTTACGTGGCTTGAACCAGGGTGGCTAATGAATATGTAAACCCATTGCAATATTTCTCTATTTCCACGTTTTCACTGAAGCCAGGTGTGACAGATTATGTTAGCAAATCAGCTCTTATTCCTGAGCACACTACTCAGGCATCCTTTCCACCCTCCCCAGCAGTCACACCTGGCCAAGTGGCGGAATCCTAGCTAGCGCAATGTGTGTGAAGTGATGCCCAGCCGCTCCAGTCTGAACCGAGGGAAAACCTCCAAATGTGCAATCCTTCATGTTTGTTTGTTTGTTTGTTTGTTTGTTTTTCCTGAACCCTGGCTAGAATGAAGATGACACTCAGGGTGATCTTAGAATCTGAGTGTTGGAAACGCCACGGTTGCTTGAGCATGGAGCAGAGCTGCCCTTCCATTGCATTTGAGCCATTAGAAATCTATGACCTGATCTTTCGTTAGCGGGTAGGGGAGTTGGGTACGGCCAGGCTCGGTGCATCCAGTACCTCTTTGAATGGGAAATGAATGACAGATCTCAGCCTTGGGTCTGTTGACTCCCTGAGGTCTGTAATGCGGATGTATGACCTGTTCTTCGAATATTTCAGCAAGTATCATGGAACTTAACCAAATGAGGCTAAGTATCCTATGAATTTAGTTTTATTTGGGTTAGATTGACAACGCAGATGTGACGTGACTTGCCCAAGGTCACACAGACGACGAAGGTCAGATCCAAGACAAGAGCCCATGTTTCTGGACTCCTAGACTAGGTTTATTTTTCCCCTGTTGCCCCTTAGAAGATGGTTGTTGTCTTGTGGTTTTCACTGAGCTGCTTACTGAGAGACAGGATTCTGTTGTGCTGTCATGTCCAATTCAACAAGGAGGAATCTCTGCTGTGTTAGAAGAGACTTTGGGGGAACTGAAGGCTTGGTCACAGGGTACATAAAATAGATGCTGGCACCTCACTCCCAGCAAAAGAAAGAGAGAGAGGGAGATCAGTAATTTATAGGTTCACATTTTCCTTGGGTCTTTATAATACTTGTTTATTAGAGATAATTTGCTTAAGCGTGCACAAGGTGGAAGGTCATGCAAGGAAGGCTTTTTATTAGTTGTGTATTGAATGGATCAATAGTAATTTGAATACCATGAATCTGTCCTGTTAACAGGTTTATTTCTTCATCAGATATTAATCCCAGAGGGTTTCACCCGTTATAGAATGGACATAAACCATGCCGTGCAGATGGTGCTGCCTCTGTAATCAGGTTCAGCTGTGCATCTACATGAACGTCCGCGTGGACCCTCGAATGTGGGACGGCAGATTGGGGCAGGAGGAACTGGGTGAACAGGAACCTAGAGCCCCTGAGGAGTGGAAAGCAAGAAGGAAGGCGGAGACTGTCCATTCATTCAGTTGCTTGATTTGCTACTTTCTTTGACCTTCTTTCTCTCTCTCTCTCTCTTTCTCTATTTTCATCTTTTTCTTCCCTCTTCCTCCCCTCCCTCCTTCCCTCCCTCCCTCCCTTCCTCCCTCCCTTCCTCTGTCTCTCTGTCTCTGTGCAACTGTCCATCCATCCATCCATCCGTCTATCCATTCTGATTAGAAAACTAATGCAGACACACAAGATGAAAAATTTGGAAAATGGAAAACCTGGATGAAATAGCTATCACTTCTAATTCCAGCACTCCGTCATAACCTCCGGTGCATATAAGGACATTTCTCTTGGGTCTTTTCCCTCGTCCTAGGTATATACATTTTAATACAGTCAAGATCATATTGTGCATCTGAATTTTTTTAACATATTAGATGTTTTACATCACTAAGTTAATACGTGCTCATTTAAACAGGTCGTAATATGGAGATAGGAGAAGAAAAAGCTAATAACCTATGCGCTATCCTGTCCTTTATTCTAAGTGGCAATTGTGGACCTCCTGTGACCATGCAAATATGCAGAGTATATGTGCATGTATGGGGGTGGAGTGTGTGTGCGAGTTTAATAGCATAATATTTTGCGCATTACTTAAAAATGTTTTTTGGTTAAAAATACATATGGAACATATATAGATGAAACAACACTTTTTCTAATGCTTTCATACTACTCTATGTGGCTCCAATTAAATCAAACGTTCCCCTATTGATGGACACGCCACTTCTTTTCAGATTTGTTATTATTGTTGTTATAGCCCTTATAAATACTACATCAATATAGATTCTTAGGCATTTATCCTAATATACTGCTGTTTTTAATTTTGTAGGATAGATTCCCAAAGTGAGATTTCTGGGTCAAATATCAGGTGACATAATGTGTTTTTACTTAACGTCATGCAAAAGCTTTTCCCCATATCATTGAAAACTCTTTGTAAGGGATTTTTTTTAATTGGCTGAAAAGTACTCTATCATATATAGTTTTACCAATGTTTACTTAACATTTCCCTTATCACTGAGCCCTTGGGTGGCATCCAATTCTTCGCTTTTATAAATAATGCTGAGATGAACATCTTTCTGCATGCATCTTGGTTCTCCTTTTGACTTACTTGGAATTCTAGAAGTGGAATTACTGAGTCGGAGGTCACGAACAGAGAGGCCTTTTAAGTCTCAGGCTGCAAACAGTCCCATTGCAGGTTTAGGCTGTACATTTCATCCAAATGCAGTTGCAGCACTTTACAAACCACAGCATAAACCCTAGGAATAATTCCATTCCCCACGGGGCCAGAGCATTGTTATTAATATAACTTTACAAACATCATTCTTTTGAAAGCTTCGTCTAACCTGACCACAGCTCATTAGTGAACCTTCTAACAATCCCAGGGCAGTTTGTGGATTCTGCAGCAGACAAGTTATCATGTGCTGAAGGGCACCACGGGGAAACCCACCCAAAAGATGACTGCCCACACCAGCCAGCGGGAGACATTAGGGCTTTACTTCTGGGAGAAAAGGGAAGGTCTCTGTTGTTCCTTCTGGTGTTTTTTTTTCATCTTCAGATCACGCCCAGTGTTTCCCAATAGGGGCCCCATTAACATCTGGGGCTGCACAAATCACTGGGGTGAGGGCCTGTCCAGCACACTGTAGGGTATTCAGGCTCCCTGGCCCTGCCTGCTGTCAACTGGCATCACACTTACCATCAGAACAACCAGGAATGCCTCCCAGCTTCCTTTTTAAGTCTTCACCCCTTGATCTCAATATTCAAATTTATGTTTTTCTTTATCCACTTTTATGTGTTTTATTTAAATACGTGCCATCTTTGTGCATGGGCTTTGCTGTCAGACCTCTGTGATAATGCAGTGGTTCTCAACTGGGGCTGGAAGGGGCTGGAAGGAGGGAAAGTAACCCACAGGGCCTATTCTAATGGGGCTGGGGGATTATTCATGTTTTTAAAGTAGAATAACAGGGTGTTTAAAAACTGAGTTTCCGGAGCCAGAAGGCCTGGGTTCAAATTCTGACCCCTCCTTTTGCAAGCTTGTGACCTTGAGCAAGTTATTAACCTCTTTATGCCTTTATTTTACCATAAATGTGGGATAATTATAGCTCCTACTGCATAGTTTTGTTAGGAGGAGTAAATGAGTCATTATTTTTGAGACATTTCGTGCCTGGCACAGAACAAGCACTGTGTGTGCGTGTGTGTGTTATGTGTGTGTGTTACAGAAATATATGTGGGTGGGTATGTTTGTGTTTTCCATAATTCCAGCTAGGCAAAGACATACTTAACAAAAACCTTCTGGGCTGGTGAGGATAATCAGAAAGCAGGCTCAGGGAACCTTTAAGGCAGAAGGACCAAGAAGGTAAGATACCCAAAATACGAAAGTCAGCACAGTGGCAGCCCTAATCCAATGCACATATTTCAGGAGGGGGTCACATGGCCCATCTCCCATGTTGGGGTGGTCTTCTCTGGCAGCCCACTGAGAGCACCCCACTGTTGACCTGGGTGCAGGTGGGACCAAAGCTGGAAGACCAGAGCCCTAGGGGAGAGGGATGTGTTCAGAGCAGGTGGCAGCCACCAGGAGGAAGGGCCAGCTTTGGGGTCTGAGGCTGGCTAGTTTGATTCTCCTCCTTTCCTTAGAAACCTAATGTAGGCGCAAGGTCAAGGCTACCGTGAGGCTTGGGTAATACCTTCAACCTCCTTGTCTTTGTCCTCCCAGAAGGAAAAAATGGAAGGAAGGAAAGAGGACAGAAAGAAAGATGCATTTTGTCAGACACTGTGCTAACAAACATTAGCACAGATGACATTCAGAACTGCCCTGTGAGCAGACATAGAAGCTCAGGCTCAAAGAGATTAACCATCTTATTTCCTCTGTTGGAAGATACATTTTATTTTTTATGTATCTCTGAATTAGCATGCATCCTGTAATCACTGTGGCTATTTACTGTACTCTTACTCTTCTCCCCAGTGCTGTGAGCAAATCAGCATGCATCTTAAACTTAATAACAGGTTAAGCAGTGATTATAATAATTATTATAACACAGCCTGGGCAACACAGCGAGACCCCCATCTCTCCAAAAAATAAAAAAAATTAGCCAGGCTGGTGGTGTGCATCTGTAGTCCTAGCTACCGGGTAGGCTACAGCAGGAAGATCACTTGAGCCCAGGAGTTTGAGATTGCAGTGAGCTGTGATCATGCCACTGTCCTCCAACCTGGGTGACATAGCAAGACCCTGTCTCCAAAAAATAAAAAATAAAAAATTATTACGACAAACATGTCAAATAACTATGTGTGAATTTTTTGCATTTTTTAGTTCATTTAATATTCATAATGACCCAATGATGTAGGTTCTGTGATGTATCCACTTTACGGATGAGAAAACTGAGGCACAAAAAGTCAAATAGCCTGCCTTAGATTGCATAGCTGATTAGAGGGAGAGCTGGGATCTGAACCAAAGTCTCCACGCCTCCCACATCTGTATTCTTTTCTCTGCGTCACAGTGACTCCATCACTCAATTCTTCCCTCAGTGCTGTACACTTCGAACTTTGAGATCTGTCATTCAGATGATTTCAGAACAAAACATGCTTTGGTGGGATTTACCCTTGTAACTTTCTTGACTCTCCTCATCCCCCTGACTGTATCTTTATAACACTTTTTTGTCAGTGCTTTGCTGGAAGAGGCAAACATGGACATTATCAAAGGGACTGAAAAAAAATGGGGGAAAGTGGCAGCAATCGCTAAAACAATCACTGAAAAATCTTCTTCTGAATAGACTGGTAAATTAAGCCCTCCCCAAAATATTCATAATTGACCTTTGCATTAACTAATTCAAATCATTGAATCAGATGCAGTTACTTTGGGCAGTCTTGACAGAAGAGCTAAATGTTTTTTTCTTTTTGGACAAAGAGCCTACCATTCATTTATTCAACAAATGCTTTCAAACACCCACCCCCGTGACTGGCAGTGGCAACACACGTAGCATCAAAGCATGTCCATAGGAGCAAAGACCTGAAATAGACAATCACTGTGTATGGGAGTTACTCAGACCACCAACTTCCATGCTCTGTGTGTTCCTATTGTCTTTGTCTCGGACTGACCAAAGAACGTTAGGCAAGCTCTGGTCCACTTGGATTTTAGCATCTCTCCCTGACCACAGCTCTCGCCCTGGTGTTGTGCACCCACTCTGCAAACTCTCCCCACCTCCAGCCCAGCGGTACCAGCCAGTACCTGCCTCTCCTGAGAGTCAAGATGGTACCCAGCCTTGGAGAAACCTCCCAGCACTGTGGTGATTCATATCTGACCCTGAAAATGTTCTACCTTTCCCAGAAAAGCTTTCCCAGAAGAGTGGGAGTCTAGGCAGACTAATAACAAAGATAGCAGTTTGAAGAGGAGGCACCGATGGCAATTTGGGTTGATAATTCCACCAGCTAATTTAATTCTGATTTCCCCATGCTCCTGGCGATGATACAGTTGGCTCTGGAGGAAGGTGATGAAAAGTTATCAGTCAAGAAAGGCTCAAGAAATTGTTACTTTTTTGGATAATTGTTGGCCGTAGGGGTCTTCCTTTAAACTTTAAACTTTAAAGAGTGATAAGGGTAGATCTATCCCTAGCACTGACAATTAAACATTTATGCTATGTATAAAAATCAAGAAACACAAAACCATTTGATTAACTCCCACTTTATGGTCTTTTCATGATTCTAGAGAGCTGGAGAATAGGAAAAAACGCGGATGAATTTTATCAAACTATTGAACTGAGCATGGCTGAGGGGGAGAGGCCCTTCCGCTCTGTGGATCTAGGTGAAAGTTTTTTTTTTTTTCCCTAGATTCAGAATACCCAGATTTAGAATTAGGGTCCCCAAAAGCACCACTTTCTGGTGAAGCCACTGAGCCAGACAGGAGATTGCCCCTCTTCAATCAGGGCAGAGGAAGTCTCAGTGGAAAACAAAATTCCAACCCCGTCCTCTGCTTTGGTGATGAGCAACCCACCTTCCCAACTCTACTTATTTACAGTTGTAAGAAAAAAAAAGTTAACACTTGGGAGTGCATCTGACTATATTTTCTAACTGGGGGCCATTTTCCCTGTAAAAATGACTTTTGTACGTGTTGCTTGTTAGTTAAAGGAGATGTGACACCACCCCCCTGCTCCCCCTGCTCAGCCAAGACCCGTTTGTCACCCGGGTAGCCTTAGAATGGAGTGAAAGTCACCACACAGATCTCATGTCGCAGATGTGTGCGTTTATCCTTCATGGTTTGGGTTGCCAGGATGCAGGGAGGGCCTTTTGTCAAATACCTGCCGACGCACATTTGCCGGAGCCTGCTCCAGAACATCGTAGATCCCCTTCTCTGTCACCTTGGGGGCAGAGAGGTGGCAGGTAAAAGGAGCGTGGAGAGAGATGAGCGTGAGGATAAATGACAAGCATGGACGTCTCCGGGTGGGACCGCAGCGGACACTGTCTGGCGTGAGGAGGGACTCATCTGTTTTCTAAGAAGTCACATAAAGAAGATAAATTTGGTGCTCAGACATCTGAGGTCTGACATTAGGAAAAACACAGTAAGACACACGTTTAGAAGAGCTGTCTCTTTGTGTACGTGTGTGTGTGATATTTGTGTGTATTATTAATATATTGATATCTGCTGGCCTTGAGAAGTTACATTCAAAAAATTTCCTAGTTTCTTTTTTCACATGTCCTGTATTGTCAAAAGATGATGTTAGGTGTTCTCTGCATTGTGGCTCTGGGCCCGCGTATTGTCGTAGCATATGTTCAGGACTATGAACTTGTCTTATTTGGGGCTGATAAGCAGGGATGTGAGCCAGAAGATAACAGTATTAAATAGTAAAGCGTGTCTTTCCTAGGGCTGCTGGAACAAAGTGCACAGCCTGGATGGCTTAAAACAACAGAAACGTTGTCTTGCAGTCCTAGAGGCCAGAGGCCTGAAGTCAAGGTGTTGGCAAGGCGATGCTCCCTCTCAGGGAGGACCCTGCTTGCCTCCTCCACCTTCTGGTGGCTCACTGGCCATGCTTGGAGTTCCCTGGCTTGCAGCTGCAGCTCGCACATCTCTGCTTCTGTCCTCACGTGGCCTCCTCTCCCCGTGTGCCTCTGCGTCTCTGGGTCTCTTCGCCCCTGCTTATCAGGACACTAGGCATATTGGATTAAGGGCCCACCCTACTGCAGTACGACCTCATCTTAACTAATTACATCTGTATTCTAATCTAATTACATCTCTGTTTCCAAAAAGGTCACATTCTGTGGCATTGAGGGTTGGGACTTCAACATATATTTTGGGGGACACAATTCAACCTATACCAAGTAATAACTAGTAATAATTTCCTAATATTAACACTGCAGTTGCCATTCCTGGAGCACCTACTGTCCTTCGGCCAGTCTTCTCTTCCTCCTTTCTCCCTTCCCCCAGACAGTTTTTCAATACACTGATTTTCACCACATGTTCACTGCAGCAAATGCTTATTCCCAAGGCCAAACGTAGATGTGTAGACTGACAAGTGTCACAATATCACTCGTCAGAATTTCAAACACCAGAACTGCAGTAAAAGACGACACCCTAAATGTTCAGAACAGGAGCCAGAACAACTCTTTGAGCATTGTATTTGTTAGGGTGGCAGTTAGAAAATCACAGACTCTGAGCTCAATTTCCTGGGTTCAGATCCCAGCTCTGCACTTACCAATTGCATGACTTTGGGCAAGTTACTTAAAGGGTGTGTGCTTAGCTTCCTCCTCTGTAAAATGGGTTAGTATCCGCACTTAACACATACAGTTTTTGTGAAAGCTATATGAGCTTTCGCAATATAATCTTTATTATTACAAGAAATAATATTTTAGTGCCCCCAAACATGGATTTAACAAGCATTTGTCAAACACCTCCCATGGGCAAAGTACTCAAAATGTCCTCCTTTCTCTTGTATTTCTGAGAACAGAAGAAAATGATTATGAATGAATTCATCTGAGCCGTGAGGCTCTGCTACGCATCAGCTGTGGGTGCCGAGCCCAGCGAGGCATAATTGATAATGTCCCTTTTTATCTCTAATTGCCCAGCGAGACAAGCTGTGCTCTTCAAACACAAGTTCCTTCTCCCACTTCCTGTGCAGTTTTGTCCTTTCCTCACGGATGAAAACCCACCAAGCCTTGAGCTGAATGAGGCAGAGACGGGAGAAGGGACAAGGCGGGTGGCAGTGGTGTGGCATGTGATAAAAATGGAAACACCCACTTTTGCCCTCGGTACCCAAGAGGAAATGGGGGAGGCAGGCGTCCGGGATGGCCTCGTGTTTGTGGTTTCGGACACAGCTTTGAGTCGTGACTGCCGTGGCAAAGGCCCTTTTCCCTTGCTCACTCCCTTTTTTAGTAACCTTAAGTTCTTGTAGATACTTAAGATTTCTTTTCAAAGATTTCCAGAATTTCTTTCTTGGAGAATATTTGGACGGTATGGAGCTAAACACACATTGTCAGAGGAATTACAGATTACTAACTGAAGTGCCTCCGAGAATCATTCTCCTTTTGTTTTGCCTAATTTCCACACTTACGAAGTCAAACCTTCAGTTAAATGTTTATGTAGCAATTCAGCTCTTGCAAGCCATCTGTTGCCAGGCAAGATCTGCGGAACTCCCAGTCGCATGGGCTGGGTTGTGTCTTCCAGTTCTCTTAGCACAAAGGCCTGGTGTTTAAATCCTGCGAGCAAATTGCCACCTTTCTTTCCGAATTCTCCTTCAAATCCACGCTGTTCTCCACAGTCACCGGTGGGGACCAGTGTTTGCTTTTCCTGGGCCTGTGCGGCCTTCTCACCTTTTGTTTCTGTTTTTCCTTTGCTTTCCCCAAAGTGGGAGGCACCAAGGTAAGATAGAGGCATTAGTATTCACACTTGTGCGTGAGCAGCCGAGCTAACATGCACCAGAGGGAAAATATTACTTCTCATAAATGCTCAATAATTATAGTCTTTATTGCATCCAAATCAATATTGTGACACATAGTGGAAAGCTTTCGGATTATATGTGGAGGAGTTGACAGAGACTTGCAGGTAAAAAAGGAAAGAAAAAAATATATATATATGTACAGAGAGACAAAAATTTCTTATATAAACCTAGAGAGAGAGGTGGTAGTGCCACGGGGACATTGGGCTTTCTGACGCCAGCGTGGTACCTCAACTTCCAAAATAGCATTAATGTTCTGAAAAACTGCCTGAACATATAGGACAGGCATCTATTAGGAAAGCATATTTCTTAAGGAATAATTAATTCACAGTAATTTCTGTTCCAGTCTAAGGGGTTTGAGGTTCTCTTTTTACAACAGATGTTAACTAGGAGAGATGAAGAATGGAGCATGGGAAGGGCTTCCATCCTGCCGTTGGGATTTGCTTGGCTGTGTGTGCTGAAATTTTCGTCAGACACAATTGTTACCTCTCTCCGTGGGTGGGGGTGGGATGGTTATTTGGCTTCTTGCAATTGATACAAGCCGAGTGATTTTCTAGGTAATTTAACTCCTTAAAAACTTCCAGTGGTTTCATACTCTACCTAGTTTTAGGAAACAGAGCTGGTGTGGGATAGGGAAAGGGGAGAAAGATGTTAATTTGAAAGCATTTGATTGCTTCATTATTTTATCTTTCTGTGGAAATGTTTTCATAACAAATTTTTTCCCTATGGCAGAGATTCACAAGAATTAATGTGGAGCCATTAGGCATGGATTCCTGCCTAAGGTCTGGAGATGAATTCCCAAGATCACAGGACTTACTGACATGTCCCTGGATATTCAGACCCACAACAGGGGCCCTTACTTGTATAGAGAGGCCCAAAGACAGAGGCCTCACATCTGCTGGCTGCCCTGAAATTCTTACCACGTTTCCAACTTGGATTAAACTGCCATGAAATTTCAGTCAAATGCCAATTCCATTTTGTTAAGACAGGGAAATGATTTAAAAGATGAACTAGTTGGTGTTACCTAGATGATTAAGTAGTTGGTGTCAGGTAGAAGAGGTACCTGCAAAGTATGGTCCGTGGGCCATATCCTGCCAGCTATCTGTTTTTGTAAATAAAGTTTTATTGGCACACAGCCATGTGCGGTTTTTTTTACATATTGTCTATGGCTGCTTTTGCACTGCAATAGCAAGGTTGAGTAGTTGTAACCATATAGCCTGCAAAGTCTAAAATATTTACTATATGCTCTTTTACAAAGCAGTTTGAGGACTCTTGAGTTAGAAGAGTAACTAGTTGGTGTTACCTAAATTTTGTGAATTGTGGCTAAATCTCTTGTGTTTCTATATGTTCAAGTAAAATTGTGCATCAAAGGCAACATATCTAGAGTGAGATGCTGGGAAGATGAGCAAAAAAAAAAAGTGACTTCTGTTTATGGGAGGGAAAGGCCACTGGAATCGTAAGTGGAAATCAGGACATGGACTGTGGTAAGTCTGTCTGACACCCTGATTTTTGCTTTTCTGTGGGTTTTGTGTATTTCAAAGTAGCTATGACTGCACAAAGAATGGGCCCTCTTTTCTTCTCCCGCTACTTTATAAAAGCCCAGTTTTTACTTCAACCTGGTCGAAGATCTCATAGAAGCTCCTTTCTCGCTCAATCACTGAAGATCATTTGAGACATAATTTGGAGGAAGTTTCTATCAAATCCTGTTTGGACTGCAGAGAAAAGTTTTCAAACTACAGAAGCACCAAATGGGTCAAAGAATAAATACCACTCACCCCCAACCTGGCACACATGGGATCACCCAAAAGGAGTGGAGCCTTGAGCCCAGAGAGATAGATGGTGCTGCAAAATCCACCGCATAAACATCTATTTAAAAAATCATACAGTCCAGGAGATGTGTACTTATCAGCCGGTTCCTCAGTGGAGAAGTACTTACGGTGCAGTAAGTACTTTAAATAAAATTAGTGGAAAAACAGGGAGTTTAAGGGAGCAAGAGATCAGGTCTTCTGGGCTCGCCACACATCAGGTGATTTAAGCTAAAAATGGCTTAAAATACCGCAATCACTTGCAATGTCTTACATAAACTGACCAGGAATCTGGGGCATTCACGCTGGAGACAATTTTCTTCTCCTCAAGATAAGGGATGGAGAATTAGTCATAGGGTATTTCCAGATAATGTAGTTAACACTTCGTGTAATATTAGGTGGGCAGGGAGCTGTGCTCTCAGGACTGAAATTTTTCCTGCCAGCTCTAATAAGGAGTGTGTGTGTATTTTTAAAGTCTGGGTAACCACTGGTGAGTCATTTCCACAATATGCCTCCCTTTGGTGTGAAATGGGGCAGCAAGTGCCCCAAACAGCTGTCCGGTTACCTTGTGCAACGACTTATTCATTCACTCATTCATTTATTCATCCCGTGGTTACTGGGCCCCCCTGGGTGCCAGGCCCCGCGCTAAATGCTGGGGAGACGTGTGCGAGTAAAATCTCATTTTCGAGGCGCTTACCGCCTGTTGCACACTTTGGCCTCATCTCTTTAGCGCAAGCAATGATTTGACAGCTGGGAGAGATGTGACTTGTACCCGGTAAGGCCGCTGTTGGCCGAGGGAATGTGTAGCGTGGAAAGGTTTCTCTCGAGGTGGTTTTCACAAGTGATCAGTGCGGCCCTATGCGTAACGAGGGTAGCCTTCCTCTCACATTTGTTTTGTTTATTTTTTGGCCTCTCACTTTTTATTTCCTGGGTGGGGTCCACCCCCTTCGCTTATTCTGTAAGAGAACCAGTATAGGGAGGAGAAACATAAACTTTGGAGCCCATCCACCCTGTTCACAGTCGAATCCCAATTCTGCCCTTTACTAGCTGTGTGTCCTTGGGAAAGTTGCTTAACCTCTCTGAGTTCCACGTTCCCCATGTGGCTTCAGGACTGAGGTTAAGGGCCGATCACTACTGTCACAGTGATGGGGGATGGTAAATGAAAGAAGGGCCTCCTTTTCCTCCCTGTCCCCCACACCTTTCTGCTGCTTCACTTTGGCTCATCCACGTTGGAGGAAGTTGGTCTCCATGGCTGTGAACCACCAAAAAGTTGCCCATTGTCCGCTGTCTTTGGCCTCTCTGATCCCAGGGTCAAGGTGAACACTTTCCACTCCTGTTATCCTGTGTTCTCTTTCCAGTGCTTTCTGTGGGAATCCCACCATACAGAGTAGGAAGCACAGGCTCTGGAATTAGATAGACCAAAATGCACCTCCAAGTCTGTTCCTTCTGCGTGCCAGTCGCTTACCCCTGGGGACCCCGTAAAATGAGGATAATAGTAAGCACCTCGGAGGTTTGCTGGAGGAACTCACGGTCATCTACGTGGACGCTCTCAGCACTGAGCCTGCAACGGGGGAGACCTCCGTAGGGCGTCTCCCCAAACGCCAGCAGACTGTATGTAGCCTTGTTTCTGCCATGTTTTTGCTCTTTATGTCTTGCTGAAACTTAAATCAAGAACAGACTGAATGAAAAAGAGCTTTGCCACTGGGCAGCACTGCTGGGCCTCGCCTTCACAGAGACACCCCCTGCTCTCTATTTCAGTGGGCCCTCAGGTCATGAGAGGTGTTGTTCACTCAACAAATTAGATTTAATAGCTAACAGTCTGTGTGGTCTCTCTGTGGATAAAGTATGCTTTTCATTCAACTTTAAAAAATATTGCAAATAGACCCCACCCTCCTTCTCTTATTACAGGTCACCCGGCCAGCAAGGTCCCAGGGAGAGAGCCCATTGGTTTGGAGAAGGGGAGGCAGGTGCCCCCCTTGGCAGAGACAATTCAGGGTACCTGGAAGATCACAAAGCCCAGCTCCTCTCAAGGGCGTGGACTCTGGGGGAAGCCAAATCAGTAGGTAGACAGGATTATGGTTTACCCAGTTCAGGGAGAAGAGAAAGCCCCAAAGACCTACAGAAGCATCCTTTTAGCTCCTTGCCTTCTGTACAGCATGGCCTTCAAAGACTCGGGACATGAGTTCGAATCCCAGCCCTGCCACTTGGTAATTCTGTAGACTTGAGCGAGTTGCTTAACCTCTCTGTGTCTCAGTTTTCTATAAACTGGGGAAAATAATAGCACATCTATTTCACAAAGTTGTTACGAAGACTATGTGTGTGTGTGTGTGTGTGTGTGTGTGTGTGCAGAGAGAGAGGGAGAGTGCTTAGATCAGAGTCTGGCACATAATAAGCATTATATGAGTGTAGTGCCAATGTGACTCATAATTGGTGGAGAACAACTGTGTCAAACCCACACCAACAATAATTTGGAAAGGAAATAATGTGACCACTTCGTTTATGGGCAACTGAGTTGGATCGGTATATTTTTCCTTTGATCTGAAAAGGAAATGTGATCATTTGTTCATTAATCCTTTTAGAAGTATCCAGTAAGCACTTCCTGTGTGCCAAGCACTGGGTTGGGGTGCCGGGGACCCCCGTCAGTGAGGTCACAGCACAGTCTACCAGCACATGCCCAGGTACGTAATATGGATGGGTTATGAAAGTGAGAAGAGGTTTCATAATGACACGAGTTGTCACTGAGCGAGTTGCCTGCGCCGTGTGAGAGCTCTGCTCCGACATTCCATGCAGTATCGAGGACCCTTCCTTGTCTTCTTCTTCCCCCTCCTTCCCCACCTCCCTTCAGTTCCCAGCTTCTGTCGTGTGAACCGGCTCATTTCTGGGTGCCTTCCTCTCCTGTAGGCACCGCTCTGCCGAGTCAGGAGGTACGACTTCTCCATCCGCTTCTCATCTTCCAAAATTTGTGTTGATGTTTCTTGGTCACTGAGCTAAACATTTTTTTTTTCCTGTATTATATTTTTAATAGAGTTTCTGGAGGGAGTGCGGACAAAAATGCTTGAATTGAATCCGCCGTGTCTAACCAGAAGCTCCCAAAAATAGTCTATGCTTTTCTTCCCCCTGCCATACTCCCCCAGCTAAAGGATGAGAAAGAACCACACAGGCAGAGAGTAGCGTGAGCAGGTGCTACGGCCGCTCCTTCCACCACCACCACCACTAGTATCTGTTGCGTGTGGATTGGCACCTTTGATAAAGTTACAAAAGTGCAGCATGAGCAAACACCATCCTCCTCTCTGTGTCTTTGCCTGTTGGTGAACAAGCTGAACTCAGAGAACCTCAGCTTAAGGACATGTGTTTCAACTACATGTTGGAAGCTCCCAAAGGGATATCCCAAAGGGTTATCTCTGCTCACTTGAGTTTGTGATATTGGGCAAAAGAAGTAAATTCTGAGTCTATTGAGGCCTAACTTCCATTAATTCCTGAAAAATAATTCACAATCCCAAAATTTCCAGTTCCACGAACAGTTCTATCCTGTCTTCTCTCTGGGACCACACCTACTCAGTCTCCGCGTTCTGTCCTGCCCCTCCCTCTGGTTCTCACCATCCACCCTACATCCTGCCCCCCAGGGTTCTAGACCCTGTCTTCCTCAATGAGAGACTTTTTGGGAGGAAACAAATTTATTTGTTATAATATGTAGATTACACTTGTTGTAAAAATGTGCTATTTTCAAAGATGCTGAACTCAGAGAGCCCAGTTCCCTGGTAAGGGCTGGAGTCAGACAGGTCTGGATTTGAATTCTGGCACCGTATTTCAGGAGTTCTGTGCAACCTTGAGCAGCTTTGAACTCCTCAAACTTTAGTCTTCTTATCTGTAAAGTGGGGCTATTATCTACCTTGCAAAATTGTTGCAGTATTAAATGAGACAACATTGCAAGGTTTCTAGAATGATGCTTAGGACTCATTATTAACTCAATACATATTAGAAACTATGGTTACCTTGGGCCAGGGGAGCCATCTGAGTGAGATCAGCTTTAAGGTTATAGGAACCAACTTGAAAAATGCTTAAAATTCACAAATCCATGTCATTCTGTCTCCCAGGTACCCCAAACTGGTTTGGGTTTACACCTTCCCACAATACCTGATCTACCCCAATGGTTTTGTGACCTTGAGGTCCTGATCTGTTTTATCACGTCTCATGATCTTCCTCAAATAATCCCTACTGCTGTATTCCACAGGCCACCACCAATGGACTGCTGGAGCTATGACACGCCAGCTTCCAAGAACCGAGTGTGTATGTCACTTCCCAACTCTGCATTCAGTAGATAGCTTGAAATTGGTCACGATGAGAGTATTTATACCATGGGAATTGGCAGACACTACAAATCAAGGATCCGTCCCCCACCCCATTGCTTCAGTGAGCCAGTTGTTAAACATTTATACCACTGTCACCAACCCTGCTTTTCACAGATGTGTCATTTAAGCAAAGCAAACCAATTCATGGGAAAGTAAATTTTAATTATCAGACCATCTTGTGTGTGGTTATGGTGGTAATGTGGGCTTTTTGATTGCCTTAGAAAGGCAGTTCTGTAATACCATGCAAAACATATAGCGTGGCAATTCATTTATTTGTTCCCAATGTTTCCTACTCATTATGGTGAACATGTAAATACCCAGGAAAAAGGATGGCGGCAGGCATCTCACCATGATGGGAAATGGCTGATATATGGACCCTGAGATGCCGTGGTCCTGAATCTGAGGCTCTAGCTTCCCAATTACCAGGACCTTATGCTTCTCAGCCTCGGGGGATTAAAGAGAACTGAAATCTGGGGCAGTTATGGATCTGCCTTTATATGTATAACAGTTTAAATCAATTGGTCATTTACCAAAATCTAGGAAATAAGAGCAGCTTTAGAAAATAGTGGATGTTTTTCACTATTATTTAAAAATGAATCCCTCTCTCTCCCTCTTTTTTTTTTTTTTTTTTTTTGCTCCTTCCTAGATAGGAGTTTCTCCATCCTCTGATCACTGGTTTGAAGTAAGCAAAATACAGACTCACCCTCTTATTATTTTCCTCATGGGCACTTGAAGCCTTGGCCTCCATTGTACTTTTAGCATCATGTGCAAGAGTCTAAGATGCCCCTTGTTGGAGCAACCTAACTAAACACACAATCCCTCTACTGGATAAGTAACAAACATCACTGTAAGGGCCTGGCTTCTGTGGCGAAAGATGCTGGGCATCAAAGGGGTCTAGGGCACAGATGACACAGGTTCAAATTCCATCACCCCTGCTTAGTAACTGTGTGACCTTGGGCAAGTTGCTTAACCTTTCTGGACTTCATTCAGGTTCCACATACGTTAGATGGAAATACTATAAATGAGAGTACTCACCAAACACTTAATGTAGGCCTGGGACCCTCGAAAAATGTTAGCTATTTATTGTTGTTGGCAGATCTATTACAATGATAACTCAAAATCTTGACCTGTAGGTGTGCAGTGCTCCCGCTTCACTTGTGCTGTGGAACGTTCATTGCTCTTTGACCTGGGCAAAGGGCTTCGCCTCTTTGGGCTTCAGTACCCTGCCTTTAATTGGGGAGAACAGGTGCACAATTCCTCAAAAAGGATTTGTTACACACGGGGTGGATCCTCACAGAAAGCATTGAAGGCACACGAATCCCCCTAGCATGTGGCAGGCAGGTGGTACATAACCAGAACTCAATAAATGAGAATTATTTGTTAGTAAGTCATTTTACTTGCTAGAGCCTCAGTTTCTCTATCAATGAAATGGGATGCTAATACCTTCACAGGGCTCTTGCAAGAATTCAGCAAAAACTCTCTACCTTGGCATCTAGACGGTGCCACAGAAGGTATCCAGGCCCCTGTAAGGGATTCGTACATTAAGGGGACTGCCTGGTAAAGTCATTCAATTAGGAATCCAAAGGGTGTGCCAATAGAGAACAGATTTTCCAGCTACCTTGACAATTTGGGGGCAGCTACACAACTGGTTTACATCCTCACTGACACCTTGCTCGGTAGCAAGTTGTATTTGTGTGCCTTCCTTTTTACCAGCCAGGCATTTGTGAGAGGATGAATCCTATTAGGTGAGGCAGCCAGAGGAAGGGAAAAAAAGCAGAGTAAGATGTTCCTTGGGGTACCCCATTGCCATGAGTTCAGCATTTCTCTGAACCGCAAGGGCAAGAGAGTTCCAACCCGCAGCTGGTTTGTCGTGAGAGCGCCCTGGTTGATGCTGCCAGATGACGCACAATTCTAAGCCTTGCCCGTCTTCAGGACCTCTCTTGCATGAGGAGCAATTTGCAGGAGGGAACACTGCAGGGGAGGGGCCTCGGACCTCTTCTGGGGTGCTGTCCAACATCGCACGCAGGCAGAAACGATGCCCTCGGAGCCTGAGGACACCAAGTTGGGAGACAGGAATTTGAGGACCTAGAACTGGAACTCCATAAGGAGAAGCTCCCCGAGGCTCCATGGAGAGGGACTGGCCACCAACGGATGCAGTGACCCGGGTGGGGAATATGCGTCCCCTTCACAGGTCCAGTGGGGCCAGCGTTTCACATTTATGCATGATTCCAGGGTGCTGTAGAGTGTATGCAGTGTGGAGTCAGTGGGAACGTCAGCCATAAACGGGAATATGGGCTTTAAACTGAGGCGAACTCAGTTTGGACCTTAGTTCTGGCGCTTCCCAGTCACATGGCCGTGAGTTACTTTACCCCCTTTAGCCTCTGCCTCCCCTCTACAATAACACCTGCCTGGTGTGGTGGGGCTGTTGGGAGAATCAGAAGTAATAGTAGGTCCTTGGCACATAATAAGGCCTCAGTGACCAGCAGCCTTCACCACTGTCTTTGCTGCTGTTTGCCATTGGGTTGGGCTAACCCTCCCTACGGCAGCTGCTATGCCTCACACTCTCCCAGGACAAAGACATGAAGAACTCAGGATGGTTTGGAAGGGAGATCTAGAGATGATTAAAGAGCTGGCAAGTGACTGCTGTGCTGCGATTATATCTAGGCTGGCTGATCTGGCAAAGGACAGGTGCTGTGGCCAGGTGACAGATGAGTCTCTATAGGGCAGGCCCACAAGGTGGATGTGCAGGCTTCATCTGTCTCTCCTGGGGTTTCCTGAGAAAGGTGGAGATTGGGTCGGCCAGGAACAGAATTTCTGACCAAGAGGAAAGTTCAAACCTGGAGTTGGGAAACAGAGTGTGGTTGTGGAATGGGTTCCCCGGGAGGCCTTCCACACTTCTCAGGTTGGGACTGACATGACATTGCCTTTTACCTTCTGAAATTTGGAATTTACTGAAGCTAGATGGGCGAGTGTGCACGGGAGGACAGTCCAGGGTGGAGGGTTTCCACCCAAATGTCTCATGCCCCAGTGTGGTGCAGACGCCAGCAGCCATCGCCTCTTGGCTGTGACAGCATCTGTTCTGCATCTGACACTGTCGGCTGATTGCTCAGTTTGCCTGTGCTTGTCTCCCACGCAGCGTACCCATCTCTCTGTCTCGGAGAGTTCTGGGCCCAAATCACAGACACTCTCAAGGTGCTGGTGGATATCAGCATTTCAGAATCAAATGCCAAATTCAACAGCCACCACTTGCATAGATGCAAACTGACATTCATTCATACACAGGCCACTCTTGCTCTTCAGCTAATTGATTTCTGGGCTCTGAGTTGGGGACCCCAAGAGCTGCCTGCCTGCTGGGAATAATAGAGGAAAACTAGTTTTCATGTTTTGAGGCAAAAATTCAACTGGTAGAATAAAAGAGGGGGGGTTAAGTGCTATCATGGAAATGCATATGGACCCATCATGGAAAGAACACTGGAGCCAGGTGGGCATGGGTTTCAGAAGGACATCAGACCAGCTAAAACCTCTTCTGGGCCTCCGTATTCTCATCTGTAAAATGAGGCTAATACTGCACAGGGATGGATACGTATATTTCCCAACAGTTTATTATAAAAGTTTTCAAATAGAAAATTGGAAGAAGATTGCAGCAAACACCCGACTACCCAATCCTTAGATTCTACACTTTTACTGCACTTTATTTAAACAGCGCTTGCCTGCTCCATCTATGCACTGCTTTCTCCACCCATCACTGCACAGGGGTATTTGGAGATGTAGAGGAGACACGTGCAAAGGGCCTGGGGCAGTGTCTGGAATTTTAGAGCACTTAACAGAGGATCGTGGCAGTTGTTCAAATATCGGCGTCCCAGGGACATGGATGTGAATTTGGTTCCGGCTGTAGCCAGGGCACCAGAGGAGCAGCGGGATTTGCAGCCAGGGTAGCACCCAGAGATGCTGGCTGGGTGGGAGGGAAGGGTGGCCACCCCTAGGATTTCTAGCCCACAAGGCAGAAATTCCCCCTCTACTTTTAAGTCGTTTGAATGAAGGAAAGGCAAGATATTTTGATCTGCATGCTTCCTTCTTTAAGCTTTTGATAAACAGAACTGTAGCCATCTTTGAACTGGTAGCTGTTATATCCCAGAAAATGGCCCAATGTTATCCTTCATCCTTACAACAACCACGTGCATGGGATGTTATTATGCCCACTTCACGGGTGAGGAGACTGAGGTTCAGTGGCTTGTCACAGAGCTGCCAGGTGGCAAAGGCAGGATTCCACTTCAAGGATTTCTGGCTTCCGCTCCTGGGCTTTTCCCACCATGCCATACTGCCACCCAGTCTGCAGAGATGCCCAGATCGTTCCACCTCCCCCTTCTCCTCAGTGCCCTCCGGGACTGAAGAGATGATATTGATTCTTGTTCAGGAGGTTCGAAAGGTCCTCTCCCCTTACCCAGGTGAACACAAGAGGGTTTTGTTTTGTTTTGTTTTGTTTTTTTAAGAGAAAACTACAGGGAGTGAGAGCTGTTTCTTCGCTTGCTTTGCAAGGGAGTTGGATTGGATTTGTACACGGGCCCGAGCTGGCTCAGTTTCCTGAAGACCTAACTCCACAGCATTCTTCAAGGGCTCCAGGGAGTCCCTTGCGCCATCGAATTAAGTTTGGAAACTTCAATAAAAAAGTCCCGAAGGAAACTGTCAATTAATGCATTTACACAGAAGCATCATCCTTGGGAAAAACATCTTCAAACACAAACACTGTTTTCCAACCATTAAAAAGTTTACGTGCTACTTGGTTTCCATAGATACCTGAGGTAATAGCCGCCTTCCTCTCATTGAAAACTGAGTGTTGCTCGGTTCCTTTTTTTTTTTTTTAATACCTTTGTCTTTTGGACTTTTTTCCCCATCCCCATGTATGAAAACAAAAGATAACTAAATTGAACCCTGGCAATGTAATTTGTCTGAGCAAGACAGCTTGATGTGTAAGCTCAGGTGATTTCATTTTTGCTCACCTCCTCATTGTTCCCTGGTACTTGCAGGAAAGACATGGGGAATTTTCAATCGATCCAACTATTGCACCAGTCCATCAAACACATAAACGCACTAAAAAGGGAAATGCTAACACTCTGTTAAAGAGCAACAGAGTTTTAATAGTGTGTAGAGCAGGGATTGGCAGACTGTGCCTGCAGGCCGAATCCCTCTCACTGCCTATTTTTGTAAATAAAGTTTTATTGGAACCCAGCCGCGTTCATTTGTGTACATGCTGTCAAGGTGCGTTGAGACTGGAGTGGTTGAGGTAGAAATTATATGGCTCACAGAGCCCTAAGTTATTTAGTCTCTGGCCCTTTGTGGAAGTTTACTGACCCTTTATATACGGGAAAGAATTGGGGTTTTGGTGGCATTTAGTAGTTTTGTCACTCTACACAATTACCTCGTGTTGATGTGTCTCTGTCTGTGCATCTTTGAAATGGGAATGACAGGACCCTTTTATCGTGTTTTGGGATGTGAGACACATAGCAAGAGAACAACAAATAGGAATTATATTCACTTGAGATTCTTTTGCTAGAAAAACCCAAAGAAACCTACCTTATGATTCTAGACTTTTATTTTTTTTTAGAAAACCCAAGGAAAGTGTGTAGAAACCCATGCCAAATAGTTCAGCTGCTGTTGCCTGGTCCCAGGGTATGCCCAGTGTATCTCTTTCCCGGAGGAAGGCAAGAGAAACTGGGTGGGACGCTCCATTCAGTGGGGGGGAGAAGGCAAACAAAAGAAGCCACAACAGTCTAGGAAGAAATCTTTAATTTCTATTCAGCTTTAAAGAGTTTGAGAGAGTTTTTTTTCCCGTTAACAAACCAGTTCAAGTACATGCCTTCAGATTATAAAAGTACCTGAAATTGCCTAGAATATTAGCATGCATTGCTTGTTAGTATTTACATATATTTACATAGGGAAACAAGAGGAAGATCTACAGTTATTTACAGTCTACATAGAGGAAAAGAAAGGCAGCCTAATTGTATTTCCTAAAATACAGTAGATGAGTACTCAGCACATGCATATTTAGATAATATTTGCATGATAGAATGCAATCTTTAAAAAAGACATACCTTTGTAACTTTCTATGCTAAGGTGTTGCATAATCAAGATAATTTTTTTTGTTTGTTTGTTTTGTTTCTAGTCTATTTGCATCAAGTGCTTTAAAATGCTCACTAACACCGAGGCAGAATTATTTACCCTGGCAATTAAAGCAACAGCACACACGATCATTTCCTACTAACTAGCAACACGCTGCTGGTGAATGAAATATCTATTGTTTCTCATTACCCATCGACCACTGTGAAGAGATCTCTCTGTGTAAAGGCAGTGCCTAAGCTATCACCATTAATTATGGAAGTAATATAAATGAGACGCTCTCCACAGTATGTTCTAAATGAAATATTAACAAGGCCAGCGTCTTTGCGCCTGAGAAATGATCTGTTCCAGGGAGCTCTCTATGAAAATGCACATACCTAACAAAGACATGCCCGACTTGAAATAGTGGGGCTGGACATCAGGGGCCTGCCTGTGAGCTCTGAATTATTGCAAAGTACATCCTCTTAATTCGTTTCTGGAAGACAGAGTTAAGAGTTAATTTCTTACTGTGATGTGGTCCCATCAGAGACCCTGTGTTTTTCCCCCAATGCCTTTTCCATACTCTGTTGTAGAATATATATGGGACATAGGTGTAAATGAACTGTCATCCTTAAAATCTAAACAAACAGCTTTTTTGAGGTTTGCCCTGAAATCCTGCCTGCTCACAAAACAGTCAGCTCTTGGTTTTCTAAAAGACCTGATGTAGCAGGCAGACTGGGTGAAGTCATTTGTGCAAAAGAAGGGAAGGGGGAAGCTGTTTGTTTCACCTGTACTATGAAGATATTCTTTGCACCATTATATTAGAACTGAACCTGTTAATTCTGCCTGGCAATAATTTCGAAGGTTTATTTCAGTGTACGTGGCGAATACAGATGCATACATTTATATACAGTATACAGAGCTAGCTATAACGGAAGTTAAAGAAGTAGAGTAAAAATGTAAAATGTTTCAAATTAACACAAGCTAAATATCTCTTATAAACACTCAGCAGTCCTTCAGCACTGGCATCATCGAGGTGGCCCCGTTAGAAAATTTCATTGATAGGCCATCGCGTTTGTCCCATGTAGAAGGATGATGCTATGGGTTACATGCTTATTTTGGTGGCAGATTTCTATGGCTCTTCTGCTTGGCCATTTCAAACTAACCCATGGAAGAATGAATACCCCAATGCAGTTTTTCATCCCAGCAGGAGAACTCCCCATTCACAATGAAACAGTACTTTGTGCAATGTGAGTAGTCCAGGTGGCATCGGCAAGGAATGCCCAGGGAATTCTTGCATGGATACAAGACATAGTCGATAATACCTTCTCTTATTTCTAACGAGACAATTGCTCACGTCCAATCAGTTCTAGAACACCTTTGGTGGGCACAAATGAAAGGTGGAACAAACATGCATAAAATCACGCACATGTATTAAGCTTAAGCTTAACTTAAGCCGTTCCTTTTTCCTTGCCTCATTAGGAGGAGCCCCCAGACCCCGCCCCACCAAAGTGTGTCTAGGGTCTCACAATAACAGCAGGTCTCAGAAAGATGAAATAATTCTAAATATTATGCCTCTACTCTTTTAAGACCAGACATAAATCTGTCACAGAACCCTTGGAACATTTATGGCAAGAATTCTGGAACACAAAGGAGGCGTGAAAAGGCCTCCATTTATTTTAAGGAAAAGTTCAGAACAGTTTGTTGACTTGAAAACACAGGCCCTGACAGCCTACCGAGGTCACTCTGTCCTTCAATCCTGCTGATAGCCCAGGTTAAAATCCTCCCATGCCTTGCCTTCCCAGAACAAACATGGCTTTGGACTCCTGGATAGTTGGGATTGGCTGCCTATTCCTCCCCAAAATTAAGGCTAGGGAAAACAAATATATTCTCTGCCTTAGAAGAATTCTTTCCAGCTTTCCATCCTGAACCTACTGGTCTCTGGGCTTGTTTCTGCAAATATTTCTCAGAGGAAAAGCAGTAATGCTCCTGTTGACTTCCCAGCTCATTCCACCCTGGTCTTTAAGTCAACCTCTTAAAACTCCTTAGTGACGTTGCTAGAAATTCATGTCTTTTGTCAGGGAGAATGCCATGGCCTTTGTATGACACTTCCTTTTAGGCTGACTTGGGTTTGGGGGCATAATATTTGGGATGCCTGAACTGCAAGTAGGAAAGGCACCAGGTCCACTTATAGATTCTCTCTGAATAGAGGCCTGTGAACATATGGCTATCATTTGAAAGGTGTATGGCATTCTTCCCCCCACAAATATTTCACTCACGATGTCCTTTGCAATTTTGGGTTGTGGCCTGTGCTTGTACCAGTTGCATTTACAGTGATGGATTGGCATACCTCCTTTCTTTACTCTCCCTCCTTATAGACTGTGTCCCCATTGCCACCTGGGGAATGACATTACACCTGTCGTGGGAGAGTCAACTGAAAAGGAGCCTGAGGTTTTCCATACTTGTGAACCTGTTGTTAGCAAAGAACCTGTTTTCCTTGTGGCAAAAGGTAGTATCTGAACACACCATCCATATCTTTTGTGTTAGAGTGGGCATATTCTCTTCTGTAGGGCTAAGAGTCAGGATGTGATCTAAATGGATTCTCCAGAACACTCTGGCAGACTTTTACAGCCTAAAAACAAATATTCACTTTCCTGATCATCACTTTTTCTATTTGAGAAACTGAGTGTGTTCCCCTTCTATAATAAATGTGAAGAATAGCCTGTGAGTTAGCAAAACTCCTGGGGGCTTATAAAGAAAGTTATATTTCAATACCTACAGAAAGTATCTGCATGTATCTAAGCCCATATTGTTCGAGGCCTTTGTGGGAATCAGCTGTTAGGAATTTGTAGGAATTAATTTGTTAGGGATTAATTGGAGGATGGTGAGGAAGGGGGATGGAGACCTGATGGAGCATGTCAGAGCATGCTTCTGCAAAAGGCCACACTTGTTCACATGTGTGGGAATTTATAAGACGGACATTGCTTAGGTTTCACTGGTTTGGATGTTCATGCTTTGAAAACAGTCTATCATCATCCAAGAATAGGTTTCTTAGTTGGGCAAATCTGGCACCTGGAGATGGCATTTTGAATCAGGTAACCTTTTTATTAAGGGTCATTTGCTATTGGATCATCCAAGGTGGTGCTGAGTCTTCATTTTTGTTAATCCAAATGGATATAATTTCAATTTAGCTCACTGACTGAATCAACAATGGAAAAATCTCCTTTTAACATTTCTCAGGTGAACACATGACAGCCCACACATTTAATTTTAGGCCACGTCAGGGTGTCGCTCTGTGGCCAGATGTGGCCTCGCTGAGAAGAAGCCAAGAGGCATAAGGAAGCTTGAGCCCAGGAAGAGGAAAGGAGCAATGTGCAAATATTTGTGTCGCATATTCGGGAAGAAGGCTGCATGTACCAATTGGTATGGATTCTGGAGTCCATCAATCTCCATGATTCTCTGTGTGGCTTCGGACAAGTTGCTTTTGATCTCTGATACTAAGTGGGCTTCTCTGTAAATGGGAATACTAATTGCCCCTGGCTCGTAGAGCTGTGCGAGGGTTAGAATATAATGCTTATAGAGCTCTCTGCACAGTGCCTAGTGAATTGTAACCTCTCAATAAATACTAGTCATTGTTACCACTTGAATAGTCCCCCACTACTACAACTCACTGGGAAAGCAGGACAGTTTGGAGGACAGGGGCCTTTCGAGTAGAGATCTCTGTTCTCTTCTACCGCCTCCCATAATTTTGGTGGAAGTTGGCACGTTCATTGATTAGCACTTCTTCCAAATTGAATTGTATAATTTAATTATGCAAGTATCACGGCGGAGGAAGAGGGTGACTTATTGGTGTGCTCGTGCTGATCAGGGAGACCTGTGAGTGAGCCTCGTTCCTGTACAGGCTGCATTACCTTATGAACAGATGGGATACGTGGCAAATGTGTTCCCTTAAAGGATTGTTCTTGGACAGTAAGTAGGGAACTCATAACCTTTCAGAGCAGCTTGCTTTTGTCTGTCTTTCAAATCAGAGATTGAAACCATGATTGTTTTTGAGGAATGGCTGTGTCCCAAGCACCAAGGTATCCAGAGATGAACTCCAAAACACCACACAGCACCATGCTGGGAGAGTGCTTACCAACTCTCTTGGGGGTGTGTTATTGGGAGACAGGGAAAGACAGAGAAGGCGTGGAGACAGCCATCGTTCCACACGTGACACAGTGTTCATTTCCCCCATCATTCCACTCCGAGTGGTGTATTCACAGGGCTACTGGATAAGGTGGCTGCTTTTGCATGTGGGAAGTGTTTGCTTTACTTATCAGATCCCACATGAGTAAAAGTGAAAGTTTGGAGGGTTTGAAGAGGCACCTCTCTTTCCTTTTTGCCAAACCCACTCACTTCAGATCATTTCTTTGTCCCGGGAATTCAGTTCCGTAATCACTGCCCACCTCCTAAAGGGCTGCTCTCCTTCCTGCCTTTGGGGTTTCAAGCCTAATCTAACTTCCATGGTGTGTTCCCTTCACAGCTCTACTTTTTGCATAAATTGATTAATTTCGCATTTGCTGTGTAATGTCCTGGTATCAATATGTCTGTAATGAAGCAATCTTAGAACGTCTACTCCTCTCTCACAATCATTGAATATATAGATATGCCATGATATTGTGTCTATTTTTTTATACATCTCCTAGTTAAATCTACTTGAAGACAGGAATCTATTCTTTCTTTTAAATAAGCATGCATTTTAAAATAGAGAAACCTGAAAACTAAACATTAATTGTGTAACATGTGTCCTTATTAGAACGCAAGTATTATATCAGAGTACTAACAAATGCATTACAAATATCAGTATGTGGGTGTTTTTTTTTTCTTTACCATATATGTTTATCAGAAACCTCTGTACCTTTTCCTTTAAAGGAGTCAATATTCATTTGTATTCCATGCTGACAGCTACAAGTTGATGCCTAGCAGTTATGAAATAAATGTTGATGAAAAGCAGCTACTTAACATTTTCATCCCAACAAAGAGTTTTGGAAGGATGGGTAATTTAGCTCTGAGGGCCTCAACTATAAATAAACACCAAACTGCTTTCTAAATCCCACCTTTCTGTAGTTGACGATTGTGCTGCAAATCTGACAAATGATTTCTGAAATAGAATGATGAACCCTTATTACCAAGATACTCTTACCTTAATCCCAAACAAGAATCCTGGGTAATTTTACATACACTATAAAGATTGATGGCACAGTTCTCCTCTGGCAGCTCACAAATGTTTGACTAGATCGGAAATGGCATTCGGGCGTGATTAAAGATTCTACTGGGCTTCCCAGAAATTCTCAGTCCTGTGTCATCAACACCCTAACTCATTGCCATTGCTACACCTCTCCCCAGTTCCCATGATTAGTAACTGCATATAACTTACAGGCTTCTGATAAATTGTTCTAAAAAATTGTTTAAGGAAACACATAGCTCCAGCCAGTGTTTATGTGTCAAGGTATTACTATTTTATCACAATGGATCGGTAAGCAACAGTGATGACTGGCAAGTGATTGCTTCAGATACTTTATAACAGAGTTGTTAACATTATTTTCTTTATATGGCTCTTTCATCTTTTCTGAATTATGCACTGATGCCCCAAAAAGTGGCATGAAAGTCACCTGATGGTGATTAAAGTGCTCTTTAAAAAAAATTTTTTTTATCAGTTTAAAAATGCTTTATCTTGTATCAGCAGTACTGGCTTGTTTACTAATGAGATTTCGCTAATGTGGCGCAGTCTCATTTTGATGATATGCAGGCCAAAAAGCTGATGAGCCACAAATGAGAACTGGTTATTAAATTGTCGTCACATCTGATCACATAAAGATGTCACTCAGAGGTTGCCATTGGTACAGCTGAAAAGAGAATTCCCGAAGAAGCCAAAAGGGTAGTCGGCATGGGACCAACAAGATATTGTTACTGCTTAATTGTCCAGCAAGGGAGGAAAGTAAAGTTAGTACCCATGAGTACCAAGCGTGAATCCGAGAGAGAGAATTTACAGGATGTACTCACTGGATCTTTGGAGTGGAGAAGGTGGTCTTTGCTTTCAGGTGCCCCCCGTCCGAACTGTGTTCTACAAAGCCAGAGCCACTTGTGATGGAGTTTAGATTATATATCACCCCAAGCCTAGTGGCAAAGGAATCAAAGCCAGCTCATGATTTTAAAAAAATGGGCTTTCCTAAAATGTACGATTTTCAGCGTGGTAGCCAAATGTAGGTTTACATGAAATAAGGCCAATTGCAATTGCTTTCAGATTCCATGGAGGGAAAATGCATGCCCCCAGTTCCCTCACCATCTCGACTCTGAATCAGTGTGACTGCAGAGTTTCTTTGCAAAAATACCATTTCAACAATGCAAGAGTACAACATGACATCATTTTAGAAGGTCATGGTGGCAAAATATTGCATCGGGTTGGGAAGAATTCCGCTTTTTGCTTTCCCAAGTGGCCTCCTTTGGTCTTTTCTCAGGATTAGCGGAACTGTGAAAGGCCAGTCTGTCATGATGCATGAACGCCGATATTATAACCACTCTGGTGCTGGATTTAGGATGAGCTGGTGGGATTCTCTCACCACTTGGGAGTTAATGGCAAGTCATCTGACTGACCACTTTGGTGGTTTGGGCAGCTGCAAAGTAAAATGGAAATCTATGGCAGGTATCTAGAAATTTATGCAAAACACCATCTCCACCTGAACTCTGCTCAAAATCAAGGCCAAGATGGTGTTTGGCTTGAGTTAGCTAGATGAGCCTCTCAACCCTGCGATTTGTCTTAAGAGGTACTTTTGCTTCCCTTCTCCCCACATGGGATGCAGAGGAGTCGGATAAACCACCTGAAATTGTTTAGATAAATGTGCCAGGTGCTAAGCTCAGGGTTATTAGGGATAATAATTCAGTGAAAGGAAAATTTGGATGACATGAACTCATTTCCATTAGACTTGAGCCACACAAATCAATTAGAAAAGAAACAGCTGAATCCAAGGTAATAACTGGCTATTTGGAGTGGGCATGGAAATGGTAAGGGGGTTGGCGTGGTAACAAACCAGTTTCTATGTAATTAAGTTCAAGTCGTGTCAGTTGTTCAAACTCTGCACTCTCAGGACTTGCCCCAGATCGTCAAGCAGCCAGTTGCTTTGTCTCACTCATGGGCTGCACCCCTCCCACAATCACTCGCTTGACTGCATTTGACCACTCAGTGCTAAGACCAGCTCCACTATGACCGCAGACCCTGACACTGACGCCAAAACCACCACCACCAACAAAAACCCATCTGCTTTATACGCTTTCCTCAAATTTTAACACCTTGGGACCCTGCTTCTCAGAATGGCCTTGACTCCCAAAGATTTTAGAATGTAAACATAGTGAATGCACGCCAGACCATTTGGGGGATGCTTCTCCCTTAAGTGCTCTGCTTGGGCACAACTTAAACCCTGTAGGGGTACTAAAATGGTCAGCTTTGGGGGGGGATGGAAACCCATTTCCCCCACAATCAAAGGTCCTTAATGTTTTCCTAATAGCGACCTTATCTTCAGTTACCTCTCTCGGTCCTCTCCCTATCAGCTGATAATTAGTTGATGCAGCAAGGGCTGTGATGCACATAAATAATCATAAGATGCCAGATAAACTGTATTGGTTTTAAATTAGAGCCGTGCCTACCGTGTCTCCCTATGAACAGCAGCCTATTATTTTTAATTATAGCTTGCAAAGCAAAGTGATTTCTTGCCCTCTTTCCAGCGTCCCTGACAGTATTCTGTCAGTCCGGATGATATGATGCCCCATCAGTGCACACATCCCTAGCCACAGCCCCAACTGTGACTCAAAAGCTGAGATGAAAGGGATCAATGACACTCCTTGCACCTTGCATTTCGAAGTGGGCTGGGAGGAGATGTACCCCCTTAAGCCACGGTCCCATTGTAAATTGGGGCAACTGTGACATTTAGAAAAAGGTTTTCACAGGATCTGGATGAATTGATAAATGTGTCATGTGTCTGTGGGAGGTGTGTATGTGTGGCGGGGAGTATGTGTTTATGTGTGTGTGTTTTAAACGTTTTGACAGAGCATTGCAAACCCTTGCCCTAGCAGTACCGGGGCAAAGAATAAAGGAAAGATCTGGCCCCAGCCCCACTTGGGTTTTCTACCTGATGGACCATAATTGAGAGTGGTTGGTTTAATTCAGATAGAAGGTTCTATAAACATCTTGGTGTCAAATTACATTCCACACGAAGAAGTCCAGGGGTTGCATGAGTTTGCTCTTGTGCATTCAAAAGGATACCATCTTCTTCTCTTTGCACAGAAGAGGCGCCTGCCATGATTTATTGATAGGTGTATTTATTTTCGAAGCCTTTTCCTGTATGAGGTGTCAAAAGTCACACCAGCTTTACAAGCACAGTTTGTGAACTCATTTTTCCAGGATGGTCACATCATACATTTTACAGTCATGTGCTTTGAGTTCAGTCTGCTTCGCCACGCCAAGATCCAGTTGCAATTGAACCAGGTGGCGGAGGCTTGCTAATTCCATGCCTGGGAAGGCAGTCAACGTGACGTTTCATCACCCCTTTCTTAATTTTTTTTTTTTTTTTTGTCTTTCTTCTTTGATTTCCAGCAACAGGGAGCTGCCACCACCGTCTACTGTGCTGCTGCGCCAGAACTTGAGGGTCTGGGAGGGATGTATTTCAACAACTGCTGCCGCTGCATGCCCTCACCAGAAGCTCAGAGCGAAGAGACGGCCCGGGCCCTGTGGGTGCTCAGTGAGAGGCTGATCCAAGAGCGACTTGGCAGCCAGTCCAGCTAGGAGCAGCTCAGCGAGGATGGGCACACACACCCGCCCCCTGTGCGTGCACGCGCGCTCGGGCAACTGCCAGCGCTGGACCCCTTCCAACTTTATTATCCAGGGGGTTTCCATGTCCCTCCAACACAGATCCACAAGAGTAAAGGAAATAAGAGCAATCACAACAGAGTGAAAAATCTTAAGTACCAACGGGAAGCAGGGAATTCCAGGGGTAAAGGGACAGTATCACTTTTCTGGGGCTGGGTTAGGCATAGGTCCTTTTGCTTTCTGGTGGTGGCCTGTTTGAAAGTGAAAGCTTGGTTGGTATGTGGGTTCCTTCTCTCCCTGTATGAAGCACAAGCAATTCTCTCTCACTGTTTAGAATAGCCCACTGTCCCCTTGTCCCACCCAGCTACCACCACGGCCACCACTGTAGCCAGGGGCTGGCTGTCTCCTATTTAGGGAAGAAAAAGAAGTGCTCCTCCATCCTTGCTGCATTGATCTGGGAGAAAATTGTTTCATTCGTCCTGACCAAGTCTGAGCCGGCTTGGCAACTACTGGGGAGAGAAATCTCAGAACCTTGTTCCAGCCGGCCAGGACGCTCAGAGTTGGAGTGGAGTAGGCAGAGCTACTGGGTGGCAGAAGGACTGGTCATGGACGCCCTTGCCAAAGCTGTACACAAAATTCTTTTGAGATTAAAACAAACAAATGTTGCAAATCATTCCCTAGATACCTTTGACAGGCAGAAAAGGAAGCATTCGACCTTAAAAACACACAGGATATTCTGAGGTGGGGAATAGAAAGTTGTTCCCTTCATGCTTCATTTACAGTTTCAGCCCTGCGCCGGCACTCTGCTGGAATTTCCTTCTATTCCTCCCATCCTATGCTTAATAAAAGAACATGCTTGACTATGATCACCTGAAGTTTGTACTGTTTCTTTCAATGTTCGTTTCAGTTTTTTTGTTGTTTTTGTTTTTGTTTTTTAGAAAAGAAATCTAGAGGAAAAATAAAGCGCTTCTTGTAGACGCCAGGAAAACACCATCCTTGTTTCTTCTCTGAGTTTGTGTTTTGTTTTTGTGCTTTGTGGCTGTCTGTGGGCCAAGTCGTCTCACGCGATTAGCATGCCAGCGTCAGATTTTCTGTTAAAGAAAAGAAAGAAAAGAGAGATGACTATTGTTTAATTTCACCTTAAGATGTTTTGCTGTTACTTACAGAGGGTTATTTCGGTGCTCGAGGGCTTGCTCCCCCTGTAATTACCAAACACTTCGTGATTACAGAGCATCTGCGTATTAGAGCGGGGCCCTTTGGAGGCCCTTCTCCACTCTGCCGTTTTCATGCACACCCTGGTCTGCAGCCCGTCCCAGCAAGGACGTGAGAAAGTCCACTCTGGCAAGATGGAGAGGATGCTTTTGCTGAAATTCCAGGAAAGTGGAGGTGGGGGATGTGTGTTATTGTTCCTCCTCCTGATAACGGCAGCTTTGGGCCGGGGGACATCATGCATCGCTGGGCACAGGCTCCCCCAGGGGCCTGCTGCCTGGCCACATCCTCCCATCTGGCTATATCCTCCCCTTACAAACTCCTTATCATCATAGGACCTTCAAAACTATGAATCAGATAATGTCACTGTTCTGGCCCAAACTCTCCAATGCTTCTAAGGTGGATCATTTGCAGAAGCAGTCATCAGAAGTCCCCTCTCAGTATCCTACCTTAGGAGGCCCCCCTCCCACACTAGCCCTGACCTTGGCCACGTGACTAGCTTTGGCCAGTTTGAAAAGTGCGTGTGCACTGGGGCTTGCCCTTTCTTGCTGCTCTTTGGAATCCCACAAGCTCCATCGTAGGAATGAGCCTGGGAAAGCCTGCTGAATGATCAGAGGCACAAAGTCGCTACCCGGACTGACCCCAGGCTAACTGACAGATGTAAGGGTGAGCCAACCCAGCTGACCTCCCCAGTTCACCCACAGACTGCAAAAAAAAAATAATAAAAGTTTGTTACTTTAAGCTGCTGTTTCAGGATTACTTGTTACACAGCAAAAGCTAACTGATACAGCTTCTCATCTCACTGAATAAAGTCCAATTTTTTTTTTTTTTTTTACCATAGTTCTCTCCTAATCTGGTCTCCAGCTAATTCTCTGATCCATGTTCCAGCACTTTCTCCTTATCCACTAGAAGCCACTTTAGACTTCCTGTGTTCCTCGAACATGCCAAGCACACTCCCAACTCAGGGTCTTTATACTTGCTGTCCCCTCTGCTGAAATGCTTTTTTTCCAGAGGCTTGCATGTCTTTCTGCCTCACTGCTTTCTTCTCTCTGCTCGGATGTTACCTCTCTCTGATGAGGTGACATCTTGGGTTCACCCTGCCCCCTCCCCATACCCTCTATTTTTCTCCACAACACTCAATCCCACTGGACACATTATGTCTATTTACTTACTTTCTCTCTCCACCCCCTATAATATAAACCCCATGAAATCTGTCTATTTCCTTCACAACTTGGCCATGATACCTTGACCTCCCCCATCACATAGTAGGCTTAGTAAATAACCATTGAAAACAAGAATGATTCTTGACAACTAGGCTTTATGTTCATGAAAATAATTTCTGTCATTGTGAGAAGGATGTGCAGCCCCACGCTGTGCTAAATAGGCTACAACATTATGTCTGATTGCTAATGTGACCACAATCCTACCAGGCTGCCCCCCTCCCCATTTTATGGATGAAGAAATGGAAACCAAGAGGTCTCTTAATTTGCCATTGTCCACGCAGCTCCTGAGTTGGTAGAGCTGTGATTCACACCAGGTCTGTTTGATTTCAAGGTCATGCAATGTCTCTGCACCAAGGCCACTGCTCCTTCAAGAAGTTGAAAACATCTGTTTTGATAGGATGAGCCATCTTAAGGTATCAGCTGAGCAGAGAGGTGACTTTATGTGTTTGACTCTAGCTAAGCTTTAAGTATTTGGTGAAAGTGGAAGTTAAGCCAGGGCAAAGAAGACATTGGAGTCTCCTTGGCCAAGGTGATGTCCAAAATATCAACGGGAACCAAGGGAGGATATGCTGCCTGCCTGCCTCCGTGTGCTGTCTAGGGCCTCTGTGCTGACTGATTACCATGTACATCCTGCATCAGGCTGGTAAGTGAGGCCGCGGGGAGCTTTGCAAGGGGACGTGAGGATTCCCCCATGTCAAAGAGCTCCCTAAGTCACACAGACCAAGTCTTTATACGTTCATTCAACAAACATACCAAGCGCTATATTCTGGAAATTCAAAGTTTAAGGTAAACCCGTCCACAGTTCCTTCTACAAAGGAATTTGCCTCTTGGGTCTATAGGAGTCCTCACAATGCACAAGGTCCTGATCGACTTTATCAAAAGTTCTCTACGTTACTTGAAGGTGAACTGAGGCCCCGGAACAATAGCTCACCCAGCCAGATGCTGTCAGTCCCTGGGGGCCACTTTCCCCGGCCAGACACGTTCATTTTACTTCTTTGGCCAATCCTGTGGAAAATTCCTAGACAGATGATCAAGTGGGTGGCATAATTCCTATAATTCCTATTTTAGCTTATTCTAAGGCCAATGCTATTTCTCACCATCTGTCATGATATGTACCTATCTACATATGTATATATACATGTATGTACACACATGCATCATATATTTATAACACATCATGTATGTATACTATATGCATCACATATGTACATGCACATGTATGTATTATGCCTGTGCATATACACATGTCCATTTATACACATGTATGTATATAGAAGGTCCCTAACTTATGATGGTTTGATTTATGATTTTTCATCTTTACAGTGGTGGGAAATGGATACGCATTCAGTAGAAACTGTACTTTAAGTACTCATACAACCATTGTTTTTCACTTACAGTATAGTATTCAATAAATTACATGAGATATTCAACACTTTATTATAAAACAGTCTTTGTATTAAATGATTTTGCCCAACTATAGATTAACGTAAGTCTTCTGAGCATGTTTAAGGTAGGCTAGGCTAAGCTACGACGTTCAGTAGGTCAGGTGTATCAGATGGATTTGACTTACAATATTTTCAATTTACAATAGGTTTATCAGGACATAACCCCATCATAAGTCGAGGAGCATCTGTGTACATATATATATATGTATTTATAGCATATACTTTGTATCATAATGATCCTACTCTGTCAACATTACTGCTGCTAATAGAGCAGATACTATTTACTGGGCATCTACCCTGTGCCAGTTAATGGTTTAGGGAAATCACACCCTCCTTTTTATTTTGTGCTCACTGGATGAAGCTGAGGTTTAGAGAGCCAATGTGCTCTCTCCACAGCCCCATAGCTGGTGAACAGCAGAGTCAGGATATAAAGCCATCTCCATTTAGAAGCCCACGTGCCTTCCACAACACACCACTCTTCTGTAGGTGACCTGTTGACCAGCAATATATGTACATTAAATTTATTCAGTGGGTGAAGGAAGCCTAGTTGGCTCTCTACTTCAGAATGGGATCTGGTTTTCCCCCTGATGCTCAGATGCCTGGTGTAAGCTTTACAAAGTGTTTTTATACATGCCATTTATCCAGCGATACTGGCTTCGGCCCCACCAGTATTTCCCAATAGACCCCTTCTCCTGTTCTCATTGTAAATAGGTCCGTGCCTGGCCTTGTTTCCCTGGGCTTAACTTTGCAGGGACTCAATGTCTAGCATTCTCCACCATTGCCCCAGTGCTACAGAATCCACACAAACAGGAAGACTGAGAGTTTCTCTAGAGTCATTTTCTTCTGAGTCCCTCTCTCTCCCTAAGTTTCTTTAAACCCAAAAGGCAGCCAGTTTCCACTTTCATGCTTGATTAATGGAGACCTTGCTGCAACTTATCAATAGGAAACAAGAAATTGAAGCATCCCCCAGCACTGACTGAAGCCTGTGGCTTGTGGTTTTTGCTCTTCAAAATGGGGTTATGAGTGGTTTTGTTTTGAACTTCAATGAAGGAGGCCCGACTACTTCCATCAAGGTCAACACTAGGCCAGAAGGACTTGGCTTGCAATGTCGCTGCCCATTCTGGTCACCAGCAGCTACCATTTTTAGAAGCTTAGGTTAAAAAAAAAAAAGCATCCAAAATAGCAATACTTACCCTGTATATTAACTCTTTGTGCTTTTCAACATACTCAAACTGGTTTGGTTGAAGTCATTTTAGAATACTATGTAATATCATGAAATATTATCCACATAATCACTGAAAAAACTGCTCTGAATTGTGTCCATTGATGAAATGATGCAGCAACAAGAAAGGTAATTTTTAGAAAGAAAAGGAAAGACCCATAATACCACCATTTTAACACAGACATTATCATCTTATTACTTTTCAAGTCTTCATGGCATTTGGTTTTATGCCCCCCTGTGCCAATCACCTTATTTTTCAAAGTTTTCACAGTTATTTTAGTGGATGCCTAATATATTATGTCAGTGATGGACAATCATTTGAAAACCCATTCCCCTACTATGGGATATTTAGGTTATTTGTAGTTTCTGCTGTTAGAACTAATGGTTCAATTAGTATCTTTATGTATACAGCTTTTTCCTTCTATTAATTCACCTCCTCAGCATACATTTGCAGAGGTGGAATCACCAGATCTGAGAGCTCTTATCTGGCTTTCCCTGCATAGTGCCGTGATACTAGCTGGAAGGGTTATACCAGCAGAACGTGCATATTTCTGTTTGTTTACAAGCTTATCAACATTGGGTGTTGGCAGTGCAAATTTTTTAAACTTATTTTAACATCATATTTTCACAACCTATAACTACTTATATATAATATTCCCAAGTAGCCAGCCTCCTTATTTAAAGTATAAGCATTTTGCCTTTCATTTTCCCACAGGACCGAGTTCACAATTTTAATTAGAGTGGAAATTCAGAGTGAGTCTGCATTCAGTTTGGGTAGAAAAAAAATCAGTCCAGCCATGCCACTTCATCTTTATATTCCCATTCCGCCAGTGAATGTCCTGCCTTTTGTCCTTTTCAATCACCAATTATAGCACTACATGGACCCCATCTGAATGCAGTGCAAAGACCAAAACTAACACCCCAAGCCTCCTGGGTTCATGCTGGCTTTTGAATTTACCCGCTACGATTCCTTAGCGGGCTACTTCTTCCTGGCTGACGTAGCATCTGCTTTTATGAAAATGTGCCACACCACTCAGAAAGATAGTCTCGCTTCTAGGCTGATCTGTTCACAAGGCCATGCCCTGCTGCATCTTAGGTGTGAGACAATAAAAGCTCCTTTTAATTTTCCAAATAGGGATATACAAATGGAGGCTCTTCATCACTCGTTCAGATTAGGGAGGCTCTGTGTCTTCCTCCAGCTTTCCTGATTTTATCTGATGTTCACCAGGACCTTGTCCTTTTACTTTGGATTTGGGACAATGTCTCATTTGATGCTGGGCACCCCTGAGGCGAAAATCCACTTTTATAAAGGACCAGTTCCTGAGTGCTTACCCATACTTTGTGCAAGACGCTTACCTGAAATTCTTTGTTCGTGTAAGACTTACAGCTTACGGAGTCAATGTTGTTGTCCCTTTTTCACCAATGAGGAAACCATTTGAATCCTGAGGCCAACACTTCCTGTGTGATGTTGTCCCATAATTTCACCCGTCCCGGCCCCTGTGTCTCTGACTCCGTCCTCTCTGCTCATTCTGCATTTGTGGTCTCTTTTGCTGCCACCCCCCCAATTTAATTCCTTCCTTGCTTTTTCAATTTACAGAATTGTTTGGGCTTCTCTAAGCTGAACAAGTGTGGAATTTACCTGAATATGGCTTTACCCTTTATATCCTTTAAATATGATTTGTAAGATTGGTTCATTAAAAAAAAAGTTCTACCATTGTATTTAAATAGAGTTAATCTTAGAAATAATTGCTGAATAATTTTTTTTTAAACAAAATTTATTGCTGTTTTTATTAGAAAGTTAAAATGCAAGTTCAGCATTTAAGCTGATGGGGGGCTGGGGGCAATCAGAAAAACACATGCACCCTCAGTCCTACCGCTCAAAATGACCAGCGTAAATATTCTGGTGTGTTTATTTTTATGCATTAAAAAATTTATTTGTATCTTGTAGTTTTAGTTTTTGTAGTTATGCTAATACTTCATACACAATTTTATATATTTCAAACTAAATCATTTTAAGATCTTTTAATGCCTTCATAATCTTGTATTTAGTGAACAGATGTACAATAGTTACTTAATCATTTTATTGTTCTTGAAGAGTAAAGATTTCCCGCCCCCACTACCACGTTTCATTAATATAAATAATGGTTTAGTAAATATATTTGTATAAGACTTTTGAGGGATAGTTAGATTATTTTCTTAACATGGATTCCAAGGAGAATGCCGGGGTCAAACAATATGAAATTTTTAAGGCCCTGGGTAGCTGCTGGCAAGAGACTTTTTCTGGGCTGCCCACATGGCTGGCTTTAATTCTGCTGTAGGTTTTCTTGGAGAAGAGCAGGTGTGTTTCACCCAGGTGGATTTGCTGCTGATAAGTTTATTTTCCCCAGATGATCTGCCTGTCTGGCATGCAGCAGTGTTAATCTTACTGAGGGATGCCGTTAAAGTTCCTGGGTATGGAATGCTCCTTCCCGTCTGGAACCAAGACAGAAGACGACAGGAGTGTTGTGTCAGCGAAATAAAAAAGGCTGAAGGCAGAAAGCAGAAAGAAGCAAGCTAAACTTCAGGTCAGCCGGTTTTGCCAGACTTTTGATAGTGTTATTTGTTCTACCTACTGAGAAAGTCTGAAGACTTTCTTGGCCACGTTGGGAAATGTTCAGAACTCTTCGCCTGGTTTGCTGAGACAGGGCTCACCCTTAGACGTGGTTCTGGGGAATTTTACCTGGTGTGGCCTAGATTCAAAGGACTTCGTGATGAAGTACTTGGCTTTTTGCTCTGATTAGTGGCTGCTTTCAAATTCACTTCAGGGAGGGAAGCTGAGCAGACCCTCCCTGAATGATTTAAGAAATAATTCAGTCATATTACCCTGTTTCCTGAACAAGAATCCAGAGCCTTCTAGAAGCCTGCATAAATCACCCTAAATGTTCCCAAAGCCTTTACAGTTTCAGCACCTCAAAACATAGAAGCAGAAGACATGGAAAAAACGAACACCCATATACCAATATCATGTTCAATCTCAATAATGACAAACATATGATTAGTAATGACTACTATTTAAAAGAAAATATTAAATAAAATCAAAATGATCATTATTAATACTACAAATCAGACCCTTTGACCCAGAAATTCAAGTTCTAGGAGTTAATCTTAAAACGAGGCAATCCTCACAGCCTGGACAGTTGATAAAGTGTGTGTGATTTGTGTGTGTGTGTGTGTGTGTGTGTGTGTGTGTAGGTATCAGGAGTTCTGGAATTCAAAAACTGCATTAACACACTAATGGATCTGAGAAGTGCTGTTATTAAAAACAAACAATTTAATTATGTTAAACCCCAAATCCTTTGAACACAGCCAACTGTTTTTTTGTTTTTAGTTTTTTGATACCTATTTGTTAACAGAAACAATAGTGTTCCCCAGGACACAGATAGAGAAATGTCTTTCTTAAAGCAATAATAATAAAAATGATATTAATAATGACAAACAGATCAATTTAAATGTCTAACAGTTGGGGCGAGGCTCTCTGACTACCATGAAATGGTGTTGTGGAAGAAATTTAATTGACTGAAATGATGTTTATAACACGTTAGGTGAAAATGTAGGGTATGATCCCATTTTTGTTAAACAAATATATATTCATGCATTTGTACATATAAATTACGTACTGAGAATAAGAGAGGTAGAGGGAATGCAGGTGACTTTTCTTCTTTGTGCTTATCTACATTTCCCACATTTTCTACAATGAAAGTATGCATAATACATTTTAAAAAGTAAAAGTTATAAAAACAAAGACAAAACATACCAGTGATTGTAAAACGTGCCCAACTACCTCGAGAAATGTTACAGCACTGCTGTGAGCTGACTTGGTTCCAGTAATTCATGCTCCAGAAAGTTCTCTTGAGTTGACATATTGACAGAAATGGAATGGCTTTTAAGTTTCAAGGAATAGGGTGGGGAACCTTAGGGCTGCATCACACAAAGAAAACTACATTTGAGAAATAAAAGCAGGTAGATTATTTTTGGCCATTTCACTTTTCAAAAATAACTGGCTGGTTGTCTGAATTAACTTTCATTGCTCTGTGTGTGTACAAACACCACCTCCCTGTGGCTTTGGCCAGGTGAATAGTCAACAAGTCTAGCTCTGCTTGAGTTTGACTTTCTGCCAAGGTTGAACGATGTACTCCAATTGTTTAATTCCTCACCTCTCTACCTTAATGCGCTCTTATTAACCTTGAGCATTCATACTCAGCTTTCGCCAAACCCGGAGTGTGAATACGTGATAGATGTACTTTTTGCTTCTACTTTTTGTTTCATTATTGCTTGTTAAAAATTTGAACTAAATTATAAGCTGAAGTATTGATTTTGTTTGCCAATTTGGTCTCTGCTAATATAAAGTTTTTAAACAACATATGATTAAAAAAGTAAAATAATACATCTTCTGCTACTCTAAACAACTGTCCTCTTCAAAAAACCTTGAACAAAATATTTAGACATAAAAAATATCAGCAACATTGATATAACTGTTGAGTGGAGAGAAATACTGGATGTAGACAAAAACTTCTTTCTTGGAAACAGATGATAACACATTATTTTTGGACTTAAAAGTTTTTTCCTGAGTTGTGTGACATTCTAGTTGAGGGGAAAGGATTATAAGTATACCATCTACAAGGAAAATATGAATAACTAAGAAACATACTGAAATCATTCATTAATTATCAGTCTAAATGAGCACAAGGTCAGTGTGATCCCCTGATCATTGCACCATGTGCTTCAGCAATAAGATTGAGAAGAAATGGCTTCACCAGATCTTGCTGTGACTTTAATTCCAGGACAGGAAATGCACTGATCATTCTCAAGGCTTTGGAGAGCCAAGCTTCACAAATTGGCCCAGATGCGTTTCTGCGGCTGCAAGTTTTCACACATCGGTCTTTGTGATTCCTGAGCCCATGACAGTGTTTCTTCATTGGCTGGTGCCCTTTTCAATGGTTGGCATCTGTCACCATAAACATTTCCACAGATACGCAAAGATAGGCGTGAAGGGCCCTCTGCCTATATTTGGTACAGTTGAAAATTCAGATGTTTCTTCTATGTTTCCACTTAGGCTGAGTTACAAGGCAATTTTCTCAGGAAGACAAACGTCGTGGAGGTGGTGGGCTGGGGGCATTTGGGGGTCCCGCTCAGGGCTTCCACTGAGGGTACACTTGTACAGAAATTGGAACAGGAGGATCATGTACAGAGACTACAATGGGAATTGCACCCTCTGGAGTTATGCAGAGTGGACCCTGTTTCCTCCTTCCGGTAACATCATCATCACCTGGAGGTGGGGCGTGGCAGGGATGGGGATGCCAGGATTGGGTGTTAGCTGGTAACGTGGGGATCCATAAAAACACAAATGTTCTTGGAGAAAGAATATAGTGCAGTGGAAAGCCCGTCCACACACATTCTAGGCCTCCCTCTCTCCTATCCGGCCATGTGAACCTGGGCATATCATTTGCACTCAGAGTTTCTTTCTTCTAAAATAGACTACAATACCCAGGTCACATGAACTTTATCCTTGTGAGGATAAAGGCCACATCAGGGGTTTACTAATGTTAGTTTTAAATCCCTCACCTCCAGACCAGAAGGAGGGACTCTCCGGCCCCCTTGGGAACAGGCTTTGACGGAACCATGAGGACAGCAGTGGCAGGGACTCAGTTAGCAGGGGACGGCCTTGTGGGTGCCCAACACTCATGTGGAAGGCAGGCATTTTGCGGGGTCTCTCTTTGATGGTCTATAAAGTGCTGCCCTGTCCATGTACTTTTCCTTTGTCGGTGGAATTCCCTCCACAGTTTGAGGGGGCCGCCTGCCCTGGAAGAGGGCAGGGGAGTCGTAAAAGTGTCAGAACATTGTGAAAGGCCTGAAGACAGGCCTGATGTTCTGCACTGGGCAGTGAGGGGGACAGATGGAGGGCAGCGTGTAGGCTGTTGGGTAGCTCCATCTATCCATGGAGAGGGGTGTGAGGACAAGGCAGACAGCCCGGGGGAATCAGCCAGGTGCTTGACTCTCTGGTGGTGAATCGAGCCACCCAGAGTAGTGGCGCTGCACAAAGTGTCTGCTGAAAACACCTTGGGCCCCTGGGCTTCCTTCTCTCCACTTCAAAGGGAAAGATGCTGGGTTTGATCCTAACCTAGTGGTGAGACGGGTCCTAAATTCACTTTCTCATAGCATGACCTGATTTCTGTGGCTCTGAGCTTCAGGCAGCCCGTGTATTAATTTAACTCCATGTGTATAGGCCTTTTGCATGCAGTGTTAAGCACACAGCCCCACCATCTAATTAAAAGGGACTCTTATCAATTTGTAGGATAGTTGCTTACAGAAAAAAATTATAATAAAAACACTACATTGAATCCTTCATCCTTAAAAGGTAAATATCAATCAGTCTGTGAGAATGTTAGTATTTAATCACTGATCTTGTAAACAGGTTGTAAACATACGCATGCTGAATGAACCCGAGAAAAACCTCGCTTTGGGAAACATCCATGTTTCCTACAGAGTTAACTTTCTGGAAGTGAATTGCACAGGGCCTTTCTGAGGATCGCATGCAGGAGGCGGTTGTGATAGCTTCCTAACTTGTCTGTGGTGTCTGTCCTTTGGCCTGGCTAAAGCCGGCCGCTTCTGTGGGTACCACCCAGCTGTGGCAGAGAGAACGCACAGAAGGTTGTGACCAACAGATGGGACTGAGGAAGCAGCACTGCAGCTTGGAGTGTGGCCATCCACCTGCGGGGCACTGGACCAGACACCAGTGACAGAAAGCCCAGCTAGACCCTGCGCTTGCCTTGCTGGTGGTCTTGAGCAAACTCGGCTAGACCATTGATTTCAAAGAATGCTTCAGTCCTGGAAAACCATGTAGTACAATGGAATAAGTGTAGGTCAAATCTTGGTTTTACAGAGTTTTGTGCTGAGCAAACTTCAGCGTGAAAAGATGCCTCTCTGTGTCTGCACAGTTGACCTGAAAATGCCTACTCCACACAGTTCCTTTAAAGATTGAAGAAATTAATCAAGTGTATGGAAATAGTTGACACATAAGCTCACTATGAATATCAGTTTCCCATCATGGAGTGTGCTTTCTGAACCTAACATTCTAAGATTATGTCTCAACTTTCCTGGACAAAATGCACTTATTTCATAGCAAGATGGGCCCCTGAGATCCTTGGTTGCTCTTTTATTTTGGGGCAAAGTCAAGAGAACACAGTTTACTGACTCCACCTCCACCTCCCACCTCCCACCCAGTTATGTCTTTTTCTAATTCCCTGGGGAAGGGCTGCATTCTGTAGCATTTCTGTGCCCAAATTTTACAATTATCACTTGCCTAAAACTGGCTGCAGCTTGTCAGGCTGGTCTGGTTCAGATATCTATTTTAAAAATCACTGAAAAAGCAAATTAAAAGAAGGAATGTTATGTTCTTCTATGTAGTCACATTAGTTTTGCCTCTGGAAAAATGGGGAAAAAATAGCTCCCAGGCAGAATAACAGGGACAGCCAAGGTACTGTCCCCACCTGGATATGAAATCTGGACAGCAGGTGGCTTAAGTCCAGTGGTCCCCTCGGCTCTTCTGGGACAAGATATTGAAGTCCCCAATCCCAGCCCTGTGGGGGCTGACTGTTTATTGACCTGGGTAAGGATGGGCAGAGGAAGGTGCTACCATTTTGGTATTTGGACCTGGCTTCTGGGGTAAAACTGGAAGTGAGCTCTTGATGCATTTTAATTTTTAAACTAACGTCAGATATGAACCTCAAGGAAGGCCTATCAAGAATGTAGTCCACTGGAACTTTGCTAGTTCTTTGGGGGGAAAAAAAAAGAATATAGTCCAGATCCTGAAATGGAAGAGGTGGAAATAAAATTACTTACGTAACGGAGAAGACAGTGGTCTCATCACCAAGCACAGAAGAAAGATTCCTGGCCCATTGGATTCAAATGTGATTTTTCTTATCTATGTGTTATCAGCTATCTAGTTATCTGGTATCTATCTGACTATCTTTATATCTATTGGCCCATCCCAACCCATCAATAAAAGAAGTACTCATATTGCAAAAGGAAGAAATCAGGAAAGAAAGTATTATAAAGGTGTTAAGATAACTATGTAGACTATATATATACAACAAAGACTTAGAGAAAATAATGCTATGATCTATTAAAATGGCTGGGTTGGTGAGATGTGAATTTGGGGAGATATGAATATAGGTGTGGTTTCTTCCTACCCCCACACTTATTTTAAACACTTTTGTAGTTTACAAAATTTGTATAAGAACATTTCTTTATATTATTAATTCCACTTTTGGTAACACCTGCATGATACTCCAGAGTTTGGATGTACTATAGTTGACTTGACAATTTCCCTTTTGTATAAAGAAAGAAACTCGGAGTCCTGATACAACCCAGCGTCCCAGTCTAGATCATGAAGAGGTTAACTGAAGCTTTTACAAACGTACTTAACCCAATGTTGGAAGGACATTTCAGGCTTAAGCCCTCCCTGCCTGACACCTATGGCACATGGACAGTGTGTGAGGTTTGGTTAGAGGACAAACAATTAAAAATAAAAACACCCAGTCAATCCATGTATGGGGGGGAGTCTTTGTTCTCTGTGACACCCCTTAATCCATGCAGCTGAGACTTCCCTCCAGTTTGACCCCACTATTTGATAGGATTAGATGTGGCAGAAGTCCCAGAAATAAGATCCCAGTTTGAAAACAGTTGGGAAAGCGTTACCATAAAGATAGGCCATTCTTGGCTGGGCACGGTGGCTCATGCCTGTCATCCTAGCACTCTGGGAGGCCGAGGCGGGAGGATCACTTGAGGTCAGGAGTTTGAGACCAGCCTGAGCAAGAGTGAGATCCCATCTCTACTAAAAACAGAAAAAATTAGCTGGGTATGGTGGCGCGTGCCTGTAGTCCCAGCTACTCGGGAGGCTGAGGCAGGAGGATGGCCTGAGCTCAGTAATTTGATGTTGCAGTGAGCTATGATGATGCCACTATACTCTAGCTGAGGCAACAGAGTGAAACTCTGTCTCAAAAAAAAATAAAAATAAAAATAAAAATAAAAATAAAAATATATACAGGCCATTCTTAATGGATACCTATTCGGGCTTTTCATGCAATGAAGGATCCTTGGCTGAATGATGAGGAAGTCAATGTACAGAACGGGTCATTTATTTACTGAACAAACAATTGGTAAGTAGGACCTAATATGGGTCATGTTCAATACCCCGAAATGTGAAGGATGAAAATGTGTTATGTTGGCCCTAGAGCTCAGACTAGGGGCTGGAAGCAGATCCATAAGACGGCCATCTAGGGCCCCTCGTGCAGCTACCCTCTAAGCAGTAGCTCTAGGGGTTCCATTATGGAGATTCAGTGTGGACTCCTCTCCAGAGCTGCAGCCGGGGGCACTGTAAATAACGCCGGCAGGAGGTGGCGAATGATTTGATGGGGTAAACACATGTATTGTAGGATCAGAGAAGAAAGCACCCAGCTCTGCCCCACCGGAAGGGGATGGGTTGCCAGTAACACTTCCCATCAAAGGTAATGCTGACATTCGAAAAGTAGCAGAGAAGCAGATTCAAAAGTAAGTATATGAATGGAATAAGATCAAACACCAATTTTTGCTTTCATTAAATATTTTAAGAAATTGATCACAGACCTGCCCATCCTCCAAACACCTTCCTGGGGAAGCAACCTCATCATTGTCAAGGTGCCAGCGGCTCTTTTCACAGTGTCCCTGGCTGAAGGCAACGTTTCCTTTCACACTTGTGTGCGACACACAGTGTTTTTTGCAGAGGCTGCCAATTGTGACATTTATTTGTAAGCCACCGAGCATTGGAAGTTCAGCACAGACCACACAGTTAATTTCATTTTTGCCCTCAGCCAGATTTCAACAAAGACCCCAGAGATGTCTGGAAAATTAATTTATTAAAAAGCCATAGCTTGATAATACACATGATGATAGAAGGAATGGATATGTTCAATATCTTATAAGACAGTTGGCAATCACATAATAGAGTGTTCACTGTCAACTTAGTAGCTGGTCTCATTATGCTCGGCAAATAGTTGTAAAATAGTGTATTATTCATGACCCAACATGCTTTAATTACGTTTAGTGCGCATTTATTTTTCAAGTGCAATATGAGTTAGGTTCATCTGTAAAAGCAACCCATTTTGCAAAAGTCTGCTTCAGCACCTCCAAAAGAAAGAGCCACAAGTCATGTTTCTCAGGCCTGGAAATAACAAACTGGTAAAGTAAACACCTTTGTCCTAGCATGAAGCAGGTAGAGTGGTAGCCCCTGACTTTAGAGTGTCCCCACCTGTAGACCCCACACTGGCTCCCCTCAGCCAGTCCTGACTTAGGAGGCTACGGCGTGATTCAGCCACCTGAGTCTCTTTACAAGCTTGGGCCGTGTGACTTTACTCTGCAATTGGGATATGAGCAGACTGACAAGCAGGGACTTGAACTGCTCTTCCATTGCTGGACGTGCCCTGTTACACCCCTGCCATTCACCGTGAGAGAAGTATCCAAGGAAGACAGAGACACATAGAGTAGCCTCGGACTGAATTCATCGCCTGGAGCCAACCCAGCTGGGATCAGCTGACCCTCAGCCTGCAGAAAGATATACGAGCGATTATGATTGCTGCTTGAAGCTACTACAGTTTGGGGGTGGTTCATTGTCGCCAAAACCAACCAATAAATGTGGCAAAGGCAAAATTTAACTTTGGGATGCTCTGGAGGAACCCTCAAAGCAGTTGGCAATCAACCTACCTCTCTCTCATTTGCTCTGGAGGTTGTTTGGCCTGGAGGACCGTAAGCCCAAGAGAAAAGTCACTCACAGTGTATAAAGAAAACAACATTTTTCAAATGTGAAGTTCAAACTGAAAGCCACTGGGGCAGCCACTCTCACTGTGGGCCTTATGTTCCTTCTCATGCAGGCCACTCTATGTATGTGCTATACGGTAATAGCAGGAGGAATTAATTTAGTTAGTGATGGCTGACAATGCTTCACTTCAATGTTGGGAAGAAGGCTAAACTCTAAAACTGCCTGACCAGGTAGGGTTGTTGTTGTAAGTATTAAAAATAATGCAGAAAAATGCCCAGCACCACAGGGACACAATGACTGGCATTAGTACCAGTAATGTGGTAGTTGTCTTAGCTATTCACAGATAATGAACCCTCTCCCATCCCCCACTGCCAGCCAAACCCCTCCAGAATCCAGGCTGTCCTTCCTGCCCCTCTCCCAAGACAGCCCTCCTCAGTAGTTCCAGTACTCGTATCCCGGAGCGCCTCTGAAGCCCCAGCCAGGGGCTGAAATCCTGACACTTCCATAGTCCATGCTAGCTGGACCTTGGCTGGTGGGGCCCTGGAGTGGGCTTCAGCAGCTAGGAGAAGATCTTCCCATGCAAACATCTGACTTCCACGTTGAATGGCTTCCTGGCATCTCTCCTGCCACAGATTGTGTGCCCAACTGGCAGTCTTAGTACAGAAGAATTTTTGAACATCATGGTGCTCTGATGAAGTATCCTAGTTAATGTTTGTGTTCTCTTCCTAGAGCCTCCTTTCCCTCCCTCCCCCTCCTCCAGGTGCACTGAGGGGAGCTCCTACACATCTGTCAAGACCCACATCCTGGGGGAAGTCGAGCATTCCTGCCTTTTGGTTCCATGGAATCCTGCGCACGCTTCTCTAGGAATAAGTGACTGCGATGCTTTATTTTGTTTGTTGAGTGCTTCTGTTCATCCTGTTCATCCATGAGATCTTTGAGAACACAGACTGCATCTCACTCACCTTGCACAGCGCTGAGATATAGAAGGGGCCCAGGAAATGCTGTGAAGAAATGAATGAACACCCTCACAGAGGCCAGCCTCTGAGGTGCACGAGGGGCCCTCATCCCTTTCCTTGCCCTCCAAGGAGGGCTTCTCCGGGCCCTGCGGCTCCCCTCCCGCCCCCACCCCTGTTGCCCAGGCTCCTGGCTTTCCCCATTGAAGAAACAGCAGCACATAGCAGTTCCTTCTTATTAGGAGTTAAAGAAAAAAAAAGCGCAAGCCATCTCCAATGACTCCAGGCCCTCCGGGGACAACCTATGTGAGGTTTACAGCGATAGGGAGCACGCGAGGACATTTCTAATTAAATTCTTTAGTGCTTCTACTTGACCTCATTTCAACTGTGCCATAAATCTTGAAAAAAAAAAACCCTCAAATCCAAAATTTTAAATAATGCTTATGAATTGGTTTAGGACAGGGACTGTCCTTATTAACCCAATAGCTGTACATACTTTGATTGCCAGAGTATATCTCGAGACAGGGTCAGTTAAAGGCCACTGACCATTTCAATTAAAATGTTTTCAAGGATTTCTAAATAATAAATTGATCTCACCTATAATTACAGATGAAATAATAATTTTAAAAACCCCTCATAATCCTGTGTGTAATGTTATGGCACGCTGTTGGTGTCCATGTACCAAGACAAATACCTCCCCGAGTCAGGGTACCGAGGAAACAATTAAGGTATAAATCCCAGGCACCATTAATACCCAGGCTCTATTAGCTGACTTTGTCTTCAGTCACATTAAAGCCCCATGGAGTGCACTGGTAGCTTGGGAGAGAAGGGTTGGTTCTACTTAAATGAAAATGTAATTCCACTCGGTAAATCTCTGCTGTAATTGGTTAATAAGCAAACACTTTGGCAAATAACCACTGGGAATGGTTGGTTGGAGGATTTTCTCTTCTTTTCTTTCTCACTTTGCATGGTTCTTCTGGTGCATGGGGTTGCTCTCTTTCAAACATCCGGCCTTACGGAGTGTGGGGACCCAGAAACTCTGAGTAGGTTAGTTCCTACTTGAGTAGGTTAATGACACTGCACCCTGTTGTGACAACCCAAAATGTTTCCGGGCATTGCTAAATTCCCATGGGGGCAAAATTGCCTCCAGTTAAGGACCACCGGTCTAGCCAAATGCACCCATGTGCCATGGGCTTAGCGTCGCATCGTGGTGAATCATGACAGTCCAGCAACTCTTCTTAGACTGAGGAATGTTCCTCCTAACTGGCTTCTCTACTGCCCTGGTTTGCATCACCTTTTGACCTTTTCCATTTTCCTGCCATTCATTTCCTGCTCCTGCCTATGTGTGTGGTTCTTGGTTTCTCAGGCTTTGAGTCATCACCAAAGGATCTTGGCTCTGACCCTTTCTGAGGTGTTTCCTTCTTGGAGTCCCCTGGGACAGATGACCTGCAGAGCTCAACCCTTGCTTCTGCTCCCCTGGAACAAAGTCCGGTTTCCCCACTGCGGCAGAGGAAGACAGCTTCACAGCCGGACACCAGCGTCTCCCACAACCCAGGCTGGCCCTGGGTGGAAGACAGGCCACAATGGAAGCTTTACGCTTCTTCCCAGGCTCTTGGAAAAAGACACTCAGTGGCTTTTATTTACAGCTTCCCTTGTATCTCCTGTAGCCGGGGGCACCATAGTTCACTTTGTCTTTTTGGTTTATTTGAGTACATAGTTTATTTTTTTTTAGGAGCCTATGGCCATGTATTAAAGAAAGTGGAATTTGGGCTATTCTATTAACTTGAGCCAAAATACCACACTCACTTAGCACTACTGTTGCCAAACTTTTCACTGTTGTGTCTGAGGCCTAAAATCTTCAGGGGGATGCCAGGTGCAAGGCAGAACAATTCTGTAGAAATGGGAACAGGGTTGCCAGATTAAAACAGAAGACCCTCAATTTAATTTGAGTTTCAGATAAGCAACAAATAAATTTTTAAAGTATAAATACGTTCTATGCAATATGGGATATATTTATGCTAAAAAAAAACCCAGTCATTTATTTGAAATTCAAATTTAACTGGGTAGCCTGTAATTTTTTTTTTTTTTTTTTTTTTTTGCTAAATCTGGCCACCGGGGCAGGCAGGATCTCTTTCTCTCAGGGCATATAGGACTTGAACTTGACACCACCCCACTCCATCCCACCCTCTACTTCCTCGGGCCGTTCTGTGGACCTGGACTTATTTGCCCTGAGCATGTGGTGGGGTGGCCACCGGGGAAAGCGAGGGCTGGAAGGAAACTCAGTGGAGACACAATCTCACCCTGTCACATCTTGTTCCCCTGACCACGCTGCCCACAAGCCCAGGAGATCCGAGCACCTTTCTAAACCTGTCTTCTCATAGTCACTCCCTTGGTCACAACCCTGTTGTGGTTTGCCACTCTTGCCAAGGCTGCATCCGTGATCTGTTGTCCTACTAAAAAGTGAAAAGTTCAGTCAGCCTAATTGTGTTTGCAACTCCTGAGTTTGTAACTCCCTGTTCTGTCAAATTCTCCCTCCACTGCTTTCTGAATTCTGCCAAACTGGAATATTTGCATGGACACCCAACGCCCCTATTTCATGTGCAGTGGTTGAGAGATGTCTGGTCACTCTTAAGTAGTGTCACCAACCATCCTGGTTTGCTCTGGACTGAGGGGTTTCCTGGGACATGGGACTGTCCATGCTAAAACTGGTGAAGTCCCAGGAAGACTAGGATAAGTTGTTCACTCAACTGTTAAGGCTGTTGGTAGAGTTCTCTGGGGGATGGTTTGTAGGGAACAAACCTCCAAAATTTAAATTCCAAGTCATCGAATGGTAGGGTTGTCACTTACACAGGGTTGGGTGAATAAAAGAGAATTCCAGACTTTCGACAAACAGCCAAATTAACCATCACCTCCACCAAGAGGCTATTCTGGACCATTCTGTCTATGTAGCCCCAAACCCTAAACTCTCAGTTTCTTTCATAGAGTGTATCATGACCAGTAATTGCATTTTTTTTTTTTTTTGGCTGCTTGCTTGTTTTCAGTCCTCCTCCATAGCTGGTAAACTCCATGAGGGCCTCCACTGTGTCTGTTTTGTTTATTGCTGAAATCCCGAGAACTTAGAATAGTCCCAGTACATTGTAGATGCCCCAGAAATATCTATTGACTTAACAAATGGCTGATTCAGTGCCTGGCCATGGCAGGGGTAAGGCACTAAGGGATGGCATTGAGGAAGCACAGCCCTTGGCCTTAAAGGACTGGAGGACAAGACTGATGTTTAAACAAATAGTGGTCGTGCAACATGGACGCCTCACAGAGGTTTGTGATCCAGAGGGAGGCATGTGTAGCCACACCTGGGAAGCCTTTGCAAAGGATTTACCCAAATCATTCTGTTAAATGGATCGTCAAGGGTGGCACAGGACTCCCCTCCTCTTTGCTAGGCAAAGAGCATTGCAGGAGCAGGCAATGCCAAGGTAGTGGGGTGAGAGGTGACTCTGGGGGTTCAGGATCCCACAGGGTGGGTCTAGGTGGGGCAAAGCAGTACGCAAGGGTTAATTTGGGGAGGCTGCCTTGACATTCAAGGCCAAAGATGTTCAGATACAGTCTTGTTCTTTTAAGTGGAAAAAAAATTGGAAGACATGGTCTTCCTGGTTACACATGCTCTGTCTTGTCAAAATATGCCAGCTTCCTCTTCCTCAAATTCCCTGTCCCTCTTCCCTGCTATCCATGCATCTGGTGCCATTTTGATTCACCTCCTTCCCACTCCGGTACCCACCAAGACTCCACCTGACCTCACTGCCTCTCTAGCAGACATCATCTCCCCTTTTCTACTACAACAAGAAACCCTTTTCCCTCAGTTTGCTAGAAAGCAAGGGCACACCTACATAAACATTTTGTACTAACTTGTGAGTGACCACTTTGGACTATCTAAATTTTAAAAAAGAATTGTCATCTACCAGTCTGAATCTTCAATTGTTTGGAAATGTCCCATACCACAAATTTTATCAAACTCACTTTCTGACCTTCTCCCTTATTTTCATGGGCCTTGATTCTGAAATCACAAGGATCCCCCCCGAACATAGACATCCATAAAAATAGCCCTATGAAACAAATTTTGTGTTGCCTTTGCTGTGTTTGGTTTGGTTTGCCAGGTTTTTTTAGGGGGAGGGGGGGTTGTATTTAAACATACTTTTCAGTTTGCTGTTAATGAGAAAAGAGAGAAAACAAGGAGTAGAAAACCTAGAAATTGGAGAGAAAGTCTGATTTTCAACAAGATATGTGTTAATTTTTAAGTGGTTTTCAGTACGTGTCTTGGAACATCAGTTGAGCCATTGACATGGGAGAATATCCAGTGGTCAATAGAATTGAGTCTCAGAATTTGTCATCTGAACTTGACCCAAGAAAAATGCTCAAGAGTAAAGGTGGAAATTCTTTGTGTCCATCCATCTATCCATCCATCTTTTCAATGATTTTCCATCTACCTTTCAATAATTTTGACTGCTGACGCCATGCCAAGTACTGTTTTAGGTTCTCAGATAGCTCCTGTTCCAATGGAACTCACATTCTTAGACAGGAGACAGAGTAAACAAACAAACAAAAAATCAATCAGTAAACAAGAAAACATTACCTAGTGATCTGAAGAAAATAAATTATTTGTCCTGTGATGGAGTATGATGGAGAAGTGGGGGGTCTGTTAGAGCAGGTGGTCAAGGAAGGCCTCCTGGAGGTGGTGACATTTCAACTGAGCTGAGAATAAAAATAATAAAACCAAGTCCTGCCTGTATGAGAACCTGAGGCAGGAATGAGCCTGGCTTGGTTCAAGATTCAGAAAGGGAGTCAAAAGGAAAATAGTTTAAGAAGGAAAAGTCATCTTGAAATTATTGGCATATCAATGGGTAAAGAAAATGAATATGGATTTGGTGTCTTTTTATACTAGAAGTCAGGCTGGTATCCACAGAGAAGTCACGCCCAACTTCTCTTTGCTGGTCCTGGCGGTTTTGCATGTAATTCACCGAAAACTTGCTTTTCCCTCCCATCCACCCACTTGAATCCAGTCTGATTCAGTAACTGACTCCTCTTTGCTGAGCTTTGTAAAAAGAGGCACTTGGTAAACTGGCATTAGGGAGGAGGGAAGAGGGTTTTTGCCTGAACAGCCCAAAACATTCTGTGCAAACGTTTCCCGAGGCACCTCTTCCCCACTGGAAGTAATGGGTGGTCATTTGCAAACTGCTTAGCTGTCCCAGCCACTGTCAACCCACCCTCATTAGCTGCAGCAGGAAATAAGGCACCTTCTTGGATGCCTTTGTTGGTTAAAAAAATAAAAATAGTTTTATTTGGAAACACCTTAACTAACTCCCATTTGTGTTTGCATCAAAAATATGTAATTTAAAAAAACGAAAAGATGGGAGATACCATAGTGGCACACCCAAATCAAACATTTATTTGCTCAAACAATTATATCAGAGAACAGCCATTGCCTGTAAAATTCTGGAATGAGCTAAAACTCCTTTTATTTTGTTTCCTTCTAAGTATGCTTATAATTTCAGTTAAGGACATCTTTTCCCAATAGTTCTAGCTTTACCCACCCAGTTTTGGACAGAATTGTACTAATCTTAATGTCTCCTAACACATAACAATTTTGGTTTTATTTGTCCTTAATAAACCTCAAAGAAGGTTAACCCTCATGTCTGGATTAATTTTGTTCTTGATTCATTTTATTTGGATCATAAAACAAGTGTCCCACGTGTTAGATACACTGGAATTGCTTTTTTAAAAAAAATTTAACTACTTATGGCTAAGACAAGCAGAGTTACCCATAAAGGGTTAAGAGCCACTTGGAATTAAATGACACTACCTGATGATAATTTTTACTTTTTGGAAGAAAGCAATTTTCTCTTCGTTGCAGCCTTACTAATATGATACAGTGTCTTGAAATAATAACTATTTCAGACAGCCCAAGTGCTCCCACTCCTTTTAGCTCTGTAATTTCATACATGATTCCCCTGGTTTTACAAGTATTTTTAATAGAGTGATGTTCCAGATTCTTCTACACAGTCAAATCCTTTCATAATCAGAGACTTGTTTTTCCACAGGAATTTAATTCCCTCTGCAGAATTGTAACATGGGTTGGACTGATCTGGTTTACATTTTCTGACATGTTTTCCCTCCCCTGAAGATTAACTTAACTATCGCTTGGCTCCTTCTCTATCCTTTTCATCTCATTTTCACTTAAAAAATATTCTGATTTTATTCAGTAGGGGATCTGACACTGTTTTCTGAAGATAGGGATTTTAGCTCTGGGAACACGGTTTGATCCTGCCAAGCATTTCTCGCTCGAATTCCACATCATGCTCAGATTGTTTGAAATTAACACGACGAGTCCAAAATTTTAAAACAACAACAACAGAAGAATCCCATTCACCTTGGTTAACTGACTGTCTCTACTAAGACGAGTCACTCGTGTGGTCAAGTCAATAACATTTTTGTCTAAAAAAATCATTTCTGTCAGTCATTGATCATTAGGTAAATAATTCACCAAGCTGGGTAAGAAAATTAAAAAAAAAAAATTTTTTTTTATCTACCCAGAATGCTCTTAACCCCCGGTATGGTTTAAATGTTTATGTCTCCCCAAAATTCATATGTCAAAACCTAACCCCCAATGCAATAGTATTAACAGGTGGGGCCTTTAAGAAGCCATTAGGTATTGAGGGCTGTGCCCTCAAGAATGGGATCAGTGCCCATAGAAAAGAGGCGGAAGGGAGTGTCTTGTCCTTTGCACCATGCAAGGACACAGAAAGTTCTTTCTATGAGGCACAGACCCTCATCAGACACCCAATCCGCTGATGCCAGATTCCCAGCAGAGGGTCCCACCCTCTAGAACCATAAGAAATAAATTTCTATTGTTTACAAATCACCCAGTCTAAGGTATTTTGTTACAACAGCCTGAACAGATTAGGATTAAGACACCCCCTTTTTTAGATGACTAACTCTTTCTCATTTATTAGGACCCTGCTTAAAAATCTCCTCTTTACAGATGCTTTCCCTGGCTGCTCCTCTCTGTCACTGGTCTCCTTGTTACTCTGTTTTTTCTCCCTCCCTTCCTACCTCCTCCCTCCTTCCCTTCTTCCTTCCCTCCCTTCCTTCCTTCCTTCCTTCTTTATTCCATCATGGAGCTAATTTACAACTTGCAGTTGCTTTATTTTATTTTATTTTTTGGTCTGTCTTCGCCACTATTTTATGTTCTGTGAGTCTGTAACATAATGGTTATAATGCTCACTGCACCTATCCCAGTGCCTGATGTAAAAGCAGGTGCTTCCTAAATATTCGGTACATTAATTTAAAAATGCAGTTCCCAGAGGGGACAATTTTTCTCCTCAATTCTCTGGCCTGGTCTCCTACATTAACTGAATTAACCAATTACCAGCACTATCATTCTATTTTCAATCTGAAGTGAGTTATTATGGCTATGCTGTTGCCATTTTAGAAGGCATCATTCCCACCTGTCTGGCCAGGTGTGCCCACGAATCCTCCCCGCCGGGGGAAGCACTCCACCAGCCCAGGGCTCCTGGGTCCCTTCTGCCCTGTGTTCTGGCACTGGTGCTTGGCACTTCGGACAAACATTTCTCAGGGCTGTGTCATCCTTGCAAAAGAGGCCATAGAAACGAAAGAGGGCTTCCAATAAAACTCGCCATTGTGATTTCCATGCCTACGCATTTACGGGGATCTGCAGACAGCAGTGAGGGTCCAGTTGACCCCTCCATAACTCAGCTGTCTCCAATTCCCCGAGATATGGTTAAGTCATCTCACCTTTTTGGCACTTGGCTTTTTAATTGTCAGAATGAAGGGATTAGAAGACTAAACTCTATGGTTCCTCTTGTTCTAGCATTTGCAATTGCTTGCATATAGAGGGGCTGCATTTCTTTCCCAGGTGGGACTCGGTCGTTCTTCTGGTGCTTAGGCTCTACTTCTGAGTGCTGGGAGCAGTTAGAGCGCATAATTCAATGGTGGTAAGTGCCAGGTCTGAGGCTCCTGAACATTTCCTGTCTATTTATAGAGAATCTGGGATCCTGTCCAGCAGGCCTGCCGATTGCATCAACCAAATCATAAATTTGTTAGAGAAATCCATTACATGTCGATTCCATGAGCTTGGGTTACCAGCTCACCTCTTACAGCTTACTGGCGTGGCCTGGCTTTACTCGGGTGACTGGCCATCTCAGTTTGCCTGGGACTGAGGGGGTTTCCCAAGACTGGAGACTTTCAGTGGGACAGTTCCAAGCAAACTGGACGAGTGGTAACCCTAACTATTTATCTCTAATAGCGCTGATTATAACAGCAATAGCCATCATCATCGTCATCATCCTCATAAGTGATTTATTAAGTGCTTAACGTATGCTACATTCTACTAGGCCTTCACCAATATCATCTGATCTTCACAGCAACCCTAACGATGTTAGAATCTTCCCTATTTCATAGATGGAGACTGACTCTCAGAAGGCTACATGGTTATTTCAAGGTCACAAGCCTAGTGAGTAGCAGAATGAGGATTCCAAACCCTGAGAAGCCTGAACTTAAACCTTGTATCAAAATTGGAAATCTGAAAACGGATTGGGTATTTTATGACATTAAGAAATTATTGTTAACTGCTTTCTAGGTGTCATAGTGTTATTATGGTGACTATTTTTTTAAAGTCTTTATCTTTTAGTAATACATTTAAGAGTATTTACTGATGGGAAAAGAAAACAAATAAAACCCATGTCAATAAGTCACATCAGTCTGAAAGTCCTCTCTCAGTGCTACCCCTAGGAAAATGGCGTAGAAACAGCCAACCCTGGGGGCAAGTGCTGGGTCTGCCCCTGACCAGGCGAGTGACCAGGTATCTATTCTCCAATTTGCCTGGGTTTAGACGTAATCTTCATCACAAATATTCTTTTCTTTTTCTATTAGAAAAGGCTTGATATTTAAACTTCTGTGTGTATGTGTGTATGTGTGTGTGTTTAGACCTTTTCTTCAAATGAAATATTCCACAGATGCCTAACTTTATAAAACCTTTAAAACGAGTTGCTCTAGTGTAAAGGAGAACCAAGAATCCCCAAAATAGTATCCTTTGACAACTCACTGGTCTAGGCCATCCTGACCCGCAGAAATCTAACAGTATTGGAAAGAAACATTGACATGAATGCAATAACTATGTTTCTATAAAGCAGAGTTGGCAAACTTGTCCTGTAAAGGGCTGAATTATAAATGTTTTAGGTTTTGCGAACCTTATAGTCAATGTCACAACTACTCAATTCCACTTTTGTAGCACGAAGCAGCCATAGACAAACGTAAAAGGATGGATGTGGCCAGGTTCCAATAAAACTTTATTTATAGACACAAATTTGAATTTCATATACTTTTCGTGTGTCACAAAATATTCTTTTTTTTCCCCCCCAACCATTTAAAAATGTAGAAACTCTCCTCAGCTGACGAGCATATGAAAACAGGCTCAATTTGGCCCATGGGTTGCAGTTTGTTGGCTCCTGCTCTAAAGACGTGTCAGTAGCCGGGTTTCGATTCTTGCCTCTGAGAGTTACTATCTGCAAATTCGTGGAAAAGTTATTTAAGCTCTCTAAGCCTGTTTCCTCAGTTGTAAAAGGAGTGTAAAAATAAAACCTAGGGGGGCAGGGGATATATGGAACCTTGGTACTTTCCCCTGAGTTTTGCTGTGAACCTAAAACTGCTCTCAAACATAAACGTGTGTTTAAAAAGAAGTAAATAAATACATAAATAAAACCTACTTCATAAGTTCATTGTGAGGATTAAATGAAATAAGACAATAAAAATCAGCACACAGTGGACACCCTCGGCACATGGAAACCCGTGGACTACCCTTCCTGACCTTCAAATAGCTGTGACCACTGCAAGGCACAGCCCTGAAGCAATGACCTTTAGAACTTGGATCCTGGGCCTGTTTTGGCAGAATGAGCTGACCTAGAGTCAGCATGGGTCAAACTCACAAATTTATGTTCCTTTCCTCTCTCCCCCGACCCCGCCGAGATTGCCTCTTACTGGCTGAGCTCCCAGGCCTTTTCCTTGGGCAAAAATGTTGCTTGCTTTTCTTCTGCAATTTTTTTCCAAAGATAAGAGCAATGCTCACTTAAATAACTTTATCGGTCTTACCTTCAACTCCTGCCCTAGTTTCCCCGTTCGAGCAGTGTGGTTTTTATATAATCCCTTCGGAGGTTCCTGTGGCCTCTCTGCTCTAACGTCTCCCCGGACAGGTGCGTGTGTGCTGGGTGGGGTGAGGGAGTGGTCACATACACATCTGATAACGTTTTTCTACGCCTTCTTCATCTTCGGCTTCACTGAGCTTCCCCTTCTCCCTGCATCTCATTGTCCTTGACTTTGAAACATGGAACATCTGCTATTTTGGGGGGGCATTTCTAGCCTGACCACCTCCATCCCCTCCCTGTCTGTGTGGCCTGGGATTTGGGCTATCACCCTTCCTGCTCTGAGGTTTGTTTAGTCATTTTGAATCTCTTTATATTGTAATCCCCAAAAGAATCCTAGAGGTTCTTTCCTTTCCTTATTTTCTCCTCAAGCCCCCACCTAAATTACTTGCTGAAGGCCTGGCTCTGTGTGATCTGAGTTCACGGCAGGCCGGTGTCCCCAGTCACAGTCCCCTCCCAGTGTTGCTGGGGCATCTGTAAAGTGCCTCAGCAAACCTTTTAAAAAGAACTCTCTACATTTTATTTTTCTGATTGTTTAAAAAATAGAAAACCATCATGCATATTTACATTGTAAAAGTAATCCATATGCCTTATTGAAAGCATAGAGAAGTTGAACAAAGTGAAAAATAGTCAACCATATCCTTATTCAACATTTTGGAATAATTTTCTGCTGAAGGATTTTGACATATTCTCTGTGTGTGTGTGTGTGTGTGTATATATGTGTGTGTGTGTGTGTGTATACACATTAGTAGTGTATGCTGATATAGTCATTTAACACAGTAGCATCAATATTTTTCTTTGTTATTACTCTTTTAGTGAACATCACTCTATGACTTCATAATATTCCAACCAGGGATCATCTTATGTTTTATTTAATCATTTCCATTTTGTTGAACATTTGTTTCCAATTTTTACCATTATAAATAATACTCCAAGCAGCATCTTTTGTGCATAGATGATTTTTATTGTATCTTAAATTACTTATTTATGACTGATTGCTACAGGTGGAATGACTCTAGGAACATTTTAGAGATAGTTTCATATTCTTTAAGGAAAAGGTATTGTCAGAGTCTGCGTTGAATGACATGGTTGCTGTTGACTTTCTGCTGCTGCTGAGTGGTCTCTTGGTCCCTGGGTTGCGCTCCCAGAGAGAATAATCCTCAAGGAACTCTCCACCCCATTCCTCACCTTACCCAAACCACGCTCTTTCCTTCCCTTTAGTACACTTGGCTGCAAACTGCACCAGATCAACTACACGGCCCAACCTTTTGTTTCAGAACATAAATACCAGCTCAACAATTTATCATTTTCCCTGACCTTTCTGAGTTCGTCAACTTGTCTCTGATATATAGCAAAACCTAACTTCTTTGTTTTAAGAAAAATTCCAGAAATGGAATCCCCACATCAGCCCATTCATGAATGTGGTGCAAGGTAAAGCTGTAATATTTCACTGCCAAAGCCTTCAGGAGAGCAGGCAATCAAGCTGGCTCCTTGTCTACCACTGTTCACTGGTGCAGGTTTACGTCCGCTAGAAATGTCTTCTTTCTAAACATACCAAGAGCTGAATTGTCTCCTGGCTTCCTGTATCCAAACGGGTAGCTGCCGCACATACACCCCCTTAAATACATCCTAATGTACACACACATTTGACTGACTTCTGAAAAAGCACTGGTTAACTTCAGTCCAAGAATGGTTAGTTTTTGCTTTTTCTGTCAGATCGCATCCAAGCTTGACCTGTCGCAGTCTGTATATGAGGACAGTCTACGGTCTAAGGTTCAGGTGCAGGATGGATATCAGAAGTGACTAGGAAGAGCTCTATTTTCATTTTGGGAGACAGCTACCTCCTGTGTCAAGTGACAGAAATGAAATTCGCTACCTGCCTTCTTTTCAGAATGAATAAAATCCTGATCCATCCAGAAAATCCATTTGGAACTGATCTCTGTGCTTTTATATTTAGGCAGCATTCACCTCGTAGCAACATCACATTTGCTGTACTGCTAGAAGGGCCTTGGAGCCCATCTGGAGAGCTTGTTGGAGATTTAAGCTGGGGGGGGCGGGTCACAGATGGCCACTTCTAACCTCTGGACTGACGGGCTGTCTGGGGAAAACATTGTCTTCACCTGTCTGTACGTATTTGAGAGAGCAGCAGAGGTAAGGGAAGGCACCTGCTTGGCCATCAGAGGTGGAGGCTGGGCTCACACAGACTGTCTCTGACAAGCTGGGAGATGGTGGTGGTTCACTTTATTTCTCTAAGGCTCGGTTTCCTCATCTGTGAGTGGGAATAGGAATAACTTCCCTCTAACTATGCTTGGAAGAGGAGAGATGTATGTGAATCCCTTTTCATAGTCCTGGCATGAGAGATGACCAACACTGAAATCCATTATTCTTAGCTAGAGAGATGCCCTAATGAACTGCAGTGACCAGGAGAGGGATAAATAGTGTAGGTAGATCACCCCTTCTACCTGAATAACATCCATTTCACCCCTTGTATTTTACAGGTGAGGAGAACAGACTTCAGGTGAGTTAATGGCTCACCTAACTGCATACTCAGGATGTATACTCAGCTCCCGTGAGCCACCCCCCAGTGTTCTCTCTAGCTTGCTCTGCCTGCCAAAAAATTCAGGTGACCACATGCCCTCCAGACAAGGACACACCTGGAGGGTTCCTGAGTTGACTGTGAGATGACTGGCAAGACACATCCCCAGCATGAGGGTTTGGTTGTGGACATACATCTCTGCACTAGGACATCCGGTTTCCCTCATTGCCTGAACATCCTTTCTGAGTTCCAGACACCAACACTCAATGGGTACAATCATCAGATAAATGATTCTTCGCAATCTGTCTTGAGGGAATTTTGACAATACACTTTTTAAGCCTTAAAAATCTCTCTCTTGGTGCATATATGAGTCTATACATGGGAAAAAATGTCAAAGAACTACACAACAAACATTTTTTTAAAAAAGAGCCCATGTAAAAACTGGTGAAATCTGAATTAGGTCTGTCGTTTAGCTAATGGTGTTGTATCAATGTCAATTTCCTGGTCTTGCTAGTGTACGGTGGTTATATAAGGTATAATCACTGCAGGGAGCTGAGACCTTTCTGCACTATTTTTGCTACTTCTTGTGACTCTAAAATTATTTCAAAATAAAAGAAATTTAATAATACAAGTCCCGTGCTTTGCTCTATTCTTCCAGAAAATTATCCTAAGGAAATAAAGATGCATATAGAAATGGCCATAATGTCCACCATAGGGAGGCTTAAAGTAAATTCTCACCCAGCTGTTCGGTTGGTTGAAGGCAGCGGGTTGTGGTGAGAGGTGAGGGTCAGCTTGCCTGGGAGACCTTGCACTGCTGTACCTGTCCGATCTCAGGTGAGCTACTTAATGTCTCTGTGCCTCAGACACCTCATTTCATCTACCTTGTCCCGTTTTTTGTATTAAGTTTAAATGTGTAATGCACGTGCAGAATAGAATCTGACACCATGTATGTGCTCGATAAGTATGAGCTATTACCACGTTCAAGAAGAACACTAATGATATGAGAAAATGTTACTGTTGGTGAAAATCGGAGACTACAAAACCATATTTATACTATTGATACTTTTTTTTTAACAGGCATAGAGATGCATAAAGCAGTGACTAGTAGGTTTTGCCCAAATGGGTAGGTTTTACCATCAATAGGTGGTATGTTTTTGTTTTCCTCTTTAAACTCTGCGATGATTTCTAAAACTAATTCAATGAGCACTAGTATGTTGAGATTTGAACATGAGAATAAAATGTGACCTTCGATTAAAAAATGAATGGCCACAGAACATCACTTCTCAGCTGCTCTGGCTGTTTAAGCTCAGCCCTTGTGGTTATTTCTGTGCTGCCGGTAAGCCACAGAATCTGTCTCTGAGATGCTACATTTCCCTAAGAAAGGAGAAGTAGCTTTGAAACCTCTGGTGTGCGTGGTTATTTGCTGTTGTTAATATCAGTGTTGGGCATGAGCTCTGCTCATAAAACATATGCCACATTCCAGAGCGTGCAGCGTCCAGGGAGCCAGCCTGGCTGAGCGGTCCCTGCTCTGTGGAGACCAGGCCCTGCCCCAGTTTCCACACCCCCAATCCCAGCCCCGGGCAGCAGTCTCCAAGGGGAGACAGGCTAACACACGGGGCTGCACCCAGCCCTGCTCCGGGGAGAGCCTTCTGGGGTCCAATCCCATTTTCTTGGCTTCCATATTTTCCTATTCTCTCCTGTAAAGGAGCCAGCCAGCAGCGGCCGGGCTTCTCCCCTCCAGCCTGCCTGTCCTCATGATGGGCACTCAGGGGCACTGAGGATGCTGCTTCCTTCTTAGCCCTATCATGACCTCACAGGCTCCGGGGAAGGAACCAGGAGCTGTCTGCCCCTGGGGGTACAGAGGAATTTAGGGGTTGGGCTCCAGCAGGGCTGCAGTGGTCACTGAGACACACAGCACACTTGTGTGACCTAAATAGATACCCCCTTCCTCTTCAAGAGCCTGCCCCAACCCTGCTGGCGAGGATCATGCTAACAGAGCCCCAGTTCGCCCTGAAGGCCTCTCTGCCCTGCTGGTTCCCACCCCGGGTGAGACCCGGATGGAAGATGGCTCACTGCTGGCGCCACCAGGGCAGGGAGAGTGGAGAGAAGGTGGGGACGCAGTCTCAGAGTGCCCCCACCCCCATCTCTGGGAAGGCCCCAGAGCCCACTACATCCGGGCTGAAAGGAGAGAAATCCCCCCAGATGACATTTGGGGAGGTTAAAATTTCTCCTTTTTCTGTATCCTTGTAAGCATCCCCTAACCCCCAGAATGTCCGCTGTGGCACTTCTCCACTTGAAACTCACCAGTAGCTTCCCATGGCATCTGGAATAAAAGCTGCATCCTCCCCAGGCCGCTGGCTTGGGCCCCTGAGATCCACCCTCCCCTGCCTTGCTCTGCTCGACCCTAGGCCCACCTTCCCGCTCCTGGGACGCACCAGCCTCCCTCCCCACTCGGAGCCTTTGGACATGCTGCTTCCTGTGCCTTGAGAACTGACCTCCTCCCCTGCCACCACCTGTCACCCACCACCCTGCAGGGTGGATTCCTTCTGTTATTCAGGTCGTATCAACTCAGAGCTCCACCGAGGCCCCGGAGAGTCAACCCTACTTTCTTTCTTCATAGTACCAGCCATAATATGTAATTCCATTATGTCTTTGTTTGTTTGATTGTCTCTTCCCTCCCCCGGTGCTAGGAACAGCGCAGGGCCTGTAGTAGGTGCGCAGCAACTCATGTTGGGTGGATGACATGACGCAAGGACGGGGCTGTTACTCAGTGGGCTGCACATGGAAACTTGCAACTCTCAGGGTGTGGGGGGCAGAGGTGCTGCTGGTCACCCCAGCCTAAAAGAGTTCAGTGGGAGGGGCAGACGTTAGGCAAATAAAGGGCAATAGCGGCTGAGAAGGGCGATGACAGAAACAGCCCAAGGTACGCAGGGTAGGGTGGGCTGAATTCTAACTGGGGGTCGGGGGCAGGAGTCAGGGAAGATGATGCTCAGATGGACCCAAAAGAATAAAGGTGATTTAGGCGGAGGTGTACGCAGGACGGGCAGAGAAACCTGCACAGGCCAGGGTGGGGAGGTATGTCGCAGCGTGGTGTGCAGTGGGACCACCTGCAGCGGGCCTGAGCTGGGAGGGAGGCAGAGGCCGACTTTGAGCAATTTTTTTCTTGCCTGCTCGTCTCTTGCTTTTTCTCTTTAACACTTGCCATCCACTAGCATCCTGCATACACTTCATTCATTTGTCTTATTATTATTTTTTAATTGTCTGTTTTACCACTAGAATAGACACTTTATGAGGGCAGGGATTTTGCTATTTTTAAACTGTATCCCCGACATGAAAACACTGCTTGGCATATAACAGTTGCTAAATGAAGAGTTCTTGCGTGAATGAGCGCTGACCATCTTCCCACACAGCATAGACCAGTACGTGTTCAACAGGCAGTAGCATTGCTGCCTGATGGTTTTCATTGTCATGTGGACAACAGTTCTTTAACAGAGATTTTTAAAAACTCACATTGGTGTAACACATGAGTTGGCATCCAATCTGTTACTTTATGGATGTTATTGCTTGCAGGAAGGCCAAATTAAAAAAAAAATTGAGCTCTTTTAAAGAAAATGATTCACATAGCAAAGTGCAAAATCTAGGTAGGAAACAGCACACCTAAGACTGGCACAACCAGATGGACATTCTAGAATGATGGCTCAGGCAACCTCTGGTGTGTGGATCAGGAAAATGGGAGAGGAGGCTGTTCTAATGGTCCAGAAGAGAGGCAATGGGGTATGACCTAAGGGCTGGGAGCTCAGGCAAGGAGCACTGGGGTGACAGGAGCTGGCTGCACCCTCGGCAGGTAAGGAAGTTGGCGGGGGAGGTGCTGTGGCTCCCACGTGTCTTCTTCTTTATGTTTTATTGAGACAGGGTCTCGCTCTATCTCCCAGGCTGGAGTGCAGTAGCGCCATCAAAGCTCACTGCAACCTCCAACTCCTGGGCTCAGGTGATCCAACTGCCTCAGTCTTCTGAGTAGCTGGGACTACAAGCGCACACCATCATGCCCGGCTAATTTAAAAAAATTTTTTTTGTAGAGACGGGATCTTGCCATGTTGCCCAGGCTGGTCTAGAACTCCTGGCCTCAAGCAACCCTCCCGCCTCAGTCTCCCAAAATGCTAGGATTACAGGTGTGAGCCACCACGTCCAGCCCCACGTGTCTTTTTTAATCCTCAGCACGGGACCTTGCACATATTAGGTGCTCAGTAAATATTTAACGAGGGGATGAGTGAGTGGATGAATGTGTAACTGGGAGGCCCTTCAGCCCCATCATCCTGGAGAGCTTCTCATGGTCTCCTCCCGGAGGGAAGATACCTCCATAGAGGAGACGGTTAGAAGGGGACCAGGGGCCCTGCAGAGAGACAGCCAGCCCTGCCTGCTCGGCTGGCTGCAGGGGAGCTCTCTTCTGGTCAGCCTTCACCACCTTGCACAGTGACAGGTGCCCGCAGCAGATGGGGAAATGATCAGGGCTGGGCCTGGCCTGACAATTTCTTTGACACTCCCGTTAATCACCTTTGGCCCTGAATCCTGGGGTCAGGGGAGGTAGGGGTCCAGAAAGCTGGGCTGACTCAGTATCTCTCCTGGCAGGGGAGAGGGTTAGGGGATGACTCCACTGCTCCTTAGGTTGCTTGTTTGGTCTTTCCCCAAGCCTTTGTGGATTAGCTGCAGGAAACACCCTGCAAAATTGCACAAGGTAGTGCTTCTCCTTCCCAGGAGGGGTGAGAACAACTCAGCAGATGCTTCTTTGGAGAGAAGCCAGTACCCCTAACCCCCCCCCACCAGGCAGTCACACTCAGGGCAGAATGACCAGGCAAGGGGACTAACACTTGGAGAATTCCTACTGTGTACCACTTACTGTAGCAGGAGCTTTACATTTGTTGTTTGATGTCATTGCTGTGACAACCATGCGGGATGGGTGTTTTCTGCAGAGAGGGCATCAGAGGTTTGGAGGGTTGAGCTCCTTAGCTGGGGCCATACAGCCAGTAATCATAACTGGAATTTGAACCGGGCTCTTTCACATTCTAAAACTCATGTTCTCTCTAATGCTCACAGCCTTACACTCTATCCAAAATAGACCTCTGGGCTCTGTGCCTAAAGCAATAGAAAATGTAGACCAAGGACATGAGACTTGGGATGGAACTATTTTGGGATATTTTTGTGGCTAAATGCTCTGGACCTGGGGAGAAAGCCTTAAGACAAAATCTGTTAGGTCAAGGGGCTCGGGCAGATGCCTTATCTGTTCATTCAACCCATAGGGAAGGGTGCTCCGGGCAGAGGCTACAGCATATGCAAAGGCATGGAGGGGAGATGATGGTAATTCATTCCTCGCTGCCAGAGCAAAGCATGCAGATAAGGAAGCAGTAGGGATGCACTGCTGGGCCCGCACTGTCTTCCTGGAGTAGAATCTGCTCTGAATTAGGCAGCTCTCCTGACACTTCGCTTCGGAGCACAGCCCGAGCTCCTCCACCGATAATGAGACTCAGCCCCAAGCCTATCTGAACGGGTGATATTCTCATAAACATCAGAAGGTTGGCTTACTTTCTCTACAAGCTTGTGGATGAACAGTATTGAAGAAGGGAAAAAAAAATAATTGTGGCAGTTTCTGAAGAACTTAGAAGTGGTGTCTTGCTCTCTCATAAGGTATGTTTCAAGCAGAATAATGAGTAGCAAAATCAGACTCACATTTATCCTGCAGCTCGTGTCAAAGAAAAGGAGCAGGAATTCGGAGACAACCATTTCACCTATAGGATGTAACTGACATTTTCTGTACGCACACAGTGTGGTCAAGTGTTAATGCATGTCATTCAACACACATGTACCGAGTGCTTACCGTGTGCCAGGAACTGGGTCCACTGCTGGGAATAGTCATTGAGCTTATAACCCTGGTGTATGGCGGGGTGCACCGGGGAATGGATAACTAAGCACATGATCGCACCCAAGATCCTTGGCCAAGTCATGACAACTTTCCCCATTGCAAACTGGGGGAAATTTTGTGAGTGAAGTGAAGACAGAGAGGGGATGGCTATCTGTAGTTAGAAATACTATACTGCCCTTAGGAGGATATGATTTGATTTCCATCTCTGGAAATGTCCTAAGGGAAGACATTATCTTTGTTGGCTAAAAAGCCAAGAGTATTTGGTGTTTAGATCAGAGCCATTTGCCCTCAAGGGATGGAGACCAGGCAGTGCAGTCCTGAAATTGAACTTTGTGTTTTCATGCCCATAAATTTTCCCTTAGGCGGCTCAGGGGTCTCTTTTCCTTTATTCCATTTTTTTTCTTCCTTGTGACAATCTTAGTCAAAGTGTCTATGCTACCCTCAAAACACAGGTTTTTAAACCAGTCATTCCGTGTTTGTGTGTGGAGGTGGGCAGGGAGGGTGTCTCCCTGACTCTGATGTTCCCTAATGATTAGCTTGGAGATTCCCAGGAGTTTTTTGCCAGTCGACTCCACTCTTGTGACTGGGTTCAAGCAATCCTCCTGCCGCAGCCTCCCGAGCAGCTGGGACAACAGATGTGCGTCACCACACCCAGCTAATTTTTTAATTTTTAGTAGAGACAGGTCTTGCTCTTGCTCAGGCTGGTCTTGAACTCCTGGCCTCAAGCGATCCTCCCACCTCAACCTCCTGGAGTGCTAGGATTACAGGTGCAAGCCACCATACCCGGCCAACACATATTTTCTAAGAGCTCCACTCTTGAGCTGTAAAACAGGCAGCAGGTAATTTCATTTTGATGCAACTTGGTCTACAACTGCCATTTCTAGGTGGTCCCAGACCTCTTCAGCCCTCTGGTGCCCTAAAAGATTGGTTCTGGTGCTGGGATGTTTGTTTCAGCTGGAAGGAAAAGCCTAGATACAGCTTTCATGTGGCAAGAGAGCTCCAAGACCAGCAGCAGGCACAGCAGACACATTCGCCGTATCTGTGGGTAGAAGAGATCCCAGGGGAGACCCACAGGAAAAGGTCCCATAAAGCTGTGATTCCTCAAGGCCCTTGGAAAGAAAAGGAAGTGGAAGCTTCGAGAGGTAAGATCACATTGTTATAAACAACAGAGCTGGGACTTGAAAACAGATCTTCTGTCTCAGCCCAGAGGGAAAAGAAAATAGAGAAAACATCTGGGCTTGAAAAACTCAGGGGATTTGGCCAGTGGTGAGGCAGCTAAACACAACTGCTAGCCCTTGAAAATTTTCACAGCCTCAGAGATTGTGCTAAACATCTTGTGTGTGTTCTTTTATTTAATCCATATTGTAACTAAGCATTTTAACCGATGCACAATTTATGGATGAGGTTGAATAACGGGTTCAAAGCTTTGCAAGGAGAGCTTGGCAGAGCCAGGATTTGAATCCAAAGGTTGAGCTGTGTCCACTCACAAATGCTGCCTCTTCAGACAAAAGGATCGTGGTTTTGCTCTTAAGACACATTTTCTAGGAGTAAAACCAAGGTTTCCTCCAGGAAGACCTCCCAACGTGCTCCAAACCACAAGCCTGTCTCACAGATGTAAATGTCTAACCCAGGGGTGGGGAACCTTTTAATGTTGAAAGGCTGCATTAATTTAGCTGTAATCAAATAAGGCCAAATTCAAGAAATTTCAATTAGACATACTTAAAAATGTACATTGTTTTGTAAAAATCTTAACTATGATGTACTTAATAATTTCAAAAAATGAAAACTATTTGTTAATTTTAAAGTCAACTAAGCTTTTAATGACTTGGTTGTGTCTGCTTTTTGTTGGAAAGCATTTGAATGTTTGGTTGCTGCATGGAGGTCCATAGTTTCAGTTGATCCTCTAGATGGGTATCAGTCATTTGTGACCTTAAGGGCATCTTGATTTGGGTTAGGGAGGAGAACGTAGATTCGCAGCAATAAGTGATTGAAAAGCAAGAAAGCGATTTTCGGGCATGTTGCCAAAGGTGCAGGTATTCTACTGCATTTTTTTATATTTCAATTGGATCTTTCTTAGCATCAAACAATGACTTTAAAATGTCATCTACTGAGAGCTCAATCAATTCCATCTGTAGTTCTTTAGGTGCCTCAGTGATAGCAACTAGGTGAGGCTGAAATGCTAATTTGAGTGTGACATCATGATTCTCAAAGTCAGTGAACCTTTCATTGTATTCTCCAATTAATAGCTCTGTAACAGCTGTGTATTCTTCAAATGATTTGCATATATCATCCTGCTCATCAATGACCTTTGCTAACTGGGGAAAATGTTCATCCAAAATTTCCTTTTGAAGAAGAAGTGTTTTGAAAAAAGATAGTTTTTTTAAAATACTTGGATTTTTTGCCACATATCATACATAGACTTAGTTTTAGCTCGCAAAGAAATATTCGTGTCATTTTGATTTGATATGCTACACACAGAAATGCTGCATTCCTATAGAAATCTTTTTTCAATAATTCACATTGCTGATTCTGTTCTTCATAAAATTTAACTATCTGTTCTTGCAGAGATAAAATTTTGGCTAACACCTGTCCCTGCAATAGCCAACACACTTTAGAGTGACACGGGAAATCCACACTGAATACCTCATCGTTCAACTTTAGCACGTTAGAAAACTGGTGATGCTGTGTTGCATTTGCATGAATATAGTTAACAATATTTATAACTTGTTGCAAAGTATCACTTAAAATAGTAGCTTTAGCACAGAGATTTTGCTGACACAAGATACAATGAAAAGAAATGAGTGCATCTAGATCTGTTAATACTTTTTTTATCTGTGCAATAAACCTTCATGTTTTCCTGTCATGGAAGGTGCACCTTCTGTACATACACTCAGTAAATTTACCAAATTCAGTTCAACTTCACAACATTTATCTTGAAAGTTGTTGAAGATATCTATTCCCTGTGTTCTGTTCCCAAGAGTGCCCAAAGTGAGTAGCTCTTCATATCAAAGAAAATCTTCTGCTATGATCTGAATGAAGTATAAAACCTGTGCTGAGTCAGAAGTATCAGTTGATTCATCAAAAGTGATTGGATAATATATATTTTCCTTTTGAGGTATTGCATGAAGTTGTTCTGTTAGGTTGAAGGCTAGTTCATGCTACCAATCAGTTATGGTTCTCCTTGAAAGATGCAGTTGTTTGTACTTTGAAACGTTATCAGGGTCTAAGCATCCTACAACTTCGACAATGCATTCCTTCACAATTTCTACGTCACTGAATGCCTTCCCTTTTTTCCCCAAGTATGTAAGCTACTTTATAAGTTGCTTCAGTGGTATTATTTCCAGGTCTTACGGCTGCTTGAAAGAATTGTCTTTGCTTTTGCTTTTCATCTTTTAATTTCTGCAATACAACCTTTTGCGCCTCTCCCTCTAATTTGAAATATTTGTGGTCCTTATAAGTGTTATAATGCTGATGAGCATGGAATTTCTTTAATGTTGATATTGTGGTATCACAAAGCAAGAAAATCATCTTATCTTTAGCAGAAACAAGATAATATTGCAATTTCCAATCCTCATTAAAAAATCTGTTTTCTTCTTTCAGTGTTCTCTTGGTCTTCTTTGATGTCATGGGCTGTTAAGCAGACAGAATTTAAAAATACTGTCGAGCTGTGCAACTATTCACAAATTCCATTTCAAACAGAAACACAATGCACCATTGTCAAAAGCTGATAACAGACTGTGGTACTCAATGTCCATAAACTCTCACCAACCAGCCTAGTGCCATAGTGGCACCAGTCAGGTGGGGGAAGTTAGAACTAAATCATGAGCGTAACAGCCATCAATTTAGCCTTTATGGCTTACTAATACTCTAATTGTGCTGGTCAATCTGGGAAGATTATTTCATTGAAACTTATTTTATTCTTTGGTATTTTACATACATTCATTTTAAAAATAAAATAAAAATATAAAAAAGGTACAAAAATGTATTAATAAAAATAAGAGGATTTGTTCTATAAAGTTTGGATTCAGTCAAAAGGCCACACTTAAGGACCTAGAAGGCCACATGTCACCTCAAGGCCACAAGTTCCCCACCCCTGGTCTAACCTGTAGGAAAGTTAATCCCCTTGCCTCCATTTCCCATGGATCTGAAACTTCACATCTTGATGATAGAGATTCCTGCCTTCCTTGTATTTTCAAGCACCAGTTCCCTCCACCCCACGCTTTCTAAATATTAATTCAGTACCAAACTCTCAGGAGACACTTAAAGACTTGAAAAGTCAAAGGGGAAACATTGAAGAAGAGTAGCTGTGGGAACCAGAACTTGCCTATGACTAATCCTTGATCTTCCATTGAAATCAACTCTTCAGGAGGCTCTCAGAAAAAAAAAACTGATTTTTAAGATCAAATAATTTTTGTTTTTACCTTTATGATTTTCCTCACCTGCCATGGGGGATAAATATATTCAAAGCACCTAGGCACACACAGATATTCCATAAATGGAAGTCATTTTTATTATTTTTCAAGATGCATTATCTCCATTGGTCAGTTGAATAAGGATGCATGCCCTCGTTTAATCTAAATTCATCAAGCGTAAGATGGTGAGCAAAAAGTCATAGTGTAAAAATAGTACTTTAATGCCAAGTATCATTCTTGTGCACATAAATCAACCTTCTCCCTCTCTGAATTCTCTTGATGTTTTTCACTTGGGTGTCACTTCCCAACCTTTGGTCATGGCAATGACTGACCTCCCAGCTTCTTCTAACTTCCTGCTAGCTCAGTGACTCTGAGGAAGAAGAGAATACAGCAGGAGGCTATGTTCCAAGATTCTCAGGAGATGCCTGAAACCATGGATAGTTCCGAACCCTATGTATACTATGTTTTTCCCCATATATTTACACATACCTATGATAAAGTTTAACTTATAAATGAGGCACAGTAACAGATTAACAACTAATAATAAAATAGAACAATCATAACAATAAATAGTTCACAACTTCACAAATAGAAGATTCATTCTTACCACAGATCTTAGGAAACTCAGCATACAATTTTTTTCCTTTTCTTATGAAGTTGAGAACCTTTACCTTTTCATGTAAAGGAAATACTTTATGGCTTCTCTTTGGCATATCTGAATGGCCAGCATTACTACTTTTGTACTTTGGGGCCATTACTAAGGAAAATAAGGGAGACTTGAACGCAAGCGCTGCAATACTACAATAATCGATCTGGTCACAGAGACAGCTGCTGAGTGACTCCTGGGCAGGAAATGTCGGCAGTGTGGATGCATTGGACAAAGGGCAGAGTTGGACACAGTGGGATTTTATCACAATGCTCAGAATGGCCTTCAATTTAAAACTTATGAATTGTTTATTTCTGGAATTTTCCATTTAATATTTTCAAACCAAAGTTGACCGTGGGTAACCAAAACCGTGGAAAGCAAAACTGAGGATAAGAGGGCTACTGAAATATGCTCTGGATGCAGGGTCTTCCTGGTGGGATCTGAGGACTACCAGAGCAGAGGGCTGGGTCCCAAAAGAGGCAATAAGAGCCTCTCCAGCCACAAAGGAAAAGTCAGAGAGATGGAGAGAAAGAAGTTGGCAACAGAGGAAAAAGTAACATGGTGGTGCATGGGAAAAGTGGACTTTCTGGAACACGATCCTGCTGCACAAACCAGTAATGCTTGTACAGTGGGGGTGAGGAGATAGAAATGTCCACAGGGCATCATGGCGGTGACATGCATCTTCCCTTTGATTGCAGGACACACACATTCTGGGATTAGAGCACAATGTGAAGCTGTCTCTCAATAAATGGTTGCTGAATGAATGAGTTACTGTGATTATTTATTTACCAGTCTGTCTCGACTACTAGGCTGCGAATCCCTCCTAACTAATACTCCCTTATCCACATAAAACATTGTATAGTCAGGATAGGCTAGGAGACCCCAACATCTCAGAAGCCTAAAACAAAGGTTTATCTTGCTGAAGTTACAGGTCACCATGGATCAGCCTGGAGGTTCTGCCCATGAAGACCCACACTGACAAAGCAGCTGCCACCTTGGCTGTGGCAGGTCACTGTGCCCACCATGAACACTGAGCTCTGGAGGGTCTAGCTAGGACTGGAAGTTAGATATTCCAGCCTGGAAATGGCTCACATTATTTCCGCTAACAAGTCACTGGTCAGAATGAGGACAGGGTGTGCGCAAAGAGTGAGCTCTGCAGATTGTGTCTGTGTGTGTGCGTGAGTGTGTGCATGTGTGCGGTAGGGGACAGGAGGTGTGACTGGGTCAGGGAATGGGAAGAATCTCCTTTGCGTGCTGCTGTGGGCTTGTCCTTCTGGAGCCAAGTACTGAGTGTGATGATACACAGGTGGACAAGTAGACAGAATGGCTTGCGGACAATCAGCTGGCATGGTGGGGGACGGTGGGGATGTACCCTCTGTGATAAGCCGGACACTATGATGTAGAAGTTACTTCAGTCTCTGAGCCTTGGGCCAGTTACTCAACCCTGTGAGCCTCTACCTCCCCTCCTGTCAAACGGGATTAAGAAAGCACCTTCTTCAGGACCTGAGGAGCGAACACAGGTAAAGAGCACACAGCGCCCACGCCCAGTAGATGCTCATGTGAGGCCAGGAGGACAAGGGCCTGCAGGGGGCTGCCTAAGTGACACATTAGTTCTTTACACTGAGACTGGGAGGTGGGGGTGAGGAGGGGGGTTGTGGGGAATACTTTATCTTGCCCATTCTCAGGTGCCCGGCAGTGTGGGTGGGGGTGTGCCCTTCCCCTGCTCTCCAGCTTGTGGGATTTGATCACACCTCCACTACCGGCAGCTGTCCAGGTGGCACTGAGTCACATCCTCCCCTCGAGGGAAGCTGAGTCTCTGAGCTCTCGCCTAACATCTCTGCTGTTTTGACCCAAACTATAAATCCCAGGAAAAGCAGAATGGCCACGAGAGGGGCTCTTTTGCATCCATCATGCCCTCCATGACCATGGGGTGTGGACATGAGCTTCTCAGCGCTGGGGTAGAAATCGAGTCCCCCCACTCGCAGATATTGTGGGTAACTTCACTCACCCAAGGTGGGAAAAAGGTGGTTCTCTCAGCCTGAGGGTTGTAGCCTCAAGTTCTTCATCTGTCAAATGGGAATAATAATACTGGCACTAGCCTCATAGGATTATTGTGAGCGTGAATTCAGATAACACATAGTAAATGCACAACGTGGGAATATAATACAGGTTGTGATCATGATCACTCTTTTCCCATAGGAACCACATTTCTGTAGTAAAACTAGGACAAAAGGTTTTGCTGCAACAGACATAGAGTTGTTTAAAAATTAAGAAAGAAACAGCAGCCATTGCTGGGCTCACTTGAAAATAACTAGAAGAACGAATTAGCCAAAACTCTCGGCTAAAAGAAGTCAAACTACACAAGAGCCTTTACAACATGGAGCCCACCAAATCTGTGCATCAATTTCAAATGAGGATCCTGATCCTGAAAATTAAATCTCCAAAGCGCTGCTGGCCGCCTGGGGCAGTCAACATCACACGCACAAGCTGTACTGTCAGACTCCTCTGGCTGGAGTCCTTCCCCTGTGATTTACCAGCGGTGTGACCTTGGGCGAGTCATTTCACCCCTTTGCACCTCTCTCTCTCTACCCAATAAACAGTAGTAATAATCAGGACCTCTCAGGAGTGTGAGAATTAAAAGAGATGAAAGCACCTGCTTGTTCATAGCAGGTGTGTGATATTTTCTAATTTCCGATCCTTCTGCCTTTTCTTGCCCAAATCTCTGTGGAAAGCCACAACTTCTTTGAACCCTGGAGTCTGTCGCTATGTTGGTCACTTAGTCTCGAATGCCTATTTACTGTTTTACACCCATGACGTCTTGATGTTCGCCTTACAGAACTGAAATCAGAGTCCAACATGGAGTGGAAGATGGATCAGATCCAGGGGCTGTTTAGCACAAGAGTAACCTCTGACAGTGGCCCTATGCTTCTCCCCCTTGGATCTTCCTCTTCTTGTTCACTGACCCCAGTGGCTCAAACATGCTGGCACCTCCAGCCTCTAGGTTTAAAGATGAGTCACCATGGCCATAGAGCCCTTCTTGGTAGAGAACAAGATTCTACACCTCTTTCCCTGCCTCTGGCAAATGGGGAGGGACGGGGACTTGAACCACAGCTGCTCTCCCAAATGAGCCAGTGCCCCTGTTTTGTCACCAGGCTTTTCTTTTTTTCTTTCTTTTCAATCTAAGATCCAGTTGTGATTAATGGCATCCTGAAGTTCTCCGTGCAGAAATAAGGTCATGGTGAAGAATATGGCCGTTTTGAAACCCCGGTGAACTTCAAGGGCAGGAGCAGAATGATAATCATTCTGGTTTTGGCTCATCTTCCTTCTCTGTGGCCTGTGACTTCAAGGTCGGGGGCTGTCCCTGCCTCTCAGACTTCCTCTCATGCAAATCGCCCCGGGTGAGGGGAGTGGGGTGGCAACAGCAGAAGCAGCGAAGGGATGTAGCACACCCCGACCTCCACGGACCTACTTTCCATTTTATGAGCAAGCCTCTGAGATGCCTTAGCTCCATCGCTGCCCAAGCGAGGACTTGCATGCTTCCAGTAAAATCCCAAATCTAGAAGCAAGGACCGGCAGATGACCCTGACCCAATCATTTCTTGAGAAATAAATGCCTTGGTTCTAATCCTGAGGTTCCAAGCTGAGAGGTTTATGGGGTTTCCTGCAATCCAGCCCTTCCCACCCTGCAGGCTTGCGGGAATGCAAGTCTCTAAACTCCTCCTCTCAGATGGGTGGGTCACAGGAGATGAAGGGGCTACAAGACTGGGGATCATGCAGCGGTTGGGACAGAAGGGTCAGAGGAAGCCCTTGAAAAGCAGGTCCCTTCCAGAGCCAGGCCCCACAGACGGCACCCCACAAAGAAGCATCCTCATGTACGAGTTCTATCACATGCTGGCCTGAGTGCCGCAAGGGGCTTTTTTCTTTGCTGGCTCGAGTGAGTGGGTAGACGTGTGTGACATATTTCTCGAGAGCCCAAAGCACTGTAGCAGGGCCTTGCAGCCAAGGAGATGTGACCGGGGCAGAGGGGAGGTGTGGAGCAGAGGAAGGAGAACAGGCCCAGCTCCCTATCTGAGTTGTGAGAACTTGAGGCACTCCACCCCAGTCTTTGGGCCTCAGTTTCCCCATGTGAAAGTAAAGGGAATGGAATGTACCATCTCTCTGTTCCTCTGTTTTATAGGCAAGCCACTAAGGGAAAGATTTTGTCTTAGTCAGGACTTTAGGCTTGTTCCAGTAATAATCCCAAATCTAGATGCAGTGGCTTTCTGGCCCAACCATCTCCAAAGAAATAATTACATTCGTGACTGCAGGAGAGAGAAGGACAGAGAAAGTTCCCACTAGCCCTGGTTTGTGTGGGCTGATGCCCAGGCCTGGAAGGAGACCTCTTCCTGCTGTAATTCACCCAGTGAGTCCAAACAGTGCGGTTTGGGAGGCCATGGTCCTCTGGGCCAGCACCCTGCATGCCTACATGCTCTCTCTCTCTCTCTCTCTCTCTCTAATTTGTGAGTACAAAGACATGGCCAGGGCTTTTAAGTGAGAACCAAGCATGGCCCTAGATCCTCGCCTCCCCATTTACAAAAAGGGAATGCAGACCTCAAAAGGCCCATAACCTCCATGGGTTACTGTGAAATAAAATTTTCAAGTCTCTTATTGTGTGTAAATACACTCAAATTTCATCATACAAATAAGACCGTTCAGTGCAGCAGAACAAGTGTTCGGTAACCTTGAGCACGTCGTGTAAAATTTGCAGGATGAAATTCCTTTAGCTACACAATAAAGAGGTTGGATCACCCCACTCTCCAAAGTTCCCATGCCCTCACTAGTTACGCACACACACGTAGACAGTCACAGCCTCTGGGTAATTAAAGCATTAAAATAATATCTCTGAGTCCTCAATTGCTTACTTTCTCTTCCTCCAACAAGTCTGTTGATGATGAAGACTGGCTGTTGGCACTGACGAAGAACTATTGACATACGTCTCTATGGCTAAGGTAGGGAAGTCACTCTCAAACGTGAAATGGGACATGATGCGATGTCTCTGTGGAACATGACTTGAGACATCTATCCTGCTTTCTTCCTTCCTTAGCCAATGGGACTAAATATTTTCTTTCAAACATGATCTAAATGGGGGAATAAGAAGCTTGGTGGGAGACACAGAAAAATAAAAGGTGTCCAGCAATTCCCGGGAGGGGATGAGGATGGAGCAGCTACCTAGTGCTGGGGCATAAGGAGTGAGGGTCCACATGCCTCCCTATGCCTCCCCGACAGACTTGAACAGCAAAATAGGGGTCCACACAGGATATGGGGTGGAGGACGGATTTTTCCCCCTGCTGCGGCCTCCAAATTTTCCAAATAGGTACTTTCAGAGAAACAAGAGTGGCTTGTTCTCCCAGCGACAGGCACGTGTGAGCCAATGTTGGGGGGGTGGTGGAAATGGGGGTAAAAGGAAACCTTTGCCCAGCGAGCTGCAGGCAGGGCCCCACCTGGGGCTGCTCTGATGAAAATGTTTGGCTTGATGTGGCGTCTCTGGGTTCCTCTGAACACGCTCGGGGACAGAGGCGTTGAGCAGCGCTGTCTGTGTTTGAAGGTATTTCTCTACAGCAAACACCAGGCGGGGAGGAGAAAAACCCAAACCACTTCAAGTGGATTCCGATTTTGAAAGCCGCCACATGAAAAGTACAGAAACCTAAGCCCCCTTTAGTACGAGCCCAGGAGTAACAGGCTCAGGCCGGGGAGGGCCGCCCGGTCCCCAGAGGCCCGGTGCGTGCCTCTCCCCTGCCAAAGGCATCAGTGCAGGGGCTGTAGGAGCTTTCATCTCTGCACACAGATTCGCTAAGAACTAGACCACAGCGCTGGTCCACGCAGACGCCCTAAGTAGGACAACTTTCATTTGTGACCACATGGCCCCACCCATCTCTGAACTTGCTGAGGTTTGGGGTAGACCTGGGAAGGGTTATAGCCTTCAGGGAAGACCCCAAAGCACACCAGAGCCAATACTCTGAGTTAAAGCCATTTACTCACTCACTCATTCAAATATTCATTCATATGCACCCACCATCTTCCCTCCCAACCACGTTCCTTTAACATCCTGACATACCTCCTCCCCCACCACCCACGATTCCATAAAGAGGGGAGCCCCCAAATATTTTTTCATCGTGAGGACATGTTTTTGTCTGCTGCCCTCCAAGACCCAGTTCCTTCGGACGATAATTGTCTTCTGCTTCACTGGCTACTGTCAAAGCCCGATCAGAGCCCCTGAACTGAAACGGCCTTATGCTGTACCTCCTCTTTTCCTGTCTTTCATGTAATCCAAAATGGGTCAGAATCCTAACTTAAAAAATACAAAAGTAAGAAGTATGTTAAAATCAAAACGTCATCCTTCTGGAGTTAGTGATAATACAATGCTGGGAAAATTCACCAAAATTGGAATTCTTGTTGTTTTGTTTTGTTTTGTGGTATCATTGTTTTGCCAGGGCCCCAAGATACATTTGGTCAGACCCTCTGGTAATCCTGCCCTGCTCTCTGCTCTCCACTGCCTACTCCCAGCCCCTTGGGAACCTGCCCTGGCCCTAACCCCAGCTGGGGCACGACACAACCCTAGTGCAGGAGTCAGAGCATTTATCCAGGCTCTGGGCTCAGACAGTTCTGGGAAAGGAAGGATCAATGACTCGGAGAGGGCATCGAAACTGGACATTAGCCTTTTCATTGCAGCCACGTGAACCCATGCTCTATGTCACTCTGGTGTATTAGAGTCCTATTGCTGATGTCACAAATTACCACAAACTTGGTGGCTTAAAACAACACAAATTTATCTTATAGTTCTAGAAATCAGAAGTGTCTGCAGGGCTGTGTTCCTGCTGGCGGGTCTAGGGGAGATCTGTTTCCTTGCCTTTTCCAGCTTCTGGAGGCTGCCACATCCCTTGGCGTGGCCCCTTCCTCCATTTTCAGAGCCAGCAACAGCGGGTTGAGCTCTTGTCACATTACGTGACTCCCACCTTCTCTGCCTTTGCCTCCCCCTATAAAGCCCCCTTGTGATGACATTGGGCCCACCCATATAGTCCAGGATAATCTCCTTAGTTTAACTTCAGGTGATTGGCAACCTTAACTCCATCTGCAACCCTATCTTCTCCTTGCCATGTAACATAGCATAGGCACAGGTTCCGGGGACGAGCACTGGGACATCTTTGAGGGACCAGTATTCTGCCTACCATAGCTGGATGTCTGTGGGATCCAGACAGGTTCCAGGTGCTTCATGTCTGCTTTTTTATTTTTGGAAAAGCTTACCCCTCTCCCCTTTGATCCTCTCCTCTGGGGGAACAATACAACTATGGCTTTCTCTATGGCTCACAAAGATTCATGAGCACCACAGTCACTGCACCACTAGTCCAAAAATGCAGATATTTGGTTTACCAGCTGAGGTACAGACTCAACAAGTCTAGAAGAGGCCCAGGAATCTGCATTTTAACAAACCCCTCCAGGGGATCCAAATGCAAGTGGTCTAAGAGCCATACCCGGGGACACTCTGGTCTCTAGGGAGCCATTGACAGCACACGGACTGCAGAGTCACCAGTCCACCTCCATGTAGAAAGCCTAGTAGTTGAGGACAGAAATAATGACCCTGCTGTAGGCTGGCGGTCACTGTGATCCACGGTCCAGCCTTACATGGGTCAGTTCTGGGGCCCAGGGAAACAGGGCGCAGGGGTGTGAGCTTAAGATGCAAAGAACTACCTTTGTGCTGTCAGCATTCCTGCTCTCTGCCGGGCCAAGGCAGTCATGAGGACCCCCCGGCGTGGCTCAGGGCAATGGTCAAGGCCATGAGGCATCTTCATACAAGGGAGCAAGCTCCATTTTGAGTGAAAATATTCTGGACAGTCCAACATGGTATGGAAGAAATGATAAGGACTTTGGGATCCAGGGAGGCTTAAATTCAAGTTCAGGTGATTAGTAGCATATGACTTTGAGTATGTTGCTTAAACCCTCTGAGCTACAAAATAAAGCCTACTGCACAGCTAATAACCCTAACTGAGATATATATACGCCAAGTCTCTGACATACAGAATGGGCCTTCCTCTCTACGTATAAAAAAATAATAATAGTAATAGTATTTATTGAAAAGTTAGATGATTGTCACTCTGCTAAGCTCCTTTTGTTCATTATTTGTCAAATACTCACAACTCTAAACTGGGAATGATGTAATAAGATGGACTTCATAAAGGTGAGAAAACAGACACAGGCAGGTGCTCAGACCTAAAGTTAAGATGGAGTAGACTGAGTCCAGAGTGAACCTCTTAAATAGATTGTCTTGGACAATCCAGCTTTTAAATTTTCTGCCCCATTGTCAATCATGACTACTGTTTCTGCTTTTTTATTTGGAAAATACGGTCAATGAACTGACAAATCTTACAGCCTCATGATTTTTTTTTTAATTTCCATTTTTTGATGAGGAGAAAGGTAAGAAGAGAACTATAGTGAAATATCTCTTCTGTGCAAAAATTGAGACAAAGGTCATTGGAAACCTTGTATTGATTGAAAAATAGATTTGAAACAGGCCAGAGAATCCAGTCTGGAATTTTTGTGCCAGCCTGCAAGTCCTATCTGAACAGTGTGCATTTAGGGACTTTTTATATAGCAGGTCCTCGACCCTTTAGACTGATCCAAATACAGGTTCGAAGCAGGCCTCCTTGGGATTTGGGGCCCCACTGCAGATTTGTCATCCAAGAAAGGAAGGTTATGAAAGGAGCTAATGTTTACCCAGCATTCTGTGGCCACCATTTTTCCGTCTTTCTGTCTCTTGAAACATTTCCCTGGGGAGAAGTCTACATTACACAAGCTGGAAGGAGCTTGGGAAAGCATCAAAAAGCACAAATGTGTGTGTAACATAAAAGAATCTTTTAAAATATGGGCAGAAACCAAACCAGTCTGTGTTGGGTATTCTAAGTAGACAACTAAATTGAGACCCAGCAACTTCAACATCACCCGTCAGTGCCAATCAGAGTTCACTGCTCTGGGATCTGAGTCTGGGGCTGCATCTTGTCCTTCCTGATGATGATGGTGATGATGACACTGATGCTAAGAGTGATAAAGCCTCCCTGTTAGTTTCCTAGGGTTGCCCTAACAAATTACTACAAACTGGGTGGCTTAAAACAACAGCAACTTATTTTTTCACAGTTCTGGAGGCCAGATGTCTGAAATCAAGGTGCCATAGAATCTGTTCTAGGGGAGAATCTGTTTGGAGGCCATGCTCTCCCCAAAGGTTCTAGGAGAGGAGCCTTCCTTGCCTCTTCCTGCTTTTGGTAGGGGTGGCCAGCAATCCTGGGCATCGCTTGGCTTGTGGCTGCATTACTCCAACCTCTGCCTCCGACCTCACATGGCATCTTCCTTTCTGTGTACCTGTGTATCTAAATCTCTCTCCTTATAAAGACATCAGTCACTGGATTTAGGACCCACCTGAATCCAGCATAACCTCATCTTACCCTGATTACATCTGCAAAGACCCTATTTCCAAATGAGGTCACATACACAGGTACCAGGAACTAGGACCTTAATATAACTTTTGGGGGGACACAATTCTACCCACAATGTTTCTAATAATGCTTGACATTTATTGAGCTATGGCTGTGTTCCAGATACTGTACCAAGAACTTTGCACTGATTAGGTCAGCCCATATGAAATCGCTGCGTTTGTAGGTTAAAAACAGTTGCATGTCAGCCATTTCATATGGTTACATTTAATATTATCTTATTTAACCCTCTGAGATTAGTACTATTACTATTGTATCTGCTAAAGGATGAGGAAATGGAGCCATCTATATTTGTCAGAGAGATGAAATAGTGGATGGCTTTAGGAATTGTACATACACTAGTAAAATCTATCCCTTCCTCACTATGGAACCAGGAGAGAGTTACCTAATCCCTCTGAACTTCTATTTCTCCATTTATAAAATTAGAGACAATTTTTTTGTAATAAGGCCCATGTGTATAAATATGACAATCACTCAAATAAAAATTTCGAAGCTAGAAGAGGCATCTCATAGGGTGTCTGGCCCTTAACAGGTGCTGTGTCTGTGCCTCTTAAAGTGTGGCTCTGGGAACACTATACTTGGGACTTGCCTGGGAGTGGGGGCATTTGTTAAGAATGCAGGTTCCCAGGGCCTGCTCAACACTCCTGAATTGCAATCTCTGGGAGGGAAGGCCTGGGAAACTGCATTTTAATTGATGCCTCTGGGTAATGCCTGGGATTGCAAACATTAGAAAACTCCACTAAGCCAAAAAAAATGTCCTTCTTTTCTTTTAACAGGACACTGCAGTCCAGTTAGGACTAGTTTGAGTTGTCCAGGTACCTGTCCACTGCAACTTCAGAGACAGTCATGAGAAATGGGGGGCCCAGTTGACAGCCATCCTTTCTTTGCCGGAGAGGGGCAGGTCTGATGGTGACCTTTCAAGGGGAAAGTGAATCTTTAGCAATCTTTGGTTGCATGTTCATGACTTTTCTGTTACTTGAATGAAAATAAATACCATGCGTAAAAACTGCAGGTTTAAAAATCAATGTCATCTTTCTTTCGAAAGTCAAATCCTTGTGCCTTGCTGGGAGAGAGAGAAAAAAAAACAAACAAAATTTCTTCCCAAGGGTTTTTTTACTCTCCTGAAAATCCTCTAGCTTGTTTTTCCAGCAACTCATTCTTCCACCTAAGCACCATTTTCTCTCTTGTGTTCAGAACTAAGAGGCCCTTGACTTTCAAACTGAGCTTTTGGAAGTGAGATGCCTCCTTGTAGTATGCTTTTTCCGTGTCTGAAAACACAAGAGCTGTTTATAGCTATTGAGCAGTGCGTTTGGGGTTTTGTGGGTAGAAGGGACTAGCAGTTTCAGAAACCAGGCCTTGCTCTCGGTGTGATCTGCATAGCCAGGAAGCCTGCAGAGCGACCCAAACAAGGGCCCGCCCTGCCAGCGGGACAGGAGATGGCTCCCTACCTTCCTGCCTGCCCGCCCTAAGTGTCTGCTCCCTGGCCTGGCCCTGGGTCTTGGGGCAAAGGCACCACTTACTGAAAGTGTCTATTAAAATGGAAGTAGGTTGTGTATAACGTAGCTGGAGAATGGGGCCACAGAGGAGCTGTGGCCTGGAGCAGGAAGAACATGGAATTTGGAGTCCTGGCATACCCCTCAAATATGTATTTGTAGAATACAGCATGCTTCCTATTGTCCGGAGAATATGTTGAACACCCTGAATATATTTTACCATTCAGTTCTCACCACCAGCTCCCCCAGAGGTAGCCCCCTGTCATCAACATTTTATAGACAGGAACCAGGGGCTTAGCAGGGTCAAATGACTTCTCCACCATCACGCACGTAGAAATGGCGGAATGTTGATTCGTCCTTCCCCACCCCCTCGCTCCCAGCCAGATCCATGCACGTGGGGTCCTGGTCACCTCCCCATTTTTTCTAGGTGTGTCGCTGTGGCCTCCCTGGGCCTCACTCTCCTCCTTTGGGAAGTGCGATGAAAGCAACACCAACCAAGGGGAGGGGGAGATGGGGCTGTAAGTTACAAGGGGCTTCATCTCTGTGAAGGGACAGATAAAGGCTGGTGGCTCCAAGCCCCATCCTTTTCATGAACATACACTCTGTGGACTTGCTTTCTGAGTTGCTCTGGGGCGTGGGGCCTGGGCAGAGGCAGAAGAGGGCAACTCAGGCTGGGGCAGAATGGAGGTACCCACTGTGGGTGGACCCCTGGGCTGCAGGGCAGGGGGGGCAGGGCTGGAGAGAGGAACATTCGAGAACTGACTCCCCCGCTCCACGAGTGGCTCAGACCCGACTGTACTAAACTGGGAGCCCCTAGAGGGCAAGGACCATGGCCTGTTCCTCTCCTAAGACCACAGTACCTGGCACAGCGGTTCTCCTACACCTCGGCCCAGAGCCCCCTTTGAAGACTGAGCTACATTTGAGTAGGGCTCCTTCTTTTCCTTCTTTTTGTTTAGCAACCTGGTTATTTATTTATTTTTTGTTAAATAACTGCTCCAGAGCTTTGGCAGAGCGCTTGATGATTTGGGGGAATTCCAGCTTGTTCTTCATAAAAAGGCAATCTAAATGACACTGATTTGGAAAATGTTATAGATACGGGGCTCGCCCGGGACACAGCTTTCGGGCAGTGGAAGTGTTCTTGACGCTTTGCTCTGAAGCCTGGTTTCTGCTGCCCCTGCCCCGGGCGCCACAGCAGAACAGCTCTTCTGAGGATGATGTGAGGCTACAGGTAGGCAAGGAAACAGGAAGACCATCAGCCTGATAAGCTGCCCTGTTAACCAGAAGGGATTTTCAGCCATCTTCGAGAAGGGAAAAAATTACATTTAGGAAAATCCAGAAAAGGTTAAACTAGTTGCACATGTTGCTTAACCGGGTTTGCGGCAAAAGTCAGTCCAGAAATGGAACTTTTTTGATAAACCTGTTTTTGTGTCAATGCTGGGAGACGAAATGTGTGGGGCAGCCTCACCCCAACATTGGTGGGGATGTGGGGACTGGGGCAAGAGTACAGCTGGAGTCTGAGTTTTTCAAAGTCGCAAATCAAACTAAGGACTGTCAAAAAATATCTTCTCTCCTCCTCCCTTGGCATTTATGTCTTCTCAAAAAGCTGGAAGGTCAGGTTCAAATGTAAAAGTTCTGCAACAAAACCTGAAGCACAGGCTGGTTTGGGGCCCACCACCACCTAAACTCATTCTCCCACTGCAAGGGGCCTCGTGCATACGTGTCCTGTTGGTTTCTTAGAGCTGCTAGTACCTGGAACTGGGCGGCTTAAAACAACAGAGATATCTCTCTCGGATAGCTCTGCACACTCCAGAGCCCCTGTGGGCTCAGGCTGAGGCCAGACTTCAGCTGCACCCACACCTCCATCCAGCTCCTACCCCTGCACCCCCTTCCCCACTGCCCTGCTCCCACGGGAATCACCAGCTCACCTCTGCTTCTAGGGAACTGCACCCAAGACCCTGTGGCGTGTTTTCAAGGACTCTGGTGCTGATCCTTTATTGGGTTTTACTCTGAAACATTTCAGTCCCCTCTTCCTGATCCATTGTCACGCCTCTCCAGTTCTTACCACGCTCAGCCCCGGGGACAGCAGTGTAAGCCTCCCAGGAGCAAAGAGAAACAGAAAGAAGAAAAGACAGGGAAAGGGGGAGGAGGAGGAGGAAGAGAAGAAAGTGAGCAGGGGATGAGCAATCACCCAGAGTCACCAGAGGGAAGAACTGGAAGATGGGATATGCGCACATACAGTTTTTTTTTTGCACTATTTTTGGACTATTTATGTTTAATAAATAGTCCAAATACTTGGAAGAAAGTAGAGAGGAACGTGGAGGCTAATGCACAAAGGGTATTAGGTAAGTGTTGCAGCTAAACCCAAAGTAAAGAGCGCTGATGATACATCACGGAAGATGAAAGGAAGCCCCTGCAGTAAGTTAGAAAATACAACCTATGGTTTAATAAGAGAGGTCAGAGGTTATGGCGAATCAAAAAGAGAACCACAGGGCACTTAATACTGCATCTTTAAGGTGACCTTTGCTTTATGCAGCGAGCTGTGTGCTTGAGAAGAGTTTTGTAATTCAGTTGTTTGTATGTCAAATCCCGTCTTAAGCACATTGAGAGAGCTCATTCTTTGAGGAAATTTTTTAGGAAAATCCATTACCATCCTTTACCCCGAGGGCACACACTCTCCCCTAATGTATTAATTACAGAACTTTGCATTTCTGTATGTGGGTTGCAAGGACCATACTGAGGATCCTAATCTACAATCTCACCCCAGGTATGGAATAAGCCAACAGGAGTTCTGGTGTCTGGGGCCTCATGGTAAAGAAGGGTGTCAAAAAAAGAAAGGAGATGGCAGATGGTTGCCTCTTGGAATACTGGGATAAATATAGCCCAACAATAAAACATGACAAATCATGCTCCCGGGTTCTAGAAATGCCATTTGGGGAGGCAAAAACATTATGCCAATTGGGAAGCAGAAAGTCTGTGCCTAAACCAGACATACCAGTTGTTTCAAAGTGGGGAGGAGACTTGGGGTGGTATCTTGTAAATATCCACGGCCCAGGCATTGGGGAAATCACTCTAAGTTCCTTGGGAGAGGAGGTTATAAAACTGATAGGAGTATGGCAGATTAATTTCTCTTTTAACTTTGAGACCACACAATCAGCAGAACTGGGATGACTGCTGATATGTCATCAGTGATGTGGGCACTAGGCTAGCTCCCCTCCAAAGCAAAATGTTAATGGTACCACCAAAGAGTGGGGGCCACCAAAGCTGAGAGGGGTCCAGCAACTTGGAGTCCCAGGAATATTTTTAATTGGCCCAAAATATTTATGGGTGGCCACAAAGTCACAACTTTCCCGAAGGCTATGGTAACAGGATGAAATCAACTCTTTAGCCAAAGAAGACCTTTGATATTAGTGGGCAGCTCATGTACAAATTCTCAAATTACTCAATATGTTTGTCATATAGTCTCTCCCTCAAAATTTTAAGTAGATCTCTTTACTTTCTCTTTAGTTCAATAAATAACATCGGCAGGCAGTTTTCTTTGGGCGTTGGTTATATGCCTGGAACAGTGTTTTGTCTACTGATGAGAATGATTATGGGTACAGAACCACAAAGTTGGTCTCCCGGCGGACACTGGGCTATCAGCTAAGCCCATTCATTAATCCAAAGATTCCTTCTTGCTCATTAGTTTCATTGAGGGAACCTTTCAAATCCATGTAGTAGCAAAAATGACAAGTTATGAAGTCACAAATCTTTGGGTTGCTCATAAATAGTCAAAACCACAAATGTTAAATCTGCACCTGAAAGGGTCTATTGTACCAGATGCTGAGCTCCTTGAGGGTGGGGAATAGGGAATGTTTCTGATTTATCTCCGTATCTCTGGTAGCCAACATAGTAACCGGCATTGTGAATGTCCTCCATATATTTATGGGGTGAGTGGCTGGATGGATACAGTTTGTATAAGAATGACTAGTGATTCCTTTCAACTCAATGATAAGCAAAGAAAACTGCCTTTCTAGAAAAGCATGTCATATTACAGTAGACATAAGAAACTTCTTCACAGTTCACATTAAGTACACTTCGAAGATGCTGCACTTTGGGCAAGAGTTTCAGTATATTCTCTTCAAGAGCTCTTTGATATTGGTACAAATTCTCCTTATTCTGGAGTAGTTTAAGCATAAATCTTTGTATTTTAAAAAGACCCCCAAAGCTTAATTATAGTCCCAAAGCTCTACTTACATCTCTGTGAGTTCATTTATATTAGTTAATGTGTATGCTTTTCCAAATACTAAGAGAAAGGGGGATACAAACTTTTTAAGAAGTGTTTTAAAACATCTCTTGGAAACAAAACAAAACAAAACATTTTGCCAGTCTTTGAAGCTTTCACAGAGAAATCTTAGGTGGTTTCTGCAAATTGTCCAAATATGGTAGTGTTGCCATAAGCAATTGCTCAGCAATCATTGCCAACTCAGGGTTGGTTCTGACAAAGGAACAAATATTCTGAAAATGAAAGTGCCTGAGAACCAAGCACCGGCCACACCGGACCTCCAGACTCTGCATTGGCACTTGCACTGCCTTTAGAGACCTTGGGCAAACACAGCTGAGCTCTCACCAAGCTGCTTGGCCCTGCCCTCAGGCAGAAGTGCCAGTCTCTCATGCATGGGGGAGCTGGGGGAGCTCTCCTGTTTTGTCCACCTTCCATTTAAGTAAAACAATAATTCCCCTCACTGCCCACCCCAGCAAAAAGCACAAAGGTAGTGGTGGTGGAGGAAGGGGCCTCCTAGTACCAATTTACACTTACCATGCGCCTCAACTACAAATTACTTTGATGAAGTTAATCTCTTGGTATTTGTGGCAAACCCATGGCTAGAAATTGCTGGTATCAAGTGGTAATTTAGCAGAGCACCACTGACCCTTTAGCAAGCTTTGAGCCCATGAGCAAAAGGCAAACAAACAGTGGGAAACCACCTCTACCCACCCCCTCACTACCGGAGCAAAACTCCCTTTGTGATGCCAGATCTTGGTGTGAAGGGTGTTATGTCTCTTCTTTCCTCCATGTGCATTCTTGAAGCAAGAAAAGGTGAAGGGCCCGTCCCACTTCCACAAGATCCAAAGGCAAATGTCCAGTTCACTGGGCAAAGTCACCCCTTAGAGGGTTCCATTGGGCAGTTTCAAAATACCTAAGTGGCAACCAGATGCTGGCCTAAATTAAGGCATCAAGAAATTTACCAAAACCCCTTAAATCTAGCTTATTGCTGACATGTAAAATACAAGGGCACCAAGGAAAAAAGCAGAGGCATTTCTAGATCTGCAGATGTTTGCCAATGCTCTCCCCACATTTTGGCAATAATAATGATCACAATGATATAATAATAATAATTATAATAAGTTAATAATAAAATGGAGGTGGCTTTTTAAGAAAGGATGGGTAAATTCACACCTAACAGGTACAGTGCACACTATATGGGTGATGGACACACTTATAACTTTGACTCAAAATGTACAAAAGTAATTCATGTAACCAAAATGTTTGTACCCCCATAATATTCCAAAATAAATAAATAAATAAATAAATAAAAATAACAATAAGAAAAATAAAAAAGAAAGGTTAGGAAGTTGTTTCAAACTCTGCAGGGCTGATATCATGGCAAAATGTCAAACCTTCCACTTGAACTTCCATTTTTCAGGCACGAACACTTTGCTTCGGGGGAAATCTTGGCACTACAAGGGCTCAACCTGAGAACAAACTTCAAGTGCACACCCTCTCTCTTTTCTGCCCAACTCTCAACTCTCACCTGGACTTATTAAACTACAGAACTCCAGGTCCAGCCAGACTGAAAATCAGCTCTTCCCAGCCAACAGCCCAAGCCTCGATTTCCACGGAGGCATGCAGCTCTCTTTACAGATTGCAGATTTACTGGTAAAAATAGAAACGCCGGCATCACATGTATATGCAAATTTGCCAACCAAACTCAGTGCTGAAAATAGTTATTTACTATTTGGCTTGCATATTGGCCCAGAAAACCTTCTATACCTATTTCACGCTCATTTAAATTCTTTAAGAGTTCCTGACCCATTTAAATTCCTTGAGGGATGCCTGGCTTCACGTGGGCATTTGTCTGTTTCTTTCCCCAGCAGCTTTTAAAGAAATACTGCCTGTCATTGTAGATTGGACTTTGGGGAAATATTTTGGCCCCACTTTCTTAAGGTCCATTCTGTGCAGTGTTTAGCCACAAGTGGCCTCAGACCTAGAGTCATGGCTTCCTTCTAGAGAGCTCCATTAGGTACAGAGAGGAGGGGGCCTAAGCTATACACCTGGAAAATTTGGAGAGCAGTTTTTCTGAAGGTTTGGTCCTTGGACACCCACATCAGAGTCCCCTGGGTGTGGGGAGTCAGGGGGAGGCTTGTAAAAAATGCAAGCTCTTGGCTCCTCCTAGAACCATTGAATCCCAATTTCTGGGCGTGGAACTCTGGATGTTGCTTTCTCAGGAAGTTCACTGGGGTGATTCTGATGGCCTCCCTGTGTTGGGGATCCACTACTGAGAAACCTCCCTGAAATCCTGAAAATGTGCTGCTTGAGGGTTGGAGTCTGCCTCAGCCTAGGCAAGGCCACATGACACTGTGGGACTCACCATCATGTGAGGGCACAGACATCCTACAGGAAGGTGGCATGGGAGCAGAGGTGACCTTCCAAAAGTCACCAGTGCACACCGATGTCTGCGCAAGCATTCTTTCCAGGAGTGGTTCTGATGCTCACAGAATGAGCTGCTGTTCCTAATGGCAATGCAGCAAATTATTTTCACTGCACAACTGGCTGAGCAAAAGGGGCGCCTTCTCTGCCTCCGTATTTAGGGAGAATGACTTGGTAGAGTTTGGGATTCTAAAGCTCGACACTGTGCATTCAAATCCTGGCTCCACCACCCACCAGCTATTTCAGTTTGTCAACTCTATAGAGCTGTGGTCCCCAACCCTTGGGCTACGGACCGGTACCAGTCCGTGGTCTGTTAGGAACTGGGTCGCACAGCAGGAGGTGAGCAATGGGTGAGCGAGTGAAGCTTCATCTGTATTTACAGCCACTCCCCATTTTTCGCATCACCACATAAGCTCTGCCTCCTGTCAGATCACTGGCAGCATTAGATTCTCATTGGAGCACAAACCCCACTGTAGACTGCGCATGGGAGGGATCTAGGTTGCGCGCTCCTTATGAGAATCCAATGCCTGATGATCTGAGGTGGAGCTGAGGCGGTGATGCTAGCACCAGGGAGTGGCTGCAAATAGAGATTATCATTAGCAGAGAGGTTTGACTGCACAATAATTGTAATGCACTTGAATCATCCCAAAACCATTCCCTGCCATCTGTGGAAAAACTGTCTTCCATGAAACCAGTCCCTGGTGCCAAAAGGGTTGGGGACCACTGCTATAGAGGAAATGATAACAGTTCCTACCCAATAAGGTTATTGGGAGATTCAAATGAGAACAATACTGCAAAGCACTTAGGGGGATACTAGCTGAATAGTAAGCCCTTCATAAACAGTAGCTGTTTTTAAAATATTTTTGTATACTTTTTAAAAAGATTTTTTAATCTCTTGGATTTTACAGCACTCCAAAGACCCCCCTGAAAGTTTATCCACGTGAACAAGCAAGCTTGGTTTGGAAAACAAGGTGTTGATGAAAAGCGAAGGCTCGAGGAACTACAAAACCTTCTCAGAGAAGTCCTGTTTGCCGTCTTCTGCTGGAGACGGAAGCTGACGTCACCCCATTTGGAAAAGACATCCCCACTGTCCAGTAGCAGATAGTTTCAAAGTATAAATTCACTGTCAGCTACTTAGTGGGTCCTTAATACATTTGGCAGCCCCCTCTTTCTCAACTGCACTCACAAACACACTTGCCAAACCACTGTCCTTGCAGCACACACACACACACACACACACACACACACACACACACACACACACACACTTGAACAACAGTACTTCTTATACTCTCTCAAATACATCCACGTCTACCTGTACAGGCCAAGACACATCTACTGAAATATCTCTCCAGGCAGACACACTGGTGCCCCGTACAGATCTATAACTTGCCCATGGCTACTCATTCCCACACATCCTTGACAGGTGAGATGGCCCATGCCCAGGTCGACGCACACGTGCATGCTCTGTTACCACGTGTCTCTATCCACAAGCTCCCATGCAAACCCTCCACACAGACTTCTGTTTATTTGTACAAACACCGTCCTACAGACACCACTGCACAAATATACTCCATGCTCCTTCTCACACACATACATATACATGGACGAGTTCTAGGAGGACCGCACAGACCTCTCTGGCAAAAAAGAAAACCCACAAAAAACTTTGGAAACCCATTAAAAACTGAAGCCAGGAGAGAGCATTCCCTTTGCATTATGCCAGCAGGCTGCCGAACACGAGAGCAGGGGGCATGAACACAAACGAATGTTCCAGAAAGCGCTTTGTTGTCTTCCACGTCCTCTGCCTTCCGTTTTTTGTTGTTATTTTTTTCCCTTCAGCAACAACAGAAATCTGTGAAATGACTGAGGGTGGTTGATTAAGCATTGCAGCCCGCATTCCACGGCAGCTCCAGCTGGACACGGTGTGCTCTGTCACTTCCCGTCGTGCAGGATCGCAGCGCGCTGTTAGGCACCTGCCGCTGCCCGCCCAGCTGCTGCTCTGCCAGGGGCAGGAGGAGGCACTCCGGGCCCTCGGCCTTGACAGAGTCTCACTCTGCGAACCAGCCCCTTCCCGGTGAGGCGGGGCTGGGGGGCAGGCACAGCTGATGTGAGTCCACACCGGAAGCTCGAGGACCCGCAGCTGGCGGCAGAGACCTTGTGCTAGTGTGGGGATGGCAGGAGGCCAGCTGTTTCCCCTGAACCCCCAAGCCCAGAGTCCTGCCGTGACCTACGTGTGATTAAAGCTGGGGCATCTGTGCAGGCCGGAATCAGATGTTACTGTTTGGTTTGCCTGGATCCCTTAGGATCAGGAACAGGACTGTGTGCAGAAGCATTTAATTCACTCATTCATTCACTCATTCATTTGTTCATTCATTCATCACCTTGTGAAAACCTCCCGTGGGTTAGCCTCTCTGTGCTTGGCAGTCGCCAAACAGAAAGATAAGACACAACTTTTATCTTAGTCATTACTAACTCACCCTCCTAATCACAGCTCCAATTCTTTGAGAACCCATTATACGCCCGACCACGTACCAATGAACCCCAGCCCCTTTATTTAAGGGAACCACTCCTAGTTCCTGGGGAAGGTTGTACACTGCTTGTAATTATTCAGTTTTTAGCAGAAATCAGAGAGAAGGGCAGAGGAAAAGGGAGAGGGAATTAAGGGAAACGCCCTCAAGGAGGTAATGACAGAGGTGCATTAAAGATGGTCACAAGTTCTTTGATTCTTCTGCAGTCAAGAGGTGGGGTCTCTATCCCCTCCCCTTGAGCCTGGGTGCATCTGCTTTGACTAATAGTGCATGTTGGAAGTGACACCATTGCCGGTTCTGATATTTCAAAGCAGTTTATGTTTCCTTTCTCATGGAGACCTGAGCTGCCACATACCAAGTCTACCACGTTAAGAACCCTGAGGCTGCCATGTTGTGAGGTAGCTCAAGCCACCACCTGGTGAGGCTGTGTGCAGACAGAGCAAGTTTCTTCAACCCCTAGCGCTCGGAGTCATCATAGTTTAGCCCCAAACATCACTGAGCAAAGCGGCATCATCCCTGCTGTACCCTGTGTGAATTCCTGACCCATGGAATTTTGAGACACAATAACACTAAATTATTTTAAACCATTTAATTTTGGAGAACAGGGTTTTGTTATACAGAAATAGGTGAGCCAGTATAATGACTAAGTGGAACGTCACAGGTGAGTGAATTAGGTAAAGGCGAGGGAAGGAAGGACATTCCAGGTGGAAGAGAATAAACTTTTTTTTTTTTTAAAAAGAGAAAGAGCGACAAGATCCACGCTCAGATCTCCACGTGGTTTGATCTTACTGAAGTGTGAGGCATAAAGAGGCCATGCAAGGACTTGCATTCCAGGCTAAGGAAGTTTCACTTTATTCTCAAGATCGTGGGGAAATGCTGGAGGAAGTTTATGCAGAGAGTGGCATGGTGTGACTGGTATTTCAAACTTCTCACTGTGGCAGCAGAGTGGCAAGGCACAGGGAGCCCAGAGAGGAGCTGGTGGAAGAAGATGGGGCTCACCGAGCAGTGGCCCGGGAGACGTGAGACATCTCTTTGAGGTTAAATTGTGGATATAGGAGAAAGCTTGGATGAGGTGTTGGGGGAAAGATGGAGTTGTGGGATGACATCCAGGTGTCTCACTTGGGGGACTGTTTGGCCACCCACTGTGAGAGAGAAGGCAGAAGAAGCAGGTTTGCAGAATTGGAAGGAGATGCTGAGAATAACTGATTAACCTGAAGAACATTTTCTAGACCATTCCGGCACCTGTGCCTAAGATAAGGCGGCAGACGAGTGTGTGATGGCTGTGACCATCAGACAAGACCCTACAGTATGGATGCCTGACTTTCATAACAGCTTTGCAAAGTGACCTGAGTGGGGTACTTGGTACCCATTTCAGGGATGTGGAAACTGAGGCTTAGAGAGGTCCAATCATTCTTCCAACTCATGAAAAAACAGAGATGGGGCTGGAGTCCAAGTGCTCAGTCTCCAAAGTTTGCTCTCTCAGGCAGGCTGCCCCCTCATGGATGAGTAAGAGGCAAGATTATTTGCTTCTATGTCTTAAAATCCCAAGTCTGAGACTCCACGGGAAGGAAAGCTACTTCTAATCAGATAACAGGGTTGTCTCCTGGGCAGCTTAGAACAGAGGGCAGAGAATGCCTACAAGACAGAGCTCTTATCTGATGACAGATACAGGCAACCTTTACATATTAATTTCCCTTAAATCATTAGGGCTTAGTTGTACAATTAACTTTCCCCAGGACGAGTCACATGGGTCATTGAGTCAGTGCTTGAGATAGAAAAACCTTTTCTTTCTGAATACCCGTTGGCTTAAAGTAGGTAACATAGGTCTGAGGAGGCAGAATCATCTTTTTAGAGAGAGTTTAGCCATGGAGAGCTGAGTTTTAATCCAGGTGCAGCTGACTCAAGAGCCTGCACGCCTAACCACTATGCCATGTGCATGCAATTTCTCTAATCTAGAGTAAGACGAAGGAATTCTTGGCACAGGATTTGGGCTGGAGGGTTGGCTACATGGTACAGATTATCCAGTTGGTCTTACATATAAAATAGGTATGTTTGGAGGCACGATGTCATATTTCTGTTCCATGCAACAGCTTCCAAAGGGGCCTCATTCCTTCCTTTGGAATCCAAGATACTGTCCACCTCCTGGGGCTAACTCGGTGTTTCTCAAATTATTGACTTTTAATCACCCGTATTAGCATTGCAGAGTCTGGTCCTCCATGAGACTATTAAAAATACAGATTCCCAATCTGAAAATGGCCTAAACCAGACTTTCTGTGGGTGGGGTTTGGGAGTTAAAATTTTACATGTTTCCTCCGAGATGAGGACTATTGGGAAGAAATACTAACTGACCATTATAAATTCTCAAGTGTAGTCAAGTCTATGCAGAGATTGCTTTCTTCCACATCTTCCTCCAGACCCATCACAAGTAACAGGGGCCCAGCTCAGAGACACTCCTGCATCCAGGAAATGGGGCAGTTGAATGCTCCTTTGCTCAAAGACCTCTTCCCTGCCTCCACTCCTGTGCTCTGCAGGGCAGGGAACTGACCACTGTGAATGACACTCCCCCCCACCCCCCCACCATCCCTGCCACCTGGCTTCCTGATAGGTTTGGACAATGGGAGGTGCTGGTGGGAGATGGGGGGGGGGAGAGGAAGGGAGACAACAGGGAACTTCTCCCCTCCCTTTCAGCTGTCACACACCTCATTGGCCCCAGTTTCCACTGTTCAGCCTGCCAGTCACGGGCCAGATCCCCTCTGCCAGGGGCTCCTGCTTTGGGCTCTGGTTCCAAAACAAGACCCTCCCTGGGTGGTAGTGACTTCCTGCACGTGCTAGTCTCTGGGCAGCCTTACCTTTTCCTTTTTACTCTCGTAACACCTTTGTAACTAATTTCTTATCAGATTTCCTTCTCTGAACCTACCTGGAGATGAGTTCTGTTTTCTGGACTGTACTCTGACCTATGCAGGAAGTGATTTAGCAAAAGTCATGTCATATGAATGACTAGCTAGCTAGCCATGTGTTACTGTATTCCTCTGGTGGGCCAGGCATGGTGCTAAAACTTTATATATATGATTTATTCATTCAAAAGAATATATTGAATACCTACTAGATGCCAGGCACTGTGCTAGATGCTGGGGATACAATGGGAACAAGAAGTGGTGGTTCTAGCCCCCATGGGGCATCCCTTCCCGTGGGGAAGCCCACCTCGCACAGAGAATTGCAGGCGTAATGTGCGGGTCACTGCAGAGAAGTGGACGGTGCTAGGGAAGGTGCAACAGTAGGGTCTGGCTCTATTTAGCAGGTGGCACTGGCCCCCTTTCAAACAGATGAGGAAACTGAGGCACAGATGGGGAAAGATCACATCTCAAAGATATATATACCCTCTGAATGTGCTCATGCCTAAAAAGAATGTACTGGGATAAGGTTTTCACAATCAGAAGCTTCAGGGAGTGTTGTGGGTTGAATTGTGTTCCCAAAAAGGCATGCTGAAGTCCTAACCGCCAGGTACCTGTGAATGGGACCTTATTTGGAAATAGGATTTTTGCTGATATAATCAAGTTAAGAAGAAGATTAACTTGGCCCCAAATCCAATGACTGGTGTCCTTATAAGAGGAGAGACACACAGACACACAGGGAGAAAGCCATGTGACAACAGAGGCAGCGATTGGGGTGATGCAGCTGCAAGCCAAGAAGTTGATGGCAACCACTGAAAGCTGGAAAGTGACAAAGAAGAATCCTTCCCCCAGAGCCTTCAGGGGAGCACAGCCCTCCCAACACCTTGATAGCCAACTTCTGGCCTCCAGAACTCTGAGAGAATAAATTTCTGTTTTTGTGATAGTTTGTTGTGGCAGGAAACTCACACAGGTAGAAAGAGCTCAGGAGAAGCTCTTTCTGTGTGGGACTAGTACCACTTCCTGGGGTGTCCCAGGCCTGACACTGAGCTATTCCAATGAGACCCCAATCACTAGGGGCACCCAAAACACCCAGTCTAGAGAGAGAGAGTGTATTCAGGGACCTCACTCACAGGGACACAGCCAGTTCTATAAATATCCTGGAAACAAATTACATTATTTTTCTGGAAACAGGCAGAAGGAAACAAAGTTGGATTATTATTTTTTTAAAAAATGCCTACTATGCAATATATACTTTCTCTACATTAACTATGTTTTTGCATATAGTGTGTAATAGCCTAATTTTTCCTTACAAGAATCATGGAGGTATATGGACTGATTGACAACTGACAGATGAGCGATATTAAGATTCACCCACATTGCAGAGCTAGGAAATGGCTCGGTGAGGGCTGTTCTTCACCCCCTGGCTGCTGCTCCCGGCAGGAACCCACCAGGACTCAGATGGCTGCTCTTTGCTCCCAACCCTTATAATAGTCCTGTTTGGTGTTCACCAAGTAGAAACTGTGCATAGTGTCTTCTGGAAGGGAAAAGGCAACTTTATCAGAGCATCCCATTGTTGCATGTAAGACAGAGGAGCCACCTCTTTCCATGCCAGACTAGAATATCTCACTGGCTTCTCAATGGAAAGAGACAGAAAGAGAGACAGGTTTTGTTTCTATCTGAGAATGTGATCCGACAATTTCAGGCCTGTGTCCTCCACAGCTGGTAGGTCATTGCCTGGATGGGGCCCAGTAGAGAGATTCTCCCCACAGATTTTCTGTAATAAGGTAAGATACAGCGATTGTGCAAGAGGTAGTGGCCCCCAGAGTAATTGAGATTCCACTGCAATCTACCTGGTAATCTACAGAACCTTCTGCACGAGTGTTCTTAGGTAATTCTGAAGGGACTTGAATTCAGGGACAAAGCAACATCTCAGCCCCTTTGGAGATAATGTCAGGGTCATTCTTTGGATGCCAAGAGCTCCTGCGTCATGCAATCATTCGCGTGAACTGTTCTTGACATCCCTCCTCTTAGACACTTGTATATTTGTCCTTTTTCCTTGGGAAAATAATAGAGATGGGGAACTGTGCCAAGCACTGCCTTTAGAGGTAAACTGTCTCAAAAAGACTATTTCTTTGATCGATGGAGCTTGTTTGTAATTTCTCTAGTGTAGGACAAGCTCTTTACTACATCTGATGGAGAGTGAGCATGTACTACCTTGTGACAGCCACTTTCTCCAACAGAAAAGACGGGAAGTTGGCTCAGGCCCTAGTCCATGCCGCTGATAGAATTCAAAGCTGTCTAGGAATCAGTCGTCACCATACTGCAATCCCCGGGAAATATTTAGGTGGGTGTGATGTTAGCAAGAAGCAGTGTCTTATTTGGTCCCTGACTCAATGCTTTTAGGTAAATAATCATAACGGTTTGCAGAGGAAATTAGTCTCGGAGAGCTTAAGGAACTCACCACTATCATGCAAGATTGGTGGTAAAAGGAGGAGTTGAATGCAGTTTTATCCAGCTCCAAAGTCTACGCATATTCCATGGGGGGCCAGCTTTTTATCAGCACCAAGCAACCCCAACCTCATCAGGTACTAAACCACATCCAAACTACAACCACACCCAGCATCGATCTAGTTTTAAAAATCAACTGGCATTCCAGATATGGACAAAAGCATGAAGAAGGCGAATTTCTCACTTTTCCATTAGTTGCCACAGTTCTGCAAAGATCCCTTTGAACATGAGTCTACAGCACGTTGAAAGAAAATAAGGCTAGAATAAGAAGGCTGCTATAAGCTGACGCAGCAAAAGTAATTCCCTTTTTGGGAGAGAAAGGGTGTCTTTATGAATAAGAAAAATAAAATCAATGTGCTAGATATTTGAAACTACTCAAGTCCTCCAAAGCTTCAGCCCATACACCTGGCTGTGTTTTCAACCAAAGCCTTTTGAAGCTATTTACACACCAGGGGAGCCAGTCTAATGTAAATGGACCCTAAAATATATTCTTTTCTGGGAAGGTGTCATAAAGGAGGGTCTCCCGTTGGGTGGTGGCAGAGATCCTTGACTGGGGGCTTCCTGTGTGGCAGGCACTGTGCTCCACAAGCCTTTTCCCTCCTTTACTTCTCCCAACGGCTCCCTAGGTAGGAGCTGTTGGCAACCCCATTTCACAGGTAAGAAACCCTAGCCACGTTCCTTGCCCAAGGCCTTTAGGAAAACAAACCAGCAATGTCTGCAATGTGCTCTTTGCTCTGTGGCCTTCCTAAAGTCAGTACCTCACCTCCTGTGGTCTGTATGTTAGACCTTCCTTAAGGTAGCCATGGTTGGGGAAACCACCCCTGCACCCTCCACCGGCTGAATCAGCCCTCCAAGTGGGCTGATGACGGTGGAACGGCAAAAGAAGTTCTAGAGCTAATTCCAGCATTGTCTAACTTGATCTTTCTTAGCCTCTTCTGTAAAATGGGGTAATAGTAAGTTCTTCCTCATCACATCACTGTGGGACTAAGTAAGTTATTATGTGTAAAGTAATAACCTAATAAAGATAGTTCCTTTTACAAATCTGATCAGGAAGACAAGAGTCCAAGGAGGTGGTGAGAGCTTAAAAGTTCTACACAAGTTGGAGAGATTAATCTGATTGATAAATCAGCTCCATAAACAGGTATTTCAGCAGATTCCCAATTACAGTATATTTACTCTGTGTTTCAAAGACCTTTTTTTTTTACTTCCCCAGATCTTTAAGACCACATTAAGGCCTTGGTCTGGTTCCTCACCTGCTCCAGGGTTAAGGGAAGCAGCAACCTCAGGCCCCAGGGATGGCCCTATCCAGCAAACACTCAGATTAACGGGAAGCATGCTGTCTACTTGCTCTCCAGGCCCACCTAGCGTTTCCTCTTGCAGGTCAAGGCCACTGAGAAGGCTCAGTTTTTCCTCCTGTGTTTTTCTGAGGTTGTAGCTCATCTGCTTTCAATGCTCTGGGGAGTGGACTCTCCTATGTGCAGGCGTACAACTTTGCTTTTTGGAAAAAGCAAAAGCCCTCTGCAGACTAGATTTGCTCCTTGATGGCAGGGAACGTGCACTTTGCACGGTGTCTTTGCTGCTGTGTGGTGACATCCTCTATGTCTGGCTGAGGGCTTTGCTTTTAACAGTCACTTCACTTTTCCGGGATAATATTAGTGGGGATGCCATCTGGATCACGCCAGCATTCGTGTCATCAAGTCCTGCTCCATCCTTAGTGCGAGGCCATCATAATATCATAGGGAAACAAAGGGATCCAAGGAAGGCAACATGAAAAGATACATTGGCGAGGCTTTTCTTGGCAATTACTCTTGGTAGCACTGAAAGCAATGTAAAATTTTCCATCCAAAGAAAATAGCAAAACAGTGGCAGAAGCTTTCATTGAAGAACTGATTCAGCATTTGCTGAATACCTGTTCATGTGCTGGGCATGATGGTGGGAAAACAGAGATGACTAAGGCACTGCTCATGCCTTGGACGGTATCACAATTCTGTAAGAAAGTCAGACAGTAAATGAGGAAGTAGAACCCCAAGTTGACCACACTTGGTAGCTGTGGTTCTCTGGGCAAACTACTGAACTGCTTGGAACTTCAGCCTCCCTGTGTTTAAATGGGGAAGACAATGTACTCTCTTTGCAGAGTCTGTGAGACTCCAATGCAATAATACAGAAAAGTGCTTAGAAGAGTTCCTGGCCCATAGTGAGCACTCAATAAATATTATTATTATCATCCTTCACATTCTTATTACAATAAAGTGGTTTCAGTGCTATCCCAGGTACAAATTGAGTTCTACAGAAACATGGGGTTGTATGCCTGTGGCTTCTCTTTTTGAGGGAGTGTTGGGGAAGACACGCATTCCTCACCCTCTGGTTTCCTTTCATGCACAGGGTTCTTCCATAGACCTGCACCCTAGAGTCACCTGGGAGCCCCACCCAATTAAATCCCAACCTCTTGGATAGCGCCCAGGGGTTAATATTTCTTAAACACCTTCACAGGTGATTCTATTGTGTGGCTGAGGTCATGATCACCTATATAATTTGCAGGGTCCAGGGCAGAATGAAATTGCAGGGCAGCTTGTTCAAAATTAGTAAGAATTTCAAGAAAATGACAGCAGAGCATTAAACCAAGGGCTAGGCGCCCCTGCAAGGTGGCACACTGATGAAAGTGGTTCAGGCCGAGGTTGAGAACACCTGTGTTTGCATAACATTCCAGACTTTCTCTGCCCATGGAGACTTTTGTCCCCAAGAAAGGAGAACTGGCATCTCTGGTTGATAAATTTGGGGAAAGGAGCAGCCCTCTTGGGCCCAGCCCACCATGCTCCTTGGTTCTGGGGAAAGTAAGCATGCTCGCTCTACTCCACTCTGTCCTAAGTTTTACAAGGCCTGAGTGATCTAGCACTTTCTTCCACTGGAGTTATATATGTCTAATGCTGGAATGCAGACTCTGCAAGCTCCCTTGGGCAATATGAAGAATATAAGAACCAAGTATTTCCTTTGAGAGCTGGCTCCAACCCAGGAGGGTAGAAGGAGGGTGATCCCCGGCTGAAGTTTGAAGAGTGTCAGTGACTGACCCTCTCTCTCTCCCATCCAGGTTAGGAAGCAGCAGACAAAAACATGGGGCAGCAGTCGCCAAGCAAAGCCAGTATGCCAAGACCCGGGAGAGCTCTCCCATCCAGGGAGAGATGAAGTGCCAAGCCTGCGAGGTTGAATGGAGCTGGGCACGATACAGGCAGAGGAAGGTCGTGGGGGCTGAATTTGGGTGAAGACAGGGCAGAGGGGGTGTGATGGACACTGGTGCACACACCTGGCAGGGCTGTGTGGGTTTTGGAGGGCTTCAAGGGGGCCCCTGAGGGGCTTTACGCAGGGAAGCAAATGGCAACTGTACCATCACCCAGCAATTCCTGCTTCTGTCTCAGGTATAGTCAGAGAGGGGCCAAGGCCAGGGGTGGGAAGACAGGTGTGTTGGGGGGGATGGTGCGGTAGGCACAGCCCCCAAGCCCCCAGGCCCTGCCCACCAACTGGCCTCTGGCACAGTGACGGAGCAGTGGCCCCTTATAAGACATCCTTCCTGGGGCAGCCCGTGGCCCTGATAGGGACCCCGCCTCAGGGGCAACACAGTCCCACTGCTAACTTGAAAATGAAGAGCAAATATTTGACTTTTTTCTCCCTTTTCTCTCTCCTCCCCTCCCTGTCATTTTACACAGCCTTGTTTAGACTGGATGCTGGTTAATGGGCGACCTTTGCCCTTTGGGTAAAAGCTGTGACCAGGAAATCCCACCTCCCATTAATGAGGGTTTTGTTCAGGATCCCAGGAGCACCGGGCACACAGCTTCTGCTCTGCAAATGCATTGTCCGCCTGGCTTAGAGAAAGAAAAAGGAAAAGAAAAACAAACAAAGAAATAGGAAAAAAAAAAAAAAAACCCTTCCACTGTTGAATTAAAACAGCAAACTCCAGGCCCTAAGCAGGTTCTGTCTCTATTAAGGCAACAAAAGGTCCTAAATGCCAGGCCGGGGCACACAGAGGAGGGAGAAGGGGGTGGCCAGGGAAGGGGGGTCTCGCAGGAGAGGGAACTTGATTAACTGGTATTTTTTGCAGTTATCCCCCGTGTGTCTGCTTCCACCCTTCAACAAGTTTTCTTGCCCTGAGCTTTTCAGACTTAAAACGTGAGGCCCTGGGAGGTCCCACTTTGAGACCAGTGTCCCCCTGACCTTGGTTGTTCTTATGCAACATTTCTCCCTTCAGGCTCCACGCCGCAGGCGGATGCCTGAGCCAAACTTGCTTTCTTTCTTTCTTATTTTCTCTCTTCTTTCTTATGCTGAATATGACTTTTAAAATGCTTTATCCTTTTGTTTTATGCTAAAACTGCTCTGGCCCAGAGCCATCTCTTTCACCCTAAAAATTCTAACCCCTGGGAACCAGGGTTTTCTGACCATCATCTATTGGGCGTGGAGTCTTAGGACTTCCCAGAGAGCATCAGTGTTGTTTGGGGCAGGGACTATGGCTTATGTGTGATGCCACCTGCCTCCTCTTCCTCAGCACTCAGGATAGCTCATGGCTTAAAGCACGTGTTCCAAAAATGTTTGGTCATGGGAGTTTCAAATATCAATACATGCTAGTTATTATTTGTATCGTATTACACATCATGGCTAATGGTCGTTCCTAAGCCAGGTAAGCGTATGGAATAAAACATTAAAAACAGACAACATTTATTGACTGTTTTTAGTGTGTTAATGATTTAACTCTCAAAGAGTCTCATCTCAAATCTCAAGATTATACTAGGATTTTTTGAGTTCCTAAAAATGATGAAAAAAAACCACAAAAAACTCAGCTAGAACAACAACAAAAAACTCAATTCCCAATTCCTTATTTTTTTCTTTTTGGAGGGGGAGGGCAGATATGAGCAATGACTTGTTTGTTTTTGAGAGATTATTCAGAAGTCTCTTGTATTACACATCAATAAAAAGTTTACTCTAAAAATATAAAGGGTCTACTGCAGGTTTTGATAAGAATCAAAATGCTTATATTTGGGTTTGTTTTTGATCCACACACGAAGAGCAGAAGAAAAGAAAGGAGAAGAGAGGGAGGGGACACACAAGTCACCCTTCACGGCATGAAATAGGAGCTCAACTAGCAGTTGCTATTGTCATGGAATTTAAGAAAGTATTTTTTCACCATTTGAGGGAATGAATCTTTAGAGGACAAAGCCGGAAGAAGCTGAGGAGGGATTGTCCTATTCCTGCCTCTTGGGCAGGCCACAGCGACAAGGCTCCATTAGGGTGTTTCATATGTGTTTACATAGATAGTTATTATATGTCTATTTTCATTTTATACATCTACATTTATTCGCTTAGTTTACATGCATTTTATTATATATATTATATGTGTGTATACAGACACACGCACACGCACACACATTTTATTATATATGTTGTATGTGTGTTTAAAGCATACACATATGATATATATAAAATAAAATGCATACAGATTTATGCACACACACATATAGCCATCATCAAGCACTTACTGTGTTCCAGGTATCATGCTATGGGCTTTACACATCTGATCTTATTTAATCTCCATAATAACCCTGTGAAATGGAAACTATACTATCATCCCTATGGCATAGGTGAGGAAAGGGGCCCAGAGAAGTTAGGTTACTTTCACAAGGTCTCATAGCCTTTTAAGGACAGTGTTGAGAATTGAGCAATGGTTTGTCCTATGCCAAAGCCCTATGGCTGTGACCACTAAAGTCACTGCCCCTCACCAAAAAGGAATTGCCTCAGAGCTGACCTAAGACAGCCAGAAAGACTTCCCCAGAAGGTCCATCTCACCTGCATCCCTTGAGTGCCAGCAGGACATGTGTTCCTACACCTGGTGTCACAGTGATGGTGCCAGGTGAGGGTGGGGATCCAGCCTCTGACGGCCACATGAATGGCTGGAGGGCCCACCGCCTGGAATGACTCTGAACTCCATTCTGGAAGAGTCTTGGCAGCTGGGCCCAGTGAGATGCGAAGATACTGGATTGTGTCCTGGTCGACTTTAAACCGGGCTGTTGGCTCTGTAATTTCTAGTGAACAATGGCCTCTTGGACTGTCTTCGTCTTGGAGAAAGCTTTTAATTAACCCACCGGCCACAGGCTACTGAGAAAAGTGGTCAATGTGAAAAGGACTCTCTTTTCTGTCACTGCGTATTAATACCTTGTGCCAGAATCAGATCAATGGATATGGCTGGAGCCTTAATCAAATGGAGTTCTGAAGAGTACACCTTAATATCAAGTGGCCGGGTGGCAGACAGCACTACCAGCCCCCCTTCCATGAGAACATGTCTTCCAAATACCTCCCTCCATAAAACTACCCACATTTGTTATTTCTTGCAGAAAGTTTGGTAATGAATGTGGCTTCTATGTTTTCAGCTGTAAACAGCAGAAATCCCCCTGCAGGCGCTCTAGTAGACCTTTTATCCATACTCAGGAAAAAGAATTGATTGATTTTGAAGTTAAATGTTGGCATCTGCTGTTATTCAAAACCAGGACCTTGGCTACAGTAATCCACCATGCTTTCAGCGTTGCCACCAGTGTGCGGCAAATGAAGACAAGCTGTTGTCAAATGAGAAATGCAAAATAGTCAATCTGTTTGTCTGTTTAATGTAACTGGGAACATAAGCTGCTAAAAGTGGTACCATTCGGCACTGTCAGATGGGAGACACTCTCCAACAAACAAAAGCCTAATGACCCATTTTACTCAGCACTCCAGAGTTGCTCCTAATGGTACTTTCCATATGCACTCAAACATGCTTTTATCTGAAACTGCAAATGGCACGATTTTCCATCCAACACAAGCGTGTAATCTGTGTGTGTGTGTGTGTGTGTGTGTGTGTTGAGAGCGAGGGGTGGGAGGTGTCCCCCCCTCCTGGCACCGTGGAGGAAGGCTGACGTTCTAGACATCTTAGAGATGGAAGCATATTGTAGAAGCATCTGACTCTCATCTTCCCTTTACACCTGTCATTGTACTGTATTAAAGGGAAAAAAATCAAGTCATTAACCATGATAGATATGTTTTTAATAAGTAAGTGTTGTGCCTCACCAGGCGGATAAATAGAGGGGCTTAAGATAGCTTCAGAGCCTGGCATGGGATTTACAGCGGGAAGTTAAAGGCACTGTCTACTTCTTCCAAGAGTGTGCAATTTGGGAAGCGCGGGGCTCTCAACATTACCCAGGCAGCAACTCTTCAAGAATGCTCCCCACTGGGGCTGGACTCTAACTTGCCTTTTAATTTGGGAGCTGTCTCACACTTTTGTTTCTCAGGGCTTCTAGTGCCTGGAGAAATATGCCCTCTTCCAAAGGATATTGGCCAAACCCCATACTTACTAATGGCTTTAAAAATGTATCTCTCACTGGCATGGCAAATCATGGTGCCTATTCATTCATACAGACTTTGCAGCACTGTGTTGAGAAGGATTCTGAGGCACACCCATAGAAAAGAGTGCTATAATTGGTTATCAGACCCTAATGTTATTTTTCTGCTGCCATAAGCCAATATTTATTAAAAAGAAAAGAAAAAGAACAAACAAACAAACAAACAAGTTAGGACCATCAGAAACCACTTCATGTTTAGGATCTATCAAAGACTCCTGTATTTATACCAGAAAGTCAAATCCACTTAAGTCATGGCAAATGTGGGGGAAAGAAAGAGGGATTAAGGGCTGGTGCACTCCACTCAAAAGACTCATTGCAAAAGAATATGTCTGGCCCCAAACAGCATTTGGATACATTCAGTGGAAATAAGGCGAAAGCATATGGTTTGCATTTCCTCTATAAAGAAATATGGGTGGGAACCTTGTGGGACCCAAGATGCAATAACAAATACAGATACTTGACAAGGCTTGGCAGGCGAAGACAGAATATTTCTGTGTTTACCTGACAATGTGACTGGAGTCCAGCCCACTGGGGAGCAATCCATTTGGTTGTGACCTGTCGCACCCTGGCAGAATGTCCTTGCAGAGACATCAATGTCAGCCCGGGAAGCATCCCTCCCTCCCTCCCTCTTTCCAGGCGAGCGGTCCTTCCAATGAGAAATGCTGATACTGTAACACAGGCTAACGATGCACAGTTATACCACTTAGACACTAGGCGATACTGTGTCATATTACTGTGTAATAACACGTAGAAAAGGAAGTGTTGACTCTTTGGTTTGTAACCTTCTCATCCCAGAGTCTTTTTAAAAAAAAATCTAATTCTGGACTTCTCTTTCAGCATGTAAGCATTTGAATGAATGACTTGCTTTACCATTAATTCTTATATTGTTTTGTCTTTTTTTTTTTTTGCAGTCTAGTCTCATTATCAGGACTAACCTTTTTGATTCTGTTAAGTTGGGGACAAAGGGAACAAAAGAGAAGTCAGTGAGAGCAAGGAAAACAGAGGCGTTTTCTGCATTAGGATTATGAAAAACAGTGATAGAGTTCTGCAAGATCAAGCTGGAAAACCAGACCCTAAAAAAAAGACCTTTCCCTCTCAATCATATATATTTTGTTTCAGAGCAAAAGTGCCATTTGTCAGCTAGGAACCAATAAGGACTGAATGATTATTTCTGTGTCCTTTACACCTTTGGTCAGGAAAACAAAAAAGTTAATAAGTGTGGGTTGTGGGCTTTTTTAATTTTCCATTTCTTTCCATGACTGATCAAAAGTCACAGGAGTGGTGTTGCAATGCAGCTGCTTGGATTATACTTGGCCTCTGAATAATAAATAGGGAGTTTCTAGAACCACCAGCTCATTAATGAGCACTAATTCAGAATGGATGGTACAATGTTCAGTAATTTAAGCAACGTGGACAATGAAGGTTCTCAACTCTGGTACAAAGAGCGGCCCACAGAATCGTGTGGAATGAGTAATTACAGCTAATATCCATTTCAGCTTGTATTAGAACGTCCAGAGAAACAAGGTCACAGCAACAGGCCAGGAGCTGGTCCCGGGGAGCATCACAGGGGGAGAGAGAGTCAGCCAGGGCAGGTGAACTGTTTCTATTACGTGGGCTCAGCCATGAATAAGCCCCTGACAGCTCCTACCAGTACCAGGCGGCAGAGCTGCAATTGCTCAGTCACCGAGCACGTCCGGGATTGGCTTGTGTTCTGCAAAGGGGCACCAAGAATGCAGAGGTGAGGTCTTGTAGCTCCAGCTCCGACCTACTTCTATGCTTGATCTGCTGTTGGAACAGACAGGGAGCAAAGTTCTGGATGCTTTTCCTTCCTAGAGCTTGTGGGAGAAGGTGACTGAGGGGTGAACCCTCCTCAGAGATGCCCCTGGTGTTCTCTGTGGTTCATGGCAGAGGGTCTGCAAGGCTGATGGAAAAGAGGTCGGAAAGCCTCCAGCGGTTATTGGGAGGGGCTGCATTGGGATTGGGAGGGACCCTCCTGGTGCACCAGAGAGATGATAGGGAAATTGGATACAATTTTGGGGGCCTCTGTGGATAAGACATCACTTTGTATCTGAGCTGTAATAGGTTACCAGCAAGAGAAATCAGCTCTGGAAGATTTAAGCAGAGAGAGGAATTTCCTGGAAGGATACTGGGGGACTCACAGGAAAGCCAAGAGTGAGGCTCAGAAGACAGGGATGCAGGGCAGAAGGCAGAACCACATGACCAGATGGGGTCTATAGCTGCAGCCCTCAAAGCCACTGTCTTTGCAGTACCATGGGACACAAGGACCACAGTATGCTTCCCTGACACCATAAACCCTGGATCCTGACTCCAACACTGGCACCCTAAGCTCTGGATGTTCCTCTTGCTTATTCTTGTATTTGGTGGCAACATTCAAAGTATCTTATCTGATGGGTTGAGACCAGGTCATGTTCCTACTAGCTTCCCAGGGAGGCTGGAAAAGGCAACATTGGCCTTTCAGGCTTCCATATTGGGAGGGTGTCTCTGCAACCCAAGGATTCATAAGGTGGCAAATTCCCCTTCAATAAGACTGTCCATCAGACGCAGGACTGCTCCAAAGTCTCAGCTGTCTGCTCTACCTGCTTGGTCTTATAATCCCTGTGTGATCAATGAAGCCATTTCTCATCCCAAATCTCTGTTTCTCATGGCAAAACAGAGACAATGACAGTACCACTCTCACAGGCTGTAGCGAATGATGATACCAGGCACTTCAGTAATTCACTCCACATACATCCATGGAGAGCCTGCAATGTGTAAGGTTTAGTGCAGGTTGGTAATGATGCATACAGCAGGGCAAGCCCCCAATTCATGGAACAATCTTTGGCCTCCTGGTAGAGATGAAGAGAGGTAGGTGGCTTACGAGGTATTATGAGATTTTATGAGACTTGCTGATGAATTGAATGTGTGGGATAAAGAAGAGGAAGGAAATGAAAGACAGCTCCAGTTTCTGGGAGATTCTATGGGGAAAGCCATTGGCTCAGTTCTTGTCACACAGGAAGTGCCCAATAGGTGCTAACTGCTAACCTGATTGCCAGTGTGGTCGCTGTTGTCACCGTCACTTTCATTTCTATCTGCTATCCAGTATAAAGCAGGGACTCTGGACTGCGTGCAGACGATCTGCCATTTGTTGGCTGTGCGACCTTGGGCAAGCTACTTAACATTTCTGTGCCTCAACTTCCTTCTCTGTAAAATGCAGATGGTAAAAATAGCCACATCATAGGGTTGTTATGGGGACTAAATTGGCTATTTTATGAAAAAGCGCTCAGGACCGTGCTGGGAACATAATAGCACCCCCTATACACAATCCACTGTCCTTGGTGTTGTTGATTAGTGTTTCCCGACTTCTGCATACCACTCACATCTCATTCCAGCCATCCAAAGAGTCTGTCTGCAAAATGGATCTTAAAAACCTGACCCTTTTTTTCCCACTTTCTCAGGGAGAGAAAGCGGGTCTCCCCCATCCGTGCTGAGATGAAAACCTCTCATGCATCATAAACAGAAAATGTGTGGTGAATCTGGTGACTGTGGATAGTTCTGTGGCTGAGGCTCGGGTCACTCTGACCTCAAAAGAGCTGACCACAGGGCTTGCTTGTCACCAGCTCCGTCCGTAAACTCACAGCCCTCGGGGCTGGCAGGACATGAATTTCTCTACCTCTCTGGTGTGGAGGGGAGGGCTTTAGGAGTCTCAGAAATGGTCAGTCCTGAGGTTCAGTGGGAGACACAGCCCAGGTTCCTGAGCGTGAGCACACGGGCTGGACTTCTGCTTTCGAGCCTGGCTGGAAATAGCACATCAGCACCTTTCTGCATGATTGCAGGACACTTGCAGTGCTTGTGCCTGCTGGAAACCAGGAGTGAAGAAACATACCACCACACACTCAACTACGTCCCCCCGAAATGACAGGCAATGACATTGGAAACTGGTAGAGTTCGGTGCTACCCTTTACTAAAAAAAAAATAGTGATAACAATACTGTCAAGCAAATGTTTAAGCAGAAAACAAAATTTCACCACAAAATGGACTAATGTGCAAGATAACCAGTCAGATTAAATTTGACATTTCCCACCTCCCTGTACCTGTTTTTCTGGAATGAAGTCTTCATGTGGACCTCAAACACAAAGAGAATATAAAATAACTAGGCCCTGGCTTGTCGTCGTCAAACTGTAAGCTAACAAAGTTGCCGAGCTTTGTAGAAAGCCACTGGAAACATCTGGACAAGTCCCAGAAACAATTTCCTCTACACCCTGCCCTGTGGCTCCCTAATCCTTTACTGTAGTAAATATCGTATTGGACTGTGCAAAAGCAGAACTATCTCCTTGTCCTCTAAATCCATCCATCTGCCACAAGACTGCCTGCCTGTGCCTCAGTTTCCCTTGTTTTAAAGACAGTGGTGATAATATCTGACAGAGAACTGGGAAGGGTCAGACCATGTCACGTCTGTGGTGTCTCCAAAGACCCACAGCCCTGCTGACCCAATTAATGGGGCTGTCTAGACGATCAATGCTGATCACTACAGCTGAATTGACCCAACAAGGGTCCACATTGATCATTTAAGACACCTGGAATATCCAGACCACCTGGGCCACAGTTCAGGGACTTTGGCCACTAAGGCCCTAGTTGAATGAGGACCCAGCATTTTAAGAAGATAAGGGGTTAGCTTACAAAATCCTCTGGGCTTCAGAGAAGCCCTTGGATGGTGCGAATTAGGCCTCCAGAAGGCATCTTCATCACTTAACAGAATGTGTGGCTGCAGGCAGGCTAAATAACCTCTCCGGGCCTCAGTTTACTTATCAGGAAAATGGGGGTGAAAAGATATTTGCCTTCTGGAGCCATAGGGACAAGGCAATCAGATGAGTTGTTGAAATGCTTAGTGTAAAGCCTGGAAATCGTAACACGTTCAATAAAATGTAACTGTTATTGGTATGATTTATTCTGAATAGGAATTTTCTCCCACACAAGAGCACCTTTTCTGTGGACATCTCAAAATACTGAAGCCCTAGTGACAGCTCCCTGGGCAAACGTATATTGATAGATGCTTATCTTTGGCTAGCATATCCTTTAATCCTCCAAATAACACTATGGGTTTTAAGAGAGACAACTGGCACCAGCTTGCCCACAGTTGCAGAGCTAGGAAGTAGCAGATCTAGATACGAAGCCACAGTTCTCCTAACTCTGGAATCTGTGTTCTTTCCATGTTCCAGGCTGCTTTGCTAAGGCCTAGCAGTGGGTGTTGGGAATACAGGAGTCCCACCTTCAGGGAGCTTGAGGCCTACTGGGGTGATGGGCCGTTTATGCAAATAACATAATATGAACAATAATGTCAAATAAATGCAACCTGGGTGACACAAAAGAGGTGAGGCTCCAATCCAGCCCTGTGTGCAGAGAGAGGTAGGAGATGGATAGGCACAAAAGGCTTTAGCAGCACAAAGTAAGCATTTGATCTGAGCCCTGGATGATGGGGTGCCTTTCAAAAACCACAATGGGGGGAAACTGAGGCTGAAGGAACAAGCGTGTGGTGGAAGGAAGTCTCCTGGTTAATGCAGAGAATGGCCTCATTTGGTTGATGCCTCGTGGCCAGCTGCTCACAAGCGCCTTGTTACATAATTGCCTTTATTGGCTATTTGTAGAAGATTCACTTAAGGTTACCATTTTGTCGGGTTTGCAAGTCTCTCCCCCACCATCTTTATCTCCCCAGAAGTTCTGCTTTTCGCCAAGCCCACTTCTTCACAGTGAGCAATCTTAGTGAGAACTTACGTTTTCATATTCAAGTTGGTTTTCATATGTAAACTGTTTTGCCCTAGATTTTGGTGCACTGCCTTGCGTTATGGAGCACGAATATTTTATCTGGACGTATATTTCATTTTTAAAGGAAACTCATAACACCTGTCAAAAGCTAAAATGCTTCCACTTTAATACAGACTCCACAGCAGTGAAACAATACCAGTTCCCATCCACAGAGGGAACAGACATGGAGTTTGTTTAGAAGTATGCTCCCTACGTTAAACTTCTACTGTAAATTACGAGGTGCCCATTAGCATAGCTCCCTCCCAGCCAAGCATGTGATGTGAATGGTGCCACTTAACCAAAACTGTGAGAGCAAATTGAGAAAACTTAGCCATATCTCCATATTGTGGGAAATTCACACAACTCGGCTCCCGGCTTTTGAAAAATGGAAATAAAAAATCTCAGCGGCTGCTTTAACTCCAAGGATGTAGGAAATTGACTAATAATGCAAATATTCAGAGGTTAATAGCCTGGTGACATTACTGTAACTTACACCATGGCTTAAAGGGCATTATCTATCACATGGCAAGCAGTGGTCAGGTAGCAGAACATATGGATAAATGCCAAATCAAGAATGAACTTCCAGAATCAGGAATTAATAATACCTGGGGATTCCCCCCTCCCACCCAATTTTCTTCCTTTAATAGAACTGGGCAACAGGCAATCTTAGTGTCATTTGCATAAGGGTCGGCCACCCTTTTTTGGACGTGAGGCCAATCCCTGACTCAGTACATGAATGGCAGCACAAAATGCCCCCACAGTCTCATTATGCCTGTGGGGAGGGAAAACTCACCAAGTAGCAACTAAAGGGAGAAGTTTAAATTAGCCAAAAAGAAGTCCATGGGTTGTTCTTGGCTATGGCTGTTTTGGACAAAAGGAAGCGAGAGAGAAATCGGCTGGAAAGTTTCCCTATAAATGTGGTCAAGAACCAGGCCAGCTCCAAATGCCTGCTGTCCAGGCCTAGGTGACCACCCTGGCTACTTTACTGCCCTCACATCTGGCATTTGGATGGGGCGACTGCTGCCCCACAGAGGTGGTTCATCTCACCACCACCCAGTGGGCTGACACAAAGGCGCCTGTATCTGCCTCCAAGACATTCAGCAAAATGCTGCATTGTCCCTGGTCACAAACTGAGAGCCCTTCTATTGTCGTGGGTGCGCCTTGGTGAATTTCTCTTTCCCTCTGCTGCCGTTTTGGGCTCTTCCAGAGAAGGGTGGAGTGGTATTATCTTTGGGAAATTGTAGATTCTCAGCTCCTGCTGCTAAAAGGAAAATTACTGCCCTGAACAGTCCCTGGTCGGGTGCCAAAGGAGTCTTGTCGCATTATTTAAATACTGAATTGCGATCTCATTGAAGTTGGTACCAAGTTGCTCTTGGCAGCGTCTGGCTGCTGGCAGGTGTGGAGCGTGAGGGCTGCGCTGCTTTCAGCTGACCGCCCTGGCTCTGCTGCGCTCAGGAGCACGAGCTTCCACCCTGGCTGCTGCTGTGGCGGCTTTTGCATATTTTTTTCCCCTGCAAAATGTGCCAAATTCAAACACCCACACCAGCCACCCCCCAGCGGTGTCTCCTGGTCTCCTTAGCCTGGATTTCTCCCGGGTTCCTTCTCACTGCCAGGCCCCCTCCCCCTGGCGCAGCCCTCTCTCGGGCTCTCAGCTGCTTCACGCACAAGAGAAAAGAAAATTGCCTCTGTCCAAAGAGGCTCCCACTCCTACTCCACTCTTTTCTTGTCTATATTTTCTTCATCCAAACTAGCTTGAGTTTGCACCTTTTGGTCCAAGAATGGCATGCAGGTATTGGCCTTTTCCTACTTCTTTTTTGAAATGGAGAACATGTGTCAAGCAGCCTTTGCTGTAACCCTCTGGGGGTAATGTGAGTTTTCCAGAACTGTCTGGAATGTTCAGGATTTAGTGTGCAAATGGACACCACGGTTTTACAAGCCCTGCATGGTGGTATTTTTTTCTTTTTTAATTTTTTTTTTTTTTTAATAAGGAAATGGCTTCGTGAGTGCCCTTAGTTGCTTTTGCTGCAGGCTTCTGGGTGAGCCCGGGTGCTGAGGGGTGTTCGGCTGGAAGGAGAGGCAGGCAGCTCAACCCAGGCTGGACACAAAGCGCCTCTCTCTGCAGTCCGTTCTCAGTCCAGAAACTTCTGCCGTTTCACTCCAGAGACTCAATTTCACAGCTTGGAAGATTCCGCCCACCCCCAGCTTTTCATCCCACTTTTCCTGTCTCGGCTCAATGCCACGCCTGCCAGTCCGGGGCCACTGAGCTACAGCGACACCCTGAAAGTGGTCGGCATTTTTGCGGGCATGAAGGAGACAGCAAACGTCCCTGAGACCAGAACGGGCCCATGGACCGCTGCAGAGTCCTTAGTTATCTCTCAGCACTCAGCTCGCCCCCGGGAGCCAGGCAGGATGGCCAAAGAGGAAGAGGAAGGCTCCGGAGGGAGGGTTGCCAATTAAAGCCCACTTCCCCACTGCACGGGTTGACCTTGAGTAGCTCGCAGAACTCGGAATCTCAGTTTTCACCCTGCTTCTCTTCCCTCCTCCCTTCCCTTCCTTCTCTCCCTCTCTCCCTTCCTTGATCTCCTCTTCTTCTTTCTCCTTCTTCATCATTATTATTATTATTACAAAAGTACTACCTGTTTTTTAATACAAATTAAAAGGAGAATAAACATGTAAAGTAAAACTTGACATTCCTCTATCACAAATCCGACTGCAACCACAAAGCCACACATTTGCAAAACAGCTAATCGTGCCCACATTGAAGGGTCATTGCAAGCATTAAATACGAAAGCGGATGTAAAAGAACATTAATAACTACCTTTTCTGGTGTCTGATTTTATTCTATTTTGCTAACCTCGACACATGCATTTCACAGGAGCTGGCTCAGTATGGGCGTCCTCCAGCACACTTCTGTCTCCAGTGGCTTCTCTGTCATAGCATACCCCAACTTCAAAAGGTTGTTTGCTATTTTGTTCAAATTTCCACAAACCACAATGGAGAGACAGAAATCCCTTCCTTCTGGATCTTACCCCCTAAGGCCTGTGCCCGATACATAGGGCAGTGTCTACAGGAAACGTCTCAGTTATCAAGGTCAGGCGAACACAGCAATTATTCTGTAACCCAATGAGCCACTACCTTCATATCTAATCGCAGGGCCTGTCTTCGTGCCTGTCTCCCTTGGAGGAGAACATACCTTCCCTTATCTCCCCTTGCATCAGTGATAAGGGTATTTGGTGACTCAGATTGTCTCGGCTACATATAAGACAGGCACCTTTGCAAGTTTACTTATTCTGCAACTGGGCAAGGTTCTGTTTTATGTTTGGCTGTTTGGGGCCCCACAGAGGCCTGAGAATATCTGTCTTATGGCATCATCTGCCCAGCGTGGGGCTGAGACGAGGTGGGGAGGGTGGAGAGAGAAGGAGCTGCACACAGTTAAAAATGCAGGCTTGGAGTTGGAGAGAGGTGACTGGCCGCATAGAGCTAAGTGACCTTGTGCACTGACTGAACTGAGCCTCACTTTTTTCGTCTGTGAAGGGGAATAACACGCACCTCACAGGCGTGTTCTGAAGAATGCATACAATAATTGGAAAGTGGTTAGCCTAGTGCCTGGCACGTGGGCACTCGGTAAGGGCTCGATAAATGAACACTAACAAAAAAAGGGGAGAGAGGCAGTGCGCGGTGGCTCACGCCTGTAAGCCCAGCACTTTGGGAGGCTGATGCAGGAGGATTGCTTGAGGCCAAGAGTTTGAGGCTGCAGTGAGCTATGATGACACCACTGAACTTCAGCCTGGATGACAGAGAAAGACCCTATTTCCAAAAAAAAAAAAAAAAAATTGGGGAGAGAATGGCAACATTTTCTTTATTGGCATGAATAATTTTCCCTGCATGGCAGGAAGGGAAAGCAAAGAGTCTTGCAGAATGGGAAAAAGCAGCATGAGTTTGTCTGATAACAGAGGCAGAGTAGAACATGAGTAGGGGTCAAAGCTGAAAAACGGGACCCTCTCTCTAAACAGCAAAAGCCCCGTCATTGCCAGGCTCCACGAGGTTGAGCCCCCTGTGCATCACCTTCCACGGTAAAAACTGACTCCAAATTTCAATGGCTGTTCGGGGTCTTTGATCAGAACTCCACTTCCGCCCTCCCCACAACACCTCCCATTGTTTTCATCTTGTTCTCTTCTCCTCTGGATCCCAAGAGTAAGACTCCCATCTCTGTCTTCCTTGGTTGAGGCCATATTTCTGGCCATCTTGTTCTTCAGTTTTTCTTGTTCCTTTGCTTTAAGCATCTCCTGATGTCTGGGGTGAGGACTCCCACTCTTAGGCCCTGCGTCTGCAAAACACTAAGCCCCAGTCTCAGGTGCCTTTGCCTTTCTTACTCAGCTCCCAAGCGGGGAAGACAAGGCCCCTAAGACGTCAGCTCGGGGTTCCAGCCAATGGATGCCGAAGGTCCAGGCAGACACAAGTGCAAGCTTCAGAACTCCCTCATCTAGTCTGGGTAAGTCACGCAGACTCTCTGAGCCTGCTTGTTCATATGGAAATTTACTATGATAGCACCTGTGTTCTCAGGGTTTCTGTGATGATGAAATAACATAAGAATGAATGGCAGGGAAAACCATGCATTTGGAACACAACATCCTTGGGTGGATTGGTGACTATTGCTGCTAGACTTTTTTGATTCTGAGATGTGGACACTTCACATTTAAACATTTCTAAAACTGGGATGCATATTAACATTGCTGTGACCGTTTCAGGTGGTGGAGTCCCTTCTATGGGTTTGCCCCTGGAAAGCAGTTATTAGATCTACGGCATGTCTTAGGGTCAATAGAATCTTTGAATTGAAGAAACGGGAAGTATTATGACCAAATACTTTCAAGGTGTTTCAGCTTCCTGGAGAAGTGGCACATTTGGGAAACCCCCTTGCAGTAACCATCGCTCTCCCAAGGTCCCTTAGAGTTCAGGACATTTTTCTTTGTGTAGGTACCCCAGGGCTCTTTCCAAGGCTGCATTCCACGGCGGAAACATACTCAGGCTGTGAAATGCAGAGGGGATGCTGGGCCTGAGGTGGGCCGCGGTGAGGCACCTGGCCAGGTGCTCCATCAAATGCTAGAGTCCACTCTCCTCTAATGGACTTGTTTTCCCCAGGGGGGAGGAGTGAGGCAGGAATGTAGGGGAGATAAGCAGATGGCCTTCCTAAAGTGATGGTAAGTCCCTAAATTTTCCCTATCAAGGGAGCACCTGTTTGGCAAATTAAGCCAGAGCCAATTCAGGCATCTTAGTAATGAGCAAGTGCCGGCTGGTTTCCCGGGAGGATCATCAAAGCAAAGACTAGGAAGCCCCAGAGGATTCTGGTTTGTCATCACTTAAGGGCCTCAAGAAATGACAAGGAGGTTTGGAGGCCCAGATGGCGGCTCGCCAATCCTACCCATCATGCACCTCTGCGTCTACCTCTCTCCCTTCCCAGAGGCGGCGGGACAGGAGCCTCGCCTGGGAGACTCAGCACCTGCTCCTGTGGCACACTCGGGTTTCCCTGGCTCCTCCACTGCAGGAACTGACTTTTGGAATGGCAAGGAGAAGGTAAAACCATTTATTTCTTCACTTGTTCCCCTGCGGTATTGAGACACAGGGATTTAATATAGATAGCAGTACTTGCCATGTGCTACATGCTGGGCTGGACCCTCTGTGTCCTTTCTATTATTAATTTCATTTATTTGTTCATTCAATAGGTATTTATTGTGCCAGCCACTGCTCTAGGATCTGAGGACGTAGGAGTGAGCAAAATATCCTCCCTGCCCTCATGGAGCTTACATTCTAGTGGGAAGAACCAGGCAATAACACAACAATGACCATGTAACATGCCAGGAAGTGATAAGTATATGAAGAAAAATGAAGCCAGTTAGGGGACTATGGAAATTGGGAGGGTGGGTGGGGGAAGAGTTGAAACTACAACAGTTTTATTGTTAAAAGTATTTTACTAGTACTACTAGAAGCTAACATCTATTGATTATAAAAATTTTAATTATAAAAATTCATTATAAATATATTTATCCTTTCAACAACTTCTATCAATGGAAGCATCATTGAGCTGTTAATAGGTGGCACACATGTATTAAACACTTTAAATGCATGCTGTTATTGAATCTACCCATTTTATAGATGGGAAAACTGAGGCTAGGCTTAGCCAAATAGCTTTCCCAAGTTCATAATACTGAGTGGTGAGTCTGGGTTTCACATCCACTTCTGTCTGACTCTAGAACCTATGTTTTAACCACACTGTTATAACAACCCTAAGTAGATGGTGTTTTACTCATATAGGTAAAGAAAGTGATGGTCAGAGAGGTCATAAGTTAGTATTAAACTAAAATCCAGAACTGTACTTAAAGCCCAAGTTCCTTCCTCTCTACCACATTCCTTTCCAGTAATAAGGAGGACGCTTCAATTGTTAAGACAGAGCTTGTCAATGAAGCTTTCTGGTAAGATCTGGAAATGCACACCTAGTGCTCCCATCAGTTTGCGCCTATGGTCCCCATTGTTCTTCAGGGACTATGGTGGCCCTAGGAATAGCACCTGCTGTTTTGATCATCTTGCACGAGTTGCTGGTCCTTGTAACAGGTGGACCAGCTCACGCTCATGACAGAGAATTAGTTGTCATTTTCACAAGGCGTCACCAACATGCATAACCTTAATATGCAAAACATGGCTTTATTTTGGTGAAAACAGAGCTCAACTCAACCTCAGGGCGTAGGCGCCTGTCAGAACGTGACTCACCCGAAACAAGAGCTTTTTCCATTCCCAATTTGATGGTGGGGACTACTTTGAAGTTGCTGGTGACCTTACTTAACAAATGACCAAAACAGTAAAGATCGTACTGACAAGCTCACCGCACTTTTTTTCCAGAGAACTTTGAGCTTGTTCAACGTTCTAGAGGCATCTCTCCACAGAGGTATATTCACCCATAAATGGAGAAGGCAGCTGACCACACAGCGTGGTCTGCGGGACACTGGTAAAACCTTCCTGCCTCCTCCCTGACACACATCTGCTGCAGTGCCTAAAATCGTACCCTTCAGGATGCAATTTTCATGTCTTTGAGCCTCAGTTTCCTCTTCTGCTAAATGGGATAGGTGGTACCCCTTTTGACTTGCGAAAGCATCTTTTTTCAGAATACAATTAACCCAAGGACCACTGGCAGCTGCCATCAGTTAGTCCCACCTGAGTGAGGTGGCTTTCCATCTCTTCCAGCATGCCAAGAATTGCCTTCAGAGAAAGTGTCCTTAACGGGACTCCGCTCAAGAGAGGAAAATGGGGGGTCAGGGTCCTGTAGAATATTCAGTGGGTGTCACAGGACTCCTGGAGGTAGGGACAGAGGAAAGAGCATCCATGGGAAGATCCAGACCCATAAGAATCACTCACTTCTTCCTTCCTCTCTGGGCTGGTTGCCAAGACCCAGATGTCGGACTAAAAGACAGGAGGTGTGGACAGAGAAGCCAGCGTTTGTTGGACACCAAGAACATGGCAGTCACTTGAAGTAAATCACCTCAAGAACTTGCATACTCTCCCTCTAGGGAAGGTTCATTACCCTTATTTAGCCAAAGGGGAAAAGCAAGGCTCAGAGAAAGGAAAATGCATTACCCCACACAAGTAAGAGATGGAGCCAGGACTTACCTAGTCCTGGCTTTTTTCTTTCCTTCCTCCCTTCCCTCCTCCCCTCTGCTCCCCTCCTTCCCATCTACCTTCCTGCCTTTCGTCCCTCTCTCTTGCCTTCCTTTCTTCCACAAATTCTTATTTATTCTGGGCACAAGGGCTACAACAGCGAGGAAAGCCAACACCATCCCTAGCCTCCCAGAGGGAATAGCCCAGGGCAGAGGCAGACACATTGTATTCCACTTTTTTCGTGACCATTGTCCCACATTCCTCATGCCTGGGTGGGCTGCACCTGACTCCTAGCTCCCTGGACACATGCACATACGTGCACGTTGCCTGCACTTCTCTCTGCAGGACAGTTCCAAGCAGACCATGCTTTCTAGCTCACCTGCTCCACTTGGAGAGGAGTTATGATCCGTGGAGTATCTTTCATTCATTCATTCCTGAAATATGCCTTGAGCACTTATAATGTGCCAGAAATCACTGTGTTGTAGGTCTTGGAGTCACAGGGATGAGCAGGACAGAGGTGGTCTTTGCCTCATGGGGCTCTCAGGCCAGCAGGAGAGATGGGGTTAGTTGAGGATGACCCACTTGACTGTGCCTGTTGCCAGGTTGCATCCACTGCACTTCCTCAAAGAGCCCTGCTTGACGGCATCATCCTGCGCAATGCTAGACAGTAAGGAGCAAATTGGATCCCCAGGCATAGTCATGCTAATCAGAAAGGGCTTCCTGGAGGAGGAGAATAGGACCCCTCATGCCCAGTACCTGAGCAATTTCCAGTGTTCACCATCCCCACCCTTTTGATTCCCCACCTATGCAAAGATGCAAATGTGTGGCAGCCATACCCCTGCCCCAGAGCCAGACAGGATGGATTCATCAGCCCAGACCTGTGCCCGCCAGAAAGAAGGTTCCCAAAACTACATTACTGGGTGTCATCTAAGTTGGTGGATGATTTACTGCCAACAGCTCCTGGCGCAACATCACTAGTTCTTGGAAGGAGTAAACTAAACATTATATTTTCGTTGGATACATCCATTTCACAGTTCCTTTTAAAATCATCTGTGAGACACATTCTGTCACTTAATGGTGTTTTACACCTGTTTCCTGAGTATCAAAGATTGTGCCATAAAATACTCTTAAGTCTACAAGGGAGGGAAAAGAGCATCTCAGGACACCAGAAAACGTGGCTTCTGCTGGAAGACTCTCCTTGTCCAAGGCTGTGCTTTGGAAGAGAAAAGCTGTAGACTCATCCCCACAGCCAATCAGCCTGCCTGAGCCTCGGCCATCGGAACCCTCAAACCTTCATGAAGCTCACACAAAAAAAATTAAGAGGCAAAAATGAAACAGCACTTCCTGTGCAAACTATTTGTTTCAGTGAGGAAAATTGGAAAATTCACTTATGTGTCCAACCATAGATTTTTCTGCTGGCGAATTCGTCCTTCATTTAAGCAGGCATGCTTTCCCTAAATGCCCCACATGCTCGGAAAACCCAGGCAGAGAACCCGGGGCTGTGTCTACCTGGGGTGGGGGGTGGGGGGGGCTCTAATTCTTCTATATGCAGGTTGAAGTCCAGCCAATTACCAAGCCACCAAGAACGAAACAATGGCTAATTAAGATGAACTTTAAGGGCGGGGAAGACTTAATTAATTTGATCTTTATCTGAAACTCTTTCTAATTAAGGTAAACTTTAGAAGTTCTATGGATCAATGCCTCAGACTATTTGTAAAAATGTACATACAGTATTTCTTTATAAAGCAGAAGTTGAAAAAGCGGATGTTAGCTAGTGGATTAAATTAACACTGACCTTCAGTCCCCTTCGCCCAGCACGACTGCTTGTGAAAGTGCTCATTTATACATATAAATAGAAAATTTGAAGCAGGTGTAAGGGGCCTGGGGCAACAATAATGCATTTTTGCATTAAACAGGTGGGCGTCTTGGCATTCTCCTGATTATTTTTAAACTATTAATTCACTATTTCTCCATTAATTTATTCACTGCTCCAATAAATATTTATGGAGCAACTACGATGACGTGCTGGGGCCATTTGGGGCATACTGGGTACAGAGTGAAAAAATAGCAGAGTAATTCTCTGCCCTCCTGGAGTTTATATTCCAGCTGAGGGAAGGAAACAATGACCGTGGAAAGAAATACAAAGAAGTCGCACCATTTCAGCTGGAGGGCGAGACGGAGTGTGGCTGAGGCTATGGTGGATGGGGATGGGCTCCAGGTGGTGGGGATGGGCTCCCTGCAGAGGGAGAAGTTAACCCGACTCTTGCATATTGAGAAGATATTTAAAATACACAGCTCCCAGGAGATTCTAAGATACAGCCAGGGGTGACACCTGTGGCTTCGTTCAAGGGTATGAGTCCCGCCAAACTTGGGTTGTGCAGCAGATGGAAGGAAGACAAGTGTGAAGATTTAGGAGAAGACTGGTACAAAGTGAAGCACCAGGGAAGGCCCGAGCCAGGTGCAGGAGGGCCCGGTGCACTGTGGATTTTATTCGGGTACGATGGAAGCCATTGGAAGGGTTTTGTGGCAGAGTGATCTCGTTCTGATTTCCATTTTTAAAAGATTGTCAGAGAACAGATTGTAGGGGAACGAGAGTAAGGAGAAAGTTCTTCTGATTCTGCTGAAACATCAACCAAAGAGGATACCGGACTTCCTGAAATGGAAGAGGAGAAATCTCTCACTTTTCCCGTGGCTGAGAGTTTGGCTCCAGGGCGTCCGCGGCTTCCTAAGGCAGAGCAGGTGGCTGGTCAGCCGCGAGTTCAGTGGAAGCTCAGGCCCATCCTTGGGTTTTTTGAGGAGCAGCTGCCCTTCAGATCCCTGAAGGAGGTTTCTGGTGCTCGGGGCACCTATCCAGAGGCCTGGAGTTTGCTTCTCATGCAAGGTCATCTCTTGAGGAAGAGCCAGTCACCCTGGACTCTAATCCCAGTTCCTCTACTAATGGTGTGGTCTTGGGCAAACTGATAACGGTCCCCAATCTTTCAGTATTGCATGAGAAAATGGGAATTTTAACACGTATCCCTTAGAGCTATTGTGTTATATCATTAAATGATACAGCACTATTGCAGTGTCCGGCAGGGCCTGCCACTTAATAAGTAATAGGTGACATTTATAGAGTATTTGCTAGCTCTGTGTTAAGTGTTTTATATATCGATGATCTCATTTAATCCTCACAAGAACTCCATGCTGGAGGTATCATTTTTACTTGCCTTTGAGATGAGATCGGGTGTGCTCAGGGTGGTAGGGCCACAGACTAGTCCCCTTTTAAAGATGAGCAGAGTGAGGTCAAGAAACAGGTCCAAAAATCACAGTCCAGTAAATGAAGATCTGAACTCAGGCACCTAACTGAAAACTCAATCTTTATCTGTAATGCTACCCCCATGCTTGGTAGCTGTTATTGGTGTTGTGATTATTCATTTGATTGCTAGGTGATTTCTGGAGCAGCTGTTCTAGGCCAATCACTGCGTTAGGCAGCATCTACATAGAGTGATTGGCTTTGATGCCCGTCCTGCCAGACTTCTCCACAAGGGAAATCCCAGAGCACAGTGCTGGGGGGCCTTGGGGTGGAGAGAATCCATCACAACTCAGTACAGACCCCAGGAAGAGGGCCGGATCTAGCAAATGCAAATACAGGATGCCCAGTTAAATTTGAATTTCAGATAAACAAAAGTAATTTTTAGTATAAGTATGTCCCAAATATCACATCCCATATTTTATCCAGAGGCAGAGTGGGAAAGGGCTAAGGGAACGTGGTGTCTGGGGAGGGGGAGGAAAGTCAGTGACGGCCCCACAGCAAACTAGCCGTGTGCTAAGAGTGGGGAAGATCTGGCCTAGCTGAGGCCAGGAAGGAAGCACATTACAGCAGAGGGAAGGGCATCCCCCAGGCTGAATCAGGGAAGAACCAAGGACTGTTGGAGTGCAAGGCGTATGTGTGTGGGTGTGAGAGGGAGCAGCGGAGCACAAGGCTTGATCTGGGGTGAACTTGAACGTCCTGTCAAAGAAGGGATCTTTGCTTTTATGTGGAAAAGTGTCAATGAGTATTTCTGGGAAGGGTATTGGCACTCAGTGCGTTCCCAACTAGGTCTCAGGGGACAAGGTAGAAAGGAAATGAGTGACTCTGTGGATTAAGTCAAGTAGAGAATCTACTTTTCTGCATCATGCTCGAGATCTGAGAAGAACAATAGATTCCCTGCATAGAAAGGCAATAGGGTGGTGCCCAGAAATTCTTTACAAAAGATAGAAACAAAGGGAACAAAAATATTTTAAGTACCTCCTATGAGCCAGGCATTGTGCTGGCTACTAGGATAACACGGGAAACAGAAACAAACCTTCCTGTTTTCTAGAGAAGCCAGGCAAAGAGTTGCACAATTAAGCACAGTATTGCACAGTGCTAAGGTCAACACGGGGTACCAAGCTTATGGGTATCTCGCGGGGATTGATCTAGCCAGGCTCAAGGGGGGCTCCAAGGTCATGGCCAGGGTGTGCACACCCCAGGGGTAGAGGCCAATTCGGAGAAGGAGGAATGTGGCCCCACAGCCCATGACAGGCCCCTGCAGCCCCGACAGAGAATTCTAGTTCTTCCTTGCGTAGGGGTTTGAGCTGCCGGTGACTTGATCAGATTCACACATCAGAAAAGTCAGTGTAGCCCTGGGGTGCAGCTGGAAGCGGGGGTGACACAGTGGCAGCAGGGAGACCAGTTACAATGTCACCAGAGATGCCCTGGGGGGGGAAACGGGGACATTGGTCATGTCAGGGGGTCAGACTGGAGAGGAGTAGGTCAGAATTATTATGGGTTGTTTCCATTTTTTAATATATTTTTTTGTTGTTTCCCACCCAGTGAAAATGTATTACTGATGCAACTTTTAAAAAATAAGTAAAAAAAAATTAGAGAAGGGGATAAACTTGAGGTTGCAAGACCCACGGAGACAAGGTGAAAGGAAGGAGACAGAGAAGGGGACCAGTGTAGGATGTGTTTGTGCTCCAGTGGGCATCAGGAAGGGAGCATCTGGTGACGGAACTGTGCCTTGCATCACACAGCTGGCGCCGAGGTGAGGTGCGGGATCTCAGGAGACGTCTCAACCGCCTGCACCGCTCCCTGGAGACTTGCTCCCCTCACACCGGGCATCTTGCTGACGACTGGGTTTCCGGGAGGGTTAAGGAAGCAGCGAGGGGAACCGTAGGCCCGGGAGAAGGAACCATTAGTTGAGTAGAAGTGACACGACCTTGGGAGAAAGTGACCATGAAGTGATAGCTACTAAATTCCTCCCCTTCATATTCCCCAGCAGGGCCAGAGAGCAGTGGGTAGACGTATGTATCGAGTGCTTACCATGGGCCTGCAGAATGCTCAGAACTTTCCAAAGCATGTGTCTCCCCACTGAGAATATCCACTCTAGAAAAGGGGGGATATTGTCTTTTTTGTCACGTATCTTCAGTGCTTACAGCAGAGTATGTTCTCAATAAAGGTTTGCTTATGTCATGGACACATGAATTATGCTTTTACATGACTTTGGACAAATTACTTTAAACTCAGTTTTCTCATCACTTAACCTGTTGTGCACTTTTTAGCAACCACTTTATCAATTTCAACCTCAATTTTTAATCCATAAAATGCGGCTTTGTCCATTAAGCCTGAAGACTTAGACAACTTATTATTTTTTATAGGCTGAAGATTTTCCTGATGACACGGGCAATCGTAGCACCCACGCACAGGGTTTCCTGTGAGGATGAAAAGCAGTGGCGCATTTTATCTTCATGGCTGCCCACTGGCGGAGCACGGTGCACGGGAGTTATTGATGTTGCTGTGAGTATCACAGTTGATCCTTGAACAACATGGGTTTGAACTGTGTGGGTCCACTTAGACGAGGATTTTTTTCAACCAAACATGGGTTGAAAATGCAGTATTCTTGGGATGTGAACACTGTGAACCCATGTATATGGAGGATAGACTTTTCGTATACTTGGGGCCAACTGCAGGACTTGAGTATGTGTGGATTTTGGTATGGGGGGGCCCTGGAACCAATCCCCCCAATCCCCTAAGTATATAGAGGGATAACTATATTGTTATTACAATGACCTTATGAACAAGCATTATTGGAATCATCTCTGAAGAGCAACCATCAATGCAACTGGCATTATCACACGCTTCCGACGTAGTGGGCACTCTGCTACAGACACTGCCTTCAGAGGCTGTCTCATTGAATCCTTATCACAGCCCTGTGACTCAGGTATTGTCATAATCCTGTCTTTACAGAGAGGGTATATGAAGCTGAGAGAGAGTAAGTAACTGGCTCAGAGCCCCACAGCTAGGAAGTGGGAACTGGGATTTGAACGTAGACAGGCTGTCTCCCAGAGCCCTGGCTCCGTTAAGGCGCATGCATGCTTGCACACACACCCGCGCCCCCCCCCAACCTCACACACGGACCTTTTGAGTTCTGGTAAGAACTAGAAGAACAAAGCAAGATATAAAGGCACTGCTTGAGGCAGATGTGTAAAATTAAAAGATGACAGGGAGGAGGCAGGAAGACTCAATTCTTCATTTGCTTTTGTCTTATCCATCAAAGGGAATGAGCTTAAACCTGGAAGAACAGAACAAACACGGTTGGGAAGGGAACGAAGCCCAGGATGTGTGAAATGATAATGAAAGCCCCAGCCTAGGCAAAGGCGATTCCAGGCTTCAGGGAAGTTACCTTACGGGGATCCGCACGCTCTGATCCTACGTTACACTGACACTCCACAACGTTGAACAAGGCGGGGTGGCCAAAAGGTTAAACATGCACAACCTTGATGCTGACAGCCAGAGTCTGACTGCTGGCTCCCTCACTTAACCTGTTGTGCAACTTTTGGCTGCCACTTTATCAATTTCAACCTCAATTCTTAATCCATAAAATATACCTTTGTCCATAAAGTCCGAAGACTTATATAATTTATTTTTTTATAGACTGAAGATTTTCTTGATGACATTATGCACATTTCCCTTTGTTTCCAGAATTTATGGCCCCCTGTAGAAATAATAACAGTATAAACCCCATAGGGCTGTAGTGAGGGTTAAATGTATTAATATGTATAAAAGTGCTTATCGTGGTGCTTAGCACACTAGGTGCTCAACAAATTTGACTTAAGACGTTGTGCCCAATTCACTATCCAAAAAGGTTGATGAACAGTGTTCATTTACATTTTTCCCATCCCAAATTGCAGCATTTAAAAATCTGCACCATAAACGATATCTCATTTAGCACAACATTGGTATTTAATGAATTTCTGTTGGATATAGCAACATTTTATAGTTTAAACAGACATGATCATGGCATTAGATTTTCTATGCCCTAAATTAGTTTTGGAGATGCTGAACTTGGGCAGAGGTTGGCAAACTTTTTTTGTAAAGGGCCAGAGAGTAAATATTCTAGGTTTTACAGATCATATATGGTTTCTATTGCAACTGTTCAATGCTGCAGTTTTAGAGGGAAAGCAACCACACAGAATATGTTAAATGAAGGGGCATGGCTGTGTTCCAATAACACTTTATTTTCAAAAATGGGTGGAGGATGGATTGGGCACACAGGACATGGTTTGCTGACCCCTGAACTAGGGTGCCGAGACATTTTACAGATATCACAGATTAGTTCTTGAGGCATCCCAGGAAACCGGGTAGTGTCTGTGAGCCTTTGAACAGGAAATGAGTAGATTTTCAAAAGAGAGAAAAGCAGATGAAGGATTCCAAAAGGGATGAGCTTGATTTGGGTCCTAAGGCTCAGAATACCTTGCCCCAGGCAATTCACATTGTCTGTAGCAGCTGTGGGGTTTGAACCCAGGCATCCTGGCCTCGGAGTCTGCACATTGAACTGCCCTACCTCACAGCCCAGAACAGAACACGGGACAGCCTGCAGTGCAGGGAAGTCTCCATGGGTGCTTACCAGAAGCTGGTGGTATTTTTAAATTGTAAAAGGCTTTTAAAATCCCACTTTCTGAAGAATGGCTCAGGGTGGGAGCTCTTGGGGGGAGGCAGGGAGACCACTGCAGTGGTTCTTGTGGTGGAGGGCATGGAACTAGCTCCATGCTTGGGACCAACCCTTGCTTCTTGTACACATTCCCATTTTCTGGATAGTTCTTTTACAATTATATTTATTTTCTTATGACATTTATTATCAGAATGTGCTTTATACTCTTAAAACACTTTGATTCTCCAATGCATCTGTTTTCTCATTGATAGCCTCTCTTGGAGGCAGACAGGTCTGGGGATGGCTGTGTCCATGTACAGCCATGAGTTATTATTTGACGAGAGACAAAGCTTTGCGGTATCTCTTTGACAAGGTCACATAGCCAGCCAGCTTTTGGAAAAACTTGCTGTAGGTGAGTCAGCTCCACCCAGCGTGGCTCAAAAGTAACTAAGGTAGAAATCGGGTTTTCCTAGCTGTGATTAAGAGTGCTCTCTCTTTCCATCCAAATGAAATGCATTTTTGTTAATCATAATAATGTCACTTGCCAAGCCTTGCACTGTCTCAGGGACTGTGCCACAAATCGTGACCACTTTATCTCTTTTAATCTTTACAAGTCCCTGAGGAGGATACTCTCAGAATCCCATCTTATCAAGGAGGAAACTAAAGCTCAGTCATAGACACATGAGCATTTGCAATAACGTTAATTCGTATGTAAATATCCCCCCTGCGCAGTATTTCTCTCTCCATCACCCTGTTTGATTGCCATAAAATCCTGTTAGGTACCAACCAGCCTTAGGTGCAAACCTCAGCTCTGCTGCTTCCTTAAGATATGAGAATCTGAGCGAACTCCTCAAACTCCCTTTAGCCTCAATTTCCTTCTCTGTACAATGGGGATAAGAATTCCCACAGCTCTGAGTTGTAAGCACTAAGTGAAATAGCAAAAGTTGTTTTCATCCCTGCAGCATGCATTAGGAAAGTGCCTTTGGGGGTGATTAGCACCTAGCATACGGTAGGTGCCTAGTATATATTGCCTCTCTGAGAGTCAGTCATTTCTTTCCTCACTGATTTTCAGAAGGCACTCCCCGGCCACGATCATCTTCATTGGGTCCAAGCTCAAACAGGTGAAAAATCAGAGCTCCCTTAAAAAGATTCAGATTTTGTGTTTGGAACAGCCTACAGAGAAGGAAGTGCAATTTGAGGCATGTAGGGCAACTCCAGTTTGGGGGACCACTTGGTTGGAGAGGGAAGTAGAGGCAAACGGAGAATTTAAAATCCCCGCAGGTTCTTGGGGGACAGTAGAAATCATGGGGTGGGCCCTGTACGAGAACACATCCCTTTTTTTTTTTTTTTAATCTGTTGCCAGTTTCTTAATACAATAGGAGGGCAAGAGGGAGCTAATTCTCTTCAGAGTCTAAAATCCCTCAAGCCAAGCTGGCACTCGTAGGAACACAAAGCTTACTGAGGTTGGGCAGGGAAATTGTCACTGTGATTTGGGAGTCTTTCATTTGGCCGCTATAACTCCATTAGGTTTTGGAAGTGAACCCAGGTAGCAGGGAGGGTTCTGGAAGTAATATTCTCCAACCAGCTTGTAATTAAAACGGAACCCTTTGAAGAATCGTTTCTCTCTCAATTGCTCCAGCCACTCTCTATCTGATTGAGTGCCAGGAAGCTGCTGCCTTAAGCTTTGGCTAGTTTTCTGCCAAGGCATTTAACTATCAGTTCTGCGTTGTCCATGTATTTAGTGCTAAGGACATACCTGGATGCAGAATCAGGTGCATCCTTGCATTCTTCATCGTATCTGTCTTTAGCTCTTCCTAATGACCACAGCTCTGAAACACGAAGAGGCTGCTTTGCAAGCCCTATCCCCCACCCCCACCCTGTAATTTGCTCCCTTCCCCCTGTGATTTTTTTAAAGCATGTTTCACTTCCTACATTCTGGTTCTTGTTCTTTCTGGAGAACCGGACCAGGCAAATAACACCAGGGCACATTAGGTTAAAGGAAAACTTATTTCCCCCTCTGTGCTAGGAAGGTCGGAGGTACCAGAGTTGACTGATCTTCAAAACCCAGTTCCTTATAAGATGTGGGCTACAAATGAATGACCGAGAAATGGCTTACAATAATCTGACTCTGGCCTGACCAAACTGGACTTTAGAGAAGTCCAGAGAGTTTGCATCAGACCTTTGCTTCCAGAAAACTTTATAGAGGAAAAAAATGCTATGCAAATGAAATTTTGCACCACCAGTATCTGGTAATTTTGCTAGCATTTCTTCTGTGTCCATAGTGGAATTCATAAAGAAAAATGCAAGAGGTAAATTACTGCACTGAAAAATTTGCTTTCTAAAATCCCCATATAGAGTCTTAAAAAATTAAAAAACTGTACAGTATGCAACACAATGGAAGAAATATATTACTTGGAAATATGACGAAAGCAGTTCATATCAGTGGTGGTGTCCCCCCCACCTGAAAAACCCCCATACCTGTGCTACGATAGGAACACAAGATTTTCCCTCATCATTTGTAAAGTGAAAATAAAAGCAACCTTAGAAAACTGTACTATTATTATCAATCTGTAATACACAATCTAAGTAAAACCAGTATGCTTTCTATTTAAATACAGCTTCAAAACAAATTCAAAATTGCTCTCTTCCAATTTGATTTACTTTCCTAATCCCTTCCTACATGGAAATGTTGGTTATCTGGTTAATATATATAATATAATGTATAAAGAACAGCCATGCAAATATTTAAAATAAACACTAAGTCATCATGGAGAAACAGTAAAAAGATTATACATAAGGAAATGACCAACCAATCAATCAACAAAAGTTCAATCTTACTAATAATCAAAGACGTCTCAATTAAAATAAACTTGCACCATTTTTTACTAATCAAGTTAGCAAGTCTATTTTTTCATTCATTGACTCAATGCAGGTAAAAGTATGAGACACCACGGCTCACCCTACTGCTATACTCCAAGAGGGCAAAGGTTATCTATACATGCGGCACGCAATCCAATTTTATGGTTCAACCTCCTTTGTGCCGGGATCATTCCAAGCAAGATTTGATGCTAGCGTGCATTTAGTTTTTGAGAACAAACTACTGTAAGTGGTGGATTTGTTAAGGAAACTAAAGTTTCAAGGCCTCCCACTTGTATAGATTCCTTTGAAGATACTAGGAAAGGCCCTAGCAATTTTGTATTTATAATTTTGTTAGTGCTCCAAAAATTTTATAAGCTCTGAGTCTTGTAAACCTGGGTCCACCTTTGAGCAGAGTCAGAGGAAAGGCGAGAGCTTCAGAGGAATGCCCTGGCTGTGGGCAGGGCTGGTAGCTTGAAGTTAAATCCAAAGGGCTTGGAGGGGACCAAGAGAGGAGACTGTGGGCCACCCACAGGGTAGAGGAGAACCGGTGGGGAAACACAGAGACCAAAGCCAAAGCAACCTGTGATGAAGATGCACTGTTCCTGCTCAAAGGGAGAGACACTCATCAAAACAGCTTCCATTCACTGAGCAACCAGAAGGAGCCAGACAGTGCTCACAAATCCAAGGCATGAACTTGGAAACCTGCCCCAGCTCCTTCAAGCAGGAATTGCTCTCATTGGTATATAAATAAGTAACATGTGGCTTGCAGAGAGGAAGGACTTGGCTCACGGTTGCCCAGGGAGTAAGCAGCTGGTTAAGGGTTAATCATGGCCAGGCCTGCCTGCCTGACTCCAAAGTTCCCTTCCCCTCTGCAAAGCCACCTTTCTCATCATGCAAAATATCATAAACCCTGAATATGAAGGCCGACCCCATGAGTGACGAACCATGGTAAGAAATCACACAAAGTTGTAAAACAAGAACAAAAACTAGTCTCTGGGCCCCGGTGGGAAATGGCTTCAGATATTTCAAAAAACAAAGTGGGGTTGTTCCAGGAACGAAGCACCTCAGTTTCCCATTTATTCGATACTCAGCAAATTAATCCCTAATGAGATCAAGTCCCTTAACCAGTAAAGAGCGAATGCAGGCCTAAATCCCACGTGGAAGATGAAAAATGTATCTTAATCTTTTGCCTGGCCTGAAAAACTAGACCTTGGAGTGTGTGTGACTGCCACTCCCATCAGCCAGCGTATACGTGCAGGAAGACCTGTAGCAAGGAACGGGGTGGTGTGGGATGAAATGGCTTCAGATAAAATTTAAATGCCAGCTGACTCCACTCAGGCCTTCAGAGTAGTTCTAAATGAAATGAAAGGAATTTCCGAAACCTCCCCCAGCCTTCACGGCCCTGTTCTCCATCTACTAGCTCTGAAGACTTCTTTTCTTTCTTGATGCCGTGGACTTGGTTTCATCTGTAAAACAGGAACAATACAGAACAGAACGTGTCCAAGACACCCACCGCTCTTCTCGTCTGAGCCACCAGCACCTCTAGCCTGGACCATGGGATCATCTCCTAACGGCCTCCCTGTTTCCCCTCCTGCCATTCTATCCCCTGTGCTCCATACGGGAGCCAGAGATATCCTTTAAGTATCTAAGTAACGAAAGGCATGGCTCTCCACCTCTTGCAGAATAAAATCCATATTGCCACAGCTCACGTTTCCAGCGTCTGCCCTGGCGTCCTTTCTGCCCCCACCTCCTGCCACTCTGGTCTCGTTCCCTCCATGCGGGACCCACAGTCCCTATACCTTTTGCCTAAAATGCTCTTCCCTGGATACCCACCTGGCTCCCTACTTCTCTCCTTCATCTCTCTGCTGCAACTATGTCCTCATCGAAGAGGCCTTCCCTGACCAGCCCATCCCAGCCACACTCCACCCTGCATCTCGCCATCATTCACCCTACTTTATTTTTTTTTAAATAACAAGACTGTTTGAATGTTTCTATATGTATATGTTAATTTTTTCATGCCCTGTCTTTGGCACACCTGCTCTGTGAGGGAAGAAGCTTTGTTTCGTTCCTAGAGGAGTTCCGAGCACATGCTTGGTACTTGATAAATGTTTGTTGGATGAATTAGACAATAATAAAAATAATAACTAAAATATTCTTGCCCTAATTCTGCTACTATTTATTGAGTGTGTACCATTTACTGGGCACAGAATGGACATGTTATTTATTCATTTACTTGTGCATATCACCTTATTTGATCCTAACCCAAACCCTCTTAGGTAAGATTGTAAAAACTGACCACAATAATAATTATGATAGCTTATATTTATCAAGCATTTACTCCACACCAATGTTTTTTTCTATAGCAGCTTCTTGAATCCTTACAGCAACTTCATGAGGTCATTACTGTTCCTAGTCCCATTTTGTAGATAAGTAAACTGAGGCACAATTTGCTGAAATAACCAGCCCACACGGTCAGGAAAGCAATAAAGTCAGGCTTTGAGTGGAGCTAAGTCTGTCTCCAAAGCCAGCACTATGCTGTACCTCACTTTACTGCCTGGAGGGGAAGTAACTCGCCCAAGGTCACCTGGCTCATAGTCTTCCAAGCTGGGACTCACAGCCAGGTGACTTCAAAGCCCATGGTGTTTTTTGCACTTCACTGCCCCACATCCTGGCCCCTGGCAGATAGGCTGACACACAGCAGGTGCTCCCCCAGTGCTAGGCAGGTGAGTCAGTGACAGCCTGGAGAGAGTCGGCACAAGCATGGGAACACTGTCCCCACCTCTCATCTCAGTGGGAGATGGTGGGCCAGAGCCTTGGCCTGCAAGATCGCTTTGGCTCCCTGGACCAGAAGAACTTCGATGCATGACTTGGGGCTCAGCTGTGAGTGCCTTTTGAACCGGGACTATTTTTCTTTGCTGATCTGACCCCACAAGATCTCAAACTGTGGCATCAGGGGTGTTAATCTGAATACACTGATACGCACTTGTTTCTAGCATGGTATCCACACTCCCTGCCTGTTGGAAGCAGTCAGGAGACTGAGGGGAATTCTACTGGGGGCAGGAAAAAAAAATCAGAGAGGCAAACCAAAGAGAACATGACACAGGCAAAAACAATCCAACAGGCCCTGTCCCTGGCCCTGAGATAGTGCCCGTGGACGTGCCAACAAGATTAGCCAAGATCCTGGGAGGCATTTATGTCAATATGGTTTCCACAGGTTTTGATAGATGGGAAAAAAATGCAGAAAATTTTATCAAAACTTGATATCCAGTTACATTTTTTTTAAAAAAGAAAATGGAAATCTTTATGCATAGATATGAGAATAAGAAAAGAAATGGTCTAATGCTGGATCCCAGCATCTCACTCGGACCCGGTGACATCACCACATCCAGAATCCTGCCTGAGAGCTCCTGTAGGAACATGCTTTCCCATTAGAGAGCTCACTGTCACAACGACATATCCCTAATTCACACAGAAAGAACACAGATGGGACTAGCCCTAAAAGGGAGGCTAACCTCTAACGCAGCATATACTCAACTGAAGTAAGTGCATTTGTTCACCCAAAGACACATACACCAATGTTCATAGCAGCTTTATCCATAAAGCTGAGAACAGAAGACAACCCAAGTGCCCATCAACAGGTGAATAGAAAAATAAACTGGGGTGTGGTTGTGCAATGGACTACTGCAGACCTATAGCAAAGGAAGGGCGCTGAGTCACACAACAACATGGTCGAAGTGTCCAGACACTGCAGTGCAAAAGGAGCTAGGAGCAGTGCATGATCCCATGTGCATGCAGTTCTAAGGACAATTAGGGTGACAGAAGTCAGAATAAGCGGTCACCTCTAGGGGGCACTGACTGAGTAGGGGCCTTAGGGAGCTCTCTGGGGGCTGGACACATTCTGTATCTTGATCAAGGAGGTGGTTATGTGGGTGTAGACATACGGAATAATTTAGTGATCTTAGGACTGGTGGCTTAATTTGCAAGACCCAACGCAAAATGAAAATGAACAGTTTCTTGTTAAAAAATTATTAAGACTTTCAGGTCAGCAATAGCAAAGCATTAAATAAAGAGTGGGTACTTCTAAATGTGGGGCCCAGCACGACTGTGCCGGTCCCACACCCATAAACCTGAGCCTGGTAGAGCTGAACACTCAAGATTAGTACATCGTATCCACTCTAGTTATGTGTCAATAAAAAGGTTAAAATAAAAGAACATGCATATTAAATTAGAGAGAAAGAAATCTTGATTTTGGGGGAAGCTCTTGGAGAAGGGGTGATTTTAAAACATGTCTCCCCAAATCATTCTTTTATGCACTTCCTATTTGATTTACTAGTGTTCACTTCCTGGTGCCACAGCCAGGCAGCCTTCAGAGGGCTCGTTATATTGGCTTCTTCTAAGAAGAAGAGCTAAATCAAGCTGAAATGTGCATTTGAAAATTTATATGTGTATTCAACTCAATTAAGCTTCAGAAGGACCAGGGAGGACAGGAAAGGCTCTCTCCCGATATGGCCCAAGGAAACAGTGGGGGTGGGGAGTCCAGCCAGACTTTCCAAAGGCAAGGCTGGGGCAGCTGTGGAGGACTGAGGGGGAAGCAGGCAGAGACCCCCTGGGGAAGGGAGGGAGCGACATGTCCTGTGTCCAAGACAGGGAGGAAGGATCAGTAGTGAGTTTCCCTAAAGGGCAAATACACGGCCAGGAATTTACTGCCGGGGCAGAGAACCAATGAGGAAGGGACACCCTATGAACAAGTATGGGTCTTTGCTGTTGTCTCCACCTGTTTGGTGATGTTCTTCCTTCTCTTGAGTTTTACTTTTCCTTTTGCTCAGAAGGGGCAAGAGGAAGGGGTGGAGGGATAACCTGGTGACATTGGACCTTCCAGGAAGAGCCAGAGTTGACTAGAACTCCTGCTCTGAGCATGTTTAGAAATAGACAATTCCCAGAGACCAGACAGGTCCAGAGCTTGGCTTCCAGGGGTGTGAGACGGGGCCACCTTCACTGCAGAGACACCTTAAGGCATGGGGGCAGAAGCCAGGGCTATGGAGCTGTGGAACTAGGCTCAAATCTCTTACCCCTTCCCAGCCAATGACCCTCTCCCTAAAGGCACGAGCAGGGTAACCTCAGGCATGGTGTTTAAGTCTGTAAGCTTCAGGTGTCTCATCCAAAAATGAGAATCATAGTAATGAAAAACACTTGCACCATTGCTTCCCACGTGGTAGCATTACATAAATGCATTAGATACATGACCTCACTGGAGCTTCATGACCAGCCCACGAGGGGCTGCTGTTATCACCACCCTTATTGTGCAAATATGTGAACTGAGGCACAGAAAGTTTAAGCAACTTGCCCAAGGTCACACAGCCAATGAAGAGCAGAGCTGGGGTTTGAACCCAGGTAGGTTGACTGCACAACCTGTGTTTCTAACCACCCCATTATCCTCTTTAGGGATGCCGGGAGGAAAACAGGCAGGAATCCTACAGATTTCCTAGGAGGAAGTGAATACTCAACAAATTTAACTCTGTCCTATTTTCTTCTATTTCTCATTTCTCTGATGTTCAGTGGTACCGTGACACTATTTACCATTCCTGTTCAGTATTTAGTTAAGAAGTGACAATCCAGAAAGGTTAAGTAATTGGTCCAAGGTCACACAGCATATATATACCAAAGCTGAGAACATAGTTGAGCATTTCCCATTTTCCTCAGGGGAGCGTCATAACTTTTCACTTGGGCCCTTGAGTCAAGCACTTTGCATTTCCTTTTCTTCTGTAATTTGGTGAGGATTGTACTCTTTCTTAAGTTTGGAGAGGGGGACTGCCTTCTGGAGCTACAAATTAATGAACACAGACATAATCCTAGTTTGGATTTATTTACATCTTCCATAAATCATATTTATTGAGTGCCTGGGGTGTACAAGACATTGTGAGAGGTCCCACACATTAAAGCAAGGAAAAAATAAACATTTCAGACACTTGGTATATACTGCAGACTACTTAAATATCCAAAGGCATCAAATAAATCATCAGACTGTTTAGAAACAGGCTCTGGCATGCTCCCTGCAAACCTTCATACAGAACCCTGCAATTGCACAATGTGGAGTGAGGACTGGTCCTTGCACCGCCCTGGGAATATATGTTAACGTTAAGTGAGTGGGTCATAGGTCCCCGGATTCACCCACGTTTCAAAGTTCGGGGATATCGTGGCCTCCTTTGCAATCTGCCTACTCAGACTAACATCATCTTCAAAGCAGCAATGAACAGAAATGCAACCATAAAACACAGACAGAACACCGACCCCACCCAGAAACAATCTCCACCATCTTTAAGGGCGTCGAGACATGATTGATGGAGGTAAAAACTGGTAAGCAGCAGTTGCACACACACACACACAAATGCAATACACATGCACACCAACATGCATGCCATGCCTCACCTCCTTCTCAGGGTGGTGGCAGGCTTACAGAGGATCCTGCATGACAGCATTCTGTGAACTATAAAACCCTCCTATGCATACACAAGACTACGACTCAACACTGTGAGTCCAAACCAAATGGACTCACAATTTTATTCTCAAAGTTCCAGTGGACGTGAAACCACTTGCTTCGGATGCATAGCTTAGCACCCCATTCCTTCTTTTATGCACTTCAAGTCGAGTGAGCCCCAGCTTTGTGTCAGGCCCTGCGCGAGGCACTGGGGAGAGGAAAACAAAGAGGACGTACCCCTGTCCTCGAGGAGCCCACAGTCTAATGAGGGGGAAACACACAAAACACACAAGAAAGTCAACAATTACCATCTAGACATAGAGCTTCCAGCAGGGCCTGCTTTGGTGTCGCAGGATGCACTTGAGGAATATGCACATGAAAGCAGGGGCCAGGTAGACAGGGAAACCCAGGATGTGTGTGGAAGAACCGCAGTCTTCCGAGAGACTGCCTGAAGCCTGAGTGAACTCCGGGGAGGCATTTAGGGGCCAGATCATAGGTGACTTTATACGCTAAGCCAGAGTGTAAACTCTATCTTGTAAGCGATACGGAGACATCAAGTATTATTATACAAAGGAGTGACAGTATCAGATTTGCCTTTTAGGAACATCTCTTTTCTATCATTTTTAAAGAAGTTTCCTGTATTTCTGAGAGGAAAATGAATGCTTGAGCAACAATCTAGTGTGGTTCAGACAAATCTCCTCTAGGTTAAAGATTATTCAATGGGGATAATTTTCAGCCCCAAACAGGGGAAGAGATAGAAAGAGAGAGAGAGAGAGAGAGAGAGAGACAGGAGAGAGAAAGGAGGGAGAGGAGGAAGACACAGGTTTTATAATCTGTTCACATGCAAATCTTGACTTTGCTCCTTGCCAAGGACGTAAACCTGAATCAGTTCTTAACTTCTGTCAGCCTCGGCTTCCTTATTTAGAAAAAGGGGAAAGTCTAATAATTTCTCATAGGGTTAATGTGGATGCGATGTCCACTGTAGGAGAGATGGACCGCTGTCCGCCACAGCCCATGCTCTCCCTTTCCCAATATGGAGTGATCGCTGGGAAGGGACACATTTATCAGACCCTTTTGCAGCCAGGTGTGGCTGTTTGACTAGGTCTCACTAAAGGAAAGTGAACAGAAGTGTTGTGTGTCATGTCTGGGTCAAGGTTTTAAAAATTGGGTGTGCCTTCTCCATGCTCGCCTTCCCCTTCTGTTGGCCAGGAGCAGATGCCATTGAGGCCCTAGGGGAGAATGAAGCCACAGGTGAAAGGTGCCTGGGTCCCTGCATCACTGCATGGAAGAGAGCCCCTCCCAACCAGGAATTCCTGGTTGGACTCTTAGGGGAGTGAGACACCTTGTGTTAAGCATTAAAATGTTGAGGTTTATTTGTTACAGCAGCTAGCACTATCCTAACTAACATGGTATGTTAATATCAGGCATATACTGTATAAGGAATAACAAGTGTTTAATAAGCACCATATAAAGGGAGAATGCAGTACACCAGCTTTTGGTATTTACTTTTTATGAGAAAGAAACAAAGAACAATTTCAAGATGATTACTTTTCACCAGTGTCTTTGGAAGAAAGTTTTAATCAGCCAGCCCCTTAACAAGATTATCTCTTTGAGGGAAAACAAAGCCAAACTCTGAATTTCTTTTCTCCCCTTTCCCTTGAAAAGCAGCCTGCCAAGTTCCAACTGCCATTATTCAGCAAGTTCTTCTATTTAAAAAGTTACCATCTACTCACCGTCCTGGCGAAGCTGTCAGTTGCTGAGAAATGGAACACAGCCAACTGATTAGTTTTGATGGACTGTGGCGTGGAAATCCAGTCTGTGACACTAAAGTGCCTGTTCATCCAATTAACCAAATTACTACGGGGAACTCTAGCCAAGTGCAACACTTAGTGGACGGCAGCTCCGCGAGGTCAGGGATGGAGGAGGAGGTGATTTCATCAAATTCCTGCTCCTCCTTCCCTGTCTTTGGGCCAAAAAGAGCACTAAGCAGAAAGAACAGAAGAACAGCACCTTCTCTACCCTGTTCCTGCCTGCCTTGAAAACTTAGGAGTGACTCTTTAAGTTAAAAGGATATCTCATTATGATGATGATGATGATGATGGTGATCATCAGCACTATTGTTATTTTTTATTTAGTTGTTTAGCACCTATTTTTAAAGCACCTACTCTGTGTCAGACACTGTGATTACTGCTGGGAATATAATAGAAACAAAAAGCAGTCAAGGGCATGCCTTAAGAAAAACAGTCAACAGCAAGACTTTTCAACCTTGACACTATTGGCACTTGGGATCAGATAATTCTTTGTGGTAGGGGCTATCTCATGCATTGTGGGATATTGAGCAGCATCCTGGCCTTGCCCCCAAGGTGACAGTAGTCACCAACCCCTGCCTCTGGAGTCGTGATGACCAAAAATGTCTCCGGCCATGGCCAGATGTCTCCTAGGGAGAAAATTCAACCCCTTATTCCTCATCCTCCACTGGAAACCACTGCTTAGCAGTTAGGCAATTAATTAACTAACTAACTGGTTGTGATACATGCTGGGAAGTGTAGAAACAGGATAGTGAGATAGAGGAAGATGAGTGGTCAGGGACAGCTCTCTGGGGAGGGGACATTTGAGCTGAGACCTCAAGATGGGGAGGAATTGGCTGCATACAGAGCTGGAGAAGAGCCTTCCAGGTAGAGGGACAAAGGGATGAAGGCCTGCAGAATGGAAGAGGGACAGGTCCTAGGAGGAACCAGGTGTGATGGAGCAGAGCACGTGAGAGGGTGCGAGCACGTCATGGGGTTGCAGAGGAACATAGGTACAGGTCCTGGGTCTTGCTGCCAAGGCAAGATGTTATTTTAAGCACAACAGAGAGAGGCAATGTAGTACAGCCAGGTGCTGGAGCCAGACTGCCTGTGCCTCAGTTTCTCCATCTGTGTAATGGGGGACAAGAAACTCACCTGTCTCGCATAGAGCTGTGGTGAGGATCAAATGAGCTCATGCATGTGAAGTGTGGAGTCGGGTGCGTGGTACAGAGAAAACTTTTGATGGCTACTCAGTGGGGTGCCGGTGCGGGATGGAACCAGCTCCCAAGAGCCAACTGTGGGCATCTCTTCTCAACTCACCTCACTTTGGTAGCTTGATTTGCAATTAGTCATGGTGGAATATTTACACCACCAGAATTGGCAAATACTAGGAATCAGGCTTCCTCCCCACCCCTGGAGTGTCTATGGATAAGCATTTACCAGCACACCCCTGGTTGTGAGCTATTATTATTAGGCTGGCTATTGAAGACTTTTGAGCAGAGGAGTGATATGATTTTATTTACATTTTTAAAATGATAACTCTGGCTATTGTGTAGAGAATGGATTGGAAGGTGGGGGGAGGGGCGGGAGCAGAGAGACCAGTGGGGAGGCCTTGGCCGTACTACAGTCAAGAGGTGGTCACTCCCACCAGGTGCTGATGGGTGACTTGGAGATCAGGGGGTAGATTTCAGACATATCCTGGAGAGAAAATGGGTGAAGATGCTGATGGATGGAATGTGACAGAATGAATAGAACAGGATGATGTTTGTGGACTTAGTCAGATGGGATGTGATGTGATCTGTAAGCTACTGCTACTGCTACTACGACCACTACCATGAGCAACAACAACAAAATTCGAATTCATGGTTGCCTTTTGTTAAGCACCTACATAATGACTACAGATAACTTCCATATATTTCCCTGATCTCAATGCTGTGAAGGAATTATAATTAGATTTAACCCCATTTTGTGGGTGTGACACTGAGTCACAGAGAAGTTCAGGGACTTACCTACAGCCATCCAGGCAGCAGGGGGCACATGCAGGGTCCCCATTAGCTGTGACTTGGAAGCCCATACCCACCACACAGTCTGGCTCACTCTCTCTCTACTCTGAATCTGCTCCACAAATGCCCCTTGCCAAGAAAGAGGGCCTCCTTGCTCTCGGGTATCTTTGGATACCCAGGTGTATTATTCACAGTATTGTGAGAGTAAGGACATCAGGGGGATGGGGAGTCAAAAGGGGCTTAAATCTTGTCCCCTCCACTTCCAAACACTTCTCCAAAACTTTCTGAGGCTCTTTTTCCTTATCAGTTTTTGTAAGGATTCAAAGAGGTGGCTCTAAATTTCCTGGGCGGTTAATCATTATCATCATCATCATCACCATCACCATCATCATCAGAACGAAATTCACATCTACTGAATGCTAACAGTGCAACAGGTGCAGGGCAAAATGTCTCACCCTATTGAAGCCTGCTAGAACTCTGTGAGGTGGGTCATTTTATTAACCCACAATAGAGATGTAAAAACCAAAGCTTAGAAAAGATTAAAGAAGTTACTCAGATCACCTGGCCAGTAAAGGGCAGAGCCAGAATTCAAACCCATTTAGAGTTCATGGGGTCCTTGGGCTCCAAAGCACTTGTTCCTACAATTAAATCGCTCTCCGTACCATTGACTGCTTCAAAAGCTAAGATATGCAAATGTCCCTTAGGTATTTTTTCATCGATGTTAGTAATATGAAGCTCTTCCAGAAAAAAAAGTCCTTCTGATGCTCTGCCTGACACTCAGCCACCTTGGCCAGGTGAAAACTGTGTTGGAAGTGGAACAGTCAAGGCTTGTCAGGGGAAGGGGGTGTGGAATAGGAGAGAAAAAGCATCCAAGTCCCTCTGGGCAACCTCACATAGCCTACCAAAGAAATGTGTCCCAGTACAACAAATCTAAGATTATGACAATTTCTCCCTGTAGGTCTAATCAGTCAAAATAAAACAAAACAAAACAAAACAAAAACATGATTTCTGTACTACTTCTGTGCTCTGATTCTTATCCTTATTTTTCCATGGGTGGTTTTGTAGCGCAGAGCAGGCACCTCTCAGGACTTCTGTGTTAGCATCTGACTTGAGTGTCTAGGCTGGGGATGGCCTCTTCAGAAGGGATGCAACAAGCATATTTGGAACTGGGCAACTGTGTTATATTGTTGAAACCCACATATGTGCAGATAACCCTTGAAGTGTTCCGTGGAGTCGACAAAAAAATACAAAAAGTACCCACACCACCACACCAACCATAATCGTAAATGGAAACTTTTTTTTTCATTTTGCTTGAAAACAGACTGTCTGGTTTGTATCATTATTTGTGTCAGTTGCATCGATACTTTCCTTGGCTTAGAGACATGCCTAAAGTGAGTGTCACGAATGCAAATTTTGTGGTAAAGGCCATTTATGTTAGCAAACTCCTGGCTTTTTGATCAATAAGCTTTAAAATGTCATCTGGATTATGTCTCTCTTTGGATTATTTATTAGAATTCTTCCTGCTACAAACAGGATAGCAGATCTGTCTGTCTTTGGCAACAGGTCTGGAAGTTTCTAAATGGTTTGTTGACTTGGTCTTCCTACCCTCCAACCTTTCCTAGCACGATTTTTTTTATTGACAGACAACTTCAGGGTGTGGTTCTGACAGTTAAAAGCAAAACTGTACTTCCTAGGTGACATCAGTCTGATGCTTGCATTTATGTGTCCTCTGAAAACTTTGAAATGTTCATATTTGTTCAGTAGACCCTGGTCCCGTGCCACTTGCCCCCCACAGAGGTTTCCATGTCGAACAAAAACACTTGTTCACGATCTTCTGAGGGCCGATCCAAGGAATTCCCTGACACTCCCTATTAGATAGAAGCTGGTGAACACCTCCTAAACACTCTGCCTCTTACAGAGGGTGAAACATGCATTTACACCTCTCAACAGCCCTGGAGTTAGAAATCCTTCTATCTGCTTTGCAGGTGAGGAAACTGAGGCTCTAAAGAGATTAAATAACTCGCCCGAGGCTACGTGGCTAATAAGTGACTAAAGGAGATCAGAACCAAGTCGCTGACATTTTTTCAGAGCTGTGCTGCCCAAACTGTCCTGGGATCCCAGTTAGTCATATATCTCATTGTCCAAACTGGGATGAGTTTGAGCTTGAAAGGAAGTGCTATTAATAATCATGCTTGAACAACAGCATCCATCAGGACAGTCCCAGAGAACCAAGGACATGGGGTCATTTGAGTTCAAAATACAAGTTCCCAGGTCCCATCTGAGACCAATTGAATCAAATCTCTGGAGGAGGGCTTGGAAGTTGTCTGTATAATAAGCATCCCAGTTGGGGGGCAAAATCATCCCCAAACTACAGTTGACTACTTTGGAGTCATCTAGGGGGCTGTTGAAACACTGGTTTGTGGGGCCCCAACATCCCCTGTTTATTTACATTAGGTATGTCTGGTCTCAGGATTTTGCCTTTTTAACTGGTGCTTCCAATGTTTTTGCTAAATTTAGGAATCATTATCAAGGATGTAGGACTGATTTGAAATGTAGCCTTCTATTTTGTCACATCTGCAGAGGCAAATCCTCATCTTAATTTTTTAAAAAAAATTATCATATTCTTTTGTGAAGAATATAATTAAAAAGAAGGAATATTTTCCACCTCTGCTGTGTGACCTCAGGGCAAGTTACTTTGCTTCTCTTTGCCTCAGTTTATTTAGATTTACAAAAGGAATATTAATAGCAATATCTCAGTTTAATTAAATGATTTAGACTCATGCTTAGCATATAGGAAGAGCTCAATAAATGTATACTCTGACCACTATTATTTTTAGTTGTACCTGATTTTCCCTAACCTACTGAACAATTTTTTTAGTCTTTTTGTTTCCCATTACATTTATATCTTATTTTATCTGACTATAAAATAATGTGTTTCCCAAAACCTTGCCCACTGTATTGCCACCTAGCATCTGGTCACTTATTGTCACTCTGCTCAAAACCAATTTTGTGTAACCTGTCTCATTCCATCCAACTTTGTCCTAAAATCAATGGGGATAATAATGTGCCAAAATAATGACATGTTAAAAAAACAAAAGAGAGAGAGAGAAAGAGAAAGAACTGGTGTTCTGAAAACTGAAAAAGACATAATTAAAAATATTTCTTCAACATGCTTTATACTGGCTGCATAGCATTCCATTTTAAGTATATACTTTAAATATACTTTAAACTTTAGATAACCGGTTGCATATTCTTAGACATTTAGGTTGCTTTGGTGTTTGGGTACCGTAATTATTTGTCTACTTGTTTGTTTACTTTGATTAGCTATGATAATGTCCTCTAGATAAAGCCAAAAAATGATTTTGAATTAGGTAAATTTCATCCTGTTATGAATGGAGTCTGAAACATAAATAAGCAACTCCCTCCCCCGGGCTGCTCTGACAGGACTCATTCTTTATAACTCTCTTTCCCACCTCAATTTGTTAGAAGGAGTAACAGATCCAAGAATTGGCTACAGTGAATATTTGCTAAACAATAACAAACAAATAATACTCTGAAAACAGAAAAAAAAGATGGGTCACTCTGTTTAACGGCAAAGAAAAATAAAAAGGCTTTCTCTTTCATGTTGAAATCCAAATAACGCCTTCAGAGGCATTAGTCTTCAGCTTCAAGGATGGAAGAAGGATTTTTAAGCAGAGGGTGGACAGTTTCTGTCTTATTCTTTGAGGAGAAAATAAACGTTGCAGTGGATGTAAATAATACTACAGAATATGTGTATCATCTTAGGCCATCTGTGTGTCCTATTACCCCATATTCATAGTTATACTGTATATTTACAACAGACAAACACTGAAAACAACCAGCACTCAATAGGCGCATCACTTTGAGATCTATTTGCACATTTCTGATTTTTAAACACCCAAATACCATACTTTTGCACAATTTTGCTTACATCCTAGGGAGAATGGTAAATGATGCTCTCAGCATTTGATAAGATTTAACCTGCTGTCAAAATCATCCCACCAGTTTTATTTTTTTAAGCTCACTAATAAATTAAAGACCAACAGCGCGTGTGACTGAGTGGAGTTATCAGAGACAGATACACCTGCATCTGAACCCAGACTCAGCCAGGTGGCAGCTGTGCGACCTTGAGAAAGCTCCTTCACCCAGCACCTGGTAGGGGACTTGGCACTCAGAGGGCTCTCGAAGAATGCTTCCTGGTATTGTGAGAAATTGGCCAGGTTGTAGCATTTGCTGAGCTCCCGCGGCAACACGGAACCTCTGTGTGAAGCAGGGATACTTGCTGGAGGAATAGAACCTTCCTTCTTGATTGCAGCTGCACTGACAAACGTGTGGGTGTACAGACGTGACAGTGAGAAGTGTGCAAAACTCAGGCCTCCCTGCCCAGAGCCCAGCCTGGCTCTGCCTTCCAACTAGCTCATCCACTGGGCCTCCCCACAGTGGGTCATGGCCAGAGGCGAATGAGCATCAGTGAGCCAGGGATCTTAGTCGTACAAATTGTATAGCACGTTAGAGTTGACAAGCAGCATCGGCTCCAAACCCAAAACGAAACTGTCCCCTGGATCCGTTTTAATGGGCATCTGTGACTTTTGTCCTCAGCACGGCTGGAGTATATCTTCTCTGACACGGCTCCCAGCCCTCCCTATTATTGAGAAAAGTTCTTGTGCTTCCCCTGCACTGAGCAGGGAACAAAAGCGGCAGGGGAAGTGTCAGGGAAAGATCTGAGCCGGGTTTAAAAATGATATGCTGGCAGGCAGCTCCACTGGGCTGGGGACAGTCCAGCCATTAGCAAGGTCCAGAGAGGTTGCACTAGGAGGCTGGTTCCAGCTTCGTGGACTTGCATTCCCTGTCCCTATACATCCCGGGCCAAGGGCTTGGGGATCTCCTCTTAACTCCTGTCTTATGTACCCAAGTCACCTGCCATCTTCCCCAATGGTCAGAATATGGACACATGGGTTCCTTTGTCCCAGGCAAGAACAGCTAGTCAAATGCAATCACCTTTGTTCCCCCTTCGTGGAAGAAGGGGTTATGTGTGTGCATGTGTAGGTATCTATATGTATACATGTATATACATAATTTTTAAATTAGGAAACCAAGGAATCCCACTCTTTATACTTTTTTTAATATTGTCCTTCCAAGGATGTCTCTATTTGCATAGTTTGGTCCTCTTCCCCTACCCAGCACCAACATTAGTGTGACCTTTTCCTGCTAATTGGAAAATCTTACGGAAATAAACCCTGTCAGAAGATGAGAAGTGACTCCCCCTTTGGATGGCCAAACGACCTCAGAGGGGGAAAGAAGTTCTGAATTTCTGCTCCTTTTGCACACACTGCAAAATCTTTATTACTTCGGAGAGCCTTGAAGCTCAGTAATGCCCCTCCAGTGCAAAGCGGAGTAAATAAATTTCTTCTTATGACCACTTTGGAGAAACACACAACCAGATTTACTCAGCAGGGATAGATAGTGGACAGGATAATGAAGAGAGAATAAGAATATGATCGGGGTTTACAGCCTCTTCTGTCTCTTTAAAGAGTTTTAATCCTTCAGAAACAGGATACGGGGTCCATTTCCTTAAAGATACAGTGTCCCTTCTGGGACAAGTAATGTTATAAAAAGCTAAGATGTAACATCTATCTCACAATATTGATTGGCACTTTAGTGTGATAAAAGGGGTTGAACCTGAAGGGGAAAAGAGGGAAAAAGGTAAGTGAGAATTACTCTGTGAAGAATTCAAAGTGTCCCTATAACATCAGGCCAAACTTCTATGACAGAGAAACAAAAGCACCGTTTGGGCCAGGTGACATTCATGGCAGGGTGACATGATAAGGGTAGGTTCCAGGGATAACTGATTCACCTCCACCAGGAAATGACTGTTAATTTTAAAAGCAATTCTGGTGATTCTGATGTCACATTCTGATGTGATTCTTCAAATGACCCAAAATGAGTCAGGCCAGATATTCTGATCCACTGTCGTGGGCCTCAACGACAAGGTCCTGTCTCTCGAGGGGTAAGTTAAACGCTCCAGTGACCTAACTGGTTGACCTCAATGCCCCAGATGCAGTGATGTTGATTTTGCAGACTCTTCTGCACCTCCCCAGCACCCCAAGCTTAGCCCCTGCATTGCTCTCCCCCCAGACACGGTAATTGGCTGCCTCTGTGCCAAATCATGGCACCTAACCTTTGTTGAATGCTCGCTATGCATCAGGTATTACAATTAATCCTCACAATGACTTCAGGGGCAGGGTTATTAACCCCGTTTACAGAATAGGAAACGGAGGCTCAGAGAGATCCTCTATCTTGCCCAAGAACACACAGTGAGAAAGAGGCAGAGCTGGAACTGAAACCAAGTCTGCCTGGGTCTAAAGCCTGTGGTCTGTCACACTCATTATGCCCCGATCAGGCTCCTAAGAGGGAGCTGAGGTTGCCCTCCTGGGATTCAGCTCCTGAGACGGGACATCCTCTAAAGAACCCCCGATCTCCTTTCTGTTTTGTGGAGGACCCCAAGTGTCCCCCAGCTCATGTGTTTCGGAAGTTACTTCTCTCTCCAGCCCAAATAGCCCTTCTCTTTTACCTTCTACCAGGAAAACAGAATGAGGTCTTCACCAGTTTTGAAAATGACCACCTTACAACCCATTTCTATTTTTACTCTGGGTAAAAAACCACTAACACACGACATGAGACTGACTCCGGTCTGCATCTATGTAGACCTCCCCCAAAGCATGGTACCCTTACAATTCTTTGCCTTTGCCATCTGATTAGCTTTCTTCCTTCGAGGCACAATGAATAGTTGCCTCCTCTGAGAAGCCTATCATGATTGCCTCAGCCTGAATCACATTGTGCGTGTACCTCTCCACTCTGGCTCCCTGTGGCTCTTTACACCCTGTTCCCAATCCCAGCCTTTGTAATCACCCTGTAGGGGGATGATTTGTTCACACGTGGCCTCTCCTTCTTTCAACTGAGGATTTGTTAAAGCAGGGACTGTGCCTTTTTTTTTTATCTTGGGGTCCTGAATCAGGTATGCTTGTTGGTCAAATGAATGAGTGAGGGAGTTAAGCAGCACTTCTAAAAGCCCATGACGTGCACAGTCAGTGATAGGCCTCAGAGTCACTGAGTTATGTAGAACAATCTTTGACATAGAAATCTTTCCACCTCCAGAGAGTTCTGACCCCAGGGATAGGATTAGATTCTCTGGCTGGGGACACATGGAATTCTGCAGTACATGGATGACACTGTGGCATACTGTGGCTAATTGTTCACCAAACCATTTTCTTTTCTTTCTAAGCATGTGGCTGGACCACATGTTCCAGCATCCCTTGAAGTTAGACGTGGTCATCTGACCGAGTGCTGGACTGTAACCAGATGTGACATGCATCCTCTCAAGGCCTGACCCTAAAAACATCCCACTGCTTTTCTCTGTTCTTTCCCCATCTGATAATGGGCTGAGAGGGTTCCTGGGACCCAGCGGAGGGCAGAGCCACAGGATGGAAGGAACCTGGGCTGCTGAAACCCCAGCTGTGGGGGAGACCCTGCAGGGACCTGCTCCAGGGACCTGCTCAACCAGGCATTCTAGCCTTGCGTGAACAAGAAATATGAATTTTAACGTATTAAGCTGCTGAAAAGTTGGAGTTGTGTGTTACAGCAGGCAGCCTGCCCTAACAGTGACTGTGTATATGTGTGAACACAAGATCTCTGAGACCTGCCACACGCTCAGAGGGAAACTCAGACAATCTGAGCAGGCCTGACCCACGTTCCTTTTCCGTATGCAGCTTCCAGACTCGAGGGTCCTACAGACACGTTGGCCACTTCCCTAGGGAAGCCTGGCCCCCGCCCTACCTCTCTGTCAGCTGTCATAACAAGTGTCATGTTAACTCGAAATGCTACTTCACGATTGAGTCCTTGTTTTGGAAACTGACTACACTTCCTGTGGGTCCTACTTTGTCTCTCTGCCTTTGGAAAGCCCTCTTGCCTTGCCTGTCAGAGGACTGCAGAGCTAAGCAGTGGGGCAGGCTTTGCTCATCTCTTGCCTGCAGCCATGAACCCCAGAGAGGTGTGTGACTGGACGTTGTTAATAAAGAGTAGAGGCAGCTCTCTGCTAAGTGGGAAAGGCCTCTTGCTTTGATGTTTGCAGAAAAATCCTTAGGACATCTAAACATGCTCCTTCTACCTCTCTGTGTTTTCAGGATTCTTGTTCCAGGCTTGTGGGAGAGAGTTTTTGTTGTTATTGTTGTTTTTCATGGCAGGGCACTGTGAACTGGGAAGCGGCATAACTGTGGTTTCAAAAGCTGCACCTCCATGCAAAGTGATCTGGGAGTCCTAGAATTTGAGAGACGTAGAATCTTGGGAATTGTAGATTCAAGGAATCTTGGAAACATAGACTCCTTTTTAAAGCAGTCTCTAAGGCTGCCAGTTTCTGGGGCTGCAGCAACCAGAGCACATGGCAGGAAGTGATATGCCAGGTCTCCAGTGATAAATTTTGGGCAAAAACCTGGAATGGCACTTCGGGCATGCACTTGTTGCCTCCACACAATGCTGGGACATTCGGCAGCTCTGCTGTGGACGGGCTTCAGCTTCCTCCGGGGTGCTGCCTCTTTCACTTTGTTGTCCCGGGAAAGATAGTGCAATACCACCAAAAATGCCAAGCTGCTCAGTTTTCACACCCCAAGGTAAGCACACCGGGACACTGTCCAGTGATGGAAATGTTACCGTTGAGATGACACTCTCTTTCTCTTTGGCCCTGGTTCCTGCCTCCCAATCTGAGCTGCCTGGAAAATGTCTGTCCAGAGCTCTGGGCAGCAAGAGATGTGGGCTGGTTCTTAGGGGACATGGCACCTGCTTGAGGGACCTAGGAAAGTGACCGAGTCACAAAATGTCCTGCCAAGGGGCTGAGGCAGCCACATCCTCAACTCAGAATTAAGTCATCTTTTCAGCTTCAGAAGGGTTAGGGCCAACCTCTGGGCAAGAATAACATCACAGGAAGACTCTCATTACCTCTTTTGGTCATGGCAAGACTTCTTAGCAAGAGTCACATATTCCACTTAGTCTACAATTACAAAGGATGTTCTAGGGTATTTTGGTCTCCATGTTGGTTCTTAGCTGGGAGTAAGACAGCATTGTAGCACAGAGGTGAGACAAGAGTCGATTCCTGATGCTGCCCTTTGTCAGCTGCAGGACTTTGGGCAGTTTCTGAACTTCTCTGAGCCTGAGAATTATTGTAGGAATTACAATAATTTGGCTAATATTCACGGAGCACTGTGTGCTAGGAGTTGTGCTACATATCACCCCAATAAACAACAACTTTATCAGCTAAGTTTATTTATCATTTTTAACAGATTCAACAAATAAATAACAAACACCAAGATCACTCTGCTCACGAAAGGTGGAGGCGGATAGAACCCAGGTGCCCAGCTTTCAACCACATCAGCAGAGCAGGGCTTCCCAGCCTCAGTGCTATGGATACACTTTGGGCCAGATTATTCTTTGTGGTCGGGGATCATCCTGTGCATCACAGGATGTTTAGCTAGATGCCAATAGCACTCCCTCCACTGTGACAACCCAAAATATCTCCAGACATTGCCAAATGTTGGGGGGTGGGTGGTTAAATTACCCTCATCTACAAAACCACTGAAACAGATGGACAATCAGATGGCTTACAGACGCAGTGCCTGAAGCCTGAAGTACCAATACAATACATGTCATTATTATAATTCAAAATTTGGAATCCTTGCCCTATGGTGTCAAGGGCTTCAAGACAGAAAGGGAGAGAGACGCAAATATCAGGCTTCTCTGACTCCAGGATCATACAAGGAAATCTAAATGGAATGTGTAAATTATACAAACTCATCAAAGTATTTTGAAGTTATTAGCCTGGTGGTGTGGAGTGCATACCAGTCACCCACACGCTTGACTGCATGATGGCACGAAGCTTATATGCAATATGATCCCCAAACCAATGGAACTGGAAGTCAGAGAAGCTGACAGGGCAGGGCCCTGTCATCCATCAGGCCCTGCTACGAGCCTTGTCTTCCTGTGCTGTTTAATTCTCAAGAGCCCTGGGAGATGCACTTTTGCCTTCCAGAGGGGGCAAGAGTCTTGGCCAAGATTAGACAGTCTGTCTGCAGCAAAGCCAGGATTTAAATCAAAATCTTTCAGACGGTGGCCCTAACTCCTGGAGTCCCTGAAGGAACATAAAGTTGACCTCCAACTCTTCTTTAGTATCTTGTGGATGCACCATCCTTCAGGGTTTTCTAGGCTTGCAGACATCTCTGGGGATCCCTGCACAGCTGAGGGCCAGCATGCCGTGGCCTTCGGGAAGGCTGGAGATGAGTGGGGCAGAGGTGTGTATGCCATACCAGTGGAAGGTCGAGGGTACAACAGACACAAGAGAAGCTGTGGGTTCAAAGAGGAAGGGGCACAGGTCCTGGCATACATATATGTCTTGCCATTACATGTGCTGGCGACAGGCACACACTTGACACTGAGACTTTTGGCCAAGGTGGGAGGGTGGGCAGGATCGAGTCAGAGACACTTCCCAGTAGAGGGGAGGACAGCTGAGTTTTGAACGATGGGAAGTACTGAGGCTCAAGAGAGAGAGGTGGTGAAGGTATGGTCTAGTATTGAGGGTGAAGAAGCTGGACCTGGGAGATAGGGAGGGATGGCAGGCATTACAGCAGCCCCGTCAGTTGCAGCAGCGGAAGGGATAAATATTGGACAGGGAAAAGGGCAATGGCCATGCACCACTTTATGCCCATTTGTCCTTGAGAACAAACAGTCCTCCTTAAGTGCATTTTAATTAGGTCCTCTCCACATCAAGTGGGATTTCTATGCTATTCTAGTGCCCAGAACTGTGGAAAAGATAAAGCTGTCTCAAAAGTAACCGAAATTGAATTCTTCTAGTGAAAACATACACTCATGAAAAAGAAAAAAAAAAAACCCCTAGAAAACAAACCATGTGTATAAGAAATCCAGAGAGAGAGCGTCAGATTGGAAGGAAAAACAAACAAACAAACAAACAAAAAACATGGGAGAGAAAACCCAAAAGCTGGCAAAGCTCTGGAGAAAGAGAGAAAAAAAAACTTGTTTGGGAAATAGTCAGAAGTTGTTTCATAACATTTTAAAACCAAAGTTGGCTCAAATATAAAAGATTTCTCCTTTCTTGATAAGATTACTTTCTTCCCCCCTCAACCATTTTAACAGCGCTCAAGTAATCCTTAGTTTAGGACAATTAATCCAACGTCTGTCTTCTCAAAGGATCCTTAGGCAAACTCCTGCAAGCATTGGCAGTACTTGGACCTGTCTCCCCAATGTTTCACAACCTCCCCTTCTGGAAAACGCATCCCACATTCTTAAAATAGAATCGGATCTCGGGCTGAAGTCTATAGATAGAGAGTCGAATTCACAGCAAAAATGTGGTGGAGGGGACCCCAGCTAAGGCACAGCTCGGGCTGGGGTCTGCGTTTCTCCAGATGTGGAGTCTTGTCCCAGTGGGATGAGTAGAGCCCAGTGGAGTCCAGTGACAGTTAAAGAGAGGTCCCCTCATTGCTATAGGATTCCTACACTGAGGAGGGCAGCGAGGGAAGGAGCCTGGAATTTGGTGTTGGAGGACATGAGTTTGTCACTCTGACCTCCCTGAGCTTTAGCCTCCTCCTCCACGGAATAAGTCCTATCTCCCTGGTTTTGATAGTTATATGAGAAAAGCACACAGTAGGGACTCAAATATGATTTTTCGTAATCTAAACCAAAGTTGTTTCTCCTACCAAAGAGGTAGACAATGTGGCACCAAAGAGAAACCCCCTATGGCAATTCATGCCCAAGTTTTGTATTGTGTAGGAAGAGCTAGGACCACATTGGCACTCCTGGCTCCTACCAGCAGGGTGGCTATGGGTGGCATATGGGATGGAACCATGGTGGGGCCTCAAGTTTTGAGCACCCAACCCCTCTGTCAATATTCCCAAATGGAGATGAGGCTTTTTCCAAATCGAATGTACACGAATTCCAAATAAGACCCTGAGCAACCACAAAATAGCTTCTTAATCTTCTTTCCACAACTAGTACTTGTAGGGAATTCTCCATGTCTCTCTTTCTCTTCTCCTGAGAGCCACATCTTCCCATACATACACGTTCATATGCAGGCACACACGCACACAGACACACGCACGTGCATGCACATGCACATACGCATGCATACAAACACATGCACACTCACAAATTCATACGTTCACACTTCTCATACACACGTACACAAACACACACATGCACTCACTCACACACCTCATACGTGTACACACTCATGCACTTGCAACACCCTGTCCCATGGCCAAGAAGGGTCTCCAAAACCCAATTCTTCTTATAACCTCTCGATTTTAACTAACGAGCAGGAAATGTTCAGGCCACTTGATCCATCTTTTCAGGTGTCTTGACACAGCCCGTCTGGTTGCCTGGTTTCCTTGAAGCCGGTGCAGCAGGCTTTCTGGGTCTCAGTGTTTTACTAACTTTTTTGCTACAGAACCTACCTTCACAGCCTAATATTGAGGGTGCTTGAGGCTTTCTCCCTGCCTTCCTCACCTGCTTCCCCCATCCTTAACCTTGTGACTCACATTTCTGCAGCCTGGGGCACATTTCCTACAGATTCACACCTTCTCTTCCCTACAGATTCACACCTCAGAGTCTCTGAGCATGCTTTTCCATCTCTGCCTTGTCCTGCTCCTTCCATTGACCCTACAGGGCCTTTGCATGTGCTGTTCCCACTGCCTGGAACACTCCTCCTTCTGCTGATAACTCCTGCTTTCCATCAGCTCTCAGTTTAATCATGATGTTGGTAGGGATGCTTTTCTGAACCCCAGTACTAAATCAGTCCACCCTCATAAACATCCTGACAGCACCTGGGTCCAAGGCCATATTATGGTGTTCTTGGGCCCAGGCACTCCTGCAATTGTGGGTCTCTTTCTCCATTAAAAAGTATTAAAAATTATATTTGGCAATTTGTACAAAGGCAAATGTAGTCTAGGCTGGGTTCATTATCATCTAAGCATTAATATTATATTCATTTTTTCTTTTCACTTTAAAAGAAATTTAAACCATAATATTTTTGTGGGCCCCTGAAAGTCTCCTGGGCACTGTGCCTCCTGCTTCTGGATGGTGTGTGGACCCTGCTGTGTCACTCCTTCATTACACTTGGCATCTGGGAAAATTTACAGTTACAGGAGTGATTTTCCTAATTAATGTCAGCCTCTGCCTCTGCGCTCCAGGAGGGTCGGGGCCACGCCTGTCTTCCTCACCACTAAGTCCCCAGCAGCTGGCCAGGGCTGGAGCTGTACAGTGACCACTCAGGGAATAGCAGCTGGATGAGTGAATGACAGACATCCCCTACCAGACATGAACGACCTCCTTCTCCTCTCTGTCCAGTGTCCGACATCAGAGGTCCTCCAAGCTCCGTGTACAGAAGCATGGATGTTTCTCCCTTGCACGGGCTCTGCTGACCTCAGTGGGGACAAGCGCCTGGTGTCTAGCCTGCTTTGGGCTGGGGATGTCAGCAGGATACTTGGTCCTGGTACAGAACAACCAGCATTGCTCTTGGACAGCAGGTGAAGGTCCTTGAATGGCCAACTTGTGGACAGCGTCACATTGCCACCAGCAGTACCTCTTGGGGATGTGGCAGGAACGAGAGACAGCCATTCCCGGGCACAGTCACTGTATATTACAGACCTTGCCTACCAAGGAAGGGGCAGTGGGCCCAGAGCCTTTCCCACTGACAGCTAAACTATTTGCTTTTCAAATACTGGAGGCACGATGAGAGCTGGGCCTTACGAAGGAGGCAGATGCTGCTGCCCGCTTGAGCCCCAGGGCCAGGGGGCAGGCAGAGTGCTCCCCTGCCCCCGCAGCTGCAGAGTGACGATGACCAGGATTGGCCTGTGTTTCCAGGTGCTTCCCTGGAAGCTGGCAGTGGGAAGGAGCCAGGCATGAGTTTGCAATTCTGATTCCCAATCTTTCTTTCTGCATACATGATCCCGTACATATGCCCCTTATTATTCTGGAAATTAAGAATCAAATCAGAATTCTGTTTTATGCCATCACTTTGTTTCCTAAACCAGGTCATCTTGTTGCCATGTCCCCCAAAAGGCACACTGAGACATCTTTGTGTGAGGTCTCCGGAACTGATGCTGGTATCAGTTCCAGCAGCTATTACAGAGGTGCTTGCTTAACAGGAAGTTCTGGTGCACACCAAAAAGTTTCATTGATAGGACACTGGTATTTTCAGATCACTTCTTGCTAAAGAATATTCTAGAAGAGAAGATAGTCTAATACACTGTGTTCTAAGTTGATCCTATCATCCACTCAGCCACATCAAGCTAATGCTTAATGGGCTCTGCCATGACCTACCAGGGGGTGGGTTATGCTGGAGGACAAAGCCAGCCACAGTTCCTGTCCTTGGGATGCATCCAGCCAAGGAGGAGAACCTGGATAGCAATTAAATAATCATCTAAATCAACACCAGGTTTCTCTTGAGATGGGTGGTACAGAGTAGGGCCATACCAGTGTCGCAGATATCCAGTTCTCATCTTGCATCCTAAAAAAGACATTGGCATTCAGGAGAGATTCTAGAAGCAGGGGACAGTGATGATGTTGCTTCACCCAACTGTTTCACATGTGGAATGGCTGGAAAGCAGAAGGACCTTAGCCCAGAGAAGAGAAGCCCGTGGGATGTTGGAGCAGCATCTCCTGATCTGGGAAGGGTTGCTATTCATGGGGGGCATTACTGGGCCCAGGGAAGCATCACTCTGAGTTGGACCAGAGGGAAGAACACGGGGCAGTGGATGGAAGAGGGTGGGGTGGCTTTCAGATCCACGCAAGGAAGGCCTTCCCGACTCCCGGAATGGCTGCCTCAGGATGCAGGGAGCTGTCTGTGGAAGAGGTGCCTGGTTCCGTTCCTGTCTCCGTCAGCCACTCTGTCCCCATGACTGTGATCAGCTCCGAGGAGAAGGATGCTCACATATCTTGATCACTCACTGTCTTTCTAAACCTTCACACCTTTTTCCTGCATGCCTTGTGTTCTGCTAGCCCTCTGTGTCCGGTCTCCTGGCCTCACCTCCCATCTGCAGCTTCCCAAATGTTCTTGGATGATGCCCTCCTGGGATTGGTTGGTGCATGGTAGTAGACAAAATCACAGCTTTGGGGCATGACAAACGTGAGAGCAAATCCCGGCTCCACCACTCATGAGTCATGTGTCTGTGTGCCAGAGGCTTCTCTGAGCCTGTTCCTTCCTCTTTAACGTGGAGGTGATGACACCATCTGTTAGGATTGCTAGGAGGCATTAGATGAGATCATGTGTGGATATCTATAGGCTCAGGGTCAATAATCTCTCATTTATCTCAAACAGCAATTAATCAATTTGAATTATTTTACTTTGCAACCAGGAGCTTGGGGGGCCAAGGTATCCCAGCCTGTGGAAGATCAAAGTTGGATAAGTTTTGCCTTTTCTGTTTGCTCTGCAAGTGCTGTGGGCATTTCCATCAAATCTCAAAGAGGTAAGATCCACTTTAAGCAAGAGTGAAATGTGGGTTTGGCTTGCCCCAGAGACAGGATCATAGCTGACCCGGCAGGGATGACTTTGGAACATCTACCTACCCTTTAACTAGTAGAGCTCTGGAGTTGTTCATGCTGTGAAAGCTGATTGTGTGCATTTCCCTCTAACTCCACGTTCAGTGACTTCATGTTGTTAGCTGGAGATCAGCCATAGTGGAAGCATTTACACCATATAAATAGGCAACAGCTACAAATCAAGACTCTTCTACTCCCAGAAAGCTGGTTATTAAACATATTCTAGTACTGTGGTCCCCAACCCCTGGGCCACGGACTGGTACCAGTCCGTGATCTGTTAGGAACTGGGTCACACAGCAGGAGGTGAGCAGCGGGCAAGTGAGCAAAGCCTCATCTGTATTTGCAGCCACTCCCCATCACTCACATCACCGCATAAGCTCCACCTCCTGTCAGATCAGTGTAGCATTAGATTCTCACAGGAGCTCGAACCCTACTGTAAACCATGCATGCGAGGGATCTAGGTTGCTTGTTCTTTATGAGAATCTAATGCCTGATGATCTGAGGTGGAGCTGAGGTGGTGATGCTAGCACTGGGGAGCGGTTGCAAATACAGATTACCATTAGCAGAGAGGTTTGACTGCACAATAAATGTAATGCACTTGAATCATCCCCAAACCATCCCCCCTCCCACCCCCTGTCCGTGGAAAAATTGTCTTCCATGAAACCGGTCCTTGGTGCCGAAAAGATTGGGGACCGTTGCTCTAAAACACCTCTGCCTCCAACAGTGGGGAAAGAAATACCCAAATCACATGAATTGTCTTCAAAATCTTTGGGTTCCTGAGGAAAAGGAATCAGTGGTGCAGATGAACACCAAACCCCAGGGCAGCTGCTTCTGCCTGGTGTTGATATGCAGAAAGAACTTGCCTGGCAGAGTTTGCACCAAGGATCTTTGTCTCTCTCTGTTGTCTCCTCATTAGGAGAGCAGAGGGTGCCTGCCTGGGTTGTCAATTAACTTTAATCTGCCAGCATCCGTGGAGAGCACTTGGAGTCCCTCATCTGGGTGTAACACAGGAAGGATGCAGGACTCACCCACAACTGGCAAAAGCAGCACCTGTGAAGCAAGGAGCCTAGGCTGGAACCTCTCAACGATTTACCATTTCCTTACAGGGACCCCAGGAGGCTGAGGCATGGTGTTGAAGTTTGATTAGTAATAAGAACATAGCAGCTTAACCTCTAACATTTAGCACTCTCCCCCGGATCGAATGACTGATCTCTATCTGGGTGAGCCATGCTAGCCGGCTGCCTGGGAACATTACACCTCTCTAAAAGCTGTCAGTCTCTGTCACTGTCTTTGCACAATGGAGCCCATAGCTATTTTTAAAGGACTGTGTCACCTTTCAAGAGAAATTGTGTCTGCACGGAAGATTGATTTTTTTTCTTTTTTGTTTGTTTTATATAGAGATTTGGTGGTCTTTCATCTCCCAAGGTGAAGTTAGGTGCTTAATCCCCGACAAACTGACATTGTTTTGATTATTATTTTAGGGAGAATATGAAGAAATTGAGAAAAATCAGATAAATGCCTCATGTCCAAGCTCCCACAGAAAGGTATGTCATCTGTAGGAAGGAAAGGAAGGGAACAGAGGAGACATTTGTCCTGCAACTATTGGGTGGCAAGCATTGGATCAAAATAATCACTATTTCATTTAATCCTTTCCAAAATTCTGCAAGATAGGGATTGTTAACCCCATTTGCAAATAATTCTGATTAAGAGGGTGGACTCTGAAATCAAACTCTCGGGGTTTATAATCCCAGTTTGACTTGGGGGTCACTTCCTACTTGTGACTCCGTGCCTCAGTTTCCCTATCTTCAAAATGGTGATATTAATGTGCTTAACTTATTGTAATGTCACTGTAAGAACTAAATGAGTTAATCCAATTCAAGTTTTTAGACAAATGCCTTGAACGTATTAAGTGGCCCATAAATATTGAGTTTGTGTGCTTGTTTGTTTGCTTGTTGTTTGTTTTAGAGGGTAGGGTCTGGTGATTACCACTTTTCAGGCTCTTTACTAACACTATTGCTCCAGTTGATTTACTCAGAAGTCTTGCAACACATGGGTTATCTCCACTTTTCAGAGGGAGATAATAGTGCTTGCCTCAATGAATTTTTTTTTGTTGGGAGGATTAAACTGAGATCCTTCACGTCAAGTGTTTGACTCAGCACCCAATGCATGGAACGTTCTCAGCATATGATAGTTATTTATTAGTCATCATTAGAAATAGTCTTCTCATGAGGAAACAGATTTAGAAAGTTTTGGATGAGTTATAGGCACGAAGAGCAGGTTGCTGCAGTGAAAATAGGTAGAATGTTCTGGAAGACTTGTCAAAGGCAGATGAAGTAGTCAATTTAGATATAGTAAGACTATAAAAACTACTGATACAATTCTAGATGGCCTGCCTTTAAGTTCTCCTCTTTAAAGAAAGTGAAACTCCAAGTTGCAGTTGATGCATGATTGGCATGGTTTATGCGATGGGAACACGTGGGGGCTCCACCACCACAGACCTGCTCAAAGCAAACGCCTTGCTCTTACGAAAGAGAACATTGAAAGGGTGTGCATTTATATCTTTTAAGATGAAGCAAAATGTTATACACTGGTGTATCAGTTTTTATGACTTCCTGCTTTAATTATCTTTTATGATTAACTATCCAACTACTAATCCTGTTAGCCTTGCATAAGGGACTTTGTATTTCAGCTGCAAACTATCCCATCTTCAGAAACTGCCCCCACTTCTTCCTTTATCACCCGATTTGGATTCCTTAAAGGGAGGGAACATGCAGGGAAGAAGAGAGGAAAAGCTGAGCTTATCTGAATATCTATTAATTTAAAAATCATTTAGAAAGCTCCTAACTACTGATAGACATTAGGGATGCAACGATGACTAAGGGTGTGGGTGGGGTAAGGTCCCTGCCCTTAAGGATCTTCCAGCCCAAGTGGAGAAGACATATTAAAACATAGATGCTCCTATGATGGAGCTATGACCCCATAAACCCATTATAAGTTGAAAACATCGCAAGTCAAAAATACATTTAATATACCTAACCTACTGAACATCACAGCTTAGCCTAGCCTACCTTAAACGTGCTCAGAACACTTGCATTAGCCTACAGTTGGGCAAATTCATTTAACACAAAGTCTATTTTATAATAAAGTGTTGAATATCTCATGTAATGTATTGAATACTGTACTGAAAGTGAAAAACAGCATGGTTGTGTGGGTACTCCAAGTACAGTTTCTACTGGATGTGTATTGCTTTTGCATCACTGTAAAATTGAAAAATTAAGTCAAACTATGGACCATCTGTAATGACAATAACGATGCTAAAATGGAGGTCTGATGAGGTTCATGGAAGCATAAAGGAAGGAATGGTTAATTCTGACCCAAGTGAATGGGGTCACTGGGGTAAGATTTCAAAATAGGAGATTTGAGATGTGTTGTAAAGGATGATTAGGAGTTCACTTGATGAAAGGGCATCTGAGCAAGGGAAGAGAAAAACCAAATACCTGGAGGGTGAAAGGGTGTGACCCGTGGGGATGGCAAGGAGTCAGTATAGTTCCGTGTGAGCGTTCTTGGGTTGGAGGGACATTGGAGATGCCACCCACCCAGCTTGGCTGGGACATCTTCTGTGTGTCTCCCTCTGACCAGTGACCAAGTGCAAGAGGTTGTGCCCAAAAAGAGACTTATAGTCGATGTCCTTTTTCTATCCAGGAGCCGCTACTTTAGTTTAATCCCTCATCACTCTTACCTATGTCAAGACAGATAAGGATGGGAAATCACGCGAGAGGAGATTACGTAAGGTCCTACTTGCCTTAACTGGGAGTTTATACAACCTGTAGGAGGGAGCCCTGGGCAAATTTTAAGCATGGTAGCCACTAAGTAGAGTGTGAGAATTTTAGAAAACGGATCCAGATCAGATGTGTGGAGGATGGTTTGGGAGGAATTGGAACTCAAGGTGGGGAAACGCCACATACAGGCAGGATGAGGGGTTAAATTATCAAGTAGCAGCTCATGGATGGAAAAAGGACATTGACTCTGAGTTACTTTTCGGGCAGAACCTCTTGCACTTGCCACTGGTCAGAGGGAGACACACAGAAAATGTCCCAGCCAGGCTACGTGGGTGGCAATGCCATCCTGGGGAATCCGGACTATGAGAGGAGGGATGGGCTTCAGAAAGGAGATGAAGAAGAGTTTGTTTTTGAATCCACTGGGGACATGAAATCATGGACACAGAGCAAACCCGTCAGAAAGGGTCCCTTATGGAGCACATTGTTTCCCAACAACATATGATTTAGAAAAAAAGTTAGCATGCTCCAAATTAAACAGTTTCATGGTATCATTTTTCAGGATCTATGTGTACATGTGCCACTCTGGGAACGTTCATATGCTTTTTGATAGAAATGCTAATGTAATGACCTGCAAAGAGAATCCTTGTGCAGGTGTTCCATACCTGTGGGGTGTCTTCCCTTGCCTGAAAGGGGCAGCACAGTTGCACATGTAGAAAGAAAGAGAAACCCAGTTTAAAATCTTCCATATATACTTCTTAAAAAATAAACTTAAGTGCCTTAAAATTTTAACGAGTTTATTCGAGCATTCAGTGATTCAAGAGTCGGGTAGCACCGGAGTGCAAGTGGTTCAGTGTTCTATCAAGGAGGTGTGAGGGGAGGTGTTTGCGGAGGCAAGACAAAAAAAATATTTGATTGGTTAAAGTGGAAAGTCCCTAGTTAGAGGTTAGTTGCCAGTTTCTGATGGGTAAAATCTCTAGTTAGAGGTACAAGGCAGTTTTTGATTGATTAAACCCAAGTTTCCTTTTACTGTTTACATTGTGTTGGGGTTTGGTTTGCTTATGTAGGAACTCAAGGTGCTGGAGCTGTCTCACCTTAATGGCCTCCCAATTAATTATTTTAACACAATGAAGAGCTAGATATAAATGTCACTTTCTTTGGCAAGTCTGCCCTACTCTTTCCCCATCCCCTAATTAGGTTAGGCTCCCCTATAATACACTCTTACAACTCTATATAATTCCTCTATGTAGCACTTTTAGCAGCTGTAATTTCACATTTCTCTGTGTGTTTACTTGATTAATGGCTGGATTCCCCACTAGAAAGTGGAGTCCTTGAACACAGGGATGCTGCTGCTAATGTGTACTGCTCAACTTCTGAAGCCCAGTACAGTGCCTGGGACAGAGATGGAGCTTGGTTAATGCCTGTTAAAGGAATGATTGATTGGTGGATGATCTCTTCACTACACTTTGAGAGCCCTAGCTCTCCTCCCAGAAATGCTGTAAGCTCTGCAAGTTGGCTGCAGTTTTGTTTGTTTGGGTTTTTCGGGGGGCCTATGACCTGATTTCAGCCAGGCTCACTCTCATGTACGTGGATTGTTTGGGAACTGGCTGATCTAGGCTGGGTGGGAAAATAGGTTTGACACCCTAATGTTTTTATTTTCCCATCTTTAAAACCATGCCATAATACCCAGAGGCCAATTGTTTCACAGGGGAGAAATTTCTTAGAACAACAAAATTTTTGATGAGGTGCATGTTCCTTGAAAGTTATTCAGCATGTACTGTTTCCAACCAAGAGCACTAAAGCAATGCTTTCCCAGACAACATGTAAACTGGATTTAAGAACACGTTAGAATGCACTGATCTGACCTGCTTGGGCTTAATGACTCGTACATCATTCATTACTTGTGGCTTGATCAACTTTGCCAAGTTGACTTTTTAACAATGCACATTTTCACAAACAAATGTTTAATTTTGAGATCACTTCTTTATTCTGGTCTCTCTATAAAACCATTTAAGGTTCTATCATGCTTTTCTGAAGGAAAATAGAGGCCAGACTGCTTATGTTCAAATTCCAGGTTGACATCTTACTTGCTTTTGTGACCTTGGGTGAGTCTTATATCTTTCCACATGGTGGGATTGTCTTCCTGTCCCTTGAAGTTGGGTGTAGCTATGTGACTTACTTTGATCAATGAAATTTGAGCAGAAGTGAAGGGTGTTGCTTCCCTGTGGAAGCTTTGAGAGTCAAGCTGCAATTTTCCATTCCTTCTTTCCCTTTCCATAATAACTGGCAACCTCCAGAAGGGGATCCTCCATCCGTCTGAGTTCTAGAGTGAGAACCCAGATGTGTAGCCAGAAGCCTCCATTGACCTCTGATGAACAGGCAGCATGAGCAAGAAATAAGCCAATGGTTATTTAAGCCCTTGAGAGGTGGGAGGTGTTTGTTATTGCAGCATAGACTGGCCCATACACACTCTGGCCCATACAGATGACTCTTACGAAGACTTACTGAAATCACATACAGAAGGAGTGTAACACAGCACTTGGTACATAGTAAGTGCTCTGTAAATATTAGTTGCCATTGTTGGTATTCCCCATGAAAATGTTTTGAAAATCTCAAGAACATTTTTCCCCTCTGCCTGGCAAAGAATAATTACTCCCTAATTCATCATTTGTTTTTCACTGCCCTTTGGTTCTCCCTGAGAGTGCAAAGATCATCCGTGTAGAGAATGAAACCTGTACTTTGATGAAGTTTCTCCTCCACTTGAGACGGTTCTCCTCTTTCTGTCAATTCTGTGGGTGCTTAGCTTTGCTGAACCCCCACTTCCTTGCGGAAGTCGGCTCTCCCAGCCTGGCTGCTCAAATGATGCCTTGCTATCGATCAGTTGTGCCTCGTCTCACGGCAGCCACTGGTTGAAGCCACAGGGGAGCGGCCCTACCTTCTTTGGCTCGGAGGACTTCTGGGATCACTGGAGGGCTAAGGAAGTAAGAATGCCGACCAGGCACGGTTACAGGGCTCCTTGTCTACAATCAGGACAGACTCAGTGGTGTCTAGCTTCTGCAGCCAGGCCAGGTCCCTTATGGCTTCGTCCCGTGAGGCTTGTCAAATGGTAGTTCTGACCCTGCCTTTAGGGATACTAGGAGGGCTCAGGGATGCAGAGCAGCACTGACCAAGGCAACTCTCTGCGACGGTGGAAACGTTCTATATCTATGCTGTCCAAGACGACAGCCACAGGTGACTACCAAGCACTTGAGATGTCGTCAGCATGACCAAGGAACTGAACTTTTAGTTTCACTTAATTCTAGTTCATTTAGATTTACATGTAAATAGTCACACACACCTAGTGGCTACCTTATTGGACCTAGTGAACACATAAAGCCTAGTGCACTGCAGACACTCAATAGCCAGGCACTTCCATACTTCTTTAATTCTGCTTCTGCAAGACCTGTGCATAACTGGATTCTTCTGCTTCGGGTCCTTCGCTCTCACAGGCCTTGCCAGAGGCTAAATGTTTTCAGAAGAGGAAAATGTCTGACCAGACGCTAGGCCAGGCCAATGGTGATGCTCTGTGTCATCACACACTCCATTTATCCAAAGAGTGACAAGTGCAGAAAGGTCCTGGCTGATCGAATCCCTGCGGGCCTGTTCAGAGGCTGGAAACTTCCCAATCTGCACAATGCTGCCTGCTCTCCTGAGAAGCAGGAAGAGAGGACCTTTGGCTCCAGCATGGAGCATGGAGATTGAACAGGCTGGGAAGTGTTTCGAGAGCCAGGCGGTTTTCACTTTGTCTGGGAGCTGACTCTTTTATCTTGCTAAAGATCCTCTTATAAAAGCTCCTGAATGAGCCCTGTCCCCAAATCTCCAGGCTTCGGATTCTGTCTGCTTAAAAGCATCCGTGAGAGAAGGGGATGGTAGGAAATCAGGAGTAGAGGGTACACAGCACCTACTTTTGAACAATCAAGACAAGGTCTGAGGCCTTTTCTAGAGCTTGTGTTCCACGAGTCTAGGACTGTGTGTTTTACAGAGTGATCCACCTGATGAGCAGTGGTTTTCAGCACGTGGCTATGAGAAGAGTGACCGTGCTCAGTTTTCACAAAGGAGACACAGAAGTAACTGTGAAGTGCTACTGTGTATCAGACACATTCCTGGAAACATTATACCCCTTCTCAGAGTAAATGCTAAAGTCCTTTTCCAAACAGCCTTCAAGTCCCCACCAACAGGGCTCCTGTTGGCCTTTGGCCTGCTTTGTCTTCTACTTCTCTCTCCTTCACTCTGCTCACTCCAGCCATGGTGGCTATTGTATATTTCTGGAACATGCCACTCAAACTCCTGCCTCAGGACCTTTGCTCATGCTCTTCCTTCTGATATCACATGATTGACTCTTCATATCATTAGTCTTTGCTCAAATGTCAGCCTCCCAGTCAAACCTTCCTTGACCTCCCCTCCCAATTTTAAATTGGATATGCCCCTCACCTCTGTCTTCTTATCTCTCTCGCCTGCTTGCATTTAACCATGTGAAATCTCACTTTTTAATATACCATGGGGTTTTTTTGGTTGTTTGTCTGTTCTCCCCCACCAGAAAACAGGCTCCGTGAATGCCAGGAGTTCTATCTGCTTTGTTCTGTTCTGTGTGGTCAGCACTTAGGACAGTGTTGAACACATAGCAAGAGCTCAAGAAATGTCTCTTGAATGAATGAATTCTCTCTTATTTCCCAGTCAGCTTTACAAAGGAGGCAACTAGAGCTTAGAGACGTTAGTTGCCTGGAGTTTTGCAGCTAATAAGTAGGAGGGCTGCATTCATTAATTCATCCAACAAATACGTACACTACGTGCTAGGAGCTGAGTTACAGGAAGGTACAACACAGATGAGATCCCTGTCTGTATGCAAATAACATTCTAGTGACTCCATTGATTCTCAGGAGTCAGATTCAAGTCTGTCTCATCCTAAGGTCCGTATTTTCCATGGCACGACACTGCCTTCCATGTTTAGACAAACATTGCATCCCAGAAAACTAGTTCTGCCCTTCTCCTTGACAACAGGAGGATACTCTGATTTCACAAATTCTAAGAGAAAGGAGGCATATTTCCATGAGGTTTAGTTCATCAGTGTGTTTGCAAAAATTTGTTTTTCTTTATTTTTCCTGCCATGGCCTCAGGGATGCTGACACACAAGACTTGAGAGTTTAATGTGGACGGAAGCGATGTTGGAGAAACTGTAGCATGGCTCTTCACTGACATTTGGAAAAGGGGTTGATCAGAAAGCAGCCCAAAGTCTAAGGCCAGAGGGCAAACAGATGATCTCAGCCACTGAAAATGCATCCGCCCTCCATGAAGGGTTCAAGGTTTGGCACGCTGTGGCATCCTGGCTAATCTCAAATCATGAAAACTTTGGAAAAGAGCAGATTGTTGTGACCTGAACCTCAGCTAGAGCAAAGCAATAACTTGAGAGGGAAGTGAAATTCAGCAAACTCCCGGCCTCCAAATACTCTAAGATGGCCTCCCCCATGGGTGGCCTCTCCCGACCTTCTGTGGCTGTTCTCTTACTGGCACTCACAAGAAGTGGCATGAGGGTGACTCAACCGAGAGCCTGAGATAAAGTGCCGACGAGAGGAGCTTGACTCACACAACTAGTTACTGGCCAATCCGAGGAGGCATGGGGTGTCTCTCTCCCCTAAAAGTTCCCTTCCCCAGGGGGTTAACTGGCAAAAGAACACCGGAAAGTTCATATGGGGGGAAAGGAGTGTGGCATTGAGACTTTTCTCAGGGCTGGGAACAGGTAGAGAAGCAACATTGCAAGATGGTTGGGTTTTAAGTCCTTCCTCTTTGGGCTGAGACTGGAGGTTATTTGCTGTTAGCCACAGGGCAAGGAGGGATTGGCAACAAGCTGGTATCATAAACCAAAATCCCTTAAGACGCCCCCAAATCTGAAGCCCTCGGCGTGCGGGGTGGTCCTTTGGCTGTATTTCTGGACACACAGAGATCCTGAGCGGCTCTCGGCCTGCCCACAGCTCAGCTTGCTCAAAGGCAGCCAGACTGTTCTCATGCCTCTTGCAAGAGCACGTGTCTGTCTTTCATGGAGACACAAGCATTGAGAAAGAGCAAACCTGATAGGGGACCAGTGCCTTGTCAGAGAACAGAAAGGCAGGGCCACCTGTGCAGGATCTTGGGGTACAGACGGGTCAGCTTCCATTCCTTCCACTTGGTAATCTTATGTTCAATCCATCAGTGAGTTCAAGTTTTGGGCTTCATTTTTTTTCTTTTTTCCGGAGCATATATCAGGTTCACTACTTTTCCCCATCTCGGTTGTTACCCCCCACCTTCTTGCCTGGGTGACTGAATTAAACTCCACAATCCATCTCCTCCATTGCACCCTTGTCCCTGCCCTCCCTCTGCTAGTTCAGTCTCTATGTAGTGGCCGTAGTTATCTTTCTGCAGCATATGTGCTGAGCCGCACCTTCCTGACCTCCCTTCAGTGGCTTCTCATCCATTCTGGGTATCCATTGCTATGTAACAATGTACCTCAAAACTTGGTGGCTTAAAACAAGCACCATTTTATGGCAGTTCTCAATTTGTGGGTCAGGAGTTTAGGCAGGGTTCAGCCAGGAGGTTGTTCTGCTACACACAGCATTGACTGAGGTCACGTAGGAGTACTCAGCTGACGGACGGCCTGGTTTGGAGGGTGGAAGATGGCTTCACTCACACTTTTTGGTGTTTTGATGGGGGGTGCCTGGAGGGATGGGCTCAGATGGAATTGTTGACTGGAATGCCTGCCTACATGTCACCTCTCCAGCATGGCAGTCTCAGGGTAGTCAGACTTCCTACACAGAAGGAGTGTTTCAAAATAAGAAGTGGAAGGTGACCCTCCCTTCAGGTCAGGTTGGAAGCTGGCATAGTATCACCTCCACCATGTTGCATTGGTCAAAGGAGTTGCAGAACCTCCCAAATTCAAGGGGAGGGGACACAGATGCTACTTCTTGATGGGAAGAGTGTCCAGAGACATGTGCTCATTTTCAATTTGTCATACTATCATGCCCAGAAGACATCCACTTTCTTGGCTGACCAAGGACTTATGATCCAGCCCCTGACTGCCTTGTGTGACTTTTCTCCTCCCACATCACCCTCTAGTCACACGGACGCCTTCCTATTCCACAAGCACGCCAGGCTCTTCCCTCTCAGCTCAGAGACTTCACACATGCTGTTCCCTCTGTCTGAAATGCCCTTCCCTAAACCCTTCCCATGGCTGGTTCCTCCTCATCATTCATGTCTCAGCTCCTGTCTCTTCCTTGTGCTGCTTACCCTCAGCATCAGATTCCCCAGAAAAATCCCTGTGCTTGGCTCACCACCATTCAGACTAGAATGTTCTAGAAAGTCAACAGCCTCCCTTTAGAGATTGAAAGAACCCAGTGTGCAGCTCTGGGGAGGCAGAGTACCTCCTGTTCTTAGACAGCAATGAGTTTAAACTTTGCTATTGGGAGGTTATTCACTCTCCCAAGATTTGCTTTTTCTCACCTGTTATATGTGGATAAGTAATATTCACCTTAAAGTGTGGCCATAAAAAAGAAAATGAGTTTGTATACATGTAAGCCATGTGGAGTCACTGGACATGGTAAAGTGTCAATAAATACTGGTTAAAAGAGAACTTCCCCCCCTCCCAAGTGCAAGACCAGTTTCAGGCTATAATTTCCTTGTTACTAGACATTCTGGTCTGGCCTCTGGGTTCCAGATGGTTTTTTGTTTAATTTGAGAGCAGTAATGCCAGCCAGCCCAGGTCACAGAATTAGCAACATGCCATTCCTTGTGAGGAAGGTGATGATGGGGCAACTTGCTCAGAGCAAACAAGCTTAAGAACTGTAGGCGCAAACACATAACAGGCAAGAAAGATTTTTTAATAATAGATGTTAAAAAATGAATCCAAACAAGAGAAATATACCCACAGAATAGGGATAAATGTAATGTCTATCATGGGCTGTGATATATGTCTGCTCTGAGACCAGCTCAACAAAAGGCCAAATTTTCTTAAAAGCATGTTAAAATATTAATAGATATCTGAAACAGTTTTCTTGCAACTGCTTCCAGTCTTTGGAAAGATTACATCAGACTGGAAAAAACTAGGAGAGACGCTGTAATGTCTTAGCTGTGGTGACCTACTGGGGCACCTTAGCATCCACTTCGCCAGGGCAGGCTGTGGTCTGGCGGGCAAGCCCTCGGCAGGCTGCATCTGTGTGAATCAGAATTATTGAGAAATTTCACATTTGACCTCAGGGGCTGTGATTCACTCTCTCCAGCAGGTTCTGAGGCCCCTTACGTGGCCTACAAAGGCCTATTTGGTTCAGCTCCAACCTCTTCTACTGGCTTCCTCTCAGCCCCAGACTCTCAGGCTCGCCTACTTCCCTCCTACTGCAGGACCTACTGGCTCTTGCCTCTTTCCAGAACATTCTTTTCTCCCCTCTTAACTTGCTTAGTTATCTCCTACTCATCTAGAGAGCTGCAGAGACCTAGCATCCCGACATTTCCTACAAGATGGATGTGGGAGCTGGACAGCCTCCACGTTGCTGTTTTCACGTTAGCTGTTCCACAAGGATAGGGAGGGGCGGTTATAGGGTGTCGCTAGCCCCTCTTATACACTCTGCAAGGGCAGGGCTAGCATCTCTTTTCCCTCAGCATTGCATTAACAGCATCTGCTAGAGCAGGGAACTGCTGTGGTTTGAATGCTTGTCCCCTCCAAAACTCATGTTGGCACTTAATCCCCAACGCGGCAGTATTGGGAGGTGGGGCCTTTAAGAGGTGATGGGGTCAGGAGGGCAGATTAATCCACTCATGGATTATGGATTAAGGGGTTATCGTGGGAGTGTGACTGGTAGCTGTGTAAGAAGAGGAAGAGGGGCTTGAAAAACACGCTCAGTCCCTCACCATGTGACGCCCTGGGCTGCCTCGGGACTCTGCGAGAGTCCCCACCCGCAAGAAGGCCCTCACCAGGTGCAGCCCCTTGACCCTGGACTTCTCAGTTTTCATAACTGTAAGAAAGGAATTCCTTCTCAAAATAAATTACCCAGTGTCAGGTATTCTGTTATAAGCAACAGAAAATGGTCTAAGATAGGAACCAATTAATAACTGAACAAATTAATAAATCCAAGAAAATTGCCTAACATAGCAAGAGAATTAGGTTAATCCTCATGATTCTGAGAGTTGTGTGTGGGGGTGGGGGGGAGTTGTTTTATTAACCTTATTGGTTTGACCCAACAACCAACTCTTCAGTCTCCTCCTGTGCCTTGTCAGTGAAAACACATCAAAGAAAGGAAAACCTACAACATGTAGAAGGCACACCGGGATCTTTGACCTAAAGGTGATGGACGTGCTCCCCTCTGTTCCGTTGAAATTCCTTTGTCCATCAATTGTCCTCATGCTCCCCCCAAGAACTACTGGAATTCATGGTGCCATTTTCCTCCCAGTGGCCCAGGCTCGGAATCTCAGTGTTGTCCCTGGCTCTTCCCTCTTCTTCACCATCCGCCACCAACTGATCTGTGAGCTCTGTTGGATTTTCCTCCCAACCTGTTCACTGCTTGCCCTTTCCTCTCCAGAACTCACCTCTGCTTCTGTCCCCTCCCCTACATCTCTCTCCTGAATTGCTGTAGTTGCTGCAACAGCCTTCTTTCTCGGTCTTACTTACTTCTTGCAAGAACCCCTTCTGTTATATCCTTTTCCAGTGACACCTGGTAATATTTCTAAATTACAAAGCATCCATTCAGCAAGCATTTATTGATGATGCTATTACAGGACAGCCACTGTGAAGTCCTTGGGGATATAAGGCCATGTGTGACCTCCCAGGGGAGACAGGTGTGTGACCAATGACAGAATTCCAGAGGGAGGGGGAGTGATGGCTGCCACAGAGGAATGGGCAAGCAGGGCGACACGGGGATTTGGAGGAAGTCATTTATCTTCTCCCTCCCTTCCTCCCTGCTCTCCTCTCTGACTTGGTCTTTTGCTCTGTCTCATTCATTCATTTACTCATTCATTCATTCAGAAAACTCTGTCTGGTAACGGACCAGATAGATAAGATATGTTAGACAGTGGGGCTGGGGCACGAAAATGAACTTGAAATGGAATCACCCTTTAAAGGGCAGACTTCTTAGTGTGCATGTGTTCACACGTGTGTGTATGCTCACCTTAGTTCCTCAATGGCCAGGAACTTGCATTAACTTCTAACCCTCAGGTTATAGCATAGGCCTGAGACAGCATAAGTGATCATGTATGAAATGGAGGAATGAATGACTACACAAGGCAAAGGAATCACTGATAGTATGAAAAGTGGATGAGTATTTTATGAAGAATCCATCTTTGCCAGCAGGAGAGTACGGACGCCTCGAGTTGAGTAGAAAATTCCCTGTGACCCAGAGGCAGGGATCTCTAGAGTTCTGCCTACATAAGAGGGTTCAAGGCATTGATTCTTCCCAGCTGATAAGAGAGAATCCCTCCTCCCTTACTAAAGTTCATGTTCTTGAGCACCATCATACACATCCCACATGCCCAGGCAGTTTGTACGGAGGCCTCACTGCTCTCCATAAGAAAGAGAAACTGGGCTCACGGATTCCACGTTTGACGTTTTCTCTCCAGATGGGATGATGATGATGATGATGATTACGGTTATGATGATGATGACAGCTGCCACTTACTGCACATCTACCATGTGCCAGGCACTGCCCTAGACACCTGACTCTGACAACCTAGCCACCAAGGAACTACTGGAACCACATCACAAAGGGGGACACTGAAGTTCAGAGGCTGTAAAAAAAACTTGCTGTAGTTTACACCGAATGAAAGAGTCACCTCTTTTTTCTGCCCTGTGACATTTTGGAAAATTCCAGTTTACTTCGCATGGTTTCCAACCACTGAGCCTAGAATGCGCTGGGAAGCACAAAATCATGGTGGAGAGATAAAGGACATGGCGAGAGATATGGAAACACGGACAGAATCAGAACATATCAAACAGCACGCCAGAGGTGTGGGCGAGGAGAAATGTGGTTAACAACAAATCCTTCGCAATGGAAAACAAGTCAACCCTCTAGTTCAGTTTCTGTATCCTGAGAAACCTGTCAGCAGACTTCTTTCAAAATATTGCTGTCGTCTGGGAGAACAGGGAAGCAACCATTACTCTAAGTATTGTTGGAGAGAAAAAAAAAACCCAAAAACCCAGAAAAAGATAACTGTTACTCATTCACATGCATTATGATTTTAGTTTTAGTTTAGCTAAGTTCTGTTGGTTTTGTTTTTTCTAGGTTTACGGATTTTCTTTAATTTTATTCTAATTTTTCTTCATATTATTACACAAAATCAGGTAGCGTCTATCTTGATCTAGATTTCTTGAATCTTCTCTGCTTTTGCCTTGGACAAATGGAGTTTTAAATATTATTTTTAAGGCTTATACATTTTTTTCTTGCAAAAATAATTACCCTATGACCCAGGAATTCAACCCCTAGCTATGCCCCCCCAAAAAAATGCTCACTAGTGCATCAAAACCCATGTATGAGAACATTTGTAGCAGCACTGCAAGTGGAATAGCCCCGAAATGGAAAAGTCCATCAAGCACACAATGCTATCATCACGAAATGGAATACTACATGGCAATGACAATGAATGTATGATAACTAAATACAGCTATGTGAATGAATTTCAAAAACACAGTATTAAGAGAAAGAAAGACGCCAATAGGAAAAAAGTACTTAATTTTTGAATCCATTATTATAAAATTCAAAATTAAGCTTGGCAAAACCAAGCTGTTCATTTCTTGATCTGGAGCAAGTAAGGTGCATTCACACTATTAAAATTTATTAAATTGTTCACTTATAAGTTGAGTGTTTTTCTGTGTGTATGACACACTTCAATAACAATTTTAATGAAAAATAATCACACATTATTAAAAATAAAGATAGTGGTGAGTACAATGAAGGAATAAGCATTTGTCCATAATCTGACCATTTAGAGATGATCATTTTATATCTTCTGAGAATTTTTATGTTTATTTTTAATGCATTTATCTTGTAATCACATTATTATATTATAATATTATAATCATACTATTATTACTGCATAATAGTAAATCAAGTGAGTATACACTAATAATTTATCTCTTATTGTTGGGCATTTAGATTATTGCTATTGGCATTATAAATACCGTCACAATGAACAGCTTTTTCTTACAAGCAATTTCCTGAATTAATATTATACCTTCAGCTTAGAGTCTCAGAAATGGAATTATTAGGTCAACTGGTAGACATTTTCAGATGCTATTTATAAAAAGTCAATACTTGTTTCAATTTGGATTAGAGTAAAAATAAAGTGGGACCTTCTGTCAAGATGATTACTCTGGTTCTGTCCTGTAGAATAAAATTTTCTCTTTGCCAGGAAGCATAAAATTTTTAAAAAATCAGATTCAGCTTGCAACAAAGTCAAACTTTGGAAACGATTTTAAGATAATTTGGGTAAGATCTTCTCTGGATCACAGATACTGGCACGAGAATGTTTTGCTACCTCAGTGAAGGTAAACCGCTCTCACCTTGCCTTTTAACTCCAGTGGATTGGTTGTATCTGCCTGGAGAACTGTGTTGAGAAGAACTCTGAGCATCCTGATCCATTAGTAATGCCTGCCATGATGCTGAAATAGGAGCACTAACATGTTTGCTGTATGTGTGCCAGCCCTCTTCTATAGTATTAATATTAATATAATGACAATCTACTTTGCTGATGCTGTGTTCTGTCATTGCATATATGTACAAGTTGCCAATGTAGAACTGCCCGGCAAAAGTATTTCTAAGATCTGGGCAGGGACAGAAGATGTAGGAGCAGAAGTAGCATGTTTCTTTGTCTGGTGTAAATGCAAACACACACACACACATCCTCAGCAAGAATTGCTTTTAAATATAAGCAGACTAGCTCAAGTCAGGTAATCCTATACAAAATTATGTTATGTTATCTCTGACTTTTCAGCTAAACTTTATCACATTTTAGCATCTCTCTTTTTTTTTAAAGATGGGGGGAGTGAGGTTCAATTTCCTTTTTTTTTTTTTATTTTGAGACAGTGTCTTGCTCTGGTGCCCTGGGTAGAGTGCAGTGGCACAGTGGCATCATCATAGCTCACTGCAACCTCAAACTCCTGGGCTCAAGTGATCCTCCTGCCTCAGCCTCCCAAGTAGGTGGGACTACAAGCACACACCATGATGCCTGGCTAATTTTCCTATTTTTGGTAGAAATGGGGTCTCACTCTTGCTCAGTCTGGTCTTGAACTCCTGAGCTCAAGCAATCCTCCTGCCTCTGCCTCCCAGAGTGTTAGGATTGCAGGTGTGAGCCACCACACCTGGCCAGCATGTCTTTACTAAGCAATTGTTTATCTTGGACTTAAGGAACAGATCACTTTGAATAAGTGAAACTAGCTAATCCTAGGAGTTTGTGTCTTCCTGCTTCACTTTTTGGGAAGAGAGAGGGAGATGCAGGGAGGGGCACTCTTCCTGGGTTTAAAGGCATATCATGGGCACAGCTATAGCTAAAGACCAGCTGCTCCAAGCTGTAAAGCTCTGGGCTTGGGGAGGCTTTTGTCCTATCAGCTGGGAGGTGCCTCACTGAGGACCCAGTGAATGACAAGAAGCAGTTTGTCTGAGCTACGAGCCCCCTTTGGGACACAGTTTGAATCCACAATGGAGCAGTTCACAAAACCTCTAAGGTTGTGGGAAAAACCAAAAGAAAAATAAGACACAGTTCTGCTTCCAGACCTAGGGGACATGCACACTCCTTTCTCAGGCGATCAAGAGGTTTGACATTAAACCCCTAAATGTGTATACTACTTTCTAAGCTTATGTCTCTTTGGCCCAATTACACTTTATTTTCTCTCTACTTAATTATTGTGATTAGTCATGGCTGACATATTTCAAAAACCCCAGTTCCATATTGGCTAAATACAATTTGGGTTTTTCTAGTAGACCTCAGTTTGGAATTCTAAGTGATGTATATTAATTATAACAGCTACTTATTTACTGCTAATCCTCAGTTTCCTTGTGTGTAAGGCAAAGTAATACTAGCTGTGAGTGTCGGGGGGGTGATAATTATAACAGTAATAATGTTAACAATGGTGGTAGCACGTACAGAATGCTTCTTAGGTACCAGGAATCATGCTAAAACATTATCTCATTTAATTCTTCCAATACAATATAAGAGAGGTATTATTATCTTTATTTTACAGAGGAATAAATGGAAACTCAGAAAGATTAAGTAGTCTTCACATGGCTACCTGCCTAGTTAGACTGTTTCACTTCCTTGCATTAACTGCTATGATGTATTCTTCCCATTGTCATGTTTCGTGATGCATGCATCCTTAGTAGAGTGCCTAGAACAGAATACTCAATAAATGGCCTCAGGCAATGATTATTATTACCACTTCTACAGAATTTACTCCCCATAAGTAGCCATCAGTCCCACTGTACGGATGTGGAAACTGAGACCAAAGCCCCAACGCTCATATATGGCAGAACAGCACATTAATTCCAGCAGCTCTTGTAGTATTCTGATTCTTTGATTGTCTGTGGCAGACCTCCTTGGGGCACACCTGAAGCTGCCTGCCAAGTCTGGGGTGGCTGGGGGTAGCCTCAAGACTGGAAATTGTTCTGTTTTTTTCTTTTAGTTGGAATATGATGGGAAGTATCTGTGAATGGAATCTCTCCCCAGAAACCTCCTGTACCTGGGATCAGAGATGCACCCCCGAAATCCTTCAGCCTTGAGGGCTGGCAGGGCCACCTCTGCTTTGGCCTCCTTGAACAGAATGGAGGGCACATGTGCACGCTAACCTTTGCATTCCTTAGCCAGCAGCTGCAGCGAGAGATCAATGATAAGTAGAAATTGTGTACATTCGACTGCGTGTGCCTGCTCTCCCTACCAATCACGTGACTTCCTATTAACGGTATCTCTCATCTTACCAAACCGATATTTCCTGTAAAGGGTTTAGACTAATTGTGGTTTTAACAAGGGTCACATTATGCATTTCTGTGAGAGTGAACAACCATAGGTCAGACAGTCAGACGGTCGGTCTGGAAAACAGATCCATACTCCGAATCTTTAAGGCTGATGTGAAGCCCAGATAAGTGTGTTTGTGATGTGGAAGTTACCCTAGGAAAATATCAGGGAGAAAATCGAACTCTAGAGAGAAGGAACTGCTGGGCTGAAGAGGGTTCCTAAAAGACAGCACTGGGGTTCTCTCTGGCGTTTATTTGGGGAAAGCACCCTATGAAAATTAGAGACCCTAGACACTGACAGATGAGGTTCCCATCATTCCTGGCCCTCGGAGAGTCAGGCAGGTTTTTGGTGGCTGTCACTCTGTCTGGGCCCACCCTCCACTTTGGTAGCTAGAGCATGCGTGACGTGGCTGCTAAGGGCAATCTCCTCTGGGAGAGGGTCCCTCTTGGCTCCGTTCTTTCTCGACAGCTTGGGAGCCTGCCATCATTTTGCCTTGACCATGGCAGAGGCTGCCTTGGAGAACACGTTGGCCCTGATTGGCTTGTTACTCCACGGAGTAGACGTGCTGTGATTGAACTCAGAGCTCTCAAACTCAACCTGCGCCTTGAAAAACAAAATGAAGACGAGAGAAAGGTTTGAACTTCCTCGCTTCACCCACATCTGGCTCACCAGCCCCCTTTTCCTGTTAAGACGTCAAATGTGATATGACAGGGTACCATTTATCACTGCGACATCCTCTGCCACTTCCCTTCCCTTCACCCTGTCTCTTCCACTTACTTTAGGTCAAACTAAGACATTTCTCACAGGGGAGCTTTCAACTTGGGTGACACTTTCCTGATTCCGAATCTTGTTCCAAAATGCCACAAGCAAAGTCGCTGGCCTAGAATACCAACATGTCAGAGGGTTTTCATTTTTGAGACACAACTCAATCATTTTTCTTCTAGCTTATCTAGAAATTTCATCGGGTAAATTAGCATCCTTCTAGGGATATTCAAAACAATCACCATAAACATGAAAATTCTCTTCCCTCTCCTCCTTTGACTGATTTAATGGAGAATGTGTATGCACAGATTTTATATCAGATCTGTCCAGTAGAACTTTCTGCAAGGATAGAAATATTCCATATCTGGGCTGTCCAATAGGGCAACCACTAGCCAAAAATGGCTAGAAATGATTTTTAAACTGTGCTAATTTTAATTAAGTTAAATTTAAGATTAAACTTAGCCATACTCTATACAAATAATGTACAGTAGAGACTGACTGGTAGACATGACCAGACCCCAGCCTCTCCCCTCCCCTCCGCTTCCCGGGAGGATTCTATTTCACATTCTTTGCTCAGTGCAAAGTTGCAGAATGGAAGAAAGCAAAACAAAGTTACACATAAAAGGAAATAGAGCTCCTACAGAAGAGCATGACAGAGCAGAAGGACCGAGGGGCGGCTGACATGACAAGAGAGCTTTGGGAAAACAAAGTGGATAAAGAGGTCTTTTAGGGAGTTTGCTGTTTGGTATGCGAAATAATTCTCCCCTGGTTCCCTCTTCAAATAACTTCAGTAAAGATTTAAATTACTGCTCAGGAGTAGGAGTATTGAGACTGGATGTATGTTTCTCTTGCATTGGACACTGGCCTCAAAGCACAGGTAAGCAGACCTCACTGAATTCATGACCTTTGTACTTGCTAATGAGGGCCATCCAACTCTTCAGACCTGTCTGGGTCACAACTGTCCAGGGGCAGAAGAAATATCTGAAGAACACACTGGAGTCATATTTGAACGATGTGGTCTGGCTGTGGGTTGCTGGGAACACACCTGAGAGACAAGATCAGCAAAGGTCTGCAGAGAACAGCCATAGCCATAGGCCAAAGGAAGGTTTTGTATGTACTTCCCTCGGGAGAGTCCTAGACACAGGTGGGGTTTTTTCAATACCCCCATCCAAAGGCATTTATTCTTATAAACATACTGAGATGAAATAATGATCATGTCACCTGTGCATAAAAAGGGTAATAAGATATTAACATACGGCTCAACTCCCTTTGAGGGAAACAGCTAACTTGCCAATATGTATGAATCAATTTAACTTACAAAGGGAGCAGAGTTGCTCATTGGATTACACCGAGAATAGTGATTAACAGACTGCCAATTCTAATATGAATTTTATCTCTGCCCAAGTGAAGGTTTAAAATTCATTTCATTTTTATGCATAAAATTATGCTTTTTAAAAAAATTTTAAGCTCTATATGTTCTCTATATAAGAAAATAATGAGGAAAGTGAAATGATAAACCCCAAACCTTCCCTTGTAGCCTACACAAGCATGTGTCTACTTATGGCTTTAAATAATAAGATTACACTTTATATACTTGGTTCTTAACTTGATTTTTCAACATTCATTAATTTATTAATATTTAATAGCTGTGTCCTGAACACCTACTAGGTACCTGGCACTTTATCAGGGTCTGAAGGATGGAGTCCATGAGCCTGTCTTCAGAGCTTAGAGTTTAGGGGGAAAGGAGAGAAAATAATCAAGTAGGTAAATAAATATATAATTATATACACATACATAATTTATATTGTATAAAATATATAATCACAAATTGTGATGCATGATGATGGAAAGGCGTAGAAATGGGACACAACACGGTGAGGAGAACATACAGACAGGGGGCCACGGATGCCTCTGAGAAGGTGACAGAAGGTGAGACCCAAAGGACAAGCCACAGACATCCTCAGAGCCAAAAGAGGGCAGAGTTCCAACAGGAGAGATTATTATGCTATTATAAATAAAAACCCAAGTTGGTTGAGGTTATGAACCTCATTGTACAGAAGAGGAAACTGAGGCTCAGAGAGCCCTAGGAACTTTCTCAAAGTCATGCATTAAGTGCTGTTAAGAGCTAAGCTGGCTTTAGAGTTGGATATATGTTCAGTCATTGAGTTGCTCAACAGTTTAACTCTATCCCAAGGCTTCCAATGTTGATTTTCCCAGAATGAATCGTCTGCTGAAAGAAAGTTACCCCTGTTGTTTTTGGTTTTGTTATTATTAATATCTCCCGTTATTAAAGTCTGAAAATTCTCTCCTAACCATTCCAGAGGCCTGCAGCACACAGACACAGCAGAACTGTCTCTCCTCCAGGACCCACTGAACAATGGAGCCCTCCCTTGTACCAAGCATTTGCATTCGATAGTTCATCTCATATTTCTGCCCTTTTAACCCTTCCCATAAACATGTCTAAGAGATAAAAAATCATTTTAATGCACAAAGGGCTAAGGGAGGCTCTGTTTTTGATATCTATTTATATCCTTACTAGCTAGATGGAAATCCATCCTTAAAATCCCAACATCCACTACTAAAGGAGAAAAACAAAAGCCACCAGGTCAAAGCATTAGTCCCAATGGGAAGTTATTAGCATCATCTTGATATTACTCTAAGTCTGGTCCATCACTATACGTGAATAGTCAATGCATGTTGGGTAAGGCAATGGTGACCAGTGAATTCTACTCTGAAGCGGTGTGTGTGTATGTGTGTGCACACAATCTTTATTACAATGATGTAATAATGGGTACTTATTGATCATCTATATATGCCTAGACTTTTGAAAAGGGCAGTATGTTTAAATAGGATAAAGAGAATGAACTAAAGTTCTAATGTCTGTATCAAGAATATTTGTGATTCATTCCCAATAATTGCTACTTACAAGCAATTCTGCTAACCTAAATAAAACCAAATATTTAAGAATGATAAAGAATTACAGAAGACTATCTTCATCATGTGAGGTTTGCAATGAAAAGATTTAAGTAATCTCTTATTAATTTAACTCCTTGAGGGCTGAAGTTTTATTCAGTGACTCCCCAAGCAGTTAGCAGAGTGCATAGTAGGTTGTAAATAAGTAATAAATAGTAATAATTTCTTTATGAATGGGCAAAAGCACAGTGAGCTTGTAACTGTGGTGAGATTGTTGTCTCAACATTTCCACTGAGTTTTGTTAAGAATTCATTTCAGACTTAGTGCTAAATTACAGCGTCCACTCTCCTGGTTTCCATTACTTCACCTTTCTCAATGCTTAAGTGGTATAGAAGATCTATGAAGAATTAAAATAAATAAATGCATAATTATATTTATATATAGTGCATTAAAACTTGGCTGCATAAATTTGCCCAGGTTGTATGTGTTGGTCTGGTCTGTGGATAAATAGCATGAATTTTATAGCCTTTGCAGAAAGTTGATATTTCTTGGCTGTTAAGATCTCTACATTATGATAAAGCTAAATCATGTAGATATTTAAAAGCCAAATTTCTGCTCTTAGATGGATTTCTTACCATGGAACATCATCCTGGAACAGAGGATTCTCAGAGCAAATGCACCTGCCACCATGTGCAGCCCACACGGTACTTTTTTTCAACATGTAGAGGCCATTTTGCTATTTTATTTTTATTTTTTCTTGGATGTGTATTAAGTGTATTAAAAACAAACAAACAAACAAACAAACAAACAACTATGGGCAGTCTCCTTATCAGAGCAGAGCTCTCTATCACATAAAAACTCTGTTTGTTTTTCCTTATCTCTTGCCAAGAAACAGTAGCCAATAAAATGGCATAAAAAATTAGTGATTTCAAAAAATGACTGAAATTTTCTAATCTCTTCAGGACACAGAAACATATAGGAAAATTTAGAATATCTCGAGGAAAGGGGATGGGGGATTATAGTGTCTGCATCAGCACAACCACATGAGTGTCTTTTATACACATTCTGATCCATTTCACAGGTGACAAAACCAAGGCCCAGAGAAGTTAAGCAACCCATTTAGCTGTACCCAATTAAGTCATCATAAAGTCAAAACTCAGTTAGCGTGACTTGCAGTTCATGCTTTTTCCAAGGTCCATGCTTAACACTGGTTTTATTACCTTGTCTTACTGTTACTGTCCTACCAGGAGACCCCTTACAACCTGGGTCTCCACAGTGTGGAATATGAGTTCATCTCAGAAACAATAATTTGCCACAGAAAATTGATCCCACCCGAGACTATAAGACTTGTCTGGTTGTGGGGGGACAGGCGGGGGTGGCAAACATTTGAATGGACTTCATCAACCTCTTGCCAAACCCCTATTTTCAAAGCAGCCGACGGTCAGATTCCACTGGACTCCTCAATTCCTGTGGGGATGTGAAACCCTGGAGTCTCTCCCACTGGCTGAAGATTGCTCTTCTTTTGGATTTGCTTCTACCTTGGCTAAAGGAGTAATTTTTTTTTTTCTTTAAGTTTGGGAAAACCAGATGGTCTTTCCCACACTCATCATGTTTGTCAATGAAACTTTAGATCATTTTTCTCACTTTTTCTAGAAAAATCTCCACATGGCTACTTCACAAGGGGTGTGTGTGTGTGTGTGTGTGCAGCTGGACATACGTGTTGGCGATTGTGTGTACAAGTGTATCCCCAAGTATATGTGAGTAGCCCAAGCAATAAACGGCCTTGGTGAATTTGAACAGCTCTCCTTGAAAGTTGGGCTTATTTTGGGATTATTGCTTTTCTCCCTAGTTACCCTGACCTCTCATATTACTGTCTGTGGATTATTTTTTTGCCGAGAGAGAGATACTTAGGCATGGGCTGGAGGAGATAAGTGATATGGTCAAATCACTACTGCCAAAGCTTGAAATTCCTGACCACTTTAATAGCCCCGGCTGACCTCTAAATGAAACGCCACCTTTGGTTATTAACATGTCTCTCTCTACTTTTATGATTTTTCGGAACATAATTTGTCACAGTTTTTATCTGCACAGAGCAAGCTTTAAGCTTTTAAAAATGTGAGTTATCTTTTTACAACTGCTAACAATTACACATCACGGAACTGACTGCTCTGAAAACCCATTATGAAAAACCTGGCGTGGAGCATGCAGTCAGCTCTGGAGTGTGCTTTTGCCACTCTGAATCAGAGATGTCTGAACTCTTGCCACGGAGCTGCCGGTGCTCAGGAACCGGGAACCAGAAACTAAACCTGGAAATGGCTTGTGAGGTCCAGGAGATAAGCGAGGGGTAGAGAAATGAATTGTCCTTGTTCTGTGTGATAATCTAACTGGGCCACAGTGCTGGTCCAGGTTGGAACATGGTGCGGTGGGGTCACTTCTCCTGGAAAAGGGTTTGCTTGCACCGGGTGTCCTACAGCAATCCTGTCTTTCAAAGGCCACTTACTTGCCCCAAAATGCTTACCAGGGGACTTCTGGGCTACTGTCTCTCAGCCCTCAGTCACCGGATTTAATTCGGGACAGAGGTCTTGACAACTGTTCTGGCTTCCAACACATTGCTGTGGTCCACTGTTGCCTCTCTCCCACTCTCTCTTATCTGTGGGCTAATTGGTGGAAAGCATCATGTTCCGTCAGTGTAGCATATAGCCCAGCGCCCAGACTCCAGAGCCAGGCAACGCGGGTTCAAATCCTGGCCCTGAACCTTAGTGCTGAGACTTTGAGCAGATTGCTCACCTCTTTGCACCTCAGTTTGCTGATCTATAAAATGGGATTAATCATGCCATGCCTCTCAGGGATGGTCGGAGAATAAATTAAGCCATGGAAAGCGCTGAATGCTCAATAAGTCAGTTATTTTATGATGTTGGTTGTTTTATTTGTGTTTTTATCCCTCGCTGTGGGCACAGAGCTGAAGGATGAGGCCCAAAAGACAACCAGAGACAAGAGGGGAGCGACAGATGCCCCCCACGGTGCCTGCTTGCCTTTTCTATTACGGTGAGAAGGTTTAATTTCACGGCGGTTGTTAAGATTGTCATAAAGAGTTGGCAGGAAATGGTATGAAAACTAGGGGCAGACTTCTCAAATACGAGATTGGAAGAAACATCTGTGGTTAGACCACGAAAAGAAGTAGAGCAGGGAGTAAAACGGGGGCGCCCTGGCTATGAGCTCAGGCCCCCCCAGGCCAGCGTCCGCCCCCAGGAGGGCGAGCGGGAGACTGAAATGGAAAAGCAGCCGTGTCAGGGTTTCTGTCCTCCTGCCAAAGCGCACGGTCTGCTTCCCGAAGGGGCTGATGGCAAAGCAAATGCACCCCCCATTCCCAGGAATGAGGCAAGGGAGGGAGAGGGAGAGAGAGAGGGAGAGAGAGAGAGAACAGAAGTGAGTAAGCAAGAGAGAGGAGATCAGGTTGAACCACAGTTTTCATATATCATCGTATTTAAGCCGTGGAGTCAGCCAAAACGGTGCCTAGGATTTTTACTGATGAGGTTTCACAGATGAGGTAGGATTAGACTTTGCTAGGAAGAAAGCTAGACTTGGAGAAAGCCTGAAACTCGCCCCAAATCACCAAGTCGCCAAGCCACAGAGGTGGCCCAGCTGGGACCAAGGCCACATCCACTGGCTGTCTCCAAAGCCCACCCTCCTTCAGCAGGTGGGAAACCCAGGATGTCTACGCAGCCTCCCAGGTGCCGAACTCAAGCCATGCTCCCTGGGAAACCACTGCTGCAGGGCCTGTGCCCGCGCGTGGGGTCCTCTGCCTTCCCCACGGCTGAGTAAATGCCGTCACCCCAATAACGGGGGACTCGTTCTGGGCCTTGGCAGCTCCTGCCTCCCTCTTAGAAGAACAATTAAAAGCCTCTCTTCCAGGAAGTTATTTTTTTCCTCTCCTTTCCAGGACCACTGTCTGCCTGGGCCCCAGGGGTAAAACATTCCCTTTGCTCCCGTCTCCCTGGCAGGAAATCTATTCAGAAAGGATGTTGATTATCCTCTTCAGCACTTATTTCCTTTACATTATTTTGATTCCGTTATTTCTCATTATACTCCCAATATGTTTTGGCAGCCTGGGTTTGCAGATGGGAACAAACAAAGGCTTCCACAGTGCTTGGGCCGTACCTACAGACTTGACTCCAAAATGATTTCTTTGGGGCTTGGCTATTCTCTGGCAGGGTTGGACCAGGGGGCCAGAGCTAATTTTCGTGGCTGGCAAATCCCCAGGGCTGGTCGGGGTTCCTGAATGGCAGAATTCACCGGCAAGGGTTGCAGAGATTGGGAGATTGAGCCCCCTCTGCCTCATTTGATTGAGTTAGGACCTTGCCCCTGATTCTGTCTTTAAGGGGAGGAGAATGCAAGAGCACAGGTCTCTGTCATCTGCTATTTTGTTCCCTGAGGGTTCTTCTGCCCAATTAGCCCTCTGTGCTGGGCCTATTTCAAGTGACTGCCTCTCCTAACCCTTCCTTAGGTGAATTGGCCAGCCCAGCCCTGGCATCCGGGCAGCCCTGTCATGCCGGCCCCCTCCTTTCCATCCCAGGGATCAAAAGCAAGGGTTATCCTAGACCCAAGGGTGGTCCCTCCACAGGCAACCTTGTGACCTGAGACCATGGACGCCTGGCCAGCCAGCTTTTCTTTTCTTTTCTTTTCTGGCCATCTGAACTTGGACATTAAGAGCCTGAGCCAGCAATTGGCAGGATCTAAAGGGAGAAGGGGTGTTTATAGAGGGGCTGAAGGATGCTGAGCCTGGTGAACCTCCGAGGATGTAAAGCAATAAGCAATCCAAGGAAGGTGGCTGATAATAATGAAGGTAATAATAGTGGCAAAGCCAAACGTGTTTGAGTGTTTCTATGTGCGAGGCACAGTGCGAAGTACAGTATATGTATTGTCTGTCTCAGTTTACCCTCACAAAAACACTCCTTGTTTCCCAGAAGAGGAAATGAACTCTTTTGTCTCCTAAAGCTCATATTCTTCACAGCCCGGCCCTCTGCATGGTTGCCTAAGAAGTTCTCAATACAGAGAAGAAAATAAAGTAAGAATCCAGAGAGAAGAAGACACAACATAGCCCAGTGATGGAGAAGACCCGGCTCAGAGCTGCCGCAGACCCGTCCAGGTCTAGAAGCAGCCTGGGAGGGAAAACGGCCTCCTTTCATTTTTGCGGTGACTCGATTGGATCTCTGTTCCCGGCAGCTGGGAGTCAGACTGAAGTCTTCCTGCCGGGAGGCTGTCCCTGACACCCTCCCAGTCCCACAGGCCAAGTCGGTCCCTCCCTCCCCGGGGCCTCCTGGGCTATAGGCTCAGACGTCTTTTACTGCCTCTGTCTCACTGCATTGTGATGATTTGTTTACAGATCTGTTTCTCCAGCTAGACAGGGCACATGCTCTCCTCTGATCCCAGCACAGAGATGCCTATGAAATGATCATTGCTCGTTGAATTTATTCATTCCTCCAACTAATACACATTGTGCCAGGAATTGCTCCAGGCCAGGGGTCTGCCACAGGCAGAGAGAGCAGCAAAGGCATGGGCCTAGAGGAGTGAATCCAGCGCAGGATGGAGCCCCGTGCGAAGGCGTTGGGAGGTGTGCTTTGGGCTGAGGTTGAAGAGGCAGCCTGAGCCTTCGGAGCCTGGAGGCTGACCAAGGCGTTGGATGGTATTCTGAGGGCAACGGAAAGTGTTATCTACAGTGGGTGACACAATCCAATGTGCATTTTAGATCACACAGCTGAGCAGCATTGATTTGGTAAGATGGAAGATAGGTGTACTGGGTTGCATAGTGTCTTCCTAAGAGTTATATCCACTGGAACCTCAGAATATAAACTTATATGGAAATAGGCTTTTTGGAGTTGTAATTAGTTAAGTGAGATCATAATGGAGTAGAGTGGGTCCTACTGCAAACACTGAGGTCATTCTAATAAGACCATATGGAGACACAGAGAGGTGCACAGGGCAGAGGATGCCACGTGGCAATGGAGGCAGAGGGCGGAGCGCTGCATCTACAAGCCAGGGAACACCAGGCACCACCACCCTCTACCGGAAGCTAGGAGACAGGGAACAGGGGCTCCCTTGCAGTCTCCGAAAAGCAACTAATTCTGCCAATGCCTTGAGTTTAGACTTCTGGTCTCCAGGCCTGTGAGAGAGTAAGTGTTGTCGTGGGCCATTAACAAAGTTAGTGGTCTGTCGTTACAGCAGCAAGAGGTGTGCACTCAGGAGGGGAGATGTGGTCTGAGTGATGCCAGAGGAGGTGCGCTCAGTGAGAGAGAACTGGAGAGACACACGAGAGGGGGTTAGACCGACGGCGAGAAGAGAGTGAGAAGAAGAAAATCAGACCAAGCGGCCCGTGCTCCCTGGCTGTGTTTGCAGACTGAATAATTAATTCTCACGGTCCAAACTTTCCAAGGGGAGGTTTTTCATCCATGTCGTGGAGTCTTGGAGAGACCAGTCAATTCCCTACTTAGTTGTAACAAATTAAGAGAGGAAATGACCCAAATCCCTTGCGTGTGGAGGGTCCTAGGCTCTGCTCTGAGAGCCCTGGCTGCTGCAGAAAAGGCTGTTTGTCCCAAAGGACAGGCCCCCTGGGGCCCAGGTAAGGGCTCAGGGCCCCAGGAGGCCACACTCCTGGGGGCTTGGACATAGAAGCCCTCCTGGGCCTACCCCAGGTCCACATGGACCAAGCCCTGTGAGTTGCTGCAGCTTTTAGAGAAAACTTATAGGTTTAAGTGGATTCAAGCAGGGGTTTAACACTCCAGAGGAAAAAGGGGATGCTCACAGCAAAAGGAGTTTTGCTTTCACAGTTGTTCAAAGAAGTGGAAACCACAAGATAAGAAAAAGCTCAATTCAATTTTTATACGTCCCCAAGGCGCAATGCGCTCTCCTGGAAAAAGCCTCTTTGACCCACTAACAATGTCCCACTAGGAAGGCATTTTGTGGTTAAAGAGGAGGGTTCTAGAATGTTCTGGCTCAAATCCCAACTCAATGGCTGCCACATGACCTCTCTGAGGCTCAAATCCCTCATCTCTAAAATGGGTCAATAATAAATAGTACATCCTTCAGAGGGGTTTAGGGGGTGTTGGCAGGAGAGTGGGTGGAGAGCAGCAGTTCTCCAACGTGGCAGCACACTGGAGTCACTGGGGCATCTTTATAACGCCCCCTGCCTGCCTCCCACCCCCAGACACTCCAACTTATTAGGTCTGGGATGTGACCCGGGCGCTGGATTTTTAAAGCTCCCAGGGTGATTCTAATGGGCACTCTGGGCCGGCTGGGCTGACACAAATATCTCCCACGCTGTGGTCATGTGGCTGCACAAGTCACTTACCTTCTCTAAAGTCAGTTGACTTATCTGTAAAGTGGGACCAAAATGTTTACCTCATCCAGGTAAACTCTGAGGATGAAGCAAGCTGACCAAGGGGTGGAAGATGTTTACTGAACATCCTGGCACATAACATAGATTAAATACCAGCTCCTATTTGAATTAATAATTGCTTTGGCTGGAATCCCTTTGCAATCTGTGTCTTCCACCACGACGGGTCACACGCACAAGTTTTTACCAAGGTTTTCTCACCCCCGGAAAGGCGAGCACGGGATCTCATCAATGTGCGCAGAGTTGAGTGCAGATTAACGCTGCTTTGCTCTTTAAATAGTGCAGAGCCCATGTCTTACTCTGTGTTTATCTGCCTGTCAAAATCAATGGTGTAAATAATGAAGCCCTGTGATATTTGAATATTTCTACTGCTTGTATTTTTTAATTCTAATTAAAGCCAGAACATTCTTTTTTAGAAATCAGTATGAATAATAAAAACCCAGCTGCTTGAATATAATATAGTTTTTGTTAAAAAAAAAAATGAAGAGGTGTATGATGAGGACAGATTGGATATAACCAACTGGCTACGTGGATGGTGGACCTACTCCTGGAATTCCTGACACCCAAGGCCTGCTGGTTCCCTGCCCTTCCTGGATGGCGCATTATCAACGCTCTTCTGGGTGTGGTTGTGGCCATTGATGAGAGGCCTTACTATCCTTCAGGGCCAGGCTGGGCCTGAGGGTGGATCTCCCCTTCCAGATGAGGAAAGTCCCCCAGGACTTCAGTGGAGCCTGAGACGCCTGCAGACTACACCCCAGCCAGGTTGCTAGTGACTCTGTGGCTTACCCAACCGAGGTGAAGAACAGGCCTGATTCTGGAGAGGAAGGCATATTACTTTCCTGTTGCTGCTGAAACAAATTACCATAAACTTAGTCACTTAAAACAGCACAAATGTATTATCTTACAGTTCTGGAGATCAGGATTCCGACATGGGTCTCACTAGGCTAAAATTAAGGTGTTTTCAGGTCTGTGTTCCTTCTGGAGGCGCTAGGGGAGAATCTGTCTTCTTGCCTTTTTCACTTTCTGGAGGCCACCTGCACGCCTTGGCTCATGGCCCCATCTTCTGTTTTCAAATCACATTGCTCCAAACTCTGCCTCTATTGTCACATCTCCTCTGGTTCTGCCCCTCTTGCCACCCTCTTATAGGAACCTTGTTATTAAATAGGGCCCGCCAGGATAATCCATAACAATCTCCCAACTCAAGGTCAACAGTGACTTTAATTCCAACAGCAACTTTAATCTTCCTGTGACATATTCATAATATCCCCATTCACATTCATAATCTCCCAGGGATTAGGACACAGACACCTTTTGGGGGCGTGGGGTGGGGAAGGGGGTGTTATTGTGCCTGCTGCAGAAGAGGAATGGGGAAGATGGAGGCATATAATGTCCCCTCTGGGGGCTCATCAAACCAGGAGGCCAAACTGAAACTCTTGGGCACCCTAAAGATGGGAGGGGTCTGAAGGCATCAGCATCACAGGCTGTGGCTGGCTTCTGTGTGTGAGTGTGTGTGTGTAAGTGCATGTGTTGCTTGCTGCATTGGCACAAGGCCCTCTGGGGCCTACCTTGGACTTGACCGCTCCACCCACAATAAACTGTATGTCTCCTCCCACGTCGGTCTGCCTTGCTCAGCTTGGTCCCTCTGCCTGGCATTCTGTTCTCCTTTTCTTGCTCAACTCCTACTCAACCCTCAAGACGCTGTTCAGACACTCTGCCCCCGAGAGCTGGGCCAGACAAACCCCTCCCCCAATGCAGATTTGGTTCAAGGAACACACTACGTCCCCATGGCTCCTTGCACTTCGCTCTGAAAGAACACGCACCAGGCTCCCCTCCAGCTGCCTGCTGTGTCGGCTGTCTCCTGCGTTAGACCCTGGGCTCCTGGAGGGCAGGGAGAGACTCAGCTGTCTCTCAGTTCTTCAGTACTTAGCATCATGCCTGGAATAGGCACTCAGTAGACAGATGACCACTGACCACAGGACATTGACGAGCAGGGCTCCATGGGCTTTGGAATTGACAGACCTGCCCTCAAATTCCAACTCTGTCCTTGAACAACTCTACGACCTTCCCCCAGTTACTTATCTTCCTGGAACTTCAAATTTCATACCCATCAAATGGGTATAAAGACAGCATCAAAGGCTGCAGTAAGGAGGAAGTGAAAAAACTCTATGAAAGTGCTCATGACAAGACCAAGACTACGGTGAGTTCTCAATTATTGTGATATCACCATAGTCATCGTCATCATCATCACCATCATTGCCATCATCATGTGTCTTAGAAGGAAGGAACGCGGCTTGCCCTCTCCTAATTAAAATGATTCAGCAGAGTTGGCTGGAAAAATATTCCCGAAACTGTGGCTCCCAAGTAAAACTTGGGTCCCTATAATTTAGGTGATGATGCTAAAAACCCTAACATCGCGGACTCAGCTTAGCCAGAGAGCGAAGAAAACTGGTACCAACTCCTTGAGGTCATTTTCCATTTTCTAACTAATTTAAGAAAATCAAGGGCTTGTCTGTGGATGTGGCCCAGACAGGGGTCTCTTTGAGGGATAGGAGAGAGTAGAAGTAGCCAGTGCTATGATTTCTGGAGCCATTAAGCTAGGACCCCACCCACACCAGGTGAAGGTATCACTAGCCAATAAGAAGCTGCGGAGTCATGAACCTGGTCATCTTACCTGGAGATCAGGTAGGAGGGGGTTACCAAAGCAGGGCAAACACTCATCCCGGCATGTCTGCGATGGTGCCAACATGTGCCTACGTCCTGACATAATTTTTTAATAGGCCCTGCTTTCATCTCTAAAGAATCCTAGTTTGGATAATAAATTATGTGGTCCCCCTAGCTGAAGCTTGCCTGAGTCAGTACCTGCCCAAATGCCAACTTGACACTGGCAAAGACATAGTAACTATCACCACAATTTCATGTCAAACCATAATTTTGAATAATAATTGCAGTACCTGACATAGGTCTAGAGCAGTGCCTCTCACCTGGGGCTATTTTGCTTCTGGGGGTAGTTGACAATGTCTACAGACATTTTTGCTTGTCAAAAGAAGGCAGGTGGTTGCTACTGGCATCTAGTGGGTTGAGGCCAGGGATACTACTAAATGCCCTACAACACACAGGACAGACCACCACCACAAAGAATGATTTGTCCCAAATTGTTAGCAGTGCCACAGTTGAGAGACCCGGGGCTGGAGAGCATCCCTTGTGGTTCAGGGTGGTGGGGAGTATCTGAGACTGACTGTTTAGTTTCAAATTCTGGCTACAACTTTTGCTGGCTGGGTGACTTTGGGTCATTTCTTAACCTCTGTTGGCACAGTTTCTTCTTCATTTGATGGGGTAAGGAGAATTCTAACCCCACAGGGGCGTCAGGAGGATTTAGTGAAGTAGCCCATGTTGGGCTCCCAGTACAGGGCCCTGCCTGCCGTTAAGGTTAAGCGCTACACACACGAGCAAGTTTGTGCTCTTGAAGGAGCTATTTCCCATGCATCATTTCCTTTGCCTTCCAGTTTCCTCAACTCTGAAATGGGTAGAATAATGCGTCCCTCGCAGGTGTCCTGGGAGGGTGAAAGAGTATCTGCTGGTGGGGATCTGACTATCCCAGGCCACTCTGCAAAGTAAATAAGTCAGACACTATCACCACCTGCAATGTGATTCCATGGAGATTGCGCAGCCAGAAGCAGGAGCCGGGAATCCTGGCACCCAAGCAGCATCTTGGCCTTGGCCATCCTGTTTGTGAAACTCCAACAGTCGACTTTCAACCCTTTTTTATTGGGAATGAATGTTGTGAAATGGACTGGGGTATCCCTGGGGAAGGAGGTGCTGCCATATCCAAGCCCCATCATGTTCAAAGTCTGGACAGCTGAACCCCCGGCTCACACACACACACACACACACACACACACACACACACACACACACACAGAGGCATCCTGCCCTGGGGCCATGGACTCTGAGCCTGCTGATAAGGAGGCTCAGCCCTGCTTTCAAGGATTTCACCAGAAGTGTGTTTGAACCTTGTCCTCTACAGTCTCCCAAGGTCCTGCCTTGCCTGGGACACAGTGTGGCGCTGGGACCTCACTCCTGGTCAGGGCCCACCTCGCTCCACTTCCTTGTTTTCCACAGTAGATTTATCCAAGTAAAGCGCATTTCTTTATTTCCTTTTTCACTCCCCAAACTACCTGTGGTGTTTAACTCTGTTTCAGCCAGACTCTGATTTAGTATTTTGTTGAGCATCTACTATATGCCAGGCAAAGGCTTGTCACTCTGTCATTGAACTCTCTCCCCATCGCTGTGAACAGCCTTCTGCACATCGCATTATCCATTGCCAATTAGAAACAGGAAACACAGCTCAGAGATGTTAAGTAAATTGCCCAGAATCACACAGCGCCTAAGTGAAAGAACTGGCGTTTAAACGCCGGGTGTACTGACAATGTACTTCATATATTTTACTGCGGTAGAGAGAGCTCCTCACTTTGAATTGTTATTCCTTCTGCAAAATAAGCCAGTCCAGGACATTAAATTAGTTGGGGGAAATATATGCATGAGCTTTAGAAAAAAAAATTGATGCCAAAATACCACTCTGGCATCCCAGCAGCCTCACAAAAATATTAATAATAACAATAATAAAGGAAACTTTGGGCCTTGTGGCATGCAGAATATGGAGGCCAGAAGGGAAACAAAGCAATTAGCAGCTGTAAGGCCAGAAAGAGGAGACAGAGTCTAGGACAAGAGATGCTAAGACAACAGCTGGGGAGGCGAAGAGGGTGCTCTCAAGTAGGAACGGGTTTAGTTGGGGTCTCTGATAATGACACTGGCACAGACGTTGGCTGCCACTTACTGTGACATCCCTGGCTCTAGGCAGGCTGCATGCCCCTGCCATCAGCCAGTTCATTTAATCTTCACAAAAGCCTTGAAAATTGGGTGTTATTGTTATCCCCATTTTACAGATAGGGACGCTGAGGCCAAGAGAGATTAAATGACCTGCCCAAAGTCACACAGCTACTAAGTGGCTGGGGTATGGGCTGTGGAGTCAGAAAAATGTGGGTTTCAATTCAGACTCTGCCACTTAATAAGCTGTCTGAGGGTTTGGGCAGAATGGCTTAATATTTCTGAACCTCTGTTTACTTATCCGTAAAATGGAAAGCATGGGGGTGGTGTCCTTCCTTCATAGAGACTTTAGGAAAAAAGTGAGGATTAAATGAGACCATGAGTGTCAGCTGGATACAGCGTCTGGAGGACAGAAACAGCTGGCAAAACGGAAGCTGTTACCCAGGGTTTAAACCCAGGTGTGTGTGTGTGAGAGAGAGGCGAAGGCGTGAGCAGCGAGAGCAGCTGGCCTGGGAAAGGGGGAGAAGGAGAGGTCCCCGCCTTTGAATCCTGTCTCAGATGTTTCAGCCACTCCTAACCCTTTCAGAACCTACGTGTGTCTTTCCAGGGGGGGCTTGTACACCCCCGGGAAGCCCTGGCCTGTGAGCCCTGGGCCTCCAGCACAGTGGAGGGAGGCGGAGCCCTGGGTGGGGCCTGGCTGGACTCCAGGAACAGGGCTGCGCCCGCCAGCCCACACCAGAGCTGGGCCAAGGTCGGCCAGCACAGCCCAGGGGAAAGGTTGGAGGTGCCGAGGGTGCGGTCGGACAAGGCCTAGCAGGGCTGGTTTCCTGAGTCCCCGCGGCTGGCACCAGACCAAGAGGGATTGCCACTCATTAGAGATGAGGCAAGACAGGGGCGCCTCTCCCTCACCCTCCCCAGAGGCTCTCACAGCAGTAACTCCCCAAACAGGTGTCCACGAGGAGGTGCTCCCAGGGGTCTTCACCCACGTCCTTGTGATGGGCCCCGGAGACCCCGCATGGGGCTGAGCTGGGCACGTCTGGAGACCCGGAGCCTTCTGGCTGTTTTCCCACTCACAGTGACCTGCTCCAGGATGGGGAGGCCCAGAAAGACCGGGGTGAAATCCTGACTCTCGCAGGATAGACTCCAGCCCTTTGATGAGGCAGGTGACTTCACCTGCCCGTCAGTTTCCTCATCTGTAAAATGTGAATAATCATAAGCACCTCCTGATGGCATTGTACAGGATTGGGCATAGTAGCCAGCACCTTCTGACGTGTGGGTTCAGTATACAGCATTTACTAATGCATTTGTGTTCCCCATTAAACTGGAGGCTCCATCAAGCAAGGACTCTGTCCCATTCAGCTGCCAGTTTCCTGTAGCTCAGAGAAGCCCAGAGTGGGGTAGGGACCCAGCGTGTGCTAAGTGAACTCGTGAGTAGGAATCGTGAGCTCTCACCTGGGATATTGGCGTAAGAGGGCTAAGAAGAGTGGAGGCCCGAGTCCCCCGGGATGGCCTCAAGCTGAAAGGTCTCAGCATCTGGATGGCGAGGGGGGGTCCTGGTCATGAACTGTCTCGGCCCCTGCGTGCCCACTGCCAGAACACTCTTCCTGCTCAATGCTGGTCCCCAGCTATGTCTCTCGAAAAGCCACTCTTCAGGCTTTAGCCTAGATTCCAGCTCCGCAAGGAGTCTCACCTGATCCACCAGGCAGAAGAGGTGCCCATTCACCTCTGGATTGTAGCAAGACTCGTACCATATTGACATTTTTTTGCTTGGTCTCCTATAAGGACTGTGAAATCTCAGGGGCAGGGGTACCATCCTAACATAGGCTAGGCACTGATATGTATCTCTGAGCAAAAGCATGAATGACCGGGTGACTCGGTGACCAAATGTCACCATAGAAATCAGAAGGTCAGGACCCCGAGGGTCAGATGGATTTCCCAGGATGCTTTCTTTGTGGCGTGGCTCCCGGGGAGGTGAGAAGCGCATCTTACTTCCAGGGTGCTCCTCACCTGGGGGAGTTGAGAGGTGGGTGAAGTGGAGGTAGGAGAGTAATGAAAACAAACTCACTCCATCCGTTCAGTGTGGACCACGCGCTCCCCCCACCCCCGTGCCTCTAGAAACACATGAAACTGCTTTGAAACACTCTCCAGCCTGATCTGTTTCCATTCTTTGTTAAAACCTATTGGTGAACATGTCTGATTTGTAGGGGCTCTTGACATGCATTGTAGTGTCTGGGTTTTTTTTGTTTGTTGGTTTGTTTGTTTGTTTTTACGGCATTTTCCCCTTTAAGAGCTGAAGGATGGTTGCATCGAGGAGGGGACTGATTCTTGACCGGGTCCCCAGACTGTCCTCTGCTTACAGCATGGGGTGCAGCGGAGTCAATTAATGACGCACATTGAAATGCGAAGTGCTGTGATCTCTCTCTCTTTTTTTTTTAGCAGCCTGAACACTATTTTGTCTTAACTGGGAACGAGACTGGGGACGCCTCCCCGGTGGATGACAGCAGGCACGAACTGATGTGCAAAGCCAAAAAGGGAAATCTCAGATCTACGTGGAAGTGTCGGTTTGGCTTCCTGGTTTTTAGCACCATCGAGGGGTGGCAGTTAATGAAGTTGCAAATCCCCAAACCTATTTTTTTCCCACTAAAAATGGCTCCCCTCCCTCTCTCTCATCTCCCTGTGCATTTCCAAGTTCACTGATTCCTTCACTCATCACTCATTCAACATGCACTTACGGAGTGTTTACAGACTGCAGGGTCTGTTGGCTGGCACCTAACCGCAAAGGTGCTACAGCGCCCCTGGGCACCAGGAGATTACACAGTGAGTCCCGGATGTCTGCTCTAGTGTCTCTTCTTCCGAGTGGGTGACACTTTGGACTCAAAGGTCTCAAACACCCACAAACACAGCAGTGCCCACATCAATGCCAAGGCAGCAAATCCATGTCATCTAGGAATCCACCAGCACCCCAAGGACACCAAGGAAGGGGGTGAAGACCGAGGGATAGACAGGCCATTCTGAGATACTCCCCTCTGGCCTGTCTCCCTGCATTCTGATAAAGTCTGAGCAAGAGGCTCTGGGCACGTATGCAGGGACGCTGCTTCACCCTCTGGGTTGAAGAAATGCCACTGACCCCCTACACTGCACAAAGTTTCAAATGCTCTTAGAAAGGAAGGATTTCCAGAAACTTGGAGTGACAGCACACTGCATTACAGATTCCTACTAGTTTTGGAAGTCATTTACCCTCACCTGGCAGTGAGGCAATGGCACTAGACAACATTTGTTCTTCATTCAAACGTGGTCCACGGAAGTCACCCCCTCTTCCCTGCTTTCTTGTCTTAAGGAGGAAAACACATTTTTGGCCCACATTGTTTATCTCTTCAATTCCCTTTAATGCAAAATGCACAGTAAAGTTTATTTTCAAAATAGCAAAATATTTAAACCCTGAAGAAGGCCTTCATATGTGGGCAATTCACTGAGATGTAAGTTATGACCTTAACTATAGTAAAAATACCCATTTTTCACATTAGCAATAATCATAACCAATATTTATTGAGCCCTTGAGTTATCTCCTTTGATCCTCAAGGCAATGCCAGAAGGTAGGAAGTGCTGGCTCCCCCCTGGAGAGGAAGGAGTTTGGACTGTCTCTCTCATTTCCTTTGTAGGTCTTGCCATTGCAGGGCACACCATCCACACTTCCAACCGCCACCACTGCCAGTACTCTTTGCTCACCCCCCTCTGGCTGCAGGAGCCCACTCTGCAGGCCAGAAGCCACTGCAGCAGCCCTCAGCCGATGTGAGGGTTGGTGCGTACATGCCCCAGCTCCCTCCCCTCGGGTGGGAGGACTCTGCCGCTTGAGTCCTGCACTGCCTCCCAGAGGCCCCCGTGGGATTACTTCCAGCTGCCCATGGTGATCCATCATTGGCACCTGGCCCACCCCCTGTTGCACTCCTCACCCCAGCACAGAGTGGTCAGGCAACTTGCCCAAGGAGCATAGGAATCAGAAGGTGTCTTAGTCTGTGTGAGCTGCTATAACAGGCCACCATAGACTAGGTGGCTTATAAACCACAGACATTTATTTCTCACAGCTCTAGAGGCTGGGAAGTCCAAGGTCAAGGAGCTGGCAGATTCGGTGTCTGGTGAGGGCCCGCTTCCTGGTTCACGGACAGTGCCCTCTTGCAGAATTCTAGTGTGGTAGAAGGGGCAATCTTCCCAGGGCCTCCTTTATAAGGGCACAAATCCCATCCATGAGGACTCCACCTCCCAAAGGCCCTGCCTCCAAATATCATCCCATGGGGAGTTAGGGTTTCAACATATGAATTTTGGGGTAGGCGGGGGTGTGAGGACACAAGCATTCTGTCTATAGGAAGATTGACACTGAGATTTGACTCTAGTTTCCTATGGCCTTGAAGCCTGTGTTTGTAACCATGAAACTGACGTATTACCTTCCAGGCCCCCGGACCTGTTTATGTACACACGCCCGGGAGGGCAGAGCTGGTTCCTGCCCTTTCTGGGACAGAGGAGAAAAGAGGGGCATCAGATCTGGGAGGACCTGCCCCACACCCCAGAGCCAGCAGGGGTTAAGCACAGGCTCTCCCACCTCCTCGTCCTGCACTGCTGATCTCCGGAGCTGCCGGCCCCTCACACCCAGCCGGGAGAGAAGCACCTAACTTTTCCCGATTTGCTCAGCCCATTTCAAGCATGTGCTAATATGCGAGGCTGGCACCAGGGAGGGTGTCGTCTGGCAGCGCTATCCTTCATACGGAACATTAAGCCGAGGTCCTGCACAGTCCTGAACATTAACCATCCCCTGGTACCCATGAAGAAGAGCTACGGGTTTTATTAACCTCGGTGTCCTGGACGCGTTGCACAAGGAGCGCCATCATTAACCCACCTCCAGACGGGGGACGGGGGGCTCTTCTCTAGCTCTGTTCCAAGAGCACAGGCCCTACGAAATGCCTTCAATAATTTAAGGAAACTACCAAAATGTGACCATAAAGGATATAACTTCACCTCAAGGATGGCAATCCATAAAGATTTTGTGATAGTAAAAACTGTGCTTTGTTCTGTTACAAGCCCTTTGAAAGTTTCTCTCTCTCTGCCCCCCTGCGGTGTGTCGGGGTGGGGGTGAAGTCACGCAATCGTGTCCCTGCTACTGGGATTTCGCTGAACTCACGGCTTAATTATTCCGAACATCACGGCCATAGCATGACCCATTAACAACAGCTCAGCCTGCGCTGGGAAGTCCCCCGGTAATCTCGGAAACACACCGTTATCACTCACTTGCCCCCTCCACTTCCAGATGTACAGCTTCATTATAAAAATGGAGCAAGCACAAGAACACCCCCTCCATCCTGACACAACTTGAATTGAACCGCGAGGACGGCTCGCCGGCGGGCTTCGTTTCATGAGTGTCTTCTTGGTCGATCTTACGCTGGGTGATGCACTTGTCATTTGCGCCTTTTGTGCAGCCTTCCGATTTGCAGTGGCCACGCAAGGACAGGGGTGGGTCATCGCGGGGAAAGGAGTGAGGATCAAGGATCCAGGAAGAGGAATTCTTTCTCAGAGGGAGATAGACCTTTTTCAACAGTTCTGCACATTAAGAAGCCTGTGCGATGAGAGAATGGGTGATTTAAGTACACATACGTGGCTTTTTACTTGAAAAAATAAACTGGGAGGATGGGTGGAGTAATAGTTAAACACACGCACGTTAGGGTTGGAGGAGCTGTGCTCACATCCTGACTCTGCCGCTTACTGTCTCATTGAATCAGTAAGTTGCTTAAAATCCCTGCGCCTCAGTTTCCTTTTCCGCAAACTGGAACTAGTAAAGGCACATGGCGAGTTCCCTTCCTGCCTTCCTCCCTTCTTTCCATCCTTCTTTTCTTTCTTTCACTTCTTCCCTCCCCATTTTCCCCGGCCTCTCTCCCTTCTGTCTCCTCCCTGAAATAACTCTTAAACACCGACTGTAGGCCGGAAACCGATCAGGTGCTACGGATGCAGAAAGGAGTAGGAGGAGAACCCGGACCCGGAGGCTTTACTCTCGTGGTTGTTGAGTAGGTCGGGTGAGGTATCACGTCAAAAGCATTTTGCACATTAGAAAGAGTCACAGAAAATTTATTTTTATTACGAAGGTAGAAGCGTGCTTAATTTATTGTGGTTTTTTAAAAATTAGGATTACACATAGATGAGGGTTTTCAAATTCTGCGTGCCTCCCCCCATGTAAAGGTGGGGCTCCCACCTGGGCTCCAGTGTGAACAGCACCCCTGGGTTTGTGCAGAGTGATGGCATCGGAAGGCTAAACAAAGTGGGAGCCAGGTTCCCTCCCCACTCTCAGCCTGGGCAGCAACTCTTTTAACGTGCTTTACCAATTAGGTTTGGATTCTAGGGATCTGCTTCAAAGAAAAAAAAATAATATTTGAAATCCACTGATCTTGGGGTTCAGTCAATGCCTTTTAACTCAATCGGTGAACCAAATGATCCTATGAAAGGGAAGTAGCCGTTTCTCTTTTTTCCCCAAGAAATACATACAAGAGGAATCTCTCCATTAGCTCTGTCCTGATTCTGCCCACTCAGAACATTTTCAATTAGAGGCTGGGAGACATCTGTGTTTCTGAGTCTGCCAGGTGTTTCTGAACCTTGCATAGCCCACTGGAGCTGAGTTCAGCTTGCTTGGTAGTTTGGCTCTAACATTTCCCATGACAGGTACTTGTGTCTCAACGCGGCAGCCGCTGGGCTCTCTCTGCAGGCCTGAAGCCCACCCAGGGGGAGTGATTTGATTTACATAGAGTAGTAATAACCCTCAGCAAACTCCAGCTCGCCAAATCCCTCTGTAGCTCCTGGCATTGTACAAACAGTGATATTCAATTGCCCACAGGATCTGCTGTGGCTACTTTGGGGAGGAGGAAGAGGATGTAAACAGGGACAGGAGAATGGGCTTAGGAGGCCATGCCCTGCTCTGTAAAGTCTAGACCAGTGTTGCCCAATAGAACTTTCTGCTATAATGGAAATATTCTATATTGCATTACCCAATACCATGGCTACTAGCTACATGTGGCCATTGAACACTTGAAACATGGTTAGTGCAACTGAGAAACCGCATTTTTATATTGTATTTTATTGTAATTAATTTAAAGTTAAATTGCCACATGAGGTTAGTGTCCACCATATTGGATGGAGCAACTGCAAACACACCCCATGTCTCTGTAAGCTCATTGTGAAAGGTCCTTCCCTAGTTCGATTCACCCATCTAATCAACGAGTAATGAGTGTACCTTCAGGATGAGTTGTGCCCTGTGCTAGGCACACATGTGGAAGGAAATACAAAGTTAGACAGGTTCCTGGTGTGAAGGAGCTGCTCACTTTCTGTTGAGGGAGTCAGCCACAGCAACCAACACCATGCAGGGCTGTGACATGGGATGGGAGCAAAGAGGAAAGAGCAGAGTGAATGCAGGAAGGCTGCCTGGAGGAGGCAATGTTTATGCTGCTCATATAAGGATATAGAGTTGTTCATCTTACAGAGAAAGGGAAGAGCCTGGACAAAAACTCAAAACCATGGTATGACTATTGGTTGCGGACGACTCATAGGGGGTAGGGTTTGGTGTGGATGGGGCCTGGGTGGAGGCAGGGAGGCTGGGACCAGACAATGAAGGACCTTCCATGGTGTCCTTGGGAGTCTGGACCTGATCCGAATTTAGAAGCCTTTGACTTTTCTTTAGAGGTTGGTCTTAGGGATCTTCGCCTGCTGCCAAACGAAATGCCCTCCTTGGCTTACTTTCTCCATTTTTCCTTTCTCAAGACTCAACCTGAGTCCTGCCTCCTCCAGAAGCCTTCTTTGACCTCACCTGCACGCACCAGTCCCTTGCTTGTCCAGTTGTGGTTTCCACTCCACAGTCACTAGCTATGATTTTCCACTGTGTCCTTGATTTTGTTTGCATTGCAGGTTTCCCCCAAGACTGCAAAGTTCTGGTGGCTGGGACCTCACCATTATCATTATTCTTTGTCCCTCATGTGTTCAAGAGCAGAGCAGGTGCTCAGTAAACAACTGCCATTGGTTAACTAATCGGGTTTGGTGTGTCACATCCCTATTGACTTGGGCCTGGAGATGAGTCTAAATAATTGCAATTCGTGTGTTATAAACACTTCAGTTGTCTCCCTAATGTCCATACCCTGCACCTTTTACTTTGCATCACCAACTTCAGTGTTAGTCAAGGAAGCCTCTGAAGTCTGCCTGACAATGACCATTGGGAAAGCCTGGGGAACCTTGGTCAAGTTACTTTAACCTCTCTAAGCCTGAACCTCTGCTGGGGCAGGAGGAGGTGAGAGCTCTGCAGGGATCTCTTTAGGCTTCTTTGCATCTAAGTCAACCTGGATGCTTTTGCTCTGAGTGATGGCAGCTATCTGTAAACCAGGCTGAGTCACCTGACCAGGCATTCCAAGATTGAGCTGTGTGATGCCAGACATCTGATCACCCCCACATACTATCTTCATTTATCAAATTCCTTCTTGGAACTTTCTAGACCCACCATGATTTGGGCTCCCCTTGGCTCTTCCCCTTGCTGCTCTTTCTGTGTGTCATGCCTTCACCTGCAGAGCCACTCCTTTTCCAAGTCTCCACTCAGACCTCTGGGTCATTTTCTTCAGCCACCCAAGCAGCCTTGGGCACCTGCTGTGTTTCTCCTGCACCCATCAATAAAGTATGTTTCACTGAAGCATCACTAAAAGGTTATAGGTGAGGATGCCCGGATGGTATAAGAAGCTCAGTAAGTGCTAATGATTATTGTTGTCACTACTACTATGATAATGGTTCACTTTGTGCTACACCTTGTTCCGCGTGTCCATATTGAGCACCTACCACAGGCCCGGCACAGAGTGGGTATTTTCTGAATGAGTGAAACGTATCAGGGCAGCCTCAGATGGATGAACTGGGCCTTAACATTCAGAGGTCTGTGAGCTGGGGTGATGTAGAAATGGACTTACAAACACAACATGACAAAGATGAGCCTCAGGGAGGGTGGTGTCAGGAGCATAAGCCCACCGAGGCGAGATTCGGCTGTGTTCAGAGAGGGGGCCGGCTGACACTCTCAAGGGGATGGGCAAGGCAGCACCAGGTGTGAGCAGGGGGCAGGTAAGCCACCACGTGGAGGTGCTGGGGAAGAGCCCTGTTGGCTTTAAGGGCCTCGTGTCTATTGTGAGGAGTACAAAGCCTTGGCAGATGTGGGTTCAAATGCCAGCACTATTGCTTGAATATTCTATGAAGTATCAAAGTCAAAATTTCTCTACCCAGGCACTATTGGCATGTGGGCTGGGTAATTTTTTGCTGGAGGGGCTGTCCTGTCCACTGGAGGATATTGAATAGCATTTTTGGCTTCTACCCTCTCGGCCACAACACCCTTCTCTCAAGGTATGACAGTTGTCCCAGTTGAGAACCACTGTTCCAAGCTAAGCCTTGGTTCCCTCAGCTGTAAAATGGGGATAACAGTTCCTATAGACAGGACCAGGGAGTCCTTAGGATCAAAGGAAGTAACAAGTATGAAAGGGCCTAGCCCAGGGCCTCACAGGGCATAACAGCCACAAGAAAGGACAGAGGAAAGACTGCCCTCCCCCATCCACACCCCACGGGTTCTGGGAGGCTGAACAGAGATAACAGGGGAGGAGGTGATCCATCAGTGCTTGTCCTGAAATCCCACAAGAGTCAGCAGCTCAGGGCTTTGCCTTGCCCTGTAGGTATGTAAATAGGCAAATTATCGGGGCCAGCATCTGTGAGAGTTAAAGCAGGAAGTCCTTACAGCTTCCTGTAAAAACACAAGTGACAAACTTGGATAAACAGCAAGCTGAGAAAAAAAAATTCCTATATCATTGCTGGCCCCCAAGAAGTTGTTCTATGTCTGTCTCTGTCTCTGTCTCTCTCTCCTAAACATACACACACACTCCCTCCAATAAGATGCAACACAAAATAGTTGTTAAGAGCTTCCATTTTGGAGTCAGACTTGGGTTCAAATTCCACCTCTGCTACTTATGAGCCGTGTGACTTTGATCCAATTACTTTACCTCTCTGAGCTGTGTTTTTCTCTCGAGGACAAAAATGGGACCTATTTCATAGAGTTATCACAAAAATTAAATGACGTGATATATGTTAATAACGTATATATTTCTCACATGGATAATGCATACTGTGGGACCAGGTGCCTAAACCTAGTAAAGAGACAAATAATATATGGGCTGCAATCTTTCCCAAGGGGCAATCCCAGCTCTGCCAGGGGAAGGGTGGTTGTTGGGGATGAAGCACATCGGCCATCAGAGAAGAGAGTTCAGCAGGAGGAGGCCAAATCAAGGGGAAGTCAGTGAGTGTGTGGTGCAAGGGAAAGAGGATGGGCTTTGCGGTCACACACCTGAATTCAAATCCTGGCCACGCCACTAGCTGGACAAATCCCCTCCGCCTCTCCATCTCCCAGGTCAATGCTAGGCTGGCGCTGCTTTGCCAGCTCTGTGGTTGCAAACGTTCACTTCACGCCTTCTCTTAATTACCCACTTCAAAAACATTTGCTGAGCTCCTGTTCTTTGCCAGGCTCTGAACTGGGTGTGAAGGATACAGAGGTAAATAAGACATAGACCCTGAAATCTACCTGGGAAACCAAAGTCTCAAAGAGAAGTTCTGGCTCGAAGAGAAGCTGTAAGGAAGAACGGGTTGGAAGCCAAGATCAAAATGCAGCTTTATTAATCACGATGGACGACACTATGCTGCAGTAGCAACCCCCACATCTCAGGAGCTTAAAGATGCACGTGCACATAATACACACTGTGGGACCAAGGGGCTCCTCCGGGACACTGTCCATGTGTTGTCTTAGCATCCCAACTGCTCAAGTCCTATGGTACTTCCACGTCAAGAGTGTGTCCTCAATCACTGAGACAGGAAAGAGAGACCACGCGGAATCTCGCGCCAGCTCTTCAGTGCTTCCATCCGCAAGTGACACGATTATTCTCCTTCATGTTTCACTGGACAAAACAAGTCACATGTCCACGTCCAACCTCAAGGGGCCGTATGCCTTGAAGGAAGGGCAGGACTCAAAATCTTGGGGAAGCTCTAACATCGACTGCAACAACAGGTGAGCTCACTGCAACACTGTGCTCCACGCGGCAGGATTGTCGTTAGTTCTGCATTGCTTCATTAGCACTTAGCAAAGTGCCTGGCACAGGGTAGAAAGTCAATCAATTCTTGGAGAAGGAAGGAAAGAGGGAAGGAAGAGAGGGAGGGATGGAGGGAGGGAGGGAGGAAGGAAGGAAGGAAGGGAAAATTATTGGGCTGTTCAGGATTCCAGCTGTTCAGAAACCCCTCTGCTGTCCAGGAACACAGCTGTGTGTTGGAGCAGAAGTCTTCTTAAATTAGGAATGGTTCAGGTTGTGCTTGAGGCTGGCCTGGACACTGAGCCCAGCGTTAAGAAACCCTAGATCATTTTTCCTTCTGCAGCCACAAAGCAGCTTGTGTCCTGAGCTCCCCCAGCCTCAGGGCCACTGACAACTCTGCTCTCCCTCTCAAGGCATCCACCCCTCGTTTCTGCTTGTGGCATATTATTAATAGAAAGGGCACAGGCTATGGGGTCAGTTAAACCTGTATTTGATTCTCGGACCCTCCCCTTTCTAGCTACGTGCCTTTGAGGCTCGTTACTTGACATGCTGGAGACTCAGTTTCCTCATCTATAAAGCCATGACATCTCTGGAGTCACAGACCCTTCAACATATGTTAGCTTCCCTCTTCTCTCTGGGGGCTACACCCTTGAATCCTTTGGAGCATTACATTACAGCCCTTGGAATGTCACTCCCCATAAAAATCTGAGCTTCCCACCAAGCATGCCCCTTGGATGAGGCCTTCCCTGCCTCCTTTCAGCAAAGCGCCATGTGTCTGGGTGTGCCTGAGCACAGCACCTGTCCCCTACCAGCAGCGGTGACAGAGGGGATGTACCCGGCTTGGGACTGGTTGCAGCTGCTCCGTGTGCCCCTGGGCTGCCGCATGCTGCACAGGATGGAAACAGGGGCGATTGCTCGCTGCTAATAGTTACAGACAGGGACACTACCAGGAGACAGCTGTGCTGCAGCAGCAGAGCCACTCTGACTCTGCTGTGTCCTGGAGGAGCTCTTGGGGGTGCAGGGACCTGGATTAAGTCATCCCCATTCATTCATTGCCCCGTGAGTTATTGGGCACTGTCTCTGTGCCAGGCTCTGTGTCAACATGTCAGGGCTACAGAGATGAGTATGCTAAATGTACTTTATTTTTATAAACTCTTCGAAATATAGCTGCTTCTGTTTCTCTTTACAGGGATACGATACATTCAAAAGAATTATGAAAAGGAAGTGGTTTATGGTTAAATTGCAAAAAAAAAAATCAGGAATTTATTGTGACTTTCATAGAATCATATATTTTTAATGCTGAAAGTTTCAAATATGCAGGCAGGAATGTCCTCCCCCCACCCCTACCATTTGACAGATGAGAAATAGAAACAAGAGAGAAGTGACTCAGACATCGCCCCTAGGAACCCAGCGCTCCGCATTCCCAGTCTGATACTAGTTCTGCCCAAGGACAAGAAATCAGAGTAGGATTAGAAGACGACCCTGATCAGAGAGCAGCGGACAACCTGGATAGTTGTCTGATGTATAAAGTTGGAGAAGCTGCTTTATTGTTTTCTGACTGTTTCTTGATGGATAAAGGAGAGATGATGAAGCTTTATGCTGCTGTTTTTGGAGGATTGAAGACAACATTGTGCTGTCTACTCACGAAGTATTATAGTGATTACTATGGCAGTGATCATAATTATTCTTATTTCCCCCCCAGCACACTGGCTTTATATGAAAGTTAGAAACATGGAATCCAGGCAAAGACCTGGTTTTCAGAATGCCAGAATTCCCAAGACATTCTAAGAGCCAAACTCACAGACAAAAAAGCATGTTTTTTATCCCTTCTTTTAACAAAAGTTATTAAGCAAAGGGTAGGGGGGGGCCATGCTCATTTCACTGAAGCCCGAGGAGGTGCCTGTGGCCGGCCCCTTTCAGCAGACTCGGGCATTCGCAGCACCTGATTCTCTAATGGACTCTGGGTGCATTTCTTTCTTGCATCTTGATGTCCTTAAAAAGCCTGTGGTGAATTACACTGACATAAACCTTTTATAGAAACAATCAAATATCAATTGGTAAAATAATTAGCATAAGAATAGCACAAAGTCGGTCTGTCTGATACTTGATGCCAAATATCAAAAGGGCCCCTGCCAGTCTCTGTTCACACCTTATTTTGGGGGTCAACGGGGTACCTTTTCCTCCTCTCCCAGCCAGTCTGCAAGAGTGACCCCAAAGTCCAAGGCATGCTGTTTGGGTGTTTTATGTTATTCTGGGTTGGGGTACAGAAGGTCCTCAAAGTGGGCTTCCTGTACAAGATCATGGGACAGGGGACAGTGGAAGGAGGGAATAGATGGAGGGAGCAGAGGTTTTGGGGGGTCCCCAGCCCCACCGCGCCTGCTTGGCCAACTTCCCTTTCTGAGAGCAGTCCCCTGTCCTCCGTCCCCCTCTAACTTCCTGCCTGACTTCCAAGTGTTTTCTCTTGTTGACCAAATATCAGGAGCTTAGTTTTGTTTATGACTTTTGGATAAAATATCTCAGGAAAGGAGTGTCCCCTCTTGGGTCCAGATAAGACGCTGCTGGAGAGCTCCGTACAGACCCGGCACACGTTACTTTCTATGATAAAGCATCCGCGTTTTAGTCTGGCAATGGGACTTCTCAGAAATGTTAAATGACAGGGCTCCCCTGCTTCAGCCTCACCCTAGTGTCCCCCCAGCCAGCTGCCTGACCTTATGTGTGGGTGTTCTCCCTGTGCGTGAGGCGACAGATAATCAGATCGTTTCACTAAAAAACAAAAAGAAAATACTCTCTGCTTTTCCACATCTCAAGTGTGCAACTGGCCTAAGTAAGAAAACAGGGGGCCTATTTTCTCTGCCAGCCTGAAGCCGGATGCTTCCATCTCATTGTGTCTGGAGAACACAGGCTCCAGCCCGGCTGGGCTTAAGAGAGGCCACCTTCTCCTGTCTCCTTTAATTTAGCTGATAGATATGAAAACGAGTTGGGTTTTAAAAATGAATAGGCATTTCTCATTAGCTGGGGAGAGTTTTCAGGGCTGGGGCCTCGTGGTCAGCTGGGAGCAGCCCCCAGAGAAAACAAGAGCCCCTGTTCTGCCACACAAAAGCCTGAATACCTGTGTCCTACGTTGGCTGGGGGTGATTATTCACTCATTCTGTTGTGACAGACAGAAAGGGAATTTAGCAAACCACAAAATTTCCTAATTAGCGTGCTGGGGATTCTTCCGATGGTGATTTGGAACAAAAAGAGGCAGCCCTGTGGTGAGGGGGCGAGGGAAAGGGAAAACATAAAACAGGATAGATGGGAAAGAGCAAGAGGCATGTTCACTGTAGGTGTGGAAAGCCATTCTGGAAGTTTTTCTCATGCAACAGAATTTTTTTTTTTTTTCCAAAGGCTGCTGTTCACATATGGCAACATGATCCCCGGGCGCCTACCATATGTAAGGACACAAGGTTTTATGACTTATTGTCGGTAAGATTTATGGAGGTGATATATGATCAGCAATTTTTCATCTTCTTATATCAGAAGCAAACACCGAGAGGCGCAGGCCCCTCACTGCACTGTCGGGCGGAGCTGCAGGGTCCCACCACCAGGCCCCAAACAAACTCAGGCCTCTGCTCGGGGCTGCTGCCTTCCCCATCATAAAGGAACAGCCTGTTGTAAAGGCAGCAACAATTTATTTGATTAAAATGGGCTACTCTGGAGCTATTTTGCGGTATGTTAATGAGTGCTATATCATAGACATTTATTAAATTAGATTTCATAAATGTCAGCAGTGTTTGCACAGGAAATGCACCAGTCTAAATGTGGACCGAACTTGGAATTAATTTCCCCCCTCAGGAGAATGAACATTCCTGCCGGGGTGAAGGTGTGCCGGGGAGGTGAGGGCAATGGTGGGGTGCTCAGAAGTTTAATATTAGCATTGGCCAAACACAGCAGTTTGGGCTCCCAGCCGGCTCCCATTGAGGGAAAATGTGCAAAGCCTGAAAGGAAGGAAATGACAGAACTCAACACTTCCTTGGAACAAGCCTTCAGCTTTCGGTGTCACAATATTTCACCTTTCCCTTACATTAGAATCAGCACAAATATGCAGCGTTCAAGAAAACAGTACACAAGAGGAAATGGAAATTTGTGTCGAGAAGCATCCTGGGTTTGGAGATCAGTGACTCCTTGGTGTTAGCCACCGGGGTGTCCTCAGCAGCTTTGGTGCCTTCAGACCGAGGGGAAGCAGGGAGCTTACTGATGCATCTATTTCAAACTTCCAGACTTAGCCACGCGGAGCCGGGCACCTCTCTCGTGTCTGGAATTCACCTCTTATCTTCCATGTCTGTTCTGGAAGACTGAGATCCGACATGCTCCTCTTTGAAGAAACAGACAAAATGAGAACAGTCCCATTCGAACGAATTTCTGGAGCCAGGGAGATTTTCATCACAGATGCTGTAATTCAGGGGGAAACCTAGACTGAGCTCACCTTGGCGTCAGGAAGAAATCAGCTTCACATGCATAATCGTGGGTGCAGGAAGCTTTAGGGACACCAGCAATGTTATTGTTGCAGCATCACCAATATCTGTTCGTCAATTAACCAATGCTACTTTGCAAACTTTGTTGTCTTTCATTGTTCACGATCCAAGGTATTTTAAATCTTCCCCACACCCCCCCAGCCAAATGTGTTTTCCACTCACATATTATGGAGAACCCTGGAGTAACCAGTGAACTTAGAGAATTTTTTAGAATGCGACACATTGTTTTTTTTGAACCCATTTGACAATTCTCCTCCATCTCCCTCAAGAAAAAAATAATACAACAGTGACTATGGTTAGCACCTACAAAACTGTCGTAATCCAATAACATGCCTATGGATTTGGGAGACAGAGTAATACTTTGTGTTCATTCTGACAGAGGCACTTGGAAAAAGGAAAATCAATAAAGATTGATCCTTCAGATGTGCAGTTTACAGATGTGCATCGGTGTTCTTGGATGGTGAACAAAGTGTGTGTCGCTCTATATGTGATTTTGTGGGCACAGGGCCACCAAACAACAAGGCACCCACTTTGGGCAACAGCAGTGACAAACAAACACATAAAATGTGTGAACACAGTCACATCTCTGAATGCAATTGCAATGGGCTGACACATCCTTCCCACACAAAGAGACCAGATCAGAAAATGTGACTTCTTGGCTTTCCTTTTTTATGAGAATAGTTTTTATAGAAGTTTTAGGTTCACAGCAAACTTGAGCAGAAGGTAGAGAGATTTCTCCTATACCCTTTAACCCCATACATGCACAGCCTCTATCAACACTGTGCACCAGAGTGCCAAAGAATGAACTTACACCGTCACATCAGTATCCCCCAAACTCCATAGTTTTAGGGTCACTCTTGGTGTATACCAGCACCCCCTCACTTGTGGTTTCGCTTTCTGAGGTTTTAGTTACCCTCAGTTAACTGTGGTCTAAAAATAAGTGAGTATAGTACAATAAGATATTTTAAGAGAGACCACATTCAGATAACTTTTTCTACAGTGTGTTATTGCAATTATTCTATTCTATTGTTAGTTATTATTAATCTCCTACTTTGCCTAATTTATAAATTAAATTTTATCATGGGTATGTATGTTTAGGAAAAAACATAGTGTATAAAGTGTTTGTTATTATCCATAGTTTCAGGCATCCGCTGGGAGTCTTGGAAGAAACACACATGGATGAAGCGGGGACTGTTGTACATTCCATGGGTCTGGACAAATGGATAATGACACATACCCACTGTTAGAGTATCACAGAGTAGTTTCCCTGCCCTAAAAATCCTCTGTCCTCTGCCTACTCATCCTTCCCTCCCTCCTAATGCCTGGCAACCAATGATCTTTTCACTGTCTCCATAGTTTTGCCTTTTCCAGAATGTCATGTGGTTGGAATCATACAGTATGTAGCCTTTTCAAACTCAGTGATATGCATTTGTTTCCTCCACTTCTTGGCTTTTTCAGATTGGAAGACATAAACCTCTAAAGGGAAAATGATAGATATTCCAGACCAAGCCAGAGAAAAGGGAAAGAAAGTTAGCAAATGTGGCAAACTGAATTCTTACTGGGAATGTGGTAAAGTGGACTCACTGTTTATCTTCTGTTGAGGACAGAGAATTCTGGAAAAATGGAGCCTGGGCTAATGCATTGTTTGGTTTCGCTCCACTTTATTTTGTTTTCGTAACCACTCATTTTGAGAACCTTACTTGGCATATTTTGTAGCTGCTAAGCATTAGCTTAAAAGAAGAAGTTATTTAGTCAATGACTCCAAAGTGACATGGCTTTTCCTCTCCACATGGGCCAGCTTTTTTCTTTTGTTTTTATTAGTGCTCCCACATAATGAAATTCAAAGAAAGTGTGCGCACATTTGATTTACATGGACTCTTTTTAAGGGTACTGGGGACTCAAGAATCTTGGGTTAAAATGAAAGATCTGATTTCCACCTGGACCCCTTACTGCCTTTGAGACCTTGAGCCGGCCACATGGAGGATTTGATGTCCTCTTTAAACTGAGGACACAACTTGCTTCGTGAGCTTTTAGAATCAGGAGAGAGCAAGCACTTGGGCGGTGCCTGATACTCAGCAGATGCTAGTTTTATTCATATTCCCAGCCCTTTGGGGAGTATTTAGCCTTGGGGTAAATGTGACTTTGAAAGTCATTCATTCATTCACTCATTCAACAAATGCTACCGAAGACCTACTATGTGCCAGGGACCTTTCTAGGCATTTGGCATATACTAGGGAATAAAAGAGGTAAGGTCCCTGCTCTCGTGGAGAGACAGATATTAGTCAGATAAACCAATAAATAAGATAATTTCAGATAGGAAGAAAGTAAGACAGCTAGAGTGATCGAGTGCCTGGAAGGGGAAACCAATAACACAGGGCAGGGAGCAAAAGACACTATGAGGAAGACTAGCAGCCTGCAGGCAGGTCAAACTCAAGATTCTAGGGATTTCCAGGGAAAGGCAGATGTCCCATTAAATGTGACTTGCACATAAACAGCAACAGTTTTTAGTGCAAATATGTCCCAAATATTGCATAGGATGTATTTACACCAAAAGAATTATTAGTTGTTTATCTGAAATTCAGATTTAACTGGGCATCCTGTATTTTTATTTACTGAACCTGGTGAGCCTGTTCTAGAAAGAGGGCCCACCAAGGACAAAGAAGATAAAGTAGAAATGAATTTGGCTTATCCGGAGAGCAGCGAGGAGGCCAGTGTGTCCAAGGCGTGGAAGATGTGGTGTCCCAGAAGAACTCAGTGCCCCACCTTAAGGGTCTTGGAAGCCATGGTGAGGAGCAAAGCAAACACAATGACTTTCAATCCATGGAATTATCTGAACCGTGGATGGCGGCAAGATCTACCACCAAGGGCTGGTGAACTACAGCCTGTGGGTCATATCTGGCCCACCACTTGTTTTTGTAAATAAAGTTTGATTGGAATCAGCCACACTCATATGTTTACATAATGGTGATGGCAACAGCAGAAATGAGGTGCTGCAACAAAGATGGTATATCTACAAAACCTGATATATTGACTATCTGGTCCTTTGCAGCAAAAGCATGCCAATTCCTGAATTATAGCCTGCCCCAGGAATCAAAATATAGGCGCTCCTGGGAACAAGTAACTTAGCCGTATTGAGTTTTTATTTCCCAACATACTTTTTGCCCTCTTAGCCTCCATCTTTCTATGTTGTGATTCATATTCAATCAGAAATTAAATTTTTAGAGAGATGTTTGGAAACACGAATGTCTGAAGGTTCTTGAGTCTGGTACTAAAATAGAAGGAAAAAATCTGATTCCATCATGCAGCTACTAACACAGTTAAGACTCGTTAGCCGGCTACCACACAAGCATAAATGAAGACTTATTTCTTATTTCATAGACTTTTGCCCATTAAGACTATTATTTTCTCTGCTAAGAGATACAGACCAGACATCAACATGCGCTGCTAAGTGTTTATAGTTTACACAAACCACATGGTCATCAGTGCAGAGCTCGTGCAAAATTACCTGGTTGTAGGGGCAGTTGTAAAAGGAAAGGGCAACATTTGGTAAACACCCTGTTCCTCTTAAGGAAAATAAAATAATAATAAAACTCTAGTCAGATGTTGAAGAGTAATGCTTTTCAGAGTGAATGCTAAAAAACAGGAACAGGGCAGCATGGTGGAGTCCACAGACTATAATTAGAATTTGGATTAAGAAAGCTTTGCGACCTAAATCTGTTTCTTTCTCCATGAAATGAAAACAATCCTACCCAGGGTCACCTTCTGGCTTCTGAGGGCCTAGGCACTTTTGCCTTTTTGAGTCCCTCCTCGATAAAAATATATTAAAAGTTATATTTTACAACTGTATTGATGTAAAAATGGATATAACTCAGGCTGGATTATATTCATTTGTTCCTTCTTATTTTAAAGGAAATTAAAACATTTCTGTGGGCCCCTGAAAGTGTCCCGAGCCCTGGGCACTGTGTTTGCTGTGCCTGGTGGGAGTAGCCAGCCAGGATCCTACCTATTTCCGGGAGTGTTGTGAGAGTACTAGAAATACGGTATAAAAAGAAAAAAAAAACAAAACCAAAACTCTGCTACATAAAAAATACTACATGGCTGTTATTGATTACATACCGATACACCTATCTTTTTAAAACCAGAACATTCATGTTATAGCCAATTTGTTGAATGATGCCTGCTTTTAAAGCTAAAATACAATGTGCTCCCACCCAAGTCCTAATATCCACACATTTTCATTATAAAAAATGAGATGATATAGATGAACCCACAAAAGAGAAAAATAAAAACTACTCATTGTATGCCATTACCCAGAAAGAACACTGCTGACACTTGAATGCATACCTTTGTGCTCTTTGTTTATACGAAAGTGATTTTTTTTGTTTGTTTTAATTGAATAGAAACATAATCCTACATACTTTTTTGGGTAACCTGCTTTTTTCCCAAGGATGAGGAATCCTTTTACCCAAAGATGAGGAATACATTTCATCATATTAATTAAGCTTTTATAATATCATCTTTAAAGATATTATAGTATCCCATCTTCCAAATGTATTCATATTTATTTATATGGTCTCTCATCAGACATTCCTGTCTATTTTGTTAATTTACCATTATAGACAATGTTGTGATGAATGCTCTTGTGGCTACATCTTTGTAAGTAACTCCATGATGTCTTTTTTTATTTTTAAAATGAAATTCCTGTGGGCTTAACGCTATCTGGAACATTGCCTCTATGGGTAAAAAAAGATCTTACTACATTGTTTGGATCAAAAGATCCACAAAAATAAAAGGCACAATTAGTGGCCCAGGCACTCTTTAGCAAACTTGGTCCTCAGGGCAGAAGGTTTCTCTGTCACAGGGTGGAAGCTGATTGGAAAAATTGAAAAACGTTCCCCATTCTTTTCTCATTTGAATTTAAAACATAGTTTCTGTGAAAATCAGTTAATACCCAAATAACTGATGAGTTACTGGCCACCACTAATTAAAACAACATATACGGAACATCACCTTGGAATCTTAATGTTACTCCTTATTTTATTGTACTTCTGAAATCTGTGAAGCTAAATCCCTACTCTTCCACATATTAGCTAGACAATGCTGTACAAGGTCCGTGTGCAACGTTGTTTCTCTGTAAAACTGGAAAAATAATACCTACAGCCCATATAGCCTTGGATGGGAAGGACTGAATTATACAGGAATGTAATGTAGCTCGCACAGTGTTGGGTACAGAGTAGGTGCCAAAAAAATTAGCCCCTGTCTCCATGGCTCAGTGGAAGAATCATTTGTAAAGACTTCCCCCATCAACCTGAATATAAATTAGATGATGTGATGAAAAGCTTCTGCTACTCGTTAGCCAGGAGAGAAGCCTAAAGACCAGGTGATTACTTGCATTTATCCCGTACTTTGCCATCTTTTCATCTTTTTGATTTGTCTCTGAGTTGGAAAGGATATTCTGCCAAATGTAAAATGTAAAGGGAGGCCTTGGGAGAGAGGCTGCCTTAAGGTTGAGGCTCAATTAATTAGTAATAGCTACCATTTTTGTGCATTTATTAAATTTCAAGAGAGTGGCTTTTCTTACAAGGATCCTGAAGAGTGGATCTTGTTGTACCCTTTTAACAAACAAGGAACCCAAGGCTGGGAAAGGCGAAATAACTCGCTGTATGTCACATAGCCACTAAACGCTAGAGGCAGGATTAGAATCCACGTTAGTCCTTCCACACAAAGTACTTTTAGGAGTTCTTGCTTAGTTACCTTACTACCATCTACACACTTCTAGATACTTCTAGATATTTCTAGGCATTTCCTACCTTCTAGCCCTGTGCTGTTCCATATAGTAGCTGCTAGCCACATGTAGCTGCTGAGCACTGGGAACGTAACTCATGCTGCTGAGGAACTGAATTTTTCATTGTCTTTAACTTTATAATGAATGTAAATTTAAAGCCTGATATTCTGTTCAGTTATTGGCACACTTTTAAGTTTGTTGGCAACAACTTGGGTAGGTGGGTCTACTTTTTCAACTGTGAATATTATGAAAACTAAATACAGATAAAAAATTTCTGATAAAATTGAGCATCCTGATTGTGAAGTGCTGTAAGTAGAAAATACACACTGGATCCGGAAGACTTAGCATGAAAAAAAAAGAATGTAAAATATCTGGTTCATAATTTTTATGTTAAATACATGATGAAATGATAATACCTTGGATATATTAGGTCAAATAAAGTATATTATTATAATGAATTCCACTTGTTTCTTTTGACCTTGTTCAATGTAGCTAACAGAACCTTTACGATTACATGTGAATACTTGCTATTTTATGTAGTCCAGCCTCCATGCCCTCATACTTTTGGACTCTTACCTAAAAATTTTCCTCAGGATCCGGCCCTACCCCACATTAGTTTATATGTATCAGGTGAGACTCTGCAGCCAGCGCCAGAGTAAAGCATGTGACCCAGGCCTGAACAATCAGAACTCCCAATTTCCCTAGCCAATACTGGTGGCTCAGGGGTGAGTCCCCAAAGCCAGCCTAGCCAATCAGCCATTATTCCACCCTTGTGGCCACAGAGATTGGTTCACAGAAGCACACGTGAACTACATTAATCTAGGCCGAGTGAATCCATACACTTAGATGGGAGGTTCAGGCAAAGAATGCTTCTTCCCTCCAGGGTCTGTTAGCAGGAAGGCTGGTAGGAGCTTGGAGTGCTGGAACCAACACACAGGACCTATAATGAAGTCCTAGAGTGAAGCTGACACAAAAGACAGGCATGACTGAGCGATGCAGACAAACAGTTCTGATAACATCACTCGTGTGCCTGGATCAAACCACCCCTGAAGCCAGTGCTACACGTGGATTGCTGATTTGCAGGAGTCACTAAATTACCTTGTCTTCTCCTCAGGCCAAATTGAACTGTATTTCTGTCACTGCACCAAAAGTCCAGAGTGATGCTCCCACTCCTAATTTGTTGTGAGGACCACACACGATTATGAGTAGGAAACTCTTAGGAAACTATATGCCATCACTCATTTAAACTATCATCGTGATTTTAGAAGAGAAAAAAAAATAAACCTGAGGAGTGGACAAACTGAATAAATCCCACAATCAGTGATTCGAGATTCAAATTGGAACCCGTGTTTGGCAAGAGCTTTGTTCCAATCACTTAGAGGTATCTCTTCCGGCTGTCACTGGGTGCACTTCGATAGTCCACCTGCTGTGTCCTGGGCTGCCCCAAACATATGCTGCTACTTCAGCTGGGCTTGAACGGCACCATTAATCCCTCATGTCTACCTGGTTCTGCGAGCAAATGATTTTGTTGTTACTTATTCATTAATTTGCTTATTTCCTTTTTTGGGAGCTGGTGAAGCTCAGCTCAGTGATTTGGGACAGTGTTTGGAGAGCTGGCATGCGTGGCAGCTGGGCACAATGCTCTAGTCAGGCTACCTCTCTTCTGGGGTGCACAGTGAGGAATGCTCCTTCCCCCACCTTGAAGGCCCTCTCAACCTCTCTCCCCATGTTCTCCTCCTCCACCTTTGCTGCCTGTCGGGGGAAGCCTTTCCTGACAGCTCCCAGACGGCCCGATGCTGCCCTCTAATTCTCCTTCCGCCCCCTATTACACCCAGGTGTAGCTGCCCTGCTCATTTCCCCAGCTACCTTCCCATTAGCCCGTGACTTCCTTGAGGGAAGGAATCTCATTTTATTCAGCTCTGTCCCTCCAGGTCTTAGTCCTCAATGGCTGGAAGGGGGGATGCTTAATAGGTATAAAATGAATAAATGAAGGGAGCGTGAATGAATGAGTGAGTGAAGGAGTGGCCACCCTGATTACTTACAGCTTTCAACTTGCCTCAAAGCTTTTCTGCCATAAAGCAACTTCCAGGAGACTCTATGCTTAAAAAATACAGCTCTGAGCGAAATGGATGGAACATCGCTCAGCGACCTCTGCCTCTTCCACCTTCATCCAAAGCCTTGGCATGGGGGGGGTCCTGGGTCCCCTTGCCACACCCTGTAGGTGGTATTAATCATCCACAGCAAGGGGCCAGTTTCTGAGATCTCACCCATAGGGGGTGGGCAGCATGTGCTAACAGTTAGGTCCCTTTTCTGTAGCCACCTCTAGCTGCCCACCAGCTGGACACCCAGCTGTGTCCAGGACAATGCTGCACGGCACATGGTGTCCTGTTGCTACCTTGGAGTCCTCAAAGTGGCATTTTCCCTGTAATTGTTAGCTTGGAGGTGTGGGGGAGACAATCTTCCTCCTTCCCAAAGATGCTGGAAGGGAGGGGATCAGCCCTGGGGTTACCAAAGGCGGATGGAACAGCCACAATCGGAAAATCTCCAGCAATGGACAGAGCAACGGAGACTCTGTGGAAGGCAGGAATAAGTTACTCTGGAAATAGTTCATTTCCAGTCCATCCCTGGGCAAGAATGAGGCTAAGACGTGCTGTAAACAATGCGGATGTCTTTAAATGCCGATTGGAGCTAATTAAGTTGGGAGCAGGGACCTTTACAAGCTTTTCTTTGGCATATCCGTGGGAGGGTTACCTTGGGGCCTTAATCAGGAACATCTTTGCTGAGAATTAAGAAACTCTGAGCCTCATGCTGGACTGGCCCATCTCTAGGTGAGTTCGGATCATTCCATAATGAGTCAACAGAAATATCCTGCCGGCTGGTCTGATACCTGCTGGCAGAGAAAGAACTGGCTGGTGCTGCAGACATGCAATGGGGGCCTGATGGAGAGGACAGCTTTTGTGTGCCCCCTCTTCCTCTCTCTGCCTCTTCTGTGCAGCATTTTCTGTCACTTGGCAGGACGCATCCCCTCCAAGGAGCACCGCCCTCACCTGACGCCACAAGATTAAGCAATTTGCTTTTAATTAGGACTGCAGTCATTTCCAAAGGAAGCAGCAGAGAGAGGGGAAGCAGGCTGGCTCTTTACAATTGAAGTGGACTCGCTGCACATGGTGAATTCAGACCCTCTGTGAGCAGCAAGATTGAGCCCCTTGACTCTGGTTCCCCGGGCTCTTCACCCTGGTGTGCAAGCCTCGACTCATGTGCACCAGTGAACAGAGGCGTCAGAGGCTTGCTGGAAAAAGGAAAACCATCATCACCTTGGTTCCCTAGTCTCTGGTACTGAAATCTGGTACTGAAATCATACTCAGACACTTTCTAGGGCCCGTGCTTTCTGCATCACCTGGTACCGTAGTCTATGCAACGTTCAAACACTTTTCCCTCCTGCCCAGACCTCCAAGAAAGGTGTCACCATAATTTGTAGCTCTTGCTGGATCAATCTATTGGACAGTTTGCTGGGAGTGGCAAAGAGAGGTAAACGGGAGGAATACAGGCTGTATGATGTCAACCCCACCAACTTCTTCCATCCTGGAGTTCTGGGCTGGGGACAAAATCTGTCTGCCTCATTCTAGTTCCAGGCTAGGCATCCACCACAGGCCCCTTCATTCTGGAAGCCAAAAACTGGAGCCTCAACCCAGCTCCCTGCTCCCTCCTCCCTGCACCCGCACATTTTATGACGATAATTGGAAAGGAAAGAAAGGTAGCACTTTGTTTACAATGCAATTAACATCTGAATAATTTACTACGAAATAAGCTGGAGCTATATCGAGCACGCAGAGCCTGCTCCCTCTAAAAAGGCAGCTTGTAATCTGCAGGGGCAGGACTGTGTCTGCTGCCTCCCTTGGGCTGAGCAGAGCCTCCCCATTAGACATCCAGCCAGTGGGGCCAAAACCTCCCCTCTTTTGACAAGCCCCGCCTGTAAATTTTCTCTCAAAAAGACACCATGCCCTGAACTGTTTCTGCCTGTGGCTCTGGTGCCCCCTCACTCCGGGCCCGTTTCCTTCTCCCCACTGAGGGTGACTCCACTTCCAGCTGGCCCCTCTGCCCTGCATGCTGCAGGCACAAAGCACATTTTCAGGCAACATCTACTGAATGGGAAAACGTGAGGCCCAGGCTTGTTGATGGTCAGAGGGGAGGCCTGGCAGGGGAGAGGGTGCTGTCTGCATGAACAGTGCCCGGCTTGCCCTACAGCCAGTTCAGTGAATAAGCCCAGCCCTACTCCATCACGCTGAACATGGCCTGGAGTCGCTGTCTGGCTTCCAGACACATAGCTTTGTTTCCCTTTGCCCACTGGTCTTGGCCTCAGTGCTCTTTCCATCTTTCTGCTGCCAAATATTTTAGGAAAGTAAACGACACTTTGGATTTTAAGTGTATACACAAGCTTGAGTCAAGGCAGTGGGATGTTCTTGCCGGGAGCAGGGTGGCCAAGAGGAGACTTCCCTGTTTTTTACCAGCCCTAGACAAAGTGGCTTAAAGCCACATGGACAAATAGTTCATCACTTTGTTTTATATCTTGGGAACCTGCAGAGTGCCTTTGACTTAGAGCAGGGCACCCCTTCCTTCAGGCAAAGGGAGTCCTTGGCCCCCTTACCAAGGCACACAGCTTGGGGATTAGTACGCAGGCTGGATTTCCGTTCCCACTTGATCTCTCAGCCAAGCATTTTTATACGGTGAACAACCTACTCAACCACACACAGCAGCCTGGGTACCTGGGAAAGGAAGGCAGCATGGTGGCGAGCCATGAGTCCTGAATTCTAATACACAGGCTGCTGGGGACAGTAAAGTGCAAGGGCTGTGGAGCCAGCAAACTGATTTGAATTCCACCTAGGCCATGTACTAACCAAGTCACATTAGGCAAGATATTTAACTTCTCCGCACCTCAGTTTCTCCATCTGTGTAGTGGGCACAAAATAGGTTAGTATACAGACATACACTATCCATTTTATTAAGTATTTAAATATTCCTGGGTCCTTTACTCATTGGTAACTTTGAGCAAATGGTTTCATCTCCTTGGATCTCAGTTTCACACTCGGGGAGAATGTCATGTGAACATGAACGCAGAGATCGGATGATGCATGTCCAAGCCAAGGAATGTCACAGATGCCAGCAAACCACCAGAAGCCAGGAGAACAGCCTGGAACAGGTTCTCCCTCACAGCCCTCAGAAGGAACCAACTCTGCCAACACCATGATCTTGGACTTCTGGCCTGCAGAACCAGGAGACAATAAATTTCTGTTGTATGCATGACCTAGTTTATGGTATTTTGTTATGTCAGCCCTAGCAAACTAATACATTGGGTAAGAGAGTTCTTCCTTCATGTATCTGAAGCCCACAGCACATCCACATTATGCGATCCAAATCTGGGCCTCAGCAAAACTACACATTCCTCCATGTCCTGGCCCCTCTGCCATAGTTCATGAATCGTCCAAGCCGTGAATGTTAAATCCTCCATTGCCAAAGGGTGACTGCTTTTATTCACACTCCTTTATTCTTACAAAGGATTTGAAGTAGCTTAAAGAAAAAATAAATTAATTGAATTAGAAGGTTAGGCAGGGATAGAGTTGGTAGAGTTTCATCTTCATGAGCGATGAAAACTATATAACTGATGGTATTTTTCTTTCTGCTCTGGCCACCAGGAAGCTCAGAATGACATTTACAGCTCAACTGTTTGCACTGTTCAGAATGTGGCTCTGAGCTTTTTGGTGGCCAGATATAGGCCACTTCCATAAGGAAAGTGATGCTGTTCTAACATGTCATTTTAAAATAATGGGCATAAGAGATAAATCTAAGTCACTTAAGGAACTTAAAGAGAAGAGAGACATAAATTTCAGATTATGATAGGAAAGCTCCTACTATGTGAAGCACAGGAGGAATGCTTAAACTTGTTACTGCTCTCGACTTACTGACTGTCATTAACACACCTGGTGCCTTCTGTATGCTGCCCACTGGACGAGGGAACCACACAGGAAATCTAATGCAGGGCCTGGAGTTAAGCTCATGGTGTTTTAAAAATTGAGAAATTTTATGTTTAAAAGAAAATCCAGATTTTCTCTTCCTTCTTTATAAATCAGAAGGATCTAGCATCTCTGGTCCCCCTGCACTCCCACATGGCCACGATGGCCTAGAGTTGCTCCTTTAGATGGGGCATGGGCCCCTGGTTTGTCACATCCCTACCGCTCCCTATTCTCCTCCCACCAGGCCCCCTGATCTACTAGCATCCTCAGAGCAAGGTTGTGCAGTAGTGACAGTTCTCCCCGTTGCACAGGTGAGGCCCAGAGTCAACAGAGTCAAATAAGCTTTGATGTGAAGGACGCTTCCTGAGTTGTGCAGCAAACAACCTGTACAACTATACACTGGGCTCTGCAGGATTGAGTGACTTGCCCAAGCCAAGATCACATAGCAAGGAAATGCCAGTGCCAGAAGATTGCAGGGAAGGTTAAACAAAATAATAAAATAATGTATGCATGGTGACTAACCCAGATGAGGATCAACAAAGCTCACACACACAAACACACACACACAAACACACACACGTGGTGGCAAGCTTAAACAACAATCAGCTTACTGTGAGGAGAGGGGGAACCCTAATTTGTAAAGCTGGCCATTTTCTGTGGTGTAAATGCTACCACTATGGCTGATTTCAGGCTACCAAAGTGAAGTTAACCGGCTTGCAAAATACAAGCCAGCTGCAACCCATTATGACACTGGCTTCTACTGGCTCACTAGCGTCAACTCTTAAATTTATATATTATGTTTCATATTATGTATTTATTATGCATTATGTTATGTTATAGATTATGTTGTTAAAAGTATATATACACTTTTAATACATAATATATTTAATAAATTATATATAATCTAAATAGATAAGATACAATTTAAATAAATAATATATAATTTTAATAGAGAACATAATCATTCATAAATATTTTATTTCCCATTAAAGATTATGTAATAAAATATAAAATAAAATAAATATTACATTTTACAAGATTATAAAGAAAAGAGTAGAAAAACCACAAAGGTTAGTTCCTTCCTTTCCTGTCCACAAGAGCTCAGCTTTCACGGGTTAGAATTCAAGGAGAGACCCAGATCCAGGTACCGGGTGTCTCAGTAGCAATGAAATGGATTCCAGGGAGGCAATGACTCGTTAATGGTCTGCAACTGCCGATGGGATCTCTTGGGCCCAGATCTGGCTGCTTGTCTGATGGAAGTGATCACTGCTCGGTCCCAGCAGAACATGGAGCTGTGAACTGAGTTGACATGTGCCTTCAATGAAGATTCCACCTGTTCTAGATGGGCACACCTTAACCTATGAAACCTGTCTTGCTGGTGCTCCACTTACACATGTACACAGTACACCTACACCTACACACACACATACACATATGCACACATTGGCAGGTGTACACATGTACACACACATGCATGTATACAAGCACATCCACACATGTGCACACATACACATGTATTCACAACCACGCGTTGGCACATACGACATGTACGCATATTCACAGATTTTTCCTTTGGAATCTTCATCTGAATGACAGTGAGGGATTGAAAGCCTTGATGTTCCCCAAATTCAAGGCCAACACCCTATCCTTAGGAAAACAAGCACCTTCCGTGGCAAGATAGATGCAATCAATCACGAAATCTTCTTTAGTGCTACTATTCATTAAGCTTGTACTGTTTTCCAAAACTTCACGTGCATTTCAGTCGTTTATTCCCTGCGAGCAGGCCGTGAGGTGGATAGATGCTTCGTTTTCATCTTCAATTTCCCAAGAAGAAACTGAGGCTCAGGAAGCGGAAACTGTTTGCTCAGGGGCGCACAGCTGACCTGTGGCAGTTTTAGTCTACTTCTGAGGGCATTTCTATTTCCTCCCAAATTCATCCTTTAAGTCCCCATGCCAGCAGTTACTGGTTTTAGAATTTTCATCAGAAGCCAGTCTACCCCAATTCATGCAAAAATATCCATTTGTCTTTTTGACATCGTTGGTTATTTTTCAGTGTAACCAACAGATTCAGCCCTTTGTGACTAAAAATTCTTAAAATTAACAAAGGCTTATTCTCCAGTGACCCAAAGAGGCATCCATTACAGTGTGTGAGGAGTGTATGGTCTTCAGTTCAAGAGAAGGGACCTGCTGTTTGGAAAATTCATTAGACAAGAAGGTGCTGGAAGCAAAACCGAAAGCCCTGTGATTTTAGGCATTTGGTTGGAGAAAACTTCACCCAGTCACGTGTGAAACCTGTGACTCACTTTATAAAAGAGCAAAGTCAGTAAGAAACAAGAGTATTTTTAACGTAGGTCCTTTTAAACAACATTTGCGAAGCACCTACTGTGCATCAGGCATGTGCGTTAACACTTCTCAAAAGCATTGCCGATCACCTGTTGGGATTTGTGGCGTTAATTACACAAGAAAAGTGCTTCCCTGCTTTATTTTCACTCCTAATTAATTAATTTTTTTATACCAAAGGATTATTTCTCCCCATATTCATGAGACTTGACTATAACTCACTTTTCTGGGTTTCCCCGAATCAAATTTACTTCTAAAGGGTTTGCCAGTTGCAAAGATATTTAAAAGGGAGACCCTTGTGCTAACCTCTATCTTATCCTATGTCACACATCCTATTTGTCAGTTTCACTCACCATCTTTCCCCAAGAAGAATGAGAGCCGCTTGGAAACTTGGGCTGTGTTTTCACCTTGGTGTCCCCGGGACCCCCATCACGGCATGCAGGACTCGGCACCTGCTGAGAGTCTGAACCCATGTGTTCAGTGCTGGAGCTAGAACTGCAATACTTCCAGTAGGCAGAGTTTTAACTGTTCTGAGTAGTCTTCCAAGGTGACTGCTTTCCAAAAGGCTAATACTTGTTTGAAAGTGAGAGATCTATTTGTTCAGAAATTTTGCACTTTAGAGTAACATGCTGGACTGTTTATAGAAGTTGTTGGAATGGACACGAAATGGTCCCATGGGCACCTACATGCCCTAATAATCTCAGCATCTGTCCTGGCCGCTCACAAGTGTGTGTTAAAGACTAGGAGTGGGAGAAAGTTCTGTGTGTGTGTGTGCGCGTGCATGTGTATGTGTGTCTATGGACTTCTGTATATTTTATACACAATAGTAAAAAAGAGAGCATGCTGTAAGGAAAAAAATGGAGATTTTAGTGTCATATTGCCTTGCATTGGAATCCCGGCTCTGCCTCTTGCTAGCAGAAAGACCTGGGGCAAATTACATATCATCCCAGATCTAACCATCCCGCCTACAAAATGGGAATGTTAAGCCCTACATCACAGGTATAAGAGAACCCCAGGGTGCAAAACCACTTTGAGGCCTGTTTGAGATTGTACAGGTGCTGCACATGGCCACACATCCCATTGGAAATGCTTCAGGAAAGTCTTTTAACTCCATTTAAAGTCAGGCAGATGTGACCTTGTGTCACACTTTACAGCGAGGGAGACAGACGTGAAGGAGGAGATACTCAGAGCCAAGACTGCACCCCCACCCCCCACATAGACCACAGGGAGGCCTGTGTGGTTCCCCACTTCACATCTGACACCGCTGAGAGCTCGTGTGGGTCACCCGCTCCACCGTGGAGGGGGCTGGCCTCTGAAAACCCCTGCATTACTCTCTGCAAGTTTCCAAAGCACGGCCCCTCAGACTCAGTGAGGGCCGTCGTGGGCTGGCACCGGAGGGGGGCATTGCTCAATCACGGCGCTTCCCTTCCCCTCACAATGGGAACTTCTGCCTTGGCTGGGAAGGGAGGCCCCGCATCCTGAGAGGTGGGCAGCCTTCCCCCTTCACTAGAGGAACACAAGGCCAGGCGGGAGGTTTCTGCCTCTGCAGGGGCTGCTGGCCTGGGCTCCTAGGAGGCCTGTTTGTGGAGACAGGAGTCGGCCCCAGGGCACCAGGAAGCCTGGGCTACCGCTGAGCATATTTCTGGGGCTGGAATGCCATCCCTTGGAGAGCTTGTCTCTTAGAGACCAGGTCTGAGCAGGCTTTAGAAAACAGCAGAGGCCCTGTGGCTTGGGGGGGGACAGGGTGGAAGGGAGTGGGGGCGGGGGGGGGGTTCCCACATGCCAAGCTACAAGGCCCTTTGTGGGGGGTTCCCTCAGGCATTTCTAATTACAGGAGTTATTTCTGCCCTGCAGATTATGTGGTTCTTGCACTTGGTGTGAGGAATGAATCGAGTCATTATTAACTCAGCAAGTGTCCGCCTGGGTCCAGAGGCACCCGTTTGGAGGCAGAGCAGTTAATACATGGGTGGATTAGGTGGCTCTTAGGCTTTGCCACAATTAGAAACTCAGGACGTTTGAAATATTAACTGGGGCATGTGGGTAAGAGGCAGCTCCCGGCTTCACTGCCAAGGAGATAGCAGCCCCGAGGAGGCTGCGGGAAATTATGTAAGGAACGAGGCAGTGGGAAGTGGCATTTGCTGAGTACTTATTGTGCGTTATTGTGCGTCAGTGGCTCTGCTAGACATTCCTCACTTGATCTTCCCTGGAACCTCACAGACATGATTGTGTCTCCCATTTCACAGAGGAGGGAGCGGGGAGGAGCTCAGCGAGGTTGAATCAGTTCCCCAAGTCTGCATGGCCAGGGAGATCAGTCTGCCTTCTCTTAGCATGGTCCTTCACCTTTTGCTGAGCCCTGCGTGATAGCCGCCCACCTCGAGGGAGGCATCGAGACACTAATAAAAAGTAAGTGCTAAGAAGAAATAATACAATAATAATCATTGTAGCTGATATTTACTGAGCACGTACTACGTGCATGTGCCATGCCTCACTCCATAGACAGCGATTTTCATCCTTGGGACCACTGAGGGAGGCAAGGACTATAACTGTCCCATAGTATAGATGAGGGACTAAGGCATCCTGAGATTAGTAAATACATCCAAAGAGCCACAGTCAAGTCTGCCTCCAAAGCCCATCCTGTCCTGAAGATACTGCTGCATCCCCCAACTCCGAGAGTGCACAGTAAACACCCACTATGCACCAGGCATTGTGCAAGGAGCGTAACACAAATCTAGTTCTTTAACCATCCCTATTGCCCTATGGGGTAGGTACTTATTATTTATTACTCTCTTCATGCTCTGGATAAGAAAATGGAGTTTTGGGGAGCAGTACTGTGCTGAAAAAACAGCCTGCTCTTCTCCACTTGGTCCAAAGATGCAAACCCATAGACAGTCACATAGAGAGAGGTCCACATCATGTAGAACACACAAGAGAGGGGACAGCAGGTGACAAAGCCAACAGAGAAAGTTCCGGAAGCACCAGCATGGACCCTGCGTGGAAGATGCCCAGCAAGTCGTGGGATGGAAACGGCTGAGAGAGATCGCTGGGGAACACCAAGAGACCAATGGTGAAATAGTAATCATGGGAAATAAAATTCAACAAAACCCCATGTGTTGAGGATTTTGTGTTTTGTTGTTGTTGACTTGCTTTGCTTTGTTTTGTTTTTCAGAGAGGTCTTCTGGCCACTCGTACTTCACTGAGGTCCCTGTTTACAGTCTGGGGAATAGACAAGCACAGTCAGAACCAGATTCCTTCAGCTCAGTTCTATTTTCCACTTCCCTAATTATGACATCCCTTCCCTTTGGACATCATTCAAGTTCTCCTTTCTCTCCAGTGGTACTGCTACCACCTGGATGTAGGAAGGAAGCCATACATAGCGTGTTTCTAAGAATGTTAAGGCAGAAAAGTCAGAAAAAGGGGCCCTCACTGCCCTAGGTTTTCAGCCTCCATGGGCCCCATCACATGCTGCCCTGGAGCTAGGCGAGTGGCCCCAGTGTAAGGGTTGCGTGGATCACCTTTGTACCCAGTGCCCAGCGCACAGTAGGTACACAGGATGTCCCGACCAAAGCACATCAACAATCTCAAGTAATGTCTAACTATTACGATTAATACATGGAAGCTTTAGAATGGGTTGCTGTTATTTTTAACATGTAAATTAAAGCAGATCGAATATGATCCCTATGATACGATCACACTTACTCCCTTGCATCTTGGTCTACTTTCTGGAGTGGGAAAGACAGGAGCAAGGTGCTGAAAGGAGAAAGCTGTGCATACTTCCCAGCCAAACTCTCCCCCACAGTTCTTGGTAAATGCCTGTTACTGACATATTGTTAATATTCTATCCCATGCTCACAATTTGGGAGGGGGGTGGATTATTAATAAAATCTCCATCCATGCGTGGATGGAGTAGTCACCCACCCGAATGTTACGCAGCATCTCTTCCCTATAGCCATAGACTGCTAGTGTAGGGCAGCTGTTTTTATTCCCCGTCTTGAAAAAAGTGAGCTGCTTACACCACTGCACGCAGTGCTTCTGACTTATCCAACCCAAATTAAATAATTTTTTTCTGTATTTGTGCTTTTGACATTTGTATCTAATTTCTGAACACTATGAAACATTTCCCCCATGCTGGGAAGGTGCAGGGGACTTGTTGTCCAACCTATATTCTTTTTCACTCAAAAATGGGGGAAACAGAAAGTTTAGAGAAGGGGTTGCAAACTTTTTCTTTAAAGGCCCAGATAGTAAATATTTTTGGCTTTGTGGGCCCGTTCACTGCCCACAGCAACCACTCAACTCTGACATTGTAGTACAAAAGCAGCAATAGACAATAGCTGAATGAATGGGTATTCATGGATACCAAAATTTGAATTTTATATCATTTTCACAGGTCATGAAATATTCTCCATTTGGTTGTTTTCAACTATTTAAAAATATAAAAAGTATTCTAAACTCACAGCCATTCAAAAAAGCACTGGGCTGGAATTGGCTCATGGGCTGTAGTTTGGTGATCAAAGAGGAAAGACATTTATTAATAATTGTTCCCTTCCATAGCAAGAATAAAAATGCTGGGTATTGTAGTGAGTTAAATAGTGTCTCCCCCAAATTTATATCCACTAGGAACCTCAGAATGTGACCTTATTTTGGAATAGAGTCTTTACATGTGTAATTAGTTAAGAATCTTAAGGTAAAATAATCCTAGATTTAGGTGGGCCCTAAAATTCCTTCAATGACTGGTGTCACTGTAAAAGGAAAGAAAGGGAGGTTTGGACATAGAGAGGCTCAGAGAAGGCCATGTGAGGATGGAGGCAGAGGTTGGAGGGCAGCTGCTGCCAAGGACAGACAAGGACCACCAGCAGCCACCAGATGCCACGGGAGGGTCGAGTAATGAATTCTCCCCTTGGTGCTTCAGATAGAGTATGGCTCTGCCCACACCTTGATTTCAGACTTTGAGCCTCTGGAATTGTGAAAGAATAAATTTCTCTTGTTTTAGGCCACCAAATTTGTGGGCCTCTGTCATGGCAGAGACAGGAAACTAATACAGGGGGTCAAAGGTGTTTTGCTGAGAAGGAGAAGGAGCTTCAGCCATTACATAAGTGTTGAAATAATTTGAGAAGTGACAAACCAAAAAAATCCAAGAAAGGATTTTTGAGAGAGCTCCATAAAGAGCTGGGTCCAGAGACCATTATTTTACGCAGGAAATTCCATCTCCCAGTAGCTGAAGAGGGGCCCTGGAAACACAGAGGGGAGTGACAGCTGCAAGCAGGGCAGAGGGGACAGCTTGCTTCCCCAGAGGGTAAACCTCACCCGACGGATCTGGGGGAGTTTGGTCCTGGCCGCAATGGGAAATCAGACAGCAAGGAAGCTGGCAACTTAATCCACGTCAATTTGCAGGAGGCAGGCGTTTGCACACCAGCCAGCAGCACTTGTGAAGGGAAAGTTAGTGTACGTGTCCTTGTCTTTGAAGGAAGGCAGAGCAGGGATTACGGGCAGAGTCTAATGGGACTTGTTAAGGGTCAGATGGGAGGGAGGTGACAAGTGCAAGACCATTTTGCTGGGCTCACTCTCCACGTAAAGAAGATTCTAATGCAAGGCAGCCAGGGCTAAGAAGCAAAACTGATGGATGGCTCCTGCCTCTCTCCTTGGTGTCCATGATGACCCAGAGGCAGTCACTTTGATTCCTGCTGGGAAAACCCTTAAACTGAGACATTTGCTTCAACTTCAGAGATGGTGGACTTCTTTTGGGAAGAGACTTAAAAGGCTCATCTCCTACCTCACCCCAACCCCTGCCAAACACATCTACTTGATGTTGACCACTCAGAAGATCGTCACCCTCCCCATCTAGCAGCCCCATCACCCAGGGGACTTTCTGAGTCTGGGGACAGTCTGGCGGTGGGGCTGTGGCACTGTGCTGAGGGGTGAGGCACTTCTCACATTTTGGGAAAGAGAATGTGCTGTAGGGAGGTTAATTTAGTAATTGATTTCAAAAACTGAAGAGCAACACCTGTTCTTGTACCCAGCCACTCCCCTTCCAGAAACAAATCCTAATGAAATAATATCAGAAACAAATGCAGAGGTTGATGGGGGCCTCTGTGGCAAAGGACCCAGTCTTCCCCTTTTACCAGTCAGGCATCCGACTCTTCCTTGGTCACAAGTGATGCGTGTCTGTCTAGATGACGTGTGTCACCTCGTTAAGCCTCAGCTTTTCATTAGTAAAACAGCAACGACAATAACACTTCCTGCATAGGCTTGTTTAGAGGATTAAGTGATGTAGGTGACATGGTACCAATACATGGAAGATGCCCAGCAAATGGTAGAGCTACTCATTGCTGTTATTTTTTTTAACAAAGATTTTCATCTAAGTGTTATTTATGCTTGAGAAAAACTGGGAACAACTAAAATGTCTAAAAAGACAGAGGATTAATTAAATATTATATATATGTATATGTATATACACTCACACATATGTGTGAAGAAATGTTATATAGCCTGTATAACCATTGTTTTTGAAGGATAGTTAATAGTTAATTATATGGGAAAAAACATAATAGAATATTAAATAGGTAAAGCAAAATGAAAATTTGTATTATAGTCAAATTTCTCTGTTATTATCATTTCTGCACACACATACACACACACACAACACAAACACAGCCCTATAGGAAAAACAACAGGAAAGATTTATATACAACAAAGTGAAAATACCTATTTTTGTCTAGGAGTGTGGATAATGTTTACTTTCTTCTGTATACTTTCACTCTACTTTTGAAAATCTCTTACAATGCACCTCTATTCCTTTAATAATGAAAATTAAAATATCAAGAACGAATAGCATGGATTTTACAGTTAGACATAATTTCAAAGCGTGGCTTTCTGCTTGTGAATTGCATAACCTTGGGCAAGTTCTTTAACTTCAGTTAAGGCTCCAGTTCCCTTCTAGTTAAAAAGGGCAAGAGGCAGAAGGATGGAATGCGCCCTAAAGGGCCATGCAGAGAATGAGGTAAAGCAAAGTGTCTGATACGTGGGCGCTGCACGTGTCTTATGTACTCAAGGTCAGAAGATCCTTGTGGGAAGAGTTGGGCCAGTTTTGAGAGGACATCAACAGGCTCAGTGGACCACTGGAAACACTGAGACAGAGGCCTCATTCCTCAGACACCAAAGCTGTTACACAACACTCTTCCCTGGGTGCAGGCCTCCACGGAGAAGCCGCGGATGCTGCTTTGAAGGACTTTGGTAGATTGTGGCCCTGCCCACGTAATCTCCCCTTATCATAGCAATTGCTTCCGAGTCCATCGGAAATCTCAGATGGATTTCATTGATAGACCACGCCTGCTAACTGCAGTGCATGGGCCAAGAGGATCCACATTTGGGGGAATCTTTAAAAGAACACCAACAGATAGGAACATGAAGCCTAGTGTGTGTATTTGGGAGTATAGTTCAGTTTCTGGTAAAAATTAATAATGATGGTAAAAGTAATATGCCAGAAACACATACAGATTGTTTTTAAGGATGAGTTCCTGGGAGAAGTACTGTTTGTTTGTTTAATCCATTTATTCTTTACAACAACCCTTTTTACAGATGAGGAGACCAAGGCTTGGGAAATGGAGCATGTCAAAGTCAAAGACACAGAGCAAGGTGGGTGACTGAGCTGGGATTCAAAACCCTTAGAAGGCTAAATCCAAAGCCTGGGTGTCAGCCCACAGTGCTCAGGTGCCCCTCCTGGGCCCTTCACCACTGCACTCCAGTGTCCAGGGCCACGCACAGATCCTTGTTGGATTTCAAAGCGGAATATCCTCCCATAGAGTCAGGGAAGAAGAGAGGAAAAGAGTACAGAATGGTCTTTGTAGACTGGCAGCAAAGGACCAGTTTCCATCAGACTCTTCCTCATCCCTGCCTGATCTAGGAGGTAGTTTTGTAATATTCCAATTCCCTTAGGCCCTTTTATGATTATAATCGCTCCTCAACGTTTTGATTGTGGTGTATTATAGATGTTATTTCAAATCAGCTTTCAGCCTTATAAGACACTAATGTAAGCATGTAAGACCATTCTTTTGAGCAGACCAGCCTCAATAAAAACAATATATCAGACACTGACTCTTATTAAACAGGCCCTTCATCCCTGATAGCAGGCCTTTCTTCACGCAATGACCTCTCACAAAATGTCAGTAATTTGGCTTAGGGGTCAATGAGAAATTGAGAGAGAGAAAAAACAAAAGAAGGGAGAGAAGGAGCTGTTGTTTTATCTCAGTTAAATAAATGCAAGGGGATGTGTCTTTCTAGGATATTTACAAAGTTATGAAGATGAGTCTGGGAGAGGCACTGGGGTAAGGTTTATAGAGCACTGAATTAGGGCCCTGAAATCTTGGGTTCTAAGATCAGCACTGCCAGTTACTTGTATGTGTCTTTGAAAAGTCACTTGCCCTCTGTGTTTCTTCTTTAGTAACCTGAGATTGCTTGCCCCTGTCTTGCCTAGCTGGGGTGTCCATGTCTCAGTCTGCCTAGGACAGCCCCAGGTTACACCTGTTGTCCCAGCATGATTATTAATAGCACCCTTTCACTTCTGTTTGTGACCCTGTTTGGGTGAAAAATTACATATTCACCCCATGACTAACTTACAGTGTTATGACAGCTAAAGAGATAAAGGTCTGAAAATGTTTTGTAGAAGTTAAAGCCCCATTATAGATTAAAGGGATTGAAGGCGCTTCTCAGTTGCTCTGAATGCTACATTTAAGAAATAGACATTGGTTTAACAAGAGTTTTCAGCTACATTATGAACTGGGTATATTCCAAATCATGTATGCAGTGTGGTCACTACAGAGACACACAAAAATATTTAATGGAAACACACAAAGTGACAACAATGGTTGTCTTTGGCGAGACAGTGGGTAAGATTATGCTACCTTTTTTAAAATGAGTAGATTAGCTTTTATTTTGAAAAAAAAATTCCAAAACACAGGAAAATAAGTGACAATTAGTGACCTACTGTAGAGGTGGACAGAGGGAGACACAAACAGAAGCCCTCTCTGCATCTCCACTGTGGGAAGCAGGCAGATAGGAGAGAGGCTTCCCCAGCAAGGATCTGTCTCACTGAATGACACTCAGGCTGTCACTGCAACGCGTCAAAGCCACATTGAGACACCCTGGGCTTGAGTCATGAAGGGGACGGAGGGATCATGTGCCCAAGTGGGACTGGCTGCTTGGACATTGAGGAGTTCCCATTACCTGAATGGGGCTTCTGTGCTCAAATCCAATACAGCTTCATGCATAACCCAATCAGAATACCCTAGAGGGTCAAGAAGTTGATCTAAACACCACCACATCATGGAACTTTCAGCTTATCTGTTCATTACAAAAAAAAAAAATCCACTTAGGAATAGTTAATACAGGACATTGCAAGGATTTTATTGTGAACAAAGGAAACAAGTAATATCTTCCTACGATGAAGTGAATTCACTGAAATGGACATTCAATGAGCCCCTATGTAATCACACAACCTCTAAACAACACTGAAATAAATGCCATTTTCTTCATATTTTACTGTGAAGTACAGTGAGGATTTGAGAGGTTAACCGACTTGTGAAGAGTCACAGGGAAGGGGAAGAGGTGGGCTTCTCCCAGCTCACGTAGCTGGCAAGTGGCAGAGTGGAGAGTTGAACCCATTCGTGCTGCCTCCAAAACCTTCAGCGGCTGCAGGCCATGACTGGGCAGGAGCTGCGGGCAGCTTCTATTCCCTGAATGCCCAGCGTGAATCTCAAGCATTTCAGTGAACTGCCCGGCTGAGCAGCCGGCCTCCCAAAGACATAATCCCCTAGGGCAGCCTGTTGCCAGCCATGGGTGAGATACGATGATCTCTCCTCATTATTTTCTCAGCCAGACTGCCATTCCCTCAGAAATATTGCTGCAGCCCGGAAAGTACAGGCATACCTCATTTTATGGCACTTCACTTTATTGTGCTTTGTAGGTATTGCATTTTTTCACAAATTGAAGGTTTGTGGCAACCCTGAATCGAGCAAGTCTATTGGCGCCATTCTTCCAACAGCACGTGCTCACTTTGTGTCGCTGTGTCGCATTTTGACAACCTTCAGGATATTTCAGACTTTTTTGTTATTATTACATCTGTTATGGTTATCTGTGATTAGTGATCTGTGATGTGACTATTATAATTGTTTTGAGGTACCATGAACCACACCCATATAAGATGAGGAATTGAATAGATAAATGTATGCTAACGAGCAGCCATTGCCCCATCTCTATGCCTCTCCTCAGGCCTCCCTACTCTCTGAAACACAACAGTATTGAAATTAGGCCCATTACTAACCCTCTAAGTCTTCAAGTGAATGGAAGAGTCTCATGTCTGTTACTTTACATCAAAAGCTAGAAGTGATTAAGCTTAGTGAGGAAGACATGTCAAAAGCCAAGATAGGCTGAAAGCTAGTTCTCTTGCACCAGTTAGCCAAGTTGTGAATGCAAAGGAAAAGTTCTTAAAAGAAATCAAATGTGCTGCTACAGTGAACCCACAAATGATAAGAAAGCAAAACAGCCTTATTGCTGACATGGAGAAAGTTTGAGTGGTCTGGATAGAAGATCAAACCAGCCACAACATTCCTTTAAGCTAAAACCTAATTCCGAGCAAGGCCCTAACTCTTTTCAAGTCTATAAAGGCTGAGAGAGGGGAGGAAGTTGCAGAAGAAAACTTTGAAGCTAGTAGTGATTGTTTCATGAGGTTTAAGGAAAGAAGCCATCTCTATAACACAAAAGTGCAAGGTGAAGCAGTAAGTGGTGATGGAGAAACTACAGCAAGTTATCCAGAAGATCTAGGTAAGATAATTGATAAAAGATGGCTACACCAAACAACAGATTTTTCAATGTGAATGAAACAGCCTTCTATTGGAAGAAGATGCCATCCAGGACTTTGTTAGCTAGAGAGGAGAAGTCAATACCTAGGGAAAGGCTGACCCTTGTTAGGGGCTAATGCAGCTGGTGACTTTAAGTTGAAGCCAATGCTCATTTATCATTCTGAAAATCCTAGGGCAATTAAGAATTATGCTAAATCTACATGTTCATAAATGGAACAACGAAGCCTGGATGACAACACATTTGTTTATAGCATGGTTTACTGAATATTTTAAGTGCACTGTTGAGACCTACTGCTCAGGAGAAAAGATTCCTTTCAAAATTTTACTGCTCATTATAACAAAGCACCTGATCACCCAAGAGCTCTGATGGAGACATACAAGGAGATTAATGTTGTTTTCATGCCTGGTAACACAACATCCTTTCTGCAGCCCATGGATCAAGGAATAATTTTGACTTTCAAATCTAATTATTTAAGAAATATATTTTGTAAGGTTTTTCTGCCATAGACAGTAATTCCTCCAATGGATCTGGGCAATGTAAATTAAAAACCTTCTGGAAAAGATTCATCATTCTATATGCCATTAAGAACATTTGTGATTCATGGGAGGAGGTCAAAATAACAACATTTACAGGAGTTTGGAAAAGTTGATCCAACCCTCACGGATGACTTTGAGGGGTTCAAAACTTCAGTGGAGGAAAGAACTGCAGATGTGGTGGAAATAGCAAGAGAGCTAGAATTAGAAGTGGAGCCTGAAGATGTGACTGAATTGCTGCAGTTTCATGATAAAACTTGAATGGATGAGAAGTTGCTTCTTATGAATGAGTAAAAAAAAGGTGTATTTTTGAAATGGAATCTGCTCCTGGTGAAAATGCTATGAACATTGTTGAAATGACAACAAAGGAGTTAAAATATTACATAAACTTATTGGATAAAGCAGCAGCAGGGTTTAAAAGGATTGACTCCAATTTTAAAAGAAGTTCCACTGTGGGTAAGATGCTATCAAACAGCATAGCATGCTACAGAGAAATATTTCATGAAAAGAAGAGTCAATCAATGCAGCAAACTTCATTGTTGTCTTATTTTAAGAAATTGCCACAGCCACCCCAACCCCTACACTGAGCACTTAGCAGCCACCAACATCAAGGCAAGACCCTCTACCAGCAAAAAGATTACGATTCCCTGAAGGCTTAGATGATTGTTAGCATTTTTTTGCAATAAATCATTTTTTAATTAAGGTATGTACATTGTTTTTTAAACATAATGATATTGCACACTTAATAGACTACAGCATAGTGTAAACATAACTTTTATAAGCACTAGGAAACCAAAAAATTCATGCAACTCGCTTTACTGTGATATTCACTTTATTGCCGTGGTCTGGAACACAACCCGCAATATCTCCGAGGTGTGCTTGTAATTTTGTTTTCCCTACTCAACTTTCTGAGTTTTACCTCTTGCCTCTCCTCATTCTAGAGGAATTAAAATATCTTTTTTTTATGCAGCAAACATTAATTAAGCAATTGCTATGTGTACTATGTGCAAGGCAGAACGCTACAGCCTCAGACTAGATACAGACAGGTTAGAGGCAGATCTGGACTCCAGTGAAGAATCGCTCCCCGACCTACTGAATGACGTCCCAGAAGTTATTTTCTTTTATTGAGACTCAGTTTCTCCATGTGTAAAACAGAGGTGGGTGGACCAGGTGAATTCTAACTCCCTTCTGATACCAATAAGCTGTATTTACCCAGAAAGTATAGACTCTGATCGCTCAGATCACTCTCTCTCTAAAAGAGGTTCACAATTAGATCTTAACTCTTTTCCTGCTTCTCACCTCAGAGAATTTCAGCAGTGCCCATGCAAGCTTGTGGGCTTTTGACTTTTTAATGACATTTCTATATTATCTCTTTTCACAATAGTTCGGGATTCATAGCTACCTTTTAAACAATTGCTTTTCTCTTAGACAACTCTGAAAACCTTAGGGAAAACACATGTTCCTGTTTCCACAATATTCCCTTATTATTAAGCTATCAATGCTGAGAGTGTAACTTTTCATTAACTCTCCCCCTAAAATCGATGTGTCATCTCATTGAGTTAAACTGAGAGCAGACCAGTAAAGTGTTGTTTAAAAACAAAAACACCCACTTGCATTCTCACAGACTTGATTTTAGTACAATTTATACAATTGTGATTTTTTAGGTCATTTGCACTGTTCCCTTATTAGATGGAAATTGTCTTTTATTGGCTTTACTTTTTAACAGATGCTAACTTGCATGAAACAGGCTACCATAAAATGTACCTGCATTGGAGAAACATCCATCTATCAATGTAGACTCTCGTAAAGAATTCCAAGTGTTAGATAAATTGTTTCCATTAAGCTGAAAATACTCCTTCGGGTGTGAGCTTCTAATTCATGAGTTTCTGTAAACTGATTCAAATAATAACAAGGTTTTTTCTCCCCTGGCCTGATAGTAATCTAGTGAAGAACATGCTCAGTCCCTAAAGATGATATTATCTGGTGATTTCTACAATTGTCCTGAAGTCCAAACAATGCTGTTACGTGAAAATGTGGTTTTTATAAGGCTACTATTTGTTTGGCTGTTTCATTCCTATTTTACAACGAAAGTGGGATATTTGACTGACATCTGGGCAGAAGGGTAGTAATCAGAATTGTGGTCTGTAAAAAAATTAAGAGACAAACCAGGAGCTGATAAAAACTGAAATCAGAAAAAAAATGCAGCCACATTTAAAATTTTTACATTTTTCTATTTTGGAAAAGCACCACGCAGCACACAATAAATGAGAGGAAGGCTTGATGAAAAACTCTGTTTATTACCACAGCAGATAACAGACAGGGATGTCTCTTTTCTTCATGATAATGTTCACAGGATGATGTCTAGAGTTAATTCAGGTTAATCATATCAGCCAACACAAGGCAATCTCACCTGTACAGCAACACTTCTGAAGTCTCATAAAACGTGTCCCTTTATTGTAAGTGTAGTAGGTCAAGCTGTATCCCCAGAAACATGAAAGGAATAAGGCAACCTTGCCTATAAATAAAATGCTACCCACCACCTTCAGTTTGCTGGATCCATCCAATTAAATCTAACTTGGTTTTGTTTAATATATGCCAGGCATTGTGCTAGTCACTGGGAAAAAGGGTTAGGACATTTATGTAATCATTCAACAGATGTTTATAAGAGCCTGTGGCTGCTGGCAGATGCACCCCTGTCTGTCCACAAGAGGCTAATAAGATCACAACACCATGTGATTAGGGTGATAGCAGAGGTCCCTGCAAAGGGACCCAAGGCAGCTCCTCCAAGACCACTCCCCTTCCCCTTTACCAATGTCCCTGTCAGCTAAATCATCAAAAGAGGAAGTCATGACCTTGCTTTGCCTGAAGCATTTCAGGCTATGCCTAAACTCTTTCAACATTATTTTGTGGTTCAAGCTACAATCCTGGAACATAACTGCAGCTGGTTATTGAAAAATGCAAATAAGTTACATGTTCAGGATTAAAATGAAACATTCTTTTCTGAGTCAGCAAAAAGTTTGAAATATATACGTTTTAAAATATCTTTTTTTATTACAATAGTAAAATATGCTCATTGAAAAAAAATCCGAATAACATAGGAGGAAATAAAGTAAAAAGCAAAAATATCCCCTTCCCCAAGGCCTCTAAACTTCTTTCAGAGTTTAAGGTTTATTCTTCTAGACTTTTGCTATGCCTATCTAAACATTTGCCATTGAGGTTAAAATGTTTAGAAGTCACACAACTCTATTAATTTCAAGTCAAGTAGAGCAAATTCATACTTACCGAGCACTACATGTGTGCAGAGTGTTTTAGTGTTTTGCACACATGACTTCATATCCATCATATACTGCAAGGGTTAGCAAACTTTGGCCCATGGGCTAATTCTCATCCTCTGCTTCTTTTGTAATAAATTTTTTTTTTTTTGGTCCCAAAGAGCAGGAGTATGTAAATAAAGTTTTATCACAATGCATTCACATCATTTATTTACACAGGGTCTCTGGCTACTTTGGTGCTACAGTGACAGAACTGAGTAGCTGCAATAGAGACAGCATGGCCTGCAACGCCTAAAATATTTACTCTTTGATCTTTTACAGAAAAAGTTTACTGACCCCTGAGATAGCAGATAATTTTTGTGGAGAAAAAAGGACTAGGTACATATAAAACAATCTATTAACACAGGTTAAATTATAAGGAACTGTAAATTTTTTCTTTATCCATTACTGTATTGTCTACATTTTCAATAAAGATGCATATATTCTTTTGTGCCTTAATTATATATGTAATTTAAAGAGAGTTCTATCTGAACATGAGTAAAACTGATGAACTGTTACCAAGAAAGCTGCCAGAAATTAAGACCATTTATAACTAGAGTTTCCACTGTGTGCGTGCAAACACAATACTCTAAAAGGGATTTTAAAAAGTGTTTGCAAACACTCTCTAAGGTAACATTTCTTCAATAATATTTACCCTATCATTTGCTCAAGGCATATATATTTTCTTGGAGATTTGAGAAATGTGACAGACACTGCTAGTTGATCATCAATCAGATTTGCTGCTGCTTCTACCTGGGCAGCCAGACTACATTTCTCAGCTTCTTTGGAGTGCACATGGCCATGTGACTGAGTGGGCAAAGGGATGTGGACAGAGTTGAAGAGCTCGCCTTCCAGACCTGGTCCATAAAAACCTCCCTGCCTGTGCCTCCCTCCTCTAGTTGGCTTAAATGGGGATTACCTCTTGAGTGCACTTGGGAATCACAGAATGAAGACTACACAGCCGCAAGATGAAAGAACCTGTGCCCCCGAATCAACACTTGGAGGAGAGTCACCCAGGAGAGCTGCCTGTTATGTGAGCAAGGAATAAATTTTGCATTAAGCCTTTGTGATGTGGAGGTTTTTCTGTTACCTTTCCTAATGAGAGTTCACTGTATTTATGGAGCTAGCTGTTGACAGATGGCTTTGGGATGGATAAATGATATAGAAGTCCCTTGTCTAGATAATGTCATTCAATAGCTTCTCCTTGAAATCAAAGTACTAGAAACCTTTTTCAGACCTTTGCCTAACTAGTACTCAATCACAGTGAGTAAGTGGTAACTGCAACTCCCACCTTTATCTGCCTCTATTCTGAGTTCTCTACTCTAGTAGTAATTGTGCCCTTAGGGACCTCTCCAATCTCTCTCCTGCCAGCATCATATTCACCGTGCTTCCTGGTCAAACTTTTCCCTCTCTGCCACATGATATTGGGTTCCGTGTAACCTAAGATGGCATCCGGTAACAATCTTTAAATTTATCAACCAGGATACTTTCTCACCTACTGACTCCTATACATCTTGATAGAAGATAAAGGACCATTCTGCCATCAGCAAGGAAGCAATGTAGATAAATTCCATGCCATTTATAATTCATTTCACCTTCATTAACTATTCATACCCTACTTTTTGGCGCATCACCTAAGCATTCTATGTAATAAAAAACAGAATAGCTAGAAAAGAAACTGGGAGAGGCTGGTTTTATTAGGTGATGGGAAGAGGAAAATAATTGATTTGCTGTATCCCTTACTCCAGACTTTTTCTTGCAGGAATGATTTTTGGACAGGTCACTCACGAGTGAACTAGGTAGCTACCTTGAGGAAGAATTGAGAAGCACCGATAGAGGGTCCCTGCTATTCTCATTCATTCATTCAACCCATATTCACTAGAGACCTGCTTTGGCAGGCCCTGAGAACAGATATTCCCTTCTTACAGGCTGAACGTCTTAAGCAGAGCTATATATGGATTAAACACATTGAATCCAGAGTGAAAATCTTAAATACCTAGGTTCCTCAGAAAGGTTAGTTTCTCTGATTACCATTAGTAATAATAATCATGACATGAGGTCATAATAACTCCTTGTAATTAGGATAGCCAAAATGTATTGAGATGGTACAGTAGGACAACTCCTAAACTGAGAAAAGTGTTGTGTGCATATCTCATTTAATTTTCATAGGAACCCTGAGATTTAGTTTCTATTATTTGTTCCCATTTTACAGATGAAGACACTGAGACTCTGAGAGATTAAATAATTGCTTAAGGTAAGACAGCAAGTCATTGACCATGGAGAGGCTGAAGTTCATGTCTGTTTGGACCCAGAGCCACAACCTATAGACCCTCAGTGCCGCTTTTCCTTAAGACAGGATGGGGTCCCAACAGGGAAAGTGTGTAAGTGGTGGGCATCAGAGGAAAGGATCGGCAAGAGGGAGGCCCCTGCAGAGTTCGAGGAAGGATGTAGTGAGAGAAGGCTACCAGACATCAGAGACCAGCTGTGCCTACCTCTGGGGTTTGCCAATATTCACCTTGATTACTTGTCACAGATAGCACCCAAACCAACCCAATTTGGTAGCATAAGAATAAATGAAATTAGAAGACAAAAAGGAAGAATCCCCAATATATTCATTAAGCTTTCAGCGATGTCAAAGAGTCATTCCTTCATACTAATAAAAGAATCATTCAGCACCCCTCTTCAAATGGAGCATGTTCTTAGATTAGAAAGCCAAGCTTGGGATAAATTTGGGACTGGACAGATCCTTACACACCTGTTCTTTCAAATATCTACCTCTCCGTGAGTTGATCCTCTGAGCTTGGTCAACTCAGCATGGTGAGCCAGCTTTAGGTCAATCCTGTTCATTTCCGGCTCTGGAGAACATTATCTTATCTTTCCCCCACAGCACTGGTCTGGCAGAATCTCCACCACTCTTTATCAGTTTCCCTGTCTCTTATTTCTGTTAAAGATCAACTCACCAACATTTCCTAGGTGATCATACCTAGATTACGAGTACCCTCGAAGCGGAACCATGGTGTGTTCCAGGCTAATTTCAGAAGAAAGCTTATTATACATTAGTGGCTCAAGGGGGCTGCTCTTTGCTTTATTGTGTACCATGAACTATTAGGTGCTCTGGATAAAAATGAACTAAAACACAGCCCATGCCCAGGGGGAGCTCCAAATCCAGTTAACTAGTACACACACACACGAGGGCTGTCGGGAAAGTATCCAGCTATTGTTAATATAACGAGAACATATTACATGGCTGGGTACTTTCTGAACAGCTCTTGTACAGTAGATACTACATTATCGCAGGCTAGGAGACTGAGAAACACACAAATGGAAGGCATGAGACACTTTCAACTCCTCCAGCCCTCCAGCCAACATGCCTTGAGAAGGCATCTCTCAAATTTACCAGAAAGTAACCTGGGTTGTTTTTTTTTTTTTCATTTTAACAGGGTGGGTTTTAGACCCACCTGTCATAAACAAGATGTATCAGATATATTTACATTAAAAATTGATTTCAAATCAAGTGGGTGAAGATGGCTCTTGTTCACTCTGTAAGTATTGTATCTTTAGTGATAAAAACAAGTTAATATGGGCATTCCTTTGGTAAATGAGACAAATTTTACAGGTAAAACAGGGAGTTAAATGCTCTCCATGTCCCAACCATCCACAATTTGCTTACCTATCATCCCTGCACAGCGTACAGCTGTGTCCCCACCACACAGAGCCTGCAGGTTGCACGTAGCCCTGGAAATCGTCCTGTGCGGATAACTTCATGACAGGATTTATGGAGAACGGTGTAATTATTCAACTCTGTTCCATTCACTCCCATTATGGCTCCTATTTAAAGCCTCTATGGAAAAGGCCATCTATCTTCAGGGACAAATTGTCAGAGCAGTGTTTTGTTGATAGAAATACACCCATTTTGTTTTGACAGCAACCCAGCAAGAGATAAACATGGCTCTTTCTCAACAGGTCCAGGGAAGTAGGGCCTGAGGGGGTCTCCACAATTCAGAGGAACCCCCTTACATTCAACTAATACTCACTGGAGGACCCCATTGGATTGCTGAATAAACATTGATTATTCTAGAACTCTCAACTTTAAACTGTGTTCATGGTTTAGAAGAAGGATCGGCTACTAAGTGGACTCAACCAGAAAAAGCTGTTCATGACAACCTTAAGCTAACAGATGACAGACATCCCCTTTGCTGAGCAAGTACCTTCTGCAGCATGACCTTACAATGTATCTACCCAGTTCTTTGCACCCTGGCCCCCAGCTCCCTAGAAACAGCCCTTCACAAGGACATAGCTCAAGTTCTCTCTCTTGATGAGGTGGCCTATTCCTGGAGTCTCCTCTTCTTTTTGGGAACTTTTGCTAAGAATTAAACTGTGAATATGTAATAGCTCTATTTATATGCAAACACATTTTGGTCCTTTGCAGCACAGAAGAATAAATATATTTTGTTTATTTCTTCCTACAAAGCCTTGTGTGTGTGTATATACACACACATATATATACCTTGGGGCCTATGTATTCACTTTGGTGCTTCTTTGAGGCCTTATAAGAAATTTGGGTCAAATGTAACCTTACAGGGACTTCTCAAGGATTGACAGATGTGGTTGGTCATTGCTGTTGGAGAGAAAACCTAAGAGTCATGAATACTCTTTGTGGATGAGGTTGTTCATTCCTCCTCATCATTGGGAGAAGGTTGAAAGGGACCATTCTCCCCAAGAGAAGATCTTTCCCTGAAACAATTTCCAAATTAACTCTGCAGGAATTTTCTGTGTGCAACAGGTGTCACATGCAATTTGCACCATGGTTTGAAATGGCTTCCCTCCCAGATTCATGGGAGGTGTAAAAGAACAGTGCCTGAAAGCCAGGCACCTCTTCAGAAATGAGTAGCTCTTGGGTTTTTTTGAGCATGGTCCCATTCGGACAATGATACTACATGGAATGAAACGACTAATAATAATACTAAAAATGTCAAGTGCAATATTGAAAAATGTCAGTATTTTTTCATTCAACCATGTCAGCAGCAAATCCAATCTGAAATATGCTGACAATAGTGGAGCTATGAAAACCAATATACTTGATGAGCCAGACGTCCAATAAATTATATATGTGGACATATACATTTGTATGTACTTCCCCCAGAAGTAAGAGACACTGGTGAGGGGACCCAGGGAGGGCACAGCACATTACAGAATCAGTCAGTTCATACCTGACATTCTGTCCTCCTCAAATGGGGATCAAGCTTAATGTGTAGTGATGGGACAGGCACCCCAGAGTGATCAAGGCACCCCAAGAAGGTCATGGTGTCTTTCATCAGGGCCTGAAATGCCACTGCAGTTGGAAATCAGGACTAGCATTATCCATGGCTGCCTCCCACTGTATGAGAAAAGGAGGTGGCTCCTGTGTCCTGGAGAGATCATATTATTTTGTTATCCTGAAATGTTTGCTGCAATATATTTTTAGAGTTTTAAAAAAACTCACAGTCTTTCTCATCTTTCCTCTGATTGCTCATTAGAGAAATTTTTTAAAGTACAGACAATCAAAAGGAGGAAAAGAAAGATTGGCCATGATACCACCATCCAGAGAATACCACTAAGATTTTTCTATGTATAATTGAGTGTGCGTGTGCGTGTGTGTGTGTGTGTGTGTCTTTAGTGTGTGACTGCTCAGCTAAATAGCAGAGAGAAAGACTCATGACTTACAACTCACCCTTCTCTCCCTAGAACTTCTTAATTAGCTATTAGGCAGAACGGGACACATGAGTTTTCCCATCCTGTCTCTTCAGTCCTGAGAATACGTGTGTCTCTTTGGGTATCTTTGCGAAGAACAAGTACAAGTGGATTTTCCTGTCCCTCTCTATTACCAACAGAAGACTTCTTTGCCAACGACAGAAACCACTTGGCCCCCAGAGACACTAGAGTGTCTTTCTTTCATGAGGAAGGGTGTTTTTATATGTTTTAGATTATTTAATGACATAGGGAAATATTTACAACTTATGATGATGTGCAAAGCAAGCTTGCAAAACAGATGCCAGTTTGGCTTAACTACATTAACCAAAATATCAATCTTGGCCAGCTCAAGGAGGTGGAAGAGGTGAAACTGTATTCTTCTTTGTACACTTCCGTATTTTCCAAATTTCAACAATATGCATGAATTATCTTTTTAATAAAAAAAATAGTGGTATTAATGGTAAAAATGATAGGTATGTTTTTTTTGTTATCAGGTTATTTGTCATTATGTTATTTTTAGTGTATTGGTTAAAAAAAAATCACAAAGGATAATGTGTGACCCTTTGCAGTAGCCAAAGGTCAAAGGGGACAGTTTAGCCCTCTCTTCTCTTGGGCTAAACTGAGAAATGTCACCTCTCCCCGAGGAGGTCTCACTGTCCAGAGATTTTGCAGAGATGCTAAACAAACTGCAGGAAAATGTGGGAAAAGATGTCCTTTTTATTTTGTTTTGTTTTACTTAAACATATATGTTGCTTCTTTTTTCTTCTCTAGCTTTAGTGGGAAGAAAATGAGTCGTGGAACATTGTAAACAGCAGTTAACGTGATTGAGCTGAGTGCTTCATGTGCACGATCTCTTCTCTCCATCGCCCAATGAGGTAGGAACCAGTCTTCTTTCAAAGGTTTAGGACAGGAGACTAGGACAGTCAGTTAGAGGCAGAACTGGGGAGGCAACTGCAGTTTTGTCTGGCATAAACTTTCATTCTCTTAACCACAATGACACACGTGTACGATTAGAAGAAAAAAACAGAAGATGAGAGACGTCCCAACTCCTCTTTGGCATGTAATGTTTCAGTCCTTTCGTGCCAGGCATTGTTCTAGGGGCTGGGGCAACAGCAGTGAACAGAACATCAAAGAAACATGCCCTCGTGGAGAATACATCCTCTGGGATAGTTGTATCATGTACCAAATACTGTTTCTGGATTGTCTCTTTTGTTCTGGATTGTCTCTGTTTGTCTAGTCCTCCATCAGTACCATACTGTTTTCCTGTATTCAGCTCCATGATATACTTTTAATACCTGGAAGGAAAAGTCACTTCCCCTTGATCTTCAGTCATTGAGTTCCTGCTTACTCTCCCTCATCTCACTGACATGCAAAGAACACCCTCATACAGGACTCTTTGAGCACCTGGCTGAATAATATCCTTAAAATCAGGAAAGCATATTTGCTGGGTCAGCGGATATGTGCATTTAAAATGTGTATCCCTTTTGCCGTGTCAGCCTCCAAAAAGGCTCTTTATGCTTTTTGCCCATTTCAACATGGCCTTTTATCTTATTTGCTTAAAGATAGATCTTTATATATTCCACGGATATTAACAGGTTAAGACTTCGATCCTCAAAAGTGTTGCAAATGTTTTCTCAATTCATCATTTCTATGTTGAATGTTGTTTATATGTTTTTTATTATGCAAAAGTTTACAGTGTTTGGTAACCTACTGTACCAATTTAGTCCCTTTTTCCCCTAGCATTAGGCATTATGCTTAGAAAAATCTTCCACCAAGATTTAAAATATCTTATTTTTTTCCTATAAAAGTTATGTAGGAAACTAACAAAAAATGGAGAACCAATTATCCCAATACTGTATATGAAATATTTTCTCTTTTCTCCCTTAATTTGAAATTTTACTTTCATAATATACTAAACTCTCATGTATAACCCATTCCATTTAAAACTCTATTACTCTATTTGTCCATTTTTGCAACATTATCATATTTTTAAGGAGTGTATTTTTATATCCAATAGAATAGGCCAGTAACCCCATCCTTTTCTCTATCAATTAGGGTTTTTAAAATCTAGTGACGCTTCTGCTTATTAATTCTTCCAGATGATCTTTGGATTTAACTTGTCATTAAAAAAAAAAACATTTAGGATCTTGATTAAAATTCCTCTGAATATACAGTTTAATTTGGGGTAGTGTTTCTTTTCACTTTGCCTTCCATGACCTTGAAATGTTTCTCCAAGGCTTATTTTGAAACTTAAAAATCGTAACAAATTTTCTTCTATATTTCTTGCTAACTTTATCCCAAGGCATTTCAAAGTTTCCCTTTTTATTGTGAGTGGCTGTTCCCCGTGCTCCACAACATTTTCCAACTCTATTGCTGATACCTCGACGATTGATTTCAAAATATATAAAAACATTTCTTTCTTTCTTTTTTCAGCCCTCCAAATGTGCTGTAATCTGAGTCTACCTAGATGTCTACTACTGACATACTCCCAGGCACAGAGCAGAAAGGGTGTGGAATTTGGTGCCCAAAACATATATATTTGTGAACTCTAGGAGCATCTGGTTCACTGTCTGTATAGTAGCATAATACTAATGATTTTAGTAGCCCTTATAAGCATTGGCGCTTATGTGTGTTTTGTGTATCTGTTTTAAATGTCATTCATCATTCTTTAAATGTAGATGGCTATAGGATATTGTGGTGGGGAATTCAGATGATACTTTTTAGGGGTGGTGGTATATTTAGTTAGGGTAGGTTAGTTTCTGTAACAAACAGCCTCCAGATTTCAGTGACTTAACACAACAAAATGTATTTCTTGCTCATAGGATAGTTCAATGTGGGTTTTCTTGCTCACCTGTCTCTCTAGGGCAGCTGTCCTCCAAAGAAAAACTCAGGGACCCAGACTCCTTCACCTGATGGCTCCATACTCCTCCAGGTCCTCAGGCCATCTCAGCTCAGCCGGAAGACAAGAAAGAGAGATACCTAGGAGGTTCTCATTTGCCAGGCTAGAAGGATCTTTGTCACCTCCCCTGCTTCCACTGGCTTGAACATGGTCATATGGTGCATCAAACTGCAGAGGATGCTGAGAAATGTGGTCTAGTGATGTGCCCAAGAGACAGAGGACTAGGTTTGTTGAGTATATAGCATTCTCTTCCAAAGGTACTATTTGGGGAAAGGGGAGAGGGCACTTACGTCCATGTGGTTACTATTTGGGGAAAGGAGAGAGAACACATGTGTCCGTGTGGTTAGTCTGAAAATAGTCCAGGAAAATGGAGACAACCCTTAGGTAAGCAAGTCCCTCCCTTCTTTGTGACTTCCCTCCTTATGTCCCCCATGAACTGGAGAACTTATGGGTTTTTTTTAGCAAAAGCTGCCCTAACATGCTTTCCTGGGTTGTTTTCTAGCCCTGTCTTATAAGAAGGTGGAGGAAAAGAAGACTGGAGCCCAATTTGTTGCTCCAGTTTGTGAGCAAGCACCTGTCACTGCTCACTCAAAATGGAGGCTCTGCTTTCTGCACAACCAGAGAGCAACCGGCTCTGTCCACTTCCCTACGACCCCCTTGCTAATCCAGGCCCATCAGCAATTCCTCCCCACAGGAATTCTATGGCTCACCTCTGTTTTGGAAAAATAATAATGATAATAATTGCAATAATGGGTAACTTTTACTGATTTCTTATCCTACACCAGGCACCATGCAAAAATACTCTGCACCTATTTCCTTTCTTCCTAACAATTCTACGAGGGAAGCACTGTAATTACTCCCGTTTTCAGTTGAGGAAACTGAGGTCCACCTCAACAGGGTGAGTAACTTACTCAAGTCCACAAGGGTGGTAGTAGACAAGATTTTAACACCAGCAGCAATCGGGTTGCCCTCAGGATGAGCAACTATACTATAAGTTTAGAAGTTCTCTCCATTACTCTGAGTTTACAGTTTAACTTCTTACCCCAGCTAACAACTCCTTCCTGGTCCTGCCTCTGATTTCCTTTCCAGATTCACCTGTTGCCAAGGGTAGTCACACACACATGCACACATATATAAACACACACACACATGTGCACACATATACAAACATATACACACATGCCCACCCCCACCCCCCCAGCACAAAGTGAAGTTCATCCAGTCCGGCCGTGCTAGCACTTCATTTCCCCCATTACCCACGCTGACTTGCCTTTGGCCCTATATATACATATACTTGTTGAGCGCCTACTAAATGCCAGGCACTACACTAGGTGCTGGGGCTATAAAAGTGAACAAGACAGATCCATAACTCGCCTTTATCAAGTTTTTATTCTCATGGGGGACATAGATCATAAATGAGTAAAATTAAGTCTGTATTTTGGGGTATTGCTTAGTGTTATGAAGACACATAAATCAGGGTAAGGGATTAGAGAGTAGCAGAGAGTGGGGCTGTTTTCATCAGGGTGGTCAGAAAAGGCCCACTCTAGGGCATGAATATTGCGGTCAACGGGAATCTCCAGTGCAATAAGAATGGCAGCCCTGTTCAGCTGGGGAAGGAACCCATCCCAGGCAGAAGGAACAGCAAAGGCCTGAGGTGGCAATAAGCATGCCTGTTTAAGGAACAGAGATCCATGTGGCTGGAAAGACGAGAACAAGGCCAAAGTGGCAAAAGATGGGCTCAGAGAAGGGGCCAGGGCCAAGAAGGCTGTGGTAGGAGTTGGGCTTTCATCCACATGCGTGGAAGATACTAGATGGTTTTAAGCAAGGTATGATATGATCTGATTTACATTTTAATAAGATCACTCTTGCTGCTCTTGTTAAATGCCAACTTATCTTGATGCCCTGGAAGGCTTCCTCCCAGTTCTGTTTTAAGACAGCAGGAACAGATATCATTAACATCCAATGACAATTTGATTTGAAAACTCCATGTCTCATGTGACTTATGGCAAACCTGCATTGCAGATAACATCAACATTATCCAGCTACCACAGCAAATATACTCACTGGGTCTTACGCATTATGGAAACTGAAATTGAGCATTTTGTGAGGTTCTGGTCAGGACTAAGTTTGGCTTCTGGTCTCTAGGTCAAGTTGAACCCTGCCAGGACTTGCTATAAATCAAAATAGGCAGACACATTTGACACCCAGGTTGGTGTTGGATGTATAAGTATACAAATTTCTTAAAAACTTTAGGCCTCTTTTTTAAAAAGTCTCTTAAAATTTATTTATGAAAAAAAATTTTGGGACTACATCAGTATTTTTTTTCTTGACGTAATAGATCCCACTTCGAACTTTGAAACGTGGCTCTATTTCTCATTTAGTTGTTTTGCAGGTGTGTTGTTCTATGATGCACCATCCCACCCTAAAGCAAATGCAAACTGACATTGCTTCTGTAAGAAGAGTGTTAGGAGACAAAACCCTAGAAAGAGCTGAGGCTTGCAAAAAAAGGCGAAGGACGATAAAAAGGGCTTTTTGAGCTATGTTTGGAGTAAGAAGGAAAAGGAAGGGATCGGGAGCAGATGATGCAACTCAAACAGATGACAGCAGGAAAGCAGAAGTCCTTCACTCTGACTTTCCTTCCACCTTCTCCCCTGAGGAGCAAGATCTTAAAGCTTGAAAGAATCAAGCACACATTGTTAAGAAAGGATGAAGCATTAATTTTGGAACAGGAGCACAGGGCTTGTACATACACCCAGGGTAATGACTCAGATGACTATGGGAGCCAAACAGGTGAATATAAGAGTGACATCGGTGCAAGTGTGGCCATGTGGAGTTGAGTGGGAAGACTCGGGGAGCAGGGAGGTGGGGACCACAGCTACTCCCCACTCCAGCCCCCCATGGCCTTGAAGGCATGCAGAACATTGTCCAATCTTTCAATTTTTTAAGACAAACCAGAATCCTGAATGATTTCATACTTGAATTGCCCAGATTTTTGCATGCCAGCAAGGAAATCAGAATTTTTCAAAACGCCATGCAGACCCCAAAGAACACCTGTTTGTAAGTAGGCTCAGCCCAAGTAGGCTGCTATTTTGGAAATTTTGCTCCAAATAAATTCAGCTCTGCAGGCTATCTGGTAAATGATATCACTGAATACTACAACAACTGTCAGTAGGAAACAAGCTACATGCTGGGTCACAGGGAACTGTTGTTCAAGGTTTCTGAAAGGGTCAAGGTGGATTCCCAAAAGTAGACTCATCCCTGTCCAGCACATTCTAGACTAAGTTACTGCAGGTGGTAAACACTACAAGAAAGAAAGGCTTTGGACCTGGTTGCCTCCATGGCTTGAGTAAGATAAAGGACTTTTAAAAGTCCCAAAGATGTTGATTAATGGATCGACAGCCACCAGGGAGAAGGTCCTTAGCAATCATTTCATGGGGGTCTAACATTTTAAATACAACTGTCCCTGGGTATCTGTGGGGAATTGGATCCAGGACCCCTGTGCATATAAAAAATCCATGATGCTCAAGTGCCTTATATAAAATGTCGTGGTACAGTTGGCCTTCCCTATCTGCAGGGAAGCACAACTGCATACACAGAGGGCCGACTGTATTTTCATTAACTATCTGGATGAAGAACTGATGGCAGAATAGGTCTTAAAAACATACTTGAAAACATGTATTATTAGTATTTTTAAAAATCAAACCTATCTGTGTGTGTGTATGTTTCAGATTCACCATCACCAGCTGTGTGGCCTTGGCCAAACTACTTAATCTCTCTGACCTTCGATCTCCTCTCCAGCAAAGGGGGAGCTATAAGAGGTTCTATCTCCAATAGGTGTTATACGAATAAATGGAGTGATACAGAAAAAGGGCTTGATATGGTACCTCTCTTGGGGGAAATGCTTAATATATGTTGGCAGCCTTAACGATCATTATTGTTATGATTATGATTGATAAATTTGTAAATATTAATTTTTTTTTTGCAGATCTTTTGGGCTTAGCAAACTTGCACCCCTCTGAGATTCTTTCATTGTTGAATAAAGGGATGGACAAAAGAATGAATGAACAAATGAATGAGTCTGTTACCCAAAATGAGAATTTCAAGGTTGGAAGATATAGTAAAAGGGCTGAAGAGTTTTTCTTGCTTTTAGGGACCTCCAGGCAAGTCCAGCTCTCTAACTTGAGGCTTCTACAATCTCTGATGAGACACACGGTTAGGATCTCTGGATCAATGGGGTTTGGGATTCCTCTGGACTCACCACCTCACACCTGCCTTAGCACAGGTAACTGAGGGGCCCCTGGCAGGCTGCAGGGTGACATGCTCTGAAATCTGTGTGAATGCAGGATGACGCGTGGGTTTGAATGATGTCGGTTCATGCCATCCTGAGCATGAAGTTGCCTTACTCTCAGTGATTTTGTTCTTCAGGTTTCATCATTTAAGACTGGTTTGGGCTCTGTTTTGAAAGGAACAATAAAAAATATTCAAGCATCTTGGGTAGGGGTCCTGGTATAAATAATAATAATAATAGTTAACAATAATAATCGTGAATAGAGCCAGCCTCTTGCACTAAACCTGGAGATCCTAGAGGAAAATCTGGATCTTCTTCAGATTGGTGCCTCAGCTGCTCGATGCAGTCCACACAGCTAGTTGTCAGCAACGACGCTTCGAATGCATGTGCTGATATGCAAATGTTCTGCACATAAATCATGTGTGTGATGTTAGACAGCAAACACCTTAAGAGAAGACTTACGTGTTCAGGTTCTTTGGTGTCTTGGAGGACCACCTAATGTGGTACCTTTCACATCATGGCGACTAATTATCTCATGAAACGAACACAGGCTGTTTAAGATCCATCGTTACTCATGTGCTTCTTCCCCCTGCCCCGGCCACCAAATTGATAGCTGCAGTGTTCCACATGGACAGAGAACCTGTGGCTTTTACTAATTTGGGGGAGGGGACAACTGGGGATTCAGGTTTCCAGAGGGGAACAGAATTTCAGAGGCCTGGCTAGTTCAGTCCCTGCTACTGGTACCTCCACTCCTGCTGCCCTCCAAGCCCTTCCCCTAAGCTGAAGCTGGAAAGATATTTTCAACATTAGAATACAGTCTTGCTGCCTTCCCTGTTTGAAATATTCTTTTGTCTTCCCATTGGGCCTAGGATGCTGATCAAACCTATTGAAACAGCCCCTAAGGAGCCTCCCAAGCTGATCAGTCCCTTGTCACTTCTTGCTCTTTCCTTCAAATTCCAGCTCCATTTCATCAAGGGGTCCTCTCAGACCTCCCAATTAGATCAAATACCCCTGTTATAGCCTCTCACTGCCTTGACCTCACCATCATCCTTACATGTGTACTGCCTAACACCCCTCTAGATGGGAAGCCGCATAGGGGTAGGCACATCTGCTTTGCCCTCAAGTGCATGTATTGAGTGCTTATTGTATCCCAGGCACTGTGTTGGGAGTTTTACAGGCATTACAGAATCTCACTTATATCGATCGCTTGCAATGATCCTATGGATTAGGAAACTGAGGCATAGAGAAACCAAGTAACTTGCCCAAAGCCATGCAGTTTATAAGGAGGATCCAAACCAAGGCGATTCCAGGGCTTGTGCCCTTAACCTCCAAGACAGTGTTTGGCAGAGTGGAGGCTCTCACAACAGCGTCCTGGAGACCAACAGCATCGGCATCAGCTGGGCCTTGGTAGAAATGCAAATTTTCGGGCCCCACCCTAGACCTAGTGAATCAGAAACTCTGAGGTTGGGGCCCTGCAATCTGTCCTAACAATCCCCCCCAGGTAATGCTGATGTATGCTCAGATTTCAAACCACTGCTCTAAGACTTATTCACATCTTGTTATAGCTCCACATCCTAGGCACTTAATAAATGTTTCAATATGGAAGGGAGGAAGGGAGAGAGGGATGAAGAATGCAGGCAGGCAAACCTCCTCCCAAAGAATACTCTCGAGCAAGCGGATGATGCTGAGGGGTTGCCGTGGCTTGACCATACTTTAATCTCCAAATTGCAAAACCATTAACATTATTGATTGATCAGACATCAATCCAACAGAAATTTAATTAAATTAGAATGTGTCACTGAGCAGACCTGGCTGCATCATGCATAAATCTCAGGTAATAAGTTGACAAAGAGACAGCAGCCATCAGTGCCCAGGCCCGGCTGAACGCGTCCTCCGACATTGTCTCTTCCCGGGCTGCAGAGGGCCCTGCACATGCACACAGGAAGGTGCAGGTGAAACGGGGTGAGTGCCTGATTTATGACACCCACGGAGTCCCCAGCAGCTCGGGTGTCCAAGAAGTGCCTTCTCCTGTGTGATTTACTGCTGCCCTCGCCGGCCAGACGGCACTGGGGGGATGCCCCTGCCTGGGTCCAGCCCTGGGCTAAAATGCTGACCCTGCTTAGATCTCCTGGGTGAGAGGATTAGCGCTGGGGGTGTCCTCACGGCAAATGTGTCCTCTGGAGGAAGCCACGCTAGGAGGGCGGGAGACCTGCTCTCGCTTGGCCCGTCTGCCCTTGCCTCAAGAATGTGTTTTGGTGTCAGCGAACGGCTGCACCTGCTGTCCCAGAAACAGGTCTGGAGCAGCCCCAGCAGGCTGCAGCCTCAGGCTGAACGTAGCCTTAACTTGCTCAGCCCCAGCTTACCCTGGGCAGGCCGGGGGCATTGGCGCTGAGGGCAGGCAGAGATCGCCAGGGAGGTACAGACAGTGGTAACGTGGCCCCCCCCTCCTGGAGAGGTCCAAATCCTTTGGGGTCGAGGAAGGGGGTGGCTGAGGACAAGATAATCCAGGGGGCAGAAAAGAAACCAGAGAAGCCAGTGCTGCTCAGATCATTATAAATCACCCAGGCTATTCTTGTCCTTGGTTAGGAAGGCTGCATGGAGGAGACCCTTCTAATGGCAAACTCTTGTACTTAATCCTCCTGCTTTCTGTGACTGTCTTCAATCCATTGCAGGCTAGCACTTCCTTTTTAATAGCCAACTTTCACATACATAAAGAGTGATGCCATTGTATCAGAACACTGCAGATGTTCTGGACAGGCTACAGGCTGTCTTCACGCTAGCAGGCATTTATTCCTTACACTGCTCCCTGTCCCCATAGTGTGTCCCAGGTGCCCAGACTCTGCTCTAAAGCAGAGGTTGCAAACTAAAGCCCCAAAGGCCCAGTCCAGCCTACTGCCTGTTTTTGTAAATAAAGTTTTATTGGAACATAGCCATGACCATTCATTTACACTGTCTACAGATGCTTTCAGGCTACAATGGCAGAGTTGAATGGTTGCCGCAGACAGTCTGGCCCACAAAGCCAAAAATATTTAATATCTATTCCTTTACAGAAAAAGTTTGCCGACCCTCATGCTAGAGAGGTGGTGAGTGGTTGAGAACATCGGCTCAGAATTCAGACAGATCTGAATTTGAAGACTGCTTCTCCCACCTATTAGCTGTGTGGCTTCAAGCAAGTAAAGTTACCTCTCTGATCTCAATTTCCTCCCCTGTTAAGTGGGGATAATAAAATTATCTACTTCACTGAACAATATAAAAATGAAATAAGTTACAACATGAAAAGATAGTCATTGCAGAGCCAGGCACTTTTACATACAGGGTCTCATTTAAACTCACAAACCTCCTTATAACAGGAATTCATATTGTTCCCATTTTACAGACACAAGTTATCTTATATTTTGAAAAGTAAACCATGACATGAATATTACATCTCCACTTTGCCCAGAAATGTGCTGTCTGCTCCTTCCTCTCCCCACCCCCTGGGCTCTCAGGCAACGTGAGTAATTTGTGAAGAAAGACATTTCATCACAAGACCAACACTGGCATTTTCTGGGACGTGCTTACATTTGGAACGTGAAGGATGTCCCAATAGATCATGTGAGTGAGGGAGATAGGAACACTGGTTCTGAGGAAGTAGGAACTTCCTTGAAATGTCCCTTTCCTTTGTCCTCTGAACCCCAGCACTTGCCCTGTTTGGATCCTTGCCAACAGGGACGCCCATCCGCCCTTTCCTGGCAGGGATGTGGGTGGGTCCGGGGCAGGCCGTGTGACTGAGCCCCCAGGAGCTCAGAGGGCCCGGAGCCCAGGGCTGCAGATGGGGACATGGCAACAAGGCCCCCACTCCACTGGGGCTAGAGGAAGGGTTAGGGAAGCAGAGGACCATACGCCAGCACCCACGGTGAGTTCTCAAAGGGCGGGGCCCATGTCTTCCGATGCAAATACAAATACTATCACTGGTAACAACACAGCCAACATTGATTAACTCAAGCACTGTGCTAAGCACATTTTATTTAATTCTCACAACAACCCAGTGGAACCCAATGGGTATTATTATGCTCCCCACTTACCAGCTGATAACTAGACTTAAAGAGGGTAGGTAATTTGCTTAATGTACTATAGGAAGGACAGCCAGGATTCCATTGTCCAGTATAGTGCTTGGCCTGTAGTAGAAGACACTCAACACGTATCTGCTGAATGGTGGATGGAGGGATGAACAGATGAATGGAAGACAGAGCTCTATCTGGCACTTTGCTTTACCCCCACGCATCACTATCTCTTATCCATTTTTGTATCCCATTGTCACAGTGAGAGGCACTCAAATTATTTAGATAACCAGGAAAGGACAACAGATTGAAATCACAGAGACTAGGGTTTCCTCCAAGTCTGCTACCAGTTGGGCAAGATACATCATCTGCAATATGGAGATGATGATATCTACCTCACAGGGTTGCCATGAAGACTAGAGATGGAGGGGGGAAGGGAGGGGGGAGAGAGAGAGAGAGAGAGAGGGAGGTAGATGGATCCATGGATAAAGTGTGGTACTTAGTTCCTGGAAGATGGCAGGTGGGCAATAGTAACAGCCCCCACCACCATCATGTTCATTAACGTCACATCAGCTCCCACCCTAATCATCACCATCATTCTCGCAGGTATTTGTTGAACAAATTACCAGATCTGTGCCATTTTACAGGTGCACAGTTGGTGGACTTCCCCCCCTGGCCTGCCTTCCTGCTGACCAGCTCCCTCCCGCTGAGGGAGGAGGTGTACCTGTACCTACAGGGCAGGATGGTGAGCCAGAAGGAGGGGCTTGCCAAGATTTACTGCAGTGTTTCCCTGCCCATCAATCTGCAAACCTTTTCTTCCTTTTCCCTTGTCTTACAGATCCAAAAGATCCAAGTACATCATGAAGAGCTTGGCAGAATCCTCAACTCCAAATTCTCAGCACACCCTACTATTTTTTCCCACTTTACAGATATAAAAAAACTGAGGTTTGTAGATGTCGTCGGGTCTGCCATGTCCAGTGACCATGTCAGGAATGTAGCATTATAGGTGGTCCATTCTCTTCCTTACTGTTCTGTATTATCAGATTTTCCATAATGGGTACAATTTATGTTTATTGCTACAGGAAAAACTTCTAAAGGGTGATATGAGCAAAATCATCGACAACTTTGGAGAAAATGGCCTTGTTAAGTACGGAGACACTTTCTCCCTCACACACAAGGCAAAGTGTAGCTTCCTAGTTAGGAAAAGGCTTCTCCCCTAACCCAGCGGGCCTTGGCTGCAGTGTGACTTCTCCCTTTCTCTCTTCCCTTTGCTCTGGGATTGTTTATAAGGAGCTGCCATATGTAAGCATCTGGGTCAGGTCTTACAGGAATATTTAGGTGACTGAAATCCCCAGCCAAACCTCAAGCGGCTCAAAGGCTGATAATGGAGAGAATGAATATATTACCTCGATAAAGTGACCAGCTGCCATTAGAGACCCAGCAATTCCACCCCCTGGACTCTACCCAAGAGAAATGGAAATACATGTCCACACAAAGATTTGTATGTGAATTCATTCACAGAAGCATTTTTCATAATAGTCAAAAAGCAGAAATATCCCAAATGCCCATCCACAGGTAAAGGGTTAAACGAAATGTGTTGTGTTCATGCAATGGAATATTATTCTGCAATAAAAACAACAAAATACTGATACATGCTATGTCATGGATGAACCTCAAAAACATACTAAATGAAGGAAGCCAAACACATATGATTCTATTTATATAAAATGTCCAGAGTAGGCAAATCTACTAGAGACAGGAAGTGGATTAGCGGTTGCCTAGGGCTTGGAGGCTCAGAAGAAACGGGGAGTGACTGCTAATAGGTATGGGGTTTCCTTTTGGGGTGGTGAAAATGTTCTAAAATTGGAGCGGGGTGATGGTTTCACAACTCTATAAATATGCTAAAACCCATTAAACTTCACGCTTTATATGGGTGAATTTTATGATACGTATATAAATTATATCTCAATGTTGCTGTTAAAAGAAGAAAAAAGAAGCTTGCCACGGAGTGGGAAAAGCAATCGAGGAGTGTCAGCTCCAGCCCTGGACAGACTCGGTCAGCCAGTGATTGAACAGGTGCGTGCTAAGGCCCGGCCCTGCGCTGGCTCTCGGCCCACGTGAACGAAACACAACTCTGTCCTTTTGGAGCTTGGATTCTGGTGGGAAGGACACAGGAAACGAATAAACACACACACTGTGGGTGTGTGTGGCCATGAGTGAGGGGACACAGAGCTGGGGGTGCTTTTTCCAATAGCAAAGCTGTGGAGCGAGCACATCTTCACCCCCTTCTCATCAGCCACACCCCTGGCTCATCCTGGGAGAAACACACTCATTTCTCTTCGTAAGCCCTGGACGTCTACATGCCGACAAGACAAATGAATGCAGGAACAGTGTCAGGATGCCAAAATCCAAGGGGGGCAACACAGGCACTTAACGTGACAATGATTGTTCCATGAACTTCACTGCTCCTAACAACACAGGGTAGGTGTTGGAGGAACGGAGCCCCCACTGGGTTCTTCCAACAGGAAGGACACAATCACAGCCTCTCATGGGTGCTCTTGCACTGGTGCAAATGGCCAGTGGATGTTTTCCCTTTGCAAAGAGTAGGGAAAACTGCAAAAAAAAATGCATAGACTTTGCCAAATGATGTCAGATAAAATAACATGGAGAGAGGACACATCTACCAAGCTCCTACACCCTGGACGATTCAGGGCATAGAGACCTCAGCCACTCCCTGGAGCCCGGGCACTACAGAATAGGCTGTGGAAAGGGCACAGGGTGAATGTGTCTTTATGACATTATTGATTTATTCTCTACCTGCAGTTAAAAACCATGCCCAGACAGACAATAAAAATAAGTACTTAACCATATCGCAAGCTCTGCCCACTAAAATGGATTTTACACTTAAAGATACAGCTGACCTGGGTGAGGGTTTTAATGGCATTTTTGAGTTTTAAATTAAAAAAAAAAATCAAATCTTTGGGAAAATTAAATGAGAAATCACCAGTGTTTGTGTTTGTGGGATCCTTCCCATAACGTCTCCAGACCCAGGGGTTGGGGGTTGTGGTTTATCCAGGTGGGGAGGAACCAACGCAGGTAGTTTATTTATTAGCATTTAGTAGAGATGAGGATTCTCCAGGGAGAGGGATCAGATGGAGGGAACAGGAGGTGGGGGAAATGGACAGAGTATCTCCTAGAAGGAAAGAGACAGGAGAGAGGAAGAAACCAGGAGGAGGTAGCAGAAGAAGGAAGGGAAGCGGGTGGAGGGTGGGGCTGGAATTATTTGTAGTCTTTAAGTTGGAGCCCAAGGGCTACCCCCTCATCTAAATCTTTCTGGATGGCACAGAAGAAAACAATCCCACGGAAACCTTAATGCATTTCGTATTTACCTCTTTGGGGGAAATTATCCCTGCCTGATTTATGCTACGGTAATTTATAAAAATGCCTATTTCCCCCGCTCAGGGCAGAAATCACGTCTGATTAATCCATGTACTTCTATCACTCATATGTTCCAGGTGGTGAGAGATGGCTAAGAGAAAGCCTTGCTGGCGGGACAGACAGACAAGTGAGCAAAAGGAGATGCTAAAATCACAGGCAAGGGGAGGGGAGCTGTGTGTGCCCACGTGCTCTCTGCCAGGCACAGCACGTTTGCATTCGATCCCCATAAAAGCCTGACAAGATTGGGCTGGGAGACGCGCAGAGAGAGGCTCAGATGTTAAAATAAATGGGTCCAAATCACAAAGTTGGAGTCTGAGTTCTCGTTCTCCTACCTCCCACCTGTTTTTTCCCTCCAGATGCCAAGCTGCCTCTTGTTATTTATTTTTGCTGGTGAGGAAGGAAAGCCCCGGGCACAGCCACGACACAGAACTTCCTTTCGCAGGGAGGAAGGGATCCTAATGTCAGGAAATCCAGGGTAAGTTTCCTCCTCACCCCCAGCCTGAAACGCATCTAGAGTCGTCGCCATCGCCGTATCAAGAGATATCTGAAAGCAAAGGAGCGTGATTTGCCATCATGTAATTCTAATACACGCCCTAGCAATAAGAGATGTGTGGATTAATCCAACAGAGATCAAAGCACCTACCATGCTTTCTAGACACTGTGCTGGTAGTGGGTGATGGACACGCTGTCGACTGCCAAGAATAAGACAGTGCCCACGAAGGGCTTCACCAGGCCTCCTGACCAGAGCATTTCTGGTACTTTCCTCCCCACGGCTGTGTGCAGTCCAGCTGTGTCCCTTCTCTTTGCCTTTGTGGCATCTCATAAAGGATGTGGACCTGAATTTAGAATAATTGAAAGGAAGCTAACACTTATCAATTGCCTGCATTCTGCTGGGTATGATTCTAGGTACTTCTTAGAATTATTAGGTTTCTTAAAAAAAAATTAAAAATATATACATAATTGGGTCTGAGAAGGGAGAGACATGAAAGAACTTCCTGGGGAGATGGAAATATTCTAAGCATTCCTAAGAGGGTTGGTTATGTGGGGTGCATCTGTTTGTCAAAATTAGACAGCTAAGATTTGCGCATGCCAATGTATGCAAGTTCTACCTTAAAATCTGTAAAAATGAATAGTGATTAGGTGGGGCCAGAGAATGAAGCAAGCATTGCAGGAAGGCAGCCATCCTCCAAGCTGTGTGACCAGCATGTGAAGGTCTGTTGCGCTTGTTGCTGGCAGAATTCTAAGATAATCTCTTCCCCTTGGGTGGGGTCAGAACCTGTGAATATGATGGGATGTTATTCCTGTGACTACGTTACACTACGTGGCAAAGGTGAAGGGATTTTGTAGGTGTGATTAAGGTCCCTAACCAGTTTGAGTTAATCTAAAGGGATATGATCCCAGGTGGGCCTGAATGATTCAAGTGAGCCCTGGAGAGAGAATCCAGGCTCCCGGAAGTCTGAGACTCAAGGCAGCAGAGACTCTCTCTTGCTGGCTTTAGCGAAGCAAGTCCCCATGAGTTCTTCAGCTGGCAGGAAACGAGCTCTGCCAATAACCACGTGAGCTTGGAAAAGGACATGGAACCTGAGGTGAGATCCTCTTGATTGCCACCTTGAGACACCCTGGGCGGGGCCCCAGGTGAGCCACACCCCGGCTCCTGACTCGTGGCAACTATGAGAAAAGAAATGAGATTAAACTGTGTGATAAATACATTTAAGCTGCCAAGTGTATGGTCACTTGTTACACAGCAGTAGGCGACTAATACAATACTTTCAATATGTTTGAAATTTTCTGCAATGAAAAGTTAAAACAATTAAATAAGGTGTCCATGGACGTTTGAAAGATGAAGTGTGTTGTTTAAGAGCCTGGACGTAGATCTGGATTTGCCTCCCAACTCTGCCCCTTTCTTGCGTTATGGTCTTGGCAAATTTACTTGTCCTCTCTGACCCTCTGTTTCTTCATCTTCAAAACAAGAGGGATAAGAGGATTCACTCCTAAGACAGTTGTGAGGGCAAAAAGGAAGGTCTGGGTGTTCAAAGTGCATTCTGTGTTATGAGGGAGGACAGAGACAGCTGTGGTGACAAGGCTGACAAGGCGACAGTGAGTGAGTAGATCTGGAGTCATGCAGTGGCAGGCTGCTGTCACCCATTTCCTGGGTAACCTTAGGCAATGGAGTGATCTCTGTGCCTTGGTGTCTCCATCATTGACATTTTTAAAAAATGTGATTTCCTACAAGAGCTCATGTGTGCAGGCCTGAGGACAGCGGCCTTAGAGAGTCATGTCATTGTCCATGGCTATCCTGAAGTCCTTCTGGGTGTCTTGCTCCAGAAAGTCGAGTGCTACCTCCACCTGCCACAGGTGATGAGCCCCACCTCACAGACATCAGGCATTTCTGACAAGGCCAACAGAAGTCCCCAGAACACTGCAGGGCAAGAAGGGAACAAGGATGCTAGCAACAGTCGAAAGAACCCAGAAAGGGAACTGCTGTAATTACTTTAATTTGAACTTGGCAATGGCCAGAGCTGTCAATGACACTCCTTTTCTTGGGGAAAAGGTGCCACAGGATCATTTTAATGATCACAAGGGCCTCTGTTGCATGCTATGGCTGAAAGGTGGCATTTTAAGAGCTGCAGGACCCAGGAGCACAAGTTGGGGGATGGGCATAGATTTGCTGGACACAGAAATGAAAGTGGCTGTTCTGTCACCCAGCAGGATAGGACCAGTCCAATCGGGTTTGTGAAGAACCCAGAGTGAAGAAGCCCAGGCTTCATGAGCCTGGGTAGAAAATGTCATTTGTGTCATATTCCCTTCCAGCATAAGAAAACTACCTTGCAAGCTTGTGTTCACAGCAGGGGAGGAACCATTGAGTTCCCACTACATGGCAAGCATAGGCATAGTTGCTTTATGTGCGCTTGGCTCCCTAATATTCTTATAACTGGTTTTATTTCCTTATTCTACCCTGGTTTTTCCTTTACTCTGAACTACCTATTTATTTGTATCTTAGTTATTATACGAGTTTTTGCAAACTGCCTGAAATTTATTGTGGAGTGAAGTGACTTATTAAAGAAATAAACAAATACTCAGAGCTAGGCATTATTAACCCTCTTTTATAGATAAGAAGATTAAAGCTTAGAGAACAATTTGCCCAAGACCTCAGGGCTCCTGAGTAGTGAAGCTCAAATTTCAAACTTTGTCCGTCAAAATTTCCAAGCCCTCTTCCCTGCTCTCCTGCACTACAATTTATAATAGCCAATGCTAATTGCAGTTAGCCCTGAGTGAGGACTTACGATTTGCCTTTCACATATTTCTGTGTTTATATTTTACAACAAGCCAGTAAAGAAGGTTTCTTATTTCCCTATTTTACAAATGACAGTATGAGGCAAACTCTAGGGAAGCTTGGAAACCACTCAAGGTCACATGGCCAGGAGTGGTGGGACAGGAACTTGAGACCAGGCAGTTTCTTTCCAAAGCCTGAACTTGTACACAGCTACTGGGCTCCATCAGAGAAGAATAAAATCAACATCATCAGCCACATAACAAACAGTGGGGTGAGTCTTAGATGTGGTAATGATGAGACCCCTTCCAGAGTCAATATAACCTCTTTTTTTTATTAAATCATGGGGTGTACTATCCCAGCACAACACCTGGTATACTATCCCAGCATACCTGTGTACCATCTCTGTGTACCATTCCAGTGTTCCATCCTAGTGTATCTGTATTCCACCCCAATGCTGCATCCCTGTGGCCCTGTGTACCATCCTAGTGCACCTGTGTACCACCCCAACACACTTGTATACCATCCCTGTGTCCCTATGTCCCATCCAAGCATACCTGCATATCATCCTAGTATACCTGTGCACTATTCCAGTGTACTTGTATACCATTCTAGTACACCTGTGCATGATCTCAGCATACCTGCCTACCATCCTCGTGTCTCTGTGTACCACCACAGCATACCTGTATACCACCCTGGCATACCTGCATACCATCCTGGTGTACCTGTGCACCACCCGGCATACCTGCACACCATCCTGGTGTACCTGTGTACCACCCTGGCATACCTGCATACCCTCCTGGTGTACCTTTGTACCACCCCGGCATATCTGCATACCATTCTGGTGTACCTTTGTAGCACCCCGGCATACCTGCATACCCTCCTAGTGTACCACTGCAGCATATCTGTGTTCTATTTCAATGTACCAGTGTACCATCCCTATGCAGGCTCCATAAAATCAATAACCGAACTTATTTTGCTGGCTATGAGTTGCATGATCAAGTGAATGGTTAACTTCGAATCTTTGAATAAGCATCCGTTTTAAGACCTGCCTCAGCACTCCAGTTCACGTCTGTGGTTCTGTACTTGAATGGAATTTGCCAGGCCGGGGCCATCACTGCGGGCTTCAATAGCTGCACTTGCCTGGGATCAACTCCCTGCTGACAGTGGGAATCCTTCGCCTCTCTCCCAACAGCTGAGCCAACTTGCCTGAATTTGAAGGGGAGGCAAGCCAGTTGCATAGACCACAGTAGTAAGCATTTGAAAACTCATCCTATGCTATCCCCTAGGCAGGATTTGGTGTTTCCTCCACAGGAGAGAAAGGAAGAGAAGAGAAGATGAAGTGCTAAGGTCTGTGCTGGTACTGTACACCAGTGATTTCATGCTGTAACTTGTTGGCATTATTGACCTAATTTTAAGATGAGAAAACTGACGGTCAGAGAAATTGTCATTTGGCTCAAATCACAGGGCCAATTAATGATGGGGCTGGGATTTAAAGCAGGTCTTTATGGCTCAAATGCCCACAGTCCTACACTATTTCCAGCAGGTTTTCAATGGCCAGAAGATTAGGAAATTAGCTGCTGGTGGCAACTGGAGGACTTCATGGAAGTCCATTCTGCTCTCTCCCTTAGCTCAAGCTCCAGGGTGTAAGATTAATAGAACCTTTGGCCTGTCCCCTGATACTCCTTGACCGCATTGCTCGGTCTGTCAGAGATATCACCTCTCAGAACCTCTCTCCCAGATACCGTAAACTTGTGAGTGTCCACACGCCGGAGCTAGTCTGTTGAAAACCCGTGCCGCACAGAAGGGACTGCTTGAATTCCCCAATTAGTAACATGTTGTCGGTTTCAATTCTTTTCCAGGTGAAATTGGGCAGGCAGAATTCTCAGCTGAGGTGAAAGAATTTTTTTTTCATTCTTTTACAAAATACATTTTTAATTGGTTTGGATTTTTAAATTAAAAAAAGCCAACTCCAAGCACAAACTGGTATGACTCAGATTAGGCCAAGCAAGGGAGGAAGGAGAAAGGAAGAGGGTCCTTCTCCAAGCCACACATCAAAAGCGTGGACATCAGTACATAGGAGATGAACTGCCCAAAGACCTTTCCAGCCAGGCTTCCCAGCATCCAAGTGATATCCTATGTTGTGCACCTGGCATTCAGATGTTCTATCAATTTTCATTATGGGGAGAGGGTAGGAGAGTTGGGGAGTGGTAGTTCTGTCTGTGATGGGAGCTCAGATGCCAGGGACGCAGCTGGAACTGGACAGAGCCGACCTGGAGGTGTGGGGTCAGAGTACAATGAACCCAAGGCTGCGTCTCAGCCAAGGATGGACAGGGAAGGCGGAGGTAGCAGAGGCAACTATGTGTTCATCAAACTCCATTCTCTGTTCTGGGAAAGCAGCTGGACTGCATTTCCCAGCAACTCTTGCAGTTCAGATAGGACCATGTGACTTAGTTTTAGTCAACAGAACATGAGTGAAGTAGCTGATGCCATTTCCACCCTGTGCCATAAAAGTTTCCCACTTGATTCTTTTCCTTTTCTTTCTACATCTGTTAGCTAAACACAGAGGAGGGTGGGGATCTAGGAAAATGGCAGAGTCACTCTCTGGAGTCCCTGAGCCACCACTTGGAGGAGATGCACCCAACCAGGAGCAGCCTCACTGAATGTTGTCTGCATAAAAACTGTATTTTTCTGTGTGTTGATTTTTTTTACACAACTGTCAACCTACCCCGCCCAATAAACAAGATGAGAAATGTCAAGTGCAAGGTAGCATACTGAGAGCAAGAACTGACCTGGGGAGACTTAGTGTCTTTAACAAGATGGGGCAACATGAAGTGGTCGAGTTGTGGGGGCAACCTAGGTGAACCCCAAAGCAAGCATAGCAGACGGGAGCACTTCCAGGGTGCCAGGCAGAGCTACACAGGCAGAGGGATTTGGAAAGACCCTGAGCCAATGTAAAGCCCACACATGCTCTCCACCATGGTGGCCTGTTTCACCTCAACCCTCTTCTCCTCCCTCCCTGCACTGCCATCGTGAACACCACTCCGAGTTCCCGAGCTTTTCCTACATGCCGGGCCTGGTGCGTGCCATGCTCTGTGGTTTACCTCATTGTTCCTCACGCTGCCCCCCACCCCAAACAAGGCGCCCCTACAATCCCATTTTGCAGATGAGAAAAGCCAGCCTCACAGCAAGTGAGTGATTTTCCAAAGCCACCAGGCCACAAACCTTGCCAGTCTGACTCTAGAGTCTGGTTCCTGGCCACTGTGAACACTGCCCCATCTAAGCACATCCCCAGGCTTTACCTCTCCCGGCCCCTAGCAACCCCATGTTTCAATCCGTCCATCCACTACCTTTGCATCCACTCATCATCCATCCATCCATCCATTGGTACCTCCATCCATCGTCCATCCATCCATCCACTGTCCAGCCATAGGTACCTCCATCCATCTGACCATCCACCCATCCATGTATTCATTTATTCACAAACATGCTCTGAGTTCCTTCTGCATCCCAGACTCCACGTTAGCCCTGGCACTAGAATGGTGAACAAGACCACCTTGAGAGCCCTCCATCTGGGTAGGAAAGACAGCCACAGGAAGGCGCCACCTCTACAGCACTTAAGAAAGGCCACCATCCAAACAGGGCATGACCTGCTCAGACTTTGGGAAAATTATTCCGACACAAGACTGGAGGTCATCCTGGAACCAAGAGAGACTGAAGACAGAGGATGGACAATGGAGGCAGAATCTGCTGGGTCATGGGACGGGGCCTGGGGAGGGCTGGCCTTGAAAAGAAAAGGAGATTTGAAAAGTGTTTGCAATTGCAGAGGGCTGGACAGATGGACAAGATCCTTATTAAAGAGACTCAACTGACTTCAGTTTTGAGCAGGACTCATCCTGGCTGCCAACAGCCCGTCCTCCCAGTAAGGGAAGACCACAGTCATATGACGGTTTCATTTCCCTCAAAACTTTACTTCTTCTCTTTTTTCCCCCTCTCTGGGGGTTCATTTCCTTCTGTTGGGGAAGTAGGGAGTGCAGGGCTCTGGCGTCTCTCCAGAGTTCCAGGAGGAGCCTCGCCGCCGCCTTCTGCCCCCAACCTGCAATCTGTGCCACGGTGGAGAGATTGGAAAATCAACGACCTGGTCTGTTACAAAACCTGAGCCGGCTGCTGGATGCCAAGTGATGCTATCAATTGATTAAAACGCAGCCCGCCAGCTTCCTGCTTGATAAGAGGGAGCGCAACCTGATGGGGAAGTCTGCAGTCCATCACGGAATGAGGAGTTCATCACCTCCACCACCACCTGCCCCTTCCCACGCGCCATCCAACTTCCTGCGCTCACTGCCATGCGACAGTGGAGCACAGAGCACGCTCGCAGCATGGCCCTGCCGCAGCATGGGGTGGTGGCTGCAGGAGGGGATCACCAGGCACCCAGCGCCCCGCCGGGCCGAGCCGCCTCTCACCGTGCACCGAGTGGGGGGTCCACGGGGAGGGGCTGTCGGCTTCTTACAGCAGCTGCCAGACCCCAAGGGGCGTGCACCATCCCGTCCTTCCTTCCTTCTTTCCTTCCTCTGTCAGTTAATGAACATTGTGCAAGGACAGAGGGACACCGTGGTGGGAAGAGGACAGAACGGGATAGGAGAGGACAGGAAAGGAGAGGAAAGAAACAATGACAGAGGAAGGAAGACAGGAAGGGAAGTACAGGGGAGGCACGAGGCAGCAGCATTAAATTAAGGCGGGGCGCGAGGAGGCAGAGGTGCACGGGAGTGTGAGGGCCTGGGATGGGCAGGAGGGACCGAGTCGTGAGCTTCTCTCGTGAGAAGTGGCAATGCCAACAAACGTTCCTCTCCGTTGTGGCAGAGGTAACGGCAGATGCAAAGATCCTGCTCGAAGAGGGAGGTTATCAGTTCACAGAACTCCAAGAAGGGCCGGATGGCTGGCGTGGACAGAGGGGCAGAGCCCGCAGGCTGTGACACTAGGCCAGCAGGAAGGTCTCAGGGACCCTGAGGAAGAATCTGGTCTCCGTCGTAAGGGCGACGTGATGGCTGCGTCCTTGTTAGACAAGCAGAGTGGCACGATCATCTTCAACTTCTGTGCCCTCTCTTGACTGTCTCCCGAGTGGCTGAGTGACCCTTCATGGGACCGTGGCTGTCTTGACAAATACCAGCGGTGGCAGGGATGGACACGGAGGGTGGGGTGGTGGGGGAGGGGGTTATGAAAAGGCTCAGAACAGAAGCAGCAAGCGGCAGGCGCCAGGTACTCCCCCCTGCGCCGCAGCTCCCATTCATGTTCTCACTTGAGGGCCCAACACCCCTTTATGGGGTGTATTCACGTCCCTCATTTTCCCATCTGGGGGACAATGAAGGTTAGGGGACCTTCCCACAGTCACTTATCAAGCAAGCAGCAGAACCAAGGTCGGAGTCCAAGTCCCCTGAGACCCAGGCAAGTGCCCTCCTTATTAGGCAACTGGTGCCTCCCAGCGTGGGGTCCCTCCACCACTTTCTCCTGTCAAATGAGCTCTCGCTTCTCCCTACGCAGGAGCCAGAGCCCTCAAGTGACCCAGGCCCATAGCGGCTGAGAAAGGAGCAGAGCCAGGATGTCTGCGGATGACCTCAGAGGTGACTTAGCCTTTCTGGCCACACACACGTCCACTGGGCAATTCCTGGGCCGAGTTCTCACCAGGCATCAGCCAGGTTCACCAGTCTGAGCTCCTGGTCCCTGCTCTGGGTCTCTTCCGTACGAGGGCTACGGAAGACAGCCGCCTTTGGAAAATGCCCAGAGCATATTCCAGGTGGCAGCCTGGGCCAGGTGTCTGCAGTGAAGGTAGAGTTATGACATCCCCAGTTGCTCCAGCTTTGGGCTAAGTTACCACGGAGGCGCCAGGCTGGGAGCTACTCACATTGGCCCCTTTGTGACAACACTCTGACAATCTATAGCTAGAGCAAACTGAGCAGCCGGTGGCCAGGGAAGAGGGGTGTGTGTGTGTGTGTGTGTGTGTGTGCACGCATGCACGTGCGTGTGCATGTGCATGGGTATATGTGTGTGAATGTGTTTTTATAAAAAGCTGCTTAACCAGAGAAAGGACGTGGAGGTCCTGCCTACCAGAGGCAGCACTCGTGGTGTAGCTGAAGAGGATTTCTACTACTTGGGATCTGCCATTCTAAGTTCTGTGTCCCTGGGACAACTGCTTGGCTTTCTTGAGCCTCAATTTATTGTCTATAAAAATGGATATCATACTTCTTTTCCTGGTTAGGCTTTGATGAAAATGAACCTGAAAACACATGAAAGAATTTCGCATAAGACCTGGTATACAGCAGATACTCGATAAAAGCCAGTTTCTTCCAGGATCTCTTTTTCAAAGCCTGTGTTCAAACCCCACCTCTGCCACTGACTAGCTGCATGACCCTGGACAAGTATTTTGACCTCTCTGTGCCTCAGTTTCCTCACCTTTAAACAGAAATAATAATAATACCAACCTCCTAGGGTTGTTAGAGGAGTAAATATGTTAAGACATTTTTAGTGAGAAGGCAGTGATTGGCACACAGTAAGTGTGCTTGAGGCCCAGAGCTGAGATTTAGCATCCTGAGAACCCCTTCCAGAACCTAGCACATAACAACAGCACTATAAATGTGCGTTGATTATATGTTGAATTTAGTCGAATTCAGTCCATGAGCACAAGCTGATAATTTGAGACAAAAAAAACTTTGTAAGAAACAGGGTTTTAAAAAAATCTCTCAAAAAATTTTAGATCAGGGGATTTAAAAGCACTGTTAAACTTGCAATGTGTCTTCTCTGAGCAGGAAGATCTGTAGGGTCCCTCCTGGACCTTCCTTCTCTCCAAAGGACTTAATACAGCTAAAAGCAGCACACAGACTCCGTGTCTGGCCAAACAGAAGGAAGCTGAAAATGGTCCATGGGCGGCCAGTGGCTGGCACAGAGCATATGAATGAATTAGCAAATTAGCAGAAACAACTTCTGCTGAAAAACTAATAAAGCATCCATCCAATAATGGGATAGATTTTTAACTGATGAAACTCTGTAAGATTCTTGCAGACAGAAAATCTGGACCACTGTGGATAATGGGGAGGAATTTTGGAAGCACTTATTGATTGCTCTAACACACATCACAGAGAAAAGAAAAGGTCAAAAGAGATAATAAACCTGATTATAGGGCGTCTCGCATGACTCTCTGATAACCATCACTTCCTTGCTCACCCATGACCTTCCCCTCGTTCAATTTTGGGCTCATCTCTCTTGATTTTTAGAAGCAGAACTGCAGTGATGGGCAAGAGAAACATTTGTGGTCCCCCTGTAATTCAAAATTATTAGTTGTGGAATAAGAAAAATGACATTTACATAAAACAAATAAAATCAACTTTTCCAAAAATGGCTATTTTCATACATCTTTTGAAAAGGTTTTGAAGGTGACCTTATATTTGCACTGATCATTTAAATATTTTTTGAGAATCTCAGGAAAATCTGAGCAAAGACAGATGCAGGCCATGTGTTTTTCAGAACTAAAACATAAACATAAAAATCTTTCACACAAAGACTGATTTTATTTCCACTGGCTTTCAGTACCTAGGTTACAGCAAACAGGAGCTCTGTGAAACAGAAAAAGGTCCTGCAGCATGAGAGGGTTCTGTGGACTATGATGTTTGGTTATTGCTCATTTGATCGAGTTAAATAGCTATCTTTGCAGCAGGACTTATCAGTGCCTTTAACATGCTAATTAATAATGAGCATTATAAATCTCCAAGATGGAGATAAAGCATGAAATACTTCCCAAATTCACTTGACCAGCAGCTATCCTCTGCAACATCCCTTAGAGAATCATTAACTACCCTAAAATAAACAAATTGATATTGTTACGCACCCTGGATGGGCTAGAGCTATATATGTGAGAAACAAGCATTAACACAGGTCAGTGCTTGTAGCTACTCCAGGGTCATCTGACTCTTTGAGGACCCTCTCCACTTCCCACAAAGTGTATTTTGAGTAGACTAGTGCACATATTTAAGCAGTGTATCCTAAATACACTGCCTGGATTTGGTACAGATTAATCCAGTGGTTTCCACTTGGTGGTTGGGGGGAGGCTTGAAGTTCCTCTCCTTTTAGCAAACAACATCTGTTAAAATCTCCCCCCAAACGTTGTTTCGTATGTTTTCACAAAGACCTTTTAGCTAGGGGCCATTTGGTTATAGAACCTCCAGGTTTCAATGCTAAGAACATGTCTCTAACGATGAACCAGCACAAAAACTACATCCCGCGAGACTCCACTTTTGTGAAGTTCAACGCCAGGTGAAACTAATCTATGATGATAGACGTCAGAACAGTGGTTATTTAGGGGAGGCATCACCTGGAAAGCGGCCTGAGGGAGCCCTCTTGGGTGCTGGGGATATTCTATATTTTGATCTGAGTGGTAGATGCAGGAGTATATGTGTACATAAAAATTTACTGAGCTGTTATACACTTAAGAATTGCACATTTAACTGCATTCTTTAACCTCAATTAAAAGATAAATTTAAAAGAAGTGAAATGACTAAAAGCAGGCATTTTCCCTGTTTGGGGCAACTCTGAATTTTTTTTAAATGAAGAAAAGAACAGGAGGAAGCCCTTTTATCCATTTGGATCTCCTCCAAAGATATGAATAATTCTCATACACCCTTTGGGGAAAAATCCTATTTTATAATCCAAGATGCAAACGGTTAATGTGAAGGGAAGGAAGAGAAAAAGGTGGTTCGCTGTCTACCTAGACCTAATGGTTCTCAGATTCAAAGGACCGAATCCTTGGCAAGGACCCTGGGAGGCTCCAGAGCACCCTAAGTCATTGGGACCCTTGGTGGGCTCTAAGAACCCCTCCCCCTTGCGCCTGATGGTAAACAGCTCTGCTATCATCTCTGCATATGGATGAACCTTTCCAGCCTGCATTTTAAATGAGAATCTTTCTGCACAGGGAATAAGGCCCTGTGCTCACAACGCTTGGATCGAGAAGATACAAGGAAATTAGACAGCCTGTCAATCCGTTTATCCGAGAGGGATGTGGTTACAAATCAGTGGGAGAAGTATTTGCATCGAGAATCGAAAAGTAGAAGTCTCAGGCCTTAAAAAGTCTGTCCCTGGAGGCCTGGAGTGTCACGTTGGAGTGCCTGGCGCTGCCACCATGGATCACTCATCCTGTCCATTCTCATTTGGAAGAGCAGGCAGAGAGAGAGCTGGGCTCTGCCACTTGCCAGCCAGCCAGGGAGCCCCTTCTGAACCTGCTTCTTCCAGTTAATGAAGAAAATGAAACCTGCTACGAGGACTGCAGGAGACCAATGTGGAGAAAAACACCTTGCACAGGGCATCCAAAATATTAAGTCATCTTCCCTTGCCCCCTCACCCTTTGGGTACAGCTGGGAGGGCAGGCTCTGGGGTGAGACTGCTTGGGATTGGAACTTGGTCCTGCCATGCAGTACCTGGCTGACCTTGGACAAGTTCTGGAGCCCCCATGGTCCTCCTGCATAAATGATAGGCTGTGATGTTACATTGTAGTAACTCCTAGGTTCCCCCTGAGGATGACATTAACAATGCTGGAACGGTCTGAACATGGTATCTGGAACACAGATCAAGCTCCTTACATTGCAGGTTGCTGGTATTATTTTATTATTAATATTATCACCATTATTAGAGAGGCTGAAGAAGCCAGTCTCCAAGTTAAGCAGCCTTCAAGGGGCTAATCCTGTATTTTGTTCTGGCTGAGGTGCCCTTGCTGTGTACAGTGCTCAAAGAAGCCCACCTACCTTTCATTTGTCAGCCTTCCTACATCATATTGTGAGGATCAACATTCCCTTGAACGTCACAGGAGAGGCTTCTGGTGTCGTGCCCTAGACAAGGCTAAGGCGGGATCATCTCTCCTTCCAGACTTTGCTACTATGCTGTTGGTCTTCCAGGGCAGAGAACATAGTACCATGAACCCAATGGGAGGAATGGGCTACCTCAAACTTCTCAGCTTCATTTGTTGGTGCCTGAAACTAGAGTAGCATTGGCAACTCTTCAGAATCACCCATCCATCCAACCACCCAACCATTCATCCATCCATCCACTCACACATCTATCCACCCACTCATACGCCCATCCATTCACACATCCACCCATACATCCACCCACCCATTCATCCACCCAGGCATCCATCCATCCCCCCATCCATCCTGTGTGTACTGAGTATGGGTTATGCATCAGTTCCTGTGATAAGAGCTGGGGGTCTAAAGCTCAGTAAGGGGAGGAAGTTCCCCGGGGGACTCACGGAAAGTGCAGATGGACAATCTCACTGCATGAGGGAAGGGCCACAGTAGAGGGAGAGACTGTCCCAAGGGAGAAGTGCCAAATCCAGTCTCCTTAGAGGAAGAAACTGTCTTCAGAACTTAAAGAAAGAGATGGGGAGAGGATCCAGAGAGAAGAACCTGCATGGCTAAGGGACGGCCTGAGAAGCTGAGTGTCAGACGCCTTCTCAGGGCAGAGGATGAGGGTGTGGAAGGTGTTCTGCGCTGTCGAAAGGTCTTGTGCTTTGCTCCGTAGAGCCAGGTGGAACATGTCTGTGTGAGACACAGTCAGCTGAGCTTTTTCTGACAGTGACTCTGGGTGGGCTAGAAAGGGACAAGGTGGTCCCCAATGGGCCATGCAATGGCCAGCATCCGAGCAGTGGTGGCAGACCTGAAGAGGAGGACAGGCACCACAGCAACGCTTGGGAGGTAGACATGGAAAAAGCCAACAAGGATGAAAGCCAGGGTCTCATGGGGGCCCAGCCAGATGGGAATGCTGGAGCCGGCTTGAAGGAAAGATGAATCGGTTTTGAACATGGTACGTCCAAGTATCTACACCTGCATGTGGCAAGGTGGATATGCCCAGGAGGCAGTTATATTTCAAATACAAAGTGGATATAGAAGTCAAGGAAGCAGGTGAGAGTATACAGAGTGAAGAGATAAAAGGGCCGAAGATGAACCACTGGGGAACCCAGTTGTCTACGTGGCAGTCGTTCTGCAGGTGATCTGCCTGACATGCTGCACATCTTTAAAATATCCTGGACACAGGCACCGCTGGAACTCTTCCTTTGTCCTGCCTGAACAGCCAGCCTTTCAAACGAGGCAGAAATAAAGACGCCACCCCAGAGGATGGGATCCATCAAAACTTTCTGTACCCGAGGAAACCCAAGACCTGTGCTGTAGCTGGGCTAGCATCCTGTGGAGATGCCGTAGAGGGAATTCCTCTGCCTGAAAGCACTGGCTGTGCTTTGAGATTCTCTGGTTTTAATTGGATAAATAAATTATGATACACTCATACAATGCACCTTGCTGCAGCCATTAAAAAGAATGAGACAGATCTATATGTACTGACATAAACAGATATCTCAGATACATGATTAAGTGAATATAGAAATATATGCACACACACAAACACACATATATATATACACACACATGCATAAATATATTATAAGACTTGGAAAAACATGTGCCAAACAATTGGGAAGATTGGAAAGGATTACAAAACACTTTCACTTTGTAAGTCACATTCATTAAGAAATACAGATATGTACTTGTTTTGTACTGAGAACAAAACAGTGATGAAGAAGACGTGAACACAATTCTGACGTTTCTCACTGACCAGATCCCAGTCCTGGGCTGTCATGTGCCCAGCAGTGGGCTCTGTGGCGAGGGGGATGGGTGGAGAAGAAACAGGCACTGTGGTTTACGGAGGATGTTTGATCGCATGGTCATCAGAAGAAGAGTCCACACTGGGGTAAGGAAAGGAGCCACAGGTGCAAGTTGGAGCAATCATGTTAGGAATCAGAGGAAATGGTGATGAGGACCAGTAAGTGGAAGCATGTCACACGCAGTCCAAGTTCAGACAGGACAGGAATGGAAGGTGAAGGTGAGATGGGGAGGACAAGTAGTTCGGGATAAGACGGGGCTATCTGAGACCCACCAGCCTGATGCTACGCGGAGCTGGCTATGTGCTTTCAGGGCAGGCCTGAGCGCTGAAGGCAACATCACGGAGCAGACGCACAGGTATGATCAGTACCACAAATGGAGCAAACACCAGATGGATCAGCCGGTGAGAGGAACCCAGAGACTGGGATGTAGTGGGGCGCTGCGTGACATTAATGAGAACGTAGATGTGAGGGTGGAACCCTTGGTGTGCCAAACAGACAAGCAAATGACAATCTCTCCCTGTGGAGTCTGACTGCATTCTTGGTGCGGGCACTTCTCTGGGGGACACTCGAAATTGTCAGAGAGCCAGTTCTACGGGCCCAAGTCCCCATGAATTCTGAAGTTGTCATACCACTGCCCCATTTCCCCCTAGTGAAATCAATCACCAACATCCCACACAGAATCTCAGTTTCCAACCCCTGGCAGCCCCTGCCTCCCGGCCATAAATGAGCCTGGATTTGCTCGCACCATTGCCATGCCCAGAGCGTGGCAACTAGCGTGTAGCAAAATAAAAAATGTTCTGCTCCAGACGAGTAAATTAGACAGACTGATGAACAATTTTTCTTGAGAGCATTTGCTTACCTAAATCCAATACACCAAGCCCTGAATAGTCTCCTCCTATCAGGCTGATTCCTGCTCGTGTAAGCATTGGGATAGAGCAGGCTAGAGAGACAGGAAATGGGTGATTGGAAATCTCTTCCTCTTAAATGGAGAAAAGGGGCATTTTCAGAGAGGAGCATTTGGACCTACTCTGGCTGTGAGTGCAGCCCCTCCGCCCAGCCAGGCCCGCATACACAGCGTGCGTCCTCTGCACTTCCTTTGCAGCATAGCTGGAACCAAGAATGAGGGTCTAAGAGGCCCCACTCCAAGTGATTAATTAATTAATTAAATATCAAACTCAGAATATTTTCCCCCAAGCCAACAAATCTCAGACCACACTGCAAAATTCTTTGTGACTAAAAAGAGTCTATTTGAAAATAAAACAAAATGCCCCCATGAGCTAGAGCAGGTGCAGACAGGTGTGTGCTCTGAGGACTGGGTACCTAGAGGTCTGCTCACACCTGCACAGCCCCCAATGCACCTGTTAGACCAGGTATGAAGCATGTAGATATGGAGGCATTTATTAGACCTGCTCAGGGCTAGGATTAGGGTGAAGTGAGGGAGGCATCCACTTCGGATGCAAAATGTAAGGGAACACCAAAAAAATCAAGATTATAATTAATACAAGAAAATCTAAGTTAATGCCAAACAATCTATGATGAGCAGTGTATCAGGACTTGAAATAAAGATAGGATGTGATCCTGCATTTGCACAATTCGCTTTACTCACCTCACCCTTGGCCCAGCCTTTCCCTGTATCTAGCAAACGAAGATAAGGATGCTTTTGACCCAGGAATCCCCCTGCCCCAGGTATGAACACAACAGAAATGATAAATAGCATGTTCACCAAAAGACATACACAGGAACTTCATGGCGGCACCATTCACAATAGCCCCAAAGCAAAAACCACTGAAATGTCCATCAGTGGTACAAAGGTTAAGTAAATTGTGGTCTATTCATACAGTTGCTGTTCAGCAAGAAGGAAAACCAACTATTCCTACACGCTACATGCAACAGGCAATGAATCTCACAAACATACTGATGAGTGAAAGGGACCAGACACAAAAGAGAACATTCTGTGTGATTCCATCTATATAAAATACAAAACTGGCAAAATTACTCTTTGATGTTAGAAGACAGAGATCATACTGGGGGGTTGGTGTTTGGGAGGGGCCTGGGGGTCTGCACAGCTGGTTATGGTCTGTATCTTGATGTACGTGCTGGTTGTGTGGACGTTTTCACTTTGTGAAACTCCACCAATCTGAGCTTTTTTACCTCAAGAGAAAATCACTTAAAGATACAAAAAAGGGCGGAGCTAACAACAGCCAACTCGGTTTGCATTACACGTAGTTCTTTCTCATGGCAACCTTCTCTTTGTGTTGGCCTGGAAGGGAGACATCAATACTTCCTCAGAAAACAAGTTCCAGGGAAAGACCTTTTCCTCTGCCAAAGCCTTATCAAGAGCAAAGATCTGACCCGGAGTCTCTAATCCTTTTTGGATGTGTATTAATAAAAATGGAATGTTCTTTCCTGAGGTCCATGATCCCCGATTCTATCAGGATTTCCCTGAAAATCAGGCTTTTTCAAAAGACCCAGAATTTATGATCCTTGGGTCATTTCCATGGTGACAACAAATGCAAAATCTCTCCACTGCTATTTCCAAAGCCTTCCGTCATGCTTAGCCTAGCCAGGAATCCAGAGCCGTTGAACACGGTTGTATTGGTTTTCTGTTGCTGCCATAACAAATGACCACAAACTTAGTGGCTAAAAAGCCTCCCACAGATTTATTATATTTATTTAAATTATAGTTCTGGAGGTCAGAAGTTCTGTATGGGTCTCACCGAACTAAAACTAAGGTGTTAGCAAGCCGTGCTCCTTTCTGGAGGCATGGGGGGAGTGGGTGGAGAATTGGTTTTGATCTTTCAGATTGTTGGCAGAATTCAATTCCATGCAGTTGTAGGACTGAGGTCCCTGTTTCCTTGCTGGCTGTCACCAGGTGCGGCTCTGTCCTCCTAGAAGTCTCTCTCTTTTCCTTGAACACAGCCTCCTATATCCCGGTACCAGCCACAGGGCATCAAATCCTTCTGAAGCTTCCACCTCTCAGACCACACCCGGGAAACGTTCTCCACTTTTAAGAAGTCATGTGATCAGATTCTCCCCCATCAGATAATCCAGGATAATCTCCTCCCTCAAGGTCTATAACCTCAATCACATCTGCAAAGTCTCTAAGAAGGAAAAACGATTTTTCTATACCATACTCGCACAACTCTTCTGACACCAAATGTGTGGGAGTTTTCCTCACACGAGCCCATTCTCCTATTCACAGCAGACACTGACTGGGTGTCCCACTAACAGCCTGGAGTTAGTGCAGACCCCGAAGGTTAAGGGCTCAGTCCCAGGGGACCATCCCCACTTCAGACACCAATCACAAGTCCAGGCCTCCTGTACTTCCAACCAACTGGCTATACATTGGGGGTTTCCAAGACCCCCTCCTTGTGTTCTATAATTTGCTAGAACAGCTGACAACATCCAGAGAGACACTTACTTACACTTTCTAGTTTATTATAAAAGGTACAACTCAGGAACAGCCAGATGGAAGAGAGGTGTAGGGAGAGGTGTGGTGGGTGTGTGGCTTCCGTTCCCTTTCTGGACACACCACCTTCCCAGCAGCTTGATGTCTTCACCAGCCTAGAAGCTCTCCAAACTCAGTAGTTTACAGTATCTATGGAGGTTCCCTTAGGTAGGCAGGATTGATTAAGTCACTGGCCATTGGTGATTGAGCTCAATCTCTAGCTCTTCTCCTCTGCCTCGAGGTCTTGGGGCAGGGCTCACAGGTGGGTCCCCTGGCAACCATCCTCCACTCCCCAGGAGTCATCCCATTTGAATAAACTCAGGTATGGTTGAATGGGGCTTATTAAAATAGCAAAAGACGCTCCTCTTACCCCTACTACTCAGGAAATTCCAAGGGTTTTAGAAGCTCTCCTGCCAGGAACCAGGGTCAGAGACCAAATACATATTTCTTCATATGCCACAGTCCCTTTTTGCCATGCAAGGTAACATATTCATGGGTTCCAGAGATTAGGGCATGGACATTCTGGAGAGCCCTTCTTCTGTCTGCCAAAACTGTTAAGATGAACCTCTTTTCTCCTAGTTTTTATACTATCTCAGCCTTTTGGCACTCAAAATTCTCTGGGTTCCTTTACCTGGAAAAATAAGACACACACAGAAGTCTTCGAGGAGCACAGGCAGTCTCTACATTGGTCCATTCATTTAACAAATATTTGACCACCTACCATGTGTCAAGCTCAGTTCTGGGCACCAGGGACATAGTGAGGGACAAACCAGAAAAATCTCTGCCTTTATGGAGTTTCTATTTTAGCGGGATGGAGATTATATGCAAATAAATAATGAAAATAAATGCCTTTTAAAATGACTCCCAGTGATTCAGACTGAATCCTTCCCTGGTTGGGGCTATGAAAATAACCACAGTCCTGGCCACCCTCTTTTCTGCAGCCTTGTGAGAGACTCAGCTAGAGGATCTAGCTAAGCCATACCCAAGTTCCTGACCCACAAAAGCTATAAGGTAATAATGTTGTTTTCAAGCCACTAAGTGTTGGGGTATTTGTTACGTAGCAATAGCTAACTAATATACCCATCACGGCAGGTGGTTATAAGTCTTAATAGAAAAAATTAAGGCAAGGAGGGAGAATAGGGAATTCTGGAGAAGAGTTGGGCTGCGTTTTGGAAAAGGCTCATTTGGGAAGATTCCCTGCGATACAACAACAAATACAGGACTCAAGAAAGCCTAGGCGGCTCTCGTTTCTGAGCAAGGTGGAGCTTTCTGGCATGGACTTGCATAATTAGCAGGCTTAGAACTGTTGTACACAGTGAGTTACAAAGACACAACCTAAATTCTTTCACTGTACTTTATTACGCCCCCTGCATGGCATTCCTCAGGTTCTGTTATCACAGCTGCTACTAGAAATTCCCTGAGTTTTATTAACAGAGTGGTTTCTTGCTGTGGTATTATATAACAAACCTTGGATATCTGCCTACATATCTATAGATGGAGAATTCCATGTGGATTTATTTAGTTTTCAGAGAAGGGGGTTCACACAAGAAAGTTATTCTCTTCAAAATTCAGATGGTTGGGTCTAGAGATGCTTCAAATGCAAGCACATTTAATAAACGATGGGGCTATGAAAATAAACACACCCGAGGAAAAAGAGGCAGATCTTGCCCATGATATCCAGTCTTGTTTTAAGATGCAAATTCATCTCTACAGCAAAGCGTGTCTTGATTTTCCAGAATCTGATCGTCCAATCATGACAAATCCCTCAGATTATTTTTTTTCCTTGCAAGTTACAATTTAAAGTTCTATACAGTAGCAGTGGGCCTGAGAATATTGGTTGATGTAATTCTTGGTCTTGGTTGAGGCGGAAACTTAAGTGAGTGTAACGATTTATATGATCAAATAAAAGCTTCTGAATAATAATGATAATAAAAACATCTTTCCTCCATCTCCCAACTCTCTTAAGTCACTTAGAGCCTCCACCAAAGTGCAATGCCAGTGTCTGTACTGAAAAGGCCTAAATGGTGGCACATAAATTCTCACTCTGCTTTACAAAGGAAGTTTCAGAAACAGGCAAAGGATTAATTGACCTTTCCATGCCTCTGAATCCTCATATTTAAAACAAACAATAACACAGAAAAAAAAAAAACCAGGCTTACTGTAAGCCTGCTTTCACTGCTGTAGGTATTGGTCTACCCTTAGAAGACACCCCCCTGCTGTGACCAGGGTGGATCAGATGCTGCCATGTGTGCCCCTCAATTCTCTATCCACTCCATGCCTCCCCTGTCCCTGTTAGCTATTAGTGCCTCCCAGAAGACTCAGAAGTGCTACCATATACAGTTGTGCGGGTTGTGCACTGCACAAGGTCACTGGCCTAGGAAATAAGCTGGGCTTACATCCGGCTTTCATTACATTTGCTAAGCCACACACTCTGCCAAGAAGAAGGAGTGCCCTTATCTAATTCACCCCAAAGGCCACCTATGGACCTGCAGTGGCCCTGAGATGAGGAGTTTGGTAAAGTCTAGACCACTGGGTCCATCCTGGTCACTTTTTGAGCCCCAGTACCTGGTATAATAATCTTTGGCATATAATGAACACTCAATAAGTACATGTTCATGAATTACTGAATGGTTAATTGATTACTTGGAAGAGATAATTAAGAAGAAAAAAATCGGTAAATCAGAGAAAGCTTAGACTGCAGTGAATATGTCACCCTGTATCCTGTTATTCTTTGCTCATCTGTTTTTTTTGTTTGTTTCCTATTGACTCATTTATTTTAAAGACACCACTTTGAGAGTAATGAAGGATGGACAGAGATGACGAAAACAAAGGGACAGAACATGGAAAAGGTGTGAGTTTCCATTCCCTGCTGTCCCTGATCCCAGATGAAATCAACAGAATGGCTACTGTGCTACTTTTTGCAAAAATCACCATTAGACTGGCTGATGGAGGTGCAGTCAGGCAGAGAAGAAGTGCTGGCCCTGAGCTCCAGACTTGGGCACATTTGCTAAATAAGACTGCAGACTATAGCAACTTAGATAAAGAGGCAGCAAGTTTTATCTGTAGAGGGCCAGAGAGTAAATATTATAGGCTTTGTGGGCCACATGTGGTTACCCTCATAACTAAACTCTGCCATCGTAGTGCAGAAGCAGCCATAGACAGTGTGTCAATGAGAAGGTGTGGCTGGTTTCAATAACACCTTCCTTATAGACACGAGAATTTGAATTTATATAATTTGTATGCGTCATGAAATGATATCATTTTAAGAAATTTGTTTTCAACAATTTAAAAAATTCAAGAGCCATTCTTAGCTTGCAGCCATACAAACATGGGCTGCAGGCTAGCCTTGGCCTGTGGGCTACAGTTTGCCAATCCCCAACTTAGATAGCGCTCACCTGGCACTGGCCACTGTGCCATGTGCTTACTCATTTACAGCTCATGCCAGCCCTGTGAGAAGAGGCTATTAGTATTCCTGTTTTGCAGATGGAAACAGAAACAGAGAGGTTAGGTAAAATAGCTCAAGTTCACATGCCTGGTTAGTAAAAGAACTGGGATTCAAATCCATTCAGTCTGGTAACTACCATGCTACCCCAGCCCAGTACAAAAGTGTTTCTTCTCTTACAGTCTTTAGATGTTAGAGACACTCCATTCATTTGCTCATTCATTTTTTAAAATCTATCCATTTATAAAAGCTTTCCTTAGTATAGAGTGTGCAGAGAGACTTCTGCACCATCCCTGACTCTGAGGATAGTCCAGTGGGCAAAACAGATGTGTGGCTAAGGAATTGTGAGAACATACTTCCATATCTTCTATCTGGATTTAATAAGCCTCTTTAGAGGAAGAAGAGTAGGAAGCACTCCCCAAATAGACAAGGTAGCACAGACATTTCAGGGGGACCGTCACGCTCAAAGGCACAGAAGTATTACAGAGCCTACTTGCAGCCAACTTTCCATCTCCATTGTATGAGTCAGCCTTTGCTGCAGTAACAGGCAGCCCCCAGACCTCTGTGGACTACAATAACAAGCATTTCGTGTTAGTGCCCTGGTTGGCGGCTTGGCTACATCAGCTCTGCTCCAGGCTGCAAGTCAGACCAAGTCTCTTCCCCCTGGATCTCATTATCATCACAGAAGGAAGGCATAGACACCACTTGGGACAGACTCGTCTCCTGGCAAGGTGGCAGGAGTGCAAGAGGTGAGCAAAAATGTGTGCACTCTCGATGGCAACTCCACCTGCTGCAGGGAGAGGCACTGCAAAACCATGTGGTGTGGAAGTTGTAGCAGACTGAACGGTGGCTCCCTGCTGGTGTCTGAATGTCTGTGTCCCCCTAAAATTTGTATGTTCAAACCTAATCACCAACATAATGGTATTAGGAGGCAGGGATTTGGGAGGTGATTAGGTCATGAGGATGGAGTCCCCATGAATGGGATTAGTGCCTTTATAAATGAGGTCCCAGAGAGCTTCTCTGTCCCTTCCACTATGTGAGGTGCTAGAAGGCACCATCTATGAACCAGAAAGCGGGCCCTCACCAGACATCGAATCTGCCAGTATCCTGATTGTGGACATCCCAGCTCCAGAACTTTGAGAAATAAATTTCTGTTGTTTATAAGATACCCAGTTTGTAGTATTTTGTTACAGCAGCCTGAATGGACTAAGACACTCCCCCAAAAGATATGCCCATCCTAATTCCCATTATCTGTGAATATTACCTTACATGGCAAAAGATGTGATTTAGTTAAGGATCTTGAGGAGTTTGTCCCAGATTACTCAGGTTGGCCCTAAATGCAATCACATGTACCCTTATAAGAGGGAGGCAGAGGGAGTCTAAAGACGGACACACAGAGGAGAAGGTGACATGAAGACAGAAGACAGAGATGTGGCCAGAAGTCAAGGAATGCCAACAGCAACCAGAGCTGGAGGAGGCAAGGAGTAGATTCTGCCCTAGAATCTGCAGAGGAACCGTGGCCCTGCCAACATCTCTCAGTTCCAGACTTTTCTTCATGGAATGGTGCTGTCTACTAGGTGGTATATGTGGTATATGCCCTTTGGGATTAGACTAACATCTATCTGCACAATAGCCTTCCAGGTTATGGTAACTTAGACAAGAGTCTCAACAACACCTCTATCTGCAGAAAGGCAGACACCATGTGTCATACCCCCGTAGCTGTTTGTCATGCAAGTGTCCCTGTCCCAGACGTCCTCCTCCTGATTTGCTCTAAAGCACTGTTCTTCACACCAGGCTAGAGATTATGAACCTGAGTGGTCTCCCTTAGAGGCGGGGTGGCTCCAGGCAGAAAAGGGACCCAAAGGACCCTCCATTCAACCTCTCCAGTGCTCTGAGCACACTTTCTGGGATGCATTTTGGGACTCACCTCTGGTAGAAGTGCGCTGTGTCAGCATCTCATGGTTTTTCACTAGAAAAGTAGCACAAACACCAGCAGGGATGCAAACTAGTTTCCTGCTGGAAGCTTTAGGATTCGCCCAAGCTTCTGCCTCTCACTCACTGGAGGGGATGTGTAGCTAGACCTTCTCAGAGGGTGTTTGGGAGAACCTCTACTGCTGACTCAAAATACTGCAAACCCAGTTTCTCCGTTAGGAAGAATTCACCTCCCATATTCCTTGGTATTACTGCATCCTGATCACGTTTTTTGTTTCTCTAAGTAGGAAGGGTCTGACCCAACACCAGTGCGTTGGGTTTCTAGCTTCCATAAAGGGTGCCCTTAATTGGTAGCTTACAAGAACAGAAATTTTTTTCTCTCCCAGTTTTGGAGGCCAGAAATTCTAAACCAAGGTGTCAGCCGGCCGTGATTCCGCTGGAAAACTATCCCGTGCATCTGTCCTAGCTTCTGGTGGTTGTCAGCAATCCTTGGTGTTCTTTGGTTGATATCTGCAACACTCCAATTTCTGTCTCCATCCACACATCCTTCTTTTCTCTGTGTCTTTACCTTCTCTCCTTTTCTTATAAGGACACCAGTCATTGGGTTTAGGGCCCACCCTAATCCAGTATGACCTCATCTTAACTAATTACATCTGCAACAACCCTATTTCCAAATAAGGTCACATACATTCTGAGGTTCTGTGGGGACACAAATTCTGGGGAAGACACTAGTCAACCCACTACAACAGGAAACAGGTCTGCTCTGTCTTTCTATTGGCAGTGAATCCAGTAGAAGTCTTTATTTCACCCCAAAATGCATAAGGCTATATTGCATTCGAAGTCTAAGTTAGATTTTCCCAATTGGTAAATTCTCACTATACAAATCTCACAGAGACACCCTGATCCCCTAACTTCAGTGTTGATGCTGAAATTATGCTGAGTGTCAAAATTACATCAAACAACCGAAGTTATTCCCACCAGAAAAATGTGATTATTTCACTTTGATTTACATGCCATTTTCCCCCATCTCCCATAAAAGCTGACTTTGAAATCCCCTCGGGCACTGGACAATGAGAGGCAGGCTGTGATTTCAATGGGAAAGAAAACTTTCATTATATTCGATACTGTATTTTTCTCTCCTTGATTTGAATGTTATAATTGGATTGGTGAGATATTTATTAGGAACTCTGTGTTTTTTTTCCCCCAACTGCTTGAAGGGCGTCTCTTAATTTGCTTCTGTCTTTGGACTTCTGAGAAGTGGTGGTGAGGTATTATTCCCAACAAAACTCATTTCTTTCAAACATTTATTTAAGGGTATCATTTTCTTAATAATTCTGAGGATAATTCAGAATAATTTCCACCACCACTGCAATTTTTAACTTCAATGAAATATATGTCACCTCCCAGCCGAGTCCCCTCCCAAAAGCCCATCATAAGAGCCAAATTGCTTGGGTAGTACATATAGTGGAAAGATCTCTGGCCCGTGAGACCTGAGTAATTCCATTAGCTCAGCCATTGACTAGCCTAGGACAAGCCTGCCTGCCTCAGTTTACTCATAGCTAAAATAAGGACATGATATTTAATGAGTAGCCTCAAAACTTTAAGCCTGCTATTCCACCTAACTCTTAACCTTAAGAACAACAAGAAAAACAGAAGAGAAACTCTTCAGCTCCATCAGTGGTTGCCTGCGGAGAGGGGTGGGGGATTAATTGTGAACAGATCCGAGGGAACTCTCTGGGGTGTTGGAAATGTTCTTCATCTTTTTTGAGGTGGTGGTTATGAGGGTAATCCACTCATCAAAATTCATCAAACTGTACACATAAACTACACACATCTTAGTACATATAATTCTGCCTCAATGTTGATTAAAAAACTATCTGCTTTTAGCAAAGGAATTGGGTCAAAATATGTGAAAACCAATAAACTAATGTTTTCAAGTACTAGTATGGCAGGAGTGTCTGAGTGTTCAAATTCAAGGAATAAAGTTGCTGAAAAGGGCAGCTTCATCTAGTGGCCGGACATAAGCTCGGAGATCAATTATTCCTGCATTTGAATGAAGAACTTCCAATATTTTATTAAGTCCACCTTTTGTTTCTTCTTGCTCAACAGCCACCTTGTTTATATTCTATTCATTCACTCAGTGAATTTTTACCGAGTATCTATGGCGTTCCAGAAACTATGCTAAGCAGCTAAAATTCCTCATGAAATTCCTTGATATACCAGCACAACCACAGAGCTACTGTCATTTAGATGAGTTAAAAATTTTATCAAAAAGAGCCTACCTTTTCCAAGGGCTTTTAAAACAATTTGATAATTTAAAAAATGTTTATTGCAAAATGAAAATAAATCAAATACATAAGGACTGAGAACCCAAGCCACTGTAATGTGCAGTTTAAAATTCCTTCTCTTTCCTTTGAGACACATTTCCATCCTGGGCTGAAATCAATGTCCACACTGTCTTCTTTTGATCATTCTGTGGGTATGATGGTGGCTGGATTCTCTGACTCTGCGTGAACGCATTTTCATCTTTGCCTCCAGAGGGAACTGCTTTATTTTCTCTTCTTGAACAAGGAAAATCACATGACTGATTCTGCTTCCCTTTTTACTTTGGTCACCGGGAAACTCAGAGCCAAACATGCAGCCCAATCAGAAGAACTGTGCAGAATTGTTTGGTCTGAGCTTCTGCCTTATGGTGATTCCTTAGTCTTTACCTCCTTTTAAATGTGAGACTCCATCATTATCTTATGTTTATTTTTTGGCTATTTCTTAAGCATTGTTTTGTTTCCATATCCCATAAACCACTTATGGAATTAGGCCAAGTATTAATAAATAAATGAAATCATCGTCTATCATTTCTCTCTCTAATATATTAGCTGGTATATGGCAGGGGCTCAGTAAATATCTCCCAGAATTTCTCCAGTCCTCTCTGTTTTCACAAAAGATAAGCTCTTCCATTTATGTTCTTTTAAACACCACCTGTCAGAGGGTGTTTCTTGGAATTAGATATTCAGATGTGACTTTTCACCTTCTGTTTGGGCCATCTCACTGTAGCCTGAGTTTAAATATACTTAAGCAAAGACATTTTGAAGCCCTTTTCAGAGGCTTTCCTTAGCCCCACTGGAGTGCTAAGGAGGCCGAACCAATGTGCCTGCTATAAGTCATCCTGTTCCCTTCCCCTCTTGTCCCTTACAGCTGACAGCCACCACCTGACACCTTTCCTCTCCCCACCCCTCAGAAAAGGATGTTATAACAAAAGGAGGTCGGGCTTTGCAGTTGGACAATGAGGGACTGAATTCCAGTTATTCCTCTTTCAGCTGCATGACTTGGACAAGTTAATAACTTCTTCCAGCCTTTGCTTTCCTACCTAGGAGAAAATAAGAAGTTCCTCACCTTCTTATTTTCACAATAATGGGGTTATTGTGAAGATTAAATGAGAATCCCATGTAACTCACAGAGCATAATGTCTGGCACAGAACAATTACCCAGTAATTCTTAGTTGAGTGGATGGATGGATGGGTGGATGAACAGATGAATGATGGATGGATGGATGGATGGGTGGATGACGGACGGGTAGATGGTTGGATGATGGATGGATATAGCATGAGACTATGCCTCCAGACAGGGCAATGCCATACATTAGGGTAGGAAGTCTGTTCTCTGTATTTGCTTGCCAGAGTTTGGAGGGGACAATGTTTTTCTTTTTTCTGAAAAATAACCAAAAAACACAATTCAAAGTGTAACCTGAAAATTCTGAGTATGGATTTACTTTTCTGTCTCTGTGCTCCTCTACCAAGTGAGGGAGCAACGAGGTAGCAAGGGCTTTTCTACTACAAGGTGAAAATTTGAAGGGTTTTATATATTTTGTGTGGCTGGTTTGTCCTTGTCCCTCAGTCACGGGAGAGGGGGGAAGTTTGTCAAAGGAGGAAGATTAAAATTTATAAAAAGGCCACCGAGAAATGGGACCTGTTGTTCCTAGGGGAAGAGTCTTCTGATCACCAGTTTGTCCGGAAGCTCTTGCTTCCTGTCCAAACCATGGTGCTAGGACAAACAGCCACTCCCAGGGTGCAGGGATCTGAGACAAAGGAGCCCTCAAGGCCAGAGAGATGCACTGCTTGGGGGAGTCGGGCCGGCCCTGGGCCTGACGGTCAAACAGAGCCTGTCAGGTGTTGCTGAAATGGCCAGAAAGACCAGTAAGACGAGACTGCTGGGGTCCCTGCGTCGCATGGCTGTGGCCACACCCTCCCGCGGAGAGCTGGAGGCCTGCGGATGAGAGGCCACGGGGACAGGGGACTATGGAAAAGTGCACTCGTGAGAAAGAAGCCAGAGACGTTCATGCAGCAGCTACCGGGACACGGGGGAGCTCAGGCCATGGCAGACAAAATCTACACCCCCAACTCAAAGGACAAGGACGGAAAGACAAGAATGTAAAAGAGAAGGAAGAAGAGCAAGAGCAGGAGCAAAAGAAGGGGCCAGGAGAACAGGAGGAGAAGGAGGAGGGAAGTAGAGGGAGGAGGCGCCATTTTTTCCCAGGCTACAGGGAAGGATTTGTCCCCCGTTTAGTGTAATTCAACCCCTCAAAGTGAAAAATGCAATAGGAAACAGATTTCTGAAAGTTGGACTAATGATAGTCAAAGGAGGTAAAACTGATTGAATATTAACTCCATGACCAGCTGCTGTCCTAAGTCCTTTCTCAGGAGGTACCTTCTTTAGCCCCACTGGAGTGCTAAGGAAGTTGAGTCTCAGCAAAGTCAAGGCCCTTGGGTTCCTTTGCCCATGGAGTTTTACTTCCTGGGTGAAGGACCCAGGGTTCAAACAGAGAGATGCCCAACCTCGGGGTCTGCGCCCATCCCCAGAGTCTGCGCTCCATCCACCAGGGCTGGGTGCAGCTCGGTCCAGGCAACACTCGTGCTGTGCATGGTGCACCTAGAGGTGCATGGGCCTACTGGGGGTCTCGCTGCAGGGAGGGACAGCAAGGGAACCAATGACACTACAGCTGCGGCTGTGCAAAGCAGCAGCCAAAGACCCTCAGCCCAGCGCCCATAACGGGTCTTCTGCATGGACACTGGAATCATGAGACAGCAGAGGGAATGTGGGGAAGGTCTGAAGTGTAGGGCCAAGAAGAAGGGCCTCAGACAAAGGCCAGGATGAAGCTTCCAGGTGTGGCTCGCCAGGCCCCTAGGGAGGGGCTGGATGGAGCTCGGTCCAGGCAACACTCGTGTTGTGCATGGTGCACCTAGAGGTGCATGGGTCTATTGGGGGGATCGCTGAGGGGAGGGACAGCAAGGGAATCAATGACACTGCAGCTAAAAGAGTGAAGAAGAGAGAGGTGAAGGACATCCAAGATGTAGCCAGACCATGAAGGGCCCCACAGGCTGTGATAAGAAATTTGGATTTTATTTTTAGTGGGATGGGATGTAACTGAAGTGTTCGGAGTGCAGGATTGCCAATATTGTGCTTAAAGGGGTATGTTGGAACTCTCTGTACTTTATGCTCAACCTTTCTGTAAAGCTAAAACTACTCTAATAAATAAAATCTATAACAATATCTATCTTTCTTCCTATCTATCTACCTACCTGTGCTGCATGTACCATTGGTTCCTTTGCTGATGGAGTTTTACTTCCTGGGTGAAGGATCCAGGGTTCAAACAGAGAGCTGCCCAACCTCAGGGTCTGCGCCCATCACCAATATATCTCATATTTCAATAAACCACATGTTTCATTAACTTCTCTGCATCTTGCTTTTCTACTCAACAATGCATTTTGAAAATCTCTATAAGTCATCTGATAAGCATATAAGTCATTGCACCAAGAGTTGCCAAATATCCCATTTTATTTAGTATTCATGAACATTTTCTTTGGTTGAGGTTTGTATGTTTCTGTTACAAACATATATAAAATACATAACTATTATTACCTAAAAAAATTGGACTTGGGTTTAATAAAAATCTCATCCTTTGTAAGTGGGGAAAAGGGTTTGTTTAGAGATGGCCACAGTCATGCAGGTGTGGGAGGGTGGTGGGTTGGACCAGAGCAGGAGAGAGGGGGTGGGGCAGGTCCAGACTGATGAAGAACAGGGCGGGCAGAGCGGAGTCTCCACCCAAGGGAAGGGAGGCACAGCATCGGGACAGCCCTTGGGAGAGAAGGAGAGTAATTCGGGGCAAGCCCTTAGCCACTGTGCAGGGGGTGTCTCCTGGCCCTTGCAGACCCAATGTCCTCCCCTGCTCAAACTTGCCTCTGCCTGGGGAGGCTGCCCTGTCTGGGCTGTCTCAGCAGCTCTCACGCCCTCTGGCTTCTTGTTGGGTTTGGCCAATAGGGAGTTCTGGCTGGAGGGGTGGGGGGAGCAGAGTGAAATTGGGGGTTTATTTCCCTGACTCCTGTCCTCCCTCTGGGGTCTCTGACAGCAGCCTCCTCCATGGGTCTCTCTCCTCCCTGGTGCTGGACACCTCTCCCCAGCCTTGCCCCTTGGAGCCTGGAGTGTGACAGCTCCCTGCTGCTGCCAGCCCCAGGGTGTTGTACTGAGGGGCCACCTCTGCTTCCCTCTCCGGAGCATCCTTTGTACACAGTCTTTACTGAGGGCTCCTCGAATCACCCCTGAGTGTGCTCTTCCCAGCCAGGGCTTCGCGGATGCAGTCCCACCAGAGGCCTGCTTTCCTATCATATACAGACTTAAAATAAATTATATATATCATATACCACATAAAGGAAAATAATCTTGCACAAAAAACGAAAACTCGGGTGAACCTTATGGTTCATTATGGTAAGTAAAGAAGTCAGACCTGAAAGGCCATATATTGCATGATTCCATTTATTTGCAATGTCCAGAAGAGGCAAATCCACAGAGACAGAAAGCAGACTGATGGTTGTCAGGACTAGGGGAGGGGAATGGGCAATGACTGTTCATGGGCACGGGGTTTCCTTTGGGGTGATGGAAATGTTTTGGAACTAGACAGAGGTGATGGGTGCCTGACATTGTGAGTGAGCTAAAGGCCAAAGAAGTGTATCCTTTAAACTGGATAATTATGTGATGTGAATTTCACCTCAATTAAAAAAGAAACAACTAAAATTCATGCTAGCTGCTGCCTTAACCTTGACATTTACATCTTTATGTGTCCCCTTCAGGGCTCTTACCCCAGCACGTGTGGGTTGTATTGCTGAAGTTACTTGGCTTTTTTGCTGCCTTGGTGAAACCATCTCTGAGGCGTGGTGGTAACATGCGCAAACCCCTGGTGTTCTAAGCAGAAGCAGAACAAAAATAGGACACATCTCTGCAAAGGGGAAATGGAGGAGTGAACCACGCGGGTTTCTAAGAAAGCCCTGCAGGCCCTGGGCTCTGCGGGGCAGCCCAGCCAGGAGGAGGCAGTGAGGAAGGAAATCCACGAGGCAGAGCACACGGGTCCCATCCAGCCCTCCCCTCTGTGCCTCCAGCTTTGCCAGAGAGCTCGAATGTTGACACAGCTTGGCTGGCAAGCATGCTGGCAGGGGGGGCCCTTGCTGGGGCTCCGAGACCCGCCCCATAAGGCCTTCTCCTGTCTTCCCACCCGTCTTCCCCTTCCTGGCTGGAGACGGCCGAGTCCGGGCCAGCGCAAGGCAGGAAAGACCTGGGGATATTGGCCAAGGCCTCCGTTACCTTGGCTCGAGCGTGTCATTCATTCGCAGTGGGGGCCCGGAGCCTGGCATAGCAGTTGCCTGGCCCTTGATTTCTCTGGGGATGTGTGCTTTTTTTATGTCTTGGTTTTGAGATCACTCTCTTTCTGCAGAAGAAGCAAACCTATTTTGTTTCCCTGATGAGTCTCTTCTTTAATGCTTGTCCTGTGTCTACTGGTGAGAATCCACTTGGCAGAGAGATCTATATTCAGAATGCATGGAGTGACTTGGTGGAAAGGGAATAACAGAACACCCCGGGCAAGAGACCTGCAGCTGAAGGGAAGGGGAGGGTACCCTGAACTCACAGTAGGAACCAGGTGCCTACCCCCACCCCCTAAATCGCTTTGGACACGGCAAAGCAGTTACAAGGGAGGTCTCTGGAATCAGTTTTGTGAGGTAGCTCTGCCCCTTACCCACTCTGTCATCTTAGCACAACTATTGAATTTTAGTGTGCCTCAGTTTCTTCACCTGTAAAATAGGTATAACAAGTATGCTTATCTCCTGTGTTGGTTGTGAGTTAAATGCACGTAAAATGCTTAGAAGCACATTGGCCCACAGCAATGAGCTCAATAAATATTAACTCTTCTTACCAGAAATATCTTTCCCTCCTCTTGGGGCTTCAGTGTCCACATGTGGAAAATGAGGCTATTAGAAGAGATCATTTTTAGGGAGTCTTCTAGTTGTAAAGCTGTATAGTTCTGGAGTTTTAATAAGGTTTTTTAACCGATCCCTAGCGGTGGGGCATCTCCCAACAGTCTGTTGACTATCTGCTTCCTTCCAGGCCTATGGGATGGAGCCGCACTTTGTTTATCTGACGTATTGGGCTCCAGACTGGAAGGTTCTGCTGCATTTATACTGACTGTTAAGGTAGCTGCTGATCGAAGGGACAATGTAAAGCCACCCTGGGTTCTACTCACTGTCACACCCACAAGGCTTGTGACCTAAAAAGGCACACAGCGGGGGACAGCTTCAGGGGCCTGTGACCTGTGCAGTCACCGGGGGTGGGGTGGGGGGCGTGGGGGGGGGACAGTGAATGTTCTGCTGCTGCCATTTGAAGTTTTAATAATTTTTGAACAAGAGGCCCCACATTTTCATTTTGGCCTGGGCCCTGCACATTGGGTAGCCAGTCGTTCCCGCATGCTGCTGCACTCCCCAAGGTCACCACTGTCCAAGTGCGTACAAGTGTGTGTGTGTGTGTTTGCACATGTGTGTGGTTGGGGCAGGGAGAGATTCTTTTGAATTTTAAGTTGCCATACGCAAGGAGATGCCTCTATCAGTACCCGTGGCAGAAAAGAAGCACAGCTAATTATGAGTGGTCTCCAAATCTGGCCCACTCCACTGAGCAGATAAAACCAACCCCACAGCAGCGGCAGCAGGGAGGCCAGAAAGCAGCAAACACGCTGACTCATGAAAATCTCCCGGCACACGACTCGGGGTGGTGATTTTTCTCTGCCTTACTTCTGTGTCTCTTGCAGATGATGTATGAATCGCCTTATTTACCTTTTCCCTCCAAACCTTCTCCTTTATTATTTTTATTAATGTCACGCCAACCCTGAAAAGGTGTTTCCTTTTCAAAAAAAAAAAGAAAGAAAAGAAGAGAAAATAACCCCCCAACACCTCATTCTCATAGCAGAGGGAACATATTTTTTAAAATAGTACTATTTGTGTGTGTGAGAGAGAGACACACACAGACAGAGGAGAGACAGAGAAGCTGGTTTACTTATATGAGAATCCAAAACCTGAATGTAAATACTAACAAATTCAGGTCTTTCTTTCAGAAAGGTCCAGATTACCCCGGAAAGTTTTATCATCTTTATTGACAATAAAAATATCACTGCATTTAACACATTTTAATTTCAAAACTAAGGGAGACATAGAAAGCATTTAGAGTCAGGAGAGGTATGCAGTGCAGTGTTATAAGAGAAGCATGTTGTTGGGTTCCCAGCAGCTTGGTCCTGGCACTTACTGCTGTACATATGCATATCCTTGCCATTTGTTGAATGCTCAGCACTTGGCATTCAGTAAGCCATTGAATCTGCAAAATTCCCTCTGAGATAGATGTCCCAGTGTACAGAGGCTGAAACTGAGGCTTAGAGAAATTTAATAAACTTGCCCAAGGCTTGCAGAGCTCACACCAGAACCAACATTGGAATCCAGGTCCATTAACCTGAGAGCTCACAGGCATAAGCTCTAAATATTTGCCTTGGCTCATGTCCGTAAACATGAACCACCTTGATTAGCTGCAGCAAAATGACAGGCGCACATTGACACTTGACCAGACTGCTGATCCGTTATAAACTCAACATCTCAGGGGACAAACAGATTTGGGAAATGATCATTCTAACCTGTCACCCAATGCAGGAATTTGTCATCCTCCAGTGTCCCCTGTCATGGATTCTTTGTGATCATTCCCTGTGATGGAGAACTCACTTCCTGTCGAGGCAGCCTCTTCCATAATCCCACAGCTCTTTGAACGAGAATGTCTGTCTTTACCTTGAAAGACAGATCTTTTCTCCTCCACCCTTTCCGTGGATCTAAGCTGGAGGCACAAAGAACAGGCAAAGCTTCACCTTCAGTACAGGTTCCCCCAGCCTCCCACGTTCCATCTTAAGGCACAGCATCTTTCAATCTGTCAATGGTTTCTTCCACAAGTCAGTTTCCGGACAATTTTCATACCAGTTCAGGGTACTGGTCTCTGGTTGAAGAAAATGAAACCTTCCAGCTTTGCACATTTGCACATGACCTTTGGGACTTGGGGGTCCATTCCTAGGCTGGCAGGGAAGCAAGCTCCACATTCCCCAGGGGGGATGTGATCAAGGGCTCTTGAGGTGACAGACAGCTTGGGCTTCAGGATCCAGAGCCATCTCCAGGTGTCCTGTTAGGGGAGCGACAGTCTCCACCTGGAGTCCCAGTTCACCGTCCGCACCGCCCCTCTCCTGAGAAGAAACCTCCTTCTACCGGCAGTAGGGGAACTTTTTAAGGATCCTGGGAAGGCGAGGGTGTGCCGTTTATGAAAACAACTGGTTAATAGCTCCCAGACCACCCATATTTGGATGTGAAGAAAATAATGGTAAAAACATCATAAAGAAACAGATGTGCCCGAATCAGGTTTTGTGGCAGGAAAAAAATGTGGGTTTGCGCGTATTGATTTCATTCTTCCAACTGATGAGGATGGATGGTTGTGTGCTCCCAGGATGGGCCTTGCAGAGCCCAGTGCCATGGGCCACACAGTGCCGAGGGCTCGCCACACATGCTGTCCACCTTTATACGCACCTGCATTCATCTGGGTGGCCGCAGGTGCCAAGCAGCCATGGAGCGGGGCTGACCTGCAGTACAAAGGTGCTGTCCTCTCCCCAGGCTGCTGGGATCGCAGAGTTATGTCTGCCCAGAGGGAGTGCTTTTTCACCTTTTCCCACTGTGCACAAAGATGGCTGTAAGGACTAGCAGCAACGTTGCATGCAAGTTCAAACTCTCACACTGGACCTCACCCGGGTAGAAGATAGACTAGGTCCCTATAGCTTGGGCAACAGCCTCTTGCTCCAGCCGTCCACACTGGGATACTGACTGTTCAGTGAAGCAGTAGCTTAGAGGCAGCATGTTGCAGTAGGTAGAGGTTTTAGAGCCATGGAAACATGATTTTGAATCTTGCTTCTGCAACTGACTAGCTCTGTGGCCAGTGTCAAGCTCCCCAGTTGGAGCATGAGCCTAACAAAAGACGGTCACCTCATGGAGCTAACTTCTGAAGCCGTTCCTGGAGTGTAGTAGACGCTCAATGAAACAGAGCTTTTTGGAAGTTACTTTGCAGTTGAAGGCAAATACACTGAGAGAATCTAGCAAGGTGGCTGTGAGCAGTGTTTCTGAAGTCAAACAGCTTTTACCTTTGACCAGCGTGGGCTCTCAGGCAAGTTATTTAACCTCCCTGTGCCTCAGTTTCCTAATCTGTAAAATGGGGACAATAACAGCACATGCTTCATGAACTTGCTCTGGGCAACATATGAAATAAATGGTTGAAAGTGCTGAGCTTAGAACCTGGTGTGTGGGGCGCATTCAGCACGTACCAGCTAATCACACTGCTTTCCCAGCCCAGCGCGGGCCGTCTCCTCCACGCGGCAGGCTGCCCCACGCAAACTGTCCCGGCTGCGAAAACCCCAGTCTTCCTTGGCACTATATATCTCTCCCAGGCAAGTAAAAGCACGACAATAAATCCTCATCAAACGGAAGAATGGAATCGATAAAAAGAACACCTTCCCCCCGCCCCCCACGAAAGTGGAACATCTGATATCTGTTCTTAACGTCTATTTTAACCTTCCTCCCCCTACATTTTAGTAAGTTTAATTTCTGAAATGTTTAACAGTTGTTTTCAGATAAATCACTGTCGAGCTTTCTGGCCCAATTCGTAGGACTTTTCATTGCACGGGGGAAATAAGCTCTTCCTGCTTGCTGGAGAAAAGCAAATGTGTTCTCATTGTCGATTCACAGCGGTGTCGCTGGGAAGGGACCTCGAACACGCAGCTTGTCAGACTTCCCCGTTACCTATCATTCACGTGTGTAGCGGAATTCTTTTAAAAATGGATTGCTAGTTAACTTTTTTTCTTTTTGGTGGGGGAGTATTTGCAGGTATAGTTTCATGAATGATAGCTTTATAAAGATGAGCTTGCTTAAAAATAATAAGAAAGTATTCACAGCATGGGTGCAAATATAGTATGTACACATGAGAACTGGAGGCCACCTGAGCTTGCTATCCAGAGTGTTGGTTTTCCTAAGCATTTCTCTGTGTGGTACCAGCACCGCCATTTGCTTCCAGCAGAATGATTGAAAATTCAGGCTCTAGTGACAGAAAAATCTGTGTTTGGAACTAAGATTTATAACTCCCCTGTCCACCCCTACAAACACAATCACCGTCCTCTCCCCGGTTCTGCATCTGGGGAGGCTGTCGTAGGTGGTTAGATCAACCAGGGACTCCATTGCCTTCCAGATGCTGGTGGGATTGGACCAATGCGGGAAATAGGGGCTGGCAGCCAGATGGAAGTATGTTTGGGTGTGTGTTCTCCTGGGTCCTTCCCCAGTGGACCACATGTTTGCAGTAGCTATTTTTCTCCCTGCAAGCTCTCTCCTTCGCTTAGGACTCCCTCTGACTTGATGGCACCTTCATTAACTTGCCACCGTTACTCTGCTCGAGTGAGCACGAAAGATGCTTCACACTGGCTACGAAGTCACCTCGTCAATGATGTCACCTCTCCAAGCCTCAGCTCCCACCTTTGTAAACTGGGGATGGAAAGAGAGCCGACCTCGTCCAGGTGTGAGGGCCAAATGAGATGGCACAGCTGACATTAGGGCCTGGCACAGAGTTCGTCGTGCTCAATAAATGGCAACTGTTTTCTGTCCCCATCGTCATCGTCATCCACTTAGACACTTAGGGACCTTACCCCTCGTCCTTCCTGACTGTGGTCTATGACGGTGACCGGCGCCATTCATCAAAATACATATGGTGCCCGACTTACGATTTTTCAACTTTACAGTGGTGCGAAAGCGACACATAGCAGTAGAAATCGTACTTCGAGTACCCATACGACCCTTCTGTTTTTCACTTTCAGTACGGAATGCTATAAATTACATGAAACATTCAGCACCTTATTATAAAACAGTCTTTCTGTTAGACCGACTGTAGGCTAATGTAAGTGTTTTGAGCACGTTTAAGGTAGGCTAGGCTAAGCTATGATGTTCAATAGGTTAAGTTATTAAATGCATTTTCAACTTAGGACATTTTCAGTTTATGACGGGTTTTTCGGGATGTAGCCCCATTGCAAGTTGAGCAGCATCTGTGTTTCCCAGCTGTCCTCCCAGACACGAGGCGGGACTGCACTTCCTGCCCTCCCTACACTTGGGCGCCTTTCTTGGCCAATGAGATCTGGGTGGAAGTCACATATGTCCCTTCTGGGAGGAAGCTTTGAGAACCAGGGTTTGATTCTCACCACATTCCCTCCCTCCCAGCCTCGGTGATCTCGGAATCACGGATTGAAATGGAACCTCCATCCGCTGGTGTCTCTGAGTGACGACAACAACTGGAGCCCCTCTGCTAACCCACACTGCACATGCTACTTGGACAAAATGAAGCCATTTTTGCTGTCCCTCAGCTAAGGTAAGCAAGCAACAGAGAGGTGAAGGTCCTGGCTCAAGTGGCCCCGAATCCCAGCTCTCGAGCAGTTCTCAACACTTCTGCCTCTACTCCTGTCCGGGGCTGGACGCCGGGAGGCAGAGCAGCTGGGACCCACCCCGCCTTAGAAGCACATGGAAGGATGACCATTAAACAGCACTAGCCTGGGCTTATCCCAGAGGAAGAAGTGTCCATGGAGGGTCCAGTGCTGGGATTTACAGCAATTTTTATAACGCTCCAGAATGAATAAATTTCCTTAAGACTGAAATTTTAAAATGTCCCCTAAGAGTTGTCACCTACTCTGTTCTAGGCATGCTGAGAAGAAATATCAACATTAACCCCATTTCTGAGTTCCCATGGTGGAGGCAGGGGGAAGTGCGAGGTGCTATGTTAAGTGATTTACAAACCTACTTTGTTTAAAATTTCCTCACAACAACAAGGCAAGACACATATTATTATCCCAGTCTACAGAGAGGCTGGCTGAGGCCCAGAGGGGATAAGGAAACTTGCTAAGGTCCCAAAGCTGAATAATAGATGTAGTAATAATTAATATAATATGTGATTATTTTAGTTGACATTTATCAAATGTTTACTCTGTTCCAAGCATTGCTAAGCCTTTCTGTGCATTAGTTCATCTGGGATGTGCTTTTGAAATGTGCCTATGAAGACGGCAATTTTATTATTACCATTTGGTAGATGAGAAAACCCCTTCAAGCCCTGGTCTCATTTTCCAAGGCCTCCTCCACCTGTGATGTTTCCCAAACTGTGTCCCACGAAGCTCTAGAGATCCCATGGAATCTACTCAAGAACAAGGAAAGAGAGATCTAAGGTCTTATGGCCAAATTCTCGTCCCTGTCTTAAAGCAGCTAAACCTCCATCTGCTTTGTTGTTGTTTTTCATAAGATTCCTTTAAACAAAATTTTGCATGGCTAGGAAAAGGTCGAGTTCCTCTGAGCCAGATGCTCTCTAAGGCACTATTTACACTGGTTCTTCTAGGATTCTGTGAACGAAACCACCAGTTTTCTTTCTCCAGGGCCACGAAACTGCTCTTGTCTCTTGACTATCTGTTTTAGCTATCTGGCATCAGCTGGTACCAGACGGGTATTTATCTATTAGTCAATACTGCAGATTCTATAACCAGTAAGGTCTGAGTTCTAATCTTGGCAACTTGCTCTGAGCCTACCTAGGTCTGGTTTCCTCTGGCAAGTGAAAGGCACAAAGACCAACCATTCCCACCAGGCTTTGGTATCGAATCACCAAGAAGTAGTAATTGGGAAACATCTGGAGACAAACGTGGCCAAATAATGACAGCCATATGTGCTAGTGGGCTTGTTCACACACTTTGCCACTGTGTTGTCTCACGTATTTTCTTAACTTTAAAGCAGACATACTTTAAATAATTTAAACAACAAAGTTCAAATAAGTGATTGTTCCAGCCTTTCAAATCCAGTCCATCCCCAAGACTTGGGGCCCCTTTTCCAGTGTGGGGTTTGGGGTGGACTGTTTATTCAGTCTTTAACAATAAAGTTGGAGTTCTGCAGACATACCCACAACAGTGGGCCGTGGGCAGGGCCTTTTTGCCAGAACCCATGACTCTGCTTTTATTGTCTGGGAACTCAAGAGTGCCTACTTTCCTCAAAGCATCAAAAGCCACTACCTGTGTCTTGACATGCTACCAGTTAACCATATATATGGAGATGTAACAGCACTAACTTGATGCCAGGGAACCTAGTGGGCTTCATACACATTAGTTTATAACATTCTCCCAGCCACGCCATGAGACAGCTTACACCATCTCCCATTCGGCAGATGAGGAAGTAGAGACTTACAGAGGATCAATCATTTGCCCAGTGTCACGTTGCTAGGAAGTTAGGAGGCCCAAGATGTCACCTGAGGAATCTGACTCCAGAGCCTGTGCATTTGCATGATCCTGCCAAGGACATCTTGCCTGTTCCTTGGGAAGCCAATTCGGTGGCTTGTCACGGAGTTTAGATATCCTTCTCTGGGCTTCTCATGACTGCGCTCCACAGTCTGGAGAGGCAAGTGGTTAACAACACAAGCTTTGAATTGAGACAGACATATCTTGTATAGCTCTCGTGGGTAATCCTGAAGCCACCCACTGATCTTCTCACTCAACAGACCATGTAGAGTAGTAGTTAGGAAGATGGGTTCTGCAGCCAGCTGGTTTGGGTTTGATCCTGGCACCCCCTCTAACCAGCCGCCTGACTTTGGGAAAGTTACTTGGTCTCTCTGTGCCTCAGTTTCCTCATCTGTGGAATGGTGATAAAATTACCTTACAAAGTTTACTGTGAGGATCAAATTAATATACCTAGGCCGGGCGTGGTGGCTCACACCTGTAATCCTAGCACTCTGGGAGGCTGAGGAGGGAGGATTGCTTGAGGTTGGGAGTTAAAAACCAGCCTGAGCAAGAGTAAGACCCCATCTCTACTAAAAATACAAAAAAATTAGCCGGGCGTGATGGCACATGCCTGTAGTGCCAGCTATTTGGGAGGCTGAGGCAGGAGGATCACTTGAGCCCAGGAGTTTGAGGTTGCAGTGAGCTGTGATGATGCCACTGTACTCTAGCCTGGGCAACAGAGCTAGACTTTGTCTAAAAAAAAAAAAATTAATACACATAAAACACTAAAACATTGAGAACAATGCCTGGCACACAGTACGTGCTTTATAAGTCTTGGTTAACACTATTACTCTGTTACATACACAAGAACTGTAAGCTCCTGGGAGTGGAAGACCCATGTACATCATACATCTGGGCATGACAATAATATTACTAATAACATTACTAATGCCTTGTGGTTATATTCCACTTTCCAAAGTCCTTCATGCCTATTATCTTGGTTGATCCTCATAGCCTCCCTGTGACAGGGCCACCATAATCCTCCTTTCTGTACATATGAGGACCAAAGAGGTTTAGTGACTTGCCCAAGCCCATACAGCACGAACTGGCATACTTGGCGCTGTTACCCAGAACTCATGAAACCCAGAAACAACCACGTGACCTCCTCAGAGGCATCAATAGACAAAGGAACCCCATGAAATGGGGTATGAGGCATTTCAAGCTCTGAAGATGGGCTTGGCATGCTAGCATAACTCACAGACAGGCGAGGTCAGCTCTGCCCATGATGAATAGAGAACATCTGTGTTCTGCCACGTGCTTTGTCCAAACAGGATGTTATGGGGTGTCTCTATCCCAGACCACGTTTCCAAGGAGAGCTGTTCCCAAGAGCCCTCAGTTCCCACCTTCAAGCATGAGCATGCCATCTGCCATCTCTGGCACCCTGGAGAGTTGTCATCTCTGAAGCAACATGCTTTGGCCTCCCCTGCCTCTCTCTCTCCCTCTCTATCTGCTGCAATACAAAACCCAGTTCCTTATCACTTGTCGCTAACCATCCGCTGGCCCTTGGGGACCTGGACAGACAGTAACCCGGGTGGCCTGGCAGTATTCCAAGCCAGGCGACACTGCTCTCGTATACCCAAATTTCCTGCCTGTGGTTTGCACTGCTGTAATTGTGCTGGTTCACACTTCCTGTCCTAACCCTTGGGCTGGTGTGATGCTGACTTCCTCCTGGACTCTGTGTTCACAGCATAGGTAGCCAGCTGTGGTCCTGTGACCTGTCACCATGTGGGTAAAGAAACTAGAGCCCTGGAGCTTCCTGACTGCTCACCCATCCTGACTTGGCCCTTCTGGCCCGGGTGGGCATCCTCCATCCAATGCAGGTCCTTCTTCTTCTGGACGGGTAACCTGTCTGTGCAGGCGGAGCTGGGCAGGAGGGGATGCTGAAGGCCTATTGGGAGACAAAACTGCACTGAATAAGTACCCCAAGTGTGCACTTTCATACTTTAGGCCAAATCATTATTGTAAAGGGCTTGCCGGACCTCTTCTGGGTTCTGACAAGTGCCTGCTAACTGTTCTCCTAACTTCCCCTCTTGCCAACCACTCACGCCTTTCAGTTCCGGCTCCACCTAGCAGCTGGGGTGATCCTATAATTCAGATCAAGTCACACCCCTGATTTGAGCCCTTCAATGGTCTCCAATCCTTCCAAGAAGTAAAACTCAAGTTCTTACCACGGTATAAGAGACCTTTCAGTATCCAGCCTCTGCTTCCTTGCCACATGTACTTCCCACCTCGCCTACAACCATGCTGAGCTCCTTCCTGTCTCTAGGAGTGGTCCCAGGGTACACCAAGAGCTCTCGTGGTCCCTAACTTCATCCCCCTACACCCCAGCACCCCCTACCCTGTGACCCACGGGATTCTGAAATCTGGATAAGTACATGAAAGTGGCTTCTCTTATTTATTGTCTAATTGGTGCTCCCCAAATGGTGGCCAACTTGAGGGAGAACGCTGCCCCTAGCACAGATAAGGTAGGAAAGAAAGCTGGCTTTGGAGCCAACCAGATCTGGTTCATGTCCCATCCCTGTCCTTGGGTGGTCTCAGGCCATGTTCATCTACCTGCTGGAGGTTGTTTCTGTACCTAGAAGCAAGAGCATCATATGCAGGGCACCCAGTTGCTGGGAAGGTTGCTGTCGCTCCTAAGGAACAATACTTAGCATCTGAAGATCACTAGCCACGTGCCTAGCACCTGCTTAGCGCTTTGCCGGCTCATTTCATTTCATCCTTACAACACTCCTAGGAAGCAGTTGTCATCGTCACCACCAATATTTTAGATGAATAAAGTGAGGCTCAGAGAGTTTAAGTAACTCACCCAAGATCATTTAGTTAGGAGTGTTGATGCCTGGCTAGGTTAACCACTGTATTACCTTCCTCAAGAATTCAATGAAATAATGAATTAAAAGCAAGAACACATAAGAAGTGCTTAGGCATTGTTCAGGAGGACAAAGGACACAGGCTGTTAAGGTGAACACCTTGTGCTCAAGTGACTGAGAGTTCTAAACCCAAGCTCCACAGTAGATACTTTCCCCATCTACTTTCAGTTAATAAAATTACAAAATATCATTGGATCCTAATGACACCCCAAGGGGGTTAATTACATGGTGGGGAATTGTCCTCGAGCTCAACCACTGTTGGTTTAATGGATGTACTTTCAGGAAAAAGAATTATAGCACATTGATCTTTAAAAAGGAAAAATAAAGATCTCCCAAATGCAGATGAGGAAAGAGAAAAGTCCTCACTCAGCATTCAGCCCACCATTAATCCTCAGGACACATTTCCTACAGGATCTCTGGGCTCTTCCTGTTGTGGACTCAGGAATTCTAGGGCTCAAGGCTTCCAGTCAGAGCAATTTCCCAATCTCCCTGAACGAGAGCTTCCTCCTTCTTCTTAGTCAAAATCTCTTGGTGGAAAAAAAAAGAGAATCTTCTCACCCTATGCAGACTCCCACCACCACCAGCAACACCATACAGTTGGCACCAGCCAGCAAGTCTTTCCAGTGCTGGAACCTCCCACTTGCTTGTGTCTCTGAGACTCAGTTTCCCTATTTATAAAATGGGGATAATACCATGGATTTCAGTAGGACAGCTCATTTCAAACAGTTACTGAATAAATCATAACAAGAGCCAATAGTTTTTCACATGCTTTCTATGTGAAAAAGACATCATAATAATCTTACATGATAGATATTAGTATTATCATCTTCATTTTCCAGAAATGGGCTCTGGGGAAAAAAAGATGAATAAGTTTGTAGTTACTGCCTGCAAAGAGCTCGACATCTGGTTGGGGAAACAGCCATGGAAAATGGCACTTGCAAGGAAATTGAGTCACTGTGAAGAGAGAGGCATCTCAGCTCTGGATGCAACAAGCACACAGGCAGAGAACCTAGGATGTGTAGTGGGGTAGAGACAGCGTCCAAATGAGATGAGGTAGGGACAGGAAGCAGATGAGATTCAGAGAGGTTGACTATCTTGCTCAGAGACACACAGCTACTTAGAGGTAGAGCCTGGATTCAGAGCAAGGTGATTTTAGCCCCAAATCGTGGACCGTCCTCTGTTCCAGTGCTGTTTGATAGCCTCAATCATGCTCCCAGCTCCCGGGGGGTAGAAGTCACATTTCTCTTTTTACATGAGTCTTCCTACATACACAAGACAGTGCCTCAGTGATTCCGTTACACAGTGCAAATGGAGACCCGTCTCCCCTACACAGAGCTGCTAAAGGAGCTGTGTTTGTAGAGCCCCCTCTGATTGCATGCACAAGTGGAAAGAATAGCTACAAAAATCATAAACAACTGATGTATTTCCATAGGTATATAGTGACTGTCCCTCTGCCCGGCACAGGGTAGGTGAGTCGACAGCCATCTAGACTTGGCCCCTGCCCTTTGGGAGTTTACAGTCAAGCCACGGAGACAAATGCATGCACAATTCACATATCTGAAAGCAAAGCAGAGTGAATGCTATGAGCAGGGTCCCAGTGAGGTGCTCTGGGAGTGTAGAGAAGCCCGTGATTAAATAAAAGAGGCTTCTTGGATTGAGATCATTCCAACGATGGCTTGCTTGCTGGGGCTTTGGGCAAAAGTCATTTAATATCGCCGAATGTTGTAAGGCTGAATTCGATTAAGGCTCTAAACGCTCGGAGCTCCTTGGAGAGACTTGTTTCATAAACACCATGCAGTTGGAGAGCTCAAAGTAGTGGCATATCCCTGCGAGGACTGTATTTAGATTTCCAAATTCCAAAGAGGAGACCACAATGTCTTCTGTCTCAAAATCTTACCCAGCACAGGGGGAAAGGCAGAATGATGGAAAAAGAATTTTGAGGATGTGCTGAATGATCATAGCATTGGAGTCATCATAAAAATTCCACCCCCAAAAGATTTCTCTCCTGGCATCTAATTGCTTTTTTCTTCTTGGTCTTTTCCTGACCCATTGTTCAATATTGTTTGATAGTAGATATTGTTATGATAATAGAGCACAGGGCTTTCTACGTGGCAAGACCAAAGTGGCATCTGTCAGTCTCGATTTACCGTTCATCTTCTAGCCATGGTTGTTCTAACAGGAATTCTCATAAGTTAAGGCGTGAATATCCTTCTGTGGCCAATTTTCTAGGGTGAGTAGAGTGAATTCTTCTCCCCCTGAGGGCAAGGAGGACTTTTCTCTGCACTAGGCTAGACTTCCATACAGGAAATAAGGTTCTGTTGAAGCTCTAAACATCTTAAAAGAACTTTCACAAATATTGCTTATTTCTATTTTCACAATAATCTATAAGCATGAGTTCATTTATTCATTCATTCTTTCTAAAGTGCTTACTACTGAGTACCCCCTGTGGCCAGACACTTTGCCGAGTGACATGACAGGACCTGTGAGTAAGAGATCCTGGCTGCCTGGAGAGTTCAGTGAAGAAGACAGACAAGTACACAAAGAATGACGAGGTAAAAAAAGCCGATTCTTGAGACAGTGGGGATAAAAGCAGGGGGTAGTAAGCCTAACAAATGTTAGAAGTTCTGTTTTACAGAAGGGAAAACTGAGGTGCAGAGAGGTTAAACAACTCATACAACATCATATGTCACCCAAGTGGTAAGCCCTTGAGCGACACACACCGTTTATCCATCCAGCAAGGACTCTGGACTAACTCAGTTCCCCGGAAATGAATTCATTAGGTCAATAGCAGCCCAAGTTAAATGATTACTTTTTCCATTTTGAGGGGATCTGCAAAGTTTATTGTGGTTTATTTCTTTTTTCCCCTCGTCTGTCTTGGAATAATATAGTTGTGATAATCCCGTGATCATTGGCATGAAATGACCCCAAGACGTCTAGTGTAAATACACACACCCCTATCCCAGAGATATCTGGGTTCCCCCAGATACTGGAGCCTCCTCAGGTCCTGGGGGACCTGGGGAACTTTTGAAGGGACTTCCTAGCATCCAGCTGTGCCCATCAGCATCCCCAGTCACTTTTCCTCCTGGATAAACCCTTTGATCCCTGTTCAGGTCAGTTTCAATGGGCGCGCGGGAATCCTGGGAAGAGATCTAAGTGACTTAACCCTTCCGCAGCGGGGGTCAATTTGCTGCATTAGCTGGGGACTGTGCAACACCTTGTGGCTCGGATTTCCTGTTCTGCTCTGACCCACCTCTCATAAGGATTACGTCTTCCTCTGGGATTGGACTTTGAGGTCGGTTTTGTAGATGGGGATTTATTTGAAATGGGCAAATGAAACTTATCTGGCCATTAGCCTGTTGCAATTATTCCTGTCTGGTCAGCCAAATGAGAGCTTAGCTTGAGATCTCAAAGGTTAAAGTTGGCTATCCAACACTCATCAGCAATTTTGGAATTTCTAGAACAGCAGTAGAACAGGAACATTTTACCTTTTATGTGTTCCCTCATAATTGTACTTGGGTGCATCGCAATTTTTAGTTTGATCATGTGTGGGTTTTTTTGTTGTTGTTGTTTTGTTTTGAATGCTGGCTTCCTCGACAGCTTAAATGTCCACAGATACTTCTTTGGAGAAACACATTATTTTCCATTGACCAAATACAGAAATCATTCAGTTATCTTCCAGCAAAAAAAAATATGTCATTACTTTCTTTCCCCAAAATTCTTTATCCCATTGGATATGGGAACTAGATAAGATTAAGTTCTTAGGCAACATCAACTTATGGGGCAGACAGATTCTGTGCTGTTCAACCGTGTCAGGACAACATTTATATCTGCTTAAATAGAAGACAATGTGGCCAACACACACACAGAGATAGCCGCATGAGGTTTGCTTTAAGTAGAGCAGCATTAGGTTACTTTAAGGTGACAATTTCTAAATGAGAGTAAAACTGTGTAATAAGATTTAAAAAATTGGACTCATTCTTAGTTCACCAGCTCCCCAGCCAGTGACAAAATATGCCATTAGTGGCCACAGCACGATTCTGAAAATATACCTTCCTTACGATTTAACGCTTTTTTTTCCCTGTGAGCTAAAAATTACAAAGCCCCGGATTTCATAGCTCTTGCAATCTATTCTTTTCCCCTGACTTCCTGTTTTCATGAAATTTTAATCAGGCACTTAAAATAAATAGCTATGCAGAGCTTCTCTGCCTCCCCCAATACCCGGGGTGGATGTTTTGGGTAAAGTGATAGTCCAGAGACCTTGAGAATAGTGAATCCCATTCTGACTTGGCAAGACAAGAGAAATTAAAACACAGCTCTGTCCACAGGCATACACTCAGAGGGGACACAGTGGTCTTGGGCTTGGAGGATCAAACAGAGACACAGTATGTGGAACTTTTTAAGAATTCTTCTTCTTCCAAATATTGACAGCAATTTGATCAATTTAGAAAGGCAGGCAAGATAAAGGACAACTAAATGATTCCGAGAGAGAGAGAATAGAAGGAATAAACTCAGTAAACTTTAAAATCCCCTTAAAGTTGAAAAATGAATCATTTAATGTAGAATGCTACTTTTCATTGCTAATCGTTCTTAATGATGTATATTTGAGTCCCCTTCATTTAAACAAAAAGATGCCCGGTGTTTAAAACCTGCCAAGATTTTGTTTTCTATTTGTTTCATGTAATGATTATATCTACAAATGACATTATAGAAAAGTTTAATATATTTGTCACAAAACCATTATATTCAGGGATGGATGTCCTTTCTTGTAATACGTCCAGGTTTCATGGAGAGTGCTGTGAACTAAGAAAGACATAAGAATGCTAGAGAAAGACCACTAACATTCCTACTCGATAAATCAAAGTCCTAGAAGCCTGGAAAGAAGATTCTTAGACACACATGAGGAAATCAACTTCCTTGCCTTAAAATGCCAAGCTTCTGTATGACAGTAGGTAAACAATACAAAAGGCTTTTAATTCATGAGTAAAAATAAGATGAAATGCTGTGAGAGTTAACATCATGCAATCTCCATGAATCCCCATGAATCTACTTCTTGCCTCTTTTGTCTCAGATATGAATAGATTCATACCAACTGCAGGTTCTGATGAATGACCACAGACGGTGTACACAGGCACACATCTCCCTGATTCTGAAGGTCCAGCCCCTGGTTTTAAATATTGAGAGATGGGTCCTACAGGTTAGTGGTAAATGTTTTACAACTGGCTTTCCTGGACCAAAAAAAAAAATGGTGGTGAGAAACCTTGATTGGTAGCATTTGCTCCTTTCTGTGGTATAAATACTCCCACTGTGGCCAATTTCAAACTACTGTGATGTCACCAAGTGTGGAACTGGAAAGATGTGCAGGAGAACTGCAGTAGATAGCACAATGGATGCAAACAGTAACATGAGCATAGATAATAGTATAACGTAGTAAAATAATTAGGAAGTGAGGATTTTTGTGTCCTTATTACATTTTTAAAAATAGAATTTATGTGATGGTAAGTTTACATGATTCAATTTTTAATAATGACTGTGTATGATAATGACTCACAACATTTATGAAAATTTAACAGTGGGATCTTGTGAGCCAATACAAACTAACCCCAACACACCAGTGCTGCAAGAGAACCTGACTTTAGAGCTCCATTTAGTTGGAAATAGCTGTGTGTCATTTGTGGTTTAGTAAACTTGCCTATTTCCAGGGATAGACCACATTTTTGGATCTGTGCTAGCTTGGTCTTGATCCCCCAAAGTTTCTCCCAAATTATAATTGACCACAAAATATTGGTGTTGCCTGTTTTCTTTGATATAGAGTTTCATCTCCTTCATTGTCTCCAAATATAGCTCTAAGCTTGCCTTCTTACCTTGCTTAAGTGGAATCTAAATAACCTCAAGAAGAGCAGAATCAACTCCCCAAACAAAAGAAGTCATTCAGCTTCACAGCATCTCAAGTCAGAAAAGCTTGAAAATACTATTTTTCTTCCTACGAGGCCAGAGGATAAAGTTCCACCAGGGAAAAGAAAGAAGACTAAATTTCCACCAAGTTCCTTTTCTAATGCCAACATTTGGTGACCTCACAAAATAGGAGATCTGGGGGGCTTCCACCCTGATGTGGGGTGGGTCCCATCATTTCACCTCACAATCATTAAGACCATTTCTCAGAGAAGCTCGTGTAAGAATTCTCACCACAGTTTGAAGAAGAAACTATTGTTCAGCAATTTGGAAGAGCCACCTGAGAAAGCTGTCTTTATAAGATGGCCCCAGCAACACGTTGGTTCAACACCAACAGAGAGGAAGGTGACAGTTTCAAAACAAAAGTGAATTTGAAGATTCAGTTCCAGTTGCCAGGGATCTCATATTCCAAGAGTTTCCTCTGCTCCCCTTTAGTTTCTTAGCTATGCCCAATTCCTAGGCGCCAGAAGCCCTTTACCCCTTCTTGTGGCAGTCCCCAGTAGCAATGGTGTGATTTTCTGGAATCGCACTCAGAGAGAAGCAAGCCAAGCTCATGCAGCTAGATGCATATAGCTTCTGCAAACCACCCACACGATCAACAGACACTATCCCAGGGGCCAGGAAATCATCCTGCTCTTGGCAAAAACCCTGCCACTTGGGTAGGAACTGAGCAAAAGCATCCAAGCCAAGCAAAACTGAGCAAAGCATGGTTCTCTCTGTACTGAAATCCAGATTCAGCATGAAGGATCTTGGCAGAACTACAGCTGGGCTTGGCCCTGGTAAATGTCACAACCATATCTCAAATAACCCATTCTCTTAATAAAACACAGTTTGACTTAAGCCTTTGAGATATCAATTTGAAGGGAGAAAAAAGGCAAGAGAGAAGCCAGTGGAGAGCTTCCTACTATATTAGTGCTATTATTGAATGCGTATGCTTATATGCATTTCTGACAGAATCATCCAAAACTCTGAAAATGAACTTGGCTGTCTTTGGCTTTTTTATTTACAATCACTAACTACTCAGGGATTCTCAGAAATGCAGAGATTTCTTGGAGCTGGTTGCCTGCAATAACGTGCCTTCCCTTCAGTCCCATCTAGGCGGTTGATGGGCCGGTGCAGGATTTCCCTGCGTTTGCATATTTATAGGGTCTCCTCCAGCTCCACTGAACAGAGCGTGGTGCCAGCAAAAGGAGATCAAGCTGTCAGGAGCTTCTATTTTTGTTCTTACCTATAGTCTTAGTAAGCCAGCCCAAGTTCTTCCTCCAGCTGAGAATAAGACTACCCCGGAGGACTCAACTACTACATCCGTGGCAACCTGAGGCAGATTGGGATGTGGGAAAGAACAGACTGGAACTCTTGGTTCCAGAATAAGAGATTCCAAACTCCAGCTGGGTTCTCATTCCTTAGTTGTACCTTCCCCTGGACCAAGAGCCGGGCGAAGGAGGTTTTACTTTGGATTCAGATGGACCCTAGTTTGACCTCAGTCTCTACCCCTCTCTAGCTGGAGGTTGGAAAACTACTTAGCTATTAAGCTATTAAAACTACTAAGCTATTAAACTACTACCTGAGCCTCAGTTTCCTGCTGTATTAATAAACAAACAGAAAAAGAAAAGAAAAACATTCACCATTGGGGAAAGTTGAGTGAAGTGTATTTAGAACTCTATGTACTATTTTAGTAACTTCCTGTGAGTCTATAATTATTTTAAAATAATTTTTTAAAAGGAGCATTAATACTAATGTTAATAACAAAAATTTTGATAATATCTCAGAAGGTGTTTTTGGAAGGCTTAAAGGGAATCATACGTGTAAGTGCCAGCAGGTGGCTGGCACGCATACAATAAATGTGGGCTGAATGCAGAGTTGGGATTATGGATGCTAAGCATTAAATAAATGTTATTTTAACTTAATTTCAAACAAGAGATGATGCATATTATGTTCACCAAGCGTCAGGAGAGTCATTTTTCTCTCAAAGAGTTAGGACAAATATAAGAAGATCTCCCTCAACAAAATGAGGCCCAAACAAATGGGTTAATATTGGTATGTGTTTACGGGGTGCCAAACCTTGAAGACATCCCCAAACAATTTCTTTTAAAGTCCTGTTTATCTTTATGTTTCTTCTAGTTTGAGGACACACCTGCAGATTCCCATTTCTTGGGAACACTGTGACACAAAAGATTAGTGGGCTTTCTGAGGTCTCATGAGTAGTGCACTTGGGCCGGGGTGGGCATACATCTATAATCATCCAGAGCCTTTTCCATGTGTCTGTCCCATCACATCTGGGCCTGAACAAGCCTATTTAAATTCAGTGCCCGTGATGGATTGAAGGAAGCAGACGTGAATACTGGGATGCACTTAAACCCCATTTTTCCTAAAAAAAAAAAAAGCATTGAAAAGCCTTTAGAAAATGTGTTCAGAGCATGCTAAATGAAAAATCAGGGTAAAATATTTAAGGACATTATTAATTTTTTTAAGTGTGCTTTTAGGCATTTACACAAATAGGAATGAACATATGCATTTATGCCTCAAAAAACAGATACAAACAAAATGACCAAAATGTTAATAAGTGTTTAGTTATTGAGAGTATGAGTGATTATTATTTTCATTTTTATGCTTTTATGAATATTGTAAACTTTCTCTAATATATTATTTTATAATAAAATAAATTAATGATAAATTGTTGTTTATTGTTTCCTTTAAAAATTAGTTATGGCTACCTCTTTGCATAATTATGATCCTGGAGATAGTAAAATGGCAGATCTATGGTGGACGAAATGGAGTTGATTACCCTTGAGCCAATTCCCTGTGGCCAAAAAGGACTCTTGAACCAGCTGATGCTGTGTCTGTTAAGGAAATGCTGGGTACGAAAGATCCACAAGGAAGGGAAACCAGGAGACCTGCCCTAGAATGGCCCTGCCAGTAAGATTTTGGGTAAAGTCACAATTCTCTAACCTCTAATTTCCTAAATTTCCTGCCTCACCGAGTGTTTGGTGGGTCAGTAGAGTTAAAGTATGTACTTTGAACACTCCAGATGAAATTCAGGTACCACCATGAGACATTTTAACTCTATTGCTAATTCTATTGCTAGAGCTTTTATAATCATACCCTGGCCTAAGTGTTTCTAAGGGGTAATGTCCACATCTCCTTAACTTCAAAGAATTAAATAAAAGAAAGGCAGTGGGGGTAGGTATCCTCTGCAACTCTGTTTTGGGAGGCCTTTCCTAAACTAGGAATCTTGAGGTTCTCTAAAGGCTAAGACAATAGGACAATAGGCACCAGTGGGATCCAGGAGGCATGACGTCCCATCCTATTATCTGTGTTCTGTGCCCTGAAAAGGGACTTGGGTGGTCTGGGGACTGTAGGGACACCCCTAAGGAAGGTGCCCCAGCATGAGGTTGCCAGATAAAATGCAGGATGCCCTGTTCAATGTGAATTTCAGACAAACAGTGAGAAATTGTTAGTATAAGTCAGTCTCAATATTATATAGGACCAACTTATACTAAAAATATTATTTGCCATTTATCTCAAGTTCAAATTGAACCGGGCATCTTGTGATTTTATTTGCTACATCTGGCAAACCTACTCTGGCAGCACACGGCTCTCCAATTTCTTGGAAAGAGTGTGGGGTGGAAACAGCCCCAACTCTGGTTTGAGAAGATCCAAGGGAGGAGGGTTGAGGGCAAACGGGACGTGTCCCCTCCCAAGTTCTACAGCATCACCCTGAGCCGCAGGGAGACAAATCTTTTATGCAAATGAGAGAGTTGATTCTTGAGAAGCAGCTTGGGTCAGAGTTTCACTAAACAATAGGAAAAAAAAGCAAAACAAATGTGCAGTGGAAACCTGTGCATTTCAGGTGCAGTTTATTTCCACTCGAATCACTAAATCTGATAGATTGCCAACTGCTCAGGAGCCAAATCGGCTGTTCTCTACTCTGCAGAGAGGCTGCAAATGATCTGGCCTCTATAAACTCAGACAAGATTTAACTAGTAAGAAACAGTTGAAATAAAGTATCCCAATCAGATCATTAGGAGAAATGGGGGTGTCCCTTCCTCACACTCTTTCAGGCCTTTAGTAAAATTTGAATTGTAGCTGTGTGAGAGTTGGGGGCCTCGGTGAGGCATCAGGATGGAGAATGCGCATCGTGAACTGCTCATGTGTGAGTGCGTGTGTGCGTGTATGTGTGTGTGTGTAGTGCCAGGCCTAGAAGATGGATAAAAATAACACAAAAGAATCACTTAGTGCCTCAGATGTCTTTGAAGGAGCACATGGATCTTGTCTCGCCGTCCCCAAGTGGCCAACATACCCATGTGGTCAGTACCAGCTTTGCACAGTTAAAATAAAGAAAACAAATATCCAAATATCCAATATCATTGCTGCGAGCTGGCCTGTGGGTCTTTGCCGACATCTGAACTGCTTCACATAACCTCCTGGCCTCTAAAAATAGACATTCTGTGGTACATATAATTTTTATACGATGACTAATACAGGAATGCCCTTTGGGATAACTTAGTGTCTTAGTTTCTCTGTTTTCTCTCTATATTTATCTATGTCTTCACTGGCCTCTTTGTACAAAAGTTAGACTGTAGCCATGGACCAAGAACCTTAGACAAGAAATTATTTATCTATTCCTTAAAGGGCTATCCTTTTTATCAACATTAGAGACACTCCTATTTTCAAAAGGGGGCAGAGTGATGTGATGGTCTTAGACCTGTTTTGTGTTTCTCTGTCTTGAAATATCATTATTCCATACGTGGGGCCAGTCGGAAGGGGTTTCCAGCTACCTTGTCGCTTTTCTATTTTATATACAACTGAGTCAAAAATAGAAAGGGAAATTCATGGACTCCAAACAATTCCTTATATTACAGCTTGTTGCCCTAAACCCCGACAATAAGGGCTGTGTGGTCATTCACAACCAGGGAACTCTTACTCTGCATTTTACCTATGTCCTTTCTAAATAGAGAGAGAGAGAGAGAAAGGAAAGGGGGAAGAGGGAATAAAAACGGGAAAAGTGTTCAGGTTCCCTCCACCCATCTGGTACATAACCTGAACTTTTCTCTGGAGGTGAGGATTCCAGAAATGGAATGAGGAAGTCTGCTGGGGGAAACGAAACAAAGATCCATGGCTCACTTCCTGTCACCTTTATTTTAACACCAGTGATCTCTGTGCCACCTCCTGGGTGATTAACTCTGCTCGTGAGGACGTGGAGAAATGAATTTCCTTCTCCAGTGGTGTCCTCTTTTTGGAAATAACACTCTCCCTCCTCTGTCGCCATCAAAACAATCACTGCTTGAAGTCAGTGCACTGAACAAGGCTGTACCGAGAGCCCCCTTCACCCTCCCACGATGAGAGCATGTGACGAAGGGAGCAAGGCGCCCAGAGACAAGACAGAGCACGGAGAGCCTGGGAAACTCACGCCCTCCGTGTTTCATGCCCCCCCCTCAGCTCACCTGGGGGCCTCACTGTCGCCAGACTTACAAGCTAACCTTACCAGAGTGCGTTGACTCCGGTTATATTGTAAACCACAGTCCCTGAACCTGCTCGGATAGGTGACTGGCCCAACGCTGGCTATTCAGAAGTACAGCTTGGGGACGAGCAAGAAGATTTTATTCCTAAACTTTGAAGTGAAGTGTGAGTTTGTTTTACTCCTTCCAATGAAAACAGAATTTGAATGTAATTTCTTATTTTTTTTTTCCTCTTAGTTAAACAAAAAAAAGTTAGGTGCCGTGCACACTTCTGATTCCTCTTCGTCCTGTGTCTCCCTTTATATCACCGCATTACCATGTGGTTTTGTTCTTGCAGATAAAGGAGTCAGGCCAGCTGGGCATCTGAATTTAAGAGACCAAGTATCACCTAAAAAAATACCAGAACGCTGCCCTGGAATACAATGCTACAAAGCTAACTAAGCACCCACATACATGTGAGCTTTGATGAGCTATATGCAATATCCTTTTATCCCCCCAAACTTATGATTTATAGCACACTGCCAATAACATCTACCTTAAAAACTGTGACTAGTCACCAGCCACTTCCCTTTCGGGGTATTGTCCGTAAGGGGCCTAGATACAGAGGAAAGTAAAGGACATTTGGGGGAAAAAAATGCAACATTTGAGCTCAGGTTCTTCCCTGGACAGCGTAGGCCAACCTGTTAATCTCTCCAGGCCTCAATTTTAATTTTTGCATTTGTTGGTGGTCATCACCAACAATAACAATGACAAAAATACCACCTCCTTCATAAGCTTGCTGTGAAGATTAGATGAACTACTCTTACCTGCTCAAAGATTTTCACCCTCTTTGGTGAAGCCTTCCTTGATCCCCCTTTAAGACAAGGTCATTTCTTCAATTTTGCATTTTGGATCAGCCAGGAAAGGTGAGGCTCTCCAACTCTTACAAACGCTAACAAACAATCTGCAAATCTCAGTGGCTTTAACCATGAGAGGTTTACTTCTTGTTCACACTAAATTTCTAATGCAGGTCTGCAGAGGCACAGGTTGCTTTTCACATTGTACAGTTACTCAGAGACTCTGGCCACTGGCAGCACCACCATTTTATGATGCCATTCTCTTAACATGTGGCTTCCCAGTTTGCCAGTGTAGGGGAGGAGAGCTTGGACAATCCTGCCCTGACTCTTAAATGCTTCCACCCAGAAATCACATCAGTCACTTCTGCTCATATTTTATTAGTCACAGCAAGTTATATGATCATGCTGTGTGGTCAAGATGTGTATAGAAATATCTTTAGGTCCAGGAAGGGAGGAAGAGCTGGACATATTAGGGAATATTAATACTGCTTATCACACTTTATTATATAATATGCATTAATCATAAAGGCTTGGAGACAGCATCAAGCACTGCTTCTTTAGTTCAGCTATAGCCCTATGTGAGATCTCCATACAAGGATAGAGTTATATGTTCATTTTCTGCTTATAAGCCTCTCTCCCACAGTTGGCAGTATTTCTAGAATTAGGATTATGTCCAATTCATCTTTGGTTGACCGTAGGTGCTCAATAAATACTTACCAGATAGGTAGACAAATAGATAGTATAGACAGATAAATAAAGAGAAACCTGTTCTAGCTGCGAGACTTCATGATCCTAGTGCTATTCTCAACACGATGTATCATGGATGTCAGGCAGTGCTTTTCAACACTGGTAGTCAACATACTTTTCATAAAACTTTGGCCCAGGCAGAGTCCATGAAATTTTAGAGCATGGAATTCACTGCCAATTTCTGCCAGTCAACAACAGTAACAAAAAGGCATATACAGTCGTCCTTCTGTAGCTGTGGGTTCCGCACCACACCCATGGATTCAACCAACTACGCTTCAAAAATATTCAGAAAAATACAAAAAGATCATTGCATCTGTATTGAACATGTACAGACTTCTTTTTCTTGTCATTATTCCCTAAACAATACAGTGTAATAACTATTTACATAACATTTACATTGTATTAGGTATTATAAGTAATCTAGAGGTGATTTAAAGTATACAGGAGGATGTACATAGGTTACATGCAAACACTATGTTAATTCATATAAGGGACTTGAGCATTCATGGATTTTGGTATGGGGGGGTTCTGAGACCAATCTCCAACAGATACCAAGGGATGATTGTATTTCATGATGGTGTGTCGGTAGAAAGACCTTCTGTGCATAATCCAGGCTTAGACACACGCATCAGGCATCTCCATGGTGTATGCCTTTGTGTGTGTATGTGTGTGTGTGTGCATTTTCATGTACCCAGAGGCTTACCATGCCTGCACATTCATAAGATCCTGGGAAGACCGTGCTCTCAACTTGCCAAGTCAGCACATTTTATTGAATGATAAAGTGGGTCATTTGGTGAATCTATTCTCAGCTCAAATCTGCTTTGAGACAGCACAGAGTCACACTCAAACATGCTGTTTCAACTTTAAAGTCTCTGGCTTTCTTCTGTGAGGTTGCACTAACAGTTATCCAAATACACATTGATACTTGATAATAGTGTCATCATCATCAGCCTCTAATAGTAGTTGAGGACTTACTGTACCAGGCAATTTGATGAGTGTTTTGTATTCAAAATCATGTTTACATCTCACAAGAATTCTCAAAGGAAGGCCCTACTGCAATGCCCAGTTTATAGCTGAGGACATTAGCACTTAGAAATGTTAAGTGATTGCCTAAGGTCACACAGTTGTAAGTCAGTGGGGCTGGTCTTCAAGCCTAGACTCACCCTTATGTTTCTGACCAAACCTAGCCATAGAAGGATGTCACTCTGGCTTGGATTTTGCTTTACAGCTCTCTTTACCCCATCAGTCTTTTTTAACTAGGAACTGGTTGTTGCTTGCTGCACATGGACTTGAGAACAGATGGCTCCCAGAAATTCTTCAGATGCCACGGAATCCACCACCTTGAAATGTCAAAACAGCAAAATTCAAACCCAGGGGCCCTGGGTGCCAGTGAGACAGGTGGCATCTTTTTTACCCCATCAGATGAGGTCAGGGATAGAATGTGAAACCTCTGAACCTCAGAATGACAGTCGCCATTGATTGAGCACCTTCTATATTTCAGGCCCTGAATTTCCTGGCTTAAAGTAGGTTTCTGTGGCATCCACGGGACATGGATAATATTTTACCCCATTTCACAGATGAGTAAACTGAATCTTAGGTGGAGTAAGTAACTTTGTCCTGCAGTTGATGATCTGAAAAGTCAGAATTTGAATCTTTATCTGTCTGGCTGAAGAGTATGAATTCTATTTTACATACTGCACTAAGAGAAAAAAATTAGAAGGCATTATTTTTCCTTTTGATTTCAAAGACAATTTTGAAAAAGAAGAGTGAGAAGTATGATCACTGTAGCAGATATTAAAATGTACCATAACAAATAAATTTTACTCTTTTACAATAAAAGAGTTCTGTCTTATTATAAGAATCAACAAATAAATAGATCAAGAAGGTGAAACAGCTTTGAAACATACCTGTGTGTGTGTGTGTGTGTGTGTGTGAAGTCAAAGCACAATAACAGATGCATCAAAACCACTAGAGAAAGGAAGACATTCTTGACAAATCCTGTCAGAAGATTGGTTACTTATGAAAAAATATTAAGTTAGCATCTCATATGAAATACCAAAATAAACTCTAGATGCATTGAAGATTTAAACGTCAGATACACAAATCATAAAAATAAAAAAAAGCATAAGTGAAGAATTAACTGATGTGTATAAGGAAAATCTTTCTAAACAAAGAAGCAAAGAAAGACTACATTAACCTTGAATAGATTCCATTTACAAACTAAATATTATACGTGTACAAATTCAAATATAATTAAAAGGCAAGAGATAAGCATGGAAGAGATTTTGTCACAAATATGACAAAGGGTTAATACACAACATGTAAATAGTTATGCGAAATCAACAAATAAAACACCAACACTCACGGAAAACAGGTGAGGTAAGGAAAGAAAAACAGATAATTCATAGAAGAAGGAATAAAAATGACCATAAATAAAAATATGGAATAATGTTTGAGTGTAAACAAAGATATAAACACAAGATATTAAAATAATATGATATCATTGTATTTGACTATCAAAGGTCTATAGAATGAATAATTTTAATGAGGTAGTTACAGTGAAACTGGATGTCTTCTATGGTATTTGTGGTAGTATAAGCTAATTCAATCTCAAGAAAGCAATTTTATTTTAGTATTGAGTTTTAAATCATACTTTAACAAATAATCCCATTTATTAGGATTTATACTACAGATACAATCAGCGATTTAAAAATTTACATATGAAATGTTCAGTATAGCACTATCTATAACAGAAAAAAATGGAGACAAATAACCAATAATAGTTTGATGATTAAAAAGTTTCATTCACAAAGTATAATATTCTGCAGCCTTTTAAAAATAATCTTTGGATAACAGTTAATTATAGTGCTAGGTGGAAAAATATAAGATACATACCTGTATAAGTACCCATGATCTCAGTCATGTAAAACACTCTAAAATATGTATGCAACAACATTCTCCAAAGTATTAACAGTGATGATGAGATTATGAGTGATTTTTAGTTTCTCCTTTATCCTCTTCTCTAAATATTAGGCTATTCTTATAATAAAGATGTATTTTAAAGCAAATATGGCCAGATTAGTCTATCCTGGAGCCTACTGCTGGGAGAAGCTCCAATTGTAAGCTGTTCTTGCTAAAGGGAGGAATTGACACTGAAGTCGTAGAGTCGCTGCCAACAGGATGCCCAAGAGGTCATCCTTGCTACACGCTGCCACAAGGCAGGTGGAGGACTAGAGGTGGTTCAGGAATGAGCTGGGATTATCAGATAGGTGGGGTGATGGAAATGCTGAGGAAAAGCTGGCATGGAGGGAGCTCAGTATCTCCTTGCAGCCCCCGGACACAGCTAGGTTACAGCTCTGCTTGCCTGGAGACCCTGAGGTCTGGCTTCACTGGCTACCAGCAGAGCCCTGAGAACCAAACAATCCTTTTACCAATTCGTCAACCACTCAGACTCTCAGTGAAATCAGTTGCTGTGAATACAAGGGCATCCACACACCGAAAGACTCCTTGGCCAGCTCAGGAAAAACTGGCTGGAGGGCTGGGAGCCTCTTGTGGGATACCCTGTCCCATCTGCACCCCACCCTGCTCATCTTCAACAGATGCCTGTTGCCATGGACAACTCGCTGGGAGCCCCTGCCAGAAGCCAGGCCACCTTGCTCGGTGTCTGCTTCCCCGTCAGATCACGCAGATGGCAGCAGGACCTTGCGAAGGTCTAGTGAGGTAGGTAGATGATGTAGATGTGCTTTTTCACAGCATAGGCTGGAAATAAACAGCCTCCAAATATGGCATAAGGACTTACCCTCTTCTGTTACAGGTAGGGAAGAGCAGCTATCTCAGGATTATTGGCAGAAGTAAAGGAGTTGGTCCATGAAAGAGTTTGGCAGTGTCTGCCACAGTGCACAATCAAGGTTAAATACTACTATTATACTCACTGCTGCTACTGTTACTACTACTATGATTGCCACTGCTACGATCGCCACTACTGCTATTCCTACTACCACTAGTACTGTTAATGAATACTGTTGCTACTGCTGTTATTTTAGAACTGCATCATACTACTACTATTACTACTGCTGTTGCTACCATTGCGACTACTATTCCTGCTACTGCTGCTGCTACCATCCCTACTACTATTGCTACTACTTTCACCACTGCAATTACTACTACTGCTACTTCGATGACTACTACTGTACTCTAAGCAACCTCGTGCGTTTACAGCAACACGTTCCAGAATTGGGGGAAATAATCGTGATTTGAACTATCCTGTTTCATCATCTCCAAAAGTCCTCTCACAACTGTCAGACTAGGCACCTGTTGGTGCAGAAAATATTTGTACCCATAACCCAAACCCTTGTTGAGTGAAGCAATAATGCAGAGGGGCTGAAGCAATCTGTGTCAGGCCCTGGTGGGGACTCTGTGCACATTAGTACCCACACCCTCATTCCATCCCCCCCAAAAAATGCTGCCACACAATTGTTCTCTTTTGAAGGGTGAGGAAACTGAGGCTGACAGTGATGAGGTGAAACGCCCAAGTTCACACCAAGGCGAGGCCCTCATTCAGACAAAGTGCCACCAGGGCTCTCGCCATCAGCTAAGCGACCAGGGTTTTAAATGATTAGAAAAACGGGATCAGACGCTGGCATTCGCTCCATCTTCTCGTGGCAGTGGGTAGGTTTTGGAAGGAGAAGCTGAGCAGGTTCGCCCAAATTCTCCTGAGTCCAGCATTGCGGTCTTTGGTGACAATTCCCTCCACCTCCTAAGGAGCATTCAGCAGCAAGCACCCGTCCTTGCTGGGATGCTGGGCTCCTGAGCCGACCCGTGCAGGCCACCACCCAAGAGGGGAGCAAAGGGGAGTCTCCTTAGGAGGAGGAAGCGGAAAGGCCAAGCGAGTGTCACGGTGTCTCTGGGTTTGAACGCAAACAGGAAAGCGGTTCCTGGGCCTGCGGGGGCCTATCGCTAGCTGGGCCTGGTGTCCCCAAGGCACCCCCCTTTCCGTGCATGTTATTTTTGGACCAGGCCATGTGGTGCCTAAGTGCCTGTTGGATTAGATAGAGTCAAGGACGGCTCCCAGCCTGGTGTGTCCCAAGCAACAGGGGTCAGTGGCCCCAGGGACGAGGCCTATGGCGGGGTTCCAAATCACACCCCCACCCCCCCAGACCTCCCCCAGCCCTTGGAGGGAAGCAGCAAGAGAAAGAGGGAACCACTCTTCCTCCCCTCCCACCACTGCCCTCCACGCCGCACACACAGCGGCCAGATCTGATGACCTCAGCAAAGCTGCTCCTGGCCTGGAGAATCTTGCAAGCTTGGACTTCCTGGGGCTTGTGCTACGATGGGCGAACTGGGTTTCCTGGGTTGGGAGGGATTCGCTTCCTTCCCCTTTGGGGACTCATACCTCAACTCCGTAGCATTCACCGCACTGCCCCTGGCCTTGGCTAATCTGCAGTGACCGTGGCAAGTAGATCATGATAGACTTTAAGAAAGGAATTTCAAGGTGGTTGGTCTCCACATAATTTAGACTCTGGGTGGCTTTTATATCATAAGCTGGCAGAACCCGTCCTATAATAGAAAATTATCCCATTGTGTGGCACATCAGGATTGTGTGTGTACGTGTGTGCATACATGCATGTGTATAAATGCATTTGTGTTTTTCTTTCTCTTCATCTCTCTCTCAAAACCACGTAAACAATGAAAATCAGTAAATTTTTTAGGTGTTTTAAAAGCAGAACCACGTCCTAGTGAATTCTGTGTTTCACCAGAGAAAGGTGCTCAGGTGGTAACATCGTGAACAGAGACAACAGTAAGAAAAGCAGATTCTTCTCAGGCTTTTAGAAGAACAAGAAGCAATGGTAGTCCCCACCCATGCCACCTGTGTCTGCCAATATCATTCCCTAGTATCTCGGAGACAGGCAAGCGTGGAGATGGGGAGGGATTTGGAGTTACAGAGAACTGGGGTCTGATCCCAGCCATGCAACGTGCAAGTGACATGACCTGGTCAATTCTCGATTGTCACTTGTCTCATGTGTAAAACGGGAGGGGCCCCTGCACTGAAGGCATGATGCTAAGATTACAAGAGCTGCTTACACAAAGTGCTCATGGCAGACACATGGTGGGTGCTCAGTAGATGTTTGTACGTCCTCAAGATGGCAGGCACTCCCACCTTCCCATAGCTTCCCGTGGGCAGGAGAGGAAAGCACAGCCACTAAATAACGCTCCTTTTCCAAATGTCCCATCTTCGGGGATAACACAATACAGCACTCCTAACTTGTGCCAAGCTTTAGTGCAAAGTCTATAGCCGAGCAACTCCCAGGCCCTCCTTTCTTGTACCAACATATGGAGCCAGACAGCCAGACACCCTCCCATCATTCACTCTTGGACTAAATGGTGACAAAATGTTTGTAAAGTTAAGTTTTAAAAAGTCACACAGCAGGCAGTAAGATGTGGTCAGCTCTGGCGGGGGAAAAGCCTGAATGTATAATAGAAGAGCATATGTAAAAATAAGAGGAATAACTATTTAGGGTCATGCTGTTCAATAAAGTAGGAACTAGCTACACATGGCTATTTAACTTTAAATCAATTAAAATGAAATATAATCAAACTTTCAGTTCCTCTGACACACTAGCCTCATTTCAAGCGCCCAGTCATCGCACATGGCAGGTACAGGTGGCTACTGCAATGGACAGCACAGATCTAGAATATTCCATCATAGGAGAAAGTTTTATTGGACAGCACTGATTTAGATATTAAGGGGATTCTGAGTGATTTCAAAATTTTATTTTCCTAAATGATATTCTGTCATTATTTTTTCTAGTATTTCCATCATGAAATACTAAATATCAAAAGGCAAAGAAAAATACTAAAATACTAGTTTATTTTATGTATTAATATTATGTATTACTTATATTCATATTTATAAATTTATTAGTATTATTATATCACCATTACTCAAAAATGGCAAACTCGAAGTCACAGAAAGAGGTGCTACCCTAATAAGAGGAGAGACTGGTACTCGTATGGTATTTTCCATGTCTGGCCATGGCGGAGGTGAGCCCCCCAAGGTTGTTCTGCATGAACTCAAACAACCTTGGGCCAGGGGCCTCTGGCTCCCTCAGGGCAGGACTGTGTCCTTCATCACCCCGCAAGAGGCCATTTGGCATGCATTGCTGTTGTTTGTTTTTATTCTTAACTCCTAGAACATTAAAGAAATGGTCCTTGTGAGTCTTTCCCTCCATGGTTTTAAATTCCATCCTTAAATAATGTGGGGAAAAAAATGAGAAAGGGCAAATACAGATTACAAAGTATACGAGAAAGCTGGGAGCAAGTTTGGACCTCAACTGCCAGCAAATCAAACTTGGAGAAGACAGGCAGTGTGTATATTTGGTGAGAGGTGGGGAATGCACAACTGGACCAGCTGCCTAATTGAGGGGGCCCAGTGCAAAATGACAATGCAAGCCCCTCTGCTCAAAAAGCGTTAAGAATTTCAAGAAGGGGACAGCAGAGTGTGAAACCAAGTGTGGGGCTCTTCTGAGCACCACGCCTTGTACAACCGCGTACATTGCATGTCCATGACGCTGGCTCTGACGCAGAACTTTCACTTTGCACAAACCACTGGGGGAAAAAAGTGATTCCAACAGAAAAGGGTGGACATTCCAAAATCTGCTGGTAATTTTTTTTCTTTTTGTATAAGTATCACTGAAAACCCCCCAAAGCATCTTATTTTTTGATCTCAATAATTAAGTCTAAAGCATCTCTATGTAACCTATTTTAAAATTTGGTAGGTTCATAGAAGCAGAGAATAGCATGGTAGTTACCAGAGGCCAGAGGTTGGGGAGTTGGGGAGATGTTGGTTAAAGGACACAAAATTTCAGTTAGAAGGGAGGGATCAATTATTGCACCATGTGGTGACTATAGTTGACAACGATGTATTGTATACTTGAAACTAGCCTAGAGAATAGATTTTAAGTGTTCTCACTGCAAAAAGACAAGCACATGAGGTAATGCATATGCTAATTAGTTTGATTTAATCGATTAATTAGATTAATTAATTAGCCATTTCACAATGTCAACATACTTGAAAACATCATGCTGAAGGCCATAAATACATATATTTTTGTCAATTAAAAATAAATAATAAAAATAAAATACAGATATCACTCCATTGGAAAAAAAATAAAATTTGGTATAAATGCTGCCAACATCATCAAATGTTTAAAGAAAGAGATTGGATAGACCCTAAAATCTGATTTCATTGGTTAAAGAACAAAAGAGTCCTATCCTTGCGAGTACATGTCCATGTCCACCTTATAAAATAACCCAAATCATCTTATTTTAAACGTTATTGCTTGCTAACCCAAATGCAAATCCAAATCAGTGAGAGAATTATTTTTTCTTCTCAGAGTGGGATGTTAGAGACTTAATCCTGAAACTATTTAGAGAATGAGATTTTCAATCATATACCCTAATTTATGCCCTTTTCTGTATGGAGTGGGGTGACTTGGGATGGGAGAAGAGAGAGGAAGTTTTGGCATGTTAGAAAACGTAAGAAGTGATAAGATCATTTTTAATGTTCAAAGCAGGGGAGTCTGTATGTACACAAACTTCTACAAATCACAACTATTCCATTTCATATAAGATCATGATGATGTTAAGAGAAAGAATTTGGCTTACATCAGGACATGTTAGCACAGCTGGTGAAGAAGGAAGAAACTGGCTATGAACACTTTCCCTTGTACTATTGCTGGGCTTGGGGCCAGCTTGTCTGGTCCAAAGTGAGATTGGGAGCTTAACTTCTCCTTTTGCCTCAGTTTCTTCCTCTGTAAAATGGGGAAAAAAAAACACCTGCCTCATTTGCGTATGTGTGGACCAAAGATAAAAGGCACATAAAGAGCTTAACCCAGTAACCAGTGAATTATTAACATTATTATTGAAAATTGCAGTGGTAGTGATGGACTTATACGACATGTTTATGAATACAGCAAGGAGGAATCTAAACACAGTGAACATAATTTTCTAAAACAGATATTGGGATGTATGATTTGACAATTGCAAGGATATATTTGAGGGTGATGACACAGAAAATTTTAATGCATGTCTATGTTGGGAAGTGCAGGACATGCAGCTGACATGGTCATGGGACATGGATACCAGTCTAACGCTTTTTCTTTGAAAAGTTCCTTTCTGAAATTGGGTGTATGTATCTAGCATTATGGGGAAAGACAATGAGGCTGATGGTGAGTAGATGGCCTTGGTGATACAGAAGCATCCCCTGCTCCCAAACACGCACACACGCCTGTGCCTATACACACACCCCTCCACACATGTACCTACACACACCTTCACACACACACCTGTGCCTACACACACACCCTTACACACACACCTGTACCTACAAACACACTCATCCCTCCATACATGTACACCCCTCCACATATGCGCACCCTACCCCTACACACGTGCATGTATACACACACCCCTACACACATACCTTCACACACACACACACACAATCAGTTGATTAAAGTCTCATTTAAATGTTTAACCTGTATTCTATGTCCATGCAAGTATCCAAATTTATACACACACACACATGACTTGATCTTGAAAGCACACTCAAAAATACCTTCATGGAAACTACTAAAAATTAACTTTAAAGCAATAGAACTATATCCTGTATATTGCTATGCAGATGCAAAAATAGCTCCCTCTGGAATTGACATAGCCCGATTCACTGCGAAAGATTATTTAAGAGTCATCAGATCTACCTTGGATCAGAAGAAGTTCAGTTGCTGATATTTTAAAGGCCTATGTTACAAGAATGCTTTATATATAAGACACCATATAGAAGAAATCCCAGAAATCACATAAAAGTGAGGCAGTACTTGGTGTTTGTCTACAACTGATCTCTTCTCTCCCCGTCCCCTCTATCCCAGACTCACTGTTTTGGTTTACAAATTATATCTGTGTGTGTGAGAGAGAGATACAATAGCACACATCTCATAAGCAGTTTGTTTCCTAAATATATTCCTAATACACAAGCTCAGCAAAGAAACAGGTTCACAAAAAACTGAGATCAGTTGTGTTAATAAACACATCATGGTTTGATATAGTGGTTGTTTTCTTTTTTAGATTTGATTTATCTGTCACTTTCTTCCCAAATTTGATTTATTGGTCAATTTCTTTTCAAGATTTGATTTATTGGTCAATTTCTCTGCAAGATTTGATTAAAACACATTACATAAGTCTTTTCAGATCTCTTTCTAAATATCATATATTTCTATGTATGGATGTTTAAAGTCTTTATTCATAAATGTTCTTGATTGATGTCTGTTTTTTCATTAGTTTTTTTTTTTTAACTCCAGGTAGTCATTTATTCTGTAATTGGAATCAGCATAAACAAACCATAAAGTCCAATTGTGTAATGAATTACTCATATCTCAGATTCAGAGAGAAAAGCAGCTTAAGGCATAACAAGGTAAAAGAACCTTTGTGTGTGGGAGAGAGGTTGGGGTGGTGCACATTGGTGGGTCTTCAGTCTCTGGATTGACAGATGCATTAGACAACAATTCCACAAGAAAGAGTTCTAGCACGCCATCTCCCTTGACCATTGATTATGCTGTTGCTGCACGGATGGTATTGATGATGGAGAGTCTTGTATTGTGCTGGAAAACGTCGTTTTATTTTAATGGATCTATGGTCCTCTGTTCCTTCTCTCTTCATTGGAGCTTCCATACAGACTTCCACAAGGAGGCAATGCCCACCAGACACCTACCCACCAGACTTGTGGACTCATGACAAGACAGTACATATAGCAAGGACCCTGGGACACTGGGTGTCCCAGCGAGGGAAGGATGGCAGACACACCAGAAGGTGGCCTGCAGCACGGCACAGTGGGCAAGTCTAGGGCTGAGCGTCTCAGAGTCAGAGAGCCCAGAGTCACACGTCTTCTTGCCCATGCTCCTTAAGCCTCTTTGGATGAGAAGGATGTTCACTAATTAGTTATCAGTGTGCACTTCTGGGAAGATGGGATCTTCTACATTAACATGCATTTTTTTTTAGAAAAGAAATCATTATTCTCCCCCCTACTCCAGACAAACACCACACACTCTTTTAGCCTAGTTTCTTCACCTGTAAAACAAAGATGTGGTTACTTCCTTTGGAAGGCAGGTGCAAGGATTAAATGAGCTAATGTATGCAAAGTGCTGAGCCCAGGGCTCGGGAGATGGTAGCTGCTGCGATCTATTTCAAAGGATCATGATGATTAACAAGGACAACTGAAAGAGCATCTGGTGGCATTTGATGAGCAGTCGTGGTGTGCTGGGCAGAGTGCAAAGTGTTCGTTGATACATCTGCTCATTGAGCAGAGTAGCTCTGTGAGGTCAATATTATCTAGGATGCCCTGTTTCCAGCTGGGTAAACTGACACGAGGTCAGAACAGCTAATGCCAGCTCCATTCCAGGCTGGGGCTCGGCCACTCTGCAGCACAGCCTTCTGTGCTATAAGAAAGTTACAAGATATTGTCTGCAAAAGCATGCCAGAGCTCTAAGTTACTCAACAACTGCAGGTCATTCATGTCAAATTCAAGGTGAGGAACTTGTGTGGTTTCAGCAACGACTGAACTGAATCGATTCTCTGCCTGGCCCTGGGCACGGCCAGTGAAGCCCAGCTTCAATTACACTGGCCACATCCCCAGTGTGGAAACCTCCCTTTCAGTTTGACACTCCCCTGAAAATGATCCCCTTTGGTTCCATTTTGTCTGTCCGAAGCCTGACACCAATTTGGGTCATCTTGCAGCATCTAAAAAAGTGCCCTGGCAAAGCCTTGGCAGGGAAGCCGAGTCTCCTTCTCCTAGCTGCCCTGATTTCTGCTAACCCAGAGGGCTAAAGACCAGAGCCCCCTATATACCGAATCTGTGGATGAAATGCCATTCCCATAACAGCACCCTATAAAGTGCTCATTCCATCAATCAAGGAAGACCTGTAAAAATGACTGGAAAGTAATTGGTTCCATTTCAGGAACTTAAGTGGCAACAAGCTGAGTCCCTCTGCACGGGCAACCTGTCCAGCGCTGGTGGCAGCATAAACCGAGGCCAGAGAAGCTTCTTTCTGTTGTCAATGTTGCATCTTCATCCATTCCAGCCACACTAGCTTCTCCTTGAGGTCTCGCTGCTCCCCCGATCCCTGAAACTCCATGAGGACAGGGGCTGAGACCTTTTCCCCCCACTGCCTCTGCAGAGCCTAGTACCTTGTCTGGGGTTTCATAAACACTCTGGCTCGATGAATGTGGGAACATTTATCAAAAGGAACTTTAACATTCTGACCAAAGAAATGATGAGTAGGGAGAAAAGGAAGGAAAATAGAGGCGATTATGAAGATTTTCGGGGGATTTAGGAAAGAGGGCACCTTTGCATAAAGATTAGGGGGAAGAGAGAGAGCGCGCACAACTCCCGACTCACCACACCACTTTCCAGTTGGGCCTCCGCGTCCCTTTACACACTGGGTCAGCTGATTCACCTTTACTCCCAGCTCTCTGACTCCTCCAATCAGTAGAACCTTCCAGATCTCACTCTGAGACAGCTCACCACGCAGCCTACAGGGATCGACGCTCTCTGGGCTACAACAGACGCTAGCTGGGCATTATCACGCCCAAAGTAGACCATGAAGTGAGTGAGGGGCCACACCCGGCGGAGAGGATCGTCCTCACGCTTGCAAGGAGGTACAGCCTGAAACAAACTCCCACTCACGCCTTCTCAGCCTCGGCCTGTGCCAATCTCACCACCTGCTAAAGCCGGGTATAATTTGCCCAGTTTGGATACGGTGGGATTTTGTAGCATCTAAGCTGCGGCTAGAGGAAGAGTCTCTTTCTGTTAGTCTCTTGCAGTTTCACACATATACATATAAGATTCTTTCTGTATGTAGGTTCCCAACCAAATTATTACAAATAGAAGAGGAGCCCAGAGCCCCCCGGGGGGAGGGGCAGAGATGGCTCCAGACTGAAGTTCACCCCCAGAACCACAGAATGTGGGGCCACCTCAGAATGCTTCCACCACGGCAGGGGCCGTGGTCCTTCTGGAGACCCCCGTGGCCCCACAGACAGCAGGGTCCCCAGTGTGATGAGTGACAAACACCTGCTCTTCACAGGTCCTTTCCAGAATGTGCACACACTGGGAACCAAAATGTGCTGCCAAGGACTTCACCCCCATCCCCTCCCTTGAGCGACTGCCATGGGTAAGACCCCGGCACTCAGAGAGGGATCACTCTAGGAAGAGACAACCTTAAAGGTGCTGGATCTGCAACCTGGATTCGCTAGAGGGTCAGACTCCCTGTTGGAGTCAGACTGCACACAGCATCGATGTTTCATCAGAAAGCCAAGAAGCAAAGGACACCCAAGGCATTGTTTCTGGTTTGGAAACAGGTCCCTGCATAGCCATTCTCTGATTGAATCTTTCTGTTTCCTTCTTGCATTGTTTTTATTGCAGAAGTGCATGCTCCATGATAACTTAGGGAAACAACAAGGGCACAACCAAGCTTGGGTCCAGCCTCCCCACACCTTTTTGAGGAGATTCCTAAATTGGCCCTGACAGTTGCAAGTAAGAAGGACGTGGACCATTCTGTCTCCAGGACCTTTTGGAACAGAGATTAAATCCTTCAATTCCCCACTTGAAACTGTACATCCCTGTGCTGAATAACCCTCTTTGGTTGACCACTTGGGTCAAATCCCCACTCTCTGTTCTTGTACAACCAGGAGCTAAAAACAGTTTTTAAATTTTAATTTTTAAAAAAATTTAAAAAATAATACTTTATGTCACGTGAAAATTATATAAAATTCAAATTTCAGTGTCCATAAATAAAATTTATGCCACTCCTATTTATTTACATATCATCTGTGGATGCTTTTGCACTTTGATGGTAGAGTTGCATCGCTGCAACAGAGACATCGTGGCCTGAAAAGCCAAAAACATTTGCTCTCTGGCCCTTTACAGAAAAATTCTGCCGATCCCTGGCCTTAGAGGGCTGGGCCTTGTCCTACCTAATTCTGCCTCCTGCTTCAACACAGCTTTGCCTGTTGTCTTTTTGATACATTGGGATTCTAAGGAAGATATACCTTTAAAATGTCTGTAGGATAAAATACAAACTCCTTAGCTTGGTATTGAGACCTACCTGCCCTAGGACCTGCCTGCCCTATCCAAACAGCCACTCTGTGGCACCCTACTCTTGGGACCATGGGAAATGCTGGCTGTTCCCAGGGAAACTGTCCTGCTTCCTTGTTTTTCTGAATCTTTACACCTACCATTCTCTCTTCTGAAACCCCTTTTCTGTCTCTGGCTGCCTGGAGAATTCCTTACCCTCCCATAAGACTCATTTGAAATCTCTTCTCCTTTGAAACACTTTTCTCAATTCCTCAACAATTAGACCTCCTCCCCCGCTGGCCCCTGAGAGTTCAGGACAGGAGCTCAGCCCTTATCTTTTGCCTTCGTTAACTACAGACCCCCTTGCCAGGAAGCCAGTTCTGTGTTCTTCGCACCTGGATCTGACTGTGATTTCCACGAAGGGATTTTTTTCCTTCCTTGTGGTTATGTTCACAGTACTTAGCTTCAAGGCTGTTGCTCAACTGGGATGGTAAGCATTGACGGATGAGAGAGCAGAACTATGGTTCTGATGCCACTGTAAGCCCAATCTACCAGATACCATTCTGCCACACCATGTGACAAGGACCCAACACTTCCAAGAGGCAAAGTTGAAACAGCATGGAGGTTTTGGATATAGGTAAATTGGGGTCTGAATTTCCAGTCTGCTGACCTCTGGGCCTCAATTTCCTGCAAAATGGGTTATTAATATCCCCAATCTGACAGAGTTAGGAGGATTAAGCGAAGTAAGAAAACAAAGTGTCTGGCACGCAGTAGGTGCTCAAAAAATGCCAGCTGTCATGCTGCAGCTCTGCCTTGGCAACAGCTCTGCACCTCTTTTGAGGGAGGCAGCGTTCCTCAAGGCACAGCATCTCCAGGGCACCAACTCTCCGTGATGTCAAAGAAGTCTGCATCACCCAGCAGTTGGCTGAACAGCATACAGAGGAGCTGGGTCCCTCTGAGCCCAGAGACAGAGACCATGAGAGGAAGGGCTGGTGTGAGCCCATCCTGGAGGCTCCTGGAACCTTACACCACTCCTGTTACAGAAGCCTCCTTTTGGGGAAGGCTCAGGCAGACAGCTTGGAGTCAGCTTGTGCTCAGAAAGCACCTTTGTCAAAGAGATGCCTCAGCATCCTGTCTCCACAACGCAATCTGCCGTCTCAGCCAGAGCCTGTGCACTGGCATGGCTGAAGTCAGCCCCGTCAGAAAGCTGCCAGGTCCCAGCCCTGTTCCCAGCAATGCTAGAGCCTCAGAGGAAGCCCAAGGGAAGGCTGGAAGTTCTTGGTGTTCTTTTCTCTGCCTTCTTGAAGGGGCATCTAGCATGGCAGACAGGGAAGCACACCACGGTTTCACAGTTCTATTTCACTTGGTGAAGAGATCTTCATTTCTTAGCACTCTCACCTCTGCTTAATATAATAGTAACAGCCAAAACAATAATAATGGTTAAAGCACTGTTCACCTACTATGCGCCAGGAACTGCATAAATTACAGAAGAAGCATTTCCTAATGTGAGCCTCTCAACCACCACGAGGTAGAGACAAAGATCTCTGTTGTGCCAATGAGGAAACTGAGGATCTGAAAAATGCAGGACTGAGTCAGATGTCCCATGTCCATGAGTGCTGGTCTCTAGGGTCTTTCTTCCTACTCTGACCCTCACCTGTTGGGAAGATGGAAGAACATGAGCCACAGCAAAGGTGCTGGGACAGAGGGAAAGACTGTGTCAAGGGAATTTGAGGGCTGGTGGGAAAAGCTACAAAGGGTCAGTACTTGATCAGAATTCTAGTAGTGTGACTGGCATTTCAGAAAGAATATGTAACAAGACAGAGGACAGGAACACAACACAGGTGGGAGAGGATGTTTTCAAACAAGTGATGTCCCCTTTGTCTCCACCATTGACCCACTGCACTGTCTCCTGGGGTACTCACTAGAAAGGCAATTCCTGAGCTCAGCCCCAGTTCTAAAGACCCAGAATTCATTTTGAAGATGGGTCCAGAAAACGGACCTCTGTACAGGCTCCCACAAGTGAGACCTTTGTGCCCCTAGAGTTTAAAAATGATAATGAACATCTCCCTCGGTTTCTCATGGCCTCCCTCTCTGCCAGTCTCTGTGAGGCAGATGCCATATAGACACTGACTCCACGTGGTCCTTCACATCTCCACCATCAGAGCCCTGGCTCCTCTCACTGTTTTGTAATTCAGAGGAAGTACCCCACTGTGGAGCAGGCTGGGACCCGGCTTTCCCAGAGGCTATGACCAAGAAATATGGGCGAGTTAAGTTTGGTGGGAAGGACTTTTGATTCAGAGGAGGAGATGGGGATGGAAGGGGGCTGGCAGATAAACTCCCTCTCTGCTTCTCCCTCTGATGGACCGTTCTAAGGCTTTGTATGGAAACCAACAACTGGCTGTGTCTACTTGGGAGTTGTGAAGCAGTGGCCAGCTTGGTACCACATCACCTTGCATTTGCTTCCATCTTCCTGTCTTTCACTTCCCTGTGCCCTAACCCATGCTGCCCTGGGATTGCACTTCCCAGTAAATGACTAGTGCTTAATGCTTGCCTCAGGCTCTTGTTTCTCAAGGACCTGACCTAATACAAGAATCAACTCTTATAAGGCTTACAGTTACAAGACTATAATTCCATAGGTTACAGCCTGAAGTCTCTGGAATGCATTCAATACCCTTTGATACCCAGCCCCTTCTTACCTCTGAGTAGTGGTGTGCTGTTAAATATTTAATGACCAGCTCTCTGAGGGGAAAAAAGCCCTGATTTTTAGTGTTTGCCAGTTTCTGTGGTGTAAATACTCACAATATGGCTAATTTTAAACTACCAATGTGACATTACTTACTGGAGAATTGGGAAGAAACGTGCAATACAACACCAGTATAGGTTGAGTATCCCTAATTGAAAAATCCAAAATCCAAAATGCTCCAAAACTGAAACTTCTTGAGTACCGACATGGCGCTCAAAGGAAAGGTTCATTGGAGCATTTCTGATTTTGGATTTTCAGATTAGGGATGCTCAACTGAAAATTATATTACAAATATTCCACAATCTGAAAAAAATTAGAAATCCAAAACACTTCTGGTCTCAAGCATTTGGGATAAGGGATACTTGCCCTGTATGTAGTATCTCTACCAAACAGATACAATAGATATAAATAACCTCAAGGGCATAAGTAGTAAAATGTATTAAAATAATTAAGAAATGACGATTTTGTTTATTAGCTTTATTTATAATTTAATGTATTCAGTTGTAATTTTATATAATTTAATTTTAAATAGTGGCTGTTTAACAATCAGCTTGCAAAATTCCTAAAAGTTGACAAACAGATTGTGCAAACCAATACAAGCTGGCGTAAGCACACCACTGTCTTTAAGCTGGTCAATAACAGCAAATATGGTTTACAACCTCAGACCTTTAATCATTCTACTCCATCTTTTTTGGAATGTCCTCATCTCCTTTTGAATACCCAGTAAATTCCTATTCAGCTTTTACCACTTAGCTCAAGCTCCCTCTTCAGATCATATCCTGAGTGTCCACAAGATTTGCCATGATCTGGTTTAGCATATTGGTTATAAATAGTTATATTGGGTTTCTGCTTTCCATAACCCTCAGCTATTACTGCCTGAACCCTGCAGAAGGAGATTATAAGCTGAGAGATCTCATATGAGAAGACTCCAGAATTAGTTGATAAAATTTTGTGACCAATTCAACCATATAGTAAAAGAAATTATGGGGGCAAGGGTTGAGCCAGGAGAGTAGATCCTTGAGGAGCCTTTAAAAATGTCTCTCTATTATTTATTCTCATCCTAAGGACAATTGGCACTTTCACATTTTAGCCATGTTACCTTAGCTAAGTTAGATACAATCTCCCTATGCCTCAATTTACTCATCTGAAGAATGGGGATAAGGATAACAACCAAACCATAGGGTTGTTTTAAGGACTTAACATACGTGAAGAGCTTACAACAGTGCTTGGTATAAAGAAAGTGATCCATAAGTGCCAGCTATGTTGGGGATTTTCCATTATGGGTTTTCTGCCAGCCGTCCCCTCATACACATACAAGCTCTTTTTGGCCAATGCTCCTTTCCACAGATTTCAGCCAGTAAGGTTTTTTTTTTTTCTTTTTAATTCAGTTCCATTGCTAGTGCCAGCTATATCGACACTTGGGCTGCTGGGGAAGAACTAAGAAGACTTTTCTGCCAAGTAATTCCCAAGTTCTGTTTTGGAGGAGAAATTAGACAAGGCCAGATCACAGTTGAGGGTGAGAGGAGAAAATGAGCTTCTCTTTGCCAATGATCTTGTCACAGAATTTTCCAGGCTCCCAGGTGCAGAGGGGGAGCAAAGACTGCCCTGGCCATGATGAACAAGAAGAAATAGATCCCCCAGTAGGATCAGCCCAAATGTGGAGCACAAAGACTAAGATTGTTTTGGTTGTGGGCACTTGCTGTAGCCTACAATTTGTATCTGCTGTTTACCACTTACGTGGTCTTGGGCATGTCAGTGCCTCTAAGACTCAGCTTCCTCATCTGCAAAGTAGAGACATTATAGTAACACCAGTCAACTCTTAGGGTGTTGCAAAGATTAAGTGGGATGATCTATGCTATAGCTGAATGAGATCAACATTCCATAATGCTAGTGATCATTCCAAAGACAGAGATCATGTGTCATTTCTTATTTATTCAACAAATATGTATTAAATGTGTACTATCTGCCAAGTGTTCTGACAGAGGTGAGGATACAGGGTCAGAAAAATAGATTCATCCCAAGGAGCTGAGTGTTATGAAGCGGACATGCGGGTACTATGGGGCCATAGATCTGAGGCTTGATATCTAATTTGGGCAGTAAGTGAAGCTTCCTAAGGGAGTGATGTTTGAGCCAAGGCCTGACGGGCATTTTAGGGTAGGGCAGTGGACGTCCAATGTTGTTGTGATGGAATGTGGATGTTCAATGTTGTGTGTTCGGGGGCAGCATAGTGGCCTCTCCTGCCCACGTCCATGTATCAGAATGTGGCATCTGTCCTGGAACCTGAGCATTGCATTGAGCAAGCAGGAGACCATCACAAGCCAGTGTATCTTACAGGTGGAGAGACTTGTTGTTGGGTTGTTTTAGTCTGTGGGGCCATTTTCTTAGCACAATGGTTGTCAGAAAGAGCCAGAAAAAGTGTGAAAGGGAAACGCATCCATTTATGCTTGAGCTAGACCTACTGAGAGAGTGCACTGGAAACTGTGAACTAAAAAGGGGAAGAGGAAAGAAGGATGGGAGAAAGGGAAACAGGGAGGGAGAGAGGGAAGGAGGTCCAATCAACACACATTCAAGGCAATGTCGTGATTTAAAGTTGCATATTCTTCTCTTTGGCTAACTACATTGATTAGATTTGTCACTTTGAATGATCACAGTTCAGCCCTCTACTTCTTTGCGCTAAAATTAGAAGGCAATATTGGGAACGGATTTTCTATCATTGTTTCTTTTCTTACTTCAGAGAGAAGGGAAGATTGGGGTCAAACTCTTTGGGAATCAGCTCCATTATATAAAGAGAGTAATGCACGGTGGTGGCTGTGACCCTGTAAGCAACACAGAATGGGGGGTTTTCAGTAAAAGTTGGAGCACAGTCCTAGGCCCTGTGGACACAACATTGCGTGACACAGATACTCCCTGTCTTCCTAAGCCTTACCACCTACCTGGGGTTACGTTCAACAGTCCAGTGGCTTTCTTCAGGAAAACAAAACAAACCAACAATCTCCCCTGGGATTGTAGGATTTTTAACCTGGTTCTCTTGGTTGTAATAGGGTCTCCTGATTTTTGAGAAGTTTTTTAACTTTCAGAGATGATCACAGGGTAACCCGCATGCTTCCTTTCTCTGAAGGCAAGCAAGTTATTCACAGAATGTGTTTATCCTTGCCTGGACATATGAACTTCTCTTCTGAACCAACAGAAACACCACAAAAACCCCTACCCAGGGTGTGTCTTTTCAATCTCGCCTGGTTGCTGTGTGTTTGTCTGGTTGCTGTTGACGTTGCTCTAATTGCTGTTTGTAAAACCACAATATAACTCGGCGAACACAAACGTCGAGCCTGAGGACACCGGCCGTGGTTTGAGTGGGTTTAAATATTCACCGAGCTTGAACCACCAAGAAGACGGCCCATGGAGGCCCCTGGAGTTCGGCAACTGATGGTTTATACACGCACTTAACACTCTCATCAGAACGAACCACTGTTAAAAGCAGACAGTGGTCGAATTTACCACTTGAATTGTCCTCACCATCCACATGTGAGAACCAAAAGGCTCCGGTCATTCTTTGACCTCAATAACGTGTATCTCTAGCTGAATTCTAAACTCACGACAGCTGGCAAAAATTAGACTGGGTCTTCCAGAGGCCAAGTCTTCAGGTGGCAGGTTTCAAAAGTCACAGCACCCACCCTGAGTGGCACACATCCCTACCTGTTGCCCTCCCTCTAAATCAGTAGTAAAAACAGGAAACAAACACCAAGCAATTGAAGAGCTTGAGTCTTCCACTGTTTTATTGACTTGTCACTGAAGATAAACTGACTATAATTTACTTCAAGAGTAAATTACTGGATGTTCATAAAAAAACTGTTGTACATTACTGTCTCTAATTAACATGTTAAACATGATTCCATTTTTAAATTGGAGAATCCAGTGGAAACGAAAAGTGCTGACGGTGCTCTATTTGACTCTAATTTTTCTTCCCTTCCTCTCTATCACATCAATTTATTGTTTGGCTATCTCATGGGCAGATGGCACAAATGAGAACATGAGTGCCTGAAAGTTCTTCGACCATATCGCTGTTTGGGTTTTCTTTGTTGTGTTGTGCTGTGTTGTGTCTGCCCCCTAGGTCTATGTCACTAGCAGTATTCCTGAGTGAAATTCCCTAAGTCACACATTGCTTTGAAGATCTTGTTGGTGAAATCAGAGACACCAAAAGGATTTGACATGAGTGGGTAGAGGTGGGAAGAGTATGCAAGCCTCCAGCCGGGCATTTCAAATTAAGTTGAACCCATGTAGTGCTGAAAACAAACATACAAATGAACAAAAATGAAACTAAGAATAACAAATAACCTGAGCTACTTTGTTTTTCTCCAAATACGTGCCATTGTGGAAGACGCTGAAGGAGTCCAGGAACTATCAGCCCAATGGACCCTGCATGGGTATGCTGATGACTCCAGCATTTGGGAAACAGCAAATGCACAGAGGGGCTTTTCCTCAATCCCTCTTGCCCAACTAAATGCAGATTCTCCAGAAGAAAGCCAATTGCCATAAAAACCCTCCTGAGGAACTTTTATCTCTCAGGGAAGATTAACACCCAACAGGAGTCAAACCTAGAAGAGACAGGAAGTTGGCCCCAGGTCCAGACAGGCTGCTGCCGATTCTTCTGAAAGCCCATATCCTTTTTCATAATCCTTTACCCTCCCTAGGCAGCCCCTACTCCCCTCCAGACTCCCCTGTGACAGAAATATAAAAGCTTCCGAGTCTCACGTGGTTAGTGGGTAGTCACTCACCGTCCATGTGATGCCCTCGTACATGTTAATAAAATTTGTATACTTTTTCTCCTGTGAATCTTCCTATTGCCAGTTTATTTTAAACAGACTTAAAACTCGAACCTCCAGGAAAGGGGTAGGGGGAATCCCCATTGTCCCTATACCATCTTTAGGAGAAGAGAAAATGTTCTCTACAACAAAACAAAGTTAGAACAATTATCCACACCGTTCAGAATGAAGCCCAGTGGACCGAGAAGAGAGGAGGTGGTGGTATGTTTGGGTGCTTGACAAGAGTGGCCTCCAAAGCTAGGACTCACCAGGGTAACTGTACGCCTTTATTTGCCTCTATTCCATTAATTTAGGAAGTATTTGTTGAGCACCTGCAGTGTCACCATGCTAGGTACAGAGGAGCTAAGAGTGGGCACAACATGAGCCGTTTGTCCCCCAGCTCACAACCACTCCCTGGCCAGCTTACAGCTCCTTCTTATCCTCGGCCTCCCAGCACGTTCCTTGCTCTGCCTGGCAAACATTTTCCGTTTTCATTCCTATTCCCCTAACTTCTCAAAACATCATGCTGCCCTACCTTAAATACTCTACTTAAATATCACATCTCCTAATATTCAGACCAAGTCTGGTCGCAGCATTCTGTTCTCAGACTTTATGACAACAATTGTAATGAATTATTTGTTGAAAGCCCATCTATACCAACGAATTATGAAGCTGTAGGTGGGCAGGGACCAGGTTTGTTTTGTTCACATCTATATTCCCAGCACCCCACTACCTCGCACAACAGTTTCTTCATAGGTAATGTGTCAGGTGAATGAATAAATGGACGGAAGGGTGGGTGAATGACTGAGCGGCCTTCCTCATCAGCTCCAGGACCTAAGAGTTAGAGACACAGTTCTCAGCCCTTGGGAAAAAATCCCTTTTATAAGCTTGAAGGCCCATTGTCTAAGCAGAGCACACAACATTTTTCTACATCATCTACACTCTGGATGCCAGCTAATACCACCGAATGTTTCTCAGCCTCATTCCTGAGCACAGACCTAAGGCGGCAGATTTCTCAACATTGGTAGAGCTGGGACTCCAGGCTGAAGTGTCCAGCCCTCTCCATCCCTCATTCTTAAGTCTCCATGTTTTGGAGAAGGTCCCCCACTCACCACAAAGCTGCTCTCCAGGGCTCTGCCCCAGGACTGTACTTGTGGAAGACGAAGAGGAAACAGCATCCCACCCAGGATGTGGCGCTGGTTATAAAACCTTCATCCCTGCCCGTCTGGATCTAGCCCCCTACTCCAGAAAATAGAGTAGACCTTTCTCTCTTTTTTTTTTAGATCCAAATCAAATGAAAATAAAGCAAGAACTAAAACAAAACCCTTCAGCTTCCTATTTTAAATTCAAATGTGTCTACCACACAGGAGGTTCTTTATTTGTCCTTTCTTCTGTCCATATTCAGCAAATATTAAGTCTGTATTGTGTCTAGCTGTATTATGTCTAAACTGTGCTTTGGTTTACACTATAGAAACAGACAGTAGAGCTTATCTTCTGGTGGATTTAATGTATAGGCTGAAGGTTATGTCCATAAAGCACTGGATTTTCCAGCAATCATACAAAACCAAATTTCAAACTGGTAGGTAGAGGTTTTCAACCAGATAACTCGGATACCTCCTAAACTCTAGCGATTAGTGCACTGTCCAGTGTGGTAGCCACTGGCCAAGTGTGGCTCCAGAGCACTTGAAATGTGACTGTTGTGCCTGAGGAAATGAATTCTTAATTTTATTTGATTCTAACTGCTTTATGTTTAAGTTTTAAAACTTAAAATTTAAGCAGTATAAATTATTATTTTTTTTGTTAAGCACACCTTTATTGTTTTGGTCAGACTCCATTTCACATTAACCTTGTTGAACATTTAGCATTCAAACAGAGATACACACAAAAAAATTTATTGTGAAATATCTCATTAATGCAATTTTATATTGAGTAGGTACTAATAATATAATACTTCTGATTTATTAGGTTTAAAATAATATTAAAAGTCATTTCACCTATTTCTTTTTATTTTTTTAAATGAGGGTTGTTAGCAAATCTAAGATTTTAAAGTGTGGCTCACATTATATTTCTTATTCGACAGATCTAGATGTCTTAGTAAATAGCTAGCGCGCACACACACACACACAGGTTTGACTACTTGGATGAACTCAGGGAGGTGTCGTATCTGACTCCTTACATATCTGATTCTGGTTGGGTAGTAGGAAGCCTTTTACTCCTTGTAAATTTCCATATCTGAAAAGTATTATCAAGACTCCTCATAGCAGAATCACCTGTGATCATTTTGGGATGTCGGGAAGGCCAGCCTCAAACTATTATATTAGCTTAGGTTTGGTGTTTCTTCTTAATCTAGTTCCCAATTCCATGTACTTCAAAGGCAAAAAGGAAGACCTTTCAGGTGGGTGGGATGCAGTTCAAGTGGAGCACACCCTGCTTTCAACGGATTCCCTCCCCTGTCACCCACAGGGCTCCTGGGCTTCCCACTAAGTGGCTTCCACTGCATAATGAAATGTAAGGTCCTGCAGTGTGGTCTCTCTCCTCCCCACCTTTGCAATTTTTTGTTCTGTTCCAGAGAAAGTGGAAGGAGTATTTCTTGGTCCTAGAAAGCAAGCCTGCCTTGCTGGAGGACTTCTTTCTTGCATCTGTTACCTAGAAGATTCCTTCTTCTTCGGTTGCAGGAGGAGGAAAGAGGAATTACACAGAAGAAAGGTGAGGAATCAGTCCTCAGCTGCATAAGGTTGAGAGTGTCCGAGTGGGGCCCCGAGATAGCGAGGGGGAGGGGGCAACGAACCGGGCATGCTGGCTCATTTAGAAACAATACATTGGTGAGCCTAATAGTTTCCCTGATGGAGGACGCCTTTGATGGGCACTATTCTGAAGAAGCCCCATTGTTCACAAAGTGCTTGTCACCTGTGTCACCACGTTTCATCCAAGTGACAACTCTGCCACACACTCATCTTCTTTGCTCATCAAGACTTTGTTCAGGTCTGCCCAGGCAATGTGGGTCAGGGGAAGCCGGACAGATCTCCAGCCCTGGAGCATGTGTGGGGTGAATCTTGGCCAGTCTAAGCCTGTAATGGTTAATCGCTAACCACTGACGGAAGAATGGACACATGACAATTCCAGCAAATTAAATGTGTGGGGAAGTCTACTGTGGCAAAACTTTCCTTGCTCTTATAAAGGAATAAAGAACTGCACACTCTCTCCTTTCTGATTTTGGTGGGGCTTGTGTAAAAATGTGGCACCTCAAACCCTACTTGTATCTTGCAGCGGAAGCCTGAGAAGGTGGAGCAGAAAGGGGGCAGGAGCCTGGGTCCTGGCGTCATTACACTGTGGAAATAAATGGCCTTGCTTGTCCTATGCTGGGACTTCTTATGGGAGATAACAATTCCCAGGATGTTCAGACCATTCAGAGGCAAATTTTCTGTTACCAAAGATCTGAAACAGAAACACCCTGGTACAACCCTCTACATTGTCTCTGCAAGCTGTGGTCCATGGGGGCCAAATCTGGTACACTATCTGTTTTGGTGGTGGGGGGAGCTTTATTGGAACACAGCCAGGTGTGCTCATTTACATACTGCCAATGGTAGAGTTAAGCAGCTGCAACAAAGACCACGTGGCCCACAAAGCCTAAATTATTTACTACCTGGCCACATATAGAAAAAGCCTGCTGATCCCCGCACCCCGCCCCATATAACATCACTACCTCCCCTCTGCTCCTCTCCGCACACCCTAGCATGCTAGCAGGACTATACTGACAGCACTATTCTGAAATCCTCTGAGGCAGGCAGTGTTTTCGCCCATTTTATAGATGAGGAAACTGAAGTTCAGAGAGGTACAGACACTTGCCTCAAATCGCACAGCTAGAAACTGACAGCACAGGGATGGATCAGCAGGTCTGGCAAACTCCAGACTATGTACTGTTCACCCTGTAGTGATGATCAACCTGGGGCCTGCCTGCCCCTGCAGGTTCTCAGGCCTAGGTTTGTGAATTAGAAACAAACAAATAAGCAAACAAAACTCAACCAACTCACAGGTAATTATGACGTGCAGCCAGGTGAAAAATCTCTGTAGGTCATCTGCTTATCTGTTTAAAAAAGGTACACAGCCATAAATCTATAGGGACCAATTAAGTGCCAACATTTTGCCATTAGAGATACAATGACAACCCCCTTCCATCAAAACAGGACATAGCTCTGGCTTTCTGACATTTAGAGACCAGCGTGGGAGAGAAATTAATCCACTAATTCTCAAGATAAGTATATCGTTACAAAAGGGCATATAAGACTGGAGAGGGGGCAGGAGAGGGGATTCCGAGCAGGGGCGGGCACTGCACTGCACGGCCGCGAGCCCTCCCTGCTGCACGGCCCAGCAAATTCATGCTCAGCAAGGCAGCTTCACGGGAGGATGAGACCAGGCAGCATCTTGTCTACCTTTCAGTGCTAACACAGCCAAACACCTGCAGAGGGCTGAGAGATTTTAAGGGTCCTGGGAAATCTTCAGTGTGTGACTCCTCCCACCAGGCTGTGGAACTGGGAATCTCTGCAGGAGGGAAAAGCCTTCTGGAACCCTGTGGTTTGATTTCCCAACTCTCTTTGGCTATGGAAGCTTTTGAGGCCCTGAGGAAAGTAGGGACCCTCTTTCCAGAAAAATGGGCTTGGATAGAACCTTGAATACCTCTTAGGATATTTTATAGAGTCCTTGGAGGTAATCTTTGGGCTGTCTGGGGATGGATAAAAATGTGTATAAAGACTACCTATCATTAAAATGCAAATACTCACTAGAGAGGTACTCATTCAATCTGAGTTTTCATGACTACCTTAGTATGATTGTATATATGCATGCATACACACACTGTCTAATCAGTGGCAGCTGAGAAGACACTGGGCAAGTGAGTCTTTTATTTGTTTTATTTTTAGCTTTTCCTTTTTTCAAAAAAAATTTTAAAAAGTCAAAAAAATGAAAATTACCAATGATGCTAGCAACCTGATTTTGTTTTGTTTTGTTTTGTTTTGTTGTTATGTCCTTCCTGCCTTGGTACGGGTCAAATTTAACAAAGATATGAAATGAAGGCTTCAGAAAGAGAAGTGCAGCCTCTCTGCCCTGTGCCTGGTGCTGGGAAGGCCAACCTCCCAACAACCTTAAGGGGCGGGGTTCGGAAGCCCCATTGGATAGGGGAGGAAAACAAATTAAAACAAATTTGCCCAAGGTCACACAGGTAACAAGTGACAAGAGGGGAGCTGGGCAGAGACCTAACTCCATGGGCAGGGCTCATGGCCACCGTGCTGAGCGCTCTGTTCTCTTATGCAAACCACAACTCCCACCTTCTAGGAGTTCCTCTCTAGCTGGGGAGCCAGATAGGAAACCAGCAACCTCACTCTCCTGTGCTTAGTCAAAGGAAGTTCCAAACACTACCATTCGGCCGAGATCAGGGCATCCCTATAGAGAGCACCATTCCAAGTGGATGATAAGATCACACAGGACTGGGATATAGACTTGATGGATGTCACCTTCCTCCCCACCATCACCTCCATGAATACCCCAATGTTCTGCATTCCCAATGCATAAATGTCATTTACAGGGCAACAGGCCTTCCCATGTCCAGGGAGGTGTGTGCAAAGTGCCTTCTCATCCTCAGAAATGGAATCTTCTATCCACCAGCCAATGTCTCTTTGAGTTCTCCACTTAGTTTTATAAGCTCTAAAGGTGAATTTTCTCCTGCATCAGAGAGCTGGAAGTTAAGCTTAATGCATAAACCTTTATTTTCCAAAGAGACAGGTTGGCCTTCTTGTATCGACAGACTCCAGAGCTTAGATTTATTACAGAATGGTAATCAGGCAAAAGAATAAATACGCTGCATCTTTAATTCATTAATCACCTCGGAAAGCAAAATGAACTACAGTGAAGAAGACAATATGTTTTCGAATGTTGGGGGTGGGGAAAGAGGGGAGTCAGTTTCTCAATAAAATCCAGCTGGTAAAATCCATTTTGTATGCAGATTAGAGAAATGACATTTTACCTCTGAGGCTGCAGTTCAGATGGGAGCTAGAAGTTCTGCAAAGGAGGCTTGGCAGAGCCAGGTGTCTGTGGATGGTCTCTGCTGGTCCCTGGCATCTTCCACTGGGTTCCTGTTATAACTCACACTGTGAACCACAGTTTGGTTGAGAGCCCAGGCATGGGAGTCAGACAGGCCTGGGTTCAAATTCCTGCTCTCTCTGGAAAATGGGGAGGCCTGGGGCGAGTCATCCTGACTCACTTACTGCCTTGAGACATGTCTGCCTCATGATAGCTGGGTCTGAGAGGTGTTTTATCTTGTTGACATTTCACTTCACCAATTTCTCTTAAAACAGACATGTACTGAGGCTGGAAACATGCAGGCAAAAAATTAAACACCAGATTTTCTGACCAGCCACATGCAGTTGGGGCACTGGTACAGATGTCATGTGGCTTTTAAGTCATGGGTCTGGTCCGTAATGCTAAGAGGTTGCCCCATTCAGAGGTTGCTGCTGTTCTTGAGTCTTTGCGACTTGGAAACTAGAAATTAACTGTCTTTCCACCTGTTTAATAGACCTACAAATTGAAAAATAGTAAGTTGCCATCTTAGACTCTCCAAGAGAGCATTCAGAATGATGTGTAAAGATATAATGGAATAATAAATAATAATAGATAATGTTTACTGAACACCTCTAGGGACTTTCTCCTTTATTCCTGACAAGCATTTTTCTGAGGGTTGGCCCTATGACTGTAACCATTTTACAGATGAGGAAACAGGTCCATGGAGGTCAAGCCTTCACCCAAGTCCCCAAGTGACACAGCCGGGGGGTTAAGAACTACTATTGTTTACTGAGAATTTCCTGCCAAAGTTACTGTCGTTGTTTGATCTCTTTCATTCTTAGCAACAATCTAGAAAGACAGGTCTGACTCTTCCCACTTTACATATGAAGCCAAAACAGGCCCAGAAACTTTAAACCAAGGTTTCCCAGTTTTAGCATGATTGACATTTTGGGCTGCATAATGCTTTATGGTGGGGGCTGTCCTGTGCATTGCAGGATGCTTAGCAGCATCCTGGGCCTGGACCCACTGGAGGCCAGTGGCACCCCTACCCCAAGTCATGACAATCCAAAACATCTCCAGACATTGCCAAATGTCCCCAGGGGAGCAGTATCCTTTACTTGAGATCCACTGCTTTAAAAAATGGGTGAAGTCATGCAGGTGAGAACTGCAGGGCTGGGGATTGGACGTGGTCTACCAACTCCTCATCAGATTGTTTTCTAAATGTTGCTTTAGTTGTGGAGGGCAGTGGTTCTCAAATGCTCAAATGTGCTCCCTATTCCAGCCTCGCCTGGGAACCGGTTAGAGATGTAAATCCGCAGGCTCCCTGCATCTGAATTCTCTGGGCATGAGGCCGAGCAATCCATGATTATGATACCTAAGTTCGAGAGCCAGTGTCTTAAGAGCCCTGTTTCTTAGCCTTAGCTGCATGTTAGACTCACCCGGGGAGCTTTGAAAAAAAAAACTGATGCCTGGGTACTGCCCCAGGATTATTGAATTGATCCAGGCTGGGGAATAGGTGGCTGGGATCTGGAAAGCATTTCAGATGATTGTCATGGGTGGCCAAGGTTGAGAACCTCCAACCCAGAGGGAGCTGTCCCTGGTTCTCAGGGAGGCATGGGGCAAAGTCCAACAAGTTAAGTACAAAGAATTGAGGTTGGTCCCATGATCCATCAGCTGGACTCTTGGGCTGAAGCAGCAAAGATCTGGTAGTGGGTCCCTTTGCTGTCAGCCTCAAACCGCTCCTGTCTTTGTTCCTTTTCTGGATCTCTTGTTCTTGGATTTATGTAAATTTCTAAAGATTTTTGGAAGCTATTTAGTTAGACTGTACCAGTTCAAGAGGTTAAGAAGGCCACCAAAAATTGGCAGGTTCGTGCTTTTTATCATGTTGGACATATGTGCAAGGTAAAGGAATCATTGCTATTCGTGGAAATGAAATTCAACTTTTCTTTTAACACAACCTAAGCATCCTTCAAGGCTCTGCCTCATCTAATCCCTCCCTCTAGCTCTGGCCTTCCATAATTGTCCTGCAAGACACCTGTCCCTCGGCAGCCCTGGGCAAGCCTTTCTACTTCTCGTCCTTTGAAATTCTGAAGACATTCTCTTAGTAACCTGGCCATGTCCCCTCTCATCCTATTCCCCACATCCCGGAACGTCCTATCCCTTCTTCCCAGGTGCCAATGACCTCTACATATTCTAAGATCCTTCTTTGACATCTCCAGCCCACAACAATCTCCCACTTCTCTGCTTCTTTTTTGCTTACTGTCCGAGAAGCAACATGTATCTGATACTCCTGTGCGCACCAAGCTTTTCATCTGAGTAGCTCCTGCAGCGGTGTGCTGCTAAATGTTTAACAACCAGCTCTCTCAGTGAGTGGGGGACGAGGCACGGTGCCCTGATTTTACGGCGTTTGCATTCCCACCACGGCTGATTTGTATTCTCGGTGTGAAGTCCTTGGGTGTGGAATGGAGAAGATACGAACACAATCCGCTCTTTGCAAGCCCACGGACATGGGCTCTAGCACACCACTGATCTAGCAAACATGTACCAGGACCGTGTTCTGCACAAGCTCCTGCGTTAAACGCTGGGCATAAGGAGGAAAAGAGCAGCCAGCTGGCACTGGCACTTACTAGATGCTGCCCTGGCTTGCTTATTTAACCTGTGTAAGAATTCCAGGAGGCCGGTTCTGGCATTCCCACCTGAAAGACAAAATGAGGCATCTGTAGGGTGGAAATGACTTTCCCAAAGTCACAAAGCTAGAAAGGTCTGGCATCGATGCCTGTGTAGTTTGCCCCAGCCTGAGGAATACCTATGTGTTTCCAGCCAGGGAAAGTGGTCCTTTCCTACAGCCAAGACTAGCTGAGCTGACTTTTCCTTAGAGAGAACGAGTCCCCGAAGATATTCAAATTGGGCTGCATGGAGCGTAGAGTCCCAGGGGAAGGAGGGAGGAAGAGAGAAGGGCCGGGAACGTGGAGGACCAGCTCCACCCTCCACAGCTTCCCATTTCTCTTTTATGTAGTGATCCTACATAAACTTCCATTTTACAAAACGGTTCCTCTGCAGAAACAAAACAAAATAAAACGACTATGAAAACCTCTGATTCATGCCAAATCCTTAAATTTATGGAGGTGGTAACTGAGGCCCAGGGAGCTTCTAGCGGTCATTTCCACCGCTCCATATTTCTTTCTAACCTGGTACAGTGTTAGCAGACTACAAGAAGAAAATAGTTTAAGGGAAGTTTTCAGAAAATGCACCAAAGCCCAAGCACCTCTTTTGAAAATGGGAAACAGCTAAGGCAAAATTTTAAGTCTGCCAAGAACTGCTGCCCCTGGACCAAAGGCAGTGGGTTTGAATCTCCCTATCCTGTCTTCTCCTGGGTTCACGGAGGACAGGTCTACAGGATTTCCAGGCTTGGTATCACTGACTTGTCTCAACACCCAGTCAAATCCAGATTCATGTTGGAAACACTTGAGCCATGTTGGAAACGCTTTTCAACCACATTGAACAAAGCATGTTTTACATAATTTCCCTGCAGGCAGTTTTGCCCCTGTTTCAGGGACTTCCCCCAAATGCAACAAGGTCAGAGAATTAGAGCTGCAAGATCTCCCCCTTTCCTGTACCCTGCACCCAATTCACTCTTCATTTTTCTCCCCCTAAGAAAAGCCTATGACTGCATTGCTATATTTTAAGATATAACTCACAAATTAAAAACTGAAAGAAGAAACACATTTTTCTGTCAATGGCTTAAGGGGATTCCACCTCTAAGCTGCTGCTAAAGCTTTCTTAGTCTTTTTTACATTTGTAGCATTTTGGAGCAATTTGCTGGAGTCAAAGAAAGCAGTGAAATTTCCACCACCGACTTCAAAGCCCCCAAATCCTGTACCGGTGGAGGGGAGTCTGGTAGCAACACCAGAGGGGACGTTTTTTCAAAGAGGTGTGTGTAGGAACGTGCGAGGCATTTTTGCCCTGCATCTGCAACTGATGTTAATGGCAGGCACGTGAGCAAATCCCCATGTAGTTCTTTGAAAAATACCCCTCCCTCTCTTCCCCCCAACACTTTTGGCTGTGACAATGCAGATTACACAGAAAAGAGCTGGAACAGACGAACCCCTGCCACAGCTCAATGAACAGTATCGGCCTTAATTCAATTAATGCACGTAAGTCTCTTTTATCTCCTGGAGAGTGCAGAGTAAATTCAGGTTGACCAAGAGAAGGGGCTACCTGGATGGCCTCACATTCGAAAAAATGAATTCTAGGCAGAGGCAGCTTCAGAGGAGGGAAACACACAAAACGCCAGGGCACTAGCCCCCTTAGTTCATTCCTCTCTTCATTTTTAGCCTACTGTTTGCAAGCCTTCTCTGGCCTGGTCTTCCAATTTCTTCTTGATCTGACCCCTGTCTACCTACCTATCTTGGTCCATGTCCAGGGCAATCTTTCCTCCCCAACTCACATGCATAACGCACTGTGTATTCCAGCTGTATCTAAAGTCCTATATTGAATTAAAATCCCCAAATATGAAATGTGTATAAAAGGGCGTTTTGTCTGTGAATATTCTGTGCTATAAGATACTATAAAAATTAGCTGCCTAAGAGGTTTCCCAATTTATATGCTCACAACAGTGTATGAGACAGCTTGTCATCCCACATTTCAGTCAAAAGGAAATATCACTATTATTATCATCATTATTATTTGGTTATGAGTGAGGCTGAACATTGTTTCATAAAATTATTTGTCATTCATATGTACTTTTTCTAAAAACTGCCCATTCTTCCCTGCCCATTTTCCTATCAGGTCGTTTATCTTCTTATAGATTTATAAGATTTCTTTGTATAAAGGAAATTAGGTCTTTGCTATCTTATGAATTGCAATTCTCCCCACTTTGTTGCGTTTTGATGTTGTTTGTGGTATTTTTGCTATGCGTAAGTTTTAAATGTGTATGTAGTCAAATTTATCAATCCTTTGCTTTATAGCATTTGGGTTTTACATCAGGCTAAGGAAAATCTTCCCTATCCCAAGTTAAAAATAATCTAGTTTACTTTTAATACGTTTGAAGATTTTGCTTTTATCCATGGTGTTTATAAAATGCCTACATCCCTCCTATTCACCTCACAAACCCACAAACCCCATATCTTCTGCAAAGCATTTATCAAACAGGACCAGCATTTATTTTTTAACTGTCTGTCTGCATCGATAATAAATCTTGACAGCAGGAACTATGTCCTATTTGTTTCTGAATCCTTGGCATTGTGTCTATATTCTAGTTACATAGGTAGTGCATAATAGGTATTTGTTAAATTAAATCTTAAAATAATTAAAGCATAATAACTGTGAAAGCAAAATAGCCAGAGAAAAAAGACCTATTTTCCAACAGATCTACAAAACAGAATACTAAGAAATGGCACTGGTGCAGACTACATTTAATAAGTTGTCCAGGAGAGGAAACTTAAGACCAGAAATGTGACCGGGAAATGTCAGGGTAGGGGTCTTTTGAAAATCTGGAAAAGGATTAAGAGAACAACTTCTAATTTTGACAGATTGCAAAGATGTGATCTTCATCACTTCACAAACTTTTACTAGGCTCTTATCACCCGTGTGTTTGCTTGTTTACGTACCTAACTGCTTATTCAGGTATACCCTGCCGCATTCTGGAAAGGATCTGAGACACTGCTACTATGTGCTGCTCACTGAGACAGGGATGTGTCGGACACAAAAATAAATGAGGCATGAACTCCATGCTTACAGAGTTTAGTGTCCAAGAGGAGATGAGAAATTTAAAACGTAATTGTCTCACAAGGTAGAATGAAGAGTGCCTTCAAAGTGGGCCCATGTTTGTGTGGTTTAATCCTATGCTTTAGTGGAGGATCAATGTATCTGACAGTGTGTGATCAAGCATCTTGGTTAATTCCAGCCGGTGCCGTTTTCCCTTGGTCCTGTTTCTACCATAGCCCCAATCACACACTAAACATGTGCTGGGTTATAATGATGACAAATATAAATAACTAATTGGTATCTGCAAAAGTCTGTGCAAATTCTTCTGGAATATATCTATCCTTGTAACTTGATAACTAAATACATTATTCTCTTTTCTATGCGGAATTAAAAAAAAAACAACCCACCATCACCCTGTTAAAATGAGCCATTCTACCAGCTCAAAATCCTCTGTATCTCCCTTGGTTCACGTGCTGGATCTGCGATGAACTGGTCATTTACATGATTGTATTAGACTCAACTGACCCATTTTTCAGAAGAAAAGCCTGAGATCCAGCAGGCTAATCAGGTGAATGGGACCTGACAGGTCACATGGCTGCTTAGCAGCCAAGTGGGGTTTAAAATTGAGGCTCCTGGACACCAACCCCAATTGCTTTCCCCTGGGTACCTTACCTGACTGCCTTGGCCTTGCTTATACAGAATAGAGTTGATATTAATAAGGAACTGGGGAGGCCAGATGAAGCAGGGAAAACACAAAGCAACTGTTCATCTCTTTCAATTTTAAAGTGGGCCTGAAAAACGCTGAGCTGTAAGACATACAGTAAAATGGGAAATTCGCCAGTGGCTTCTGCACTTTCTGGGTCTGTAGATGACTGTGTCCCTTGGATTCTTCTACTGGGAGTTCTTAATCCTAGCTGTACATTGGAATCACTGGGAATTGTTTAAAAAAAAAAAATACACTGATGTCTGAGCCCTGCCAGCCCCAAGAGGTTCTAATTTAATTGGTCTGGGGAAGGGCGTCAATGTTTTATAAAGCCCCCAAGTGCATCCAAGGTTGACAACCCAGCCTCTAGGTTTAGAGACCTGTTTATGCCCCAGTTCTACTCATTTCTATCTCCAAAATGCACGTAGATGAGTCGGAGGTCCTTTTTCTCTCTCCCACCCTGGGAATTGATCACTGCCCAAGCCCTGACCAAACCCATTCCCAGAAGATCTGATGAGGAGAAGGCTGGCCAAGAGGACCTGCCCTAGCCACCGCTGATTGGACAGGAGATAGACACCTGGCTAAGATGAGCCAATCAGCTATCTCTTCTGGGATTTGGAATTTAGAGTCTTTAACCAACCCTCTGCTGGGGCTTAACAGGAAAGGGCACATTTAGGGTGGGACCCAGGGATGAAGGTGGGAATCATGTATACTACAAAGCAGAGAAGGCCTGCCTGACTTCTGGGGGAGAATGAAGCAGATATTCAAAGAGAGAAGGGAGGGCAGAGAGACACAGAGAATGAACCTCCATCCCTGACTCCCCCCCAGTTTGTACTGTATACCCTTCATAGATACCTTTATCCTTATAATAAAGGCACAGTAACCTGAAAGCAGAGTTTTTATATCCAAAGAATCCCTTGCCGAGACCATAGGAAATTAACATGTTCCTACAGCAGCAGTCCCCAACCTTTTTGGCCCCAGGGACCAGTTTCATGGAAGACAATTTTTCCACAGACCGGTGCAGGGGGGATGGTTTAGGGATGATTCAAGCGCACTACATTTATTGTGCAGTCAAGCCTCTCTGCTAATGATAATCTGTATTTGCAGCTGCTCCCCAGCGCTAGCATCACCGCCTCAGCTCCAGGGCAGATCATCAGGCATCAGATTCTCACAAGGAGCGTGCAACCTAGATCCCTTGCATGCGCAGTTTACAGTAGGATTTGGGCTCCTATGAGAATCTAATGCCACAGCTGATCTGACAGGAGGCGGAGCTCAGGTGGTGATGCCAGTGATGGGGAGCAGCTGTAAATACAGATGAAGCTTTGATTGCAGCTGCTCACCTCCTGCTATGTGGCCAGTTCCTAACAGGCCACAGAACGGTACTGGTCTGAGGCCTGGGGGTTGGCGACAGCAGCCTTATGGTACCTCTGCTTTCCTTAGAAGGCTCATCCAATCATACATGGCTGAGCCAAATTAGACAGTGATCCTGGGTTTTCTACCAAGGCAGAGGATCCCAAACTGGAGTCCTGAAATCCCACAGGGAGCCTGTGAAGGCAGTAATGGCCCCCACGAGCCATTCCCATTACTGTAAAGACCTGTAGGAGTACCGCCATGATAAGTTTTCTTTTCTATTGACTGACTATACATCAATGGAATTATACCACTGCTCTTGCTGATCTGATTAATAAAAAAATACATAAAATGACAAATTTTTCAGATAACAGGTTTCATGGGGGAAAATTAATAAAAGAGTCCTTTGGTACTAAGGAAAAAAATAAATAAGTCAGGACCAATAATTTAGACAGCCATTTTTCAAAACTGCCCTACACAATGCTAGTTCCATGAGATGGCTGATTAAAAAACAGGTTCCATGTTCACGTAAGTTTGGAAAATATTATATACCATCTGTCTTGGTCCTTCCCCACAGAGTGTCACAATGCATATTAGCATATAAAGGCTCTGAGATGGATGATGGCAAAATTAAATGTTTAACTTTATCTAACCCATAATTTCCCCAAATTATTTGACCGAAGAATTCCCTAAGCATACTTTTTTACTTCAGGGGTCATGGTATTTTTTTCAGAGGAGGATAGATAACAGCTGTAAACTACAGTTCTATGTTATTCTCAATTTTCCAATTTTGAAAAACTTATTTTTCAAACTGGAGGGGGAAAAAAGTCTAATATAATAGTAAAGTTATTTTGAAACAAACTAAGGCTTGCAAGGTGTCAAGGTCAAATTTTTATTCCATATAATACCATCCAAGGCCAAACATGGCCAGTGTTTACTCTGTGCCAGGTGCTTTACATACATTAACATATTTAGTCCTTTACACATGCCTTTGAGGGAGTATCCCTATTCTATAGATGCGGAAACTGTGTATTCTTTTCCATGTTACTACAGATTTTGCTGACAACATTTTATTAAATGGGGCTTTCATTGGAGTGATTTAATGCTGATTTATCTTCACTATCCAGCAATTTCCTGAGTGCCAACTGTACACCTGAAGCTTTACACATTACAGGGTATTAAAGAAATGTACCACCTATTATTTTTTAAATGTTCATAAAATGACAATTTTTATTTGTTTGAGTAGGAAAGGCTATTCTATTACCTACCAAAATCAAACCACAAGATCATTTGTTTTTAAAGCTGGAGGGGTCCTTGGGGTCAATACCACAAGAAGTCACAACTACAAATTATATGTATTTTCTTCTGGGCCCTACTCGATCCCACTCAAAAAAAGATGCCCAAGAAAGAGAGGGCACCTGGGCTCATACCACATGTGTGGAGGTTAAAAAATGGGGCTGTTTAACTGAGGAGGAGAGAAGGAATCGCCTGACCAGGGCAGGTGTGAGATGATGTATATCTAGAAATATCTGCATGACTGTAGCGTAGGGTCGATTGATATCTTAATTGCTGTGCACCTGAGTTTCCTCATTTGTATAAAGGGGATTAAAAAATCTGCCCCTCTAGTTGTAAGGATCAAAGATGGCATAGGTGCAGCTCCCAGGAGATACCCTATCTGTGGTAGCTGTCATCATCTTGACCTATGGAGGCTCTGGACAACCTCAGAAGGACAGGGCTGGGTGGGACTTCATGGTCTTCAGCTCCATGGAAGTTTTGGGCCCCCAAGTGACCAGAAGAAATACTAAATATCAACTAGTCTTTAAATATAAAAAAATCTGATTCTCGTAATTGTCTACATAAACAGTAAGAGAACAATAAAAGTCTATCTATAATGAAATTTTGTTATTAAATACTATGGTGCAAAGCCCAAGAAAATAAATATTCTAAATCTTGACTATAGGTCCCCATGTATATTTTAGAACTTGTTCATTGACCCCTTTTTCTATGTTTTCCTCTTCATTTTGGTGACCTTTGCAAAAACCAAGCTCCAGATAACCTCTGACTCAGTTTCTCCAAAACGCTTGACATTGGTTACGTACGCTGGCACTCTGGTTTCAAATTTATGTCTCTGGTACCTTTGTAAAAATATATCTGAGTTTCAGAAAACAAAACCCTGCTAATGAGCACATAATAAGTAGCAAATAACAAGCAGAATGTCTGCTTTGGAAAAAAGATCGTATTTCAATTAATGAGATAATCTGGCATTAATTTTAAATGATCATTTGTTTTTTACCAACATTCATAAATTTCATTCCTTCATTAAACATTTTATTGTATGTCTATAATGTGCTATGTTCATTGTGTTTGTAATTTATAGAATACATTGATTTGTATTTTATTTTATTGGAATGTTTTGGGGTGTGTTTTTTTAGGTTTATACCAGGGACCAATTTTGCCCCAGAGAGCCAGGCCAAGCTCTCCGCAGTATTAACAAATCCCAAGATGACTTGCCTGAGCCTCAGGTGGATGCTGATATTATATTGATACCTGATCAATTTCTTCTCCACTTTCACACTATGTATCATTTTTCAAATGTAAAGATTTTATTGTGTAATGCCTTGTTTCTAGATAGAATTCTATAGCCCTATTCATTTCTCATATTAAGAGCTTAATATTTAAAGTTGAAAAGACAGACAAGGAAATATATAATGAGAAAACTTTAGAACTCCCCCAATAAATAGCCCTTGTCTTCAACTTGACAAATATTAGACAAGGTTGGACACACAAAGCTTTTCAGAAAGCTATCCTTCCAGGTTCAAACCCAAGAGTCCTGAGACATATATGAATAATTTTGGTTTAATATTAATCACAAATTATTTTTTTTCTTTAAGAAATTAATTAAGTACACTAGATGGAATAAATATTTCAGGCGACCAGCAGCAAAATGGGAAAATACCATGTGTTTGGAGTTTTAGTGCCCTCTGAGTACAGAAATTTATTTGCAGCAAGCAGAAAATAGACAGCAAGCATAAAAATACAGCACAGTCCCTCTAGTAAAATTATTTATCAAGCTAACAAGGGAGGACCCTTCTAGTAACAACAAGCCAGCGAGGAAAAGACATGGCTTTATATTTTACCTTTGGGTTAGCAAACCAGTAAAAATGCCAACTGACAAGCACTTCACATAAACATTTCTTTCTAAATGAGCTTCCTTGTTAGGGGTAAAGAAAAAAAAAGTCTTCCAAGCTAAGGAGTACTATAGCTTACAGACAGAGAATTCTAGCATGCACACTTGGACTCTTTAGTGCAAAAATAATATAATTGAAAAAATAAGGGAATGTGAATTACGAATGGAGTTTAGGTGACAAATTAGAAGTTTGTTAAAGAAAATGTGCTTATATCCCATCAGTGTATCCTCATACTTGGATGTTAGAAAAAGTCACAGTTTTGGAAGATGCTTTTTCAGGATTAGCTTTAACAGTCTGAAAGAAAACACACACATATATATTCATATACACAGATATATATGTACTGACACTGCCTCCACTGTACAAACCTCATTGCTATATTTTTTCAAATATTTATTTTCTGAGCAAAGCCCCAAAGTCAGTTTTTACAGTTTAGTTTAACGATACCAAACTTCGATTATAAATTACGAGTCACCTTATTGCAGCTTGCAAGAACAGAGGGAAAAAAAAAAGGAAAGGAAAGAAAATTTAAAAAGAAACCCTTGAATCGAAATCACACAGTGGCCCTAATCCCAATTACATTTTAGAGAAATAGTAAAAAGACGCATTCTCAGAATAACTGCGTCCTCCATAGCTCTGCAAATAACTCCTGACCAATTTACAATGAAATCACACACTAGGATCTCGTCTTTCCTAAAGTGAAAATGTCATCGGTTAACCATGGCAAACACGGGAAGGTGCCTTTTTTATTGTGGAAGGAAATGATGCTGAAGAGGAAGGGGGAAATCTGGATGGCACTGTAAAATGTTGAGTAAAGACAGAACCACCTTGCAGGAACCACACACCCCACCGGCCTCCTCACCAGTGCCTTAGAGAATAAAAGTTTCTCAGCAACAGTGATGGCACGTTTTTTCATTACTAATATTAGCTGGCTCAAATCAAACAGAAGGAAAAAAATAAAAACAAATCCTTCCTTTTTTTTTTTTCCCCCCCTCTCTGGACTAGGGTGACATTTCACTACACCTCTGTAAAACCTTCCACACTCAGTCGGGACCCAAGTTGTACTCTGCACTTTTCTTCCGGGGGCCAATACCCAAAACTCTCCTACTCTGTTCCTAACAGCCTGGATTGGGAGCTGGGCACCTTATTTGTCCACAAAACTGTAGAGATGGTTTATAACACAGATCTTGTGCTATTTCATGACCACAGACCACAGCCTTTGTCATCCTTAGACTAGGATCTTGTCAGGATGCTACCAAGCAAGCAAAGATCAAAGCAAACGGATGTAATATTCTAAATAATTAGGTTCCCCAAACGCCCGTGGAGACTGGAGTGTTTAGGACCCATCACATTTTTATCCACAACTTTAATCACTGACAACTAAGCTGGGGCCAGACTTTGAAAGCAGCAGTTATGAGCATTCTAACTGGGTGGTTCCACTAGATCAGCAGAACATCAAGCATGCGGAAAGGCAAAGAGTCCAGATAAAGAACGAGTCGCCAGGGGGCTTCAAATGTCCAGGGACTGTCCACAAGCTGCTGGAGGGGAGAACAGCCGGGCGCTCTCAGACCTGGGCTGCTGAGCAGCCCCAGCCCCAGAGCGTACAAAAATCCCGTCCCCAACACAAACTCTCTCTCCTTCCCCACGAGGATGGATGCAGCCCCAAACCTCCAAACACACCTGACACAGCATGTATACCCCTGTACTTACACTCACTCTACCAGGCAATGGTGAGAAAATGTTCTGGGCTTTAAAAGGAGAAAAAAGAAGAAAAATAAAAAAATAAGAAGTCTGGGGAAAACCCACCAAATAAACAAAACAGCCTTTGAGCATCGGGATAGAACTTCAAGTATGTGCTACCCACTGGAGCAAAGAATGAGAAAAGCAGTTCTTAGCTTGGGTCAGAAAGGTCAATGCGGGTAAAGGAATTTCTGATCCCTTGGCTCTGCCCGCTGCTGCGAGGGGAGAGGCGCCAAGCATCTCTTGCTGCAGACTTGCCCGCCTTCTAAAACGCAATGCATGATTTCAAACACTGTTCAATGTATAGTGTGCACCTTAAGATTTTTCGAAAGGATTCTAATCACTCCATTAAAAAGAGAAAGAGGAAAAGAAGAAAGTAAGCAGAAAATTCCATTCCCCTATTCAAAATGTTCAGCCCAGTAAGAGACCCTCACCTTAGCTTTCTCCCCTATTTCCTGCATATCAGGAATGAACCTCATTTTAAAATATAAACAAGCCGGAGGCACACCGCAGCAGTATAGACTCCAGCCCTTTCATTAACTTCCACCGGTAACAAAAGGTCTCTATTTTGATTAACTTTGTGCAGGGGGGAGTCAACCCTGGCGTTAGAATCTCTTTAAATAATTACAAACCCCAACTCCACTGTGCTTCTGGCAGCAGGCAGGGGCCAGGGAAGAAGAAAAGAAACTTTGTCTGTGGAACCCAATTTAAAGGAAGAGCGACCTCAGGGTCAATTTCTCGGAGCATTTCAGATCAATTCAATTCGCACCTCCACTGCCTACCTGCCAGCAAATGAACTTACTGTGCTTTTCAATAGGCTGAGAGGACTAAAAAGAAATCGTCGATCAGTTAGGACCCCCATAATATTCTGAAATTAAAAAACAAGATAAAATAATAATAAAAAAAAGAAATCGTCACTAGCTGCATGTGAAAAACCATACTATTATATGATGCACGCTGAGGGAAAAGAAGAAAACAAAATCCTACCAACAAAATCTCCCTTCACCTCTCTTTCTGGACGGTCCTTCTTACTTCAGGGATGATTGAGTTGTAGGATGCGCCCCTGGATTGTTAATTAGGTGTTAATATCTTCCAGCAGCTCACACCTGAGGTCACTGCTCTGTGGCCACCGTGTCTCCATTGACAATACCTGTAAATCCTCCACCTGGTTTGATTTTCCCACTGTGCATCTGAAAGTACGTCCTACCCTCTTCCATTCGGTATGAGTTTCTATCTGAAATTATATAAGTGCTATATAGGCTATAAGCTTATAGATATAGGAAGGAGAGGCACACTGATGTTTCCCACCGGCATACACCCCTGTCTTAGCACTTTCCAAATATTGCAAAATGGAGACCAAAAACAAACCAAAACAAAAAACAAAAAACTCAACCCTGCTGCTTAGCTCATTTATTGCTGATAATTTCATTAGGTTCCAGGAAAAGCAAAAAACTGCAGACACAAAACAACAACTTTACGATAATTTTTGGATTGAGGAAATGGAAGACTCAGCAGGCAGCAGGTGAAGAGAGTTTAAACATTGGCATCTGGGAACGGCAGCAGTAAATCTGAGATTTTGGCAGGTGACTGAATGTATGCTTTTAGAACGAAAGCTCTTTACAGAAGCATCATTTTGTTTTAAGTAATGAGCGTTGCACTTTTGCAGAAATTCCTTCTTCCTTTTTTTTCCCCTTTAGATTGCATAATGTTTACCTAAGTTGGGCCCTTCAATGGTATACCCGAGTTAACTGAAAATAATACCAGTTCATATGGCATCGTTAGGCTAGTTACCCTGTACCTGCTCTGCTATAATTAATTGGTTAAATAAGCTCAGTTGCAGGCCCGTGTCCACAGAAAGAAAAACATTAGGCAGCCTAATGGGAAGGGGGTGTGGCGTTCGTTAGGGAGGAGAATAATCTAAATAAACAAACAACGAAAACAAAAAACAATTTGGGTGAGTCCAAATGATAAAACACTTTAAACAGAATTGTTTCTCCTTATTTTCTCGGTGCCAACAGATACGCTGATGGAACTTGCTTGAGACACACTCATGGAATTTGTGATTGGTCCCCGCTCCAAATCCGAAAGCAAGACTGCATTCTCCCCCTTCCTATCTTGTGGATGGGGGATTTGCTCTAAAAACGGGGTATTTTAGAACCCCTGAGGGCCTGCAGTGAAGACAAGGTCAAGACCAGTCACCTGGGCTTTTCAAACAGAGGCACCAAGAAATCGGAACTTACAGTCTGGGTTTTCACATGTCCTTTGCAGGGGAACACCTGGTTCACCATTTCTGTTAAAATATTTTGATGGTTTCTGCAAGGGAAACTAGGTTATGGCTTCTTTACTTTTATAGTTGAACGAAATAGCTATACACACTGTGCTAAGGCACCCACACCGACACTGGGCATTTGGGAAACCACATTTGTGTTTTATTTCTGGATGATTATGGGCAACATGGGACGACAGGCATGCAAATTAGAAACAAGATTTCTGAGCACTTTTACTGTTTTGGGTTGTTTTCAATGCAGTTCATAAAATAATAAAGACTTCCTTACATTTGACAACTTTTTGAATTCGTATCACCAGAATAGGTACAGTCAGGATAAAAGATGTCCATCCTGCTAATTTTAAGACTAGAAAAAAAATGACGGGTATTTAGAACCCAGGAAGTGCTGTTTATACCAGTTCCATAAGCTTCTCCCATAGGTGACAGGAAAGCTACAAATGAGCCTCTCCCCTACGTATGTGTCCCCCTGCCCTGCCCTGAGGCAGCTCTGTAAGGCTTGGTTGCATCCGGATGGGTCTTAGCCAATGTCAGGAACATCTGAAATAGGCAGAGCATAGACATGAGCAGGCTAAGGTCCGTCCCCATCTTCCGAATCAGTGTTTCAGCACATAAGATGCAAGAACATGTTTTGAAGGCCTACTTTCCACTTTCTTGCAAACTATGGGTCACTGTGTTGTCTCCTTGTGACAAGTCAAGCTAGAAGACAGCCTTGAAGGCTAATTCACAAGCCACCTTAGCCTGAAAAAGTTTCCATAAAATCCCCAGATTGGGTGAAAGATGTCAAGCAGTGTGCAATTGTTGGCTATGTTCATCTTTGTGTTACAAGACCTTTCCTGGAGAAGGCACAATCTTGATACAGCATGCATTTTGGTTGATTTGCATATGTTAAACTGTAACATGCACTAATGGAAAATGGTAGTCAGGAGAAGGGGATGCTACCTAAATGGAGATTTTAATCTTTTTTCAATACCACTTGGGATAAATATTTTGTAATATGCCCAAGAACCATAATATAATCTAGACTGTGTTTCTGAGAATAAATGAAAGGTAATTAAAATGGCTTCCTAAATGGCTTGTGATTTAATTTTCATACCCTAGCCTAAAAAATTGCCAAAAATAAGCCACAAAGCTGTATATGGTTGAAATTAGCTAGAGAGCAGGAAAGCTAGTGGTTCACCATTTTTGGCTTCCATGGCTTCCACTTCCCTTAACTAAAGTGACTTTCTGAGAAAAAAAAAAAAAAGTAAACTAAGTAACTCTCCCAAGAGTACCATGTATTGAACTTTTCATATATCAGCTTATAATATCTAATATCACAGAGTAACTTCAAGGAATTGTCCTCTTTCTCCCCAAATTCCCCATGTGATCAAATGCCTTTCTCTTCCTTGCTCTCACCTGTCAATCATCTTCACAGCTGAAATTTGATTTTTCTCCCACCAGTAACCTTATATGAAATATTACCAGGAGGTCAGGACCAGTGTGAACCTTGCCTTTAAAGTTCATTAACTCTTTGCTCAAAAATGGATTGTTTCAATGTCACAGAACCTGCTAGTGGACGTAGATCATCATATGTAATAGGTGGTTTTCAAATGGCAATTACAAAGACAAGGACAAGAAAGGAATAACGTATTGAAACTGCATGCACACACTCAAACACACAAATTAACCCCAAAGGCATATGTTGCATTAAAATTTATGCATGGAAACTATTAAAGAAAATGTTAATTTTGCATAAGGTTAGCAAAGAAATCATACTAAATATTCACAATCCAGTTACTCAACATAAGACTCTCATCATAGCACCATGTAGAAGTAAGTAACCGGATACTATTTTGGAATAGTGGGAAAAAATGGGGCTCTGTTTTTCCAACGCTCTCCATTCACTGGATCCTTAAAGTGCCTCCTTTGCAAAGAGTAGCAATTTGACAGTGTGACGTTTGCCCCCCTCAGTTTTGCTAGAAACCAAAAAATGTATTTCATGCAAATTTCTCAGCAAGCAAAATTTTTAATAAAGAAAAAACCAAACTTTGTTCCATTAGCCAATAAGAGGTGACAAGAATACATAAAACTATGACACTAAGTAATTATCGGTGTAAGAGTGTTGGTCTAGCTTTTCAAACGAAGAGCGTTCATAATTAAATTCACGCTGTGATAATTGTAACTGAAAACCCATTTAAATAGCTCAATTTCATTTTTTAGCAGATGAAAATCAGATTTCTGCTTCCCACCCATCTCGTCCTCTCCCCTTCTGTCTACAATTGAAGTGGGGAGTGACTCGATAGTCACATTTGGATACAGAAGCAGGGACACAGTGTGCTTGGAAATTATACTAAATTTTCCAAATGTGAGTATGGACTAAATATAAGTGACCGTACATTTGCAATGTTTACAAGGCCCAGGTAAAGCTGACCAAGGGCAATGGATGCTAGTTACACAGATTCCTGCATATTGTCTGACATTCAAGTCGAAGGACTAGGTCTTTGTGTGTCAGTAGAATCCTGTCCAGTAAGTCTGAGATCTACTCAGACTGGATTACTCTCTACCCCACATTTGTGTCATGAAATAAATACAGAAAACAAATGCATGCTGGCTGTCACGTGGATTTATGTTACATGTGACACCCAAATACTAAAACTACTAAAACAGGAATTTTTCTCACCGAAAGAATTAGCAGCATTCCTTACTTGCTTTCGTACTTTCCCCCTCACGAAAAACTCACTCCAGCAAGCACATGCAAATCAAAAATCAAGATGTACCTCTTTGACTTCAGGCAACTGGATTTTTCACATCACTGATGTAGAGGATTCCCTTGGGTACCTGATTTAGTAAATATATTAAAATAAACAAAGGGTAATTAATAACCACGAAGAATGTTTCAAGGACAGTATGCTAAAGGCAGCCTAACAATCTATGAAAAGGACAGAGTTAGACCAAAAGAAGAATGATTTTGTTTCACTTGCTTTTTCGTGGTGGCCTCAGCCCCATCAGGCCAGAGGAGGGGTTGACTTGGAAGGGGACAGCCTGCCATACAAGTTCACTCCCTCTGAACCGTTTCTTCCCCACTGGGAGGCTGAGATAGCCATAACCCCCTGGTTGGCAGCCTGGACCAGCTTTGAAGTTGTCCTCAGTTCAAAGGGAGCCAAGTGATTCCAGGTTCACAGCAGAGGAGGATTCAAATCATTTCTGATGGTCTTCTCTCAAGTGTTCCCAGACTGCCCGCCCCTCAGAGAACCACACTGGCCCAGCTTCCATGGACAATTTCCTAGGGCAAGCTCTCTTCCATCGTCCCGCTCCTCCTCTGTTGCCCCGGTCTATTCTGCTGGCACTGCTGACCTTAACTGCAAATGTTCTTTTAACAAATAGAACCATTTAGATACCGTCCCTTTATTTATTAACTTCTCCTCCATTTAAATTAGTAGCAGGGAGTGCTTAGAATGGTGATATGAAAATGAGGTTGCTTTAAAAAAAGTCTTTTTGCTTCACAGTGAATAACAAAGCACAGTAATTCAAAGTAGTTAGCTTTCTATGGTTCAAAACACCCTTATTGCTATTAGCTGTACTAATGTAAGTGGCAAAATAATTATCATCTACTGTACAGAGTCCAATATTTTCCAGACAGCAGTTTAATAACAAAGCAGACATGTCATTTCTTCCTATAGTTAGTCACACTGTACAAGTTCAGACTGTCAAAATATATTTAAAATCTAATTTAAAAAATTCAACATGGTCACAGCAAATCTGTGTACAATAACTGCGATAAACTAGTAAGTCGATCTAATTTTTTTTCCCAACATGGATATTCAGTTACTTTTCTTTAATCCTCCACACTTTTATTTGGATTACCTTACAATCGGTGTGAACAAATAGACTGTGCTCATGCACCTGGTGAATCCTCTAGGCTGCTGCAACTGAACATATAATCTTTCTTTACTTAAATTTTCATTCAGTGTAACTCTCGAATTCTTTCAAATGCCCTTTATCTAAATGGTAAGACTATGCCCAAAGCACTGGGATAAATAAATTTGTATCCTTGTATCTGTTGAAGCTGCCCCCAATATATTACGTGCCTTCATTCATATTTCGTGCTGGAAATGCTTTTCAAATCTTAAGGGACAAACTACTCTTCTTCCTGTATTAGTATACATTAATTAATTTCTTACCTAATATATTATTTCTATGCAATAAAAAAGAATAGAAAAGAAACAAGAAACATATTGAAATTATAAAACCTGGAAGTGTATCAGTGATATCACTTGTTCTCCATTTGGAGTTCAGGTTGGCTAATCTCTAAAAAATAAATAAGTAAGTAAATAACTTCCCCTATAGGATTACATTTTTTTTAATCTTCAGAAACAACAGATTCTTTTAGAAACTCAAGTGAATAGAGTTTAAAAGCTTATGAGATCGTAGAGAGAATATTTTTGTAATTCCTTTGGGGCGTTGCAAACATATGTTAAGCTTCAGCAAGGAATATTTACATGAGATCATATACTTATGAGGCATTTTTCAATTTTAGAAAAATATTACAAAGCAATAATTAGATGTAGCCTTTGCAAAATGCCCCCTTTGCCTTCCTGACCATATCATTGATAGTCTCCGTTATTTTGGGAGAAAAAGAATCAGACCTCATTAAATGCAATATTTGGCATCTTGCCTGAAATCTCGTAAAGTAGATGTCCTTTTTAGATCATTGGTGTCCTTTTCCTCAAGATGACCTCTACTCTCTAGCCACCTGGGGAACCAATCCTGTTATCAATGCATTTAACTTTCTAAAGGTGTGTGTGTATGGGGGGATTTTGTTTGCACACCTGAATAGAGTCTAAAAGCCATTGCAGTTTCTCTGTTCTCATTACTTGCCCCCAGACCAGTTATTGGGGAAGGGTGGGTGGGGGAAAGGGGGTCTCACATGGGCATAAGAGAGGAGATTTTTGAGCTGGACCACGATGATGTAATTTAAGCCAGATGTCTGACAGCACAGAGCCTCTTACATTTGATCTGTTTACCTAACAATTGAAGAGTATTCTTTAAATAGCATAGGCGTGTGCACTGATATGCCACGGAATATTTTAAAAGGGCTCATTGCCTGCACAGTGCAATGAATTAACATGGACAGTGCACCCTGCAAACGTGGCACAGACTGTCAGCATCTGTCTCCACACTGCCCAGAGTCACAGGAAGTCTGGCCAAGGGAGCCTACCTGCCTTTTATATGGGGAGATTGTTCTAAGACAAGAGTCTCAGGCCAGGTTCTGCGCGTGCCTACCAAAGCACAGAGCTGACTGATGAACTCTGCCCCTATGATCATTTTTATTTCATAAAGTGGAAACTGCAGATTTATCTTTTAATAGTTTTCCCTCTTTACAATGTGTTACCTTAAGAGGCCCCACAATTAAATAAGTAAATAAATTTTTAAAAAGTCAAATGAAAGAATATGTTGAATTCATTGCTTGAAAATAGACAGGAACATCACCTTTTAACAGATTTAATCTTAGAATGAGTACCACAGATGTTTTCCCCTGTTCTATCAAAAAGGATTTTTTAAAAACATCTATCTGAGTGTCTCAGAGGCTGACTTCATTGTTTTAGTTTCAACATATTTCTCTGGATATTAATAAATCCTTTCCTAAGAGAGATAGAGAGAGGTAAAATCTTTTATTTTAAAAGATGCAATGATACTTGCCTAACTTGATTACTCTGTAACTAAAAGGCCCCACATAGAAGGGATCCTTTCTGAAATTAGTCGTTTTAAAGTTTGTCCTCTTGAGACAGTTCCTGAGTGCCTGAGATTTGTCTGGAGCTGTGTTAAATCCGGGAATGCAAGCAAGACCCGCATCCTGGCGCTGTGGGAGCAATCCTGATCAAGTTTGCTTGACTGGTTTTGTTTTATAATGTCCATCAAACTACACCACGCAAAACACAAACCGTACCAAGATTTCCATAAAGATTTTAAAACATGCTATATGGATTTCCGTCTTTCCTTTCTCTTTGTCCTTTATACTCTGTCTTTAGCCAAAGCTGGGGGGAAAAAAGATCTGGAAAATGGGCCGGAAAATTAATAGAGTAAAAATCAAATGATCTGGAGACGATGATCTTATTTACAGCCGATTCCTGAGGCCTCCAGCGGGTGGGGTGGGGGGTCTCAAGGTGAAGGGCAGAGGCTTTCAGGGCTGAATCTTGCTCTCCCCCTCTCTGTGCGTCCCCCCAGCGGGGCAACGGGGCAGGTAATTTTGATATCCCCGTTCTAGCCAAGGGAGTTCTCTTGGAAAACTTAAACCAAATTCCATTAGGAATCCGAACCTCCTGCAGGGGCGCGGGCGCCTGAGTGGGCCCGGGGCCTGGGGCGCGCTGGGTGTGGCCGCCACGAGCGTCACCCCGCGCCGCGAAGTCCTGGGCACCTCCGAGGGGCGCTGCGTTGCCGCTGTCTCTGAGCCACCGGCCTGCCTGGGCTCCGTCCGCCTCGCCTCGGGCCTGGGACTGAGAGACGTCCCGGTGGCCTCAGGCAGTCCCCGAGACCGCCTCCGCCACCGTGCTCCCGTGCGTGCGTGCGCACCTACTGCGCGCCTGCCTGGGGACCCCGAGGGCGGGGAGCACACCCAGCTCCGCTCAGCTGCAGCCACCAGGCTGGGGCAGCGATGCCCCGCAGGACAGGTGTGTACAGGACTGGGGCGAGGTGGCGGGAAAGAGAGAGAGAGAGAGTGTGTGTGTGGGGGGTGGGGGCGCTCTTCCTGGAAACGGGGAGAGGGGATACACTCAGCGTCCTCCCTGCCTTCATCTCCCTCTTTCCAGGCTTCAGGACCCTAGTACCAGAAGTTCAAGCCTTTGATAAACACTCCAGAACGCTTCCCAGCTCCTCTCCCCGTGCAGTCCAGGGCCGCCTCCCCATCCCTGCCTTTGTCTGCACTTAAACTGGGGCAGGGGTGACTTCTTGGGTCCCAGGCCTCTGCTTCGGTGCCTGCTTGCTGGCCTGAGGGCAGTGCCCTCAGAGGTTCTAGAATGGCCCTGGATCACCAGGCATGGGCGGAGGAGGTGCCTCAAATTATGGGAAGGACACTGGGATGGGACAGGAGGCAGGTGGCAAGGGGCCCTAACCCTGGGGCTAAGAACTTCACTATTATTTTTAGGAATCTGTGGGGAGCTCAGGGCCTGTCAGTGGATTGTCCATCACCCAGGAAAGAGATCCTTCCTGGTGGGAGGTGGGGACCCTGAGAATAACCTGGCACTGACCCCTGGTGACTGAGGGTCATAAGCCAAGGTTGGTCTGTTAGCAATGCCGGCCCCTTCCTCTCCTCTGCTTTCTGGGCCTAGTTTAGGGTTGCCTATTGTCCTGAGATCCTCAGGCCTGTTTTCCCTCTGGAGAATCCCCCAAACGAGGTCAGAAACCCACTTCTACAGGCCTCCAGAAGTGGATGAGGTCATGCAGAACCTGGGCAAATATTGGTGGCAGAAAGGGAATCTGCACCCCGCCCTAATTTTTCAGGCTAGGGGTTTCCTTTACAACCATCCTTGTTGGGGATTCTGGAAGGATAGTGATTTTCACTCCTCCCTGCCCAGTTCTATAAGGTTTCATGGTCTCTCCTGTTCCCTAACAGAAAGAACCAACCACAAGGAAAAATGGTTCTTTGGAATCTTAGCTTGGAAACAGGCAAGGCTGGTAATCCGAATATTTAGAACAGCGAAATTCAGAACTGAAATCTCCCGTTTGCAGCTCACACCCAGGCCTGGGCTGGGGGCTGAGGGACAAGTTGAGGAATGTGGGGGGCCAACACAGAAAACTGTTTCCTCTCCCCCTACCCCTTTTTCCCAAACCTCAGCAGATACCCCTCCCTCATCCTCCCTTCTGGAATTAATGCCTCTTTCTAATAGTAACTAATGATCCAAGATGAATCTCTGCGGAAGGGAGGAATGCAATTTTGCAATCCAAAGTCCTAATTATAGGGAAAATTGTTATTTAATAAAGAGGAAGGAAAAGAAAATGAATTGTGTTGAACAAGAAAAGAGGTGCTCGGTAGATGACTATGATTTGAGTAGGGAACTGTGCCTTCCAATCTTAGCCTCTGTGGAAAATATGTTTTGTGAGTTTCTTTAAACTGTCCAACTCTGATGCAAATTCATATAAAGATCTGATTTCTGTGTGCTGTTGATTTGCTCTATCTCAGCCTTGTTCTATTGGGCAGACTTATGGAAAACACACAAAGGGCTTTCAAATTTAAACAATAAAAAACTGTCATGATGTCGTAAAACTTGCAGTGACCATATAAATATTGGCATAACATGTCTGACTGGTCTGAAATGTCACCACCATCAAATTGCAGATTGATATATTTATAAATGTTCAAAAGTTGAAACATTAAATAATGATTTCCTCAAATCTTGCATTTGGGTTTGGTCCCTAAAATTGTTTTCAGAAAGGAAACACATGTGAGCATATTTTAAAGAAATGGACAGCTGGACCTTGTTTGATCCAGCATATGTGTCCACTGGGTCTGACGCTGGCCACTGGGCAGGTGAAATTCCGACTGCTAACTGGGATTATTCCTGGGCCTCTGGCCTTGGAAGTTCTCCTTTCTTGTTCCTGTTATTTCTCACCTCCCACAGATGGAGCAGGGAAACAAGGAGCCCAAGACTTTGCTATGCCTTCGTGCAAAGCAATCTGATTTGTTTTGTTCCTCTCAAAAGGGTAAAGATGCTCCCAATTTGTGGCAGGACTGAACTTCTTTATGCCCCAACAATCACGAGACAGGCTGGGAGACTGAAATTCTCTCACCCTGTCCTCTACCCGTGCTAGAGAAAAAATGCTAGACAGAGCTGGGTTTGTTCAGGAGTGGGGGCGGAGCAACGCCTGGAGAGATTTCCCCTTTTCTGGGGCTGTTTGATGTCTGGATTTTGAAGATCTATATCAAAATCGAGAAAAGCAGGGTCATGGGAAGGTGAGTTAAGGCTCTTGCTCTGTTTTTAAACAAATGCAAAAACAAATCCTGATTCAGACGGCTGGACCCTGGACCACTTCCCTTATAACTACAGTATGCCCTGCCCTGGACTTGGAACATCTTTTCGATTTAGAATGAGCTAAGAGTGAAACAAATGTCAGGGTTTCTCTTATTTTCCTAAAAAAGCAAAACAAAACAAAAAACAAACAAGGAAGGCACAGACCCCAAATTATTCATTGAGCATCCTGAGGAATAATTACTAGAAGAGGTAAAAACTATAGCCTATCACTGCTGATAAAACTTCCCTAAAAACAAAACAAAACAAAAAACTAAGCTATTTCTTGAAAGAGGGACAAAACTATTTTTTAAATAAATCAAATGACAGCGAATCGTTGTGAGAGCCTTGCAAATCAGCAATCCAATGCTTGTGAGTCTGACTTCCTATTCCCTCTGAGTGAATGTTTATACGATAGCTAAGGAGAGCTGGGTTGTGTGTTTTACTGGCATGGAAATCAGATGGCTGAAGGTTGTCACTCATGTATTTTAGTCTTCCAACCTATCTCGGTCTTTAACTACTGGCAGGCACAAAAATAGAGATACTTATGTGGCAATCGGACTTTTAAATCTATTGATTGGTCTAGTATACTGGGGGAGCACATTTTATAAAGGCAAGAGCATGTGAATACGGAAGTAAGTTGGCCTAAACAAAAACAACAGCAACAACAACAAAAGCCTCCCAAAGTACTGTACTCGGGAACCTTTGAATGTGTCATAAGCAACTCCGGTTATTTCGACCAGGACATGCTGGGAAAGTGGCTCCTGTAACAGCTGTGTACCATGTTTGTGAGGGTGGCCACCATTTGCCTTCTGTTCACTGCTTTTAGCAGTAAAACCAGTGGTTTGGCCAGGGGAGATTCTACTTAAGGATAGAAGTATCTAGAATTGATGTTACTAAATAAAACGACTGGGGTGAAGGTATAAGGGAGAAAAGATCAGAGCATTAGCATCATGCGTTCAGTAATAAATAGAATATTTCCCATCGGAGTGGTCTGTGTTGAAAGGGGCCCAGGTGGTTATGGCATTGAGACAGTGCAGAAATGATGTCTAGATAGCAGATTTATCTGCTAGGCAAAAGTAGAATCTCTGCCTATTTGATGTCAATATATTAATGTGTCAGATATATTGTAAAAAATTATTGCATCGTTTTTGAAAAAGGAAACATGGAAAGAGCTGGGAAATTAAAGGGAGATGATTTTGTGAGTGCCTGCGAGCAAAAAGAACAGGGAACAAAAAAGCACACGGAGGGTGTATATTTAACTAACTTTGTATTTTGCCACACATTGTTTTCATTTACAGTTGTGTCTGATAAATGAACACGTTTGACATCACTGATAAATACAATACTATCTAGGGCCTACGAGAAAACGGGGGTGGGGGAGTTGCTCAGCTCCGCTGAAGCTTTGGCCGATGGCATCTGTTTGGAAAGGGGGAGTCAGATATTTTTTTCTTCTTAGTAAAATTATCTGCCAGAGAAACAATGAAGCATGAAAAAGTACTATTTAGAATGTGCACGTCTAAATATGCTTTTAAAATGCTAGCTGTTACATTCTGGGAAACTTTTCTTCATATGTATACACATATATCTCTCTTTGTAATTTCAGTGGATTTTAAAAACTAATAATACAAGTTGAAAACCATCGCACCTGTTCAGTTGTGCGCATCGTAAATCGGGAAGCATGAGTAGGCTTTTCTATGGGTCTAAATATAAGACCCTCAGACAGGAGGAATAGTTAATTAGTATGGAGGTTATACATTTAATAGCCTTTTTCTCTAACACAATTTTTCTTTAAAAAGGAGACTAAACAGAAGTCAGGGGTAGGTTGTTCTCCACGACTGCAAATAATAATAAAATAATAATAATTTTTTAATGTACAGCTCTCACATAAATTTCATTTTGTGAACACACTGGTAAATACACGATGCTGGGGCTTCCAAAATGTGGCGTATCCCACTGATGGCTCCAACTTGCGAGTGGGCTCAGTTCTGTAATTGGAATGAAAGGAATTTTAACACTATTTAGACAAAGACTCAAATGCAGCGTAAAGGGGAAGGCTAGATTTCCTTATATGATTTTTTTTTTTAATTGGGAGATTTATTTGTAAGAAATGGCACCTATGCAGGACTTAGGGAGTTCTTTAAAAGAGCATGTATTTGTGTTTGCCACTCACACTGTATTTCAAAGTTTTAAAAAAATGCCTTTTACTAGGAGTTAACCTTCTCTGAAAGCCAGCCACCCAAACCCCGTTTTTGCTAGCACCTCTGTACTTGATTTTCTAACGTTTAGGAGCCCAAACTTGCTTATTATATTGAATGCCTTGTAGATTCCTATCAAAATGTTTAACTGTTGTACAACTATATTTTTTGCCCAATCCAGGCCCCAGTGAGATAACTGCAGTAACTACATCCTGATTGTCACTCTTATTTGGAGAATGTGTTTGCCTAAAATCTTTCATTGGATGAGCTTTTTGTAAAAGTGACATCTCCACTGCTGCTTCTTCAGAGGGAGGCTGTGTATCTCCTAGTTGTGATCAGAAAAAAAAGAAAAAGAAAAAGAAAATCTCTGAAGCCGTGAACAGCTGACTTCTAGCACATGGGAGTAGGTTTACTATTAAGACTTTTGTTAAGCAAAATTAAGTGTGGTTACAGGAGCCATATCCAAACTGGCACATAAAGGAAAGTCAAAATGTAAAGGGTATACACTGTCTTCGTGTTCTCTGAAAAAGAGGCAGGAAGGCCAGATGATAAACTGTCCAGAACTCAGCAGCATCAAGCACAACCTGTTTTCTTCAAAATAAGGCTTTCGTTCAGAGTTGCAATATTATCTTTTTTTTAAAAAAAAAAAAAGAACTGAAAACAAAACAAAAGTCATCGTGTTTGGCTATATTTTCAAAACAGTGCTGGCTTTGTCTAACATTCTATTAGCGTTCCAGGGGAAGTTGAATAAGAGTGCATGAATTTGTAACATTAGTTGCATGAATTTGTGTCATTTAAAAATAGGTCAGTGCTTAGGAGTCCTACTAGTGAAGGTAGCTAGAGTCTTTCCCAATGATTTTTAAGTTAGTCCCCATACATAGCCTGTTTTGGGTTAAATACCAGTAAATCAAAGCACAGCCTATATTCCACGAAGGTATCATTTTCTGCTTGTATTTCTGGGGATAACATGATCTGAAATCATTACCAGCTTGTCTAAGTAGAGAAGTTCTCCACTGAATATTCACAGTGAAATATGATTTGATAACACAGTTTAAGCCAGATATGTACTGGGAGTTATGTAAGTCAGGGGTGGATTTTCTTTTTCCTATTTAAGACAAATGACCTTCAATGGTAAAGAAAAAAGCAAAAACAAAACAAACAACTTTGATTTGTCCAAAGTGTTTATGTTAAATCTTGTCAGGCCTTGCTAACAAGAAAATCATGGTGTGTAAGGGAAGAAGGAAAAATAATCAATTTTAGCCAAAGGCAAGAATTGTTTATCTTTACCATTAAATGCATATGTGCCCAAGCCACCTCTGATGCACCATATTTGCCTGGCTCATTGCTCTTTAGATGGGTTTGCTCCTGGATCAGAAGCGTAGGGCCATGTTCAGGAAACCCAGCCCCACTGTTTTTTTTTTTTTTTTTTCTTTCACCAAAGGGCAATGATGGCTCAACTCATTTGAAAACTGAAAACTTTGGGGAGAAAAAAAACCGAAGTCATTATTTACATCCAAATTAAATATTGCTAATTACTATATGGGACCAGCCTCCTCACCTCACAAAACAGCCTATAATTTCACCCTGAATTATTGCCTCTCTATCCTTGCATTATTCCTTCCACGGAAGAAAAAGATGCATTTTACACTTCTAATGCAGTTGTTGGGCCCAGTTAAACTGTACACTAAGAAACTGAGTACAGAATCAAAAAAAAAATGCAGTTTATTATTGTAGATTATTCTTTCTCTTGATATAACCAGAATTGAAAATGAAAGAAAAGCACATAGGAACATCACGCGTGGTTAGTTAGTAACTCAAGATATAAAACAATTTTGCACAGCAAAATATGTAAAAGAAAAGTAACTGACAAGATTTTTTATATTTATTGTGGTAAGATTTACTTTTCATTTCTTTTTAAAGACAGGATGTAAGTCCCTGAAAATAACATTTACTGATTATTGCCTTTAAAACTGTGGATTTTTTTTAAGTTACAGAAAATCCAGTTCTGCACCACAATACAACTGTAAAAAAATCTGCATCATCTTAAAACTGTGCAGTAATGCCATTTTTATAACTGCATAAATTTTATTAGCGTTCTAAACAGTTTTGCAAATTTTTTTGTATTATATGCTTGCAGGTTATATCTTAGTGCAATTCAGTCCCAAATACTTTAATTTTGAAAAAAAAAACATACATTTTGAATGTAAAATACCCCTACAGATATAAACAGGGGTGTTTCCCCTTTTAATACTTTGGTTTTCAATACAGTCAGTGGTATAGCAAAGACTACACATACCCAACTTATATTTAAGTTGCAAGCACATGCTGTATAAGCTACTTTTTTTAAACAGTCCCCTTGCAAACTCTACCCCCCTTAACATCACAACAGTAAACAATTTAGTGCATCAATCTTTGAAAAAATCTACAGCTAAACAGACCTAACTCTTTCAAATTTATCTATAACATTCCTTTATCTGTAGCATACATTTTAACTGGGCTAACAGATTATAAAAACTAGAATTAAATTATATACTAGAAACCCATAGCATTCCACATTTGACAATGACCAAAAGCCAAAAAATTAATAAAAATAAAACAAACCAAAAATAATGGGGCAGATTTATCCTTTTAAAAAATAAATTTTAGACTGCTTTCGGCAACAGCACAATTTTAGTCCCCAAAGTGGGGCATCATTCTTATTAAAAAGAGAACATTAAGAGTTCTTTAATGTTTGCCATGTTAAATTTGTAACCCATTCTGGTGTCTTTGACAAGGAATGCCTTCAGTGCATTTACATTGGGAGGCTGAAGTTCTGAGTAACTCAAAGCAGTTTTGGAGCAGATGCAAACTTTCATGGGAAGAAGGCTCTAGGGTTGCACTTTTTTGTTCTGAACTCAAAAAAGTCATGAGGCAATAAAACAAAAGTATGAATGCCATGCTATAAGTCTTCGAACGTCCATTTCCAAGCCAAAAGGAAAAAAAAGAAAAAGAAAAAAAATAATTATACCATACATGTCCAGCATGCAGGCTTCTTTTTTTTTTATTAATATAATGTCTCTTTTCCATAAAGTCTTTGAAACAGTTATAGTTCATTGTTGCTAAGACAAAGTAGCAAGCATAATAATGCATGACATGAGAATGAGTTTTTTTTAATGGCAGACTAAACTCTCAGATTTGGCATCACAAGGCCAAAACTCACAAGTCACACCCAGAAGGTTGATGCAGGCTTGATTGTGGCAGGTTCATGAGGATTTTTTTTTTCCTCTATTTTAGCATCACAATGCTAAAAACCCCGATGGAACTCAGCACGCTGCAAGTCTATAACATTTCACATTTTTTTCCTTTGCAAGCTCAATCTCACATGAAGAACTCAGGAGAAGAAAAAAAAAACTTCGCTTTTTTTTTTTTTCTTTTATCTCGGAGGATATGGGTGAAGAGGGAGTGAGGGTGAAGGTTGGGTAAAAGGTGGCAACACAGCAAGCTCCAAAAGTAAAATGAAAAAAAAATTCCAAACAAAATAAAACACACACACACACACACACACACACAGAAAATGAACACCAGCTCATGAACTGAAGAAGAAGGAAAAAAAAATACGTGAAAGATGCAGGTTTCAAAGGTGAACAACGTTTCACATGAAGAGCTCTGCTGAGATCTTTGAACATTGTGCAAGTCGGGGAGGGGGCCGGTGTAAAAAAACAAGCCAGCAAGTTATGGAGAATTTCAGATTGGCAATCCACGAGCCAGACACCCATTCCCTCCCCAACTTAAAACAGCCACCACCACCACCAACTCGGAGCAGGGTGTGTGTGTGTGTGTGTGTGTACGGGGCCAAGGGGCAAACTCGGCAGGGGAGGGGGCGAGGTGGTGGCCAGCGTGGCTCTGGAACTAGCAAGCCCACACCCGAGCCGGACCCCCGCGGAGCACTTATCAGGGTGGCTAGCTGGGGTCGCGTGTCAGACTCACATGAAAAACTCAGGAGAGGACGGGTTGTCGCTGCTGGAGCCGTTTTCTCGGAAGCCGCTGCTCACCAACTTCTCGTATTTCTCCTTGTACGCGTCCCTCTCGCGCACCAGCCTGGAGATCTCCTGCTTGAGGTGGTCGACTTGCTGCAGCAGCTGGTTCTTCTCGGACTCCAGGACGTGTCTCTGCTGCACCCTCTTGAAGCGGCAGGACTGGGCATAGCCGCGGTTTTTCAGGGTCCGCCTCTTCTGCTTCAGCCGGATCACCTCCTCCTTGCTGACCCCGCGCAGCTGCCGGTTCAGCTCGCGCACCGACATGGTCACCAGCTGCTCGTCGGAGAAGCGGTCGTCGAAGTGCAGGCCGCCGGCGGCGTGGTGCGGGTGCAGGGCGCCCCCCGCCCCCGCCGCGCCCCCTCCGCCGCCGCCGCCGCCGCCGCCGCCGCCCCCGGCGCTGGCCGGGCCACCGCCGCCCGCGCCGCCCGCGCCACCGGCCGAGGCGGACGCGCTGCCCGCGGCGCCGGGCGCGCCAGCCGTCGGGTGATGGTGGTGGCCGGCGGCGTGGTGGTGGTGGTGATGGTAGTGCGGGCCCGCGCCGCTCTGCGCGGCGGCCGCGGCGATCACGGCGGACACCACGGCGGCGGCGGGGCCCATCTCCTCGCCGCTGCCGCTCAGGGAGGCGCCGGCGCCGGCCCCGGCCCCGGCCGCCGCGGCCAGCTGCTGCGCCCCGCGCGCGTAGCCATCGAAGCCGCCCTGGAGCTGGTGGCTGTTGCTGATGAGCGCCTCGACCGCGTCCTCGGGGCTGAAGCCCAGCGCCTCTGGGTTCAGCTGCTGCGGGTAGCCGGTCATCCAGTAGTAGTCTTCCAGGTGCGCCTTCTGCTCGCTGCCCGAGCCCGGGCTGGGCGCCGAGAAGCTGGGGGAAGGGGGCACCGAGCTGCACGGCGTGCTCATGGGGGTGGAGGACAGCGAGCCCCCGGCGATGAGACGGCCGCACTGGCTGATGATGCGGTCGGTCTCCACCGGTTCCTTTTTCACTTCAAACTTCATCAGATCGAAGTCATTAACATATTCCATGGCCAGGGGACTGGTGGGCAGGTCGGAGTTGCTCATTGCCAGTTCTGATGCCATTCTCCTGCCGCCGCCGCCGCCGCCGCTCCGCCAGATGGGCTGCAGGAGAGGGGCCAGCGGGCTGTGCTGGGTGGCCAGCGGGTGAGCCAGCTTGCCGGGCTGGGGCGCTTCTAGCTCGCGCGGCGGTGGCTGGCCCGAAACCTCCGAGCGCGCTCACACCCCCCCGCCCTGCCCGCGCCCCCCGCGCCCGCCCTCCCTCCCCCTGCTCACGCCAATGTGCTCGCTCGCTCGCCCCGGCCCCTCCTCGCTCGCTCGCCTCCGTGCGCGCCGAGCCGGCGGCTTCAGGCTCGGGAAGGTCCTCCGCGGGCTGCTGCGGCGGCGGCGGCGGCGAAGCCGGAGGAGCCCGGCCCGGTGCGCGGCGTCCCCCGCTCGCCGCTCCGCTGCGCGCTTTGCATAAGGAGGGCTCGGCGCGCCGGCCGGGCTGCAGGCGGGGCGCGCGCGGCGGCCGCTCGGGGCTGGAGGCGCGGCGGGCGGCTGTCCGGGCGGCGCGGGCCTTGGCACGGGGGAGTTAACACTTCATGCTTCTCGCCTCCTCTTCTGCCTGGCTCTCTTTATTATTTTTTTCCTTTTCTCTCTCTCTCTCTCTCCCCCTCGCGCGCTCTCTCTCTCCCTCCGTGCAAAGTGCAAGACAGAGGTGCAGCCCGGCTGGAGGAAAGGGAGGGGGGAGTTTAGTTCTTTCTTGCCGTTTTTTTTTAAAAAAGCAAAATAGCGAAGTCCTGGGGAACGACAAGGCAGAGAGCAGACGGGGGAGGGGGAAGGCCGAGCCGACAAGCAGCCGGAGCTACAGCTCGAAGATGAAAAAAGATTTTAAAGCCTCTGATCCAGCAAGAAGAGTTTAAAGCAATTGCTGAGTTTTATAGCACTCGTGACGTCAGGTCCAAATGGGAAATTGACTGGCACTCCCGGCCAATGGGAGGCGGCGAGAGCGGCCGCGATTAGCATAATAGTATAGAAACAAGGAAACTTTTCGGAGCTGTCAATCAGGGCCCAATCAGCTGACTGTCAGCTGGGACGGGCCGGCTTAACCCTTCCGGCGCCGCCGACTCCCCGGGAAGGAGCGAGGCCCCGCGCAAAGTTTGGTGTAAGAGGGGAAGGAGTTTTACAGAGGGGCTCTGAGAACCCAGGCGGACCCGGGCGGACGGTTTGCTTTTCTTTGGAGCGCGAGAGAGGCCTGCCTTCCGGAGCCCCGGCTCTCCAGCCACTCTCTCCGCCAGGATTGGCCTGACTCCCCTCCCCTGCCTGCACCCCACCCCCAGGACTGTGAATTCGCCTAGCTGCTTTTTCTTCTCGCTTCACCTTTGGCACCCAGGTGTCTGCCGGGGGAACCTTCCTTCCCTGGGCCTGGCTGTGCCCAGAGCTCAAACTTGGCCCCAACTCTTTGTGCCTCTCCAGGGAGCCCGTGCGCGGGGTGGCGGGGGCTGGGGGGGATGCGCTGGGGCGCGGGGATCGGGACTGAGAGCCGGACGCCGCCCCGCCGTGCGCCTGCCCGGGCGGTTCAGAGCCCACGGAGAGAGAAAACCCCTTTTATCACCCTCTTTTAAAGGAGGTAAAATAAGTTGTTTAGGGGCCATTCTTGGCGGGGACTGGCTGCCCGCTGGCGTCGCGTGCCCTTGGATGGAGCGAGCGCCTGGGCCAGTTAACTCCGGGAAAGCTCAAAGTCAGGGCAGCTGGGCTCAGCCCTCCAGCTCCCAACTCCGGCTGGAGTTTGGCCTTTGAGATTCATATTCCTCCCCCCGCCTCCCCACCCCGCTCACCTATCGCCTTATGAAATCTGACCCCTGTTTATCAGGGTCAGGCGCGCCCTTTGCACTTTTACGTTTCACTTAATTATTTCGGACTTGATCGTGGCGGGGAACAAGGGGGGAAGAAAACAATACCCCAAGCCTCACCAGCTCCCCTCGAAGGGTTAAATTTTAAACCGCTGTTTCTCGGACAAGCCCGGAAACCCAGAGTGGGGGTGGGGTGGGGGAGGCTGCTCTCCCCCCACCCGTTGCAGATGCTAATAACTAGTTCAGTTTTCTAGATCGATTCTGTTAAAGCTTATGCAAAAAAAGAAAAAAAAAAAGAAGCAAGAAAAAGAAAAGAAAAGAGAAAGAAACCAACAACCCTGTTTCTAAGATTTTAAAGCGATAGGCAAGTCGGAGAGGCCGAGATTTATCTGGGGGAGAGCGAGAGCGCGTGGAGCGGACCCAGCGTTTGGAAGACCAGCCCTCCCGCTTGGAAGTTGAGACTGTTGATTCCTCCAGTTGATGAAATGCATTTGGTGTTAATCGTATTTATTTTACTTTATGGGAGGGGGAGACGCTAGGAGGGTGCATTAAAAAAAAAAAAAATTCTGAAAAGCCTGCAAAAGGATCGAAGAGTGAAAACTATTGTTGGACCGAGTTGGTTTTTGCCACAACAGCGCCACCTTTCGGCAAAGGTCAGTTGAAATTGATCCGTGTCCAGTTTTGCTGGTGGAGTGAGCGTTGGAAGGAGGGAAGAGGCACAGAAAGTTAGTTTGACTGCAGGGGGAGAAGCCAACCCTGTAGGAAAGGGGCCCAAGAAAGTGCTGGCAGATGCGGGAATCATTTGTTCCTTTCTGTCCTCCTTGAGTGTTGACAAAGAGGCCAGGGGACATAGACACCCTCGGGGTGTAATTCTGGCTGAGAGACCTTTGCAAGCGGATCCCATGTAACAGGGCCCCAAACCCTTTAAAAGTGCCAGGATGGATTTTCAGCGGGCTTTATGGCAATATCAATAGAATTAAAGTTACTTGGAATTCAGTGATAAATGAGATGTCTCTAGTAAGTAAGATTAAGTGCAGTGCCATAAAGTTGTTTATCTGAAAAGTAATTCTCAGAAAACCTGACTTCTGACACTTAGTCATATATTAAGCCAGCTTCTTGAACATTGCACTTCAGAATGGTCTTACCCACCCCGCGGCATACTTTGCTATTTATAACCAGACCTTAGGTGTCTCTCACTCGCTTCATGCACCAGATTAGACCTGTGTTAATTTCTCTGATCTTGGCAGTCTTCAGTTTCAGCAAACCCAGGAATCCTTAATAGGAAACTCCCCCAAAGACTTGTAGGCACATCCTAATCCTAAAAGACCAGTGCTGTTGGTATTTTTCAGACAAGCAGGGTTTTTTTCATCATCACTGCAGAGAAGTTGTTTATAAGGGTAGTTTGGTTTTATAGGAGCACTTTGTTGAGGTGGAATAAACTATGTCTATTACCAGTTTGGGGAAGAAAGAGTGAAGATGATGTCAATATTTATGCAACCTAGCAGAATTCCCTTGCTTTCCTCCTCTTTAACAATATTTTACCTAGCAATGAAGTTGAGGGATTATGGTTTATGTATTCAGAGGAAAATCCACTGCTTAAATTACAAAAATATTATATAATTTAGCATTGTCCATAGGAATGGTTTTCTAGGTCTTTTTAAAAAATCAGTAGCCACAAATGTCTGAAGTTTATGTTTTTCATGTAAAATATGAATTTAAGTATATTTAGAAAGCTTTTTTGTTCATGATTTTTAAAAATCTTTTTGCATCACATTTTTGTTAAAAGCTGTAAGGTATAATAATCAATGCCCCTCAAAAAAGTATTTTTGGCCAGGAACACTGAAACTGCTACGTTTATAAATAAGCAATATTTTATAAACAAAGTTTGCTAATGACAAAGACCATGCCATATAGATTCATGGCTGCATACATAATTGTTGCATTGTTATATATCATTTCTAGAAATTAAATGCCCATGTTTGGGAAGCTAAATGTATTGGTATCTGCACATTTTTTATGGTTTATTTTTGTACATTGCTGTCAAACCATGGTATTTTTCTTTCTCTTCTTGCAGAGTCTTTTATAGTGTCCCCTTTTGTCTTGAAAAAAGAGAGGATCAGAATTATTTTTTAGATGTGTAGCAGCAGTGCTCACAAGCTTATAACTTAATTCTCATTTTTGTCCTTTTTACTTTATTATTTAGTGATTCACAGGGGTGTCTAAACATTTACAGTTCTCTGTTAGTGGCACTTCTTTTATAACAATTGAGCTCTCTCATTTTAATTAGTACTATTCAGGTTTTTGATTCTCTACAATTACAGTGGGCCACATTTCTTTAGACTTCTTTGCTAACATTGTTTGTTTCACTTCTATCCAAGCCAATCTAATCCAAATACAATGTGAACTGTGTTTTCTCACTGCTTAATATCCCCTTGCCATATATACTCTAGTAATCTCTGTCAAACAATATACAGTAATTTAGAAACCATGCATTTGTCATTATTGACCAATTCGAACCAGTAGCATTAAAGTTTCTGGAAGCCATGAATATTTATAGAAGATTTTTGAGGGGGAGTAGGCATGGGTCGAATCATGTACAATATTGTGAAACAGTCCCATCAAAAACTCAATTTTAGTTTCATATCAGTACATACATAACATCTTCATGCAAAAAAGAAAAACAAAACCCCTGTTAATGTCCAAATTACAAAGATTAAAAGCTAAAAGGAATATATTTTTCCTGATTGTGAGTTATAGCAACTCAAGTATATCATGTTGGAATCAGACATATATAATCTGAATAGAATGGGATGCTTCAAGTATGGTATCTAAACTCTTTGTTTATCTAGGAGCTGATTTTATGATGCAGAACTAACCAGTGTCCACTAAATTTCACAATGAAACCAACTAAATTGATTTGAGAAAGAGTTCTTCAGAGTAAGTGAATGATAAGGCGTACACTGTTCTTAGGTCTAGATAAATCCTTTTAACAGTCTTCAGTTAGCCGGGTAAGTAAATCACAAATCACTGTTAGCAGATTCATGGAAGAAAATTAATAGAATCAGATGAGATAATCTGATAAGGATAAAATTGCTGAGGAAACAGTCTTGCCTCATGTTGGAGGATGTGAAACAACAGTCTGATTACTAGGAGTCGTTATGAATAGGTGAATTATGTGCTAAATAATCATCAGAGTAATTCAGCATTTATTAATTCTTTTCTCTTTAAGCAATTCGCAGTTGTAAGTTAAAGCCGCTCTCTCTTTGAAGACACATCTTTTATAATTTTTATTAGAGGTAATTTATTATTTGCATTACCTGTATTTACTTCATAATTGAACATTTTGCATTCAAATTTATGTAATGCATTATGCTTGAGAATATATTTCTGCCTGATTAGCATAAATAGTCACTTACCTCATGAATTACTAACAAAGTTTATCTTAAAATATAGGTTTTTTTATTAAGTGGAACACAAACATATGTACAATAAATTCTGATTTTCTGGTGCAGTTAAAGAACAACTCACATTTGGTTACGGGGAAGCAAGGGGAGGAAGCAAAATATACACAAATGAAATTTGCAGGTTTCTTTCCAAGGGTATCATGTAGTTAGGGGTGTATGGGGGGGTAGGGGGAAAAATGAAGGAGAAGGTGTTGGGCTTTTCATATACTGTCTGGATTATTTATTGGATGATCACGACATGAAATGTGGATTCTGGAAAACCTGTAATTAGAGATCTCTGCCTTTGTAGACGACCATGGTAGCAAGTAAATACCATTGACAGAGTTTGGGGGTTCTGCTTATTTTTATTTTTAATTTGTTTATTTGTTTTTGTTTCTGCAGGGTTCTTCCTTAGAACACAATACACACAATTCAATGAAATGCTTGTTTGTTTGGCACAAGAGCTATGAAAAACCAAGGTGTTTTCTCCAGTGAGAATTCCTGGGGAGGTGTGGCAGTCCCCTTCCCCACCGTCACCCCGAAAAGACACCCAACATGGCCTAGCAGACAGGCGGTGTTTAAAAAATAGTTCTCTGCACACATGAACGTTGGAAGGAAGGACTTCTTTTGGTTTTAGGCGATAGACAGAGATATAAGAAGATAGGGCCTATTTCCCCAATCCTGTTATTCCAAATCAACAGATTTCCAGGGTTTTCTTTTTTTCTGTCCCTCTTTCCTTTTTCAGGGCATAGCTGTCTCCTTAGATTTTTCTTTTCCTTCAATTAGGGACTGCTTAGGGTTCGATCTTCGCCTATCATCCCTTTTGATCCTATACACGGCTTATACCGGTGAGGGAATTTGTCTCAAAAGCATTCAACCCTTCAAAGATTTTTATTGTGGTGAATTCAGAACTGATTAAAAAAAAAAAAACCCAGGAATAGAAAAAGAGACCTGATATCAGAGCAATCTTTATGCAGGTTGTGTCTTTTACGCATGATAACTCAGAGGACGGGCTTGTGGGTAATGCTAGCCCTGTGAAGTTCTGTTCACCCTCCTTCCTAACCCTGGTGATGGGGTGATTCATGGCTCCTGTTCCGAAGGCATTTAGCAGCCATTCAACCTGGGAAGGAAATGGCGTTCTAGAAAATACAGACCAAAATCAAATACTCCTGTGATTACCAGGATGAGTATGTTGATGCAGGCAATTTCTACATGTGTGTGTTTCTGAATTTATCTGACTGGGGCTTGAGGAATGGAGTCCCCTATCGCCCTGTTTGATATTTTAGTTCTTGGTTGCATCATGGGTGCTGTAGAGCTTTCTCATGTGTTGTTCTATGCACTGAAAACACCAAATGTGCACAGTGACATCCTCACAGCATCATCCATCACGACAAGAGTGTTTGTTCCTGATCTGATGAAGAACAGAAAATTGGGCTAACCCCCCAAGAAATAAAAATTAAAGTAAAATTTGTAGACTTCTGCTAGTATTGTGTATTTAGTAATTTTATGACAGTGATACATGCTCCTCGTTAAATATAAATGTGTGAACAAGACAGAAATAGGAAGACATCAAACAAAAGGACTTCTAGTCCTCATTTTCACCCCAGGCCCCTAACCATGGTCTCAGGTGTTACCATCTGTAATAATTGGGATATGTGTGTATACTTTTTACAGAATGGAATCATGGCATGTACACAGTTCTTTAACTTGTGCTCCCTTTAAAACACATCCACCTTAACAATAGCAAACAGAGGTTTGGGGCACTTCTCTATTCTTTGACAGAATTCACCTCATGGAATCTCAGATTGGGAGGAGTCGAGAGATCTGATCTTAACATCCTTCTTCCAACCGGTGCACAAATCTGCATCTGCTTTACAACACCATGGCGGGTGCATTGGCAGCATGCAGGCCCGGCTTCTCCACTAGGTGCAGTAGACACAGGGCCCACAAGAATGTTTGTGGTCCACAACAATGTTTTAATTTCTTTTAAAATTAGAAGAAAAAAAGGAATATAAGCTAGCATGGATTATATCTATTGTCATCCTAATGCAGTCATAAAATATAATTTTAAATTTTTTTATGGAAAAAGAGGTCACTGGGAAGCCAATATGCTTAGGGCCCACAAAAGTCCACACATAACTCTGACAGCACATACTTGATCATCTCCAGTGATGGGGGGCTCACTACCTGTCAATTTTACCTTCCATCCTATCCATATATCTTCCCATAGTTCTTGAGGTTATAAAGAAAGCTTTTTGTTTGTTTGTTTTAGCAAGAAGTCATACTCCCTTCTTCTGTACATTCGTCCTGATTTTTTATGTTCACGAGCACATGTGTAGTAAGTCCTCCTATGCCACAGGGTCTTTGGAAGTTAGAGCCAGCCAATATGACAGCCTTCCTCTGCTTTTTGTTTTTCGTTCTAAACATAGTCCCTTTAACGTTTCCACAAATGCCTTGATTCCAAGTGCCCCTGCCTCCTGGTTGCCAATTCCCAGGTGGCCCCACCTGGCTCCTGCTGCCCTCTGAGGGTTCAAGTCTCATAACTGAACCCAGATGCCCAGGTGTGAGCCTCTCATCACAGAGCAAGTGCCACACTGCGCTTCCTTGAGCTGCAGTCTGTCTGCTCCTCATGCAGACCATAATTTCAGGAGCCTCCCCGGCAGACATGTAACACTGGCGACTCACCGAGCATGGACGGTGGACTCAAGTCCCAGCCTTTTCTTCTCACGTCTCCCCCATCCTGTATTTGTATGCTGATGTTTTTGAACCCGATCTGTCGGGTTCAAAACACAGAAATGTACAACAGTCCCCAGCAGGCTCCATCTCCTGACATTCAGCCCGTTCCTGGCTGGTCTAAATCTCTTTGGATCTAGGGTGTGCCATCGACTAGTTTTAATTGGCTTCCCAGCTCAGTGCCAGCTGCAGATGAAATTGATGTGCATTTTATATGACTTACCCGCTCTGAACCAGGTCCCTCATCTGCAAATGGAGTATTGTCAGGACTAGAGATTGTGCCTGTGAAATGTCTCCTATGGCAAGAGCCTCAGAGGAGCTCTATAAGTGGCTGGTGCTCTTCTGAATTTCCATCTGTCCCCCCCAAGTTGTTGATAACAATGTTGGAAGAGACCCAACCCTGTGGCATCCCAGTAGAGACTGTCCCACCCAACTCCCAGTGATTATGCAAAGTAACCCACCAGATCATTCGAGTCCCCTAGTGGACATTTTAAACTGACTCGAACTATTTGGTAATTGGAGTAATTTTAAACTAAATGACCCCATCTGGATGTCCTACACATACCCTTCTAATCAATTCTAAAATAACTTCACTTTTTTGATGGTGTAGGCAAAGCTCTCTGTTGAAGTACACAGAGTGCTAGATAATCTAGCACTTCACACCTGCCTTGGTCTTTGTAAACCTTTGCCCTGTCAAAATATGTAGCAAGTTGTCCAAAGTTGGGACCTCAGAGACTAATAAAAAATAGATGTAACCCAGAAAAATTAAGCAGAAGAGCCCTGTGTATGTATAAACGCGTATTTGAGATCAGTTCTTTCCTCCCTGTTTTTTCTCTCGTTTAGATCACCAACTTCCCTGTCATTTCCTGATGCCAATTTTGTAGCTGGGGAGCTCAGAGGCATTTTCTTGAGCAGAGGAGTTCAGAGTTTCAAGTGTCTGCCTTTGAGCTGCAACTAGTGCCCCCTGGTCTCTCCCGAAAGGATCGAAATGTGCAGGCTTTTGCAGAATCTCCTGTGCGAGGCCCCCACCTCGCCCCTGTTTAGAGAAACCTGGGAACCAGAGTGGGGACCAGTCCGTGAGTCATTTAGGACCTGCCACCTATGTTCTGCCTCAGGGAGCCAGCCTGGGCCACCAGGGCTCATGAGGAATGATGGGGACCCTTCAGGGATGCGTCACTGGCCGTTGACTCTTGGCTGGACTCAGAGCTGCTGAGTAGGGACTGGGCTCGGGTGCTGTGGTGGTGATGTGTGCTCTGGCAGATGGGGTGGGGGAGAGGGGAGCAGCCTGGAGACACAGCCTCTGAGGTCAGCGCTCAGGTCTCCTGCAGAGTCACCCCCTGACCTCAGCAGAGCCCTTCACTCTCTCCCTCCAACGCGTTCTTTCAGGCTGCAAATGGACTGAACTACATGGAGAGGTTATAGAAACCCTTCTGGATTGCATGGAAGGAGTGTCTCAGCCCTTTGAGGCTGAATATAGGGTAGGTAAACAGGGACTAGTCACCCATAAACACAGACGAAAGCTGACAGGCTGGGTTGTTGTGGAGCATTGACGGGTCATACATGGCAAAGTCAGAGTATCTTTGAGGTCAAAATGACAGATCCAGCAAGGCGGGGTCAGAATGGCCAGGCCAAGCCCTCCTGCACCTCTAGGCCAGAAGATGCTGCTGTTTTGGGTTGATATTCTTTAGAGTCTTTGGAAGCAGTGCAGTGAGAAGAAAGGCGTAGGTTCCTGAGAGTCTGGGGAGACATACCCCAGAGGTGACTTGCTTTGGCACCACGCCGACTAGGACGTGAATCCTGTTCCACCCGACATGAGAGACCTTGGGCAAGTCACTGACCTCTCTGGGCCTCAGTCTTTTCCTCTGTCAGAGGTGGAGAGGGTTTTTGTGATCATGATGAACATGTATACCAAGTACTTGGCGTAGTGCTTGCTCTGTAGTGAGAGCTCAAAAGAACGTGACCTACCAGCACGTGCCAAGGACTGTGCTGACGTTCTCTACACACCATTTCATGGTATGGGGCCTAGGGCATACATACTAGGGACTTGGGAAATATTTTCCCCCTTATATCTTTCATGCTCCTGTCTTAAAGTTGTGTCTATGCCCCAACCTGTCCTCTTTCTTCCCTCTCTCCTGAGTCGGCACAAGTTCGCTCACCTGGAATTTCACTGTCTCCTCACCTTCCCTGCCCTCTGTCCTATTTCCTGGCTGATTTGGACTCTTCTTCAGGTCTTGGGTTTTCTCTTAAAAGCCTTACCTGTGTCCTCCTGCCCACTGGCGCCCAAGGCAGGTCAGGTGCCTGATCTCTGTACCACTGTGTTAGAGTCCTCATGTGCTGTATTAGTTCCCTGCTCATCAGTGAGTATCTTGAAGCCGGGGACAGCACCTGTCACCTCTCCAACTCCTTTGCCTACTACAGTGCCTGGCACACAATAGGTGCTCAATGAACATTTATACCAAACACTCAGATTCTTCACCTTTTTTTTTTTTTGAAGCTCTAACTCACACAGCATGTCCTGCCAAATGTCCCAGAAAACATGCCTTTGAAAGGGGCAGGGTGTCTGGCTGCTTTGTTGCAACACAGCATCTCTTACCTTCACCTCTCCCTAGTCGGATTGGCCCATCCTCCAATTACCAGGATGCTTATCTTGCTAACTCATTAGCTCGTATCTTTCTGAGATGGAAATGGGTGGAAAGCGTGGTTGAGATGTACAGGCCCTGGAACCGAGGTGAGCCGCCATCAGTCTTGCTGGGATGCATTTTTGGATGAAGGGAGGGATAGGATTAAGTGCTTGAGTGTAAGCAAGGTGTTCTCCTCCGGCACTGCCTGCTGCTGCTGGAGGGAGCCCTGGTGCAGCTTTGACTCACAGCTGCTTCCCCAGGGCTTCGAGGCACATGGACACTATTTTGTAATCCTCAGCTAAGAATGCAAGGCCTGCCCCCATTTCCACATACCCAAATCCTGCCCCTTCTCCAAAGCACAGCTCATATGCAATGTTGCACCTGAAGCTCCGGGCACAGTGCCTGGCACCTAATAAATGTCAGAGGCTAATACGATAGCCCTGGCTCCAGAAGCCCTCCTGGGCTCCTGCCTTGCATTCATGGGTCCCCATGGTTGTAGCTCAACCTCTCTTTGGGAGCCTTGCAGTGTACTCATGAGCATAGCAACTTACAACTTACTGGTTGTGTGATCTTGGAGGGGTCCTTTATGTGCTTTTTGAGTTTCAGTGTCTTCATCTGTATGATGGAATGACAATTAGCCCTCTTTGGGTTGTGAGTGAAAAAAACTTTGACCTAAATTGACCTAAATTGGCTTAAGCAAGAAGGGAACTTCCTGGCTCACATGACCAAAAGGTCTAGTAACAGAGCTGGTCGTCAGGCCTGGCTGGGGACAGGGGTCATATGGTGTCACTGGAACTGGCTTCCCTCCATTTGTGTGAACCGCAGACCAGGGCTCCTCATGGGAGTGTGATGGTTGTACCTGTTGCTGCCCTCGGTCCTGCCAGGCTGGGTCCGTGGGAGTCAGCCCGAGTCCCCAGTAGGGCACATCAAAGTCTTGGTTTGGGGCACATAGGTCTAGTTCATTTGACTGCTCATATGCTCATGAGCCAATCTCTGTGGAAAAGGGACAAAATACCTGATTGGCTCAGACTTGGACTCAGAAATCATGTGCGACAGGGGCCTGGAAAGTTCTCTGAGCCTCTCTGAGTGTGATGGAGGAGCTGTCACCCGTGGTGATACTGGCAGGCCTGCATCAAATTATAACATTACTAATAGTCAACACAGACACGATACTCACCCGGGTCTTGCCCTCAGTTTTAACGCATCAGATAGTCACCATAACACTGTAAGATACGTGTTGCTGTTATTTCCATCTGACCAAGGAGGAAGCTCAGGTACCCCTTAGTTTGTCCTCAGGTATCACCTTAGATCACATGACTGGTGTGGTACAAGGTGTGAATCTAGGCATGGCTGAGAAGTTTGTACTTACTATCTACTGCAAGAGGGAAATAGTCAAGAAACAAATAAACAAGGAACATATGATATAAGATAATATAGTGTAGTAGAATATAATAGAGTATGATATTGTACAATATTATACTCATATCATTATATCATATCATGGCAGGTGTTGCTAAGTGGTCCATCTTTGTATCCATCCCAAAAACATCTGTTGCAACTGTGGTTCAGGAAGGTGTTCAGTGAGTGTTGGTCAGCTGACCAAATGACTCGTTTTATGTGCACAGTGTGACTCCTTTGATCTAAGAACCTTGTTGTTGCCACAGCAACATCCTCACTATGACATTCCTATGTTTGTTTCAGTCTTACAAGAAGAGGAAGTGATTACAGGAGGAAGTTTGAGGAAAGATCAGGTAAGCTGGAATTTCGAGACCTGGTTCCCAGTGGTGGTGGGTATCTAAAGATGTTGGGTTGAACCTGTGTCCCTAACTATCTGGTTGGACGCTCCAGGTGGAAAAGATCTGAGGAAATCTTTTACGGACAGGTGGAAAAGGAATTAGGTGGCAAGTGCAAATGATATAGCACTTTTGAACTTGATCTCTTTTTCCCTCCTTTGTAGAAAATGCCCTTGACGTTTTGGGAATTTCTGTGACTATCCCTAAATTGGCATTTGCTATGCACAAATATGCATGGGTCTGTTTGCAGGTTGTTTGTGAGTGTTAAAGTGTGCAGGGCAAGCTGAGAAGTGAAGGGTTTGTGTTTTATTCAGTGACAAAGCATATGACCTCTTCTGCTTTCTCAGGGCACAGGTATTAAGGCAAGTAAATATCCTTGGATTTCCTACCTTCGTGCTTGCCTCCCACCTTGTAGCCCAGTATTATGTGAGGCATTTCATCAAAGCATAAAAGCAATTACAAAAACGCCCCTGATGTTCACATTTGCAATCAGAATTGCTAATATCTCCCCTCCCTTCCCCATCCTGGTGTCATCCGATTTCAGTTCCCTTGAAGTGACTAAGAGTCTAGTCATTAACGTAACACCCATCAACTTTATTGGAAGTTACTGTCAGAGAGGTCTGTTTCCAAAAACTCTCTGAGCTGAATGCAGCTGCAGTGCTGGTCCTTCTTGGCTATTGCACACGTCTGTGTATTTTCCCAAACTTGAGCACCAACATGAAGTTGAGGAAAGGTTTGTTTGGCTTAAAGTTATTTGAAAGAGAAATTAGACTTCTAGAAGCTAGCGCTCTATTGCCTACATTTTTACCTTTCCAATAACATTGGGAAGATTTGGTAGTAATGTAATAATAACAATAATTAATAATAATGAAGATGGTGGTAATGATAATAATAAAACTACCAGTTTACAGGAAATGTTGATGATAGAAAATTATCAGGCCCCAGGGCAAAGCAATAATTCAAATCGAGAATTTGGGAAATTCCCTAAGACAAATGTTTTAGTTTCTTCAACAAACAAATGAGGTAGGGAAGGTGGGGAAGGGAGACTGCTACAGATGAAAACAGACCTTTTAGGTCTAAAAGAAGTGGCTCAAACCCAAAAAGATAGCAGCAGAATGTGGTGGGGAGCGGGGGGAGCTGGCTTGCGGGGGAGGCGGGAGTGATGCTGTCCACACTGCACTGTCACCCTGCCGTGGTGCCTGCAGGAAACTGACATTGTCACAACCTACCCACTCCACAGATTTCGCTGGTTTTATATGCACGTGTGTGTGTGCATGTATTTCATCCTGTGCAATCTTATCACATGTGTAGAGTCCTGTGACTACCACCACAGTCAAGACACAGAGAATTTCCATCATGAGGCGTCCTCGTGCTACCCTCTTGTAATTATCTTTTTACTTACCTATTTCTCTCTTGCTTCTGTGAGTGTCTTGAAACGGGGCCCTTGTTTTTAATCTCTGTGTCCTGCTTCAGGCTAACTCAAGCCAGCATCTGGCTCCTAAGTGGTCCTATATAAATGCTTATAGAAGACATTCAAATTCTATCAGAGAAAGAGAGTAGGAAATCCAGAATTCTTTCTAGAGAGACTTTGTCCAAGAGGGAGAGGGAAACATCCCAAGGCATAAAGCACTACGAAGATACAATATTACAGAACCTTTTCCTCTGTATAGGATTGTGAAGGTCCTGGTGGTAATGATAGTAATGATTACCTTAAAAAATCACCTGCTCATGTGAGCCAAACAGAAATCTTTCACAGAGGGGACATATTTCTGTGCAAGATCAGGCATGAACACCAGACTTCTATTTTGTGATCTTGACTTGGTTTCTTTTACATCATCTTTTGATGAATATGGTCACTCTGAGCTTAATGTGTTTGAAAATCATGAACTCATCCCAAGCTTTCCCTCCATGAAGCTTCCCCTTGGAAGGGCCAGCTGCCCTTGAAGCTGGTGGTGATTGATTCAGGCCATGGGGATGTATCAGGCCTGAAGGGGAGAGTGATGTGAGCAAGGAATTGGGGGTGGTCAGCAAGAGTCTTGGGATTTCTCTTGTCTAGACCATCTCATGACAGACCTGGAAGGAAGGACATTTTCTTTCACTGGTTCCTAGCCCTACTCTTGGGTTTCATCCAACTAATTGTAGAGTTTTCATAAAATGTCTTGGAGTAGCAGTGTTCCTCAGGTTACCCCATGTACCTAGTCATGTGCTTCACTGATACATGGAGCCATTCATGAGACTTCACAATCCCTAGGTTTTGATGAATGAGCAAATACCAAAGTGTGTCAGATAATGTTGAGTTCTTTCTAAGGGCCAGTTGACCCACTATTGAGCTCACAAAGTGTTAGATCTTCGTTTATTGGAAACTTGTATGTCAGACTTTGTGATAGTCTGGGGGATAAAGGGACACAAATCATCCTGTTACTCATCCATATGGCATTCCATCCATCCACCTGTTCTTCTGTCCATCTACTCACCCATCCATCCATATATTTGTCCATCCATCCATCCATTCATCCATCTTTCTATCCATCCACCCATCCTTTTGTCCATCCATCCATCTGTCCATTCATCCATCCATCCATCCTTATGTCCATCTGTCCACCTGCCCATCTATCCATTAATCCATCCATCTATCCATCCTTCTGTCCATCCATCCATCCATTTTTATGTATAGAGTCCAACAACATTTTTAGTAGCCCCAGAAGACATGTAAAAGGGCACCAAGGCAAAAGTAGCTTTTTTGACCTTCTCTGCAATATCTTCCAGGCACTAACATATTTTTGCCTCTTAAATATACGAACCCCTTAGGATATATGTGGGACACCTTACTTATTCCTGTGATAAATAATAAAAAAACTTGAGAATTTGAACAGAAAATGAATAGCTGTTGTTGTGGATATGACCCCCCCCACTCCCAACCAACACTTAATATATTTTATGTTTTGTTTTCCAGAATTGAAATTCTTATGGGATATATATACACACACATATAAAAATATATAATATATCATATATATCTTGTGTATAATATATAACCTTATCTATTTCATATATATCTAATTATTATCATATATATAATATATATGTAATTTTTCCCCTCCCTGGTATCTATTCAGATCTCTAGGGGCATCTACTATATATGGAATGCACTGTGATTATTCAGTTTCACATGAGGAAGAATAAAACTTCTCCTGACAACTTAGTAAGCTTTCACAAGGCTTCATCATGCTGCAACACATCTCACAAAAACGAGTCCAGGACAGTGGGCTTATTCTCATTGGTCTTGCTGTTATTCCATGAGAACCAACTGATTTGCATGGAATTGAATATTCTCCTAAACATCTAAAGACGTACCTTGAACCCAGTTGTAAGACCAATGTGCTCACCTAAGACAACAGAGCATGCCACATGAGCTTTCAATTAAAATTCCCATCATTCTGCACTGCTAATCTCTTCTGGCTATTAGAAATAAAATCTGATTGGCTGTTCACCTAACTTCTTCAAATACAGTGACATATTCTAACTGCAAGTGCCCTTATTGCAAAATTCTTATCTATACAGATTTTACACAAAATTCTTATGTTATGCAACCAGAAGTCAGGAAGAGAAAAGGCGTACTAAACCAATGAAAGGGCAGGAGTAGAGATACAGAGAAAAATAAAGCCGGGCCTTAAAATTATGCTCATGCTGACGTCTTGTAGGAACAGAGAGCAGAGACACTGTGTGGGTCTGAGAAATAGCAACAGACTTGAGCCAGGATGCTGTGCTCCATTTTAAAGTTCACTGAGATGAAGTTGTTAAGGTGGAGTTAAGGGTATATATCCTTACATCACTTATAGGGTCAGGGAATAATTCCTGACAACATATTCAGGGACTGGGCTTTTCTCATTGTTCTGAGCGAGTCGGTACTTAGGCCTTGTCTTAACTAACCCTCTGATGTTATGGATCTCTCTGGATCCCTCCAATGGATCTAATGTTGAATAGATTTTGGGAGCTCTCTAGGCTTCTGTTTTCTTATCTGTAAAGTGTCAGAGCTATATAAAAGACCTCTGAACTTCTGTCCCAATCTGCAAGTCTATACATGCACCCATATTTTTTGAAGCTATTTCTATGGAAAAGCATAAAGCATGTGGCAGTGCCTCAGAAAGTACCTGGCATGTGGTGGCCACCAAGTGATACTTGGTTTTATTGGGAGGCTCCAGTATACCTGCTGGAGGATCACCCCTGTTGTAGAAATACTTAGTTTTAATGACATCATCCACCAACATACGGTTTATCATTATAGCTACTAACTCTCTTGTAAAGTGCTTTGGAATGTCCTTTGGGAAAGAAAATGTCTTGCCCAATCCCTGCTGGTGTTGGCAGGACCAGGACGAGATCCCAGCTCTCCTGACTTCCAGCCCATAGTCTTCCAAGAGACCATATCTCCTCTTCTTTCTCCTCAATGAGACGTCATTTGCTTAGATATGAAATGGGTGCCGCACGCCTTGGGGAGGCTCCATTACAGGCAAGATCTGTGAAGAGTCTGGCACCTGCACTCAGTAAATAGCTATAGCTATTGCTATTACTACAGATCATCAGCTCTCTGAGAGAATTCATAGAAATGTGTGACTGGCTTGTTTTTCTTCCGAGAACTGGAGGTTAATGCTTGTTCCTTGGAGGAAGTTCTGTGGCTTAGAAAGAGAGAGAGAGAAAATCATATACCAAAGTGACCTTTTCCCCCAACTGTTGTGCGGTGCACAAAACTAATTAGCTGGGTTCTAATTGGGTTGAAGTCTGAGAGTTATGGGAAAAGTTGCTCTGCGAAGATGACACAGTCCACGGGGTTCCCTATTTATTCTGTCTCGGTGGCTTCTGTATTAAATTTGTTCAGTTTGCTGGTCACAAGCTGGGTTTTCAGATGGGATGGCTTGGCAGCTAGCTCCTCTGGGCCTCCAAGCCCAGCTGTGGTCTCCAGCCGGCAGCCAGGAAGTTGGGAGGGGCCCCTGGATGGCAAGGGGGGGATCATGGCTTTGAGTTCTTCTTTGCTGCACCCAGCCTGTCTTTGCTGGAGGAGGAAGACAAAAAGCACAGATTCGCTGTTGGGCAGCCGCGCTGGGCCACCTGCCAAGGAGATGGGAAGGAGGTGCACATGGGAGGCAGAGCCTGCGCAATGAGGCTCTCCAAGCGCCGAGTCACCGAGTGGGCTGCGGGGGAGTGTTGTGGTGCTGTGGGGTGAGGAGCCGGGAGCTCAGGCCAGAGTGTGGTGAGCATCCTCCCACACCTGGGGACCAAGATGACTGCGCAGCTTGAGGCGGAAAACAAAACCCGCCCCCTCTCCATCTCCCCTGATGGGAAGCCGGCAGCAGTGAAGGGGTCTGGTCGAGGGCCCGGAGCCACCAAAACCACTTGGCTTTTGAGTGATTGGACTTGGGGACTGACCTAAAGCCTATGAAATCCCAAGAGAACAACCTCAGGTTCTTTAATTCTAGTGCAGACTTTAGATGTTGTTGGAAGATAAGAAAAGGAAATAATGACCCAACTCGCTTATTTTACTTTTAATACACCCCACTGCATGGTTTATGTGGGCATCTTAATAAATGTAGTTAACAGTGTGCTTTGTTATTCGGTAGCAGCCGCCTTGCAACCATTCAATAGAAGCCCAAGGGTGAGAAGAAGAGCCACTGAATTCGGCAGAGCAGGCAAATGAGAACAGCCGAGTCCTTGAAGACAGTGTCTTGCCAGGGCATCCAACCTGGAGTTGCCTCCCACCTGCAGATGTCTACTGAGTGGGATACATATTTCATTTTGTGAGCTCTGTGGGTTGCATGTTTTGCCACTTGCAGCTGAGAGCATTGTAGCTGCCATAGCTCCCTCAGAGTTCCTTCTGCCTACCTCTGATTCCACCCACGTCACCCTTTGCACACCTCCTTTACACAGTTTATTGCGGACTATTTGTCTTCCTCTCCATCTGTGAGGGCAGGGATGGTGTCTTATCTTCATAGCCCCCAGTGGGTATAGTAGCAAATAGTTTGTTACCTCAATGAATGGATGATAAATGAAGTCAATAACTTTGGAAATTAGGTGATATTGTGAATATAAGAAAATGTGTTTCTTAGGTAGTCCCTGGGCCAGGAGTAGATTTCCTTGTCTCAGAATCCGACGAGGAGGGTCAACTTCTGCTCCATCCTTGAAAACTCTTGTGAGGACAGAAACATATTCATTATTTTTCTGTATAATTTAAACTAGATAAAACGGCCTCCCCCCGCCCCCCCCGAAATGACACAAGGATGAAGTACGTGTTCCTGGGTCTTTTTTTTTTTTTCCCTATTATCATTTCTCATCAGCACATGAGAATATTCTTTTTGTTTTTGACTTTACCAGAAGTCACACTTATATGGGGATGAAAAGCTAAGATAAGTGTCTAAGTAAAGGAAACACCATGATTCTCTCTCTGCACATTGAATACTGCCCGGGGAAGCCATCTGCCTTAGAACATACCACATCCTTTCCGTGAAAAACCCATCGAATTTTCAACGCTTTGTAAACCCGAGCCTCTTCCATCAGCATCCATGGGGTCAAAGGTCACAGCAATCCTACAATGCAGAGTGCAAAGGTCACCAGAAAGAAAGCTTTTTGATTTCTCTGAGAAAGCCCCCCACCCCAAGCCTTTTTTCCCCTTCTATGTCCATTAGAAGAAAGAGGCAGATTTTGAAAAAAGCATCAGGTATGAAGGTGACAGCAGAAAAGAACTGCCAAGAGCAAGGGGCAACCACGGAAATGAGGAACCAGGCAGGTGGCCTCTGTGTCTGTCTCCCTCCCCCTCACACCCCACCAGTCCCCAGACTCTGTGGGTCCCTTCCTGAGTCCATCCTCACCCATCTTAGTGTGTTCCCCACATTTTTTTTACAAAACATCTTCATCGAGATATAATTCAGATACCGTACAATTCACCTGCTTAAAGTATACAGTTCGGTGGTTTGTTAATGCGTTCACTAGGTTGTGCAACCATCGCTGCTACCAAAACCCAGAGCAGCCTCATCACCCCACCAACATCTCCCTCCCCATTAGCCGTCACTCCACACTCCCCCTACCCCTGGCCCCCGACAACCACCCATCTGCTTTGTCTACAGATGTGACATTTCACCTCCCTGGAATCATGCAATATGTGCTTCTTTGTGACGAGCCTTTCTCACTTTGCATAATGCTCTGTGGTTCGTTCCTGCATGTGTCGGAACTTCATTCCTTTTTATGGCCGAATAATATTCCCTGGCATGCATACGCTGTATTTTGCTTATCCATTCATCTGTGGGTGGACATTCGGGTTGTTTACACTTTTCGGCTATTTTGAATAATGCTGCTATTAACATTCATTTGTGAGCTTTTCTCTACATGTGTGTTACCATTTCTCTTGGGCATAGCCAGGAGTGGCATTGCTGGGTTACATGGTGACTCTATGTTTAATATTATAGTTTGAGGAACCAGCCTATTTTCCATCTTTGTCTCCTGGGACCACACGATGGCCTCTTGATTTCTCTCTTCGCCTCCAGTGTTGTCTTCTCCTTCCGGTCAGGTCTCCTCACCACAGCCTCACAGAATAAAGTCTCTCATCCAGCAGACACTTTTAGAGCCTGCATGGTGAGCAAGAACGACAAGGTGCTGTCTGGTAGGCTGGCATCAAAACATAAACTGGGTCATGCTACTGACCATCTGAAATTGTTCATTCCACCTAGAGTGAAAGCGTAGCTCCTTACTAAGATCTAGAAGGTCCAGAAGACTATTCCCGGCTTCACCCTCCCTCTTGATTCTTTCCCAGGCACTCTGGTCTTCCCTGGGCACTGCCACTTTCCAGCATTCAGGACACATATCATTTATTTTCTTTCCTCTGCCTAGATTGAAACATGCCATCGTTTGCAAAGCTGGCTAAATGAATGAGTGAATAAATTGAATTCAATATAGTCAATGTATTAACTTGCTCAAGGCCACACAGATGGCTCATGGCAGATTCTCATATCAAATAATTTTTTTGTTTTGTTTTTAATCTTTTCTTCTAGACAATTATCTAATATATGAACCCGTATTACAGACTCTCTTCTACCTTGACATCAGGGTTTCTCAACCTCAGTACTATTGACATTTGGGGATGGATAACTTTCTGTGGTAGGGGGCTGTCCTGTGTATTGTAGGGTATTAGCAGCATCCGTAGTCTCCACCTAGTGAATGTCAGTGGCACTCCCCCTGCCCCCTGCCCAGTTGTGATAACCAAAAATGTGTTCAGACATTGCCAAATGTCCCTGGGGGACAAAATGATCCAGTTGAGAATCACTGCTCTAAGGCTATGGCCTTGTTCAATGAATATTGGTGCTCAGAATAGCCAAGGGCATTTTCCAATCTCTACTCACCAGAGAAAGAGTTTTATCTAATTTCCTTTCAATAAGGCACGAAATGAGACCGATATGAATTTAGAAGGAATAAAGTTGAAATTCAAAAGTGTTTTATGATGAATTTGCAGTTAATGAGAGTATTTAATTACCAGATTCTTCATTCTTCCAAAATTTTGGTCAATAAATATCAACTTAATGGGATTCCCAACTATCCCGGGTCAGGTAGGTAGTATGATCTTGCCCCTTAAGGAGCCATTTCCCCAAAGTATTTGTCTGGTTGGCTCATCCTTTCCCAGGATTGGAACTTTAGGGTCATCATGGTAACAGGAAGAGGAAGGCGATTATCAGAGAAAGAGACCCTATAACAAACGGGGTGCAGTTTTAAGTGTTTCACGTTAATTTCTACAGCTTGTATTTCCCTCCATCCTGCCTCGGGACTGAATCTGAGATGCAGAAATGAACACAATTGCTCTGAACGAGTGACTTTGCAAATCCAGAATGCGGGATTCTCCTCTGCTCCTGCAGTGCTGCTCAAACTTGGGGGGTGGGTTTGGAGGCCCTATTAGAAACTCCAGTGAAAATATGAGTCATCTTAGCTGGAGATGTCCAAATGTAAGATTCATCTTTTCCTCCCTGGCAGAATCAATAAATTTGCATGATGCATATTAAATGTTTAATTAAAACCCAATGCTTGAGCATTTTCAGGAAGTTATAAAAACACTTTGGAGGAGGTCTGGAAGCCAGGGATGCTGGTGAGTTCACCAGGAATGCCTCCATCCATCAGACTCCAGGGTCCAACTTCGTTCTGTTAACCTTCGGTACCTGGGTTATTTTGCAGCATCAAATGTAACGACTCAACGATGTTCAGACAAGTACTAAAATTATAACCATTGGAGCCTTTAAGGGCAGAACCACCAAACTCCCTCCAGCCAGAGTCCATGCTGGTGTCCACCTCCTGTCCCCTCCCGTGGTGGGAAGGGAGCCTGGTGCTTAGCACAGAGCCTATGCTGGAGAAACACAAAGATCCCAAGAGCAATTTGAAACTTAAGGGGCAAAGTGCTTAGAGACAGAATTTTACTCCTTTGTTTCTAATTGCCAGGAAGGCTTCCCGGGGTCTCAGCGCTGGACACATTCCCGAGCAGAGAAGCCAGGCTCAGATGACGCGCCCCAGGTGCTCTCACGCTGTGGGATGAAACCCTACTTCGTAGCTTTATTAATTGAATCCTCCCTTCGTGTGGATGGATGGAACTCATATCAGAATGTCTTCTCGCTGTTGGAGATGTCCCTCCATGACTTCCTCTGCCCTCCAAAATAGGAACTCTTCATTGCTGATTTTTTTGTTTGTTTGCTTGTTCATTTGTACATTTACTTCACATTTCTGGTCACTCATTCCGCCAACGTTTACTTAGAACCTACTATGTATTGTGCACTGTGTTTGTCCTGATAGTTGACCTTCATTGAACATCTACTAAATGCCAGCCACTGTTGCAAGTGATTGACTTGCACCATCTTCTCGAATCTCCATGAGGGCCGCAGAAGGTAGGAGGGGTGGTCATTTCCCCTGCTCTGTCTTGATCTCTCTGCTCGCTGCTCCGTCTGCTTTTCTTTTTCCAGTGGTCCTGGTTTCTTTCACCTCCTGTTTCCTTTTGCTTTCCCTTTGCTGTGTCCTTCACTGACCGCCCTTTGAAATGGAGGCTATTATATTTTGAGTGCATATTCTGATATCTTTTCTTCTCACATTTAAAATCTGGTTCCTGACTCTGGCTGCAGCCTCAGTTTGAGTCACGCCCACGTGGCTGTGCCTCTCCAGCCGTGCCAGCTTTCTTCTTCTGCCTCTCATGCTCTCTCCTACCCCAGGGCATTTGCACATGCTCTCTGCTGTCTCCCGGTATCATTTTCCAAAATCCTATTTGCCCAGTTGACTCCATATGTCCACGGCTGTTTTTGTTGGCCTAGGGGCTAAGAGTATTTTTTGTATTTTAAGGGATTTTGGGGAGGGAGGAGGAAGAGGAGGGAAGAAGGAGGAAACAGAGCACCAGTAGCAGCCACAGAAACCGTATGATCCACAAAGCGTAAAATATTTGCTACTTGGCCCTTTACAGAAAACGTTTGCTGTTTTAGTGGATGTCTCTGCCACGAGACTATAAGCTCCACAGGGAGGGATGTTTCTATCTTGCTCACCATCTTTTCCCAAGTGCCTAGCACAACGCCTAGCACATGGTGAGTACGCAGTGACTTGGCCTAGATGGCAGAATGAAGGAGCGGACAAATGAAGAGGTCTCATCCTCCCACTGTCGAATCTTCCAGTGTCTTGCCTCTGAAGTCTACTTAAGATGTTCACACCCACCTCGTAGGTGAGGGACTTCCTTCCAGTCCCTGGCCCAGTGATACTGCCTCTCACTCATGTCTGATCCATCCAGTGTCTCTCTCCAAATTTTCCCTCATCCCTGGCTTTCCTGGTGTCAAAATAAATACATAAATAAGTAAGTAAGTAACACCTTATAAAATGTAAACCTGATTATGCCTCAATCCCTCTTAAAGTCTGAAGCGCCCCGTTATCCTCAGGGTCGAGTCCAAACCCGGTAACATGCACACAGGGAGCCTCACGTCAGGTCCCACCAGCACCTCCGCTGTCCCTGCACCAGCTGCTCCCCCTTTGCAGCGCGTGGCTCCCAGCCCTCCCCGCCAACACTTGCAGATCCCACGTCATGCCTTGCTTTCTCTCGCTTCGGGCATCCCACCTTGTCCCTCCCACTTGTCCTTCTGGTAAGTCTCACTGGCCGTGAGGACTCAGCTCGACTTTCACCTCCTTTGGGAGTTCTTCTCTGACTCCTCAGGCCACCTTGGATGTCCTTTCTTCCTGCCCCACCCCTCCTTGCCTTCCTTCCATCTAGACACTGACAACCCTGCGCTGTAATTATTTGTTGGAGTGTTTCTCTCTGTCCCTTCTGTCTGGGAGCTTGCTGAGGACAGGGACGATGCCTAAATTTATCCTACATTCCCTGCACCCTTGACGGTCTGTAGCCCGTATCAAACACTCAGAAATGCAGGTGATGAACTGATTGAATGGGTGAAAGAACCAGTGGTGACCAAGGAGTTCACTTCCCACTGATGACATGGGGGTAATATCACATAGTTTTATTTTTGTTAAAGCCTAAAACTCTTTTTGTCTTCCCAATATCAAGACGCTAGCAGCAATTTCTTTTACAACTCATGGGTGATTTAGAGAAGGGATTTTTTATCAAAAAATTTCCTCGATTCACCTTGATGGTGATGTCAAGCGGGAGGTGGGAAGAGACATTCAGGTAGTAACTGTGCAGGTAGCTTGTCGAGGTCCTCAGCCCTCCTTTTGACTAGCTCCAAAGACCCGTGGGAGGCTTCAGGGTTGGACACCCTGCTGGCGCAGATTCCAAAGTTTGCTGCAAGGCCCAACCCTAGGTATATGGGCGACTAGTAGAAAACACTTAAAAATTAATCCTATCTTGGGTAGTGCAAGCATGGTGAGTTCCTTATTCATTTATTTTTCTATTTTAATTTTTGAAACTATTATCATAATATTATTTGTCCAATAAATAAAATTAATATTTGGCTGTCAGAGGTCTCTCTGCTTGGATCCCTGGACTGGAAATCAGTTGTGTGAGGAAGAATGTTTTGCAGGCCAGCATCTGAGAAGCTGGAGATATCAGCAGACACTGAGTGAACACCTGTAGTGGTGCTGGGGGCTTGGAGCAGGTGCTTCACTTACGTTCCAGGACATAGCGGTTAAGAGTTTGTGGTCTGAATTAGATGCTGGTTCAGATCCAGCCTGCTAGGTATAGCAGTGTTGTTCTGGACACATTTACCTACTCTTCCTAGACCTCGTCGTCTTTGTGTAAAACTTAATTGTTGCAAATATTTAATGAGAGAATGTGTGCACTGTGCTCAGCACAGAGCCTGGCATGCAGTAAGTGCTCGGTTTATATTAGCTACTGTAGAAAGCAGAATTCTAAGATGGGCCCCCAAGATTTCTCACCCCCACCTCCGGGACTGTGAGTAGAGTGAGTGTTACTCACAAACGTGGCTCCTGTGACTATGTCATGTTCCATGGCAAAAGGGATTTTGCAAACGCACACGAGGTTACAGATCAGTTAACCTTGAGAGAAATTATCGGGCCGGGGGAAGGCATTGTCTAATCTAATCCATGGAGCCTTTTGAAAGCAGAGGGTTATTCCAGCTGGAAGCAGAAAAGGGAAGTCAAAGATTCGAAGTACAAGAAGGATTCAGTGTGTTGCTGCTCTATGGGGGATGGAGGGGGGCATGTGATAAGGAATGTGGGTCTTCCTCGTAAGGAAATGGGACCTCAAATGCACAACCACCATGAAATTAATTCTGCCAACAATGCAAATGAGCTTGGAAGCACATTCTCCCCCTGGGCTCCATTTAAGATCTCATCCTGGCAGCACCTTGATTTTGGTCGTGTAAGCTCCTGCCCGGGGACCCCAGCTGAGCCCAGGAAGGCGTCTGACCTAGAGACCTGGTATTACAGGTGGGCATTGTGTGTGGCTGTTTGTCTGCAGCAATAGAGAACTATTATAGATCTCATTATTATTGCCGACAATACACTCAGTTCATTCCCATGATAAGCCAAGTTCACTGACATGACTCTCTTTTGGGGACAGGTGAAGCAACTGAAATTCAGAGAAGTTAAGATGCCTCTCTAAGCCCACTCATCTTGTAAGGGGGGCAGAGGGAGATTCAAACCCTGGTCTTCTGATTGTAATTTCCATGTCTTCTGACCAGTCAACACAACCTCGGTCTAGTGGGCCTCAGGAACCTCCACGGTGGGTCTAATTCTGTGTTTACTCTCTCTGTAACCCTCTGGCATTGCAAAGGACAGGCACAAGATGTTGGAAAAGGGTGGGCACAGCAGCTGTCCCATCTAGAACCTTGGTGTCAGTAGAAACAGCCCTGTGGGCCCAGAGAGCAAGCTGAGCCCAGGCTGCACTTCAATCCCTGCTCAACTCTGGCCAAGCCTCTTTGTGCAGTGTCCATCCTGCACAACGCTGCACTGCTTCATGTTTGAGTCTGGCTACTCCCTTCCAACGGGGAAGAGAGGCAGGTGCCAGGCATGATTTGGACTACATCTGGTTCTAAGGTTGGGGCCAAGCCAGAGACATGGGGTTGTCATATTCCTCAGTCTTTTCTTATTGGAGTTCATGCTCTGGCTTGTGAACTCTCGGGCTTTCTGGCTGGACTATATGCCACTCTTTAATAGCTATTGAAGTGAACATAACAAAATATTCATCCCCATCTGGTACAGCTCTGTAAAGGCCTGGATGATCCACTGCTCCTCCCTGGATTTTATTTCACTTGAGTCTTAAATTCAGGAAATTGCAATGGGAACGGTTATGGTTCTGATGATCCTGGCAGACATTTGCATATGGAATATTGACTCAATTCTAGACACACCAAGGCTCCTGAGAACTCAATACTATTCTTGCTTATTTAAAAAAAAAAAAGGAATTTTTCACAGTTCAAGGGCTGGAAGCCCCCTGAGCCACTCACACTCATGCATTTTCCTATGGCTAAAACTGAGTTTGACTCCCTAGAGTCAAGTTCAGAATTAGCAGTCAGAAAGTGGTTCTCTGTTGAATGGCAGCCAAACGAGGTAACTCAGAGACAGAGCTAGAACCTTCCTGGGACGTCAGGATTACCCAGCTACCCCTTGCCACGAATACCCATTCTATAAGAATAAGAACAGCTGACGTAATGGAGCCCATGCTAATTGCTGGGCCCCAGATGCTTTATTGGAGTGACCTTAAGCAGGATTCCTAACTTGCCATGTCAGGACCCTCAGGGTACCCAGGGAACCATGAATGAACTGATGTCATGCACACATTCCTACTATGAGGGTCTCACAAACTCCTTCAAATTCTCAAAGGCATCTATGACTCAAGAAAAATTTAGAAGTACTAATGTAAAGAGAATTCAAAATAAGAAATGCATCTGTGGGTAATAAAGGAGATTCTGCTGCAGTGACAGCGCCTGCTGTAGCCCTCACAGCCTGCAAGGCACTTCGTTTAGCCAAGTTCAATGGTCGATTGGCAATGCAGGGCTGGAGTTCATGAGAAAGGTCCCAGCTGGAGAACATATACTTGGGGCCACAGGAGAAGAGGGCATGAGTGTGGAGATGGAGGCACCATCAAAGGAGGGAATTTAGAGAAGATACTAAGGTCAGGATGTTTTCAACCTCTTTTCACGGTCAACGATATGCCCCCAAAGGTTGGAAGTGACAGTAGGCACTGTAGTCCTCGGGAGTCCTCACACACTCTAGTCCTCGGGAGACTAACCAGCCCTTCATGCAGTCTTGTGACAGCTGTCATTCAAGGTGATCACAGATCCCCTCCTGCCACATGCACCTGGCTGTCTTCCTCACTGTTCCTTCCTTTGGGTCAGAGGTCATGCATCAAAGCACTTTTTCTGGACCATCCACAGTACTGCAGCTTACCTTTTGGGGGCAGATCCAACTACATTTTAAAGAAAGATTATGCTAAAGAAAAATGACCAGGACTCTAAAATTTGGCTTCTGTAGCATTTTTATATATCATATTTATTGCTTCTTTCTCTGATTATGACAGTACTTTTTGCTCATTACAGAAAATTTGTAAAATACAAAAAAGGAGAAAGAATTAAGATATGAATGAAGATAACTTAGAAACAGGGGTTGCTAATAGTTTTTTCCTTCAAGTTATTTATTGTAATTAATGTACAAATATATATACACAAGCAAGCAAATGTATAATTAACAATATTTTTAACAGAATTGGGACCAGATTGAATGTACCTTTTAAATCCACCTTTTCACTTCATAATATACCATTGATAATTTCCTGGGTCACTAAAACCATGTCTTTATTGGCCACATAAAATTTAACCACATGATTATAAAAATAATTTATTTAATTATTTTGCTTATTTGGGGACATTAAGATCTTTTGCAATTTTTCAGTAATATACCAATGCTTTGATCTATATCCTGGTACATAATTGCTGAATATCTGACAATTTCCGTAAGATAAATACTGAAACTTGGGGTTGCTAGGCAAAAAGGTATAAATATTTTAGGGCTTCAATATGATAAAATTATGTTTTAGAAAAGTTGTATCTGTCTTTCCACACTCTTGCTAATGTACTGTGTTGCAGTTTTAAAAAATCAACATCAATTTGAAAAACAGCATCTCTATTTTAACAGCACTTTAACAGCTTGCTCTTGATTTTTTTCCCTAGACAACTCCACATTCTTGTTCCAAACTCACCCCCACCTGCAAGCTCAGGGGCATCCCCCAAAGGTCTCCATGTAGCAAACAAGGGACTAATTAAGCAACTCTGTATGCATATCTACATTTGTTTATCTGTAAAGATAACCATATTCATGTTCACCTAGTTACACAGTCCAGAAGACTGAATGCCAAATAAAGTTTACGTCAAAAGAGAAAATGAAAGGCATCTTTTGAGAGCCTTATTTAAATCTTTACTTATATAAATTGACTACTAAGACATGAGATCTTATGCCTGGTTCACAGCCAAGAATAGCAGGTACCATTTGGCTGAATCTCTTTGCTGAAGAGAGGAAAGAAAGAAACCAAAATTGACTGAGGTTATACCGTATGCCAGATTCTGTAGTAGGCTCCACTGCATATATCCTTTCTTTTGCAACTCACAAGGTATTTTTTACTCCATTCCTATGTATAGAGAAGTCAATGTCAAGGTTAAGACTTGCAAGGCATCCCGTCTGCATTGCAAGGAGCAGAGGGAAGATTTGAATCCTGTATGCCTGCTCCAAGTCACTATGTGTTGTCACCAATTCCTTGAGAAACTGTTCCTAAAGCAGAGCTCTGCCCACAGCAGCCACATGGACAACATGCTCTTCCACTGGCTTTTCCTTCTCGGTTTTGTGGAATCCTCCCTTCTCCCTTCTGCTTCCTTGGTTCAGCTCCCAAATAAACTACCTGAACACAAGTGCTTATTGCAGACTTTCCTTTGGGGATCTCCAAATGGAGACATTTACTTAAAAGACCTGCATCTGTAGAAGGACCCAGTGGGGCAGGGCCCAGCCCAGGTGCAGGCTTCTACTTTCTTCTTGGGTCTTCAAGTTCCCCAGAGTTAATTTCAACCTGTCCTGCTGTGCTAAAGCTCTCCAGGGAGCTACACCTGATGCAGAGGTTTCACCTTCCTCAAGGCTGGGCCCACGCATGACCACGAGTGAGTCACAAACGAAAAATGGAGATGTCTCCCCCAGCTTCTGGGCTCTGGGTCCCCAAACCACACTTAGGTTTTTATGTATGTGTTGGGATGATTCAGCGGAAACTTCTGGTCAAACGGATCACCATAGCAACTTTCAATAGACATCCAGCATGCAAATTAGAGAGTGGAAAGGGACAGTTTCTCAATAGCCCCAAACCACCACCCTCTGAACCCCTCATGGATTGAAGACTAAACACTTTGAAAGTTTAGTGCAGAGTTGGCTTAAATGCTGGTTGGCACCCGGCTGGGGCTGCTGGTGTCTTCAGATGCTAAGACAAGGAAAGCCAAGAGGTTTCTATACTCTGAATTCTGTGTCTAGCAGACAAGACGTCTAGAATGGAGGTAGGAGGCTGCGCCCTTCACATGTGCCCTGTGTCGTTCATAAGCCTCAGGATCTCAGCCAAATTATGAAAACTCTCTGAGCTGCAAGGTTTTCATCTGTAAAATGTGGATAAAAATGCTTGTTACTAGGGATATGATGTGCCTGAAATAGTGACTGGAAAGTGTTTGGACCCTCTGAAGCCTATTTTCTTCCTTCAGGCTTTAGTCTTTAATCGAATGCCAGTTTTATGAAAAATGTGGTGTTGATATCCAGGGATATAAATGTCAACATGGCATCCTCCAAAGGAGCTCCAGGAGTCACTGAGAAGAAGGGTGGACAGGGGTTATGGGCCTTAGGCATGGTTGGGGTGAATCAACTTTAAATTAATCATAATGGAGGTCCCTCACTTTAAAATAAAGTCTATGGTACACAGATTTCAAGTTACAAAGCAAATAGGATATTGGGGAAGAGGAAGTTATTTAACTAACACATTATTCACTGCGTCAGGAATGCCTGTGGCTACAAGCAACAGAATAACCAATTAGCAACAGCTTAAACAAATAACGGTTAATGTTCTCTCTCTCACACACACATACACACAATTCTTGAGGGAGGTGGCTGCTCAAATTAGTTCAATGGCTTAATAATATCAAAGCCAGCACCTCAGCAATTCTGTCTTCTCCTCCTTGCTTGTCACCTCATTTTCCCAAGGTGGCTGCTGAATTTCCAGCCATCATGTCTGCATTCCGAGTAGGAAAAGAAAAAAAAAGAAAGAGGAAATTGATGGTACCATTGGAATACTTACACCTTATTGATGAGAACTGAGTTACATGGCAATTCCTAGCTACCATAGAATCTAGAAAGTGATTTTTTTTTTTTTTTGGAGTGGAAAACCTTTGCCTGCCTCATAAGCTCCCAGGTGCTTGGCACTGGGGTAGGAATAGAGAACTATGAATTAGCCATAATTCCTGAACTAAAGAACTCCTAGTCTAGCTGGGGAGGCTATAATTACACCAATCAAACAAGAGCACATGCCCTGGTTTATTGCATGACAAGTTTCAAATTGTCTTCATCTATCCTTCCTATCCTTAGAGAGCCTGGTGAGAAACTAGGCTTGGGCTATTAGCTCAACTTGAGCAATGACCCCAAGGAGGAAGCATGTGTGTGACCCAAATTCAGAGGGTGGGAGAGGAGCTGCGCCAGGCCTGGGCCCGAGGCCTCATGACTCCTGGTCCAGTGCTGCACGCGTTTGCACAGCTCAGGTCTGATGCAGGCATCTACAGGACGTGAGGTGGCTGGGGAGGGAAGGGAGGTCCTGTTGGGATGCTTATGACTCCAGCTTAGTCTCTCCCAGGAAGAACGTGAAGGTCATTTCCGTTCTTCAGCACTGAGCACTGACGGAGTCAAAGGGGAGAAGCAGAAAAGACACAGGAGATGCTCCTCCGTCTAGACCTCCGGAGCACGAAGGGAGAATCATACCCCTTGCGATTCTGTTTGGCCCACAAACTTTGTCTTACTTGGGTCCTAGCAGGAGGGAGTCCACCTGGGTAATGTGAGGGGAGTTTTAACCAAGGGAATGTTTACAAAAGGGAGCCCTGGGTGTAAGAAGAACCTTAAGGGAAAGTGCAGTTTCCTGGGTACCATCTGTGGGAAGCCAGGACCGCCTCTCACTGCTCAAAGGGGTAAGGAAAGGGGGTACTTCCAAAACCCAGAGAAAGACAGGGGAGAGAGAGGGAACCGAGTCGACAGTGTCGCCTGGCCCTAGCTTCTGCTCTCTTTCCAATGTCTCTTGTGGGACTGACCCAAATGGAAGCTGGGCCAGGGAGCCTGGGGAGTTCTTTGATATGTCCATGAGGACCTGCCTAGGGTGCAGAGCCAAGTGGAGAAAGGTGGAGGATGGATCTGGGGAAAGGGGCAAAAAACAAAACAAAACAAAACAAAAACAAAACACTAAAACCCAAAATTGAATAAGAGCAAAGAGGTCGTTAACACATCCCTAGTCCTTTATGCTTGTACAATTAACCCCACCAGTAAATGCTCCAGATGCTTCTGTAGAGCTCTTGAAAATGGCTCACACAGAGGACAAAGGCCCTTTTGCCGTGAGGTGTTCTGCCTTCGGATGCAGCCTCTGACTGCTGCTCACCTCTCCCATCCGGCCCATGCTCTAAATTCTATGACAAAAGATTAGAAATGCCCCATGTTGTTTTTCCATTCTGAATTGGAACTAATCGATCAACACTTATGTGCACATATGGAGGTAAAATTCAAGGGAAATCAAACAGGTGGGAGGGGGGAGGATGGGGTGGGTAAATTCACACCTAAGGGGTAAAATGCACACTAACTGGGTGAAGGGCACACTTATAACTTTGACTCAAACTGTACAAAAGCAAATTATGGAACCAAAACATGTGTACCCCTGTAAAATTCTGAAATAAATAAAGAAAAAAAAAGAAATACCCTATGTGTGTTTCTCCATAAATATCCTCTGGATAGTTACACTTTGGTGACACACTTAGTGCCCGTTTTATCAGTGTATTCTTTTCATCAATAAATGATATGATCCAAATTGTAAGAATATAAATTCCCTTAAGGGACTTGGGTTGAATGAGGGGGATGGCGTAATTATACATTTTTCTTTCAATTAGTCCAAATCTTGAATGGTAGTACAGTAAAAGAACCATCTGACTTGCACAGAGTCAGTAAAATAGTTAAGACAAATGGCTGGGAACAAAAAGGAGGGGAAAGTATTAGTATATACACACCAATTTTATATGTATATTGATGCACGTGTGTATTCATTTAATGATTTGTTTGCCCTAGTTGACCACTCAACTCAGTCAAAATAGAGGCTACAGTAGCCACATCCATAGTGTTAATTTGTTTCTTTCACAAGAACAGTGAAAAGTGATACTAGAAGATTCTGTGCCATTCTCCAGAGCTGTTCCTACCCTGAGGACTAGGTGTAGGTTTTTGCCGTTTGGGAAATATGTTGTTAGGAGTGGTCAGGATTATTCCTGGTGACACTCGAGGCTCTGCTTTTTAGAGGATCACCAGTAATTCCAACACCAAGTTTCAGGTTTGGCAAGAGGCACATAAAAATGTTCTCAAGTTATACTGATCAAAAAAATCCAAGTTTCAAGGAGGAGCAGCTTTGCCTCTCCCAACTTGCCTTCACAGACACAAAAAGGGTGGGACGGGGCCTGGGACTCTTTGGGAGCAGGCGTTGTCTCTGGCAGGAGACATGGGTCACCAGATAGCATCGTTTGAGATACTAACATGGCAGAAGAGAGAGAGGGGGAGAGAGAGGAGAGACAGAGCACAGTTTATGAGGAGATGTTTTCAGGTTGGGACACCAGAAAGTTGAGAGAAGTTTCCATAGGAGCAAATTTCATTCCACACACATTCATGGAACACCTTCTTTGTGTGCAACCCTGTGCAGGGTTGCATACCATCCCCTGCCCTCCAGGAGGTGTCCAGGCAGGTGGATAGACAAGCGAATCTGAGATCACAACATGGAATCCTACATCCTGTGATAGAAGGAAGAGCAGGATGCCTCGGGACCAGCGCCAAGTTGCATCATAGGCAGAGAGATACAGGCTTGAGATATCAGCAAAGCAGCTGTTCCCACCCCCCAAAAAATATTTCTGTTGACAGCAATTTAAAACACAAATCAAAGTCGTTATCACTGGAAAAGCTGAACTTCATTGGACTTCGTTTACTTCTCTTCCAGCCTAATATTGTTTCCATTTTAAATTATGTGTAGGGCGACCATCCTCTTTCATCTTCCAGCTCTTGGAGCCTCCGAAAGGCTGAATGCAGCCACATTTGGGAGCACAGAACCCCTTCATCCTCCAACTCTGTGGGTTTGGGGGAGATTTCAGAGAGGGGTGATGCCTGAAATGAGATACTTATGCTCCAAAAGCAGATAGGGAAGGAGCACGCGGAGGAGAAGGAATAGCAAATGGAGATGCCCGGATGCGAGTGTCCTCGACTAACAATCCTGGGGTCTCCGAGCCGCCTCTGGCCATCCCGCATCCTAGTTCCTGTTGGGATAGCAGATGAGAGCTGACGGCTGCGGGCCTGTTGTGTGTCAACGTTAGATAGCACCGTGTATGCTCAGCTCAAAGTCTGGCCTGGAGTGAGGGCTCCAGAAGTATATGATTATTGCTGCTGTTGATGTGCGTATTTTTTTTCTTATTATTGACACTTATGTCTTGGAGCATAGAGGATCCGTGTTCCTGTTCCACATTCTACAAGGCAGCACAGTGCCATCAGGATTCCATATTCACATACCAACTCATTCACTGGGCATTCACTAAGTGCCTACTCCTTGCATGTTGCTGGGTGTCAGGGCACAGCCATGCTGTGAGACTCACCTGACCTTGAACTTTCCTCTCTCCAGAGTAAGGCAGAACAGTCTGGGGGTTACTTCTGCCATGGGGGGTGGGGGTAGGGTAAGACCTTAAGGAATGAGGACGCACAAGAGAATTTCACTTGAGACCCAGAACTCATGCAGTGAATGAATCCCAGGGCTGTCTAGCTACCCAACAAGATACGTGCCCTCCGCAAAACTCTCCCAAATGAATGACTCTTACCCTGAAGCCAGCGCTTCATTTTTTGCTCTTTGTAAATTTGCTTTCACAAGCTTCAGTGCTGTTGCTGAAGGCACACTAGGAAATGTTGGCAAGTCAGGACAGGGAGGTAGCATTTATTGCATGTCTACTATGTGCCAAGCCCTGGCATTTAACATGCATGATCAGCTCTCATCTTCAAAACTCTGGGTGATTGGTGAAATTACCTCCTCAAGTTATAGGTGAAAAACTGACACCAAGAGAGGTTAATTTACTTCTTGAACATCATAGAGCAGATAAGAGCCTTGTTAGAACTTAGCTATGCTCCACTTTATCCGGATCTTTTCTTCTCCTTCTATGTAATGTAAAATTGGATCAGGAAAATCACCCTGGACTTCAGCCAAGGGACCTCTAAGAAACCATATGGGAAATAGGATCTATGCTACCTCTGCACACTAGATGATTTCCATGGGTTTTCAGTGACAACTGTGATATTATGGGGAGAATTTCAAGTATACTTTTAACCAGGTAGGTCTCAGACTTCAACTTTGTGGGGCTGGAGTTTGTAGAAAGAGCTGAGGTTGACTGGGCCAGGAGAGGTGATAACACCAGGTAGGTGAATGTAGGCCACAGCAGACCCAGGCAAATATTTTCTAGGGCAAATGGCATCTGAGGACTACTTAGAAGGTTCCAGTGGTGCTGGGGCAGTGGGCTATATGGCCAAACATCATTACCTATTTCTGGACACCACAGATCCAGCCAGATCGCCTTAGAAGGAAAAGCCTGCATTCAGACTAAATAGTTAACTCTCCTGGGCTGGAAGAAATGATTATTCAAAAGTTGGTCCCCACATACAAATGCAAATGACATCCCGAGACACATGAATGCTAATTTCTCCAACGAAGTCTGTAGACAAATGCTAGTCATTAGAAACATTTCCGTGCATTTATATTAGGCTGTCCTCTAAAAGACTTTTCAGACAAATATGTCATCAAGATATTCAAAACCATGTAATCTTATCCAAAGTTTCATCTATCAACAGTACAGTCTTCATCTCTTGCAGCTGTGTGTCAGAACGCGCAGGGAGATTGCTCAGCTGATGCAGCGGAGTGGGGAGGGGCCCCGCAGTCTCAGGGGTTCATAGAGCGCCCCAACGGGAGGGTCTGGGTTTGCACGCAGGCCGGGCCTTTTAGCCACAGGTGAGAGATCTACGGCAGATGAAGGGTGACCTCTAATAGAGTAGGAAAAGAAGCATTTGGGGCAGCCTCCTTCTTCTGGGCATCTCTCTACCAGTCTGCCTTCGCATGGGTGCTACTGAGATGACAGATTAAGTTCAAAGCAGAGTGATCGGGAGCTCAAGATCTTGTCTTCACCACCCTCTGCAAGGCAAAATCTCAGGCCTGTAGACTGCTCCTGGGGAAGCGGGGGGTGAACGGAGATGGTTAAGGTGAAGTGACAGTACTTTCAAATGCCTGGCAGGAGGGCTCCGTCCTTTCTCTGTATGTGTGTGCGTGTGCTTTTCCTTCCCCTCCCCCTCTCCCCTCTTCTTCGGAGAAGGGTGTCTGGAGAAGAGTGCCCAGGGCACGCCTTCATGATATCCTGGGGGCAGCACAAGTTACTGTTATTTGGTTGTTTTCTGAGGGACCATCTGAGCTTGGGTCACTTTATTTAGTGTGTGAATGGATGGTGGCTTTTAACAGTGATGGAAGGACATTTTTCTTAATTAATTATGTCATAAAATGAACCCATCAAACAACTTATCTGTTAATCCACCTCATTCGTCTACATGAATATTCGTCTATCTATCCTTCGTTCATCCATATATCCATTCATCCATCCATCCACTTTCCACCCATTGATAACAATGTCTGCAGGACACGAGAATATGGCATTTCTATTATCCCAGTTCTGTGGTTGGAGAAACTGAGGCATAGAGAGGTTAAAGAATTGGACTAAGACCACCCCTTAATAAGGGATGGTGTGATATGGACTCATTGATTCTCGGGTTTGCTCCATTCAATCCACTAACAACCATTTCTTGAATGTCTTCCTTGCACCAGGTACCAAACCCAGGCACAACGGGTGGATAAGGTTGTCTCAGACTGGTTCCTGCCCTCAAGGAGCTCACAGTCATGAGTCAGAGCCAAATCTCATGAGGCTGGCTATGAGTTGCGTGTCTGAAAAGGTGTGGCCCAAATGCAACGGCAGCTGTAAGCCGGCGCAAAAATCCACCAGTGGAGGTAACTGGAGTGGAACTGATATTGTCAGGGTTAGAGGTCTCACCATCCAAGGATACCTTTTGTTTATGAATGTATAGGCTATAAATCTCATCCTAACAGATGCTGTTTTGCAAGGGGATTCGGGAAAAGACAGGCCTGGGTGAGGCCCCACTCCTCTGTAGATAGGCATAGCACAGCTATACTGGGTCCTTCACACAAAGCTTCTTGGAGTGGAGGATATAATCTGTGCCTGCTGGCTCCTGCCTACCAAGGGCATGGGTGTCTCTAGAAAGCATCACCACATTGCAGTAGGCATTCTGAGTGCAGGAAGCCTACTACAATGTAGTGATGCTTTCTAGACTCTTTGTGCAAAGACGTGTAGGTTTGACTGATGATGGCATGATAGAGCAATCTGGTTAATGCTGTTGAAGCACAGGTGACATATGATGGAGTGGGTGATAGAGGAGCATAGGGAACATCTGAATGGTTGGAATGAGGCCTCACTGTGACAGGGTCTTATATGTCAGCTCAAGAGTTTGAACTTCAGGGAAGACTCAAATGTATTTGGGCAGGAGAAACATATATCCAGATTAATGCTTCAGAAGGGTACTTGGCAATGGATGAGCAAGTCTGGATGCGGGAGCACTAGTTAGTTGGTTATTGCAGTAGTGGGGATGAGGTCCTATCCTAGACCCAAGGGGTAGGACTAAGATAGAGACAACAAATTCTCAAAATTTTTGAAAAACAGAATGAAAAAGATCTGTGATTGATTGGCATATTGGAGGAAGGAAAAGGAAGAGCTAAGCTCAGCTCTGAGGTTTGTAGCTTAGAAACTTGTGTGGGTAGTTATTTTTTAAACCTCCTTAGGAATCATGAGGGAAGAGGCCAGCTTTGAGGAGTTTGAGATGCCCAAGGGACAGCCTAGTAGAGATGTCTAGTAGGCAGTTGAAAATCTGGCTCTGGAGTTCAGAAGATACAGTACTGGTTAGCAGTGGGAATTGGACAGACATCAGCAAATAGGCAGCATATATACCACTAATCACCATTTCTGCACCCAGAGCAGGCATTACTGATCAATCATAGATTTTTTTTTTCATTGAACCTGGCTGCTTAGGCACAATGATTCAGGCAGGCATTACCAATGGATTGCAGGTGGCATGGGCATTGAATTCTTTTTGATGGCTGTCATAGAGGCAATGACATCCTGAAGCCTTGGAGGGGTTGGGAGTGCCCTGTGTAGAGAGTGAGGAGTGATGTGCCCAGCTGTAGTTGAAAGAGTGTTGACTCTGATGGAAGATGGCCTGTGTTCAGATCCCATTGTTACCACTTTGTGGCTGTGTTAACTTTGGAAAGTTACCTAAACTCCCTAGGTCTTAATCATTTATATGTAAAACCTGGGTAACAAAATAGTACCTCCTAGGGTTTTGGATTTCTAGGACTTGGCCTCCTAATTTTTAACAGTTCCTCTGCGTGCACTTTGGAGAAAGGGCTGGACACTCTGATTTAGAACGGCGGCTGTCGGGTCTGAATTTTCTCTGTTCACCAAGAATGGCAAATGGACAGGTGTTCACTTCTGCCTGGGAGGAAAATGACTAGGAGTTCAAGTTTTTCAGATCAAAAGGTCACTTTTTATTTTAGGTTACCAAGCATGTGTTACCTGAGAGTGGCCCTGTGGCATTGTCTAGAAAAGCATGTTAAAAAAAATAAATACATATAATTTCTTTATTTGCCTGGTTTGCTATTTCCCAATCATTCTCCTCAATCTAAAGACACAGTTACGGTCTTTTGGGTGTAGTACAGCATATAAAGAGTTTAACAAAGAGCCCTCAAGTTTATGTAGCAAGTATCAAATTTATCTGGGTAAATAAATGATTATGTTTTCTGACCTGTGTCTCTGCCTGCTCAGCCAGCCTTTAATAACCTTTGCCAAGAGAATGGAACTGCTTTATACAGGCTTCATAACCACAGAGTAGTGGTTTCTTTTTGGGGGAAGAGGGGTGGACTTTTCATGTTATTTTTCTTCACTGAAAATGGGTATTACTCTGAATTCATAGAATCAGTTTCTTGGCTTGGACATGGAACTTCTGGTGACCTTGCCGTAAGGGCATCAAGCCCTCAAGTTGTGACAAATCAACAAATGCCAAGAGGCTTATAGGCTGGTTGATATTTTCAGTACAATTAGTGTCCCAGTGATCTGTTGTTGGGTTTGGTATGGGTTTTGTTTCTCAGAACATTGAGTCAGGGACATGTTTTTAGTCTGTACTTTGAATTTCCTACTGGTGTGTTGGTGGGTATGTGTGTGTCTGTTTGTATGGGGTGTTGGTGTATTTGCTTTTTTTGCTTGAGAATGTGTGGGTATGTTTTGGTGTGGATGGGAAGACGGAAAAGGCCAGAAAGACAAAGGTGGAGAAGTAAGAGACAGCAAAGTGGAGCAAAGATAATAGTGGTCTCCTAAGAAGGAGGTTGTCAGGATCCATCCATCCATTCACTGGTGATCCAGGACTTTGGGCGTGGCACTGTTCTGGGTTCTGTGAATACTACAACGACCAAGATTCACAAAGTCCATGGTTGCATGGATTTTACCATCTTGTGGGTACACTATCAATAAATGAGTGATTAAATAAGGTAATTTCAGATAAATTGGCTAGTCCAATTACAGATTAAATTACTGCCTTTCTTCCCAGCTAGGTTGATTTTTATCATACTCCAGGGGCAGCTCCCACCTCTGAATATTCATTCTGGAGGGAGGTCATCTCTGGAATGCAATTTTTGGACAGAAAGTCTACTTTTACTTAGATGACTCTATCCCATTTTAAGTTTGTTTTCTTTAATTCCCTTTATGTCGGTAGTTCTCAACCAAGGGTGATTTTGCTCCCAGGGGGCATTTGGCAATGTCTAGGGGCACTTTTGGTTGTCTCGACTGGGAGGATGCTACTAGAACTCAGTAGAAGCCAGGGATGCTACCAAACACCCTTACTGCCCATGCACATCCTACCATGCCCAGGACAGCCCCCGACATAAGAGAATGATCAAATCCCAAACGCCAATAGTGCAGAGGCTGAGAAACTCTGGCTTGTATGTTTATATTCTGCCTCCTCCACAGTGAGAAGATACGCCTTCTATTCCCTTGTGTCCACAGTATCGACACCTTGTAGATGTTCCATAAATATTTGCTGGCAGGAAGTGCCTATACTAATGCTCAATACACAGAAGGTGGCATTAAATGTTTGCTGAGTGAATGTGTGATAAACTTTGGGACTCAATAGCCATGTGACCTTGATGAGTCATCTAACCTTTCTAAGCTCCCACAACCACCATCCCCCTTCCCCCAACAAAGAATGATCAAGCCCAAATGTCGATAATGCCAAGACTGAGAAACCCTGACCTAAGTTAAGTTGGAGGCTGAGCTAGGGCACCCGCAACACCAGGGCCTGTGTGTGTATGTTTGTGTATGCATGTGGGTGAGATGTGCCAGGAAGCCTGGCACTACCCCTTCCAGAAAAGCCTTCACCACAATGATTTGTCTCTTTCCATAGGAAAACTGCCTCCCCCAGACAGTGAGTTTGGAAGCCACACGGGCTTCCCTGGGAGGTAGAGGTAAAAGATTTTGCCCAGTGGCTTGCAGAACCAAGGGAATGGGGAATTGGTATTCCTGGAAACTTAGGGCTCACTTTGGCAATTTGTATCCTCAGAAAACCCTGGCCACCCAAACCCTTCCTGTCTAAGAGCATGTGTTAAAAAACATGTTTTCTAACAACATTCAGGATCAGCCCAAAATTTACTCTGCCTGTCAATTCTGCCCCCTGAAACTACCTTTTGATGGGAATTCACTCATAAATTCCCTGAGAACGGGATAGTGGCTTGCCCACTACCTGAAGGAGTGCACTGGCACTGCTGTCTGAGGCAAGGGGTGTTGGGAAGGAAAACAGAAATGAAATATCTGGGAAATCTGAGACATTGTTTTAAAACAACAGTTTTTTAGGGTGTTTGATTTACTATTCAACTGTGCACAGCTGCTGTTCAGAAAATAGGATGCGTGCCAAGCCCAGATAGCTGGTGGAGAGGGCTGGGAGAGGGGGACAAAGGAATCAACAGTGTTGTTTGCACACTTAACATGTTAACTTGACTTTAAAAAGAAAATCAGTGCAGCTGACCACTCCTGAGAAGCCACTGGCTCGTGTGTCTTTCAGCTGCTATTTGTCTGCTGAACTGCTGTTTTCCCTGTTGCTGTTGTCTTCTTTGTCTTAATTAAAGAGATTTAGGGGACTGCCCTGCCCTCAAAGTGCAAATTTTTAATCAGCACTTTGACAACCACTGCCTTCTTTTTCTTCTATTTTCTTCATTCTGGCGTCAAAACACACACCCCTTGACTTGGGAATTTTTTTCTAATTGAGATAAAATTAATGTGACATAAAAGTGACCATTTTAAAGTGTGTAATTCAGTGGCATTTTGAACATTCACAGTGTTGTGCAACCATCACATCTATCTAGTTCCAAAACATTTTCATCCCCCCGAAAGAAAACCCTGCATTCATTAAGCAGTTGCTCCTCATTTCTCTTTCCCCCCAGCCCCGGGTAACCACTAACCCATTTTCTGTCTTTATGGCTTTATTTATCCTGAATATATCTTAGAAATGGAATCGCACCATATGTGACCTCTTGTATCTGGCTTCTTTCACTTAGCTTAGTGTTTTCGAGGCTCATCCGTGTTGTAGAATGGATCAGTACTTCATTCCTTTTCATAACTGAATAATATTCCACTATATGGATATACCACAGTTTGCTTATCCATTCATCAGCTGGTGGACATTTGGACTGTTTCCATCTTTTGGCTGTTTCAAATAGTGCTGTTATGAATATCTGTGTGCAGGTATTTGAAGACTTGTTTTCAATTCTTTTGGGTTTATACCTAGAAGTGGAATTGCTGGGTCATATGGTGATTCTGTTTAACTTGTTGAGGAGTCAAGAACTCTTTTATGGGCCTCATTTCACAACCAGCCTCAGGGTCCCATCAGCTAATATGTCCTCCACCCAGGACGAGCCCAGGGTTAAACCTGGAGTGACCTCATGGGACAATGCTGCCTTTCCACCTAGGAATGAGAAGGCTGGGGGAAGGCAGAGACCCCCATGGAGCTCCTCCTTTTTAAAATGAAGAAATGGGCATTCAGAGAGACTAAGCCACTTGCCCAAGGGTACAGAGCTCAGAAGTAAGAAGTCGCGGACCTTATTGTGTCCAAAGATCCATCTGCTTTCTTGAACGTGTGTAATGGAAGCCACGTCACCAGATTCAAAAGGCTGTAGGTTCCCTGCCTAAGAAAGCAAAACTTTTCAGAAAGAAATGTCCCCAGCTCAAGGAGAAAAATCCCTTTCCTTTTTGGGGGAATTTATCTGATCCAAAGACTGACGACAGGCAAGATTTCCTGTAGCCCTGGTGCCACAGGAAAGAGAGATTGGCTTTTCCTGAAAGATCATTCAATGACTTGTGTTACTGGCAACAAGCCCTTCTCTAACAGTTTCAAATTCCTTGCGCCTTGCCCTGGTGCATTCTCCTGGCCTAGTGCTTTCCCCTGGGGGAAGTGACTACCTTTGTCCTTTCTTCCCATGGGTCATTCTGCTTTTTAGAGAAGAAGAAGAAGAGGAGGAGGAGGAGGAAGAAAGGGCAGGAGAAGAAGCCAGCCATCTCTTTCTAGGCATTCACCTTGCCTAACATAAATTCTTACAATACCTTAACACAATTCTCCCAACAGCTCTGTGAGTTTGGTGGTGGTGTTATTTTTGTTCTCACGAGGAACCTGGCATACAGAGAGGTTAAGAAACTTGCACAAAATTTCCCAACCAATGGAAGAGTCAAGATTCAAATCAAGACCTTTCTGAATCTAAGGTCTATGGAATGTAGGCATTCTGCCAGGCCGATCATTTATCAATCACTTCCTATTTTTGGGTGTCCTAGCACCCTGGACTTGGTGCTTTCCTACATGGTCTCATTTCTTCTTCATAAAACTCTTGCCCTATAGAAAAGGAGCTTGAAACTCAATATGGTCATTCATATCCCTTGCCCAAGCTTATACAGCCAATGCCAGCTGAAGACACTTGTTGTAGGGCCACCTGATTCCCAAGCCCTGTATAGTCTACCATCCTGCACTATTGCTTTGTCCAGTATGGTGCTGGGCTTATCCCAGAATTGGTACCAGGAGGAACAGCTTCCAAGGAATCCTGCTTGGTTGCATCATAAGTTTCTGACAATTTCATCATACCCTGCCTCTAGTCAACCATTTATTGTGGAGCTTGTAGAATCTCATACTAGGATGGAGCCCTTGGAGGGAGATGGTTTTCTGAATTGCTTGTGCTTAGTGATTTTCCTAAGATGAATTAGAAAAATCTTTTGATGAGATGGCAGTTTGTCTCAGCAAGAGCCAAGGTATGGTATCTCTGTGTTAGTCCACGTGGGCAGCAGATATGTTTGTAAACACATATGCTTTCAAGGCAGGTATGTACAAGCATGTGTAGGTGGACTCATTTGAGTGTTTGTGCAGGTGTATTTGTGAACAAATGTGTAGGGGTAGGCTGGTTAGGGGAGGAGGCAGAGAAAGACGTCAGAAGAAGGTTCCCCATTATGACTGATTTCTGCAGGCCTTGGGCTAGAAGAATCACCTTTGGGCTATTTGGCGGGGTGGGCTGAGCCTCTGTGTGTCCACAGGGACCTTATGGCTGGATGAAAACAATTTCCTTCTGCAGGTGACCTGGTTCCCTGGAAAGTGTCTCCATCTGGCCTAAGTTACTTTACGCCTCGGTTGTCACTTGTAACCCTGACCCCCTTTTTGGTGTGAAGTTCAGCTGTGACCTTTCCGGCAGCCCCAGAGCTTTGGATCTCCAAATTCTGGTTGGTGGAGCTTGTCTGGAAGATCCCTGACAAGCATATGGCGTCTCTGTCTCCACTTCCAGTTTCTGACGGAGAAGATTTGGGTTGAGTCTGGGAACTGCATTTTCACAAGCTCCTGTGTGGTTCTGATATAGAGGCCACAGACCACACTTGGAGAATCTCTGGCTTTGAGAACACCCAGGGATTGACTAACGTGTGTCCTGCCTGAGCTCCTATCTTCCAGAAGGCGTCTCCAGCATGTTCCATGATATGGGGAACCCATTTCCTGGAACCCGCAGTGTCCTGGCAGGGTCTGACAGTCATTCAACACCAACATCTGGTTCTAGTCCCTCTTTTTACTGAGCACCTCTAGACGCATTCTCAAATTACCTGACCATTTCATGGTAAACCCTCACCTTTCAGTACGGCGAAAAGCAAGTGGTCTAATTGTATGCCTCTTCTCTGAGATCAATCAAATAACCAAGAACAAGAAAACAAATTCTACAGACGACATTCAGCAAACTCCTTTCTTTCTAAAGTTCGTGGAATCCACTGAATTCAAGGATGGGTTTTCAAAGTTAAAATTCCATCTTGCTAAATGCACACTCTGGCCTTTTGCAGCAAGGACTTGCCAACAGCAGTGACAATCTTCTTATCCATAAGAGAGGACTTTTTCAACTGTGCATTCAGAATCCTACCCTGGCAGGAGAGTTTTTGTTGTTGCTGTTGTTTTCTTTTAACTTCTCTAAATAGGTGAAGGTAGGTGGCTGACAGAAACTATTTGACAATCTGTTTCTGCATCCTCATCAACCAAATTCTGATTTCATATGACATTGGAATGCAGGCTACAGCCCCTAAAAAAGGTGTGTGTGGGAGGGGGATGGGATGAGAGACTTATTTGACAGTGTTACAAGGATTCAGGCTGGCAGCAAACATTTGACACTCCAGCCCTGGAATGCTGTAAAAATTTAATTAGGTGGATCCATTAGTCATGCCCACACGGAGGTTTCATACGGGACTTACAAAAATGCAGGCTACTGAAGGAAAGTTTCAGACCTTCCTGTAAATGCCATTTTCCTCATTATTGGGAAATGCGGTCTCAGTGGGACCGTTGAACCAGGCTTTGTATTTACAAAATATGGTTAGGACGAGATTAACATCATGTACTGAAGGAGTTTTTGAATCCAAGTAAGAGAATTTTTTTAGTTGGTCCAGCCAGACTGCTTCTGAGTTGATTGAGCTGAGAGATGGTTTTGGTGCCCACTGCTTTGTGTCATTTCTGACTTGATTTTTTCAGGTTTAAAGGTATCTGGAATGATGCTACTTGGTAGACTCCAGTGGGATGAGCATGTGTCTGTTTTCAAGTTGAAAATACACAGTTTCTCTAGTTCAAAAACAGGGCGTGGGGAAGGGCTTGAATTTCAGAAAGCAAACTGTGAGGTTTCAGGGCCTGTAATACTTACAGCTTGATTTGCAAGCAGGCATTTTCCATTTACAAACACTGTTATTTTGATTTTACGTCTCTGCTTGCTCACTGTGGTTGAAAGGAGGTGGACCAGTAAGATATTTAATACAATTAATCATATGGTGATATTTGAAAGACATTGAAAATTAACTCAAGACTTGTAGCTCTTAATCAGTTTGAATCATGTGCAATTGCCCACATTGACCATGGGCAATGTTTCTTCAGAAACATTCCATGTGATTCAGTCTAATAGAGTGCTTGGCACTCAATTGAAAATGAAAAGGCTCGATATAATATTATTGTTCTAGGGCCACAGTCACCTAGAGATTGGTTGTGGGCTGTATCCTCATCTGTATGTGTTCATTTATTTATTCATGTTATTATTTCAATAAACATGTATTTCTTAACACTCTGTATTGAGACATAAAATTTAATAAGACACAGTCCCTGCCCTAGAGGAGGTCAGAGTCTAATGGGGAAGACCAACTTATAAATAAGTAACCACAGTACAGTACCATGATAATTGTAATGTTACTATTTATTGAGTGCCTATGCCTCAAGTCGTTTACACACATTAGTTCATGTCTTTTTTAAAAACAACCCAGCAAGAGAGGATTTTTGTTTTCTTTACAGATGAAGCAACTGAGACCCAGACAAATTGAAGAACTTTCTAGATACACGGTTAAGAAATGACAGAGCTGAGATTTGAGTCCATGACAGTCTAACTCCATTAAGCCATGTTGCCTCAGCAGCCTCAGACCAGAGCAATGAGGAGGTGAAGAGGATGAAAAAAGCAGTAAGGGGAAGAGCCAACAAAGTTTTGAGGCTCTTGAGGGATGAATAAGAGCCCACAAATTAGGCAAGGCAAGTGTCTGGCGTCTTGAGGGGAAACCCTGCTACATTGTAACTAATATTTCTTTGTCACTGTTACTTCTAGTTAAACCTTAGTTTGAGATAAAGAATCATGCTTTATATAACTAAGGATGCCATCTCCCTAAAGGTCTGTGGCTTGCTCATTTTTTGGAGTCCTCTTTTTTTTCCCCCAAATTTGTTTCATATGTAAAGATTTCAGTCATCAGCCCATGGCCCTGTCTAGGTCATTGGATGAACTGGAGAACCACTTTGGTATATGTGAGCAGAGAAAGCACATAACTTTGGGGAAACCAAACCCCATGGGAGGAAATTAGTGGGTTGAGTGGAATGAGTAACTGGCACAAAGAGCGCCTGGGAGAGACAGCTGCAGGTATTCAGATAAAATACCTAATCCCGTTTGTGCTTTGGATATTCAGGGACTGGAAGAAGTCAGACTTTGAGTCTTCTCAGGTGGTCACACCTTTGACCCTGGAAATCTTTGGTGTGAGGTGTGTCACCATCTTGGTTGAAAACTCATTGTTTAAGGGAAGGAAGGAAAAGAATACACTATAGCCCCATCTGCCCCAAGTTTTATACTTCTATGTTTCCTGGGAATTTTGCGAACTTAGATTTGTTGGTCAAACTCCAGGGCCTCAATCTGATCTCAGTCTGTCACCTAAGTTCAGCCACATGGGACAAGGCTTCTTTAAGTAAGATTGGTCAAAAGCAAAGAAAGACTCATATTGTGGCCCTAATTGGACCTAATAAGGTCCATTTTAAGCCTAGTGCTTTAAATTGAGTTTACCATCTATGAAATTCCAAACTGTGCCTTCATAGTAAAGATAACTGGATGTTCTCAAAAGGCAATTATCATAACCCAGGACAGAATTATCCATTGGTCTCTATCATTAATCCCCACCTGTGGGGAACCAGCATTCATCCCTCCTGCCCTTTCCTCTAGGGAACCCATCTCTTCCCCCCATTCTTGGGATTTGCGCTGGTCTGACCTCTTAAGGTCCTGGCTCCAGAGGTGACTCAGCCCTGGCCAAATACATATTCTACAATGCTTGGATTCAGGGATAAGCAGCGCACTACTAATCCAAGCCAACACACCTCAAATCTAGGACTTTTTGGGATTATTAGAAAAAAGCAGGTTATTCTACAGGGAATGCTCACTGTAAAGACAATTTAAGACTGGAGTGTCCAGTGGCCATATTTCTACATCAGGAGAATCCAGGCAAAGAATGAAGGCAACACAGAAGTAAGTGCATTTGGGAGCCACAGGAAGAAGTTCCTGGTGATACTATTGATATGTCTGGATAGAGCCATGCCAGAAGCCAGCATTGCCACTGGACTTTTACAAATGTGAACCAATAAATTATTTTGGTTTGTTCTTAAGCTAGGTTGAATAGAGTCTCCTGTCACTTATAAGCAAAAGAGTCCTGACACTATCTCTGCTTAGGGTGTCCCAGGCTTCCTCTAGATACCTTAATACATGTTTATGAAATTCTCAAAATATATATAAAAACTGATGATAATTAGTTCATATTAACTTAAAATAGGACGACAGGAGGAGGATATGAATGTCATTAGAACCGAAAGTCAGTAACAGGACAGAGCAACTGATTGAAATGAGGAATCATTCACTGATTCACTAGAGCTACACTGTCCACTATGAGAGCTACAAGCCGCATGCGGCCACAGAGCACTTGGCGTGTGGCTGGTCCAGACTTAGATGTGCTGTAGGTGCGAAGTACATGCTGGGTTTAGAACTCTGAACACACGCACAACAAAAGAATGTAAACTTTCCCATTAATGATTTTAATATTGGTCACATGTCCAAGTGATAACATTTTGGAAGTGTTAGATTATATAATGTTTATTAAAGTTAATTTCACCTGTTTCTTTTTACTTTTTATAATATGACTGCTAGACAATTTTAAATTACATATGTGGCTCATGAACATTATATTTCTATTGAATTTCTACTTTTACGTTCAGCCTGAACCTCCGTCCCTGACACTCCTACCTTGGCTGTCCTTATCTTGAACTAATGTGGTCAACCTTGGAGAATAAAAACCGAATCAAATCCATTTTTCACAGTACAGCCTCTTAGATATTTGAAGGCAGCTCCCAAATTCTTCCCATAACTTCTCTTTTCCAGCCCAAATGCCCCACGTTCCTCAGCACTTTCCATATAGTCTAATTTCCTCATTCTTCCCTGGCCACCTTCCAGTTTACCAAGGATCCACTTAAAATATGGTGTTTAGCATTCTTCCTGGCATACCAGCTGCAGTCTGAGCATTGAGGGCCTCACCTTCTTGTACAGACACCGTATCTCTATTAATGTGACCTGGTTGCTATTAACATCTTTGGAAACTAAGGCAGATACCAGTGGCTCTCAAAGGTGGAGGCCCAGACCAGCAGCATCAGCATCAACTTGTTAGAAATGCAAATTCTATGGCTTCATCCAACACCTCCTGTATCACAAATTCTGGGGGTGGGACCCAGCAGTCTGTGCTTTAACAAGCCTTCCCAGGGCTTCTCATGCACAAATGAGCGTGAGAAGCATTGGCTTGTACGCAATGCCTTCTAAAATCTTTTGCATTTCAGCCAGGGGTTGGTTTCCTATCTTAATGGCTGGATTTTGGGGGAGCTATACTGCAGAAGTTTGATTTGCTCCTATTAGTGCATCATAACTTTGGCCCAGGGTTCTAGCTTGTCTGACATTCTAGAATGAAGGTTCTGCCATTTCTCCCTGTGTTGTGTAAAATGCACACTGAATAAGCTGCCTTTAGTCTTTATCCAGAACACTGATATAAATGATGGGCAACACAGATCCCAAATCAGGGTTATGCTTCCCTCCATTCCTTGTGTCCCCTTGTTCCCTCTGCCTCCAATATGTTTCCAAAGCCCATCACCCTTTTTCTCCAAACTACCTCTCCTGACTAGTTCTGCCAGGGCCTGTATCTCCACCTAGATATCACCTCTACCAAGAAAACTGGGCTTGGGGCTGGTCCTCTGAGTCTACTATGCTAATAACCATCAGTGTTTGATAAATGATTCTCTCCTCTCCAGGAGTGGTTCTCAATCAGGGTGATTTTGCCTCCCAAAGGGCATTTAGCAATGTCTGGACACATTTTTGGTTGTCACATCTTGGGGGAGTAATGCTGGTGTCCAGTGGGTAGAGATGAGGGATGCTGCTAAACATGTCACAATACAGAGGACAGGCCCCTCCAGCAGAGAATGATCTAACCTGGAATGCCACTGGTGCTGAGGTTGAAAAGCCCTGCCCTGGAATGTAAGTTCCATGCCTCTTTTGGTCACAATTTTATTCCCATCCCCAACAGAGTGCACGGCCCAAAGGAGATGCTGAATAAATATGTTTGTTGAATGAATATGTGATATCTCTCTTACTGTGAGGAAACATGAGAAAAACCAATCAAGATTCTCTGCAAATTTATATTTTTCTGTTTTAGGAAATAACTTGCCTGGGGGCTGATCCGGCCAGTGAAGGACCTATGGAAACTGTTTTTATTGGATAGACAAACTAGCTTCATAATTAGCATACTCATTGCCAATGAATACATGTGCTTCTAAAGCACTTACAAACCACGAAAACATTTTTTGCCTCTCTAAGTTGGTGAGTGTTCACCTTTTGCCCTCTTATTGTCCTACTAATTTGCCATGTAATATGATCATTATTAGCTGTGTGAACTTGGACCACTTAACTTCTCCAGTCTCTGGTATAAAGATGCCTGCATTTCCAGGGGCCCTGCAGTGGAGGTGGTGAGGATGGAGTCATGATATTTGAAAGGTACTGAGGGCATTGCTTGGCCTGTCTCCATAGTTATTATTTCCTTAGTTAATCTTCACAACAATCCCATGAGGCCAGTAGTAACATAATCTTAATATAATGGACCGTGGATGTGAAGCTCAATCAGGACAACGAGTTGGATTTTTATCCAGTTTTCCATCAATGAAGATAGGTTACTTGTGTTGATGACTGATCTTGACTGCTCTGAAGAAAGAAATTTCTCTCATGGACAAAGCTTTTCTGGAAGCTTCAAAAATCTTGAAAAGGATGTTTTTGAAATCATCCAGCATGAGGCTCCACACTTTTGCATTTAAAGTTGGCCATGGCTTTGGGAGATTTCCAGATGAGCAGGCTCATGGAGGAGGGTCACCTGTAAACTGATGATATTTGAACTCCTGAAGGAAGCCAGTGCACATGGACATGGGAACCCCACGTTGGAGCTGAGGCCTCAAGGGTCACACATGGAACCTTCTCCATGTCGAGTTTCCAAGCTTACTGTGCAGAACCCACAGCGGCCTGGAGTCAGATGGAGGCTGCTGTGCTGCTGTTCGGGGAGAAGGGCTGTGGCTGAGTGTCTCCCAGAGTGAGGCAAGGCCTGGGAGCCAGTGAGTCATTCTGTCTTGGCACGGAGTCCCCAGGCTGTTGGGGGAAACAAACAGACTTTGTTGAAAGGGAGCTCTCCTGCGTATGAATGGCCCCTAGTCAACTCTTTGGAGGAGGCCCATAACCTGGGCCTGCCCCGTCTTTGCCCCTCTTGGCCTGGGGAAACCACCATGAGTTGTGGACGGGGGTGAATATTTGGATCTCAGGCCTTTGTTGTCAACATGGAACAAAGATGTCAGACCCTAGCTGGAGAGATAATGTCCTGGGGGCCTATCTGGAGTGCAGGCTTCTGGCTGTAGCTTCAGCTTCCCCAGTGCTTGGGGAAACAAGAATCAGACTGGACACCCCATTCCTGAGTCCTCTGTTCAATTAGCTGGGGTAGCAGTTGGGTGTCTCTTTAATATTGAAAGTACTCTCACCTCCGGAGCTCACTTTGCTGATGTTTGTTCACCTTTGTCTGAGGAACGTCTCTGGTGCACGTGCAACTTTATGATGTAATGTTATGGGGGACATTTTATTTTGTTGGCAGCTGTCATGAGAATTTCTTCTGGGCAGACACCCACTCTTGGGAGAGAAGAATATTCAGAAAAGTCTCTTTGGGGATAGGTGATGTGAATGGATCTTCCCGGGCCTGAATGTGAGCAGGCTGATGGGGAGGGGGACAGACTCGGCTGTCACTCCTGAGAGGGAGGGAAGAGGAAGGCGGGGCGTGACTGTGGGACCGAAGCTGGTGTGGTGCTGGGAGATCAGCCGTAGGCCCTGCGATGCACCTTTCCTGGGATCTTGACCCTATTGGGAAAGCCACTAACTCGTTTCAAATGAGTTGGTTCATTGTGGAAATCCCTTTAAGAAATGGGCTTTTTGTTCAGCTTGATGGGGGTGGAATTTGAAACCACGTGCAGGTGCTTTATGAGCTCAGAAGCTGAGAGAAACGTGAGGAAATAGATGTTGGGGGAATTCACAGCCATTCTGGGGACAACTCTGGATTCTTGCAAGTCTGTGGAATTAGGGTTTGGATTAATTTTAACTAAATCTCCTAGGAGTAGGGGACATGGATAACATCTGAGTTACAGTATTAACATCCCTCTGCACATCCACTGCACTGATATTGACATTTTTCTGCTTCTCTAACAAAGACTAGAGGCTTGGTCTACATCGGTTGAGGCTCACTCTGATGGAGAGTATGAAATGGTCTCCAAGGAGGAGGCCCTGCACCCAACATGAGGGGTAACCTTGTTTATCAGCTCCTTGGAGCAGGAGGATGTATTGGGACAATGTGGTTGGTGCATGGTGGCTTCCACTCATTAACCTACAGGGAGGTCACAGCTCGCTCCATCTTGGCTGCTGCCAGGAAACAACTACTTGTCAAAACTTCAGGCGAAAGCACAAGGTTCCAGCTCATTGGGACTCAATTCCTAGACGAGTATAGGCAGAAGAGGAAGCTGTGCTTGACTAGCCCCAGACAGGCCAAGCAGATGTCGTGCGGGACTCCTCTCTGCAGAGCGCAAGTGCTGGCTGGGCTCATCACCCACACAGGGCCCCCGGGAGTGTGGCTGATGAGGGCCTTGCAGCGCTAGGAGCTGCCAAGTGCTTGGCTTTGCACCCCCCCACCCCTCCGTGGGATGGCCTGGCTCCACGCCAGCTTAGTTTGGAAGGGGAGCTAGGGATGGGCAGAGTCTCGCATGGGGAACTCTTGCAAAAGACCCAGCAATGCTTTTGGATGCCATCCTGTTGTTATGGGCTGCGGAGACTTCAGTGGGGCTGGGTTGGTAGGGAGAGACAGAAGCTGGGTGCTCAGGGAAAGCTAAGGTGCTCCTTTTCGGCACCACCCTTACTCGTGGGGAGGGAGGCAGATATAAACCGTGTAATCCAAAACAGGTCTCTGAGCAGCTCTGCCTGCTGTGGCTAGGAGAATAATCACAGCCTCCCTCAGGCCCCAAAATTGCCTGCCCTGGAACTCAAACACATTCCAGAAAGAAACGAGGAGTCTGTGTGTGCGTGGCCAAAGTGTGTGTGTGTGTGTATGTGCGTGTGTGCACCTTTGCATGGTCCACTGTGTATGCTGTCTGTGGGGGTGTGCATGGATTGCATGTGTGTGTGTATAAGTGTATTTAAATGGTGTGAATATATGTTCAGTATGTGTGTGTATTTTGAGTATGGATAATGTTTAATAAGCGTGTGGGAAGGTGTGCATGGTTGGTGTTTTCTGTGTACACATGAACAGTAAGTGTGTGCTTTCTTCATGTGCCTGTGTCTTTAGTGCCCTGGGAGTTGTATGACCATATGTGTGCTTGTATATGCATGGTCAATGTGCATATTGTATATGCATGCTTGCATGTGTGCCCATGGTGTGTGTGCATGTGTGTTTGACCACACAATTAGTGATATATTTGTTTGGGGTATATATATGTCCTATATTTGTATGCTTATGCATATGCCCCATGTGTGTGCTGAGATCATGAGTGTGTATATACATAAGGTGTGACCAAAACGCATCTGTCACCCTAGTAGCTATGTTGTATGTGCATCCAATGGGCATGCATGTCCCAGGTGTATGTATTTTTTGCAAAACCACTGTATGTATCTTGTGTGTGTCAGTTTGTGTGAATGAGAGAGAAAGAACATAGAATTGGAAACAATGGACTTGTCTGTGCTAACCACGTGAGGCATACTCTGCCTACCAACAGCCATCTCGAACCATCAGAGCTCCTTAGCCAGGCACCCAGAGCCTGCCCAGTCACAAGCCCTTCTATTAAACTATTCCATTCCAGCCATGGGACATTCCTGCCACGTCCCTGCCAGGTTCCCTGGGCTCTAATCCTGTGAAATTGCTCATGGCTTCCTGAACGGGCCAGGTCATTCCCTGCCTCTGGACCCGCTCATACCCTTCCCACCCCTGGAATGGCTCTCCCTTCCCCACCTTTCTGACACCTACTCATTGTTTAGGATTCAGCTGGTTTGAGTGTTCACACATCTAGGAAATCTCCTTGAATGGACTATTTCCTAATTTATCTCCCAACTATGAATGCAAACACGTTTCCCTCAAAGCACCTCTAATGTTTAAGAGACTTGTTTGCCTACGTGTCTGTTTCCCTGTCCAAGGGCACCCACTAGGGCAAGGATGACAACGCTGGCCTCTGCTCTTTGAACATTATTCCAGCCCAGGCCTTCTGCTAATCACGCTCTCACTTCACAGGAGCCCCATTAGACAGGTGACTTTACCCTCACCTTACAGAGGGGGTCACTGAGGCCAACTGAGAGAGTCATAGAGCTGTTAAGAAGCTGGGCAAGATCAGCCCTGTATCTGATTCCAGGGCCCATGGATTATATTGTCACACCATTCCTAGGCTGCAACTTACTCTTCTGGTTGACTGATTGATTCAATAAATACTTACTGAGTGCTTGCAATATACCAGGTGCTGTTCTCAGCACTCAAACTGCCTACAGGGAGCTTGCATTCCAGCTCTGGTCCACTCCACAAGGCTGGGACGCAATGGTGTATGTCTCTCTGTATTGTGTGTCCGTGTGTGTGTGTTTTCTATCTATGAGCAGGGAAGTCCCAAGATCCGATATTACCTCTGAAAAATGTTTGCGCAATCGCCAAATTGAGGGGATGAGACAGAACCATCCTTGGGAGAGGAGCTGCGGCAGAACAATGGCTCCCAAAGATGTCCACGTCCTACTCCCCAGGACCTGTGAATATGTTAGGTTCCATGGCAAAGGGGACTGCAAGGTTGCAGGTGGAATTAATGTCGCTAATTAGCAGACTTTAAAATAGATTATTCTGGATTATCTGGGTGGGCCCAATGTAACCATGTGGGTTCTTAAAAGTGCAAGGCAGGACACAAGAGGAAAGAGTCACATGATGTGACAAGAGGGACTCGGCCCACCGTGGCTGGCTTTGAAGATGGAGGAAGGGGCCAAAAGCCAACACATATGAGCAGCTTCTAGAAGCTGGAAAAGGCAATATAATGGCTTCTCCTCCAGAGCTTCCAGAAAGAACATAGCCCTGCACACACCTCAAGTTTAGCCCAGTGCGACCCATGTCAGAATTCTGACCTCCAGAACTGTAAGGAGAATGAATTTGTGTGTTTTAAGCTGGTAAATTGAAAGCAAATTGTTATGGCAGCAATGTGAAATAGATACAGGAGCCGAAGTCTCAGGTTAGGAGAAACTGGTTCTTGCATCAAAATAGGATCTGGATGGGGACTTAATGGGATAAAGGCATAATAAAGAATGAAGTCTGTTGAATGAAAGGCATCCATGAGCAAGTTCCAACTTTATATGCTCAGTAGGTGAATGGGCACAGTGCATGCACGCTGAGCATCTGGTTGGCCTTGACTTTAATGCAGGTGCATTTCACCAAGCTATGGGCAGTTATTTAAGGCAACAACATGGGCAATTATTCCTGCTGCTAATTTTAGGAAGAAAGCGAGACCACCAGGGACCAATCCAACAGTCACCATGACTGAAAGACATATCCCACAATACGAACTTGACCCGAGGTCAAAACTCCCAGGACCTCTGCAGGCAAGGCTGTGGTGATGGCGAACCCCAGGCGCCATGCTGAAAGAAGGTCATTCCTACTCCAGACAGATCCACTGTATGTGATCAGCATCCCTGCCATCCAAAAGCCCTGGGCGGCAATGGCCAGTCAGTGCCCATGGCCTCAATAGCAATAAAATGAATAATTACATATTTCCCACTTGGGCTCATAGTGGGGGGCTGAGAGGAAGATCCACAAATAGGGCTGCTGCTCCCAAAGCTCATGAGGGAAACTGGACCGAAGCTGAGGGACGACCAGGGGTGGGTTCCATTACTGCAATTAGTGCACTGTGTAAACAGCACTTAAGGGCTCTATCTGGGAGTTTGCGGTAATCTATCTGAAACAGACAACTATTTTATGCAGGGAGGAATGAGGGGAACTATTTCCAAGTCAATTTAATAGTCTAGTCTGCAAACGACCCTCTTCCTCCTTGTTCATGCCCTACCCTACTCTCCCCTTCTTGGCTCTGAGCCGTGGCCCCTCCTTGCAGCTGCATTCACTTGAATGGCAAATCAAGCACCTTAAAAACCTGGCGTGTGGGAAGCTTTCAGCATTGCCTGGCCTCTATTTATCCCATGGTGGGGTTTTGCTGGATTTCTTCTTTCTCTTTCACGGACAATCCCAATACTATTTGTTCTGTCCTCTGCAGATTTTTTTGTGTTGTAGATACAAGGGATGAAGGGGCTGTGTTTGCTGTAGAGGGAAGGTACCTTTGCAAGGAGTTAAGAGGTCTCAGGAGATTCCTAGTCAGATCTTCCTGATTTTTTCACCCTTTCCAGGATCTGCAGGGTTGCCTGCCTGTGTGCCGCTCCGGAACATTTCTCTTTCTCTCTCTTGGGAATCCTGGCTGAAGCTACCATTTTGTCATCTGACTGGACTCTGGGTAAAGCAATTCTGCTCAGAGCTGGGGAAATTCCAATTACTAGGTTTTAGAAACTGAAATATATTATACATTTTCTAGCGACCTATTCTTGTATTTTTTCTGTTTTGGTTCTTTGGAAGGAAATAGCCAAACATTGTCACAAAAACACATTAACCAGGTTAAAAAATATAACATTGACAGTATGACTGTATCAGGGACATGGCTTACTTGCCTCTTTCCCTCTTACATCCTGGTCTATGTAATTTGAGCTTACACACATTTTTTATAAAGATTTTGAAATGTTGAAAACAAGAGTGCCTAAATCTTGATGGATTGTTAGTGACTGAAAGGATTTTTCTGTAACACCAAATGCCTCTTGGAAAATGGCAAATATGGCACTTGTTGTGACAAGCAAATATGTCCCCAAATATTGCCAAGTGCCTGTCTGGGGGACACAATGGCCACTGGTTGAGAACCACTCTCTTAAGTGAATGAATTTTTATAGCCACTCTACAAGCTGGAGGTTTCACCTCAGAGAGGTGAAGTGTCTTGGCAGAGACCACCCAGGTCTAAAGAGTCTAGGTTCAAACGCAGCTCTCAGGCCCTCTCCCTGGGTCTGCAGCTGCCCCATGGATTGTTTCAGAACATTCCATGTGGCCTGAGGCGGGGGCGGCCCCTTCTGGGTTCTGTCTAGCGGACACAGTACTGTGGAGCCTCCTTTCTCAGTGTGCAGAAGGCTTCTAGATCTGGCTGCAGAAAGAACAACACAGTCTCTGTTAGGAAGAAAACCACAGCTTGAAAAAAAGTAGGGACACGTCTGATTCATCAGGATGACTCATACCTGGGATCGCGGCTCTTCCACTCGGCTTCCCGTGGCCTGTCGCGGCTTGCGAAGGGCCACCGCCGGCGACTTGAAAAGTCAGAACTCCCCTCTCCAGGGCCGGGGACGGATCCACCCGTCTGGGTACACAGAGTGAGCTCGGCGCAGCCAGCTGTCAAGTTAACTTTATCAGGGACGCAGAATCAAATTTCAGAAAATGCAGCGTGCGGCGTTGGAAGGTGCTTAGAAGTTTCTGATCGGTCCTGGCCAGCTCAGTGTGCCCCTCTGTGGATAGCTCAGGGTGTGTGGGAGCAGTGGGTAGCCACAGTGTGCAGGGGAAGGCATTTCAAAAACTGTTCAGCAAGGCCAGGGCTGGTGGGAAAAACAGCTCTTCGGGTGCAGGCAGATACGGCTGATGATTATCCTGGAAAACGCGTCAAGCTGCGGAGTGCATCTCTTTACATAGACACCCATGCTGCCACCGCGATTACATCAGGCCTCTGGGAAGCCTTGTGTGCGGTCCTCTATTATCTATTGATAGATTACTTTGTAATCACCCTCGTGTTGTTTTCTTGAGGACAAGAGGGTGTAATCTTCTTGTTTCATGTGTCTCACATTTCCTGGTGCACACTTAATCCCCAGATCCGGCTCACTCACAGAGAAGGGGGTGAATTTCCACTACCCCCATTAGGGGTCTTTGTGCCCCGTGAGCAGACAGTTGCCCAAATTCCACCCATTAAAAAAAAAAAAAAGAATGGGCTAATTAAGCCTGCCAGCCTAATTTTGCGTTTTCTAATTTTGCCCTTTAAATGCATCATAATTATCAGATGCAAAATACATTTTCAAATGCAGAGCCACTGACGGGTGTATTTTTAAACGTGCAGGGCTAAGACGGGAGTTAGCGAAGAAGCAGGCAATATTTTTAACTTGTATCATTGGTCAGGAAAAGGCCATTGTTTCTCTGATTCCCACCACTGTATTTGGAATGAAAACTGCATTTATTCGATGTGATACTGAAATAGATGTTATTGTGTTGCTGTCCCCGGCAATGCTGCTGGGTGGCTTGTCCTTTGGGATGTGCTTTGGACAAAGGAGATGAGGTCACAGCCTGAGACTCCGGGCTTCACGTTAAGGCATGGGGTACATGCCTCTGCAGAGGCTGCAAGAAGTCGGGGTTGGTGTAGACAGGAACTTGGACCGGCTCTTGGTGACCACGTGATGCAAGCCTTACTTATTATTATTTTTAATGTTTTCACTAGCTTTTCTTTATTATTGACAATAGCGTTTACCCAAAGCCTTTGATTACTGGAGCTTTTGGACACAGCTGTTTTTCCTTCTCTCCAACCTATCCTAAGAGGCATTGTATAATTCTATTCAAAGTTAATGTTGAAAACAAAAAAAGTCACCAATAACTGCATGCCATATTACATTTAAAATATATCTGTATCTTGCTCAGTGTATGCAGTCCATATGAACTGTATACTATATACCAATGTAGCATAATGCATTGCAGAGGGTCTAGCATCAAGAATAACCAGGAAGGGCAGGTTAGCATGAAACTTGGCACCACGGAGTGGTTCCCTCTGCAAGTGTGAGTTCCCTCATTTCATGAAGCCCTTCCTTTTACAAATGAAGAAACTTCTCTCGCTTTCTCTTCAGGAAAAAATAATGCAGTCCTTCCATGTGAACCCACTGCTCCTTCTTGAGCCCTGGTTTTCATTTCAGGAGGTGTTGGCATCTCACTGCAGGGACTTAGACAGTAAGAAGATCAACTTCCTTGTGAAGCTCTATACCAACAGAACTCTCTGTTTTGGGTTCTGTCTGGAATCCCTTCTACTTAGGTATAATAAAAATGATTACATGAATGTCCATAGCAGCATTATTCATAATAGCCAAAAGTTTGAAACAACCCAAATGTCCACCAGCTGATGAATGGATAACATTTACGGTATAGCCACACACTGGAATATTATTCAGCCATAAAAGGGGTAAAATGTTGATACTGCTGCCACGTGGATGAACCTTCAAAACATGATACTAAGTGAAATAAGCCAGACACAAAAAGCCACATTTTGTGTGATTCAATTTATTTATTTATTTGAGAATCAATGTTTTTATTTATTCTTGCCCTGCCTAGTTCCAAAAAAGATTTAGAGCAACTTACAAAGGTGCACAGAATAGAGAAGCAACAAAATAAGGGCAAACCAACACTAAGAATGGAGGGTTGTGAATATACTAAAAGCATTGATTTGTACATTTTGAAAAGGTGCACTTAATGGTATTTGAATTGTATCTCTATAAAAATATTGGGTTACGTTGTAAAATTAAAAGAAGAAAAGATCAGTTATCTCTTTACCTCTGTATGTTTCCTCACAGATGGAAACCAGATATTTGTTTCCATATTGATTTAGTCATGCTTAGTTTTATTAAAAAAAACAAAATTTTTGTAGATAAGTCACCAGAGAGTTTTAGAGCACTGTCCATGGACTCACCAGTGTCAGGGGAGGGGTTCGATTGTAGAGAGAGCTCTGATGAGCACAGATGATTGTCCAGGCTGGAGAAAGGCAAAGATCTTGTTGATCTCACAGAGACCGATGTAAGAAAATCGGTGGGAACAGAAACACATTGTCCTTGGAGCCAGACAACCTAGGTTCAAATCCTGGCCATGCCACTTAGAGCTGTGTGACCTTAGGCAGATTACTTGAGTTCTCTGTGCTTGAATTACCTCATCTGCATGATGTGGATACTAGCAGTACCTACCTTGATGCATTCTTTTGGGGATTAAATGAATTGCTATTTGTAAAGAGGTCCAGAATCATGTAAGTGCTATATATATTTTTATCAAATAAAATAATTTGGGAATTGTGTTATTTCCTTTGGCTACTGTGACAAATTACTACAAATTTAATGGCTTAAAACAACACAGATTTGTTATCTTACCGTTCAGGAGGTCAAAAGTTCAAAATAGCTCTCTGGAGCTAAGATCCTCATGTCGGCAGAGCTGCGTTAGTTCTGGAGGCTGTAGGGGAGAATCTATTCCTGTCCTTTTCAGGCTTCCAGAGGTGCCCGGATTCCTTGGCTTACTTCCTCACGCCACTCTGACCTCTGCGTCCTTTGTCACGTCTCCTCCTCAGACTCTGACCCTCCTGCCTCTCTCTCAAAAGGATGCTTATGATATACTGGGCCCTCTTGGAAAATCCATGATCATCACCCCATAAAGATCCTTAAGTTAATCGTTCCCGAAAAGTCCTTTTTTGCCATGTAAAATAACATATTCAGAGTTTCTGGCGGTTAGGATGTAGATATCTTTGGGGGACCTCTAGTCTGTCTAGTACAGGAATATTTTAATGTATGGTACAGGCAGTTAGAGCTACATACAATTAAGTAGGGGGTTAAGGAATAATTGAGACACTTTGACACTTTTATTCAATTCAAATACACCAATGGGTCATGGGCCCGAGGAAAGCCAGGCTTCACGCTAGGGCTTAAACCCCAATCATTCTAGTCACTACATCAACAGGAGTTGGGAGGATTATGCCTCAGGTAGGCCCTCCAATGAAGGGTCTTGGCACTTTCTGTTCCCTATGCCTTAGGCACTTCTCTGTAGGCTCCCTAGCTTCCTTCAGGTACTGGCCCAAATGTCACCTTCTCAATAAAGTCTTCCCTGACCATCCTATTTATAATTGCAACCTGTCCTCTGTCCTGGCTGTTTCCATCTCTGTTCTCTACTGGATTTTTCTTCATCTTCCCGTCTAATGCTCTGTATAATGTATTTATTTATTTAGTCTATTGTTGTTTCCCTCCCACTAAAATATAAGTTCCTGTGGGGGCAGGAGTTTTGTTGGTCCTGTTCACAAGAACCTAAAATAATGCCTCGCATGGGGCAGCTCTCAGTGTCTATTTGTTGACTGACTGAATGAGTAGAATGAATGAATGAATGTTTATGGGCCATTTACATGATATATTCTATTGTCGCTGGAGACTCACCTGTCTTCCTCACCGGACTAAAAGCTCCTGGAGGGCAAGACCAAGCCCCAGTTTTCTCTCAAGGGTTCTTTGCAGAGAGCTTGGCACATGACAAGCACTGCTTATTGTTTGGTGAGTGACCAAACGACAGAATACACAGATAGAGTGAAGGTCAGCTACGTGTCTGGACGTGGCCTTTGGGAAGGTCCCATCACAGGTGGGGACCAAGGTTATTCTGCCCTAAGATGCAAAAGTAGCAGATCCTGCTACTCACATGAATTATGACTTTTAACATTTAATTTTAATTTTTTTTCTTTGTCCCAAGGAGTTTGTTCTCAGATGATTCTTTAGTAGCTGCATAGAGTGCCCATGCCCTGACCGGCCACTTGCAGTCCAGTGGGATCTGGAATGTGTTGCCTTACTGGACTCGGTGTTGTGCAAGGCAAGTGTGAGGCAGTACATCCACCCCCATTGTTTAAACCGGGCTGGCTTGCTGCATTTATGGGACCAGCGTGGCCTTGGGAGCCATCTGCTTTTGTGAAACCTGGTAGAAGCTTAGAGCATCCATCCACACATCCTACAGTAAACCTTATAAGCAGCGTCCACAGAAAAAAGTAACAAAGAACATCCCTGCAGTGACCCATCCTTCCTCTACTGCCATGGCAGATGAAGATGCTGAGCCTGAGAAAGGGGGACTGATTTATCCCCTACACAGAGGAGCTGGAGGTAGAGAGACCACTGGGATGCCACTATCTTGGCTTCAAACCCATACTCCTTCTTTACTCCCAGTGAAGAGGCAGGGAATAGTCACGCTCACTCATTGATTCAACCAATCAGTCATTCAATTAGTCATCCAATCAGTCACTTGCCCTATCCTCCCTCCCCAGTCCGATCTTGCACCCTATACTCCCCCTCGCTCTCTCTGCCCCTGCCGCACTGGTGCTCTTTCATGTTGCAGCAGATACCATGGTTTCTCCTACCACAGGACCTTTGCACATGCCATTCCCTTTTCCCGGAACACACTCATCTCTCCTTCTGGCCCAGTTGTTTTCTACTCACTCTTCTCTCCTCAGGGGAGACTTCTCTAACCTGCTTCTGTCATATCCCCATATTGTATACTCTCATGTGCCCTCCTCCCATAGCACTTATAAATTCCCACTTTCCTTTTCGTCTGTTCACTGGTTTATTGTAAAGCATCGTCTGATTATAGTCTACCTCACACACTAGACTATGGGGGCAATGAGGGCAAGGACTGAGCGTGTGCTTAATTAATTTTTGGGAATAAATGAGTGCATGCTTGAACAAATGAATTTAAAAATTGACAGCAAGCAGGTGCTAGGGAGGGAAAGAATTAAAGGAAGGAATGAACAAGTAAGAGAACAAGAGATAAGATGTATGTGTAAACAGTCATGATCAGCTTAGGAACTGATTTTTACTGCAAGAGAAGTTGAGATCCATACTTGGATTTTGGAGCAAGGAGCTCATGTCCGTGGTGGAGGCAGCGAGGGTTTGATTTTGGAAGGTGGTTTTTAATCTGTATTTATCCCAGGGAACGTCACAATCGAGCAGACAGGACAAGGCAAACACCAGAGCCAGAGAAGTGCTGGGAGGCCTGGTGCCTGGTATAGACGGTGCCCAGTAGGGGTGTGTCCACCAAACAGCCTCCGGGGCCCAGGCCAATGCTTGTTCCTAGGGAGCTACCAAGCCAGTGTGGGATGGGACTTGAGGCTGCAGGTGGGGCAGCTCCCACTCCCTTGCCCCATAAATGCAGAGGGCCCAGGTTTTCCCACATGCCAAGGTCCAGCAGCTCTCTGGGGTGGGGTGGTTTCCTCCAGGGGATATTCCACCTCCTGACCATTTAGATGGCAAAGAACTTGGCACAACCCTTGCCTCCCCAGGGAGATCTGACATCTGGAAAACCGACTGGCTTGACACATTATTAAACTTGCTTTAACACAATGAACAACATTTGTAGGAGGATACTGTCTCACTCGTCCATAATATTAAGGCTCACAGAAGGAGCAAAGAATCACAGCACCCTGGACGTGAACAGCATCTTCCACCTCTACTTTCTCTGGCCAGTGCAGGAATTTCTCATCTAATATACTTTGTTCAATGTGGTCACTCAACGTATGCTCGGAAACCTCTAATGGTAGGACTTCTAACCCATTCCAGCTAGGAGGCTTCCAATTTTCAGAATTTTATTTCTGTAACTATTTCCTTCTGATTCTGTCCCTGCCATGGAATGTTCTATTGGGCATCCTCCAATTTGGCAATTCCTTTCCTACTAGGTCCGACTTCAGGACTGGGCTGACTTGTTGAGGAGGAGCAAGACAAGATTATCACCTCTGATGCTTTGAAACGTCTACTTCTGTTAATATGTCCCAAGTCTGTATTCACTCCTTCAGCCAGACACCACCCTTGTTTACAGTGACTGTTCTTGTTGACCAGGACATGATTATTAACTTTTTTTACCATGTGTGCTCCAGCTTAGTCTTTCTTCCCCTAATCCTCTTTGGGATTTTATTTTGTCTTGTAAATAAAACAAAGTGGGGTGTTTCACGTCTCTTTTTTACATCAATTTTAATGAGATTTTGCCATTATTCCAGACTGACAAAGATTCCTTGGACCCTGGTTTTTCATCACTCTGGTTCCCTTGGGGTTTCTTGCCATCCACAGATTTGGTCCATCTGCTGTCACTGTCCCTCGCTAAGAACAAGGGGGAGGATGGGGCTTGGTGAGATGCTATTGGAGACTCCGTGCTGAGTAACTCAAGTTTGGGGGGCATCTGGCCATATCAATGGACCATTGCTAGAGTTGAATTTGTCCACTATTCCAGAGATTTGTGGAGAGTTGATCATAATATGAGAATAACAATGGTAGTTTATTGAGTCCTCACTTTATGCTTGCTATGTGCTTCTTGCTGTACATAGTATTGTCACCTCGGATGATACCAATGAGGGTGGGATACACACACAGCTTTCTAAGCCTTCTCCCCATGAATGGTTCCTCCTCCTGATAGTCACGCCTTTGTGCAATTCTCTCCCCTTGAGTATGGGCTGGGCTCAGTGACTGGCTTTTAATGAATAGAATATAGTGAAGGTGATGGGGTGTCACTTACGAGATTACGAAAGGCTGTGACTTCCATCTGGCACTTCCTCTCCAGCTCTCTCTTGCTTCCTTGCTCGCATGAAGCCAGTTCTCATGTTGTGATATGCCCCATGGAGAGCCCATTTGGCAAGGAACAGAGGAACAGCCAGCAAGCCACTGTGGCCCTCAGTCCTGCAAACATAAGAAACTGAGTCCAGCCCAGTAAGTGAGCTCAGAAGTGGCTCCTGCTCCAGGTGAGTCTCCAGGTGGGATGACTGCAGCCCCAGCTGATGCCTTGATCGTCGCCTGTGAAAGACCCTGAATCAGAGGACACAACCAAGCCACGCCAGATTCCTGAGAAAGCGTGCAATCATCGGTGCTGCTATTTGAAGCCAGAGCATTTTGGGGTGATTTTTTAGGCATCAATAGATAACTAACACAATAGCCAATATCAATTAGAGGCATTGTTCTAGGCACTTTTTATATATAAACTTATTTGATCCACACAACCCTATAAGACTGGAATGATTATTCTCCCATTTTATAGATGGGGAAGCTGAGGCTTAGGAAGACTGTGGCTTGCCCAAGTTCCCAGAGCTTGTATGTGGAAGAGCCAAGGTTCAAAGCCAGTGTTGAAGTGTCCACATTACTTTCACTGAACTATACAGGTGTCTTAGACTGTTTAGTGTTGCTATAACAGAATACCTGAGGCTGGGCAATTTATGAAAAAAGAAGTTTGTTTGGCTCAAAATTCTGATGGCTGGAAAGTTCATGATTGGGGTGCTGCTTCTGGTGAGGGCCGCCCTCTTGCTGTTTCTACTCATGGAGGAAGGTGGGAGGGGAGTGAGCCTGTGCAGAGATCACATGGCAAGAGAGGAAACAAGAGGGAGAAACCAAGGAAACCAGACTCTTTTAAGCAACTCACTCCTGTGGGAGCTAATTCATTCCCTGCAGGGTACGAGGGCATTAATCTATTCATGAGGGATCCACCCCCATGACCGAAACATCTCTCGCTAGTCCCCACCTTCCAAAACCAACACCGTCACATTGGGGATCAAATTCAACATGAATTTCAGTAGGGGCAAACCATATCCAAACCACAGCAATGGGTAGCGGGTTCGATCCCTTTTGGGGATAGTGAAACTTGTGGTAGATTAAGGTAGGAATCAGACGAATATGTGGTGGAAGCCCCCATATGGAGAATACGCTCCTTGGGATTACCCAAAGCCCCTCCCATGAGCAATTCTGCCTGGTTTGGTAATGCACCTGTTTGAGAACTCACCACGGATGAGCGGGTTTTCTGTGCACTTGCCCTCAATGCTCACGTCAGGTCTCCGATGTAACCGTGACAGATAGGGGAGGGGCACTTCAGACCCCTGTCTTCTCTCCCCAGAGCCATCCATGCGGGCGGTTCAAAAGTCTGCCCTAATCTAAGGGTCTACAGGAGAGGAACTCTTCTCACAAGAAAACCTCAACAGTACTCGGAAGCAAGCCAAAGTGGAACAGAGTCAAAGGGACTCTTTTCTGCCTAAATCTATGCAAATCGGTGGTTTGCCCTCCAAACATGCATGTTTATCTCAGTTTTGTTTTTCAGCTGATTGAGCAATCAGAATGCAGAGAAGTGGGGACCCCGCCTGCACTCTGCCTCCCTGGACTGCTTTGCTGCTTGGAAACCTTGATATTCTGACTCCACCACCTGCTTTCAATGGAGAAACCCAAAGGCCCCGGTCCACTTGGCTCCTTGCACAGTCCTGAGAATGCCCTCCCACCCTGTCCCCAGACTTTTGTTTGTATCAAAGTTGATTTCTAGTCACCAACTCAAGCTCTCTTGGAGGTAAAAAGCAGAGACCACTCTCCTTAACCCTCTGGAAAATGAAGTGCATGGCTGAATATATTGCTTATCTGCATTTTATTCTTATGATCCAAGGGAGGAGTAGAGTCAGGATGTTAATATCTGCCAGGTTTGGGTGAACACCAGGTACTGCTTTTGTCATGTTACAGCCAAGAAACCAGGGCCAGGGAGAGGAAGGTACTTGCCTAAGATGACTTAGTTGGCCACTTGAAGGGCCTATCTTGAAGTCTGCAGACACATGAGGGTAGGGACAACCTGCCACAGAGCTCAGAAATCTCACTCCCCCATGCCAGGTGATTGTACAGCAGCTGCAGTGGGTTCTTGCTTTCTCAGGCACCTTATGTATGTTATCTCCATCTTCATAAAAATATCTAAGGCCGCAGTGGTTTATGTTTTTTGTAAAGAAGTCACTGACCTAGTTAAAGAGTCTGATGAAATCTAAAACTCTTTCCCTCATAAAAATACATATGTACCAAAAATTTTATTTAATTTTAAGAACTCCTTAAGGATCCATGACCTCTTTGGCTAAAAACACCTGCTTTAAGTTAAATGTTTTTATTTCCCCCACATAGAAAATGGTCTTATTGAGGCACAGAGAAGTTATGTGCTACGCCCATGCATGGCAACATAACATGTGCCCTTAAGTAGAGATTGACAGGGTTCCCAAGCTCAAGTTGGTTTCTTCCCTAGAATGCACTGAGATGCAATGCTGCAGATTCCAAAAAGCAAATGTTCCCTCATTCTTTACCCAACCGATATATATATTTTAAAGCATCTACTAAGTGGTTGGCATTGAGTAAGAGGTGACCCCTTGGAGCTTACAAAAAGTTTTGCACAGATGATAGCCAGGTTACCCCTCTTTGAGAGAGAGTCTTCAACTGGGAGCTCATGACCTGCCTTCCCATGGTTAGTTCTTTCACTAAGAGTGGGCGTGCAGAAGTCCTTACTGAAGGAGACGGGGTGGATGCCCCACCAAGGACTTTATTGGCTGAACAAAGGAGCAGCTGAGGGAAAAGCACCCCAAAGCATCCCATCTAAGTTGACTTGCCATGAATTGGAATCTTAGGGGGACCATTCACCACTGATATTTTTAAGACTGAAATTTAGGTTTTGTCTCGGAGTCATGTCATGGATGAACAGAATCCCTCCCCTGCCTTAGTTAGAGGTGATAGGGCTGGGGGGCCACATCTCCCCTGGTTGATCCTCTCCTGCTGCTCTCAGCAGTGACAAGGTGATGCTTGGTTGAAGTAAAGAGGAGAGAGCCAGTGGTAGGAATGGAGGAGAAGCCCACGTTTGGGGAGAGAGAGAGTCTATTTAGGACAGATTGAGTGGCCTGGCCTGGTTTGCATAGGTGATGGGAGGTTTGTGCCTCACTTGGTGACCTCTCTCCAGTCTCTGTATCAGCTTGGACTTCTCCTGAATATGGTCCCAGGATACTTTTCCTGATTTCTGGCCACTAGGATTTCTTCTACCTCTCTTCAGAGCTGCTGGGTTTCTGCTGCTGGGTTTCTTTTTGATGTCTCTCCAGTGGCCCAAGGACAACCCTAAAACCTAAAGCTCCTATATCCAGAGACAATGCAACTCTAGTTTATCCTAGCTAGCCTAGCTCTGCCCTGGTCTTCATGGAGATAAAGCTTAGGAAATCATCCTCCTTGATGAAATGCCATAAGATAGGGTTGTGGAGCAGCATGGAGCATGGTTGGGGTGGATACAATTAACTGATGATGTCAAAGCAAGGGGAGTGTAGCGTTGAAGTGATTCTCAGCATTTCCACTGGAAGTGATCACTCAGTGAGGTTCGAACCCTCTCAAACATTAATGGCCTTGCGTTCTAGTCCTGCCTCAGCCACTAAGTCTGTGTGATCTTGAACATGTCACTTCTTTTAGGGACTCAGTTTCTCCATCTACACAATGGGTGGGACCTTATGATTTCCTTAGGCCGCTTTCTGCCCTAAAAATCTAAGCTACTCTTTGTTTGACACTTGAGAAAGAAAGCATCCATAATGACTTTCTTAGATTGAGGTATAATTTACATACCATGACATGCTCTTCAATGCACTGTTGAGTGAGTTTTGACAAACATATATACTTGTATAACCTCCTCCCCTAACCAGGACACATAATGTTTCCATTGCCACAAAACGTTCCCTTGTGTTACTTTCCAGTCAGTTCTCCACCCCAGAAGTAACCACTGATCTTATTTCTATCACCGTTGATTAGTTTTCTATAAAATTCTAAAATTTTATATAAATGGAATTGTACAGTATGTACTTTTGTGTTGTCTAAACTCTTTCAATCAGCATACTGTTTTTGATATTCATGTATGTTGTTTCATGTATGTAGTTTATCCCTTTGTTGGCTGAGTAATATTCTATTGTATTAATATATCACAGTTTTGTTGATCCATTTTCCTATTGATGGTCATTTGGTCTCTTTCCAGCGTTTGGTTGTTATGCATAAAGCTGCTATGAATATTCTTATACTAGGCTTTTTGTGGGCTTAACATGTGTTCATTTCTCTTGGATAAATGCTTGGGGGTAGAATTGCGAGGTCACTAGGTAGACATATGTTTAAATTTCTGAGAAACTGTCAGTTTTCCTAAGTGGCCTTACCATTTTACACTCTCACCAACAACGTACGAGAGTTCCGGTTGCTCAACATCCTCCCTGTCATCTGCTGTTGTCATATTCTCTTTCTCTTTAGTCATCCTAGTGAGTGTATCATGGTTCGCAGTGATTTTTATATACATTGTATTTTTTTCTCCCCTTTGCTATTGAACCAAAAGAAGATTGGTATCAAGATCATTTAAAAGAATTAGAGATGCTATAAATGCTTGCTGAATGTGTACGTTCTTTCGCAGATGGCTTGTATGTCAAACCATGCCTCATTTAATGAGTCCATTATTCCAGATCATTTCATTCCATTAGTTTTCATAAATATGTATCAATTTCTAAATATGTATAAGCCCGTGGTACTAGATTCTTATCAGGATGGTAAGGAAAGGCACAATAAAACTTGTTTGTTCCCTCAAGGACCTTGGAGGAGGGGCAGACTCCAATACCAAAAATGTTATGTTGTTACTACAATGTAACCTGAAGGGTGTGCCCCAGTGAAAGGAGCAAGCATCTGGGGGGTTCTGGGTGGGGGGAAAATAATTCACATCCCATCAATCAGGGAAGGAGATAGATGAGTTTCTGAAAATCTTCATGTAAAGCAGTATTAGTGAATCCTGGTTTAGAGGCACCAGGAAGAGTGAGCAGGGAGGTTAAAACCTGACTGTGCTTCCCTAATTTCCCCACGTGGCAAGTGGGAAATCCTTGAGACATGGCACACTTGGCATCCTTCGTGGGGGCTGGGGAAGACAGCCCAGTGAATTTTAGGATGGCACCAACAGGCTGGTGCCTGTGAGACATGCTGGGGCTGCCTCATAAAATGGGCAATGGTGTCACACTGGTTGAGTGTAGAGCACTGAGAGACAAGAGGTGGTGGCTGGGCTTTCTCTCCAAGGCCTTGACCTGGAAAGCACAATCACCATCTGAGGCAGGGAGTCCTGGGTCTTCTTTGAAAAATTCCTCACCAATATCCAACAGGAGCTTCATCGCCAATGTGAGGTCCATGTTTTCCTAGGCCCTGGAAGGGCAGTGTTCTTGGAGCACAGTGAAGACCACACCATGGCTGGGGAAGTGCTGGATAAGGCTCCTTTCCACATCCTGGCTGGAGTCACTCCAGTAGAAAAATCCGATAGAGTGGGCCAGTCAGAAAGAAGGTTACATCAGCCTCCTGTTTTCATGCTGGCTGAGAATGGTGGGGCAGAGCTATCTCCCGTTCCTTTGTTACCATCTTCAACATTTATCAAGTGACTATTGTATATAGTAAACTGTACAAACCGCTAGGGATACAAAGATGAAGGTCATGATCCTTAATTTAAAGTTTAGTCATTCAAAAAGGTAGAATGATTATTATAATACAGGGTGAGCCATATATTGGGAACTTGGGCAGGACCAAGTTCAGGGAATATCCCCCCCTGCCAAAAAAAAAAATTCTGCTTAAACTTAAATGAGAAGGAAGGAAAGGGTTAGCTAGTAAAGGGAGCAGTGCGTGCCTAGACCTGGAGGACAAAGAAAACCTTGCACTTTCAGGATGCAAACTAAAAGTTGTTCAATGGGGCTGGAACATAGACTGTAAGAGATGTGCAGAAGTTTGCAAACCCTTGTCCTTCTGAGTCACTGTGCTGCATAGACACATTGTCAGTTTCCCTGAGTTTCTTTCTGTATAGCTGGGTATTTGTTGCAATGCAGTTCAGTGTGTGTGTTTTGATTCTATAAATTCTGTAGCTGCAGGCTCTAGCAGTTCAGGGTGAGTGAAGTCCATTAGGTTTTGATCCCCAAAACTCAGGTTAAAGGTCTATTTTCTGCTGTTGGACATCACCTAGAGGCTCCTTCTTTGCAAAGTTTGGACTTGAGTCTGAGGAAGAGGAGGGAAGCAAAGGATGAGAGATCACACACAGAGTCTAGCAAAATTGTTTGTGTTGCTCCAAGGTTAGGGAATAGAGGTGAGTATATTCTGATTAGAATTCCTGGCCACCTGTGTTGGAGGTGTTCACCAAGCCAGTTCTCATTCCTGAGAGCAAGTAGAAAAGACCCCATGGACTTAAACATTGTGGGACTTAAGAGCCTACAGAGAGCAGGGATTTGACCACAAAATCTCCAAAGTCCCAAGAAAATCCCATGCCAAAGAATGCTCCTGTCCAAGCTAATCAGAAGCAAACCCCAAAAGCTAGTCTATTACAGGTAGGGCAGTAATAAAACAAGCCTAAAGTCAAATTTTCACCTGTGGTTATGAATGACAAGGCAGAATCTCAATGCACACAGATTAAAGGTAGCTTATTAGAAAGGAGGTGTTTGGTGTAACCTCCCATACTGGGAAAGTACCAATCAGCTGTCCATATATCATGGCACCCAGAAGCTGGAAAATGAAAAAAAAACAGGTGGCTTTTCAGGAGACAAATTCTGTGGCTGTACAACCCCGATTCCTCTGAGAATGAGGGTCATGTGTGGCTATAGAGCTTGGGCATGAGCTAGACATTGAATAATCAGACCATCCCTTATGGCCCAACCTCAAGGGTGGAAAGAAAACCCTCTGCTTTAATCCATGAAGTTCTGAACCTGTGTGGGAACAATGAAGAAGTTAGACTGTGGGAGTGGACAGGAAACCAGAGTACTAGCAGAGAGAAACAGTGTGTTCCTTTTCAATGCCCCTGCTTCTCCATCCTTCAAAAACTCTACTTTTCAATGGAATGACCTCAGGACCATCCTATGTCCCAACAGCCACATTGCCAGAATTACACGAGATCCTCTCTCTTTTCCTTCCCCTTTTGTGTTTAAGCAATCCCCCATCATTCCCAAGTCTTGCTGATTCAACCTCATAAACACTTTATGAATTCATTCAATCTCAGTTATAGTGGCCACAGCTCAAGCCCACATCCTCTCTTGCCTGGACTATTCCAGTATTTCCCTAAATAGACTTCCTGTCTCCAATTTTGGCCCCCTCCGGACTAAATTATGCTCTGGAGTCAGAGAGACTGTTCTAGAACTTGAATCTGACTCTGCCTCAACATTATTTAAACCCCTGGCATGTGCAGAGGATACTGATGAACTTCCATAGCTGAGGTCACAAAATCCTCCCAGATCTAACCTGGCCAGTTGCTTCAGTCTCCTCAGCCAGGGCTCCTACCTCTCAAGACTTGTCTGTCACCCCGGCTGCTGGCCGTTCCTCATATGCACCTCACTTACGATGCTGGAGTACCACCGAGTCCAGTTCATCTTTGTGTTCTCATCGTCTATCCTAGTGCCAACCACATGGTCCACGAGCAATAAATGATCCTTGAAAGAGTGAATGGCCCCGTGGAGAACTCATGCAGTTTATCCTTCGCCTAAACCCGTGCAGTCGTTAGAAGACTTCACAGACAGGCTTTTAAATCACTTCCTCATTACTTTCCAGCAGCGTGGCCACCTTCTCAGCCTCCGTATCCTCATACGGAAAATGGGGGACATAACTGGATTATTGTGAGAATTACAGAAGAGAACATCTGCAAAGCTCTCACCATGGTGCTTCACATGTGCTCAGTAAATAGTCCAACTACTGTCATTGTGATGATCATGGTCATTGTTATTAATATTAGCAGTACTCCCTCTCCAGACTCACTGTGGGAGATTCTTACTACAGTTTGTGGCATTGATTTTCTTGATGACATTTCTTCATCTTGATATCATGGAGTAGAGGGAGACAGCCCGATTCATACACAACACTTTCTTCCCCATTGTCAGATGATAGAAACGGAGGCTCCCTGAGAGCCCATCTGTGTCTGCACCATTAACAGCTGTGCTTGATCGCAGGCATTTTGAAGGTGTGCATGGAAACCAGAAGAAGAAAATAAGAGCAAAATACTCATTTACTCCAATAAATACATAATATATGTTATCCACAACATTTTATTTCCCCTGAATGTGTTAGATCTAAGCTAAAAAAGTCTGGCTTTAAATTAAAAGTAGAATTACCATTTGACCCAGCAATCCCACTGCTGGGTATTTATCCAAAAGAAAAAAAGACATTTTATAATAAAGACATCTGCTCTCGAATGTTCACAGCAGCACAATTCACAATTGCAAAGTTGTGGAAACAACCCAGGTGCCCATCAATACATGAGTGGATCAATAAAATGTGGTATATGTACACCATGGAGTATTACTCAGCAATAAGGAACAACAGTGAATTAACACATATGGTATTATCCTGGTTGGAGCTAGAACCCATTCTTCGAAGCGAAGTGTCACAGGATTGGAAAAACAAGCACCACTGGTACTCACCATCAAACTGGTACTAACTGATGAACACTTACATCACACAGGGCAATAACATTCATCTGAGGGCGGACGGGCGGGAGGGGGGTGGAAGGGATGTGAAAAACTCTCACTGAATGGATATGGGGAGCACAGTTTGGGAGACGACCACGATTGTGGCTCTGACACGAGCAGAACAGGGGCAATGTGTATGGCCAAAGTGTTGTACCCCCATGATATTCTGAAATTAAAAAAATAAATTAAAAAAAAAAAAAAAGTCTGGCTTTAGTCTCTGGCCTCAGGCAGACACCAACTAGGGGCTATGACCTCATTTTCTGGTCTTGAAGTCTCAAAAAGAAACCTCATTCCTCAATTTAGTGAAATCCAAGAAGCAATTATGTGTAAGAATCTAGGGAAGGTCTCATTCTATTCACACTTTAAGACCACATCCAAAACAAACACAGTGATGTCTATTAACATGCAAGGTGTCAGCTTGCGTGGGGGTCCTTGGAAATTCAGAAGTTACCGTTGGCAGTTTCTATCCAGGCTGACGTCACTTAACTTGTCAGAGGAGGTTGAAAGATTTACCCGATTTAAATCCCTGTCACGGCCGTCTAGTATCCTGTTGTTCTCTGACCTACCACAGCCCAAAACAATCATTTCATTTTTTGGGCATTGTGCAAGAGGCCCGCATTACGCAGCAAAGATCTTCAGAAACGATCATAGCAAATCTCCTGTTGTTGTTGTTGTCTCTTGTTTCTGTTCAGAGCCTTTCTCAAACTTCTGCCCTATCTTTCCTTTTAAGTTTTCACAGTGCCTTATTTAAAATAAGGTGAGCTGTTCTGGGTTTATGAAGTGTTATATGGGGTTTGGTTCATTTCTTTTTTTTTAAAGGGAGGGGATAATTTTGGGCTTCAACTTGTTGCCAGGGACCATGCTAGATACTCACTACATTGTAGGGATTTCATTTTATTATCATGCTAAACCCGAGTTTTACATCCATGAAGAAACTGTGATTCAAAGAAGTTACTTAACTTGACTAATATCACACAAGTAGCAAACAGTGGGGATGGAATTTTAAACGTTTCAGAGCTTAATCCAAATTCCACACACTTCATTACTCTGCTTTTTTTTTTTTTATTATTAATACCTGCAGGGATTTTGTTTCCTAGTCACAACTCTAAGTGAGTTTTTTCACAGTGGATCACAGTAGTAATCCATAAGGAAGTAGAACGAATCCCCTGTCTCTCCATAGTTTGAGAAGACATATAGTTGGGCCAGAAATGAAATAATATCTACTTCTCATCAAAAAGAAGAGGTTTATGACAGACGTAGAGAAAGCAGCCTGTAGAGATTTCCTTTTCAAGTTATAAAAGCTAATGTTCTTTATCTTAAAAATATAAAATCAATTCAATTACAGCATAGTAGGTAAAATTTCTTTCCAGGTGCACCCAGAAGTTATTGATTGCATCTCTGAAAGAGAAGAATTCTGCTAAAATAATCACAACTTGGCATTTTGATAGACCCTGAGCTTCCAAAATACTCTTGTTCACTACAGAGGTGGTCCCCCAAGTCTTCTTTTGCGAACATGGAGAGTCTCCCTTGAGTTTAAAGTTTGCTGCTGCCAAATCTGGGTCCCTCCTACCCAGAAGACATCCCAGTTGGGACCAGTGTGGAAGTTTTTTTGCCAAGAATTGCTGACAGATTCGAATAGTTCCAGAATCTAGAATAGCTACAAGTTAATCGCATTTAATTATGCAAGACTAGATCATCAAATATCTTCTAGGTAGTTTGTGCTTCCTTTTAGGCACCAATGTATAATTTGAAGTTTAAATAATGCAAATTTCCCTTTTGGAAATCTTAACTAGTCCAGTGTTCTACCTAATGGCGGTTATTCTTTTGCTGTTTGAGAAATTGTTTTCCTATCTGAATTGAAGCTGTAGGTAACCAAAGAATCACTCTTGCTCTAGTAGAAGGCATTTTGCCCTGAGGAATCTGTGAATAGTTAAGCAATGAGTACAGCTACAAGTTCTAAAATGTTCAACATTAAATACACATTAAGCAACGTTTCTTCCTCCTACTGGAGGAGGAACTAGACAAAATAATTGTCTAGACTTAGTTTCTCTTTTCTCAAACTCATTTTGACATTTACTCTGTTCACAGACCAGTGTTTAAGAACTGCCCTTCTCTGCCAAGCTAGCCCACAGGCTCCATCTGTTAATAACTTCACTGTTGCAAAATTGCCAAGTCAATAGAGAGAATGGACGAGCTGAACAGGTAGTGTGGTTTACTGGAAGACCATGGGTTCTGTACCTCACTTATCAATACCTGTTGAGGGGCCTTGGGACCCCAGAATATCCCTAAGTCTGACATTACCCCCTGTAAAATTAGAGGATTGACCTACCTAATTTCTAAGGCTCCATTAGGGCTAATGTTCTATGTATCTATGGCAAAGTACAGAAGAACCCAGAATTCTTCCAAATGTAATGGGGATGGAGTGATTGAGAAGCAGGGCAGGAGGTAACCATTAAAGAGGAACATAATGTAGTGGCAAAGAGTTCATGTTTGACACCAGAGAGCCCTGGGTTCGAGGTTTTCCTCTGCCAGCTACAGATTGTGTCACCTGGAGCAAGTTACTCTACCTTTCTAAACTTCCGTTTCTTTCTTTCTAAGAAAATATTTAACAATATTACATGTCTTGTGGGACAGAGGTAGGAATTAATTGTGATAAATATAAAGCACTTGGTTCGGTTTTGAGGTAGAATGAGCTCTTATTAGTTGCTAACTCTAAATAGAAATTTAAAAAGAAAAACTGGCGTATACCTGTATTTCCGGTGTTTGCCTTCGGAGGTTATCTTCTTTGGTCTGTTCATCCTTATATCTTCTTCTTGGTTGACTCTTCTTTAACTTTTTCTGCTGAACCTCTCAGATTTCTCTGTCTTTTTTCCCCAAAAAGCAGTGCCAGTATATTTGCTAGTTCTTCAAAGTAGGGCTAAATTCCAAATTAGTGATGGTTCATGGAATTCAGAGCATGTCTCTCACTGGAAATTAATAGGGGCATTTGTTTATTATGTAGGTGTGCTGGCCTCGAGCTGGTCTCCCCACTGCTTGTACCCCCATTCCCCAGTCTATTCTACACACTGTAGCCAGATAATAATATTCCTCCAGACTGAAAACTTCTTTAATAGCATCCTGCTGATTTTAGTTATTGATAAAGTAAAAATTCTTAACACAGCCCTGCTTATTACAGACCTTGCCAAGTTCACCAGACTCACTCTGTAGCTGTTTTCTCCAATGATAAGTTTTCTCCTGGCACCTTAAATATTAGTCCCCTCCAAGTATATTTTTGCTCACCATTCAAAGCCCAGCTCAAAAGCGTCTTCCTCCAGGAAGCACTCCATGATCTTTACTCTGACTCCATCCATCCAAGGCAAGATCAAGACTTCTTAGTAAATGCTCTCATAAGAAGCCTACACTGTACAATCCTTTTTTCCCCTTTTTTTAGCCATCATTATAATTGAAATTTAACAATTATTTGTACAACCCATAATTTGAAGTTTATTTTCCCTTCTCCCCCATGTAAGCTCCAGGTCTGGGCTGTGACTGTTCTTCCCACTACTACTATATCCACACTGCACAATATAGTGCCTGGCACATAGTACATGTTCAATAATATTTAGTGAATTCATCACTGGCTTTTCAAATGACAGCATACACATTTACAATGAAGAAGGTTCATCCGGAATTGTAAGATGTGGAGTTAAATGCTCATAAATTATTTAAAAAGTTAGACATTTGACAGGAACAAAATGATCCTGAGATCCTGGTAGGCTCCAGGATGTACAATTGTTGAAATGTCACCTTTAAGTCGTGGGTATTGATTTACAGTTTGCATTCCTGAGTACATAGGATTCTGTACGAGCAGGGGGAAAAAAATCAAATTTCTGCATCTCAGTGAAGGAGAAGGCTAAGTCAGGTTTGGTATCATCTGTCAGAGATTGTGGGTAGGGTGTGTATGTGTGTGTGTTTAAGGGTTTTACATTGACTGGCATTCTTGGTGGTAAGAAGAAAGAAGATTTAAGCCATATGTTTTTTTCATCAGAGATTAGTTTTGCCTGCTTCAAAACTTCAATTGAATGGGAGCGTACAGGAGTACTCTTTTGTATCTTGATGCTTCCACTCAGCACTGTTTTTGAGATTCTCCCACGTCGTGGTGTGTATTCATAATTTGTTGATTTTTACTGCTGTGTAGTATTCTATTGTATGTGTATGTCATTAATTCTTTATCCATTTCATTTTGATGGACATCTGAGTTCTTTATATTACTTATTATTATTAATGAAGTTTCTATAGATATTCTTGTACAAGTCTTTTTGTATATATGCTTTCATTTCTTTTGGGTAGACATCTGAGAGTGGTGTTGCTGGGTCATGGAGTAGGTGTATGTTTACTTTTCTAATATTGCTGGACTGGTTTACAAAGTGATTCGACCATTTTGCCCTCCTACCAGGTTCACGTCGACATCTGGTGTTATTACTGTCTTTGTTTTAGCCATCCTAGTGTGTGTATATTATCTTGTGGTTTTAATTTGTATTTTTCCTGATGACCAATGTCGAACACTTTTTCATGTGCTTGTTGGCCATTTGTATATATTTTTTGGTTAAGTTCTTGTTTGAATTTTCTGTTCATTAAAAAAAGTGAATCATTTCTTTTAAATATTGAGGTTTAGGGGTTGCTTATATATGTGTGTATTTTGAATATGAGTCCTTTAACTATTTTCTCTAAGTCTATGACTTGCTATTCGCTTTATGAAGGTGTCTTTTGAAGAGCAGATGTGCTTAATTTTGATGAAGTCCATTTTTGTCAATTTTTTTCCCTTTATGATTTGTGTTTTTTGTGTTCTAAGAAACTTTTGCTCACTTTGATATTGTGAAGATATTCTCTGAGTTTTCTTATAAAATATTTGTAGTTTTACCTTTTATGTTTAGGCCATGAACCATCTCAAATTAATTTTTATATATGGTGTGAGATATGAGTTAGACATCATCTTTTTTTTTCATATAGATAAATTCCTTTCCCCGATGAACTCTTTTAGCTCTTTGTTAAAAATCAATTAACCATTGGAGTCTAGGTCTATTTCTGAATTCTATATTCTATTATATTGATCTATTTTTTGCATGTTTATAGCAGTGTAACATGTGTTGTGATTAGCTCAGCTTTATACTAAGTCATACAATCAAGTAGTATAATTCCTTCAACTTTGAATTGCTTCCTTTTCAAAATTGTTTTCACTACTTTAGGTATTTTGCGTTTTCATATAAATTTTAAAATGTACTTGTCAATTTCTACAAAAGCTCCAGCTGGGATTTCGAGTGAGGTTGCATTGCATTTATAGAACAATTTAAGAAGAATTGGCATCCTAAACGTATTCTTACAATCCAAAAATGGTTTACTTTCCATCTGTTCATATCTTTAACTTCTGTCAGTCATGTTTTATAGTTTTTAGCATAGAGGCTTTGTACATATTTAAATAAATTTATCCCTAAGTATTTTATATTCTCTGATGTTATTTATATTCTTTCATGTTACTGTAAAAAATTTTAAAATGTTATTTTCAAATTGTTTCTTGTAAACATATGGAAACACAATTAATTTTTATATATTGACCCTGTATCCTGTGACTTCAATAAATTTACTTATGCCCTCTGGTGCATAAGCACTTTTTTGCACTCATTATGATTTTCTACAAACATGATGATGTCATTAGCTAATAAAGGCAGTTTTACTTTTTCCTTCCTAATATGTTTGGCTTTTATTTTTCTTGTCTTATTGCACTGCCTAGGACTTCCAGTAAAATGTTGAATAAAATTGCTGATGAAAGACATCTTTATCTTATACCTAATCTTAGAGGAAGAGTGTTCAATCTCTGAAGTATGATGCTAGCTATAGGTTTTCTATACATTCCCTTTATCAGATTGAGAAAGTTTCCATCGATTCCTGGTATGCTAAAAATTTTTATCAAGAATGGGTTTTGCACATTGTCAAATTGTCTGCATTTACTGAGATAGTTATACAGTTTTCCTCCTATATTCTGTTAATGTGGTACATTGTTGTATTTCTAAATATTAAATGCACCTTACATTCCTAGAACAAACCCCACTTGATTATGATCTATCATAATCCTCTTTGTTGCCAAAATGTTGACAAATTCTATTTTCTAATATTTTGTTAAAGGTTTTTTTTTTCCCCTTTTTTTCTTGCAATGTCTTTGTCTGTTTGTGCTATCAGGGTTACGTTGGCCTCATAAAATGAAGTAAACATTGTTCCTTCTTCCTCTATGTTCTGAAAGAATTTGTATAGGATTAGTATTATTTCTTCTTTCCATGTTGAATAAAATTCACCAGAGAAGCCATTATGGGCTGAATTTTCTTTTGTGATAAAGTGTTTATGAATGGAGATTTTTCATTCATCAAGAGATGTAGGGCTGTTTGAAATTTCTCTCTCTCCTTATATCAGTTTTAATAATTTGTGTATTGCAAGAAGTAGGTCTTGGTATTAGTATAAAGCTCTCTACAATATTCTTTATATCTTTTTAATGTTGGTAATATTTTGTAATGATGCCACTTTTTTCATTTTATTTTACGTTTCTAACTTATGATTCCTCTGTTTTCTTGATCAGTGTAACTAGGAGTTTATGAATTTTATTAATGTTTTCAAAAAGCCAACTTTTTGTTTTCTCGATTTTTCTCTGTTGTTCACCCATTTTGTTTTTCATTTATTTCTATGCTTTCTATTATTTACTTTTTTCTATTTACTTTAGATTTAATCATCCTTTTGCTAATTTTACTATCTCTGCCATTCTGGGGTTTGTTACTGTGAACTAAATTTCCTCCTAGATATGGATCCCATTTTTCTGGTTCTTCACATGTCTAGTAATTTTTAATTAGATTTTGGATTTTATGGATACTAGATTTTGAGTGTCTGAACTTTCTAGTTTTTCTTAATGAAGTCTTAATAAAGTATTGAGTTTTGTCCTATTGGGTAGTTAATTTACTTTCAGATCAGGGCAATCCTTTTGAGGCTTCTTTTCAGCTTTTTAGGGAATCTTGAATAACTTGACTCTAGAGAAACTGTTCTCAAATATTTTGGTCTTGCAATCTTTTTATGTACATTTTATATATAGATATATATATATAGATATATATAGAGAGACAATATTATAAATTAAAACTGAACATTTAAAATATATTATTTATTAATTTATTTAAAATGTCAATAATGAATCCATTGCACATGAACATAAAAAACATATTTTTATGAAAAACAACTATGTCTTCACAAATTAGTGAGAGGTATGGTTTTGTTATACACCTAGGCAAATTTCTGTAAGGTGTCTTATAAGATGGCAGTTGTATTTACATATTTGCTTCTGTGTTCAATCTATGCTATATGTTTTGTTTGAAATAAAGAAAGAAAATTCACCTTTGCAGAGATAAGTATTTCAAAAAGGAAGGAATATTTAAATAGCCTTTTTAGATATTTAGGGGTATTCTTCTTTGATAGCACACCAAAACTTGACAAGTGGTAGTTTCTTCAAAGTTAGTTGCAATGTAGAATCTGAAACCTTATTAATAGACTTTTCTACTCTGTCACATTAAAATCCATTGGTCTATTTTGAATCTGGACTCTATATTTATTTATTTATTTTTATTTTTATTTTTAAATTTATTTATTTTTTATTTTTTGTAATTTAAAAAATTTCAGAATATTATGGGGGTACAAACATTTTGGTTACATAAATTGATTTTGTACCATTTGAGTTGAAGTTATAAGCGTGCCCATCCCCCAGATAGAGTGCATTGTACACGTTAGGTGTGAATTTACCCATCTTATATGTAATTTTGTAACATCTTGTTACAAAAACACTGTCATGGCCCTATACTCCCATGTCTGTCTCCTCAACTCAGCTGGGGTCGTGCTGTTTGGGCTCGCTCTCCCCATGCTACATTACAGAAAAGTGTGTCCAGGTGGAAAGTTCATGGAATCCTTCACTGCCTCTTGCACAGTGCCTCAAGACAATTATATCATATATTTTTGTTTAGTTGTCTAGTTGTTTATAGCAGGAGCATGACTCTCATCTTGCCCAGAATCAATATATATATTTTTAGTAACAGATAGGGATACCTAGAGAGAAGTGAGAAAACCTTTCTGCCCACCTCCACTGTAGATTTTCTTCTTTTAAAAGACCAGATCCCTAGAAGGTGGTGCTCAATAGTTTACAAAAAACCTTTTGTAATTATTGTGTTTTTATCACATGGTTTCCCTTTTGAGCCTCAGGGTGCAGTGGCTGGTCTGGGTCACAGAGTTAGGGCAGACCTGCAGCATGGAGTGGAGGAAGCTCACCCAGGGTTTCACTGCTCAAGAATAGATTGTCCCTATGTTCTCACCAAAATAAGTTTGTAGGTCAGCCTTCTTTATACACAGCTGAATAAGGGTGAAGGGCAAGGTGGACAGGCATCGATTGAGCCCTGCCTCTGAGCCCGTTGCTATGCTAGGCCCAAAAATACAGAATTGAAGAAGACTAATGTGATCCACGACCTCAGGTAGCTCACACACTAGTAAAATAATTTTGATCCACATGAGTTTATTCATTCAGTTCAATGCATTTGCATTTGGACTAGAGAACTCTCTCCTCGTCATCGATAATCTCTTACTCCGGCAAAGTGCTGGAGCTGGCTCGTGTTGAAATGTGAGAGCTGATTATTAAATTTTCACAAATTTTGCAGGCCAGTTGTTAAGCACAGTAATTATTAAAGATTAAATTATATAAATGTATCATCAAATCAATTATATTAAAACCAAAGTAATAAATCCTCAAAGCTCAATACTTTTTAATTATTTTATATTCATCTATATTCTTTGGTTTATTTATATCTATTATATCCATATAATAGAAATATTATGTAACAGGGAGCTACTGTGCATTTCTTCCTGGACTCCATATTCAGTGGCGTCAGGTTGGTTGCTTGCAATCAATCAGTCATGGTAGGAATATTTACCCCATGAAAATAGGCAAACAATAGAAATCAGAGCTTAACTTACTGTTCTTTTAATTCTCTAGGCTTAAGAAAGTGTTGGAAATGATGTTAATGGTGCAGATTCACCATAAAATTGTGCAGTGTCTGCAACTATTACATTGTGACTAGCACAAAAATTTAAATCTTTCAGTATTTATTGTTACTATTTGAGTTAGCAGAGTGTTCACGCACATCATTAATAATAAGTGCAGTTCAGCACATGACACTTCCACTTTCTTCTTAATGTAAATTTTAATAAAAATGTCAACAAACATTCATGTCATAACTATTCTCACCTGTCAATGGCAACCATAGGTTGGCTATAGATATAATTGTATGACAAAAAAGCAACTAAAGTGCTTTTTGAGAATCAATGAGTTGTATGGAATTTACAAAAAGGAATATTGAATATTGTATTATTATTTGTAAATGTTGTGCTTTATATCTTTATAACAGCAACAGTTATAATAAATATGCATATGTATATATGTGCACATACTATCTCCCTCTCCCATCCTGAGAGTCAGTTGTTAAACATTTGCCAGCACACCCCTGCCTAACTAACCGGGATTACACCAAGAGTGCTGGGAGAGTGTTTATCCTTGCAGGCAGCTATGCTAAAGTGAGGATTACCCTTAGATAATGTTCCAGGTCTTGGCCAATGGAAAGAAAAGGAAAAACATTATGGAGAGGACCTCTGATGGCTTTGAAGGAGGATGTGAATGGCCACATGTCCCCTGAAGACAGCCTGGCCTGAAGGCTCAGCTCCAAGAAAGGCACACGGGTGGGAAGGCAAGGTTGGAAATGATCCCCCCTCCAGGCTGGACAGAGTGAAGTCGGCAGAAAAGGCAGGGAAAGTTAGATTGGAATTATTTTATGAATGTCCTTGAATTCAGAATCACAGAGTTTGTCCTTGCATCAGCAGGCAGTGGGGAGCCATTGAAGATCTTTGAGCTGTGCTTTTTGACAGTTGATCAGGCGGTGTGGCTGAGACAGGTTAGAGAGGAAAGAGACTGGAGTTAGGAGAAGTCAGAAGGTTGTTACAAGAACACAAGAGTACGAGTGACATGAGCCCAAACTAAATCAGGGGCCGTCAGAACAGAAAGGATGGTAGTAACAGAGAAATATCTCTGGAGTAGAATGAACAGCCCTAGGAAAAATAACTGTGTTTTAATTTTTCTTTTAATTTTTAATGTTTATTTACTGTGGAGGTTTGAGTATGTGGAGAGGTGTCAGTGGATCAGGAAAATATCAAAGAAGGAGATCGAGGGAGAACTCCGGAGTATTTATGTAAATGCTCCCTCCTTTTTTCTTCATTTGCAGGATTTGGGGTTATTGGGGATGTTTTTAGGCAAGTGAATACTTGTATATTTTAATTAATGTACCTTTAAACTTATTTACTACTTCCTTTCTAGGGGCTTGTTAGTTAAAAAAAGGGATAAAGCCTTTTTTTTTTAAGCCAGAAATATTTAAAGAATGCTCTGTGTTGGAGTGCGTTCTGGAGAGGTTACTTTGGGCCATAAAGACTTGAGTATTTGGGTCATGTCCCACCACAGAGCTTTCTGGCTTTGAATTGTTTATTTGGAATATAGGGGAGACATTGTAGAGACTACTTCATTCTCAGGAGCCATCTGAAACCAGCCAAAAACAATTCTTAAGAAAGTGATGTACTTTTTTCAAATGATTTCTTTTTAGGAAATGTGTTATTACGATATCCAAGAAGTTTTAGAAGTTTGTTTGGGGGTACAAAGTCCTAAAAAGAATATCCTCATTGACTATACATAGAGCCTATACGTAGACTCATACGACTGGTGAATTGATATTGCAGCTAAGTTGGTCAAAGAGAAGGCATGCCTCTTCTCTTACAGATCAGATTAAATTATTTTAAGCAATATTTTTTCTTTTGTAATTACTAAAGGCATGATTTCATGTTGCCAAGTAATTCAAACAACACACAGATAGTATAACGCAAGTGTTTGGAGGGCTGTTTGTAGTGTCAGAATACCTGGGTTTTACATCTCTGTAATTTTCTTGTTCTGTGGCCTTGGGCACACAATTTCTCCAAGCATGTTTACTTATGGTAACATAAGAATAATAACAGAAATTAACTCATAGTTTTGTTGTGATACTTATGTGAGAAGATATATGTAAAGCATTTAAGGACAGTGCCTGGCTTTATAAGTGTTAGTAATAATTTAGTTATCATGATTGTGATCATCATCATTTTATTGCAATAGCACCTTAATTAGTTATATTAATAAAATGCTAACTAGCACCTGTCCCATAATAAATGCTCAACAAACTACTTATTACCTTTAAGCATATAAGGTGAAAATCCTCCAACATCAGTCCCAGAGGTAATCACAATAAACATCATTGTGAACATGTATATATGTATATGTGGATACATATATAGTTATATTTTTCAGTAAAAATGAGATCATACTCTACATATTGTTCTGAAACTTTCTATTTCCTTAAAAACTGTTTACCCAAATAAATATGCCCAACTGATTTTTTGACAAAGATGCAAGAGAAATTCAATGGAGGAAGGATAATCTTTTCAACAAAATCCAATTGTTGGAGCAATTGGTTATACATAGGCAAACATAAATAAATAAATAAGTACTCTCAACTTTATACTTTACGCAAAAATGGATCATGGTTATAAATGCAAACATAAAACTACAACACTTCTAGAAAAATAGTGGGAGAAATTCTTTAGGATCAAGGTCTAGTCAAAGATATCTTAGACTTGACACCAGAGATATCATCTATAAAAGGAAAAATTGGTAAATTGAACTCCATCACAATTAAGAGCCCATTAAGAGGATAAAAAAGCAAGCTACAGACTGGAAGAAAAGATTTACAATCTCATATCTGACAAAAGACTAGTATCTAGAATATCTAGAGAACTTGCAAAACTCAACAGTAAAAATAACCACAAGCAATCCAATTAGAAAATGGACAAAATATATGAATAGATACACTTCACTGAAGAGGGCATGCACATGGCAAATAAACACATGAAAAGACATTCAACATCATTAGCCATAGGTAAGTGCAAATTAAAACCACAGTGAAATATCATTACACATTTATCAGACTGGCTAAAATTTTTTAAAAATAGTGACTACACCAAAAGCTAGTGATGATGCAGAGGAATTGGATCACTCATACATTTCTGGTAGAAATGTAAAATAGTACAGCCACTCAGAGAAGCAGTTTGGCAATTTCTTACACTACTAAATATGTAATTTTTGTCATATGACAAATCCATTATACTCTTGGATATTTATCCCAGAAAAATAAAAATGTATGTTCAGACAAAAACTTACACATGAATGTTCAGAACAGCTTTATTCAAAATAGCCCCAAACTGGAAGTAACCCAGATGTCCTTCAGCAGGTGGATGATTAAACAAAAAGTAGTACATCAGCACCATGGAATACTACTCAGCAGTGAAAAGGAGTGAGCTATGATACCTGCAATAATTTGGATGAATCCAGATAATTGTGCTGAGTGAAAACATAGTCAAGCCCCAACGTTTACATACTACATGATTCCATTTATAAAGCATTCCTGAAGTGAGAAAATTATAGAAATGGAAAACAGATTGGTGCTTGCCAGTGGTCTGGGACAAGCTTTTTTAACAAAGGCCACTTTTTTTTTAAAAAAGGGCAGTGCAAGGCATTCCTGTGGTGATGGAGCTGTTCTGTAACTTGACCATAGCGCTGGATACAGGAGCCCACCCATGGGATAAAATTGCATGGAACAAAGGAGGAAGACAGGAGATATCTGAGAATCAGTGAATTGTATTGTATTAGTTCATTTTGCGTTGCTATAAAAGAATGCCTGAGGCTGGGCAATTTATAAAGAAAAGAGGTTTATTGGGCTCATGGTTCTGCAGACTGTACAAGAAGCATCGTGCCAGCATCTGCTTCTGATGAAGGCTTCAGAGAGCTTCCAATTGATTGGAAGGCGAAGGAGGAAGCAGGTGTGTCACATGGCCAGAGAAGGAGCAAAAAGAGCAGGTGGTGCCAGGCTCTTTTAAATGACCAGTTCTTGCATGAATTAATAAAGCGAGAACTCACTCATCATGGTGGGGAGGGCACCAAGCCATTCTTGAGGGATCCGACCCCATGACCCAAACACCTCCCACCACACTCCACATTCAACACTGGGGATCAAATTTCAACATGAGATTTGGAGGGGCCAAACATCCAAACCATATCATGTATCAATATCCTGCCTGTGATATGACACTATAATTCCGCAAGAGGTTACCACTGGGGGAAAATGGGGTAAAGTCTATACAGGATCTCTGCATTATTTCTTACAATGCCTGTGAATCTATAGTTTGCTCAAAATAGTTGAATTAAAAAAAGTAAAATACTATTTTAAGTTGTTAGCAAAACAAAACAACCAGTTTAACCAAGGATTTGTCTGATTTCAGTCTGTTGCACTGTTTTGTTTTTTTTTTTAGGCATTCACTAACCAATCACTGACTGGCCCAATTCCATCTCCTTTATTAGGAATGAGTTATTTGGGGGTAATGCAGCCTAAATGCAGGAGATGGAGATGGTATGTGAGGAAACTGGGTTAAAGGTCTGGATCTAGAGCTGTGCTCTTAACATGTTCATTTATTAGGGACCTCTTTGCACATCCATTGAGAAGAATAATTACATATGAAGATTAAGTTGGATAGTACCTTTCTCAGGAACACCACCACTGTGGGTTATGGATGGCCTTTACAAGAATAGTCAAGACTTGAGCAAATCACATCTGCTTGGGAAATTCAAGCCCATTATCCCTTACTGGGGAGGCAGTTATGGCTGTCATGGAAGAAGGAGACCTCAATTTAAGCAAACAGCTGTTTTTCCTTGACAACAGAAGGGTAACCAGGGCTCAAGGTGGCCCTTAGTGAACTGATCCATGGAAAGAGAGTTTAAACAGATTCTTTCATTGAGCACAGTGAGAAAAACAGTCAGCATCTCTTCCTAGCCCTGCATAGGTAACACACAGAGTCAAAGAAACCATTACTCTGGGCCCAGGCAAGGTAAAGGGACCCCATCCTTTGTTACCCTGCATTCTAGTCCTTTCCTAAGGCTGCCTGTGCCAGAGCTGCTCTCTCCTTTTAGGAGAGCTATTTGGAGCCCCAGCCTGGGAGGGTTTGTGGTTTGTCCAGAAGAATCCCCTGTATCCTACTCTTAATTATCTACTACTTAACTGGTGGACCCTCCAGTCAATTTCCCTTGGCACTGTGGGGTGGCTTAGCATTAAAATTCCACGGATTTGCTCCTGGCCTGTGCAGCGGGGAGGACGCGATTGCAGCACTGCAGGGCTATGCAAGCTCCGCTCACTGGCGACAGTCAGCTGTGATTTTCCGTCAGCTGCATCTCATTATCCCGTCAGGGCTCCCTCATGCCTATCGATGAGGAACAATGTGTAATCACTCCCAACTGATTGCAAATCACTCTGCACTCCTGTGCGAACCTTGGCCCACGACCACGTGGCCCAGCCTGCCAAAGGGTCCCTGGGCTGGCTCTGTGGCTCCATGCCGCCTTCATGGTGGGGGCTCTAGGAGCTGGGAGCACAAAGGCCATCCTTTCTTCTTGGGGTGGAGTTGGAGAGAAGGGGCTGGGTTGAAGAGGCTCATTGGCTAGTCACAAACCCCGTAGAACTACAGGGTTGGGTTCAGAACAGCTGTCTTGTGGAACTCATTTCCAAGACAGAGAAACGGCCAAGCCACTTCCCTTTATGGAGCCCGGGACCAATGATTTGGCCAGAATATAGACCACATTTTTTTCTAATAGAAACAGTAGAGCATACTGGTTGTAGAACTCAGACACTGAAGGCACATAGAGATCCAGTTCTAGTCCAGATTCTGACAGTTACTGCCTGTGTGACATTGGATGAGTTACTTAATCTCTCTGAGCCTTGGTTTTCTTATATGTAAAATGGGAATAATATCAGTGCCAAGCATTTAGAGATGTTTTAATGATTCAATTAGATAATAAATACAAAATATTTAGGACACTTTGAATGCCAATTCTTGGTATTATTAATGTAGTTTAAAGTTGAGGAAGACACTAATTTCCTAGTGTTGGATGTCAGCACCCATACCATGTTTTCTTTCCACCTAAATAACTGGGGAAAGTTCCAAAGAAAATCAGCCAGTCAAGAAGAAAACTCTACTTTTCGATGTAGTAGTTTCCTCGCTGAGAAGTTATTTCTCTCCCAGACCTTTATTTCTCTACCAATGTGCCTTTCATTTGACATATTTGTGAACAATTGTGTTTTATTTCTTCAACTGCAATTGTAATAGACATTTGTCATGTGCTTAAAAATGCAAATATTTATGATATTATGAAATATTTCAAGTATATAGAAAAATGCAGAGAATAATATAACACATCCAGTGCAGTCATCACGCAACTCTGTTAAAACTTTTTATTCTACTATATTCACATTCAATTTTTTTCCTGAATAATGCATTGTTACAAAGACGATCGAAACCCACTGAATTTCCCCCATTCAATTCTTCTCACTCTCTTCCCAGAAGTAACTAATTTGCTAATTATTAACCTACTTAATGATTTTATACTTTGTCTAAATATATAAATGCCCATAAACAGAATTATAGTATTGTTTTTATATTTAAGCCTTGTATAACCAATGGTCTTCTGCAACTTTCTTTTTCTATGTAATATTACATTTGGAAGACTAATTCATTTTGATACATTCATTTCTAGTTGATCCATTTTATCTGCTGAGCAGTATTTCACTGCATAAATATACCACAATTCATTTATCCATTGTCCAGCTTATGGGTGTCTGGGGGGCTTCCCATTTTTGGCTATCATAACATTTTATTAATAGTTTATAGTAGTAAACATTCTAGTACCCACATACCATACACACAAGTACAGAGTTTTCTCCAGGGCATATTCCTAGCAGTGAAATTGCTGGGTCTCAGTTATGTTTGTCTTCAATTTCGCTAGGTTTTGCAAAATTACTCTCCAATGTGATTGTAAAAATTTACACTCCCAACAGGAAAGTGTGAAAATTTATTTTGTTTTGCATTCTTGCCAACACTTGGTATTGTTAGACTTTTCAGTTCTAGACTACCTTATGGGTGTGGAATGATGTCTTAGTATTGATTTAGCTTGGATTTCCTTTATTACTAGTAAGACTGGGCATCTTTTCACTCACTTATTGGCCTTTTGGATTTTCTGCTCTATGACTTGCCTACTCATATATTTTGCTCAGTTTATTATTTGGCTTCTTTGCCTTTTTCTTATCGATTGTATGATATTCTGGATATTGACCCTTCGATAGATATTGTGTTGCTAATATGTTCTTTATGGCCTTTTGGCTTTGTTTATAATGTCTTTTGCTGTATACAATTTTCAAATTTTAATAAAGCCCAATTCATTAGTGATTTCCTTTTAGGATTATGTATTCTGAGTCATGGTTGAGAAATCTTTTCCTATCAGAAGGCATAAAGATACACTTCTAAATATTTTGCTAAATTTTAAGTTTTGCTTTTCTCATTTGGTTCTTAATTCATCTGGAATTAATTTTTTTGTGTGTGTATGGAGTGAGGAAGTGATCTGTTTTATTTGTCTTCTTTTGGAAAACCAGCTGCACCAGAACTATTGATTATGTATTAATAGTTAATTTTCCTTTCCCTGATTTCTATACGCATTCTATTCTATGTTAAGTTTGCATAAATGCTTGGATCTGTTTTAGAGCTTTCTATTCAATTCCATTGGTCTATTTTTTCTCCCTATAATGATGCCACAATTGCTATAGATTTATAATAAACCTCAATACCTGGTAAGTTTCTTACTTTGTTCTACTTATTCAAAGTGGTCTTGACTATTCTTGCCTCTTTCATATGAAATTTTAGTATGATCTTCTCAAGTTCCTTGTTGGGTTTTTGACTGGAATTACTTTAAATTTAAATATAGAGTCATTTGGAAAGAACTGTCAATTTGTAATCTGCTCACCCATAACCATGATCTGTATCTTCCTATGCTGAGATTTTCTTTTATGACATAAGGTAACATTTTCTATTTTTTTCCATAAAGATTATATATATTTTTGTTAGATTTTTTCCCCTAAGTATTTATTACTTTGGCTGACGTTGTAAATCACGCCTAATTTAATAATACATTTTGTAATTATGTGGTGCTGGTGAATAAGAACACAATGCTGTGCTGTACTCTAGTCAAACTCAGAAGGACAACTACTTATAGTGAATTCTTTTCTGCATGGACGCTAAAGCAGAATCACTGTTTGTCCTTGTCTATGGACAGAGCCTCAGGGACTCCAGAGAAGTAGCTTTCCAAAGACTTATTCCTGGGTCTGCAAGGGGCAGATGGGAAACCAGGCATGGCAGTGGCTACTTGGACTCAGGGTCTTGAAAATGAAAACAACACAAGTTTCAGAGGGTGAGAGATGCCTAGGAAGGCCAGAACTTTTATGAGTTCCTCAAGCAGCACCAGTCCCTTATTCAGAGAAAGAGGAGCTGGATCCAGCAATTACAATTTTAGACAGAGGAAGCCTGGCCCTCTGAGGGTGAAGATTTTTCTTCCTCTTCAGGGTCCCTAAAGTTTAACAATCATAAATAGGACTTGAAAGGGTTTAAGTAATCTAAACCCGCAAATATGCCACCACAGAGACTAGGACACATGGATGAGTTAAAGTAACTCATTGTCTTTGTAAATCTTTCTCCAGTGCATTAATGATCACTGGAATGTTAAAATACAACTTTCGGTAATTGCGGCCCAGTCTCCAAACCAGACCCTCTGACTAGACAACCATGGAGAATACACCTCCTGAAGAATCTTTAACAACCTTTATCGCCAAGCACAAAATCTCACAATCATATCATATCTCTCTCTATCTTTGTCTCCTGTGTCCCCTCTAGGTTCCTCCCGTCTTCTCCCCTCCCTGTTCCTCCTCCCCAGGACAGTGTTATGACTTTTGTAGGCCCTGGGCATGCTTGACTCTATGGGCAGCTTCCTCCATTAAAAAAAATAGTTAAAAATTATGTTTTGTGACTGCATTGGTATAAAGATAAATATAATGCAGGCAGGATTCAATATTACACATCCATTATTATCATATTTACATTTTTTCCTTCTGATTTTAAAGAAAAATAAAATTAAAACATTTCTGTGGGCCCCTAAAAGTATCATTAGCCCTAAATGTTGAGCCTCTTGTACCTAATGGAGAAGGCAGCCCTACTCCTTCCTCCTGCCTTCCCCTCCCTCCCTCCCTTCCTAATTCTCTCTTTTCTTTCTTCCTTTTTTGCCTAGGATTGGCATATTCACTAAGAAAAACAAATTTTCAGTTTCTTCTATATCTTCCTTGCAATCATTTCTGCTCTAAGAAACAAATAAGACATTTCCTTCATTTTCCATTAAAAAAAAATTGAAATCTAACTGTGAAGCTGAGTTTCTCCTGGAATCTTACAGACTTTTTTTTTGTGGTGGTGGTTCTATCATCTGTAGTTTGGATTATCTATGTTCCCATTTTATTCAGTGTCACCTATACATTTCAATATTTATAAGGAGCGCAGAAAGATCCTTTGGCAATTTTTCCTCACACTGGCTCAACTTCTGGGTGCATTCAGCCACCCTTTAGAGTTTAGATCTTCAGGGCTTCTGCTGGCACAGTGGATGACATGGGAATAAAGAAATACGAAATACACACACTAACTTGTCATTAAAAAACAGAAGTCACTTGAGAGACACGGCTACCAAAGGGAGCCCACACAGGCTCAGTGGCACTTCCCCCTCTTCTCAGAGCAGCAGCTAGAGTTTCACAGCTGTTTTCCTTTGCTCTGGAAGCAGTGCACATGCATTCAGAAGTGGCCCCAAGAAGTCAAGGGACCTTCTTCTTATTTGCTTTTCTAAAAGATAACTTGCCCAGTATAGCATTGGAGTCAAAAGTAGAAATTCACGGTTACAAACTCAACCCATGCAATGGTCGGGAGGCCCTGGGTCATTTGCATTGCAGGGCTGTGACTCTTCTGGGACTGGCGGGGGGGCCAGGGAGAGTCAAGATTGGCTGTTCTAGGCCATGGGCTGGTGCTATATGACAACCTCAGAATGTGTTCCAGGTTTGAGTGCATGGACGATTTAATATTGACTCTGCAACAGGACTTCCCCCGCGACATCTCCTTTCAGCCTCATGATGAAGGGACAATGGTTTACGGCATATCTGACACTGGACACTGGGTACCTACATGACAGGAGCTAGGAATAAACTGGACAGAGGCGTCAGAGCATATGTTATTTATGTAATGCAAGGTCTCCCCACGTTTCATATCCTTTCATATCATGTAGGGGGTGCTAGACAAGGAGAATCAAAATATTTACCTGTTTAAGGACTAATGGATGGAACTGTTTAGTAAATAATTTGGGGGAAATCTCTCTCACCACTTTCCTTGGTCCTTGTATTAATATTAGTAGAGACTCTTTACTGAGCGGTTACAAACAGCCAGACAGCATGTGAACTAAGAGCTGCACATGCTCTTATGTATCAGGCTGCAGAGAGCCGACAACAACATTTAGAAGTGGGTATTGTTATCTTTAGTTCACTGTGACGAAACTGAGTCTGAGAGAAGAAGAATTCAAGAGAGAGAGAGAAAAAGAGAGAGAGAGGAATCTAGTTGTTTCTTAACCTTAGATCTGTGAGATGGCTTGATTTCTAAATAAAAATGTTTAAGGATGAAAGAATTTAAACATGTTTCTATGTCCTGAAGGTATGTGAATAATCATCTTTTATCTTCCCAGGCAGGAAAACCTTCTTCTAGCAAACTCCTAAAAAACATGTGCTTCTCCTTTTACTCAATGCAAAGTCCACTGGACATGGAATTGGGAAACCAGGGTTGGAATCCTGAATCTGTTCATTATAACCCGCTGCAGGTCAGGAGAATATTAAAAAACAAAACTCACCTCTTCTTCCCAAGACTGTGCAAAGTTGCCTGTTGGTCCTCCCATCAACCCTGGAAGGGTGGTATCATTGTCTATCTAACAGATGAAGATTTTTGACTTAAAGGGACTGAATAACTTCCCCAAGCTCAGCGAGGCCATGAGAAAGGGGGCCAGGATTTGAAGAAGATCAACACTGTCCATTTCCAAAGCTCCTTTACTCTCCCATCTACCACCTTGTGTGGTACAAGTTACTTTCTGAGCTTCCTTTCCTGTGCCTCCAATTAAAATGTAACTTTGTTGGTCCAAAGGAAATACTGCTTTCTTTAGAACATGAATTTGATTTTCCTAAATGGACATTTAAACAATGGCTGCATTATATAAACAGCAATGGGCTGTTCATTGCATCTTTTAACTGAGCAACTTTTGATCTGAGCTAACAGAGACACTACTACTTACCTCTCTATTCCCAATATGTGGGCAACCCCTAACTCCTGTCCTACCCAAAGACAATTTGGAAGATTTTAGGGAAAATTTTAAAAAGATGGTTGCCTAACTCTAAGCCAAGAACTTTGGAATTTTATTGCTTTAAAATGGTTCTTGGAAAACAGCTATTTTTTAGTTTTCTAGGTGATGCACAGCCAGGAACGAGAATGAGTCTACTGAACTGAAATTTTTATAGTTCTGAAAAATTGCCATTTCTCCTCAGGGCCTTTGCACATGCTTTTCACCCTTCCCAGAACTCTGTTCCCTCAAGGCTTTATCTAGCTAGGTCATACTCATCCATCAGGTCTAAATGAAACATATCTTGCAATGAGAAACATTCCCCTCCCGTGGTGAGCAGACCTTAGGGCAGCTCCATGATTCAGCCTTGTATTTATACTCTGTACAATCCCCTCTTCTTGAATTAGGTGAGCCCTCTGCCTTGCCTCTGGCCAATGGAATATGGCCAAGGTGAAGGGATTTTTGCAGATGTAATTAAGGTCCAAAATCTATTGATTTTGAGTTAATCAGAAGGAGATTATCCTGCCCTTCTGGGCTTGACTTAATTAGGTGAAAGCCTTTGAAACAGAGACTGGGTTTTCCCAAAGAGAGACTTTCTTTGTGGGGTTGATGAAGTAAGTGGCCCTTGGTATGGTAGAGAAGTCCTCAGGGCAAGGAACCGTGGGCTGACTTGAGGGCCTAAGGGCTACCTATGGCCAATAGCCAGAAAAGGCCAGGACCTCCAATCTTACCACCACAAGGAAATCAATTCTGCCCACAACTCAAAAGAACTCAGAAGTAATTTTTTTCCCCATTGGAACCTTCAGATGAGAACACAGCTCAGTCTGTACCTTGTTTATAGCATTGCAAGACCCTGAGAGGAGGACCCAGCCAAACTGTACATGGACTCCTGACCCACAGACACTGGGAGATAATAAACATGTGCTGTTTTAAGATGCTAAGTTTGTGGTAATTTGTTATGCTGCAATTAAAAACTATTATAATACCTCTCCTTCATTCTCTCCTACAAATGCTTTCTTGAACTTCCATAATTTTCCGTAGCACTTAATACATTTCTGAATATTGGTTCAAAGTCTGTTTTCTCCAGTAGATGGTAAGGTTGGTGAGCATAAAAACCTTTTCTATCTTACTCACTACTCTGACCTTAGCACCTCATGGAACACCTGACATATATACAGTAGGTTATCAGTAAATGTCATTAAATAAATGAATGCATGGATCAACGAACCATGCTATGTTCCTGCTCCAGTCTTCCCAGCAACCCCATTCATATTGTCCTCCTGGTCTTCCTTGTGGCATCTCTTGCATTAGAGGCTGCCAAACTGTGGCCCCCTAGGCCAAATCTAGCATGGCACCTAATACCTAAAATATTGTATGGCTTATAAGTGAATCATTACTTTAAAATTTTTAAATAATAGGAAATTTTTTTAAAAGAATAATATTTCATGACAGAATAATTCTATAAAACTCAAGGCTCAGAGTCAATAAATAAATTTTTTTTTGTTTTTTGTTTTTTTGAGACAGGGTCTCACTATGTTACCTGGGCTGGTCTAGAAATCCTGGGCTCAAGTGATCCTCCCCACTCAGCCTCCTGAGTAGCTGTGATTATAGGTGCATGCCACCATACCCAGCTTATAAATAAAGTTTTATTGGAATACCACCATGACCATTTGTGTACGTATTGCCTGTGCTAGCTTTCTTTCTACAATGACAGAGTTACAACAGAGACCATATAGTGCACAGAGATTGAAATATCTGGCCCTTTATAGTAAAATTTTGTCAACCTCTGATATGGAGCTTGAGAACTACGGATAGAGACAGTAGAGTAAAAATCAGGAGGCGCTTTTTCTACCTGCTGGCCCAGGCAGGGAAGCATGAGTGCTTCAGGACACCTGCCTCGGGAGCATCTGGAGAAGGCAGCTTTGGTACAGACATCAGTGTGAACCGGTGGCAGTGTTGTGAGTTAGGTGCTACCTTCCAATGTCTTTTTGGATAAATGTCACCAACAAGGGGTCATAGAGTCCCAAGGGAGACTTTAAGATCCCTTAAGACATTTCATGAAGCCTTTCAGAAATTACTGTGGCAGATTCTAGAAAGGTCCGAGGGCCTGTATGATGTATCAGTGGAGATGAGTCAGCAAAAGTTTGCATCAATATTAATGTGACTCCATTGGAACCGACTATCAGTTGAGGATTGGGGAATGTCCCCTTTGAGCTGAACTGCTAAGACACCCTGACAACCAGCCACAGGCTCGGCAGCACAGACCCAGGGCCCACGACCACATGCCCGAGATGAGTCTGAATAAAGATGCAATTTTCAGAAACACGAAGTCCAAGAAAATATGCTTTGGCCAAAAGAGCCACCTAAGTAAATCAGAAATAATGTCTATCTTTGTGTACTTTCTCAATGTTTTAACTTGTTTTATTTACATGCTCTTCCTAATTATTGAAGTATTAAAATATAGAGTCATAGTAGAATACTCAGAACGTCATAGAAAAATCTAAATGAATAGAACATCACCACTCAGAAGCAACTATTTTTAAACTTTTGGGCTATTTCCTTTCAGTCCTTTTTGCATCGCTGTTTCTTTTTATTTTCTCCCTTTCTTTTCTATTTTCCTCATACTCTTTCTACTGTTGTTTTTCATAGAGAAGATCATACTCTCTGTTCAATTTCCTTTTTGTTTTTCTTGTCTATGATAGCATGTAAAATTTCTAAGGTTACTGAAAATTTTCTGTGGACCAATACTTCTCAAGGAGGGGCAATTTTGTCCCCCAGGGGACATACGGCAATGTCTAGAAACATTTTTAGTTGTCACAATTAGTGGTGTGAAGGGGTTTCCTTCTGGCACCTAGTGGGCAGAGGCCAGAGATGCTGCTGAACAACCTGCAGTGCACGGAGCAGCGCCCCACAGCAACGATTCATCTCGCTCCCAATGTCAGTGAAGCGTTGATGTTGACAGACCTCACTGTGGATGTAATTTTGGATGGTTGCATATTGTTCTATTGTTTGCAAGTCTTTTATTTAGTTAAACAGCAGTCCTCTGTTGTTGGATATTGAAGTTATTGTGATTATTTTTGTATCTAATACAAATAATCTTGAAACACACTTAAGTGTTTTCAGTTAGCACAAAACATTAATATTCCTCTCTTTTTCTTCAAACACCGAGCCAAATTAAAGCCATGAGTATTGTAAACACCAAAGGATCACGGCTTATCAGTAGCGTAAGCTCCTCAATGCAGGGCCTGTAATAATAATTCTTTGTACTCCCAGGGCTTATAATATGTTCTCAAAAAAACACAGTGGTCCAATGGTTAATAGTGTTAATGAATCGGTGAAGGATGTCCAGTTTTTCTACACAACATTTAGCCCCAACTTTCCCTTTAGTCTTTTTTCATGAACTTTGTTATCTATGAAGTTAGAAGATAGGTGTTGAGTCACTTTGTTGCTTTTGTGGTGTTCTGCCAACATCATAGGGGTGTCAGCGACGTTGGTATTAGTGTGTCATGGGTTACATTAGATCAGCAATCACAGAGCAGAAAGACATCAGAGTAAACACAGAGTCTGTGTGGTTCATTTTATAGGTGAGAACATTAAGGCCCAGGAAGAAAATGACTCCACCAGAGCCACATTGCTGATAAGAGAGGGTCATGCCTCTGTGGCCACGACTCTATGCCTTCCACATGCTTGGGAGTGACTCCTCAGAGCCCTCCTGGGGCTTTGCTCTGTGAGCCGGAGGAGCTCTGGGCCAAGAACTACAAACTGGACTTCTGTAAAGAAGCCAGTAGATGCTGCCTGGAGGAGGCCAAACTGCAGGCCTGCCTCCTGAAGTCCACGCTGCTCCTAGAGTCAGCCCCATCTCCCCTGAGCCAAGGATGGGCTAAAGTTTCTCAAAGTGTGGTCTTGAGCCACCTGCATCAAAATCTCTGAGACTTTTACTAGCCTTCAGATTCCTGGCTCCCACCCCAAATGGATCTACTATTTTATATCAGTTCCCTAGCAGATTCTCAGCATGCTAAAATCAGACAGAGGGTCAACACGCTTTTTTGTCTCCAAAGCACCAGACAGTAAATATTTTAGGCTTTGCAGACTATATAGTGTCAGTTGCAAAGACTCAACTGGGCACTGCAGTGTGAAAGCAGCTATGGACAATACATAAATGGACACGTCTGCACTTGGCCTGCAAGCCATAGTTTGCCACCCTCTGAGCTGGACCATTCAGTCAACCAGAATAACTTGAAGCCTGGATTCTTGAGCAAGTCGGCTTCCTTTGTTGTCATTTGGCAAGACAGAGACTCTCCACGAGACACTGGCTACACACGGGGAGGTCTGAGTGTGACTGCAAGCTCCACTCCGATCTCACAGTATGGCCTTGGCAAGGCCCTCCCTTCACTAGGACTCAGTTTCCCCATCTTATACCAGTTGACCTCTCAGACCTCGGTCAGCCTCAACTGACATGTCTCTTGACCTCCTCCTGCGTTCGATGGCATCACAGGGCCCAACAGGGCTTGCCAGCTGCCCGCCCCAACCTCTGTGTGGGGAAGGGAGGGCAGAGGGAGCCCAGCCCAGCCCAGCTTCACTTCCCAGCAGCTTCCCTGAGCAGCTCTGGGCTTCTCGGCAAAGACTAGAGCTCCAAGGGCCAAGAGTGAGTCACAGGGTGGGGGTGCCAGGACTTGCTTTGCTCCCTCCCTCTTTCCAGGTGCTGCCCTCCAAGGTGCTGGGCTGGAGGCCCTGGCAGCGTGGGAGGAGGGGGCAGCTGTCTTCCCAGCCCTGTCTGCATGCCACCTTGATGGCTTTGCATAGGCAGGGTCTGCTGGTCTCCACCCACGGTTCTGGGGCCTGTTCTCCATTCTCATCTGCCTGTCCCTGTTCATCATGCCCAGTAACCCTGGGAAAAGCCCACGTGGGCCACACAGATCAGATCTCAATTTTCTTTCCCACACCCTTCTCTCTACCTGGAATACTCCACACCTACCTTGTCTATTTAGCAAATTCCTGCTCATTCCCCATATGCCGCCACCTCTGAGCAGCTTTCCCTGTATCCGCGGGGAGCCCACTCCCCTCCTCTTTGGGGACCTGTTGCCCTTGCCCAATCCTCCTTTTGAAAACTTCTCAGCATGTGGGACTGTTGTCGTCATTGTCCTGGTTGTGAGTCTCTCACGCTAGGCAGTGGATGCTCCCAGGGCAGGGATCCTAATTTTTATATCCCCTGACCTGAGTGCAAGTTGTACATACTAGGAGCTTAATCAATGCACGTCAAACACATTTCATAAGGCTAGATTCCATTTTGTGCTTGAAAGAAAATGAAATAATGCTTTCTCTACCAGGCAGCAAACTTATGGAGCTTGTTACCCCCAAGAAGTGGAACAAAAAAACCACAACTTTATTGTGGGGAAATTGAGATATTGAGTCCTGATGGGTTGTGGCCATTTTCACCCATTTTTGCTTTCACATTATTTTTCTTTCCCAGTTGCACAATTCTTGTTTCCTAATGATGGACGTCATCTAAATTTTAATTTTGAGTCTTCCTTTGCTTTGATTTCTGCCTTTGTAAGTGAGGTCCTCAAATTCGAGAACGCCTCAGGATCTCTTAGGAAGCTCGGTAGAAGTTCGGATTTCACGGTCTACCCGGAAAGAGTGGGAACTAGTGGGGCTCGGGTGGATCCCGGAGGCTGCATTTCTACCAAGCTCCTGAGCGCACCTGCACGCAGGCAGTCTGTGTGCCACTCTCCCGCAAGGCAGCTCGACACTTCCCATCCTGGTTAACTAACCTTTTCTAAAAGCTTCAAGGCACCTCTGTACAAATGTCTCCCGGCCATTAACTTATTTAACAAGTGTTCTCTGAGTGCCTACTTTACCCCAGATACTGCTCTAGGAACTGAAAGTAGAGTACAGAACCAAAGAGTGGTCCTTCCTGCATGGGAGAGGCTGCTGCTCTTCCTTGCATGCAACCTTCCATGATGTCATTTGAAGATCTCCACAGTTAGGATGTTCTGCAAGTTCAAACCCAATATGTCTCACCTGCCATTTCTTACTCTTTCTCTACATGTCAACTGCCCTCCTCACCCTAATCTTAACTTTTCTGTTTCCATCACGGCACCAGCATTCTGAGTCCGGTTGCCCAGCTTCTGCATCATCTGTGCGTTATCTGCTCTTAACTGTGCAGGCATCATGACTTTTTTATTCTTATCCATACCATTTACCTCTTCCCATGTCTCTTGTTGTCACAAATGAGATCCTTAGAAGTTCACACTAGAAATCTGCAGAAGACACCTTGTTTGCCACCCTGTCTGCTGTCTTTCCTTATTTTAATTCATTCAAATTGATCTTCCAGTGCTGTTGTTTCTCAAACTACACCATGCACCAGAATTACCTGGAAGTCCCGTGAAAATGAGATTCCGGATCTGTTGTCCTGGAGAGTGGCTCGACACCTGGCAATCGGACAGCTCCCAGGTGAAGCTGAGGCTGCTGGTCTGCGGAGGTCACTGCGTGGCAGTCCTAGAACACTCTGTTTTCTCCTCGTAAGTCTCCTTCCTTCTTCTTCATGGATTGCCACCCCCAGCCCCAACCCCTAAAGTTAGACTGGCATTTAAAGCCTAAACCTGGCAGTGGTCTTCTGACTCAAATTTTACCCTCCACTTCGTAGATTCCCCTTCTTTGCCTCACAGGTCTTTTTCCTGCCGGGTCCCGGGGTCTTTGCTTTTCTGTATTTCACATCAGGAATGATGCTGTCTTTCTCTTGACCTTGTCACCCTCACCCATCCCTCGAGTTAAACTAAAGCTCGATCTCCTCCACTTCCCTGGCTCACAGGTTCCTAGCCAGTCTCCAAACTCCCAAAGTACCCCCTTCCTGGCACACTCCTCTGAGTTAACTCACTAGCTGCCAATTTCCTGGTGTCTTTTCTGCCCATTACTGTTGATCTTTTGGCCAAGACTGTGTATACTTGACTCACGTGTGCTGTATACTAGCTGTCAATTAATCAAATAAACCATAATAATAGCTTGCATATTTTATTGATGGAAATCAGGGCTTTTATGAGACCACTAGCTTTGGGGCGTAGTCTAAGGGGTCACTATTCTGCCACAGCATCTATCCACGCTGCAAATATTCCCTTGATGCACATTTGTCCTTTGCCAGGTTAACAATGGGTTACCATGTGGGTCTCAGTTTAAAACTCCCTTCTTCAGAGATGTCTCTGACCATCCAGATTAGTTTATTTCCCTCTGATGTCATTTGCACAGCACAGTATACTCCTCTTTTGTGGACCAAATCACACTTGAAATTATTTTAATTTTACTATTGTTTCTCATTGTTTGCTCCTCTCTCTGTAATAGGATTATGTATCCTTGCCTGTTATCACATGGCCTACAGGTCCTTTCTATGAGAGGTGTTTCTATGGGGTGTTTCCCCACCCCATTTTTGTTGGGTCTGGCCATGAGACCTGCTTTGGCCAATGGAAAAACAGAGCAAAACGAACTATTGTGAGTGGGTCTGTATGTAAACACCTTATTGTGGTAGGTGTTACAATAGTAGAATTAATTGTTGTTAACTCTGTAGTAGAGTTAACTGGTGTTAACTCTATACCAATTATTCTCAAATAGTGGTTGATTTTTCTCCCTAGGGGACATGTGGGAATATCTGGAGATATGTTGGGTTGTCACATCTGGGGGTAATGCTGCTGGCATCTAGTGGGTAGAAGCAGGGGTGCTACTAAACATCCTACAATGCTCTGGATAGCTCCCCATGACAGAGAAGTAGCCAGTCCTCCATGTGAATAGCACTGAGGTTGAGAAACTCTGCTGTGCACCAATGTCATCTAAGAAAGTTCCATTCGAGATAGGAAATGGGTTTTGGAGTAAACGTCCATTGGCCAGCTTGGTATCCTGGCTTTCATTATCTCTCTGCACCTCATTTTTTGTCATTGGAGAAGTGGGGTGATAATTCTACCCTCAAGAAGATGCTGTGGGGATTAAAGAGAATACCGTAAGTAAGGTGACTGGCATATTGATCTTCAAGAAATGCTAAGTTCTGTTTTCTGTCCTCATTGATGTTATGACAAGATTTAGTATACACACTCAAGTTTTTAATCATCTAAAAACACTTGGATTTGTATTAGTATCTTTAAAATATATCTCAAAACAGGGCAGTGGGGGGTTGCTATTATTCGTGCCACCTGACTGGTTCTGGGGACTTGGACCCAGACTCTGGTGGGTTGAATCCAACGATCCAGGAGCTTTGTTTGTGTCCCCAAGAGGACAGGCCACCAGAGCCCATGTGTTCTTTAACTGTCTGTGTCTTTGGGTTTGCAATGGCAATGGGAAACAGAGAAAAAAATCATAATGATACTTATGCTGGTGATTCACTGGGATCTCCAGCCAGAATGATCTCCTAGAATGAAAATCTGACAATACCATGACTTTGCTCAAATCCTTTCACTGGCTTCTTTTCTTTTGAACCTGTCAAATCAAAATCCAAATCCTTCACATGACTCTGAGTGACCCCAGTCTCTTTCTTGTTCCCTCTACTTCAGTGTCCCTGCACAGTCCTTGGATCTCCGAATATATCCTGCCTTCTCCAGTCTCAAGGTCTTTGCACATGCTGTTCCCTTGGCCTGAAATGCTTTTCCCCTTCTTTTTGACTTTTATAACCTCTACTTATCTTCCAGGTTTATACTAGAGTCTCTTCATCAGAGAAGCCTTTCCCAACCCCTCTAAACTAGTTCAGGTCATTCCATCCTAGTGTTTCCGTAATGCCCATTCTCAGAGCTGATGGCCAACAGTAAACCTGTGCACCTCACTATATCTATACCAGTTAAAATATTGAAAGACAATACTTTTGTAATTGTTGATGATCCACTACTGTTCTGAGCCCCTGTTGCCAAGCCCTGGCCACACTAGCCCTCTCTGGGACACCGCTGCCTGCCCTCTTCCTGTTTCTCCATAATCAAGCAACTCAAGGTTCATTGTCTGACACCATAGTGGACTTCCAGAGGCCTGATCTGGGGTTAAAGCCAACATCCAAATGGAGTATGGTCCACATACTCCATGCTCATGCTTCCCCCTTATGATTATTTGTCTAATAATCATGTTACCTAACATTGATCATTGTCTTCTTTGTTACGTTCTAAATTCCAGAAAACAGGGATGAGTTTTGGAATGTAGTGGACCTGGCAGCTAAAAGATTCTCAATGCATACATCAGTTAATTGCTAATGTCATTTAACCTCACAACCCTGTGGGTTAAGCATCGTTTGGTATTTCTATTTTACAACCAAGGCTTCAAAAGTAAAAGAGATCCCTGCTGAAGGGAGACGAAAAGGAGAAAACTCCCCAGGACCTAAGTCTTGGGGCCGTGTTATCCAAACTCCGTCATCTCAGGACACAGTGGGAGCTGCCAGGTGTTGTGATGGCTCCTTTTTGGAGACACTTCCGTGAAATGGTTTGAGGGGAGGGTCATTGTAGCTAAGTCCCAGCAGATTTTCTCTGTAGATGAAACAGGAGTTTCATGGGGCTTCCCAGCTGTGTCAGGGAGCTGAGACATTTTGGAACCAGCTGCGTCATGCTGAGATGAAGTTGAGGCTGCTGACCTGGTCCATTGTCGTTTTCATTTGTGTGGCCGGCAGCCTCTCAGATGACCTCTGATGATCCCTGCCCTTCAGCATTCATGTCCTTGTGTTATCCACTCCCCATGGGTGTGGGCTGGACCTACTGACTCCTAATAAATAGATAGTGGGAAAAGTGATCATATAATATGTCACTTCTAAGATTAGGTTACAGAGAGAATATGGCCTCTTTCTTGCTCACTTTGTCTTCTTCTCTGACTCACACTAAGGGATGCCAGCTGCCCCTCTAGGTACTACTGCCCTATAGAGAGGCCATGTGTCGAGAAACTGAGGGAATTCCTTCCAGCCAGCAGCCTGCAAGCAACTGAGGCCCTCAGCAAACAGCTCCCACAAAGGACTGGGTGATGCCCACAGCCGTGTGATTGAACTTGGAAGAAGATATCCCTTCAGCTGAGCCTTCAGATGAGACTGCAGCCCTGGACAGCAAATAGTTTGCAGCCTATGACAGACCTTAGGGCAGAGACACCCAGTGGACCCACATCGGGTTCCTAACCTACAAGAACTGTGAAATAATAAGTCCTTATTTGTTTTAAACCACTAGGTTTTGGGGGCAGTTTGTTAAACAGCTGTAGACAACTAATACAGTTGGTTAAGCTAGTATTTCAGCCTAGCTTTTTAGCTGCAGAATAAAATTAGCCCCTCACATAAATACTCAGATCTCAACTGTGCAGGTTTAGTTGTGGCTTTACAGTTAGTTCTTTATGAATCTACATGTAAATATTCAGATTTCCACAATATTGAATGGCGACCTACTATGTGCCAGACTGTGAACTGTGAATTCTGGATATGGAGGCTTTGTCTCATTCATCTCTGCACCCCAGGACCTAGCACAAGGCCTATGCCATCATAGCTGTTCAATAACTATGTGTTGATTTAAATTATCTCACTACTGGACACCTCAAATTATGACCCACATTTTACTGATGTACTAAGAGAAGTACCTAGACTTTAAATGATTCAGAAAAGGTCATGCAAGTAGAGTTAGGGCTTTCACCCAAATTCTAAGACTGCCATCTGTGTACCCCAGAACTTCCATAGTGGGTAAAATGGCCCACTACAATCTATAATTGGCAATGTTTCCTTTTCCCTCCAACAAACTATCTCAAAATAAGCAAGGGGCTTTCAAAAAAAGCTTTTATTCAAAGATTTTATCCAAAAAGGCTTGGTTACTCTTTCCCCCCCTTAAGTACAACGAAATGGCCTGTACCTTATTTTGAATGGATTCCTGGGATAGAGTTCTTCAGTGATAACATGTTCGAAGTAAGTAACAATTAAGTTATTATTAAGTTATTTTAGTCTTCACTAATAACGTTCATGGAGCAATTGGTATTTCTTTCCGAGTTAATAAGAAACATTTGCAGCAAAAGCATGGGACTCTGCAGATAAAGCAATTGGCAAGAAATGGTATGTTTAAATACCAGAAAACAGCCCATATCCAAACAGGTGTGCGATAAAACAGGATAAATAAACTGCTCTGTGTGCAGTTTAGCCCAAGCAAAATTGTGGAAGAAACTTTCCTTCTATTCTGAAAAAAACATAACCAAACCAGGACTCTTGTGTCCTCCTTAGACTACACAGCTGGAAAAACAGTTCTTATTCAGAGAGCCGAAAGTAAAAGTTGTTTTAAAATTTTTTTTTAATGGCCAGATAAACAAAACCTTGCTAGGGGGATGATTATACTTATTCATATGTGGCCTTGAGCTGGAATCTTGTGAAAGACTCACCTATTTTCAACCTTTAAGAAATATGTCTGCCTTTTTGAATTAGCGATGGTCACTTCATGTTGTGCTAGAATATTTTTAAAAAATGTTTTTGTTGGTGCAGTTTTCTTAACCACATGGGCACTTGACTTAGGGCGTTAAGAATATAGATGCCTAAAAGAACTGTTTGGTTTCTATTAAGACCTGCTAAGTGCACAGGAAACACGGTTTAGAGCTGAAGAGGTTATAAAAACTGTTCTTTTTTTCATGTCATTTTTTCCTGGCCAGGAACAAAGGTAAGACAAGGGATTGGTCCATGCCAGAAAGTTGGGAAGTATGAGGGTTCAATATTTCCAACAGGGCTGTTTTTGGTGCTTGGGATAATTTGTTCTTTGCCAACCTGTGTCTGGGAGGAAAAAGGCAAAAATAATGGAGACACAACCCAAAGCCCCTGGGAATATCTGATCCTGAACATGCCTCTGCAGTGAGGGGATATTACGGTGTCGTGGAAAGTGAGTGGTCCTTTGCATTCCACAGTTCAAACCCTGGCTCAACCCCTGGCTAATATGATACATATCTCTTCTGAGCCTCGGTTTTCCATCTCTAAAATGGTCTTATGTGCACAGTGGTTATGAAGACTACATTCAAATACTTAACATGCTATAGGCAATAACACATGAAGATAACATGCAGTAACACACATGCATTAGCATGTAGTGTCTGTCACAGAATGGGTGCTCAATAGGTAGTGGCTTTTATGTGAACCATTGTTCTTGCTGTCCTCAAAGAGTTTCTCCTTTGAAAACATCCCTCCCTCAACACACACACGCTGAGATCTCTCTCTCTTTTCCTTGGAATTGCTATTCGTATATATCGTGTGCAGAATGGAGCCATACCAAGTGGAGTAAGAATGAAAATGGTTGAATAGAGGTCATTTGGTGTGGTGGTGAAGAGGGCAGATTCTGAACGCAGGCCTGCTTGAAATTTTGGCCCCTTTTCTTTCTTGCCAAGTAATTCTTTTGCGCCTCAATTTTCTCATCTGTAAAATGGGAACAATAGCAGTACACTCGTTATTGGGTTGCTCGCTGTAAAGTGAACACAAACGCTTGTGTGTACTCAAGGGCTTTCTTTGTGAGTCTATCTAATCACACAGAGTTCAAATGATCCCTTCAGAGCTGCTTCAGCTGGGCTTGCTGTCTTTCTCATGTCTGGCTCTATTAATGGCCCCAGGGGGTTGCAGCCTGTAAATAACCAGCTCAGAGTCAGAAATCACTGGCGAAGATATCAATCCCTACAAACAAGCACTTTGACTTACGCCATACTCAGTGGTTCAGAATGACAATGACCCAGTTTTGGCTGCATCTAGAATGAGGTGGAAATCCAGCATTCCTCGTGAGAGCAGAATTTTCTCTAAGGAACTGGGGTGGACAGAGGATCAGGATAAAAGTTCTCCTTTCTGTTATTAATACGGGGCAGGGAACGAAAGTCAGCATCATGGCTGAGGGTGCTGCAAGGACATTTGGTGTCATTTTATGTGGCACTCCCCCTCTCTCTGCCTCTCCTGCTCTCCCTCGCTCTTGCTTTTGCTTCTACCCCCCAGCCCCGCCCCTGTGGCAAGTATTATAAATAGGCCTCCTTCTTATCTGATCCACCCCTAAATGTTTTTCATTTGAAAACCACAGTTAATTTTAGATAATGGTTGGAGATAATCTCAAATTGGTGTGTCATATAGACCCTAGTTCTAAGAAAAACATGACATTTCTGGAGGACCTTGTTTTGGCCCTTCTTCCTCTGCTAGGACCAGGGCCAACATCTCTGCCTTTCTGCCCTTTATCAGGGATCGGGTTGTATCTTGAGCCTGCTGACTCCCTTTTCCAGAAGCATAGAAACTAGAAACTTCTTCCTCCTGGAGGGCTCCTTTCTAGCCCAACAGCTTCCCAGGTGTGATTTTGAGGCAGGAGAGGGGCTCGGGGGACCGAGGGGGGAGGTCACCAGCACTGCCTGCACGGTCACCTTTGCAAGGACCAGGACGAGGTGGCCTCTAGACTCTGATTCTTACCCGGCCAGGCCCCTGCCTGTTCCCCACGCAGATAACTGCAGTTGTAAATGTTGTGCAAAGGCTGCCATACTCTTCTAAATAACAGGCTGTTTTTCAGAGCCTGGGCCACATTTGTCCTGGCCTGAGTTAAGAGGTAAAGAACATTCCAATTATGAGCTTGGATGGAAAAAAATATATTTTAAGTTTTTTTCTGCTAACAAGGTATGCAGAGGACTCAAATTCCGGTAAACGAAGGTTAAAGACAGCCTGGTTTGCAGAATACAGTCATCTCCCCCTCCCCCTTAATTTTTCCATAAAGTGCCATAAAAAGCCACTGCACTAACAAACATTTTGGGAAGGGAACAGGCTTCAGGCCAAGAAGCCACAAGTTTAAGTGGGGGGAAACTTGAGCCCTGAGGCACGGTTTCCTGAGCAGAGTCATTATTTAAGAAGGGATCAGGCATTAACAGCACTAGCCCAACCAAAAACCAAATCTAAGGCTGCTGTGGGCTCCTGGGGACAGTGCTGGTCAGAAGGAGAGAGCCACTGTCTTTGACTGGAGCAACGCGGCACCTTGACCTCAAAAGTACAATGAGAGCTCCTCTCCGTGACAGGTTCTATATCTGAAAAACACTTGAAGAAAAATGTCTTGTTTTGTTTAAAGGATAAAAAGCAAATCTAACTCATTTGCAATAAAAACTCCAGCTGCATTTATTTTTTTAAATTTATTGTTGTGAAACACAGAAATATTATGCTAAAATGGATACCGAAGAGTAAAGTTCTCCAGAGGACAGACCAATTGTGAAGAAGAAGAATATGGGGGAAGGGCTTACCCTACAAAATATTGACATAGCATGAAACCATTATCACAAAATCAGTCTGCTACTGGCTCTCGAACACAGACCAATGAACAGAAGAGAGGCCTTGGAGACACACCTATTTATAAATAAGGACTTGAAATATGATTAAAACATTGACTGTCACACTAGAAAAACAAATGTTTTTCCTTGTGGCCATGGTGTTTTATTACAAAAATAGAATAAAAATTTCGAAAACAAAAAGATCCTTTCTAATTTAATGGAAAATTTGTTATTTTTTATTGTTTTCTGTGCATGAGTTATATGCAACTTGAAAAACAGTTCATGGGGCTCCCAAGGTGAAGAGACATGTGAGTTACATATGCTTCACAAGGCCCCGGGCTCAAAACTAGTGTGAGTTAAATACAACTCACGTGGCAGTTAATGCGTTAACATGGCTTGTAAATCACTGGGGATGGTCAGATTATTTAGTAGATGATGTTGAGAAGCTGGTCCACCATGTGGAGAACAATAATATCTATATTCCTATATTATACAAAGGTGGACTCCAGATGAATAAGATAGTAAATATGAGATAAAAAATTATATGGTTGGCAGAAGAAAATTTAGAATAATATTTTTATATCTTAGAGGTGAGAGGAAACTTTCTAAAGGAGACCTAAAATCACAAACCATAGACAAAAAAAAGTGACGTGTTTGATCACACCAACATTGAAGATTTCTTTTTAATGAAAGATAGCAAAGATGAAACTTAAAAAAAATCAAAACTTCGAACACAACATTTGCAACATCCAAAACTTACTAAGAACAAATAAAGGACATATGAGAGGAGCCTGCCAGGTTAACAAGAAAAGGACCACAAAATCCATCAGAAATAGGGGCAAAGGATATGACCGATAATTCACAGAGGTCGAAATCCAAATGGCTAACATAACACAAAGAGGTGTTCAAACTCAAAATCAGAGAAATGCAAATCAAATTCAGTGAGATATTGCTTTATACCCATCAGATTGGTGAAAATGAGAAAGTTGGATAATGCCAAGTGTTGGCCTGAGAGGTAGAAACACATGAGTCTTCACGTCCTGCTCTTAGGGGTACAGATGTGTGAAGCCAATCTAGAGGATAAGCTCACGAGAATTGAACATCCATGTGCGTTAGAATCAGAAGTTCCACTTTTAGGATATCTTGAAGAATCCTCACTTGGGCACAGGAGAGAGAAGTTAAGAGGATGTCAGGGAGACGATACCCATGGTTGCTGGGCCAGCAAGGAGGGTGGTGATAGCAGTAATGATAGTGGTAGCTATGGGTGTAGGGCGGATGGCAGTCTTGGGAGTGATGGCAACCAAGGGGTCCATGGTTGAGGAAATAGAGAAGTGAAATGAAGTAGTGCCCATGATGGATACTATGCAGCGGTTAGAAGCAATGACCTGCAATTACCAATTGGCAGTTTAGGAAGTTTTAAAAAATGCAGTGCTGGGTGAGAAAATAAGGAAAGCAACCCGTCAGGGTTGTTGGGAGGATTAAATGGCAATGAAACACTCAACATGGCGACCGGCACAAAGATTTTAGATTCTACCAACAGGGAAGTGGGAAATTAGAAATGACAGCAATCAGTCCATCCCGACAGAAGATTCAAGATTGCAGTGGATGGGATGAAATCTGACTATTCGAAAGAGAATTTGCAGACTATCAGCCAGTCAATTTTCTCACAAGCATTCCTTTTTTATCACTTGGTAGCTAAATCTAGACTTTTACAGGGAAGAAAACTCTGAACATGAAGCACTACACTGCTGGCCAACAGTCCACTTGTCCTGATGCTAGTGGAGAGATCCCAGCATTGGTGCTGAGTCTGCCAAAGTCAATCCTTAGAAATTTATTTATGTGAGTTTAGAATTCATCACTGCATCTCTTGCCCCCCACATATGTAGTTTGTGCTACATGGTCACGGATGGAAGGTGCGTGGAGAGTTCTTTCACTGTGGCTTGCTTCACAGTCTACTGAGCAGTACTTCGCACAGCGTATGGAGGAACCAAACTTGATTGGATGGAATGGGGTTCTTTTCCCCTTCGTCCTCTGGCCATGCAAATACTTTCAGGAGTGTCTGTTATACTCATGTCCTCTACCTAAATGTCAGTGACCGACACTGTAGAAATGAAGAAGGGAAATGGACAGCTTGTCTAACGTTCTTGCTCTGAAAAACCCAAGAGATGAGATTCCCTGAGTGCAGGAGGCTCTGGGATATTTACACTGCATTTGTGATCAGGGGTCACAGAGAAGGGACAAGGAGCTGAGTTCCAAGAATGGAATAGAATCCAACTCTCTCTGAAGAAAACCCAGGGTTTGGAAAACTCCCAAGGAGCAATAATTCAACTGAACTAACCTGATGGACTGTTTTTAAATGACTATGGAGAAATATAGTCAAACATTGAACAACTTCCTAGAACTGAAGCAACTGGGCAAAGGTAACCTTTTATTAGACCTCTGCAGTACACCCAAAGAACCGGTCAGGATGTAGGGCAGCTCCATCTGGAAGAGGGAGAGGGAGACTTGGTTTTATTCCCCCATTAGGAGGTTCTGTAGGGCAATGTATAAGTTTTCCGCTTTCTGACAATTATTTATTCAAAACTAAAATATCAGCAAATAGAGTCAGCTCAATGGGCCTGGTGATCTGCTGGGTCCTTTCTCTACCTTATCTCGTGTAATCCTCCTGCAATCCTTCGAGGAGTAGATTATCATTCCCCGTTTTTCAGAAGAGGAAATGGAGTCTCTGGGAGGTTAGAGAAATTTCCAAGGTCAAATGGCTCTTAAAAAGCAGATCTGGATTCAAACCCAGACATGTTATTCCAAATCTAGAACTTTCTTCAACCTGTACCACCGTGACCAGACCCCTGCTGCTAAGGGTTTTCAGGCAGCCTAAAGGGTCCCATGACAATTAGGGATAGAGGGATAAATCTTCCTCTCCTCATCCATTTTCAAGCAGGGATGCTAGAGGAGAAGCTGTGTATTTTATTAAAATAGAGCAGAAATAATGATATTAGTGAACTTCTGTTGAATTTTTATTATGTGCCAAGCACTGTGATAAATGTTCTCCATAAGCTACAATCCTATGAGCTGGTTCTGTTAGTATTTCTATTTTTCTATTTGGGGAAACTAAGTTTCAAAGTTTAATTAATTATTCAAACTCAAACAACTAGTACTTCTCCTAAATTTGTCTGGCTCACAAACCGGTGTTTTAAAAAATATTTCAAATTGCTTTCCTAGGCTATGGCAATGTGTGGCAGTGGTAGCAATGGCAGCTATGGTGGTGATGTTATGGTGGCAGTGGTGCAGTGGTGGTGGTAATATGGTGTGTTTTGTGTGTTCATGGTGTGGGTGGTGATTGTGTGAGTGGTGTGGTATGGGTGATGGTGGGTGTGTGTTAGTGAGTAGTGGTGTTTGATGGTGGTGGTGTTGTGTGTGGTGATGGTGGTGGTGGGTGATGGTGTGGTGATGGTGGTGATGTGATGTAATGATGGTGGGGGTGTGATGGTGTGTGGTGGTGGTGGTGGTGTGGGGTGTGGGTGATGGTGGGGGTGGTGATGGGTGTGGTGGTGGTGGTGGTGATGTGTGGTGGTGTGGTGGTGGTGGTGGTGTGTGGGTTGGGTGATGGGGTGGTGGTGGTGGTGGTGGTGATGGTGGTAGTGTTGGTGGTGATGGTGGTAGTGTGGTGGTGATGATGGGAGTGGTGGTGACAGTAGAGGTGATGATGAGAGTGGTGGTGGTGATGGTGGGGGTGGTGGTGGTGATGGTGGTGATAGTGGTGATGGTGGTGGTGGTGGTGGTGGTGGTGGTGGTGGTGATGGTGTTATGTTGGTGGTGATGGTGGGAGTGGTGGTGACAGTAGAGGTGATGATGAGAGTGATGGTGGTGGTGATAGTACTGAATATGGAGGCGGTAGCCATGGGGTGTTGATGGTGGTTGTTAATCCATCTCTCGGTTATTACTTCCTTTGGAAAGTTTCTGACAAAAAGAAGTCTTCTGTTTTCTCTGTGCCTGGAAGAGTTGATTAACCTTTTTTTTTTTTTTCTATGGGCTCCAGAAAGGAGGAGTTGGCCTTTAATTTCTCCGCCTTTATTCACTTCCCTGTTGCTGACAAGTGCTGTAGTTGTCTAGGACCAGCAGGAAAGAGACAGATCCTGTGACCATTCCTGGAGGCGGCCTTTGGCCACTCTGTGCACTGGAACGCACGGCCCCCTGCCTCGCCCCTGCCACATTAGCCAGGTGACTGCCTGCCAAGGCCCAGCCCAGTCCAAAGGGAATTGGGATTCAGTGTCCCAAACAAGGCACTGATTAGCTGGTAATCAGGCAGCGATTAGCAGGTCGGGTCACCTGCAGTTCAGTGCCCATTGTTCCCTGCAAAGTCCTGGGATGTTTGCCACGCGGCCAGCCAGTCTGAATGTCTGAGGATCCCGGTGCCTGCGGCTATGCTGTGCGGAGCTGTGATTAGGAACAAATGCTCTGTTCTCCTAAGCCCATCCCCACTGAGGAGGCAGTGCCTGTGAATCCCTTCCTCTATTCACACACAAAGGATTTGGGAGAAGAATGGGCTGCTTTTGGGCCCCCAGTGACAGGGATCTGAGGCCCCAAGGAGGCAGGAAGAACTAGAAGCAAATTACCACATTCCTCTCCACGCACCATGTAAGCTGCAGAGCTGGGGCCAGATTGGGACTCTGCTACGGTCTTGAAATGTGACCTTTGACAAGGTATTTAACCTCTGAGCTTGGTCACCTCAGTTTTTAAGCGGGTTGATATTATAATAACACTTGCCTCTTAGGGTTGTTTGAAATTTAAATTTAAAAAATGAATGTAAAGCCATTAATACAGTCTCTGGAATACAGGAAGTACCCAGTAAGTGCTAAGCATCGTTATCATCAGTTATAGCAGTATCATTATTTGAAATATCATCACTTAAAAAAATGCCCCAGGAACATCACTTCTAAGCTGACAGATGGCTCCTTTGTAGGTGGCCATCATGAGGATGGGATGGGATAATTCTTGCAAAGCCTTCACCATCAGGCCTAGCACATAAGTAGCGCTCGATACATCATAGCAGTAATCATGATAAACTGTCATTATTGTTTGCACAAAGATGGATGCAAAAGGCTGTTTTGTAGAATATTTCACTATATTGTAGTATATGATCATGAAGATTTAGAAAGAGCATGATTGTTTGAACTAAAAGGGGATTAATGGAATTATTCATGGCACTTTCATACCAATGGGTACCTTAGAGCTTTAGAACGCAAGTGCCCTCTAATCATTCGGAGATCTTGTTAAGATACAGATTCTGATTTGGTAAATCTGGGGTTCAGCCCAAGATTATGCGTTTCTAACGAATTCCCAGGTGATTCAGGGCTACCGGTCCATGTACCCCACTTTGAGTAAACAGGATGTACACTTTTGCAATAAAAAAGCATGTGCATACACATTTATATATAAATGCAGAAAAAAATTCCTAGGCTATACTCAAGATGGAGAACTGTGTTTTTTTCCCCCTTCACAACTGTTCTTTCTCAAAAATTTAATCACGAACATGTAAAGAAATCATTAAAAATGCAATAAATTTTATTGATACAGAAAGTTCTTCCCTTCTCTTGAACCGTGTCACACAGCCAGGTTTTCCAGCACGTTCTTTGCCAGCTCTGCATACCTGATGCCCTGATTTTCTCCTACAGCCACACTAGGCCTTTTCAGCATCCTAACCACAAGGAAATCACATTAAAGCGTGCTCATTCCAGAGGCTTCAGCTCTCTGAGGAGCAGGTGGGCCCCAGCTCAGATATAGCAGCTGGCCAGAGTTCAGGGCCCAGAGGCATGCAAGCCAGCCAGGTGCAAGACGGACAGTTATTAACTTAGAGGAGCCCAGAGAGTTTCAGAAGTCTGATTCTGGCTGCATATGGAGAGGGAGTTCCAGCTAACATGGTGGAGTACTCTCTGGAGTAGAAAAGAACTCAAGGAAGTCCATTGCACAAAAGGGGTGGATCCGCTAGCCCTTCCTTTAAGGGATGGCCTGAGAAGAGAGCCCCTGGGATCTAAGGGTGAGTGGGCATAAGATCTTTTCTTCCTTTTGAATCCCCCCAAGAGAGAACGGGGTACTTGAGCCCAGTATCTATCCCATCCCCTATCAGACTGTTGCTATCACTGAGATGTGGCCAGAAGTCTAAATGATCATAGAGAGAATTAGAAATTGGGTTAAATTCTGACCTTGCTGTTTAATAGCTAAACTGCCTTAGACTCAAGTGGTGGTTCTGTTTCCTCCCATGGAAAATGGGAACAGCAATGTGATGGCATCGTCAGGATTGGAAATTATGGAGCTAAAGATCCTAGCTTCTGGTCAGGCTCAAAGCAAGCTGGCAAATGCCAATACTGCTAATTATTATTTGTATTCAGTGTTCACTGTCCTCTTCACCTTCATGTATACCCTGAACCAGCCTAGAAGAACCCCCCACCCACCTGAGATTCCTGGCACTGTGCCCCTATCACCCAATCCTTCTGTCAGTCGGTGGCTGGAGCAAAACAGACAGATGCTCAAGCTGGGTAATGGGAGGAGAGTGTAGTAAAGGGACTTTGGACAGAGGTGAGGGCAGGGTTTAGGAAATAAATAAGGAACAGTTGCAGGGATGGGGAGGTATGTTACCCCCCAGCTTGAAGGGGCAAAGGGAAGAGGCAGCACCCAGGGAGAATGACAAAGTGGTGAGGTTGCCTGACAGGGCCTCTGGCCGTTAGTAGAGGGAACAGCCAACTTGCCAGGAAGAGGGAAGCCAGGGAACCAATGGCCTGACTCTTCTCTTCTTACCCACCTATGTCCATTTCATGCCTTTGCCAAGATCTTGGCTTGGCTTCTCCTTTGACTGACGTCACCATACTTTCTGTCTTCTTGGGCAGCTCTCTTACGTGCACTGTTACATGCTCATGAGATAAAGCTGCATTTCCAAAGGGGACACCCATAGATATACCTCTGCATGGTATACAGCCTAGAAGCTAAGCATACTAAAAACAACACCCATGAAAATCATTTTAAAACTGCTGTGGAAAGGAACATTATAGGACCCTCCATCCTAGACATTCAGTCCCACTGGTGATCTGACCATGAAACTCACTGAAAGACTTCCAGAAGGAGATGACTTCTGGAAGGAGAAAACTTCTTCCCAAGCTTCTGTACAACAAGAAGATGGCATCCCTCTGGTGGAACCCAAAGGGAAGCCAGATGGCAAGAGAAGCTGGTGCTATCACTTTTTTTTTTTTTTTGATTCAGGGTCTCACTCTGTTGCCCTGGGTAGAGTGCAGTGGCGTCATTGTAGCTCACTGCAGCCTCAGACTCCTGGGCTCAAGAGATGCCCTCAGCCTCCCATGTAGCTGGGACCACAGGCGTGCGCCACCATGCCTGGCTAATTTTTTTCTATTTTTGGTAGTGATGGGGTCTCGCTCTTACTCAGCCTGTTCTTGAACTTCTGGCCTCAAGCAATCTTCCCGCCTCGGCCTCCCAGAGTGCTACGATTACAGGCATGAGCCACTGGGCCTGCCTGGCCCATTGCTATCATTTATAAAGGTTGCTTCCTGGGGTGCCAAAGAAGGGTGCAGAATCTGGAGGGACTGATGGAACATTCCTGCAATCCTGGCGATCCAAATTGACCTTCCATTCATGAAAGCTTCCAGACAACCCACCCCGACAGATCCCTTTCTCCTTGGAGCTCACACACACCTTTCTTTCAGCATCTGACTTTCATAACCTCGAATTAACTGTAAGCACATGCATCATTTCCTGAGTAGACTGTCAGATCCTTGAGGGCAGGAAGGCAATGTAACACGGTGGATAACATCCTGTACCTTCACATAGTTAAGAAGATTATAAAGATGATCTGTGCAATACCCTTAGCATATTACTGGGCACACATAAAAAGTGATGAATAAACAGATTTTTGATTATTTATTATTCTTCTATTCTTCATATCCTCCACCATGCTGAAGAGATACCCCCATCACACAGACCTCCACAAAGGAAACGCACCATTTCTTGTGCATCTTCTGTGGACCATTTACTATGTAGAGTTTCATACATATTATTAGAGTGTTTCTCCAATTTAGCTATGCACAGAATCCATTTAAAGTACAGAAAAAAATTTCACATATTCTTTTAAGTACAATGTTATATAAATATTCAGAAAGTAAAATTCTGTTTAACCTCCTAATGCTTATTTCTCCTAAGAAACTATAAAACAAAATAAATTAATACATTAAATGCAAAAGAAGCTATAACATATTTAAAATTCAGTCTACCAATTTTAATTCAATGCTGCAGATGATATGGTTTTGATGAAACCTGATTCAAAACTTACGATGTAAAAGTGGTACTGAATGCTGCAGTACAGGTGCATTTCAGCTCACCATGCCTACACGTGGAACCCGGGTATCCCACAATTGCTCCCTATTTATAATGGGCACCATAAAGTCACTTGGCATTAATTTGGCAGCAGCACCATTTTAAATTTACTTCCCCTTTATTCTTTTCTTATTAGTAGAGTCGATCAAATTGGTATTATATAGTGCAAACTTGTTTGCAATTGTTGGCATTAAAATGAGGTGGCAGTTCTTTACATATAAAGGACCATCCAGATAATCCAGATGGTGCTTTGTTAGTTTTACTTAGATTGTCATTGAAATGGGCGAATGATATTCAAAAGTCTTAGCAGAGAAGGCCGTTTCCTCACCCTGCCCCTGAAGAATGGCACATGGCATAAGCATTTTTAGTCTCAGCTTGAGTGAGGTGGATATTATTTCTGTTTTCTATAGGAGGATATTTAGGCTCAGGGGGGTTCAGTCACTTACTAAGTTCACCTATCCGGTAAGTGATACAGTGAGACTCACAGCCAGGGGCGTGTGTCTCTATACCCAGTCTTTGGACTGATTGGACTCATCTTTGAGCATTATTGAGTGGTTAATGCTGTATTGGTACATACTTGTGATGAGGGAGGGAGGGGATGTTGAGGAAGAGATAGAAAGTGAACAGGGAACAAAATATGCTTGGCCAGAGATGGTGACGTAGACCCAGTCCTTGGAGCCCTGTTGTCTTGGGTGCTGTGGTGGTCAGAGAAAGAGCAGCGGGGAGTTTTGAGCCACATGGAGGCTGGGGGACCGTACAGAGGAGGTGAACCTCCAGGCAGAGCCACTCTTGGCATCTCCACATCTGGCTCGGCAGTAATCAACCCCTGATGAATGCAAATACCCAAAAGGAAAGTTCTAGGTTGCTCCTCATCATTTGATCCAAGCTCCTCGTTGTTGGCGTTTGCTATTTCCTGCTTTTGTCTGAAGATGGACATTCTTTCCCAGAATCCTTTGTGTTGATCCTTTTGGGGTTTCAGAGAGTTGTGGGAATGGCGACCCCTGGTTCGCATCCACATTCCCCTGGGGGAGCACAAAGCTGGGCTCTCTCTGCCCCCAGGAACAAAAAGAGGCCTTCAAAGAAGTGTTGTCAATCAATGTTCTTATTACAGAAAGTCACGGGAAGGTGCTGCCCATTCCTCCAACTCTGAGTGGTGAGAAGTTAGGAAAGTAATGCGTTTAGGTAACTAATAGGCACATGCAATGAGCTCGCACTCACCAGGATCCAATAGGCTGGTACTCAATACAACTTCTGCATAGCTTACATATCCTGATGATACAAATGTATCTGCTATTAAAATTCCATTTTCCTACAGCAAAGTTAACTTTCTGTTATTTTAGGATGGCAAACTGAGTCATGCGAAGTTTCAGGAATCACACACACAGCAGGTAATGCCATAACAAAAGTCCTTTTTGCCTTGCATGTATTTTGAGGACAATGAAACTATTCAATCACTGCCCAGAATGATAATTATCTTTTTGGACACATGACTTCATATTCCCAATCTATTAAGCACTCAAAATCTGAAAATGAGTGGTATTAGTGATCTATTGAAATGGATACAAGGGAACTGAAACAAAATAAAGCCAGCTTTAGTTCTGTAATCCCTCAAAAAAAAAGTGCTAAGAGGATGGGTGACTTAGGACACTTAGAAAAGAAAAAAGAACACAGTGGAAAAAAATAGTAGATGTGCATGTCTTTTTACTTACTAGATGTCTGACCTTCATTGCTTCAGGTCACATCGGCTTGGGGTAGGGGTGGGAAGGAGAGTTGACTCAAGTGTGGGTAACAACTGTGATGGCCTATGACCAAATTCCACAGTGATTGGTACCCCAATCTCCCCTCCGTTCTTTCTGTTTTTTGTTACAATTGTAGATAGACGTTAACATTCTTCTGCTGGAGCCACCCCACAGAATGGTTAGCTATATCCAAAACAACTGCTTCTAGTAGTCGCACCTTCATACTAGGGGCAATCTTATCCAGAGTTTTAAAACCCCCTTTCTCTAGAGACTTGGGTGCAACTTGTGTTAGAAGATGTGTAACCCTACATTGTTGCTCTCACAAACTTTCTTCTTTGACACAGACCCACTAGTGATGCCAGGTACCTGGCATGTCTCTAATGCAGGTCATATCCCTGCCTTTCTCAAACATTCTGCACAGAGAAATGTGAATATTAACTTACATCATATTCTTAATATGAATGTTAACCTCTGTGTCCTGAACCCCACCAACCATGGTTCCAAAGGTCATTATTATTATTTCTCTTTGAAGGACTAGAAGTGGATTCTCAGGTAAATTGAAACCTTGGGCAGGCCCTAGAAGTTCTAAGGGGGGGTATGCTGATCAAGTGTCTCCACTGTGCATCCATAACCCCTTTTAGGCCCCTTGCCCCAGCCCCCTGGAGACCCAGATTAAAAATGCTTCAGAGTAGGAAACCTGGTTGATGGATTAATCAATCAACCAACAAGTATTTATTGAGAGCATCTCATTTTTGCTCAGCAAATGCTGACTGGAGCGAATAGTGCAGTGACAGGTAATGGAGGACTCTTCAAAGTCAGCTAGAGGACTTGAAACTGATGCTCGACTTGCTGTGAATTCACTCAACAGATAGTTGCCAAGTACCCACACAGAAACCATGCCGTATTCTGGGAAATGGGGATGAAGGAGACGGATTGGACTCTATTCCACGGAGTTTATGGTTTATCAGGGTCACAATTCACTATTCCGTGTTTATGGTTTATCAGGGTCACAATTTTTTTAAGTACTTAAAAGTAATGTGCATTATGATTGGAAAATAGGCTCCTTAGGCAGCTTATGGTGGTCAAGGAAGTAAGGAAATTTAAAGTTGTTTTAGGATTTTGAGGCCTGGAAGGATATAACCAAGCAGTGATTGGGGAATCTGATTTTGGTGTCAGTAGATAGGATGGATTGAAGATTGGATTGAGTAATGTCCTCTGCAAATTCATATCCTCCCAGAACTTTGGAATGTGACCTTATGTGGAAATAGGATCTTTTCAGATACAATGAAGGGAAGATGAGGTCATAATGGTTTAGGGTGGGCCCTAAATCCAATGGCTGTTGTCTTTGTAAGTAGGCCTTGTGAAGACACAAAGACAGGTAAGAAGGGCAGAGATTGGAGTGATATGGCTACAAGCCAAGGAACACCCAGGATTGCCGGCCATCACCAGAAGCCAGGAGAGAGGTACGGGGCAGATTCTTCCCTAGCAGCTTTGGAGGGAGCATGGCCCTGCCAACACCTTGATTTCAGACTTTCAGCCTCTAGAATTATGACAGAATAAATTCTTGTTGTTTTAAGCCTCCCAGTTCGTGGTAATCTATTACAGCAGCCACAGGAAGTGAATATAAGAGACTGACTGGAGCCAAGGAGAGTACCAGGCTGAACAACGCATGAGTCCTGATGTGGGGGGACAAGGGCTCAGGTGAGAAACAATGACACATTTTCTTTTGCATGGTTGCATGCAAGATGATGGCTGAAGACCCTAGTGGAGCAAACAGAGTAAACCATCCCAGCTTGTTTTACGATAAATAAACCACCTACAAGAGCATGAATAGACAAACAATCAACTTCTGAAGGCCTGTCTCCATTTATGGGACAGAATGAAAAACAGGAAGCAAGAGAAAAAGCAAAGCGGTTACTGAAAATATTTCATTCATCTCTGTAGATGTTTATTGATAATTGCCTATTTCATACCCCTAAGGAATGCACAGTGCAAGTCAGGGGCAAAACAAAAGAATTTCCATCCAATGGGGTATAGCCAATGATTGCGGTAGGCTGAAGGAATGGAAACAATACAGAGAAAAAGAAATAATTGGCCCTGTCTCAGGGTGATCAGGGTGTCTTGGTAGAGAAGACGACACCTGAGGAGAGGCTGCAAGAACGGATCAGGGTTGGATAGTAGATAAGAGCAGGGAAGAGAGGAAAGAACCAGAATATGCAGAATTAGGCCATGCCTAATTCCAGTGCCTGCACCGCACACAGAGGCACATAAAAAGTGTTTAAGTGAGTGAATAAATGAAAGAACTAATGAAATGACCCAGAAACCAAGAGAGAAGAGGAAGAGGGGATAATGCACACCATCGAAAGCCAGAGAGAGGCTGGGGAAGACAAGTCACGGATGCCGAGCGACGAGCAGGTCACCGGAGGCTTGGAGAGATCAGAGCTTCGAAGTCAGACGGCAGCTCCCAGGAGCCAAGAAGAGAAGAGTGAGCAGCGAGAAATAAATGCTTGTGCTGACTGAGGTTCGAGGAGTGTGGCTGAAAATCATCCTGGGGAAGGGTCGATAAGGAGTATTTGAGAGGAAGCCTGCATTTGAAGGTAGAGAAGAGGGAAATTTGAAGATGCTGGAGACAGGAGTCACACTATTCCTCAGGAGTGGATGGAAAAATGAAACAACCAACATTCAAATATATTTTCTCATCATCTGAAAGCTAGACTTCAGGTGAACTGTTAGCTTTAGAGGGAAGGAATGGATTTTCCTCTAACGACGGGGGCCAGGGTAGACAAATGAATTTTATAAGCAGATGGGTTGAAGGGGGTCTCTTTTCTTTCACCAAATATCCACTGGCTACTTCCTCTGTGCTGGACACTCTACCGAGGGCCTCTGATGCATCACCTACCGGGAACCTTACAGCAATCCCAGAATGTCCTATCACGATTCTCCTCTTGGAGAGGAGGAAACTGAAGCTCTGTGAAATCTTTGCCAAACTATTTCAACATGCAGGTAGTTAATGGGGAAACCAGGATGCAAAGCTGAGTGTGTCTGGGCAAACAAGTACATATGTCTCAGCCTCAGTTTCCTCATCTGTATAACTTCGCTTGTTGTGAGGTTGAAGCAAGGAGAAAGTGCCCACTAAATGGCAGTTCTCATTTTTACCCTTACTTTACCCCTTTAGAATGAGGCCATTGGGTTCTTGCTATGCCCCCACCCTTCTGCCAACATTCTCCCTTACTCTTTAGAGTTGAAGACTTCCCGGAGCCTGCAAACAGGTGTCAGAAGCATTACGAAGTCGGATCAATCTGTGACCTCAGGCCCAAGGTGTCTGCTCTTTTCTCCCAGAAAAGAAGCCATGTTGGGAATGCAAGCTAAATGCAGAACACGACCAAAAAGCAAAGGGTGTCTCCAAAAGGGATAATGCAAACTGAGACGACAGTTTCACAGATCAATAGGAAACCTTTAAAGGCCCACTGATGAGCTAGACAGACTGCAGGGGTGCTCCTCTTCTGTAAAAGGAAAATAAAATGGATCAATAAGAAAAGAAAACTGATATTAAGTGGCTGAGACTTACTCCCTGCTACCAAGAGCTCTTCTTCCAAGCTGGTTCTCCGGTCAGACTTGTTCATTCCCTTCCTACCCTCTGTGATGAGGTCAGAAGGCCACAGAATAAGAGAAACGGGCCTGCAAGCAGCCCTCCAAAAGATGGCTTCGGTAAAGCCCTAGATCATATCTGACTTCTCTGGGCGTTGGTTACCACGTAAGGGGTGACTCGCCTGAATGCAACAACCTGGGCAAAGGGGGCGAATGTGTTTTCTTAAGCTCAATCTGTCACCGCCCACCTTCCAATCTCTATTTGTGCCCGTATGTCAGCACTGTGGTGCATTTAAGGAGTTTTCTGGTGCATTTTAAGGATTCCTCTACCAACTGCGTGACCTGGGCCAATGATTTAACCTCTCTGAGCCTCGGTTTTCTTATCTATAATCACGTCAGGGTTATCGTGATGAAATAACATAAATATAATATAAATCTTTCTACCACTGTCATTACTACCACCACAACCACCCCAACAACCAATATCAGTGTGGCTGAATGTCCATGGGGCTTCATAGGGGGAGGTTTAAAGGTCAGAAACACCATAATTTATTAGCAAGTTTGGTCTTGAGCAAGTTGTGAATCTTCTCTGATCTTCATGCAGTTCGTAATGACCCAGGACAGCAACATCTCTTCTGGCTATTATGAGGCCTGGGGGCGATGGGTGAATTCTTCAGCACAGCGTCTAGAACATAATGAGTACTCGGCAAAGGGCCTTACTCTTCCCCCTGACTCCAGGCTGTGATCATGTCAGCCTAACATTTGGTGAGCCCAGATTAACAACTCTAAGAAAAACAAAAGAAAGACAAACAAGAGGATCTATTTGGGGGAGGGAGAGGGAATGGAAAGCCGCATTGGTTCAGCACCAGACTGAGGGAGGTCTGGGCAGGCTTGGCCCCCTTTGAGAGAGAACGTCTCACTGCTCCTACCCCCTTTCTGTTTCTCCTGCCCTAGCACAGAGCACACAGCTTCCCCGCTGAGCTGCTTGGGTGCCTGAGGGTGGTGCAAAGGGATGAAGGGCTTCTCCCCTTGGGCCCCAAGCTCCTCCTGCCAGCACACATCACTGGGGTATTCGGGGGCTTCCTGTCTCCCCACCCAACCCCTATACCCTCACCTTGCCGCTAGAGTTCTGGGCTCCATTCACAGTGCAGAATAGCAGGGCCATGGATCAAGCTGACCATGCACCCGCCGGAGGTACTGATTCACTCAATGCTAAATGAGCCCCTACTATGTGCCAGCACCATGCTGGGCACTAGGGACCACGAGATAAACACAACACCGTCCTTACCCTTGAGGCCATCCTGTACTAGTCAGTAATCATAGATGTCCTACAACGTCCTGCTTCCTATAGCCATCATTTTGCCTTACAGAGAAACTTCTTGAGAATTTGCAATTCTACCCCATGTTTTTTGAACAACTTCGTACACTTCTTCTTCCATAACCCACAACCCCAAAAAGCCATCCTGAAGCCTGCGCCCCTCCCTCTTTCCCCTCACCTACCCCGACTCTTTTACCTGCTTGCTCTGCCCTCCTGGCTGCTTGTTCTGCAATATCTCCTTTCTCAAGCCACCCTTCATCTGGCCTTTGCTGCTCGTTGGTCAGTTGTCTCCAGTAGAGGGTGGAGACAGTCTCTTTCCACGTCTCCCTTTATCTCTACTCTGGACAAAAGAGTATGCAAGGGTCTGGGCATTCAACTCATCCCCCCGCAGAAGAGATTCTCACTAACGTGACAGCCTATGGTCCTTGTCAGTGGCCTGCAGTGTGTCTGGGTGAGGCGTAGGCAGATTGTGAAACAAACAATAAAAATAACTGGACGGCCAGACCTTTTTTCTTCTACTATCTGACTAACCAGAGGTTCTTTCACTATAATATTTCTCCTGCTGTTGTAGCTGTTGTTATACACATTGCCCTGGTTCCTCTGAGTTCTCTTAGAGCTCCATTTTGGATTCCTCTTCAGGAGCTGTGTCTTCAGCAAGAGCTTCCATTGTAAACATAAAGAAAGCCTCTGCCTGTCAATTTTGTTCTCTTCCATCTTCTTTTTCTTGACACACTGTGGTCCCTTGGGAGGAGGAAAGGGACTGACATTTGTTGAATGCCTCCAAGTGCAAGATGTTATAAAATACTTCCATGGATATAGCTCATATAGAAGTGATTAGCCTTATTTTAACAATGAGGAAACTGAGGCTCAGAAAGCTTAAGCTATGTGTTGTAGCTCACACATAATTGTGTGACAGGTCTCTAGGACTCTACGCTATCTGTCCCTTGAGCTACACACACATGGATGACACATGTGGACACATGCAAGCCTGTGCAGTCGAGTCCGTGTGATATTCATTATAGAAGATGTTTGCTTGATTATCTCTCATTCCTGAATTCCACCAAAGGCCTTTATGCCGGCTTTAGAATTACTATCTTCTGAGTGATTCTGTGTTCAAAGTTGTGCAATGAAAAGGATACAAATTTGAGCAAATCTAGGGCAAGGAGTAGAGCCACAATACCTGAGTTCAAATCCCAGCTCTTCCTATCCGGGTGACCTCAGTCTACAGGGATAATAGGAATACCTCCCTCATAGGGGGTTGTTATGAATTGTTCCCCACCTTCCTGTCTCCTCCTGGGGGCACAGTGTGGGGATTACCTGGGTCAGTATGTATAAACTACATGGAACCTTGCTTGGCACACAGTACAGCAATCAACATGTACACTGTTGGTTTCACTATCTGGGATCTGTGTTGGCCCTACCCCTTGTTAGCTTGGATAAATCTCTTGATATCTTCAAACTTCTTTTTTCCTGTTGGTAACACAAGGGTTGTACCCCCCACATTGAAGCTTCGCGGTGAACCTCTGATGAGATAAGACATGTAAAGCCACTAACTCAGGGACTTGGTTGTAGCAGGTGCTTTCTTGCTTAATATTTGCAAGTTCCCTTCCCCACTGTTTGAGAGAGCTCAGACAACTGCTATCCACTTAGAATCCAGGGGAGAAGTGAGGACAAGGAAATAAAGGAAAAAAAAAACAAACTTTGAGGCTCGATCAGGCAGAAGATCAGCTTCCTGGGAACAGTTCCCACCAAGGGGTGGTCTGGCCTGGAGTTATCCACTGGCATCCACCCTGCTCCTTTCCCAGGTGGTTCCCAAAACTGCTTGGTGAGTAGCCCTGCAGATGTGGCCTCCCTAAGGGTGATGGTGGTGATGTGGAAGATAATTCATGTCTGCTTTGGGCTTTCTCTGAGTCACTCCAGAGCCCCGTGGTGACTGGAAGAAAATACCCCTGATCAATACCACATTTCCCGATTTCATTAGAGTTTTTAATAGCTTAATGCTCTTTTGGAAGGCAGCATTAAGTGTGCATGAGTTTTTGGAGATAGAGAAATGTAACAGGCCACCCTTTGAGTTTGGACTTGAGGACACCCTGGATGCTGTGAGATATTTAGCTCCTTCCAGAAGCTGCAAGGAGCAAGGAGCATTGCTGTTGCCTTGACATGAGACAGTCCTGCCCTTGTGCTGCCCAGACGCTGTGTCCTCTGTGTTCCTCTGTGCAGCTGGGCTCTCCCTGGGACATCATGAACTTGGTCCCTGCATCCTTTCCCAAATTCTACTCTTCTCACCCTAATAATTACCAAGTTCTGAGGATATTACCACCTTGTCCAAGCCAGCTCCCCTGAAAGAGACCAACTACAGCAATTTCCAGGTCTCCCAAGAGCCAGAGAGAGCTTTTCAACACTTAATGTGAGCTGGCGCAGTGGTGCACACCTGTAGTCCCAGCTACTTCGGAGGCTGAGGTGGGAGGATCACTTGAGCCCAGGAGTGGGAGGCCAGCCTGGACAACATAGTGAGACCCCATTTGTCCAAATATAATGTGAGATACATCCCTCCCTGTTAAACACCTTCATTGGCTTTGCATTGCTCCCTGGGCATCCATGAGGGCCCTGCCCATCTTGTAAACCCATCTTTTCCTCATCCTCCCTCATTCTAATTCAGCTTTTCAGGCCTTTTTTGTTAGTTTGTTTGTTTCCCCAAATATGCCAAGGTTTTGGATACTCCTGGTTTTTATCTACGACATTGCTAGAGCCTGAACAATTCTTCCCTAACCCCTTCACAGGCTGGTTATTTTACATTGTTCGCATCTTGGTTGTGTGTCTCCCAGAGACTTTCCTTGACAAACCTGTCAAAGGATGTTGCTTTTTCAGTTGCCAAAGGCTGTTCCATTTCTCTCATATTTTACATTATTTATTTCTGTATTTTGATTATTTACTTGCTTTTATCTATCTCCCCCATGCGACTGAAAGCTCCATGATGTTTCGTTCATTGCTCACTACCCAGGACAAATACTACGCCTGACATATAGTAGGCACTTAATAAACGGGTGTTGAATGAATGAACGAAGGGATGCTGTGAAGTGAGTTTTTTGGCAGGTTGGCAGTTCTCTACATTGTTTGTGTGAGGGTTAGGGTGCGTTTGTACACCCATGTATGTGTATATGTGAATGGAGGAACAATACTCTGGAGCTTGGATTGCTCCCTGCTAAAAGCCTTCACTGGCTCCCCATTGCCCCTTGGACAGAGCTCTCGCTCCCCTTGGTTTGTAAAGCTCTTCCTGGTGGATTCTGTGTTCTCTCTTCACCTTCTCCTCCCGTCTCCTTTCCCTCCTCCCTCATTTGTAGCCTGTATAATGTGTGTGCGTGCTCCTTGGGTTGGCCCGTTTTGTTCTGAATTCTCACCTTGCTGACACCAGAATTATTTCATGTGAAACCCTCTTCAGAAAGCCTGTCCTGAACCTGCGTTTCCTCTCTGGGGGTTAGCTGGGGGCCTTCTTTTTGAGCTCCCTGCACGTCCACCTTAACCTGGCATCTCCCAAGTGGGACAACTCATGGCCATCTTTGGGGGCAATTGGGGAAATATATCAACACATTTATTTTTTAAAACATTCCTACCTTTGTAGGCTTTATAAAATGCATAAAATATTAGCATGCCATTGTAATACATTAATTTTAAAATTAGAAATATAAATGTGTGTAGCTAGTATAGGCTCAAAGATTTATAATGAGGGCACATGATCAAAAAGTTTGAAGATCATGATAACATAATCCTGCTCACACTGCATTCCATTTGTCTGGTTTTTGTCTGTCCCTTCCAAGACCTTTAAAAGAACTCATGAAGGAAGAAACACCATCCACAGCCGCAGTTACCCAAAGGCGATATGGGTGGTGGTTTTAGATGCTGCACCAGAGGAAGGGCACTAACTCCTGTTGAGACCTTACTGCCCTTTTTAATTCTCTTTCTTTCTTTCTCATTTGTATAATAAGGAAAAAATGTCTCAGCTGGGTGTCGGTATGTTTCTAATACCTCTGGGCAACACTTGCTAGTTTCCCTTTACAGCAGAGAGAGCAGGCTTTAGGCTCCAGCCCTCGGAAAGGACCTCTTATCTAGCCAGGATCCGACAACTCAGCTTTATTTTCATTACTCCTTTCTATGTGTGACCAGTAATACTGCCACAATATTTAAAACAGTGTATGTTTTTTCTCTTGCTAACCAGGGAAAGTTGCTTAAAAGAAATTTATTTGAAGAGTGACTAAATTTAAGAAAATTAAGTAAATTATAATATATGTAAAACTGGATATGGAAATCTCATGTAAGTTTGGGAAACACTAGGGTCGCATAATCAACATTACCTTTGAAATATGAAGATCTTGCAAGATTTGTGACTCTGGCAGTGAGTAAATGTATGACCATTGGCAAGTTGAGTCTGACTGTAAAATGGGGCAAAAGGACTGACTTTGCAGAGTTTTTTGAAGATGAGTATTAATGAATTTAAAGACATTGCCCCATGCCTGCACCTGATTAGTAATAGATATATGTTTATGCAATGAGTAAAGGGATAAGTATGAGTGGAATAAATCTGGATAAATAAGTCAATGAACCTGCATGGTCTTTGAAAGTTCCATCCTTCTCAGCTGGAATGAGTCAGACTCTGGGGATCCCCAAATTCTCTTTCACTGGGGCCGCATTTCACACTCTGTGACATTTACCCTGGAGACCTGAGAAAGTTAATGAGCCTGGCCTCCTCCCTTAACTCTTTCCTTTGGAGTGATTAGTGGGAGAAGAGAGTGGAATGTGCTAAGACCTGGACCACTTTTGTGGCTCTGCTGGAATCCTGTTGGAACTTTACTCGCAATGTAAGTAATCTCTAAATGGAATTTATGCTTTGGGAGTTGATGAGTTCCCCGTACAAAGAAGCACTCGAGAACAGAGGAGATGACCACCTGACCCAGGCACCGACTTCTTGCTTCCCTAAGAAATGTCATGTTCATCATCTTGAAAACAGAGACATTTCAAGGGCGTCTTGAACCAGGTCTTGAAAGGGTGGGTGGTGCTCCCAGAAGCTGTGTGTAGGCTGTGAAGACATGACTTCACAGGCCCGTGCGCAGCTGTGCACCTGCCTAGCACTTACCGACACGGCTGCTTCACTTTCATTGCAAAATGAAAGCCGTGTTTTTTAAGAAGGTGAACACCTAAGACCTTTGAAAAATAAACGAATGAACCTCTTCCCTCCACATTGTTTCTTATTTTTTAGTAGTTTAGCCCAAGCTAAACTCAACGACAGTTGGGTCCCAAAAAGTCAAAGTGGAAGCTTCCAGGCTTTTCAAGGCACAGGAGCACTTCTGTTGCATTCTACTGGCAATGGGATCAGCTGAGATTTAAGGGAAGGGGACTCCTCTTCTCAATAGAGGTAGTGGCCCGAGCGTACAGGATTGGTAGGAATTGTTGGTGGCTGTCGATAAAGACAATCTAATGTGCACACATGTGGTCCAACTCTTGAGATGTAGGACTCACTTCTGCTAAACACAAGGCTCAGTGTGTGCATCAGTCATAACTGATTTCTTCCGTGAATGTGTGTGGAGGTTCCATAGGATTCCCAAAAAGGAAGACCTCAGGTCCATCTGTTCTGTTTTCATCTTCATTTCCATTGGAGAAAAAATGCAAGAGAAAATGTCTTCAGATCAAATGTTCTGGTATGCTTTTGTGTGACTAAAAGGAAGGACTTTGTGTGTGTCTGTGTTTGTGCACATGTCCACGCACACATGAATGCGCATCTGGCAGGGAGGTGAAGGTTATTTTGGACTTTATATTCAGACCCTGAGCATCCTGTGATGCCCTGTTCTCAGTCCATCTTCTCCTGTCACTAACCCTTTGCCCAGACCACTCCTCGTGCATGACTGACTTGCCTTGTGCACAAGGTCATGTCTTTGCTCTTCTGTAATCAGCAGGTCAAGATCCACCATGTCCTTCACAATGAGTGTTCTGATGAAAATACCTCTAAAATTCACGATCCTTCTCTATTCAGAGAGATGTTACAGAGTGGATAGGAGTTTGCTAGATGGTAGGTCGGGTCGTGAAAGGAGAGTAGACAGATAGTTTCATATCTGGAAAAGAGAAAGCTATGGAGCTATTCACCAGGACTTCTTCTCCAGTTTTACCACACAGAGGGAGACTTCTGTGGGGTTTTGGTATGAGATGAGATGGGCTTTATAGGGAAAAAGGAGTTCTATACACAGAGAATAAAGTGTTGAGAAAGCATTTGAGAATAAAATGACAACATAAAAGAGTTATTTATATTTGGAGATTTATATTTGGTTTACCTTGTTTTTGCAGAGAGAATAACCACTAAAATGATTATATAACATTTCAGTGTTCTTAGCAATGATTTTTCCTTATTACCTGCTCAAGGCTGCACCTGTCAGAACGTAGCCAACATCATTTAAGTAAAAGGGAGAGAATTTTCTATGTAAGTTGATACATGTAGAACCCCATTCATCAAATGCAAACAGAGCCGTCACTTTTAAAACACTGCACCTTAGAGAGCAGTACATCTGTGCTTGCAGAGACCAGTGTACTCTCCCTCAACTTGGAAGCAGACAGTTTGAAGTGAAAACCTCCCTTCAAAAATAAACCCTGATCAATGAAACCAAAAGCTGGTTCTTTGAAAAGATCAACAAAATTGACATATCTTTAGCTGGACAAACCAAGAGAAAAAGAGAGCAGACTCAAATTACTAAAATCAGAAATGAAACTGGTAACATCACTACCAACCTTACAGAAACAAAAAGAATTATAAGACAGTATAACAAACAGTTGTATGCCAACAAATCAGATAACCTAGATAAAATAGACAAATTCCTAGAAACATGCAAACTACCAAAGCTGACTGAAGAAGAAATAGAAAATCTGAATAAACCCATAACAAGTAAAGACATTGAGTCAATAATTAAAACCAACCAACCAACAAAAATTTCCAACAAGCCCAGGACCATATGGCTTCGTGGTGAATTCTACCAAACATTAAAAAAAAAAATTAACACCAATCCTTCTAAACCCTTACAAAAAATAGGAGGGAACACTTCCTAACTCATTCTATGAGGCCAGTATTACCCTGATATCAAAGCCAGACAAAGACATCACAAGAAAAGAAACTGAGAGACCAATATCCCTTGTGAATACAGGTGTAAAACTCCCCAAGAAAATACTAGAAAACCAAATTCAGCAGCATATTTAAAGGATTATACATCATTACCAAGTGGGACTTACCCCAAGAATGAAAGGTTGTCCCAAAAATCAATTGATGTAATATACTGTATTGATAGAACAGAGGGAGGAAAAGCCACAGGATCATATCCATATATGCAGAAAAAGAATCTGACATGATCGATCACCTTTCATGTTAAAAGCACACGACAAACTAGGAATAGAAGGGAACTTCCTCAACCTGACAAACGGCATCTATGAAAAACTCACAGCTAACATCATACTTAACAGTGAAAGACTGAACGCTTTCTTCATAAGATCAGAAACAAGACAAGGATATCTGTTATCTGTGCTTTTATTCAACATTATACTGGAAGTTCTAGCCAGAGCAATTAGGTAAGAAAGAGAAATAAGCACCAGATTAAAATGAAGAAGGAAAACTATCTCTGTTATCAGATGACATGATTTTATATAGAACAAAACCCTGAAGAATTCACAAAAATACTTTTAGAGCTAATAAACAAGTTTAACAAAGTTGCAGTGTACAAGATAGATATACAAAATTCAGTTCTATTCCTATACACTAGCAATGAACAATACAAAAATAAAATTAAAAAAAATTTCATTTACAATAACATCAAAAGGAATAAAATACTTAGGAATAAATTTAACCAAGAAAGGACAAGACTTATACACTAAAATCTACAAAACATTGTTGAAAGAATCAAAGAAGAACTAAATAAACAGAAACACATACATGCTCACAGACTGGAAAAATTAATATTGTTAAAATGACATTAGTCCCCAATTAATTGACAGATTCAATACAACTTCTATCAAAACTACAACTGCCTTTATTTTCCTGCACAAACGAGCAAGCTAATCCTAAAATTTATGTGAAAATACAAGGAACCCTGAGTAACTAAAATCTTGACAAAGAATAACAAATTTGGAGGACTCACACTTCTATTATCAAAACTTATTACAAAGCTACAATAATCAAACTGTGTGGTACTGGCACAAAGATAGACATGTAGATAAGTAGAATAGAATTGAGAATCTAGAAACAAATCCATTCATGGCCAACTGATTTTCAACAAGGTCACTGAGACTATTCAATGGTGGAAGAATAGTTGTTTCAAGTGATACTGAGCTAACTGAATATTCACATCCAGAAAAATGAAGTTGAACCCCCTACCTCACACTATACACACACAAAAAAAGCCACTCAAAATAGATCAAAGGCTTAAATGTAAAAGCTAAAACTATAATATTCTTAAAAGGAAACATAGGTGTAAAATCTTTATGACCTTGGGTTATGCTATGGTTTCTTAAATATGACACCAAAGGCACAAACAACAAAAGAAAAAAATAGATAAATTGTATTTCATCAAAATTAAAAACTTTGTGCATAAAAATATATTATCAAGAAAGTTAAAAATATGACCCACAGATGGAAGGAAGAATCTAGAATTCAGAATCCATGAAGAACTCTTACAACTCAACAACAAATGGCAAACAACCCAATTAAAATATACGCAAAGGACTTAAATGGACATTTCTGTAAAGAAAATTTACCAGTGGCTAAGGAACACATGGAAAGATGCTTAACATAATTAATCATTAGGGAAATGCAAATCAAAACCATAATGTGATATCACTTCACACACACTAGGATGGCTATAATTTAAAAAAAAATAGAAATAAATATTGTTGAGGATGTGGAGAAATTAAAACCCTCATCCATTGCGATGGGAATATAAAATGTGGTAGGCACTATGGAAAACAGTTTGTTAGTTTCTCAAAAATTTAAACATAGACTTACCATATGACTATACAATCCCACTCCTAAGTATATACCCAAAAGAAATAAAAACATATATCCATGCAAAACTTGTAGACCAATGTCCAGAACAGAATTATTCATAATACTCAACAAGTAGAAACAACCCAAACATCCATCAATCAATGAATGGATGAACAAAATGTGGAATATCTATACAATGGAATATAATTCAGGCATAAAAAAGAATGAAGTACTGATACACACTGTAGCATGGATGAATCTTGAAAATATTTTATTATGTAAAAGAAGCCAAACACAAAAGGCCACGTATTGTATGAATCCATTTATATTAAGTGTCTAGAATAGACAAATCCATGGCAATGTAAAGTAGTATAGTAGCTAACAGTGGATGATAGGGAGGCAGAAATTGGGAGTTATGTGATTTCTTTTGTGGGGGATGAAACTGTTCTGGGATTAGTGTTGATGGTTGCATAATGCTGTAAATATACTAAAAAACACTGCATTGTACACTTTATAATGGCTAAAATGATAAATTTTATGTTATATGAAATTTATCACAATTTATAAAATAATAATAAACCTTGATTTGGAAAGATGAGTTATTGGCTCTTTCTTCAAGGTCCTTGAATTTGGGGAGAAGACTTTCACAGGTTTCTGGTTACTCAATATATGACAAAGCAGGGACTGTGGGAGCAGGGGAAGTGGATGGTGCCACCAGTACCCTCAGCCTTGGCTGGCTCTTAGTCTGCCCTTAGCACTCACCAGTTTGCTTGGCACATTATCGTGTCTTTCTTCTCACTAGACCACGAGCATCTCTATGCCAAGTACTACCTTCTATTTAGTTCAGTAAAGATTTATTAAGTAACCACTTCATGATTAGCAGTGAATATACAAAGATATTATAATGATATATAATAAAAAAATAATAAAAGTGGTAGAAGCTAATACACATTGAGAGCTGACAATATGCCAATCTTTTCCTAGGTACTTTGCATATGTTGGTTCATTTTATACTGAAAGCAAACTTGTAATAGGTACTATTACTATTATCATTATTATTATTTCCATTTTACAGAGGAAGAAACTCAGAGGTCAAGATTCTTCCTGAGGTCCCATAGCTAGTACGTGCAGAGTGAGGATTTGAACTCCTGCAGTCTGATTCCAGGCCCCACAATCCTGTTCTTGAGGTACTTACTATAGATTCATTCTTCATTTAAGTAGCTCCCCTGGCCCCTTAAACAGAGACAGACAGCAAGTGAGTATGTGAACAGAATAAAACATGGGCATCCTCTTATACCACCCATCTTCAAAGAAGACTGAGGAGTCAGAGAATGGAGGCTGGGTGCTTTATCAGTATAAATATAAAACACCACCATTCTATTACATTGATCACGTTTATAATTTCTCACCACTAGAAAGTAAGCTCCCTGAGAACAGGGTCTCCTTTTTTTTTTCTTTACGGTTTCTCTTTTGCTAACTCTCTCTCTCCAGCTCCCAGGACAGCATCCAGAACATACGAGCATTTATTCACTATTTCTTGAGTGAATATATAAAAGCTAACATGTATTGAATGCATATTAAAATCAGGCACTGATCTTAGTGAGTTTCATCTATTTATTCACTTATTTGTCACAAAAACTTTACGAGGAAAGTATTAGTATATCTATGATACAATATAGAGAGGGAAACAGAGGCATAGAGAAATTAAATAACTTTCCCCGGGTCCATTCAACCTGAAATTGGAGCCAGAACCCTATGCCAGTCATTCGGCACCAGTGCCTTCACTCTTCAACAATAACTCATAGCCACATTATAAAGATGGATGCAAAATTTGGAAGATTTTGAAGTCAAAACAGGAACTGTCATATTATGTTTTGAAACTGCCAAAATTAAGGTAGTTTGGGTCTCCAGACCCCCAGGGGTACATGTTCACTATTTCCAGTTGCCTCAGAATTGGGTACAAGGTTAGTAAAGCTTCCATCTAGGGCACATGGAATATTCACAACAGGGTTGTTGAGCATTAGATCAACATCTCTACTCCTATGTCCAATCTGAGTTCTTTCCTTGGTGGTGAGCTCTAGCCCTGAGACTAGAACAGTTCTCCTAGTTTGGTTTGTAGGGCTCCAGAACGCACCAGGAGTCTGTGGGGCCCCAATGGAGTGGAGCATGGTGGTTTCCAGTGTTCCCATTACTCTCTCCGTCCCATGGTCTAGGTTCTGTTTCTGTTGTTCAATGACACTATGTAGCATGATTATGGGCTTAGGACACTGGAAGAGTTAGCCAAGAGAACCATGGAGCAAATGCAAGTGCATGAGGGGCTAAAATCTGTGCACGAGGGTGTAGAATCTTGGTGTGTCTTTGTAAAAAGGGGCAAATTTTGGGCTGTCCACATTGTTCCATAATGACTTCTTAGATAAATACTCCTGCCTTGGTATTTCACAGGCATCAAAGAGCTCAGGCTCTGGAGCTACACTTCCAGGGTTCAAATCCCAGCTCTACTTGGAATTTGAATAAATGAATAGTTTTCTTGTCTAGCTATAGTCTCCACCCTTCCGCACCCTCTTCTATGCTCAGGGAGGCTAATCTTTATGGACTGCAATAGTGGGTTCCCTAGATCTCGGGCTTCCAGCTGGATTTAGCTGAGGGAGGGTCTGGCAGACAGTCAGAGGCAGAAGGAGTATGATTCAGAATGTTGATTTCCCCAGTGCCCTCCCTGCTGGGCTGTCGTGGGTGAGTGACCTGCTGCTACTGAAGGTCGGGCTTCAATCAGGTGGCCCTCTCCTTCCAGCTGGGGCTGGTAATGGCTCCCTGCAATTGCAAACTCTGGGGTACTACATCATCTTTCCTGTGGGCTGAACCCGCCCACATCTTTATAAATAGTCCTGTATGAAATTGTCCTTAATTATTCAATTTGTGTCACCTGTTTAGTAGTATGTGTGTGTCTGTATGAGAGAAAGAGAGAAAAAGGGAGACAGAGAAAAATGCTCGGCATAGAATAGGTGCTTAACAATTTTTTGAATGTGTAATGTCATTTATTTGTGAACTTTTAGCAAGAAGAGCCAATGTGTTGCCAATGAACTGGGTCACCTATACCTCTTGAGGCGGTGACCATCTTTGTCTAACCACGTTGCAGCTCCCAGGCAACAAGGTTTTCTGAGTTTATGCTTTTTTTTTTTTCCTTCAACCCCTTTGTCTCTGGCTGCTGCAACTTAGGGTTTCAAATGAGTTTTTCTCTGGCATGGATTTAGCTGTAAACCCCTTCTGTTACAGGTTAATAAAACCTGGGCAGTTACCTCCTAACAACCAGAAATACATTGTGGTAAAATGAGGAGACAGTTGAGAAATAAGGATTTGAGTTTTCAACATTTATGTTTGCTTTCACTCCTAATAAATATTTAAGTTTAAATTGAATTTAACTTAACTTGATGACTATTTAACTTTAATAGCCCTCTGATTATAGCAGCATTTTCAGCAAATTTTTAGTTAAGAATCTTTGGCTCTTAACCAAAATGCATTTAAAAAACCTACCTTTCTCTTTCTACTATAAATTTATAATTCTGAATTCACTTGTGTAATTGTATAAAGCCAATTTCAGTCGTTTTTCCTTTGGAGAAAAACACATGGAAAAGGACTCATTTGCATTTGGAGTTTACTTGGTATGACTCATTTCACAGGATAAGTTAGAAATTGTGGAAGCCCCCTACCCAAGATGTCCGGGTCTTAATCTTCAGAACCTGTGCCCATGTTACGTCCCATGGCAAAGAAGAACTGAGGTTGCAGATCAACTCAATTTAAAATAGATTACCCTGGATTATCCAGGGGGGGCCTAATGTTATGAAAAAAGTCCTTAAAAGTGGAAGAGAGAGACAGAAGAGGACCCCGGAAAGATGTGAGAGATGAGGGAAGGGCTTTACCCACCATGGCTGCTTTGAAGACAGAGGAAGGGGCCGTGAACCCAGGACCGCAGGCGGCCTCTGGAAGCTGGAAAAGGCAAGGAAACAATTCTCCCGGGGAGCCTCCAAAGGAATGGAGTCCTGCTGACACTTTGATTTTAGCCCACTGAGACCCATATCAAACTTCTGACCTCTAGAACCATATGATAATAAAATTGTATTGTTTTTAAGCTTGTGGCAATTTGTTACAGCAGCAATAGGAAACTGATACAGAAACTTAACCACATTCTCCCTCCAGAGGGGCAGCCATATTGTCTCTCTTCCACGCTAGATGTCTTTATTTTTGTGTGAAATTTCAATCAAGCAAACATGAGCACAGAGTCACTTGGGTACATTTGTAGTTTTCTATGAAGGTATTTTTTTAAAAACAAGTATATAATACAATCCAAGGAGTATTCTCATCAAAATGGGAGGTGCCCATAAATTAAAGTAGATTTAATCTTTCAATTCCCAGCTCTTTTGCAAGAAGCAAAGAACAGAAAAAAAAAATTCAAGCACCTAACAGTGTGTTGAATATTGAAAGAATGTAGAAGCTCTTGATTTTCCCAGTAAGCAGAGTTGGTGAACTGTAGTACCAGTGGATAGTACCCAGGAATAAGATTAAACCTGAATTGTGAGGGAAATAGTAGATCCCTAGAGCAGTATATTATTTAAAAATTACATTTTTCTACTTCTTGCTTTCCTGCTTCCATGGTGAGAAGGGAGCTTGTGCTTTTCGACATGTTCCAGCTAGCTGAGACGCTCCGAGAGAGCCAAATGACTCAGTCTCTGGACCACTACCAACGTTTTTAGGATTGAATCCTGCTCCTATTTTCTAAGGAACAATGTTTAACTGGTCTCTGTGGCATGGTGTCAACTGACATCACCCTTTAATTGAAGATATGTCACGTTAGACTACCCCTAATACTGAGGGAAGGATCCCAAGGCAAGTTAAACAACATGATGGAGGCTGTTGGTGCATTTTCCATATCCCTGGCCAAAGGGAAGGCCCATGTAATGAGGATATGCACATTTTGAACCCTCTCAATCTGACCCCAAAGTAGACAAAGCAGGTTAGGTCACATTTATCAATCAACTCTAGAGCAAGCCAGTGTGACAATCCCTCTGGAGGGTACATCATTCTGGTTTCATTTATTTTAAGTAACTCTCATGAATCAGATAGTGCTCAAAAAATACCAAGCTCAGTTCACACCAAAAGTATTTTTATTTATCCCTGTGATTACAAATATATATGAAATGAATTATGAAACTCAAAATAAGTTTTCTCATACTATTGCTTGGGGATTTTGGAAGTTAATATCTACATAGAAGATGATGAAGTCATCTGCCCCCGTGGCCTCTGAACGAGCAAGGTCCTGTGAAATAGATCTTGCCCAAACTTGTTTTCAGGACCAGGAGACCAGGGCTGGATACAAAGAGAACTGACCTTTATACAGGTCCTTTACAGAACAGTCCATCCAGATCTGATCTCATACAAAGTCACTGGTTGGCCCCAAATAAGATATTCAACTTCTCTTTCGCATGAAGAACAATACCTGCCTTTACTAACTTACAAAGGTGGAAGTTGATGATCTCTTTCATACTTGGGAAAACTGAGCGTGGATTTGCTTGAGGACCCTGATGAAGGTCTTAGGAGGCTTTCTGGTTCCTGGAGAATGAAGCTGGCCGACCTGCAGGGGCCTCGAGGGAGGTGTGGAGAAGAACGCGCAGCCACAAAAAGTGCTGTGGGGTCTTTGGATTTTCCTGAAAAGAGAATTTAGTCCACTGACTGAGGGGTATAGGTTTCCCCCCCTTTATAGGCAGACATGCAGAAGAATATGGGATAGAAGCCAGCTCTAAGGAGAAAACCAAGAAAGCAAAGTTTATGAGAAAGATGTGGAGTCGAGGTTGTGATCAGAATCAGACAGCAGGACAGTAGACCAGGAATAGTCAATCTCAAGAGGTTTCTTCAAGATATGCACCATATGCACTGGACTAATATCCTACAGCCTCTCTGCTGCGGGGTTTCTTTTCTCAGTCCTGCTCTGATGCCCATTTGTTAGCTCTTCGAGTTTTATGGGCATCGTCTTCTGTTCCTGGTGTTTGACTGGCGAGCTCTGATTGCTCTCATGGTCAGCCCCAGTTGGGCACAGCTCTGCGATGGCAGAGTGAGGGAGCCAGAGATAGGCAGGGGACAATTGCTTGAACGACAATCTCAGAAAGAATGAAAGTAGAGCAAGAACTACTTAGAGTATTTGTGATGGCAGCTTTAAAATCTGCTAAAGTCGGCTTTGTCAAAGACATCCACTTGGATTAGACACGCTCCTGAGGTTAAGACCTTGTTGAAGTACCTTGGACATCATGTGCTGGGAAGCTTGTCATTTATCATTGTCCTTTTCATGATAATAATACCCGGTTCCAGGCAAAGTACTAGGCACTTTCCATGTATTATTTCATTAATACTGCCCTGCCTGGCTCTTTCAAAGAAGCCCAGCAAATGTCCCGGTAATTTGGCCAGCACTCTCCTGGATGATCTGGCTTTGTGTCTGTTTACAAAGGTACCGCATAAGGCTAATGTGTGTATTGTTTAAACTAGAGTTAGATTGGAAAAACACCTTGATATTCCGATACTTGTGTTCAATCCTTAAGATGACCTCAGATTCTCAGGCCTGAGAGATCAAGACTGACAGAATGATCTCTACATAGTCCAAATAATTTCGTGAAAGGGAGAATGATCCTAATCCTCCCCAGTTTAGCCACATTTGTTTTATATCATCCTGCTCTCTCCCTTAAGCTTAGGCCTGTTCCAGAAGCGTTTTCAAAGTGCGGGCCTCGTCGGTCTCACCAGCTCAAGGCCTTTTGGTGTGAGACTCCATAAATCTAAACTTACTCCCAGGAGGTTTTAACACCGCTGTCCAGGGGGTAACACCTTAAACTCCGGAACACAGGGTCTGCCCTCCCTCTCTCCTTTGTTCCTCCCTTCCCTTCCTTCTTTCTCTTTCCCTGTGTTCTATGCTCTTGCCTGTCCTGCACTTTCCCCTTCTCTTACGCATCCGTCTCTTCTTCTTTTCTCCCACATGTTCTGCCAAAGTTTACTTTTGTCCACATGCCAGTGAGAACCAAGGTACGTACAATTAAATAAAATGTATGTAGGTAGTTAGGTTTCATTACACGATGAAAAAATGTATTCACCAGACTTTCTTTCAAGAAGAACAAGATATTGAGAAAACTTCCTTGGGGAGTACTTGGAAGTTTGGATGGGAGCTGAGGCCTCCAGGGGCCTTGATAGGAGCAGCAGGGCTCTGCAGGGGGCAGAGAGAGGAATGTGTTTATTGCTCCTGAGCGGAGGAGGGGAGATAAGGGAGGATGAGGGGCGGGAGGGGGGATAGACCCGGCAAGATTGAGGGCGATGGGCTCACAAACCTCAATAGGGCCATTCCCAGCCATCTCCCAAAATGCTAATAAAGTAGACCAAAAGGCGTACCATAACATACGATTAATGTTAGTGGAGATTTTGAGTCAACCGATGAAAGCTGAATTCGGTATCTAGGTTGATATCAGAGAAAAACAGAGAATCCAGTTAGCAGTGGAAGAACACGAGGGAACAAAGCCCGGGAACTCACAGATTTCCGGGAAATCTTGGGGAGGGCTTCAGATCGCCTACCTCAAGCCATGAAATTGGAATTTTAAAGATCTCTTAGGAACAGTGTGACTGTATAATTTTTCAGAAAAATCAAGACACTTTTAAGAGTTAAAGGGGACATTTGAAATAATTATTCAAGGACAACAGGCTTACACTGGGGAAAATGGTCTTTCTCCCTAGAAAGGCGTTTGATAGCTTGGGTTCACGGGAAAGAGGGAATATTGTGGAGGTGGTTCAGAAGGTGTCTGCTAGACTAGGCTCAGGCTGGTAGGGACAGAGACGAAGCGAAAGAGGTTTGACAGCAGCTGGGAGAAGGAGCTCAGGAAATGAATCACAGATGTCTTCACTTCTGTGGGAAGATTAATCTTCATGTGTTTAGGTAAAAGATGATAGTAGACTCACTTTTGATAGGAGATAAGAGACGCCCAGATAAGTTGCCAACACTGATAAAAGAAAAAAAGAAATAAGAAAATAAGGAAGGAAAGAAGGAAGGAAGGAAGGAAGGAAGTAAATGAGCTAGTTAGTCAGTTTGAGATTGTTCCTGGTTGTCTTTCTGGATGAACTGATTATAGAATTCAAAACTTTGCCTTGAGTGATGCATCACAGCACTAAGGGGTGGTTTTCAAACAACCACTCAATTGAATGGCAGGCAGTGTGGTACCATGGAAAGAGATGAGACCCTGAAATCAGAAGGGCCCACCCTGCAATCCCAGGAAAACAAGATGGTTAAAAAAGAAATGTCTGTTTAGCTATTATTGCATCATGTAAAGATAGCAGAACAATATCACAAAACTCGCAGGATTTCTTTAGGATAGCTTTACTTCATATATAAACTTTATGGCACATATAGATTTAAGGGTGGTGGTTACAGTGGTTTCTAAAAAGTAGAGTTATCCTCAAAGTAGCTGAAACTGAAGTTCAGGGGAAAGTCCTTGTGATGTCTTGGTGAGAGAGATGGCATAAATATTGATGATGCTGTAAAGAGAAAAATACAAACAATAACATCAAAAACCCCAGCAGATTCAAGTAGGAAAGCCATGTCAAATGTCACAAAGGAGAATGTTCCAGGCTTGACAGGTCGGTTTGCAATTAGACTTCTTTGCACCTGGGCAGGTTGGCGTAGCATATTCCAGGGGTGTTTTTATCTGGATTAACATAGAGAAAGCAGCTGGTCTAAATACGATTATGCCTGCAGAGACCTTGCAATGCGTGTGCATGTGAGTCGGAATTGGGGGGTGGAGACAACATGGGGTAGGGGAATCACATGGAGATGGGGTATGTGGCCATGGTGCATCACTATGGAGCAGGGTCACCATGTGTTGTTGGAGAAGCCACCAAACTTGAACAATAGTAGTGTGATACCTGTCAGGACTAAAACTCCGCCTTTGGAATCCTTTGTAGGTCTTGTCAAATCTGGAGAATGTATCATTTCAAATCTGCAAGCGGATTTCTGGTAAAGACATAACTACCCCTTTGGGGCATAGTATCTTATTTTCTTGTCTGAAAAAAACTACCTGGATGGGCCCTTTCTATATGGTACATTTATAAAGCAAGTACTGCCCAGTGTCCTTGGGGGAAACCTGTGAGGAGCCATGAAACTGAATATGTATTTTTAGAAGAAGTTTGGCAACTTAAAATGTGATGTTTGCCTGAACCATAGCTCTGTTTCCATTACTAGTATTTAGCAGGGGGGAGCAGGGGCTGAAATATTTCTTTTTTTCCCATTGAGATCCAGTCTGCATTGTGCCTATGAACCAGGGCTTGTCCTTGTTGATATTAGCATGTTTCTGTTGAAGGGTGTGAGGCAGAAAAAGGTGGCCAGAGGCATGCTCACCTCACCTTGAGGAGGCACTGTGAAAAACAGAAGGTAGATCATTTCGGGCAAAGAGCACCCTAAACCATTGTGTTGATAATCTATGGGCAGAGTTCTTGAACATCCAATGGCTCAGGCTTGGAGGACTCTCTGGGCATCAGACAACTGCATTCTAATCACCTATTTAGCGTTATGTGTTGCAGGGTGGGTGGGAGAATGGGAAGGTGTGTTCTCCTGGAGAGAACGGAAATCCCCATTGTCTGTCATCCTGGGATGAGGTCAATACTAGGACAGTGATGGAAGGTTGTTCTTCTACGGAGAGTGAAGTCTCCTCCCTCTGAGTCCCATGAGGGGCGTAGACTCTGGGACTAAGACCGGGTTGAGGTCATGCCCTAGAGAGAGAAGCTGCTCTCCCTGCATGGAGAGTTTAGGAGGCACACAGTGAAGACCTCATGAGAAAGGGTCTAGGCCTGTGGCTCTAAACGGGGTCACCTTCAGTTGCAATAAAGAGATTCGTATTTCATTTACAGCCCAAAATAGAGTCTAGTCTTCCTAAAAACCAAAGCAAAACAAACCAAGCAACATCAACAACCATGTTCTAACTGTTCGGAGAGCAGGCTTTGGAGGGAAGTGAGGGCAGAGACCCCAAACCCTGCCCCAGAGCCAGCCTCATGGTGTCAGCATCCACCTGAGGAAGGTGAGCAGAGGTCCCAGCAAAGTGTGAGAGAAAGGAGGCCAAGGCAGTAGCCAAGACAGCTGCTGGAGGACGGTTAGGTCACCGCCACTCTTGACACACCAGGGAAGAGGGAGAGCCTGGCAGGCAGGCGTGGTGAGGCAGTACAGCCCGGCAGGAGAGGCATCACTCAGTCCAATTTCTAGCTCTGTGACCTCATTTGGACGTCTAAGTTGGTGAAGTTAATGCAGCATACACATTACAACAACACTGATAGTGATATTAAAATAATGATACGGTAACAGTAATACCACATCTGCTCTCCTCAAAACAAAATCCCCAAAAACGTGCTGCTCGTAATATCTTGAACAATCGTAAAATACTTTTCCCACTCTTCCCCTCCTGTCATTCTGAGCTGACTGTTCCCTCCAAATGAGTCATTTCAATAGGAATGTTAATGAATTTGACATGTGTCAACATCACCCCGAAGAAAAGGATGTTGGATGCTTTTACTGGCTCACACAGCACAAAGGGAACTGACAATGTGTATATTCATCTGGGCCTTACACTTACAAGGCATATTCTAATCTAACATCTCATGGAGTCCTTATTGGCCCAGCAAAGGGGTCCACTCGCCGCCTACATTCCTGCCACCCTCCTTGAGGTTAAAAATGTGCTCTTGGTAGACTTGGCTTCTTTCTTTCTTGAATCAGATACATTGATGGTGACTTTATGATATGCACTAGATATTGGCAATATGAAAATAAAGTATCTACAATAATATATAAAGTTGGTAGTATAGAGAAGACACATAATAATGCCCTTGCAAATGTTCTTTGCTCTTATGTAACAAGTACAAAACTTACATATGATGACCTTGGTCATACACGTGTGCCAGCCATATACTGACTTTCTTTTAGACCCTTTCCCTGGGAGCACTGACTCCTGAAAACTGTATTTCCCAGATTCCCTTAGGAACTGGCTTCTGGTTTCAGCCAATGGGTGGCACTGGTTGGAGGTGGAAAGCGGGAAGAAGGGAACAGCCAGAATATTTCTCCTTCTCTCTCTATGCTTTGATCAGCACCTCCAGCACACGCGTGTCTCTCCTCCGCAATTCCAGCTCCATCCAGGAAGCCTCCACCATCCAAGCTGCTATCACACAGCTCTGGCTTTTGAGTTTTGATAAAACCACATCCTTTTGTCTCTACAACCATAGGGGTGGTGGGAGATCCCAGCTGTTGCTAACCTCCAGGTTGCTTCCTCATACCGTTTTCCTTTCCTTGTGATACGATTTCCAATATTAAATTTTTGCCATTGACTCTTCCTTCTGTCTGCAACGCGACTGATCCAGGCCATTCCAAACAGTAACACAAATGTGGGGTTGGAACTTCAGTGTGCTGTCATCTAACTGGCTTGTGCCTTTGCAGTTCATTTCCTGTTGGCCCCCCCAAAACATTCTGAGCATTACATGGACCCATGAGTATTGTTCCACCCAAACCCTCTGGGTATGAGTTTTCTAATAATATTGTTGGCATATGTATCTAATGATTTTTGATATGAACACAAAATAAATACATTCTGAGGGATTTACAGTCTGAAGGTTGGAGGTAGCTCAGGAAAGTTTCCAAGATGATTCTAAAGTTTGATGGGGAGAGGCTTGTTCAAACCAAAAAAAAAGGCAAAATTTAGTAGAATAATTGGCTTCTCTCTTAGATTGTCCCACAGGCTCCATCCAGCTGGGGTGGCTTTTTTTTTTTTTCTTCTTCTTTCATAAGACAAGCTCTGTTTTGCTCCCAATTCACATGGGAGCTTGGTAAGATGCTTGGATTAGGTGTTCCCTTGTTCACCAGACTTGTTGTGTTTGAGAGAGAATTTGGTCCCAGCCTTGAGGACTTGGCTTAGGGGAAGGAGAGGGCTGGCTTTTCTGGACCTTCAAGACAAGTTGCACAAAGGGAGAAATGGCTCCCTCGTTGAAAGGACAGGAGGCCACCGGTCTGAGTGTGATCACGCTGTGTGCCCCCCCCCCCCCCACACACACGGTCTACAACTCTCAGAGATGTGGTAAAGGACAATAAAATCAAAGCTCAATCATGAAGACTTCAGTTTCTCAGGTGCTAGCGGGAGTGTATTAACAATGAGACAGACTAAAACTTGGCCAAGAAAATTAGCGATGGGCGCACCCCATAAAACATTTAAGTTCAGGGTCATCTCAATTAAGCCTCCCAGAGCCTCCGGTGTTTGTCCAAAGCTTACCTGAGCCTGAACTCTTGGAAACAGCCGAGTCTGCTGAGGCCTGCAAGAACACGCTTCGCCACGAGAAACTCGGCAATGAGAACCCCCCGTTCTCACTTCCACTCTAGAAAGACCCGTGTGAAAACTACGAAAAGTAGGTTTCAAACCTTTCTCAACTGTGGAAATTCAGATTTAATTTTAACCAGACATGTCTGAATCTGGGGTAAGAACTAAAAAATTATCTTTCTGTCCCAAGTGAAAATGTCACATAATATGGAGTCACAATCTCTCCAGGAGACTAATAATCTGGGAAGGGCATAGGGTAAACTTTGGTCCTCTCTCTCCTGTTCTGGCCTGAAAACTGGATTGGTCTAAGTTAGATGTGGGGGTCAGGTCAGGCCAAATGGAGTTGGCTGCCTCTCACATCCTATAGTCATCAGAAGCCTTTATCTAGCATATTTAATAACAATGATGATGACACAAATAACTGGCATTAGTGGAACCCTTGCTGCATGCCGGGTATCACACCAAACATTTTATGAGCGATTTTCTCATTTCATCCTCATAACTACACTATGGGGGGGTTCTGTGATTATCTACCTGCATTGTATAGACGAGAGAAACCGGCTCTAGGAGGCTACGTTACTCGTCTGAATTCACTCAGTTACTAAGTGGTAGGAATTGAACTCGGTTCTCTCTGGTTGCAGAGCCCACGCTTCTAAGCACTTTGCTGGATGAGTCTCCGCTGAGATACTATTCACGAGAAAGAACAAAGCTATCATCTAAATAAATTAATCTGGTTCTCTTAATAAGATAATGGACGTGAAAATGTTTTGAGAGCTGCAAAGCCTCACATAAAGGTTAAAGATTAATTATCACAAGGAAATTCTACAGGGTGGGAGGCACAGCAGAAATGGGAAAGAGGGAAAGAAATTGATGATGAAATTAAAAGAACTGTATCTTAGAAGCATATCGACGTAATGATTATGAATTTGTAAAACTTAAGTATTCAAGGCCTGGAAGGGAGGAAGATGGTGAAGTAGGGAAAAAGATTAAGATTGGGGGGAGGTATAAAAATGAGGGTGAAGTTTTCTTTCTTTAATTCCGATTTCCATGAGATCATTTGTACAAATTTTCAAAGGCAAAATGAAGGCCATGTGAATGCTTGTTGAGCACTGGGCACTGGGCACTCAGGACTACTGCACGGCTCACCACCGCCCTCCAGGACCGGCATGGCAAGCCTTGTCACTGACTAGTACTTGGGGGGAGCTTAAATGCTACGTGGCAAATGTCTGTATTCTTTTCACTAGGCCACACTCTAAGGTACCACCCTAGTGAAAAGAAAAATCCTGGGATGGAAGAGAAGAAAGGATGAATATTTTGTGCCTTGACCTAAGAAGGTCATGAGTGCCTCTACTTGTTCTTAGAAACATCAGTTCAGTGGATCTCAAATTTGAGGGTGCATATTAATCACCGGGTGACCCAAGTATAGATTCTCAGATTTCACCTCTTGACACTGTGACTCAGAAATCCAGTGGGACTAGGACATTTTTACTGTTAACCCATGCCCTGCTTTACCAAGCCCTGCAGATGGTTGGGATGTTGGTGGTCTGCACACCATACTGAGGTAGAGGAATTCACAGCTCAAATTCTCCTTTATGTCCTGATTTTCACAAAGATCGGCAGTAAGATTACATAATCATTAAATCAAGCCCAAACAAACGTGAAGACTGATATTTATTGTATGGATATTTGTTGTATGAAGCTATTACTGATTGGGTTCCAGACTTTTGAAATGGTGGCCAGTATGAATTTGGGGCAGATCGTATATGCAGCACTATGTGAGAACTTTTATACCTGGTCTCATTTCAGACTTAAAATAACGTAAGAAGATTAGTGTTTTGCAGGTGAGGGAACTGAGAATTAGGACCATTTAAATATCTCAAATGAGGTCATAGGGCTAAGAAGTCTTGGAACTAGGATTCTAAATTTCTACACACACTCACTCACACACACACACACACACACACACACACATGACGTCTGTCCGGAAAGTATCCATCCATGTAATATAAAAAATAGAGACATTTATTGAAGAAGATACAAGAAACATTGTACATAGGAAAATGATGCCTCAGTCCCCTTCAAAGTAGGCACCCTGGGACCGCACACATTTCTCCCAGCGTCTTTTAACCCGACCCACACACGTTCAACATTCTCAGGTGTTCTGCTTGTTGCAGGCCTTCCAGAATGTGGATCACTTTCAACAGATTCTCAACCATCTTTGAAGCATTTGTGCTACCCTTTTATTTGTGCTGCACTCATTGCATTGTCCCCAAAAGCGTTCTGAATCATTTGAATAGTTTCCGTGGAGGAATGTTCAAGCTTAATGCAAAATTTGATGCAGATTCGTTGCTCTACTTGTGCAGTCATTTTGAATGCAAGGGCCACACAGTACACATGCTTGCTCAACAGCATCTAGCACCCCACTGACTAGCACAGTGAAGTCTCCCTCTCTTTCTCTCTCTCTCTCTCTATATATATATAAAAACCCTGTTCAGTATTCCATGCGGCTTCTAAATCTCTATCTTCAGGTGAAATGTGTCATGGGTCTACTGTGATCAGAGCAACAGTTATTGAGGGGAAAACTTGGTCTTATCATGGGAATGTGTGCCCTGAGGACTTAGTCTTTTCCTCGTGGAATCCCAGGGTTCAGAGCTTCCTGGTTCATCCATGACATCATGACTCAATTGGTGGCTGCCATCGATCAGCCACCAGGACAGAGGATCAGCTTGATACATCCTGCAGCCTGTTGTTGACTGTCATGGTCATGAAAGTGAGGGAGAGCTTAGCCTTCTCTGCAATTATGATTTTTCTTTTCCGTATTTTAATAATACATAATTTTTTGATGATAAAAAGAGCAAACTGAAAATAAACAACTAAATACATAGTATGGTAGACAGTGAACATTGGCATGGAGAAGCATAAAGCAGAGCAAGGAGTATGAGGAGGGGAGAGCAACTAACGTGTGTGTAACATATATATTTGTGATACATACATATGTACTAATGCATAGTAATAGGCAGGTACTTTGGAAAACATTGAAAACTATATAAAAGTATATAAAACATCACTCACTCACTCTACTTCATAGGGATAACCATGGTTAACAGTTTGGCCTATTTCCTTTTGGGCTTTTTCTTCTATATTGAACTACAATCTCATCCTATCCTCTTTCATAATGTAACCTGCATTTTTTACTCAGCATGCCATAATCATACTCCCACGTCGTTAGCTTTGTTTTGAAAATATGATTTTATATTTAAAAGTTTGCTAAGTACCGTTGTAGGAATGCACTACAATTGATTTAGTCATTTCCTCTGTTCTTGGACGTTTAGATTATTTTCCATTTTTCCACCAGCATAAATATTACATGGATGCACTTTCTTACATATAAATCTTTGTGTGTATGTCTAAATATTTTCTCAGAAGAAACTAAAAAAAAAACTGTTTTTGAGTCTGAGTCTGTTTGTGATGTATGTTGCTGAATTGTCCCCCAGAAACAGGGTGGAGAGTTGGTCATCTTGCCGTGCCAAGGTGTGGCAAATCCTTTATCAAGCTCTCTAAAGAGTTCTGTTCTGGGCTTTCATTTAATGGACCCCAAGCTGGTCCAGTTATCCAAGGTCTGAGGATACGTATATGCCATTTCCCAGTGTGACACTCCCAAACGACACTTCCTGTCAACCCTCTGGGGTGGAATATCTCTTCCCACACGGGTACCTTCCTGAGAGTCTGGAGGGGTGACCTTCGTCCCTTCCCCCAAGCTTTGCTTGAGTGAGTCTTAATCTATCCCTGGCCTCTCAGGGACCCCTCCAGGACGCTGTAATCACAGCACTAACCTGTGTTCACATGTCCCATTATTGAGCAGAAATCCCCTGTGCATCGACACAGGCCCGGCTGCTTCCTAATGGCCCCGGCTCCCAACTTCTAATGGCCCCATCCTCATTTCTCCCAAGAGCCAGCTCTTTCTGTTAGTGTTTTAAGAATCCTGGTCCAGACGAAATTCTCCCCATGATGTCCATCCAGCCAAATTGAAGGTGATGTAAGCCATGAGACAGAGAGACGGGTGTGTCTGCATCGATAGGACAAAGGAACCTTCCAGGGCTATCCATCTTCTGTCTCCTCCGGTGACATCCCACTGCCTCCCTCCTTGTCTGTGATTTGGGGATGAGAGATGACATCCCTAATTGCCAGTGCCATGCTACCGAGACAGGGTGGTACTCTGAGCACAGCCCTCCCTTCCAGCCCTACAACAATTTCCTGGAGACGCTGCTTCTTTCTTTGTGGGCAAAACTAGTTCAAAATATGGATGTTCCCCTTTGCACCTGCTCCTGGGAGATTTGACCCTCGGGACAAATGTTAGCAAGGACAGCAAAGACTCTTTTGCAGGTGGATCAGTTCCAGGGTTTGGGCTATTTGTGCTGCGTCTCAAGTTCGGGGGGGCCCTCACCCACTCTTGACCTCAACTACAGCTTCCTCAAAGTGGATAAAACGCTGTGCTGATGTAGAGAATGATGATCCAAAGTGATTACAAAGCATGCTGCAAGCACAAACATAATGATTGTTTAAAAAAAGGAAAATATGATAAGCACTGGATGATGCCAGCATTTCCTTTTTTTTTTTTTTTCTAAGTTCCTCTGAAGCCACCTGGGGATCAAGTTTTCCATTCTCCCTTTCTTGATCAAGGTAAAAGATTATTCATGTGCTTCCATAGGCAGCTGCTAAGTACCTGGGTATTATGCGAGGCACCTATTTCTGGGAAGAGAGTTGGGTGGGTGGTCGGGGACAGGAAAAAAAAAAGTTCTTCAGTTGCAAAATCAAGAAGTTATCTCTCAACTTGGATTTAATTGTTAACCAGTAATTAAATCATTAAAACAAAGAAGAGACTTCTCTACAAATCCCCAAAGAATTACTAGGGTGTAAACTAGAGCTCTCTGAATGGCAATAACACAATACAGCAGGACACTCCCCACAGGTACAGGTGGGCTAAGCTGCCTTCTGTGACCTTGATGTTGAGGTGCTTCTAGCATTCCTGCCTCAATCTGGTTTGAGGAAAAAGTCATTTATTGGCTCAAAAAATATGATGGTGTTCCCACTTGGTTCTAGGAACTCTGCTAAGTGCTGGGGGCTTGGAGGTGAGCAAGCTAGAGAAAGTTTCTCTTCTAATGGAACTTTCATTTTAGTAGAGTAAAGGCAGATCATCAACTGGTAAATAAGTAAACAAATACAATAATCTCAGGGCATGATAGGTGCTTGAAGGAAATTAACAGGGGAGATGATTAAATATTAGTGGTATTAGCAACGGACTGAGAACAATGTGTGCTTCCCTATCTTCCATTCCATTCTCAGGAGCCAAAGGAAATTTTCTGAAGGGAAAATGTGATCTTGCATAATCATTGAAATTTGGCATTTCATTACCGGCCCTTCAAATATTGTCTCTTTTCCTCCACTAACTGTACATGTCATGAAAACAGAGACAGGGCTACTTTGTCTACTTCATCCTCCCAATGTTGTATATGTTGGGAGCTCAGTAAATATTTGTTGGATGCATGGATGAATTAAGAAAGGCTCTATTTGGTGGTGGGGTTTGGAGTTCTGCTGTAATTGATATTTAGGATAGGTGCCACCTAGTTAGTATTCATCAAGGAGACACCCAACTGGAGAAGCAACATGAAGCAGAACACAGGTTGCCTGTGAAGTTAGGAAGTTGACTCTTGGTGGGCTTACCATTGGCTCTGAAAATGTCAACTCTATGGCCCTTCTGCACCAACCCAAGCATGGAAGCCTGGGAAGGAAAACTTCAGAGCAGCACTTCGTTGGTATTAAGTCTAGAAGGGTTTCCATTGGAAGGTCATTGAGAAGAATGGTCAACTCAATTACTTAAGGTCATAATTCAGTCTCTCAAAAATGTAGAAGATATTGTAGAAGCAAGAGGAGATGAATGTAGCCCTCAAGGGTTTTCTTAGACCCTTAGGTTATGATGTTTATGAAGGTATTCGGGGTTCTTGCCTTTATTTGCAGGATTGGTACCATCGCCAAGGAATGTGCTTTGCTGTTGGTCCACCTGATTTTGTTTATGTCCATGGACTTTGTTTAGACATTATATCCACGTCTTTCCTTAAAAGGTTATGTTTTCTGTTTAGGCTGATTGGAAGCCTCGGGGCTGAAAGATTTTTTGAACAATCAAATATCTGAAAGCCAAACTGGCTTCATCAAAAAGTTAGTGAATTTCCTAATAGAAGAGAGATTCACATTGAGGCTGGACATGTTAAGGGTGTTAAAGATTAAACACAGGTGAAGAATTGAAAAAACAAAGTTGTCCTGAAACGCTGTCCAAACCTGCAATTCAGTGAGGCTGTGGCATAAAACATTCATTCTGTGAACTGTCAGAGAATACTTTATCCTATCATGCATCCATGATAAATACTCGGAATCAGGATCCAGAGGGCTTTCTAGGCCTTGGTTTTCTCATCTGTGAAAAGGGGTTGAAAATCTATCTTCCAGAATTGTTTGTAAGGGTTCTAAGGGGTAATGCTTAGGAAATACCAGGTTCCTAGTCAGCACTTAATAAATCTTGGTTAAATTTGAATCTGAACTCTTTCACTTCAGGGGCACTGAAAGTTTAACATTTCTCAACAATATAAGCTACCCTGAGCCAAGGCAAAAATCAGTAGGACTCCAGCACTGCCACTCCCTGACTATGGAAGCAGTGAAAAATGTGTTGATTTTATTCCTCTGGTAAGCTGTACACCCACCTAGCAAGACCAGGCCTAAACATATGGTCCCAATTTCTTGTCTCGGGAGAAAGAACAATGTTCTTAGAGAAGCTAATTTTTACCAGTCTCAATAAAAAGTAATTTCCCATCCATGGAAAGTGGATTGGCCCAAACACGCTCTGTTAACTGTTCTTAGCGCACGCAAGAACATGTGGATGTGGCATGGGCATGCCAAGCCCAGTGGAGGATATTTGCCCATATTGGTTCTTCTTCCTGTCTACCCTCATGCCCAACCTCTATCCTCTGTCCATCCACAAGACCTCCGATCACAGGTCTCTTCCTCCATGAAGTCTGTCTTGATTGTTCCAAATGACTGTAAAGTCCCTTTATCATAATCTGTCACTGTGTCACGAACATACATGTTTGGAGCATAAACAACAGTGGAAGTTGGGGTCTGTGATGGTTTGGGTAACAGTGTTTCTCCCTCTTGACTATAAGCATGAGGGTGGGAGCCCTGTCTGTGTTGGCTTCCTATATCCCAGTGTCTAAGCAGAGAGGCAGAGCACAGTCCCCGAGAACACTTGCAGTAGGGAGAAAGAATGCTTGTGAGGCTCTTGGCCTGAAAGGATATTGAAAGCAAAGGAGACCAACCATTGTGTAGGTAGCATCTCACTGCACTGGGCAAAGCTTGGGAGGGAGCGGAGGGTTACAACTGGAGGAATTTAGGAGACTGTTCAGGAAGAAAGCTGCTTTGCAAACATTCTTTAAAATTCAGGGCTTTCTAAAGAGTTAGAGCGGGATCCCAGAGAAAACAGCCAGCGATTATATCAGCCTCTACAAACACAATAATCTGCTTTGCTCCAATTCCGATTTTTATTTTCCATAGGTTTTAAAAAAAGTTTTAGAAGATAAACTTTATGGCGAAAGATTATAAGCAGGGTTTGGGCTAGGCTTTTTAAGCTAGGGGGATTTAAGGAAAGGAGACAGTACTATCTTTCTGGGACCAAGTGAGTCTCTGGGGATGGGTGGAGCTGGGTAATAGTATCCTCTCACCAGCTGGGTAATAGTATCCTGTGAAGACATTCAAGTGAATCTCCTTTAAGTCATCAGAAGAGAACCATCCCTCAGGCTCCCTCTGTGTTAGGGTAGGAGGCACATATGCCCAAGTCATTTCTCACTGGGAAGGGAAGAAGGGAGGCTAGTTGGGGCTTTTCTGCCCGGCCTGTTAGGCAGCTGCAGAGTGAGTACAGACAGGCTTCCCTCTAGTGCCAGGCCCAGAGCAAGCCTGGAGGGTGGCAAGGCAGACTTCTGCTGGGTAGAAACAAGCCATGCCAGCAGAGGCTTCTCTCGGGGGGGGGGGGGGGGGGTTGCTTCCCAGGCAATTTCCAAGCAAAAGATAGAATAAATTTCATTTCTCACCTTTTTTTTTTTTTTGGCTTGTTCATTCCCACTCACTACATTTTGAAAAACATTTGTTGTTGTAAATGGATAACTTGTAAGCCATAGGCATTCATGGAGAGGAGAGAAGCTAGCTAGGGAGTAGGGGGACAGTGGGGGAAGAATCTGTGTTCCAGTACTGGGTCTGCCTACTGTGTTGCTGTGTGACCTTGGACCAGATGCACTGTGTCTCTGTGCCTCTGTGTAATCACCTGGGAATTGGCATAATTTTGCATCACATATTGACCACCACAATGGTGAAGCCATAACACCATTGAACAGGAAGGAAGCACCTTGAAAAAAAGAAAACAAGGAAACTTTACAGGAAAAATAAACATGCGTGTTACGCATGCTCAACTGGATAATTTGTCACAAAATTAGGATGTAGTGACTCCCAGAACAAGTGTGTTCTTTACCGATTCTTGGTTTCTTGAGGAAGATCCGTTTAACATGCAAGCATTAAAACGAATGATGGGGAAGACAGGCCTAGGGAGTTAAACGCACTCACTCTCAGAGTTGGCGGCTGCACGTGGGACTGTGCAGACTGCACTGAGACACATGCCCAGATGGGGGCCTTAGGAACCCCCATACCACAGGGGCAATCGTAGAGTTGTGCAAAGACACAAGGTAAGTGGGCAGAACCGCGGGTTCTGGAGCCAGACAGACTCAGGTCCAGGTCCTTTCTGCCTGCACTGCGAAGTGCCCGTTTACCCATGTGCACACCAAACTTTAAATAGGACGAAGCATGGCAACTGCTTAACACAGTGTCTGGAAATGACAGGATTATTATTATTAACAATATTATCATTAATTCCAAGTATTCAGTGCGGCATATACATATCCCAGTTTTCTTTCCCTCCTGGGCAATTTCCATTTCCTAAACTGAGCTCTTGCTTTGCAGCAAGGAAACTGCGCCCTTTAAAGCCAAATGCTGCCGACCCGGTGTGAGCACACGAGCGCCTGCGGCGGGCTAGGGCTCAGGTGTCCCCAGGGGTCCAGAGGCTCCTAAGCGACGGCGGGGAGGAGGCCGGCAAGACAGGCAGAGGGAGCTCTCGCGAGAGTTCAGCGAATTGATAAAGTTATTAAAACGCAAAACACATATTTGCAGCAGGAAGAGGGAAAAAAACCCAAAAAACAGAAAAAAAAACAGCCCCCCGCCATCCCGCCCTATCCCTCCAGGCTGCGCAAAGCCTGCAGGGCGCGGGGCGCGGGGCGCGGGAGCGGAGGCGCGGGGCGGCCAGGTGAGCGGCCCGCACGCCCCCGCCCCGCCCCGCGCCCCGCCGCGCGGGGAAACACAAAGGCGCGGGAGGGCGCGGAGCGGGCCGGCCACCAACCGTGGGCCCCGGCAGCGCTCCGGGAAGGGGAGGAGCCCGGGCGCCCCTCGCGCGCCATTGGCCCATCCGCCTAGCAACAGCCCGGACGGACCAATGGGAGCCACGCAGGCGCCGGTCCCGCTCCAAGAACTTGGCTGCCGAAAAGTTGGCTGTCACACAGCCGGGAAAACAAAGTAAGGGATGCTTCAAACTCCAGCACTAACTTTTCTTTCTTTCTCTCCCTCCCCTCCCCCTTTCCCCTTGCAACTTGTCTCCGCTGCCAACTAATGCGTGTCATAGTCCCCAAATTCTGACGCTAAAGGAGGGCCTTTTCAGAAGGTCATCTCTTCCCACCCAAGGGCAAAGCCTCATTAGAAGTAGAAGAAGGGACAGATTGAAAACGATTTGTCAGGTTTCCGAATCTCCCTCTGTCCTCAATTACAGTAGTTTCACTTTTAAGATACAGTGTGCTTTTGTTTGAAGATTTGCAAGATCTGTGCCCAAAAGGAAGGGCACTTTGGAACATCTACTATGTGCCAGGCCTTGTCCTCTTTTGCTTATTTTATATACCTTATTGCATTTAATCCTCCTTGTAATTCGAGGAAATGGGTCGCCTTGTCTGCATTTAATAGATGGGAAGTTGAAGTTCAAAGTGGTGAATGAAGTGTCCAACATATCTATGAGTATATGATCCAGCAGAATTCAAACCCAAGCCAGTTAATTCCAAAGACACCTTGTTTTCCTGATGCCATGGGCCTCCACAAGCACATTTCAGAACTGGCTATAAGGAAATTCTCTGACCTACCTTGTTTGATTGTAGGTCATAAGACACCCCCTCCCCCCATTCCAGAGAGAGTCCTGCCCCTACCCAGAAGGAAGAAATGCTACACAGAGAGGCCAAGAAGAATCCGAACAGACAGGCCTTACTGGGTTTCCCCCTTAGTCTATTATTATTAGATCACAATTCATTTCAGCAGACTTAGATTCGAGCCTTCAGAGGGAAAGTTTGAACTTTCCTACAATATATCCTAAAGAAATGGGTGCATGTTGCAAAAATCTGATCCAGACTTTCTACATGTCATCACCAAGACAGGCCAGCTTTGTGGGTGTGTGATAAGCACAAATGCACAGGGCCCTGAACTTAGAAGGTCTCACACTTGGTTTAGTGCTCTGCTGTTGCTGTTTGGAAATTCTTAATACGTTTTGAAGCGGAGGCCCTGTGTTTTCATTTTGCACTGGGCCTACAAATTATGTACCTGGCCCTATGAAGATAGCTTATTTAAATGTCCCAGAGGAATCTCATATTTTGAGAATTTAGGACTTCAAGTATAGGAGGAAGCTTGTAAGTCTCTCCCACCCCACCTCTCTCTCACACACACACACTTAGACTTCTGCACACACCCTGCAGATAGTTTTATTACGCTGTAATTGTAATTTGAATCCACAGTCTATTAAATGGGAGTGTATATATTTATGGATGTGTGTGTGTGTGTGTGCGCACGTGTGTGCGAGAGCCCGGAGTGGAAATAGGGGTTTGGGAAATTTACAACACAGAGATACAGCCTTGATTATTGACTCTATTCTTTCCCTTCGGAGACATTACAGGGGATTTGGACAGGCCCTGCTTTTATGAAATACGTACTTGGGAGGTTTTGGAGTAGCTGTAAACACCGGCCCATGTGAGAGTAAGGTTGGTGTGGCGCCAGCTGCTCTGGGAGGGGACAAGCCTTGAGGACACTCTCCAATGGGCCTGGCAGAAAAACCATATATTCTTGCATCTGTTTTACCCTCAAATTTGAATCTTCATTTCTGGCAAAGATAGGCCTAGTTTTTATTCTCTGGATTGTGCTGATTTTACTCTCTGAGTTAAGAGATTATAGGTGAGTCACCAATGGTATGAAAATCTGAAATACACAAGAAGAAAGTCTGAGTGTTTCCCTGACACTTATTTTACAAACCAAGAGGCACAGCGTGCACCGTGAGGCTTGTCAGGGACTCTGAGATGGCTTTGGAGCCGCCTCTAAACTTTGGAGCACCTTATTAGGTGTTTAAGGAAACCAAGACCCAGAGAAATAAGCTGAGTTACTGCAGGTTACACAGCTAGGTGGTGGTGATATTTGGGTTAGAATCCACTTCTCTTGACTTCCATCTCAGAGCTCTTTCTTGCTTTCATTTCTGTATGAACAGAAAACTACCATGAAGCATAACATAATCAGTTCACATGAAAAGAAGTTACTGCCTTAATGAATAACAACACAGGGTCGCAGGGGAAGGTAACATACATTTATTTGTGCTTGGTGGTTACCTCTGCTTTGCCACATTGTCATCTTATTTAATTGAATCTTCAGGATAATATTGAGAGAATGTAGGCAGTATTATTTCCATTTAACAGATGGGGACAGTGAGGCACAGAGTCAAGGAGTAACTTGCCTAAGGTCCCTCAACTTGTAAATGGATTATCCAGAACTCAGTTCTTCTTAATCCCTGAATAGCAAAAATAAACCACTCAAATCATTATGGCTCCATAGTGGCTCATCTTAATGACAAGACAGATTAAAGAAATGAGTCTATTCCTGCCAAACAGAAGTTGATTATTGTGGTCATCACTGAGCTAAATTTGGGTCATTAGTTACTCTTGACTCTGTTTTGCATCAATTTTTTTGTGGGCTTTATGGTGATGGTGTGCCACTTCACTTGGAAACTGCAGACCAACTTAAAGTTTATTTGATGTTGACTAAAAATCTCAGTCCAGCCAAAATATAAGTCTCATGATTTTCTTGGTGTTTCAGGAAAAAAATTATTAGCAAATGAGTTCATTGATCAAACCATTTGGTTCTAGGTGAAACTGGCAAATATTAGGCAGTCGTCACAACAACCAATGACCACCCTCAGTCTTCTCCCACTGAGTAAAGGTAAATGCAGTGGGATTCAAAACTTACAACTATAAAAACATCGCAAGGTATGAGAACTGGTAAACATACATTGGTAGTACTGTAGGATTTCAAAAAACATGTATGTCCAAGTCCTAACCCCCAGACCCTGTGAAAGTGACTTTGTTTGGAAAAAGGGCCTTTACGGATACAATTAAGTTAAAGATCTCAAGAAGAGATGATCCTGGAATTCGGGTGGGCTCTAAATCCAATGATGGCTGTTCTTATAAGAGGAGGAGGAGGATATAGAGATGAAGAAGCAGGCGATGTGAAGATGGGGGCAGAGACAGGAGTGATGCCTCAACCAACCAAGGAATGCCAAGGATTTCGGCAGCCACTGGAAGCTAGGAGAGAGTCATGAAACAAATTTTCCCTTGGGAGCCTCCAGAAGCAACCAATTCTGCCCACCCCTTGATTTCAGACTTCTGGTCTCCAGAACTGTGAGAGAATAAATTTCTGTTATTTTAGGCCACCTAGTTTGTTGTAATCTGTTACGACAGCCCTAAGAAACTAACCCAAGTACCAACTTATTTTACAGTATTATAAAAAGTAAAGAAACACAAGCATTAAAAAAATATTAAAAGAATTCCAAGCTGAAACTGTCTGCCTAGAAATGTATTAGAAGACATCATCAAAAATGAGATTTGTGTGTCTATGTATCAACAAAGTTTATGAGGTTAAATCAATTCATACCTAAATATATAATTCAGAAAGATGAGCTTAATTTAATTAGTTGTTTGAATAACTGGCCGGCCACACAAGCAACCTGTTGATCTGGTCTACGATCCGTATGTATCTGACAGAGAAGCAGGTATTTACTAGAATCTTTGTGTAAAGATTACTTCCTCCCTGAGTATAGAAAATCAGGGAGGGCATTGTTCCTATCATAACAATACAAAAAAGTCATGACTTTTCTTGAAACCAGGAGAAAGTTGAGGTCACAGGGCCACCAAATTACCCAATTTCCAAGTGAAGATAGGCCTCTCCAAGGAGACACAAGATGGAAACACAGCTTCCCCACTGCAGGACACAGGAAAAAACAATGCCAGGAGCGATCCTAAGATTTTTGACGAAAGTGTGGAACCACCGGGAGCCAAAGATGCAGTGGAAGCTCTCAGCCATTTGCAGGATTTTCAATAATAACCTCGACCAGATACTCACAGGCAGGAGACCCGAGAGAGCCTCCCTCCACGGTGCAGGTCTGAGGGGGGAAATGGCTACAACATGGGAAGGCAGGAAGCCCCATCTGGATCCTTACCCCTTAGGGAACAAATCCCTAAGCTGCTTGGAAAGGGCCCGTACACCCTGCATCGTCCAGGGCATAGGAGAGGACCTGTTAAGGCTAGGGGGAGGGCAAAAGATAAAATCCCTCTATATCTGGGAAAGAGTTCTGTAAACGTATCCCAGGACTATATCCTATATCATTGTCTGTCTTCACTCTCTAAACATTGAGGCTTGAGAAAGACAGTGGATCATCTGACAGGATGGACTCAGCAAATACAGTAGGAACGAGAATTTCTGCAATGTATAGTTCCTCCTGGACCCTGCATTTTCAGACTCTAGTCTGCTATTGGGAGGTCTCATGTATCATGGAATTTGTGTCTTAGGAATCTTTGAGTTGCAAGAAAGAAAAACCCACTTGATCTAGAAAATAGATAGACATAGTAGAAATACATAGAAAATATAAAGAATTAAGGAGTATCTCATGAACCTACAGGTAGAACAGGCACCTGGACCTAATTGAGGATTTGGAACCAGGAACGGAAAGAAAGCTTTCGGGATCTAAGGATATCTCTTTTTTTCCTTCTCTCTCTCCTTCTCATGACCCCTCGTCCTCTCTGTGGGTCTGCTCCAGGTTGTCCTTTGATCCTTTTCCCACCTTCCTCGCCATGCAATGGGATAAACATGGCCACCTGAAGCTACTTTTCATGTTCTTACGAAGGACACCACCTGCAACCAAGTGACTCCCCTTCCAATCCCCCAGGTGAGAGAATGTGATTCATCAAACTTGATTGGGGGGCTGCCGCGGGACCACTAAACTGCGCCAAGGAGAGTGAGTTTTGACTGACCAGTCGTGAGAGAAATTGACCAGCCTTTCAGAAACAGTGCCTGATCTGGCACCTGGACTGAAGCCCAGTATTCCCAAAACTGCTCCATGACGACAACAATCACCAGGCGTACTTGTTCAAGTGCATTCTCTGAGGTCCTGATGTAGAGCTGCTGAGTCACAGTCTCTGCAGTGGGACTCGGCTGCACACGGGAATCACCTGGGGAGCTTGAAAACTACCAATGCCTGGATCCCACACCCCAAGTTTCTGATGGGATTGGGCTGCAAGACAGCTTGGTCATCAGGAGTTTGAAGAGCTCCCCAGTTGATTCTAATGTGCAATCAGAGTTGAGATCTGTAGAAAGAACGTGGGAAGCTGTGTGTTGAGTGAGCATCCCAGGTGAGTGATATGATCAGAGGAGTTTGGAAATAGGGTCACAACTTGCATGGTCTGTAGGAACAAGGAGCAAGCACTCCGACAGGTTATTTAAGAGGGAATGTGAGAGAGGCGCCAGAATCTGCTTACAATTGGGCTCATCTGACATAATCTGTGCATTTTCTAGGAAATAGAGTTTTGCGTGGTGGGTTGAAGAGGGAAAGAGAGAAATAGCCAGAACCTTGAAAGCACTTACTGTTAGTACTATCATTCTTTTATGCATTCATTCCTTTATCCTCCCAGTTCATGTTTACTGGGCACCTGTTATGTACTACGAAATATTTTAGCAAAGGGGCCAGGGCCCCCGTGATGAATAATGATATAGACACGTTGGGATCTTGCAGTGTTTAAAATGCCTTCGGCTGGCTTAAATGCCTGGGGGAAGTCTTGACTGAAGAAAAATAAAACAGGGTAGTATATTTGCATCCTGGCCTTTTTCATCATACTTACTCTTTCTCAGAGAAAGCTCATATATAACGGCAGCAAAATCCATTGAAATCCTGATTTAGAAACACTTAGCTACCCTTGTCAACAATGAGTCCGTGGTATTTTTAGCATCTCATCAGAATTAAAACAAATAAACAAACAAACAAGCAAGCAAAATCTCTACACAATGGGGCAATCTTCGAGAGGGAAAATTATAGGTTGCTGACCAAGTTTTGTGGATGAATTTCTAACCATTAACCGTTGGCTGTAAGAACACACGAATACCAGTCACTCCTGGGCAGAGACTAGATCTGGAAGGCAGCATCCCAGCCCAACCCAAGGAAAGGCACTTTCCTTCCTCCCTTCTTCCCTACTCTTCTCCTTTCCCTGGAAGTTTTCACGTTCCGGTATTCATACTCCAGTTCCATCCCTAAAGCACTTTCAACCTCGGCATATCCAGTGCTCAAATTCTGTCTGATGGTGCTTTTATACTGGGGAAACATGAAAAATAAGGAGCACTTTTCCAAATCAAACTTCCCTTTCCCAGATAATTCCTGGTTTTACTTCAGATGCACGTGATTTAATTGTGTCCATTGCCATCCTCCAAATCCAAATATTAGCAATTTCACAGGCTGCCAAACTTTTATCAAGAGAAGAGTATTGTTGGATCAGGGTCGTGCAGCCTACGAAGAGGACAAGGAAGGGGAGCTCACGCTGTGGGGTAACCCAAGTGCCATCAGGCATCTTATAAGACTTGCATGTCTCTAAACTTTTCACTTGTGAGCTATGATTTCACCTCGTTTTATAGATGTGGAAATTGACTCTTGGAGGGCTTTCATCTTAGGGCTTGGAAGAGGTATCAGATGGCAGGAGGTACATAATCTAAAGGATCACTTTTATTTGCATTCGTAAGAGTTGCTGGGCTTCACTTTCATGTTGGTGTGATTTAGTGCAGGATAAGGAGGACAAGACAAAAACTAAGCCTTTTCTTGAACTCCAGTCAGACCTCTTACACCTCTGCTGTCTGGAATGGCTTGGGAGAGGGCACGGCATAAAAGACTTGTTCCACAGTGGAGTTTTGCCTTTCCTTTTACGTAAGTGTCTTATAGGAACAGATCTGCCTGCTCTGTGTCTTAAAATGACAAACAGGTGTGAACAAGTCTGGTAGCTCCAGGACATAGCTAGGTGTGTAGCCCTACGTGCCACTGAATGTCCTCAGCAAATTTGGGTGTTTTTGTAATTCCCTCTATGCCTATACACTATTTGAAGGTGTCCAATCCAGCAAGCATTGTCCCAGTGCCCAAAGAGACATTCTGTTTCTAGGAAGAAGCTGAAAGATTGTGTCATTCAGATTCAGAAGAACAGTTTATTGGAGGGAACATTTCTAATGTCCCACTTGCTTCTCTTAGGATCTTGGTTGGAGTTCTGCCGTCCAAAGCCCAATGTGCTGTCTAGGGTTGTAGATTAAACTTGGGAGCTGTATTTTATTGTTGGTGTGTAGACAGAGATGTGTTAAAACCAAACAGCATCATATTCAACCATATCATTAGAAATTGTACCCCCCCACCCCTTCATGGAAAAACAGTTGTTCCAATGGTTATTTCTTTAAAAGGAAACCTATTGATATTTAAGGAGGTAGGGTATTGATGATACAATTTTAAATTTCCATTACAGTATGTTTTCCAAAGTTCCTATTTTATATATAAAAGTGTCTCTCTATATTATTTATGTGCATATGTACTTATGTGTATGCATACAAATATATATATTCATATATGAATGAAGTCATATATATGACATTCATATTCGTATATAAATAAACGAAATCAGTCTGTTTTTCTCCTTGCCTGAAATTGAGTAAAGAAGTTCAAATTTGCAAAATAACACTAATTGCAATAAACTGAATTTTAGCATCTTGTGAGCTTTGCAAATATCTTCAGTTGTCATTTCTCACTCCCTGTTTCTCCTCTCTCCCCAGCAGCTCCCCCATCTCCTCTTCCATCCCTTCCTTCCCTGCCTTTCTCTGCCCACACGGACTGGAAGAACCAGTTTCCCTCCTTGCCTCTACCCCAACAACGCAGCCGCCATAAACTTAAAACAAAACACATGGCTGGGACCAGGGTGCTGTCTTCGGTTTCCCGTTGCCTCCTTCTGGTACTTACTTGTTGGTTTTGGATGCTGCCCTCCAAACCCCAAGAGCACACTTTCTAGGTATGGAGCAAATAATTTTTTTTTGCCTTTTCCCCCCACTCAGGGAATCTTGCTGAGTGTGTGGGATGCACCAACTTAGTGGTGCCAGGTTTGATTGGAAGCAGCTGAGGAGCCCCAGCATCTGGTGAGGTGAGTGTGCTCACCAAAGAGCCTGTCCCTTGCGGTTGCTTAAGAAAAACATTTGTAGTCTCTGGATCCCAGCTGCTTCTCTTTTGTTCTCCTACATGCTGAGTTGAGGCTTGCTTTTTCCCCAGTAAGCCTGGGAGGAGGCAACTAAAGGGGGCTTGCAGGCTCAAGGGGGGACCCCAGGTCGGTTCACCACTGTGAGCGCATATGTGAACATCAACTATCTAGACCCTTCTCCTTGGTTCTTATGGAGATTTATGGGCCCCATCCTGCCCTTCCAAGATTATTCTCTCGGTACCTTTTATAGACCAGAACTTTGGTGTTACCTTGTAGAAGGGTCTTCTCCCTGTTCTGTTCTTCTTCAGGAGACTGTAAACTTCCCGAAGCCAAGCAGCTGCTCTGAATGTAGAGCCTAGCACAGGGTAACCACCTACCTGATACATATTTTTAAAATACTTTAATGCATAAATGAGTGTAGCCTCTTTTCTCAGCCTCTCCAACCCAGTTAGTACTGGGGAGATGTGGCCAAAGGGCACAGGCTTTGAGAGAAGCTTGACTCTGGAAGCTGAAGATTCACTGAGTCCCCAGCATTGCCCCAGGAGGGACCTGTTCTTCAGAAAGAACCCAGATTTGCTCTGGGAACTTCCAATATCAAAGGCACCCTTAGGCTATGGCTATTCCTGCTGGCCAGATGGGCTCCAGGGTAGCATGTGGACAGTCCCAGGAAGTGAACATGCAGGAAGCCATCCTCCTGAACACTCATCACAATGCATTGGCCCAGCTGTGGTCCCTCATCTCATGATAGTGGGAGCTTGGCATATAGTCAGTAAGGCCTGACTTTAAGAACAGTTTTAGATTTACAAAAATATTGAGCAGATAGTACAGAGTTCCCATATTTCCCCTCTCCCACCCCATGCATGCAGTTTCCCTTTTTAATCTCACATTAGTGTGATGCATTTGTTCCAATCAGTGAACTAATATCCATACATTATTATTAACTAAAGTCCATCATTTATTCATTTTTTTTTTAGTTTTTATCTAATGTTCTTTTTCTGGGGCAGGATCCCATCCAGGATCCCACCTTACGTTTAGTTGTCATGTCTCCTTACACTCCTGTTAGCTGTAACAGGTTCTCAGACTTTCCTTGTTTTTGATGACATTGATAGTTTTGAGCAGTACTGGTCAGTTGTTTTTGTAGAATGCTCCTCTGTCAGATTTTTTCTGGTGATTTTCTCATGATTAGATTGGGTTTATGGATTATTGGGAGGAAGACCCCAGAGGTAAAGTACCATTCTTATCACATCCTGTAAAGGGCATATGCTAATAGCATGATTTATAATTGTTGATGTTGACCTTGATAACCTGGATGAAGTATTAGTTTGCCAGGTTTTTCCACCTTACAGTAACTCTTGCATCCTCCTTTCCATACTGATACTCTTTGGAAGAGAGTCACTATGGCATAATGGATTTTTGTTCTCCAATGTGAGTACAACAGTGTGCTTTCTCAAGGGTGCATATTGCAATAGCTTTATGTGGTCTTATGTACGTATGTCTCCATATACAAAGGATGGGTTCTCTGTATATCATTGATACTCTTCAAATTTTATAGAACACAAAGATATGAGCAGGATTACTTTGTGTGTGTGGGGAGGTCAAAATTATGTGCAAGGAAAACTTAATAGATTTATTTCTGTTACATTTTAAGAAAAACAAGGTATATTATCCTGTAGGTACCTACTTTTTTTTTAAGAAATAGTATTGAAGATCAGTTGCTTATAGGCATATAGTGCTTAGAAAATTGTATAGCCACATGCATAAGAATGAAACTGGATTCTATCTCTTACCATACACAAAAAGTAACTCTAGATGGATTAAAGACCTAAATGTAAGACCTGAAACCATAAAAATTCTACAAGAAAACCTAGGAAAAACTATGCTCAACATTGGCCTAGGCAAGGAATTTATGACTAAGACCCCAAAAGCAAATGCAACAAAACCAAAAATAAATAAACGGGAACTGATTAACCTAAAAAGCTTCTGCACAGCAAAAGAAATAATCAACAGAGTAAACAGACAACCTACAGAATGGGAGAAAATATTCACAAACTATACATCCAGCAAAGGACTAATATCTAGTATCTACAAGGAATTCAAACAAATCAGCAAGAACTAAACAAATAACCCCATTAAAAGTGGACAAAAGATGAACAGATATTTTTCAAAAGAAGGGATACAAATGGCCAACAAACATATGAAAAATTTTTTCATCAGGGAAATGCAAATTAAAACCTCAATGAGATACCACCTTACCCCTGTCAGAATGGCCATTACTAAAAAGTCAAAAAACAATAGACATTGGCACGGATGTAGTGAAAAGGGAACACTTATACACTGTTGGTGGGAAAGTAAATTAGTATGGAAAACAGTATGGAGATTTTTCAAAGAACTAAAAGTAGATCTACCATTCAATCTAACAATCCCACTACTGGATATCTATCCAAAGGAAAAGAAGTCATTATATAAAAAAGATACCTGCACTCGTATGTTTATTGCAGCACAATTCACAATCTCAAAGATATGGAATCAACATAAGTGCCTATCAACTGATGAGCAGGTAAAGAAAACGTGGTATATATACACCATGGAGTACTACTCAGCCATAAAAAGAATGAAATAATGTCTTTTGCAGCAACTTGGATGGAACCAGAGACCATTATCCTAAGTGAAGTGTCTCAGGAATGGAAAACCAAATACCGCATGTTCTTGCTTGTAAGTTGGAGCTGAGCTGTGGGTACGCTCGGTCATACAGAGTGATGTAATGGACATTGGAGACTCAGAAGGGGGAAAGCAGGAAGGGGGTAAGAGAAGAATAGTTACCTACTGGGTACAAGGTACACTATTTGGGTGGGTACACTAAAATCCCAGACTTTACCACTATACGATTCACCCATGTCACAAAAAACCATTTGTACCACCTAAAGCTATGGTTAAAAAAAAGACAAAACAAAACAAACAAAAAACCCACTTAAGCACCTACAAAAAAAAAAAACAAGAAATATTCAGCTAAGGAAAAGATGGCTAAGTTGGCATGGATGATGTAATGATAGCAAACACTGACATTTATCAGATGCTTAGTAGGACCAATCCTGTGCCAAGAATTCTACACACATCTTATATCAATTTTTTTTTGAGACAAGGTCTCACCCTGTTGCCCAGGCTAGAGTGTGGTGGCACAGTCATAGCTCACTGCAACCCTGAACTCCCAGGGTCAAAAGATCCTCCTGCCTCAGCCTCCTGAGTAGTTGGGAATACAGGCATGTGCCAACATGCTCCACCAATTTTTTATTTTTGTAGAGATGGGGTAAGCTGGTCTCGAACTCCTGAGCTCAAGAAATCCTCCCGCTTCAGCCTCCCAAAGTGCTGGGATTACAGGTGTGAGCCACGACACCCAGCCTCATGTCAACTTTTGAGATAGTTGACTGGCTTTTGACAATCCACTTAACTTCTATATTCCCCAATTTCCTCATCTGTGTATGTTAGAGAAATACCTGTCATCGAATAGTTGTGCGGAAAAAATGAGATTGTGCATGTGTGAGTCTCAGAGAGCTAAACAACTACCCCAAGGTCACTAAGCATTTATATGGGAGAGCTACGGCTTGAATCCTTGTGCAAATCATGCCAAACCCACATTTGTCAGCCCTACACTGTGGGCTACATGTCCTCCCAGATAAAGGACCATCTGGAAAAGGGGGGGGAGCAGGAGAGGATGGGATAGGGGACCCAGGGATGCAGTTTCCTGTTCTCTCCTGTCACCACCTAACTTTCGGGTAAGGTTAGCCGTGAGTCAGAAGCCTCTGTCGAATGGATTTTTCATGAGTTCTCCTTTTCTTTCTTTTCCCAGAGGAACGTTCTAGAACATTCCAAGACCCTGGATTTAAAGTTGCTTTATTTTATTTCCTGCTAAAAGCTGAATTCATGGAATCAGAGAGGACACTCACGTCCTCCCTCTCTTGCTTGATGAATTGTTGGTCAACCCTCCAAGAGCCCATCATCCCTGGAAGTATGACTTGCTTCTATCACTAGTTTGATTTGGGGACCTACAGCCACTGAGCATGAAGCTGAGTAGATGTACCTTGAAGTCAAAATTATCAATAAAAATTCCAAGATTGGCTTGTAAACTACCACCACCTCTGCCCAGTTTGTGGTGTTATCATGTTGACTTGTTTTAATTCTACCAAACTCCCCGGAGTGGGGGAAGAAAATCATTCTTCACCTTCTGTTTCTCAAAAGCATGCCACAGACTTTTGGAGAGCATAGGAAAAAAAAAAAAAAATGGGGGGGGGGTGTCTTGAGACATTGGCTGAAAAAAACCCGCAAATGTTTAAGCTGTAGGCTAAAAAGGAAGCAAATTTTGCTACGGACAAAATTTTCCCTCAGAAACCTTAAAAAATAGGAGTTCCTTCTCTTTTTGGCTGATCTTGAGGTGGCTTGAGTTGTAAATGCAAAATGGTTTTAACTGTCCTCCTGAGTGGCCTTGCAACCCAAGACCAGAACCGGTCAAAGATTTTTACTTCACACAGGGAATGTGACCGTGCGGTCACTAGGTACTTAATCAGCAGGGGAAGTCAAGCCTTTTATTCTTTGTATACTGCAGTCAACAGAAAGTTACTGCTTAATTAACCCCTTTGAGTGAATACCTGATAATTAATAAACCCATGAAGTATACCCTCAGGCTTTCAGTTGAAGAAGCCTCCTCTTTTCGAGTGGAAAAGAGAAAGAAGAAAAAAAAAACATGCTGAACTAATGGGAAAAAATTCCAGTAGAAGGCAAAGCCATTAGGATTAGTGAATTCCATTTCATTTAAAGTTTCAAGATATAGAAGCCATTTATCTAACAAATTAATAATGGCAGTGACTTGCCAAATATAGTAACAAGCCCTTTTATTTTATTAGTGGAAATCTAAACTGAGTAATTTAATGATAGACAAGCTTCCATAGATATAATTTTTTGTTAGGCTTTTTAAAAAAAAATGGCACTGCACTCAGGTGGTTTTAGATTTATGCATCTCTTCTAAATGAGTCCCCACTTCAGTTTGGAATGATACATTTAATATTATGGCTCTGTGGAAAATCAATATTTTTTAGTGTTTTCTTTCTTTTTAAAGGGCGTCATCATCTGGCTAACTGCGCTACCAGAAGAAAAAAGAGGGTTGATGAGGTGGTTCATGTTTCATGGGTATTATTAAATTTGCCATGGAATACAAATGATTGGGAGCCTGTTGAACAGGATACTGGGCAGCTGAGTGGTAGGGCAGAAGGTTAGGTATTGCCTTAGGGCTATGAAACTAATGTTTCTCTTTAAGTTGAGAGAAAATATAAGAGATGTCCCAAAAAATTGTTTATGGTAGTGATTTCATGACTTTATCCACTGTGGTCTTTGTGTTCCCATGGAGCCTCTGGGGTTTTGCCTGGGGCCCACAGCAGGTGACGAGGCCCTGGGAACACTGCACCTCGGACCCTCTCCATCTGAGGAGGGATTCGTTTATCCTTCAGGAGATACTTACTGTGTCCCTGCTGTATGCCAGGCCTTGCCATTTCCTCAAACCAGTGGGGGAGCTGCTAGAATAGTTCCCACATGGCCCTTCACTCTCAGAGGTCACTCTTGAATTAATTCCTGGAGAACAATGTGCTCCAAAGTGGGGAGGGGTGATAGTAACTGGACAAGGAACACATAGTTAGAAGACTTCAGAGAAAAGCAGAATGGCACTCAAGTCTCACCAGCCATGACTTTGCATAGGGCTGAGCCTCAGTTTTCATAACCTGCAAAATAGGAATATACATATTTTCTACATAGGCCAGTCATTGTATTACGTATAAAACTTCTGGCATATGGTGAGCACCTAGGAGCACTAATAGCCTTTTTCATTTTTTGCAGGTATGCAAAGTCTTGGAGGAATCCTACGGCTTTTAAATAACACCACCACCAACACTAATAATAATAGCTCTGCAGCACCAAGAGTAAATATCACATCAGGCACCCTGAACAGATTTTTCTAAAATAGTTCCAACAACCGTAAGAGAGCAAATATTATTTAGAGGTGAAGAAATTAAGGCTCCGTCTTATATAATCCATTACTAATACTGTTATTACTAATAATGAACATTTTATTGAGTATTTATGACTCTGCGCCAGGCACTTGACATTTTCATCTTATTTATTCATTCAACACGTATTTACTGAACACTAGATACTCATAGTGGTCCAGTCAGTATAGACTGGAAAGCATGTGAGAAGTTACAGTCCCAGTCAGGAGTTAATATAGAACAATCCCACGGGTAGATACTGTTGTTATCTTTAGTTTATACTAAGGAAAATGAGGATCCAAGATGTGCGCCTTGTGAATGGTGAAGGCTTCATTCAAATCCAGATTATTTCACTTTTAACCATGATGCTTTATTGCCTCTAAGAAAATTGCTTGGATGCAGAAGAATTGAAACACCGGGGATGGAGCGGTTGAGGTGCCCTTTCCTCCTCCAAAGCCATGAGACACTCGGGAATCGACAGGTGACTGCGGGCCATGCCTTGCCTTCACCTGTGCAGCTCCCCAGGTGGGGGATCCCACCTCTCAGCCAGCAGCCCTGGTTCTGCCATTTGCCACTAATAAACACGTGACTTTGGTAAGTCACTCAGTTTTTCTGTGCTTTCCTCATCAGTCACGTGGAGACAGCCACACCTCACTTAGAAGGAGTCCTGGAGAATAAAATGAGACCGTAATTAATACATATTTTGAAAGTGAAAACAAAAAAAGACAATATCCATTTCAGATACTGGTAGTAGAAATGTGTTGCTTGGAAGGAAGATGAGATGTATTCATTTATTTGCTAGTTACTCTATTTTGATGCTTCTCTCTTTTGATTTTGCCCAGTGACAACTAATGACACATCTATAAAAGGAAAGTGCCCATTGAAATGGAAAATAGGGATTTTAAACAGGCTCAACATGAAAGTTAAGGATAGTGGAGGTTGATTTCATTCATTTTTGCCTAATTCTGTTGGCAATAACTGGTCCTCTCCTGCTAAACTTCTAGTTGGAAACATCTCGGCAGTCATATTCTACTCCTGCCTGATAAACAAGATGTCTCTGATGGTTGTACAAAGGAATCCAACGCATATATCTAACCATACACAGGTATGCAAAGATCAGTTGTATTCAATAATATAATGGATGTGTTTCTCGTCTTTAAAATTCCTGCAAGAGTAGTTATTCTTCACAGATTGAATTAGCAAAGTAGGAGCAGATGAAGTCAGTTGTCAATTGTTCAAATGCAGTACATATTATACAGACAGATCACAACCTTGGGGGCTGCTAATGTGAAAAGATAAATCCCTCTTCATAAAATGAGTATTAGTAGCAATCTGCACCAATGCGTTTAATTTCACATATCCTTGTAAATCTTCAGAGCTTGAGTGAGGTGCTTTCTTCATATTACCTCACCCAGATCAGAAGGTTGAGGATCATCCTAAAAAATCCCTCTTTATTTTTCAAACCTGCTTTGTTTCATTCTAGGGAACACCATAGCATCAACATTAAACAGAACTGGTTAACAGGGGTTTTAAGAAAATTAAAGGTGCGGCCAAGTCTAGACATCCCAAAATAAGTGGATGAGGGGTACGTGCGTTTGCTCCAGTTATTTCGGCCACCTTCTTAATGGACAATTTGGATCGCTGCACAGTCAATCCGCTTAATTGCATCTGTGTTGGCCATTAAAACAAATTGAATGCGCTATGGCCAATTTGGTCATGTCATAAAGAAATGGCCTATAGGGCCCATCGAGAAGCAGGATTTTAGCCATTATTCGATTATATCTGATCAATGGAGACAGCCTGTATAGAAAACCCAGGAGCCAAAGTAGATCACAAAGGAGTCCCCGGCCTACTTTGCGGACCACATTGTTAGGATCGACTGTTGAGAACAACAAAATTAGCCAGGTGGTTGATAAAACATCACCTTCCTTTGTCCTGCGGAGAGAAAAGTCAGTGCCTCATGACTTTGCCTAAAATATCCAGTCAGCAAACCAACAGCTCATCTATTCCACTTTTGAGTCCTGAGTAATATGAGAAGGAGAAAAAAAAAATTCAAAATCTCCACTACTATGACCTCTAATGTTGGTGTAAAAATAGGCCTCATGCTGCATCCATTGTGATTAATGCTGGGTAAAGGTAATTTAAGCGGGGCCTAATTTTCTTATTTTTCCAGATCTCTTCTCTATGTACAGTATATGCTTGTCTGCGAGGTCTCAGGATCATCATTTGGGACCTCCACTTCTGCTGGGTCTGTCACCTGAGGTCACCTTGGTCTTCATCTTTGTGAAGTTAGACAAGGGGAATGACCCTTAGTAAGGGTATTTCTGGATTATACTCTATATATTATATTTAAGCCTAGGAAAAATAACTGTGGGAAATATTTACTAAATATTTTATATATGGTAGGCACTATTTGGCATTTTAAGTATATTGCCTCATTTAATCCTCATCTGACCCTGTGAACTAGGTTCTGATGTATCTACTGTATGGATGAGGCAACTGACACTTAGAATTTAGAAACTTGTCAAGGTCAAGATCATGTAACAGGTCAGGATCAGAACATAACCCCGGGCCCCTCTGACTCCAAAGCTTCTACTCTCAAATACCATATTGTCCTAAGTACCCTTGATTATGACTCATTTCAGGCCATCTTATAGCATAAAGCTTCCACCAATTTGTTCTTATAAATATTTACTGTTTTCAAATCACGTGTTAGGTATTGTGGGAGTACAGAGTTGAATAAAACACAGTCCTTGCCTTTAAGGAATGTAAAGCCTAATTGGGGAGATAAATTTGTAATTCAGCAGTATAGGTTGGATAGGTTTGATCCGACTGGGCAGTGAAGCTCTTCCCTTGGTTCCGTGCTGAGTGACGAGGCCAGGTCTGCTTCCTTCCTCCTGCTCCCTCAGCCTGCCAAGGGAAGCGTTCTCGGCCAGAGCTTCCATGTTCTTGAGATGCTTAGCAATGTGATAGCAACCAAAAGGGACCACTACCTGGCCCCAGCAGGAGGGTGTTTGTCACCATTCTGATGGGGCCAGAGACTGTGGAAATGTGGCATACTGATGGTGGGCACTGGGGGTCTTCATGCACGTGGGCCAGACCAGGGAGGGGTGAGTCACGGTGGACTGTGAGAAACCACACTGGAGCTACCTCACTCACTCCAGGCACCCCTGCAAGTCAGTGGCCTTGGCATGAGTTGATGAAAATGGAAAGAGCCATTATCCAAGAGGAAGACTGAGAAGAAAGGGGAGGAGGAAGAGGAGGAGGAGGAAGAGGAGGAGGATAAGACTGTATTTTGAGATATTCTCATGAAAAAGGATGAGGCTTGGCTTCTTAACTCCACCCACATGCCCCATTTATTCTTCCTCAATGACTCTGTCACCTTGTCTGTTTCCTTTGCTAATCCAAATTCTAGCCACCTTTCAAGACCAAAAGCAAATCACCTCATCTCCTTTGTGATAATTTTTCTGACCACCTCAAGGAGAATGGTTTGAATATGTCTTCTCATTCTTTCTGAATTCCTTACTTTCGTTCATTCATTCAGCAGATACTGGCTGAGTATACAATAGATGCTGGTCATTGTGCTTGGTCTATAGCACTGAATCAGTGTTTGCTGATTCAGTCACCCAATAACTTTTTATCATTCCAACAAGCATTCTTAAAAGTGATTTTTGGATGAGGGGCATCCTTTATGTGCAAGATGATGATGCAGAGACTGTTAAGAATTGTGTATGCTTGAACCCATATTTACAGAGTATTGATATAAACTCATGACATATTAGAGGATACAAAGCTAGAAAAACTTTGGTTAATAGAAAAAGTTGGAAAGGGCATTTTACATGTGCTGGAGGAGCTAGGGTTCTCTGGTTCAGCTATTTGTTTAGAAGAAAATGCATGAAGGAGCGTGTGTAATGCAGTAGTAGTTTCCTGGTATGATATTAGGGCAGGTGGAGGAAGCCAGTCTAGATGCCTCCAGGAGCTAGAGAGGAGACCTTCCAGGAGATGCATAAGGCCTTTAAGCCAGACATCAAGTTTTAGAAAGAAAGCACATTTAACCACTTTAAGGTTTATTCCAGGGAAACACCATATAGCAAATGATCTTGGAGAGCAGGTTAAGGATGAGGAGTGCTGTAACAGGATGGTGTCCACAGAAGACAGGTCTGAAGTAAAAGATGATGGAGTAGATGTAGCCATTCCAAAAGAGAAAAGCGAGAAGAAGAAAAAACGGTGGCATGTGGCAGAGATATAGGGCTACTAAGAAAGTGTAGCAGGTGAGATACACTTTCTCACCTGCTACAGGTGGGGCAGGTGAGATAGGCCTGAGGTTGGAGAATTAGATTTGGGAAGAAGACTAGGGAGAAAGGCAGTTGGTAAGATGGACTTATATCAGGTTGGTAGTTGTACGGAGACACCAAGAGAAAGATGATGGTTAAAGGTTGAGTGGATGTAGGGGTTATAAGGGTAGTGAGTGACAGTATCTCTTAGTTTCAAAGATATCACAATAACAGCTTCCATCACCACTTCCTTCACCACCACCATCAGCACCACCACCACCATCATCACCATTACCACTGTCACCATCAGCATCACCATCAGCACCACCACCACCGCCATCACCATTACCACTGTCACCATCACCACCACCACCATTGTCACCATTACCACTGTTGCCATCTGCACCACCACCATCATCACCATTACCACTATCACCATTAGCACCACCATCGTCACCATCAGCACCACCATCACTGAATGATTTCCCCTCTACAACCAGACATAATTTTACTTCTTTCTTTCTGATTTGGATACCTTCTATTTCTTTCCCTTGCCTAACTGTTCTGGCTATGACTGTCAGTACTATGTTGCAGCAGTCCCCAACCATTGTGGCACCAGGGACCAGTTTCATGGAAAACAATTTTTCCACAGAGGGGGTGGGGGAGGGGGATGGAGCTCAGGAGGTGATGCCAGCAATGGGAAGGGGAGCGGCTGTAAGTACAGATGAAGCTTCGCTCACTCACCCACTGCTCGCCTGTGCTGTGCGCCCCCCTTTCCTAAGTTTCATGGAAGGCAGTTTTTCCATGGACAGCGGGTGGGGATTGAGGGGGAGAGGGCAGAGTTCTGCAGCCTGGTCTGCGGCCCAGGGGTTGGGGACTACAGCTACGCTGAATAGAAGTGGTGATGGTCGCATCCTTGTCTTGTTCCTGATCTTAGAGGAAGAGCTTCTAGCTTCTCACCAATGGGCATGATATTAGCTATGGGCTTGTCTTATGTGGCCTTTATTATGCTGCGGTACGTTGCTTTTACACCCAATTTGATGAGAGCTTTTATCATGAACGGAGATGATGTTTTAATAGCTGCTGTTTCTGGGGAGTCCTTGCTCTTCTGTGGGTGTAGTTTAGGTCCTCGGTAAGGACTCTAATGAGTGAATTATATACAGCTTGACATTCTCATCTGAATAATACAAATTCTCCAAACCAAGGGGCTTCAGTAATCTGTCTTTCATTTTTCTTTCCTAGTTAAAATTTGTCGTTTTCTATGAGGGAGTCTGTTTGTCATTTCTAGTTTAACATTAGACTTCTATATCCATAAACTCTATCTTACAGTGCCTGGAGGATGTGAAAACATTTGTCAGAAATAGAAGTTAATGAAAAGAATATTTAGTCCGATTTTTTAGATGAGAAAACTGAGACCCAAGAACCTGGAATGTATATACCTCACTAGAGGTGAATTTTAAGAGTCTACGTCAAGCATTGGACATGCTTCCAAGAAGGGGAAAGAATAAAGAAATGGTCAATCCCTCTCGCAGATAGGGGTCCACAACTTTCTTACAATCATGGTTAAAAAAAAAAATCACAGTTTGTAAATGGACAAATTACAAAAGGACTATTCATTTTATAAACCAAGATGCTGAGGAATGGCTTTCAATAAAAGTTCTGCAAGTGAATTTAGAATCACGATGGATTAACCAAGAATCAATTTACATGTAACTTCTAGCAGAGCAATTATTATGTAAAGTGAGAGAGACTGTTAACGTCACTACCTGGAATACCTTGCCAAGAATTTTACCCACCACATTTTCTCAGGTCAAGGGGTTAAAAGATTGGTAGCCTTGATTTATTCATTGTTTGTGGGGCTTTTTCAAGAGTGAGGATGTTGTTACAGCCTCAGTTGTGTGTGTGTTTGTGTATGTGTGTTGTGTGTTTGTCCATAGGAAAATTTCAGGAAGAATCTGTAAGCTAATAAGGCTCAGAAGAGCAGGATATTTTGAGAGGGTTTTCTCCCTCTCTAAGCCAATAAATGATCAGACCAGAGGTCTGTTCTTGTATCATCCAGAAAATAAAGAGCTTCTTCTTTTAATCCTTTGGAAAGGTAACTTAATGAGTAAAAAGATAGGGGTTAGAATCAAGAGACCTGTGTTCAAAGCCTGTGCTCTCTCACTTAACAGCTAGTTAACCATGGAAAAGCCCTTTAATTTCTCTGAACCTTAGTTTCCTCATCTGTAAAATAGGGATGATAACATTTGATGCCATTAGGATTAAATGAGATAGTGTACAAATGTTCAAAGATTATATAAATGTCTAACATAGTACCTGACATAAAATAGATATTCAATAAAATAACAAAATTGAACAGTCACTTAGCATGCTGAAAAACATGGAAATTTAAGTATTTACACTAATTGGTTGAAGTCTTAAACCCAGGAAGAAATCAGAACTGCAACACACGATGAGGAATAACCCTTATTTGCTAAGTGAATGTTAAGGCTTCAAAGAACTCCCTTCCCCTCTTAAACCATTTTGCCTTTGAAGAGAGTCAAAGAATTTCTCATGTGAGCAAAATGGTTCTTCCTTCCTTAAATCCCTTACCTGGAGCCCCCAAGACTGGGGTGGGGTTTCTCCTTGGTAGGATTTTTCCTGCCAAATGAGATGATGGGGCACATTATCAAAATGACCCATGTTGGTGCTTAGATGAAGTCATGTCCCTTGAGAGGAGGGCAGATAGATGTATCAAGGCTTGGGAGCCCTCAGGTTTGGCTGAATGAGAGTCAGTCTGGAGCACCCTAACTGGCTAGACTGGTTCCAGAGAAATAAGCCAACCTGTTAAAGCCACTGCCCAGGGATGAGTCTAGACACAGCAGTTGGCTCTTCTGGCTCCTTCTCTTGCTCCAGATTGTCACTCAGAACCAGCTTGGGCATCCTGTCTGTCTGTCCTCTCTGTAAAACCTGCTGCAGGTCACCAGAACCACAGGAGACTACACGCTGCCATTTGAAGCCTTCCTGCCAACGCTCCAGGCTTCTCCTTGCCAACACGTGACTTCTGCATCCACTAACCTTTGTCCTCCATGCCCTTTGACCTCCCCAATGTGGACATAACTGCCAGGGATCTTTACTTGGAGTTGTTTCTCAATTGCCACCCCTTCCTGTCACCTGACCTAATCCCACATACCCATGAAGTATTGCCTTAAACATTCCTTATTCTAAAAAGACATCTCCAGCTCCAGCCTGCACTGAGGTTTGGCATCCAAGCCCCTACTATCTCCTGTACGATTCTTGGATGTCTCATCCATAAATTGGGGATAATGATACCCACATCATTGGATTTTTATGAGAATTAAACAAGGTGATTTTGTAAAGAGCTTGTCAGAGTTGATAAACTCCATTGCATTTGACTGTGGAGATGGTATACATAACAAATAATAACTTATAATAAGTACTTTAAAAATAATTTATCTTAGCTGACTGCAGTAGCATGCACCTGTAATCCCAGCAACTTGGGAGGCTGAGGCAGGAGGATTGCTTGATCCCAGGAGTTCGAGGTTACAGTGAGCTATGATTGTGACATTGTACTCCAGCCTGGATGACATAGTGAGACCTTGGCTCTATATGTAAAAAAAAAAAAAATTACCCTACTGCCATAGCTATAATTTCACATAATTTGGATTCCAACACATTTGTACCTCTGGACAGCAAGGAACTCATCATATGCATTTGTATCCTAAGCACACAGTAGCTGCCCTCAATATTTATCCATTTATAATAGCATCTAGATTTGGATAGGAGGATTTATTTCCTGTTCTTATAGATGGGCATCTGTCCAGTACCAATAGTTACAGTTAACATGGGCTGAGTGCTTACGATGTACCAACTCATTTAATCACCACAGCAATGCTCTGGATTGGATACTATTTTATCCACTAATTTACAGATGAGTAAACTGAGACTCCAGGTCATATCATGAGTAAACAGTGAAGGTAAGCTTCAAAGTCAGGCAGTCTGACACCAGAGTTCAGGTTCTTAAACACAATGTTGTCCTTCTACTACCATTGCATGGTGTATAAACACTTTCATAGACCTGGTCTCCACCTAAGGTCTTAGATTCTTTTCCTGCAAGCTCGTTGCTCAGCTTTCTCTTTGTTCATGTTATGTGGAACCTCAGTGGTTCTCTGGACATGATTCTTCTGTTAATGCTTTGATAGGGTTGCCAGAGAAAATACAGCATGCCCAATTAAATTTGAATTTCAGAGAAACAATGAATGATGTTTTAGTGTAAGTCATATCCCAACTATTGCATAGAACATACTTATACTGAAAAAATATTATCTGCTAAACTTGGCAATCCTCTTCTTTTAGGCCTTAGCTCAAAGAGCTCCCTCTGCTTGGAAACTTTCTATGCCTTCTCCATCATGCACTTTCTTGTTCATCTTTTAAAGTCAACTGCAGAGGCCAGCTCCCAGGTGAAGATGCCCCCAGGGCCTCTCTACATTGTGAAAGCCATCACTGGCATTTCCGGTAGTGTCTACCCATTATAGACTGAGCCCTAAGCTCTCCAAGGCAGGGACTGTGGCTGACTTGTCTCTGAATCCTCAGCACCTGGTGGAGCATGTGGCATGGAGAAGGCATTCCATACGTGTGAGTCATAAATGGAGCTATGTAGCTTGCTCCCCAATGCTTCAATTACCTGTTGCATATTTCTCCTTTATCTTTGGAATTCTTTGGAATGTGCTGAAATTCCTGCATAGAGAGTGCTTCTGTTTCTCACGTTGAGTAAAAGATATCCAGCCATATCTTTGTAAGACGTCCAAACCATAATAACTCTTCTATTAATCTTCTCGGGCTGCTGTAACAAATTACCACAAACTAGGTGGCTTAAAAGAGCAGGAATTTATTCTCTCACAGTTCTAGAGGCCCAAAGTCTGAAGTCAAGGTGTCAGTAGGCCATGTTCTCTTGGAAAGTTCTAGAGGAGAATCTGTTCCATGCCTTTCTCTTAGCTTCTGGTAGTTGCCAACAATGCTTGGCTTTCCTTGGCTTGTAGACACAGAGCTCCGTTCTCTGCCTCCATTTGTCACATGGTGTTCAAATCGCGTGTCGTTACATCCTCTTCTTTGTGTGCATGTCTGTGTCTTCACATGACATTTGCCTCTCTGTGTCTCTTCTCCTTTTCTTATAAGGACACAAGTCATATTAGATTAAGGGCTCACCCTATTCCAGTATGATCTGATCTTAACTTGCATCATAATTATATCTGCAAAGACCCCCATCTCCCAATAAGGTCACATTCACAGATACCAGGTGTTAGGACTTCAGTATACACTTTGGAGGACATAATTCAACCCATACCAACCCTAGACAAGTTACTTCTCCACCACGAGTCTCAGTTCCTGCATCTGTAAAATGGGCATAATCTCGTCCACCTCATTGAGGTCAGTGATTGAATGAGGTAATACATAGCACCTCCTGCACTGGAGGGCTGTGCCTATGACTTCTCTTTCTTGTCCTTCCTAATCCCCTCCAGGCTATTTGCAAGATCACATAGGGACAATAAAGGAAGTTCCAGCAGGTAGAATTTTGGCTCACAGAGGCCAAACAGAAGTAGAGCATTCTGTTCATTCTTACAGAACTCTCTTCTTTCCAACTGAAGGACTTTTCTTTGTGGTTAGATCTTCTGCTTAACTTACTGCTCTCTATGTAGGACACAGGGGCCGGACTTGGCCAACTGAATTTAATACAAGTTTCGGGTGATTCTAGGACACCAGGCCAAGATGTGTGTCTTTGGCTGGTTGCCCCTGTCATGAATGGTTATTTTTTCATGGTCAAAACAAATAAATATATAAAATGTGCCTAAAACCTATAGGGAATCAAGTTTCTAAACTGTGTTCTTGTGGCTGCCTTCTGAATCATAGTTTAGTAATTAAAAAAAGAAAACACTAAGTTGCACTTGGCAATGAAACATAAATTGTACCTTTGTAAAGGTCAAATACTAGTTGTGATTAACCAGACAAGTCACACTTTATCCTGGTTAAAACAATACTGAATTTTAAGGCTATTTATAGGATTCCACACCCCTACCCAATTCTCTTTCTTGCAGAAGTTCGAAGTTGGAATTTGACTTGAAGTGGGGTTTTATTTTATTTTATTTTTTTCAATTTGTGAGATGATTTCCTTATACTGTGGTTTGGCAGTCTGCACTTGAGCGATCCTATAGCATTATCAGGGTGCCGACAGCTGTTCTAGCATAAACAAGCAGTGATGCATTGAGCTGGCAAGTCCATATGGTTTGGAAAATAAAATGAAATAAAATAAAAAACATTTGTTATCATTTGTGGAGTTTCTGAATACAACCAGCTTCAGCACAACTCTAATGCCTCACATGGCTTTCTTTAAAAAAATAAATAATTATAAACGGGAACATTTTGTTTTGCTAGGAAGAGTGGTTTACTGTGTGGATGGGCAGAAAAGCCTTCAATGTGCAGCAGCTGTTGCTCATCTCTGGTTCGGGGTCTCACGATGGGTCTGATGCTGGCTGAGGCCCGATGCCGGAGCAGTGGAGACAGCAGAATCTCTGTCTGTTTATCATCTCAGACACTGCAGAGCATCGACCCGCACAGAAAGTCCTGGCTTTCTGCCCCCACTCCCCCGCCCCGTCCCCACTGCTCCAGGAGACCACAGGAAGGGCTAATACAGGGGCAACAATACCAGAAGATTTAACACAGGTTCTTTCTTCTAGAAAGCTAAGTCCAGGATCAGGTTTGGTAGTAGAAGATCTTATGCTTTTATGTGGTAGTAATAACAACACCAACAACTAATAATTAGGGCAATCGGTGGTGGCATCATACAGCACTTTCCTATTTGTAAAGCACCTGGGAACATGTAGTCCCGTGGGGCCGGGGGATGTCTCTGGTGTCAATCTCTGTTCCTATGCCACTTCTTAAAGGTATGACTTTTCTCTGCCAGTTCACCTCTTCTGATTTCTCTTACATAAAGTGGGAACCGGGAGTCCTACTCCAAGGGTTTGTCTATGACATTTTTTGATGACTGGAGATATGAATGAAAAGCAAACACACAATAAGACATCTCCTCCCCCGCCCCCCAATGTCATATAAAATGGCTTTGCTTTTGGCGAGAGGACTTTAGTTCATTGTGATCACGTTGTTTCTCTCAACTGATTAGAAGTTCTGATGGGCAGTTTTACCTGCCTTAATGTCATTTTTTTTAACGTGGAAAACGAATGAATCATTATATAATAAATGTAGATTTTAAAGTGCAGTTTATGTAAACTCCATGTGGGCAGGGCCCTTGTCTGTCTTTTTCACCCCAGGTCCCCAGCGCCCAGCGCAAGGGTTGGTACAGAGTATTTCTGAACAAATCGGCTCATTTCCCTGAACTTCAGTTTTTGCGTGTATAAAATGGGGACTGTATTTCCTACTCCAGAGTGCTGGCACGTAATGAGGGCTTGATAAATATGAATTAAATGAATGAGTATGTAGATATGTGATCTGGGGATAGGGAATGGGCAACTGTGGATGTTAGATATGACTGTGCTGATAAATTAGCTTTCTGAAAAAAGAGTTAAGTCCTGATTGGTAGCAATTGCCAATTACCGTGGTGTAAATAGTCCCATCATGGCCAGTTTCACACTGCCAATAAGAGGTTACTGAATGCTGAGTTGGGGCGAGATCTGCGCAATCAGCTCCCGTGACCTGGGGCACTCCAGCTCCGGCACACCTTTGCCATGGGTGGCAAAATGGTTGGAAACTGGTGCTCTGCCTCCTGTTTGCTTTTGGGAAGCTTCTCTCACTGGGCAGAAAGGTTTGGGGACTTCCAGATTGCTTGAGTTTACACAATGCTAATTCTCTAGCCAATGTCAGAACATTTCCTTTCATTTTGGCAGAGGACAGAGAGGGGTGTGAGTTGCTAGGTAGTGGATGCAGATGGAAGAAGTGGTGGCTGGACCATCCTGCACAGAAAGTACCTCCTCTTGCTCTTCCCCTCTGTGATAATGTGGGAACGCCGCTTCTCCCCTCCCCTTTGCCTGCAATGGATAACCCAGGCATTTTTAAGTGGGCCATGCCAGGTGGTACCTTTGCAATTCCTGCTATTTCATAGGCTTTACAAAGGCCCCAGCTTTTAAAATTTTCTTCCCAAGATTCATTTCCTACTGGTTAGATCTACTATTTCCCATCCTCTCTGGCAAAATTGCAAGGAGTGGCATCAGCACATCTTTGTACAGTAGGCGAATATATTTGGAATGCTTATTTCTGAGAGCTGTTGAAGATGACTAACAATTTTACACCACACAGAAGGACTGACAATAAATTTAGGAGTGGCAAATGGAACCACCGTTCTGTTTCCCTCTTGGTAAATAAATAACTGCAAAACCTGTACTCCAATACCAGAGTGTCAAATCCATGGTGCCCCGTTGATTAACACTGAAAATGTCTTTGTGAAGACGATACATTTAGAAGAGTCCTCAGGCTCGCACCAGAAGCTGACGCCGACGGTTTATTTTAATGAAGCACAAATCAGAGCGAATGACATGAAAAGAGCTGTTTCTCCTGGAAGGAGGCCACTTGTTTCTACTCCCGGGGAAATGTCTTCCAAGCTCTTTGCCAAATCTGCAAGCTGAACCAATCCAACTGTGGCCGCCTTGCCCACCTGAGGACCTCAGGGTCCGCTAGGAGCCCGAAAGACCTTGGAAGCTGGTGCAAGGTCGATATCAGAAATCATGTTTTTGAGTGACTTGCAGTGTAATGAGGAATTTTTTGTGGCCTTATATTTTTTTTTCCCCACGCCACTGTATGTCAAGGTTTATGTTGGGGCCTATTTAGATGGAAATTTGGAAGGAAAGTCCACCACAGCACTTAGGTGAATGATATCTGTTTAACAACACCAACAGTAAGCAGATTGATATATATTAACCACATTAGAAGAAAAACAGAAGAAAGTTTGATATAGTATTAATAGAAATTTCTGCTGCCCTTTGTCAACGTGTGTTTGTACACGCTGTTCCCATGACTTAGAATGTCATTCCCCTCTTTCTCCATCTGGCTAGCTGCAACTCAACGTCTGGACCTCCGCAAGTGCAATTTCCTCAGGGAAACCTTCCGCAAACCCCACGACTGGGCCAGGCCCCCACATTATGTGGTCTGACGAGACCCTCTTCTTTTCCTTGCCGCACACGTCATGACTGTAATGATTATAATTATATCCTCCTGTACGTGATTATGCGTTTCGTTCTTGTCTCCCTCACAGACCAAAAGTTCTGAACTGGTAAGATTCTGAAAGCCCGGGGCCAGCCATGGCTCTGAGCGGGGACTTCAAGCCACCCATGGAGTAGGGGAATGATGAACGGATGGACGTTCAAGAGAACGGTGTTTTCTTATCCGCGCCTCGCTGGTTTAGCAGAGTCCTGTCCACATGCAGGTACCTCAAGCCAGCCTTGTGAAGGAAACAGGAAAGGAATCCAATCCCCCCGCTCCCCGATTTTCAGTGCCATTTCTCAGGTCCCAAGAGGGCCATTGACTTGCCAAGGAGAGTCACCAGCGGGTGAGAGGCACAGCGAGGGCAGGATCCAGTCTCCCGACGCCAGGGTCCCTCCCACGACTCCCACGGAGTGGTTAAGCCTCTGCAGAAGGGGGAGGGGAGGACCCAGGGTTTGGGGAAAGGAAGGGGGGTGGTGGGGGTAAGGCAGGAAGAGCGATCTTGACAGAAAAGATTTACTCCTGCCCTCTTCTCCTTTCCTCTCGCATTAAGGACGAGCGTCGCCTGCAGGCGTAAGCACAAATGGGAACTTGATGAGGCATCGCTTTTTCCAGGGATGTGACCAACTCCTTGGGGCAGCAGGAGAAGCTGTCCCTCTGAGTTAGCCCTTGAAGTTTCCCTCAGGTCTGTCCTTGCAGGGAAGCCCTGCCAATCAAGCCTGGGCGTCCACTGGGAGCTGTATACGTACGTTCATTCATTCCCCCAGTATCTCTCAAGGGTCCACCACAGGCCAGGCGTTGTGCTAAGGGTGGTTTGCATAGGCCTGAGCGAGGCTTGTGGAGTGGTCAGCTCTCCCAGTTTTCTCAGGATAAGGCACTTTCTGTGTGCAAACTGAGACAGCTGGTCACCCTCCTTTGCATGTGAACTTAGGATGCAGTGTAGCTTACTGTGTAGAGTGTAATTCCCAAGAAACAGATCACCTTGCTTGCTAAAATGCAAATTCTCAGGCTCCAGTCCATACCAGTGATTCAAAATCCTCTGGGGCCAGGCCTAGAAACCCACATTTAATCAAGTTATTATTATGTACATCTAAGTTTGAAGACAGCTGAGCTAGTGCTTAAGGGTGTGGACTTTAAAATCACCAAGGCCTGGGTTCAAATCCCACTTCCACCATTAAAAATCTAAGCAAATTTTCATAAATTGCATAATCCATATGGGCTTGTTTCCTTATGTGTAAAATGGGTCTGATAATACTATCTTCCTGGTGTTCTTGAATGGATTAAATAAGAAAATGGATTAAAACCTTAGTACAATAGCTGGCAAAGAATTAGTTGTACATTTAATTATCACTGTCATTATCAAGACTGAGATTATTGCCCTGGTAGCTGCAGTCACAGGTTTCTGCTCCTGGATTTGGGCTTGCTTTATCCTTTTTGACCCAATGGACAAAAGCAAGACTTCATAAGCTATCATCATAGAAATGTGCTTGTGTCTCCTCTTTCCTTTCTATTGTTTTTCCAAGTATATGATGAGCTTCTTTCCTCTCCCGGAAGAGGCCATGCTCTCTCACACATTTGGACCCTCATATATGTTGTCCTTTGTGTCCAAAATGTTCTCTCCTTAGCCTGATGAACTCCTATTCATCCTTCAAAGCCAGCTCAAGTATTTCATCTTTTGGGGAAGCTGCCTCAGTTTCTTTCCTTGTCTAATACCTCTTCTCTCTGTTTATCCAACTTAAGCACACAGCAACGATAAGAAACTATGTCTCCCCAATTAATACAAGCTCTATCCTACTCATCTATATCAGAGCTTGCAAACTATGGCCACGGCTATGTGTATTTATAAGTAAGGTTTTGTTGAAACATAGTCACTCCCCTCATTCATATCTTGTCTATGGCTGTTTTCACACAATAATGGCAAAGTTGGTTAGTTGTGCCAAAGGTCTTATGGTCCCCCCAATGCTGAAAATACTCTCTGGACCTTTACCAAAAATGTGTGTGGACCTCTGACTTATATAATGGTCCTATATATATGGCCCAGCATATGATATGCCGTATAGTAGATGCCCAATAAATATTTTGCATAAGTGGATCAGTACATCAGAAGATAGATTATGAATCAATAACTCTGTCACTGGTAGTGCAGATTGCTTCTCTAAATGCATTCTTCTCTAGATCAAAGAGAGTTCCAGCCACACCTATGTGATGTCCCCTGTGCTTCCATCCATAAAGTGGCAGAGATTACCCAAGACTCAGGGCTGTTAAGAAGGCTTAGCTACTTTTACCAGCTTCCTTTTTCCCATTTCATTTCCTGTGCAAATGTCAAGACATAACAGTTATCAGATACCCAAGAGATCTTTCCCCAGCTTACCCTGCCAGCTCCTGCCTTCCCCGTGTGCCCAGCCTGGGACGGTAGCGAGACACGCTACCGAAACAATTGTGACTGCTTTTTCTCTTCACTGTTGCAGGCCACTCTCTCTTCAATGACAGTATTCTACTTCTTCTAGGGTACCCAGGACAACTCTGTATACAGAGTGGACGTTGTACTAGTCAACTCCTAATGACCGAGGAGAAGCAAATCCTCAGTATATGGTGAGTGGGTAGGACATACAAGTCATTTTTCAACTAACAATAAAATAGAAAATTCATTCCAGAGATGAGGCAATACGTGGGACTTGCACGAAGAAGCTCTTTTCAGCCATTAGGGTGCGTTGAGGTCAGCTCAGAAATGAATGAATGTGGTGCTGTTCTCTTGTAGCAGCTCAGAAACCTGGCCCCGAGCTTGGGCTGGTGGGCTGGAAGCAGCATATCCATCCCTGGTTCCTGCCTCACGTTCAGGTCTGGAGACAATGATGGCTTTGTCCTGGAACCATCGGAAACACAGAGAAGGTCAATATCCTACTATGGAAACGGACTGTCGGTTTCAGTGATCATGAATTTCTTTGGGTCTAGGGATTTCTTCAGGGAAGAGGAAAGCAAAGACCAGAAACCCACGAAGGAAAGGCCTGTGGCCAGCAGGGCCAGACAGAATTTGGGGCCAGTTTTCATTTTCAGGTGGGCAGGTTGCTTCCTCATAGAGAGGCCACTGCAATGAGAAGCGGAGATCCGTGGCAAGTTGGAGTTGAGCCAGACCTTAGGAATCCTCTTCTCTAAGTCCAGAGACTGGTTTTCACCTGTGGACATGGAGACCCAGGTATGTAGAAGAATTCACATTGCACCTCAGGGACAGCCTCAGGCCTACAACCCAGATGGCTGGCCCCCACACAGTGAATTTGCTTGTTTGTTTGCTTACATTTTGCCATGGTGCATTTTTCACATGGGCTTTGAAGGGCTCATCCCAAATTAAAGAATGTTCTGGAAAATTTCAATTTTATGCCAGGCCAATGAAAAGCTAGAAAGAATATTTGTTGGAGGTGGTGGGGAAAAAATCAGAGGGCTTTAAAAAAATGTAAAGAAAATGCTTTGTAGGTAAGGACAACCTTACTTGTCTTATTCAGTCTGCCAGACATTTACTAAAGACTTAGTGCTCGTCTTCCACGTTAGTCACGACAGGGCCCAAAGAATCCTGATGTACAGCTGTTACCCTCTGCGAACGTGGGCAAGGTCCGTGCATGGCTGAGCCTCGCTTCCGCCTCTGAAAAACAGGGATAACAATGGCACTGACCCATATCTGTGTTGTGAAGGTTGAGTGAGATATTATCTGGAGACACTTAGCACCTGGCCCACAGTTTCTCCTCTTATTATTAAAATTTATTATTTCAATATTTCTCTTTCTAGCTGTGTGACTGGCCCCCATTCAGCCTACTCTTTTGGTGTATCATAAACCCCCTCAGTAACTCCTACCTTGGGCTCCCAAGCTATAGTGGGTTGAATACTGTCCCTCCAAAATGCATGTTTACCTGGAAACTCAGAAGGTGACCTTATTTGGAAATAGGGTCTTTGCAGATGTAAGTTGTTTAGGATCTCAAGGTGAGATCCTATTGGATTAGGGTAGGCGCTCCATACAATGCGAGTGTCCTTATAAGAAGAGGAGAGAATGCAGAGGGACATAGGAGGCAAGAAGGCCACATGAAGACACAGGCAGGGATTGGAGAGATGCTGCCACGAGCTGAGGAAGGCCAGGAGCACTGGACGATGGAAGAGGCAGGTGCGGATTCTCCCCTGCTGACACTTGATTCCACCTCTTGTTTTAAGGCACCGCGTTTGTGGTAATTTGTTATGGCAGCCCTAGAGAACAAATGTGCAAGTCAAGCCCCAGCTTATCCCCCAGTGCCCCATTCATATGCCCCTTGTGGCTTCTGAGCAGGTGGTGTGTACCCCTTTTCTCAGGCTTGTAAGCCAAGGCCCCATGTAGTGGAAGTAATGGACAGGCTGCCTATCCTTGAAAACTTGCAGGCCCAGATGGCAGCAATGCTTTTCTAAAAGATTAAAAAAAAAGAAAAAGCTGAACTAGAAATGCAAGAGAAAAATGAAGCAACCAAACTGCATAGGTGTTTCTCCATTTCCCTGAAGGTATGTTGAGCATTTCCTAGGTAGCCCGGTGGCATTTCATGGCAATGTTTTACAAGTTGGTTTTGGCAGTAGTCACGTCCTTTTCTTTCTTATGTGGCTGTGAAGCCTCGGGGCTGCTTTTGTGTTCTCCTTTCTTGATCCAGTACGAGTTCCAGCCCCTTGGCCTGCCTTCCATCTTCTTCTGGGCTGCCGCCGCCACCCATGCTACGTCTTGTGGCCCCTCTTCCCCTCTGTCTGGCTGCCACCCTCTTGGTTGCCCAGGAATGAAATAATGAAGTTTCATTGTTTAAAGGGTTTCAGTGCTGATCATGCCAGGAAAACTGGAGAATAACAAAAGTGGCAAATTGTCCAAATAGCCAACTTGCATTGGATGCTTATAACAAGCCCAAAGCTTTACATCTGTGGTCTTATTTCATCCTCACAACAATCAAACAATAGATGCTATTGTAATATTGTATTTTTCTCATTTTTAAAGGTCAGGATGGGAAGGTTGTAGGAGCTTAAGAAAGTTTCCTAAGGTCACACTGTTGTTAAGAAGGGAAAAAGGACTTAGAAACTTATTTTTCTAACTTTTAGAGCCCAGGTCAGAAACCAAGTCCCTTTAGAACTTTACTAAGGTCACAGATAGTCTCCTACCTGGAGTTTTGACGTAGTTTCTGAGATATTAACTTGACTGGCAATGACAAGAAAGTCCAGAAATTCTCTTTTACGTTTTAAAATTCATTTTTAAATATTTTTAATTGATAAATAATAATTGTATATACTTATGGGATATGATGGATGTTTTCATGTATATCTACATTGTAAAATGATTAAATAAGGCTGGTTAACAAATCTAGCACTGCATTTACTTATTTTTTGTGGTGAAAACATTTAAAATCTACTCTTAGCAATTTTGAAATATACAATGCATTGTTATTTATTATAGATACCATTCTGTGCAACAGATCACTAAAGCTTATTCCTCCTGACTAACTGAGATTTTGGACCCTTTGATCAATATTTCCTCTTTTCCCCGTCCACCACCCTCCCCAGCCTCTGGTAACCAACATCCTACTCTGCTTCTATGAGTTCAACCTTTTTAGATTCCACATGTAAGTGAGATCGTGTAGTGTTCATCTTTCTGTACCTGGTTTATTTCACTTAGCATAATATCCTGAGGTTCATCCATGTTATAGCAAATGACAGAATTCCCTTCTTTTTAAAGGCTAAATAATATTCCATTGTGTGTATAGACTACAGTTCCTTTATCCATTCATCCATTGATTGATTAGGTTGATTCTGTATCTTGGCTAATGTGAATAATGCTGCAATGAACATGGGTGTGCATATATCTCTTTGGCATACTGATTTCAATTCCTTTGGATATATACCCAGAAATGGGAGCTCTTTGATTTTTGAGAGTGACTTAACTCCAGCCTCTCAGCTCTTTCCCTGAAAATCAGGGTGAACTAATTTTCAACAAGTAGAATTTATTTACCAGAACTTTTGTTTGAGAGGCATCTCTGAGGACTTGCAGATTGGGAGGGAATGTTTTCCTGGACCTCTGTAACAACAGAAGCCATTTTTTTGGCCAGTATTTCCTAGAAGTCATTCCACATAATAGGTGTTCCTTGAAAAAACAAAAAGTCTTGTAGGAAATCTTGGCACAAAGATTTCATGAGTGCAGGACTTCAGAGCCTTTCATTTTCTGATGTACTTTGGGGACTTCTAAGATGGGGGTACCATATACATCCATTATTTGATAACAGAAACTACTTTTCATGGAAGAAGTCTCAAATCTAGATTTGAGCTTCCACAGAGCACACTTTGGGAAAACACTACCTTGGTTCCTTCCCTTGCATTAAGCATTTTCTTCTCTGTGACTTAGGGAGGCGAGTCCACTGCTTATTTCCTGAGAGTTCATTTTTTTCCAAGCCTGATCTATGTAAATATCAAATCACTTACAAGACATGGCAGGCCTTCCCGGTGATGAAATTTGTAATGACTTCGTCTTTCCCATAATCACCCAAATGAATCTTGAAATGTGGGCCTTTAGCTGCTGAAAACTAGGAAACAGAGTCAAGCCTGGCCCTATCTTGAATTGTATGTGACAGCTCCTGCTCAGTTTCAGTGACAAGAAATGTGTTAAGCTAAAAATATTCTAAGCAGATGTAAATCTGGGAGATGTGACTGTAACACACCCCTGCCTGCCATTTGTTCTACTTCAAATGTCTCTCGATGCACCGTTGCTACAATCCCAGGCAACTGCAGCACCCTCCACACACAACTTGTTTGTGTGAGTATACATTGGATTACCCTGGAGATGGTTTGGTAGAGAACAGCCCCGCATCAGCCAGGCACAGTGGGTCCTGGCAGCCCCAGAGTGGGTGGGAAGAAATAAATTCCATCACAGATTAGGCAGAAGTTCCCCTTATGCAAATGCTTATACATTTGTTCCTTTCCTCCAGTCTTACATACCATCATCAAGGGCTTGATTCTGTCCTGTGGTTGGAAGACACACTGCTCCCACGATTCTGTGGGAGAAGTAGGCTTCAGCTGGGTCCAGCAGAACCAGCGGCCCATGGACAATAGTGAACTCTCCCCTCCATACAAAACAGTGGCATGTGGGACTCTCTTGGGGGTTAGAGTCTTGTCTAGAAGCTGAATTCTTTTAAGAAGTCTCTTGGCTCATTTACAGAAGATGAAAACTAACACTTTTTACAGGATAACAATAAAAACGATTATTATACTTCATTGAATACATCCTAATGTACCAGGTACAATAGCCAGTTGTGGCTGTATGGGGTGTTCCATATCCAGGAGCAAATGTATTACAGGCTACATTCCCCCTTTTCCAAGCCAGACTTGGAGGTTTCCGTTCTGATGTGATATGGCCACGGTATCATTAGCACTCACAGAAATCATATTTATTGTCTTCTGTTATCAAAGCCTCAGGATCCTGTCTTAGTGTCAAACCAATGTGGCACTTGAATGTATTGAGATGTGTGCTTGCGTTTTGGTGGAGCCAACATAAGGTTTTGTATCTCTTCTTCTCATCTTGGGATCTTCTAGGAATCTGAGAATATGAGTGAAATTTAACCTGTAAAGGCTGAGTAATTCTGAATCTAAGTTTTCCTGAGGATTGCTCTTTGGTGGTCAGCACTCTTGGAAAAAGCCAGGAGCTGACGTGAACTTGCAACCCTGCCTGAATGGATGTGATATTTAAGTTAGGGACTGAGAGCTGGCATGTAGGATTGGGATAACCCAGACATAGGTCTTTTGAGGAGACCCTGAGTACAGAGCCCAGTCATATCCAATTGAAGTTTAGACGCTCAAAGAGTCTGCCAGGTTCTACGAAGGAAGCCCAGACTCGGGGAGTCAGACGTGAGAAAATTTGACTTCTGGCTGTGTTACTTGCAAGCTTGACTTCATTCCTATAACCCTCCATTTCATCATCTTTAAAACAGGGATGAATTGTGCCCGGACGGACAGAATAGGTGTGAGGTCATCATGACACTGCACATCAGTGCTTAGCACGTAGTGCATGCTAAACAAATGGCGGCTTCCATCGCTGTTGACGATGGTAAGACTTGCTGGGAGAATTCTCAGCCTATCCTCTCTGTGCTGATTGAGTTCATGGCCCGTATTTTCTCTGAGTGTTAAGGCTTTGCCAGGAAGAGTGTCAACATCTCAGGCTGAATCAGCCCAAGCCAGGACTTGGCCACACTGCATTCCCTGAGCTGGGCCCTGACCTATGAGTCACACAGCCATCTCCATGTGGACGCCACAGCAAATCACTTTTCCCATTATGAATAACCAGACACACTCCAGTGTGGTGACGGAAAGTAATTACGAACGTAAATGATCTAACCAGACACGGGTTCCACTGAGTTTTAACCCCTGGTTTCCTTTTTTACACAGTAATCACACACTGTCCTGTGGCAGCCGCTGAAAGGGAATCATTACAGAGAATTATATGATCCATCTGCCCAGCAAACCACAAGCCTGGATGCAGACTGGGGCATGGCACATCTGTCTTTATTTTGGGGTCTGGTGACACCAGGAACATGGATAAATGTCCTGCCTTAAGTATGGGGTGTTCCAGATTCAGGAGCAAATGTCTTGCAGGCCACATTCCCCCTTTTCCAAGCCAGGCTTGGAGGTTTCCATTCTGACGTGATATGGCCACGGTGTCATTAGCACTCACAGAAATCATATCCCTCTTGCTGCAGCTCAAAACCCAGCAATCTAGGGTCTGGTCTGGACAGGCCAGTGCGATTCTAGTGATTCCATTACTGCCTTTGCAATTGCTCTTTATGCTAGTACAAACACCACATCTAATTCTACTGATGCGGTGACTAGTCACCCTTTAGTCTGTGCCAAGCACTGAGCTAACCACTTTTACATACATTTTCTTATTTCATCCTCTGAAGTTACACTTATTTCCACTTCCTAGATAACAGACTAAGACTCAAAGAGGTTAAGGTGTCATGTCCAAGGTCACACAGCTAATACATAACAGATGAGTCCAAGCCCATCACTGCTCCGTGACAACTGCCCTCTCAGCCAGCAGGTCCACATTACAAACATCAGAGTAATGGAACTGATTTCATTAATACAATACTTGGAAATACAACCAAAGCTGTTTATGGAGATTTAAAAAGAAATAATAAGAAGATTGTAGCAATGAATAAATAAGTTAAGCAATCTTGATATGGTGAAAGAATCCTGACATATGTTGCCAGTATTTTTTTTAAGTGAGGATTATACCCACAGTAAAGTATGTAAAGTGTGCTAATCTTAAATATACAGCTTGATGACACAGGTTACCTGTGTACTCACACTAAAAGCAAGATAGAAAACATTCCCACTCGCCAGAAGGCTCCCATATATTCCTTCCTGTGAACCCATTGATTAGTTTTGCCTGTTTTTGAACTTCATATATATATGTACTCTTTCATGTCTAGTTTCCTTCACTCAACAAAACATTTGTAAGATTCTTCCAGACTAATTAGAAATGGACAGTACTGTTGTACCAGTAGCTTGTTCTTTTTAATTGCTATATAGGATCCCATTGTATGGACAGAGCAAATCCAGTTTTTGACTAAGATAAATAAATCTTTTATAAACATTCTCATATCTTTATTTTTTGGACATATGCACCCATGTGTTGTGGGCATGTATTCCTAGGAATAGAATTGCTGGGTTATAGTGGAGTTATAAGGTTCATTTTCATAAATGCTACAAACAGATTTCCAAAGTAGTTTTAGCATTTTATATTCTCAGCAGCAATGTACAAGAGTTCATATCCTTGCCAACACTTGGTAATGTCCTGATGTTTATTTCTGATGAGCCTCTTGTGCTTTCTCCGCTTTATAAAATAAAGCCTGAATTGTGTCTGTGAAATGAGTCACACACCAGTTAACGCTTTATTATTATTTTTCTTTTTGCAAGAAAGAATTTACCAAAAAAGTATGCTGGCATTGACAGGTCTGCCCCTGAGGAGGGGTAAGGTGGGGAGATAGGGAAGAAAAGAAACAGACTTTAAAGAAAAGAGCCTTCAAGTCAGGATGGAATTTAGAGGAACAGAATCGTTACAGAAAGCCTACAACCAAAGCTTTTATTTCATGCATGCATAATTCTGGGTTTATTACAGCCCTCAAATCGTATTTTATAACCAGACAAATTTAATGACTGATTCTTTGCCATACACTTAATGAGCTGATGGATATACCCCAAGTTACCCAAGTCATCAGATGGCAAATGTTTTATTTAGCCTGGAACGTTAAATATTTATGGAGCCACTGCATGGTTTACTCCTTTATCCACTCCTTCATTCATTCATGACACAAATACTTACTAAGTATCTACCACGGGCCAGGTACTGTGCCCAGCCTGGGGATATGAAGCCAAGTAAAACCAGCACATACGTGCTGCCCTGAAAGACGTGATGAAACCACCACATATAGTAGGGCTTGCTGTATTGAACAATAGGGGAATGCAGTATTTTTTTTAATTCATTCACTCAATGAGCACCCAGTGAGCGATTCCTATGCATACCCATGGCTTGGGTCCTATCCACTGGGGGTGGGAAAGAAACATAGGCTCTTCAGCTGTTCCTAAAAGCTTGGAGTCCAGGAGGTGAAGAGGGAGAAGCCTGAACACCGAGGTCAGAGGTAGCCAAAGCGTGGCACAAAGAGTTAGGAGGGTTGAGACCACAGACACTGGTGTCAGGCCCCATTCCAAGAGACCCTTTATCAGGAACAATCAGGGGGCGTGTCCGTCCCGGAACCCCTCTCCCATTCTCAAAGTCTTGTCAAGCTACGGAGACTTACATATGAGTTCATGAAAAAGCGAAGCCACGTTAACCATGCTGTGCGCCAGGGGTGGGACTCGCCATTGACACTGGTAGCCCTGTGCTTTCACTCTCCACCAATCACATGTTATAATTAACATTTTGTTAATGCAAAAACTCAGGCTTAGTCAGTGCCAATGGACATGCAGATTCATCTGAATGTAAAGAACTCAGGCTTTAAACACTGGGTACTTTTCATTCTAATGTCTAGGATCTTTATACTTTTGAATATGCATGGATTCTCAAATTAGGGTCACTACCATAGCAAAGCGTGTCTAGTTGAAATAGTTAGGAAATCTATTTTTACAATGATGAGGGTGGGGATAGTGTGATGAAAATGAGTATAATATTACTTACTCTGTGCCAGGAATGGTGTAAATCCTGGCAATCATCCATTCTTATCCCATTTTACAGATGAATAAACTGAGGTTCAGAGAAGTACTTTGTTGCAAAATCATCCTATAGGTATCAAGTAGCAGAAGTGGAATTTGAGTTCAGTAGGTCTGACTTCAGAGCTCTCCCGGGTCTGAAGCCACTAGGCTACCTCACCTTTCTAAGAGAAAGAAGGATCGTTTGAAATGGACATATCCATAATTCACGTTACTTACTTTACTTTACTTTACTTTACTTACTTTACTTACTGCAGGGTGATGCGATTATTTACCATATTCTGAATGATACTTGAAAACTCATGGGCTTAATTCAGATTTAGGTAAGATACAAAGGCACATTTCAACTCTGCTATCCTTTAAACCCCTCACATTCCAGAAGAATGAGGTTGTCTCTATTTTATGTGATGTCAGGATTTCCCTGCTGAGCTGTGTCCACTCTGGTGGGGCTCCTTTGTCCTGGGAATCAAATGACTTAGTCTCTTTAGACAAGTTGGGCATGGAGCCCTAACTCTCTCATGTGGCCACTGACCACACTAAGTCAGACGGCTGGGAGACTCAGTCTCTACAGCGGGGGGCATTCTGTACTGCAGGTGTTCTCTGTGAAATGCAGGATAAATACCTTTCAGAAGTATTTTGCTATAGAACACTCACAACCCCGGTATTAAATGTATCCTTTCTTTCAAAGTGATTGCCATTGTCTTTTGTTTTGTTTTTTTCTTTTCCAGCTGACTGTGTATCTAACATACACCACCATGTAAAGAATGCTGCTGACTTCCCACGGTTTGGTACCTTCTGCAGAGAATGGTATTATCTCTCAAATATTGAACTTTCTTACTGTTTTTTTTCCAGAAGTGATGTGAGATTACTAAGAATAAACATCTGCTTAAAAATGTTATGAACTTTCAGATGTTAAAATACACAGGTTTTTTTTTTTTTTTTTTTTTTTTCTCACTGATAATTTGAGAACCACCGTTCTAGGCTTAGGAATTGACTCTGTTCAAGTCTCTCTGAGTGTGTTGTGATCCAAGTTCTAATAAGCAATGTGCCACTCAAAGCAAGTCCCTGGGTGAAGGACAGGCTCTTTGATGACTTGCAGCCCCTCTCACTCCCCCTTTTTGTGATGTGCCTATGAGAACTGGCTTCTGGTGGCTGCAACGCTGGGAGACAAAATGCAAACCAAACAAATAATCCATTTCCAAGGTTTGCTTACACAGAGAGGGATCTATTTATGAAACATATATTGTTCGGTTTCAGGGGAAAATCATGTAATCATTGCAAGGGAAAAAGCATAGAAAGTGCTTTATTTTGCATAAAAATCCCCTTGCTCTATGATTTATGTAGCTGAGAGTTTCATTCGGTGGGGGGGGGGGGGGAGCATGGGTCTTAGTATTCCACCAAAGGAAGATGGAATCTAAAATGCAGAGAGAATCTCTGGTCACAACAAAACATTGACATTTATTAACCTGGCGTGGGGGGTGGAGTCATGGACAAAATAGGCAGAAATGCACTTTGCTTATGGGAGAGTTTAGGGAATAAATACTGACCTGAGGCTGTGCATCGCTACATAGAGCAGACAAATCATTTCCCGCAATTAATATTTGAGGACTCAGCTAGGTTCAGTTGAAGTTACGTAGGGTGTATAGGATATCAGCATTGATTTAATTTACCAGTTACCTAGATGCTACAAAGGAGCTGCCTTTCCCTCTACTCCAGTTGAGAATGTTTGATTGCAGTCAGCTCCTGTTTATGAAATACCCTCTGGGCATATCTACCACTTAAGAGGTACAGTCTCCTAGGATATCAGAGCTGAAAGGAAACTAACAAGTCTTTCAGTCCAAACATTTTATTAATGCTTAAATTCTCACCGCCACATCCTAGAAAAGTTGATAAGCTTCTGCTCCAACACACCCAGAGATGGAAAGACAAAAATCTCCCAAGAAGCCTTTTCTACTGCCAGATAACTGTGGTTGGAAGAAAGTGGTCTCCTATGCTGAAGCAAGAATTGGGCTCTTCTAACTTCTAGTTTTGTCCCTTCTCCTGCCCTAAGGACTACACGTTTGATTGAACCCTTCTGGGTAGCATCATGATTAAGCGTGTGGATTTTGGGGTGAGATGCATCAGAATTCTCATTACAGCTCTATCACTGATTGAATGTAGAGTTTGAGGCAAATTACTTCCTCATTTGAAATACGAAGATATCAATTACTATTTGCATCAACAGGGTGAGCTTTGTTTTGCTGCAGTAATAGACATTCGTAAATCTTAGTAGCTTTAATCCTAGGTTTTAATTTTGTTTATGCCTCATGTTCATTGTAGATTGGCTGGGGGGAGGCTCTGACCTGTGTTGTGTTCACTCAGCCATCGGCTGAAAGAGACTCTGTATTGAAATGCGCTTCCACCCAGAAATGATATGACCATTTCCACTCACATTTCGTTAGCCCAAAGAAAGTTGCACAGCTAGGCCCGATTTTAAAGTGTATTTTACCAGGTCCCAGAAGGTGAAGAGCCAGAAAATTTGGTGAACACACCAAACCCACATTCCCTCACAGGCTTGTTTTGCAGACTTAATGATTTAAGGCATTTGATGTATGGTTCCCAGAGTGCTGGCGCCTGCCAAGTGTTCTTTTTCCACGACTTGGCAGATCATTGAGGGCACTCTCTGGGTTAGACATCCTTAGCTCCTTCTTCTCTTCCTCATGCTACATTATCTTACATTTTTTTTACCATCCTGATTCATCTCCTCTAACAATCCTACCCATATGTCCCTATTAATGCATAATCCACCAGAGACAAACACAATATTCCAGCTGAGTACAGAACTCAAGAGAACAAAACAATCCCCTTCCTTCTTCTAGATCCTAAAATCTTAGGATCTACATCCTAAAATCTTAGTTTCTTTTTTTTTTGGCAATCACAGTGTGATGTTGAATTTACTGTCAATTAAACACCCTCCATCTCTTCCATGTAGTTTTCTGTATTTAGCTGTTTCTCCCTAATCCCATACTTGTGTCATTAGCTTTTGAGTTACAAAGAAGTAGTTTCACATTGTTCCCCATTAAATAGCAGCTGTTTGAGTTGGCCCATCCTTCTGACCCAGTTATAATTACTTCAGACCAAGGTCTTTCTTGTCCAACATTTAAACAAACACTGTGGAATGGGGGAGGTATAAAAACATCCATCCCAACAAACAATGGCCTCACCGTTTTGGAAGGCATTGTTTTACTTTATTTTTTAACAGCTTAATTAAGATATAATTGATGTATAATAAACTACGTATATTTAAAGGGTACAGTTTTGATAAATTTTGACATTTGTATACACCCGTGAAACCACAACCACAATCAAGACAATGAACACGTCTGTCACTTCCAAGAGTTTTCCTTGTGTCCCTTTTGAATCCTTTCTTTTCACCTAGGAGACATCTTTTAACCATTCATCCTATTCTGTTGATATCTGTGGCAACTGGCATGGTGCTGAGCACAAAATAGATGGTTCATATGTATTTTCTGGGGATACTAAACAGGTGTACAGAATATCTGAATGCTTGCCATGCCTACATAGCAATTACTCGAGGTTGCTACTTATGCAGAAGTTTCCATTTGATGCTGTGTGTCTCACCCATCAGGACACAGATGATTTGCCAAGGGGAGGGTTCCTCTTCCAAAGGTGGCCAAGCTATGGATAAGCCAGTGGCCTGTGGGGTGATCTGGTGCAGAGCTCTGCCCAGAGGAGGCAGTGATGCCAAATTGAACCAATCCAATCCTTCTTCAGGGAAACTGGAATCATAAGAATCAGCATATGTAGAAGTGGGGACACACATCTTATCTACCCACAGGGCTTTTATCCAATCCCAGATATACATTTAGATCATTCAAGAAATATTTACTGAGCGCTTACTATGTATTGGACACTATTCTAGGCACTGGGCGTTTAGCAGTGGAACAACCTGATGAGAGCTTGGGAGAAATGTCTATTAGTGTAGATGGAAAGTAAGACGATGCAGAGGTGAACAGAGAAGGGGAGAAAATATGTGAAAAGTAAGGGGTAGAAAAGACCCAATCGTTTGGGGGTCCTCCAGAAGTGACTATCAAGCTACGCCCTCTTAGCTTTACTATCCTGGTGCATTTTTGATTTGCTTTTGTTGAGGCAAAGAGAGCATTATCTTTTCCACTTCAACTTTTCCTGCACATGCAGCAATTGGAGCACATGTTCTAGCAATGTGTCTGGAAAACCACTCTCATCAATTAATTACTAACCGTTCTTTGGAGCTCCAGGGTGGTGTCTTTAATCCTAAAATGAGAGGGCATCACTGTTGCTTTTACATGAAGTAAGGTAAGGGAGCTCGCCTGCTGTCACAGCAGGGGACTGACCTCACAGAAGGACTGTCTGCCTAGAGAGAGAACAAAGGGAAAGTGATTTGGAGAAATCCAAATTCTATCGACCCATGCTACACAAGTCCTGCATTATTCAGTTTCAAGAACTAATGCATGATGCATGCTATTACCATCAAACTTCTGTTGCAAATAATTCATGCTTGGAACTTTTAAAAGATATATTATTAACAGTATCACCAGCAGAATTGGACTGGATGAATTCTTGGAATTTGATGGAAACAATCACTCTAGTGTTTGAGATTCTCTTTAAGTGTTTAAGTATGTAAGTCTCAGTAAGGAGAGATTTACTTATAACACCATAAAATTTGGCTCCAAATTTTATTAAAAAGGTTGCTGGGTTAATTATACAGTAATGATTGCTGTGTTTTTCAACACAATTCAGACTCCACCCTCTCTGTCTGTCAAAGACCAAGAGTGCTACCTGGTTAGTGGGGTTTTTGTTTGTCTCACAGCTTTATTGAAGTGTAATTTTTATGCAAAATGGTTAGTATTTACATCAACAGCAAAACTAGAAACTCATCCCCAGAGTCTTGAATATAGGCCAGGGATGCTACTAAACATACTACAATGAACAGTACAGCCTTCCCCACAAAGAGTTAGTCAGCCCAGAATATTGGTTATGCTGAGGCTGAGAAACCTTGCTTCAGAATGAGCCTTGGTTTTCTCACCTGTAAAATGGTGATAATATCCAGGATTATTCCCAGGATCATTGAAAATGCCAGTAAAGCACCTAGAGTCCGGCTTGCACCAAGTACTCAACACAAGATAGGTATTCTGACATGAATAGGATGGTGATAATTACTATTTCACTTCTTTTCCTGGTTGGATCAGTTCTCAAAGATATAGGCACAGAAATGCCTTCTGGTCACTATGTAATTAGTCTTGCGACAGCAAAACATGTGTAATTCTAAATTAAACTAGGTTCCTAAACAGGGTGTAATACAGTGTTAGTCTTTGGACTGTGTAGCATTTTGGGTAAAGGCAGCTTGTTTGTTTGTACTTCCCTCTGAATATGGCCCATGATCATTTCCTTGTCTTTTGCTTTTGGGGCTTCACCAGGAAGAGGAAGAGGAATTTCTCCCCACACCTGATCACAGTCCAGAGAAAGCTCCCACAAGGAATGAATGAGCCTTTCATGAAGTAGGAGTTCTGGTCTGGTGGTATCTGAGTGGTGCCCCATCCTTCCTTAGACACAAAACCATTCCTCCCCTCTGTGCAGGACAATGGCACAAAATAAATACTACAGACAGCCCAGCATAGCAGGGAACTGCCACTTATGTCAAAGGAATTCCCCTAGAGTTCTGACTTGAACCCTATAAGTAACTGAGCGGTTTCCTAACCATATCACAGAGCTTCTCCAATACAGATCCCTGGGTGCCTTCAGTATATACTCTTGTTTCTGCTTTCCTGAAAGAAAACCAGAAAGATTTCAGGGCAGGCCCATTGAGCCATCACTGAATGATGGGAAGGGAACTATCATCTTTGGGGATTCGCAGCTACAGAATTCTGTGACAGTGACTCAGGTAGGGGTGGTAGAGTGGTTATATAGGAGTGGTAGAAGGAGGGCCAGGAAGAAATGCTTATGTAGCAAGCACACTGCATTTAGGTAGAAACTACGTTTATTCTGGGTAGCTTGGGGGATATTAAGATTTTGGGGGAATAAAGGACTAAATTCCCCAAACCACCACGTGCATGTGAATTCACCCTCACGTCCACCCTCTCTCCTCACCATCCCCACAAAAACTCATCTCAAAACCAGATTCAATGGCCTTCTTCACCCAATAATGATCAGTTGTTGAAATAAATGTGTTTATTATTTCATTCAGAAAATACCTACAAAAAGCCTACTATGTTGAACTCTGATGTAAGCAGTCATGGGAGCTTGTAGCTTTATAAATATTATAATACTTAACGTGTTTACAACTGATCATCATTTTTGGTTTAACTCCCTTGGGCCTGTTGTCACACCTCCCCCCATAGCAAGATGAGGAGGATGGATGAATTGAGAGGGATAAAGCAACTGAAGCTCACACAGAGAGTAAGGGGACATCAAAACTCAAATTCAAGCCTTCTCACCCCAGTCCAGTACTTTTATATCTTCTCCTTCTTCATCGCCCGCACTCTTACTCTCTCTTATAGCAATGAGAGGGTCCCAGGTTGGGTTAACTAGACCAGACTTTGATCCACCCTTCTCCATGAGGGAAGAATGGGTTGGAAAGTTATATTATTCAATTTGTAACTTTGTATCTTATTATTACCCTCGTTTGAAATGTCATCATACAAGGTAGAGTAGAAATGAGACTCTTAAGACCTTTTCTTCCAATCTTTCCATTTTATGGATGTGATACTGAGATCTGGGGGGTTAAATGTCTAAGACCCAACACTAGTGAGAGAACCTCTCCTGTTATCTTGAGCCCAACTCGCCAATCTTCTTCTTAAATCTTTTAAGGGTCTTGTCTAAAAGTAAGGGGGGAAAAAATGTCCTTAGCAGCAAATAAGAATTATTTATTTCTTTCCAATTTATGGGAAAACATTTTGAAAATGTTTTGAATCCCCATTCGAAACAGGCAGCAGTTCTGCTTGCAAATAACACTTTGATAAAGCTGCAGTGAATTTGAAATCAGGAATACAAACCACAATTTCTTTGCTGCCTTGTTGGGAACATTAGGCAAATACGTGTCATCCATGGTCAATTATATAAATTATCAAAGTTATTTTTGTTGTGTCATCACATCCTTCGAAAGATTTACCAACCCCAGAACATCCTGTGCATGGAACCCTAGTATTACCTTGATGAACGGGGTAGTGTATTCTGAAACGACACTGCTTAATTTCCTGTAGCTGTTGTAAGGTTTAAGTTCATTGCAGCTTTCAGTTCATCAGTAAGCACTCTTCCACCAAAGGTACAAATGGTGATGATAAATCACCCTTGTAAAGTGGTCACAGTGATACCTAAGTACCACGTATCCTGTACACCGTTTCTTGATAACCAAATTTTAAAAATCCCAATTAATTGATGAGTTCTCAGGTGATCTCTTTTCTAGGGCTATTTCGAACTTGTCCAGCAGTGAGGGTGGGGCGGGCTTGCTTATTTCTGTGGACTTACAGCCCTCTTCTCGAGAGACTTCACGCAAAATGGAAATCCAATTTGCTCCTACTTCAGTTTTCTAGCAGAGTGTTGAAGATAAAGCCTTTGGCAAGAGCTTTCCATTACAGATGCTTTTTGAGGGAAAAAAAATATCTATAATGTCTATACGGTGCTCTTGAAATGTGTTTGCCTGTCTTGGTAATCCTCAAAGGTCCTGGAAGATCTTCTCTAGGCAAGAAACCCTGGCGCAGCCACGGGCACTGCTATCTCGATCATTCATTTTGAAGTACAGTGTATAAAGTATAAGCAAAAGCCAAATGCTTCTCTTAAGAAAAGTTTTCAGCATTTCATAAATAAGATTTGCCTGTAATAGTAGCTATCACTTTTGGAAAACAAAAAGGCTACTAATTTTGTGTCTTATAGTGAATATTCCTGGAAGGCAGTGAAAAATGCCCTATTCCCTTTAGAAGTATTCATTGAGTCCCTACTGTCTTCTACACAGAGTGCTGGGGAAACAAAGATTAATATAATAAAATAATGTCTCCATTCTTGAGGAAGGCTCCCACAGTCTAGTGGGGACACAAGGCTCATTTACAGTCATGACACAATTGTCAGGAAGCCTACCTAAGACTAGGTGAGCTGGGAAGAGTAACCAAGTGGATTTCTATGTCTGAGCTTTGTAAGGATGCCAGGGCATTCATCAGGTGAAGAAAAGGGCATAGGGCAGAGAGAACAATGTGTTTGAAGTTGTCATAGAAAGAAACATCTGAAGAAATGCTCAACATCACTAATCATCAGGGAAATTCAAATTAAAACCACAATGAGATATCACTTTACCCCTGTCAGAATGGCCATTATTAAAAAGTCAAAAAACAATAGATGCTGGCGTGGATGCAGAGAGAAAGGAACACTTATACACTGTTGGTGGGACTGCAAATTAGGACAACCTCTATGGAAAACAGTTTGGAGAAATAAACATAGATGTTCCATTCAATCCAGCAATCCCACTGCTGTGTATCCACCCAAAGGAAAAGAAGTCATTTTATCAAAAAGACACCTGCACTCGAAGGTTTATCACAGCACAATTCACAATTGCAAAGATGTGGAATCAACCTGAGTGCCCTTCAATTCATGAGTGGATGAATAAATGTGATATGTATACACACACACACACACACACACACACACACCATGGAGCACTACTCAGCCATAAAAAGGGATGAAATCATGTCTTTTGTAGCAACTTGGATGGAACTGGAGACCATTATCCTAAGTGAAGTATCTCAGGAATGGAAAAACAAACACCACATGTTCTCTCTAATAATTGGGAGCTGATCCATGGGCACACACGGGCACAAAGAAATGTAAAGTTCATAGGAAATCAAGAAGGGGGAGGGGTAAAACTTACCTATTGGATATGATGAACATTACTCAGGTGATGGGCACACTGAAGCCCCTGACTTAAACGTTATAAAAGGTATCCATGTAACAAAAACATTTGCACCTCCTTAATATTTTGAAATTAAAAAGAAAGAAGAAGTATGATGAATTCAGGACTCCGTGACAAGATCTAAGTTATGGAAATAGAGGGTGCAACAGGGGAGGGCAGGGGGATGGGCTCTACCTGGCGAGACACAGAGGAGCGTGGGAAGATTTGAGCAGGGGTTACATGGCCCATTTGGTGATGTAAGAATATCGTCACTGCAGAGGGTGGGGAGTGGGGTGCAGCACAATAGGGTAGCTGAGGAGGCCAGTCGGGAGGTTGGTGCTGGAGAAGAGAGAAGGACGGTGAAGGTCTCAGACTCCTCCTGGGGCAGAATCCAGAAGATGCCTCAGCAGTAGAGTCATTCATTTAGTCCTGTTAACACACATTTTGTTCCAGGCATCCTACTAGGCTCTAGAGACAGAAGACAAATGAGACAGTCTTGTAGTTACTTTTCTGTCCTTGGCTTACGTGTTATTTCTTGTGGAGCACGCCCTGAATTGCTACATATGCCAGTGCTCTTGCTAAGTGCCCCCAGAGCACGTTATCATGCAAGTGCACCCCTCTGCCCCTCATTGCCCTTCAGTGCAATCGAGGACTGCGTTGACTATCTTCCCTTCCTACACGTAACATTCATCAGGACAGGGCCTGCTGTTTGTCTTGTTCACCATCGTGTACACCAGATGCATCGTAGGAGCTCAATAGGTATTTGTTGAAGGAACACAAGAACAAAAGAGCTCACAGAATAACAGCAAGAGATGGGCATGGTAAACCTAAGCAGTACACAGTCTCGTCAGTGCGCTGACACAAGTTGAACAACTACAGACAGGCGTGGCGAGAGAGAGCAGTTCTCCTCCAGGCCAAGTGGTCAGCAAAGAACTTCGTGAAGTGACCAGGCTGGATCTGAGCCACAGCCATTCATTTGGTGAATCCATCCCTGGCGATGGAGTCTTCCTCCCATGGGCATGTTGCATCTTAATCTGGAGAGAATTACGTGTCCCTCCTCCACGGAAGCATCAGGGAAGCTGCCCCAACCAAGGACGTCATAAAAGTATCCCCAAGAGGGAGCCTCGTGCAAGAAGTCTAGGCCTTCTCCCACCTTCAGTTGTCAGCAAGAAGAAGGTTGCAGCTTCTTGGACAATGTCATGCTAGAATGTGGAGAAGGAGAAGGGTTAGGTGGGAGGGGGGAAGTGGACGAAATGGAAACACATTTGCTGGCAGCCAGAAGCTCTCCTGATCTACCCACAGAGGCAGCCTCTGCTGAAAACTCTGAGGGCGGTCTCACAATGCAGCATTTCTTTCCTCTCTCTCGTCTGTCTCTGGTACGTGGTGAGACCTCAAGAAGAAAGTGTATCTTGATGTTTATTTAAGCCAGAAATATTCAACTTAAATCATAGGCCCACAGATTGTTGGAACTTGGAGGAAATTTTAAAATCTCATATTGAATTGTTTACCTTTTTAAATAAAATTATACATACATTCCCAAAATATAATACGGATAAGAGAGGAGTTACTCTGGGGTGGTTGAGTGAGTAGGGGGTTCAACACACACCTACTGATGTTTACTCCTCTCTGTATTTGAGACTCCAGCCCAGATAGACTTTCCTTCTGGAAATCTTTCCTGATGCTTTCACAGCTGGGTCCAGGGACCATCCTAGAGGATCTGACACTTCTCCTATGAAGTACCTCATTACAGCTTGTTTACTTTCTGTACCCACCACCATCCCCAACTACAATATAATCTTTATGAAGGTCACACTGCATGCATTCATTCATTTAATAAATATATTTTGCTATAACCATGAGCTGTGCGAGGCTCTAGGGATACCATAGTAGCCAAGGATGATATGATTTCTGGCCTCCAAATGCTTATACTCTAGAAGTTTTACCATGTCTGTAATTTTATTCTCAAGCCTAGTACTTATCATCAGAGCCCACTACGTATTTGTTGAGTGAATGAATAAAACACCAATAAAAGGAGGCTGGGAGTAATATGGTTATTTATTGCTCCACAAATACATTTTCTAAAATTGGACCACAGCCGCATTGAGAATAGCCCATACTGATTTTCAGAGTCCAGATAAATAATTCAATCTGTCTCTGCTGAGATGATTTATCAATGGAAAAAGAAGCCTTAAAAACATTTGCTTTGGGGAGAGATGGGGCTATCCCTTTAAATAGAGGTGCTGGCAGCCTTAGGAGGCTGCTTAGTTTAACGCCATTAAAGAGGGTGCAGCCACTGCACTTTTTATGGCTTCTGTAGGACTGATGGGAAAAAGAACAACCTGCATTTGTGAATAATATCAGTTCAAAGCATTGGCCTGATGTGGCACACACTAACTGTGGACTGCCCAGACCTCTCCCTCCTTGTTAACAGACTGTGAGTTTGTTTGGGGCAGCAATGTACCCAGTCCCATGCAAGACATTGCCCATCCCAGATCCTTTATGGGGGTCTGGCCAGTCACATGGAAGTCATTTGGAAGTAGCAGTTTCTCAGGGTTCTGGGAAGAAGGCATTCCTTTTCCTCGAAAATGAAAAAGGCACAGCTATGGCAGGCCCCTTTTCTCCCCTCTGCCATCTTTCTGTCTTGAATGAGGATGTGATTCAGCAGCCAGTTTGAGGCCATGAGACAATGGCCAAGAGAAAGGCAGAGAGATGGGCCTTGATAGCGTTCGCTACTAGGTGTAGGTCTCTCCACCTCAGCACGATTGACACTTGGGGCCAGATGATTCTTAGTCACGGAGAGCTGTCCTGTTCATTGCGGAATGTTTAGCAGCATCCCTGACCTTTGCCCACTAGATGCCAGTAACATTTAGCGGCAATCAAAAATGATTGTCTCCCAGTTGTGACAACCAAAAATGTATCCGGACATTGCCAAATGTTCCATGAGGGTGAGGGAACCATCCCTGGTTGAGAACTACCCTATTAGAGTAATGCTAGAAATTACCTACTACTGGATTTTATGCAACAGGAGAACACTAAATCTTCAATTGTTTATACCTCTGGAATCAGGCATTTTGTTACTTGCATACAAAAGTATTCCTCATGTTGTATACAACATAAATACGGCTGGCATATGTATAATGGTGCTACTGCCTATCTGGACCATTACCTTCCTTCAAGGGCTACTCCCAAGATTATCCCAGCTCTACTCTGGACCTCCTTGGCACCTGTGTATTCTATTCTTATCTGTGTAAAAATTTAAGACAGTGCCTGGCACTCACTACTGTTAGCTGAGAAGTAGCTTCATGTAATTAGTGGCTAAGAGTACTGAATCTGGAGTTAAATTGTTAGGGTTCAAATTCTGACACTTAGAAGTTGAGGCAAGTTATGCGGGGAAGTGACTTAGCATCTCTGAGCCTCATTTCTCTCATCTGTAAAATAGGATACTAACAGTATCTACCTCCAAGTCTGTTAAAAGGATAAATGTTTTGATCCAAGTTATGCCTACATTTTTTAAAGCGAGATGATATAAAGATGGGAAAAGGGTAGAGTTGGTTCCTCGTCTACTATCAGTCAAGAAAGAGAAGTTTGATGGAAGGTTGGGAAATGGTGAACTTTAAGGTACTACAGGGCACTCTACTTTCATGGACAATTTCTCCATTTCTAGAGAAAAGGCCATTGGAGTCATTGGAATCCACACTCTAAATTTTGTGCTGCAAACATTGAACCACAGATTCATGCTTTTTTTTTAATTTATAAAATATTTACCCAAAGGAAAAAAAGACATTCTATAATAAAGACATCTGCACATGAATGTTTACAGCAGCACAATTCACAATTGCAAAGATGTGGAAACAACCCAGGTGCCCATCAATACATGAGTGGATTAATAAAATGTGGTATATGCACACCATGGAGTATTACTCAGCAATAAAAGACAATGGTGAATTAACACATCTGGTATTATCCTGGGTGGAGCTAGAACCCATTCTTCAAAGCGAAGTGTCACAGGAATGGAAAAACAAGCACCACTGGTACTCACCATCAAATTGGTACTAACTGATCAACACTTACATCACACAGGGCAGTAATATTCATCAGGGGGCGGGCAGGCGGGAGGGGGGTGGAGGGGATGGGAAAACTCTCACTGAATGGATGTGGGGAGCACAGTTTGGGGGATGACCTCGATTGTAGCTCTGACACGGGCAGTGCATAGGCAATATATATAACCAAAGCATTGGACCCCCATAATATTCTGAAATAAAAGGAAAAAAATTTATAAAAATATTTTGATTTTGTCATATAGCTACAATACAGAAAAATTGGTAAATGCCTCTGAAGGTCATCAACTGCATCTTTCAGCTTCTGGCAAGAACATCCTTCTGTAGCGCGTGGCCATCCATTAGGTGTATAAAGACATTCCTGAAGCTGAGACACATGTGAACAATTCTCTCATTGATTTCTGCCTTGTTCTGTGAGGAAGCACTTTCTTCTGTATAACTCACATTTCTCATGGTGCCCTGGAAAACCACGTTCTCTTGAACTGTCCTCTCAGAAAATAAATCGCAGCCCAAGAGACTCGAGCGCCTCAAAATCACGTTGAGGATGTTAGGTATATTCGGATCTTCAGGAAACAATTTGTTGTGTTTGTGAGCTTCATACTCTACTCTCAACCCCGTGTTTCCATCTTCATTAAAGGAGACCCACTACATACTCTTTAAAAATATGATGCAGCCCACGATGACAAATTTCTGTAGGGATAATGCAAACCATTGGTCATGTCTCGAGGAAGCACAATCTCTTAAGAGCAGCGGAGTGGTTTTTCTCATCTCTCTCTTTTCCTGGCTACAAGAATCAGAGTAGCTCTAATAGCTAAAGTTTGTAATAATTACAGCTTGGGCCCTGCCATCATGTTGCTATGGTATGAGTGTTAAAAATGGGATTTCTTAATTTGAATTATTGAGCAGCATGTTCACTCAGGCAGCCCTTCTCTCCTTCAAACAGGCAGTAAATCTCAGCTGGCAAGGGTTCACACTTTAGAAAATATCGACAAACCCTGGAGCTTCAAATACAGTCATGGGCCTTCTCTCTCAAGCTGAGAGCTCTCTTCCTAAGACATTCTTCACAGCGTGTGGGTCAAACCCAGCATTTCAAGACATTAGGGTAGGAGTGGATGATCTCTAAAACAATAGAGATCATTGCTGTGGTAGTCTCCTAGGAGAGACCTTTACTGACTTTAATGTGCACATAAATCACCTGGTGATCTTGTGAAAATACTATGGGTCTGGGTGGGGCCTGAGAGTAGGCATTTCCAGCAACTTCCGGGTGATATTAATGCTGTTGGTCCATGGTGTACCCTTTCAGGAAAGTTCAAGTATATACGATGACCAACCTCAGCCCTGACTCTGTCATTGGGCATATTATTTCTATCCAAATCCTACAAACTCTTCATTCCCTCAGTGGTAAAACAAGACAACTGCATCCTATGTTAGAAAGTTCTTAAGCAGCGTGATCCAGTGAGAAGGTTATCTCGGGGGAAACTGGCAGTAGCAACTGCATACACTGACCCAACTTTCCCAAGAGATTAAGCAGAGAATGACCTCTACAAAGTGAGACCTCAAAACAGACCAAAAAGGGCTCAAGGAATAAATGATAAAAACAGTAGAAACAGATGAAAAATGATATGGCCAAACTCAGGAAATCTGAGAAAAAGAAAAACAAAACCCTCACAGAAGTCATTATCTTTGGAAGCTGATTTGGAAGCCACTAAAGGAAGAATTGCTGACACATAATTAAGGACACGAAGGCGGACTTGAGGCAAGTGATTAAAATTAAATAATAATAATAAAAGGCAAGAATGAAAAGGGATTCAAGATAAAATGACAGCAATAGAATAAAGTAATAAAAGCAGATTTGACATAACTGATCCTGTTGAGTGTACATATAACTGATACATCTAAACCACACCACAGAAATGAAAAAAAAATTAAAAGATAAAGGAAAGACATATTTAATGATATATTTCAAGAATGTTTCCCTGAAATAAAATAATATGAGAATTTACAGTTTTAAAGAGTTAAAAAGGATTAGAGATTAAATAATAGCTGTGGAAAACAAAAGAGATTAAACATAACACAGTCTAAAACAAGGACCCCACAACATAAATAAAATAGAAAAAACTATTCAAAGATATCACTTCAGAGAGAGCATAGTGTGCCCCAGGAAAATCTGATAGAAAGTAATCAATACAGAGGCATATTTTTGCATAGTTCTCAAGTTGCAAAGAAAAAGTAAGAATCTCGTGACAATCCAGTTAAGTCACCTATAAGAAGAAAAACTGGTTTCAGACTTTATGTCAGTGATAATTCAATACTAGAAGACAGTGGGGCAATGTGTAAAACACCCTCAGGGAAAGAAAATGTGACACCTAAAATTTATAGCCAGTCCTATTGTCACTCAGATATAAAGGCAACAGACAGATATTTTCTATTATGCAAGAACTCAAGAAAATGTTGTTCTTCTCTATTGGATTTGAAAGTGTCTCTTCATTTGGACATTTGGGTAGGGACAATCTGGCTGTTTTATGTAAGTTTTAACATATACATGACTGTTCCTACCAGACAAAGATGGGGCTGTGGACAGGGCTGCTTAATCTCAATCAAGATGGACAAAGGACCGAAGCACAGAGATACGGCTGCAGTTGTGGTCAGCGGTGTCTCATACTGGCCACATACGGTGTGTGTTGCTCCCTCTCTTTCTTGGAGTTGGCTAGTTTAGTGGGTCGATTAATTGCTAATCACCAAGTATCTACTTCCTGCTACTGAGGTTGGCAGCTGGCCATAGCTGGCTGTGGAGCAAAAGGCTATACCCCAAGCCCAACCTCAATGTCCTTCTTTTTACTCATCCTGATCAAAACTCACTTCATCCCACTCCGTGCTTTCGGGCTAGGCATCCTGAATCCTTGCCACATCCATCCATTCATTTAGCAAATGTTGTGCTGTGCAGAGAGAACATGGCAGTGAAAAAGAGAGATGCCATCCCTGACATCATACAGGTTCAGGAGAGAGAGAGAGAGAGAGGGAGATGTGTCTTAATGAAGTAAAAGCACACTTATTTGAGTAACTAATATAGTGATAATGAGTGAATTGACAGCAAAAGTCAAGGTGTTGTGGGGATACACAGAAGGGAACCATCCAAGTACTCAGGAGGGTCAGGAGAACTTCCCAGGAGGAAGAGATGCTGATATTGAGGCTGGAAGGATAGAAAGAGGCATGAGAGTTGATCCTCTAAAGAACTCTGGGAGTATCTTACAGGGACAGGGGTAGCAGGTGTAAAGCTCTTGTGTTGAGCAGGGGCACAGCCAATCCAAGCACTTTTAGTGGCCTAAAGTGTGGTGAGGGAGGGTGGAGGGAGGCATTACAGGATGTTAAAGAAGGAGACGGCATCAGACGATGCATGGCCTTGAGTGTCTTGGTAAAGAGTTGACGTCAGTGTCTTGGGTAATTATAGGCATTTCTCAGGGATAAGGATAACAAGACGAGTCTGGGACTCCTCAGCTGAGTTACTGCAGCAGCCTTCTGGCTGGCCTCATTACCTCCATCCTCTCCCCAAAATCCAGTCCAACAAATAATACTCAACAAATTACGCTGTTGCTCAGAATGGGTCAGGGGCTCCATGTTGCCAAGGGGATAGAATCTAGACCCCGTCTCTAATAACTGAGATGCTCCATGACCCAGACAGCCTTTCCTCACCTGCTTTACTTTTCTCCCCAACACACACAGTCCAGCCAGACATATGCATTTACTAAGCACAGTCGTGGTTTGCTCATAATTGTCTTTGCTGAGTTGCCAGAAAACTTTCCCTTTTCTCTGAGTTTCAAAACCTTTGGCATGGGTCAAGATGTAACAGCAGACAGAAGAAAGATCATGGGCTTGGGTATCGCACAGAAATTGTTTCAAATTATGTCTTGCTCCTTACTAGCTGTGTAACCTTTGGCGAGACCCTTAATCTCATCATGTTTCCATCGCCCCCATTATTAAAAGAGGGAAGGCTCTGTTTGATCCTACACAAAGGGAGATAATAACAGTACCAAACTTCACGGGGTGGTTATAAGGATTTAAGTAAATAATGAATAAAGAATGCCTGCCAAGCAGTTAACCCAGCGCCTGGCACATAGTAAACAATACCTGCTGCCCTATTATTATTAACCCCCCTTTCTTTTTTACACGTGTGAGAGGATGTCTAGTCATGTTGGGGTTGCACACTCTCATTTTAGAAAGAGCTAGTTGCCTGGCTCACTGTCTCCTTCCTCCTCTTCCTGGCACTCTAGTGATGGCCAAGGCTGAGCTCACATCTGTCATGTGTACCACTGAGGCCTGTTTCTCCCCTAAACATTTTCAGAGAGTTTCTTCCTCAAAGGAGGGAAATTGTTATGCATGTTGCTCTGTTCCATGTATGTCTTTCTTGGTGACCCACTCATTCCATAGACATGAATCACTGATGACTTCAAGTAACCCAGAATATTCTTCATGTGTAACATACAGCTGTGAAGGATGCGTGTGTCAGGGGAATGCATACAAGGCAGGAACAGATGGAACACACAGCCTTAAACATTGCCTGGGACTGTGGGCAGAGGTCCTGGAAGTTTGCCAGAATCTTCCATGACATGGGCTCTTCTCAGACTCCAGAGCAGTGGATCTTCACTTCAGCTTTGGGACCTATAATGGACCCCTTTGAAAAACTGATATAAAGTCTGAGATATTGGCCATCTCCATAACTAGCCGATAAGATCTGACTAATCAGAATGGACATGCACTGTAAACAACTGGCACATTTATATTAGTTCATGCCAACTGAATACCAATCCTTCATTTTACAAACAACATTGTGGGATTCATGGACCCCCTACTCCCAACCTACTACTTTTAATAACAAACATTATTTTGTAAGTACATGCTCTCCGTCAGCCCCCAGCAATGTCCTGGTGTCATGGCAGTGGATACTACCGACTCGGCTCTGCAAGTTTACCGTGGCTGAGGATGTAGACGTTAGACCAGTAATCACACTAGTTTCCACATAATTAGAATTGTGGTAAGTTGTGCTGTGTTGAACACGAGGAGCTGTTTGCACAAATCACAGAGAGACCTGACCCAGTTTGGAAATTGTGGGTAGAGGGGAGCAGACCAAAGGAAGCTCACGCAAAGGAGCTACATTGAAGGTCAGCCCAAAAGGATGAGGAGGGGTCAGGCAGGTGACAGTGGAAGAAGAATACAGCTGAGAGACTGTTGTCAGGGAGGCCTTGCAGATGGGGGGAGCAGAAATAATGCTGGGGAGTCTGGAGCACAAAGGAAAAGACAGCCAGTGTGGGAGATGGGGTTGGGGAAGTGGGCAGGGCAGAGCTTCCACAGCCAAAAAGGCCACACAGAGGGGTGCAGGACTTACCAAAGATAAAGAGCAGTTACCAGCAAGAAAAGGTCTGACCTCGTAGGCAGTTCGTTGTCACTATTGACTCCCTGGACCACATTCAACTGAGACAGACCCCACAATTAACCTACCAAAAATATAGCTGAGGTCAGAAACCCACTTTCCCAGTCCCAGATGATTCATCCCTCCATCCATCTATCTACCCACACACCAATCTAGCCATCCATCCCGTCACCCATCCATCTACCCACCCATTCACCAATGTATCTATCCATCCATCTACCAACCCATTCACCAGTTTATTCATCCGTCCATCTACCAACCCATTCACCAGTTTATTCATCCGTCCATCTACCCCTCCAGCCATCCAATCATCCATCCGTCTATCCATCCAATTGTCCATCCATCCAGCCATCCAATCTTCCACCCGTGCATTCATTTATTTATGCATTCACCGAGTATTTAGTCAACTCCTCAAGAGCACTGTTGTGCTGGATGCTGATGTAACATGGTGAATAGTATACCACCCCTGCATTCAAAAAGTCTGCAGTCAAATAAGAGAGGCAATTAAACAGGAAAGGACAATAGAGGGGACTCTGGGCTGGGACAAGGGTGAGCATTAAACATTAAGATAGCACAAAGGAATGGAGCACGCCTTGGAGAAGGCTGTCTAGAAGTGAAGTCTAAGCTGAGAAATGAATAGTGAAGAGAGGTTATGGGGCCAAAATGTGACAGGAAGTGCAAAGACCAAAAGGTGAAGGAGATGGGGGTGTTTGGGAGGGGGTGACTGGTTTCAGGGAGGCTGGGTCAGAGGTCGGGATGGGGTGGAATCCTGAGAGAGGGGGCTGGAGAGGTAAGTAGGGGCTGGGTCGTGGGCTTTATACGAAGGTCAGTGTGCAAACATTAAAGGTTTTGTTTTATTTTACTCAGATATTTTTGCTTTGTTGTTATTTTTGTTTGTATTTGTTCATTTTATTGATTGGTTGGCGAGTTGGTTGGTTGATTTTTAGCAGAGGAGGTACATGAACAAGGAGAAATACAGTTTGATAAATTCTGTGCTTGGACAAAGGCAATGTGATAAATATATAAAAACACATTTTTCAAGAGCCATATTGGTGATGGAATAAAAGAAATAACACTGAATGAGTGCCTAAGTGTGTAAGGCACTTAACTTTAATTGGCTGCTTTTAATTTCATGCCCTCTCTGAGAAGAAAAGGTATTTCTAAGGATCCGAGTGGAAAACCAGGGTCCGACAGGCTGAGCTGCTTGAAAAGGCCACACAGTTTGCAAAGTGCTCAGCCCAGGTGGAAGCCCGGATCCGTCTGGCGGTGCCGCCTTTCCATTACAGCACGCTACCACCCCATTATAGCACACTACTACTGCCCCACTTTTCCCCAACCTGGTCATTTCCAGTTGGGTGGACTAGTGATTTCTAAGACTGACTTGAGAACACCCCAAATTATCCAATTATTTCAGGGGAGGATGTGAAGTTGCCACTTTCTCTCAAAGCAAGTTAGTCTTAAGTAGTTTGAACTGGAAAAAAAAAAAGTCTTACATATAAAATATCTAAAATGTATGGAGTGTTTGTAGTGCATCAAGCCCTATGCTAAATGCTTTATCTTCCTTATTAGGAAGGCAAAGTAATGGTCCCTATTTTATCGAGGGAGACATAGAGCCTTAGGTAAAGTAACTTATCCACAGGTGCACTAAGTGGCAGAGCCCAGATTTGAACCCAGGTAGTCCAACCCCACAGGCCCCCCTCTTAACCATGTGACCACATTACATATGCATATACCTATAACAACACACCCTACAAGCTCCCCTTCCACCCAAAAGGAACTCTTAGGGGTAGAGTGGAGGCTGCTTGTAAGATTGAGCAATACACAGAGAACCTCAGAAGAGATTGGGAACCAGGGAAGTTGCCAGTGAAGGCTCCGTGTCTCCTAGAAAACGGCCAAGCCAAGAACCTCAGAAGCACAGCCGCACCGGCGGACGACCTTCACTTTAGCTGCCGCTCCCTTGCTTGTCTCTACACAGGACAGAGTTTTCCTTTCTGCTGAAATGATTTTCTATTCTGCAGAAGAAAACCCAGAACAAGCTTTATGGGGCCCAATTCAATGTGAATTCTCTGTGAGCTTGAAGAGCTCCAGTGTTATGCCAAGTGACACATCTGCCTGTCCCCTCTCCTTCCCCTTTTCTTTCTTTTTCTCTCTCTTTTTTCCCCCCTTGTGTGCAGTTTATGTAGAACATCTGGTTTGAAAAGTGTCGCAATTTTAAAACATATTATAATGCTCATGGGATCAGAATATCAACAGCTGTCTATTGCGGTGAACCGCACGTCTGGAAAACATTCCTTGAAACTGAGTTCTTAAATAAACATAAAGCATCTATAGCACATGATGCTGAGCAACATCCATTTGTAAACTGAACATTTAGACCAGATGAGGTACAAAGGATGGCTTTCTTGGTCTGCCTGTCAAAGTGGGAAGGGCTTCCTAATTTTTTTTTTTTTTTCAGCCCTGAATTTCTCTGGAGATGCTGGAGCCTTTGATCCAAGTTAGGCACCTGGGGGCCCTCACTAAAATACTTCTCTTTGTCTTCTTCCTCCCTTATTTCTTCCAGGGTCTGCTGCTTTTGACTATGCTCCTCTGTCATTTTCTTTTCACTGGCATACAGTTCATGGAAGTTTCCCCCCCACCCCACCCCACCCTCTATGTCAAGGTTTCCAGAAAACTAAATGATGCCTGATTTTAGTCTAGAGCTAATCCTTTTTCTCTGGCTCCTGAAATCTCCAGGAGATAATTGTATATCTACACATATACACATGGATATGTGTGTGTGTATGTGTGTATGTGTGTGAATTTATTGGCTACTTATTTGTACCAGGCACTGTTCTGAGCCCTTTCCATGCATTAAATGAAATTATTCCCTAAATAACTCATGATATAAGTACTGTTATTATTCATAGCTTACAGATGGGCAACCTGGGACACAGAGGGGAAAATAACCTGGACAAGCTTGCACAGCATGTACATGGTAGTGGACTAACATCCTACATTATTTAGGCTAGGAACCCTTTTCCCTGAGATGGTCAGGGTCCTATTTGGGGTGTTAGGAAGGGTAGGGTCCATGTTTTTGGTAAATCCAGTCAGGATATATAATTCTACAAGGACAGCTATCATTATGGGCTCAATGGCGTAGGCTTTTTGAAGAATTCTTAACAAAGTTATTTACTTTTTTTTTACTGAATTATCTGGATGGTACAAAAAGTTCCAGGTCAGTCTCATTTGGGAGTAGGATTGGCTCATGAACAGCTGAGGAAAAAACCCTGTGTAAGTTACCTTGATGTCAGTATGAACACTTAATTCCTCGCCCTATCCCCTTTAATGGCCTATCAATAAAATGAGGCAGAAGAGAGAAGGCAAAACACTGATTTTTTTTTTTGCCTTTAAAATAAACTTCATAGATATCTACCACAGTTCAGCTATAAAAAAAAATGTGTGTGGGGTGGGGGTTATAATTCAAAGTACATTATGTTCTGCACACGATTAAGCTTTATTTAGAGTGTGTATTTTTTATTCCGTTTCTTCATAGAGGACATGGTTCCTGAACAAGGCAAGGAGATGTGACCAGTTCTTGAATATTCTCTTTTAGTCCTATTTATCATTAATTCCAAGAGGTCATGGGTAGAGCCCCCCACTGCATCTGGATTAGTATCTAAAGCATCTCTGGGCTACCCTTCAGCGTTTGATTTCCTTGACCTAAAGTTTTGTGTTGTGGCCTCAATAACTATATAGATCGGACTTGCACAATGTTTTCCCCTGTGGGGTACAAGGCAACTTGTGAATAAATGGCTCAGAATATTCGAAGTGGACTTACACCACTCTGCTTAGGGAAACATGGCATCTATCTCAAGCGCGTGTTTTCACCTTGATATTAATTCGGCAGAGAAAATTCTCTCGCCTACCTCCCCAGTGTAAAGTCAAAATCTACATTTAGATGGAGACATCTCAGGCAGTACTGAAAGCTAGGAAACATAAACCCTGCTGCGATTTAACTGGAAATAAGCTCCGATAAGTTTCTTTAAAAAAAAAAATAGAACAAGAGAAAGAAATGGCACATTAAATAATAGTCCGTGAATTTCTGTTGGAAAAGGTGGAAAACCAAACTAAACAGAAACAAAAGGACATTGACTTGGAAAAGTTCCAATGAACAGAATGTCTTCTAACATGAGAGTATTTAACTGTAATAAGGCCATGTTCAAGGTACAAATATGATGGGCTTATCTTTGTATTAAAACAACAAGAAGATAACAAGGGCAGATATTAGGGTGTTTTTAATGCTCATATTTCTAAACCTCATAAAATATTAGTAGCTGTGTCAGCTATAAAAATTAATGGCTCCAGATTCTTTTGTGTTACCCTCTTCAATTTTGTTTTATCACCATCCTGGTTTTTTTTTTTTTTTTCCTCTCTGTCTGTCTCTCAATTTTTGCCTTTCTATCTTGCTAAGTTGTTTGGGGTTCCAGTGTTTATGAGTTTTATAAGCTTGATAAGGCTTGTCGAGGAAGATTTCTAACAAAAAGCGTTAAACAAAAGCTCGCCTGATTCCTTGACATTGGCGCTTTTATGGTACAGTTAGATTGTGCTGACAGATTGTGATAACATTGTCAAAAATAAAAGAAAAAAACCCATTCTGACCTTCATTACCGAATTTGTGGCAAACTCTTTTTCTTTCTTTTGTTCTTTTTTTTTTCTTTTTTAATAGCAAGAACGCAAACTTCCAGTTTCCTCAGGCCTAACCTGACCTTTTAAAATGTTTTCAGGCCACTAGGAATACCAAACTCAATTCTGAATTCGCATTTGCATAATATAATTTTTACCATCAATTAATCGATCACATTTAAATTCCTAAAAGTATTCAGTGAGTAATAACTTACCCCCCGGGTGCTGTAAAAAGTTAATTTCCAAACACAAAGGCTGCTTTGACTTTCAAAAAGCTGAGTTGAGTTTTCCATTTAAGTCAAAACCAAAAAAAAAAGTCTGTTTTTGTTGTTGTTTTTAAAATGACCATCTTAAAGATTATTCCAGAGAATCATTTGGGTTAAAGAGAAGGCAAACATCAGTGTTGTAAGGCCAGGAAGGCTGAATTGAGTGGTCCATAGAAAGCTGGCTCTGGAAGGTTCTCCTTGTCCTTACTGAGTTCATCATGAATGTCACTATAGCAGGCCATTCCTTCACTGGGAGTAGAACGTCCACGCACCTACGTGAGTTCATAAAACGACTGGCCAGGTGATCCACGTGACACAGCAGCTGGATATAGGAATTATGCTGTGCAATCATCCAGTGAATCCAATGGTGAATGCACAATAGGTGTTCAGTAATTAGGGTAGCATGATGATCCAGACAGGGCACAGTTTTTGGATTGAGAAAAACTAGTTTAGACACTCTGTTCTACCATTAACTAGCTAGATGGCCTTAGGCAAGTCACTTCACTTCGCCCTAGATAAGGATGCTTATCTTCAGAGGATGTTGCCACAAGGCAATTCAGTTAGGGATGTGGAAGTGTTTTGTGAATCCTGGGGCAAAAGGAGTAACAGCTGGGATACATGCAGGTGCCTTAGAGAAATGCTTTCTGGCCTTTGCTTGTTGGCTTTGTTTCTGACATGAGTGTATCAAGCAGACAAATGCTACACTTGTATTCAACATCCTGAATTTAGTCTTACAGGCATCCAAGTGATTATTTCAGTCTTAGTGGTAGATAAATAATAAATAATGTTCAGTTACTAACTTGCAGGCAGTTGAACCTGGTATTTGCCATAACCAAAGTAATAAAGCTATTAGAAAATAAATCAATTTGGGACCTGTAGTAGATGCTGGGTGGGTTTTGTGCATACCTTGCACTATCATTATGTTTCCATGTCTGTCTCCCTAACAAAACCATGAATTCCTTAAGGGCACAAACCAAGGCTTCTTTATCCTTGAGTCGTCTCCCCTCTTCTTCCATACAAGCACCTAACATTGGCTTTGGCTATGGTTGGTGCTCAATAACTATTTGGTGAACGAATGGACAAACGGTGGGAGAAATATAAAACCAATGAGGTGAAATTTAATTCCACAGCCTGCAAATCAAAGTAAGGCTGAGAACGGAGGTCATTTTCACAGGGATATATCTCAGCGTCATGTGCACTTAATCAGAACATAGCAATTTTTTTTCATAAGCACAAGACAGATTATATATTTTTTTCACATGGCCCCTAAATAGCATCCTCTTCAACTAATTTCAAAACCAAATGGGATGCTTCAAACACCAAATTGAATGCTGATGTGGGTTGGTGTGTGGATAATTCACAAAGGCCGAATCTTCACAGCCATGACAAAATAAGGTATGGCCAAAAAAATTAGTGGAACTGATGGGGTCTCCTGTGGCTATAAAATTGCCCCAAATTTTCCAGTAAATTGCTCTAGCCAGGGTGTCTTGAATCGGACAGCATCAAACATAATTCTCCAGTTGGACTCAACTTGAGACTATCACTTGGGTAGCAGAATGCAGAGCAAAATGTACGTTAAAAGTTAGTCTATTTATCATTTTCATAACCCAATCAATTTAATCTGAGAAGAGTCTAATATAGAACTGTGTATAATTTTGGCTTCCCTATAATTCCTCAGTCCTGGGTCAAATACATTCTCTGCATGCAGCTGGTAGTTTATTGAGTTGACACAGCCTCTGAGATTGCCCCATTTGGAAGACTGTGGGAAGTTCAGTCCAGTGTCTAAGGTCAGAACAAGACCCTCTGGTCTGAGGCTGCCCAGGTGGGAATCTGAGCTCTACCACCTACTTACTAGCTGTGTGACCTTGGGCAAGTGACTTGGCATTCCTGTGCATCAGTATTGCATCTATAAAATGGAGGTAATATTAATAGCACCTATCTCAAAGGAGCGCCATGAGGATTACATGAGCTGATGTAGAAGAGGCACCTGTGACATTCCCTTGCCCATAATAAACATTATATAAGAGTTTGCTCTTGTAGACTAAGACTACATTAACTACTATATATTAAGATTACAAGTTGCTTTGGAACCTAAAATTGAGACCTAAATGCTGTTGAATATCTGCTGCAAAGCTATTTCCCAAAATGACAAATGCTGCTATTTCCCAGGGGTGTATCACGGCCTTTCAGAAGGCATCCAAAGCCACAGAGGAAAAACAAACAAACAAACAAACAAATTAACTATAAACTCTTTGTGCATCTTCTTGGAGTTAAAATTTTACTTGACGTCATGAAGGAAAAGAGGGCCCTACTCTGCCCTTGACTCTGCTCCTGGAAGCTGGTGAAGGTTCCCTGGTTTAATGCTTCTCAAACTCTTCGTGAAGACTAGTGTGTTTTTGTTTTAATTAATATTTCATATGTATTTCAGACTAATAATACTTTTATAAAACACAACCAAAATAAGTTAATAGAAAAATGAAATACACAAGACATACAAAATATAAGCCCCATTTAAAAACTATTAAATTAAACAGATGTAAAATTATTGTGTCCAATTGCTATGAAATTTCCTAAATTCATTGTGTTCCATCTCTGTGTTTATCTGGCCATGAACTGGTAAGGGGCTGTTTGGTTCCCAGGCCACACTTGAGTAGCTAACCCAGGTGTCCTGAGTGTGGATTTCAGAGCCTTGCTTAGTGAGAAATGGGCCTCTGCACGTCCATGTAGTTCAGGTGTCTCACTAATTTTCACTCTTGTGCAAAATATCAACCCCCGTCAGAACTCAGCAATGAGTTTTCTGACCTCGGGTGGGTGGCTCAGACAGAGTGGGGCCTGGATCACCCCCACCCTGAGCAGGAGGCATTGGGGTCCTTAGCATCTCTGAAGTGCTGGCATCATTTTACAAATTACTGGACCTGAGAGATGCAATTTGCTAACTTAATCCTGTTGGAGGTGAGAAGTCTTCCGCAAATGAGTAGGGAAGCGAGGTAGTTAACTTTTTGTTTGGGGAGATTACTCCAGTACAGTGGATCTTGACTTTTTTTTGAACCTGTCAAACCTGAGAATCCCATAGAAGCTGAAACCCTTCCCACTAGAAAAGTCCAGAGGCCCAGGCACACATAATTAGGCCCAAGCCCATGCATCTTAATAAGGGGGTTCAGTGACCATCTGAAGCCCATCCAGGCGTCCCAGTGTACAGCTCCCCAGCTTTAGGGTTGGTGTGGACAATGAATTGAACTGGACATCTATAAACAGCCCCACTGGGAGGTACTTCTGCCACCTGTTAATACTTTCATCTCCATATTCAACGCAGAGCTTTCTTGCTTCTATCATCCTTCTGGGTGGCCTGACTCTTATTCCTGCCTCTACAGCTCCAGAGTGAGAGGGCTCCTGTCTTCATGGCCTGAAGTGGCACCGTGTGATTAGCTCAGTCTGCCTTCTCATTGGTTCTGAAACCATACCAGGCCTGCCCAGGGCAACTTCCCCACGGTGGTGCAGCCTTGAGAGACGGGCAGACAGGTGGGTCCCGCAGCCCTCCTGTGTGAGGTAGTGTCTCCTGGAGCTGACACCTCCACCCAAACTCAGAAGAAACTTAATGATGGGCTTCAGGTGGGGCTCAGGTGAGAGATGGTATTACTGAGCGGACGGCTCAGAGCTACAATTCCCAAATGCTTGGGAGGTACTTTGAACACCAAGAGCCGTCTCAGAAACACAGTGGTTTTTAAACCTTATCCACCTGGTCAGGCTGTTTTGACTCAGAGTGCTGAGTTGAATGCAGTTAAGGGGTCAGGAGATAGACTTGGGCTGAGGAGATAATACAGTGGACACTGCCAGCTGCCCACCTAACATGTGCTGCCCTGTCTCCCTTTCCTAACAGCTCCCCAGGTTTGCTTGGACACAGCACAATATGGTAACGGCTGACATATGTGCCTTGTGTGCACCAAGTACTGTTTATATTGCTTGGCATCTATTAATTCATTTAATCCTTAAAAACAACTCCATGAAGGGGGCATCTTATTATCTCTATCATTACAGATAAGGAAATTGAGGCAGAAAGAAATCAATAAGATGTCCAAAGTCATATAGCTAGTAAGTGGCCCATGCGTGATTTGAGTCTCGGCAGGTGGTGCTCCAGTCCAAGCTGCTAACCAGCATGTATATTGTCTCCATCCCATCCCCAGCTCCAGGGCTGCCTCTTGACTCGTTTAAACCACTCAGAGAATGACATTTCCCTGTTCATTGTTATTGGTCCCATGTGGACACATGACCTAAGATGGATCATGAAGATGGAAAGGGGGGACTGTAGCCTGCTACTCGGAACAAGGAGATCCGGTGCTCCTCCCTGTCACATCGTATGGGTAAGGCATGCCAACATTGGTGAGAGCAGAGCAGAAAAATGGAAAAAAATCTGAGTCCTCGTTGACGTCATCAACCACTGAATCAATTGGCCCTGGAATCTGCCCTACTTCTGGACAATATGTGTTTTTTTTAAAAAATACATTTTCTTATTGCTTAAGTTAGTTTGTTTCCACTACTTGTTTCTCAAAGTATACAAACTGATATAGATGGGCCTTAGAAGTCTATCCAAGTGGGCATTGACTGAAGGCCCGGATGGACACTTTAGAGAGTTACAAAATTCCAGATTGAGTTGCGGATACACCCAGAGTCTAACTTTAAAGACTTTAGGGAAAGGTCATCCATGTAGCAGGTCCCCAAGCCCCTAATTTCTTCTCTTGCTTGTTATCCCCTGGTGTATGTGAGTGTGTGTGTGCACGTGCATGCATGTTCCTGCACACAATGGTGATCCTTAAAAGGGATGGAGCAAAGAAGAGATGGGGATTGGGGGATCCACCTGCTGTACCCACTGGGCTCCTATGAGTAGTTCTCGCCATGGTTGAGTAGCTTACCCAGAATCCTACAACTGGCAAATATCAGAACCAGGCTGACAAATGCAGGTATGCAGGCCCAGAGAACACATATTTGGCCACTATACTTCCTTCTTAGATCAGGCTCCTCACAAGCAGAGCCTGAGACAGGATCGAGGCACATGGTTTATTGAAGGGGTGCTCTCAGTAGGGAAGTAAGGGGGAAGTACAGGTCAGGGGAAGGACCTAGGCAAGGATGTGACCTCGGCTGGAGTCTAGTCCCAGCTTGATCCCAGGAGAAGCTCTGGAGTAAGAATTGTACCAAAGAATTGGTCCAGCTGGGGGTGGACCCTTATCCCAAAGTATCCCTGTTTTAATTAGTCAGTTGATGGGCTGCTTCCTGGGTGGGGGGATGGCATGACCTTCTTGGCAAGGTGGCTCCAGTTGGCCAAGAAGCAGGCAACTTTGAACCCTTAGCAGCCAGCACAGCAACTAGGGGAATGGGTGCAATGGCCTGGAAAAGGGAATCTGGCTGCAGCACCAACAAAGTCCACTAGAGATTCCATCAATATACACTATTTCCTTTATCTAGAAACCCCTTCCCCAACTCTCCACTCACATGCAAAGGCACACACATCTGCTTCCTGATGCTTTGTCCCCTGCTGTCCTGAGAGCTCTTCAAGGATATGGCCTGTATCTTATTTCTCTTAACATCAACATCCCAGAACTGCCTAATCCCCATGTCCCTCCCCTGGCCAGGCACCCAGCAGATGCCTGGCACAGAATGGAGGCTTCAATAAATGTTTGCGGGATGCATGAATGGAGAAATGAATGGATTTCATGAATCCACACGCTGCTAATTTGGAATTTGTGATACTTCAGAGACAGGATATTTATTGAGTAAAAGTTTGGAAAAAATACTCTAACTTGGGCTTTTACTGCTTATGTAGTTCATTACTAAGGAATGCAAGCCTCTGGTCCTCCTTCCCTCACCCCATAACTTTCCACATTTTATAATATGTAGAATAATTACAACTCCAGAAACTGCATTTCTTCTAAAGAAAGAGCCAACCTCTGCTATAATTGCACCTCTTGGTTAATTTGGAAGAACTTCCTTCACCCCTGTACCTTCCTCCCATCCTTGATCCAGAAGATTCATAACACTTGCTTAATGAGAATTTCACTTTTAGTTCAACTTATATATATAATCTTGAGGATGAATGGTAGAACACAGACGATTCCAAAATAACTTGATCCTCACCAAATGCAAGAAGAAAAATATGATAATACCCAGGCATTGATTTAACTTGTCTTCTGTTGGACGACACCCTTAGTGTTTCTAAAGAGTCATCCCTGGACAGCAGCATCCGCGTTACCTGTGAACTTGTTGAAAATGCATATTCTCAGGCCTCACCCCAGACAGACTGAATCAGGAATTACAGAATGGGGTCCAATATCCTGTGTTTTAATAAGCCCTCCAAGAAATGCTGATGCTGCTCAAGTTTGAGAACCACTGGCCTAATATAATTGTTACGAGTCAGGCAGACCTTGTTTAGATTCTCATCTGCCTCTTTGCAGCCTGTGAATAATCTCCCTAACCCTCACTCCTTCTGTTTGTAAAAATGTGGACAAAATGATGTTGCTATGTGAATTTACAAGTCTATGTATGTCAAGAGCTCTCAACACTGCCGGGCACAGATTGCTTCCTCTGTCATTCTTATTAGTAGGGGTGGAAGGAAGAGAAACAGGGAGAATAGGATAAGTCTGAGCTTTTTCTCAGTGATTGGCTTGGGAGGCCAGAGCAGGGGAGTACAGAGAAGACTAAGAATAAGAGGCGCAGGTGGACATCTGCTATCCAGGACAGAGGAGGCAGGCTTTCCTGGGCAGCCCGGAGGGCCCATTTGTCCAACAAATGCGAACTGAGGCATGTTCTGGGTCTCGCACGGGGTTAAAGTCTCAAGATCAGAGGGGAATGAGAGGGACGTGGTCCCGGCCCTTGCACCGTGGGGGGGGTGGGGATTGCGTTTGCTGGAGCCAGCATCCCATAGCGGGTTGTAATGGGTGCATTGTCCAAGCCATTTCTTTGCAGAGAGTAGACCCGTAGGTCCTGATGAAAAAACACCTGAGCTAGAAGCCTCGGCGGGTAGGCAAGAGGGGACGTGGGGTGGTCTGAAGGCTCCCATCACCTCTCCTCGCTGGGGTCTTCAAAGTGACTTGATGGGACAGTGTTTCTCCCTCTCTTCCTAGTGGCCCTACACATACTTCTCCCTAAAAACCCCCATTCCTTCTCTCCCAGCCTTTCTCCCAAGCCCTGGAGTCGGAGAGTTCATGCCCAGATATCGTGGAAATGTTGAAATTCAGGACATTGAGGAGAAGCAACATTGCTGAGAAGGGACTGCCCACTGAGTACTGCTTCCTGTAAGGCGGACGTGGGCTGTGCGTTCATATGCTGCTGCTTATTTAATTCTCATCACAACTCCAGCAGGTAAACAGTATTGTTCCTTTACCATTTCACAGATGACAAAACAGAGGCTTCAAAGGATGAAACGATTTGCCCAAGGTACAGAGCTAGTGTGTAAGCCTTCCATGGAAGCCCAGGTTTACACCTGGGGAAACTGAATCCGGAACAATACAGGGCAGGGGCTTTTCCCAGGGTTTCACAGCCACCGAGAACCACAGCAAGGACTGAAGCCCAGTGCCCCCTCCAAGAGCCCCACAAAACATACGTACTTTCGTTTATGGCAAACCACAATGCAGTAACAGTTTTGTGGCAGATGGTTAACGCCCCTTTAAAAAATAGAAAAAGATTATTAAAGCTACTGGTAACATTGGCTGAAAAGTCCTGGAATTTAAAATTTGACTGAGCTGATTTGCACAATCACCCCAGCCGTGTTTATATAGAAAACGTATGGCACATGCTTTGATTACCACAGCTAAAAAATCCACTCAGCTTTCCCCCTTCCCTGCAACATAAATCCTTTTCTTCCCTGGCTATTTAATATGCAAGGCAGATTGGAACATTAGCAGTGCAAAAGGGTAAATAATCTGGTAATTGATCTGGGATTTGTGGATTTTTACCTCAAATTTCTGTTTATGGTTGAAGGTCGTAAGCTATACAAACCTCTATTGATCAGAGCCCTTTGTTTAAACGGAACCTACTGTATTTATTTGTGTTGCTCCTCCAAAGTCAAACAAAAGGGCACAGATCTAGCTAAACCTCGGCATGGCACTGTGGACATGTGGCCCATTCACTGGGTGTACAGATGTTTTCAATCTGCACACTTTGTCTTTCATATCCATATGAGATGAAACAGCCTTCATTTAGCCTGGGAGACACGCCAGCAAGAGAAGATACATACTTAACCCTTCACAGACAGGTTTCCCTGCTCTCTTTGGACCCTGAGATGTGATTCTTGGGAAGCAGAATGTTTCCCTAGAGATACAACCTGGGGCTCTCAGTGTTGCCCCTGTCCCTAGTCACTCTATGCATCTAGAAAAACATAACCCTTTCCCTCCATGCCCATCTCCACCCACTAGCCTCCACCCACCTATCCCAACAGCACCTCAAAGCTGTATGCCTCTTGCTGGAGAGATTTGGGATGGTGAATGGTATTCTCTGTGGTCTCTGGGCGTTTCAAACTATTCTGCTTAGAGGATGACAGAGGATTTACTAAGGGTCAGATTGGCCAGAGCCTGGGTCCTTAGAACATAGGCAAGTTGCTATTCATAGGCCCCTTTGCCTGTCGTGGACTTAACTCTGTCCCATTTCTGTTTCCTTAATACCAACTTAGCCCGAGGTTTCTCAGCCTTGGCACTCTTGGCCTTTGGGGCAGAATAATTCTTTGGGGGGGGGGGTGTGTGCGTGCATGTGTGTGTGTTGGGGCTGTCCTATGCATTGTAACGTACGGAGCAGCATCTATGGCCTCTACCTCTAGATGCCAGTAGCCCCTCCCAGCCTGAGTTGTGACAACCAACAATGTCTCCTGGGAGGTACTGTCTTGCCCCGTTGAGAGCACCTGCCTTGCACCTGAGCCTCATAGCAGGCAGACTGCTCTTCCGCTCCTCTTCAGCCTCCTGAGAGCTGTTTGACCTTGGTGACGCCTTCCCCTTTCTGGTCCCAGCTTTCTTATCAATGTGGTTGGTGCCCATTAAGCTTCCAGAGCTACGTGCTGTGGACCCAAAGCAAAGTGGTATGGTCAGTGCCTGACCCTGAACCCGGGCTACGGGGCATTCAGTGCATGTCCCTTGGCACTATGCCGGGGAACAAAACCCAAAGGCAGCACAGAGAACTTGCTGGCAGAAGGCAATGGATGTGAGGCCTACTCCATTTAAGGCCTCATCGGCTTTTGAACACTGTGTCGATAGCAGCAACTCTGGATTTCTGGAGGGAGCCATGTGGCTTGGCAACCAGAATCAGGATGGATTTGCTTTTTCCTTCCACCCCTGGCTCTGTGGTCCTCCCTTTATAAAGCCAGAGCTGAAGGCAGGCTGCTCCCAAATGCCTATCAATTGCTCTGGGAAGGTGAATGTATTAAATAAATTGAAGCCTTTCATAAAATAGGGTAATTCTCAGCTTGGCTGGCACAAAATCCTGGCTGTTAACTCCTTTGGAAAATAATGTATCAGGACCTGGGTATAATGTGAGTGGCTTTATCTTCAGACTGAGGTTGAAATCCCGCACAGCTACTTGCTAATTGTTGAGTGCTCTCAGGCAAGGTGATTTACTTTTCAATGCCCCCCAACCCCCATCAGTAACTGGGTAATGGTACTGACCTGAAAATATTGCTTTGAAAATAAATAGGGCACTGCATTGGAAGACCCTCGGTGTGTGTGCAGCACATTCTTGACATTACCAAATAACATCTGCTGTTATTACTATTGTTATTACTATTATTATTAGTTATTAAAGTGTTCTTTACTGGGTGTCAAATTCACGTAAAAGTTCAAAATAACATTAAGCCCACAATCCACATGTGTTTTAAGATATTCCATAATCTTTGTGATATCCAGATAATTTTCTTTTCACTTTTTATTATGGTATTTTTGTGATACAACTTTAGTCATAATGTTTCGGGGGCGGGGGGTGGTTACTGCTCTCTCTCTCGACTCTGGATTCTAAAACTGAAAAGATATTCCTAAACGTGGCAGAGTGGGACTCGTTTGAGATGAGAAGTAGGGTCAGCAAAGGAAGCGAGGGTCTTCATAAGCAGGAGCGAGGAAGCTTAGATCCTGGGTCTGGTGAAAGTCACTGAGACCTTTATAGGGGCATAGCATTTTACAGCTTGCAGCCTGGTCTCATCTACATTTTATTCCTAGATGTCCCCGTCATTTGGAGGCATGAGTAACCTGCCAGGTCACGCTTTTAGAGTGGATATTTCTGACTCTGAGTCTGGTTCCCCTCCAGCCTGTGCATTTGCCAGCATGCGGGGGGACACGCCTTACACCCGGGGGCGGGGGGCTATATTCTCCCTTGTCCGTGGTTCTCAAAAATATCATTAAGGGTATAAGAAAAATAATCAGCACTGAGAGTATCTTATGGAGAAAGGAGAAGTAAAATCAAGAACCACAGACATCCATACTGACAGCTTTCCTACTTTGAGTTTTTTCCCTTCTCTTCTTCCTCCCAAGCTTCCCCCGGCCTCTCTGGGCACTCCCCCCAAATATACCACATCCCCTGTACTCCTCTTGAAGTTCCTGTTTATCTATTTTCACTGAATGAAACACTTTGACTTTCAGCCATTTGTGCGAGGAAGTTTCTCTTTTAAAATGTGTATTTTGAGACATACAAAATTATATGTGTAATCTATACGTAAGTCATGCAACTGAATATAAAATGCCTCTAAAACAATGTCTCAACTTAAGAACCACGAACTGATATCAGTGAATCTCCTTTCCCAAGACCCTTTTCTCTTCCTCAAGTAACTACTATCCTAAACTTTATGACTGTCATTCTCTTGCTTTTCTTTAAAGCTGTACTTCTCATGTGGGTATCCCTCAACTAGATGTGCACATGTAGATGTGTGTGGCTTGTGTTTCAGCTTCGTAAAAATGCCACCATATTTTATATTACCTGACACCCCTTGGTTTTTCCTCTCTCTATTATATTTCTAGGTCTCGTTCATGTTGATGCATGGACCTGGATGTAGTTCATTTGTTTTCCCTAACAGATAGTGCTCTGTTCCATTTATTTATTCTTCTGTTGATAGATAATTGAGATCACTTTCAGTTACCTGGTTTTTGTGTATTGTTTTGCTTTCACAAATGCGACTATATGACATTCCTTGTGCCTGTTTTCCAATGCACATGAATGAGAGTATTTCTAGAGTTCATACCTGGGAGTTGAACCTAAGAGGAGTCAAGAGACTGTAGATCTACTCCCACGACGAACCTTCTGAGTCTTAAAAAATTCTCATTAGTCTGCTCCAACGAAGACACCTTATTTCTTTCTGCTGAGTTCATTTTTCAAAAGTTGAGTTTCTACTTCCTGACTTCCTGAAAAATGGTTGCTCAGCCAGGTTCCATCACTTTCTCAGTCTCACACAGCGGGGTAGTTTTAGAAAAAGAAGCCCTTTGGTTTGAATCCTGGCTCTGCCATTCACCAATAATGGCTTTGGATATAAGTCACCCTTGTGTCCCTCATTGACCTAAGGGACAGGATTGCTCTGAGAATCTTGCTTTTTTAGAAGTAGAGGTAGAAAGAAGTTTCTCTTCACTCTCTTCCCAAACCTCCACCTGCTCTATCTCTCCTGGCACACACACACACACACGTGCACACACACACATGCACACATGCACATGCACATACACACATGCACACATATGCATGCACACACGTGTGCACACGTGGTGCTCTGTAGAAGCTGGTTGTGATTTAGAATTCGTCATGACTTGTGACCCATGAGCAAATTGAGGTTGGGACATGCTGCAGTAGCAGCTTGAATCTTGAACCCCGTTTTCCTTTATAAAGGAATGGACCATTTACACCTGTTTTAAGATGCCATAGAAAGTGACCACTTTCCTCCATCCAGAAGAATCTTGAACCCTGCCTGAAGGCAAGAGGAGACCAACAGGAATCATTTGTGGCAGTTCTTGTTTAATGACATGTCAAGGCTTCCTGGGAGGCTCTGGGGCATTTGAGGTGGGCCCTGCTGCCCAAGGTGGGAGGGCCTTGGCTAGTTCATGTCCCCACTTTTAGGATATCACACTTTGACCCAAAGCCTCAGCACCTTCACCTGTCAACTGGACATTATAGCACAACAGTCATTACAACTAATGACAGCTTTTATACCTGCTTTGGAGATCCAAGATGAAAGACACATCATGAAGGAAGATATTGTGACAGGTGAATGAAGCAATTACTTAAACAATCTTATGCATAATCCCACGCAGAGTATCCTCCAGTTGCTGAGAGGCTGGATTGTGGGAGCTCCTGGGCCCCTCCCATGTGTTGAGATTCAAGAGTGTCTTTCATGTCTCTTCCCTCAACTCCTCACACCCAAGGTAGAAGGACAACACCTGCACCGGGCTCACAGACCTCTTGTGGAGGCATTGTGGGTCCACCAACAGGCCCAGTGTAAACTATTTTGAAGGCCTTGATCTGAATCCTGGCTCTGAGTAAGTTGCTTAATCTCTCCTAGTCTCGTTTTCCTCATCTATAAAATGGGATAATAATAGTAGCTAACCACTGGAGGACGCACTGTTGATTAAATAAGATATTAGCACAATGCCTGGCACACTGTCAGTTCTCTCTACACAAAAGCTGTTATCAACATATCCAAGTAACTAGCACTTTCTTGGAACACAGTTAAGCAACTTGTCCAGGGTTGTCTAGCACAGCATTTTCTCCAGGGTGGAGACAGATAGTTACAATACATACCCCTATAAATAAAACAAGCTTGTTTTTGTGTAGATAAAACCAGGTGGATGAATATTCACCAAATTTGGAGGGCATGTTTAGGATGATCTGGCTTAAAATATAGGCTGAGGAATGAATGTATAGGAATTCCAGGTGGGCTGTACTTGAAAAGACAGGAGTGCACACTGAAACAACAGTAGATGGTCCTTGTGGCTCATTGATTAGGAAAGAAGTTCATGATATATGAAGATGAGGGAGAGAGAATCAAACAAAACAAAACAAAAAAACTAAAGGCAGATGCCTTTCTTCAGAGGCAGGTATTGCTGTGAGCAGATGTTGCTTCATACAGGGGCAACTCCATGGTAGGCTGCAGGGGAAGCAGCCAGGAGGCTTATTTATTCCATGATTATGAATGATTATTCTAGTTTAAACTAAATCCATAAGGAGGACCTCTAAGTACCTAATTCCTCCATTTGGGTCCTGGGTTACTTATGCTAAAAATTCAGGGAGAATAGTCCTCTGGGGAGTTGACCTAGTGAGAGTCCCAACCCTCCCTGTGGCAAATGGAAGAAAATCGGAGCACATGGAAAATGACAAGAGAATGAGGTCCAGGAGTAATGTCCCTCCTCTCACGAGAACATTCACAGCATTCTAGAGCATGGCTCATGCTCCCAAGCTCCCATTTGAAGGCACACACAGCTTGCAAAGTGCTTTTGCCTTCAACATGCCTCTTGATTCTCACAGCAACACCACCAGGCAGGCAGTGCTGATGCTTGTTTATTCTCCCTGCTGGACAAACGTGGAAACTGAGGCTCCAGGAGGTCAGGGACCTTTCCTGAGGATCCAGGAGGCCTAAGGTGGCCTCATCTATGCCTTGTGGCTTCAGAGGATGTGTCGTCTCAGGAGTTGGGCAGATGACGCGACGGGCACACTGAGACCTGGAATGGTACAGGAGTCCAGAGGTAGGGGTTTGGTAGGGGGAGGAGTCTATTCCTGTCACAGGGGCAGGTGATGGAATTTTCTTTTGCCTTCCTTCACCTTTCTTGTGGCCACGGCTCTCAGGCCCCGTCAGTTCTGCCTTTTTAGTGGTAGCTAACTGTGCTGCACCGCAGCAGAGAACACTTTTGAGTTTGCGGGCCTGGGTTGGGTCTCCAAGGCTAGGCCCCAGAAGCAGAGAAACAGGCCAGGGCCTCAGCGCCCCAGGAGACCGCGGGGTATCAGGGAGGCAGGGAGAAGGGGGATCTTGGCGCTGTGGTGGGTGACCAGGCGGCCCTGAGCGTGAAGCGGCAGCAAGATCGTGGATGGCAGGCCCCTTTCTGTGTTCGGCTTTGTGTCAGCACTGAGGGGCTTTGCTGCTTGACAGTTGGTACATGCATTTCGTTTTCTCCACAGCTGTCAAATCAAATTGATTTTCAGTCATTTTAATCTGGGTAGGATCAGCAAACCAGGTCCCCCAGGTAAAAAGCTAGTTTATCAAAGCAGTCATTTTCCAATTCTTCTGCAAGAGGAACAGAATGTTTGAGTGACTTTCAGAAAATGGATAACCCATTTCAAAGGCTGTTGGTAATAATAATAATAATTACCATTTACGAAGCATCTACTACGTTTTTGTACTTTATATCCCTTTTACTTTTCTCCAACAATCCTTTGAGGTAGGTAATAGCCCAATTTACGAATGCTTACTTACTGCTCGTGCACTCTCTCATTATATCCTGACAACTCTGTGGCATGCGTATTGTCATCCCAATTACTTAGCAAATGAAACGAAAGCTCCAACAATCTCGTGTAACTTGCCCAAAGTCACACACACAGTGACAGAACTGGGATCCTGACTCAGCGATGGGTGTCTCCAAACCCAAACTCTTCTGGCCTGCCCTCTTGCAGCAGTCACGCCTCTCCAGCTGCCTAAGTCCTTTCTCCCCCGTCACCCTCCCATGTTTGCCTTCGGATTCTGACGCAGGACTGGGGCAGCATGCACCATCTAGGGCTCTCTTTTCAGGCAGGGCCATTGCAAAGGTATTGAGAAAAAGAGGAACAGAACTAAAATCTTCCAGGAAATGGTGAAATCTATGTCAGCTATTCTTGAGTCCAGCTCTGCAACTTGTAGCCAGGTGTCCTCGGCGGGATCCTTACTCTCTGGCAGGCACGGTTTCTGCATCTGTGCAGAGGCAATCTGCATAGATAGACATGGAAGGAGAAATCCTACTCCTTAGATGGTTGTCAACTTTAAATAAAATAATACATGTAAATGGTTAGCATAGACACTCGGGATGCAGTTGGACCTCAGTAGATGCTTGTTCTAGTATCCAGTTAACCAAGAGAATGATTTTCTCTGTCCCCTTTCTTGCTAAGGTTAATGCACCACTCTGCCCTTGTTGGGATGGTCAAACTGCAGCCTGCCAGGCTGGTGACCTTTCCGGGATAGGTATGATTGGAGGATGAGTATGAAATATTGGGAATTCTCTTCCCATTCCTGCCAGCAAAGTCAGCTCAGAGTTGCCTGTCCAAGGTGGTCAGATTTAGCCAATAAAAATATGGAAAGCCCAGTTCAGTCTGAATTGCAGATGCACAACACGTACTTTTTTAGTTGAAGACGTCCCGGCACCACCTTCTCCTCTGTGTTATGGGCACCGATCCCTGTGGTCAGCTGCTTTCTGCAGAGGGGAAGCCCCGGAAGAGGCTCAAACCCTGAGCGCATCTGGCCCCGTCCACTCTGGACAGCTGGGCCTGGCTGAGGAGACACAGCAGCCCTGGGGAGGGCATGGTGTTGGCCCCGTCCCCTTAGTAGGGAGAGACAGAGGAATTGAGGACTGCGTGTGTGGGCACAGATGGTAAAAAACAGCTATTTCCTGGGGAAAGGCTGTGCAGCGTGCTGCCATACTGGGCCTTTCTGGAAGAAGCTGCTGTGTGTGCGTCTCCCCCCAGTCTACCTTTTGGGGCCCAATCAAAAGGACGTGCCCTTGCTCAAAAAAGCCGTGACCCTGGCCCCAAGGGCGGGGCACTTGCTCAGGAGGTGCTTTTATCCTTTCTCCTCCCTCCTGTCTTCCCGCTTCTCCTCCCGGCTTCCCTCCCTCTTCTCAACTTCTTCTCCTTTGTGATGTAAGGTGGGGGGTGGTTCTCAACAGGGGCTGAGTTTGCCCCCTGGAGACACGGGGCCACGCCTGGACATGTACTTGATTGTCACAAGTGTTTTTGGCACCTAGTGGGTCCAGGCCAGGGGTGCTGCTCAACATCCCATCCCATAATGCACAGGACAGACCCCACCACAAAGAATGATTCAGCCCCAATGTCAGCAGTGCCAAGGTTGAGAGACCCAGCTGGAAGGTGGTTAAAAGGTCTACCTTCCCTTGACATGAACTTCAGAAAAATTCCCTGTTCTCTCCTGCCTTGGCTTTCTCACCCTTGCCACGTGAGGTTTGCAGGAGGTGGTCATGAGGAGCCGTCCCAGTGCACCATCACCAACATCTGGGATGCTGCCCCCCAGCTCCTGTGCCAGCTCCTGTGGTCACCACGGAGGGTATGAGCGCCGAAACCGGGAGCCCTTTGGTCCATGCGACCTGTGTCTTTTGCCTTCCTGGGCTGTGAGGGCTCAGGCAGCCCAGCCCAGCCCCACCCTCCCAGGACATTCCCTCCTGGCCCTACGCCAGCACGGCTGTCGGGACCAGCGGGCCCTCACCAGAGGCCTGCACAGATCCCAGCACACCTCACCTTCCTTGCGCAAGGTCTGGCAGTGGATCAAAGAGCTCTGGTTAGAACAACATTTGGCAGCGGGAGGTAGATCAGTGAAATGGTGCTGTGGCCGGGTGCAGCTTCTGTGTGTGCCAGAGCCCGGCCCTCTCTGATCCTTTCTCCTGGGACATTAGCACCTCCCTTCCCTCCCTACCCCCCATCCCTAGATCGCGGTGCTATAGGACTGGGGATGGATCCCAGGGCACCGGGAGTGTGCAGGCTGGCCTGCATGCCGTCCAGCCCTTCTACTTCCTGCCCTGAAGGAAAAAGAACAGCGACAACAGTTCCCACTTTATCCTGCACTCAGGCGCCAGGCTCTGAGCTCTGAGATTCACACGCACGGCCTCCTCTCATCTGCACCACGCAGATTCCAAAGCAGATTCTGTTCTTACTCCCATGCTGCAGTCATTTCAGTGACCGTGTGTTGGGCAGTCACGTAGGCCCCTACATTACATGACTCTTCAGTAGCTCATTGAGTCCTCATCCCCATGAGGTAGGTACTAGTCTCATCTCTATTTTACAGCTGGGAAAACTAAGGCACAAAGAGATGAGTGGGGAATGGATCTGGGGTTAAAACCCAGATAATCTGGTTCCAAAATCAAACCCTTAATGACTATGTATACTGCCTCCCAAAATAAGCAAAAGAAGATTCAGAGAGGTTAATTAACTTGTCCAAGGTCACAAAGTCAAGATATATTAGAATAGTAGGACCCAGGTCTCTCTGTCTAGAGTCCTGTTCATTTTGCCACAGTACTATGTAATGTGTGTGTGTGTATGTGTGTGTGTGTATATATAGAGAGAGTTCATTTCTTTATATATTTATTTTTGAGACGGAAGGGATTTTTAAAAATCACATATGTGCATATCTATGACAACTTCATTAATAGCAAATCTACTTAAAACAAACTGATGTTAACAATCCATAGTTGACTTTACAATATGCAGAATACTATGAGAACTAATAACAATTTAGTATCAAAATATCTAAAGTCATTGTCCTCAACAGATTTAATGAGGAAGACTAGTCGCATGAAAATACTCTTTTATTTACAGTTTTAGAAACTCCTCAAAGCAGGTAAGATTTCTACTCTGATAAATGGCATAAAGTTCAGAAAACTTAACCACCAAGGAACTGCAGCAAAGACCAGTCCTAACTCAGTTTTCTCTGACCCCAGAGACTGCGTTCTTTATTGTTAGCCTATCCTGAAATACGGGGCAAACCTCTGGGCATGGGTGCAGAGGTGTCTGGGAGGCAGAAGAAAGAATGAACTATGACAGGTGCCTTCACCTCTTTGCTGGCCCAGTGATAGTCTAGAAGCTTTCACAGTGGTGCATTTCTCAGCGAGGCTCACAAGGATTAATTTATTTGCAAAATCCCTAAAAAACAGCATTTTATCATTTTCCTCTGGAGCTTGTAAATAAGGGCATTGGCACCTTTGGAAGTCCAGCAGCTCCATGTTTGGCATTTGCAGAGCAGTGTGAGGCCTGCTATTGGCATGCAGGTGGGTGCAGAGCAACCACACCTCAGGAGCAGGAAACCTCCTTTTGTGCCTGAGGAGGGCTGTGGCAGAACCAGAGCTAGACTGTGCCTTTGCAGGGTGTTTGTTTCTTAAGAACCTGCTGCTCCGTAATCACCGATGAACTCACAGAAGAGAAGCCATAAATCAGCAGGCTGGGGTGGTGGGTCCTTTGCTCGGGGCAGCTGCAGGCAGAGGAGGGGACACAGACCTCTCTCCAGTGGCCCCTTCCCCACACTCCTACTGGCCCTGGAGGGACCCAGCTCCCTTTCTCCTGGAGGCTTGGCAGGTGCCTGCCATTCACACGGTTAAGCTGCCCCAGACCTGCCCATGTGGGCCCCACCTTGCCACTCCCACCTGTCTGCTCCCAGGACAGCAATTGTGCAAGAAGCCCCACACGTCAGCGGGCAATGGGGAGATGGCCAAAAAGCCTCCCTGCCTGGGACGCTGGGGCGGGGAGGCCATGAGGCAGCTCCACCACTGGGGTGAGGGGACAGAAGCTGGAGGCCGGAGCACTGGACTGATCAGATGAAAGACACCCCCGGGGGAGAAGAAATAATCTGACTGTTAAAGGACTGGAAAGTAATGTCGATTTTACTGAGGCTTTCCTGGGGAAATGGAAGAGGAGTTTACACCAAGCACCACAGCATTTCTGAAACTCTCCTTTAAACATCCACGGCCCCACTTTTCCTGCAGTGGATCGTCCTCCCCAAGAATGTTCCCTCCTGCAGTCTCTCCCGTCACCTGGCTCTGTGTCCCTCTCAACTGCCCCTCAAAAACCCTTCAAGCCTCACATTGCAGTCTGCACAACCCAAGGAGTAACTCTTGGCGACGTAGAAGTCTGGTTAGCAAATCGCAAATCAAAAGCAAGTCCTGGAAGCCTTACTTTATCCATTAATATATCCATTATTTTTTAATTTATTAATTCAAAAAGTATTTCATAGCTTACTCAAACAGAAAATGATACCCATGTACTCACCAGCTTAATCTGATCTATATTAATATTTCCCTCTGTCTTTTCTTCGAATCTCCCATCCTCTCTTTCTCTCTAACACATTATACAGAACATAAACCCCTACAGCCCATTTCTATTTTTCTCCATCTCTAGAAACATCCCTATACATGTCTAGTGTCATTTGGTCTGAATCCAGGATAGCAGGATAGTGGTTATGAATGCAGACCTGGAAGGCAGACAGCCTGGCTCTGGGCTGCCACCCTGCACCAACTAGCTGGGCAACCTGGAGCAAGTTGCTTAACTTTTCTATGCCTGAGTCAAATAAGGAAGATGATAGTAATAAGCTAATCCTAAGTGCAATAATCAAATGTCAATGCATTTGAAGTGCCTGGAACAGGATCTGGAAAAAAATAAATGGTTAATACATATTAGCTATTATTACGATTCATGAACAATAAGTAGAATAGTTTTTGGATGCGTTTTTAAGATTTGCCTAAATTGTGTCATGGCATTACACCAACACACACATGCACACGCACACATACTCCCTTTGCAACTTGCTCTTGTCACACATTCACATTATGTTCAGATCTGTCCCTTTGATAATTTAATACATTCATTTTGTTGCTATAGAGTAGTGTAACATTGATGTTTTAGTTTATAATCTCCTGATTACTCATTCTAAAATTTCTTTGGAAAAGTAAAGAGTTGACTCAATTTTAAAGATGAGGAAGAATAAAAGGAGACGTGCCCTATTATAATGATACTAAGACTTACAAGTTTAGGAAGCATTATCCATTAGAACTTTATGCAATCATGGAGATATTCTATAGCTGTGCTATTCAATAGCCACAAGTCACATGTTTTGCTTTACTTTAATTTAAATTTAAAAAGCTATACATGAGAGTGACTACCCCACTGGACAGCACAGGTTTAGGTGTCCAAACATTGGGATAAAGTTTCAGAGACCAAAGTAAACCAAAGAAACAGAACAGAAAATCTAGAGACAGATCCCAATGTTTGGTATATGACCGAGAAGGCGTTGTAAGTCAATGAGGAAAATGATGGGCATATTTTCGTTGAATGTTTGGGTTTCCTCTTCCTCGAATTTCCTTTATTGTGTCCTTTAGCCATCTCCTCCCCCCATTGGATAGTATGTCATTTATTTATTAATGTGTCAGGATTATTTGTATATTTGGATATAATATAAAATACTAATTCTTGTAGTGTGTGGATTTTGAATTAATATTTTGTTTACAGTCTTAAATTTTAAAAATTGCATTCAAGAACTTTGCTTTTAACATCTTATTTAAGAAATCTTCTCCCACTCTGAGGCTATAAGTTAGTCTCCTATTTTAAAAAAATGCACGTTAAATTTTGCATTTCAAATGAAAATATTTAATCCAACTGAAATTTGTTATCCAATATTGTATGAAGCAGAGATCTAAATTAATTCCCCTCCCTATTTGGATAGTGAATATCCCAGTGCATCTTACTGAATCTTCCATCCTTCGCACTTGATTTAAAATGTCTCTTCAGCATTTTAGTTTTCCAAATAAATTCTAGAAAATGTCTGTCTACTTCTGTGACAAGCTTTTTAGATATTTTTATTCAACTTTTATTACATTTATAGAATAATTTGAGGGAATTACTATCCTAAAGATACAATGTCTTCTGACCATGAGCACGATACATCGCTCCATTAATTTAGGTGTTGTTTTATATCCTTTAATAAAATTTTACCTCCTTTTGATACATATCTTGCATATCTTTGGTTTTTTTTAGTATTTCTAGGTTGTCTAAATTGTATTTCATCTTATTTTATTGGCCATTAAGAATAGAATATCTTAAATTTACACATTCTGCTGGCCCCTTATCTGTGTATGGGAGCATTCTTGATTATTGAAGTTACAGATGGCAATGTGTTTGAGCTCTCATTAATTGCAATAGTCTATTGTCTCGTGGATTTTTACTTGATTTTTTTTCATCTGCAAAAAATTACAGTTTTTATCTTCATTTCTCTGTGTTATGTCTTTCATTTCTTTTTCATGTCCTATAATTTTGGTTAGTACCTCTAGGAAATGTCAACCATGAAGTATAATAGCCAGTAACCTTGCCTCATTCCTGATTTTAATGGGATGCTAATGTAGTTTCACTGTCAAGAAAAAATGCTTGCTTTAGGTTTTCAATAGATGCTCATTATTACTTAAGGGAAATTCCTCTATCTTTAAATCAGTAAGAATAATTGGTTGGGATTTTTGGTCTTGTTTTGTCTGTATGGATTTTTTTTAAAACAAATCGTGATTTGGTGTTTAATTTTCTATTATTAAATCAATCAAGATGATTATAATTTTTCTCCTATAATCTGGTAATGTAATTAATAGCATTGATAGATATTTTTCCTGCAATGTTAAACTATCCTTGATTTCCTATGATAAACTCTGTTTGACTAGGATATGTTATTGTTATTACTATTGCTACTTTTTTATTATGGTACTACATCAATAGGTTTGGTTTGCTAATATGTTATTCTGGATTTTTTGTGCTTTTGCTCATAAGTGAGATTAAATTATAAATTTTGCTTGAATAGTTTGGCATATACATGTGTGTGTATATATGTATGTATATACATATATGCTGATTCAATTTTTTAATGTTACAAGTCAACTTCAGATTTTCAGTTTCTTATTAGAAATTTTCCTTATTAAAAAATTTTAGAAATTGTGTTTCTTTCGCTAGGAAATTGCTTATTTCATCTACATTTTCAAATTTACTTTTATCAAAATGGTTCTTTTATTCTCTCATGATTTCAAACTCTTTAATATATCTGCAGTTATATCTCCTTTATTGTTTCAAGTATTATTTACTTCTATTCTCTCTCTAACCAGCCATGCCAGGTATATGTCTACTTTATTATTATTTTTAGTGAATTAGCATTTAGATTTGTTAATCATCTCTATTAATTCTTTGCCTTTATTTTCATTAATTTCTACTTTTATTTATTGTTTTCTTTCTTCTACTTTCTTCTAGTTTATGTTGTTATTATTTTCTAGTATTAGCATCTTGAGTTCTTAGCTAACTTATTTTTGACATTTATTATTTGCTACTAAATATATTTGACTCTAACTTTTCCTATAAGAGTTGGTCTTAAATATTTTGACCACAAACTATGAGATTTGATACATAGTGTTATTTTACTATGTTTTATAATAAATTGTCTGGGTTTTAGTCTAATTTTTTCTTTGACCAATAAATTATTCTGAAGTTTGTTAATTTTAAAAAGGCTTCTTCATTTAAAAAATAGTTTTATTTTATAATATCTGTTCTTTGACATTTGTTGAGATATGTTTGTAGTCTATTATATGAGCAATTTAAATAAATATTCCATTTGTTCTTGAAAATAATAAATATTTTTCAATTTGGGGGAGTTGAAATCTATGTATGTCCTCCAAATTAAACTTATTAATTATATTGTTCAAATATTTATACCTTTAATAATTTGACTATTTGATCTATCAATTAGTAGGAAAGATATGGTAAAATCTAATATGATTATGGTCTTGTCAATTTTTCTTTGTAATTTAGCCAATTTTTAAAATTTAACTTGAATCTGTCGCTAGGTGCACATAGATGCAGGATATATAATATATAACTTAATTAGCTGTTTTATATTATTTAATAGCACTCTTTACTCATGTATTTTGTCTTAAAATGGAGTATTCAGATATTAATTTAAAGTTATTTATTTTCTTTATATTTATCTATAATTTCTTTCTTTGCCTCTTTGCTCCTTTGCTTCGTATATTTCAACATAATCATGCGTTAAGGGTGTGTATTTTTAATAGCATACAACTGGGTTTTTTCTGTTTGTGTATTTTGCTAATCTGAGATTCTTCATCTTTAAACTGGCAAGCTTAATCCACTTACAGTTAGTGTGGTATTCATATTTCTATCACATTATCTTGCTTTCTATTTATAATTTTTTACTTTTAAAACATTTTCTATTGGATTAGTATATCATTTCCTCTTTTCACTCTAGTGGTTAAGAAATTACATTTTTTTTAATTCTTTTATTGGTTATCTTTACATGCATCCAGGACTTATCAATGTCTAAAATTAATCACTATCTCTACATACAATGAAACAAACCACAGAGGGAACTGCGGACATTGACTTACTTGCCAAAAAAAAAAAAAAAAAATCCATCTGGGAAATACCTTCTATTCTCACAATTTTTAATACTTCTCCCTCCATTTTCTCTTGAACCCACTCCGTTTGGGTTTTTACCTCCACTCCACAAAAGCAGCTTTTGACAATGTCGTCAATAGCCTTGCTACATCTAAGGCCAATCTTCTGCCTAGGACTTGACCATCAAAGCACTGGACACATGTATCCCCCCCTTCTTGTTGAGATGCCTGCTGTGCTTGACTTCTGGACATCATCCTTCTCTCCTGCTGGTCACCTTGCTGGCTCTGCTCATCTTCCTGACATGCCTGGACATTCCTGTGGGTCAGGATATTGACTTTCCCCAACTCCCCTGTCACTAAAGAACCGAAGATGCTGGCCTCTCAGGGCCCTGGCTTTAGAATGTCTCACATTTCTCTCCCAGCGACACATGGTCCCTAGGTCTCATTCCCTGCCCATGTATGGGCAGAAAACCAAGACGTAGACAAAATTCTGGATCCATACCCAACTCCTGTCACTTTAGGTCACCACTGTGTGAGAGTGCATGCTTCTTACTAAGTTTCTCTTTAATTTTGACACTTAGGTCATTTCCTTGATTTCTCGTGAGCTCAGCTACATATAGTTTCAAGGTGGGGTCTTTTATCCAGCATTTTCTGGAGTTTCTTGTGGGACAGTTTTAGCTGTTGGCTTTATTCTATCCACACAGGCTTCCCTCAATCTCTTGAACGTGGCACCCTCTTTTCTGCTTTAGCACATCTGTTGCTGTGCTGGTCCATGTGTTGAGTCTCCTCTCTTTCCACACAGGGTTTCTCATTTGTTAAGTCTTAGTTTACACACTATTTCCTTAGGAAACGCTCCCCGATCCTTCAGATTGGCCCCTGGAAATCCACTCCCATAACTCCCTGAATTTCTCCTTCACAGCATTTGGTACACACGATTATTTAACTAGTGTGTTATTATCTCCTAAATTTCTAACTTTTCTCATAGACCACGCATCCCTGAGGGCAAGGATTATATATCCCCAGCCTCTAGCACAAGCGTGGCCACATGGGAGAGGCTCAATGAATATTTTCTGATGAAATGACATTCTGAAAGGAGGAACATGAAGCTTGGCAGGTATGATTACTTGCCTGCAGTCAGGTGGCAGAAATACAGCAGAGCTTCAAAGCTCTGCCTGAAATTACCACCCTATACTGTGTCCCAAATGGATTAGGCAGGGCCCTCTATGATCTCCCGTTCTAGCAGGAGCGATACACAATGGAGAAAGTCCTCCTACAGACAAGCAAAGGAGGAAAAGGTCACTCCTGGCTAGATGAAGTCGTCTTGAAGCAGTTAGCTTTTAACAGAGTCAGAGGTGAGGGATACTACCACTAGGCCCATTGCAGCTCTTTGTGCTGTGTGCTGTCAGAAGTCCTCCAAAGTTCAGGAGCACTATAGCCCAGAAAAAGCAACTAACCATGCCAATAACACCAACATCAACCATGCATGCAACCCCAATACCAAAGACATACACTGTCCAGATAGGAGTTTGGGCAGTAATTCTAATGGTACTCTAGTGAGGCTATATGAGATGAATTTGGAAGCACAAAGCACAGTTGCACTTCAGCAAGAAAAAACATGAAGCAATATTGCTGCAGATTGAGCAGGGAGGGGGCTGAATCAACAGACTTCTTCCAGGCGGGATGTGGATCTGCAGGCTAAATTCTCTACTGTACCTCTAACGTGCCCTGATACGTTGTGTTTTCTAATGCTTTCTTCGTACTCTAATATATACCAGGGCTGTCCAGAAAGTATCCAGCCATAGAATATGTTCTTATTAAATTAGCAATGGCTGGATACTTTCTGGACAGCCCTTTTTATATGTATATACTATATTTTTTTTATATATATAGTATATATAGTGTGTGTGTATTGTGTAGGGTTTTATTTATTTATTTGCATGTACCCATGGTTTTGCACCAGCTACTCCTTCTGATAGAGCTACAGATGCTGCCCCTTCATTGCTTGATGAATTCCTGTTCATTGTCCAAAGGTTTTCCCAACACTCAACTCTTCCAAGAAGTTCTCCCTGACATCCCAGTCCATATCTGAGCAAGGGGCCTCTCCTCAGTGTTGGCCACTACTCTTAGAGCATTATCCCAGTGGGCTGTATTGGAATGGTGTGGTGGTGGGTATGTTTTCTCTGTAGACAGGAGCTCCCTAACGGAAGGGCTGTGTTTCTCATTTCTCTCCCCGGTGCTTCTGTAACATAATGAACCCTCGGTAATATGCGTTGAATGCTGTAAGCAAGGGGCTGATCCCACTGGCTGATGGCACACTGCTGGTTATGTGACTACGGTTTCTAACCTGTGAAGGGTCCAGTGCCTTAGCTATACCTCAGTAATCTGTGAGGCAGTGGGAACTTGATTTCTCATAGCTGAAGAGTTGTTTCCCTTTGCAAAATATGGGCTGCAACAGGCACTGAGGACTATCTTACCAGGGGTGGCATCTATACTCTTTGAGTTGGCTGAAGGTTAAGGGGAGTTACGGGCACTTTGCCCTTTTCAGAGGCGGCTGCATGCTAGAGGGTTCGGGAGAGTCTCGGCCCAAGAGGAAACTCCAGGCCCCGGCCCTTTACATAAGCCCTGCACATGCACACACACAGTACACATTTATGCACACATGCAGGTACAGTCACACACACAGTGCACACACATGCACATATGCAAACACACACACACACACATTTTGCCTCTGTAGGGTCCTCTCCTTTTTTGGATTTCTGTGACTCCCTGGGGAAGTCTTCCTCACCTTTGCTATATGCTCTCCTGGAACTGTGTCCCTCGTTTTCAGATTAAAAAAAATATACCCAGTTTGTAATTAGAGATCCATTAATGTGATTATCTAGCAAAAGTCTGTCTTTTCTTCTAGACGTGAGGAATCTCCCTGAGGGCAGACACCGTCTCTATTTTTGTTTTTAATGTCCTGTGCTTAGTACAGTGCATACTAGATGCTTAAAAGTTGTCAAATATGTGTAGAATATTAATGAGCGTTCCTTCAAAATTCTTATAGTGCAATTGCATACTCCCACCCCTTTCTGTGCAGGTAATAATGCATGGGCCACAATAGCAAAGATATTCCCAGTCTTGATTCCAGGCAGAGGACAATGACTGAGTGGCAATACTGCTTCAGAATTTTCTCCTAAAACAGGTTATAAGGACATAATGTCAGGTTCATTAATTTATGATGACATCTCACTTCAGACCTCAACTGGGATTACTAAACTTGATCACCCACCTCAGGTTCCAGAATTAGCCAAAGGTCCTTCAGTCAGTCATTCCCAAGATCGATTCCTCCCTCTTTGTGTGACAGTGTGCGTGCACAGAGCCAGGTCCTGCAGTGAGCACAGGCTCCAGGTGAGAGGGCGTGGGCTCCAATCCCTGCTCCTCCGTGTAGACGTTAGGACTTAGGCATAGGGCTTGCCTGCACAGGGCTACCTACCGTTGGCTCATCCACCAAGTGGGATAAGTACCTCCCTCGGATGTTGGTTGTGAGGATGCCATGATATAATGGATGTATTGTGCTCAGCACATTCCTGTAATGAGTAGGTAGGTGCTCCATGAATGTTAGTACTAGAGTTGTTAGTACATGTGCTAAGCCATAAAGGAATATCACTCCATAGCGGATGATTTTAAATTATGTGACTGCAGTAGATTTTGTTAATATTCAACAAATACCCTCTCTCCCCCGGCTGACTCTTCCACTTTGGACTTGGTCCTGGGTACCATTTGACCAATGGGATGTGATCAGACATGACCAAGTGCACTCCCAGCTGGGAATGGAAGAGGTTCCGTGAGTGTGATTCTGCTCACCTTTCTTGGGTTCCTGCCCAATGTGATGGAAGAACATGCCCCAGTCAGGTGTTGCCTTTGCAGCCTGGGTCCTAAAAGGAGAGGTGTCTGGAGCTGACCCGAGTGGAGCCTGGCCAAGGCTGGCTGAGCCACGGCCAACATGCAGACCCGGATGGTTGCAAGCCACTCGATTTGGAAGGTTGTTGGCGATCTCATTTGCAGCAAAACCTAAGGAAGTAACCTGTGTTGAAACCAACACACTGTTGCACACAGGTGTACTTAAAGGGTGCAATCCTCATTTAGATGGGCAGGTTGTGATGTTATCTGCAAAATAATCAGTCATGTGGTTTAATACATTGATGTCTTATGTGGTTGTAGCACACTCTTCTCTTTGGCCAACACCCATGGATAAATCTTGTCATCTCTCTCGTTTGTAATCTAAGGGAGAAGATACATGTTGAGCTCAAACTCCTGAATGTCTTGAGTGTTTTTTTAGGGGGAAATTCAAGGAACTTACCTTGGAATATGATGCTTGGGTCAAGTTTCTCATATCAGAGTGAAACATTCAGGATGAATTGAAAGTTCCACCCCCAAAGGGCAATTACAAAAAGAGAGAGAAAAAAAGAATGTCCAAAGAAACCCTTTTAATGCCTATAATTTTCCTAGTACTTACGCGTCCCATTAAAAAGAAAAATGACATGAAGATAATTTTAAAGTTTTTGGCTTAAGCCCATTGACATAAGGAAATTTCCCTGCTTAGAATCAAGTTCTCATTATCTTGCCCGGCTTGCATTAAGGATGGACTCCTGTGGAGATCTGATGGGGGATTGGGTTCCCGCTGAGAATGGCCACGCAGAACTTAATATGGTGCCAACCTTTCCATAATGGGCCCTACATGGCCCTTTGCCTTGCAAGTCTCTTAAGGGCCCTTTGGATGGAAATCTGCCAAATTTCTTCCTGCAGTCACTCTATTTGGGGTTTGTCACTGTATGTTTTCCTTGTGCCAGGTCTGATCTTTTAGGATTTTTGGTCTTTTTAATATAAATGTATAGATGTTGTAGCTCAGCTATAAGCAATTGATGTACATAAGAATTTTCAGTAACTTTTTTATTTTTTATTATGTCCTGTTTTCTTCCCCCCTGGTTTTAATCAGATTTCACCCCGTTAAAGAGGTAGGCATTGGAATATTTTGGTGGGCCATTACCTGTTAAATTGATAAAAGTAATTAACCTGTTAAGTAACAAGCTATTGAGGAAGAAACTTGGTGATTCAGCTCCTGTGTTTTTATTTAATTGTTGGTGTTCCTCCTGTCACTGTGGCTGTTTTACCTAGAATGAGCTTCAGGATGTTACTGGCCACCTGTCAGGCAGTTGTCAAATGGTAATGATTTTCAGTCACTGCCAAGCAGGTTCTAGATTTGAACCAATGACCTAGGAAGAAAGTCTCCATTGCCTATTACCAAATTATCCCCTGAGCCCCTTTCTTTCCCAACTAACACCCTTTCCAATAAAACTCCATTTTTGTCATTGAATCTGTCAACACGCCTACAAATCCCTGAAGGGTGAAATTAATTTGAACTACAGAGTTGGGCAAACAAGCTCAGAAGTGAGTTATTCAGAAATAGAAGCCAATATTTCAGACATTGATCCATTTGGAAAAAAATGGCCTTGGTTTCCCACTTGGACCTTGGGGGTGGGGCAGGCAGGGGTAATGGATACAGAATAAACAAAGAAGTCGTTATGCAGTTACTGCATGGCAAATCTTAACTATTCCCAATTCTCATTTTCTTAAGGCGTCAAGTAGATGAACCCAACATGCCGGTGGCTGAAACTTCTAGAGATTAAAAGCTGAATCACTCTGGACAATCTTTCTTCCTCTTACCAGGTTACCTGGAAGTTCCCACTTGATTGCATTAGGAAAATAGTTTGCGTGATTGCATTAGGAAAAGCACTTCACAGCATTTTCTTTTTGTTTTTTCTTCTTTCAACTGTGAACCCACGACGAGTAGCAGAAGCTTCCTGTGGTAGGAAATAGCTTGTCTCATAATTTCTATCCCAGCAACATCTGCATCGTTCAAACCTTGTTGGAAGGCCAACACAGCTTCTTAAATTTTGATAATCTTTGTTGTGAACCAGCCCAGAAAATAACTAGATATTACATGAAGCTAAACTGAGCCTGTTTTCTTAACTCGTAGGGAGGACGTGTGCTGGAAATTGAGGGGAACCGTGTTCTCACATCATGAGCCAATGAGAGGATCTAGGAGCCTTTTTGACCTTCCCTAAATTCCTGGTATCAATTTCCTAAGGCTTTATGAGCACATACAAGGTACAGACATGTTCATATGGGACTAAAAGTATCAACATTTTCTTACAGAACACACTTCAGCCTTGCGTGGAGGTGAGACAAGGAGGTGAGCGGTGGGGCTCCAAAAATAGTCAAGACACACGAACGTCAACAAAGATACTTGAAGTATCAAGAGTTAAAAAGAACCCTTTATGCATATTCAATCAATCTATTGAATAAATCCGTATTTACTACCTGCTACGTGAAGAGGGTACGTCCTACAGACAGAGACCTGGGTTCATTCTCTGGCTTTTCTTTCCTACCTGCGTGACTCCAGGTCAGTTACTAAACTTTCTGTCCCCCCGCCCTCACTTCCTCATCTCTAAAATGTGAATCCTAATGTCTTTGACATGGGATTGTTGTGTGGGTTAAAGGATATTTGTGATGGACCTACTATGGTGACTACCACGGGAGAGGCACTCAGGCAACGGCTATTGCTGCATTGCTAGTAAAAGTATCATTATCTTTATTATCCAGTACAAATTTACCCATGGCACAGCCTTCTGGGTTGTAGGAAAGTCTTTAGGTAGCCAGTCAAGCTCAGGGCTTTTGACTGCAAGGATCCCTGATTCTCTGTCCAAGAGTCTTCTCTGGCCACTTCAGGGCAGGTCAGAGTGCCAGGTTCTTAACACCCTGGGAGCAGCCACCATGGATGGGTGTCGGTGGATAAGTACCCTCCAGCTTCATTGCTCTCCAGGGGGATAACTCAGAAGTGTGTTCAACACAGTCTTACAGAGATCTCAGTAGGACTGAGCTCTAATTGCCCCCATTGACAACCTGCACATTTACACATGCACCATGCTATAGCTTGCTTGCCTCCCCATCAAATTTGCCCATTTTGCTACCAGTGTGTCTGAGAACACATCCTAAATAAACCATTTGCACTCAAATCCTTGTCTTCAAGTCTGTTCCTGGGGGAATCTAACCTAAGAGACTTTGATAAGTACGGACCTCATCCTGGAGCTCTCAACCTGAAGTTGCCATTCGAGAATCAACTGCATCTCAAATCAGCACTGGCAGTTCCGAGTGTCTGACCTCGTGACTTCAGGTTGTGCTAATATCTGAAAGCACCTTGTTTTCTCTTCTCAACGCATCTGATATATATGGCTTGTCTTTCCTGGCCACAAAGACTTCTCCTTGGTCCTAAGTTCAGCTACTCTGGGAGATATGCAATTTTGTCTTGGAGCACCCACACTTAGCACCCACAGGTCTATTTAATATGCACAACACAGCCTATATTTTAAGTTAGACCATCCCAGACGAACCCTCCAAACTCAGTGAAAACCTATCCAGCTACTTCACATAATGTAGTAGCAGACACTTAATTTTATTAATAGAAATATAACCTATCCGATTGAAGCATTTTTCTTTACTCAAAGAGCATGCAGGGGGTACAAAGGATTTTCCAAATATTTTTCTCTGGCATATGCCTATGTAGAAGAAACAAAATAATGATCCAGAAAAAGTGAAAGTAGTTAATCAGCTTCATCATTTAAGATGAGTGAGTTTAATGGTGCACACATTAGAAATATTTGACGCACGAAGACGGACACTTTCTCTAATGTCATAGCTAAAGAAAAGCATTTTTAGTGACCTCACAGTTTTTGTTTTAAAATAATTACTGCTCTTTGCATGTATAATTGTGATGTGGGCAATTAGAATGTAATGTCTCCCTTGGCCCCTTTCCTCCAGGCTAGGTAGCACAGCCAAGGCAGCAGGTGTGGCTAAACACATGCAAGAGCCCATTGACACAGCGTCTTGATATTACGTCACACGAGGGGATGAAAAACGCATCTTGGATTTGTGGTCAGAAGACCTTGGTTTGTGCATTGACTCTGTCGTGGTGTGACCTTAACAAGTAACGTAACCTCGGCTACCTTTGCTCTCGTATCTACCGACAGGGAGAAAGACTGACTTCATAGGACCATCGTGAGCTCCCATGAGATAAAATGGGAATGATCACTTTATAAGCTGTGTACACACTAGATAGAAGTCAGTTAATGTTTTTATTATCTCAGCTGATCTTCCTAATTGCTGTGTGAGCTAGGGAAGTCACACTAATGTTTCCTTTTCACAGATGAGAAACTGGGAATTAGGAAGGATAACTTACTTTGACCTAGGAAATGTCAGAGGTCAGACTCACACCCTGCATCCTTCAGTTCTGAATCTTCTTTCCTCTACAGTGGTGGTTCTAGAGCCTTCCTGAACGCTAGAATCAAGCTGGGAGAGCTTGTCAAAAAATGCAGACTTTCATTCCTCCCTATACTACTCCCACTCCGTGGATACCGACTCAGTGGTTCTGAGATTGGTTTTAGGCATCTGCGTTTTTAATAAACACTTTGGATAATTCTGATGCAGGAAATCCATGGACCACATTTTTAGAACACTTAGCTGTTACGACACTCTGTCTACCAGAATGATGTTCAAGGAAGGCAATCCTTTGGAATTAAAGAAACTTACTATTTACCAATATAAGGGAATTTTGATAATTATTATTCACGACAATAACAATAGTACTATTACCTGAGTTCTTAATAGGTACCAGCCACTGTGCTAAATGTTTTATGCACATTTATCCCCTCTTGCAAGGCTTTGCTGTAGAGATTGACCTGGAGTAGGGAGTGACCAGGGTGACCTGATTCTGACGGCCAAATCCCCTGGACCCCCACTACCTGGAACCATCCCACCTAGAACCTCCACTACCTGGAACCCCCACTACCTGGATACTATCATCAGGGAAAGTGACCACTACCACCCTTGGATCTTCTGTGTTTTAAACCCCAATCATGGTGAGGAAGACGAACCAGACCATGGCTGATAACCCTTCTGGAAATTTAACATAAAGTGGAAATAACAGAAACTCTAACCTGACATTGCTACAGGTTCCAGCATCTGTAGTTGGAGTTAATAATGCTGCCTTGGAGAAATATGTGTCTAGTTTTTATCATTCTAGAAACAGCCAAAGGGTACAGTTTCCCTGGATTTAGAATGATAACAGTTGTACTAGAAACTAAGTACATTATCTATTGCTTGACACCAGAAACGCATCACCAGTGACCAATTTTCAGAACAGGATTTGGTGGAATGTTGGGAAACGTTTGTCCTCACTATTGCACTTTCCATTTTAGTTTTTGACATTTGCCATGTATCCAATTAGTCTTTGATTTAAAGAAAAATTAAAATGACTACAACAAAAGCCTCATCATTCATTTTTTGGTGTCCGAATATTTCTCATTTCAAAAGAATTATTAGCTGGAAAAATGTGAAAGTCCGTATGTTGTTTTGTCATGTTGTCACAGGGAGGCGATGTGATGAGACAGAAAGGTCACAGGTCTTGGGTTCCAATTATGGCACATATTAACCCATCCATTCGTTGAAAAAGGTCTTATTCAGCCCAGCTGATGATGGGCCTCAGCTGCGTGCTGGGGAATCATTTGTTCATGCTTAGGCCAGAAGTTGTGCTAGGTTCTGGTGAGGCAGGTGCCATTGTTGAATGCATCTGAGAGTCTAGTGGGAGAGACTGGCATTTATCAAAGAATTACCTAAGTAAGTTTATAATTACAGCCAAAGGTGCTGAAGGAAGGGAATCAGGTGTTATAGGTGCAAGCAACCTGGCTGTTAACTAGGTGTGTTATGTGGGAGGAGGGAGGTGTGGGGATGACAGTGAGCTTAGCATCTCAGGCAGACAGAAATGCACGTGCAAAGGCCGCGAGCACGGGAGTGTGGCATGTATGTGGAACTGCAGAAGGCCAGTTTAGCTGGGCACAGAGAGGTGAGAAACAGGGCATCAGATTCTTAGGTCAAATGTGAGGGCTTGGTCTTCTTCCTTAAAGGCAATTGGAGGTTGTAGAGTACTGGGCTTACAGCATAGCACAGAAGACAGAAATTTAAACTGTTAACCAGAATAAAGTATGTTGTCATGAAAGAATTGCCCAAGGATCTGAGAGGGAACACCACAGGCGCTAACTAGCCAATCCTGTGATGTTGTTGTGAGCAACTTCATGAACCTTCTGCAATTTCATGAAGGTCTTGGGATGATATGTTATCACATTGTAGCGTCCCTGTCTGCCACCTTCTTTTCTAGTATTATTTTCACAGCCATTTGAGAAGACAATGTTTGTTTTCTGGAAATGATTTTGTCTTCACCTGGAGCTTCCACCTTTGTTAGGTCCCCTTTCTCATCTCTGGATTCAACTATGCCTCTAAGATTTTGGTTCTGCACATTCCAGCTCTGTTAAAATAATGAAGGGCCCAGGCAGAGCTGAGGCATCTCACTATCAGAGCGTGCACGACACTCAAAGTAGAAGTCTACTTATTTAGAAGTTCTCAGTTTGAGTGGCATTTCAGCTAGAACACTATTAACCTCTGGAAATCTAACCAAAAACCTATTTATTTATACAGGAGCTGTTCTGCTTTGTTTTGCTGGTATGTGAATCTATGTGTGTTTGCACTGTGCTGTACTCCTCTGAATGGAGGTTGCAAGTCAGTTAAGATTTGAAGCTTAAAGGTTGGATTCTTTAAAAGTAAAATAATCTTAAACAGCAATAATAACAAAGAACTGGCCACCCCTCCCCCTATGACAGGGTTGCCTACATGATCACGAGCAGCTACATTTTGATTTTCCAAGCTTGCTGCAAATGGGCCTGAATTGGACTTGATTTCCCGTCATAATTGCTTTCCGCATGAAGAGGTCTTTTCCAGGACCGTCTGCTACTGCTGTTTTAATGGGAAACCTGTCTATTTGTATGTTAATAGTTTCCTCCGAGTTATTGGGCTTGTTGATGGAAAAGCCCAAATCAGATACTTTACTATTTTCAAGGTTTACTGTTAATCTCGGAATTTTTTTGTGCCAACAAGAAGCTGTTTCCACCTCCTCTGCTCTAAACCTTCTCGATAAAAGCAGAAAGAATGACAACAGACTTCCTTTCAGTGAAGCATGGTTGTGCCCACATATGCTCAACCTGCCGGCCCGGGGGAATGGTGTTGCCCAGGCAGCTCCGCAGGTGCGTTTGCGAGGGAGAATGCTTTCCCAGGTAATCCACTCCCTCAGCTCCTGAGCAACCCAGGCTTTGCTGAGCAAGCTCACCTGTGTTAGGTGAGTGGGCCTCAGCTTGTGGGGTGTGGCATTGCAGCAGATGAATCCAGGAGAGACAACCAAGAACTCAGTGCTAGAAAGGAACAGGCCAGCCCTTGACTCCAGGCTCTACAGGTGAGTAGCGTGTAACACACACTCACAACCTCTCTGATTTTCGGTTTCCTCATGCTTAAAAAAAAAGAGAGCAATTATTCCCTGAAGACATTTATCTCTTATTCATCGTGGGGTTTCATAATATAATGTCCATGAAGATACTTAATGACTAGCAAACAGTAGACCACCAAAACATGATCGTTAAAATTCAGACACTCAGAATCTAGTCTTCATAATTCACTCATGCACTACTTCATCCATGGGGCAGGAGTTCGTGTCCATTTTACTTTCTGTTGCTTCTCCCCAATGCCTAGAACAATTTCATGGACATAGAAGGTGCTTAATAAGTACTTACAGAAAACATTACTAAATGGATTTGGTTATCATATGTATATTGAACAGCTATTAAGCCCCAGTACTTGGACCCAACACCAGGAGTTTAGGAATGAAAATATGCTGTTCTTGTTCCTGAAAGCTCTTGACCTTTGAGGGGTGAAGGGTAGGTGGAGGTTGGCAGAGAACAGATATATAAATAAAAAATAATTACAGTAATGTGCAGTTTCTTAAAAGTATAGCCCAAGAAACGTATGACTCGGAATTGCCTGGAGCATGTGTTAAGAATACAGATTTGTTGGCCTCAGCCCTGATTTCTGGAATTGAAATGGCCGGGGGATGGGCTCTAGAAATCTTCACTTTTAAGAAACATCCCAGATAACTCTAGTTTGCATTCCTGCTTGAAAACCCCAGCAGACGCGCACGCTGAGAGCTGGGTTTGGGTTGTTGCAAACTGCCGCAACACCTGCACTCGGCGCCAAGGGAGTCAGAGAATGCTCTCTCGGGCGGTACAGTTGGAACTGAGGTTTGAAGGATGAAGAAGAGAGCACCGGGTGAGGAAGGGTGTGACAATGTCCTGTCACAGGGAAAGGCACGGACACCAGACAGCACTGACTGTCCCAGAAACGGTGACCAGAGAAGACCCCGAACTGCGAGAGGAGACAAGGGAGCCAATGTCAGAAATTCAGATTTTATAAAGCAAATTTTGTAAACAGACAAATAAAGCAACCAGATTGGTGTTGTATAAAGAACAACCCCGTGGGTTAACTCCAATACATTTACAAGCGTGAGTAGACGATATTATAAATGGATGCAAGGTTGAGTGTGATTTGGCAAAAGCACATAAGGCTCCCTAAACAGAGCCTGGGAGCCTAAAGGGGTCCGAGAAATAAATGGGTAGTTAAACTGAAGCTGAGCCCTAAATCAACACAGATAGAAACTGAGGCAAGAACAGGGGGAAAGGACTGTGAATTCATAAACAATTTATTTTAAAAGGTTATATTTGCACTTTTAGATTCCTTTCTCTTCATACTGCCCCTGAATCCAACTTTCTAGCCAGCTCTTCTTATTTGTTCTGAACAAAACCCAGGACACAGGATCTATCAAATGTGTGTTTGGTGCGGTTGGACCTGAGAGGCAGGATTTGGGTAGGTGCAGAAAGGGCCTAGGGTCCAGGGTTTGCCAGCCATAGTCCTGCCAGAGTCCATGTTACAGAACTTTCCAAAGTCTTAGTTTTATCGTGTCATAAGTGTGGATATTAATAAATATCTCCTAGAGCTATTTCAAGGGTTGACTGATATAAAGTGTATGAAAAGCTTGGCACACGGTGGGCGCTTGGTCAGGGAGAGAGAAGTAACAGGAATGGTAGCAGTGATAAAAATCATTATAAGGATCATTTCTTTGTGGCCAAAGGGAGCTGAGCCCAGAAACTTCCCAATCACATTTTCGCTTAGAAGAATTTTAGTCTGCAAATAACCAAACTGGGAGGTTCACCCCAAAAGCTGTGCAAAGGGGGCAGTGCCCCTGGCTCACAACTCATTTTGACATAGCAAAGGCTTGTCATTCCAGCGACTCAGCTCATGGTCTCTCCACGCACGACTAGCGGGAAGCCAGGTGCACCCTGCACCCCGTCCAGGACCTGGCCTGGCTTTCCCAGCTGCTGTCCTCAGTTCAGCAGAGGTGTCACCCCCTCCTGCTGGGAAGTTCTCAGGGAGGAGGCCGGGCCTGGCCCCCGCAGCCCCTCCCACGAGTGGCAGCCCAGAGGGCCTCGGCCTGTGTGACTCACGGCCCCGGGCAGGGCATGTCATGGGTGCATGGGCATGCAAAGGAAGGGTGGGCCTGTCGTGGCAGAGCCCCTGCTGAGTCACCTGTGTGGCCCTGGACACCTTGCCTCTCTTCTGCCCCCAGCCTCCCCTCCAGACACAGTCGTGCCCATTTCTGAGAAGGCATTGGGCAATGGATTGCCCAGAGGCCCTGGAGCAATGGCAGCCCAGGAAGAGTTAAACAATGATCCAGGCCGTTAGGCAATCTCTTGGTTCAGAGGACCAATCACACATAAGTGTTTGCTGCATACAGAATGTTGAATGGATTGGGATCCGGAATTGGGATGGGGGTGGAAGATGACAGGTAGAGTGGCCAACCTGTCCTGGTTTGCCCAGCACTATCCCAGGTTTAAAACTGAGAGTCCTGGGTCCCAAGAAGCCCCTCAGTCCTGGGAAAACAGGGGTACTTTGTCACCCTAAAGAAATCAGGGTGTCAGAGAAGATGGGTGTCCTTCCCGAGAGTTGCTGACTGGTGAGGACTCACTGATGTCTACAACTTCTGTGCTTGAGTGCTCACTATGTGCTGGCACTGCTGCGCATCGTGTTCTGTGAGGACAATGATCCCATGAGGCAGGGACTGTTATGACCCCCATCTTACGTATTAGTCAACTGAGTCACAGAAGGGGTGAACCATGATGTGAGGTAACAAGGCTGGGAGTGCCAGAGTCAGACTGTGGGTCTCATGGCCTGGCTCCAGACTGAGCCCATGCTCTTCTGGATTGACTGCCTAGGTTTACACATGTGCACGTGCACACACACACACACACAAGGGCACTTGCACATACATACACAGATATGCAAACACCCACGTGAAGAGAAGAAACACAGACACACAGAGGTGCATACCACACACACAAATAGATAGGCACAGACATGCACACAAATACACACACAAACACATACACAAACATGTGTGACACAATTGCACAGAAACACACAGACACACACCATACACAAAGACACACACAGACACAGGCAGACAGACACACAATGACATACATAGACATATACACAGATACATCAAGGCACACACACATATGCAGTTACACAAACACACATGAAGAGAAGAGACATACAAAGAAACAGACAAGAGGCATATACCACACACACAAATAGACAGACACAGACACGCACAAAGTTGTGCACATACAAACACACACACACACACCGAAACACACACAGACACAGACCATGCATACAGACACACACAGATGCATACACAGACATGCATGACACAAACACACAGACATACCTGGACACAGCACACACAAATACACACACAGACACACACACACCCCTACTCAGGTCCTGCAATAGCACCATGTTGGCAGGAAGCCTCATTTCAAAACAGCGCAGTCCAGCAGTCAAGCATAATTGAAAAGAAACTGAAATCTCTGCTTCTCTCCTTCTTGGAGCCTTTGTAAGACCTACATCTTCCTGAGCCTTCCCACCAGCCTGGCACAGGACCCAGGATCCAGGACCCAGGACCCTGGACCCAGGACTCAGGCAGGTGCAGACAGAACTTTCCTTAATAGGCAGAGGAGGGGAAAAGCTGAGCAGCTTTCCAGGGTGAAAGAGGGAGGACTGGCAGCCTCCCATATTAAACAATCTTGTTCCCCTAACCTTTGATCCAGCTCCAACCCACCCACCCACCTGTAGCTGAGACCGCAGACTCCCTAGCAAGCCCTGCCAGGACACCCTGGAACCTAGGAAATCCCTTCGGACTCCGTATCTGTGCCTCCATTCCAAACCCACTTGCTCACTCCTGGTATTATTTCTAGTGTCCGACTTTCTGCAGAATCCCTCAAAGGAATATTTAGGTCATTCTGTTTACTCGATGCTAAATTCAGCTCCTTCCCCAGGCAAGTGTTTTCCACCCTGAATATGCCTCAGAACCAGTGACTTAGGAATCTCTTGAAACACACAGACATACCTGGACACAGACACACATGAATTTATTGAATTTATTTCCTAGTGAGTGGTCTCAGGGATCTCAGGGATCAATTTATGTTTAGGAAATAAATTCAATAATACCACATTGTGTTAAAATGTATAGCCATAACTGTTAGAAAAAATACCCACAAGGACTGGCTCCCTTGTCATATATTTACTGACACCCTCTGCATGCCAGATGCCATTCCAAGAGTTGGGGTTGCAAAGATTTGTAGAACATATTCTTGGCCCTTGTGTAGATAAGAGCCCAGGCAGGGAGGTGGGCATGTGGACAACAGCAAGAACAAAACATTAGAGTTCAGTGTGATAGGGGTCAGAGTGGGTCATGGAATCACAGGACCATGGGAGAGGGGTGATGGGAGACACCAGCAGGATGGAGCAGGAATGCCAGAGCCATGCAGTCCCACCACGGACAGGGATGGTGCTGATGCTTAACCAACACGCTCTCGTGTCCATTTTTCTGGGCCAGCACTGTGCTAGCTGCAGAGCCTACAAGCAGTGTAGGACCCCTGCCTGCTGCAGGTGACAGGTCTGGAAGGTGAAATTGCACCTGCAAGTCCCTGGAGTCCCAGCTACTTGGAGAGGCAGAGGCGGGAGGATCCCTTGAGCCCAGGAAGGAGTTCAAGGCCAGTCTGAGCAAGGTCGTGAGACCCTGTGTCTAAAAAATAAATAACAAAAGAAGAAGAGGAAAGTGAACTGAAGTTGTACCTGCAATAATCGTCATCACTGAGGCGTTGAGGCGTCCAGGGTGCCGTGGCATCCTAAAAGAGGAGGGTTAAAGGACCCTGGGAGATCTCAGAGGACCTGAACCTAGAGGGCGAGGAGGGTTATTCAGACGGCGAACAGGCGTGGGTAAGAACACGCCAGGCCGAGAGAGCTGAGCTGCAGGGAAACAAAGGCTCACGCAAGTGTGTTGAATTGGGCGAGGGGGGGACGTGGCCCTGGTGTGTGAGGCGCACGAGGGGCCTAGGTGGGCAGGACCGCAGTGTGGAGAGGCCGTGTGATGCCGCGCCTGTTTGAGGGTTTGACTTCCCCTCCTACCGACGACAATGAGGAAGTAAAGGCAGGAGCTGCTACTGTCAGAATTCCTGGAAAGTCAACAAAAAAGGCAAATTTTAAATGATTCATGTGATAGGGTAGTTTTCTAAACATTTTCACAAAGTGTGAATTCCCTAAGCAACAGAGAGAGTGTCATTTTTAGTAGATCTTTACTAGATTCCCATGATGTGCCAAGTACTGGACCAAACCCAGGGAAGGGGAAGGGGACCAGAGGGGCGTGGCCCCTGCCCCGGGAGCCTCCCTCCTTGCGGGACAGATCAATCCACACTTCATGTTCTAATTTAAATGACGGTGGTGTCACGAGGGAGGCGGTGATTCGCGGGCACTGTGAGGCGTTCAACAGGCACGGTCTGAAGGACTGAGGAACCCAGGGGGGTGGCTGTGAGGAAGTGACGTTTCCCAGGCGGGTGTGCGTGGTGTGACTCGCCAAAGCACGGAGGGCTCTGCGCCTTCTCCTGGTCTCAATTGCTGTCTCTTTCTGTCTCTCTCTCTCTCTTACTCTGTCTCTCTCTCTGTCTCCCTGTCTCTGTCTCTTATCCCCTTTGTTTCTGTTTCTGTTTCTCCCTCCCTTGCTCTCTCTTCCTCTCTGTGTCTTTTCCTCTCCTTCTCCCTCTTTCTCTATCCTTCTCCTTTCCCCTCCCTCCCTCTCTCTTTCTGAAACTTTTTTTATCGTAGAAAATTATAAATCCACATGGAGTTATTAGAAATAACACAGAGAGGTCCACGTGCCCTTCCCCTAGCTCTCCCCATTGCACCGTCTTGCATAAGTCTCCTATAATATCACAGCCAAGAGGTTGACATTGATGCAATTCCCACTCTTTTTAGGGGGAAAAAAAGCTGCACACATAAATAATAAAACCACCACTTTATTATCAAGTAGCTCCAGCATCAAGGGTAACTAGGTAAATATCTCTCAGACAAACCTTTACGTCTCACTGGGTAAGGGTGTGTATGTGCACACACATGTGTGTGTGCATGCATGTATATATGTGTACGGACATGCATATGTAACTATATTATTTGAAATACATATTTAGATTTCACTAACTCAAATTTGGAATTATTAAACTATTAACTAACAAAAAAATTACGTCTAGCAGTAAATAGAGTATTTGAAATTAGATATTAACTTATAAGTATTTGGGAGGAAACTTGTAATAGTTCTGTTGAACAGGTTAGTTTTGAGAAGAAGGGGGATAGGAATATTTTTACCTTTTTATTAAATCCCCATTTGGCACTGGAACAGTCATCACTCTTTTAACAATTCCATGTCATGCCTCCAACATCATTCTATTAGAGTCTCACATCCCTCAGGAGTTTTGAAATAGATTTCAAGGAAGTGAAAGTCAATGCAATGCCTTTTCTTACACACCGATATATTTGCTTCTTGCTGCAGGTTCAGATTCTAAGTAAAGATTTTGTCCGGTGATACAGTTAGTTCCATTTTTTTTTTTTTCCTGTCGGGAGGAAAAGATCGAAAAAGCAGCAGCAAAATGGGAAACGTGAACTGCTACACAGGAAAGCTACAGAAATATTTACGAGAACAAAATTAAGAGTAACTTTTAATAACACAGACAATCTCATAACAGAAGCAGTTACATAGTACCTACAAGGTGTTACCCATCAGGCCAAGTCCCTCAAAATTAACTTGACAAACATCTACAACAAAAATATAAGTTATGTATTATCTTTCCCATTTTCTGTATGGGAAAACCAAGTCTCAGAGGGATAGTGTGATTGGCCTAAAAGTCACAGAGAGCAGGAGAAAGAACTCGGAATTCAAACTTGGGTCAGTACAACTCAAAATCCTGTGATCTTTCCACTGCGTCACAATATTGGTTTTTAGCTGATTTTTTAGGTAACACATTGTCACGGACAAAAGAGAATATACCACTTGGTGATCTGAGCTAAAATCTAAGACCTTGAAGTTGAAGCCAACTGATAATGAGACTGACTTTGAACCAGAACAGGGACCTTTTGGTAACTTTTGATTTTTGGATGGTAACTATGGATTCTTATCCTTTCTCAGGTTGTCGAAAGCCCTGTGGACTTTGAAATAAAAATCTTACTTATAGATCCCCTTGGGCTGTCTTGAGTGGTTGGCACGCGTTCAGCTTCCAGGAGAAAGGCCCTCCCAGACACTCCAGCTCACTCTCAGTATGATTTATGGAATCTGGCGAGGGACCCTGTTCTGCGCTTTACCTGTATTTACTCAATTATTTCTTGCACCAGCCCTTTGAGGTAAATCTTAAGATTAAGCCATTTGCAGATGAGGAAAACAAGGCTCAGAGTGGTGAGGACAGTGGCTCAGGGAGGCTTGAAGAAGAAGTGACCCAGCTGGAACCTCAACCCAGGTCAGGCTCTCAGTGATAACAGGAGGGGCCTAACGCAGAAGTTGAAGCTAATCATGGCAGAAAGTCCCCCAGCAGCTGCTTTTCTAGATAAAATGCTCCACACCAGACTTTCTTCACCTCCTTCTGGTTGGATTGCTATCAAATAGCTCCTTCCCTGCCCTCTCAACAGAGTGCAAAGGTCAAGGACGTCAGTGGTGATAGCCTCAGAGATGTACAGCTGGATCCTCATTATTCACAGATTTTGTATTTGCAAATTTGCCCATTAGCTAAAATTTATTTGTAAGCCCCTAAATCAATACTCAAGTTGTTCTCATGGCCATTGTTGAGCACACACAGAGCAGCAAAATATTTGAGTCACTTGAGATGCACCTTCCCCGCCAAGGTGGAACAAGGCAATGCTCTGCCTTCCTGTTTCAGCTCTCATGTAAACAATGGCCTCTTCACAGTCAATTTAGTGCCACATTTTTTTTTCATTTTTGTGCTTTTTGTTGTTGATTTTACTGTTTAAGATGGCCCCTAACCACAGTACTGAATTGCTGTCTGGTGCCCCTAAATGCAAGAAGGCTGTGATATGCCCTTCTTCCTTCAGGCAAGAATTATAGTGATGTTGACCATGAGTTCAACATTAGTGAATCCACAATATATGTTTAATAAGGTGTCTAACCAGAAACACATAAAACACAATTATGTATTGATCTGTTGATGAAAATGCTGTGACCAGAGGCTTGCAAGAACCTAACCCTGTATTACCTGTAGGAGCAATGGTTCAGTATTCACTAATTCAGTGCTCATGGCAACCTGATAGAATATAACTACTGCAAATAATGAGAATCAACTGCATATACAAAAAGTGCTCATTGCTACCATATATATAACAGGAAAGAATTGATCTCAATCTTTAAATCTGATAGTAGGACACTGTTAAAAGTATGATTCATCTATACGGTGAAGTTCTATATAACCATAAAAACTAAGTGTTCAGAAGATTTGAAAAGTATTATATAATAGCAAATAGGGGGAAGAGAGCAGGGTATTAAGCCATGTAAATTCTATGGTTCAGCAGTGATGTAACTGAGATCTGTCTCTAGACACACACGCATACACACACACACATGAAACACAGCTTGGAGGGAATGATAAATGGTGGTCATCTTTGAGTAGTGTGCTTATGGATGTTTTGAAGTTTCTTCCTTATAATTTTTAATATTATTAAGTTAATTATGCTATGCATACATTTATTTTATAATCATAAATGGTTCAAATAGTTTTATCATTCAATAGTCATATATTGTTTATACAAATGGGTCTAGCACTTCTGGAATACCCTATGGTCAAAAACATGAAGGGCCATAAAAATTTTCATAAACATTGAGCTGGTGATTTCTATTGTAAGGAAATACATTTTTAAAAGGCTAGATATATAAAGGTGTTGATTATTCTGTGTCTCATTTAAGAAACATATCTGAAGAAAATTAACGTATAACCATAGTGATATGGTACCAAGAATATTGCAACATCAACATGATGAGATATTATGTAGCTATTATGTACCATATATTTAAGAAATGGTTAATAAGCACTTACCCTGGGTTAAGGATATAACAGTGAGAAAAACCACACATTAAAGAACTTCCATTTCAGGGAAGAAACAGATATTAATCAAAGAATCACACACAGAACAATAAAAATGTAACTCTGATCAGTGCTCAAAAGAAGAAACAGTCCTTTCATGATTAAAAAGGACCACTGACCAAGGAAGGGAGTTAGGGCGTTCAGATAATTCCCTGGGGAACAGATGAGTCATCAGAGATGTGATGTTTATTATGACTCAGAAGACAAATGGATGAAAGATATATAAATTAAAAAACACAAAATAATACTTGTGCTATAATTATAATATGTAAATATACATTTGTGGACAGAGATGGAAAGTAATTTGCAAAAAAAAAAGTAAAGATATCTCTATTAGGATGGTAGGACAGTGAGTGGTGATTTTTTTCTTAAAATGATTTGTGATGTTCTTATATTATTTTTATAGTTAAATATTTAAATGCAGTCATTTATTACATTTTCTACTTGACCCAGTTATATTTTTTACATATTCAAAATTACAAATTTATATTCAAGATAATATTTTTAAAAAGTCTATCATTAAAGATTGAAAATATATGAACACCATAATAAGATTAAACCTGATTCTATTCATTTTCTCTCCATTAAAAGGATCAATTGATCTTATTAACCTGAGAATATGAGGAAATAGACACCACACTGCTGGGCAGATTGTATTAATAATAGGTTGAGATGGTCAGCACCTTGCCTAGAGTTTGCATTTTGTGGTCTAGGTCCAGGAGGGGAGGGATATGTTGTCTCTGTCGTTCACCATTTAATCCTCAGTTCTCAGAGCAGTACCTGGTGCCTAGGACATGCTCAGTGAATATCTTTTGAATAAACACATGATTAAATAAATAAAACTAGTTTTTATTGAGGATATCCTGTGTTGTGCTTGAATGAAGTGTTCCGTAGCTAAACAAACAATTTTTTTTTTTTTTTAACCAACCAAACAAAAAAGTCTGAGGCCCAATGCTCTAAGCCAGCACAGGCCAAGTATATAATGTTTTTAATGTATGAAAGAAAAGAAACAAATACCAATGAGAATAACGAAATAAAAATATTGAACATGAAATTTAGAAAGTGAAAAGAAACAGGTGGAATTAATTTTGGCAATATATTTTATTTAACCCAACGTATTCAAATATTATCATTTCAACATGTAAACAATATTAAAGAATTATCAGTGAGTTCTTTTAACGTTTTTTTTTTTCTTTTGACTAAGTCTTCAAAGTCTGGTGTGTGTTCTACACCAAAGCCATCCCCATTTCAACTAGCTGCCTTTCGAGTGCTCCATTGCCACGTGTGGCTGTGGCTCCGTTATGGGATAGCAGAGCTCTATGTAAATCTTTTCATTTTAGATATTAGGACCCTGATCCAAAAGGGGAGGATTGGCCCATGGGCATGCCGCGAGGAGATGGCTCTAAGCAGAGACCACGGCCCTGGGTTCTGATTCTGTGGGCTGGGTGCTTTTCACACATCTTGGGGCTATGTTGAGAGAGGATCCCTGGCACAGGCTCTTCGACTATGCTGCCTGGGTTCAAGTCTCACAATGGCCTCTCTCATAGCTGTGCAACCTTGGGCAGGTTAATAACTATGTCTGGAGTTCAGTTTTCTCATAGTGAGCCAGAATCAAGTTATTCTACACATTACAATAAAATGAGATAGCCAACATGTTACGGGATGAATTGTGTCCTCTGAAAAGATATGTTGAAATCCTAATCCCTAGTATCTCAGAATGTGACCTTCTTTGTAAATAAGGTTGTTGCAGCTATAATTAGTCAAGGTGAGGTCATACTAGGGTAGGGTGTGTCCTTCATCCAATATGACTGGTGTCCTTAAAAAAAGAGAAGAGAAACAGAGACAGTGGCACACAGGGAGAACATCATGTGACAACAGAGATAGAGGTTGGGGTGGTGCAGGTGCAAACTAAGAAATATCAGAGATTGCTGGCCAACACCAGACGCTAGGAGGAGATAAGGAAGGATTGCACCCAGAGTCTCAGAGGGGGCATGGCCCTGTTGACACCTTGATTTCAGACTTGTAGCCTTCAGAACTGTGAGAGAATACATTTATTCTGGGTGGTTGTATTAAGCAACACAGTTTGTGGTAGTTTGTTATAGCAGCCTTAGGAAACTAATACACCCATAAATAAGGTTGCCAAAAAAAGTAGAGGATTCCAAGTTAAGTATAAAGTTCAGATAAAAAAGGAAAAATTGTCTAGCATAAGCATGCCCATGAAATATTTAGGACATACGACTTATACTTAATTGGTGTCCTGTATTTTCGTTTGCTAAATCTGGTAATCCTACCCCATAAACCACTTTGCATGGTGTCAGCCACAGCCTTCAAAAACATTAGCTGTTGTTAGGATATCATGACAGCTTGATTAGAAGAGGCAATACATAAACATATATGTGTTGTTTGTGAATAAATATATACATTTTAGAGACATTTTAATTTTTTTTAGGTACTCACAAAGTGTTGTAGTAGCATTTATTTTAGCACTACTAAAATCAGAGCAAACCCCAAATCTGACAAATAAAAATGAAATCAAATTGCCACATGATGACAGGCCCATGGAGAACCTCTCTGATTCCGCAGGGCTATGAACGTTTCAATTTCATCACAGCTGGGCTGCTACACGTGCGTGCCTGAGTGCAGTGTGGGAGCTGCGTGTCTGGGCAGGCCCGCCGCCTTGGAAATCCACTCTGTCCCCGCAGCCTGTTCCCTCCATAATTGCTTGTGTGAACTGTTCCCAAATGCTCAGATCTGCAACTCCTGCCGAAGACCAGGACTGACCATGACAAACTCTTAGCCAAGCAGGTAATGCCGCTGTCTGGGAGACGCACCCATCATTCTTTCAGTGGCTTGAGTGGGGGCCTGTTTCCTTTTCCGCCCCTCCTTCTCCATCACTCCCTGCCCCAGAGGTGGGCTTGCTGCCATTCATCCTGGAGATAGCTGCTCTTCCTGAAAGACTGTGCGGGGGCCTCCGGGCGAACATGATCTTAGCAGGCAGCAATAAACAGGGCTGAATATTTTATCATCTTGCCTGTTGGGGAGAGCAGTTTCTGGGTGTGCTAAGTTCAGAAAGTGCGTGAAAAGGAAAGAAAAATCAAGAAACGGATGTTTCTGGGGGGGGTGTATGTATGCATATGTGTAGGAGGGTTATAAATAACTATTTTATTTTATATATGCAAAGTTCTTACTGGGACTCTATGAATACTACTCTTAATTGATTATCACCACAACCAAAATGTGTTGAGAACATACTATCCATGCATGATTTAAATGCTGGAATCCAGTAGTGAACAAGAAAGACAATCACCTGCTCTTCATGAAGTATACCTATCAACGAGAGGAGACAGATTACACACAAACAAACAAATGCACATGTTAAATGTTATCTGTAATAATTATTGAGAAAGAAATAACTAGGACGTAGAGACTAATGGGAATAGTGAAATCTGCTTTAGGAAGTTATCTCTGAAGCAGGGCATTAGGAGACCCAAAGAATGACAAGGAAATATCCAAGGGAAGTCGATGAACGTGCAAAGAAAACTTTTTAGAAAGGGATGTGCTTGTATCAAGCAGTGCTTCAGGAACCTCATTCTAGAAGCCTCTGGAAGAGTTGGGGTTTTGCAAGAGAATTAAGTCTCAAGGCATCCATTGCATATAATGAGCAAACTTCTCTCTTCTGCATCTAGAATGGTTCAATTTTTGAATGAACTTCTCTTTTCTGCATCAAGAATGGTTCTAGCTATGCACCATCCTTGGAGGAGTTGGGAAAATAGTCCCTCAAATCAAATTCTGTGTTCCATGGTTCACATGAGAAGCTCCAGCTGAGAAAGGCTCTGAACTTTGGAGAACATGAGAAGGAGCCAGGTGCTGAGGGCCTAGTCTATGGTAAAGAGAAAAACTAAGCTGGAAACAAAAACATATTGGACTTGAGTGACTGCACCTGAGCCTCAGTGTCTTCAACCATAATTGGACGTCGTAATGCTTCCCCGGGAAGATTTTAGGATTTAAGAGACAACACATGTAAAATTGTTCAGTTTAGCACCTGAGAGCAGTTGGCAGGAAAGAAGTGTGAGTTTTCCTTCCCTTCTTTGTTTTCTTTATCCACATGATCTACTTAACAAATTACAAATTAGAAATTACAAATTAGAACGAGACATATAACCTAGCAGGTACCTGACTGCAGAAACCTTATATTCCCAAGTTTTCAGAGAGTTTAGAACTATCTTGAGACCCAGAAAGTCGTTTGAAAACAAGACAAGGAAATGCACACACACAACACTCGATCCCTTCATGCACCACAATCCTCCCAGTAACAAACATGCCATTTGCTCTATTCTGAACATGAAACCCATGGTCCATGTCAATGTAGCCATGGAGATGGATGGGGGTAGAGTAATCATGAGCAGAGATTTTGGGTTTCAGGATCCTGTTCAGACACCCACCTCCCACCTCCTACTCACATCTCCCAGGGTCCGTTTATGACCCGAGCTTCCATGAAGCATTCCAGTGGCCAAAATTTGCTACAGCCTCTTGGTAAACTTCTTTTATTTTCCAAATGCACCATAACACTTAGTTACACATTCTCACAGGCACTCAGATGAACAGAGGCATTCACACTAGAAAACTCATTTGCAACTAACTGTTTTATACTTTTATCACACTGAATTGTAATTGCGTGAGTCCTTGTCTTGACCACTACTTGACTCTCAGCTTTGGAGGACTGAGCTTTGTTTGTTTTGTTCTGCTTTGTGCTGCTGTCTGGCAATAGCTATTTGTGGAATAAAACAAAAACAAAAACAACAAGCAAACAAACTCAAAACCACACATGCACAGCCCACATATGAACTCACAAATAGATCCTCAACTCATGGGCCTCCCTGCTCACACTCGGAAGCACATTCGTGTGCCAGCCATGGTGTGTGAGTTATGCACGTGCACTAGCTCATGTCTGGACCGTCTCTCATGTTGTTCTGTTCCTCTCTCAGCACCTCTACATCTCTGCATATTTTCGCTAGAGAATTCCAGGAACCTGGCCGGTTTACATTGTGGCTTCCTGGCCTGGAACAGATAGAAGAGACCACATTACAGCTTTCAGGGTCCTCTGTTCTTCAAAGCTTGCTGCTCATACCCCAGACCAGGTGGTCACCAGGGTCGAATGTGGTTTATGTGTCTGATTCTGAGGCTGTTCTTTTATGAGTCAGAACTCAACATCGGCCACCAGGGAAAACTTAATCTATTTAATATACACCCTGCTCCGGGGTCCCAGATGGCAATGAGGCCAAAGCAAAGGTGTCAAACCATGTGTGGTCTTTAAATAGCCCTTGATGTTTGTCACAAGAGTTAAGCCTGGGGCCTGGACCCACTCCAGTTGGTAATTGATAATTCCAACTGGTAATTACGTGCTCTGGGTAGTTTCGGTTGGCATCCGCACATCCTGTCCTCAAATGGCGAGAGGTGTTTCTGGGTTTCATGCCAGAGGTGGCTCCATTTCAAGCCCCATAAAGTTTCTAAATACCTTTGGAATGCTGCAGGATGAAAGATGCTGTCCTCATTAAACACATGGGCTTCTCAAAAGAAAACCCATTACTCTCTGATAATGACAATTTTTCCTGGTCCTTATGTTCCTTGTTAAAGAATGATGTCAATTAATACACACATATAACCCTTTCCAAGAATTAACTAATTAGCTCCTACGGAGCTTAAAAAATAATCTTCTTGCTAATCATTGTATTCTTCAGAATATATGGAGTCATTCTAGATTGTCTTGATACTATTCTTTTTTTCTTCTTTTATCTTTTTCACTTTTTGATAAATCATTAAGAAGCAGCCTTGGATTGAGGTCTGCTCATTTGTCTCCCTATAGCTTATCCCTCCATTTAAGAAGATGTAGGCTTGTTTCTAACCATTTTAGAATGGATGCTGGCTAGGGTTTTAGGATAACAGCACCAGGAATAAAATTGTAGTATTCCTCTTCCTATTCCCTCAAAGAAATTCCAAAACCAAATTCAGCTAAAAATGTAACATGTTGATCATGGAGGTGAGCACTTTCAAGATTCACATGCAAGAGCCTTAAATTGGAATGGCCAACCCCACAAGTTTCTTTATTTCCTGAGCATGTATCAGGCCTGCTGTAAACTTGTCTGGAAAGGACATATACCCATGTGTTTAGTTCTCTATTGCTCTACCCCAAAACGAAGGACCTTAAAACAAGAGCATTTTATTATTTCTCAATTTGTTGGTTGACTGGGCTCAGCTGGGTGGTACTTATGCTCACTTAGAGTCTTTCAAGTGGTTACAGTCAAATGGTGGCTGGAACTGGAATCATCTGAAGACAGGAACCCTGAGATACCTCTCAACTGCTTTATGCTGTCTCAGAGCTATTCCTTTCTGTGTGGCCTCTCCCGATGAGGAGCTGGACTTCTTATAGGGTGGCTCAGGCCCCCAAGAGTGAACATTTTAAGAAGTAAGAAGCAAAAGCTACAGTCTTTTTAAAGGTTGACCCTGGAACCAGCATTACATTAATTCCTCTGCATTCTATATCTTATCATGAGTGCCAGGACAGCTCAGATTTTATTTGGAAGGTATTACACAAGCATGTGAAAAGTAGGAGGTACGGTTCACTAGGGGCCATCCTTGGGGAAGAGCTGATACATCATTACTGTCTTTGTTGTCACCCCCCACCAAAAGCTGCTCATCCAACACTTGCCCACACATTCATCCTCTCCTGCTTGGCCCGCTCAGATCTGGTCCTGCCTCTTTTCTGGCCTGTCTCTTCCTCTATTTTCACAGTTCATAGTTTGGGTTTTGATTTTCTGCTTTCCCTTCACAGCATCAACATTGACCATTTTCCCCAGTTTTCAACTTCACTGAAAGCTCATAATGACATCCCCTCTCTTAACTTGAAATCTGATGGGAATTTCTTCCAAATCCAAGTCAAATATTATTAAGCAAATAAAACAAATTGAAAACTGGTATAATTAATGTGATTCCCTCTATTTAAAAATATATGAATACACATGTATATGCTTACAGAATATATATAGATCTATACACCCTAAACTGTCAGCAGAGATTTCCACTTGGAAACATTGGACTCTTGGAAAGGGGTAACTGATAACTTTTTATGTTATACTCCTCTGGATGTTAAAAAAGATTTGCAACTAGTCCATGCTGCTTTTATAATAAAAACTAATTTAAAAACCTAACCCAAATTTAGGAAACATTTGCTGTACTTTGACCATAAATTGGACCCCATTCTTGGGACTAGTGGTTTTAAAAGAGTTACGACAAGGCCTTTTTCAAAGAACTCCTCAGCTAATTTGGACATGCTCAAAGATGCACACAAAGATACACACTCACACAAACACATACTGTACACACTACACACCCATCATTAAACATAACTGTTCAATGTACATCAAACAATGGCCAAATCTTGCATAATGTTTACAAAATCCAAACTGGGGCTGAGAAGTTAATATTCCCAATTTTAAAATCAAAAGAGCATGACCAAGTTCTTCCTTGCCCCTTCCTTGCCCCTTCCTTTCTGTGCTGAGTACTGAGAATCATCCTCTGGCATACTGACCCCAGAGCCTGGCTTACTTAGGCAGCAGGCACTAACTGAGAGCTGCCCAAGTGGGAACCACCCTCAGTGCTCAGGTGTGTCTCCTGCCCATCGATTGCCAATCTCCCAGCATGCCTCTCTCTCCAAATGGGCAGGATGCAGCCCAAGGGTCATTCCCAGATCACACATATTTCTAAGGACATGCTCTTTCTTGAAATGGTGATGCAATGTGGAGGAGTGTTTCAGGGCTGATCAATGACTGCAAGGGTTCTGCCTGGATGTACAATTATTTGACTCAGCTCAATAAATCTGAGTTTCTGGGGGAGGAAAAAATACCCCTGCGTTCTAAAAATGCTTGTTCAAAGAACCCTGTTGAGTTTCCGTGTCCTCTACCCCAGCCAACTTCCTGCAAAACACCTCCATCTCAGTATTGCTAACACTCACGGGAGTGGGTTAGATTGTGAATGGAAACATATTGGGCACATTGAAAAGACCATTGATCTGTAGCCTTTGCTCAGTCTAACACTCGGTCTGACGAGAGCTCTGAGTGCTTCTGAGCACGTTCTTTTCATCTACCTGCTGGGGTCCTGATTACAATCATGACCCTTGCGCCAGGAGAGGCAGAAGGCGTATTAGACAGCATCTATCCAGTGGTTTTCTGAGTTGGCCCCAAGGGTTTGTGCTCATGGAGGAGACTCAGGGGCCACAGCAGTGGGTGAAAAGGCCTCCCCCAAATGGGAGAGATGGCAGGACAGGATAAAAACATGACACCTTGTGTGAGCTAAGCACTTTATATGCAGCATTTCATTTCTCCATTGCAACAATCCATGGGATCAGTCCTGTGACTAGTCCCATCTTTCTGAAGAGGAAATTAAGGCTCTGAGATGATCAGTTAAAAAAAAAAAAAAAGTCTGAAGCTTTGAAGTCCTAGCCTTTATGTTAAACAGCCAGAAAAACTCTACTGTTATACATTTCCACACATAATTCTGTTAGAACAAGACTCTTCAGCCAAAATCAGAAATGTTTCAAAACCTCTGAACTAGTCTATGCATCTATTCTTTTCATTTTGCAGATGAAAGGCCTGATGCTTAGAGAAAAAAAGAAAACTTCCCAAGTCGACATAGCCACTAACTGGTAGGGAGAGAAATGGGTTTCAGGATGCCTGTAATAACCATATTTCCAACTATTATTTATTGACAGTATATTAAGCATCAAGTACTATGTTTCTCATATATGAGCTCATTGAACCATCAGTACAACCATATAAAGTAAGTTCTCTTTGAGTCCCCTTATTTCAGAAGGAGAAACAGAGAAGTTAAGTCACTTGCTCAAAGTCAAAGAGCTACAGTAGAACCAGGGTTCAAATTGGGGCTCTCTTGGGCCAGGGCCCAGGCTTATGACCGCAAGGCAATCCTGTCTTTGGTGCATTGTCCCCTGGGGATAGAAATCAAGTTCCGACAATGAGTACAATGCCATGCACTCAAAGTAGGTGCTCAGGAAATGACAGTGGAATGCAATGGACCTTATGCCCCTGACAGTCTTCGGGACATACTGAAATCCATGCATTCCCCTATCATCAGCTGGATCTGCCCCCACCCTCCCCAAATGTGCCCCATCAGTGATCGTAGACAGCTGAACAGACAGGTAGCCAGGGCCACTCTGCTCCAATCCCCCTCCCACCTCCATGTGCCCAGCTGGACATGGTTCCCTCCAACCAGCAGGAGTTTTGTTGACAAGCCTCTATGGAGGGTTGCGGGGAGGCAGGGGCTCTATGTCTCGGTGGCCACAAGCACTTCTGCAGAATCTCCAAAAGTTCATGTACCCCTCCTCCCAGAGCTTTCACCTCCTGCTGTTGCCCATGTCTCAGGGCACCAGCCTCAAGTCTGGAAGAGTGAGGGGCAGGAAACATTGCAGTGGTATCGATGCCATCCAGGATGGGGCCTGGCAGAATTTTGAATTTGGCAGTGGATCCCACTGGTTAAAGACTTGGGGTTCACAGGAAAATGAACATGAGTTTACTTATTTTTTTTAGTCTTCTTATTTTATTTTTGAAGGATGGCTTGCAATTCTAAAGGTTCAGGAGGATGGAAAGTGAAGACTGAGACCCTCTCCATCCCCTTTTCCACAAATCTCGGTTTAAATGTCAGCTCTGCTAAGAATTGGCTCTTGTTTTGCTCTTGAGGCTTTGGTTACCTCATCTACAACATGGAGCTAATGTAGCACTTCCCATGTAGGCTTAAATAAGAGGAGGCCTTGATCTCAGCAGAGTTCTAGAGCAATGGAAAATGCTTTATCTTAATGCTTCTTCCTAACTCTCTAGGATGTCCCTCCACACGTGTATCTCTTGCTGTAACATCAACTAAGACCACAGAACTCTCTATATGCACAAACACACACATGTTGAGTCTTATTTTTATTAGGCATCTAGAAATACATTGTCATCTGGTCTAAACATTTAACTTTGCAGTCAATGAATGTGTTTGTGTGTGCATGCATAACTGCTAAGTGCAAAAGAGGTGACTATTTTTCCTTCAAGACACTCAAATTGTTTATAAAACCTTTGATAGAGATTAAATAGCCAATAATCAGCTTTTACCATGTTATTGACCCTTTCAACGTTTGTCTTAGCGATCTTGTGTATCTGAAATAGTGAGTGCAGATGGCAGGATTCATTTCTCTGGCTGCCTGTGGGAAAATTCTCCCCACACTTCAGTCCCATCCAGGGCAAAGGGGATGGGGCAGCGGTGGGTGACTATAGCTCACTTCCTCACCTTCCTCTGCATCCCCCCAAATCCCTCTGAAATATCACTATTAAATAGTGGCAGGACAGTCTGGTTTCCTCGTATGTGCTCACTGCACCCTTCCATGGCTCATGGCTGGCCCGAGACATAGAGGTGATTGGGAAGAAGTTTGGCCCCATGCAAAGAATATGAGTAATACCAGCTTCAACATCTGCTACCTTAGGAATCTGGGATAAACAATTCAGCCTCACTGACTCTCTATGTCTCATCTGTAAAATCAGAATAATAGCCAACCCCTCCACAGAGCCCAGGTTTGTGTTAAATACGATATGGCTCCATATGTTTTGGTAATCCTTCTTTCCCTCAGACCAGCCATTCTCAAAGTTTGGTTTTCCAGACCAGCAGCAGCAGCAGCAGTACCTGGAGACTTGTTAGAAATGCAAATTTCGGCCCCACCCCAGACCCACAGAATTAGAAATTCTGCAGGTGGGGCCCACCAATCTGAGTCATTCTTTTTTATTTAAGTGGATTTAGGAGATACAAGTGTTTTTTGTTATAAAGATGAGTCGCAGAGTGGAAAAGTCTAGGCTTTTAATTTACCTGTCACCTGAATAGTGTAAATTGTACCCAATAGGTAATTTTTCATCCCACACCCCCATCCCAACCTCCCCCTCCTGAGTCTCCAGTGTAAATTAAGTCACTGTGTATGACCATGCATACCCATTGCTTATAAGTTTTATATCAAATGGCTCCTGCATACAAATGTTTATTGCAGCACAATTCACAATTGTAGAGATATGGAACCAACCTAAGTGCCAACCAACGAGTGGATAAAGAAAATGTGGTATATATAATATACACCATGGAGCACTGCTCAGCCATCAAAAAGAATGAAATAATGTCCTTTGCAGCAACTTGGATGAACTGGAGGCCATTATCCTAAGTGAAGTAACCCAGAAGCAATCTGAGTTTTAACATACCCTGCGGGGGTGAAAGGATGACCTTGCTAATAAACTATCAAACAGGAAAAAAAAAGAGAGAAAGGTCACAACACAACTGCCCCTTGTTTGATCAACCACCTGTGGCTTAACCCACTGTCTTTAAGATCAACCACCTGTGGAGTTTTGTTTTTACAGCAATTGAAAAGAACTGAGCAGATAGAGGGAGCGTGGTGCTGCCCCAGTTCCTGCCAGACCACATTCCGAGGATCCTGATGGGCCGGCCTCACAGAGACGAGGGGAAAAAGGGAAAAACAGATGCCGCTGCTGCTTCACGTGCTTCACAGCCGTTTTTTTCATTTTCTGCGATCAGCTGACAACAATCACTTTTTCTTTCTCTTTACTCCTATAAAAACCCCACACCCCTCACGCTCCCTTCCGGCACACCTTTCTTTCTTTGTGCCGGGCCTCTCCCTCCCTCTGGGAAGTGAAATAAGCTTGCTTTCTTTAAAACTATTCTAACCTTTGTATGAAGAGTTCTTTCTTGGCCTGAATTACGAGCTCCCACTCTGCCAAGGGGGGTTCTGATAGACCTCGAATTTGAGAACTCCTTCCTTAGACCTCTAGAACCTTGCAGCTCCTGCCTGCAGGAAACTTCTTTTCAGTCTGCTCTTCTCATGGAAAAAAAAATCCCTTGTCCCTTTGTATTCCCTTCTCTTTCCTGGCTGACTCTCACTCAGACTTCAGATCTTTACTCAGGAATCGCTTCCCCCTGGAAACATTGCCTGCACTGTCATGGCTGGCGTCTGTGTCCCTGAGCCCCTACACTTCTCTTCTGTATCTACTAAGTGGTATAGGGCAGCAGGTTTAAATTATCCATTTCCCTAACTAAACCTTAAGATTCCCACAAGAAAGACTCACGTTGGTCTTGCCACTAGTGACGAGTAGATGATCAGTAAACAAAACAAGTTTCTAACATTCAACCCCAGGGAGACATCTTCTTGGTCTCCTGACAACCTTCCTTTGTTGATCTCAACACACACTTGTGTCCCTCCCTGCCCCCATCCCACATAGGATCTGACCCAGGGGAGTAGTGTCTGGATCACACTGAGGTGCCATCTCTAGTTGGGGCAGGATCGTTTTTGTTATTTGAAGCTTGTATCCCAGCCCAGGTTATAAACATCAGAAGAGTTGAACCAACTTGTGACTTTTAAACATTTTCTCTAACATTTTTCTGTTAGCATTTGGTAAATAGACTTCCACCTGGGGAAAAATGAGACAACATGGTGTCTAAAAGTCTAGTAAATAGCTATTAATCATTGACTTTTACATGATAAAGGGAATCGAGTTTTAAGGGAAGACACATACTATGCCTTTTAAAATTGGGGGGCAAAAGGGAGAATTCAAATTCCTCTCCATATAACCAAAAAAGGAGAGGGTATAAAAACAAAGGTTAACTGAGAAAACATTACATCCTTCAAATTGGCATGAAAAAGGTCTACTGAATTCATACTAGGAATTGAGAAAACATTATTGCTTGAATGGCTGAATGTCACGGAAGATACATTACGTACGCAAGCCCCTGTGTGCTAACACCTGAGGCCTGCCCTTGTGGATAGCATAGTTTAGGAAGGGGATAGACGTGTGTAACAAAACTCAATAGGAGTTTGCACCTGTGCAGGCTGTTGTGTGCTGGTAGAGCAGAGAATCTGTTGGGAAAGGCTTCCTGGGAGAGCGTTCTGTAAGGAGTTAACAGGGCAAAGCTGGGGAGAGATGGCACCTCCAGATGAGGAAGCTGTTCCCCACACGTGCACAGTTCCATGAGAATGGCGAGGGACTGGATTAGCAGCACAGAGACGGTCTTTGTTTTGGAAGGGCAGATCTGAGAAGGCACCCAGGTCTTCCTGCTTCTACTCACCACTCCCTGCTTATGCTGTGAAGAGGCCTCCCGTTTTAGGCTTAGGCTAGCGTCTCTTCAGCTTTAGTGTCTATCAGAATCCTCTGGGTGGGAGAAGTTGGGGAGGGGGTTAAAACACAGCTTGCTGGGCCTACCCCTAAAGTCTGATTCAGGAGGTCTGGTGTGAGGCCTAGAAATTTCATTTTTAGCAAGTACCCTGGGGAGGCTGCTGGTCTGGGGAACCCCACTTTAAGGACAACTGGCCTAGTTATTTCTCACACAAAGACATCAAGTCCCAACTGAGAAGGCTGGAGCAAGGATAGGATTTCATGGCCCACTGCTCACCAAATCCTTGGCACAGGCCTCGTGCACACCCTAAAAGTGTGTTCAAACTTTTCTGCAGTCTTAGTTGCCTAAGTCGGGTATCCTATAGCAAGGCCAAGGGTCCCCACCCAGCACGCTGCAGAGTTTCACAGCCCCAAGAATTCACACCTGCAGATAGTTCAGGGCCTTATAATGTACATCTAGATACCTGGGGCTTTGGCGCCCGTTGAAAGGAATCGTGCCTGCGTTAATCATTCCACCCCAGTGACTCAACAAGGAATCGCCGTGGTTAATTACAAAGCCTCACCCACAACCACATTCTAGACTTGGGAAGCTCTGGGTTCTAATTGTGCCATTAACTCTGATTACACGTGTGGCCCCGTATTCTTGTTGCTGTTAACATCCTAATCTGAGTTTCTTCATCTTTGAAGTTAGGATGAGGTTGCTTTGTTTCAGGCATGGATGCCCAGTCGCTGCTTATTACATGCTAATTAGTACACAAGTGCAATTAGAGGGTTGGAGCTGACTGCTTACACACGCCCAGCAGCGAAGCCGGCCACTCTGAGCAAAATCAGTTCCCCAGCTCAAGAGACAGTAATTGTGAAAGTAAGTCTTAAAGAACTTGTTACCAAGGCCAAGTTCCAGCTATTGTTTAGATCTTAAACCTTCTTACATGTTATGTTAGCTTTATCTTATTTCTCCCTCTTTCCCAAAGACACTGACTGGGACACCTTGTAGACATAGCTTACAAGGTACGTCCTGAGCCTGCTGTAAGAACGTGACACTTGACCAGCGAAGCAAATGGGCTGCTTGCTTTGTGTCTGGCTTTGTCGTTGCAGTAACGAGAAAACCTAAGGGAGCTGGCTCCAGGCATTGCTTTAACTGCTCCATGATCGTGTTTCTGAGGTCTCCAAGTTTCTGTCAACTTTCCCTTATGGGCAATAACAAGGCTTCTCTTCCAGGCTTAAGAACTGCAGTCCAGGCAGGAGAAGATGAAGGGATGGATGGCCTAAACTCGTCCCACTTGCTTCCAGGAAAAGTGAGCACGTGTGCCTAAGAGCACGCCCCTCTCCCAGCAGGGCTTCCTTCCACCCTCACTGACAGTCCTGTCCTGTGGTTACCCCAACTACATGGCATTCTAGGACAGCAAGCATTTCCCTGGGCAGTGAGCACCTTGCTGTTCTGAACAAAACCAGAGCAAAGAGAAAAGGAGGGCAGTGGGTTTGGGCTAAGCAACTCCACGTACCCGAGCGATGGCTGAGTTTGGAGGCACGCTGCATTAGAATGGAATTCCCTCCTCTGCCACCTACGAGGCGCTCGGCTTGTGCAACCTCTTTCTAGCTTCCTTGTTTGTGTAACTGTGACAAGCCGCCCCTACACCTTCCAGAAGTGTTTGTGAGGGTTAAATGATGTCACAAACGAAAGACCACTACACAGTGTCCCACACGTAGTGTGTGCCGTGAAGAGCAGCTGTCGTAATCAGTACTGGGAGTGACAAACTTCCCCTTGGTTCCACTGGTTCCCTAGATGCGGGGTCTTGCTACGTCCTAGAGTCCTGCTTAGAAGACCAGGGAGAGCACCCGAAGGGTCCTGGTTATGATTTGAGCACAGGGCCTCTCGGTTCCTTCTTGCAAGCTAGACTGTTTGTCTCTGTGGACTGTGTATCTGGAAAGCCTGGGGACAGTGTAACCACATCGTGGTTTGACCTTTAAGCTCTTGGGAGCATAAAACCTTCTAGCATCTTGTTTTTCATGGTCAGAGTCCACACCGCCAGCTCCACAGTCTCCAGGCGGGCTCAGGGCCAATCTGCCCTCCCAGTACCAGGAAGGACCAGGGACTAATGACCCCCAATTGATATGTAACTTGCCCTAATATTGACCCTGGCCTGTGGTTAGTGATTCCCATTGCAGGGTAAATGATTGTTCTGTTTTGGCTTTTACCCCATTTGACTCTAGCGTGGCCCCCACCACCGTTTTGAACAACAAAAAAATTTTAATTGTAGGGTACAATTACGAGCTGTGCTGTTGCTCTTTGGATGCAGTGGTGAACTTTGCAGTATTTCTTAATCAACTAGCAGGTGTGACCTTCATTAAATGACAAAAGTAGAAAGTCCCCCCCATTGGAGACGTCTGTTAAATATCCAAGTAAATAATAATATTAATAGAACACTCAAGTGCTTGGTGTGCTAAGTATGTTAAACTAGAAGCAATCACTATTTCTTAACAGTTACTAAATTCCAAATATCTAAGCTCTATTAGGTCCTGCATTATGAGGTTAAAACATGGTTTCTGCCCTGTGTGGGGAGGACAGGTGGCGTTTAGGTCTAGTGTCATTAGGGATGTGAGGGGGAGAATACCAAGTATTACCAGTAGTAATAACACTGTCATCTTAACCTGAGGGCTTACTCCATGCTAAGTGCTTAGGATACATTATATTTCTAACTATCACCATTATGACCTCAATGTAGGTACACTTCATAGTCCCATTTATTAGATGAGGCAACTAAAGTTCAGAAAAACTTAAGGTTACACAGTTGATGAGAATCTGGTGGGACTGGAATCCTGTTCTGGCTGACCACAGAGCCCACACCCTTAACACCAGAGCTGGGCTGCTTAGGGCCATATCCCAGCTCTGGCTCTTATCTGCTTTGCAATCTTAGGCAAGCTACTTAAGCTCTCTGGACTGTTCCTAATCTGTAGAATGGGTTTTATAATAGCACACAGGGTGGTGGTGAAGAGTAAATGGGTTAGCATATACAAAACATTGGGACCTTATATGCACTCCCTGAAAAGCAGCAAGCCCGGCACACTGCACTGTAAGAACATGGAGAACGGCCCTCTAGCCAAGCTGGAGAAGAGACAGCTGTGTTGAGGCTTGAAAGGTGATTAAAAATTACCCAGGTGGGGAAGGGAAGACAGCCTCGCAAGCAGAAGAAAGTTTTCACCAAGGCACCAAAGTCTGGAAGACATGAAAAGTTTAGGGGGACCAGCTGATAGTTTAGAACAACTGATGACGGTTGTATGGAAGGAAATAGAGCAGATGCCAGAAAGCTCTGCAGAGGAATTTCAGCTTTTTTCCCCCACAGGCAGTGCGGGGGGATGTTAAAGAATGAGGCAGGAAAGTGACTTGCCCCCACTCCCCAAAGAAACGATTCTAAAATCCAACTCTGGGACCATAAGTCCTTCTGTGGCCCATGCTGGAGAAAAGGAAAACTCCCTTATGCTAAACACTATTTCTTCCTCTTCCTACTCCTGGGCTGGCCAGAGGAGGCATGCTCCTTCCACCTCTTGCTATTTTCCAGCGCTCTCCCCACTTCCTTCCGTGGGATCTCGAGCCCTGTGCAGAGACCAGGATGAAGCTGTGGGGAGATAGTAAGCTTTCAGGTTGCCTTCTAATCTGTGGGCAAGGACCACCACCTTCATGGGCATAGTTGACAGTAGTTCTCTGGCCACGGAATGGCTCTTGGTTTCTGAATTCCCTGGTCTCTGAAGTCTGCCTGAGTGGGCCCAGGCCGAAATGCAGAGCTCCTATGTACAAACCTGGGGGCTGTGGGTTTAACAGTGTCACCAGGTTCAGAGAGCCTGCACCCACCGTGACCTAGATCCTCAGGGGAACGGTTCACATTGGAAGGGCTGGGTCAGCTCCCTGGCCCCCCAGGACAATGTGGCTGCTTCTGTTCTCAGGGAAGTGCCCCAGAGAGGGGCACTGGAAAATGGAGCTCTTGGTGGGCCCTGGCCCTGCCTGCCTGAGGGAAGAGGACCAGCCTCCACACTTTCCCAGATCCGTGTGGGCAGCTACAAAGGAGCTTTTGAGGATAAACAAATACAGAATTGAGAAAATAAGGAAGGGAGCTGGCATCTGAAGAATGTGAATATTTAGAAAATGCTGGGGAGTGAAGACAGAGCAGGCTGTTCTGTTGTAGGTCGGATGCCTGATGGCCGGGGACAGGGAACCGCCAACAAGAAAAAGACATCTTGGTGGAGAACAAGGTTCCTTCAGGGGTGGATTGTTTTCCACAGGCAAAAGTGAAGGATGTGAAAGCTGCTGCGGAATAGCATGGAGACCACACCTCCACCTTCTCATACTTGGGTCAATAGGATATTAGGAAGACCTCACCGGCCAGTGTCCTCACAGTGTTAGTTTATTTTAATTGTCTAATACACTTATTTATTGGTCAAGAGATCCTAGGGGGTTTGAAACCACCAGTCTCTGGAAAGGATCAGAGTGGGAAGGCCCGGGTAATAGCAACCACACCAAAATCATGGCAATAGGGAAAATTGGTGATAAACTCAAGGAAAGGCCTGGCTGCCACATTCTTTCAGCTGTTGTAGAGAATGGCAGACAGCTAGGAACTCATTGTCTAAGCACTCGATCTGAAGTCTGCAGATATTTGATCCTTCATTGAAAATGTCCTTACCCCCTTGTTTCTTGCTTCAAACACTTCTATTCACTCATCCATCAATTCATTCAACAGATATTCTTGTCCATTCAGTAAGCACTAATACTTCCTATGTCAGCCAGGTTCTCTTTCAGGAACTTTACGTGTGCTGTTTCACTTACTCACAGCAGTACTCCAAGGCAGGTGCTATCATGTCCCCATTTTACAGATGGTAAAATTGAGGCATAGACAATATGTTAGCTTCCTATTGCTGCTACAGCAAATTATCACAAATTTTTAGTGGTTTAAAACAACACAAATCTTATTACAGTTCTGGCGGTCAGAAATCCAACATAGATCTCACTGGGCTAACACTGAGGTGTCAGCAGTGTTGCCAGCCTTCTGGAGGCCCCGAGGGAGAATCATTTCTTGATTTTTTTTTTTTTTTTTTTTTTTTTTTTTGCTTCTGCCACCTGCGTTTCTCGACTTGTGGCCCCTTCATCTTCCGTGCTAGCAACAGCAGGTCAAGCCTTTCTCACACAGTATCACTACAGCGCAGGCTCCTTTTCTGCCTCTTACTGCCAATTTTAAGGATCCTTGTGATTACCTTGGACCCACCTGGATAATCCAGGGTCCTCTCCCTATTTTTAAGGTCAGGTGATTAGCAACCCAAATTCCCTCTTGCCAAGTAAGGTAACATAATCACAGGTTCTGGGGACTAGGATGTGGGCATCTTTGAGGGACCATTATTGTACCTACCACAGAGAAATTAAGTGGCTCACTCAAGGTCACACGGTCAGTGAGTGGCAGGCTTTGGATTCCAGCCTTGGTGGTCTGGCTTAGTCTCTAATTTTTACCTTCTCCCACCTCTTGTGTGCCAGGACTCAGCTGGGAGCTGAGGACATTATCAGTACAAAGTACTGTCTCTGACCTAGTGGTTCTGTATTCCACTGGTGTTCTTGGAGCCAGGGACTAATGCATTCTGGGCAAGCAGAGTTTGATACACAAAATAATAAAAATAAACTTTGAGCCAGAGAATGCGCAAGTAGTAATTTCATGGGAAAATTAATTGAATGTTCAGAGATGCATATAGGGTAGGGAGAAGTGGTTGTGGGAGGTGGTCACTGAATAGTGGGGCAATAATTAAAGACATAATTCAAGCTCACTGGGGACTCTGCATGGGGCCAGTCCCTTTGCCCTGACTTTGACTATCTGTTGACCTCTGCAAAACTGGAATGCTGGCATTCTCATTTTAATGTACTTTATATACATGTCCATGTATACACACTTGTGTTTGCTCTACCCCAGGGGTATGTGGCATTGGAGACAGACACATTCACATATCCAGACTTGAGTGGCTGCCAAGCAAAACCACTTGGCTATTGCTAGCTGGAGCATTTCTCAAGGGTATTCTGGAGGCCCAACTATGATATTGGTCACAGAGCAAAGGGAAACAGATAGTTAGCTCTCAGACTCATGCCTTTCCCAACATCTGTTCCTGACCAGGCACCCATCCCTTATCTATGCCTTTGGAATTAAAGGACCTGAACTGGAGCCCATATCTGCCAAGTGTTAACTGGTGGAAATCAAATTCCTGGAGCCTCAATTTTCACATATATAAAAATGGGAAATAGTTATAATACCTTGCCCTGGACTTATTGCAAGATTAGTTAAGATGAACATGAATGTACTTCACAACTGTAAGTCATGTATGAGCAAGTATTTTAAAGTTGTATATGCCAGCATAATAGGGGCTGCTTCAGGTATCTGACCAACCCAGCTAAAGTACAGAGATGGGACAGAACAAGAGGTTCTGCATTTTAACTAATCACTCAGAAATCACCAATTTAAGTAACACTGGTCTCCTTGGGATATTGAATGCATATTTGAGCATAATCAAAACGTTCTTTAACTTGCCTTTTGAACCTGCAATATTGTCATCAGTTGAAGGTAAATTTCAATCTTTGAAAGATTTGTTTCCTTCTTCAAAGCCAAAAGACACCCACTGCCAAGTCTTGTTAATAAGGAGGAAATAATGGGTTGGGGCCAAATGTCAGATTTTTCTGAATGCCTGTGAATCAGCCAAGAAAGATCCCAAAGAATCACTTTTTCATAGCAGATCATCACTTTTATTTGATTCATTTCTTTTTCTTAACTTCAGAATATTGTGGGAATACACTTACATAAATTGCTTTTGTACCATTTGAGTCAAAGTTATAAGTGTGCCCATCACCCAGATAGTGTGCATTATACCTGTTAGGTGTGAACTTACCCATCCCTTTCTTCCCTCTCCCACCTGCTTGATTTCTAATGAATGTTATTTCCATATGTGCACATAAGTGTTGATCAATTACTTCCAATTTAATAGTGACTGCATGTGTTTTTCCACTCTTGTGATACTTAGAAGAATGGGCTCCAGTTCCATCCAGGTTAGTACAAGAGGCACTAGTTCACCATTTTTTTTATGGCTTAGTACTCCATAGTATACATACCACATCTTATTAATCCACTCATGTATTGATGGCCACTTGGGTTGTTTCCACATCTTTGCAATTGTGAGTTGTGCTGCTATAAACATTCTAGTGCAGGTGTCTCTTATAGAATGTTTTTTTTTTTGCTTTGGGTAAATACCCAGTACTTGGATTGCTGGATCAAATGGTAGTTCCACTTCTAGTTCTTTGAGGTATCTCCACATTACTTTCCATAGAGGCTGTACTAATTTGCTGTCTCACCAGCAGTGTGGTGAATGTTCTTCTTTCCACATCCATGCCAGCATTTGTTTTGGGATTTTTTGATAAAAGCCATTCTCACTGGAGTTAAATGATATCTCATTGTGGTTTTGATTTGCATTTCCCTGATGATCACAGATGTTGAGCATTTTTTGTTTTTGGCCGCTTGTCTTCTGAAAAGTTTCTGTTCATGTCTTTTGCACACTTGATAGATTTTTTCTTGCTGATCTGCTTGAGTTCTTCATAGATTCTAGTTATCAGCCCTTTATCTGGATGTATGGCATGCATATATTTTCTCCCATTCTGTAGGTTTGTCTATTTGCTGTAATTGTGCAGAAGCTTTATTTGATCAGGTCCCATTTTTGTTGCTGTGATTGCTTTTAGGATTGTCTTCATGAATTCTTTGCCTAGGCTGATATCTATAATAGTCTTTCTAACACTTCTAGAATTAGTTTCATGCCTTCGGTTTAAGTCTGTTATCCATCATCAGTTGACTTTTGAGTAGTGAGAGGTTCAGATCCTGTTTCAGTCTTCATGTGGCTATCTGATTTTCCCAGCACCATTTATTGAATAAGGATTCTTTTCCCCAGTGTACATTTTCGTCTGCTTTGTCAAAGATCAGACGGCAATATGAGGATGGTTTTATATCTGGGTTCTTTGTTCTGATCCATTGGTCTGTGTCTCTGTTCTTGTGCCGGTTACCATGCTGTTTTGGTTACTATAGCCTTGTAGTATAGCTTGAAGTCTGGTAAACTTATGCCTCCCAATTTGTTCTTTTTGCTTAAGGTTGCTTTGGCTATACAAGGCCTTCTCTGGTTCCACACGAAGTATAGATCCCAAAGATTCTGCCAAGAGACTACTGGAATTGATAAATTCAAAGTCTCTGGTTACAAAATCAATGTACACAAATCAGTAGCAGTCATATACACCAACAGTCAAGCTGAGAACTAAATCAAAGACTCAATACCTTTAACAGCAACAAAGAAAAGAAAATACCTAGGAATATATTTAACTAAGGAGGTGAAAGACCTGTACAGGGAGAACTACAAAACACTGAGAAAGGAAATAGCAGAGGACGTAAATAGATGGAAAAACACATCAGGCTCATGGATTGGCAGAATCAACATTGTTAAAATGTCTGTACTACCCAAAGTGATCTACAGATTCAATGCAGTCCCTATTAAAATACCAATGCTTTTTGCAGACCAAGGAATCATTTTCAAATAATTTGTGCGTGGGCAGCATTGTCAGAGTCAGGGGAGAGCTTCTAAAGGGAAAACACACCTAGATATGTCTGAGGCCAGGTTGTTGGATGACTTATTACGTTCATCTTTCATAGCAGAGACCTTACCATAAAAGCTGCTCCCTCAAACCCCACCCAAGAAAACACAGAGCTTTACTTTGTATTCTATTTCACGCCTGGGACACAATATAGCTTTGGTATTTAAGGATGTGGAATTTTGCCTCCTGGTTTCTAATCCTGGCTCCAACACTTGCTAGCTGGATGATCTTGGGATGTCACTGTACTTCATTTTATTCGTCTATTTACCCGGTGATTCTCAACCAGGGGTGACTTTTTTCCCTGGGTTGGGGGGGGGACACCTGACAATGTATGGAGGCATTTTTGTTACACCGGGTGTGGGGGGAGAAAGGATTCTATTGACAACTAATAGGTTTAAGCCAGAGATGCTGCTTAAACATCCTGCAATGCTCAGGACAACCCTGACAACAAAGGATGCTCCAGCCCCAGCCCCAGATGCCAACAGTGCTGAGGTTGAAAAACCTTGTACTATGTAGGAATAATGGTGGTACTGACCTGCCAGGGCTGCTGTGAGGAATAAAGTGATGCATGGAAAGTGTTCACCACATTGCCAGGTGCATGTTGGGACACATGCAATGCTAACTATATTAATGAACATAAGCAGTATATATTGACCATAATGTTCAACCTGTTCATGCACCTGTTACCCTCCTGTCCTTTTTACCCTCACTTTTTTACTCTAAAAGTCATTACTTTTATAGCCACATCTAGTATGCATTTTCACAGAGGCCTTTGGAGATGAGATAGAAAGGATGTCATCCACCCGGTTGGGGCAATGAATGGATTCTCAATGTCCTTAAACTCACGCCCTGGCCCACTACTCACAAATGCTCCTTCCTGGGATGAGGGCCAAACACCACTATGAATATTACTACCTCAATTAAAACAAAAGTCACCACATATCTGGCACTTTACAGATATTATTTTAACTTAATATTTCCCATAACCCAGCAACTAGGCATAACTATCACCCAGGTGGACAAGACTCAAAAAATATTAAGCAACTTGGCCAAGACTAAATGGCTACAAAGAGGCAGTAGCCATATTTCATCCCACATCCACTTAACTCCTATGGCACATCCTATGATTCCACCATGGCCCACTGAATTTGGGTAGACACGTAGTGGGGAAACTGCTGTGGTCTGGCCATAGGACCCACACTCTGGGCTAAATGCCTACACCTCCTCTTAAAGAACTTGTGTTTCTCTCCAGCTCTCCAGCATTAAGGAGAGCTGATAGCTGAGTAATTAGAAATTTGTTTTAGGCATTGAAAATGGTCTTAAAGAGTTAAAACCCCTGAGCATTTTTAATCTCTTTCAAATAGTATTAAAAGTTCTCTTCTTAGAATACTGATAGCTTCCTTTTCCCCCTCCCAAGCAACAGAATCTGTTTTCACAATCCATCATTCAAACCCAATCTTGGAAGAAATGTTAAAATGATAAACATGTTACTTGTGTGGCCATTGGATGCTATTGAGCAAGGAAATTAGACCCATGTCAGATGTGGATTTGAAGGAGATACCTGCAGAAGGGAGAGACTTCAGAGAGATTTTTCTTCCTGGGAAAAGTATATTGCTTATGTACCTTTCTTCCTGAAGTTAAAGTCACACTGGCCCTTTCCTTTCTGACTCATATTTCAAAAGTGTGCTTGTCTATTTGTTTTAAGATTTCTCTTGCTGAATGGAATAATTGATTATTCCTTGAATTTAAACTTCTGTTAGTCGTGGTGTTAAGTTTTCTTTGTGGTTATGATGAAGGTATTGGCAGTGAATACAGGGGTGGTGTTCTTCACACCTGGCTTCTGAGCACTTCCTGATTTTTCTCATCTTCAAGGCAATATGAATGGGATGCCTTCGTGTCATAAGAGGACTAGATGTGTAAATGGCTTAAATTTGTCCTTGTGTTCACAAATGTATTCACGTTATGGAAAAATCTCCATACCAGTGGCCAGACTTCCCAGGTTTGTCCTTTAGTGTTTTATTTTTGTCTTTTCTCCAGATTATATAGTCTTGCCACTTCTAAGTGTGGTTGATAGACCGACAATATCCCCATCATCACCCATCACCTATGGAGCTTCTCAAAAATGCAGAATCTTTGCTCTGGCCCAGCACCACTGACTCAGGATCCTGCACCATCGAGAGCCCCGGATTACTCATATGCACCTTAAAATTAGAAAAGCACTGAATATAAATAAGGTCACTTGGTCAAGGACATAACACTGATAAGTGTCAGCCTCAGTCTTCCTATTGAATGAGGGTGTGGAATATAAGTTTCCTTCTAGTCCTAAGGTTATTAACTGCAAACAATCTTTTCTTTACCACATTCCGTGCAAGGCATTGGGGGCATCCTTCAAGCATGGTTCCTTACTCCTAGGTGCTTTCCATGCACACATAGGAGGCAGACTAGAGAATGTCCTTCTCTGATGGAACATTCTACAGTGTCAGGAATGCCCTATATCTGCACTCTCCAACATGGAGCCGCTAGCCACTCCTGGCTATTGAGCACTCAGAATGTGACTAGTGCAACTGAGGGATTGCATCTTATTTCATTTGACTTAAAGAGCTGCGTGTGGCTAGTGGCCACCATGTTGAATAGTGGCAGCTGTAGAACGTATGGACATGGTAACGAGAGTTGTGAACAGAACCTGTGGATGTGCTAAGGTGAGAATTTCTGACCTGACACACGAGGGGGGAAGATCACCACCCAGAGGCACCAGGCAGAGGCCAGACCTCTGTGATTCTTGGTTAGCCCTGGAGGGGCCACAAGGTTGGGGACTAAACAGAAGACTCAGCCCCGCCCCTTTTGGTAAATTTAAACTTCCTCATGTTCCCTGTCTGCCTCATCCCCCACTTCCTGCCTTCTCTCTATTCAGAGGTGAAGGCACCCTTGCTTTCCCATATTCAGGTTTCCCAAAATGTCCTTTTTTCTTTTGCCTAACAAATTCCCTTTCATCTTTCAAGACCAAGTTTGAAGCTGATCTTCCAATTCCTCATCAATGTCACGTCTTATGTGCTTCCTTCTCCCACTGTGCTCCTATTCGGGTAGGAGGCAAGCAGGGCTGTGGAGGAGATTGGAAGAGCAGGGCCTGGAGTTCTAGAGCTGAGTCTAATCCTAGTCCAGCTTTGTCACTTCACAAGTTTTCTAACTTCTCTAAGCTTCAGCTTCCACAGCTGTTCAATGGAGGTTAAAAAAAAAAACAAAACTGATTGATTTAAATGATCATCTGTGTGCAACTCAGCTCAGTGCCTAGTATGCCATAGCCCTCAAAAAATACTTTTTTACACTAATTTCTATCAGTATATCCTCAATATTGTTACATCTATACCTGTTTACAAAACTGATATGAACTCCCCAAAGAACTTCATCACAACTCCTCTCTACCCAACAAAATGCCTGGCACAAAATGTTTAATAAATGTTTAGCAATTAAACAATTGCTAAACAATAGCAATTTCTCCCAGGGCAACTGAAAGTGACCACTATATGTGGAAGGTGGTCACAAGCCTATTCTAAAGTTCCACTCTAAATGCTTTGCCCTCACCTATTTCCTGGTAAAAAGAACAAGGGTTACAAATTAATACTTTCTCCTCAGAGTGAGAAAACGTCAGGGAAAAATGGTAGAAAATTTGAGAAAGAACATCATTCCATCAATCATGAAAAACTGCTAATTCAACATGTTGGAGTATTTCCTTCCAGGCTTTTTTCTACTTATTTTTACAAATCTATGGTTATAACTGTATTTGTAATTATAGCTGCATGCTTTTTAAAATTGAAAAAACCTAACATACCATACTGAGTTGGTGACAATTTGAAGCAACTGGGGCTTTTTACACACTGCTGGTAGGAGTAAAAATTGGTACAATCCTATGAAAACTGGTGACTTCTGCTAATGCAGAATATGAATGTATCCAATGATCCAGCAGTTCTACTTCCAAGGACATATCCAACAGAAATGTGCACACATGATCATCCCAAGAAAACTATAGAAGAATTGTAGCAGCACTACACGTAATGGGCACAATCAAACACTCCAAATGCTCATCAACAGTAGACTGGATAACGGGATATATTTGTAATATATTCACACAGTGGAATGTGAACGTGGAAGCCATAACTCTGCACAGTAACATGGATGATTCTTTAAAGCAAAATATTCAGTGAAAGAAGCCAGAGACAAAAGAATGCCCTAGACATGACTCTCCATTTACAAAGCTTAAAAACATACAAACCTGACCTAAGGTGTTAGAAGTGGTTTGCCTGGGGAACAGTAACGACCACAATAGGGCCAGAGAGGGCTTCTGGGAGACTGGGAATGTTTCTTTGTTTTCATTCAGGTCCTGGTTACGTGGGCGTGTTCACTCTGTGAAAATTCATTGAGCTATATGCTTATGACTTGAGCACTTTGCTGTGTCTCTTACACTTCCATAAAACCTACCTTTAAAAATCTGCCACATTTTTGTACTCCTTTTATAAACTCATGCCAGTAGCTACAAAATGTTCCATCTAGTTAATGTACCACAATTTACCTAATGGCTTTCCTATTGTTAAAGACTTTCTGTTGGCTTTTTTTTTCCCCCACCCTTTTCGATAATGCTTTGACCGTCTTTGTATGTGATTTGAAATGTGGATAAAGGCTTATTTCCTTAGGATTGATCCCAATAAGTGAAATTTAAAGGGTATTGAGGCTCTTGATACTATTTGAAATTGCACGTAAAGGGCTACTTTGTCATTCCTGCTGCTGGTTTATTTGTTTGCATGAAATAAGTTCACACCGTCAGGGGTTCTGAGCAATTTAGACTTTCAAGAGTATTGGATGAGTATGAACATTAGATCATACCCCCACCAACTGGGGGATCTCAAGAAAAAATATTCTTCGAAGGAAAAATGTTCTAAGTGAGAATTCACGGTTCTCACTTTGAATTCTGTTTCCTCAGGGATGGCTTTTCCAACATCAGGCAAGAAGGAGCCTATTTTTCAGGACCCAGTTTGCCAACTCGAGGAAAAGCCAAACACAGCCTGCTAAATGCAGAGGGTGCTGAGAAGCATAGATTCTCATGCAGAACACAAGCAATTTCATGCACAAAATGGATATTTTGCTCCGTTTGCTGAGCTGAAATCAAGGTGCATGCTGAAGGCCTGACAGCTCTTTAGCTGTAACAGCACAAACGTGCTACTACAAGACTTGAAAACTGTTTTGAAAGATTTGCTTAGTTTTTCAAAAAGAACTGTCAGTTCCCGGCTAGCGTGAGGCTGGCTGGTGAGGTGGGGAAGAAACCAAAAGATAGACAAGCATACAAACCCAAATATATTCTTAATGTTAATGCCAGGTGAATTCTGGGAGCTCAAAGCCTTACTTATATTGATGCTGAAACACCCAAGGGAGTCAAAAAGCAGCCTGACAAGTTGAAGCTTAACACCAGAAATGGAAGGAATTGATTTAAGACACTCACTTTCACATCCTGTTGACCCTAAGAAGAGCTTTGGAATCTAATAATTGGTGCTGGAGGACTGAGGCAAATGTTCTAATCATTCTTCTTTAAAAGTAGGGGGTGGGGGGTAGGGGGGAATAGAGAAAAGATCTTTGGGACACTTGAGGCAAATGGTTCTCATATTTGGTTTTTATCAAGGAGATAAAGATTCTTTTCTGAGTACCTTTTGGCTTTGCATGTAGCAATACAAAGACACTTTTGTTGTATAAATTTCTGATCAGAGCATCAGAAGTGACCTCATTAAATAAATGTCATTAATGTCTGTCGTGAATACCACCGCTACTGCCTTCTCATCAGGATGCCCACGGCAAAAACGTCAGTGAATCATGCTTGTTTTAAATCGTAGATCAGTTTTTACTGTGAATAAGATTGCAGAGCAAGTCAAAAGAGCTGGTTCTAAAGACAGTTAATCTGGCCATTCCATTGGGGATTTTGCTAGATAAAAGGCAAGGGTCTTAGGCTGGGGTGTTGGGAGGGGCCCAGGGGAAGGAGTTGAGGGACATGGAGCACGGGTAGTACAGGCTCCCTCCCAGGAGGTAACCTTTAAGGTCCATTGAAACTTCCCCTTTCCCCCACGTGTGTGGAAGTTATACATTGATCCAAATCTGTTACTTTTTATAAGTCAAATTAGAAGTTGGTGTTTTAATTTAAATCAAAAGCAATACTACAAGATATACCTGTAAGCATTACATAAGTGCTTTTTGCAGCTGTAATAACTATAGACTGCAGGAAACAAGCTATAAGGTCCATCAATAGGGGAATGAAAAAGACCCAAGTGATGGAACCTCGACGGAACAGGATCTCTGTGGCTGTTTTTTTTAAAAAAAAAAAAAAAAAAAAGGTCCGAATACTCCAACATGAGAATGTTCATGTGCTACGGAGTAAGAAAACAAGTGCAGGACATCTCTAGATAGTATAATATACTCATTAAAAACCTCTCCTGCAAAGGATGGCAGAAACGCTCTTAATTTACATGTTACTGTGTTGTCTTAATATTTTAAATCAAGTAAATGAAGTGAATGGTAAAAATTTCCTGGATTAAGGGCTGTTTTTTTCCATAATGAAAGCAGCTGTTTAGGTGAGAAACTTAAACACCTTTTTGTGTTAAACTGTGGCCCTAAACTTGGGACCCAATTCCTCTTTAGAAGAAGAGTTTCATTAGGTTGTCTGTGGTTCTACCAACGTATGGACCTCAATTACAGTTCCAATTTATGTGGTGACTTTTCCTGCATTCTGTCCTTGTTCCTCAGCTTTGCCTGGGAGGCAGGTGCGATCGTGCCTAGAGGTGTCTTGCCCAAAATCTCTTCCTGGAAGCGGTAGAACCAATCCTCTAGTTAATACTGTCTGACCTTGAATCCCAAGACTAGCAATTGCCCAAATCTATTCCCCATCCATTTATATTTTGAAAATGGAGGTCATAGAACCTTACTCCTTGATTTGTTGGGAAATCAACAAATTCAAAAATCAAAAAAAAAAGCTGTTCGTTTTTGTCCTAAGAGTGCAAGCTCAAAAATCATGTCCTCTATTTCAAACCACTTCATAGCTGTTCAGTTGTGAAAAACTTAACATGTCTGTACTTTTTTTTTTTTCCTTAAACTATACAAGAAAGATAACTATGCTTTACCCTCAGGGTTGTTGTGGAATTAAATGAACTAATGCCTTGAGAGCAGTAGAAAGAGGTTTCTGGTTTACAATAAAGGCCTAATAAATGCTAGTGATAATTATTAAACTCATTTTGTAATCAGGAGCCTCAGTTTCTCCATCTATAAAAGGGGGATGGTTCATGCTGATTTCTCAGTGTTTTTATGACAGTTACGTGAGATGTTTGTAAGGTGGCTGGAATCAAGTAGCAGCTTAAATGTCAACTCCTTCCCCATATCTGACCACCTACTTACTGGGTGACCCTCATCAGTGGAGTAGTAATGATAATTCTGTGAACTGATCATTGGCATTTAAGAGGAGAGGATGATCCCCTTGGCTAAGGGTGACCCTGGAGAATTACGAGGCAAACAAAGCAGCAAAGAAGACCCACTATTCCTGTAGCCAAATATTCCTTTTCCCTGAAGCATAAGGGTAGAGTGGAATAGGGCATTCGGGGAAACATCAGGGAAGGACCCTAGAAACCATGAGAATAGACAAATGGGGGAGAAGCAATACAACATTTTGCAGCCTGAGGGGGGGAAACCCAAGGTATTACCTACACAGAAGGTCCAGACATGCTTACTGTAGGGAACTACGAACTCGGGTTCTTCATCCCTAGGAGCACTCTTGATGAGTAAGTAATGCATAGGGAAAATCCAAAGTCCCTTCATCGTAACTGTAAAAATAAGAGCTTTTGGCGTAGACTTCTCTGCGTGCCCTAAGTCTTAAGGAAATGATACGCTACGTGTCACAGGATGTAAAAACTCATCAAATTCTTAAGTGAAAGTACCATCTGGGACAACTGCTTCCTGGTTAAGTGACATTTGCATTGATTGAAATAAGTAACTTTATATTTCTAGAATTCTCGATTTCACTCTTTAATGTTTAGCTTCCCCACCTTTCTTCCTCCCATCCTTCTGGTGTCTTTTGACCTAGCATATGAAACTATATTTTGAGGACATCTTGCCCAAGCTGAACTGTTATTTTTCTCTTACTGAAAAGGCAAAATAGTGTAACTGTTAAGAGTGTAGGGCTGGATTTGATTCTTGGATCTATCACTTACTAGCTGTGTGATCCTGGGCAGGTTACCTGCCCTCTCTCTGCTTTTATCTCTTTTTTACAGATGCGGAAACAGTAGTACTTCCTTCATTTGGGTTATTGAGAGGACCGAACAGAATGTCTGAAATTTGCTCAGCACAGTACTTGGGTCATGGCAAATGCTCAATACATGTGAATTATCTTTATCATGATGATTTTTATTACAGGACTCTATCCTCCTGTGAGTGAGTGGAGAGGTGTCTTTCGAACACTATCGGGTCTGCAGTTAATTTGACCATTTCTGCTGTCTGGCTACAGGTCTGAGTGAGCTGTCATTACTTAGTTTCACCATCTGTAAAATGGAGATAATAACACCTTGCAAGAGTTTCGAGAGGATGAAATGAAGTAATGTCTATGGAATGCCTGGCCTGGAGTTAAGTACTCAGCAAATTGATAGTATCATTCCTTTTTAAAATCCTCAGCATTTTACTCCTAAGCGTGAGCATCTGATTTAAACATATTTTTATTTTAGTTTGTTTTTATTTACTTTTACAACTAGTGATTCAAAACAGTTGATTACTTCTGTGAAAAGAATATGTTTTGATGCCTTAATTTGTAATGCATGACTACACATAGTTGCAGTTTTTGTCATTGTTTAAAATCTTATTTACTTCATTTTACTTAAGCTCAAATTTGTCCTTGGTTATAGCTGCTTGAGAGTTGAGAAACACACAAATGCACAAGCACACCTTTAGTACACCTGTTTCTCATTGCTGGAACCTCAGCACCTAACTGTGCTTTGTGTATAAGGTGCTCAATAAAGTTTTATTTGAATAACACGTATGAAATTCACTTTTAGTATGTCAACCTTCTGCCTCCCTGTTTTATCTGATCCCTACTATTCTGTTATTGAGGAGGGGTATATTTTCTGCTGGTATCTGGGGGGAAGGGTGGTGGTGCAGAGAAGTTTGCCAAGGGCATGGGGCAACAGTCCAAAATCAGGGGACTTAATCCCAGCACTGCTGTGTGACCTTGGGCAAGTCATTTTCCATCTCTGGATTTGTTTCTGAATCTTAAAAATGAAGAACTGGATAAGATGACCTCTCTGTACCTTATTTTGCTGATGGGAGCTTGACATAATGGGAAATCAGAGCCCGCCTTTGTTGTGGGGGATCAGACAGGCCTGCGTGTGAAATCTTTTTGACAGTTACCAGCCATACAAATGCGGACAAGCTTCCTAATTTGAGTCTCGGTTATCTATAGAACAGGAATAATCGGACAGTCTTCAAAGAGTTGTTGTAAGGATGAAACAAGATATTTACCATCAGGAACTTAGCACAGGGTCTGGTACGAATGAAGCATCCAGTAAATGGTGGCCAATGTTTTGTGTGTCTCTGCTTCCTGCTTGGCCAGATACCTCTGTATTGAAGATGACAACCACGGTTCTTCAGCCCTCTCCTGGGATAATTAAGAGCAACCTCTAGAGGAGAGACAATGCTCATGAAGCCAATAATATGAATTTGGTGTTTTTGGAACGTGCAATTAGGTCACTTACTGCGCACTGCCCTTCTCCACATGCTGCAGAGATGGCATTTGATACCAGCAATGAAGATCGGTTCCTTCCTCCCTCAAAGCTGGCCTTATTGATCCCCTTGTTCTAATGGGGACAGGGAGGAAGGAGAAATGAGGAAATGTTAGCAAAGACGGAGGGTAAGTCCACTTGATTTTTGTCCTCTCGTACAGAAGCAGTAGCTGTAGAAAGATCGGTAAAGAGTCCAGGATTAACTTGATCCCCTGGCGGCTTGTTCCCCTCTTTCCCAATCAATTCCCAGAAGGCAGCCATTTTTAATTCTCCATTTATCTCACTTGAACCAGGGTCACGTCTGTTTTCGGGGCAAAGATTAGAGAAGGCAGCAGGTAAATGGCTGATAGCACTAGTAATGAAGGAATATGAGCTTCAAGTCCAGTGTAATTAAAAATGTATAAACTTACATTTTATTCCCCTTTAAAAGTTTACTATCTTCCTTTAGAATCCTCCTTGAGCCACCATTCAACTTGCTTGTTTAGTCATCCTTGCTGATAAGAAAAGGGAAGGAAATTGAAGGCCCAACAGAAGATACCCTCTTCTGTGCGAAATCAAACCTATGTCAGGGAGGGGGAGGCACGGGAATCTCCACTGTGGCATCTGAAGGGCCACCGGGAGAAGGAGGCAGATGTCACCAGTCAACTTTGTATTTACCTTGCAGTTATCAAGCTGTGAGCCAGGGTCCTTCAAACTCAAACATTACAAAACCTAATCCAGGAAGTGGGCAAAACCCATGAAGCAAACCCAGGCCAACTTCAAACAGTGGAGTTATCAGTGCCTGGGCCAGGCCACCATCAGCAACATAGAACCAGCATTTGCTCTGGTGCCGGAGAAAGTTCATTTCAGCTTGGGACTTTCAGCCCACTTGCCTATGAATGCTGCCATTGAAGGCTACTTGAGGTTTGAACAGTGTTGCACAAGGAGATAGACTGTGTGCACCTGCCTGTTCCCCAACCCAAGGGACAGAACTCCAGAGAAATCTATTTTAGGGGGGTTGGGTTGGACAAAGTTGGGGGAAGAAGAGAACTTAACCACATGCCAGGCACCATCTCAGCTACTCCAAGTACATCGTTTTTACTCAATCCTTGCAGCAGTGCTGTGAACGAGATTTATTTTTCCCATTTTACAGATGTAGAAACTGAGGGTCCTAGAAGTCACTTACTCTAGGTCTTGCTCAGGAGAGAAGCCCTGCTCTTGTCTGTTCGGCTTTCAACCCTTCTTCCCTTACATCAGTCACACCCAGGTAGGAGTGTGGGCTGGGGATGCTGCTGGTTTTGTTTCTGAGCAATCTGAACAACTCTCCAAGCGTGAACTCTGAAAGGAAATCCTCCCTGCGTAGTTTCCAGAGGGGATGACCATCTTGTGCAGTGGCTCTGGACTCCCCTTCCCTCCCCAGAGCTGCTGTGCCTTCCTCTAAGAAATCATATTGGAAAGAATGAAAGAGCTTCTTCCTGGTGGTAAAAGTGTGTGGCACCGAAGTGGTTACCAACCATTTTGTTCAACCAGACTATTTACAAGTAGTAACAGGGTATCTGTTTCCTGTCATCGCCATCATATATCTTAAGGCAGAGAGATTGGAAGCCCATTACAGTCTGATATCTAATCAATACACACCGTATTCCTACAGCAGGAAGTAAAAGAATAGGCCCTTGGGAACCAGAGTTCAAATTACTCTACTGTCGATTCCAGATAGCGGCTAATGCTAGGCCAAACTTGGGGTAGGGGGTGGGATGGGGACGGGGTGGAGGAGGGAGAGGAAGCGACTGTAGTTTAATGGGATAGTTAATTCAAAGATCAAATATGCATTCGCTTTTGCCTCATTTTAAAGCTACATGTATCTTTTAGCAGGAGGAAGTTTAGTGTTATGGGCACCCTTCTGGCTTCAAACTTTCCTTTGTGCAGTGTCAAAATATATTCTAGACATGTATCACACATAATTTATATGTTTGGGTATAAAATTATATATCTCGATACACTTCCATTTTATACTTTTAAATAATCCTGAAGGAACTTTTAAACACTTATTCAATGAGTGTCTACTGAACGCCCACGTACCTATGTACACTATGCCAGTGACCCACATGCAGCTTTGAGCAAGTCCTAGGCAGTCCTGACCTCATGGAACTTACACTTCAGTGAGGACGTCATTGCTTGATCCATGTTTAAGTGGAATTAGTATGACCAAAGAGTTGTCTTTTAGTGGAAAGGGAAGAGTTTTGGAATCGCCAAGTTCTGGGTTTGTTACCTGCCTCTCCCACCTACTACCTTCGTGACCCTTGGAAAGTTACACAACCTCTCTGACTTGCAAATACTCCACTTGTAAAATGGGAATAATGATACTCACCTCTTGGGTTATTGTAAGGATAAAATAGAGTAAGAAACGTGAATGTTTTTATCTCAGCATGTAGCCTACAGTCATTCCCCAAAATATGCCAGTTGCCTTCAGTTTCTGTACAGCTGGTGAGCTTCCCCACTCTGTGCTGGCCTTTGGGAGATCCTACAAAGAATTGGTTATGAAGCTCTGTGCCTCATGAGAAAACCCGGCTTCTCTGCTTGGCTTGGTGAAGTTGGGGCGGGGGTGCCGCACCCCACATTTCCGGTTTGCAGCCGGCTCCACTTTAGGCCCTGCCCGTAGGGGGCACTAGAGGCAGACTGCTGGGCAATGGAGAAAGGGGTTTGATGCCTTCTCCTGGCTTGCTGTTCCCCCAGCCTTCACCTTGGCAGTGGTATTTCATCCCTGTCCTGGCTGTGGAGTCCAGGCTGCAGCCTCATTGTGCCCTCTTGGAGGTATGAACACCGACAGGCAAGGGAAGGCCCTTTTCTCAGGCCGCTGAGTCTCGGCTCCAAGGGTCCCTGCCCCGAGCCACAGGTTGGGAAGGAACTGCCCCTCAGAAGCCTGGGCCTCTGCCCCACCAGGCCTCTCCTAAGCTTCTGGATTCTGATGTCCCTAACATCTGCCCTTTGTCCCCCAACCCCGGGGGTGGCAGCTGCCTCCTACAACTATTACTGATGTGTGGCCTTGATGTTCCCATTTGTGCCTTCTAAATCTTCCAATATTTGTGCAATCAGGTCCTTCTATTGAATCATTTAGCTACAATTCCTAGTGTGTCTTGTGTTTTCCTAATTGGACCTTGGCTGATACAAGGGGTAAGGGCCAAAGGTTGTCACAACTCATCCAAGGAAGTTCATTCTTTTATTTGGTCCCAGGGCAGCTTGCTTCTTCCAAGGACTTAAACAACACACACACACACACGCGTGCCTGTTTCATGCCTTGATCTTCTATCCAAAGACTCAGGGCCATGTAAGGGCCAGACTAGAAACTGGTCATCTATCCTGGTCCCTTCCTAGCCCTTTCAACAAACCCAAACTCCTCTTTGCAGCAATTAACAAGACAAACTTCCTATGCTAAGTTGCAAGTCTGGGGTCAGGGAACTCTTATTGGAAATTCTGTCTTAGCTTTGGCCCAAAATTACCACATTACATGAAAAATTAGGAAGAATATGTTTGGGCTCAGAAGTCTCCCTCCACCCCACCTCCACTGTATGTGGTGGGGTTTTCATTGTATCCAAGTGTGCCCATCAATTCATGAGTGGATTAACAAAATGTATATGTGTACTATGGAATACTATGCAGCCATAAGAAAGGATGAATTAATGCCTTTTGCAACAATTTGAATGGAACTAGAGACCATTATCTTAAGTGAAGTATCTAAAGAATGGAAAAACAAATACCACATGTACTTACTATTAAATTGGAACTAACCAAGAACACAAATGCACAGAGGGAAGTAAAACTCAGTGGAAATCAAGTGGGAGGGGGGAGGGAAGGGGGAGGGGATGGGCAAAAATCCTACCTAATGGGTACACTGAACACTGGGTGATGGGCACACTTTATAGCCCTGACTCAAGCATTATAAAAGTGATCTATGTAACTAAAAATGCTTGTACCTCCATATTATTTTGAATAAAAAAAATGGAAGAAAAAGCCATACTACATACCACAGCACCTGGCATATAACATCTATTAAAATAAACTTCATTTAGTCCTATTAAAACATCCAGGTGGTGGGTATTGTACTTTAATTTCTTTAATTTAGCAGAGACAAGGATTTGAGCCCAGGCTTATGGGTCTATGCTAATGCTTCCTCCATCATGACATTCGGGACTACTCACTGGTCATCTGACTTTCCCAAGGCCATTTGTGATGTCCTCATCTGCCTCTTCACCTTCCTCTGTGTGCATTTCTCCCAGAATGCTTCATCCTTCTCCTGTGCTCATCCACACTCACCCATCCATTAAAACAAAAGTCTACCTTTAATTGGACTCTTGCAGGCTTTTGACTTCAAGGTAAGATCAGACACCATCTTGTTTTTATCTGAAACTATTCCAGGTTTCTATGTGTTTTCCTTACTGTCTGAGAACCCAGTTCCATTAAGGAAAGGGGCTATGCCTGGCATTCTTGTTTGTCCTTAAAGAGTTGAGCACAACATTTCTAGATGTTGAATGTTTCTTTGGTCTAGTTTATATGAGAATATTCTTCTAGAAGTCAAGAATTGGGGGAAAAAAACTTTTAAATTCTGAGAGCTCCATACCCCACTCTTTCCCTCTCTATTTTGGCTACCAGTAAGCTCACAGATAAGTTGAGTTTAATTTCCAGAGCTTCCCTTAGTCTAGGTTTTCTGCTAAAATTCCTCTGCATGCCCTCCCACTATTCTCCACTCAACCCGTATGTTCCCCACTCAACACATCCTGTATCTTCAGCTTTTACGTCCATCTTAATCACTTTGTTTTTTATTTCCCAAATTTGTGGCTTATAAAGTATGAGTAGAAACTAGCAAGGCCAGGATTGGTACATAAAATGATCTGCATATTCATGTTAACTTATATACACTTAATTCTTTTGTAGATAAGAGCTTTTTACTTTAAAATTACTTCCTCAATGTAAACTACTCAATAGCCTTATTTTTAAAGTTTTTTTCCAATATAAAAAATCTGATACATTTTCACTATAAAATATTAGGAAAATGAGAAACTTATGTTTCATAGTTCTAATATCTAAAGAAAACCCCAATTTGAGCCTGTAGTATCTTTTCATACTATGTTTTTGTTCAGTTGACATAAGATGCACATGCATGCATATCCTGCCTTTCACCATTAAGTAGTATTTTGGGAAAATATTCACAATTTGTGATTAAAACTTAGTTGTTAGAAAAACACTAGAATAAAAAGAATGAATTCAGATTTTAATTTCTGACTAATGTGAAGTAGCGACCTTAAACAATTAGGAAACAATTTTACATAAACTTTTTTCTAATTGTTTGCTAGTGTTCTAATATACACAAATTTCTATAAACTTTCTATTTTATATATATTTTTATTTTTATATGTATATTATAAAATAGTTTTTAGACACTTGACCACTGACAGCAGGTACCATAAAACTGATTCCTGAACAAAGGTAAGAAAGTAATGTGAACTCTGATTTTTTTAACAGCTTACTGTCTGGAATTGGATACCAGGACAGAGTACAGAGATGGAGGAACTATGGAGACCCAACCTAAGTCATGTGAGTTGAGGAGACAGAGGTCAGAGTTCAGGAAAGCCAAGGCAAATTAAGACTTGTGGAACAGAATAAGATGACAAGGGGAGGTACATAGAGAAAGAGCCTGAGAAATCTGCACAAGGGCACTCTTAAATCTTTGGCTGAGTGTTAATTTGTAAATGAGTGAGACAAAACTACCAATGACACCACTAGGCAGAAAAATTCCTGGAGCTCACACAGAATTGAGAATAGTTTCTACCAGTCAGGGGGGAAAGATCTTGATAAAATACAAAGCACTAGATAGAATAGTTAGGGGGGAGGGTATTGCCTTGGTCGTGGGGCTAAATTATTCCTAGAATAAATGCTGACCTGCATAAAGGTTAAAAGCAAGCCCTGAAAGGATCCAACTAATTCTAAGTAACTCAACTTGGAGCCATAAATACAACAAATTCCAGCAACCAACAATGTATTGCGATGTCCTACATCTAATCCAAAATTCCCAAGCATACAAAGAAAGGAAAACATAACCCATAACCAGGAGAAAAATTAACCAATAGTAGCAGACTCAGAAATAATTGCATTATGAACAGCTATTTTAAAACAGTTATTATAAATATTCTGTATGTTCAAGAAGGTAAAGGAAAACAGCACAATGAATAAATTGAGTATTACAAAAATGACCCAAATAGAACTTCTAGACATGAAAAATACATCTAAAATGAATACATTAAATAGCATTAGACACTAAAATTTCACCTTGCACATACAGCAATAGAAAGTACACAAAATGAAGAAAAGTGAGGACAAATGCTTAAAAAAAAAAAACCCTAGTAAAATATAAAGCAGTAGAATACACAAAAAGTCTAGAAAGGGGGAGGGAGGGAGAAAATATTTGATAAAACAGTATTTGAAAATTCTACAAACTTGAAGAAAACTATAAGCCCACAGATCCAATAAGTTAAATAAACCTCAAGCAGAATAAACCCAAAGAAAACCACACTGCATTGCATAAATATCAAATTGCTGAAATCTAGACACAGAAGGAAAATCTTAAATATCCAGAAAAATGGTATACAGAAGAAATAAGAATTAGAGAAGACTTCTTGTCAGAAATGATGCAAGATAAAAAATGATAGACAAATTTGGATTTATACAAACTACTGGAGAATGCTATAAATAGTAAATATGAAAACATAAGACTTATTTCTAAAACATTTAAAAACAATTGACTAAAGCAAAATTTATTATGGGATTTACTAGATGTATATAAGTAAAATGACAAATAGCACAAAGGGTGGGAGGGAAAAATATGTACAGTTGTAAGGGTCTTCTCTACTATACATGAAGTGGTATATTTGAAGGTAAGCTGTAATACTATAACCTATATAGTATTACAGCAACCTGTATATACTTTATACTATATAAATTCATGGACCAACAATTTTTTTGTAAAAAGGAGACAAAGAAGTAGAAAACAAGCCATAAAGAGATAAAATGGAATTTAAAAATCCAACAGAAGGCAAGAAAAGAAGAAAAATGAAGAACAGAAAGAAAGAAATATAAAAACAAATAAGATGATAGAGTAAAACTCAATATATCAGTAATTACATTAGATGTAAATGACCTAAACACTTCAACTAAAAGTCAAAGATTGTGACATGGTATAAAAAAGCAAAACCCAATGTATTAGCTAGAGTTCTTCATAGAAATGGAACCAACAGGATGTATATGTATAAACAAAGATTTACTTTAAGGAACTGGCTCATGAGATTATGAGGGCCAGTAAGGCCAAAATCTTCAGGGCAGGCTGACAGGCTGGAGACACAGGTAAGAAATAACGTTGCAATGTTGAATCCATCCCAATCTTTGCTCTTAAGGCCTTCAACTGATTGGATGAAACTTGCTTACTCAAAGTCTACTTATTTAAATATTAATCACATCTAAAAATACCTTCACAGCAACGTCTATGCTGGTGTTTGACCAAACAACTGGTACCATAGCATAGTGGAGTTGATGTGTAAAATTAACCATTACACCCAATTATATGTTTCTACTTGAAGCCCACTCTAAACATAAGACACAAAAGTAGAAGAATGGTAAAGATATACCAAGAAAACTCATCAAAAGGGTGCTGGAGAGACTCTACAAATTTCAGAAAAAGTAGACTTAGAACAAGAAATGTCACTGGGAATAATGAAGTACATTTTATGTGGTCAAGGGGTCAATTTATTAAGGCATAGCAATTCTAAATGTTCATGAACCTAATGGAGAGCTTCAAATCGCATCACACAAAATATGACAGAACTAAAATGAAGAATTGACAAATCCACAGTGATATTTTGAAGACTTCAAGACTCCTCAGTAAATGATAGAATCAGTTGAAAGAAAGAATGCAGAACACTCAACACTATTATACACACTTTTTTCAGTGCATATGGAATATTCACCAAGATTAATTATTTGGGCCATAAAACAAGGCTCAATAAATTTAAAGCAATTATGTAAAATAATGTTTTAACTACAATGAAATTAATAAAAAGTGGAAAATCCTCAGACATCTGAAAATTAAACTACAATCTATTAATAGTTCATGAACCAAACATGTAATCATAAAAGAAATTAGATAATATTTTGAAATGAGTGAAAATGAAAACATCAATCTGACATGCAGCTCAAGCAGTACTTAGAGGGAATATTGTGTCATTAAATGTTTATATTAGAGGTTTCAAATTAATAGTGATCATGGCCTTAATCATAAGAACAAATTAAAACAAAACAAAATAAACTGAAGCAAGGAAATAATAAAGAGAAGAGCAAGCATCAGTAAAATAGAAAACCAAAAAGCAATTAAGAAAATCAATGAAATATGAAGCAGGTCCTTCTTTTAAAAAAGAAAACAAAAAAAAACTATACAATTGCTACATCTTTAGCCAGACTGAAAACACTCCCCACCATGTGTGGCCACGTGAGCATGAGTGAGGAAGGGGAGGGAAAGGGAGAAAAGACACAAATTATTAATACCAAGTATCAGAATAAGAGATCACAATAGACCTTGCAGACATTTAAAAGACATTATGAACTTCATTTAAATAAACTTGATAACTTAGATAAAATGGGAACATCCCTAGAAAGACAGTTTCTTCAAGAAGAAATAGAGAACCAAGATAGTCCTACATCTATTAGAGAAATTTAATTTGTAGTTAACACCAAAATTATGAAGTATAAAAGAACAATAGCGATACACTGAACTTGATCGAAGTTAAAATTTTTGCTGTTTAAAAAAAAAAACTAAGACTGGGAAAACATATTTGTAAAGCACATGCCATAAAAGAACTACTACCAGAATATCAAAATAAGTCTTGCAACTCAACAATAAAACAACTTTAAAAAAAAATGGGCAAATTATTTGAGTAGACACTTTCCTAAAGAAGAGAGATACAAACAGCAGATGTGCAAATGAAAACATATTCACATCATTTGTTATTAGGAAAATGCAAATTACAACCACAAAGAGATACAACTATACAACCACTGGAATGGCCAAAATCTAAAAGTCATAACACCAAATATTGGTGAGAGTGTGGAAAAACTGGAACTCTTTCTCATACCTGGCTGGTGGAAATGTGAAATGGTACAGCCATGTTGGAAAACCATTTGGCAGATATTTTAAGTTAAATATACACTTACCACACAACCTCAGAAACCCACTTCTAGGTGTTTTATCAAAATTAAATGAAAATTTACATGTACACAAGGACTAGTACTACAATGCTCATAGCAGATTTATTCAGTATAGCCCATAACTAGAAATAACTCAAATGATTGCCTACTGGTGAATAGATTGTGCTATATCCACACAATGGAATATTACTCGGCAATATAAAAGAATAAATTATTGACCCACTCAACAACATAGTTGAATTGCCAAAGCATGCTAAGTAAAGGTAGTGAGACTCAGACAATATGCAGTAGGATTCCATTTATATAATTCTGGATACAACAAAAGTCATGAAAATAAATCAGTGGTTTTCAGGGGCTCAGATGGGAGGAGGGAATTAACTGCAAAGGGGCATGAGGACACACTTTGGAGTGACGGAAATGTCATATCTTGATTGTATAGACGGTTCCATGACTGAAATATTTATCAAAACTCATCAATCATACTCTCAAAATGGATGAATTTTATTTATATAGATCATACCTCAATGAAACTTCATAAAAATACAAGTTGTCTTTGATACAGAAATACATAAAGAAGAAAAAAACCCACTATCCGATAATAGTCACTACAGAAATAACGTACAGTGTCTTTCCCATGCCTGATTACAAATTTTCTAGCGAAGATAACATTTGTATACATAAAGTACATTTGTACATATAGTAACCCATATGAACATAAAGTAACTATTCAACATCTCAAGTTGATCGTATCAAATTTTATTTAACCATTTTCTAGTTACTGAAAACTTAAGTTGTTTACAACTTTTCTCCATAAACTATGCTGTGATAAATACCTTTGCACATAAGTTTTTCCCTAATTAGAGTTTCAATTGTTTTTTAACATTAACAAAAAGAATAGTCTATGTAGGGCTTTGAATAAAATAAACCCTTTTGTAGGAAGATATGGTCCAAGATATGTGGTTGCCTGGAGACACTGAATTAGTAATCAATTATGGAAAAATTTGAGGTTTCGTTCTAAGTTGTGGCCTCCTGTCTACTATGAAAGTGAGAGATAACACCTAGGAAGTACTTATGTGTCAAGAATACTTCTAATCAGATCTCCATGTTAATTCACCTAATCCTTACATCAACATGTGAGGTAAGTAATACCGTTTTCTCTATTTTATAAATGACTGAGGCACAGAAGTTAAGTGATTTGTTCCAGGTAACACAGCTAGTGAGTGACAGCTGGGATTGGGGCCCATTCCAGCTTCCACTAAACTGACTCTTGATGTTAGTCAACGAAATTTGTTAGCAATTCCAATACAGTAACTTCCACATGGAGGCAAAATGAATCTCCCACCAACTTCTTCCTCCTTGTATTTTCTTTCTCTTATTGAGCCCTAGAAAAAGCTTCCATTTTTACCTAGAAGACTTTGTGGCAATGGGTTAAAAAAATAACAAGAGCTTTAAATAATCAAAAGGACAATTAATATGTTACAGTCAAAATTCCAAGAAACAGTGATCTAGTATTGGGGCCTAACAAATCCCTTCTGTACTGGATTTTAAAAAATGTGCAGCATTGGATTGCTGACATAAGTCCTCTGGACTTAATGCTGACATTTTCTTGCATTGTGCCACATCAGGGTGACAAATGGTGTAAATCCTCTTTTTGGAATTAGTACCTTGTTTTGTGTGTGCCGCTTACGTTTCTGAGTATCACCCTATGATCCACAAAACTTGTCTCAGAGCCTTGTTTCCCAGGCAGAACTAGCTGCCTGCAGCGAGAGATGTTCTCAAGTAGCTCATACTTCCATAAACCTCTTTCCCCTCTATACCTTTTCCCTGGGTCATTTCATCCACTCTTGTGGTTTTGCATACTTTATGATCTCTCCCCAACAAGATTTCCACTCCAAGTCCCTCTTGGGGACACTCAGACCTACGCATCTTCTGCCTTCTCACTGTCTCCTGTTACAAGTCTACAATCATCTCAAATTTTATGTAAGTCTTAATGTCCATGTCCCACCCCTAGCCTGGTTCTCTGTCTCATCTCTTTAGGTGGTACTGCTATCTGTATTGTTGCTCAGGCCAAAAAGCAATTGGACCTCATTTTTCTTTCCTCATGTCTGGTCAAACATGAACCCCATTGACTAAACTCCCAAGTTCTGTCTCAATCCTGCTGGCTGTCTCTACTGCCTCTTGCCTAGTCTTAATCACCCTCACCGCTTGCCTCTATCTCTGCAGTAGCCAGATGATCAATGTGCCACGTCCATTGTCGGGTCTCCTACTGATTCATTCTCCCCTGGCAGGCCAAGTGATCATCTTGAAACACAAAGCTGAGTGTGTCACTCTGTGGCTTAAACCCATCGATGCATTCTTACTGCTCAGAGGATAAAGTGAAAACCTCTATAGCGTGGCCCAAGCATACATGTTTGGTCCAGCTTTTGCCTTCCTCTGCAGCTTCCCCTCACCCTCTTCTACATAGCTGCCCTGGTCTCTCTCTTTTCCTTTGGACACACCAAGTTCTCTGCCTTCCAGCCAACCCTCTTTCCTTACTGCTTCATCTAGTCAATCTGTGTTCATCCCTTAGTTCTGAGTTTAAATGCCACTTCCTCAGAGCTTTCCCATGCCACCTGCTCCTCTCTCCACCCCACATCCAGGCTAAGTTTACCTGGTCATTGTGTGTTCTTGTACTTGACAGCACCCTCGTATTTGCATTTATATAGTCATTTTCATGCCGCCTTACCTGCCATCTGACTCTATCAATAGACTGTGAGGTTCACAGGGGCAGGACCTGTATCTTCCTTGCTTATTACTGGATCTCCAGATCCTAACGCAGAGCCTGGCAACACAGAAGGGAATACACATAGCATCAACAAAGTCAGAAAAGCCTTTCTCCACACAGAAGTTTGAGACAGCCCTGATGCTCATGATGTGATAGTTTCCACGTTGGTGTAAAAGTCAGCATGGCCTCACCTCATGAAACTGGTGCCAAGACAGGTCACCTCCTCAAAGACATGGTCTGCCTCTTCCGGACAGGTGTTCCCAGCAACCACCAGAGCTTCAACTCTCCCACTTCCTGAGACTTTCCTGGGCCCAGGAGTATTTGGGCCCAACCCTTGTGGAAAAACTTAGTCCAGAAAGAAAAAAATAAAGAGTAACCAGAACGAGAAAGCTGCCTTTATTACAGCTAAACTGTTGGCTTAACTTCCTAAAATACCGTTGAATTTTCTTTCTGCATACAGCTGTGTTTATAGAAGGCAATATCATGTATGTAAATAAATTCAGATGCCGCTCGAGTTATTTTAAAACAATCAGTCTAACACTAATCAGCTTACTCAGAGACATAATCTTACCCTAAAAAAGTGACAAATCAGTACACAGTGTGCAGAGTAAAATACTTGGAGAGTAAGTCAAATATAAATGTTTGAATGCTGCCAATGTCAGAATTCGAGGTTGGTCATTCCAGGTGCATCAGAAGAGTAGCCTTCAACTTTGGCTTCACCCACCTCATCCCAGCCTCCTGGAAGGCATAAGGTGAACATGAGGCATTATCCATAAATTTGTTCCCAGTTCTCTCTAGGAAGGTCACACCCTTCCCCACTGCCTTGCTTACGCTGCTGCTTCTGCCTGGAATCTGTGGAGCCTCCTAGCCTTCCAAAAAGCAGCCTCTGCTTCAAAACCCATCTCAAATGTCTTCTGTTCTGTAGAGCACGTTGTCCTGTCTCATGTTCTCACAGCATCTGATATAAATATGGATAACTGCTGCTAATTCCTAGAAGTCATTGAGTATTGATGGTGTGTCAGACACAAATACTCAAAATGTATATTTATTCAATGAGTTTCACCTTACGAGTTCCTATTATCACCCCATTTTACAAGTGGGGAAACTGAGGCAATGAGTGTTTTTTTTTTTTTTTTTTTTTTAATCGCCTACTCAAGTTCACACAGCTAGTAAATGGCTGAGTCAGGCCTCTACCTCCTCCTAGGCCTATAGCTACTACTCTCAATTGCTGGGCACAAGTTGTGTATCTCACATAGGTTATTTCCAAGCATCTAAATTTGAATAGAAATTTGGTTATTTTGAAGACAGACACTGAGGCTCAGGGAAGCAATATAATTTGCTATTCTCTTGTTTCTCAGATAATACGGAACAGGGCTGGATCTAAACCCACCTCACTTCAATGTCTGTTTCCTTTCTAGAACAAAAATGTCCAGGTGCTTATTCAGTTTCCCTCTGGTCATTTGCATGAATAACTTCATCTTGAGGGTGGCTGCTAGCACATAATAGTTGAGGAACAAAGTTCTTTGTTTTTTAAAAAGTATCATGTATGATACAAAAATAACCCTCTGGTTCCTCTTGGAGTTTACAGTCTAGCTGTGGACAAACTAATATTCATGAGTTCGTAAGAGAACTAAGTACCAAGATTTCTTTGCTCAATAACCTGACACAGTCCTCAGAAGGAGACGCAAGGGCTGGAGACATGGGCAGGTCCGTGGTGAAAGGACCACCTGGATGGGGATCTGAGCTCTTTGTACCAGCTGTGAGGCCTTGGCCAAGTTTCTACATATCCCTGAGCTTTTATTTCCAGAATAAACCTCTTTTCTCCTGATGATCTGCAGAGGAGCAAATGAGGCAAGTGGCAACGCCTGTATCGTATGGTACAAGGTAGGCACAAAATTGATGCCAATCTCCTTTCTTTTCCTTTAATTACGGCTTTCACTACTGCCCAGGGTAATGAACGGACCGGGCCACCCATGATGGCTCAGGTATATGCCCCAGGCCTGTCCTTCGGGAAACTCACTGCTCCTGTGTGGCAGATTCCAGGGTCATTTCCTAGAACCTCTTGAAAGTGATTTAATTTCCTATAGGGCTTGTTTGTCTGGTTTTCTTGGCACTTTATAACATGTCCGTGATTCTTTGAAACTAACCAACATAGTATGTACTACCCAATCCGTCCTGGAATCTTGAGAGCATGCGCCCAGGAGGCTGGGGAGCACATTTATCAAAACTGTCCTTACGAACCCTGTTGCTGCTATGGTTGCTATTATAATCATTGTCAATGCTAGTTTGATACTGTTTCTATTTCCACCACTAGGAATACTATACCTATTGTGGTCACCACTCTACCACAGCCCCCTTTCTGTGGCTGCTGCTCCTCTTCCTCCTCCTCCAACTACCACACCAGCACTCTATAAAACTCCAGCTTGCTCTTCTCTTGCCTCCATAACTGTCATCAACACCACCCTACAATTCCTCCTCCCCTTACTCCTGCTACTACCAATACTCCAACTATGACCACCAGCCTAGTATGACTTCTCCTCCTCCTCCTATTATTACTATAACTAATACTCCCATAGTAATAAAACTACTATGGTAATAGTAGTAGGAAGAAGGGGAGATATGACTACCACCGCCACTGTCCTGCCACGACTCCTGCCCTTACTATGTCACTACTAACACTGTGCCCACCACCACCTGCAGCTTACAACCCCTCCTCTTCATCCCATGACCACGCCACTACCCTACTAGGAAAACTACTAGCATCTATTAGGATTTTTTTTTTTAAATGCTTACTAAGTACCAGGCATTGTGCTAAACATTTTGCATGTTTTTCATGCAACCATCAAAGTTCTGTGACATAGAGATTTCTATTGTTCTCATCTGGTGGATAAGTAAATGGCAGCTTAAATGACAAGCCTAGGCCCTGCTTTCAGACTCACCCCAGTTCTCTCTGATCCCCTGTGCTCTTGCTAAATCTCTGCTGCTTCCAGTCATCTCAGCTTGGACAATGTACGTGTTCCTGCCTTTTCTTTTTCCAAGTCCTTGGGCAGGGAGATGAGAAGTCCACTTAGCAGGGAAGGACCATGACTAGAATAGAGCTTCAGGGTAAACAGGAAGCTTGCACAAAGTGGCCCGCCAGGCAGCTCGTCTGCTGACCTTGGCCTTTGTCATCCATCCTCCCCACGTCCCCTTGAGTGAGAACGTCCACACCTGAGATAATCTATGCAATGACAGTTTCAGGTAGGCTTTTGCTGCCGCTCGGTTGACAATAGACTGGGCTCCAACAGACAGAGCAATGATGGTGGGAAAAACACACATTTTATTCACACAGAGTCTTTGTTGCCTGAACCTCTTTACCCCCCAGCCCCACCCCTCCAGCAGCTGCACGGGCATATTCTATTTGCCTATGGAAAAAGAAATGGCCGTTACTGCCTATCCCTAATTCTGGAGCAATTTATTCTACATATGAGGGCCCAAGCTATTGGAGGATATATCCATTCATGCATTCAGTTAAACAATCATTCCTTCAATGAATATTTAGAAAGGACATAATTCATGCCAGAACAGTGATGTTGAACAAGATGGAGCTTTCTTTGTTCCTGAAGCTATCCTTGCTCTCATGGAGACTATACAGATGTTCCCAACCACTGAGGTATCCTACCGTGTGGTTCTCCCTTTAAGTTGAGAAAGAGCCCTCTCATCAGGGGCCCACATTTTGACATCACCAAGCACAGGCTAGTCAAAGAGTGGGAGTTGGCTTGATTAACCTCCCTTCCTTCCTCCATCGGTTGGTTCTTTTATTCCCTCTCCTTCCTTTATTTTAATTGAGACTGATAACTGTTGGGATGTTGACCCATGTGTAGCCAAATTCTGAAATTCCTAGACTGATTCATATGGTTTGGGATGTTTATCTTCCCATTCAGAGGGGTCATTTAGGATGCAGACTCATTGTCTATCACCTAGTGCCACCTTTGGTCTTAAGGCTGATTTCAAATCCTGGCTCTGTCAGCTTGGGTCAGTGATTTAATCTCTTTGAGCCATAGTCTCTCAATCTATAGCATGACAAAAATCGCACCTATTTTGTAGACTTGTGAGGAGGATTAAATAATGTTAATGTAATCCCAAATAACATCAGAAACAGGTTCACCTCATTGAAGCTAATATCTTAAGCTTTGAGGCCTTTCTCTTGCATAGAACCTTACACCCTGGAAATGTTTCATATTTGTTGTATTTGAAAGCTTAAAATCTGTAGTCTTCTCATTCTAAGTAAATATTCACTTTTATGCCTAATTTTTAATTTTTCTTAGAGTCCCCAAAATATACTGTCTTCAGATCTCATAAAACGTACAGTGTTTAGCTCTGTACCCTGTGTATAGACAGCATTTACTAAATGTTAGGTGATAGAGTCCCATTTGGTTTTTTTTAGAGATGTTAGAATTTTTGTATTAATGAACTAAAAATAATAGCAAAATAGAACATATAGCCTGATTATTATTGTTAGTGATGGTATTTGGAAAATATGATCACTTTTACAGGAAGCTAAATAATGGGTGAATTTTTCATTGGATATTCTGATGCCTTGTGGCTAGACTCACAGAATTTGTTTAAACTCCCTGAAATAGAGATAGACAACAAAAGAATGGGTAGTGGGTGAAAGGGAAGGATTCCTAATCATCAGTGTCCTGTCCGGCTGGTTATTTTTCCATAGATCAATCTATCTGGATTTTTTCATTAATATAATGCCCCTTTGAGGACAGTTACCAAGGGGGCCCGTAGCACCTTCCACCCGCGCAGCGTGTATTCAGCTGTTTGTGTGTCGCCATTGTTTCTCACAATGGGAGTCTGAGAGACTGTCATCTGTCCTACTCTCCTCTAGACTGTGGTCTCATTTTTCTGCAGAGTTGAACTCTGGAGATAACATTGGTTAAAAAATGTGAATACTTCAGGGCACATTAGAACACTCTTTGTTTAGATTCGCTCCCACCCCATTTCTCTGCGAGGAGCCTGGCGAGGGGGGGGGAAGGCGTGAGCAAAGTGAAACCGCCAAGCTGCATATTTAAAATTCCATCAGTTCGATTTCTTTAATGCAATATGGTCATTTTTAATCTTGCTCTGTTTGATAAATACCTGCATTTCAGTACTTCAAGTAATTGTTAAGATTGTGTCTATTTTTATTAGAACTTATTTGTCATTATTTGACAGTCATTTCTAATCACATTTGTCATGTGTTGGGTTTCCTTTATGAATACTGATAGCTCCTGGAAGAGACGTTTATGAAGGCCCATTCATTCCTTGAACACACACAGTATGCCCACCACCCAGGGTACCATTTTTCTGGTCATTCAAAATAGAAAATGAATAGGGAAAACGAGTGGGAAGTTTATCTTTAGACACAAACTAGAATTGTAGGGAAGTTTTTAGAATTTTAAGAACACATTTCTGTGTAGTCAATTCCATCAATTGTGTACTTGGGGGAGTTGAGACATTCAGACAGTTTGAATACAACACATTGACAAGTTAAGATTCAAAGTTGTCCACTGTATTGGTTCAGCTTGAATTCCTAGCACTGTGGGAAACTTAACCCAGCCAAGTCGTGTCTGAAGTCTTTCAACAAATAGCCATCCATCCATTTATTCAGCAAATATTTGGTTATTTACGGTATTCCTTCACTCTGGATATTTACTCATTCAAGAGATGCTTATTCATCCATCCATTTATTTAATGCATAATTCAATGGATATTTGTTAAATTTCTACTGCACGTAAGACACAGATAAGGGTCGTCATGGCAGCTTCATTTTTCCCACCAGGAGCCTACAAATCCCAGGACAGTCCTCCTGTCCTCATGCCATCCTCACAGAGAGGCCATGCCCTTTACCTGCATTATACCACGTAGTCTTACAGCCACTGTGAGGTGGAAGAATGCTGTAAACCATGATGAGTCTTTAACATTTGTCTCTTAAATAACGTGCATTGAGGGCCTTCTATTAACATATACAAAGCTTTATGCTTGGTGCTCAAAATAAAAACACAAAGATGATGATACCTCTATAAAAGCATCCATATCCCAGAGACTTTATAGGACTGTCTGGGAACGCAAACTTCAATTTGGGAGGGATGTGTGGGGATTGATATGAATGAATGAATGAAGCTACATTTTGGAGTCAGACCTTTACACCTGCTCCAGAAAGTAAGTCAGACGAGAAGACTTCTTAGAATAAGCAGAATTTCACCGGGCATCTCCCTCTGACTGCAGACACTGAATTCCCCACCAATGCAGGACTTGATTATCAAGTAAGGTGAGCGTTTTCCGAATCTTGTGAGTAGTGTGGGCTGAGTTTTGAGCCGTGGTGGCCCTCTCCTATCAGAACTGCAGGTGATGCCTGGCTGGGTGTTAACCCCTGACTTGGGTGGTAGAGGGTCATATATGGCCAACATCGGATTGTCTGCAACAAGGAGGGATGATGGGTGGGTTGGGATGTGCATTCACAAACATCAATTATAATATTCAGACCCCTGCAAACACTTTACCTCTTGCAAGTGTCCTGTAATTAGGAAAGTATAATTATGAGCTTGGCAACTCCCAAAGGAGCACCTTTGCAAACTGCACATGCCCAGCATGCCCTTTTGGACAAGGGATTAAGGTGCAATCTTCTCTAACTTGCTGCTTTGAAGGGTGTGCAATATTAGAACCAGGTGATATATCTAAATGCCCATGACTTAATTTCTCACGCTCTGTAAGCAACAGCAGGCCATAGAAGAAAGCATGGAGGGGGGGATGAGGTCAAAGATAGACAACCAGGTTACCAGTCTTAGTTCTGCTGTTGATAACTACGTAAGCCTGAGCAACTTCCTCAAGGTCTCTGACGCTCAGTTTCCTCATCTATACAATATGGAGAAAGTCAAACCTACATGCTGGAGCTATTAGGAAGTTGTCACTGGGGTGACAACTGGCACATAGCAGATACTCCATAAGTGATAATTATTACTTACATTAGGAAAACACAATATCATTTTTCAAGAAATAGACAGATTCCAAAATCCATATTATTGCAGAATGACCATGCCCCCTACAATTATCCAGTTCTTGATAACACCCCTTTTATTTGTTCTAAGGTTTCTTCCTCTAAAGTAAAAAAGGACATAGGAGTTTTGCTTGGAAAGGAAGCTCTTCATTAGGATAATTCAGCATTTCAAAAGAACATAAAATCATTTTCCAGTTTGATTTGGAGTCTAGCATCAGTTAATTTCTCTTTGTTCTTCCCTTCTGGTTGTGCTAATGTCCCCTTTGTGTGTGTGTACCTTTGTCCAATGCAATCTAAAACAATCACCTTAATTGATCTGGTGTTAACCTCTAACAGCTTAAGACAGGCTTTTTATCTATCGCTCAATCCTTGCTGCAGATGTAATTCCCTATAGTGCTTACATCTTTGTCACCATCACCATGTGGGTCCTTCTTGGGAAAGCATTTCAGTAAATAAATGCTGCTGCAGACAAAACAGACCGTTTACCCAAGAGGCCCCACCATCACGGGAAAACCTGGTTATGGTCTTGTGCTCTGCCTGGTGTGTACATAATGATAAATTTCACACAGGTGTCACCATTTTCAAGACCCTGGAAAGGATTGATGGTTTACAGTAGGCTGATCCATCATCCAAGGCAGGTGGCACCCTATTGGAATTTCAGAAATCTGTTCCCAATCACATTCACTGTTGGGTGACTCCGTAACGACCCTATTTGTGGTGCGTTACTGAAAATCAATGTGCTGCATTCAAGGTCAATGTACTGTTGGAAAACTCTTTAAGCACTGATGGATGGATTGTGCTCATTCAGAATAAATGTAAGAAAGTGACAGCTGAGCATCCAAGAGTCGTGCCAACTTTCAAAGACAGATTTCCTTCTTCAGTGGGCAGTGGGATTCCCAGAGGGGGTGACATCACACATATTCTCTTGTTCTCTGTTTGGGGGAATGTGTCTGCATTTGTTAGTGTATCTTTCCTCACACAATTAAAACATCAACACACAGAATCTCTGGAGATTTTACCAGCCCCATGCTTTAAAAATTACTGCAAGTCAATTTGGAATCAAAGAATTTAATATGAGCAAAATCAAGGCCAAGCACTATGCAGGCTATTTAAAATATATATCTTTGGAGAAATAATTTGGAAAATAGCCAAAGATAAGACATTCATTCCATTCAGTTTATTTCACAAACATAAAATCTCCAAAATGTGCCTCATAGTGAACCCAGGGTCAGTGATTTAAAGATGAAAGATTTGGAATCTTCAAACTCCACTCCAGAAGCTTAAAGTCAAGGAAGAGAAATGGATACACAACCAAATTATTAAATGCCATAAGATATATGTCTGTGCACGGTTGTACATACAGAGAGATGAATGTATAGTGATAAATACAAGGTAAGAGCACAGAGAAGGAAGTTGTCAGTTCTCCCTGGGGCCATTTTCCAACTAGGATGGTTATGATTAACACTTAGGAAAGTAGAAAAGAAAGTAAGCTGATATTTGTTCAGTGAATTCTGGTTTCTAGTATATTTAAATATTTTTAAAAGAGGTCCCTGAAGTGGTGAAATAACTTTTTACAGTAAGAGACACCAAGGATATAAGATCATTTTGTCACCATTTTTCTTCTGATGACCTATTTGTCAACCAAGGAGAGATACAATACTTGACCAAGCTTCTCAATGTTCTCAGCGTTCCCAAATGGCAAGTTAGAAACCCTTCCTGGGGAAAATCAGAAAATATATTTTTTCTCCCTGGATAGATGATAAATTTTACTAAAGTTTCTTCTTTCTCTCTCTCTCTCTACTTCCATTATTAGTTTCCAAAAGGAAAATATGACTTATTGCCTATGGAATGCATAAAGGCAAAAATGTGGTGGCTATTAAACCATCCAAGTGACTTAAGGACTATTTAGAGATGTTCCGTGTAAACAACATGGTGATCCCAAAGACATCAAAAGTAGATGCAATCAAGGTAGACATATCCTGGTTCTAAATAACGTTGGATCAACTTAATGCATATTTTTCTTCTCTTCATAGGCAGTGACTGAGTCACCTACAATGTCTAGCACCTAGCATGATGCCTGGCATATAGTCGCTGCTCAGTAAAGAGCTATGTGTGAACGAATGAGTGAATGCATGAATTAGATGCATTGATAAGCCATGAGGGAGACAACTGTATTTTTTTTCTGTTGTGTGGAAACTGCCTTTCACATTTACTTGCTTAGAATTCTAAACTTCCTTTATCCAACCCTCCCACCTGCATCAGTAATTATTCTGCCTGGTGACATGATTTCTCTAGAAAGCTTTAAATATCCCCTATCCTTCTTGAATTGATCATATAAGTGTTGATAATTTTACTGTTTCTAAAAATGAGGGGTCCCCAGCTTCCTTTTTTATTTTACACTCTAGTTATATATATAGTCCAATCATTTATTCCAGCCATCCACTCATGCGTTCATTATTCAAGCATTTATTAGCACATATGGTATGTCAGGAACTACGCCAGGCACTTGGAAGATAAGGCTAAGATGAGATCCTTTCCCTGAGGTTGCTCAGTCTGGAGTCTGCAGGGGTTGGGAGGTAGGTGACCAGACATGTAAATAGATAATTCTAAATACATCATAATTAGAAATATAGCAGAAGAACTGAACAGCACATGAAGTGGAATATGGGAGTGGAGAGAGCATTTTGGGATACTTTTCTGCTAAACATAACATTATAGCTGAGCCTGGGCATCCAATGAGGGAGAGACATTCAAGGTGGGGAAGAATAATAGAGTATGTTAGACAAGATAAAACCACATTTATGGAATCAAGAAGATGGAAAATAGTACGGCGTGCTTGAGAGATGAGGGCTCAGGTGGGCAAAGATTGACAGGGAGAGGAAGGAGACAAGGTGAAGAAGGGTAGATCATTCAATCATAAAGTCTTATCTTCTTCATTCCTAAGATCTTAGGGTTAAACTTGCAGACAATAGGGAGCCATTGGCCATTTTATCTTTATGCATTAATGTATAACATGCATGCAGACAAATGAACAGTTAAGACAAGTACATCTGCATTACAACTCTTAGATCATAACACACAACATAGCCAGTACCCAGAAGGCCCCTGACACATGCCAATTTAGTTACCACCTAACCAAGGGTAACTACTATCATTATTTCTAATAGCATAGATTAGCTTTCTCAGTTTGGTACTTCTCCGTGTACTTTGTAAACGGAATTGTATAGTATGCACTTTTACTCAATACTATGTTGGCTAGATCCATAATACATTCTGTATAGTTGTAGGTCACTTTTTATTGCTGTGCAGTATTCAATTATTGCATGAATATACCACAATATTTAAATCCATTCTAACGTTGATGGGCAGTTTTATGTCATTCCCATTTTGCAACTATGACAAATAGTGCTGCTAGAAACATTCTAATACGTGTCTTTTGGTGAATGTATGTACACATTTTGGTAGAGTATGTGCCCAAGAGTAGAGCTTTAGTAGATAATGCAAAATTGGTTTCCTAAGCGTGGTGGTTCTAATACATTCTTCAACCAAGCATAAAATACACTTCTGGTTATTCTACATCCTCAACAGAATGACTGATTTTTTTTATTCAATTAACATGTATTTTTTTCAACTAGGCTGTAAGTTTCATGAAGATGGAGACCATAGGTGCCTTTTCTCTTTTTTCTCCATTGCATCTCTAGTGACCAGCACAATGTTGGAATGTTTGCCACATGATAGGAGATACACACATACATACATACCACCTGCCTGAACAAATGCACAAACCAATGTCTATGTTATCAGCACATACAGTACGTCAGGAACAATGCAAGGCACTTAGGTAAGTCTACATCAAAATTCCTTCTCTGAGGTTGCTTTCTCATCAAGAACATAGACATTTGTTTATGATAAGCAAGGATTATGATATATGTCTCAGATTCTTCTGTTTAGACAGCAGCAGTAAAATATCCTATATTCTTGATTATTGAATCTATTGAAGATTAAAATGGAGAATTTATAGGTAAGATAAATTGATTTCTATGTTATGTCAAAAATACTCAGCAAATTTGGTAATTCAACCCAAAAAGTAGTTATTGGAATTTAAAACATTTTTTTCCTCCTTCCATTAACGTGTAAGTAGCAAACAATTGTCAGTGTTCACCTCCTTTTGAGATGTTTTTGCATTGCCTTAAATACAGCCTATGTCTGCTTTTATGAATTAATGGTAGGAAGAAATGTTCAAAGAAAAATGTAAAAGAGTGTTTCAATAGGACCTCATCCCAAGTCCACATTTACTGTCATTAATTAAAGAGCTAGCTCTCTTTCCACTGACTAATTTCTACTTGGCCATTGTTAATAAGGCTAGAGAAATGTTTACATGGGGCAAAATTAAGTGGGAAACACAACATACGTGAGTAAGTCAGCATTTAAAGAGCATCAGAAGAGTGAGGGTGGCTGCATTAAGCCCAAGACCTCTGGCTTCCTCCCTGAACCCTGCCTGCCCATGGAGAAACCTTTCATCGTATTATATTAGGTATAATAAATGATAACACAAGCACAAGCCTGGAATTAAGATGTGGCTTAGTGATCTGTTTACACCTTCCCCAATGTTTAAATCTGATTAGTTATCTATGGGGTGGAAAAAATCACCCCAAAACTTTAGTTGCCTAAAGCCACAATACTCATTAATTCTCTCCCTGTTTCTGTGGGCTGGTGATTCAGGTATAGCTCTGCAGTTCCAGCTCGGTGTGTCTTGAGTTTGAAGTCAAACAGTGGCTTAGGGCTGGGGTCATCTTGAAGGCTTCCTCACTCTCATGTCTGGTGCCTGGGCTGGGAAGACTTGGCGGGTGGGGGGGGCTGGAACAGGTAGGGCTCCCCGGGTATCTCTAGACTTACCCAGATTCAAGGGAAAGAAACATAGACCCCAATTCTAGATGGAGGTGTCATTGTAAGAAGAGCATATGAGATTAGTAGAGTTATCTTTGGAAGATACAATCTGCCACCAACTCATTGCTGCAGCATTGAGATTGTACTGCCTGTTTTGCTCAGACGTAACCAGGCCAGTGGGGTATAGCCAAGTCAGGGCCTGGAGGAACATTCTTGTGGGTTAGCTATCTGGGACAGACACTCTCACATTGCTTTGAGGCCATATTGCTTCTTCATGCAGAATCAAAAATCTGCCCTTCTCTGGCTGCTTTCTACACAATTAGGTTCTAGTACCTTGTTAGGGACTGAATGTTTATGTCGCCCACAGACTCATTTGCTGAAAGTCTGACCCCTAATGTGATGGTATTTGGAGGTAAGGCCTTCAGGAGGTGATGAGGTTATAAGGGTGGGCCTCTCACAATGAGATTAGTGCCCTTTTAAGAAGAGGAAGAAAGATCTCTTCCTCTCCCCACACTCATTCACCAGTGAAAAATCATGTGAGAGCCCAGGGATGCAGAATGGGGGCCTCCCCAAGAACAATCTGCTGGTGCCTTGATTTTGGACTCCCCAGCCTCCAGAATTATGAGAAATACATATGTGTTTAAGCCACTCAGCACATGGTATTTTGTTGCAACCACTTGAGCTAAGACACATATATGCTGTGCCATATGTCTGTAAGCCTATATACATGTGGCCTATGTAAATGTTAAATATAGGAATCAGTGGATCAATTAATGCTATCTATTAATTTTCTTCAGCTGTCATAACAAGATCAAGGTGGCTACAGAGTTGGTTTCCTCTGAGGCCTCTCTCCTTGGCTTGCAGGTGGGCACCCACTCTGTGCGTGTGCGTGTGCTCCTGGTGACTCTTCCTCTTATAAGTTCACCGACCTTGTTGGATTACAGTCCACACCAAGGCCCTCATTTTAACTTAATCACTCCTTTAAAGATCTTATCTTCAAATACAGTTATATTCTGTTATACTAGGGGTTGGGACTTCAACATATAAACTTTTCTGAGAGGTTTTACATATTCCAGTCCACAACAGTCTAAAAGGTCATAAAGTCAGACTGTTCCTTTGTTCACATGACTATCTTGAACATTTGAAAGCTGATCATCTTGCCCACCTCTAAGCTCAAATCAATGCCCTCAATGCCACTGCCCTCTCCTAAATCTAGAGCATTCACCATTTTGCCCAAGAGCAGCTGCTAGACTTTGGCAGAATAAAGCAAGACTTTCATTTCCCTGCTTTTGAAACTCTATTATAAAGCATTCTAATAGTTTCCTATGTTCTGTTTCTCATTATCTTTCATGAAACTTTAATTGTCCTTAAATATACCAGTATTTTATTATATCCTTTAATATTTACAACCATTACATGAGTTCAATATTGTTGTACCCATTCTATAGATACAGGTATGAGGATAAGAGTTCAGCAGAGAGAGAGGTCTAATGATAATACCTGACTATGCATCTGAAGTTCTGCCATACACAGCCCTTTTCACTCAGACTTTCAACGTCTATGTGAGGAGATTGCTACAAGCCCTCTCCTGACCAAGCAAGTGAGGTCAGAGGGGATTGGTAATGCATCCTTGATTGTATTTTCTTTCTTCTTCTTTTCACCATTTAAACACATTTATGTGCACATTTGTTATGTAAATTCTGATCATAAAAATAATGCGTGTCTGTTGTCCACAATTTGGAAGGTGTAAATAAGTTTAAGTCTGAAAATAAAAACCACTCATTATCCCACCAGCCTAAAATCATACCTCAGATGTTCCTTTGTATCTTGTAGATGCATCTGAACATGTGTGTGTGCACATACACATGTTTTACACATAGAATACATGCCTATATTTCAGTATCATACAATACTCTTCATAAACTTGATTTTTAATGGCTGCTGTATAAGTCCATTGTGCATATAGTACAATGTATATGCATTGTGTGTGTAGCCCAATTTATGCAATAATTAACATTTTTCAAAGGACAGAAGATCATAATGTAATTCTTCTGATTCCATTAATTGCATTTTCTTGTTAAAATACTCATTTCGTTTCTTGGTAAGAAACCAACTAATTTCTTCAGCTTAGAATGTTATCTCTTGGCCTAATGCAGCTGTGTATATTCTACTCGTATGCCATAGGATATTGTAGTCGAGAGGCTCATGGAGATCACAGACTCCAACTTCATCACACAATGCAGAGAACTAAAGCTCAGAGAGGGGAGGGTGCTAGCCAAGGTCAACAGCAAAATGTGAGACAACAACTTAGGCCTTCTGGAGGAGAGATCACTGCTGCAATCTTTATGAAATGGTATCTTCCTGTTCCTCTACTCATTCAACAAATAAGTGTTGCATGCCTGGTGGCACTATATATAAAGCAGGGAATGATATATACCTGTCCCCACACCATGGAACTCTAAGAGTGGCCACATCCCCTCCTTTCACCCACGAGGTCACCCAAACTCCTGGATTGCAGCTTCCAGCATCTCTCTGCCTGAGGCAATTCTCAAACCTCAGGAATGTGCCCAACCCTCCTGCTGTGCAGGCTGAAGTATCAGAATTAACATTCCGGAAGTGACCCTCAACCAAGGATAAATAAGAGTTGGTGGATTAACACCCCAGCTTTCTTGCCTTCCCCCTCTGACAATGAGAAAGTTCTAAGGTATATTCTACACAGTCTCTAGCAGGTCCCCAGTGGGATGGAACCTCAGAGGTCCCCAGAGGACCCATCCTTGTTTTGCTCACAGTATCTCTGTGGACCACCTCCTGGATAATGACAGAAACAAGGAAAATGCAGCCCTAAACTGTTCTGCCCTTTGGTTATTATAGAAGCTTTGCACTGGAACATCTATTGGGCAGAGATAGAGGAAATACATACTTAAGCTAGGAAATGTTATCCTTTTATTTGGGTAGGATTCACCTGCAATGAAATCCTTGTCTCAGGCTCTGCTTCTGAGAGAGAACCAAACCAAGACAAACTGATATCAATGTTTACCATGTGTCTTCCATACAGGAAAAATTATAGGATGTCATCAAATAATGCAGCAGGAAAACTCTTCTAGTTATCTATTGCTGCACAACAAACAAAATGTATTGTCTTAAAACAATCATTTGTTTTCTCTTATGGAGCTGGGTGAATGGGCTCAGCAGGACAGCTCTCCCTTGGGGGTCCCTCTTACAGGTTCAGTCGGATAGGATAGATGGTAGCTAAGATTGGCATCACCTGGGGGCTTCTTCACTCATCTCTCTGGTGTGTGAATTGATCATGCATCCCTCTCTACATGAAGCCCTCCATGTGGCTTGCTTGGGCTTCCTCAACAATGGCAGTTGAAAGTCAGACTTTTTATGTGGTGGATGTCTTCTCTCGTCATACCAATTCCAAGAGACAGAAAATGCAAGCTGCCAATAATACGGGCTAAGCCTGTAAACTGAGAGAGTATCCTTTCTGCCATATTGGTTTGGACAAGTAGTCACAGAACCTGCCCAGACTCAAGGAAAAGGACATGGCCCCCGCTCTCATTTTGAGGGGAGGAGTTTCAAATAATTTTTTCCATCTTAAATCTACTAAAGAAACTTAACTATTTATTAGCAGTGATGATGTGAGGAGGATGAGGCAGCACCTGTCTGAATAAGAAATATTTAAGATGAGACCTGAAGATAGTAAGGAGCCAGGCTAAGAGGTGTGTGTCGGGGGACGAGGGGAAAGCATTCCAGACAGAGGGAAAAGTATGGGTGCCAGACCCTCAGCACGTTGAGGACTTGACAAAAAGTCAATGTGGTTGATGGCGGCAAACCTGGAGGAAACATTGGAAAGAAAAACCTGCTGAGAGAGCAAGGGCCAAATCAGGCTGGGTCATATAGGTGGTGTTAATCATTTTACTTTGTATTTTAATAGAAATCAGAATCGGGGGGTATTATGATCTGACTTATATATTTTTAAAAAAAATCTCTAGCTCAGTGACATTCAGAGTGTGAGCCTCAGACCAGTGCCAGACTGCAAAGTTTGTTGCCGGACAATAAGATGAGTACCAAAACTGAACACAAGCATTTAGAAACTTTCTTAGCATTTGAACTACTGCAACATCCAAGCACATTTTTATAGTGTGTGCATATATATTTTTTTTTTGCATTTTACAAAAATGTTGGTCCACAATGCGTTAGGCAAAAAATACTTAGGCTTTTACCATTGATAGTTTGTAAAACACTACTCTAGCTAAGGTGCTTAGGGGGACGAAGGGTGGTTTGGAAGAAAGGATCCTGTTTGGGAGACTGTTAGGATGGTGATGTTGGTAGGGGCTAGATTACTAGCCATGGAAGTAGAGAGAAGGGAGAAGTTTAAATGAAATGCAGAAGGTCCAACAGGCAGAAACTGGCGATGGGTTGAAGTGGCTGTAGGTCTCTCGTTAGAGAAACTGGGTTAACAGAGACACCACGTAATGAGATATGAGCGACTGGGAAAAGGACCGAGAATTCAGCTCAGAATTGCTTTGCATTTGACATCACAACTTTTGTCTTGAAACTTCTAATGGTCATTGAAAAGGAAATACATCCTTAAGGCTGAGACACGTTATCTTTTTATTTTAATTAGAGGCCACCTACAATATAGAAACAAGTCAATATAATTCACTTTTCTAATCAAAGAATTCTTTGAGAGCAGAAGAGATACAGCATCCAAATAAATGAGTGGTAATTTTCTTAATGAACTAAGTCATCATGAATCACTGTGGAATCACCCCTTGTGCTGTAGAGCCTGTGACATTTCCAACAATGCGATGCTATTTGGTAAATATTAAGGGCTGTTAGAGAAAGGGGATAAGAAATGACCTTTCAATCTATATGGAGCATGTTAATTACTAAAAAGGCGGCAATTGGTTGTAAAGGATTGTTCCGCTGTCGTTACCACTGAAGCATGCCCCGCCTTTTGGTTATGAATTATCCTTAGAAAAAATACGGACGCATGACATTTACATTTTCAGTGTCATTTAGCACAAGTATGCATTCTTATTAATGTCCTCTGGCCCCACATAGTTCTAAATATGGGTAGGTTTTTAAGCTCAAATGTTTTTGACTTTTCTCCTGGAAACCACCAGCGAGGCAGCGTAGCATTGTAGCAAGAGAACCAAAGTAGTTGTAAGTCCCTTTTCTTGAATCATGAATCGATCACTTACTACCAGTGTGACCTAATTGGGTTTTGTTTAACTCAGAATGTCCCAAACTTACTTGATCACGGAAACATTTTTATTTCATTAACACCTGATATGCCACATATTTGTGGAATTTGCATTAGTGAAGTGGTTCACAACATGGGGGTTTGGAACACAGGACCTGACTAGATTTCTAGCTCCATCATTTACTAAATGTGGATGTGGAACCTCTGTAGCCATTGCTTTCATCCTTTAAGGAGGAATAAAATACTGTTTCTACTAGGATTGGTTATCAAAAATAATACATAAAATGAGGAGAGGTATGTAAAGTGATTGGCACAGAACTAGGCAAATGGTATAGCTTGACACATGGCAGCTATGCTTTAATTTTCTGTATCTTCAGTGCCTGGCACATGATAAATGCTTGTGGGCTATTGAATTCTTTCTAGGATGATTAGGAGTTAAGAACCCAGGATCCAGGGGTTAATAAGCAGCACGGCTGAGGCAGGAACCCAAGTCTCCTGAAGCCCAGTTCTGAGTCTCTGTCGTCATAGGCCATGGCTTGTCCGTGCTGGGAGAGGCTCACATGTGTAGCTGGGAAAGGGGAAGCGATGGGAAGCCGGGAGAAAGTGAAGTCAGGAAGAGAGGGGAAGGGGAAAAAAGATGACAGGGGAAATAAAGGAGGGAAGGGATTGCTGGGGAGAGGGAGAAGGAAGAAGGAAATCGGGAGGGAAAGGGTCCATCATAGACAGGATTAAGTCCCCCCAATAAAAACCCAAGTCGTGGAAAACCGCAGTTAGACGCATGACAACTAAAGCTTTCTTTAGCAGGATCAGGTTCCCGCGATAGAATCAGATTGGTTCAATCCCAACTTGGCCCTTATGCACCGGGCGACCCCAGATGAGTCTGCCTAGACTCCATAATCCTCAGTTTTCTTATCTTTAATATACTATCCTTTTTAGGGTTATAACGAGAAAACAAGACAACACAAGTAAAACACTTAGCTCAGTGCGCCTGGGCCGTGATAACATTCAAGCAAGTCTGTGATTATCATAGTGAGGGTGTAACCTGTGATGCTTTCAGAACTGAAAATCCCAGGGTCAGCTCAGTACCAAGAAATAAAACTGAGCGAAGAGGAGGAAACGTATGGTTGAACTAAATACTTGCAGAGTAGGATTCAGTCTATGAATGTGGAGGGCCCTAGAAATGAACACTTAAATGAGAGATTTTTGAGTGACGTAGATTTTGTGTATGCAGTTTAGAAGCATAGTATGAGGTGTTTTTTCTAATAGGAAACTGTGTAAAGGTTGGAAGAAGAAAATAAAGATGTATTTTTAAACTATTTAAGACCAGGTATATAGGTTGGAAGATGGTGTAATTTAATAGACCCACTAGCAGTCTGAAATGTTTTTTTAATGAGCTTGAATATTTATACAAGTAAAATTAGAGGGCATGACATAAAGAGGAAAGGGTGGCTTCCTTTGCTGATCGATGAATACAGTCAACATTAATTTCACAAGATCTGAAAGTGTGACAGATGTGACCAAATGACTGTGTTTGAACTCAGAAAATTTCAGAAAGGGGGGTGGTCCAGAAGGAAACCCTGCTTGCCTTTTAAATGTTTAGGAGTATTGGGACACACTAAAATATGTGGAGAAAAGTGCTCATGGAGGTGTGTCAGGAAAAGGGGTGGAGTCTAGTCAAGAAGGTGGAGAATGTCACATGGTATGAAAACAGAACAAGTTGCACAGTATGGAATAACTACTTCTAGCGATGGAATGCACTTGCCTGGAGAGGTAGTGACCTCTGCATCATTGGAGGCGTCAAAGTGGAATTTGATATGATCTATTGAGAATGCTAAAGAGGATGTCTTCACTGAAAATTGTTGGATTCAGTCATTCCTCATAGTGCTTCTCAAAATACTGTTACAGGATATTAACTGTTGTTAGAGCAAAAACAAAGAGGGGCTGATTCCCTGGTCAAGTAAGTTTGGGAAACATTGTTAAAATCAAACGTGTCATAGGATCTTTACCATTGAGACTCTCCATGAGGAGAGATTAGTATACATGGTTTTCCAACAGAGGAATAAAAACTTTCTGTAAGATATATATCATGCTAATATCATGCTAGAGGCAGGGGAGAGATGTGTGATAAAATGATCTCTAGGAGGCATTGGTAGATGTGATCTCAAATATTTTCAACTTGAAGATTCCATGAGTCCATATGAGAAAATGACACCCACAGTCCCAGCTGTGGTCAAGGTTAATGGAGCACATAGTTAGAAAAACCAAGAGTACAGACGTCATAGCAAAATTAGGGATTACTAACTCAAAGGAGACAGAAGAATGAGGGAAATAAAGGCATCACCTTTGCAGAGATGTCTCTGACTGAGACGTGAACATAATGGTGGTCATAAGCAGTGGAGTAATAGACAATCTATATATTGCAAATAGGAACAAAAGAACAATGGGGGAATTAAACAACAAAATGAGACCCAGAAAGAATGGGAAGGACGTGAAGTAGTAGTGGGTGTGGGTATGTCTTTTATTTTTAAGCATGAGATGTACCTGGCTGGAGACCAGACCAATGTGGACATAGTCAACTTCCTTCCCGAAGGGAAGAGTCCCTCAGGAAATCTAACCAGAAGGCTGCACAGGAAATGTGGGATTCAGACAAGAGTGGCTCTTCATGATAGAGAATGTCCCCAAGTGCACTGACCTGACGAAACCACTGTCCTCTTTCCTTGTGGGGTGTGGCTGTCTGAACTGAAACTGGTGCACATCTTCTTGGACTAAAGACTCATTAAAAGCATGTTTGGTCTCCGATTCTCCTTTCCCCAGACTTGGGCAAAATCATAATACTTTCCCAATGTCAAGCACGGCTTCCTAATTCCCACCCAGCTGGTCACAAACTGTCCTCTATGGGGTTTGCCCTTTCATTGCAACTCCAGTGTCTATCTAATACCCCACAGGACGTGAGCCTCAACAGCACTTTCCTGGTCAAATCTGAATCAGACCTTTTCTTTTCCAAGCTCCAATGTCTCATAGAATCCCAGCTAGCCTCTGACAAACAGAAAGCTCTATGCCTCCCCATTTTTTTGTGAGCCACTAAGCTGAATCTGAAGCAGGACAAAAGAGATGCAGCTCTTTTAAATGAGCCATACCTGTCCCTTGCTGTTATTACTCTGCCAGCTGTCTGCTCTGGGACCACTGATCAGCTGCCCTCTAAAAGAACTTCATATTTCTCACCAAATCCATAGCTTAAGAAGTTACATTATAGCCCCTTAGTATACGTGGGAAGATTAGAGCTTATAAAAAAAAAAGCCTTTGGCACAAGCAGTTTAATGCTCAAAGCTCTAATCTGGAATTGGTATATTTATCCTGGTCTTTAATTATTAATGTTGCTTTATTGATCTGATACCTAAAACTCAAACAACAAAACTGTTCAAACTAATTATTGTGGGCTTTCTACCTTTTGGGGCTTCTCTGCTAGTCTTCAAATCTAAACCTTTTCTTCCACCAATCAATAGGGTTTAATTCATTAACAAGTTCTAGTGCCTTGTTTCCACTGCTTGGCAATTTTCCCCCCATCAAAAGGAAGTGCACTAAATTCCTTCCCTGGCAATAGTTGCAGAGCCTATATAAAAGTATTTGCCTTAGAATTGTAAAACCAAGTTTAACAAGCCCATTTCCTGGTATTCTGTGCCAGTGGCTGCCCAGTGTTTCATAAAAAGGCATTGCACACTTCCTTATCTTACCATAAAGACATTATATCACGAAGGAATCCTATACACTCGGGCGGGACAGTATTGGCATGCAGACGTGAGGTCACCTTGACACCTGCTGCTGCCTTTTCATTGGGTCAGTCAACAATGTCAGTTTGGTAGAGATGTATTCTGGATGATATTTACAGATGGGGTCTGATGCGTTAGAGCAGGGTGCTACTTGTGAGGGTCATTTCCCACTGGGCCACTAACCCGATTTCTGATTCATGAACATGACTTCTGTACCCATCCCAGGCCACAAGCTGCCTTTCCCTTGTGTGATATTGGCTTTGAAGGTGGGAGGAGGTAGAAGCATGTTGTGGTCTTCACCACAACCGTAGGGGAACGGCTCTACCTCATTTGAAGAGTTTATAGGAAGGAGAGAAACGTTGATTCAGCATCTATGCTGGGCACATAGTAGGTACTCCATAAATATTTGTGGAGTGAATTAGTGAATGCCAATTGTTCAGATCCTTTTCTGTTAAGAAAGTTGAAACCTAGTAGGGATTCAAATGAAGATGCCACAAATTCATTCTTGTCACTTATAGGAAACCTAAGGAGAGTATATGGCATGCTCTGACTTCCATACATTCCTGTAAACCCTTTTGAATATAATTATGGGTTCTGTTTGTATCACCTCTTTGGATAATGAGGACCATATGTTAAAATTCTCAGTGGAAAGTAGGAAGACCATATTTATTTTGTTGGTTAAATTATCCACATGCCCTCAGGAAATCATTATATTTAATATACTCAAGGTGCTACAAGAAGGTTCACACCAACAGGGTAGAAACAGTTTTTTCGTTGCCTTGAGGAACCTACAATGAAAACATAAAAACAAATCATGCTGATATGAACCAGGTGAAAAATGATATATCTTTAAATTTTATATCACCCTACATTTTGGACATAGTACACACTAAATCCATAATTGTTAAAAGCATACATTCCTCTTTGGACTACCTGAAATAACACTTGAGTGATTTTCAAAAAATATTCTGAATCTCTGGTCAGTGTTATTGCCTTCCTTTCAATACGACTCAATTTGGGTTTGAAGAGTTAAGTCAAAGTGGTCAGAAAGTGTCAAAGTGCTGAGAGAGAGCTAAAACATTCAGCTATATTCCTAAATACATATGCCAAGTGGACATCAGGAAGACTTGACAGATTTCTTCAGAGGTCTGGCATAATGAGTTAAAGGCAAAGGGTGATAATATTTTAAATTCATTTTAAATGTGCTTATGTATAAATTTTAGAAAAACTTCAAAATATTAAAATCTTCTAAAGTGATACAATGAAACATGATTGAAATTGATTACAAGTCAGTTTTAATTATGAAAAATAATGTAAAGTTTACATATTCATTTGAAAGAGATAATACTCTCTAAATATTGGTGTATACTTATTTTGTTTTCATAAATACATAGTGATGTTTCAGAGTATATGTTTTGTTATGCCTGGCAAACTAAATAGAATTTTATATAGTTATGTAGAGAATGGGTAAGTCTTCCCTTCTCAAGATATATGACAGCCATAAAAAATCCCAGGAGCAGAGATGATGTCATATAGACTAATTAACACACCTACAGGATAATGTATGTTATACAGTCTTTAAATTTTTATTAAGGTCATTGTGAAGTATGGCTTAGAGCTAATGATGATGAAGACTTAGGGCTCAAACACCAACTGTGGGGAGTGAGGATAGTGGTGTCGTGGTTGTATAAAAATGATGGGATCTTCTTTAGCTCTTTGGCGCTAAAGCTTGTCATCCCTAAAAGAGAGCCCTCCAAGGAACTGAGAATTCAACCAGTCATAGGAGGTTGCCAGGGGACGGGTAGAGAGATGGCATCCAGGTAGAAACAAGACCATGGCAAAGGCAAAGGCATGGTGGTGCGAGAGCTCCTGATCCACCTAGTGGATTACCAGTATTTCACAACACCAGGTAAAACATGGTGGGAGATAAGTTGAGAGGGAGACAGCAAGATAGAAGCCACGGTGTTGCAGAGGGATCGCGTGTTTCTGATGGCGAACGAGAGTGTGGCAGACATAGTGGTGATCACTTCTCAGGGGCAGCTGTGTTCTCAGCTCTGGCCAACAGGCTGTGGTCAGGTCAGATGATATTACTCCCAGGCTGAAATTAAGAGGAGGCCCTGAACATTTTCAACTCCCTCCCTCCCTGTCTCTATCTCCTTATCCCTGTCTCTCTGCCCTGAAGACTGACAGAACTGCCAATGGAGAAGGCAAAACCATGAATATCGAGTAACAGCATGGAGGAAAGTTGTGCTAAGGAGTTGCTGGTCCCATAACAGACTTTGCATGAGCAATAAACAAACCTGTTTATTGCTCCAGGATTTTCGTGTACTCTAACCAACTATGTTCTAACTAACATTCTTGAGCATTGTAAGACAAGATTGATATGTTTAGATGGGCTTGTTAGGAAAACTTGATGTGGGCTCAAAACTGAATAATTCTGGAGAACCACGAACCTAATATTTATTGGCACTTGCAGTGGACCGGTCCTTTACATAGATGGATTTTCTCATTTGATCCTCATAACTCTTTGAGGTTGGTGTTACGGTGGTTGTTCTCAGCCCTACGAATTCCAGGTTCTCTTGTGGCTCACTGGCATACTAAGTCTGCATGGGCTGTCCATTTCTCCCCTTTTTGTTCTGTGTTCCACCCAAGTGTTCATCCTCCCTCTCTGCCTAAGACTCTGATGGGTTTCCAAGATATCCTGGAGTTCTGAAAAAATAAGGGGTACACGATTTCATCAGCTACCTCTCCACCCTCCCTCTTTGAGTTTCTGTGATAGTTGTTCTTTGGATTAAGCTAAGAATGACTTAGGAACTCTATATTAAAATGAAAATTCCAGGCCCCTCCAACCCCTGGAGATTCTAATTCAGTAAGTGTGATAGTTAATTTGATGTGGCTTCTCAGCCTCCATAATTGGGTGAGCCAATTCCTCATAATAAATCTCCATTTATATATATGTGTGTATATATATATATATATATAAATCTCTGGAGAACCCTGATTAATACAGCAGGTCCAAGGTGAGATCCACAAATCAGCATTTGTAAGATGAAACCCCAGACAACTGTGGGTACAATTCTTTGCGGTATAAATGACCATGTTGGTCACTAATGATGCAGTCTACATAGCTGGCCTCAGTAAGTCTATAATCTAGTAGAAATATGGACACTGACACCAATAAATTGTAACACAGCAGCAGTCAATATTTTTTAAGTGTTATTCTATTGTCAGCCTGGGATAACAATCACTAATACTGGAAACATGCCATTCTTCCTACTTAGCCAGCATCATGGCTAAAGAAGTAAGCTCTGGGATCTGAAAACCTAAGTTCTATCCCAGAGCTGTTGTCTCCAAGCTGTATGCCATGAAACAGCCACTCTTATCTGCAATGTACCCAGCAAAGATCTTGTCCCTGTTCCTGCACCTGGATATTGCAGGACCCTTTTCTGGTTACATCTCTCAGAATCTCATGTCTCACCTTGCTCTACTTAGCACAAACCCTTTGAGACATGTGATGCTTTTCAAGGTACCCTTCTTTGAGGAAGAAAGCAAGGTGTAATACTGGGTAAAAACAAACTAATAATCTGACAACAACATGAAGGAACAGGAAAGGACTAAGATAGCAGGTTGTCAAGACGTTGCAAACCCTAGTTGTTCATGGCCCATTGGTGGCAATGGGAAGAAAGAAAATGCATTTGAATCCACATCTTTGTTTTTAAACTTCCATTCTTTTCTGCCAACTTCAAATCCCTGAGCCAGCTCAAGGGACACCTCCTCTGGGAAGTGTTCTCTTGTCCCACCCACCTCCCAGACGAAGTTCCCCAAGACACTCACCCTGTTCTCCTCCCCTTTTAAGTGTTTGCTTATTTTGACTGTCTTCCCTACTGGTCTTTGAATTGCTTAAGGGCAGGAGCTGTGTCTAAGTCATTACAGGTTCTCGATTCAGATTTGTTGTCTGAATCAATGAATTTCTGCAGCCTTTAAGGTTAAAATAGGACTCTTGTGTGGAGTTTATTTGATAGAACGAGAGTGGTGGAGTAGATATTGATATATTCAAACTAAAGCTCAGAAGTTTGAAGAGGTTTTCATGAAGTCACCTGGCTAATACAAGACACATTTGAAATCAGGTGGACCTTACTCTGAAGCCCATTATCTTTCCCTCTGTCCCGGGCCGCATACTCCTTATCCAGAGCTCTAAGGAACCCATGGTGGCACAATTTTAGATGATCTTAACTAAGCCATGTGATTCAGAAGACATTCATTGGTGTGCAGAATGGAAACCATATACTGTGTGTCAATAGCCTGGATCCAGGTAAAAATAAACAAATGTCATTCACAGGAGCTCAGGGGTCTTTGAATCTATTTGAATCACATTTTTAATTCCCATTAATTACCTTTACATTAGATGTTGTCTTAGTCCATTTGCATTGCTATAAAGGAATATTTGAGGCTGGGTAATTTATAAAGAAAAGAGGTTTTATTTGGTTCATGGTTCTCCAGGCTACACAAGAAGCACAGTCTAGCACCTGCTTCTGGTGAGGGCCTCAGGAAGCTTCCACTTGTGGCAGAAGGCAAAGAGGAGCAAGAGAAAGAAGGGAAAAATGCCATATTCTTTTAAACAACCAGCTCTCATGTGAACTAATAAAAAGCTCACTCATTATTGCAAGGATAGCACCAAGCCCTTAATGAGGGATCTTCCCCCATGATCCAAACACATCCCACTTGGCCTCACCTCCAACATTGGGGATCAAATTTCAACATGAGATTTGAAGGGGACAAATATCCAAACTATATCAGATGTTGTCTCTGGAAGTTCCCATGCATACCATAGTGGCATCCTAAAGTCCTTTTCTACTTCTGCAAGTCTAGAAAATGGCTTCTCTGAAGATGCTGGTGACTACTGGTATTTAGAAATTTTCATTTAACTCAGTAAATTCTTCAATTGTCTGTCTAATGCATAGGGTCGTCTTTCAATTGTTATGTTAACATTTGCTCTTGGTTATAACTTTTGAGATTTTCCATTAAAAAAAAAAGTTTTAGCTTTGTATCTCTCCTGTTTTTTCCCAGCTCCATTACTAGTCCTTTTTTAGGGGACATCCCTTCTTGGAATACGATCATGTTGGCCTGGTGCTCTCACCTGCCCAGCAACAGATTTGTCAGGTCCCCAGGCCTCGAGTTTGGCCATCTCACTTCAGTAGGAGAGAGGCTATCAGGAGTCTGGGGGTTTGAAGAAGCAGTGTGACCACGAGAGGAGCATGAGTAGACTCTTGGAAGCTTATAAAACCCTCATCTTCTGCAGTAGTGAATACAGAGAACACTGTGGGAGAGGAAGAGGTTGGCAATAGCACCAAGTAGGAAACTGGTGCCAAGAAGATACTTAGGATTTCATATTGGGCCCCTTGCCCAAACAGCCAATGGATCTGAAATTGTGCACATAAAGCAAGAATTTGGCACAGGATGTGAGGTGATGAGTGTGCATGATGCCTTGGTTGTACAAGGGAGGGAGGCTGATGGGGAAGAGTTTCAAGTCATAGATCTAGACGATGTCTGGATAAGTTCTGTGGAGCCAGAGAGTGTCCCAGCTGAAGACTGCGGCAGTTTTGTTGCAGAGAGTAAATAAATGTGCTGCCAACATTGTATTGAGAGAGATCCATATGACAGGAAAGCACTTAAAAGCATCTGTCAGTTGGCTAGACCAATGTTGTAGGGCTTAGAGTTGGTGAGTTGTACATAGCGTAGGTAAGTACTCATCGGGTAGACAGTGCACTTTGGTCTAGTCCCTCTTGCATCCTCTGATGGAGGCAGATTGGGATGGCAAAGATGGGAAGCTGGGAGAGAAAACTATCTTATGTGGGTCCAAGTCATCTGTAAGATTCTTTACCTTGATCATCAAAATGTATTTTTATATCATGTTAATAGGCTCATGAAGGCTGGGACTCGGGTAAGGTGAGTGAGGCACTAGCTTCCCGTGCAGAAGTTAAGGTGATGCCCTGCATTTTCATAATTTGGACTATCTTGATCCATACTAATCCTGGTCCTATAGGATCCTGTCTTTCTTTAAAACCAATACGTTGTTCATTATGGATTTTTTGCATTATTTGAGTTTTATTTAATTCTGCATTAAGATATATATTTCAATTGAGTTTTTTTGGTGCCCCCTTAAGTTTTGCACCTGATGTGAGTACCTCACTTGCATTACCTTATTCCTGGCCCTGAGGCCCATTTTGCAAATCTGGAAAGTAAGGCTCAGATAACATTTGTACTTTGCCCAAGGCCACATGTCTAGTCAACACAATGGATTTTAAACTCAGAACATTCTGACTCTGACTCCAAGCCCCACTCTTTTCACCCTATCTGCTGTTTCTGTCAAATAAGCTTATCTATTACCACCTGGACAGGTGACAGTTCTGGGGCAACATGATGGTATTCCAAGGAGGGATGCCCCTAGTGGACAAAGGAATTGAGGGAACGTAGAAGAGAAGATACATTGCTAAGCCTTTTTTAATGGAAAAGATCAAAAGTTATAATATAACCAAGAACAAATATTAAAATAGGAATTGAAAGAATACCCTATGCACTGGACTGACAGCTGAGGAACCCACTGAGTTAAATAACTTCTGAATACCAAACAGTCATTGGCATCTTCAGAGAAGCCACATTTTTAGGACAGACTCGGAGGTAAGAAAGAAAACACGTTGTTTAGGATGCTATCATGGTACAAATGGGAGCTCCAAAGACAACATCTATGGAATGATGTGTAAAGGTGACTAATGAGAATTAGGCATGTGATTAAAATAAACTAAGAGACCAATGAGCTCCTGCCAATGACATTATTTTTTACCTGGGGCATAACCATTCACTGCCTTAGTGGGAAGAGTTTGTGGAGAGCCAGGACTTTACCAATTGCAAAGTGTGATGCTCAAATCGGTGTTTGGTTGTCATATCTATTTGTGCTAATTAAATTATTTTTTAAAATAATTTATCCTCTCCATAAGCTCAATGAGGACAGATGTTATGTCAGCTTTGCTAACTCAACTGTCATGCATAGTCAATGCTTAATACGTATTTTTGAATGAATAATGGATTTTTGAATGAATTTCAAAATGTGTTTCTCAGAGATAGGAAATTCTATGAGATTTCTGTCAGAGGCTATGCAGTATTTTGTACCCAGCCCCTCAATAGGCAAATATATGCTCCCTTGTGACAGCAAGCATGCTGGCTTTTGTCTGGTCCTTGAAAAAGCTATGGTTATTCCTGTCTTGGACTGTTGGCCCCTGCTCAACTATCTGCTTGGAATGCTCATGCCATGATTTCCCTGTGTCTGGCTGGTTCCATCTCACTAAATCCAGCTTTTATATTACCTCCTGAGAGAGACTTTCTCGGACCAGTTAGTTTTTTTTAATTGATATTTTTAGTTTTTATTTTTAGTGTTTTCAGTTTCTTCTCTGCACTGTCCATCATTCCGATTCATTTCTTCACAACATCTCTCGGGAAAAGTCTCACTCTTCAATTTGCATTCTGGTTTACTTTCTGATTTGCCACTAGGTTCTTGTCTCCTTGAAGGTACAGAAAACATTGGCCTTGTTCAGAGCTGAAAAGGCATTCTGGTTTTGGAAACACTTGATAAATATTTGTTGGTTGACTAAATGAGTTGATAGACGCATGAAAATTTGGCAGCCTTATTTAGACTTATGAGAGAATAAGACACATTAGACAAAAAAAAAGGAAAAAAGTCATAGAATGACCCAACTTAAAGTTAAATGATATATGCATGTATTCATGTATTTAGACAGAATCACACTCCTGAGCAGATCTAAAGGTTATACAGGAAGTGGTATGGACTAGACAACTTTGCTTTATGGAATCACACTTTTCAAATGTGGATCATAGCTAACAAGTGACTCTTGCCAACCCGGAGAAGAGAGTGATGTACAACCCTTCTAGTCAGAGCAAAATGCTGACTGTGATGGAGAACTCAGAAGTGGCTCTAACTTCTCAATTTAGGGTGTCTTGTGCAGTGCCGGGCACACACTCAGCATTCATTTGTTGGGTGAGTGAAATGAGCTAACTTCAGTTAAAGCAAATGTTGAAACATTGTATGCAGCACATTGGAAAGAGGCATAGGCTTTGAGAAATCATGTGATGGGGCCTCTGATGTGAAATTTGGGCATGTACACGTGCAAAGAATAAGAAGTTTTCACAAATAGTAATAAAAAGGTAACAATAAAGCCGCTATAGCAGGTGAGTGGGAAGCAGATTCAAAGATGGATATTTACATGCAGAAACTTTACTAGGGAAGGTCCTCAGGATCAACACCTATGCGGCAGTAAAGGCAACAGGACGAGGCAGAGGGAGAAGTTGGGCAGTGATGCAGCAGTAATAGAGGCCTCAGCCAACCTCTTGGGGTTCTGGGATTGCCCTTCAGGGTTGTCCTGAATTGAGACAAGTGGGCTGGGCCTTTATACCATTGAATTTACCAGTTATTGGGTGTGAGCTGCCCTTGGAAAGAAGGCACGACCTTAGATAAGGCAGCTTTCATCCATCAAGGGCAATTCCCAGCCAGGCAATGCTCCTGCCACTGGAGGGATGAGTGCCTGGGTGCTTCGGTCCTGAAGGTGAGTCTCATGGTACACCACTATTTAACTATCCCATCTACCCAATGCAGAAAATCTATATAATTATTCTAAGAATATGGACATTAATAGATGGAAATTAGTATAGCTGGCTCTCAGGTTAGTGTGTGAATTTAATGACTCTGAACTAAGTCTTATATCACAGAGCTCAAACTTAAATAATATGCATTAAGCCATTCAATATTTATTGAGTGTCTACTAAGTGCTAGGCACAGTTATAAGTGGTATGGATACAGCAGGGAAAAACAGATGAATTGCCTCCTTGCTTCAGCTTATATTCTAGAGGAAAGATACAGACCAGATACATATAGCTGGCTAGATGGATGATGGATGACGGATGGCTAGACAGCAAGATGGATAGAGATGGATGTGCGGGTGGATGGATGGGCAGGTGATGGATGGGTGGGTGGATGGATGGATAGATAAATTAGTCTGAGATTTGGGAAAAGCATCATAAAGAAAACTAAGGCAGAGGAAGGAGTTGGGGTAGTGCTGGGGCAGGGGTGAAATTCAGTGTCTTATAAGTAATCATGGAAGCCCTCACTCAAAAAAAAACTTTTAGGCTTTTGAGCAAAGACCTGAAGGAAGCAAATGATTAAACCAGTGTGTGCCTGGGAGAAGATGTTCCTGGCTAAGAGAACAAGGGTAATAGTTAGCATTCCCTGAAAGCTCACCAAGTGACAGAAACCCTGCTAGGTGTTTCACACATTTTATCTTGTTTAATCCTCCAACAGGTAATACCAGTTTCCTTTGAGAAAACTGAGATCTAGAGAGATTAATGGATTTTTTTTCCCCAAGGTCACTCAACAAGTAAGTGTGGAAGCCAGGATTCAAACCCAGTGTGAAACTTACTTCAAAGTCTGCCTCCAAGGAAGAGAGAAGGGAATATTGGACTATACTTGATGGTAGAAATATGTCCCATCACTTGCCTGGAAACTGGTGGTGACTGGGCATAGCTGGGCACTCCGCCCTGTAGTGCAGGAGCAGAAATGTGGACCCCACCAGGCTGATTCCAAACCCACTTGGATACACTGCCTTCCAAGGAGCCCCAGACTTGGTGGTGCCGGCTGGTTGGTCTGGCTAAGACTTCAATGCCCTGAACAGGCAGGCCAGTTCAAAGCAGGCTCCTTACAGAGTGCTGCCTTAACCAGGTTTCCCTGTGTCCTGTTTCACAAACCCACAAACAAAAATAGGGAGGATTCCAGGGTTCCTGAGGAGAAGCAGCAGGAATAAGCAGGGCTGGTGACAGACGGTGTGGCTGCCATTGTTCTGGGGGGGCCCACAGTTGGCTCCACGCCCTCAGGCCCCATTGTATTCCCTTAATCCTCTGATAGAATTATTGGGTTCTTTGGCACCTGTCCCCAAAAGCATCCTCCCCAGCCCCCTGGGCCACCTTACCCACAGGATGCAGCCTCCCCGCAGGGGGACAGATGGATTTGACTGTGGACAATTTGGACCTCACCCAATGCCTCACGTTTGTCTTTTCCCACACAAATCAAGCTGATTCTGCATCAAAAAATCTCTTCAGCTTCTCTGGTGGACCCTTCCTGAACTGAGGGAGATCAAAAAAGGATGCTAAGTGAGCTGTTGCTGTGTGGTATTTTACCCAAGTTAGATCACACCCACAGAGTCTTATTTCTCCCGGGAGTCATACCCAGTAGGTATGTTATTTTCATTTTACCACAGAGGAAACTAAGGCAAAGAGAAGGTAGCAACAGTCCAAGCTGTTAACCTTTGTGTTGAATCCATAGATGTCCACATGAAAGGATTTACTGAACGGTGTGCAAGGCTCTTCACGGAATAGTCAGTTCAAAAAATATTTACTTGGCACTCCTTGTCTTTCAGGCAGTGAATTAAGTCCCGAAGTTAATCAAGATTTAGGTTTAAAAAAAAAAAGACCCTCTTGAGTTTATGATTTAAAGGGGAGTTCTCAGTCTTGGCTGAATTTTACTTTCACCTGTAATGCTGTCCATCCCTGTGACGTTGTCCATCCCTGTGACACCATCCATCCTTGCCAGAAACCCAGGCCCAAGCCCCAGAGATGCTGATACAGGGACTTGCTAGTTTCTAAGGAATGCCCAGAAACCTGGCCCAGCTTGATGATTCTTGGAGCTCAGGTGAAAATGTTCCCATCTCAACTCTCTCTTCTGTTCCCATTTTAAAGGCTCAAATTTAATTCTTGCCGTTTTACCTTCATGACGCCACTGGTAGTGGGGGGGTTGTTTTCACCTACTGGTTGACAATCTGGACCTTTCTGCCCTCAACCTTGAATAAAATCCAAAGTTGAAACTCTCAAAAGATGCAAACTACCAAAACCATTCCTATTTCTACACATTTAAAACTTTCTGTTCATTATTTTCGTGGATTTCTTCATTTTTTTTTCCTTCCCTACCTCTAAACTACCCCTGGATGAATACATGAGGCCTAATACAGTTGGGGTTTTATTTTTTTTTGGGGGGGGGAGTGGGTGGAAGTCCAGAGATAAATCAAATTAGTAGGATATACAAAATTCCCCAGAATGAGGGCTCTGGTTCCTGACTTCTTATTAAATTGCCTCTGATGCCTTCCTGATATCTCCTGCTGTTTCCTACGTACTTGAAAGCATCCAAATCATCCATCGTTAATCTCCATTTTGCTTCTTTGAATTGTTTAATCCTCTTTTAAAGTCTCTTATCTGACTCAGCAATCTTTAAAATATTTTGAAGATGTTTTCTTTCCTACTGGAGAGTAGCCATCAAGTATAAATACAGGGCCATATGTTAATTAGACATCTAATCTGCCCTTTCCCAAGAGGGTCCTGATAAGTTTTGAAGAAAAACTACATTTGAGAAATCTCTTCCAGAAGAATCTGGCTGGCTTTTTCTTTTGGCCTTTCCCTGGAAATGTATTCTCTGTAGTCTTCTATCTCTACATTCATATTATACCTGATGCGCAAACCCTATCCAAGTAAAATAAGATAAAAAAAAAAGACCGTTTGCTAACTTTTTTGAAAGAACACAGGTTATGGACATTTTTCTTTTCTTACTTTTTCAATTATATCTCCTCCCCCAAAAGGTGAAATGTCTTTATACTACCGGACCCCACCCCACTGTCACCACAGATGTGCCTGTGTTCAAATTCCATTCATTTCCTGATCCAGCCAGATGTTTCCTGGCTGTAATTATGACACTTGCCCAATGTCTTTTGGTGCATCCTTTGGCCAGGACGAAAGCTGTTTCCAGTCACCATTTTCTCACCCCAAATGAGTACCTTCCCTTGTGGCCTTCCTCAACTTTCTTTTCCTTTCTCACTGTGGCTGCCAAAAGGGGTTCTGAATAACCTCCACCCATCCCAAAGCAAGGGAACATGTTCGACAGGGACATCTGGAGCCGAGCTGGGTCAGCAGCGTCCACAAACCGGCCTCATCCACTGTCCCCACTCCTTAATATTCCTCTTCCTCCTGCATAAAATACCCCTTGAATTCTGCACCATGAATTCTGAGCTTTTTCCAAACTTTATGAATGTGAGGCATCAATAAAGCATCCTGTAGGATATCTTTTCCACCTTGAAACACATTTCTCACGGGGCCCCTATGATGTCATAGACTACATTTCCTTTCCAGAAGGCATTAATGCATCCTACTTGGCAAACCATTTAAAATGTGATCAGACCATTAAAGGTGCTTATCCTAGACTATGGGAAGAAGAGAGAAAAACAAAATAAGAGTCACTTGCAAACATACCTTTTCTTTGGTCAGAAATGTCTCCATATTGCAACACAAAGAGTGAAATCCCAGAAGGGTCAGTAATTGCGTTTACTGTCATAATTTAGTTGGGTCAAGTAGGTGGTATTGAATAGAGACAAGTATTCCTATTAACCTTATCAGAAAAAAAATCTCTTCCCCCATGATGTACATGTGTGTATTCATACCCCTCACTGCACACACCCATGGTCTATAATATGAAGCATAACATGCTTTACAATAGAACAAAATGCTCAAAAGTTTCAAGCAAGCATTTCCTAATATGTTTTAAATAAAAATAACAAATATTAGCCAAACGGAAGAACTATAAATGTTATCAAGCAAAATAAACATTCCATTGGCAATTATTGTTGGAAATGGATTAATAGGAAACACTCAAAAAGGCAGACTCCTAAAGTAAAATGCAATGGGCTAGAGAAAAAATGCTGAACAATTGAATGAGTGTAACTTTGATACAATGTTGGCTATCTTGCCGAGAAAAGGAAATATCAATTCAAGAGTTTTCATAAAGAATTATTGCCTACTTACTATGTTCATTAGACCATGTCCCAAATTGCAATGTAGTAAGAGAGCTTTTCCTTAGGTATCCACATTCCAGCCATCTTCTAAGGCCCTTCTCATACCTTCTGTGAAGATTTTCCACGCTGGCCACAGTTCACGTTTCTCCACTTTCCATCAGTATCAGTTGAACTTCTTGCCAGGATATATGATGTGGAGCAGCCTAGTCCAGGTCGTCATCGTTATTCAAATAGATTACAGAGAGGTCTCCACTGGTCATCTGTGTCCTCTCCTGCCCTTGCCCAATCTGTTCTCCCTGTGCCAGCTGGTGTGATCCTACTAAACATGAATGTGTTCACAGTACATCCCCTACTTTAAACTGTTCTCTTGTTTCAATAAGTGGAGTAGAGTCCAGACATCTTCTAAAGTTCACCAGGTCCTGCGTCATGTATCCTGAGCACCTTACCTGCCCTGCTCTTGTTCTCATTGCTGCACTGCAGCTGAACACCTTTCTGTCCAGGGAAAAAACTACATTCTTTCCTGCCTCAGATATCCTATTCCGAGTGCACGGAAGGCTCTCCCCCAGCTTACTGTCAGTAGGTTTGGGTGGGACCCCAAAATCTGCATTTTTAACATCTCCAGGTGTCTGTTTTTTGTTTTCATGAGCACTCATGTTTTACAACAGAGGGCAGCAAATTTGTTCCATAAAGGGCCATATAGTAAGTATCTTTGGTTTCATGGGCCAGACAGTGTGTGTCAGGACTACTCACCGCTGCCCATTATAGTTCAAAAGAAACCACACATAATACATAAATAAGTAGGCATAGCTGGGCTCCAGTAAAACTTAATTTACAAAAACAGATTTGAAATATGAAAAAGAAACCAGATTTGGCTCTTGGCTGCTAGCCAGAGTTTGCCAACCCACTGGCATAAGGAAGTTCTTAAGTTGGGAAAATATCTCAATATCCCTTCAGGAGCATTTTTTCACAGAATAGAGATCTGGACTCCTAAAGGTATGAACACGTCCATTTTTTAAAAAAGCTCCACAGATATGTCTGGTGGGTGGGCACTGCGGGAGATATATAGATAAATAGAAATAGATATCTGGGCACTTACCTTGAGAAAGTGTCCCGTCCCATTCCTGGAATATTCAAACAGGAAGCCAGTAAGTCTCTGACAGAAATGATGCTTATAATTCCCATAAAGGTGCATTGAGCAAAATAACATCATGGCTTCCAGAATATTCTGTGGCTCCGTGGTGTTCTTGAACTTGAAGTTTGGCATCCGATATAACTAGGTTCAATCCCAGCTTTACCACTTCCTGGGTGTTTCATCCTGAGAAAGTTTCTTAACCCTTCTGAGACATGGTTTGCTTACCTTCAAAATGGGGAGACTGATATGTGCCTGGCAAATGCCGGTTTGGATACATAATACATGTCCAAAGAAGCTAGCCGAAGGCCTGATCCTGTAACAGGTTCTCCATGACTTGTGTGCATTTTTAGTATTAGTGTCATTAATAGTTCTTATTTGCCCAATATCTCACTACCTTGACCCTGTATTAGAAATTCCAAGTTATAGCCTGGAATGTCTAAAAATCCACCCCGTCAGTGCCAGGCTTACATTTTCCCATCTAGTCCTCTCACAGTGCTTTGACAGGCTGAAATCTTTGTTGAATGTCATAATTCACTTGTCGGTTCCCATTCTCCTTAACCTCATCTTTGTGCTGTGCCTCTCAGTCATTCAAAGGGCCCTTGTCTATTCAGCTCATGGAATGTTTGCAAGGGGCATTGAAACATTTCTTGCAGAAGGTTCTAGGTAGAGCCCTCCCTGTCTGGGTGACTGCCCTAGAAACTTTCTCAGGCCATAAACAGACCTTTGGCCAGAAACATGAGGCTAAATGTTCATTTTGTGTTCCTTTGGTGCTGAAACTGTGGGCTCCACCTTCCGTGGAATTCTTCCAACTATTGGGACCATGTGAATCTCTGGGCTAAGAGGTCACTTTTTCTGATTCTGGGACGTGCAGTCTCTGCACATTCTCAGTACCGGCTGGCAGCCCAGAAACTACCCTAAAAAAACATTTTGCAATACTGGCCTGGGTACAAGAAGCTATCAGTGTGAGCTTCCTACACATGGGGGCTTCTCAGTATTTCACCTTTGGAGGAAGCACAGGCCCAAATCATTAGTTGCCAGAGCCACAGATGGTACAGATAAATCTCCAATCAATATGTGCACTGATAAGTTCTTATCAGTGGGAATGGATCCTGGGACATGTTCATGAGTTGATGTTATCACACTAAATAAGCCACTAATAACCCTGCTTTGTGTGTTCCTGCATTCTAGAGACTCAATCCCATGCCTTAATACCCACATTGGGCCCAGGTGCTATAAATACCACACATACCAATGTTAAAATATAGGAGAAGATAAATATTTCTGGATTCTGGACTCCCATTTTCTGGCCCCATTATACGTTACAAGCCTCTGTCATAGAGAAAGCTTTGAGGGGACAATTGCGACCAGGTTTCTACTTGGAAAGTGGAAATCTCTGCTCATTATGAGAGATGTGCTGAGTCACCCAGCAGTTTGCCGATTCATCAGGACAGCTAGGGAGCCACCATGTCGGTGAGCCAGCTCTCACCAAAATTGCATCTCCCAATTAATTAAGATTCCTTTCTAAGTTAGGAACATGGAAATCAGCTTTAAAGTCCATTTAATGTAAGGAGATTCCACTCTCAGGCCTTGGGTATTCAAAGAAGTAATGATATGGGCTAATGTCTTATATGACAGATTGAATACCTGTCTTCTCACAGATGTGCCACCTTTCCCATGAGGTGGCCAGTTATTTCCAGGGGCTAGGCTTAGTCACTGCATTTTTTTCCCAGAACTTTTGATGATTCTGTCTATACCTACATACATGACTAAAATATATAAAGCCTTACTTATGGTAGAATTAACTAGTGGAAAGTGGATGCCAATTAATAGGATTTCAAATATTTAGTGAATGTTGTAGGTTATACCCCATATGTAAGGGTGAATTCTATAAATGTTCACTGAGTACACTTTTTTGGTGTCGGATCCACTACTGGCCAGACCGTGAACAAGATAAACACAGTACCAGGCTCATGGGAAAACAAAGAGCATATAAATAACTAGCTGATTCAATAAGGGTAGGGCCTTGTATTAGTCAGGGTTCTCCAGAGAAACAGAACCAATAGACTGTGTATACATATAGAGATTTATTTTAAGAAATTGGCTCACTCAGTTGTGGGGGTTGGCAGGCCTGAAATCCACAAAACAGGCCAGCAGGCGGGAGACCCATGGAAGAGTTAATGTTGCAGCTCAAGTCTGAATCCAGTCTAGAGGAAGAATTCCCTCTTTTTTAGGGGACCTCAACTGATTTGATGAGGCTCACCACATGATGGAAGGCAATTTGCTTTACTCAAAGTCTACTGATTTAAATGTTACGCTCACCTAAAAAATATCTTCAAGCAACCCTTAGACTGGTGTTTGCCCAAATACCATGACCTGGCAAAGCTGACACATACCAACCATCACAGGGGTAATCACTTCTAAACATGGGGTGCTCTGGGAACATGCAGGAGAGGGACTTAAACTAATCTGTGGGTGTGGTAGGCAGATTTCTAACATGGTCCTCAATGATCTCTGAATCCTACTATTCACACCTCTCTCCCCTTCAGTGCGAACTGAACTTACTGACTTGCTTCAAACCAACAAAGTAAGGCAAAGGTGATAGGATGGCATTCCTATGATTAGATTACAAATGACTGTGACTTCCATCTTGCTAGCAGACTTCTCTCTATTGCCTTCTTGCCTAACACACTTTGATAAAGCAAGCTGCCATGTGGGAGGAGTCCATGGGACAAAGAGCAGAGGGTGACCTTCATTCAACAGTCAGGAGAAATGAGGTCCTCAGTTTAATAGCCCATGAAGAACTGAATACTGCCAATGATCCTGGAGGAAGTTTCCAATCAGATCTTTCCCCAGTCAAGCCTTTCGATGAAGCTGCAGACCTTCAGCTGACAGGTTAATTGCAGCCTCGTGAGACACCATGAAACAAAGGACCCAGCTAGGCTACACCCGGATTCCTATTTCCAAGAAACTATGAGATAACAATGTGTGCTGTTTTAAGCTAAGCGTTGGGGCAATTTGTGACACAGCAACAATAACCAATACAATGCGTTGATGGATGTCTCACCAAAGATGATTAATACGTGCCATGAAACATGTATGCATGTGAGAGCATGTGTGTCCATATCTTAAGAACATGGCAGCAGGTGAAAACTTCAGGAGTTTGTCAGATTGTTTATGCTGAGTCCACAAGCAGAGGGGAAAATGCTCTGCATCCTACGTAGGAGAGAATGCCCGAGCCAGGGCAGTTGAGTTTCTGCTCAAATTTCAGACATCCAGGAAATTCCCTAGACTATAAACCTCATGGGATTTGGAACAGGTTCTGAATTTCCTCATCACTGTATCCCTGGTGCCTGTCACAGAGCAGGCTCAATAAATACTTATTGAACAAAAACAAATGAAGGAGAAAATGAAGAGAATCCAGAATTGATCCAGACTGAATGAACATATTAATAAACATACTTAGACCAGGTGAAGATTCTAGGAGGAGCAATTTCCCAGTTGTTTGGAGACATTCACTCTACCTACAGTGAAGAGGCTGGAGCGTGCCAGGTCTTGAGTGTGATGGATGATGCCACAGCCCAAATCACAAGTCAGGGATGCACTGGTCTGACCATCTGTTAAGAGTGACTGACTCAGCGTTTCATATTAGGAGTGACTGCTATGAACAGAAGCTACAATGGGATCAAAAGAGGTCACAGCTGAGCAGGCCACTTGACAATAAGCTAGTCTGGTGCCAGGCCTTTCCTGCTGACGTCGAACTCTGCAGTCCACAAAGCGGCCCTGGGTGGGGATGTGTCACTGCTGCGTGACCCACATGCTTCTGGAATATCCAGCAGGCTCCATCTCCCCACTGGCTCTGGTCATGCAGAATGAAAACCACCCGGCCACTCAGCCCTGAACCCAAAATTTAAGGGCCCGAAAGCATCAGCGTCACCCGTTAGAAATGCGTACTCTCAGGCCCCACCCAGACCTGCCCCATCAGAAAACAGAAGGGGGCCAAGAAGCAGCAATCTGTGTTTTAATAAGTCCTCGGGGGATTCTCACTCAGGCTCAAGTTTGGTTTACAGGGAGGGAGAACTAATCTAGGGGGTTCTGCAATGGTCTGGAGGGTAGATAAGAAAATAACCAACGGGAGGTAACAGTGAGTGGAGACATGGAAGCCAAACTAAGATACCTTGTAAAAGTTAGAATTGCTGGGGCTTGATTATTGATCCCATGCAGAAAGCAGATGTGAAAGAAGATGCCAGGCTGGCTAAGGATTCTAGCTTGGACGTTAGGGTGAAGGGACTTGGTATTGACAGCAGCAGGGGTTTCCCAGAACGTGGGAATTTAAGCCCTTAAAGCAGGAACATCCTGGGCAAATCCAGACAGTCAGTCATCCTAACGGTAGAGTTTGGGAAATGGACAATAATGATGATAATGGTAATTGCTATGGACTGAATTGTGTACTCCCAAAATTCTTCTATTGAAGCCCTAACCCCCAATTGACTGTATCTGGAGACAGGGCCTTTAGGAGATCATTAAGGCCTAAACTCATTTAATCTTATCTGACAGAATTGTGGTCTTATAAGAAAAACTTTCTCTCTCTCCACCATGTGAGGACACAGAAGGAGGCCACCTGCAGCTCGGAAGAAGGCCCCCATCAAAGAGGGCTGTCACCAGAACCCAACTATGCTGTCACCCTGATCTTGGGCTTCCAGCCTCTGGGACTATTATGAGAAAACACATGTCTACTGCGTAGTCTGCTCAGTCTATGGTATTTTGTTATGGCAGCCAAGCTGATCAATGGCAATAAGTCAATGACAGTTTTATGTATCAAGCATTTATTATGTACTACATTTTGAGATATTTCACATAAATTATATCATATAATCTTTATGATGCTCTCTCAGACAGGTATAGCCGTTATCCCCAACTTAGAGATCAGCAAAGTGAGGTTTAGTCAGGTTAAACCACTCACCAAGATTGTACAGCTAATGAGCAGCAGTTTTAGGGCACTGTTTCTCCATTTTGACTGTACGTTGGAATCATTGGGGGCTTTAAAAATACTAGTGCTTGGGTTCAACCACCAGGGGTTCTGATTTGGTCAATGCTGGGTACAGGCTGCACATTGGGATACTTAAAACAAGGAAGATTGAGAACTACTGTGTTAGAATCACCTAGGAAACAAGAAAAGAAGTAGATATGGAGCCTCACCCCTGAGTAATTTACTAATAATCCAGTCTGTTTCATGTGAAACCACAGTTGTAAAACCCCCAAGCTAGAGAAGTGAACCCCAGGTCCACCTGACTCCAGATGCTACATAAGCTAATTCTGGGGACTTGCTAATTTTAAATGTATGAAGAATATAGAGAAGTTGTTGAGGGGCATATATCCTAATATCTATTCTGGAATCATACCAGACCAAGGGTGGAACCTGAGACAAAGACTTAGAATGTTTAATTATGAGGATGAAAGTTAAAACCAGGATTCTACAAGAATTAACCCAAGTAATGAATGTAAAGGTGAAGAATTACAATAAAATATGATTGACTTTGGGATGTTGAAAGATTTTGCATCTCTATGAGATAACAGTCCTCAGAGAGCATTTGGATGTTATTTTAGTTAGGATCTTGCCCCACACATGAAGATCAATTCTGTGGCCTTCCTTGACACACATAGCTAAATAGGCCAGCACCTCCAGGTGAGAGTTCAGTCCATTGAAGAGCAGGCAATTAGCCCAGATTTAGGATTTGCTGCTTGGCAGCTGCTGTTCTCCATAACGATGCTTGAGATGTTGTGCGGACCTTGTGGTTTAACATCATTGATTCAAGAGTGAAGCCAATTAAGAAGCTTTATGCAGATATATCATGGAAGAAACCTCCAGGCCAAAGTAAAAGGAAAAAAATTTCTCTGTTTATTATATGTGATGTTACCAAAAACAAGTTTATCTCTGTGTCATTAAAATAACAAGTAGAAAAGGAAAGACATTTATATTTTATTTTTTTCCTCTCAGTTACCCTATTCTAAAGTCTGTTGAGAATTCTATGGAGTGGTAAAGTACCGTGTTCATTTCTGTATCCTTAGGGTGTATTTCAGTTCTCGGAGCATTGCACATGGTCAAGAAATGTTGCACGAATTCTTTCTACGACAAAGGATCATAGGACTCGTGTACTGAAGAAATGACTCATGTCGGTCAGAATTAATCAAAGAAGTCTTCCAAAGGTGGTGTTTTGGCTCAGTTTGGGGAAAGATATGAGAAGCCAAATCTGACTACGTATCTAATTCTTTCTTAATGGACTTGGCCTTGTAGGAGAATACATGTTGCTTCCTCATTTGTTTGCAGCCGTGAGACGCAATAGCATCCAATAAAGAGAGACCACAAAAGGAAGTAGCTTACTGGTGATGGAAAAAGTGGGGCAAAGTCAATTTTATTTCTTATGCCAAGGATCTAAAAATGCAATGTTTCCTCTCAAAGCTTTATCATCTATCTATCTATGATCTACTGCTTTCTAATAATGGGGAAATGTACCCTGTGCCCTCATTCATAAATTAAGATATACTTATTGAAAATTCTTAAATTCCTTAGAAAATACTCTTCAGAGAACTGGGTTTAAATGATGAGAAGCCCAAACTGCTTGAGAAATGGTTTCCATGTAGTAATTAACTAGGCGAAAATGAGTCTGGACTTTCTTCACGTACAATAGTCAAATATTGTTAAATGTCAAAAGTTTTATTTTCTATCAGAATCAATAAACCGGCAATTGTAGTACAGTGTGCATTAAGGAAAAAAAAAATTAAAAAAAAAAATAAACTGGCAAGAAAACTTCACAAGCCTGCCAGCCTTCGGGGGGCTTTTCTAAGACTGGAAAAAACTCAATTGAAGAAACCACTTATTTGATGAAACTGGAAGATCCCCAAATTCATAAATCAATTTCCAAATTGCAGGAAAAAAATATTACTTTTTAAATGTCCCTAATTGTTATTCATTATTCTAAGCCTGTGAAACTTCACCAGAGTGGTTTATTGATGAGGCAGCTTTCAAAGAACATTATTCAGGCACAGGGGAGTGAAAAGCTCAGAATCATACAGAAATAATAGATGGTAGGACAGGGCACCTGACTTGGTGGTGTTTGCTTTGGGCTAATTCAAGAAATAGATATTTTTTGTGTGTTTTTGTTTCTTGATTTCTTGGGTTTCTTTTTTTCTGTTTTAAGCAAAACGAAAAAATCATGGAGAAAAAAATTAAGGCGGGCATGTTGGAAAGAACATAGACACCAAGTCTGTTTTTTTTCCCTCCTAAAAAGCTATCTCAGTGAGCCATGAAATGTGTTGGTAGATTCAAAACTGGAACCCTGGGCCTGATATCTAGAACAGGATTTCTCAGGACCTAGCCTGCTGGACAAGGAAAGTACCAAGCCTCCCTGGGAAGTACTTTCATAAATCCACCTGGATCATCCAGGAAACACCTGGAAATATCCTCAATCCTGAATGGAAAATTTATGGCTGTTTTTCCATGAGGGCATCTGAGAAATGAACTGTTTCTCTGATAAGCCAATGCCAAACAACTCACTGTGTGGAGCCCATGAGGCCAAAGGATTGTTGATGTGGTGGGCACATCACGCAGTTAGCTTTGTGCTTCACCTAAGGCTTGAACAGCTGGCTCATTCATTCATCCAGGCATTCAGAGATTCATTCATTCACTTATGACTCATCTTAAACTCAATGATAAAAGACCTCCCACCATGCCCTTCAGCTACAGCCCAATTCTGCTGCCCCTTATAATATTAAAAATCCTCCAGAGTCATAGAATCCCACGTTCTTCCTTTCTTCAGCTTTCAGTCCTTCCATATGCCACCTAAACAGCTCTTAAGGTCACCAAAGACTGACATCTTGCCACGCCCAGTGGTCAATTATCTGAACTACTTCTAGTCAATGATCAATGGCTCAGCTTCATTTGACATAGTCGACTGCTCACTTCTTCCAAAAGTACTCCAGCTCTGGAATGCCATCTATACACGGATGAGACTCTCAGTTCTATCTCCAACTCTGCCCTTTCCTTTGCGATCCAGATCTGTCAACTTAATATTTCCCTTGACTTCTTCACCTTGTTATCTACTAGGAATCTCAAACATGATGTGTCCAGAACAGAACTCTTCCTTCACCTTCCCAAACTCCAAACTGTCCCTCTGCCAGTTTCTTCCATCTACGTTAATGGCACTACTATCCAAATCCTGCTCAGACCAAGAATCCTAAAAGTCGCTCTTAATTCCCAACTTCCTTCCACTGCTCAGCCACGATTCCATGCCCAGACTATATCTGGAATCTAATTTTTTCAAGCACCCTTCCCCACTCTGGTTCGAGATACCATCATCTTCCCTGGATTCCTTCCAGCAACAGTTTCTTCCCTTAGTCTGCTCCCTACTATTTTTATAGACAAGAAATTTTACAAGTGTAACTTGGATCTTATTACCTAAGATGTTGCTTCAACTACAGTCAGAATTGCACTTGACCACTGCGACTTTGCCTTGCTGACCTCTGACCTCCCATCCCTCTTCCTGCTCTCCTTGCCACTAACTCTCCCCAGTTCCCCCTTCCACCCTTGAATCCCCAAATTTCATTTCTGCCTAGAGACCCTTTGGGCTGCTTTGTTTCTGGTAGGAAAGCTGGTCTCCTAGACCAGCGCATCATAAATTTTAACTATACATTAGAATCAAATGAAGAATTAAACATAAAATGTCTAGGACTCATCCTGGACCCATTAAATCAGAATCTCTGTGGAAGCAAAGTATGAATATGTATTTTAAGTCTCCCCACATATTAGAATCCATCCATGTGCAGCCAAAGTTGAACACATTGTCCTAAGTCTACACACGGATGTTTCCTTCTCATAATTTCTCAGAACACTTGTCATCTCCCCAGAGATGGTTTTTTTTGGCCACCTCAGCTGAGGGGGCTGCCCCATCTCCTCTGCCACCTCATTCACTTGTAACCCATTATTCTGTATTTCCTTATAGCATTTCTTATTACCTGAGATTATTTTACTTGATTCCTTATTTATGAACTATCTTCCCTTAGTGGAATTAAAGATGATAATGATAGAGTCTACATCTTGGTTCTTCTATATCCTACCTAAGGCTTGTCACTTTGTCCATTGGCCAGAACTCCATTATACAACCTACCAAATTGCTAAGGAGGCTGGGAAATTTAAACTAGCTCTGATTCCAGGAAAAGAGAACACAAGTTAGGTGACCACCTAGCATCTATGCCACGCAGCCAGGAAAAGGTATGGTTCTTCAAGCGTCCAAGGAAAGCGTTCCTAATCAGATTCCCTAGAGGACGTGATATCAAAGGAGAGACTGGAGGTGCAAGTGAGGGTTAGGCAGGTGAAGGAGGGGATGAGGGAGGGACGAGGTTTCCAAATAGATGGCTCATCGTGGCTGGTGCAGTGCTAGAGGACCTGGGTGGGAAAGCATAGGCTGTTCCAGAAACTGGGAATAACTTCAGTGTGGCTGGCGTTCCAGGGGAAAGGAGGCTGGGGAATGTGGATGAGAGGTGATGCCAGAGAGCAGTAAGGGCAAAGATTACAAAGTGCCTCGCAACCCGTGAGAAAAACTTCGTACTTTCTCCTGAGATTGTTTGGGAGGTATGGGGAGAGGTTGGAGGCCCTGGTTGCCAGTGACAAAATGCCATAATCCAGGAAACAGACGTGTGATGTGATTTTTAAATGCCAGAAAGAATGAATCACACCATGCCCATCTCCTTGGAAGATCATTCTGTATAATTAATCTTCAAAAATGGAATTAGCTGGTTGACTTACAGCACCAGCTAAAGGCTCTGGGACCCTCAGTGGGTCACACTTGAGTTTAGGGCACTTGTTGTTCTGCTCTGCAAAGCCGCCTGTTCACCCTCACATGCATGAAAATCTTTCAGGTGGTCAATGACAAAAACCCAAATTACAACTGGCTTAAGCAAGAAGGGAAGTTTACTATTTCATATGGCCGAACTCTGGGATGGGCGAGGGTGAGTGGAACTGGCTGCAGAGAGTTCTCTCCTCTGCATTCTAGCTTTGCCATATGGGCTTCATAGTTGCAGCCCCTTCTGCCTTATTTCTTATCATCATCACCGTCCCTGTTCTTTATATTCCAGTTAAATGTATTTCTAGGAAGTTCACAGGAGTGCCAAGAGTATAGGTCTGCTTGCCTTTGAACATGTTGGACACAGAGCCTGCAGTGCCTGTCCCCCACCCGCCAATACACTCTTCCTCATTCATACCCATTGGAACCTCCCTGCTCCGGCCAACTGTCACTGGCTCCGAGGGACATTCCCTCCCCTCTTCCCACTGGGTCGGTGCCTTCTCAGGACTCCCCAGCACCTGGCACACACACATCACAGTTTATTAAAATTATTGGATTTCTGCTCTATGTAACATTTTGCCTGGCTTGACAGGAATGTGGGAGCCAGACAACATTGTCACCATCCTTACTATTCATAATGATGGCTCTAATGAGTAGGTGACAGTGTATGGACTTAATGTTGAGCCTATGCCAGGAACTCTACTAGGACCTTTATGGACTTCTGTCATTAACCCTAGTAAAAGGTTATCATTTACCCATTTTAGAGACAAGTAAAATAATGCACAGGGAGTTTAACAGCTCATCTGTGGCTACACTGATAACAAGTAGATGATGGAACTACAACATAGATCCGGGTGCATCTGTTCATCAGAGCACAGAGGGATAGTGACCCCCTCACCTGACTTAGCCCCTGACCCCTACAGGCTCACCTCCTACCACTCACTCCCCCGCCCCAGCACACTGCAGCCTCCTTGGTCTTCTCTCCATCCCAGCATCGCCAACCTCACGACCTTCTCGGAGTCCTTCCCTCTCGCTGGAGACTTGCCCACACACAGCGCTTCTCATTCCTGGGGTCTCAGTTCAAAGTTACCTCCACTGGGAGCCTCCTAGGGCTCCAATTGAACTAGGCCATTCCCACTGTCACTGTCAGCCCCTTCACAGGCTTGTTTCTGAACACGTTCAGTCACTCATCCCCGGGTGCGTTCTCTCTCTCCTAACAGGATGCCCACTCCAAGACGGCAGGAAAATTGCATCTTTTATAAGGGAAGAGTATAAGCCCATCTTTAAAATGTGCAATTTTCATTTTACAACTGGTAAGACTATGGAAAGTATTTGTTTAAAATGCATATACTTCTGGAATTCTGGGAATGTTTTTGTGTTTTTTTGGGAAAAGACTTCACCTTTGCAAACTTGCTACATGTAAAGAAAGTCCTTTAAAAGTGGCAGCTGCTGACATTTTCTTACATTTGGAAAGTCTACTGCAGTTTTACTTTCTTGAACTTCAGTGGAAACGTAGGATGGGATGAGAAACTGAGGTCTAGTCCAATCTCTATATCCCGAGTAGTAATGTGAGGAAGAGGAAAGAGGAGTCTAATATGTAGTTATGGACAGAAAAATAAAATAAATTTTATACAGAAATGGAGGTATGATAATTACCATTTTGTTATCAGCCCATTTCAATCAGAAATAGCATCAAAGTGAATATAATCCAACATTCAATTGGCATTCAGAAATCCAGGTTTTTCCTAATACTATCCCATTGAATACCATATGCCAAAGTTGTGATGTTTTGTGACAGGAAAAAAGTCAACTGAATTTCTCAAAATGAAAATAAAAGGTCAAATAAATGCTACTATTCACATTACAAAAAAAAAAAGATGGCAGTGCTTAAGCCAGCTTCACTATGCTTCCTCTGGCGTCCCATTGCTGGTATTCAGAAAGCACAAGATAAATGTTTGTCAGATGAATAAATAAGCGTTATTTGCCTCTGGAAGTCTGGTCCACTCTCCTGAGAATTCAGTGCTGGAGGTTTGGGTAGACCTGAGGACATTTCATCCCGAGTGGACAGGTGTCCTGGGACTAGCCACGCCCTCGGTGCTGTGGCAGAGAGATGTCAGGTAGAAGGGATACTTTTTAGTGAGATGGGCATTGATAAGTTTTCTCCTCCTTACCCTATAATTTCCATTATAGTTCAGAGGACTCCGTGGTAGTGTGTCCCAGGAGCTGCAGGACAGCAGGCCGGGTTAATGCACAGGGACTGGGGAGGGGGTGGGGAAGGCCTGGGTTTTTGTTTTTCTTCAAGTTTCTGAGCAATCTACACAGAACTAATGCTAAGGTAGGGAAAATGGGGAGACCTTGGGCCAAAGGTACTAACTTTCAGTTATCAGATGAATAAGTTCCTGGGATCTCTGAATAGCATGGTGACTATAGCTAATAATACTCTATTGTATACTTGAAATTTGATAAGAGAGCAGATTTTAAGTGTCCTGAAACACACATACGCACATACACACACACAGTCACTGTGGGTGGGGCCGGATGTGTTAATTTGATTGTGGCAATCATTACACAATGTATATGTGGATCAAATCACATTGTATACCTTGAATAGATACAATTTTTACTTGTCAATTATACCTTCATAAAGCTGGAAAAGATAAACAGAACTAATTCTAATGTGCCAGTTTTCACTGCCAGGCAAACAAGGCAGCGTTCGAGCCAAGCCTGCTCTCCTGCGCCGGGCCCTGTGCTGGGGCTGCCATTGTCAATAGCCTCCTTGTTGCTGGTCGCAGCCCCCGTGGGGTTACTGGGGGACTCTCTCGACTCAATGGTCTCCCTCTCTGCCATTGTCTTCTGATATCAGTTTACAGTCTCAAGGATATAGACTGCATCACAATTAGTCATAATGTCCAGTCCCTGAAACTTATTTGCCACACAGAGTTCATTGGCCTTTGTGACAGGGACAAAGAGAGGCTTGTTGGAAGCTGGACACAAAAGGCAAACACAATGTATGGATTTCTGAATAATACAAAGGCGGGGGAATAATAGCAGCTGCACAAATGGCTATGCTATTGACCAGCAACAGGGCCCTTCCCCCAACTCTTTCCAGCTTTTCCATGAATTTGCCTGGCCTGGTCCTTCAAGATTTTTCTGGCAGGAGGGGGAGACAACCTGAACTAGGCAGGTAGCCTGACATAACCAGAAGACTGGCTTCAGCTGAGAGGAATTTTTCTGTGAGAGGGGGGTGGTGTGTGTTTATGGAGCACATCCTATGAAGTTCTGTGTGGGAGAGAGAAATTCCTGTGGTTTGAGAATAAATAAAAGGTTCAGATAAACACATTTGAATGTGTTCAAGTGTGTGTGAGTGTCTGGGTGTGACTGTGTAAGAGTGCACATGTGCGTGAGTGATGGTGTTTTTGTGTGTGGTAATGTACAGACATGAGTCCTTACATGTATGGGTACATGTGAGTGCATAGTGTATTATGACTATGCATGTGAGAGCATTGAGTGTGCACACGTGTGTGAGTATGTGGGAGTATGTGGGAGAGTTGCAGTGAGAATATGCGTATGTGAATGTTTGCATGTGCATGTGGATGCATGTGAATGTAAGAGCGTGCACATGTGAGTTTTAGTGCATGTGTACATGAGGATATGAGTGTGGATTAGGTGGTTGTGCGTATATGCAAGTCTATTTATGTGAGTATGCATGTGATGGTATGCATACTTGGGCTTTTTGTGTGTGTGTGCATGTGATCCATGGGCTCGCACACTGAGAGAGATCAGCATTAGTTCTGTCCCAGGTTGTTTCAACCCTCCTAGAGGAGGTACCAGCCCAAAGGCCCATCAGCTGCTGGGTCTCCTCCCCACCGTGGCAGCTGCCTGTTGGCTCTGCCGGCCCATGGACAGCAGAAATCCCCGCAGGACTGCGGAGGGATCACAGAAAGGGTCTGCTGAACAAAGATAGCTGGGGTGACTGCAGAGAACTGAGTATCTCATCTGATGTGACTAAATAAATTCCTTTTGACATGTGACAGCCATTTCATCTCCCCAGAGCATTTCTTCAGCTTTGTTGGCAAGTTTTCCCAGACTCTTCCAGCTTCAATATAAGTTTTGTACGATCTTATAAGCATACACCCTTGTTGAAGAGCAGAATGGTGAAAAGTTTCAGAAACTAGATATTTCTCCAGCTACTTCCACATTTTATTGGTATAGCTATCCACTGGCCCTAATCAATAATTCCTCCTCCCTCCCTCCCTCTTTCCTTCTCTCCCTTTCTTTTTTCTGTCCTTACTTTCCTTTCTTTCCCTTCCTTTCCCTCTGCATGCAGGTGTATTCCCACGTGACTGTGCAGACAGCTTCACTAAGTTTTCCTCCTGTGGCACACCAGCCACCTCCTGTGCCCGTGTACTGATCCCAACAGCAGCTAATGTTCATGATGCTTTTCCTCTGAGTTACTCTGCTTAATTAAGATACAGTAAGAAACCACGTGTGATCTAGAAAATACCGTTGCTGTGTCTTGATCGTGGGCATAAGTACTTGGTTTTGCAGATCAAATACGTCCATATGTCCATGACGGTGGAAATTGGGTTTTCAAAAATTGCGTACTGTGTCCACGGGGCTTCCTATAAATCCAGAGACATTAGTGTTCCTCTTCACTTCTTTCTCACTTCTGACTGTCAGTGATTCTTTACACTTTAGCTTTCTCAGAGTTGTGGGTTGTTAATGAGATGTGGACGCTTAGCCATCTCTGCTCTGATACTCACTTGCTGTGTGAGGGTGGGCAAGTTCACTCGCTCATCCATTCATTCATTCATCCCTTTGCTCACTCAGTTATTTCACAAATATTTTAAGTATCTACTTAGGCACAAGGCACTGTTTAAAGTTTTGGGAAATGCAACAGCAGCTGAGACAAACATTCCCTCTGAAGCATATGTTCTAAAGGGGAGGGGATGAGGATAAAATTAGCACGAGCCACTTCCAAAGTGCTGAGTTATCTGAGTCTTGGTTTCCCATCTGCAGAATTTGGGTGGTTGTAGGACTTACCTGTGTGGGGCCGTTTTGAAACATGAAACACCCTAAGCACGGTGTCTGGCCAAGGGGAGGTGTCCAACCACGTTGGCTACTGTTACTTTTATATAAATGCATTCCCGACATTTGTAAGACCTTGTAAGTTAAATTTCTATAGAATGAAAACAGCTGGGTAATTGTTACTAGCTTTCTAAGGTTAGTGGGTTGATATGCCTTTATACACTTAGATTCTTAATGCTGATCCCTGACTCTGCCATTCACCAGCTGTAGAGGATTGAGTTTTCCTCTTCATCTCTCATTTTCTCAGTTACATTGGGATAATGAGATGCAATATATAAAGTACTGAGCCCAGGACTGAGTCAGGAATGGTTGAAGCCTCAAATGGAGAAGCGGAGTTAGAAAAGGCTGTGGAAGCCCACAGACCAGCGTTCAGCTCTCAGCCCTGCTTCTGATACTGTGGATCTCCGTTGAGTTACTTTATGGACACTGTATCAGGTTCCTCATCATTAAAATTAAATAATGCTTACCTTTTAGGAAGGTGAGATATAAAAATAATGTATCTGTGACTACACAGTAGGCAATTAAAGGTTAACTCTCTTTACTTGCCAGTTCATCAGGGTAGTATGAATGAATGAACTAAAAAGTGGACTGGTACATATCTTTTAATTCAGTGAAGGAAAAAAAAATTTGCCTAAATCTATCTTCTGCTTTTCTTCTTCCCTCATAATTCCCATGTCTTTGTATGTTTTAGATAGATTTCAAAAACAAAAAACCATTCAGCCCCATCTCTTATGTCAGGCCAATAAACTATGGCCTGTAGGTCCAACCTAGCATGCACCACATTTTTGTACAACTCATGAGTTAATAATGGCTTTAACATGTTTAAGTGGTTAGAAAAAAAATCAAAAGAATATTTTGCAACACATGAAAATTACATAAAATTCCAATTTCAGCGTTCACAAATAAAGTTATTGGAACAGCCATACCTATTCCTTTACGTGTTGTCTGTGGCCACTGTCATGGTACAAGGGCAGAGTTGAATAGTTGTGACAGATGGTACAGCTCACAGAGCCAAGAATGTCTGCTCTCCAGCCCTTTAAGAAAACGTTTTCCAGCCCCTGCTCTAGATTCCTAATCTTTGTTACTTCTGCCAGTCATTCTCTTAACTAACTGAAGCTTTTATTTTCAAGAACTTGAACTTGTAACAATGGATCTGTCCTTGTATTAATGTTATGATATCCCACCGAGTCACTCAAGGGAAGTAGATAAACTTATCTGTTTTCTCTACTAAGTCTATTTCCTTGTGCATTACCTCTTCAGTTTGAGTTTTGTCCCTCCTTTCCAAAGGCCTTTTCCCTTAAATATTGTTATATTTTGGTTTTCTGTATCCGTGTGCTATTGGGATAGTGGGAAGATGGGACTAAAAAGTGTTTCCCACAGGCCAAATGAAAATCACTGACCATCTGTTGATGGATGGATGTCCGGAATATAAGAAACTTCCTCTTTGGCATGTAGCAATAAGGCTGGCCTGAGTCTGAAATTAACTTGTCTTCCTGGCAGGGGCCTGGGCACCCTAAGTCACCTGGGACTATTTGCTTCTCCATCTCCTTCACCCGGCTCTGGAAATCTCCTTAGGTCCAGCCCTGTAGACTGTGGGTCCTTAACAGAAACTATATATTTATGATCAACATAGGACTCTGTGAAACATCTAGACTTCCATATAAAATACATGCAATATTTGCATGAGATTGCATGGCCTGTTTCATCTCCTTAAGGGAATCTATACTCAGTAACCCACTTCCCAAAATTAAATAAATAAAAACGTTAAGAATCACTATGCTCACTGTGGAAAGGAAGAGTGATCATGGATCCGAGAGTATCTCATTCAGCTGCAGACAGTGCTTAGGGTCAAAAACAACACCCTGATTATTTGTGAATCATAAGAGTCAAATCAGTTATACCAAAGGAAATTAAGGTAGACAGAGTTATTCTCACAGTATTGAAAGTCTGAGATATACCAGAAATGGTTCCAAGTGCTTTTGCATACTTGGTCTCATTGACCCCAGATAAAGCCAACACAAAAATGGTGGTGTTCAAAAATGTTATATGAAGACACCAAGGCTCAGAAAGGTGGGTGCAGGACCTGCCTGGCCCTGTTGGATCATCCTGAGCTGAATGGCATAAGAGGCCTTCAACTATAGGGCTTGTTTAGCCAATGGAACTTTAAGCATTTATAACTTCATTTCCCCTGGTTTAAAGACCAGGGGAAATTGAACCCAGAGGACTTAAGCTTCCTGCCATTGTCCACACAGCAGCAGGGAAAGCCAATCACACCCCGACGCTTTGCTCCTGGACCTGCCCATGAATCCCAAAACGCCACTTCTTCCCCATAATGAGAGTCACCTTCCCTTTAATTAAAATCCCCTTATAAATGTAGACATTCCACTTTTACTAATAATTACTTGGAGAAGATTTTTAGCAATCAGCACTACATAAATATCTACCTTCTGGAAGACCATCACAGCTGCAGCATTCTCCCTTCCTCTAATTTATTATTTATATACCACCGCAGATAGACATAGCTCTTTGCGGCAATTAACATGGGCCATCCAGTCTCTCCTCTTGCAGCATGAGGCTGCAGACAAGCATTACCGCTTCGATCACAATTACTATTAATTGGAGAGCTCTCCCTTCTCTATAAAATATGTACTACCAGAAAGTGCGATAAACCGCCCAAGGAATATGAACTGCATGTCAGGAGATGTATTGTGAGGGCTCTGGATTTAACAAGTCATTTACCCTGCAATTATGGGCGGGGGGTGGGAGCAGAGGACACGGTCCCAACAGTGGGGTCTCTGGCTACAAAATCAAGTGAGTTTCCAATGATAAAATGAAACATAGGCTGACAGCAAATGGCCCAACACACCTCACTGGTGTTTTTATTTTTAATACAGTCGAAGGACTAGCATGAATTCCTTGGTTCGTGAAATCCCTTGGCCTAGCTTAGAAGAATCAAACTTCCCATAAGGTCATCATTTATTCACCTTTTTCTAAGTCACGGGCCTGCTCTATGCCCAACATTGTTCTTGAATCTAGACCCTGGGATACCAAGGCGAATGTGGTGTGGTCCCAGAACTATGAAAGCTGACTCTTCTTGGTGACTGATGCTAGGCCGGTTGACCTTTGGGTCACAGAGTGGAAGGAATCATTCCAGAGAAAGACCGTCAGCCGTGAAAGCAAAAAGAAAAAGTAACCGCCATCTACCTGAATAAGTTAAAACTTAAACTCCTATGAGTAAGGTAGGAATTATTCAAAGGAAAAGAGTGAGAGAAAATCCAAGCTAAGGAAATGGCATTTTCAAAGACATGTGGACTGGGATATCAAAGCATATTTAGAATTGTCAGGATTTTGAGACCAGCCTGGGCAACCTGTCTCTATAATCAATCAATAGATGCATAAATTTTTTAAAAAATTAAATTAAAAAATAATAAATAGCTGCACATAATGGCATGCATCACCATGCTCTGGCTACTCCCAGGGTAGTTCTAGCTACACAGGAGGCTGAGGCAGAAGGATCGCCTGAGCCCAGGAGTTCAAAGCTGCCTGGGTAACAGACTAAGACACTATCTCAAAAAAAAGAAAAATTCTCCAAAGGAGGGTTTCTCAACTTGGCTTTCAGTTGGAATCACTTCAGGGTAATCAAAAATTACATGTGCCTGGGCTCCACACCAGAAATCATTGTTTATTAGTTCTGAGTACAGTGAACAGGATGCAGTCAAGGGTGAAAACCACACAGCTTTAAGCACAGATGTTTTAGGATGCCTTCTTCCTCAAGAAGCCCCTGTGTCCTCTGGTCTCTCCATCAAAAACCAAACCAACAAGAATAGTGCCCAGTGCTCACACATGGGCAGAAGTAAGAATCTCACTGTAGATTTCCTAGAGCTGCTGTAACAAAGTACCACAAACTGGGTGGCTTTAAACGACAGAAATTTATTCTCTCACAGTTCTGGAGGCTAGAAGTTGGAAGTCAAGGTGTCTGTTGGCATTGCCAAGCTCTGGGTAGAACCTTTTCTTGATTCTTCCTAGCTCCTGGTGGTAGCTGGCATCCTTGGAGGTCCTTGGGTTGCAGCTGCTTCAGTTCAATTTCTGCTCACATGGTCATCTTCATGTCACCTTCCCTTTGTATGTATCTGTCCAAATTTCCCCTTTGCGTAAGGACAACAGTCATGATGAAATAGGGCCCATTCTAATGACTTCAATTTAACTTGGTTAAATCTGCAAAGACCCTGTTTCCTAATAAGATTGCATTCTGAGGTACTGAGGGTTAGGATGTCAACATATCCACTTGGGGGGAGCACAATTCAACTCATAACACTCACTTTTCCTACGATTGGCATCCACGTGTTTTAAGCCATTTTAGTTTTCATTGAGTGTGAGTTAAAAACAGCACGACAGTGGTGGTGGGGAAGGGCATTATGTGCACTCCCAGTGCTCAGGATGAATGCCCGGGGTCCACTGCTGCCCAGCTCAGCACGTGGCCGCCAGCCAGGGCCACAGCCCTCCCCCAACTCTAGAATCAACGTTCATAGAGGAGTAGGAAAAAAAACTGGAGGGAAATCTGGGTAACATGTGTGTGATGCAAATATAGATATTTTTCAAAATACCTTCTTTATACATTCTGGCTGTTTTTATCTCCAGATTTTCTATGATAAAGTATTGTTTCAGAATTTTAAAAACTATTCTTTTTTTCCATACTATTTTTTTATACCTGAGATTTGCATCTTGTTTCTGGCCCTCTACTGTCTTAATTAACCCTCCGTTATGTGTGTTCATTTCATATCGCCCTGTGGCCCATCAAAGTTTATGAGTGGAAACTTTTATGGATATTTTTGGTGCTGAGTCCAGGGTCTTCCTGGGTGAGACAATCAGGCTTTTCCTGGCTCTAGACCCAAAGCAAACTTGTGAAAACTTCTTCTGGATTGCTCAATGCTATAAGAGAGGTTGTACGCTTTTAATTCAGATGAAGACTTTTGAGAAATTTAAAGGTCTTAAACAGATTCAGACAAGATGTCTTGAGTAGTTCCAAGGGGTAGAGACAAAGGAATAGCATATATCTATTTTCTAGCAGCATTGAGTGCATTGCCAGTAATGTTTCACTTGAAAATCTGAATAAAGTAAAATAATAGGAAATGAAATAAAACAAACAAAACAAAATAAATCCTGGGAGTAAATAGTTTACTTTCTGACAAGAAAAAATGAAACCAGCCAGCTTTCTGTGCCCTCAATCAGGGACTTGGGAGCATGATAGGAAAGTAGGGGGAGGTTGCTTCTCTCTTTGCACTGTCAACTGTTTGTCTTCATAAGACACACAGCAGCTCCTCTGCCTTGTCAGCAGCCTTCAATGCAGCCTCACCTTTAATAGGATTGAACAAGCCACTCTGCAGTCCCACCTCCAAACTGGAGAATTCCTGTCTCAGGGGATGCCACCCATGGCCTGGTAACACAAAATGCCCCTTGGCACTATCCTTGCAATGCATTTGAGTTACCCCTGACAGTAAAATTTGCACATATGATCAGACTGCTCTATCCACACTCATACGTGCCTCTGGGCCCTGGAGTCTGCAATTGGCTTGCTGCAGCCTGGGTGCTACCTGGCTTGAAACAGACTTTACAAATAGAGACTGCTCCTTGGGAGGTGGTTGTGCTAAGTGCCTGAGATTTAAAATGACAGGGTGCATTTAAATGTAAATTTGCCCTTGAAGAACAAGTCTTCACTAGTGGGAGTTTACCTCCCATAATCTTTAAGTTCTCTCTCCAGCACTGCTTGGGATAAGGCCAGGATCTCCACCCAACCAAAAGCAGACTCTACTTAATGTGTTCTTGCTTCCAAGTGGACAAGGAGGCCAAGGAACCCCAGGGGTAGGGGTGCCTGCCACCTGGGAGAAACTTTCACCATAGGAACGTTGACCCTATTTCAAACCCTGATGCTTTTTCTGAGTTGAGAGAGGAGAACATGCATACTCAGACATTCTAATGTGGACAAGCAAAATCAGAAACCCCCTAGCACACACCTACCTATGTGCACACAAGCACACATAATACACCCAACTCCATATGTTCATTTACACATGTGTGCAGGCATGTACACATGCTTACACACTTGTAACAGCAGGGAGTGTGTATGAGTTCTCAACTGGCTTGCTTGGGCTCCAGTGCTGGCTCTCCTAAGCTGTGTGATCTTGGGCAAGTCATTTCACCCTGTTAAATGAGAAACAATCATACCTACCTTCCGTGCTTAGTACTCCAGAGCACCCATTCAGGCATTCAAGTTACCACCACCGTCACCACCATCCTCATCCATATATGTCCAACTGTGGGTGCCAGTGAATGAGCACATCTCCAGGCTATTATTCCAGTGTCAAATCTTGCCTGGAAAACTCAACCTTATGGAGATGGCAGCTGCCACTAGGAAGTGCAAATTGCCTCCAACAGATGGACAAGTTGCCCAGACAGGTGGAATTGCTGTAGAATCAGACCCAAACTTCGGTTTGCATGTCCAGTTTAAACACACAACCACAACTACAAATTGAAAAAGGACTTGGCCTGTATCTGTAAGTTAGCTTATTGATTCTAAAACTTCTTTACAATCACATAGAGTTCAGGAGAAAGACCCTTCTTACCCAAAAATAAGGCTACTTTTTGGCTGAACATGGAAGATACAGAAGTGAAAAGACCCCTGTGGGCCCTTGAGCACAGGGCACGCTCAAGTGAGGGAGGCAGATTTGCAAATAGGCCATGGTAGCAGGGAAGGTCTAATAACCCATGGAGTTATCAGAAACCAAGAAAAAGGGCATGTTACCCAATGAAGGTTGCAGGGTGGGGAAAAGTGCCTGAGGAGGGCTTTATAGCAGGAATGAGAGTCTAGCTGGGATTGAGGGATAGTCACAGGAGGAGTGAGGTGGGGCAAGTGTCCCTGGCACAGGGAAAAGCATGTAAAGACTCTGGGATGAGCCACTTGGGTGTGGCCGCAGTTTAGGGCTTGCACTTAGGGGCGGCTAAACATGAAATTGGGAAGGCAGGCAAGGGAAATGCCAATCCTGTCACTGCCCAAGCCTGGGTTAATCACATGCTCCATGCAAGACACCACCCTAAAGGGAGAGTGACCTTCAGAATTGTCTGTGGTGTCTTTGCCACACTCCTGGCCATGCTATCTTCAAAGCTCACCTCTTCTGAGCAGCTTTCCCTGACCCCCCCCACTGTAACTTTCTGCACATTTATGCCCACATGCCTCGACCCAGCTGCACATGGGACATGTGAATTATAGTCCCAATATACCATGCAGAGACACCAATTGAGCTGAAGGAGCATGCACTGAATGGAAAGAATCTGGTCACTTTCCAATGGCCAATTGCTATAAGGAGGGAAGGTATGTAATTTGCTCATTGCCCTTTTTTTTAATTATTAAAAACATACAGAAGTCCAGCTCAACATGGAGTTGTTGAGCACCTTCGTGGTACCAGGAGTAATCCAGCCCTTCTCTCCTGAATGCCAGCTATTGGAATCACCAGGAGGGACAGAGCCTGCTCCCAGGGCAGCAGGGTGGGAGCACAGGAGCCTGCTTTCCTCCCACCACGGAGCAGGAGGACAGGCCTCCTCCTACAATTGTCGCCTTCACAATTGTGAATTCAAATAACTGAGTTATGTAACACAGCATTTGTGATGGGCCATTGTTCTGGCCAGCCCTCTCAACTTTTGTTCCTTCCTCCGTGCACCAGCCCCTGAATGGTCACCCCGTACAGGGACCACGCGGCATTCTGCATTCTCTCTTTCCTTTTTTTCCCCCTCAGCTGAAATGGATCTTTGCATTCGCCAGTTACTTACAAATATTCCAGTTTCCTCCTCTGCAGCATGCCACAGTGTTTTCTAACTTGCCAAAATGAAAGGATAGAAATATGGGGAAATAAAGGGAGAAATCACACTTGCATGACATGGGTCTGCAAATAATAGATAGGTAGAGGGAGAAACAAGCCAAGTTGCCAGGAGAGACTCCAGTCATTGTCTGGGTGTGGACAGAACCCTTCTTCTTTTCCTATGTGGCAAATTTTATGATGGCAGGTTGCACCCAGCTCTAATTAAAAGATTCAGTTGCTGTTGTGTGCCAGGGTGCTATTTTATCTTAAGTATCTCTGTCTCTTTTTTTAAGTGACAAAACTATTTCCTCTTAGCATACATTTTTCTCTGAAAAAGCGTGATAGAATTGGCCATAAACATGTGGCCCCAAGTTAAGGGTCCTTTAAAAAAAATTTAAAGGAGTAATACTCAACTAAAAGACAAGCGTATTTGTAGGTTTCTACCTTTGGCTCCTTGGCAAGGCTTAGAATGAAGTGTTGTCATGAGCTGAAGTCTGACTTTGTCTACGCAGGGCTGTTGGCTGAACAGTTTTGATTGAATTGAGTCTTGTTATTCAGGGACCCTCTGAGCAATTCACTCCCTGAGTCAGCTGATTGGATGACCGAATTGGCAGTGGTTCCAACATCTGTAGGAGCGTCTCAGGCCGACCCACATGGCTCTCAGTTTCCAAGTGGAGTCTGCAGTTGGGTTGTCCAACCATTTCCTTTAGGATCTGGCCCTGCGTCCCAGGGTCTAGTATGGGAACCATCCACCTGGTTCACAGATCCGGGAATGCCTGTGATCTGACCTGGCACAAAATGTGGCCTGAGTTTCAAAACCTGAGAGAGACGTTAATGGTGATGATGCCTTAACTCCTTCTCACTGGGGTTTATTCCTTCATTAACCTACCCAGGTAAAGATCACATGTACAGATGACACTTACTGAGTGATCACTATGCTGGGCAGTGAATCAAATGCTTTATGGTATTATATCATTTAATCCTCCCAACAACACTATTATCCCAATTTTATGGATAAAGATACTGAAGCCCAGAGAGATTGATAAAAAGACAACTCCTAAGGGAGGAAACCAGACTTGGAATCTGGGAAGCTTGCTGCCAGAATCTGTGATCGAAAGCAGAAAACTCTATACCCCATCCACTCTTTCATTCAGGAAACATATTTGGATCACTTTTCATGTTTACTTGTTTGAGAGAAAGTCAAACAATATCCTTTGATCCCACAAAAAAGAGGCAAAGAGCCAATAGTATGAGTATAGTGAGTCCTCACTTAATATCCTTGATAGGTTCTTGGACACTGTAACTTTAAACAAAATGACATACAGCAGGTCCTGGAATAACATCATTTTGTTCAACTTTCTTTATAAGGTTGATGAGGAAAAAAAAATTGGTTTTGTTGTACATCTTTTCGCTTAGAGTTGCAGTTTCTTAGAACCTATTAAAGATGTTAAGTGAGGACATATTTTCTACTGCAACGTGTTCTTGATAGAGACTGTGTCCATCTTCTATTGCTGTGTAACAAATTGCCACAAACTTGGAGGCTTTAAAGGACACTCGCTTATTATCTCATATTTTCCATGGACAAGGAGTCCAGGTGGGCTTGGCCGGATTCTGTGCTTAGGGTTTTACAAGGCCAAAGTCGAGCTGTCAACTGGGCTGGGCTCTTATCTCTCAGATCTGGGGATGAAACTCTTTCCAAACTAATTTGGACCATTGGCAGCATCTAGTTCCTTGTGGTTGTAGGACTGAAGTGTCAGTTTCCTTCCTGGCAGTTCAGCCAGGGACACTCTCAGCTTCCAGAGACTCCCTCTTTGGTCCTTGTCATATGGTGTTTCCCATCTTCAAAGCCAGCAATAGCCTGTCAAGATGTCCTCAGGCTTTAAACCTCTCTGACTTTCCTTCCGCCACCAGCCGTGAAAACGCTCTGCTCTTAAAGGACTCACCTGATTGGATCAGGTCTGGATAACCTGGATAATCTCCATGTTAAGGTCGCCTGACTTGGGGGGACTCAATTACACCTGCAAGATCCCTACACAGCAGGACCTAGATTAGAGTTTTATTAAATGACCAGGGGACAGGAATCTTGGGGGATGGGGTGATCGTTGGGATTCTGCCTACCGCAGAGATAAAATTGGGCGGTGGAGGGGTGGGCATCTGAGCTGGGGTGGAGAAGGATGCAAGAGTGGATGCTGCACTCCGACGCCCCTGTACCAGCCTGCCCAGGCCTCCACCACATGACTTATCAATAGCCGGATTTCATGTCTGTCTGCGGGGTCTCATTTTCCATTTGTGAAAATACAGATAAAATTATTCAAAACCTCGTGGGGATTTTGAGAATTAAATTGAGAAAATGCTTGTAAAAGGTTTTGCACAGTACCTGGAATGTCATAGATGTTCACTCATCATTGGCTATCATCATTACTGTTATTATCTATGATTTTGTAATTAGAAGTAACATTATTCATACTAATAAAATGTAAGGAAAAAAAACATGGTTTTGAAAGGAGGTGATACCTCCTTTTTTAAAACTCCTTTTTGAGGACGGTTTAGAAAGTGCCTGGGTGGGCGTTTGCTGTCAGTCACAACTGCCTGGCCTTTACCCCAGTTGCACACGCCTCCAGCGGGCAGTGTGTCCCACCCAGGAAGCACTCAGAGCGGCTACACTCTAAGAATAATAAGGACAGTAACGTTTAATAGCTAACTTACTCAGGACTTGCTGTGCATCACACTCTGCTAAGAACTTGACGTATTTTGACTCTGAATCTTTGCCAACAACCTTGTGAAACAGATACTAAGATCATCCCCTTTCTACAGTTGAGGAAACTGAGGCTCGGCGAGATCTCACGGATGATACGAAGCAGGGATGCAGAAACACCCAAGCCATCTGGCCCAGCTTCAAGTACTTTTCTCCTCAATTTTCCACTCCTCCAGTATATCAAGCCACCGGCTTTTCCTGGACGTGCGCCGATTGCTCACTTCTTGCATACAGCCTGTCCACTGCCTGGGCAGCAAGCTCTTGTTGTTCCCCTTTCTTCTCTCTTGTCCTTTATTTTATGCTTTATGCATCTTCTCAAGTTTTAATGGGCATACAAATGGCCCGAGGACCAGCTTCTAAAGAACATGCTGCTTCAAGTGTTCTGGGGTGGGGCCTGAGACTCCACATTTCTAACAAGCTCCTAAGGAGGCTCATCCGTGGACCACGCTTTGTGTAGTACGACTCCGGTGGACCATGAACTCTGTGAGGGCAGAGGTTATGTCTGTTATTTCTGCAGACTCAATTTTCTCTTCTGTGAAATGGGTATACTATTACAGCATCTTGCCCATTGTACAAGTCAGCATTTTAAAACAAATGGTGGAAAATGAACTTCCTTCTATTTATCCTGTTTCCTAAATTTCTCCCTTCGCCCGTCTCTTCTACACAAATACACACACACATGCTGCTAAAGTCTTTTATCTGAGCTGTTTCTTTCTCTTGTATAACCTCCAGGGATCTCTTTAAGTTCTTACAAAACCTTTGTGGCTCTTCCTCCCTGACATTTTTAGTAACGAAAGTTCACTTTTTAAAGTTGATTACAACCTGATTCAGCATCAGCCTATAAAGGAAAGTAGGGAATCAAAGCTTTAAATGTGAAGTGGAATTCACTGCTCATTCTTGTTGGGGAGACTTCTTGCTGGCTTGTCCCTTCCTCAGCCTCTGGTCCTGGGGCTGAGCTGTCTCTTTTTTCTCTCCCTCTGATTCACATTCTTAGTTTCTCTCTTTGATACATGATTTGTCATTTTTAGGTTTTATTTCTGACGATACAGATCAATGGCTGCATCTCAGATTGTCTCATTACTGTGTAGACCAGGAGTCTATTCTTTTTGCTACATAATAGGTATACATATTTTCAGGGTACATGTGATAATTTGATACATTCATTTAGTGTATAAAGATCAAATCAGGGTAATTGAGATATTATGACATTATGAGATAAATATGTATCTTTTCATGTTAGAGACATTCAAATTATTCTCTCGTAGCTATTTTGAAATGTGCAATAGGTTAATGTTAACTACAGTCACCCTACTGATCTATCAAACACTAAGTCTTACTTCTTCTAACTGTATATTCGAACCCATTAGTCAACCTATCTCCCAACACCACCCTTTCTGGCCTCTGGTAACCACCAATCGACTCTCTGTCTTCATGAGATCTACTTTTCCGTCTCCCACATGAGTGAGAACATGCGATATTTGTCTTTCAGTGCCTTCCTTGTTTCACTTAACATAATGACCTCCAGTTCCATCCAGGTTGCTGCAAATGACAAGATTTCAGTCTTTCTTATGGCTGAATAACATCCCGTTGTGTATATACCACATTTTCTTTGTCCATTCCTCCACTGGGCACTTAGGTTGATTCCATATTTTAGCTATTGTGAGTAGTGCTGTAATAAACATGGAAGTGCAGGTATCTTTTTGATAGGTTTCCTTTCTTTTAGATATATACCCAATAGTGGAATTGCTGGATCATATGGTAGTCCTATTTTTAGTTTTTTGAGGACCCTCTGTACTATTCTCCATAATGGCTGCACTAATTTATATTCCCACCAACAGTGTTCTTTTTTCTCCACATCCTCACCAACATATGTTATTCCTTGTTTTTTTTGGTTTTTTTTTTTTTTTGATAAAAGCCATTTTAACTGGGGTGAGATGATATCTCATTGTGGTTGTAATTTGCATTTCTCTGATTAGTGATGTTGAGCATTTTTTCATATACCTGTTGGCCATTTGTATGTCGTCTTTTGAGAAATGTATATTCAGATCTTTTGCCCATTTTTAAATTTATTTTTTTTTTTTTTTTTTTTTTTTTTTGCTATTTAGCTGTTTGAACTGTTTATATCTTCTGGTTATTAATCCCAGGCAAGAGTTTTTTAAAGTGTTCTGTGGACCATTGGCATCTGAGTCATGTTGAGTTTGAAGCTGCTGATACAGACTAAAATAGTGACCAGATAAGGTCTAATAATGAAACCAAAATGTCCTGCCAACTTGGGGTACGAAATGAAGTTCATTCTGTTTAGTAATCAAATAATGACTTTGATCTTGCATTATACCCCTTTCTGTACTTTATTTTTTTGTAATATACCCATCCATCACTGACCCAGGAGCAAATCCATTTGAGAAAGGCCATTTTGCAAGTTCTCTAGCCCCTGCCCACTCCACCACTGGAGTGGGATCTTAGATGGGATTTATTGAGCCTAGAGGACATCACAGCTTTTGCTAGGCATTGATCTTTCATAATAATCCACTGCACAATTACTCTGATTGTTACTACTGACACCCAGACAGGTCAATCCAATGCCTCCACTGCTGGGGCTGGAGCATGAGGCTGCTGTCTGCCTGTTACTCCAACATCCCCATCCTGGTTGCTCTTTGTCTCCTTGGAGGAGTTAGAACTCAATCCTGTTCCCCAAGAACTAGGACAATGTGACTATTGCTGCCACCAGCAGTGCGGGAAGGCCACATGAAAAGCTGCCACATTAACTGCACACACCTCATCACTATGAGGCCCAGGAACATTCACCTTCAATCCTGAGTCCTAAGTAACACCCCCCCTTCTCTGCTCTCAAAACCTACCTGCTAAAAAAAGTTTTGTACTTGGTGCCTCCTAAACCTCAATAGTCAAATAAAATTATCCCATAATGGTTCATTTCTCAAGCTCTGGGGGATTTAGTATTCTCATTGGTCACTTTGTCATATACCCAGACCACCAAGTCAATGCATTTTACAAGAAAGTCCCCAGTTAAGTAGTCTAGGATTTTGCTACACAAGGCTTATTAGAAATTCAGATTCTTGGGCCCCACTCCAGGTCTATTGAATCAGAATCTGCATGTTCACAGCACCTCTGAGTGATTTGTGTGAGTATCAGAGTTTAAAGAGCACAAACCTAGAGATTATCAAGCTTCTCCCTGTCTAAACAATAGAACTCTCTCAATAAATAAAATCCTAGGCAGACTCTCACCCTATGAACACAGATGATCTGGCTGGAGTGGGCCAAGCACCCTGTCTTCTTGGTGTACAACCTGGGACCTCTCTGAGGAATGCCTGAGGCTCCAGTGGGCATAGCTTGAAAACCACTCACCACCTCGTTTACATCTGAGAAATGGACTCAGAGGGAAGGCGACTCCCCCCAGTCACACAGCAAATCAGTGGTAGGTGAAGCCTTTCCCGGGATACAGTGGCCTGACTTCGTGAGTGAGGACCTCTTCCTGGGCCAATTATAGGAACAGCCTCCACCGACACTCCCTATTTTAGAATCTCTTTCTGACCTCATCTTGATAAAATCCATTTCCCCTTCGGTTTAAGGCTGAGGCATTCTGAGCGTTTTTAAAATATTATACTGGGGAGCTTTACTTGACTAGAGGAGTTTTTGCAAAATGTTCTTAGAAACAGGCAGCACATCCCTCAATTTCATTCCAAGCCTGGGTTCAATAATAATATCACCATTCAGACTAGAGCAGCCACTGGAATTTCATCAGCCATTGGCATGTCTGCCCAGCAGGTGGAGGCTTTTGATGTTTCCTGGTTTCATTTTTAGTTGACCTGTTCACCAGTCATAGTGTGAGGCTGGACGTCAAAAACAGTAGCAGGAACAAGCCAAGGAAGGGTCTAGAGGAACAAGTGTTGGAGTTGAAGGCTCTGCGTTTCTGCTGGGAGGTGGAGGGTCACCTGAGGTCACAGTGACCTTGATGGGTGTCAAGATTCAAAGGGGAGGCCAATCTTAATGGCGGGTCCACTGGCTGAATAATTCTCCCCTTCCACCCACCACTCTTCCCAACTTCCACACCTAACTAATACTTCTTCTGGGAAGCTGACCTTGGCCTTAGCACACACACACCCTAGGTAAGAAATGACCAACGTGTGCCATTGACTCTCCAAATCCAATGCAAATTCTTTGGTAATTGAGTGAGATTTTTACTTGTATGTCCACTCAGAGAAATGACAGATGATTCAACTTTTCTTCTGAAATATGTTAAGCACCTCATTTCCAGATCTCCTTTAAAAGTTTTTTTTTTTTAAATTTTGGGATTTGTTGTCAGTGTTCCCTGAATTTCCCGAAGAACAGAAGACAACAAGGAAAAGAAATTCCACATCCCAGACAAAAGTCTAAAGTTTCCACCAACACAGATGGTCTGACTTAAAGTTTTTATAGGCATCTCCTAAAAAAAAAAAAAAGTATTTAGATTTTTCCCATAAGGAGTGAAAAGAAAGAGCAAGACAGCTCAAAACAGACTGAAACATCAGGTGAGAAGACCATGCAAGCATAGGAAATACTGAACTAATCATGGCTCACGTAGGTGTAGGACAGACAGCCCCCTGGGGATGAAGAGTGAAAGCCAAGAGTCCCCAGAGTGACTGACTGACACTTCTGTTCCCCAACAGCTGGGGCACTCAGTGAGAAATGAGGGCGATTGGCTTTGGGTAAGTCCTTCCCTTGCCCCTGGCCATAGAAGATCTGCAACATTGAGGCTGATTTTCAAAAATCTAAGAGAAGCCGCCTCTTTCTCTCCAAATCAAACCGGGTGGATCACCAACAATCTCTCCACCCAGAGCCGTCTCCCCTTGCCTTTGGTCAAGAACATTGTGTTCTGATGGCTTTGTTTTGGGCTTGACAAGGTGTCCCCAACACCAGCAACCAGCAGATCCCTCCTCATCCCACCCCACCCCGCCCGAATGTTGGCCCTTTCCTGATTCCTAACTAGTGCTTATTCAGTTGTAATTGAGGCAGGAATCAGATCTGTGCCTTATAATCAGAGGAAGTCTGTTGTTTGGGGCCGACTCAGTCATCACTGGGCTCTGCAAGTTGATTCAATGCCACAGGGAAAACATATTGCTCTGGGTTTCAGTTTGGACATTTAATCTTCCCTGATTTCTTTTTTTCTACCTTAGGCTATTACCCAAATCCCTGTAGGGCTCTGAGGTAAAGCAGACCTACATTTGAACCCAGCATCTACCAGTATTAGACTGGGGAACCCTGGGCACGTTTCCTATGCTCCAGATATCGTCATGCATGTTTAAAAAAAAAAAAAAAAAAAAACCTCATATAGATGTAAGAAACAAATGAATTGATATTCTGGTATCTACATGGAAAAGTGCAAAATTCTTTCTCTGAACATAGTCTATCACTCACTTTGTGTTTTTTTTTTTTTGTTGTTGTTGTTCTTCTATCAGTTGTTTTTGGAAAGAGTGTGAAATAGCCCAGGTTCAGTGAGCTTCATTTACCCATGAAATAAGCCATTTTTGGCAAACATCAGACATGTTCAAACTGGAGTGTTTGCATACCGGAAAGCAAGGTGCACTTCTGGAACTGCAGAACAGATCTTTGCATGTGCCATTTCTTTTTTGCCTAGAATATCCTTTCCTTCCCTTGAAAAATATTTATTCAGTGCCTGCTGAGTGTCAGGCACGTTTCTAGAAGATACATTGTTGAGCAAGAATGTGACCTCATGGGGCTTATGTTTCACACGTGTGTGAGGGTGGGGCCAGTTGTGGAAAGACAGACAACAAGAAAATAACAGTTAAGGGATAATTTTGGAGTGTTAAGTACTATAAAAATAATTTAACGGTGTCATGAAGGGAGAGAATGACTGGGTACAAAGGTGGATTAAAATTGAGGAGGGTATCTTGAGGTATTTTGAGATGAAGAGATGTTCTCAACTGAGATCTAAATGGTGCAGGTCGTGGGATGTTGGGGGGTATGATTCCAGGCAGAAGGAAGAGCAAGAGTGAGGGCCATGTGCGACAGCTCATTGACAAGGCGGCTGATGATGTCCCTCCCTGCACATCCATGCTTTCCCTCACTGAGGATAATTTCTTTCTCCCCTGTTCTTGGGTCTGGGCTGGCTTTGGCAAATCACTGGACCACTGGAACGTGCCGAAGTGATGTTCTGGGATTGCTAAGGTTAGGTCCTAAAATGTCCTGCAGCTTCTGCCTGTGCCTCTCAGAGCACACTGGTGTGCTGCTCCCCCTCGGATCCTGGCCGCACTGCCGTGAGCCGCCCAAGCTCCATGGACAGGCCACAGGGAGATGCCCTACGGACAGGCCCAGCGGAGCTCCCAACCCCAGCCAGCATCCACCACCAGTTATGTGCGAGGGTCATCCTGGTTGTCCAGCCCGCCCCACTTTCATGTCTCTGCAGCCCCAGTTGACACTTGACCAAAACGACAGACACCACCCAGCTGATCCTGATCAGCCACAGAACCAGGGAAAGCCATCATGCACTGTTGATTGAAGCTGCTAGGTTTTGGGGTGATTTGTTGTGTGGCAGGAGATAACCAGAACACACTATGACTCTTCTCTATCCACCTCCAGGATGTTCACCCTTGCTAGTTCCTTCTTATTCTTCAACTCAAGCATCACCCCTTCTGGGGCATCTTCCTATCAACCCCCACCCCAGATTCCCAGGCACCCTCCTTTACGCTCTCATAGGAACTTGTGCTTTTCCTTCATAGCACTTACACTAATTTATATTTGTATTTATTTTATGATTATTTATGATTGTCTTCCTTACTCTAAAGTCTATGCTTAATATTATAATAAAGTCTTGTGTGTTTTGCTTGCTGTGTTACCCCTAGCACTGATCACAGGCCCTGGCACAAAGTAGATACTCAATAAATATTTGTCAAATGAATGAATGGGTTAGCTTCAGAGTAGAGATGTGATTTTCCAAGTGAGCAGATGTTGATAACACTGTCCCCAGGCACTAATTCTTTTGTGGCCATATCTGACTACAGCATTTACCAAAGAAGGCTTATAAGTTAAAATGTTGAGTGTCAAGGACATGTGGTACCCAGAAGAATTGGTAAAATATGGTGCTGTGAAGTCTCAGGACTAGGAGTTCCTAACCCCATTAGACATAATTCCATTAGACATACCCCCTAACGGAATATGAGCTGTATCCTTCTGGTTCTCAAGCTACTCTCAGGGGACTCTGAAACTTGAGGCTTCTTTAAATACTCCTAGCTTTCCACACCAAAGCCATTAACAGCACACACACAAACATGCCTCCATGGACTCTAAAACATGGCCAAGAAAATTCCACCTGAGTTGTCTTTCTTTCACCTTAGATGCCTGTTTTCCTGCCTGCTCCCTTTATATAAGAAAAATACTTTTTGTGTCTCGCTACCAGGTATTATGAGATGATTATTTATCAGGTACTACGCCAAGTGCTTTATACTCAATTGTCTCATCTAATCCTTCCAGAAGCCTATGAGGTAGAGTACCTCTCGATTACAGATGAGTAAATTAAGGCACAAATTGGTTAAGAAATTTGCCCAAAGCCGTGGAGCTAATAAGTAGCAGATCCAGTTCTAACAATAAAACAACAAAGAATTAGGCATATAAACAGAAAAGATCTAAATGTCTCCAAAATGTGGGTTCTTCTCCATTCTATTTCAATGTCTCACCCAAGAGAACATGCCCTCCTTACTTTGCCACATCAGGTCTTCGAAACCTGGCTCTGAACTATATAACCTGGCCCTGAGCTGGACACACCACAGGACACGGCTCGTGGTGATTGCCCACCAAGTTTTAAGGCCGGGAAACCTCTGGCACTGGCGATTGGACTCCCCTCCCCCAGCGAGGCCACTCAAGCCCAGAACATGTCTGGATGGGGCGCCATTCGCACAAGGAAGGAGCTCAGCCAGCAGCCAATTGCAGGGTGCAAGAGAGCAGGTCCTGCGAGGCCGTCTCAGGACCCTGGAGACAAGTAGCACTGATTACGTTGTCAAGCCGACAGCTGGGGAAGGAGCTTCCATCTCGGGAGAATCCCCCAAAGCCTAAGTGAAACATCAGGTGCAATAGGGTTTTATTCTGGGTGGGCCAGTTTTGAAACTCAAAACTGATAAACATGTCTGGGAATTTGAGAGACTGACTCAGAAATCCCCAGGCCCTTGGCTGCACCATTAAGTTAAGGCCGTGGATCCCACAAGTGAGCTCGCCGTAATCTTCTTTGTGCTTCCCTGACTCTACCCCTCCTCATCCCCGCCCTGTGTGATAGCTGCCTCATCAAGCGTGAATCATGAAACCACATAAACTGCAACAAGGCCGTCCTCCCGCCGACTTCTGGGAATATAAACAATAATAACGTAAATACGACTTACTAAAGACTTAAGCAAAGTGCTTAAAGGAAATCTATATTTTTTTATGTAAACAGTCTTCTGTTTACTGATGTGATGTGGTATAGTTCTTCTGCTTAACTCTGGGATCTGGAATCAGATTTTCATAGAAGCAAAGGGTATGACCCATGATCAGGAGATTGCAAAGGAAAAACAATGCAAAAACCTCACTTTTAAATGTTTCTTCTTCCTGCAGTGTTGGAAAACCATAGTTTTTGTGTATGTGTGTAATACTTTTTTTTAGGTGATTAGGCATAAAAGTGAGATATCAGCATTTTTTTCCATAGCTCTGAAAGAGCCCTTTGGAGGGCAAAAAGGTGTTGGGGGGATGTGTGTGTATGAGAGAGAGAGAGAGTATGTGTGTGTGTGTGTTAGAGAAGTTTAAACTCAGACATTGCCCAAACCATGGAAAAATTTCCCCCCATCCTCTCTTTGTCTCAGCTGAATATTGATCCTAGGTGGTGATCTACGTGGATAGAAGATGTCAGGCAACTTTGAAATTCCTTATTGTTGCTAACCACAAATATTTGGAGTTTGTGTTATCTTGGTTATAATGAGAACCTGCCATGGAAAAATTCAGACATACAAATCTTTGTGTAAACTACCTTAAGAGTCTTAAGCTGACAAAAGCCAGAGCAAAGTCTGAAATTTTGTCCTCAGAGTACCCATAATTGAGGCTCTGGCTCTTCATATATTGTCACAGGATTCCAACAAAGCTTGGGTTTTCCACATATGCCGTGCTATGTTCGGGCCAGAAAAGTCTTGCTTTGTTCTGTGGCCTCCCCAGTCTGAGGCAGACACTTTTCCAATGCCCCTAGATATCTGTGAACAGTAAGGGTGAAGGGGGTATGTAGTTTTTAAAGCTTCTGGGCAGCAATGGAGGAGTCCACCCCCTTGGGGAGAGGGTGACCATAGTCTCAACATTGCCTCCATCCTCATCTCTGTGGACCCCTGTTGTTCTTATCCACCCAAAATACACACTTCTTCTCTGCTAAAAGCTTAGGCAAATCTTTCTTGCGCGCTCTCTCTCTCTCTCTCTCTCTCTCCCCCCCCCCCCCCAGAAATTTAAACCTTGAGTAGAATCATCTAGTCAAAAAGCAATTGTACTAAATCACTTCCAACGTCTTTGTGCTAAAGAGACTGGTTGTGAATTCTTGACTATCCTTCCCAAGTCTTGGTGGCCCAGCTCTTCCCTGTAATCTGTGAGCCACCCATTGCCCCTCAGCACATCCCCTATCTTTGCATAAATTCATCAGAGTCGGTTTCTTTTGTTTACATTCAAAGAACCCTAACTAAATCCTCCTCTTCTCCCAGACTTTGTACTGGTAGCTGGGGATTCCAGGGCAAACAAAACCTCTCTTGATACTTAGAATAGGACCAAAGTTTAGAAATTCATTTTTTTTAAATAAACATTGTATTTGGAGTCTCTTCTATATGTATATTGCTAGGATCCAGCAGTAAACAAGTCAATACAACCTCTTTCCTTACAGATCTAATTGTCTATTGGGGGGAAAAAAGACATTATATAAGCAATTACTACATAACATGAGAGTGTTATGAAAGGGTGCTATGGTTTGAATGTGTCCAAATTTCATGTGTTGAAAACTGAATCCCCAATGTGGCAGTATTGAAAGGTGGGGCCTTTAAGAGACGATTGAGTCAGGAGGGCTCCACCCTCATGAATGGGTTAATCCATTCATGAATTTAGGAGATTCATGTGTTAATAGATTAATGGGTTATCCTGGGAGTGGGACTGGTAGCTTTGTAAGAACAGGAAGAGATACCTGAGCAAGCATGTTAGCACACTCAGCCCCCTGGCCATGTGATGCCCTGTGCCACCTCAGGACTTTCCAGAGAGTCCCCACTGGCAAGAAGGGGCCCCTCCACCTGAGATTTCTCAGCCTCCGTAACTATAAGAAATAAATTCCTTTTTTGTATAAATTACTAAGTTTCTAGTATTATGTTAAAAGCAACAGAAAACTAAGAGAGCTGTCTAGTCAGAGCACATCTAACAAGGACTCATCTTACAACCTGGAAAGACTCTGCCTTCAATGAGTTCTTATAGTCTAAGGGTAGTAAATGAATAGCCAGCTATCTCATCAATGGTAAGACAGCAATATCTGTAGTAACACAGGAAAAGGCTGATGTCTATCACCCCTCCCTCCCATCTCGGCAAGCCAACCTATGGTAGAATGGCTCAAATGCATCCTGGGGTGACTTTCTGAGCTACACTGTCTGACTGCATGGATGGGGGTACAGCAGAGTCTTCACCTGTGCAGCTCACAGGCACAAGTCTTCAACAGACCAGATGAATGGGCCCACCTGATATTTAACCCATACCTAGGTCTCATGTGGGTTGGTGTACCCCAACTATGGAAGAGAGGTTAAATGATTAACAAAAAGGAACTACTAGGTTATATAAAATGCCTAGTATGTGCCAGTCAGGTACTGATTTTTTTTTCTACATTCTTTATTTTAATTCTTCCAATAACCATAGCAGGCAGGTGTTCTTCTGTCATACTCTTGCTCCATTATTTTTAGCAGATAAAGCAGACTATGAGAGGTTAGGAAATTTTCCAAGGTCACCAGACAAGAACATCTGTTTGCCTCCAAGCCCCTCACTCATTCCATGACATCACAGCCCCCCTCAGTTAATCAGAACACAGATGTATCCAAGGTAAATGATCCTGGGCAGGACAATCATCCGGCTTAACTTGAGGACTAAACCAGCCTCCCAGGTAAAGTTCCCAATGTCAAAATAAAGCATGGGTCAGTTCTGGAAGCCCTTGCTTCCCGGAAGGAAGAAGGAAGGCAGGAAGGAGGGGAGGGGGGAGGAGAGAGAGGAGAAAAGCAGAAAATAGCCAAGCCCATCTGGTCTATGGTAGGTCTGTAACCTCAGGGCAGTCATGTACCCTGTGCTGGCCAGCGTTTCACAGGCTGTCCCTGCTGAGGTTATGTCCCTCCCCACTGTGGCCTCAAGGAACCCAAGAAACACACTCATTGCCTTTTTGGTTATTTTATAAACAGTGCTTGGAAACCACGAGTCATTATCACTCTTCTGGCCAGCCAGTCAGACTTTCCATGCCCGTGTGTGTGATGCCCTTAATCTTCCCAAAGTCAGCAGCAGCATTTCCCTAAACCAAGAGGATTGTTTAGTTTGGCCATAATCAGGGCAGAGTTTAAGTCTCAGCCTGTGCTCTCCCAGCACTCAACAGGCTTTAGGGCTATAATCCAAACATTCATCCCACCATCAGTTCTTTTATTCACACAGTTATCCACTCACCCTTAGACCTTCCCAAGCTTTTCCCAGGCGGCCATACATCCATATAGTCACCCATCTATTCATCTATTCACCCTTTCATTCATTGACCAACGCAGGATTCCACTCATATACTCCCTTCTAATAATTCATCCACTTACCAACTCCTCCATTTAGCCACTCTCTGACCCAATAACCAGACCCCAGTAATTTATCCTTTCATACATTGACGCACCCATCCATCCACCACCGACCCAATCACCCACCATTTCTGCACTCGGTCACCTAATCGCTTTCTCACACAATCATCTAATCCCCTACTCACTCAATCTATAATCACTAATTATGAGCCAGGCACTGTTGTTGATGTTGGAAGGACAAGGACGAACAATATTGTTACCCATCCCCCCATACACCCAACAACCTCCCATTGACAAAATCTACTCATTTTTTCACTCTGTAGAATTCCATGCCTGTGGGCACTGAATTGTGTACTAGGTGGATCCCAGGGAGGCTGGAAAAGAAAAACAGTTGAACCCTGATTTAAGCCCATGCCGAGTGCAACCAAGGTGACAATTGGGAAAGACTTGACTAGGAGACAAAACCCAAACAAAAGATAAGTTCAGAGCTTCAGCTATTAATAAAAAGGAAGAAAATTTGCAACAGGGGTATATTAATAGGGAACATAAAGAGATTCATTCTGGCACCAAAGTTAGTCATAGAAGGTATTAATAAACGGGTCTAAGCCTTCCTCTGGGTCAAAAGGAAGTTTGAAAAGGTGCTTAGATGATTAAGACACTTTTAGTTATCCATCTATCCATTTATCAGTTCTTTCATCCATCCACCTATCCATGCATACATATTTTATTCATCCAGCCATCTATACTTTTATTGCTCGACAATTATGGCAGGAGCTCTTAACCAGAGTTCTAACAGTAGGTACAATCATCTAAATTCAATTCATCTTTGCATTCCTAGTGTCTCCCATTGCAATTGACGCATGCAAGTGTAAATTAAATATTTGCTAAGTTAATGAGTTCTCTTAGTTATAACTAAACCTGGACTAGAAAGGCAGCACCTTGATTAGGTAACTTGGCTGGCTCGGGGATAATACGAATAAATTCACTTTTGCTATGATTGCTTAATGGCAATGTGCAGGATTCATCCTATCTACATTTGAGAAACTAGCATGCCCAGATGAGGCCATGACTCGTTCAGGCATGCCTAGATGATACGGCTTTAGCTGCTTGACAAAGTGAATCCATCCCTCTCATATTCTAACACCACTGGAAAGGGCTAAGGCCAGGTTCATGCATTAGGAGCTAATCAGCCACATCTCAGGATTCAGTAGATCCAATTATTTTTGTTTAACACCACTTATGAGGTCACCTCAGAGACCCTTAATCAAACTGACTAAGTTTGGGATAACTGCATCTGTGTAAACAGTACTCTGACTTGTTCACATAACCAGTGCCAGTTGAGGAGGAAGATCATTCTGAGTTTGATTACAGTCAAGCAATCTGGACAACTCAAATTGAAATCTTTTCATTTCTTAAAAAACAGAGTAAGTTAGTCTTTTAAATTTAAACCTAGAGGCAACATAGCACGCCACTGATAGCATGGAAGGTACAGGGAATAAAGCCAGAGGAGAGGTAGCTATAAGTCCAACATCTCACTTACTAGATCTGTGGTCTAGCAATTTACACTGAAAGTCTCCAATCCTCAGTTTCCCTGTTTTTAAAATGTGAAAAATGGCCTTTGCTTCACGTAGGTGGATTCTAGTTGACAACCTAAATGAAGAGTCCAGCCCAGTGTATAAAGAACTCACCCAATAAGTAGTAGCTCCTGGTTTCTTGATCCTTCGAACTGTTGCTCCGTATGCCTAGATCATGTTCCTTAAGGCCATTTATTTAAAATCTTAAAAAAATGTTTAGTGTCTATTTGGACTCTAGACTCTGCAAAGGGCTTCCATGTCTGCTGCCTCATATGAGCTTAATCATCACCATCATTGTCATTATCAAAATGATAACCATTCCCATTCTGCAGATAAGTATGCTAAGGCCCAAGTCAAATAAGGAACTTTCCCACTTTGCATCCGAGTCAAGACTTGAATCCTTCATCTTCAAACTCTGAACCCAGTTCTTTGTATCAACACAGTTATAAAATATCAGACTCAACAAAACAAAGAGGATGGAAGAGGTACAAAGTCCCCAAATACCCCAAGGCCATCCCCCCAGAGCACTTGCTTAGGTAAAAAGTATGTGGCTTGCTGAGAAGACCCAAACAGATGTCATGCACTTGTGTATGCTGACAAAGTATATGCATCTCCTTTATATTCTAACATGCCCTTTTTTCCCCCAACTCTATGACCCTGTAAGCCCCATGTGCCCTTCTGATGGGCCGCCAGCATGCAAGATGATACCCTGAGCCCAGGGAGCTGTCCTATATGCCCACACTCCTACAAGGAGTCTGTGTTTTATTTCACTATTTTCCTGGGTGTGCTTCTATTTTCTTATTTATTTATTTGAACCACTAAATTATCTAATTAATGACATATATCGTTGACACATGGGCAACTATGAATATTTACTGCACACTTGTTCACGCATTTATCTAAATAGGTGGCATGCCAGAGCTATGTAATAAGGAATAATGATTCTTTAGAAGAGTTACAGGAAATTATAGAAGGGGGAAAAAGTTTTGCACCATGGGTTGCAGCTTCCAACCACATCTATCAATTCTGCCTGAGATAGAGCAATTGCATAGTAATGACAAAAAATTTATAGTAATGAATAAATCAATACTCAGCTCTGCGGCAGTTTCAGATGTTACTTTTATGGGCCCTCCCGTGTCTATTATATATCCCTTAGTGCTGGAGCTGAGAAAGTGTGGTGAATGCCAACAGCCACGGGGAGAAAGGGAGCAGCTCCAGCTCCTGAGAAGAAGGTGATCCATCACTGTTCCCTCTCAAGCAGATCCATTTATATCTCTGAGCCCTAAAACTGAGCAGCTTACAGTGATCAACGACACAACTGACAAGTGTTTGTTTTAAGAATGGAGCTGTCACTTCGTGGTGAGCAAAGTAGAAATGCACAAATAAACAAGTAGGGCTGGGTAGGATGGGGGAAGAGGGGGTGTTGGGGCAAGTGGAGGAAACGGCAATATAGAAAAATTTCAGCTCAAAGTGGCATCTTTGAAAGCTTTATTCATTCAGCAAATGTTTACTGAGTGCCAACTATGCACCAGGCATGGTTCTAGGCAGAGGTTGGCAAAGATTTCCTGTCCAGTCCAGATAGTAAATATTTTAGGCTTTACAGGCCATATGGGCTCTGCTGTCACTAGGCAACTCTGATTGTAGTGCAAAAGTGGTCATAAACAGTACATTAATGAATGGGTATGACTATATTCCAGTAAAACTTTATTTGCAAAACACGTGATGAGCTAGATTTGGCCCATGGTAAACAATTTGCCCACCCAGAGTATAGTGCCATATTTCGCAAAGATTGGGATATGTACCAGTGGATTGTAGGATGATTTGGTAGGTAACATGGTGTGAAAAACTTAGAATCACACGAGGATATTTAATTCCAACTAAAAGTCTCTTATAATCCTCTGATTATACCAAGGAGAAAGCTTCCATAGGGCGCTAGTCTCTACTCTCTCTCTAATGTTTGAAAATACCTTTTTTCAACAAAAAGAGAGGTCTGAGACTCATAGCCTTGGCAAGCAATGGTTTCTAGAGATTCTTTAGCATTTTTTGGTTTTGTCTGAGTTTCTATTTACTGCAAGCAATGTTTGTTTCTGTTTAGCATTTAGAAAGGCAGAATAGCCTAGGACAAGGTTCTTTAACCTTGGCACTGTTAACATTTGGGCTAGATCATCCTTTGTGGTAAGGGAGCTGACCTGTGCATTGTAGGATACTTACCAGCATCCCTGGTCCCTACGCGCTAGATGCCAGTATCACCCTCACCCCAGTCATGACAGTCACTGATGTATTCAGACATTGCCAAATGTCCCCTGGCAACACTGCTACTGGCTAAGAACCTCTGGCCTAAGGGCTAAGTGTGCAGGTGCTGGGACCACAGAGCTTATATCCAGCCACTTCTTTGGTGACATACAGCAACTATTTAATCTCCCATGCCTCATTTTCCTCAGCTGTAAAATAGGTTTGATGATAATAGCTCCAACCTCATAGTTGTTGTGAGGATTAAATTAACTGATTACTACAAAGCAATCAGGGCAGAGCTCACTCTAGGGAAAGTAGTCAATGAATATTATAGTTATTATAATGTCACAGTAAAAAAATGTTTCTGCTTTCAACATATTGGTTTATTTAGTTAATTATTCAAGTAAGCCATTTCAAAAAACATTAAGTAATAGTTTAGGTACTATAAAGATCTGCCAAAACTTATGAAGATGTTTTGTAAGTGAGTTGAAGTTAGGAAATTGACATATTTAAAGAGTGGGATTTGGGCATGTGGACAGATTCTGGGTTTTAATCTTAGCTCTATTCCTCCATAGATGTGTGACTTTGGGCCAGTTACTGAACTTCTTTGACCTTTAGTTTTTTCACAGTGAAGAAACTGATACCTTCTCAGAGAGGTGTAATCAGGCAAAATCAAGATAGTGTCCTCAGGGGTTGCTTGGCACAAAGTAGGAACTCAATAAAGGTTGCTTGTCCCCCTCCCATTGTCTTTGTGTTTAGTAACTCTTATTGGTCATCAGTTATTTATTGTCATGTAACGAATCACCCAAAACCATAGTGGCTTAAAACAGCAATCACTCATTAGCTTACAAATCCACAGGCTGGCAATTTGGGCTGAGCTCAGCAGGCTGATTCTTTTGCTGGTCTCAGTGGGGTCATTTATATGGTGGTAGTCTGCTAGTGACTTAATAGGGGCTGGACGATCCAAGGTGGTCTCATTCACACGTCTGGCTGCTAGTGCTGGACGTCTGCAGGGCCTCTCACTCTGCAAACTGTCATCGTCCAATAGACTGGCCCGAACTTTTACATGGAGGCAGCCATGTTCCACAAAAGCGAAAGCTGCAAGGCCTCTCGAGGCCGAGGCTCAGAAGTCATGTCATGTCACTTCTACCATATTTTCTTAGTCAATGCAAGTTGCAAGGTCAGCTCAGATTCAAAGCATGGAGGCATAAGCCCCACTTCTTGATGTAGGGAAGTAGCAAAGTCACATTGCAAAGAGACATACATACAAGAAAGTGTGATTCACTGGGACCAGTTCTGTAACAGACTGCCACATTGCTAGAGTAGTAAGTAGTACACAACGTGCTTTTCCTTTAGTTTTCCATAAACACTCATGTGGGATGTCATTCACATGACTAACATGCATGCATGGGGATGTCCAGATGTTTATGAAACCCCTCCAAATTGCTTGGGAAGTACAAAATACCACAAAGAGTCAATCACCACAACTATTAATGGCACATCATTTTAAGGTTGCTCACTGCAGTTTGCATTATTCTCAAAAGAAGCTGTGGAATCTGTGGTATTTTTCACCCTGTTCTAAATCCGTCTCTTCTTTCACATTCAAGAATACGTGGGCAATGTGAGCCAGACACTGTGATTATCATAAAGGTTAATTTTGAGTCTTTTTCTTTTTTTAAAAAAGTCATTTATGTCAAATGTTAAAACTGTATTATTATTAACAAATTGCACAAGCAGACCTCAAAACTGCTCAAAAGAAGATCAGTGCATTTGGGTGAGATTCACTGGTTCACATAACTAAGTTACTTAAGTTAGGAATTCATCCTCACCCCCTTTTTTCATCTTCACCCCCTTTTTTCATCTTTTTTTTAGTAGTCACAGTCTAAAAATAATGTCAGTATCTCCTTGTTGTATTTTCTTCCCCTGGACAATGACCTTATATTGATTTTCCTCCACATGTCAGCCATCCTCATCCAAAGATGTACTCTAGACCTGTGTGTTACCAATAGCCACACCACCAATATCTAGGTTTCAAACATCAGACTTTCTGGCCACAAGCAGACGACTCCCTCTAATCTACACCTACCAACAAACAGTGCTTACATCCTACCAGGGACTCCAATCTCAGCCTCACATGATATCACCACTGTTTGTCCAGTTTGGATTCCGTGGTCCGTCCCTGTAAGAATTTCCTCTCCTACCCTCAGCTCCCTCTCCCTCTGTTGCTGCTAGGGCAAATTTCATCCCTGTTTAAACTCATCTCTCTTCCTGCTTCGTGCCTGTATCTGAGCATTGGAATGAGCTGAGAGAAAAACTCACAACAGTGTTTGCTGGCCTCACTTTAGATTTATGACCATGCATCTCAAGGGGGCCCCAGCACTACCTGAAAAGCCAACCAGTCTCCAGCCAATACCTCCTCCCATGTATCCAGGTGACTATGGGCACCTTCTTCTCATATTCTCCAGAGATGACCTTGATTATCATTTCATTGAGAAAATAGAAGCAATTGGAGGAGCGTCTTCTCTTTTCTACTTTCGTCTCTACACACAGACTCTGCCTTCTCTTCTTTCGTATTTTGATGGCTCAAACATCCCTGCTGCTGCCTAAACCCACCCTCTTATCCATCCAAGGACATTACTCCTACAGTTACTACTCTCTCGCCTGCATTAAGTCTACTGAATCATTCCCATCAGCATTCAGACGTGACAAAAGATCTCCCATCTACACATAAACAAATAAACTTGCCTTCCACCTCACAACTCTTCCAAGTAGCTCTTCCCATTTCTTTGCTGTTCTTTACTCATACTCCAAAGTTTTCCTCCCTACTGCTCAACTAAAACAGCTCTTGTTAAATCCTCCAACCTTCATCAGTTCAATTCCCACGTCTGCTACGTTGTCCTTCAATTCTCAGTATCATGTGGCACACTGAGGTCATTTCTTCTTGAAACCTTTTGTTTTCTTAGCTTTTCAATCACAGTACTTCCTGGTTTTCCTCCCTCATCAGTAGCCAACCCAGTTCTTGGTCTTTTCCCAATCTTTAGTGTTGGTTCACCCAAAGATTTTGATCTTAGTCCTCTTCTCTTCCATATCTACAACCCATTCTAGGTGCCCTCATATGGTCTCTTAGCTTTAAATACTACCTCTCTTTGCTGATTACGTCCAAATTTATGTCTTGATATATCTAGCTCTGATGTCTCCCTGAAAGGCCAGACCCCTGTTCATCTGCATGCTTGATATCTTCACTCAGATGCCTAATGAGCGTCTTAAATGTTAGAGACGCAAAATAGAATTTGGGATTTTTCACCTCAAACTCATTCCTTCCCCTTTTAGTAAATAGCACTGGCACGTATTCAGTTGCTCAAAGAAAAAACTGACTCTCCTTGTATTTGTAGCTCCCTCTGCCTGAAACACTCTCCCCCAAAACCTTCCAATGACTCACTCATTTTGTTCATTTCTTAACCGAAATACTACCTCTTCAGAGAAGCATCCCTGACTACCCTCCTAGACCCAGCCTGTCATTTGCCATCCGCGTGCTTTGTTTTTCTTTACAGGACGCTTCATTACCTGAAAGTCCATTATACAAGCAATTGTCTACTCACTCACTGCCTGGGTCTCCCACTCAAATGTAATTTCTCTGAAACCGGAGGTCTTTGTCTATTCTGTTCACTGCACAACACGTTGTGGGCACTTAATGAACACTTGCTGAATACATGATTGATATTATTGGTAAAAAAAAAAAAAACCGAGAATGTTCTCAGCACTTTGACTTTTTTGCGTTCACATCGGATGTCATCATTTGGCTCAAGTAAGAACGGAAGTCTGGGAAGGCATCGGCTTGCATGGACATATACATTTTATTTAATTTCTTTATCCACTACCTCTGCCTCCTCTAGATTTAGGTGGTGTTTGTAATGTCACGATACACACTCAACCAGTAGCTTGCTCTTTGTGTCTCCCAGCATTGCCTTTAAGCTGTCTGCACTCACACCAAACACATCAGGCTTTGGAAAAAGTCATTGAGGCCTTCTATTCTATCAAGACATATTAATATAAACTGTATATAAATAGATTTGATTTATTTGACGTGAATACTAAGGGTCATCAGGTTAGTGTGCAACTCATCTCCATGAATGATGTCTGTCCAAAGCAAGATTTCAGAATGTTGTGATCATAACACAGAGAGGGATTCCTGAATAGTATTTTGACATGTTCCCCCATAAAACCACCATTGGCTTTCAAATAGGAGGACTATTTGGCCATAATGTCTAAGTTTTATTAATTATTGAAGTAGGGCTCCTCTCTGGGGCCAAGTCTGCTCAGACTAGAAGACCAATATGGAGACATGTTAGCAAGCAAACTCCTCTTCCTCACTTGGTGCTAGCCACTTGTCACAATGGCAATGCTGAGTGATGGATTGCGCTCAAATGTGCCCTCGTGATTTCCTTGGTTGCTAGAGCTTGCTTGGTTTGGCCTCTTGTCCTATTGAATCGGCCCTCCACCAGGCTATATGTCTGGCAGAGCCACGTCTAGGGGCTAAGAGGTGAGCTCACATTCCTCCACACTACTCTGAACAGCTGTGGAAGTCCTTAGTGCTCTCTGCAAACATTTATTGTGCTCAGTGTTCCAGGCACATGGTGAAATTATATTCCCCTATTCCCTTTGAAGATAGCTATGACCAAATGACTTGCTTTGGCCAATGAAATGTGAGCATAAGTGATATATATCACTTCTTGATGGCAGCTTGAAGAGCCAGTGCACAATTTGGCATGTTCCCTCCCTATGCCAAGGTACGTGCTGAGAGGAAGCCCCTGCAGCCTGGGGCCTTGTGTTACTCTGAGTGGAGACCTTTGCAGAACCTGGCTGGAGATGTAGCATGAGAGGGAGAGAGAGAAAGAGAGAGACAGAGAAACTTAGACTATGTTAAGCCTCTGAAAGTTGGAGAATATTTGTTTTTATAGCATATCTTTGCCCATCCTGACTGCTATAACCCTCTTAGGGCTGAGGACCTGAGAAAGGACAAGCAACTCTGTAAGCTTTGGCATTAATAATTCAGCCATGGAAGACTGACTTCTTGACAAAACAGGGTCTGTGATGAGGTGGGGGAGGTAGGTGGTGAGACAGTCAGTATGAGAAACCCTGCAGAGACTGAGTCATTGCAAAACACTTCCAGAATTCTGCCTGGCCTCTGTCCTTATCAGAAGCCAAGTCTCCAGAAGAAGTCTCTGTCTTGCCCTCCAGCTCCCTGAAGTTCCAGCCAAGCAGGGGACCAGAACACCCAGGGTCAGGCTGGCCTCATAGTACAGAGAAGATGACACACAGAGTAGAAAAGCCCAGATTGAGCCCACCCAGAGCACAGGGCTCCCAATAGCCCTGCAGGCTCCCATGCAGGGAGAATAGGGGCCTCTGAGGCTCAATCCGCTGAACAGATTTAAGTCTGAGTCCTGGTGCCTCTGGTTGTGTGGCTTTAGGCAATTTATGTTACCTTGCTGAGACTCAATTGCTTCAGCTCTGGGATGAGGACTTTAATAGTATAGACTTCAAATACGTAATGTAAGATTTTGTGAGATGACGATTATAAAGAGCCCCTCATTGTACCTGCAGCAGGTTAGTTAAACCACACAGAAGTGCCATTTCACAGAACAAAAATGGTCAACTTTTGGCAGTTTCATATGGCTCGATATTTAGGTGTCAGTGATTAGGAGCTTTGCTCACACCTGACTAAATTCTGACAATTCAGTAAGGGCTATTCGTGGCTATCATTTGTTCTTTCTTGGGACTCACAAACCAGAGCGAGTCTAGATGCTTCCCCTTCAACTGGATGCTCTAGATGCACTAAACGTACCAGGTCACCCTTAACCAAACCCAGCTGCCAAATCTGTGAACCAGCTGCCATGAGGGGCTGGCCTAGGGCCATGGTCTTTTCTGTAGTCCAAGTCAGCACCTGCCCATGCATTTTCTCCCACCTCTGTCTCGTGGCATTCATTATGCCCCCAGTCGAATGGAAATGTGTCCGTCATACTGAAATAAAGAGCTTTCTCTGAAAGATTTGTTCTAGGAATCCTAAAATTTATTTTCTTCCATGCCTGAGATACAAAAGAAAGCACATGGGGGAATCATAAAAAAGAAGACATTCTAGTTTTACTCTACTGCCTCTGGAAAAACTCACTTCTCCCCACTACCAGCCTCAAAGCTCACCACGAAGCGTGAATGAACATGGCGTGGTTGCAGAAAACACTGGGCAACGTCTTGCCGCCATGCATTTGCTTCTGCTGTTCCCTCATCCTGGGATGCCTTTCCTCTCCTCCCCTTCCCTCTCTTCTGCATCCCAGCTTGTGCCTTGAGACACGCTAAAACTAATTCGTGCTTCATGAGAGAAGAGAGCCTGTCTGTCTTGTTCATTGCTATACTCCTAAAAAGGCAGCCACGTTCAATGGATCTTGGTTGACCTGATGACTAAATGAAAGAATGACTAAAAATGTTGTGAATTTTTCAGAATGAAATAATGTTATTCAAATGTTTCAGAAAGGCTGGCCTGACACATGCATTGCTGGTGGGAGTCCCCTTCTACGTTCTCCTGTAGCAACTCTGTACATGTCTCAATGGTTACCTTTACAACACTGTGTGACGATCTTCTGTTACCCAAAGCCGGAGTCTGTGTGCTGAGGACTTGGTGCTTGGCTTGTATGTTGCTCTACAAACACCTTCCTGACTCTGTCCCTTGCCTCTTTTTCTCGGCCCACTGCAAAGACCCCAGCAATTTCAGCTCCAGGCTGGGAGAACGGGATGCCCAGACCCTAACAGCAAAGTGAGTTTAGCTTAGGAACTACTTTAGGAGAAAGGACTGGTGCTTTTCACAACCCATGCAGAGGGTTGTGAATTCTTCACTTCTAAGCAAAATGGCAATAGGGAAATATAGGTCTTCGAGCCAGTGATTTATTCTGTATCAGAAACGCATTTACCTGGCCTATTCTGCTGAACAGAAAAACCTCAGGTTCACTTAGTAAAACTCAATCTGAATATTTCTATCCTTTATTTCCATACAGATTAGCTTCATATGGCCTCGAGTCTAAACACCACAGACTGGCTCGCGGGTTCTATGGGGAAGAAGAGGCGGCGGCGTAGAGGGGAGATCATCGCTATTTTAAGTTTCTTCATGGTTCAGCAGGCGACTGCTAAGAGTTCTAAAGGAGCAAACAAAATAAGAAAAGTTTATTGATTAGTTTACAAATAACTGTTGTATAAGAAAAGACACTGAATGGCAGGCTGGCTTACCGATGGTGTGCTCCTCGGGGCCCCTTTCATTCCGTGTCCTCGGGAACCGGCCCCAAGAAGGAAATAAAGGAAGCAAAGCAAAGGCGTTGTCAAGATAAATAAGAATTTGCACTAGGTTAAAAAAAATAAATGAGCCAGGACCCTTTATTGCTGATTTGGAAGTAGACCAGTATATTCCTACTCTTCATCTCTTCATGACAAAACATCTTTAAGTTTTTTTCTTCCTCTCGTCAACACAATAATGCTTTAGACATTGGACTTCATGGCACAGGTAATAAGCTTTGGTATGAACCCATCCACTTGCAAGTCATTCATGGAGTGGTTTTAGAAAAGCAGCAAAAGCACCATTGAATCTGTGCTCCTTCCTGGGTCTATATCTGAAAGATCCTGACCTAGAGGGAGAAAGGTCATTTCAGGTGAGGAAGTTGTACCTGCAAGCCCAGGAACAAAAGTGGGATGTCACCCCCTGCTGTGTCATGCTTCCTCTCTGTGGGACCTCGATGGGTTATTTTAGTGCTCTGAGGGTCAGCTTCCACATGTGAGGGAAGGCTGGGGAGACTCACTAGAATGCGGGGCACACAAGTGTAGGATGCACTCAGCTCTGGAGCAGTGCCACAGGTAGCCACTGAGACTACCAGTTATATGAAACTCCTATGAGCAATGGGGTACCAGGCAGATGGTGAGGGACCTTTTGGGCCCTGCCAAGGAGTTTGGTCCAGTGTCCACAGCCTGGCACACAAAATAATAAAGCTAAAACCATGAGAAGATTTAAAGGAAAACATTAAGTAAATAGTATTAATGTAGGAGCAGAGCCAATAGAGTAAAAGTCACAAGGGACACAATAATAGAACAAAAGCTTGGGAAAGACTCTGATAGTGGAGACTGAATGAAGGGCCCATGGTCCATATGGACAGCAAGGTGGCAGTGAGGTACCAAATCCCTTCCTCCCTCCATCAAACTGTCTATTCCAACTGATAACCAAAGAACCTTGTGCAGCCCAAAGAGTCATTGGAACATCTGCAAAAAGCAGCAGGAGCACAGAATTCTGGCCAGAGGGGTGGCCTCATGCCCCACAGTTGGGGAGGGCAGAAGACGGACAAGAGATGTTTGGATTTCTCTACTAGGCGATAGGAACAGCATGAAAACTAGGCTTTCCAGCCCAAAGCCAGACGCTGGCTTTTGGGGATTACAGGCAAACTTGAATTTGAGTCATTTAGTACTACACGGCAGCAAGGATCAGGGCATGTAAACAGACCGTCTGTCACGAGAACAAAGCTACTTCCTCTAGGAGAAGGTCATGTTCACAGATGCAGTGATTTATTCTGGGTAGTTCAGCAGAGGGAAGCTTTACTGTTTGAAGAGGGGATAATGCAGTGGGATATCAGAAAGACCTGAGTTCTAATCCCAATTCCTACCACTTACTGTACTTTCCCTCTTTCCCGACCTCTCTTTATTCATCTGTAAAATGGTAATAAAAAAATTCCTACCTCACAGGGTTGCTATGAAGGTTCAGTCATTTATTTATTCAGTAAATATATGTAGAATGCTTATTATGTGCCAGACACCATTCTGGGGAATATGATACTATCACCAAGACCGGGTCACGACCTCCATGAGGTTTATATTCTAGGGCCACATTCAAAGGCTCGACGTGGAAAAGAACAGGCGGTCGGGAGTTCAGCCAGGAGACGGGAGGGTCGGTGGTGATGAGGGCAGAGGTGGGCAGGGGCTTCAGGCCTGCAGAACGAGGCAGGGAGAGTGGACCTTAAGAGAAATGAGAAGCCATCAGAGGCTCTAAGCTCAGGAAAGTCATGCTGTGATTTGTATTCTGACCTCTTTCACAGAAAGAAATGTGGGGAGGGGCAGAATGAAACAGGGACACCACTACATAGCGTCGCAGTGCTGCACACAGGACATAATAGCTTGGGCTGGGGTGGTACCAGAGAAAACCTTTGGGACACGCTTCCTTAAAGAGCCAGAGAGTAAATATTTGGGGCAAAATCGAGGCTACAAGGTAGCCTCCAGGCTATTAGGTACACATTTACATAACCATTTCCAACCATTTTGTTAAAAATAAATAAAAGCCATTTTTTTTTTTTTTTTTTTTAGCTCAAGGGACATTAAAAAAAAAAAAAAAAACAGGCAGCTGGCTGCATTTTCCCCATGGCTGTAGTTTGCAACCCCTGGTTAGGGGACAAAAGAAGAGATGGGTCTTTGTAAAATGGATATGGCGATTGTCTGCATGGTGGAGCAGGGCTTCGAAAGGACTTCATGCCTCACGGTTGGTAAAGAGTGTTTTTAGAAGCCCCTGCTGCTTAGCAGGACCAGAGAATTAACCAGGTACCAGAATATTGGTATTTAGTTCTGCCCATTTTCTTCTATTTAGAGCCACCATTTGACATACAGTGGATTTCTGGAGGTTGCGTGGGAAGTGGGGGACTCTCCCTTTTGTAATTTTGGCCATAGCGCCACAGCCATATTGATATTCAGGGAGACTTGGAGGTCCACGACTGTATTTGAATTGGGAATGCCATTGAATTTGTTCTTTGCCATGACATGTATATTCAATGGCCTGGAAAAACCCAGTTCGTTGACATTTATTGAAAGGGTGGGGGAGAGGATGAAAGGGAGTATGTACCAATTCTGTTGGCACCTGATTTATCTACTGTGAGGTCGGAAGACCTGTAACTACCACAAGTAAAACTGTTGCCTGGTTCAACTGGCAATAAGGAAACCAATCAGAGTTCCCTACACAGAAATAGCTAATCCATAGGGATTAATACAGCACATAATCCACGCCCATATAATTTTTCTTCTAAAGCACACTGGACTAAAGTCATGAATTGGCTAATCTTTGTATGCTGGTCACCATTTTCACACACAGAGAATATGGTGCATGAACATAAAACACCAGCCACAGAGTCCCCTTCCTTCAAGTTTAATCTTACAGTTTACTATGTATTTATATTACTGTACATTAGGCATATATATGTTATACATTGCTTTTATATGTTCATATTACATATAAGTATATATTTATAATTATATATACACATATTACAAAAACAATGTTAATTATAGAACGTTTTGAAAATGTACCCAAAAAATGTTCGCTGAATTCCAATCACTCTTGGTCACATTTTTATATTTGATTCTAGTCCTTTACACTTTGATTTTTTTTTCCAGAGTAGAGTGACCTTTTACTGTTGTAAATGTAGCTTTGACCCTAATGCTTTAAAAATCTTGTTTTCTGCTTTCTTATTTAACCCAGTATTTTAGCTATAGTATTTTCTATGGTATTAAGGACTTCAAAAGCTTTTTCGATAGCTGCATGGCCAGTAGATTTATCATTTATAGACCAAACCAAATTGCAAAGTTGGACTTAAAGGATATTTTCAATATTCTTTTATTATAAGTAATAATTTAGAAACCATTTCTCTCTCCATAAATATCTTTATGGCTTCAGATTGTGTCTTTAGCATGAACCTAGGAGGTCCAAAGTGAAAGTTTTTCTAAGGCCAACTTCACACCAGGAAGCTTCTACTGATTTCTGCCACCCTTGTCAGACTGTGGGTGTCTGTCTTTCCCACCTTCACAATCCCAGAATATTCATATGTTGATGAAAAAAACCTTAACTTCATCAGTGTAAAAAAAACAAACAAACAAAAAAACTCTAACCCTATATTTGCTACATTAAATAAATATTTCCTTTATTGAATTGCTTTTTAATCTGACTCCACTTTTTTTTTAAACATAGTTCTTTAAAAGGAGTTATTGCTTTTTCATATCCCCAATGTTTGGGTGCTAATTAATCACTCTCTCTAAAAGTTTAAGTTACCTATAAGTTTTCTCTAGCCCTCAAAAGCAATTTTTCTGTTTCAAATCATAACCACATTAATAACGATGACAATGATGACTATGATGGTGATGTTGTCCTTGGGCTCATATGAAAGAAGCAACCGCGAAAAGTGGGCCTGATTTGTTCTGCAAATTCCAGGACGTGTCTCTGGGCAAGTCTCCTCCCCGACACCTTCCTCCCCAGTCTGTGGGGACAGATTTGGGCTTGTGTGGCGTTTGAATACTCTTGATCTGCCCTTACGTAGTAAGTGTGACTCATGTTCCAGCATGAGTCACCCAATCCCTTACCCGGGGCATCTCCGCCAGGCCTGTAGAGTTTCCCACCTGTCCTGATCCCTGTCTGAATAGAGACAGCATGACTCAGCGCCAGGGAAGGGTGGGTTCTCTCTGTCTGGCTGGTGTCCTCTGCTTCAGGAAGCTTCAGGCTTGTGGCACGCCAGCCGAGGGGAAGGCCACGCTGCTCACGTCAGCAGTGCCCCTCTGAGGTGGCCCCACGCAGGAAGACGCAGCACAGAGGCCAGCTGGCCCCACCACCCAGCTACCGGGCTTGGAGAGGAAACACACGAATATAGTGTCTATTTAGACCTTCACTGAGTTTTTCTTTCTTCACAGTCTCATGGGCAGTCAGGAGGGCATGGGTAATAACAACAACTCCTAATACTTCTTGAGCAGTTAGCATCATGCAAGTGCTTGCAAGTTTATATCTGTTCAACAAGGCAATGAAGTAGCTACTACCCTCATACCCATTTGACAGATGTGGAAACTAAGACCCCGAGGGAGTAGGTCCACACAGCTTGGAAATACACAGGCCCAGAACTGAAACCCAGTTTCCAAAGCTTTCTCTCTTAACCACTAGACCAGTCTTCTCAAACTGTAAAGTGTACATGAATCATCCAGGGATTTTTTTAAAATGCAGATTATGACTCAGCAGGTCTGGGGTGAGACCTCAGATTATGCATTTCTAATAATCTCCCAAGTGAGGAAGGTGCTGCTTGTCCATACACCACGTGTTGAAGTACAAGGCTTTATATTACATGGTTTTTGTTATGCCTTGGACTATTCTTTAGTGGGAAAATATTCATTTATTTATTCATTTGTTTATCCATCCATTGTCCATTTCTACATTCAGACAACATCTGCTGAGTCCCCACTGTGAGTCAAGCACGGAGAATGTAGAGGTAGACACCTCTCCATCACAAACGTATAGAAAATCAGCTCAGCAAGGAGACAAAACCCCCTACCTCACACACATGTAATTGTAATACAGTATGATAAGGCCTAAAAAAGAAGATTCTCTTGTGCATGGTGCACAAAAGAATAGCAACTTTGCCAGTGAGTTGGGGAGAGCTCCCCAAAGCATGGAGGGAGGAAGCCCAGGTGTGATGTGTTGAAGGCTCTCCCAAGAAAAGTGAGAAATTCTTTGATTTCTAGCCCAGAATGAGTGGTAAGAGTAGAAGGAACTGCTCATCATAGGATAGACAAGAGATAGTCTCTTTGCCAGAGACCCCTCACTCCCCGTATCTTCAGCCCCTAACTACTTTTGTCCCTTTGTCCCTTTGTCCCATCCTTTCCACCAAGACTGTCCTCGCCCAAATCCCAATGACTGGTCATAAGCTGGATCACTTTAAGATCCGGTCCAAATATCCTTTCTCCACACATTCCCCATAGCACCTGACTTTCATGTATATGAAAAGGAACTCTTGTTGTCTGTGGTAGCTTATTTAGCACTTATTCTGTACAGGGACCTTGGTAAGAACTTTGCATACAAGAAGTCATCTACATTCCAAACAACCCTGAAATATGTAACGTTATCTCATTGTGTAATGAGGCACCTGAGGCATCAAGTTAAGAAACTTCTCCAAGACCATCCAGCTCCCGAGCACAATAGCTTGATTAGAAGGCAGGCAGGTTCTGAACTGCTAAGAGGTAGGGTAGGGTCCCATAGCCTAAACCTCTCTGCTGACATCATTATCATTCACCCTCTTGCATACAAGAAGTCTTGCTAAATGCAAACGTTCCTAACTAGGTTGCAAGAGCCCTGCAGACAATGCCCTGGGAAGAAAGAGCAGGCTGGTGTAGCAGCAGCTTTGGGAGAGAGGAAATGAGAGATGAAAACTAAGCTGGAAGGGCAGGTGGTGGGGTCGGGAAAGGAGCAGAGACTCCCAAGTTTACTGTGGCTGCACTTGAGGCCTTTCCAGGATAGGGCCTAATGGACTCAACACTGCAGCCCCAATAGGTCCTAAAGAATTCATCAAAATGGCTCCTCAACAGAGACCATCCGATGCGTTGCTGCAAGGTGAAATTGGCCACCCGCTACCAGCCAACAGGAAGGACTCTGTGTGCATTCCAAGCCCAGAAAGCAGGTCCAGTCTCTTGCCATGGCAGTTACCAGAGGGGACCCACTTCATGAGTGAACGAACCCAAAGCTATGGGGCATTTGTTCCACCCTCAGCACAACAGCGTTCCTGACTCCCCCAGGCCCAGAAGGAACCACCAAGATTTTGTGCATATCTGAGGGAAACAAATCACATCAGTGTCTACTTCAATATAGTATACCCTAGCACGATGCTTCTCAAAGTGGGGTCCCTGGACACACCACATTAGCATCACCTGGGAGCTTATTAAAATGCAAATTCCTGGGCTTTGTCCAAGACCTACTGAATCAGAAACTCTGAGATTGAGGCTCAGAAATATGTTTTAACAAGCCCTTTAGGTGATTCTGATGCTTGTTCAAGTTTGAGAACCACTCTGCTCTTAATGAACTATGAGGCTCTGGTGTCAGACACCTGAAGTTTAAATCCTGGTTTAGCCAGTTGGTAACTGTTATCTTGCTTCTAGCTATTTGGGCTTTCTAAACATCAGTTTCTCCACCTATAAAAGAGAATAATACATAATAATCATCACAAGATTGCTGTGAAGATTTAGAGAAGTAACCCCGGTAAAGAATCTAGCAAGAGGCTTTGCACACAGCAAACAGGCAATGAAGGTTAGTCCTGATTTTAATGGCAGTGGTTTTACACTATGAGGAAAGTGTGGAAGGATGCTTATTCGTACCTTTATGGAATGTGGCAATTTAGAAACTCCTTAGGGGGCTCTGTTGTGCTTCCAAGGGCTTATGAATTCTCCTTCAAACTTTTGAAAATCACTGTCTAATAATAACAAAACAATGGATGCCAACTTTTTTTTTTAAAGAATGTTAGGAAGGAAATGGTAATTAGCAAAGATATCCAACTTTATAAGGGATTGAGAGCATATGACATGACCAGGGGCTTAGAGGGGTATAGATGGGTGTTTGTGTAATAGCAGAGTTCTGATTTTTTTTCTGCAGAAAGTGGGTGTATGTTTTTTCATAGTCAAGACTTTTTTTCCATGCCTATTTTTCTTATTATGAAGATATTCAAATACTCTGACATAGAATAAAACCCCCTGCTGGATTATTTTAAAGCAAATTTTAGGTATTCACCATGTAATCTCTAAACACTTTAGAATTAATTCCTAATAGATAAGGACTTACATTTTAAAACATAGTCACATACTATCCGTTTATACTTTCAGTATAACACTGATATTCTTGTCTGAAAGGTTGAGGGTCTTTACTGACAAGAAGTTAAGCTGTGAAAAGGAGCGGAGGATGGGTCCCCTCAGAGCTGGAAGTGAAGGAAACTTCCCCAGGCACTCTCTGTGGTCAAAAAGATTACTCATGTCGCCCTGGCTAGTCCTCTCACGTTTGTGGATGCACAGTTGAAAGTAGCTCTGGGGAGGCTCTGCTTGCAGTAACAGCAGACTAACCTACAGTAAACAGACTTCTCACTGAAAATGACTAGAAAACCTAAATACCATTAAAGGGCTATCAAGGTATCTAAAACAACAGGGACCAAGATCTGGAGAGAAGAAGGTCATTGAAGCTAGGGCAAGACACCACACAGCAATTTACCTTTGGGGCATTTTCCAGTTTGTAAGAATCTTGGTCAGAGAGAGCCCAGAAGCCAAGCAGTGATAGATTGTAAGAAACAAAGAAGTTGAACAGAGTTTTTGACAGTCTTTATGGGGTGAGGGAGAGAGACTGAAGCTCAGACTTCCAAGGTAGCCAAAACTTGAAGGGGCTAAATCTTGCACCCCAAGGGAAGTAGACAGAAAAATGTCTAAGGGTCTGAGCTGCTTATTCCCACGATGCTTTTGCCAATTCGTAAGCTATACTGGCCAAGAGGGGCTAAGAAGAAATAGCAGACAGTAGGCCAAAGAGACAAACAGGGTTTTCAGGTGTCTCATGGTCCTGAGGAAATAAAACTTGGAGTTTAGCTTCCAACAAAGAGTTTGAGCAGAGGTAAACTCACCAGGCTTTCGGTCAGGACCCTGTGAGAACAACACTCTAGATATAAAGAGGAAACAAATCAGATCTTTCCAAGGCTGAATTCCAGCTTGAAACAGCTCAGTCCTACTCTAACTGCCTGCTAGAAGCTAAAGGCTCATCCACAACATCTATTTAATATAAGTTTTCATGTACAATGTCCATGGACATGTACAATGTCATGTACATGTCCGTGCTCAATCAGAAGGTACCAGGGCTAACAAGAGGCAGGACTAAGCGGCCAGCAAAAGACAACAACAGAAACAAAACAAATGAAGCAAACACTGATGTCATCAGTCTGATTTTAAAGTAATCACAAGATAGGAAATGTCTCAAAAGAATTTAAATTTATGAAAAAGATAAAGTGTAGGACTAAAATAGTACAATTAAGAACTCAGTAGATTAATTTAACAGCAATTTAGACGCAGGAAGAAAGTAACTGGAAGGAACTACTATAGAGGTTAGTGGAAACTATCGAGACTAAAAGTATACAGGGGATAAAGCATAAAAATATATAAGAGTGTAAGATATACATAAGGCACAGGGTAGGTCTACTACATGTGTAATTGTAGACAAAAATGGAAGCGAGAAAAAGAAAGGTGCAGAAGAAATACTTGAAGAGATAATAGCTAAGAATTTTCCAAAAGTGGTGAAAGACTTAAAGCCACAATATTGAAATAAACAAACAAACAACAACAAAACTCCACAAACCCAAGAAGGATAAATAAGAAAAAAACACATCTAGGCATATCACAGTAAAACTGCTTAAAGCCAAAGCTAAAGAGACAACAATGAAATACTGGCAAATTAAATCCAGCAGTATATTAAAAGGATCACACACCATGACCAAGTGGGATTTATCCCAAGAATGAAAGGGTGGTTCAACATATGAAAATTAATCAATATAACATGTCATTAATAGAATGAAGGGAAAAAACACACACGATCATCTCAACTGATGCAGAAAAAACATTTGACAAAATCCAACCACCTATTCGTGATAAAAACATTCAACAAAATAAGAACAGAAGTGTATTTTTTCAACCTAACAGAGTCTATCTATGAAAACCCCCACAGCTAACAGTATGCTTTAAAAACTAAAGCTTTCTCCCTAAGATCAATAACAAGACAAGAATATGGCCTGTTGCCACTTCTGTTCTACAATGTACTGGAAGTTCTAACCAGGGCAATTAGGCAAGAAAAGAAATAAAAGCATCCACATAGGAAAAGAAAAAGTAAAACTATTTCTATTTGTAGATGACATTATATTATATTTTAAAAATCTTAAAGAATCTATAAACAAAGAATAAAACACCAGTAGCAGGAGGGAAAATTAAAACTCAAATATACATATATGTATATAAAATGTAATCACATCAATTACATTAAATATAAGTGAAAGAAATATTTAAGTACCTAAACTAAAATACAAAGATTGTCAAACTGGAAAAATATTTTATGCTGCTTACAAAAGATATATAAAATATGAAGAGTCATTAAATATTGAAAGTAAAAGAATAAAAAAGTGTTAAGATATTTAATCTCCTCAAATTGATCTATAGATTCAATAAAATCCCAATCAAAATCTCAACAGGTGTTTGTGGAAATTGGCAGGCTGACTCTGTAATTTATATGGAAATGCAAAGGGCCCAGAATAGCCAGGACACTTAAGGAACAAAGTTGGAGGACTTAAAAACTACAAGATATTAATATTTATTACAGATGTATGATAATTAAAACACTGTAGCTTTTGATATAAGAATAAACAAATCAATGAAACATAGTACAGAGTCCATAAGCAGATCCATATATCTACAGTCATTTGATTTAAATGATATAAACAACACTAGCGCAGTGGGGGAAATGTTTTGTTCATTACATGATGCTAGATCAATTAATTTTAAAAAGTGAAGTTTTTATACCACACACAAATATCAATTCCAAGTGGATTATCAATGAAATGTGAAAATTAAAACAGTACAGTTTCTAAAAATATAACAAGAGCATATCTTCATGACCTTAAGATAGGAAAATATCATTAGCCTTAGAGAAAATAACAAATTGGCTTTCATAAAAATGTCTATTCATCCAAAGATGACATTAATTTAGTGAAAAGATAAACCACAGAATCTACAAATAGAATATATGGAGACAGACACATGAAGTAGGAGATGGTGGTGATGATAGATGAATCAATGGATAAATAATAGATAGATGATACATATATATCCAAAGAGCTCTTACCCAGAATATACAATAAAACTCTATAAATCAACAAAAGGCTGACAATCCAATAGAAAAATGAGCAAAATACCTGAATAGGCACTCTACAAAAGAGGATAATCAAATGGACAATACGCCTGTGAAAGATGCTCAACTCTGCTTTCAGAGAAATAAAAATGGTCCTTTAATGAGATACCAATGCATGCCAACCAAAATGGCCAAAATAAAATGTAATGGATATTACCAAGTGCAGACACAAATACAAGTGCAAAGATGTGAAACAATTAGAGCTCACCTGCACTGCTTGGGGCGAATAACTTGGTACACCCATTTTGGAAACCTAGCAGTATCCCCCCAAACCAAACACATGTAACTTCTGTGATGGAACAATTCTACTCCTGTATATAAAACCAAAAAATTTCATGTACCAAAAGACAATGATGAGAGTGTTCATGAGATCATTACATAATGCTTAAACCTGGGAAAAATCCAAATGCCCATAAAAAATAGAGTAGGTAAGTAGATAAGTACACTATGGTATACACTTTAAAATGAATCACATATAATAGTGGAAAGTAATAAAATACTGCTACATATGTCAGGCATGGTTGAATTTCAAATATTGAACAAAAACACACCCAAGCAAATAGAAAAGAGTGTGTTTATATCATAATAGTTACATAGATTTCAAAAACAGGCAACACTAATCGATGATGACAGAAATCAGGAGTGTGGGTACCCTTGGGGATGAGGTGGGGTAGTCAATAGACAGAGACACAAGGGGGCTTCTAGAAAATAATTTTCTATTTTCTGACCTGGGTTGTGGGTAACATAGTTATATTCTTCTGGTTAAAAGTCTTTGAGCTGTGTACTTATGATTTGTGTCCTTTTCTGAATACTTGTTATACTTCAATAAAACGTTTTTGAAAATTGATCTGAGGTGCCAGCAATATGTATCTGGTGAATTTGCATAAAATAAGAGGTTTGAAAAATGGTTTTGATGTGTCCACAACATGTGTCTGACGAGCTTACATGGATCCACCTAAAATTTTGCTCACGCCCCATAAGTAGAAGATGATATGATTTCTTTGGTGCTAATGACTGCCCATGCTGGGGGATTGTTGGGTCTGTTATGGGTCAGCAGCTGTGTGCTCAAAGAGTCCCTGAGCCTAGACATGGCCTGTCATTGTCAAGACTCCTGGGGTGTTGCATTTAGTCTGCCCTTTTGCTAAGTGACTCATGGTTTGGAAATGGAAACTCTCAGATGCAAACTTGAGGCTGGGCCAAAGGTGTTCACAGGGTAAACAAACAGCTACAGGAAATTAAATTCACTTTTCCTCCCCAACTTTGGAGTTGGTAAAAGGTATCAAAAGGGTAGCAGAGGTTCCCAATGCAATGACCAGAAAGGCAAGAACAGGAAGAAGGAAACAGTCTTGCACAGAGACCTGAGGTCAAAGACATGTTGCAGGGAGAAAATAATAGCGGTGACAAGAATGCAAATAACAGCAATGCAACAATGACAGCTCCCATTTACTAGGTCATGCTAGCAAAGTATCTGCATTTTCTGATTTAATTCTCACATTATACCCTCCGAGGTAGTGTTATTACACCTACACAGATGAAAAAATGGAGACATGTCTAACAGGCTCTTAGTCACATCATCTGATTACCCCTGTGACTGCTGGAGCCAGAGAACTGAAAAGCAACATATGTGCGTATGGAGTATGCCAATCCTGGCAAGATTTCTAGGGAGACCTTGAAATGTCATGAGGGACTTTGGTAGTACTCTAGAACAAGTTTTTCTCAACTTCAGCATGGTTGACTTTTGGAGCCAGATAATCCTTTGTTAGGTGGCTGTCCTGAACATTGGGGATGTTTAGCAGCATCCTTAACCTTGGTCTCTAGTTGTGACAACCAAAAATGTCTCCAGATATTGTCAAACATCCCCAAAGGGCAAAATTAGTACTAGTTCAAAAGCTATTTCCCTAGAGGAAGGACAGAGATTGAGCTGGTAGTTAGGGGAAGAAGGTTGGGGGTTTCAGGAAATTGAAGTTTCATGAAACATGAGAAGTCACTGATTTGCAATCAGCTGGAAAGTTGTGTGAAGGAGACAGGCTGGGATATTTGGAGCAGAGAAATCTCCAAGAAAAGAGTCTGGGTGCAGCATGTTCTGAAAAGGAATATGCAGGCTTAGCACAACTCTGGGGACAGAAATTTCCAAAGCCTCTCTCTGGGTTATGGTGAAAGTAGGCCCTTGGGGTTATGCACAAAGGACTTTAGCTTCTCAATTTCCAAAGAGACCAAGAGAAAATCTCTCATCCCTTACTGGCACACTTGGAAATAAAAGGGAAAAGGAGAAAAGGGGACAGGAACCAATTTTAGGAGCCTGCCTTGTCTCTATCCCAGGAACTTCATCATTATGCTGCAGCTTCTGGTAATCAAGCCTCATTCACACACCAGAGATGTCCCTGTGACTGAGGAGGTTTGCTGGGTCAACAGGATTGAGGTCGAGGCCAGTGGTTGTGGGGGGGCTAGAGATAACAGTGGTCTCTAAGCCTTGCGGTGAAGGATCTAACAGGTCCACTGTGATCAATTGATGGTGTCTACCTGAAGTCCTGTATTGAGAAGACTGCTTCTATAGGGGGAAAAGTGCTGAAATTGATGAGTGAGGTCTGCCACGGGCAAGTGAGGGGGAAGTGGAAGCACTTGTGCACAGTATCTACCAGCCTGGGTTTAAAGTTCCTTAGCCCACCTGCCATCACACTTTTAATGAAATGAAGGCATGGCTGATATGTTTAATTTTGTCAAAGCACCATCTAGGCTTATGTTTAGCTGTATATTTGCTGTATACATAAACATAATTTCAATAATTTATTTTCAGAATTGTGTGTAGGGCATATTCATTCAGTAATCCATTCATCCCCTCCCCCTGCCATTTCTACTGCGTTTATAATGTGTGTCAGGTTGTGCGCTAGGCTATGGATGAATATATACTGTGTGGAATTCATACCATGGTGTGAGACAAAAATCAAACAAATATACAAATAGATCAATAGGTAATTGTAAATATCGACAAGTGCTCTGAAGAAAAAGAACAGGACACAGTAAGAATAGGGGAGGGGGAGGGGCTATTTAGTCCGGGACTTGAGGAAGGAGTAGGAGAGGGGAGACCAGCACGGGTGATATCCCTGGGATGGAAATAACATGGGTATGTTCCAGAAACAGAAGGGAGGCCAGGGCATGGAGGGAAAGGTGGGCCAGCATGGCCCTGGGAGAGCTTGCAGAAGGTTCCAGAGCAAGATCACATGAGGCTTTCAGTTTCCTTGCTTAAGAGGCAGTGGGGGAATAGACCCAGGGAATAGTCCCTGAGGGCAGGGACCATGCATGTTCTGTCCATTCCTCCATGCCCTAGATCTCATATAGTTCCTGGAACATGCTAGACACCCAGCACGCATGTGATACGTGAAAATGAATTAATGGGAAAGAGGAGGGTGCTTGGATTTATTGAATGTCTACTATGCTGGGTACTTAAAAAAAATCTCATTTAACCTCCCAATTACCCTGTGAGAAAAATATTATGGTCATTATATAAAAGAAGAAGCAGAGGACCCAGACAGGTTAAGGGAACATTCCAAGAATCAGTTAACCATTAAGTGACAGAGCATTCAAATGTGGGTCTCTCCACTTATCCATATGCCAAATGATTGTTATTTGTAACGGGAAGATCAGAGTTGGAATCATAACTCTGCCACCCACTGTAGAGGATCTGACCACTGGCAAACTGCTTACTCCCTTCACACTTGAGTTTCCTCCCCTGTAAAATCAGGATCATCCCTGTCCTGCCCTCCTCATTGGATTAGCTCGAAGAACAAACTGGAGAATTCTGAAGAAACTTCTTGGCCTAATAGTAATCCCTGAAATTTGTTCAGGCTTTGTAGTTTGCAGCTGTCTCATTTAGGTCAGTTTTGTCGAGGTGCCAGGAGGTGAACAAAATCTGAAGTTTTTCCATCTCTTGGGAAATAGTTCTACTTTTACCTAACTTCTGAAAGTCTATTATGACACATATTATAACAATTCACTTGGCAAGTCCTGAGGTATTCAGAGAAGCCTCTAATTCAGACAAAACCCCAGCTTCAGACACCATTTCAGAGCAAGTCTCAGGGTCTCTGGCACATCTCAGGTGATGACTGAAGGTACTACCCTCCACAAAGGACAGAAGAGGTGACGAAACTTGGGCTTTCTCTGTGGTTGGAGCCCAAGTCAAATTTTAGCCTAAGGTTTGGAAGCAAGCGTAGTGAGGAAGAGGCAATGAATCTTGATGCACGCGAACCCCATGCAGTTTGCCAGCTGCAGGCAGTGACTCACCCCTGTTTAGCCACCCAAACATCTGTGAGAACCTGGTCTAGCAAATACATGTGGTTTACCTGGCTGCATAAACAGGGAAAAAGGAGATATGTCCCTAGCCAACCCATCTGAGACTAGTCACGTCCACTTGAAGAGCACCTTTTCTCACACTGAGAATCATTTTTCTTAGCTTCGTCTCATAGTTATCACGGCTAACGAGAAAAGGAGAGTAGTAAACCACTCTTCAATCATCTAGTCAAGAGACTCAGGATAGATTCAATAGTCAAAACATGACCTATTAGCCAGAGGGAAGAATTTAGACCTGTTGCTTTCAAATTTTAGTGGATATAATATCACTGGAGCTGGTTTGTGGGAACTTTCCCAGTCCCAACACCTGAGTTTCTGATGCAGTAAGTAGATCTACACCAGGTACTTGCAAAATCTCACCTGGAGGAACACTCCTTGAAAATATTTCCTAATCATCACCTGCTTACAAAGTCTTTTTCTGACTTGGGGGTAGACATTCACTATTTCAGCCCACTTTGAAAGACTCTGACTTAGGAGTTAGCAGAAAAAAGACAAGGGACCAAACAAGAGATTCAAATAGGAGGAATCCAGCACATGACCAAGGAAGCAAAAGCAGTTGAATCTCTTTTCTCTATGTCTGCTTCTTCAATCCTTATCTTGTTCCATTTTGTGTTTATAAATAATTTTTTTTCATTCTGTAGCACAAGCAACTATGTGGCGCTTCTTCCTATGCTTTAAACCCTAGGCAGTTTCAAATGGCAACTACCTCAAAAAGGAATCATATCTCTCTGGTTCTCATCTTACTAAGGCACCTATTTCCTGATCTATCAAATTGTGGCCATTGGGAAAGGGACTGCATATACCAGGGGGCCTCTCTGTTTCAGATGTGCCTCCTTTGCAAGACATTCTTCCAAACAAGACATTCTTTGAAGAGATCCTTTGAAACATAAGAATCATCTGTTTTAGGAGAGGCTAGGTTGTGTAACAGTGACAAATTAACCCTGAGGTTTCAGTGGCTTAACTTGAAGGATTCCCAGTCTGTCAATGGACAGCTCTGCTCCACATTGTCACTCAGGTATCCAGGCTAACAGAAACTCTGCCACCTTGTAGCTGAACCATCATGGCTTCCAAGGTCATCTCAGAAAGGGAAGAAAGCAATGAAAGTTGTTATACATATTGACTTTTACTTGCCTTGTTCCAGAAGTGACATATTTCTGTTTACCCATATTCAGAAGATTACCTTTCAGTCCCTTGCAGTTAAGTCAGAACCGTATGACTCATTCTGCCAATGAGCTGTGGGCAGTACTAATCTCTCCCAAGCAGCTAGAGTTGAGCAATTGGCCCACCTCATAGATTAAAGTATGTACAATTTACTAAGATTTAACATAAGTATTAATATGTCCATCTAGTTGAGATCACCATAATGGCTTCAATTGAAATGCCTCCACCTTTTAACTATTATGGCTGACATTTGATATTGATTTTTGATGGACAATCGTCAAGCTAAGAAAGGTTCCTGAACTTCCGTTTGAAGCAAACATGTAGTAGCTTTGTTATAAAAAACAGAAAATAATTAAAAATTTAACATATGAAAGCATTTAAATGATACAATACCTGGAACAGGACAATATGGCTCTGCTATTAGTTGCCAAAGCCTTCACACTAATTTGTTGGTGAAATATTTGCCAGATGTGGCTGAAGACCTGTCTGCCCTGATCCAGGTGGATATTCTTTCATCATCAGGTTTTTGAGTCATAAGATTTCTTCCTAGTGCTCACGTTGATCTACTTTTAAATGTGTACTGCCTGGTGACAGAGCAATATTCCAATTGCAGAGAATGGTTACCTTTGTCCCAAATGCTGTTCAGTATTTAAAGACCAGACAATGTCTTTCTCCACCTTTACTCATTGCTTTCCTGATGATCTAGCATTTTTGTCCTAATTTGTTCCTGCATGCATCCATGCAATGCCAAAGAAAGAATCAAGGTGTGACTTTTCCCTCACTAATCAGCTAAGGGTCTGGGGATTCTTTCTTCAAAATGCCTGCTACAACTGCAATGTGAAGAGACTTTCCTCCCTCTATTTTGGTAACTAAGAGTATTTTTCAGGTCAAGTTCTACCTAGAATGTGCTCCCTAAAGTCTTTCTCTCTCTCTCTCTCTCCCCCCCCTCCCCCTCCCTCTCTCTCCCTCCTTCTCCTGTTTCTCCAGCTGCAGGAGCTGGGGCTGAAAACCCAAGTTTGCAGCAGACACGCTGGCATTGGGTGTGAACCAGGCAGCCACAAGAAAATCAGGATTGCTGCTTCTGTGGTTTCCCATGCTCTGCCTGCCAGTGTTCTAACCTGCCTCCACCTTGGGGCTGGGCTCCTTGGTGCCATGCTTGGCCCTCGTGCCAGTGGGGACCCAGGCGAGTGGCGTTGAATGAGGAAGGCAGGCTTCCTGTGCAGTAGAAAGCATGCAGAGTCCTGGATTCCAATGCAGGCCAGGCATTTATTAGCTGAACAACATGTGTTAAGTGAGTTAATATCTCTGGGCCTTATTCTCCTTGTGTGCAAACTGGAGACTTTGTTGTGAGAATTAAATGAGATATTGTGCAAAATTTCTGGGCTACTGGCCTGGCTTGTACAAGGACCTCAACAATGTATGTTTCCTAAAAGGGGACTAATTGATCTAATTGGCTGTAAAATGTTTCCAGGTTTGACAAGGACAAGCTTAGAGAAAACAAAAAAGCATTCTGTCTAGTGACTAAATAACAAACCAACAAGGGGCAGGAAAAGTAAAGCAGACACTTAGCTATGGAAAAAAAAAAAGACATGATGGCATATAATTTTCCCCTTCAGATAAGCATCCCCCACTTTCCAAAGCAGCCTGGAAGCCTTTTTCGTTTTCTAATGGATCAACCTGAAAGCATGTGCTCTGGGAAATCATGATGTGCCTAATCATTTTAGCAATAATCCCTGAAAAATTGGCCATTACTGGAAGTGACCAACCATTTGGTTGGAATAGCCTGAAGCAAGATTATTAAACAGCAAATGTGAAGATGATTATTTTAGCAAATTGCCCCTGATTGGTAAATTCAGAACACAAAGGCCTCACGCCTGGCTGGAGTCTCTGGGAAATCATTTTATGGCCATAATAAATACCTACTGCTCAAGATATAAAAGTCATTTACACTGGTTTTGTCTCTGTTGGGGCAGGGAGGAGTAGAGTCGTGGGCAGGGATGGGTAGAGATTTGTGGGTGGGGTGAAGTGAAGGGTGCCTGGGGAGAGTCACCACCTCCACCCTCTAGGTTTGGGAGCCCATTTGTCCTATTTGCTGAGCCAAAGGGAAGTCTACTGGATTACAGGGCCCAGTGTGGGCATAAAATAGTAGATACTGTCAGCAAAATTCTTGCATTGTAAATTAGATTTTTGTTTGTTTATTTCTCTGTAAGAGATAGGCTCAACCCAAACTAGTTTAAACAAAAATGGAATATTTGGCTTATTTAAATGGCAAGTCCTGGGTTAGGGCTAGCTTCAGGCCTGGCTTGACCAAGGAGATCACTTTGACTCCCAGACTCAGTTTTGCCTTGTCAATTTCCTTAACTTTGCTTCGTCTGCATTGGTCCCAGAGTGGGGCATGGTGAGGCAGGTCCAAATTCACGGCAGGTTCGTATCCATTTCTCAGGAGGCCCGGCAAGGGCCACGCTGTCTGAAATTTGGGTCCTAATCTCATCATAAAACCAATCACAGCAACTTAGGAATGCAGTGAGCTAATTGTCCAGGCCCCCAGGACAGAACCATTCCTAGAGCTAACATACGTGAATTAAGAGCAGGTGAGAAATTGGGTCCTCTGAAAGAAATTGAGGTGTGCTAACCCAGAGAAAGGACTAGAAGCAGGACAGATGCCCCCCTCGCCCCGCCCCACCCCGCCCTGCCAACTACCACCAGTACAAACACACAAAAGAAACGTCCACCAGTGGGTGAATTAACCCCTTGACTAGAAAAAGACACTACACTGCAAGAGGCTAACATCTTGAGGTCACAGACTGACGGGCGGCATGCTGGCTAGGAAGGGATCTTCAGCAAACACAAGGCAGTTGCTCTTAATGTGTTCATCACTTAAAAGTGACAAGGAAGGGAAACAGTACTTGTCCAAAGAGTGCTTTTATCAGCTTTGCAGCTCAGGATTTCTGAGTTGATGCACAACTCTGTATTCTCTCCACCTTGTTACTAGTCACTCTGGCTTTTAGACAGGAGACCTCAGACAAGTGTGGCCATATTCTCCTTTTCCCAGGCTTACTCACGAAAACGCCAGAACGTGAACACTTGAACACGAGCAAGGGCCAGCAAGATGAATTCCCCCATGCACAGACACGGCTGTGCTCTCATCTGTCTACGTAGAGGCTCAAACTTATCCCCCAAGAAGCTTCTGGGTGGCCCCCCCCACCAATCAATCGTAGAAGCCCTCTGAAACAGAACCCATCTGTCATTTCCAATCTAGCGAATTCCACCATCCCACTTTTATCCTGTCCCAGTGAAATTCCCCATGAGCTATTGTCACAGTACGGTGCCACGTGAAGCCTATAGATTTCAAGGTCAAATATATCTACGTTCAAATATCAGAGGCAGACCCTGAAACGAAGACTTCAGTGCACACAGTTTATTGGAGGGGGTAATTTCAAGAAACACAGGTAGCAGAGTGGAGAGGTAAGACAAGGAAAGAAAGGAAATAAATAAAAATTATGATTATTATATAACTTATAGCATAACTTATATAACTATTATATTATAATTTATATTATTAGATAAAAATATAGTATAACTTATTATATAACCAGTCATAATATTGAAACAGTAAGTTTCAAGCATGTGGCCAGTGTAGGTAACTACAGCTGACTCCCCAGGGAGACCCTGGGCGCCTGTGTAGAACAGGTACCTCGGAGTCCTCCCATGCCGGGGGCAAGGTAGCTTCCCTTTAGGTATTGGTTGAAGGTGACCCCTGGAAATAGGCAGAGTGGGCTCTGTTGTCCAGAAAAAGTTCTTGGGCAAAAAATACAAGTACTGGCAGTTGAAGATCAGGCCAGTGTACACTCCAGTGTATAGGAGAGTCCGGGTGGGACCCTGGGGGCATCTGCTATTCACTGAACTCACTGGGTTTATGAAACTGGGAGCATCCCCTAATTTTTCAAGCTTCCTTATTCTCATTCATCAGACAAGGAGACCAGTACCTGTGTAGCTCAACTGGGTAATAGCTGCTGTGCCTCCAGCACTTGGGGGACCCCTACATCATGCTAGTGTTTTCCTCTTGCCTCGTGCTTTAGTAATCTTACAGGACAAACTGGATTTTATAGAACTTCTAGCAGGAGGGCAGAACACAGTTCCCAACCCAGGATGAAATGACAATTTATGGTGAAACAACCACCAGTGGCTTCCTTGCTTCAGACACAAAAACAAATGGATGAGGCTCTGTAGGCCAAAGTCTATGTAAGGTGCTTCGTTTATTTAATTGGATTTAATCTTCATTCTGATTAGTGAATGGTGGAAGGGAACAATTAAGCAAAGTGGCGAACCCGTTCATCAAACTGAAAGAAGAAACGAGCTCAGGGCTGAACGTGGATTCTGGAGGCGTGGGGAAGGGGACAGGAGGGGAGGGCTGGAAGCCAAGAAGAGTAACCACAGTTGTTGTGCCTGGTCCCTGAGAACTTTCAGCATCCCCTCATCATCTCTCCATCATCTGCTTAAATTCAGACCTGAGCATCTGCATGGATTTGCATGCCTCCTTAACTTTGTGTACAGGCTTCTCCCCCTGCCTAGAATCCCTCCCTTCCACTTTCCTAGATGTCAGACTTTAATTCATCCTTCGAGACTCAGACTTCCCTTCCTGTAGGGACCTCCCCAGTCTCCTGGGCTTCTGGAACCACAGTACTCTCCGCACATCCCTGTGAAAGGGAAGTCAACAGGCAATGATAGCGGGGCAGGGGATACCCCTTGTCTCCTCCCCCGCCCCTGCCTTTAAGAGAAACGGGGGTTCACACTGGTCAGCAAATAGCCAACACTGACTGAGGGGCACCAACATTACGGGCTCTGGCAGCTGGGGAGGGGGCTGAGATTTCTCTGAGTTAGCATCGTAAGGAACATTTCAGAGAGAAGATGAAGTTTGGGTGGGACATTTGAGAGGTACCCAGGATTTAGACCAGCTGCTGAGAGCAGGGTGGGTGATCTGAGAGCCGGACATGAGGAACGAGGCACTTTTAGAAAGCAAGTCCAGAGTGGGAGGTGAGGGGCGAAGGGAGGTTAATGGGATAAGTAGAGCACAGCCATTCCATGGGAGAATGTTCAAGTTTTTCCCCCATAGGCGAACGGGGACTACCAAAGTTATTAAGTGACCTGAAAGAATGGTATTTTAAGGATTTTAAGGAGATTAACCTGGCCAAGCTGTGCCAGGGCGATTGCCTGCAGAGCAATGCGTGGGGAGCCGTTGCATCATCCCAGGTGCGATGGGGAAGGTGTTCTGGCGTCATAGAAAGCCCATTGCTGACTTTGAGCAATCAGGGTCCAGACTAGTCTGCGTTAGGGGTAGTCTGTCTGCCAGGCACAATTCCTTGTTCTTTTTGCATAATAACTCATCTTATCCTTACAACAGCCCTGTTAGATAAGTACCACTAGCCTCTCAGGTTTTTCTTTTTTGTTTTAATATATTTGGATGCGAAAATGAGGTGCTGAGAGGTCAAGTCCCTTGCTCCAGGTCACTCAGTTATGACACAGCCAGGATTCAAGGGCAAGCAGTCTTGCCCCAGAGCTTGTGCCGTCTCCACGCTACTAAGCCAGAAAAGCCACAGATTCAAGCCCCAGCACTTCAGCACACCTGTGTTGTGAGTCTGGCAGACTCACTTCTGAACTTCAGTCTTGTTAGCTGTCCAGTGGGGATAAGGGAACCCACCTGGTGCCTGTGGTACCTGAATGACATAAACACTGAGCATGGGGTTAAGCCCCTTGAGGGCTCTAACCAAAGCCAATTTCCCTTCTGTTTCATTTGGTCACATCGCCTTTTAATTGAAACACATCACTGAGGAAGCAGATATTCTCATGTCCCCCAGGTGAAGGGGGTGGGGAGGAAGATGTCACCTGGGGCAGAACAGCCTTCTTGTCTGCAGTCACCCCGCGCCCCACCCTCCCAGCCCACCCTCTTCCCAGACAGGGTTGATTTCTCGCTTAGCCCAGTTCATTTAAGGTCTCCAGCCCATGGAAGAAACACAGGAATCTGTGGCAGTGAACTCAGCAACATTTGTTCTCCAGCCCAAGAATAAACAGAGAAAACAAGCTCTCTGCGTCTTCAGAAGTGCATTTACTGTACTCGAAACAGATGAATTCTCTCTGTTTGCATTAATCGCATGACTATTTGGTCCAATTATTCTTACCACTTCAGCAATCATGGTGTGCTTGTTCAAGAAGAAAGAAATAACAACAGCTTATCTTGTTGAGAGCAAAGAACAAACAGTGAAAAATCAGGGTCCGCTCCTAAATGCTACACTTGCTGTCATTGTGCTAAAGAGATGATTCATGTTCTCATAGCAACTCGGAAAGAAAAAAGAGAAAGGGTTCTGAAAAGGATTCAGTTGCAATGGTTAAAAACCTTTTCAAAATCAGTCCAAATGGAGATAAAACTCTATTTTTATCACCCAACTCAACTCTGCCTGCCCCGCCCCAACTTTATCTTCTCACATTGACTGATTTACACAGGCTTAAGTAATTCTTTCAAATAACACATTTCATTAGAATAGGGTAATGGACAAAGAACTCAATGCTGTTTAATCCCCTCTCTACAGAACCCTTAAGGACTGCTAATGTCTTCAGGGAACACGTGGAAGTTGGTGCTGAAAGAACCATTGCAAAAAAAATGGCAAGGCAGCCTGGGTGAGAGTGAGCAGTGTGGAAATTCTCCTCTTCCTATCGGGCCAGGCCATCAGAGGTGCCTGTACCATGGGACATGTGTCTCCCAGCTCTCTGCATTTTCCCCACATGGCCTTTCCCACAATTAGATCAAGCAACCAATAAGAACCCAAGGGAGATTATTATATTATTTTTTTTTATAGACTTGTTCTTAAACCAACATGCAGTCCATTTCCTGACCTGTTACTGGAATCTCTGGCTCTTGACTTCCTGTGTCACCTCTTGGTGAACCCCTGGATAGGACAATGGGTATTTGTTTTGGTACCAAGCCTTGGTCCTCTCCTCAGAGGTGTCTGCTATTGCCACCTTCAAGTAACGTAAAGCTTGATCCAGTCCAGTTGCAGGCAATGTACCTTGGTAGCAGCCAACAGACGTTGACCGTGGTACCGGAAACAGGAAACTTAACGGAGGGCTTTAGTCCCAACGAACCACCGTTGTCTGACTGGAGAACGGTAGCATCAACATATCCAAATCGGGACAGGAGGATCTTGCTCTCTCTTGACCTGTCAATTCTCATGGGTCCTGGAACAGTCTAGCTGATGTTTTATTTGTTAGCAATAACTAGGTGAGAAATTTGGGTGCCTGTTGCGTTTGAACCCAGAAGGGATAAGAAGGAACCAGAAGACAGTTGGTAAGCTGTTTGAACGAAATTTAGAAGAATCATTGAACATCTGTAAGGAGAATGATTTTACCACTAGCAAGTGAAACACTCTTGCAAGTTCAGGGTTTAACAGAGCTGTTTTTATGGTAACGTAGTAGTTTACAGAGGCAAGGGGTCTCTGCTGAGCAAAAGATTCAGTTCAACAAAGTAACAAGCATTTATTGATGTATACAAAACGAAACTTCTCGGATAGAAGCAAGATTAATAAGACAGTTTCTTCCCATGCTTGATGTGCAGTTTAAAAGAGAAAAAGATAAATCCAAAATTGCAATACAATAGCAAGATCACCAATAGACATAAGTACAGAGTGAAGATATAACATGACATGTAAATATTACACTATTGGGCAAGAAATGGCATCCCAGGAAGACATCCCAGAGGAGACGATGTCTAGGAAAGGTTTTGGAGGATGAATAGGAGTTTAACAAATGTACAAAGGGAGTGGAAGTATGTTCCAGACAGAGGAGACAAAATCTACAAAGGTTAGTACACGAAACATGTACAAACAACATGGCAGTCTTGGCTGTTTTTTTAAGATCAGCATTGCTAAATTATACAACTGAGAAAGACAGATGAGAAAAATAAAGTTGGGGAAATACGGAGTGATTCCGGAAGATGTTTTATACCTTGCTTTATCTCTTAGAAGATCAGGAACTACTGAAATGTATTAAGAAGGCAAGGCATACAATGTGGTGAGTTTTGTAATTTAAAAGTGTAGAAATGATGGAGCAGGTAAACAATTAAATCAATAAAGTTGTTATGGAATTACTATTATGGCTCCAAGATTCTGCTAAATACTTTGGGATATACAAATAAAGTACAAAAAATGAAATCCATTTTTCAAGGAAAAATAAAATTACTGACATAAAAACAACAACATCATCGTCAACAACAATTACTAGGGGGTTGCTAAGTTCCAGACACTGTTCTAGGCACTTTACAGGAATTAACTCACTCCGACATCACTGATCTTGCCAGATAGTATTGCCATTATTCCTACTTTACGGGTAGAAAACCGAGGCACAGCGAGGGTTACAGAAGTTTCCCAACATCATACCGCTAGTAAGAAACAGAAAAAAAATTGGAACTGATTCTTGTCGTAAGATGGAAGGATTCAAAATAGATACTGATTCCACATGTACCCTGACAACCCCAAGAAGGATAGAAAAAACATCCTTAAGCTCATTCTATTTCTGCCATTAGACTTCTCTTCCTAAGACTGTATGTTGTCTTTTTGGTGACTGAAGTCCCTGTATAAAGCATCCTACTGGGTCACACACCCCGTGCCCCTCAGAATGGTCTCTTATGCATATTTCACACACCGTGCATCATTTGAAACCACGGTTCCACCTTCCTGACGTCTCCCCACACCTCTCATTGCCTTTCCCTTTCTACCACCTTCATCTTCCTTCAGGCACTGATTTTCCCCGTCTTAGGATCAAGTCCTTATCACGAAGCATGGAAAAGCCACCAGCACGCGCTCTCCTTCGCTGGCGAGAGCTCCTATCATGCCCGTGACTGTCCCTTATGCTCTTCCCTAAAATTAAATTTAAATTATAAACGACAGAGACTCATGGCAGAAAAATATTAAAATGGAGAAAATAAACATCACCCTCTTAACCATTACTTTAACATAGTCTCAACAGTTAACTATTTCTTATTCATAACATTGAGCATAGAATAAAATATATGTGCCTGATAAAAATTAGAAAATCCACATGGTTCTCCTCTTACTATCTCCTTTCTTCCTCTCTACATACATATATATTGTATATGTATTAATAATATGTAATAATCACATGTACATATATTATACATATTATAAAAAGAGAACCTAGTCATGTACGTGGGGTGTTGTATCTCTGACTGATACTGTTAGTTAGTTGCCTGCTGAAGAGCCGTTTCTTCTTTTCTGTTGCTAACAGAACTTCTGATTTTTTTTAAGCACCAAGGTGCCCAATTCCAGGAGGTGACTTATCCAAGCCAAGAATGTAAACCTATTACCCTTTGTCAAAAGCTATTTCACTTTTATAGTACAGGGTAGTCATGTGTTCTAATTCTTGTCAGTGGTATATAATAAAGTCTGCAGGGGAACTTTTGGGAAAGTTTTTGTCTTCCTGATAAAATTAAGCTTTTTTTTTTTAACCCCCTTTTCTGCCTTTGAATGCAGAGTAAGTTGGTGAATGTCCAGAGCTATGGTAGCCATCTTGTGACCATGAGGCAAACACTTGAGTAGGAAAAGCCATGAGTCTTTGCTATCACAGAGGCACTGAACCAACCCGCCTCCAGGCCTCTTACGTGCAACTGAATATATCCTAGTGATACAGTAGGCTCCTTTTATTTTCTATACCCCCATTTTTTCCTTCTATAAGCTATAAACTTATTTCAAGATCATTTGGGGCTATTCACACTTTGACCTTAATTTTTAGTGCTATCTCCATGTCCTAGTTGAATATTTTCGATCCCATGCCATTGCTTATGTGTAGGGTTGTCTTCACCTATCTTAGCTATTAATCATTTAACATCACCCGTACTTCAAGTCCTGTCTTAACTACCACCTCTTCCGTGAAGATTTCTTGGCTCCTCCATCTAAATACAAAGTTATGCTTCCCAACTCCTTGAATTTTTTTTTCAAACTTTAGAACAATTTTAGGTTTACAAAAAAAATATGAAGATGGTACAATGAGTTCTCATAAACCTCACATCCAGTTTCTCCTATTGTTAACATCTTATATTAGTATAAGACCTTCGTTAGAATTAATGACTCCACATTGGTATGTGTTGTTATTAGATAAAATCCTTCCTTTGTTCAGATTTCCTTAGTTTTTACCTAATGTCCCTTTTCTGTTCCAGGGTCCTATCAGGGTCTCACACTGCATTTGATTGTCATGTCTCCTTGGTCTCCTCTGGGCTGCGGCACTTCCTCAGGCCCTCCTTGTTTCTGATGATCTTGCCAGTTTTTAGAAGGACTGATTTAGGGATTTTGTAGAATGTCCCTCAACAAGGATTTATCTGATGTTTTTCTCAGGATTCGTCTGGGGTTATAGGTTTTGGGGAGGAAGACCACTGGGGAAAGTACCATTTTCATCACCTGATATCCAAAGTATATGCTATCAACATGACTTGCCACTGCTGAGATTGACCATGGTCACCATGCTGAGGCTGTGTTTGTCAGGTTTCTCCACTGTAAACTTACTCCTTTTTCCCTCTTTCCATACCATACTCTTTGGAATTCACTATGTGCAGCCCACACCAAAGGCTCCCCGCTTTTTTTGTATTTCTTTCATGACGTCCCTTAAGCTTTCTCGTTTGTAAAATTGGCCAATAATAGCCGCTATCAGAAAGGATTGCTGTAAGTATTACATAAGCATCTGCCACGTGACAGGTGGCACACAAAAGTGCTGGCTATATATTATTAAATTAGATATTAGATTATATTTAAAGTACCTAGCTCAGTGCCTGACTCATGGTTGGTGCATAAGAGACAGTAGTTGTTTTCTCCTACCTTCTTTTGACATAATTTCAACATCATTTAGGCTTGGTAACTTACTCATCTTCCTATCCTCATGAGGGATATTAAATATAACTGGATTACACAATAGTATAAGAGGGTTCTTCAGTGGGATGGGGCTCTTTGATATGGTGTGTCACTCACCCAAGTGTTAGAATAATGCAGCACTGAGCCAAAGTCTCTTTTTGGCAGCCCACATTCCAGCATTAATTCAGGCTGTTTCAGCACTTCTTTGTGATTAGCTTATACCTCCGAATGACACTTGCTCTGACAGCTCCTATACTGGAGAAATGACCTCGATCTGCTAGACCAGACTGTGAGCTCAACGAAGATGGGCCAAAGTTATGTTTATGGTGGTGTCCTTGGGGTCCAGTACAGAGAAGGTATGACTTGGCTCTGGATGCTAAAACATCATTGTCCTAAATGCTGTTTTTCCTCCATGTGTGACAGCCAACCAATGCCTTCTTAAATAGGCCTTAAATACCAGGACTGTCTTACTTCCGTAGAGAAAAGATCTCCCAGGCATCCGTGGTTGGCTCCCACCACCTTCCTCTCAGCCTTTAGTCTCACCCCCTCTCATGCCATCATAGCACCGCCGGAGATATTTCTCTAACACCAAAACCAGACAGTGTCTATCTCTCCCTTGACACAAACCACGGTTTCTCAACCTCAGCACTGTTGAGATTCAGGGCCAGATAATTCTGTGTCGTGGAAGCGGCCGTGTGCATTGCAGGGATGTTGCAGCATCCCTTTCCTCGACCCGCTAGATGCCAGCAGCACTTCCTCCACCCCTGTTTTTGACAGCCAAAAATGTCCCCAGACATTGACAAATGCCACCTGGAAAGCAAAATCACCCCTGTGGAGAGCCACTGGTATAACCAAAAACAACATACCTTCCATGTACCCCTGTTGCTTATAAGCCCATATGTCCCATCTCTAATAGTTGGAATGCCTAGAGACCATGGCCAGGGAGATGACGTTCTCCCTGCCTCAGTTTGGTCATTTGAGAATAAATAAAGATAAAAGAGTGAATCCAAGCAATTTTGCAAAGAAACTCTGAATAACAGAAGATGAGAAAGAATTTTTAAAATGAGGCTCCATACCAATGTACCTCAACGTAATAAAGGCCATATATGACAAACCAACAGCTAACATCACACTTAACGGTAAGATCAGGAATAAGATAAGGATGCCCACTCTCAAGATTTCACTCCATATATTACTGGAAATCCTAACCAGAGCAATTAGGTGAGAAAAAGAAGGCATCTAAATTGGAAAGGAAACATAAAATGATCTCTGTTTACAGAATATATGATCTTATATATAGAATACTCTAAAAGCTTCAACCAAAAAACTATTAGAACTAATAAATGAATTCAGTAAAGTTACAAAATACAAAATCAACTTACAAAAATCAGAAGTATTTCTATACACTAACAATGAACTATTTGATAAAGAAATCAAGAAAACTGTCCATTTATAATAACATAAATGCCTAGGAATAAATATAACAAAGGAGGTGAAATATATGTACACTAAAAATTATAGAACATTGATAAATTGAAGTAGACACAAGTGAATGAAAAGACATCCTGTGTTCATGGATTGGAAAAATAATGCTAAAATGTCCACATAACCCAAAGCAATCTATAGATTCAATGCAATCTTTATCAAAATTCTAATGGCATTTTTCATAGAAATAGAAAAAAACAATTCTAAAATTCATACAGAACCACAAAAGACCCTCAAAAATAGCCAAAGCAATTTTAAGCAAAAAGAATAAAGCTTGGAGGCATCATACCACCTAATTTCAAAGGGTGTTACAAAGCTATAGTAATCAAAAGAGTATGCTACCAGCATAAAAACAGACATAGACCAATGGAACAGGACAGAGAGCTCAGAAACAAATCCCCGTGTTTATTGTCAATTGATCTTCAACAAAGGTGCCAGGAACAGAACACAAAATGGGGGAAAGGAAAACTTCTTTAATAAATGATGTTGGGAAAACTGGATGCAAAAGAATGAAATTCAACCATTGTTTCCTATCATATATAAAAATCAGTCTAAAATACATTAAAGACCTAAATGTAATACCTGAAACTGTAAAACCACCAGAAGAAAAGTGGGGGGAAAGCTTCTTGGCATTGGTCTGGGCAATGATTTTTTGGATATGACTCCAAAAGCACAGGCAACAAAAGCAAAAAGGGGCAAATGAGATCACAGCACAGGAGACAATCGGCAGAGTGGAGGGACAACCTACAGGATGGGAGAAAACATTTGCAAACTGTACATCTGGTAAGGGATTAATATTCGAATTATATAAGAATGTAACTCAGCAGCAAGAAAATAAATAACCCAATTAAAAGATGGGCAAAGACCTGAAAAGACATTTTTCAAAAGAAGACATGCCAACGGCCAACAGGTAGATGAAAAAGTGCTCAACGTCACTAACCATCAGGAAAATGAAAATCAAAATCAGTCAGGTATCACCGCACACCTGTAAGAATGGCTATCTTTAAACAGAGCGGCTATGGAGAAAAGGGAACCCTTGCACACTGTTTGTGGGAACGTAAATTAGTACAGCCATTGTGGAAAACAGTATGAAGGGTCCTTGAAAAATTAAACATAGAACTACCCTATGATCCAGCAATGCCGCTACTGGGAATATATCCAAAGAAAATAGTACGTCAAAGAGATAGCTGCACTCCCATGTTCATTGCAGCATTATGCACAATAGCCAAGATATGGAATCAAGTGTTCCTCAATGCGTGACTGGATTACAAAAATGTGGTATATACATATAATGGAATAATATTCGGCCTTAGAAAAGAAGGAAATCCTCTCACTTGCAACAACATGGATGAACCTGAAGAACATTATACTAAATGAAATAAGCCAGGCACAGAAAGATGAACACTGCATGATCTCACTTATATGTGGAATCTTAAAAGGTTGAACTCATAGAAGCTGAGAGTATAATGGTGGACGCCAGGGTCTGGGGTCAGGGGGTGGTGGTGAGGAAAATGGTAAAACGAAGTCGCTGTCAGGCAGGATGAATAAGTTCTGGAGATCGAATACACAGCATGGTGACTATAGTTGGAAAAGTTCTTAGATTTAGTCTGGTGAGACAAAATACTTGCACAAGTTGGGCAAAGCAAATTTATTACTCACAGATAGGCGGGAGAGATAAACAGAAGCCTCAGATCCATGGTGAACCAGTCCCCCAAGGCTCAGGAAAGCTGCCCAGGACAGATGGAATCTAGTCTGGTGTGCCCTACTTTGCACTGCAGCTGAGGGACCCCAAAAGCATTTCACCCCAAGTTTTATACCCCGGGTACCACTTGGGCTTGCTGTGTTCAAGCACTGCAGAATATTCTATTTTCAGAGGAAGGAATACAGGTCAGATTGTTCTGGAAACTGCAGTTACTTTGTGAATTACAAGTGGGAGAGAGGGAGGGTTGGGTTGGCCAAGGCCATTCAGGGACCTGTCCTCTTACAATAGTCAATAATACTGTATTATATACTTGCAACTTTCTAAGAGAATTAGACGTTAAAATTAAATAGTCTCACCACATACACACAAAAAGGTAAGGTGGGAGGTGATATGTTAATTCACTTGATTTTGAGCGTGGCATCATTTTTATGATGTATACATACATCTGAACATCACATTGTACTTCTTAAGTACATACAATTCTAATTTGTCAAGTTTTAGAATGTACTGGCTTTTAAAAATCGGGTGTATCGTTTCTGGAATGTCACAGGACATCCAAGGATTTTCAAGAAAAATGAAGCAAGACCGGGCATTCCCTAGAAGCTTCTGAATGTGACAATGCAGTGGGAAGAGCTCCAAGTGCGGAGCCTCATTTTCTTCATCTGTAAAATGAACGAAAAGTGTCACTCCTAGAGGGCGATCGTAGGGACGGACTGTGAAGGGTGCATGCCAGGCGTGTCCCCCAGAACCAGGAACTCAGCTGACCTGAGTGTCAGTTGCCCAGTTGGAGAGAATCATTTCCTAATGTTGCTAAGAGGACAGAGAACCCTGCAAGGAAGCTGCAGAGATCGGAGCTTGGCTGCACTTTGGGAGAACTGAAACAACACTTTGCAAAAATAGAGGCAACTACTCTGATTCACAGCAGAGTCCATTTCTCCGAATGTTTTGGCGTCCCAGCACAAAAGCTCTCTGGTCTGTTCCTGTTCAAACCTCAACAAGATAGGAGGCTTCTTTCTCAGCTGTTCAATCTGTCCCTTCACTGTCACATGCAGATTTAGTTTCTTTTCTAAGAGCAAGGGTTTATATGTGCCTTGTTCACCTCCGCATCTCGCATGTCTAGAATAATGCCTATCGTATAGCATGTGCTCAATCCATGTGTGTGGAGGGAATAAATGAGTGAATGCACGGTATATTCAGGGAGATTTTTCCCCTCCTTCTGGTCCCCCCAACCTAGAGTGAAATTTGCTGGCCAGGTTGTGCAATCGAATGAGCTACACCTCATGTCTGCCGTGTTTGGGAAGTGAATGGTGGTGAAGGAATTACTTTCACTCGGTTTTCATGAACCTGGAATGCACATACCTAAAGGAAAAAGGATCATGAATAGACATGGAGGGAAGCTGAAGTCCAAACACACTGAATGCTCAAACTCTTGGGGAGAACAAGTCGCCGTGCTCAGGTGAGGATTTTTGCCAATCGTGCAGGGCGGGATCACCAAAGAGCTGCTCTTGCCACAGTCCGTACTGTTGCAGGGGCCTTGGTCTCTTTGCTCGTTGGTTGTCTGTTAGACCTTCCTCCTAGACTGCAAGGACTTTGAGAAAAGATCTCAATTTTTCGAGGGGGGGAAAAAAGGAGGGATAGAGAGACAGATCCATGGAGAGAAGAAAATAGTTTTTATAAAGATAAAACGAGGGAAAGAAAAAGAGATAGTAAAAAGCAAACAGGCAGGAAGGAAAGATATAAAGGTAGAAAGAGAAGGACAGAAAGAAAAGAAGAGGAAGCAGGAGCCCAGACTGCCGTGAGGCGCTGAGCAAGCAGAGAAAGCAGCAATGAGGACCACACACCACAAACCATGTCTGCTTTTTTCTTCTTCTCCCCTCTGGCCCTCAGCTGCCCGCAGCCACCCATCAGCCCCGCACTCCGCCCGGCCTCTCTCGGAGCCCGACGGGCCCAAGACCCCAGGCCCAGGAACAGGTCTCTCATCCTTCTTGAGCTTGGCCTGGAGCCTCCGTTGAACACGCCGTGGAGGGAGGCCAGACGCCTTCCCACCAACAACTTGCCCCAGCAAGCCCCAGCCCGCCAAGTGGCTCACACCTTCCTCGTCTGTGTGGCTTTGGTGTCAAACGAGTCATTCCTGGGACTCCATGCCCCGTGTGCTGTTTTATGTCCCCAGCACACACCCACAGGCTCTGAACCCAGGCGCTGTCTTGTTGACAGCGAGGCCCTGAGCAGGACTTCCCCAGGGCCGGTGTGTACACGCTAGCATTTGGTGGAGTAGGGAGGAAGACCGGAGAAGGCCATGGGAATTGCTTACTCCAGTGTAAAAATATTTACAGGGCTGGTAGAGTGTAGTGGGTAAGGCTGCAGGCTCTAGGAATGCCTGCATTTAAATCCTTATTCTGCCATTGGCCAGCCATGCACAGTCTGGCACAAGTTATTTGCCTATCTGTGCCTCAGTTTCCCCATTAGACAAACGGGGATACTTATAGCACTAAATTTATTAGGGTTCTTTTGAGGATTAAGTAAAACTAGCCATTTAACAAATATTTATTGAGTACCTCCTATGCCCTTGGGGGTATTCCTCTTACAGCTTACATGGGGAAGATTATAATAAAAGTAATAATAAAAATACCCCATATAAATTGTTGAGCACAGTGTCTAGGGCATAATAACCTGAGAAATGTTAACTTGTGATTGAGGACCTACCATGTGACAGGCACTGTCGTAAAACTTTGATTATATTCACTGCAACATCGAATCTTCATAATACTGTAAAGCAGTTAATATGCTCTTTCACAAACGAGGATACTGAACTCAGAAGGTTGAAGGAGGCCTGCCTCATGCCACATAACTAGCAAATAAGGGAACCAGGTTTTGGACACAGATTCATTGGAATAAAACCCATGCCCTCAAATAATGTGTCTCTGTGTCTGTACAACTGTACACTGTGGATAATTCTGGCTTCAGTGAAGCAAGGGGCTGCCCCATGTACAGAGTTTTGTTTCATTTGCTTGAGCTTCTGCTAGAATCATTGGCTAGAATTTTAGTTCCCCCTTTGTCCTCACTATTCCTAATAAATCCATTGTAGAGGTGAAAAAAAATTATTTTTTCAATCCAGGAATATCATGGGCTAAGATTTACAAGAGGGAAGACAATGAAAAAAGGCAAATCTAGATCCTAACTATATAAATTTTCATGCTTTAGGTGTTGGATGTTCCCTTCCCAGATGAGTAAAATAACCCAATCCAGTGAAGAGCGAGGGACGGGGAGGCGATGCTTGGCAGTGCAGGGCAGCCCGGCGCTGGGGCTTCACCTGCGCCACACCTGCATCAGCTGCAAAGCAGCTAGTCAGAGTTGTCAGGTGAGTGTGGGGGAAGAGGGCGAGAGGAGAGTGAACAAACCATTTGGCTTCTTGGTTAGTGGCTAAAATCCCAAATCAGCTACTGTTAGATCTTGGCATAAACAACCCTACTATGTAAAGTTGTTATCACTAACTTAGCATTTATAATATTAAAAGCCTGTAATTATTATCCTTACTCCTGGGATGTGTGTGTGTGCCTCCTCTAATCCCTGTTTATAAGCATCCTCCTAATTCATTTTTGATCAGACTGAACAGGGGCCAAGCCTCCTTAGCTAATATTGACATTGGCTGGGTGTCAGATGTCCAGGATTTGGAGAAACTGGAAGGGCTTGCTCTTTCTCTGCTTGCTTTTTTTTTTTTTAATTAACTATTTTGAATCACCCCACAATTAAAACCCTACTTTTAAGCTCTGCCTCTTCCCTCATATCTCCTTCCCCTCAACTCTGATTATGTCATTCCACTTGAAGTTGCTTTTTATTTTCTCAAATTGTTTTACTTATACCAAAATTACTCCTAGAGTAGACTAGAAGTTCTTAACAGAAACCAAACTTCCTTCCTTCTTCCTTCCCTTGTTTCTTTCCTTCCCTGGTGGGTTTAAGATGGTTTAAAAAAATGGATAAAACACACACACACACCCCCCAAATAATCAGGTAAAATGAGAAAATAAGCATAGAGAAATAATAAGATCAGGGTAAGATCAGCTTACAAAATGTGCATTCTACAATCCTGTGCAAATCCTAGAAGTAGGGTGTAAATGACTCAGACAGCTCTCCAGGCAAGCACACGTCTTCAGTTATTAAGTTTGCATTGCTCATGAGATATACCAAACTAGCAAAAGCACAGAATTTCCTGGTACCGAGGTCAGAGAGAAATTTCTGCCATGGGTCTACATAAAAAGAAACTGTGATAGATTTAAAATCATCTGTGATGATGTCCATCTCATCAGCACAAAGTTCGCCATGTGATCTTTCATCAGCCTCCAACCCACGCCCCAGGCATGATGCCAGGACAAGGTTGCATTAGCTGGCCCTTTGCTGACGGTTTGGGCAGGGAATGGGCCCCCTCGTCCTTGGCGTCCTTCAGGGCATATATCACACTGCTGGGCACACGGGGTTTGACTTCATCAGGACAATACCTCCCTATTATGAGATGTGCAGCTACTTGGGGATTCTTTCCTGTCTCGTTCGTGGGTCCCTCAAGCTCATTGTGTTCCAAACAATACTCACCACTTTTCCCCACCAACCTGTTATTCCCATCCATGGCCCACCCCCCACTCCATGGCCCAAGCCAGAATGCAGGGTGCCCTCCCGCTCACCCCTTGTTCCACCTCCTCTTGTCCCTCACCCGAGATTCCTTCAGGCTCTCTCGTACCCATCTGCTCCTGGTACCCCTGTCTGTGCCTTAGCCCACGTCCTGCTCACGCCGTGGCCCCTCGGGCACCTCCTCATCTGTCCTCACCGTGGGGCTGGGTGGTCCTTCTAAGCCCACGTCCGAGCACGCCCTTCTCCTACTTATAAGCCTCGGGTGATTCTTCCATCACCTAAAATATAAAGTCCAAACTTACTCAAGCCTTCTTTGGATATCGGGAGATAACTCTAATCCTTCAAATAAATTCATTTAGTTTTTCCTAAAAGGCTCAAGTTGGTTTCTGATATTCATACATGTAAAACAATGACAACAAAAATAACCTTGATTAATATTTTGCTTTATAGTTTACCCATAAAATTTCTTTCTGGTTTTTTGTTTTTTTTTTTTTTTTTGAAACAGGGTCTCACTCTGTCATCCTGGCTGGAGTGCAGTGGCATCATCATAGCTCACTGCAGCCTCAAATTCCTGGGCTCAAGTGATCCTCCTGAGTTGCTGGGACTGCAGGCGTCAGCCACCAAGCCTGGCTAAAATTTTTTCATTTTTTATAGAGACGGGGTCTTGCTAGGTTGACCAGGCTGGTCTCAAACTCCTGGCCTCCCATGATCCTGCCACCTCAGCCAAAGTGCCGGGATTACAGGTGTGAGCTACCTAAAACTTTCATTTTGTAATTCAGTGACATTGAGAGGCTCTGAGGGCTGAGTTGGATGCAGGGAAGCCATGGGGGGCTGGGGAAAGTGGAGGCAACTGAGGACTGGAAGGGACAGGGGTCCTGGGGGGAATAATGGGCGAGAAGGACAAGAAGGAAATGGAGAAAAGATGGTCCAAGTAAGAGGCTTCGTGCAGGGAGGCCCCGGGGGAACCGGCAAGGATCAGGACGTCCTGGGACAATACGAGCCTCAGGGTGGCAGGAAGCAGTGGGGTGCAAGATGCGGCATTGCCAGCCAGCGTGTGTCCCTGCACATCCCCGGGGGCTCAGCACAGCCTGAGAAGGGAGCCTGTCAGGTGGGGCAGCCGTGAAGGGCCTCAGCGTCGAGTGACGATGGGCACAGGGCAGGGAGAATCACCCTGGATTGGCAGAAAGGACAGTTGGGTGGCCATTTCAGCAGCTCTAGTGAGAAACAAAGGGTTCCTGAATGAAGGACCAAGTCCCACCCACCCTCAGTGCCTCTGGACGTTAGTGTCAGCCTTTCTGTCCCCTCCAGTCTGGGCCAGGCACTGGCTGGTGCCCAGAGCATCAGTCACCCCTTGCAAAATCACTTGAGGCACTTATTCCTCATTGGATGTTTTCTTCCCTCTTTGTCACTAGATTGGAAGGCCCACGTGGGTGCAGGTGTGGTTGTTCACGTGCTCTCTGCAGGGTCTCCCATGGTCCCCAGTACCCAGTACAGCAGTTAATTAATAGCATGTGGGCTGAGTGCACGAAGAAACAAACCGAAGAAAGAACCAATCCAAGGGAACTATTTTGAAGGAAAATCAACCTATGTACATTAATTTGTCCCTTCCATCCAACTCCAACGCAGCCTGATCCAACTCGGCTCCTTTTCCATCCCCTGTTCAACCTCCGCTCAGCATCTCCTTTTGTCTGTTTTTCCACAGATCAGAACAGAACGTGGGCAAACTCTTACGTCACGGCCCCATTCTAGTTTACCGAGAGATACTTGGAGAGAATTCTTCTTTTTCCTAATACATTTAATGTGAAAATATCAGCTTTAATCCTTTCCATAGCAGATCTCTGGCTGACAATTGTGGGAAGTGATTATCAGCTGACAACCTATCTTTCCTCAAAGAGTGTGAGGGCTCCAGGGAGAACTCAGCACCAAGTGTGGCTTGGGAGAGGGAGCTCAGGCTGCATTTCAATCTCCACTTCCAAGCTGCCAGGACTTTTAACAGGAAACGAGACCCAGTTCAGACTAACAGCAGAAGGGGACATTTTGAATCTGAGAAGAGACATCTATAAACCAGCAGGCTAACCACATTATCTAAACTGCCATTTTATAGCCATATTATGCACTCAAATTTTAAAAAAATGTTGAATGTAAAAAATGTGCAAAGATAAGACCCTGGTAAGCGCGTGCAATGCTGAGAGGCCTCTTTCCCCCTCCTAGGAGATGCTTCCCTTGATTTTGAAACTGAAAATGCTATGGTCAGCACCAACTTAATTCCACATTGCAATTAGGGTTATGCATTAAACCAGGCCTCTGAAGATGACTACCCTAAAGGAACTCAGAAGAAATGAAAACCAGACGTGTGGCCGGAGCAGTTGGCACCAGCCTGCATCCCAATATATAGTAGCAGTATAGATTTAAAATGAAAATTAAAAGCAGTCATTACGGTTAAATTAATGTCATATTCACCAGCTGTTTATTGAAAAGGAAAAGAAAGGAAGTGATGGGGGAATTCTGGAGGCGGCTTAGACTACTGTGCCTGTACTTTACAGAAGACAGTTGAGCTGTTCCTTCATTGCAGAGGGGGGCTGCCAACACACCTTTGATTTCTGGCCAAAGCTGGTGCTTCTCAATGTCTAGAGGAGGGCATCTCACTCTGGGGGTTGCATCAGAACCACCCAAGTTGCTTTCAGCATCTATCTAAAGATGCCCACTCTCCACTCTGTGGATTCTGATGAACTGAATTGGAGTTGGGACCTGGGAATCTAGATTTTTACAATTCTCTGCCAATGTTTCTAAAAGCTTTTCTGGGTTGAAAACAATGGAGTTCCCAACTTTGGTCTCCTGGTATCTGGCCCCACCTGTGAGCTTGGGGTTCCTCCTGCTAGAATGCCTTTCCCTGGGTTTTGATGGGGCTGGTCCCTTCTCTCTCAACTCCCCCTCGAAGTTGGCTACCCCATCTAAGTCACCACTCTCAACGTGCATCACTGACTCTGTCCTACTCCCATTTTATTTCTTGCATGACACTTGCCACTATCTGAAATGGTCCAGTTGCTCTTCCCAGATACACCGTATACCCACAATTCAAGCCACTGGAATATACACACTTAGATGGCCAGGACCTTGCCTTCTGCATTTAGTGCCTTGCACACTGTCAGCCCTCAATAATTAAACTCAAGAACAAATGACTGGGTCCTGTAATACACCTTGTTTTAGGTAGCAAAAGGAGAAAAAAACCCTCTGGGTATGCTCAGATCTGGGTACTCTCAGGCATTTCCTAGGCAGAGGAAAATATCAAAGCTATATGATCCAAATGGTCTTAAATGTAGTGCTTCTAGATGTATATTAGAATACCTGGGGAGAGCCAAGGTTGGGAATCAAGTACTCTGTTTGTATAAAAGTCTATGGTTGAGACAGTTTGGGGGGAAAGGTAGAAAACAAACATCTTGGACTTAGCTACTCAAATCTCAGACAAGCAGTCTAGGCGTTACCTGGGAGCTATGAGAAATGCAAACACTCAGGCCCTTGCCAGGCCTCTGACTGAAAATCTGCATTATCATGAGGTCCCAGGTGATGGATGCGTCTATTAAGGCTCCAGAACTGCTCTCAGAGGTCAGCAAGCTAATATGCTTTTGTATCAGTCATGCCTTCAGGCCCAGACATAGAATATTTTGAGTTGAGTGTCACAGTAAAATAATGGAATGTGTATATATAAACGTCTATTTCTTCTATCTGGTTAAACCAAATTTTGTTTTTGGAGCTATGAGTCTCCCAGTTGCATGTGTGTTCTCTTTATTGGCAGGAGGCCTGAGGATTTATGCTTTCTCCCGTGAGTCTCTTTCACACTAAAGTGTACATGACTGCCAAAAGCATAGGGAGTTTCCACTTTGGGCAACAAGGGTTTGAGCCTTGGCCTTGCCATTTACTGGCTATGAAAACTCAAACAAGTCCCTGATGGTCCTCCCTGATGTTCAGGTTCATCATCCATAAGAAAGGAACAATAGTCCTTGCATGGCCCATCCTCCAGGGCTGTTTCGAGGATCAAATCAGATGCTTTATATAAATGAAGGGAAGTATAATTATCATCACTGTGTTTGTATGACTCACATCATTCTAACTTCATAAAAGCCTTGTTTAGGGAGAATGGAAAGGTGCAGGTGTGCATGCAATTTCAAGATTGCATCAGGAAATAGTCCTTTGAGAATTCAGTACTAGGAGAAAGCTGTGCTTTCCAAATGATCTTATGTGAATCCTATGCCTTCTAAAAAGACATCATATGATCTAAATATGTTTTCATTTTTTGCCTCAGCTACCAGGGAGCTTGGAATTAAATTAGGTGGTTCATTGCAATGAAGAGCTCTAAGATAGAGTTCTTCTCTATTTTTCCTAGAAAACCGTCTACCATATTTTTTCCAAAATAAGCTACGAATGAATCAATGATAAGAATACCAAGAAACAAGAGTTGCAACTCAAAACACATACTCACATAACATTTTGGTCAGTGTTCATTTGTTTAGGCCAGTACTATCCAATAAAAATGTGAGCCTTTTACCTAATTTTAAATGTTTTAGCAACCACAATAAAAAGTAAAATAGAAACATGTGACATTTATTTTAACATAATTAAGTCAATACAGCCAAAATATTATCACTTCAAAATGTAATCAATATAAAAATTGAGATATTTTACATTTATTTCCATACTAAGCCTGCAAAAACCAGTGTGTGTTTTATATTTGTAGTCCTTTTCAATTGAGACTGGCCGCATTTCAAGTGCTCTATAGCCACATGTGGCCAGTGATGGCCGTATTGGACAACACAGGCTTAGACAATGATGTTTAAAAAAAAAAGCTGAAATAACATCTACCATTTATCACAAGTGTATTTTGTGCTTTATAAACATCATTAATTGCCTTAAGAACACTTTGAATTAGGGCCTACTGTCTTTCATTTGCAGATGAGAAAATAGCTATTCAGATAAGTGAGACAATTTGTCCAAAACTGAAAAGCAGAGCTGGAATCCAAACCTAGTTCCAAAAGCCAGGGCCCATAATCACCGTTCTACATTGTTTCCTGATGTACCGATTTGAGAGTATTAAGATTAGGAGACCTGAATGTGTAGCTTCAGTGGGGTCTAGCTCTCTGTCTGAACTCAGAGCTGATTCCGGCCACACCATCCAGGGACTCTCTGGAAAGATGGGAGGGAGGCCTTCACCCACCACGATTACGCATCTCTCCACCAAACCACCGCCTTCAACCCATACAGCTCAGATGAGAAGTTTGGAAGAAGTAATTATGATTTTATTGCACCCACTGTGCTGACGATTAATGCTGAGTGCGGGTGGAAAATGCACCCTCTCATTTGCTAACACGCACTATAATTATGCATGCCTCTCCAGGTACTATAATTTAGGACTTAAAAAAGCCCCATTTCGAACAAGTAGTGCTGCACTTGTAAAACATTACAGATGTGTTATCATATAAATGAGATAGCTGTGACATGATGGCGCGATAATAAATCCCCAACTTAGATTTGGAGACAAGATATGTCAAAAGCAAATCCACACTGCCACTTAATCTTCTACATAAACTGTTTATTTTTTCTGAGTCCTACAATAATACATGTCAGACGGCTTTGATAGTTTCTAGATTAATGTGTTTTCCCCCTACAGGTCATCACAAGACTACTCATTTCATTAAATTAACTCTGCTAGTTGCAAGGTGGAAACGTGCTGCAGAACATAACTGTTCACACCCAAATTGGGAGCCAGCAAGATGGAATTAATAAATATAACTGATTTCCCCCCATTTCCGGGGAAGGTTGGAAATGCCATTCTGAAGCGTATCTTGATTTTCCGAGCTTCCTTTGGGAATGAGGAACCCACAACGATGCGTGTTCAGGCTGTAAGATGCTCTCACCCAAAGCCATTTATTTCTTTGATGTCTGATGCATCCCACCCCTTCCCATAATGCCTCCGGGGTGGTGTTGGGCCTCAACATCCCACACCCTAATTAAAAAACCAGCACCTGCAAAAGCAGAGGCCTCTCCATTAAAGCTTCCCTCTGATTCCCTCCCTAAGGTGAAATCCACTGCCAATAGAACATGCTCTTTCACACCTGTGTGAGCCCCAGGAGCTTCAGGTGAGACATCCACCTGACTCCATGCCCAACCCAAAGCCCAATTTTCAAACTGGAAAACCCTTAAACTACCTCCATCCCTCCCAGTAATTTCGTAAGTAGCCACACCAAGGCTGTGTCAATCCAGAAAATCTATTTGACAGCATGGAAAGCCTGTAAGCCTCCAGTTTCCCAACTTGATAGACCAGGGGTTAGCAAACTTTTCTGTGAAAGGCCAGATACTAAACATTTTAGATTTCTCAGGCCATCTGAGTCTGCCTCTCAACTAGCCAATTCTGCTGTTGCAGCACAAAAGCCATACCATAGACAATGCATAAACGAGGGTACATGGCTGTGCTCCAACAAAACTTATTAGGGACACTGAAATTTAAGTTTCATATAATTTTTCATTACATGTATCACTAAATATTTTTTGTGTGTCACTAAATATTGTTATTTTTCTATTTTAAAAAAATGTAAAAACTATTCTTAGCCTGTGAGCTGGCTGAAGATAGGTGGTAGGCCAGCTTTGGCCCCCCCCAGGCTGCGGTTTGCTGACTCCTGGTAGAGAGGCGTTGTGTTAAGTGGCCTTTTCTCAGATGCCTGTTCTAACACCAAGATCCAAGGATGCTCTGTTACACCCAGAACTGCTGTTTGAGGTGCGCAGCAGGTATGAGGTGTCACTTTGCTTCTACGTACCTTCTTCCCGAGTCACTAACCCTCTGAGAGGCCGATGGGAAATTCCTCCAGGATCCAGAGGCTTCTGGGTTGAATTCTGAAGGAGCCACAGAGGAAGTACCAAGACTCCTGAGCGAATTTGCACTTTGTGGGCAGAGCATAAGGTGTGTGGAGTCAGAGGAAAAGGCTCATAGAAGCAAGAAGTGAGGCATTAACAGGCACAGGACTGGCAATATGTGGCCATGCAAAGCCACTGATTGGCACTTTCTCCCGCTGTGTTACAACAACGCCTCAGAGTCTTTCCCAGCCCGGCGATCTACACAGACACTAGGAACAGCACAATACAAGCACACGGAGTAGAGCCAGTTTGCCATCATACACATGTTTTCCTCGTTTCTCTTCTTTTCTAGATAAAGGAATACAGGATACTTGGCTGAAGGCATTTGGTTAATTGTGAGGTAGGTGTTTGATCTTCCAGGAAGAGTGGAGGTTAAAGGTGCTAAGGGTAGTGAATGAGACACAAGAATGTCAAAGGAGATATTTTTTTCTCTGTTTTTATTGTCCAGGCCATACTCCCAATAGAGGAATCACTCTGGCCACTTGTAAATCTGAAGAGTGTCAGATCCAAACAAGGGGTGGTAAAAAAAATGATCTGTGAAAGTACTTCATCTGCAATTGAGACCTCTGTTGAGCTGGCTGGGTTGGTCCTGGTTCCCTTCTCCCTACACAGGACACTGAAGACTGAAGTCTCAGTCTTATTCTCCTGTGACCACATGGAAGATGCAAATCTAGCCGTTGATTATAAAAATATTCTTCTCTCAGAGTGGGGAATTGAAAATGTCTGGTAGGAGAGCCGCTGAGCAGAAATCTGGACCTTTGTTTAAGTTAACTGTGTATTGGTCATTGGAGACCAGGCTAACTGCTGCGACAAATAGCCATTATCTCAGTGGCTTAACCAGGTAAGGATTTTTTCCCCTGTGCATAAAATCCAATGCAAGGGATCCTATTCAGCTGGCTCTCCAGAATGGCTGTCCTCCAAGTGGTGACTCAGGGATCCAGGACTCCTTCCATATGGAATCTTGGATTCTTAGACATCCATGGTTCTCAAATTTAAGTGTGCAAAATAGTCACCTGGAGGGTGACCCACCACCAGCAATTCTGATTCAGTAGATGTGAGTAGGGCTACAAATTTGCATTTTTAACAAGTTCCTAGGTGATGCTGATGCTGCTGATTCATGAACCACACTTTGAGTAGCACCTTCCTACATAGTCTTTCCCAGCTGGAAGACTAGGGGAAAGGCGCTCTGAGGAGTTGCGTGTGACGTGTCCAGTACACCCTTCATTTTAAGCTCCACATCTGGGAAGTTTATCAAGCCCTGTTGCTGTTACCTTTGAAATAGGTCCTGGGTCTCTCTGTCCCCTCTGTTACTGCTTTGTATTCAGTCTTCCTTCTGCAAGGTGGCCAGAGGCATCTTTTTGAAATACAAATTTATCTCGAAACTCTAGGACTTTAGAATGCCAGATGTGTCTTCCTTGGCAATAGGGTGGAAGGCAGGTCCCTTAGTGTGGTCCAGAATCCGACAATTCTGGCTCCACCACTCTCTCATCCACATCCCTCTCCCTCTGTACCCAATATTTCATCTCATAACCATCCCCTGAATCTGTAGACCTCTGAAAACTCTTGCTACTTTTGCCCTGATTGCTTTCTTTTCCATGGGAAACTTGTCTGCCTGGGAAAGCCTTAATCATCTTCTAAATCCAAGCCCAAGGAAATATAAATGGCTGCTTTACATTAAAATGACGCTCAGGAGAAGACCAATTAAAATGTAAGATCCATATATCCTGTTGAAAATGACTAAATGTTTTCACCCACAAAATGGGGAAATAATTTCATGTGTTAGCAAGTATATGGAAAAACTGGTGTTTCCATACCCAACTGGTGGACAGATAAATGTATATATAGCTACATGGGGTTGGAGGAAGGCAGGCAATTGTTGCATACTTAATGACTCAACAAATACGTATTTTTACATCTCTCCCATGGAGCACTTATACTTATTTACAAGAAGACAGAAACTGGATGTCTCCTGTAGTACTGTTTATAATATGAACAATAAAAAATTATGTAAGTGTCATCAACAGAAGAATAGCTATACAAATTATGGACCCACTGTCAATGAACTACTCTTCAGGGGTTGAGAATATTGGTGGTTCTTCATGTACTCACCCGGAGAGCCCTCTGGACGTATTGGTGAGAAACAAAATGTGAGTCCAATGTTGATATGTACGGTATGGTACAATTCATGTAAACATTCACAGACACACCATTACTATTTCCTAAAACCTAGACTCAGATTCACATCAACCTAATAACTGTGGTTGCCTGTGGGGTTGGGGAGTGAGCTTAGAATGGTCCTAGGGGGTCTTAAGATTTAGCTCTGAACCTTTATTTTTTTTTTACAAGTCACATTTAATCCTGGTGTTATATGTGTACCTAAAATTTAATAACTTTTTAAAAAAGACTGAATGTCTCTGAAGACACCTCTAATTCCCCTGGCAGAATTCACTCCTCTGTCACCTGCACACTTGTGATCTATTTGAATGTTTCTGTCTTGCAATTACCCGTTTACTTGCTGAGCTTCCTTGGCATTGAGTTCACTGGGGGCGGAGGCATTTCTGCCCACCTTTGTCACTTTGTATATAACTCTGTATTAAGTTCAGAGAAGGTGATTACCACACAGAAGGTGCTTAGCACGTGTGAATCACCCAGAGGGTCTCACCAAGAACCTTCTGGAAGGATGGAGGATTGTACCATGAACCCCTGCGATTGTACTTCTCTCCATGCAGGTATCTTATCCAGTCCAAGGGCCCACACAAAGGCTGTTGCTGGATTAACAGTCCATAGTACCAAGGCTGATGTTCAGCCTAATGTTCCAGTTGCTTAAATACTGAAATACTTCTGTGTGGCTGATAAGTGTCCCTTGCGTCCCACCCCTCTGCTGATATGGCTTCTCCCAGATATCTCTTCAGTCTAGCAGCTAAAGAGTTAAGAGTGGCCCCGCAGCAAGTGTCCAACACCTTGCTTCAGAGCTGTGCCACTGGTGACCTTTCTCCATGGTTGCCATATATTGTGAGGGTCACCCTGGAGCAGGACTAATAGGCAACATTATTAAATTCTTGGTACCCAGGTGTTAACTCAGTGAATCCTCATCATTCTACAGAAGGCTGAGGACCGCAGTCATCACCAGTCACCAAGGTGCTTGAAGACAGAGCTGGGACTCAACCCCAGTCCTGTCTAAACCTAGGGCCTCTATCATTACTACAAGCTTTGCTGCCATTGGTAAAAGCCATCGTCCCTGGGACCAGCTATGTCAGAACCACAAATGTGCCATGTCAGCACATGACACTCCAGTCCTGCAAGTAAACACCCCTCAACAGGTCACCTTCTGGTCCCCACCTCACTTAGCCACGTGCTTTCTTCCCAGGTGAACCCAGCCTGCTCCACTCCCCCCATAAGGCTTTGCCCTGTCTGCAGAGCATCTTCGTTCCCCTTCCAAGGACTAAGTGTCCCCATGTGCACTAAGAGGCTGTTGGTTGCACAGTTCCATGTATCAAGTGAAACAAAAATCTCTCAGGATGTTGCAGAGCCTCTGGAGCGTCGGGCTTACTCAGGGTGGGAACTTGAAAAATGTATGGAAAGGAATGGGGTAGATGAAGAAGTCAGATAAGGGCCCCTGCTCGGAGGTTGTAAAGATAACTCCGAACCACAAAGGCTGGGATGGAGCCGGCAGGAACTGGTGGCTGTTCCAGAGAGAACTCCCCCTCCCTCTGTCAAGAATGTAAGCCCCATCAAGCCCTCCTCCTCCTCTAGGTCCGCAGGCTCCCACCTGATGGAGCCAGGCTGGGCCATCTTGAGCAGGAAACTGCCATGTCATCGCCAACCCACGGAAATCCGCCCCTGTCAAAAGCCCCGAAAGCAGCGCTTTCGGTTGCCTGCGCCCAATGCCCTTCTCAGGCTTTACCCTCAATAAAGCCTGTCTTTTGTCGCTGAGATGACTTCAGATTCTCTTCCTCTCTTTTCCTGTCACCTCTCCAGGTCATTTATCCTACCATGGAGTGCTTAATGAGACACTGCCTCTGCCCACTCCAGGGACTTAAACGTTCAGGTGTTTCTCTTTTCGAGCTGTACCCTGTGCACAACATGGGAGCGAAAGGAAAGCAGATAAATGTTATTTATCCACAAACACTTTAATCAAATCCTACAAAAACCAAAAAAAAAAAGTTTATTAATGTAGTCAGCATCCCAGAAATGACAAGTGATGTTTGTAATTGAAGCTAAATGCTTCAGGCTCCTGGGTGTGTCGGGCGAGGCAGCTTTTGGGGTGACAGGCATTGGTTGTGACAACGCAGTGCTCCAGTCTGGGAGAACAGATTTCCGCTTTTGTATCAGCCCACTGCCTAGACAGGAGGTGCCTCGTGTTCTCCTTAATCATGAATCACGCTGAGTGACATTTGGAATGGTAATAATTTCCCTCTGTGCTCATTCCCCATCAGATCGCCTTTACCCACAGCAAGCAGCAGCTGAACTTAATGCAAAAACCATCAGCAACAGGGCTGCAATTAATCCAGGAGGGAAATGAATATTTCTCTGTTGAAGAATATATTTGAAAAAAAAATCACATAGATGCTTTTTTCTTTTTTTTAAAAAAAGTAAAGATATTAGTTTTTAATCTCTATAGAAATGCATTTGTATGTGTCTTTGCCAGATAACAGGGGAAGGCAACCTGCACCCCTGCCCCCCAATCCTCACTATTTGCCTTGGGGCAAACAATCAACATCTGACTCCCACCTCAGACTATTTGAATCTGATGGTGGAGGGGGGGTAGTGGGGTGTGAGGGACATTGATGATATATATACATTTTTTTTTCATCAAGTATTCCATTTGGTAGCAGTGAAGGTGTGTGCAGCATCTCGACTACACCTCCCCAAAGTTCCTAGTGATGCCAGCGATTTCCACCTTTCTATTTGGACCTCAGAAATGTGAGGCTTACTGGAAAGAAAACCTCCCTCCCTTAACTGGCGTTTAAGATCTTAAATTCCTCTCGTGGCACTTTGTTCTGTGGGTTTGCAGTTTTGTCCATTCGTTTATTTTTTTTTGTTGTCTCCCCATCTCCAGATGCAAACTCCTCCTCGAGAGATAGAACTTGATGATGTTTGTAGTCACTTAGACTCTGAAAAAGGGAATGACAGGAATAACCAAGAAGTGGCACAGGGCAGAGGAGGAAAAAGGGAAAAGTAGAAGAGCGCAATTCACCTGCTGGCAGAAAAGGGGTGGGTGGATGGACGGAGCGTAAGAAGTGTAAGCGTCTGTAGCAATCGAACGACGCAGAGCACCGGCCACTCCGAGTGTGGTCCAGGGACCGGCGGCAGCAGCGTGGGAAGCTGGTGAGAAATGCAGAGTCTTGGGCTGCATCCCAGGCCTTCTGAGTGAATCTGCATTTGCAGCCTGGAATCTGCGTTTTAATAAGATCCCCAGTGATGCTCATGCGTGTTCAAGTCTGAGAAGCAGCTGGCGAGGCCCTGCTTGCATGCCGTGGGTGTTCGGCAAGAGGGAGGCAGTACCTGCACTGGGAGTGAGACAAAGGCCTTTTTCCTCCCTTCTGTCCCTTTTCTTCACAGCTGGTTACAAACATACAACTGGACTTTGCAAGTCAGCCAGCTGCTTCTGGATCATTCTAACAATTTCCTGAGATCCACCATAGCTTTGCCCTCTTGGTTTCTTTTTCTCTATCATGCATTGCTTGGGCTCGTGAAAAGGCACAGCTATAGTAGCAGACAGGATGGTTTCTGTCTCTGGGGCAGGACACCGAGTAGCCAAAATCAAGCATCCTAAAGGGGGTACTCGTTGATGTCCTTCATTCCAATTCCATACAAACTCATTTCATGGGGGTGTAAGAATTGTGAAAAGAACTGATATATATTAGTGCCTACTATGTCCGAAGTTAGACACTTTATATACATTTTCTTGAACCTTCAAAATGGTACAATGCAGATTCAATGGCTCCATTTTACAAATGAAGGAGCAGAGGCTCAAAGAGGCTGTGTGACCTCACCAAGGTCACACCAACAGTAAGCAGCAGGCTGGGGTCTGAATCAGGTGCCCACCTGTCTCTCTGCCAGTACCTTTCCATGACATCTATCAACCTGTGCCATTAAAAAAAAAAATCATCCTTTCAAATGTACAAGAAGAAAGTGTTATTTCAGTGGCAAAGAAAGCATGTGAATGTTAGCATGATCTTTATCCTCTGTGTTAATAGATTATTAAACAAGGTTAATATTACTGTGATAGAAAAAAGCATCCATCAAAATGCCCCCAGAGGCCATGTGTAGACAATGCCAAAACATCAGAGTGCAAAGGGAGATTGTTGCTTGGCATCAGGCTGTTTAGCTTAACTGGTGCCAAACATATGGATGGAGTGATGGGACCCAACCCCACAAGAAGGGTGTGTGATATTGGCAAACCGCCACTGAAGCTGCACATATGGAGTCTTCTCTAGCAGAATGGGGCATTGCGAAACCATTGGGTGGAGATTTAGGGTCCTATGAGTTTGTGGGTATATTGGACATGATAAATTGTAATCATATCTGAATTCACTACTTATCACAGGAAAGTTATAAAGCTGAGTAGTGGGCGGGGGATGTAACTGAAGGAACACAGAGGAACTGATGCAAAAGCTCTATCGCGTACCAGTCAGCTGGGAGCCAAGCACCAGAGGAGGGGTGTTAGGAAGTGAAGTTTCAGAGTTGTATAAAGAACATGGAACTTGAGTTAGGAGGCCCCAGCTAATAGCCAGCTCGACTACTAACCAGCTCTGTGATCTTAGGCAAGTTCTGCACTTCTCTAGGTTTTAGTATCTTACTCTGCAGGTCTAGAATAAGGAAGTCTCTTTGTTTATGTTTGTTTGGCTTTGTATTGTTGGGTGGCAGGAGTGACTTTCAGAAAGTTTCTACATCTATGAATTTGGGATAATATTACCTACCTCATAATGTTCTTTCTTGTGAGTACTAAAGATGAGAAAAGTGATTAGCACTGAATAAGATGCAAAGTTTGAGATCCAAACTTGGTAGCTATTAGTATTATTGCACCATTTTTAAGAAATAACACTTAGCACTAAACTTGAAGAAGAATTTATAATTTAAGGAGCATCAACAACCAGCAGGGAAGATACTGCCTGTAGTTCTTTAAGGAAAGTTGCAGAAATGGAAGATCCATGGTCCTTTTTTTGTTGTTAACTGGTACTTCTCCCCATCACATCCAAGAGCCTACTATATTTTTTATGTACCTGTTTGAAGGCATTTTGACCACAAGCTGAGTTAACATGATCCTAATATGTTGCCTTGCTTGAATCTTCCCAAATCAGCAATGCTCAGAGTATCTAGGTCAGTGTTTGAAAGTGGAGAAAATTCAGATTCATACGTCCTAGTGAGTCACTCTCTGAAAGGAGCCCCAAAATCTAAATTTTAAAGAAGCCCTCTAGGTGGTTCCCCAGCACACTAAAGTTTGGTAAAAACTGATCTAAATTAAAGTTTCCAAAAAAGGTACATACGTAATGATTCAATAGAGTGTACAAAGAAAATATCAAAATTTCCACTTAGTTTTCATTCCTTCTGTTTTATAAATTTGATTTTTCACATGTTTTATAATGGCTGTAATGTATTATAATACAAATATCATTTGTAAAAACATGTATAAGATATCTATTTATCTGTACACACATAGTCACAGCATATCCACACATATTCAAAATAGTTTGAAGACTACCACTCTAGAATACTGAATCCTTGGGGAGTGCAGCTCTTAGCCTACCTCTCTGGAATTTGTCTCAGCTCAACTTTTGCTACTACACGTTCGGTTTTAAGTGCTATCTATTTTCTTACTTTCCTCTAGTGATGCCAGATGAAAATCAAGCTTTTAGTCATAATATTTTAGAGAACAATAGCAAATCCCTCAAGTGAGGGAGCACCAATGAGGGCTTGAAGTCCAGGTTTTCTGTGTAGTTGGCTGAAAAGTGAGCACTGTGCTGGAGGGGCGAGGAGTAGGTGGCACAGCACAAGGCTGTGTACTTTTTCATACAGAGGACCACATGCCTTCTTCCTAAAGATGAACTGCATCAAATGAGGGCTAAAACTTCTCCAACACCTCCTGCTCTGCATAGATTCATAATGCATAAGCAAGCTCATAAACTCACCAATTCCTTTATTCAACAAATATTTATGGAGTGTCTTATGGTCCTGTTATTGTCCTTGGCACTGGGGCCCAGAGGGGAGCAAACAAGACAAAGTCCCAGCACTCACGACCTTACTTTCTTATAGAAAAGCCAAGAACTAAAGGAAGCTCATAAATAAATAAGAATATTGTCAGTTCAAGTGATGATTAGGCAGAGGACTAAGATAAGATGATGGTCTAAGGAGAAACCAGGGGAGGTTACTCAGATGCAGCCGGGAGGGGAGGCCTCTCTAACAGGGAAGTTCTCAGAACTTTAATTCCCATGCATTTCTCCTCTAGAGGTTGCTAGAATGTATGCTCTGCAAAACACAGGGTGGGGGGATCAAGAGAGCCTGGGGCTCGGTACAAGAGAGGGGAGGGAGCCCAGAATGGTGGTGAAGGAGATCCTGAGACAACAGACAGCTAAAGGACTTCACTCCAGATTGGAGCAGGTGGGAAGGCTCCAGAGAGTCATGATGAAGAGGACGGCATTGATAGAGTATCCTGGTTCTGAGAAGATTTACACAAATGGTAGGCAGGATTGGGGGAAGAGTAATTATGCCAGGAACTATGCAAATAGTAATAATAATAAAAACAACAATTGTTGGCTTCCAAAGAAACAGATCTGTAAATATAAAAAACATCATCAGTCCATATACTACATGTCTCAGCTGTGAACAGAGTTTACACAATCATTACAATGCAAATATCAAGTATCTATCTTAGTAAAATTACCAAATAATCATATTGGGAGGATAGGGTCCAACATATACCCTGTACTCTCTAATAATGAAAGCTTGATTCTCATTTTGCACAGCTGGAAGAAAGTAGAAAAGAGAGAACTTTTAAAATGGAACATACAGTGCCCAGAACTGGACTCCTGAGGTGAATTGGCCATGGGACCAAGGACCCCTCTATTCTGAACACAGTCATTAAAGCAGTCATTATGGGGTATAAAGGTGAATCACTGTTTTATTTCAATGTCCCTAAATTCCATGCTTATATGATTGCTATTTCCTGATTAAGATGTGTTAACAAAAATACATTGTATGCATGAATCAAAATATCACATGTACCCCATAATTATTAGATATCAACAAAAAATACATAAGACCATGATATGTTCAATAAAAATGTTGAAGACACAGTGACAGGGACACATTTTAGGCAAAGAAAATTAAATTTGGACTGTTTCCCCATTTAGCTTCCCACTACCCCTGTGCCCATGGACACATAACCAGCTTTCCTTCTGTTTTTAAACACTTCGGGGCGTTTGCCTGAGACACAACAACATGTTAAGGCTCAATACTGAGCCCTCCACTGTCTTCCTCTAAAGAGCAGACTTGAGGGTTCGTTCTCGAAAAGAGAAAGCTACTAGTGAGAGAACCCGTCCTGGCTTAAAAACTAAATGCTGGAACCACAAATGTTTTCATGTAACGCAAGCAATAACAGCAGCGGGGCCCATCTTTTAATTACATGGCTTGGCCGTGCAAATCTTCACAGACACTTTTAGTAAGGCAATGGACTTTTATTTAAATGTGTAATATAAAGAGCTTTACTACAATTGCTGATCGCTGCTGCTTCCTTATTTATTGCCTTCCCTTCTCTCATGTTCCGGCCTTGCCCCAATAATAAAATCCCACTTAGCACTTACTTTTTTCAAAAAAACATCATTTTTCACCATCTTAGGAGTGAAGAATCAAAGGAGATGAAGGGAGCTTTCTTCCTTTCTTTTTCTTTTTTAAGAGACTAACGTTCTTCACTCCTCCCAAAATATTTAATCATAATTATGTTAAGAAACATTTATAAAAAGTTAAGTAATAAAATTAAATAGGTTGGAGAAAAACAGAGGAGCAGACAGCAAGGATTAAGTGCAGTAATATAAAGAATAGATTATATTTAATGAAAATTTCCTCAGTGTTCAACATTTTTATTACACTTAATAGTGCTGGGCTTCATTTTTGTCTCCAGTAATTGTGTGTCCATAATGAATGGCCATTCTTATTCCCCCATTGAGCCCTGACAGAAATTAATAAGCCTAATTCTGTAGGTTTAAGTTTAATTTTGTTGAAATATATGAAGTAGTTACATATTCACTTAGCAGCAAACCAAAACGCAACGGTCTTAAGCTTCTCAGCAACTTTACAGTGAGTACATTGTTTTCTGGATCTTTCTCTCCCTCCTCTTGCTCCTTCCCGTTTTCTGAGTTCAGCTAGGACCCTTGTTTGTGATGCTTCCAGCTACAGAGGACATGCATGGCCGCAGAGGTGGAACGGTGGCCAGGGTGAACGTTGTAAAATGTACAATTATGTGAGCTACCCCTTTTCCAAGAATAGCTGTTAATGATTGCTAAGCACTCTCCTGATGGTTTACAGTCTGATCAAGAAGGTAAGTAATAAAGGAATGGGGGATGGGCATCTCACAAGCCAGCCGTCTTCTAGCAATGCATAATGTCCACAGCCTGGTTGCCAGAGCTCAGAGAGAGCGGAATCTCCCCTTCAGGGCTTCAAGCCCCGGAAGAGGGGGGCTTCCATGAGGATTCAGCTTTGGGGAATTGGGAGAAATTTAAAGGAGTCACATCCCATCTTTACAGAGCCCACAGAAGAGAGTGGGGTCACATCTGACTGGTCAACCCGTTTGTAATTCTCTATAAATGTCTTCTGGGGGAAAGTCAGCTGCATCTAGTGATCTCCACTCCTGTTTCTTCCCCTCTCCCTCTTCCTCTCTTCCTCTCCTCTCCCTGATTCCTTCTGCCATCTGCCCTTCATTCATTCGGTCATTCGACAAGAGTTTGACTCCATCACGTGTTCTCAGTAAGGACAAAATGGACAGCATAAACCAACACGATCCCAAACCGCATGAAGTTTATTGCTATGTTCACAAATCAACATGAAAATATGATTACAAAAGTTATGTGGGGAAGAAGGCACAAAACAGGAGAATTGAGATACAAAAATGGATCCATAAATGCTTTCCTGAGAAAACTACAGCAGAGCTGAGATGAGAGAGAAAGAAAGGGCTGAGCAGGAAAACGTGGCAGGGGGTGGGAGTCCAAGTACAGGTGCTCAGCCCATGAAGCAGCGAGAAAAAGCACAGAATGGGGAGGGAGGAAGCGGCAGGAGAGGAGGCTGCAAAGACAGCCTGGGCCCCGCAGGCCACCCTAAGGAGTTTGGGCTTTATCACAAGAACAAGGACCACCAAAGGGGACCACCAAACAGCCCTAAGGGGGCAACAGACTTGCTTAGAGCTACTGCTGTGGGAACATGAAGCATTCGGCAGAGAACAGCCATAGGAAAGCTCGTTTTTACCTCCTTCCTTTGTTTCAAAATGAGTAAACTGATAACCAAAAGTTTGGTCAAAGCTTGAGCACAGAACCCAGAATGCTGACATCAGCCTTCTTACCCCTGTACTTTATTAGCCTCCTTCCCTGGACTCCTACCAGCCCGGTCGACCAACTTCAATGATGACAGCTCAACGTGGCATGCACATGAATTCCTTTCTAGAGTCAGATAATGTACATGTACTAAATGCTTTCTAGTAATGTCTTTAAAACACCCTACTAATGGGCTGAAGGGACAAGATAATGAGGAGCGCTCTGGACACGTCATACCCATTTCACAGATTAGCTATGTAAAGGTACACATCAAAGATTTGCAGCCTCACATCCTCCATTTCATCCCTATGTGTTCTTTCTTCCTCTGAGCTGTAACTTTATACACAACAATGGAATTGATCACACAGGGACCTCAAAGAGCACCCAGAGTAACCATTTTAGGATTCAAAAAACTGCATTCCTAGTCCCAGCTCTTGCCTCAAGCAACTACAGGATTCTGGACGTTTCCTTTAGCAGGTCTTCAGTGTCCAGGGAGTGGCTTCTAAGGTCTGGCAATTCGAGCTTCTGAGTTTGAGAATGAGGACTTGGCCCAGCACGGAGGCCCTAGTTACTGCCTAAAAATGAGGTTCAGTCCTTCTGGTCATTGACACCTGACAGGGCCGTGCTCGACCCACCTAATCATAACAGGTGTGAAAGAGAAAAGGCAGCATGGAAGAGCAGAGATATCTCGGAGTCACGTTTATTAGGCTTCAGTTCCAGTTGCTGCGTGACCTTGTACAAGTTAATTAACATTGCTGGGCTTCAGTTTCCTCATCTATTAAATGCAAGGCACACCTTTGCCTCACCAGATACTATAAATATTAGAGAAAATGTACAAAATCATGTGCCTTCGTCCCTGACTTGAGCAGATGCTCAGTGAACATTCTATACCACCTCTTCTCTCTCCCTTCCATCCATCCCCCGCTCTCCCCTGCTGCCCTCCTCCTTTGCTCTGCCTTCCATCCTTTCCTGGCATCCTCTCTCTCCTTCCTGTGGGGAACAACTGCTGTAGTTCTTGAAAGTTCCCCCCATACTCCCTTTTATTAAGGCATCTGTTATTCTATGACATGAACTTCATTTCTTTGTCCATATGCAAACAGGAGCTTCAGGTCACAGGCATAATTCCACCTGCTGGTGCAGCTGCGCGCTTCTCCGTCATGACCCCTCCATGGGTCTGCACCGATCTGATTCTACTTTGAGAACTTGCTTAGAAGGGGGGATGGCTGTGGGCATAAAGAGGCCCCCTGGATGACACTGCAAAAAGGAACGAGGAAGAGTATGATGAAGGAGTGAGGGGACACCCTGCCTCTGAAGCCCACCCGGGGATTGATCTCTGGCCAAGCTGTCTCAAGAACACGAGGATCTGCTTCCCTCGGGTCCCAACAGATTGAAGCTGCTATTTTGCTTCCCAAGGTTGTAAGTTCAAGTACATGGAGTATGTGTGTTGGGGAAACGTGCCATTGATAAGAACAGATGATTGCCCTGAGAATATCCCACTGGCCCTGCCCTCTCTGTTCTCCCTGAACCCTGGGACCCTGTCACTGCCAAACCACAGGCTCACTGCTCACAGACACGCTGCTTTACCTTCTGCACCACCCGCTCCCCACATACACCCTGCAATGAAAGGCCATCTTCAGATAAGCAGAGCAATTAGCAGCCTGGTTATCAGTGCCTATCAGTTCTCCTATTTTCTATCAACACCATTAAAAAAAAAAGTCTCAGATTCTGGAAGTCAGCAGCCCCTCTTTCCTGAGGGGAGGGCAGTCATGGTAATGAGTTATAGAGTTTGGCATCCACTCTTTCTAAAGAGCTTTTTTTTTTTTTTCTCCTAGAACTTTGTGAAGAAGGAAAAGGCCTAGAAAATGCTTTTGTTTGTGGGGATTGGGCTGGACAGTGGCCTTTATCTACTTAGGGCAAGCTTTGGGTATTGCTTCTGTCTATCTCACATGGTAAACACCAAGGAGTTAGCAGTAAACAGAATAGCATTCCCAAAAATACCAGTGTGTACACATGTGGGATGGGGTTATAAATGACACTTGAGGGGACCATCTATATAGCCAATGATTCATCCATTTCATCCATCCATCCCTCCTCCACCTACCCATCAGTCCGTCCATCCATCCACCCATTTATCCATCTATCTATCTACCCATCAAACACTCCACTCAAACAAGTCTGTCCATCCATCCATCCACAGGTATTTATTGAGCACTTTAACATCTACTGGCCCCTTAGGATTCCACGATGAACCAGGCAGACATATTTTCTGCCACATTAAGTGCTCGGTCATGGAGGAATATGTAAGTAATTAAACAATCTATGGCATCATGTGATAAGTATTGCTATAGGAGGAGTTCAAGGTGCAGAGAGCATCCAACAGACACGTAGCTCAGGCTGGAAGTCACCAGTCTCTCTGAGAATACTCTTCCCAGGCAGGAGGAACCAACCCTGTAAGAGAATCATGTCTAGCTGGGCAGGTGGGGGGAGCAGGAAGAAAGGAAGGGTTCTAACATTTATTGAGTACCTATTGCATGCCAGATACCAGGCTTGTCACATTACAGATATTTCTTCAATTAATTTTCACAGAAACTAGAGCAAATGGAGGCTCCAGCAGTTAAGTTGCTTGCCCAAGAGCTCAGAGTAAGCGGCAGACTTCATAAATGACCCAGGTTTTCTCTTGTTCCTATGACTCTTCAGCGGCTTCTTTGAATTCTTCTCTCCTATACCTCTCTTTGGGATTATCAGGGGTTTGAGAAACCAGAAGCTTTTGATATATTCTCCAACCAAGATGGATTAAGAGTGCAGGCCCTGGATTCAAATGAACCTGGATTTCAATTCCTCTCTGACATCTACTAGCAGTGTGACGTTGGGCAAGTTACTTAACCTCTCTAAGCCTTAACATCCTCATCTGTAAAATGTGTATAACAACAGTTCCTACCTCACAGCTTTATGAAAATGTAAATATACAAAGTGCTAAGTTAGCACAGTACCAGGCCCAATAACAGTCCAATGCACATTCTCGTATTATTCTTTTATTACCCCCACAGAAGTAGGCTTGTGTTGTAAGAGGAAACACACAGGAGATGAGACACAGAGCAAAAAATTCTCAGTGCTTTAGGTGGAGGCTAAGCAAAGAGGCTTTTGTGTATTCTTGTCCATCAGCCTGGAAATAGCCCAGCTCCGTGGGGGGTTCAGAGGAAGTTGTGAGACCCCACGGTGTACCCCATCCACGCTACACCTAGAAAAAAACAGGTTTCGCCATGTTTTTCCAGCCTTGACTCTCCCTTAACTCAGACATATGACACTCCAAGGCAGCCTCCTGGGGAAGCCCTGAGTTCTCAGCCTCTTCCAGTCCCTTAGGCCCCTCAAGATCAGAGAGGTATTGCCCGAGAGCCCCCCATCCTCCAGAACCACCCAGTCTGAGGGTCAAAGCCCCCAGGGTGCTGAACGCCAGCCCTGTCCTGCCTCTTCTCTGCTCCCTCCTCACCACACCCCCCCACTTGGGAATGTGCCTGGGGTGGGGGCAGAGGGCCATGGAGGCCACTTCACATGGACCAGGAGGGGCCCTGAAGGCTGGCCCCTCCCCTCAGAGCCCTGCAGGGGCCTCCCTGAGGCTGACACTGCTCTGGGCCTCTTTTCCTGCTATTTTTACCCATGTAAATGTGCTTCTCAGATTCCTGCCAACACACTTGGTTTTGTAATGTTATTTAATAACTCGAGCCACCTTAATGAAATATTCATATTCCTTTCTCTGTGGGAGCATTCACCCGGGTTCCCAGAAATTTCTCTCTCTCTCTCTCTCTTATTTTCAAAGACAGCCCCTGAGGAGGAGGACCCTGAGGCCTGGGAGCCCCCCACCGAGGCAGGCAGAGGGGCTGTGGGAGCACTCCTCCATGGAGGAGGGCCTGGGGGTTGTTCCAGTCCCAGGCTGCTCCTGGGGGAACTAAGAGCCCTGAATAGAATGCCCAGAAGCAGGAATATTTGAGCTGGGAACCCTGTGATAAGACCCCCACTCTGGGGAACAGAGAGACCTTTCCTCTCGAGATTAGCATCCTGGCTAATGCTGCTGTACAAAAGCAGCCCCTGCTGGACCCAGAGCATCCCGACACTGAGCAAAGACTGCCACCTGTTGAATCCTCACCATAGAGTATTCCTTCCAAGGGCTCCAGGCTCCAGGGCAATGCGCTTCAGGCACAGTGCACCCTGGATCACTCAAGGCCAGAATTGGGGAAATCCAGCCAGTGCTGATTGCATAGACCTTCTGGTACCCACCTGTAAAAAGAGGCCACCGCCCTGAGTGACCTCCACAGTTCAGAGTAGAGGAGGTGACTTGCCTTGGTCACAAAGCTTGTCAGGAGCTCCTTCCGTCTCTCTGGTGCCATCAGGAACACTTCCCACCCTACCATGCTCTTTGGATGCTGTTTGAATTTTTTCTTTATTAAAGTATTTTTTATATACAAAGAGCTTAAAGTCACAAGTGTACAGGCCGACAAAACATCCCAATGTGGATACACCTGTGGAATCAGCACCCACATCAAAACCCAGAACACAACCAGCCCCTAAGAGGAGCCCCTCCAAGCGTAAGTGGTATCTTGACTTCTAATTCCATATGTTAGTTCTACCTGTTTTTGAGCTGGATACAAATTGAACCATGCATGTGACATTGCTTCTGTCACTCAATGTTTCATTTGTGTGATTTATTCTTCCTCTCTGTGTTAAAAGGAACCATATTTTTCTAAGATAGAATGCAGGATCATATCTGAGAACAGGAGAGACTTTGGAAATTATTGAATTCAGCCCTGTTATTTTTCAGTGACAGAAGGAGTCTCAGAAGGGAGAGGGATCTGCCTGAGGATACACAGCACGCTCAGAGGTCTCTCTGCTGATGACAGGGCTCCCACACCAACAGCCACAGAGAACCTAGAGCTTGGCACTCAGGCCAGAGCTAAGGACACTGGTCCCACCTAACATGCCACAGAGCCTTGGGAGCTCTTTAACAGGTTGCGTGCTAAGAGATCCCACAAGCGTTGGCATCCCCATCACCACGTACGGCATTTTACAGCCTGTACCCATTCCACAGACACTCAAATATTTTTTGGGTGAAAAAAATGAATCCCAGTCTCTTACTGCTCTCATTCAGAGAATGGAGATCATATCACAGGTCCTGATTCTCTCACCAGGTGTGATGAGGATAGATAAGATGACAAGTAGTTAAGTGAGTGACACTGGGTACAAATGGAAAATTCATGTGACTAAAAGTGTCCATTGGTTACAGCCACAGGTTTTGGAGCTAGACTGATCTAGATTCTGTTCCTACCTCTAGCACTTATGTGTTGCCTTAGGTGATCTTTCAAAGCCTCAGTTTTCCAATCTATAAACATAGCAGATTACAACAGGGCTCCTAAAAGCATTAATGAAGCAAAACAGGTAAAATGTTTAGCAAGTGTTCACCAGTTGATAGCTATTATAATTGTTTCTCTGGTTATAAATGTGTTTCCAGCCAAGCAACTGGTTTGATTTAGCACACTTCCCATTAAGAGGCATCGACATGTAGATATGGCACCAGTGGGCAGCAGATCTTCAAGAATGAGGGCAAAAATCCTCATTAGAGAGCTTAGACAAGTAAGAGGATTCAGGTTAAGCTTTCTTCTACCCATCTAAACCTTCACACTCTTTAAGACCCAACTTAAACCCTACCTCCTTTAGGAAGCCTCCCCATCACCCTGGCCACCCAATTCTCTCCTGCTGTAGCCCTTGTTAAAGACAGTTCAGCTTTACTGTTACCCCCTGGAATTGTGGGGTATTGGACCACTCACAAGCTCACCCAGCCTTATCTTTCAGCTCAGGGAGTCATGGCACAAACCAGGAAGCTCTGGGGGGACTGTAATCTGTGAGCTCATTACTTGGTTTCTCCAGTGGGGCACAAGAGGCCCCCCACTTCTTTCCCCTGATTGGAATAAATACAAAAAAGAAAATAAATTTTTTCCATGACTCCTTCACCTATAGATAACAACTTTCAGAATAATACATTTTAGTCTTCTAACTAAACATATTTTGTAATAAAGTTGAGATTCCTTTTATAGTCCGTTTTATGTCTAGACTTTCTTCACTCGATACTAAATTGTTTCATTTTCCCAAGCTATTTGACACTGTTCTTTAATAACAATGTTAATAGTTACATAATTAAATCTTATCAACATTTACTCCACAATTACTCCCTATTCAGATTTTTCCTAAAATTTTGACACAACAAATAATTCTGCTTTATAAGGATAGACCTTCTGAATTGGGAGAGTTTTTAATTATTTTAATTTACATTTCTTTACAAAAATGGGCCATGTTCCTATTGCAATCAGGTTTAACCCCAAATTTCTCAGCAGGAAGAGCAAGTACCTTCTTAAACCGACTCTTACCCACTCCGCTTCCCATTTTCATCTCTGGCCACTGATGAACACACACACATACTCCTCATGTCTCAGCCTTACTAAAATATTTGTAGTCGTCTCAACATGACATGGATATTCACATGAAGGTTTTGTATGTGCTTCTTTGACCACTGGGATGTGCTTTCCCTCTCCTGAACTTGGCCACATTCTCATCTTTGCAAAACTCAGATATCAGCACCTCTCTGTGAAATTTTCTCTGAGCAAATTGAGGCAAATTGAGCCATCCCCCGTTCACCCGCCCACCCACCCTTGGTGTTCCCATTGCAACCTGCATGTTTAATAATAATAATTACATTGATCATAATAGTAATCAAGATGTATTGAGCCCTTATCATGTGCTCAGACAGTATTCTAAGCACTTTTCATGGATTATCCCAGCATTCACCGCTTTGTGGTTTAATGATCAGTTAGCATGTACATCTGTTCCCCAGCCCCAGCCATGAGCCATGTCAGGGAAGGGGGCTGCACCTTCTTCCTTTCAGTACTCCTGGTAGCTCACAATGCCTGGCATGAGTAAACTGCACAGCAGGCATTTCAGAAATGAATATCTGAACCAACCCTCGACTCATGACTCAGCCAATTTAGTGCAGTGTTAAAAATGACTGGAGAGCTGGGAAAGACTGGCTTGATGCTAATCCCATGGTACTTTCCCCCACCCCCACCAGGGCCAGGCAATCCCCACCCTGGGAGGAAAGCTGAAAAGTAGAATCATCCACAATGCAAACAGCCTCTCCCTTCTCTCCAGAGGCCTGTTGTTTATGCCAAGGTTTTTATAAACATCACCTCGTTTAATCTTCTTATTTCAGATCTTAGAAGCCTCCAGAAGACAGAACCCTTTCCTCACAGATTGCCTGAAAGGGAAGAAAACAAATATGCTCAGCGAAGGATATTGCCTTTAGCAAACCCAGAAGGCTGACCCTGTGTGCATAGTTAGCCTGCATTACCTGCCCCAGATTTTACTTCATGAGTCCCTGAACTCCTGTCATTGACAAACATAGTCGCTCCTGAGGAAAACGAGGTTCAAAATGGTGAAGTCATCTCCTCAAATTTGCCCCGAGAAAGCAGGAGAATCAAGAGATGAGCAGCTATTGGACTCTGCAAAGTTCTCTGTCCTTGATTTCAGCAGTTTCCCGAGTCAGGATCTTCTCAGACCCTTGCGCCAAACAGGTAACACAGGTGATTTCCCTGTGGAGTCAATGCCTCTTTTGGAATTGCATTTGCCCCTCTGCACAGGGAGAATCCAAAGCCACCGTGTATAGCACATCTGTATGTGCCTGGTGCTGTGCTAGTCTCTTCATAGACCTTATCTCTAGTACTCAAAGATTCTTCTGCAAGCTAGGTATCATTTTCTTCTGATTTTAAATAAACTGAGGCTCACAGAAGTGACCTGCCCAAACTAACTCAGCTCATAATGTGGGAGAGCTTGAATTTGTGTCTGGGAATATTTGAATCCCAAGTGCCAAGCTCTTTCCACCATGACAAATCTTAAACTGATCTTCTGTGGAATGTGGTACTGCAGAATGCTCGTGTTATGATGCCAAAAATTGTCCTGTGCTCAGAAGAGTTGGTTAAGCAAGTATAAATTGCTTTATTAACTATAATACTTACAGACATTTAAATATACCAGTGGCCATTGTACATTTCCAAGAGGAGGGGTAGAATATGCCACTAAATTGCAAAATTATTTGATTGCATATCTCTGTTTTTGGGACATGTCACGTGAGACTAGTGTGTGGAAGAAAGTATTTGGGAAAAGATCTTACCACATCTGGATTCTCATCCTTCAGAATTTAACTCCACTCTTGTTACCTACCTATTCCCTTTCCTTGTGCCTCTGGATTGTGGCTTCGATCCTGATCTGAAGTTATTAATGCACCCTTATGAGATCCTTGAACCGCAGGTCCCTCATCTTCTAATTTGATCCTTTTCTGATTATGCTGCAAGAACCACCTTCCTCCTCCAGTAAGCCCCATGCCCACTTACGTGTGGAATGTGGGGTCAGACTCTCCTGCTAATCTCACCTCTCTTAAGTCAACTTTCTGAACATGACACCTGGTGCAATTGGCTTAAGTTAACAGCTGCCATAAGCAGAACCTCCTTCCTGCATCTAGCCAAATTATTTTTTCCTGGTTTGTCCCCATCCTAACAGAAACAACACCTCAAAATCCTGGCCCCAATCTTTCACTTGATTTACAATCACATGGTGTTCCATCTGCAAAATTATAAGACCAGACCCATTAGTATGCTCAGAGGAGACTGGCTGTTAAAAAAAAAAAGAGAGGAGCGTGAATTTAATCTAAGCCACAGCTTATTTAAAAATTGATAGGAACTAATTAAATTAATAAAATTTTATTGAACTTTAAAACAAAAGTCAATTCTTTAAAAAATCTCCCTCTTTCATTGAATTCAAAGACAATGAAATTCTTTTTTAATTAAATTAGATGGTTTTCATTCTCCTTTTGGGCTCAAAATAGAAGTGCTAAATTGAGATTTTTCTCTAGCTTTAAGTACATAAGTTGTACTTGTCTATTTAAAACAAAAACAAAATATGTATGTGTACTGTAGTTCCTTCACTTTTTAATGAAATTGTTAAAATATTTTATTTCATGATCTGTCTGTCCAGTGGTGTGCCAGCCTTGGTGAGGGAGAGAGGGCTGACTTGTAGCTTCTGCCAATTTCCATGATGAAAATACTCCCAGCATGGTTCACGAGTTCTGATTTCAAGCCACTAAGGTGATGCTAGTGAAGAAGGAGTTAGGAAGAAATGTCACAATCTACTCTCATGAGCTGGTAAGAGCTGGCTCTAGCGCACTACTGTGTCTTCCTATAATCTGATTCCACCACTATTGTCTGTCTAGAACAAGACAGCAACAACTTGTACTTCATTCTCAGCCACACTTATGTGCATTGAGAAACATGCCAAGCACTCCTTGGCAATGGTAGTGGTGGTCACTACATTGGCCCAGAAAATATACTTAGGTGTAGGATATTATTAGATCCAGAATAGATCTCTAAATTCTGGCTTATCTGATAACCACTAAAATATTTCTATGGCTCTATGTGGATTCAATCCATCCACTTTCTCTTTAGGTTTTTATTTTGTTTTCAAAATATTCTTTATTTGTGAGAATTAAGAAACCTCTCCAAATCAAGAGAAGATTTTCCTCTACCATAAGAGTCAAGACACATTCCTAACAGATCTTGCCTCTATGTTGTCTCTCTGGGCAGTCTGGGTCTTCACCCAGGCAGCCAGCAACCAAGTCTAGGAAAACTGATTTCTTCCACCATCCTCCCTTGTATATGCAGATGCCTGTGTACAGAACTACTGAGGCTCGTAAGCAAATTTGCTTAGTTCTTAGGTTTCCTTAGGTCTAGCAGCTGGATATGACCAGGTAAGAATCTAAGGGGACCTAGCATTTGACAATCTTTTGTAATATGCTGGGTACTTGACTTTCACAGAAGCACAATTATATATGTAATTACCCATGTTTTAGTCTTAGGAAAAAATTATATTTGAGGTATCAAAGCCACATGAAAATATAAGGTAAAATAATAAGGCAAAAATATCCTAGGTCTTAAGTCATGTCACTCCTCTGGTCAAAACCCTATGATGGAAGAGAAAAATCAAAGAACTTTTTATTACCCATGTGGCAGACTTCATTTTCTAAGGTGGCCAAAATAATATCTCTTGCCCAACATGCCTTTCTAGAAGCTTGTCATTCCTCCACAAAGGGGAGGAGTCTGTGTCCCATCCTTTTGAAATTGGGTGTGACTTTGTGACTGCCTCAATAGGGTATGGTAGAATTGACATTATGAATCCTGAGGGTAGGTCATAAAAATGCCAGGCACTTCTGTCTAGTCCTTTTGGGACACTCACTCTTGTGGCCCAGCCATCACATTATGAGAAAGTCCAAGCTGCCCAAAGAGAGGACAACAGCCTTTTCTGAGCTCCCAGCCAACACCTAGCACCAACATACCAGCTCTTTAAAAGGGTCATCTTGAAAGTGGATTCTGCAGCTCCTGTCAAGTTGCTCCAGCTGATGCCATATGCAGCAGCAATGAACCATCCTTGCTGAGCCCTGTCCAAAGTGCATATTTTCTAGGAAAAAAAATTGTTTTCAGCCACAAAACTTGAGGGTGATTTTGTTATGCAGCAATAGGTAACTAGGACAGCCTACAATGTCTTATATGAACCGGTCTCCTGTTAACTCTCTTAACTCCTCTCCAGCCACTCTGTACTTGAACAAACTTGGAAAGCACAAGACTCCCTTCAGACATTGGCTATAAATGTTCCATTGGCCAAGAGGACAGCTGAGGGAAGAGTGATTCAGACAAAATGTCATACTCTTGAAAGCCATTGCTCAAATCAGGTGAGGTTTACTCTTATTACTGTACTTTTTAAAGCATAACACGCACACTGAAAAGTATGCAAATTGTAACTATGCAGCATAATGAATATTTCACACACTGAACACACTCATGCAACCACCAATCAGATCAGGAATACAACATCATTGGCATCCTGAACTTTCTCCTTATGATCTTATCCGGTCATTAGCCAAAGGTAACCAACCATTATTTTGACTATTGATGGCATAAATAACATTTTCCTAGTTTTGAACCTCATATACCTGAATCATATAGTATGTGCTCTTTTGTGTCTGGCTTTATTCACTCAGCATTATGTTTTGAAATTTATCCATATCACATTTTTTGCTGTGAAGAATTCCACTAAATGAATACAACATATTTATTTATCCATTCTACCACTGAGGGACACTTGGCTTGCTCCTAGGTTTGGGCTATTACAAATAATGCTTCTGTAAACACTCCTGCTTGTGAGGCTTCTAGTGCACATATAAATGTATTTTTGTTGTGTGTATGTAAAAGGAAAGGAATTGCCAGATCACAGAGTATGTGTATGTACATCAGCTTTGGTAAAAGCAGAACGTGTTCCAAAGTAGTCATATTGATTTCCACTCCCACCAGCAACGTATGACAGCTTCAGTGGCTCCACACCCTTGCCAACACTTTTTGTTATTTTCTATTTTAGTTATTGTGGTGAATAGGTAATAGCATTTTATTGTGGTTTTACTTTGCTTATAACCACTTAAATATCTTTTATTTTCATATTTTTTGTCTGTTTTTTGTTATTGATTTGTATATGTATGTGTACGTGTGTGTTAGACGATTGCAAATATAATCTCTACAGTTTGCTTTTTCATTCTTTTAATGGATTTTTTACAATATAAACAGAAATCCTTAATTTTAATATAGGTTATTTTATCTTTTCCTTTAGGGTTAGTGCTTTTGAACTCCAGTTTAACGAATGTTTCCTTACCCTAAGTTTATCAACATTCCCTCTTGTATTAACTCCTAGACATTTTATTTTACATTTAGATCTACACATGAAATTAATTTTTGTGTATGGTGTGAGGTAAGGGTCACATTTAATTTTTGTCTGTATGGATGTGTAATTGACTTGACACCGTTTATTGAAAAGCCCATTTCTTCCCACTTCACTCCAGGGTTACCTATGTCCTAAAGCAGGTGACATGTGTGTATGTTTCTGGACTCCCTTGTCTTTCTATTGTTTCATTTTTCTATCCTTGCATTAATACTATACTATCTAATTTACTGTAGCTTTGTAATAAGTCTTGATATCTGATAGTATGTCTACCACCTTTTTTCTTTAGGATTATTTTAGCTACTCTTAGCTCTTGAAAATTCTATACACATTTTAGAAAAATTTTTCCTTTTACCCACACACAAACATGCCAATATTTTTCATCAAGATTATATTGAATATATAGATAAATTTGGAAACAATTAACATATTGCTATAGTCCTCCATTTATTTAGGTCTTTAATTTCTTTCAATGACATTTATAGTTTTCTATATAGAACTTTTTCAAATCTTTCATTAGTCTATTCCTAAGTATTTTTAACGTATGTGTATGTTAATGCCATAGTTGTCCTAATTTCATTTTTTAATTATTTGTTATTGGCATATAGAAATACAACTGATTTTTGCATATTGGCTTTATATTTAGCAACTGATAAATTCTCTTATTAGTTCTTACAGTTTAGACTATAAGAGTCTTTAGCAGACTCCTTTAGATTTCTACTGTCCAATAATGTTTTCTGCTAATAACAGTTGCATTTCTTCCTTTCTTGTCCTTGCACTTTTAAAATTTCTGTTTCTTCTCTTATTGAACTGGCTGAGATCTGCAATTCGACACTATATAGACGTGACAATGGTGGGCATTCTTGTTTCATTCCTAATCTCAAAGGGAAAGCTTTAAATTTTCCACCACTAAGTATGATATTCGGTGTATTTTTTTTATAAGTCCTCTTTATTAGTATAGGGAAGACCTTTCCTCAGGTCAATTCAACAAGCATTTGTGATCACCCATTAGGTCACAGTCTCCATCCTAGGAAAGAGGAGAATTTTAAAATGAATAAGGCACTGCCCCTGCTCTGGGAGTTCACCATTTAGGGTATGAAATAGATAAATGCAAGAGACAGCAGCAAGAGAGAAGGAGAAACACAACTCACTCTGTTCAGGGGAGCTAGTGAAGGCTCTCAGAACACAAAGCATTATAGGAGATCAAGGGATAAGATAAATGATGTTCTAGCTAATAAAACAAACATACAAAGGCTACTCCCTTAAAGACTCTTTTCCGGGTATCTGTACATGTAGAGACCTCCAAGACAAAAGATTACCCTAAATTTCTGTGCACATCACATTTGGATAAATCTGATATTCTCAAGTATTCTTAAAGGAAGTCATAATTGAAAGAATAAAGAATCTCATGGTAAATATTTTTAGTGACAATTCCTGAGTTCTATGTACTCAGGTTTTCTAAGAATGTTACATGAACCAAAATGCTGAGAAAGAAATCATGCTTTCCATACCACAATCCCACTGCTAGCTCTGTTTCCGTTTCTTTACCAGCTGTATTTGCCAATAATACCACAGGAAAGGGAAAAGAAAAGGTTGTCTTAGAGCAAATAATACAGTATGTGGTTTAGAAGTGTTTACCTTATGTAATAATGATACATATTAAGTGCTAAATAAATACTTGTTGATTTGGCTTGGCCTGGCTACATTTGTAGCCTCCCAAAGAAAATAGTCTGGTTGGACTTGTATTACCTTGGGCCAAAGGCTCTTGAAAGGCATACAAATCAAAGACCAGGTACAGAGGATCTTTCAGTTTTAAAATTCAAAACAGAAAAAAGGGCATCTGAGAGTAAAAATAGGTAGAATTTCAGAGTTGGTTTCATAAGAGGAGTCACTAGACTAACACATCGTTTTGGCAGCTGCTTTAATGGAGCGTCTCAAATAACTTGAGCTTTGCAAACAGACTAAAAAGTTATGTACATGTCTTCCTATAACTTACCTTCTCCAGGAGAATAACAAGGGGAACACTCTTCAAGTTCATCTCCAAACATCTAACTTTGTTCTGAAAGCAGCGAATAGAAGAAAGGTAGATCTGAATCTGGGGTCAAAAAAAATTGAGGGTTTTTGGCTTGAGGTAGTCTGGAAGTGTAGTTAGTGCCCCAATAAATCGTTTTGGGATTTGTCACTGTAGGGCCAGCCAGCTAAACTTCTCAGGCTGGCATTTGCATGACTTTGCCTGAGGGCTCTCTGTAGGTGGGAGCCCATTCTGCCAAGTGCTAAAGAGATAGGGCCACCAGTTAGAGCCCTCAGCAATCACTGCTGGAGGTCTGTATATTGCCCTCAGGTGGGAGCTCAAAGAGTTCTGCATTGGCTCTCAGAGTTCCTCAGCAAGCTCCCTACTGACAGAGGTAATTTACTATCTCACTTTGCCAATGCTTTACCCATGTTTCCTGGAATCACCTCTTGGATAAACCATTTTCAAGTTCACTTGAATTCCTGTCTCAGGGTCAGCTTCTGGAGGAACATGAACTAACACAGGTTGTACTTGTCTTAAACAAAGGACATCACTATCCATACCTCTTCCACTCACCCCTTTTATTTAAGAAGAAAATCACATACTCTCTGAAGGAGCTCACACATTTTGCAGGAGGATCATGGAGAACTTGAAGCAATTATCTGGACAAGTCAAGTCAAAGACACTGTCAACTAAAATCACAGCTCACTGGAGCACATGCATCATTTTTTGCTTGACTTATTTGCATAATTGCCTCAGTTCTCAGCTTAGCATGTGTAGACCTGAGGAAGAACAATTAACGATCTAACATGAGGGGGGACCCACTCTTGTGGTTTCTGGCCAAGAGGGAGACGTGTCACTGTCAAAGACAGCTATCTGGGGAGACTCTCTCAGGGGGAGAATTTTCCCTTTCAATTATGACTACCTAAAAACCATGATGAAAATTGCTTTTTATGAAATCAAGCTGTGGAAATTAAACTTTGGGGAAAATAGTTAAATTTTAGCCTTGGAGCCCTCTCTCTCTGTTACAGTGGAGAATTTTCCAAGGCATGTCAGACTTAGCTATGGAATTCTACAACAGACTTGCTTTTGACGTTTCAGTGAATTAGGTGAATGTTTTTGTGTGAACAAGTAGCATAACTTTTGGAAGAAAATCATATTTAAGTTCCATGTTCGTTCCCTCTATAGGGGAATCATTGTAATAAATGAGACTCTAGTCTTAGGTTTTTGTGCAAATGAGATTATGCAAAAAAAAAGTTCCAAATAATTAGCAGATGTAAGTTTCAGAACAGTTCCTTAACCTTTAACAGCAGAGAACTGGAGTACCAACAATGAAACTCAACGCTGTTACCTGAAGAGCAAAAAAGGTCAACGAGTTGCTAGCACCAAACAGAAAGCCAGCTTCTCTGTTTCTTGTTTAAATTACTTGCTGTATCTTTTTTAATAAGTTAAAGAGTGAATTTAACATCTTTCTTTTAAGTCTATTTAACTGAACTTATCAGGGGGAAAAAAAACACCTTCCCTTATTAGTCACCATTATTTTATTTAAATATTTCCAAGATCAATAGATACAAGACTGATGAATTGGTTTAATGAAAATGACTCCAATATCAATCCCTAACTTTTTAATCTAAAAAATAGGCAAAAATGATATTGCCCATAGAAGAACCTGGTGGCTTCAGATTGTCAACAACACGAATTTTTGTTTTGTTGTCTTTTTTAAAAAAAACAAGCCCAAGAACAATGAGTTAGTACCTTCTCGTACATGGAGGACTTTTGCTCAAATACATGTGGCTGACAAGTCCCAGCTAAGGGTTTAGCTTGGGGATGACCGGGAAATTTTTCTCATCTGGAGTGAGGTCAGATTCAAAAAATGGCCAAACTGGATGATCCACACTGAGTTTCTTTCTTGATCACTTCATGCCCTTTCTTGCCTTGGGGCTTTGTATCTGCCCTTCTCCTTGCCTGTAATGCTCTCTAGCATGCAATCCCTCCACCTCCCCTACTCACGTGTTTGATTCTGCTAGGATTCATAATTCAGGTCTTACATTAGATTGAGTTTCCTGGAGGGAGTTACACTTTTGATATCTAAACCTTCACCCCACTTCTAATCCTTGGTTGGTTTGTTTGCCCCACTCAGCTCACAGCTTATCTGCGCCCTCCTGCCCAGGTGTTCTTTGACTGGGCACTACTCCAAATTGGTCTCACCTGTCCAATTTGGCCTTGGAATAGTCTCTCCTAACCTATCCCAAGGCCAACTTCTACTTCCACACCCTTCTGTTCGTGGCTCCTGCCTCATCCATGTTCCTGGGCTCTTCCCTTTCCTTCATGGCAATGTGCCCAAGATGTTCCCAGGGTCTCTTTGAATTCTGAGATTCAGGAAATCTGGATTCATATACTCTCTGCATTTATGTGTTGTGTGATCTTGGAAAAATAACTTCTCCTGGCTAGATCTCATCTACAAAATAATAATAAATCCCCCCAAATGGACTAAATCAGGGGGTCAGCAAGCTTTTCCTTAAAGGGCCTGATAGTAAATGTTTCTGACTTTTCAGGGCCACATAGTCTCTGCCACAACTACTCAACTTTGCTGTTACAGCCCAAAAGCCACCATAGACAGTGCGTAAGTGAATGGGTGTGGCTGTGTTCCAATAAAACTTAATTTACAAAAACAAGTGGCAAAATGGACTTGACCCATGGGCCCTACTTTGCTGCTCCCTGGTCTAGATGATTTATGTGATTCTTCTCTTAAAATGCCCTGAAATCACCCTACCCCTGCCAATATAATTAAATAATCCCCTCATTGCCACCCATTATTCTGTTCCTTTTCATCACAATTGCAAGCAAATGCAAAAGTAAACGTGCATCTTTCCCATCAGACTGTAAATTTCATGTGGGCAGTGTCTATGCCTGCTTCGTGCCCAGAGTACACCAAGAATGTTGTAAAGTGTGTAGCTCAGAGTAAGCTCTCTAAACAAACAAAAACTGGATTCATGCATCATCTGCTCTGTCTTTACAAATGAGAGTCGCCCAACTTGCTCTGAGAGAAGAGGACCACAGAAATTCCCCCACACCTAAATACATACTCCCTCAATCCCCTCCCCTCTTAAATAATATGTTTCCAGTCATTTGCTTGGAGGTTGGAGTGAATGTGATGTGAGTATTCAGAGTTAGGTAAAAGAGACTTTATGATAGCATTTCTCAAATTATCATGAGCACACAAATCACCCAAGTATCCTGTTCCAAGGCAGATGCTGATTTAATAAGGTGAGGTGGGGCCTAAAGCTCTGCATTTCTAATAGGCTCCCTGAGATGCCCCTGCTGCTGTTCCATGAACCACGCTTTGAGTCCTAAGCCTTTAGGGAACTTCTTCCCTCAACACTTTTCCTTAACATTAGTACCTAATGAAGAAAATTTGCGAGTTACTGCAGATACCCTGCCCAGACCAGTTTATTTTGCTTTTCTTTGTAAAACCTGAAGTGATTATTCAAAGTTTTTCTACCTATGCCACAGACATTAAAGACACCTTAAGCCTTCAAGTAGGAGTTACTTTCCATGCAGGAAGGATGGCAGTCCCTCTCCAGGGGACTTCTATTCAGGAAGTCGTTCTGACTTTCCTTCTGCTTGCAGCTGGAGAAAACTGCTCATCTCCCTGTCTTAAGGTCAACTGATTAGTAACCTTAATGACATCAGAAAAATCCTGTTTGTCATGTAATGTGACTTGTTAACTACGGGCGGTAATGAAGCAAAAGTCATGAGAAGGTAGTCAGAGCACAGTTGGGTCTCATCTCCATTCTGAAAGGATGCCTGGATACTGCAGACCCTGCTGAGGACCCAAGGAGGTTACAGGCAGGGAGATGGTGCATCACAACACAAAGGAGCAATGCCCTGCTCTCTCCCAATAATCCAGGAAAAGGTGCAAGCCTTGTGCAAGAATTACTTTTAAGGGGACTTTTTCTTGTTCTTAACTCATGATATTTCCTTCCACTTGAAATGAGTTTGGTTAGTCTATCACTTTCCCTTTACTTACAAGAGAGGGAAGTGAGTTACTAGGTGGGTAAAGTTGGGAAGAGTAAGCTACAAAGCTCGGCTTAGCTCTCCTCTCTTCCCTTTTGAAGTAAGCTTCCTGCTGGGAATAGGAGTTCTCTGCTTCCTCATCATATAAATCTTCCCTGGTAGGCCCCACATGTGGGAAAAACTGTCCTAGTCATCATGGCCTATGATGAGTGACTATGTCTATGTAATTCTTGGTGCAGTCTTCAGACCCACTTGGCATTCAAAACAGACACAGTAATGAAGGTGAAATTTTAACTTATCATCTACTATTCCTTTGTCTTCTTTCTCATTGCCAAGGACTCAAGGTCGAGGGGAAAAAATCCTTTATTAAACTTCCTCAAAATACTCAACTGTTATAAAGAGGCAAGAGCAAAGCTTTGGCTTCAAGTTTTCTACAGGTAATACTTGTGGTTCTATAGCATCCACACTCTTGTAACGGGGCAGCCACAGTGTGGGGGCTTCTGGGCCAATGCTCATCCTACAGAGCCACAGACAAAAGAACTGTACTCATGAATGATATAAACAAGGGAAGGGAGTACAGCAGAAAGGGTGGTGTCATGGAGTTGGGCTCTCTGTTTTCATCTTGGCTCTGCTGCTTACCGGGTCCATGACCTTGGGACAAACACTTCACCTCCCCAAACCTTGGTTACCTCTTCCAGGAAATGGGGATAACAACACTCATAGCATAATTGGGAAAAGCAAAGAGCCTTAGACCCATGAAAGTTCTTTGGGTACCATGAAACTCTGAAAAATTATTACAAATTGATGTAGCAAATGATTCCAAATCTCTATTTGATCTCATAAAGGGTTGGACATTCATTGGAGAAATGGGTGTTAAGTGTGCATCCAGAGAATCAGGCTTGTCACATGGTGTTAGCTGGTCTTCAAGTATTCTGCCAGTTCTAATCCAACCCTAACTTTAGAAATAAAAGAGGGGAAACCATTTGCCCAAAGTCACATGTTGTAAGTTTGTAGGTTTGTAGAACTTACAGAATCATAAGCACATCCTGACTGGCAGATTAGGGATCTGTATACTCATTCCGTGATGTCTGGTAAGGTTTTGGGGTGTCTTCTGGGATTCTACCTGTTACATAAAGCCAGCCATACCTCAGAGAGTATGGAAATCACACCTCCTTCATTTTAACATGGATAATAGTTGAAGCTATGTTCAGTTGCAAGTTATAGAAACCCAATTTAAAATGCTGAAGCCAAAAAAAAAGGCTCATATAACTGAAAATTTCAATGTACTACTGGCTTCAGGTATGGCTGGATCAGGGCTCTTTCTTTATCTCTCCATCTGTTAATTCTGTTTTTCTATGTGTTTGTTTTATTCCCAAGCAGACTTTCTCTAACTACTGGGAAATGGGCTTAGATAGGCTTTCTTGCTTGAGAGTTCAGAGAGACTATGTTTCTAATAATCCTCATTTGCCCTACTTGTGTTACAGACTTACCCCTCAATCCATCAGTGTGGCTAAGAGGACAGAATCCTGTCATTATCAAGACCTTGGTCAGTGCCAACTCCTGGGGTGGGGCAGGGACACAAAGTGAACATCAAAGGAAACATTGACTGGTCAGGTTTATTATGGAAAGGAGAAATGTTAGTTTACCACCAAAGGGAGGGAAGAGGAGAGGGTTGCTACAAAAATACAATCATATGCCCCCTCCAACACTCACCAAATCATCAGCCATCTTGATGCCTTGCTTAATATATTAGTTTTCTGATGCTGTATAACAAATGACCATAAACATAGCAGCTTAAACACAACACATTTAGTAGCTCACAGTTCTGTCAGGCAGACAGAGGTCCAGTATGACATAACTGGGTTCTCTACTCGGGATCTCACAAGCCTGAAATCAAGGCATCAGCTGGACTGAAGTCTCATCTGAAGGCTCTTGGGAAGAACATGCCTCCAGGTTCAATTAGGTTGTTGGCACAGTTCAGTTCTTGTGGTTCCATTGCCTTGCTAGCCATCAGTGGGGGGTGCTCTCAGCTACAAGAGGCTACTCTTCTGTCCTCATACCTGGCTCCCTCCATCTTCAGAGCCAGCAACAGTACCTCAAATCCTTCTTGTGAGTCAAATCTCTCTGACTTCCTCTCCTGCTAGCAACTGGAGAAAACTGGGCATCTTCCTATCTTAAGGTTAATGGATTAGTAGCCTTAGTTATATCTGCAAAATCCCTTTTGTCATGTATAGTAATATAATCATGGGAATAATATCCAGCATATTTATATTCCTAGAGATCAGAGCAGGAAATCTTGATGACTTGGAGAAAATATACTTTCACAATTCTGCCTGCTGCACTTACACTGGGCTTTGTGCATTGGCCCTTGATGTCCATCTGACCCCTTACACCTATAGTTATTGACCTGGCTCTGACAACGCCTCCCTCTTATTTCTGTGGATGACATCTGCCTATTGACTACATGCCCCCCAACCCTGGTGAAAAGGTAACTTCCTCAACACCCCACCTGTGACAGCCAGTGTTCCCTTCAGGCCTCATTTATGAGAAGAACTGGAAAATGGAATTGGAGCCCATTTCTGCTTTCATTGTACTACCCAAGTGCAAAGTTCTAATCCTAGTGTTTTCTCCCTAAACCACCTCCCTATCTTCCAGGATGCCTATGTCTCCCCTGCCATAGCTCTTTCAGGTTCTATTTGGGTCTTAGGGGAAATCTGTACCTTCTGGGACTTGTCAACACCACCATGCCCCTTCCTTCAAGTCTAGCTGACTCTCAAGGTCATTCCAGTTCAATCTTCAACAATGGCTCAGAAAAATGAATCACAAACCAAATGAGTTTTCTTTGAGATGAGTCTGATGAGGCAACAGCAGAGGGGGGTGGGGGGATGGATAGAAAACCAGTCCATCCTGTTTTGCCATTAGAGGTAACTTGGGCTCTACACACCACTGCTCCTGAAAAGAGAAATGATGTCTTATTGGAGTCAAGAAGACTCCCTGCTCTCATGCCTGAGTGGAAGGATGTTTTCACAGAGGCTAAGGGAAGCTGGGCTTGTATTGTCCGGGGGTAAAATGCTTGGCTCCACTGCAAATCAAGCTGGAAGACAGAAAGCTAGGTGGTGACCAAACCAAATTGAAATCAGGCAGAGAATGAGAGCCTTCAAGGCTCAACACTGTATCCAGGGCAAATGTTCCTAAATCAATTCATAAAAAGGTGGGTTGAAAGAGATTTCAATGATCAAAAATGTTTGGGGGAAAAAATAGGTGGAAGAGAATTAAGCCAGTTTCCTGACTGCAGAATTTTTCAAACTCTTTAAATATATAATGGCCATTCAGAATTTCCAAGGATGGGATAGGGCAGGGGTCAGTGAACTTTTTCTATAATGGGCCAGAGAGTAAAAATTTTAGGTTTTTCAGGCGAAACGGTCTTTGTTGCAACTACTCAACTCTGCTCTTGCAATAGCAAAGCAGCCGTAGGCAACATATGTGTGGCTGTGTTCCAATAAAACTTTATTTACAAAAACAAGCAGGGGGCAGGATTTGGCCTTCAGGCCATAGTCTGCCAATCTGCTGGGATAGGGTCTATAGCATTAACAAAATTTATTGGACCACAGAATCCCTCATTTATTCATTTGTTTGTTATTTTTATGGGACAAAACTAAGTGTTACTGGCCAGGCACAGACTCCGGTTCACTATCATCTCCTGATGCCTCTGAGGGAACTCAGAACACAGAAGACTCTCAACCAAAATTTGCTGAATAGAAGATACGGAATTAAACACTACAATAAAACAATCCTTCTAGGGGAAAGGAATACACTGATGACAGTTGACATATTTAAAACAATGTTTCAGAACAACAAGAGCAACTATCTTTTAGAATAAACAAAAGGGAGAAGAGAGCTCAGGATGAGGAAGAAGAGGAGACACACACAGGGAAAAAGAATTATCATACGAAGGGGAGGATCAGAAGATGAGTTTCCACCCACGAGAAAATGGCTCTCTCTGCCCCTGGCTGTGCGTGAGAGCACTGGGTGTCCTACAAGGGATAACCTTTAACGAGGTGCTGAAAAACCCTCCTTGGCATTAATTAACAAGATCACTAGACTGTCGTAATTGCAAAGAGAAAGATAAATCATCAAGAGATATTTCCTAACAGGAATGCAGGTCATTACAAACTATTATTTAAAGCCATATTTACATATAAAAAGGATCGAATGGATGTTGTCCCACTTGGCACCCGCGTCCCCTCCCTCTCTCCAGCACGTGATGTGCAGGGATCAGCACACAGCTCCGGGTGAGCCGAGCGTCCTCCCAGAGGGGCTGGATGAGTACAGAGATGTGAGAGCTGCAGGGAACCTTTGGAGGTGAAATCTCAGGACTGAAACATCATGTCCCCACCTGATTAACTGCCATTTAGGCTACGAAATGCCCAAATCCCTCACTTAACCCGAGTCTCCATGAGACCAGGTGCCTTGTCTGGTTTTTTTTTTCTCCATTGGCTTCTCAGTTCCCAGCCTATACTAGGACACTCAACCCGTGTTAAGAGCAGTGATCGGTTCTCCAGGACTCAGCTAAAGAGTTGCCTCCTTTGAGAAGCTTTCTCACATGGGCCAGCCCAGATGAAGGCTCTATCCTCTGAGACCCTGGTTTGCATCCCGTGCTTCCTCGTGTGGTGGGACTTAAAGAAGTAAACTGACAATGGCAAAAGGGCAAAAAAAGAAAAGACCTCCCCAATTAGACACAGAGCTACTTGGTACAGGGACCCTCTTGCATTAATCTCTATTATCTCTATCCTTTGCACAGACCTAGGTATGTAGTAAGTGATACTTGAATGGATATTGATACCTCTCCTATGGCCCAAGAAGGCAGAGGCAGCTGTTACAGATCTCAGGCAGACTCTAGAGTGACTTCCAGTGGGAACTGAGCAGGGACAGATCAGAGCAAGGAGAGGATGGCTGAGGGCACTCACTACATCTCTACTGTAGTAGCCTTTGAAAGGAGTTCCTACAAGCCAGAGTATCCCAAAGTATGCTGCAAGTAACAGACATTGCTCTGGTTATAAATGGATATTACATAGAAAGGGAGCTCCCGTGAGGGTGGGTACAGGTCAATTCTGAATTCTTATATATACATACTCAAGTTGAACAAATAAGCAAATGGATGGCAGGTGGTAGGAGCCAGGTTTCTTACTGTTGGAGTGGAAGGTTATATAGATCAGCAGGGGAGGAAAACTACAATGATCCACATGGTGATGGATTAGAGTTAGAAACAGCAGCATGGACTCATATTTCACTTAATATAGATAGATATAGAGATATGTATGTATACACAGGTGGGTATAAACACAATCCTTCCCTACTTCTGGGAAGGTCTAGAAGCAATGACACTCTAGTAGTAACAAGCACACCTAACATCCAGATTTTGGTTTCTAAATATCATTTCCCAGTGAAAGAAAGCAAGGCTCATTGGAGAAATGTCTGATCCTAAGACCAGGAAAGAAATATACAAGATGAGCCTGGAGAATCCTCTAGTGCTAGAAAGTAAAGAAATACTCAAAAGACAAAACTATGAGGGTATGTTAAAGGAACACAGGGGCCAATAGGAAGACCTCCCAATGACCAAAGGTGGAACGATTTGAGCAAGGAAAATATTAATAAAGTAGTATGTGTTTAATCCAATATATGACATCAATATCCATAAGTTCATGTAAACATAAATAAATGATTGATGGAAAAAATGAAGGAGACCATACAAAACTCCCATACGGAAGAATTCCATATAATTTATTTAGCTACTCTATGCTCAAGGAGGTAGAGAACATCCCCCACTCCTTAAGTGTGGGCTGCACACAGAGACTTCCTTCTAAAGAGCGCAGTAGAGAAAGAGAGGGAAGAAAGTAACTTTACAGTGAGAAGAAACCTGACAAACATGCCCCAGCCAGGGGATCGAGGTCAAGATCAAGAAGTCATGTTGACATCACTAATCATCAGGGAGATGCAAATCAAAGCCACAGTGAGGTGTCATCTCACCCCAGCTAGAACGACTATCATCAAACAGATGAAAAATAACAACTACTAGCGAGGGTGGGGAGAAAGGGGAACACTAGTACCCTGTTGGTGGGAGTGTAAATTAGTACAGTCATTACGGAAAACAGTATGGAGGTTCCTCAAAAAACTAAAAATAGAACTACCATATGACCCAGCAATACCACTGCTAGGTGTATATACCCAAAAGAAAGAAAGAAAATCAGTATAAGAATCCCGTGTATATTGCAGCACTATTCACAGTAGCCAAGATATTGGGAGGGAACCAACCTAAGTGCCCATCAGTGGATGAATGGATAAATAAAATGTGGTATATATATACACAGAGGAATATTACTCAGCCATAAAAAATAACAAAATCACATCATTTGCAGCAACATGGATGAAACTGGAGGTCATTATGTTAAGTGAAATAAGCCAAGACAGAAAGACAAATACTGCATGTTCTCACCCACATGTGGGAGCTAAGGTGGATCTCATATAGGTAGAGAGTAGATTGGTGGTTACCTGAGTCTGGGGAGGAAAGTGGGGAGAGGGGATAAAAAAGTTGATTAAAAGGTACACAAATACACTTAGAAGGAATAACTTCTAGTATTCAATAGTACACTAGGAAAATTATAGCTAACTTACTACATACTTCAAAATAGCTAGAAGATTTGTAATGTTCTCAGCACAAAGGAAAGATTTGATCATTATACATTGTATATCAGTATCAAAATATCACATGTAACCCCAAAATATGCACAACTATTATATATCAATAAGAAAAATGAGTAAGTCATGTTGAGTGTATATACTTTTGATGTGATATGATGTGATAAAAATGGTATTTTACATCTGTTCTTCCTCCCCAGAACCCATAACCCCAGTCCAATCATGAGAAAAACGTCTACCAAATTCCAGTTGAGGGTCATTCTACAAAATGACCATGACCTTTCAAGACAGTCAAGGTCATCAAAAATAAGGAAAGTTTGAGAAACTGTCACAACCAAGAGGAGCCTTAAGGAGACACGACTACTAAATGTAATGTGGGATCCTGGATGGGAAAAGGATGTTAAGAACTAAGAAAATCCAAGGAAGGTACAAAGATGAGTGAATGATAATGTATTAATATTGATTCATTAATTGTGACAAATGACTCACACCTATGCAAAATATTAAAAATAGGAGAAATTGTGTACAAGATATGTGGAGATGTAAAATAAAATGTTTAATGAAATAATCTAAATTAAGGAAAAAATACAAACAGAAAAAAAGGCCCGCATGAACACCTCAGGTAGGGCCACCATTGTTTACAATAAGAAAGGAGCCCCTTTAAGTTGTGCACATGTGCCTGGCCTATGCTGTACTTCCCCCCACCTTTAACTCTATGTGCGGGTTCTGAATGGGGACCCTGGACACCAAGTGTGTCCCTCACCAATATTTATTGGGTATCCTGTCTGTACCATTGACACTGGTATTTCTATTATGATCATTGTTGCCTGATGCTTTCTGACGTGTGTCTGTCATCTGGCAAGATGCAAGCAGATATTCTCCAACTTGGAAGTACTAAGAATTACCTGGGCAAGGTCATTAGAATGCAGATTCCTGGGTTCCACTCAGAGATTCCCACTCAGTCTGTCTGAGGTGATCCTAACTCATCTTTATTTTTAACAAACCTCTGAGGTTGTTCTGGTTCACACATTCTGATCAACCTTGACCCAAAAGGCTAAGTCCTATACTTAGAGTCATTCTTTGGCTTCTCTTTATCTACATTTAGCACCATGATGCTGCCTGTGTATCATGTGCTTGTCAGATAGTTGACACTCAATAAATATTTGAAAGAATGAATGAGTTCATGCATAAACTGTCAAGATCAACATCTTAATTTTTTTTTCTGTTTAAGAATTTTGACATTGGGTGTCATGACTAGGGATCCATCTCTGTTAGGGGGCCACAAACTATGGGGAATCAGAAAAACAACAACCACCAACATCCAAGGCCATTCAGTGTGCAAATTGTGACCAACATGGTGGGAAAGATTTTCTTCTCAAATGTGAGAGGCCTTCTTGCTATGTGTTGTTCTGAAGCTCAGATCACTTTTAGATTTTTTTTCCCTGTTTTATAGGCTCAATTAGGTGGGACTATCTTCTGAATCAGCAGCTCAGTAATTAGTTTGGTTGCATTTGCAGGTAGAAAACTGGAGGCACTTTTTTCCCCCACAGGCAGAAAGGTGCATGTGCAATTAATTAATTGCAGGCTGATGCACACCTGGAATAAATGCTAGAAACACACACAGACACACACACCTTGATATCCAAAATGCACTCTCCGACCTGGGTTGCAGGGAACAAAGACACAGAGAATGGTATGCTCTGAAGAGGTGAGGTTGTTGGGCAGAAAAATCCTCCCCTTTCCACAGGGACCCCATCAGAGGTCATTCCTTGGGTGCCCCCAGAAGCAGAAGGACACATGGGAAGGTGGAATTCTCCCTGTTCCCAGAATTCTTTTAGAATGGCTGTCATTGTTTAAGTTAGAATATTGCCGGTTAATTGTTGGCTCTGAAAGAAAAATTATGAGCAGAGGAAGGGTTCTGCATGGATTTAGTGTATTTGAATAATTTAGACCCCCGCCGTTAATTTGACAGGATTGTTTTTCTCTCGCAGTAGCCTGCTGCTACAAGAATTAAAACTGTCGGGAGTACCGGGGCTGTGCTGGAGTTTAGTAATGAGGTTTATCAGTCAATAAATGATTTTATACAGCAAATTAAACTGTAAATTTCGTTTGGGTGGTAAATATTTAGAGAATAAAGATATCTGGTTAATGAGGAGGGCTGGGTGTTTAAAAAGAGAGAAGAAAAAAAAGAAAATGTCAACCTTTTAAATCTTGAATGTAGTTGGGACTAGATGACAATTTGCTCACTTGCAGTGCACTCTCTCTACCCCCCCCCATAAATAACAGAGGATGACTTCATTGTTTGTGCATTTAAGGATGCAATGGAAAACCCTCCCATCTTTGACTTCTGCCTACCACCAGAATGAGGTAACGCTTCCCTCGCAGGTTCTTAGAAACAAGTAAGAAAAAAAAATTATGTAAAGTGCTCATACAGTATCCAACTTAAGGTTCATTCTTTCTCCTATGATTTGTCTTTAAAGGCAGATACTCTAGGGCTGTGCTGTCCAATATAATTGCCTCACATCACATGCGGCTATTGAAATTGAAATTTACATGAATTAAAATTACATTTAAATATTCACTTTTACAGTTGCATTTGCCACATTTCAGGTGCTCAGTACTTACATGTGTCTAGCGGCTGCTGTACCTGACAGTGCAGACATAAACATTTCCATCACCATAGGGAGTTCTGCTAGACAGGGTTGGTCTAGAGTCTGTCTGACAATGATGTGTTTCCTGAGCTGGGGCACCCAGAGATCAGGTGGTAACTGGGATGGTTTAATTGGCATATGAATTTTCTTATTATTGTTATTATTATCTGTGTGTATATGGAAAAGAAACATTATAACTATAACTCTCTTATCAAATCTGTGATTTCACACATATCATGGCTTAGGATAAGACATTTAAGTAATATAAAGTTAAAAAAAAGTTGGTTTAAAGAAATATTAGTTATAATTATTTGGCAAAAATCTTGAAGTAGCATACAAAGGAATGACTGATGTTTGAAAAATACTGAGTCTATAGACTCCCAGCATTGGGAAACTTAAGAGGTGAAAGAAAGAAAGAAACAGAGTATGCTCAAATCAAACTTTCCTAATCTTCAAGTTTTGCTTTGGGCTAAGCCTCCCTGAGTCCTAAATAGTCAACACCCGCTCCCTAACTATGGTTCAGTCCTTGAGGCACTGCCAGGGATATCATTCAACATGAAGTCACGGTACATTTAGGATTTTTGGAACAGGGTTCTAGAAACTCTCTGCAGCAGCCTAAAGATCCCAAATATGACTGGTATTTGCAGACACATTTTGCAGGTCATGAGCCAAGAGTGAAGGTTGAGACATTCTGACCTGTACTCCCTGGCTGTCCATCCAGACATTTTAAAATCAAGTCACCACCAGCCGGGAGGTTCCTCTGTCCTTCCCGAGCCTGCGGGGCTTGTTCCTTGGGCCAGCTCCCTTTGTGGTCCTGTCCCAGTCCCCCAGTCACATTCCCAAGCTCTGCTCACAGGACATCCTCCATATCAGGATCTGCCAGTCTGAGACCTTGGTGACCTTGTGCCATCACCCGGCCAAGGGAAAAGAGCCAGAAGCACCATTGTATCAAATATAGAATCCCCAGCGAAAACAGATATCATAATCAACCTAGAACACTGGAAGAGCGCTTAACTAAAGGACTATTGATAAAGGTGTGATTAGGGTTTAAGTGAACCACAAGGTAACAGCAAGGGACACCCTAACTATCATTAGACCTGAAGGGGCAAGGGAGAAGGGGGTATGACACCTGGAGGGAGAGAACTGCCTAAAAGAAGCTGCGATCTCAAGTTGAGGGGTGCAGCCAGCTCTTTATGGCCCCCAGGGAAGAGCAGGAAGAATAAATACCCCAACTGCACACTCCTCCTCCCTCTTTCTTATCTCCTGCGGATGTTCCCATTGGCTGAACCCGACTGAGAGCCAGACAGCAAGGTTTTTGTTGAGGAATCCTGCCTTCCAGGGCAGGGAGCAGGGTGTCGCAGGGCGGGTTGCCAGAGAGGGGCTCAGAGAAGCCACCAGCACACTTGTTCTACCTGTTCGGTCTCATGTTTCCTGCAGCTATCGGAGGGGCTGAGGCCAGGAGGCCCCTTCTCTGTGATTGCCCCGAAGCCCTCTTGCTGGAGCTAATTCTGACAGTGGGGGGTTGGGTCTCAGCTCTAAGGCATCACTGATTGTCCAGCCGTCTGAGAAGCACCTTCATGTCCCGTCTCTGAGAGACTGAATCCATCAGCTGCTCGCCTGGCTTCTTTGGAGTTTGGCCACGAGACTTGGGAGATCCTAAGCTTTCCCTTCCCCATTCTAAATACTCACACCTCAGTGCAGACACTTCCCTCAGTGCTCAGGAAATAAGGCCTCTATGCCATGTGCAAGTATAAATGCTTTCAGCAGCAGGTAAGAGAAAACTCTATTTCAAACGTGCGTGAATATTAAGGATGTTCACTGGGTCACATAACTGGAAGTGCAGAGGTCCTGGGAACATCACATTCTGGCTCTGTCTCCTCCCTGTGCTGGTTTTACCCACAGGCTAACAGCAAGGATGGCCACACCAGTTCTTGGCCTCTATCTGCATGTGACAATATCCAGAAAAAGAGAAAGGTTTGCTTTAAAACAGCTCTGTCTGGTAGAAGTATAATGTGAGTCACAGATGTAATTTTACATTTTCTAGTACTCATGTTTTAAAAAGTAAAAAGAAACCGGTGAAATTTATTAAATATATTTCTTTAACCCAATGTATGTAAAATACCAGCATTTCAACATATGATCAATAGTAAAACATATATGTGTGTGTATATGTATAAATATATAAAGAAGGTATTTTGCATTGTTTTTTCATACTAAGTCTTGGACAGCTGATGTTAATTTGGATTTGCCACATTTCATATGCTCAGTAGCCACATGTGGCTAGGGGTTACCTTATTGGACAGCACAATTCTAGAAAGTTCTCTTAGGATAGGGAGGACGCCCCCAGCAAACTGCTGCTTGTATCCCAGTGACACAACGGAGTCACATGGCCTTCATAGAACAAGGAGAGGAGAGATACTTTCCTTAGGACCAATCAAGCTCACCTCTGATGCTGTGGTTGGAGTTGGAGTCATTACCCACTAAGACACATAGCTACCTAAAGAAGATAAGAAACATAAAACGTACATTTAAAAATCCAATAAAATGAGTTTTCTGTTGGAAGGGGTTGTGCTATACTGTCGGGTGGTCTACCAACAATGTCCATGACAGACTGGCTCCTCCGTTGGGGACCCTCATTGACTCCTGCCTTGAGGACCCATTCTCCCCTTGATTTAAGGTCCTTTCCTCTAAAAGAAGAGATCTTGGAGGTATAGAGTAGAGGGAGGTTTCCTCTTCTGTGGATCCAAGAACGACAACAGTGATTTAACAGATGCTGCAATCCAACCCCACAGAGATTGATTTAAGAGGTGTTTATTTATGGGGCTGATTGGGCCTTTTGGGGTTTAAAACTGCTTTGTCAAATAAACCCTACCCACTGTTTAAGCAACTTCTGTGCCCTTAGCATCCAAAGGAGCCAGAATGAAAATCCAGGTGCTTTCCTTTAGGATTGGGAGAGGCTAAAAAGTGTCAGGAGTCTGAGTGTGAGATCATAAAAGTGAAGCCTACCAGTAATTAAGCGCACACTAAGTACTTTGCGTGTGTCACCTCATTTAATTTTCTAGGACAAAGTAATGAGTAAAAGAATTTGAGGTGGAAGCAAATGGGTTTGTGTTCTTTATTGGGGAAATATAAGTCATCCAATTCCATTTTCTCACTGTTCATCCTTGTGAGAAAGACAGATATTTGGGAGTCGTAACAGCAGATCATGGAATGCCGGGTGGCTCTCTGAGCATCGCTTTAGCCAGGGCTTGTCAATCATGAGATGGGGATTAGACATGGCCTCTCTGAGCCTGAGGCCAGGGCAATGATGAGTTTAGGTTAGGCTCACGAACCCCACCGCAGTGGTTCTTAGGGGTGGCGATTGTTCCTCTGTGTTCCAGTGCCCAGCCAAGTCAGGGGAAGTTTAGTCATGGAAAATAGGTACTGAGTGTAACTGAAGCTTGCACACGCATCCTGACCATTTTGAAAGCATGAACTTTGCTTTCAGCAAATCTGGGTTTCATTTAGCAATACATCACTTTCTGATTACATGAACTTGGACAAACCTTGGACAACCGCAATATCTACAGGCCTCAGTGCTCTCATCTGTAAAATGGAGATAATGGCTACCTCACAGTGTGGGGTTTGGAGTGGGTGAGGTGATGGAGGTCCAGCAGTCACCACTGAGTGTGCCACAGATAGCAAGAGCTCAATAATGTATATTAATAATATGCTAATGATATTATTCACCATTGTTGCCAAAAGAACAATGATAATGAAGCCAAATCCCACTTATTATGCTTTAAGCATTTTGATAACAGAGTAAGTTTTATTCACCTTTGCAAGTTCCAAAAAGAAAAAAATGTACTCAGGGGGGAAAAAAAAGGAAGGAACTCCATAAATATTTGTTGAAGGGCAAATAAGTAAATGAATTGATGGATGAAATGATATGGAAGTTGCTATCTTTTGGATAGAGAAAGATTTTCCTGACAGAGGTAAGACCCTAAAGTATGGTCCTAAATCATGAGTTAGCACATTTTTTCTGTAAAGGGCCAGATAGTAAACATTTTCATCTTTGTGGGCCATACAGTCTCTGTCACGACTACTCACCTGTGCCACTGTGATGCAAAAGCAACCATAGACAAAACTTAAAGGAATGGGGATAGCTCCGTTCCAATAAAACTTTATTCATAAAAACAGGTGGCAGTTCAGATTTGGCCCATGGGCCTTAGGTTGCTGACCTTGATCCTAAACAAACCCCCCTGTGCAGCTTTCCCGATTGCTGTGCCGTCAGTCACTCTCCCCTTGGCAATTCTGCAGCCTTTTGTTCACTCATCTACTACAGACAATGCGTACTGAACTCTGCTGCAACTTGGCATGTTTACCACATGCCACACTTACCTTTGATTTTAGATCAGGAATCAGGACCTTATGAATTTCAGCACAGGCAAAGATCTGATGCTTTGGGGGCTCAGTCTCCTTTGAGGTGACTTAGCAATGGAAGCTAAAAGAAGAAGCTGCCCTCCTGATGAACAAATGCTCATGGATGGTCCAGGAAGAAAGGCATGCTTTCCCTGCAGGGAACCACAGTGATCACACACAAACCTATGCCAGGGCTACGGCAAATGGCTCTGAGGGCTCCTGCTCCCAACCCAGTCCAGCCCAGCCCAGATATTTCTCCAAAACCAACACATGCACAACAAACCATTCCTTTGTTGAAGATGGCATCTGTTAAACAGCTTTTAATAATCTTTTTAAAAAATCTTATTTTATCTGAGAACATCTGTGGCCATCTGGACGCTCGCCTTCCTGGCATTTCTCTTTTAAGTTTCATGTAACTATCAGATGTTCTTGCACAGATTCTGAGACAGATCTGGGTATTATTGAACAGACACCAATTATACCGATGTCAAGAGGCATGCCAATCTCAGCAAAGAAAATGACAGCTTCCTTATCATCAAACCAGCGAGCTTCTTGATTAATTTGCTGGTGTTGTCAATAACAGCTCATGGGAGAGTCAGATATGAACATATTGTTCTCCACCTCATTCTTCCCTGTTGATTCTCTTCCCTCAAAGAAGGACCAAATCTTCCCCTTCTATGATAATTTTCCAAATTGTAGGCATTATTCTTCCTGTGTAACTAAGTGCCCCTAATACAAGGATAAATTCCTCCTGTAAGTATGACTTTAGTACAAGGTAGACTTTCACCTCTTTCCTTGAACTTATGCCATTTTAATTTTTTTTTTTTTTTTTTTGATTCAAGAAGTCTCTAACTCAGAATGTCTCCCCATTTTGGCAGGTCCTGGGAAACTGATTTAGGGATGACCTGCAATTAGATGAATATTCAGGGTAGTCCTCCTATAGGTAATTGACTAGAACTCTCCTATATTGACTTGTGTCTAGGGGACTGTTAGATCTATTTTTCTGTTCCTTTTAAAGAGTTTGGTTACAGTGTTTGAACGGGTCTTGTCTTCTCTGTGCTTCTGTGAGTCCCCTTATATCTTTTTTTTTTTCAAAAATGGGATAAATCCACAATATAAATCCCTACTCTATGATTTCACACAATTAGAATACCAATTTCACGTTGTTTTGTTTTTGACTTTGCCTTTCTTTTTGTTTTTTTACAACATGGGCTATTTAAGTTTCTCAGTGAAGTCTTGAGATTCATTTGATGGGTTGTGGTGAACTATTACAGGCTCTTTTATATTTTTCTAAATGGAGGAAAATTTTGAAAACTGCCCTATGACACATTATGACTTGAACTTAAGAATGACTCTTTTGCCTCTTGATAGCTAGACTTTCCTTTGACAGTAATTTCAGGTCTATGAATCACCTATTTTAAAACTGCTTTTTAAAATTTTTCAGTGACTTTTATCCGTATGAATTTCTGGTTATGAGACCAGAAGTTAGCAATGTCCCCTCCAGGAGTTCTGGGAAGTGGCTTCTCTTTTGTGTTACATGCAAGGCGTACCATTGATCTGTCAACCCTAAAGTCAATGCATTGGCTTTGGGCTGTGTCATAATGATAGTTCCCTCTATGATTAACAAAGTGGGTATTTGGAAAAAATGAGAAGACTGCGGAAGTTGTGCTCAAGTAGATACTGGATTGTGGCCTCTTAAGACAGCTTTCATGTTAAATGCAAGGTGTGGCAAAGATCCTGTTTCTCCAAACATGAAGTCTCTGAAGTTCCATTTTCTCTTCTCCCAAAGAAGAATTACAAGGCTTAGTAAGCGTTTTCAGATCTCTTCCCATCCATCCCCCAACCTTATATCTGAGAACGTCTCCCTACAACATACGCAAATGGGCCTCCCAAACTGCATGGCGGCAAGTTAAGTTCACATTCCCTACTACAGTGGTAATGTCTGTTTGGACCAAAAGTGGTCACTTGTCCCAGAAAGAAATATTTGGTAGTTAGCTCGACTAATGAGATCCTCCCCCTTGGGAATAGGGAACTGGGACATAAGAATTTTGGGTCTCAGGTGCCCATCAATACATGAGTGGATCAATAAAATGTGGTATATGTATACCATGGAGTATTACTCAGCAATAAGGAACAATAGTGAATTAACACATCTGGTATTATCCTGGTCGGAGCTAGAACCCATTCTTCGAAGTGAAGTGTCACAGGATTGGAAAAACAAGCATCACTGGTACTCACCATCAAACTGGTACTAACTGATGAACACCTACATCACACAGGGCAATAACATTCATCTGAGGGCGGGCGGGCGGGGGGGGGTGGAAGGGATGGGAAAAACTCTCACTGGATGGATGTGGGGAGCACAGTTTGGGAGACGACCACGATTGTGGCTCTGACACGGGCAGAACAGGGGCAATGTGTATGGCCAAAATGTTGTACCCCCATGATATTCTGAAATTAAAAAAATAAATTATAAAAAAAAAAAAAAAAAAACCATGAGTACCACCTTACCCCTGTCAGAATGGCTACTATTAAAAAGTCAAGAAACAATAGATGCAGGCGTGGATGCAGAGAGAAAGGAATGCTTATCCACTGTTGGTAGGACTGCAAATTAGTACAACCTCTATGGAATACGGTATGGAGATTTCTCGAAGAAATAAAGGTACACATACCATTGAACCCAGAAATCCCACTACTGGGTATCTACCCAAAGGAAAAGAAGTCATTTTATCAAAAAGACACCTGCACTTGAATGTTTATTGCAGCGCAATTCACAATCACAAAGATGTGGAATCAATCTAAGTGCCCATCAATTCATGAGTAGATTAAGAAAATGTGGTATATATTAATATATACTATAGAGTACTACTCAGCCATAAAAAGGAATGAAATAATGTCCTTTGCAGCAACTTGAATGGAACTGAAGACCATTATCCTAAATGAAGTATCTCAGGAATGGAAAGACAAACACCACATGTACTCTCTAATAACTGGGAGCTAAACGATGGACACACACAGGCACAAAGAGATGTAAAGGACGTTGGCAACCAAGAAAGGGGGAGAGTGGGAGGGAATGAGGAGTAAAAACTTACCTATTGGGTACAATGAACACTATTCTGGTGATGGGCACACCCTCAACTTAAGTATTGTACAAGGTATCCATGTAAGACAAACATTTGTACCCCCTTAATATTTTGAAATAAAAATATTAAAAAAGAAAAAAAAAAAAAAAAAGAATTTTGGGTCTTAAGTTGCAGGCACTGAGAATGTAAAATTTGTCGTGGTATAGCCATGTTTAAACCACATGTAACAAGGCGAAGAGAAAGAGGGAGGGGAGAGAAAGAGTGGCCCTTCCTTGCTCCCACCGGCCAGTTCCCATCCCTTGCGCATCTTACACTTCCTTTCCTTGGCTTCCATAAGACCCCCCTGTGTCTTTCTAGGTAACGCACCCCCCTTCCTTTGGTTTAATCTGTTCTTTGCCACGTGATACCTTAAGACATAAAGATAAAAGGACATCTGCATCTAACATGCCTAGCAGAGTGAATGACTTGGATCTAGCCAGTACTTCAGGTTCCCTTGCCATGTGCAGGTTGACCTGTGCTATGCATACAGCAGACAGAGTTGGTGTTCTGGAAAATGCTATAGCAATATATGTTTAAATGGAGTGATACTATCAATAGGTTTCTAGGTAGTCAGTGTGGCTCAGGCATGGGAAAAAAGCCTCCTTCAAGAATAATGTCTGAGTCCAAGCTTCTATCATTGTAACTTCAGTATGTATGTGTTTGCGTGTGCATGAGTATACACATTGAAAAAAATATTTTCAGATTCCTTAGATCTGTGCCCATCTTGTCATTGGTCCAAACCATCAGGACTGTCCTCTTGCCCACAATTCATGCAAATGACTCTTCCTCCTCCTCCTTTTCCTCCCTCTTCTCTTCCACCTGCTCCTCCCTTCTGTAGTCCTGTAAGAACCCAGGGGATGAAATAATTCATTCTGACTCTGCTAGCGGAAGACAGTAAGAGTCATTAGAACTGGCTTTTCTAGGATAGCTAGGTGATCACATGGGATGAATGACAATAAAGAAATTAAAGAAAATGAGTGCTGTATAGACATGATTTCATATATTGAAAGAGCATGGCAGCTTGACCCTAGGCAGATTGAGTCTATATTGCAAGAATCCTTAATAGTTACACTAAAGTATATGGGTTTTAATTCAAAAGCAAAAAGGTAACCTCTGAACTGATGTTATAATCCAGGTTGGTGAGAGGTCTTGTGATAGCCAGGCTCCAAAGACAGCCTCCAGTGAACCTCACCTTCCAGTATTTGTGGTCTGGTGTAGTTGTCTCCCATACTGAATCTGAGCTGCTCCTGTATTCAATTCCACCAACTGAATGTGGCAGAAGTGACTCTTCTGCATGGCAGCTTTCACTGTTGTGCTTTTGAGGGCTCTAAGCTGCTGTGTAAGAAGTTTGGCTGCGTTGATGGAGAGACCATGTGGAGAGGCCATGTGGAGAGAGAAGCCCACTGATCGCATCATCCCAGCATAGCCTTCCAGCCCTCCTTGCTGATGTGCTAGACATATGAGTGAAGCATTCTTGACTATTCTATCCTCAGTCTCCATCTGACTAGAGCTTCATGGGAGATCCCAAGTGAGATTAGCAGAAGAACCACCCAGCTGAGCCCTAGTCAATCCAGAGGATTGTGAGAAATAATAAATTCATTTTGTTTCAAGTCACTAAGATAAGCAGAACAGGTCCCTTTACTTCCCTCCCACCACTTTGTTTTTCTGCACACCCTGTGTTGTCTATTTCAATCATACCCGAATTCCTTCCACATGACACATATATTGCACTTACACGGTTATATACAGGGTCCCTGGAACAGACTTTTGTTAACACATTCTCCTATCATTTTTTCCCTCGGCTCCTTTAGGGGTGGCATGTACCTTGGGATTGTTGGAGACAAAGTACAAAGAGTGTACGCTAGATAGAAAGAATACTATACTCTTGAACATTCTGTTTCCCTTGGATAAGTATTTAGCAACATGCAGCATTAATTTTCAGAGAAAATTTGTGGAAGGAGGAGTCAAACATCCATAAACCTGAAGGTATGGATTTTCTACTTAGCATGGCAGAGGATGGATGCCACTGCTCTCATATGGCATCTTGTCTCAAGTGACTTCCTATTCTCCATATGTGCTAACAGTCTAAACATATAGTGAAGTAATATATAAAAAAAAATCAAGTATCTCTATGGCCTGGCTGCTGCTTCCTACTTGCTCTGTGACTCTCCAATCCAGAGTGCGGAGCATGTCTGCCTCCCCACCTCCCTCCCTCCCCACACATCCAGTCTTCCATCCTCTCTCTCTTTTCTACCCCATAGTCCCCTCCTCACAGTCCAGTATCTGTGCATGTTTCAGCCCAGCTCTATTCACTGTGTTCCCACCTGTGTAATCTTTGATAATTTTATGAATCTCTCCATATCTCAGTGTCCTCATAGGCAAAAAAAAAAAAAAAAAAAACCATGAGACCCATCTTAAACATGAGGCATTGTGGTGGAAGGATATAGTGTAACGGTGGACAGCAGGGGGTTTCAGCATTGCACAGATCTTCACCTGCTTCCCACGTCTACCTGGATAGACTTGGGCAAGTCCCATTAGCCGTTAGAGTCTCACTTTTGAATGAGAGTAAGAGTAGCCACCAGGAAACGTTGGTTATGAAGAGCAAATTCAATAACGTATGTCAAACCCTGAGCAATGTGCCTGGCAAATGAGAAACTGGTCATAAATGTTAACTACTATTTTAGCACAAGGTTGCTGCTATTTTTTTTTAACAATGGCCACATTTTGAAAACAATGCCATTATGGGTATTTGGGGAGGGGGGGGTATGTCAAACTAACCACCTGCAAAATATGTGACTTCAATTGGAACTCACAAGTCAAGAGGACCGAAATGAGACGGCAAAGTTTCTTATTCAAATATCGTTTTGCTCCTGACAAAGACTTCGACATTCACCTCATGAAAACTATAACTACAGCCAAACTTTTTAGGGACACTTCTTGATTTTAGAAAGAACTAGCATCAGACATGGTGAATGAGGCTCAGCCTACTCTCCCATTGACTTTTCATAGCTGCTTTAAGTAGTTGTCCTTCATTTATTTATTTAACTACTAAGATGCTCAAAATCTTTTAATCAGGATGTTGAATTAGGTGGCCCATGTTCAAGTCCAGGCTGTGTCACTTGGTGACTCTACACCGTCAGACAAGTTATTTCTCTCAGTCTTGGATTTTCCCTTTTGCAAAATGGAGATACCATGAATGAGATCAGAATGTGAATTGAAGTATTGTTAAAATGTGATTTATTTGGGGCAGTAAACAGTACCATTAAAACAAGTGTTACTTGAGCCATGAGACTGGTAGGGACATAATTCTCTAGCCAGCTACCGTCTCCCCTGCAGAGAGAGCTGGCAAGGCAAAGATGCCTGTCAACTCTGATTGGCTGCTTGTGACTGCCTAGGAAACTGTGTGGAAAATGATTCTGAGGATATAGCCCATTGAGTGTTAAGGTGTTTGGGCTGATTGTTGATGTCTGCTGTGGGCACGAAGGGAGACATTGCTGCTCATGTATGATTTGCCATCTCAGATAAGGGTACTCCTCCTGGGGCTAGTTGACTTGAAAAGGTCACACTTTCTAGACTTGGGCGTGGGGAGAAGAGTTCTTATTAGCCAGTCGACTTTCCCTCAGCAAAGTGGGAAAAAGAGGAAGCAGCAGTTCTGAAAGAGAAGCCGCCATGTGAAGGCTGGGACTCTCTCTTCCTTTCAAAATAAGCAAGCTCAGAGCTCCCAGCCACAGCGGGGACCCATTCCAACAGGTGCGAGAGACATTCACTCTTCACATTGCCCCCAAACTGCTCTGTCAAGTGTGATATTGAAGGGTTGACACTGAGCCAGCCCAGAAACTCAGAAACTCACCAGCTCCCATGGCTCAGAAAACTCCCCTTGCTGCCTCGGCCCCTCTGGAGACGCTGAGTCGCAGCAGCTAACGAGCTCTGACACAGAGCGGCCAGCGCAGTCATTCACAAACGAAAGTTCATTCCTGGGCCTCTGTTGGCCTGGCCTGTGCCTTGTTTGTTTTTCTACCCTGGGATGAAAAAGCACACAAATGACTCCAGGTGAAAAGCTCAAAGCTTTCTCAAACACCCGCCTAAACACATGGGTCTGAGCATGTTTATTCTTTGGTTTGGTTTCCTCATTTTGCATTTCTTCCAGAAAACCTTCAACAAGGTGTAAAGCAAGACGTTTGTTTGTAAAACAACCAAACCCTAGTGGCTCGGCTGTCTGCCTTCGTTATTTTAACCCTGATATTGACAGTAAAAGACATAATATTTCAATAAAATAAAAGTATTGTCAGCAAAAAAAAAAAAGTATGATGACATACTGGGATTCAGCACTATGATAAACTAGTAAAAAAAAAAAAAAATGACGAAAACCAGAAACACATAAGACTGCAATTTAATCTTTTTATTTGAAATATAAATATTGTTAGTATCAAGCTTGACAGTATAGAAAATGCGTGCCCTGCAGCCTTCTGACAAAACAAAATTTATATTTAAAACTTCCTGAAATAATACCTTTCATCCATAGGGTTTTGTCACATGGCAATGGCTCTGAGCCTACCGTATGGCCCTGCACCTTTAATTATTTTATGCCTAGAAGACACATTTTAAATAGAAGAGGCGGGTTACAAGAGTTTTGACAGCTGAAGCTGATTAAAATACTGACAACATGCACTCTATAGAATTCCCTGAGGTTTTTGTCAAAGACCCATAGGAAAGTTAAAGTATTTTTACCCACCAGCATGAAACATTTGCTTGCCTGGCCCTTGCCAAAGAGATGTTCAACAATTCCCTTTCTCAAATGTTGGAAGGCCACAGCCTGGAAAACCGGTCAGCCAGTTGAGTTTGCTAATCTGTTTTCAGTTAACAAAGCACAAGGCCTCGTTCCAAGGCCAGCTGTTTCATCTCATCTGCTGAGGAGCAGCAAAGCTGGATGGCCTGCTTATTTATTTATCAGTCTCTTTTACAAGGGTGTTACCAACAGGGCTGGTTTCCTGGATCATGGCTGATCCAGTCCCCATGTTGTTTCTCATTAGGGAGTGTGACTTTTACAGCCCCTCGTGAAAATCTAGTCTCTACCAGTCCAGGCACTCCTCTTGCCCAATGCCCAGGGTAGCGAGCCAGCAGCTGCTGCAATAGAGAAGCCACGAATCTCTGATCTCTTGATGTCTGAGGCCTGAATTGTAGGGCTGCAGCTTCATGACCTGGTAGAGTCCCATGTGCTTTCATTCATTCATTGCACTGATGCTGGTGGAATATCTACTGAGTCCCTGCCCTTGAGGAGGACATGCATCTAAAAACCATGACCCAAGGCAAAAACACAGAGAAATGGTGCTTGGGTGGGGCCAGCTATGTAGGCACCCAAAGCATCAGTTTGACCTCTCAGTGGTCTGTGAAGGCTCAGGAAAGGTGACCTGGGACAGGACTTTTTTTACCACCATTTCAAGATATTATCAACAGACTCAGTGACCTGTTGACCTTACTATAGTCCAGAGAATCAACTTTTAGCAGAAAATGGCAGATTCCTTCCATGGAGTCCACACATCAATCCAAAGCCTCTGGCTTCCTAGCAAACTCACTAACAATTCTAAGTCTTGTGACATGGAGCAATGGTCACTCCTAGAAGTTTCAAAGGGCTACAAGAAAACATTAATGATGAGTTGGACAAATTTGAGAAGACAAGGGGGCAGTCTTGCAGAACTTGGACAAAATATTTAACATCTCTCTGTCTAGTTTCCTGCACTGTCAAATAGGTGGTGGTAATCACAGTACATGCTCCATAAGGTTGTTATATAGATTAAATGAAACAATACATACAAAGTACCATGCTCAATCCAGGGCTGGGATATAGTAAAGGCACAAGAAACATTAATTGATGGGAGGGTTGTCCTTGTTCATACTTAATCACATCTTCTCCTCCAGGTCTTGGCATTTGTTGTCTGTGCCTGGGGTGTTCTTCACCAGATCGTGGCATGACCAATTCCTTCTCTTCCTTCAAATGTCAGTTCAAACATCCTTGCATCACAGAAGCCCTCCTGGCTTTCAGTCCAGTGTAAAACACACCCCACATACCCAGGGCTAAGTCATGATCTTTGAACCTCATTTTTATTATTTATAACTCTTACAATGATCTGACATTATTCTGTTTAATTATTTTCTTTTTTATTGTTTTCCTCCCCCTATCAGAATGTAAGTTTCATAAGACGGGGATATTTTTCAGTCCCATTCCCTGAGGTTTCCCATGGGGCTAGACTGCCCCTGGCACGGTATCAGTCAGGGTTCACCCAGAGAAGCAGAACCGCTAAGATATATGGGGATGGGCACAGGTGTAGGTGCAGGAGGACATGGAGATGGATAGATAGATGTGTACACACACACACACATTGAGGGATTTGTTGCAGGGAATTGGCCTCACACAAGAGTGAGCTGGTGAAGCCATCTCTGTAATGCTGTTGTCTCCAGGTATAATCCAAAGCTTGAGGTCCATAGGACAGGCAGTTGGGAAGATGAGACAGGAGAACAAAGTTAGGCTGAAAGCTCCAAGCACAAGCTGTGACACCATGGGGATGAACTGGAACCCATGCCATTGTTGTTTCTGACTTTGGTGACAAAGGTCTACTGCAGAAGCCAGAGCCTTACATCACAGCTAAACACATTTCTGGCCTGGGAGCTGGAGAAGCTGACGGAGGATCAGGGAGGAGATAGAGCAGTGGCAGGGCTGCTTCGTGCCAGCAAGGTGTGTCGGCAGATCAGTGACAACGTGTGTGAGCCACGAAGTGGCTTTTTGTCCTCCATATGTCCCTAGGATCTTCTATGTCACCCACCCTGACTGTAAACATGCAAGGAGAGAACTCTAGGAGGTGCAGTTCAGCTTGGCCTAGGTGACACGTTACGACGCCACTACAGACACACAGAGGTACTCAATATTCCTGAATAAATGGGAAAAAGGAAAGAAGAGAGGGAGAGAGGAAGAAAGGGAGGGAAGGTGAGAGAGAAAAGGAACAAAATGCAAGGCTGTCGACACTGTTCCTAAAGGCGTGGCTTTCTGACTCAGCACCCGACTCCCCCCAAACCTCCTGATTTGTGTTGTTTTTCCCACATCTTAGTGCTCCTTCCTTCCTACTTCCTGGGAGCCCACTGTTCTCATGGACTTTCTCACAAATCCATACTCTTAGACTCTGAAAAAAGAAAACAAACCAGAGTGTCAATGTGCACCAAAATCGACCCCTAAGACAGGGCTCGGAGCAGTCGCTTTTACACGAGGTTGAAATGTCAAGGGGGAGAAGGAGGGTGGACGTCCAGGCCTGAGGCAGCAGGCCACAGGGGCTCACAGCACCCCCAACTCTAAGGGGTCCCTTCCCATCCACGCTGCCCAGTGCCAAGAATGCAGACACTTGGCCACCGCATGCTAATGACAGTCATATAAAAAAAGCAATGTGTAAATAGGATCCTCAATGAGTGTCCAGTCTCCCTCCATGGAAAAGACCCTGCACAGGATGTTCTAGACTTTGTGATGGTCTAGCCTCAGAACTTAACCAGGGAATTCTGTTGAGGCCCAGCACTCTCCACGTACCGTCGTAATCACGGGATATCATGCAGTTTTAGGTTCCTCTGCATTCCACATTATCCAGTGGTCGACAGGCACAGACCACTGTGGGGAAATGCTCCAAAATATTCAGAAATAAACACCTTGGCTGTTTATATAAACACCACCCAACTAGCTAATGCCGCATCGTTCTTCAGGCTCCAATTCAAAGGGGGAGAGTCCCCCCCTAGACCCTCATGATCCCCTTTCACCCCAGGTAAGATTAAAAGTTCCCACCATGTCATGGAAGTCTATCACTCATGCATTATTACATAATAATAGAGATGAAGGTGATAAGACAGGAGTGCAGCCACCGGACATCTACAAGCTGCTAAACCATAAGCTCCACACTTTTCGTCCATGTTATTATTTAATCCTGACAACAACACTGTGAGATGGACCTTATTCTCCCCATTTAACAGATGTGGAAATGGAGACTCAGGTCAATTAAATAAACTGAAAAAGTCATACAGTTGGTACTTGGGACACAGCCACGTATCTCACAGGGGGGGAGTTTTATACCTTCAGTGCTTAACAAAATGTCTGGTTCACAGCAGATGTTCAGAAAATGTTCGGTACATAAGGAAATATTGAATGAGCTGCTAGGATATTAACTCCAATCTTTCCCCATCAGTATGTTCACTCTTGGGTTTTCTTCATGAACAAATCATCCAGAAATACCAAATTTGAAAGAAATTAATTTTCTCCTCCATTTAGGACTAGCTATATAGTTTCTGAGGCCCAGTGTAAAATACAAATGCAAGGTCCCTTCTTCAAGAAATTGTTACGAATTTCAAGATGGTGACAACAGAGCATTAAACCATAGATGGGTCCTTTCAGCACAAGGCCCTGTGTGCCTGCACAGATCGATCACACATATACACACACCCCTGTCAGTGCTGCTTCCATTCAAGATTTGAGATATTTTGTCAAGGGCCTTTCACGTGGAGTTAACGGGAGTCTTCAACTGAGTCATACTTTCTCATTCTCATACTGTTGTCTCTGACCAAAAATAACTTCCACATTCAGGGCCCAGGAGAAAACTACCATGCTGCCCTTTAGACTATGTTCAAATAAACATGGTCTTGACCTTGCAGAGAAGTCCCTAGAAATCTCCAAAAATGGATGAGGGCACACCCTAAAGACAGTGGGAGCCACTACCATCTGATTAAGAGTTTCAGGAGAACTTCAGGGGTTTGGTTATCACTTAAACAAAAGATGTGATAAGTTTTAAAGACCCAGCTGCCCACAGTAAAACTGACTTGAAATTTGGAACATGCTGTCTGTGTTAGACACAATGACGTTGGCCAACCTCTCGTTTGTGGTTTTGATTTCTACTTAAGGGCCTAACAAGAAAAATTTGGCCTCCGCAGGCTGAATAAAGTAGAACAGAGACTCAGACTTCATCCAAAAGTCACATGAACAACTATCACTCTCAGGGGATCCATCAAACAAAGCAAAGCCAAAAGAGCAAGAGGGAAAAAGGACCACAAAAATTTCCAAACTTTACTGCATTCTCCCCCTGTGCAACTTGCTCTGCATGAAGCAAAGTTCAGCCAATGTTGGGGGGAGAGCTTGAGTATCCCCCTGGCTGTTCACCAGGCTGCCTGGCCCTGTCAACCCCCCGCCTCCCCTCACGTTCTGAGAGAGGACATCCCTTGTGTGCCCAGGTCCTACCAATCCACCAAAGCCACGTACAAACCCCAGAAAGGACGTTTTAAAAAATTATTCAAGCAGCATTATGGAATGGGCACTGGATTTTAAACCAGATGACTCAGACACAATCATTGATACTTGTGGGTTTTTTTTTTTGTTCGTTTTTTTTTTTTTTTTTTACTGTGAAACTTGAAATCTCTAAAATAGTAAGATGCAATAGGGAGAATTGAGTCAGAGTGATGGCGCGTTATGCAGGGCCTGCCACACGCTAGGTTCAGAGCAAACATCTGTCTAAATAAGAAGGTGTATATAACAAAACAGATTTCTAATTACAAATTTTACCTGGCTAAGTTCAAGAAAGATGCTGATTCCCAGTTGGTCATAATGGGATTTCTCTTACATTAGATTCCAGGAAATGAATCCTCATTTCATGCCATCCTATACATTTTCCAATGTTAGTTCATTTCATCCTTGAGCTCTATGGGGTAGGTCTGAGGCCCAGGACTTATAGGGTTTGCTCAGGATTATACAACTACTGAGTCAGGAACAGAATGTACATCAGTCTATTAAAAAATGAGGGCACTTATCCCTACACAGATTCACCCTGAAGATTCCTGCCCAGAATGTCACACCAGCACAGCCCCGTAACCCACAAAGGAGGACGTGCACCAGGGGCGAGTTTCCAGTCCCCTCCTTGTCAGTAGCTTCCCCCCCAGGAGCTCCAGTTTCCACCCCCTCATTGTTTGCAGTTTATTTGGAGCCTGCCGCATGTGAGAAATCCCAGTTGACGCCTGCGGTAATTCATACACTGCCCCGCATTGGCTTTGTCTCATCTCTTTTCATCTGAAACATGATTATTTTGCTTTTGGCTCCAATTATGAAGCAAGATGAACGAGGAACGGAACACCAGTTACGTGATGGATAAGTAAGCAGAGAGGCCCCTTCAGTGGTAATTGGCCTTTGAGGTATTTAATTATTTTGGTCTAACTTAAAATAACTAGGTGAGGGGAGCTGTCAGGGGATTCACCCTCCAAAGGCTCAGCCCGTCGTGCAGGTATTGGAGGACTGGTTAGCTTTGAGAACTCTCTGGCTTGCTAAGTGAGGAGCCAGGAAGGCTATACCGAGGGTGACCACCTCGTTCCAGTGTGCTTGGTTTTGTGTTGGTTTTGGCACCAGAAGTCCCTTGTCCCAGGAAACCCTTCAATCCCAGGCAAACTGGGACAGTTAGTCACCCTAGTCATGCTGGGGCGAAGAGGGCAGGTAAGGAAGGGAAGGAAAATGACCCTGGGTGGTGTTTCCAGTGTAGAAAATGTGTCCCTGATACCTGTTGTGTGTCCAGTGCTCTATGCACCAGACCCGCTCTTGCCTTTCTCAAAATTCAAGTCAATGTGAGTAACAGATATTTTCTGCAAAACCGCAAAGCAATATGGCTTGTAATTTAAGAAATGCATAATCAAGTCTATAGGTTAGGGGTGGGGGTTGTCCTCTCCAGCTGTGGATATCGACAAAACAGGTTTCTGCTGGCAGAGAGATTTGATCTGAGCTTTTAAGAATAAGTCTTGGAAGACAAGGTGCACTGGAAAGGGCACTCTGGGTGGAAGGAAATCACTGCTCCAGCGGGGCTGGAGCAAACACCTTTGGGGATGAAACTTGGAAGATGAGGCTAGACGGGGTCAATAAACATTTCCCATAAAGAACCAGGTAATAAATATTTGCAGGCTTATGGGGACATACAGAGTCTCTGTCACAACTACTTTGCTGCCATTGAAGGGCAAAAGCAGCTACAGACAATATGTAAACAAATGGGCACTATTACTGGGTTCCAATAAAACTTTTTTACAAACACAGATGTGGGGCCAGATTTGGCCCACAGGCCATAGTTTGCCAATCCCTAACGCAGAAGAAAAAAAAAAAATAGGCAGCAAGTCATGTACTTAAACTGGCTTGCTAAGGAATGTATTCTATAAACATTAGGGGACCATTGGAGATAGGAAAGGGATGGATTTTCATTTGACCTTTTGAGGAAATATCAAGAAGCGGGAATTTTTTTCAGTATATACATTCCTCTTTTTTAAAAGCTTATAAAAGCAACAACCAATATTAAATCAAGCAGTTACTTTGTTCCAAGGACTGCCTTTGTATCATTTAATACAGCAGCCCCAGAGCAAGATACAATGTTTCTTTCCCTTTCATTGTATTCCCCAGGGGGTGGGAGTCCAAGTGGAAAAATCAAGTCTCTGCTGCTTCATGTACAACCAGAATTGGCTTCTGAAGCTCATCCAATCGGCCAAGGGCTCGGAAGGGCAGTGCACCTCTGCTGTCCCCAAGCCATGTGGGTGGATGCGAGCCGCAACCACGATCACCCTAGGGGTTCAAGGACTGGAAGAGGGCTTGGCTGCCAGAGTTTGAAATCAGCTAAAACTAGCAAATATCAAGGAGGAGGAGCAAGAGAGACAACCATGTGCCTGAGCCCTCCTGAGGCACTTGCTGCTATTGATGGGTACTTGTGCAGTTTTCAGATTTGAGCTATTACAAAGATTGCCCCGTGAACATCGTAGTACACATTATTCAGTGAACATACGTTCTGTTGGGTATATATTCCTTTAGATGTGTTTTATACAAGAAAGTTTGCATGTCTATGCCAGACAATTACCCATTTATTAATAAAATAGATGCCTTGTGTCCTACCTGGCTGCATACCCCTTTAAGCAGAATTCCTGAAGGTACAAGTAGTAAATCATGGGCCCAAATCTCAATGAGGCAGAAGTAGAGGGGATGTTCAGCGGGGCACGGTAGTACAAATTAATGAGGAGGTGAGTAAGATTCAGGGAAAATTTACCTCCGACCTGGGTCAGAAAATCCAGCTCATTATTACTTTATTGTGCTTTGATTAACACTTAATATCATTCTGAATCACCCCCCTTAAGCTATTCTTCTATGTTTCCCCTGCATAATGCCTTAAATAGAAATAAATTGCAACATTAGTTAACACATTACATCATGTGAATTTTAAACACCACAACTTGGGGGAAATAAAGCTTTGTTAGGAGTCGTTATAAATCTGCATTAGACAAAAATGTGGGTATTTTTGGAAAGCACTGGCTATTTGAGCTACTGAAAGAAAATCAGTTTCTTTCAATTCTCCTAATACCGTTATGGCTTTCACTGATGCCACTGCCAGTATTTCAGGGCCCCGTCTATGACACAAAGCAAGGGTATTGTGAACTTAGCTACAGAAGTGCGGAGGTGGGAAGGTTTGGTGGGGAGCTTTGGAGCTTGATTAAGTTGAACTTAAAGTCAACTGCAACACACAAAACTAAAGAGGTTCTCAGAGACAATAGGAGCTGAATTTAGAGAAACGTATTGTATGTATTTTTCTTAAGAGTCACTGAATATTCTCAGTGCAAGGACAGCATGAATTTTATTCATTTACCAGTAGGTAGTTTGTTGAAACAGGCAGAACATGAAATTCGGAGTCCCTTAAACCTTGTTGTAATTTGTGACCTTGAGTAAGTTTCTTGACTTTTCTGAACAGGGTCACCATGTACAGCTGTACAGGTTGCTTACTGCAAAAATTTGTCCAGCTGACAGGGCAAGTGAAAGCTGAAATCCAGCCTGTGCCCCACTCAACAAGTCATGGAACTGTGTCTACTAGGGGTCTCATTTGCACAAAGTCACTATCTAGGCTTGTGGTGGTCCTGACTCTGAGCCTCAGTTTCCCCACCTGTAAAATAGAGATAGAATCACAAACTTCATAGAATTACTATGGGAATTTTAAAAACATCACACAAGTAGAGGGTGTGACACCTGCCTGATACCTCACCCATAATTGTTTGCCAAAGTCTTTACCTTTCCAAATCTGATCTGAGAACAAAATATGCTCCAAGAGTGTCACAGTTTTGATCTCCTACCTTGGAGAGTCTCCCACTGCCTTTGGCTGGCAACAAATTCCCTTTGAAGCCACTTGGGCAGATATCTGATGCCAGGTGGCTGGGCTTATGTCCAGGGCAAGAGACTAGTACTGATAACTTGCCCCGCCCTGCAAAATTAAAACAAGGGTCAAATTTCCCTTAGCCTTCACCTAGTTAAATAACCCAATTGTCCCATATTCAGTGTTATAATCATTCATTCATTTAACAGATACTTATTGAGTGCCCGGTATATGCAGTCCTTGTCCCGGTGCTAGGAAATGTAGCAGTAGATCAGATAGGGAAGACATCTTTTGTAGGGGTTAAAATGTAAAGGAAACTTTTCCCTTTACAGATTAATCCTTAAATGTGGCCTCTGTTTGGGTTGTCATTTTGTTATTAAAAGCAATATAATGAACGTCACAGGAATTTGGGGGACTGGAAAAAATCACATTGCACATTATCATCGTAACTGCGGACGTGATGATGGCTGTTATATGACAGTGTTTGTTAAAGAAGATTCATTTAAATCAAGAAACAAATCATAGCAAATGATCATTGAAGGTGGCCCTGTGATCCTATTGAGAAAGATGATGCTTACAAATAAGAATTAAGTCTGGCTTTAACCAAGTGACCAAACTGACTGCTTTAGGCCAATTTCCTTTCAATGGATTGGGTCCCAAATATTCAATCTGATCCAGTTACAATCACTGAACCATTACAACTACTGACATGAGGTAACCATATCAGCTCAACTATTCAAGTTACTAATCTATTTTTTTTACCACTTGACAGTTGGACTAACTAATGTGATTAAAATATGGTTGAGTTAGTGGCAGCATAGAGATAAAATCTATGATTGAGCAAAGAGGAAAATATACAGAACGCGGAAATGCAAGACAGGAAAAAAGTTTGACTATGCCTGAGGCTTGACTTTGAGCCTGAGTGTTGCCTTATATTAGCAGATGATCTGTCCATGGGGCAATTTGCTGACCAATAGGGTAGTCCCTAAGGGTATACCAAACAGAGGTGCCATTACCAGTTTAGTCTGGAATGACCCCACACTAAAAGAGGAGAGATTATCAGAACTTGGGAAATGGAGCTAAAATTTAAAACTAGAAATGTGAGAACTCAGTGCGTATCGTTGGAGATACCAGGTGAAAAATGTTGCAGAGAACAGTTGAGACACAGAGGCCAAGAGAAAGCATAAGGGACTAGCAGATCAAAAGGGAGGGAATTGTTTCTGTTGTCATTTTGCATCTGTTGCATGTCTGTTCTTAACATCTGCCCTGAGATTGATTTTGTGATAGTCCATGATTGATGGGGAGATTTTAGATGGGAAGGTTTAAAAGGAACGAAATAAGTCATATAAAATGAATAGTATAACATCACACTAACAGAGTTGGGGTACGAGTGAATGTGACAAATGATAATAAAAATAAAGCAGACATGTTCGTGTTATAACAATGGCATCATCACTCACTTTGTGCCAGTCTTTCTAACATATTTAAATGCTTGGGGTGTTTTTCCTTGTTCAATTTCCTTTACCTTATACTTAAAGAGTTGAGCTTTTGAAATAAAATTCCAAACTTAGCAAATCATTGCCACTGTAGAAGAACATACGTAAACTGACAGGAGGGTTTCCCCTTGGCAAGGAGGATGAGACTGGCAATTTTAATCAAGGTGGCACAGGGACTTTATCTGCATTTTTATTATTATTTTTTGCAATGAGAATTTATTTAGGGAACACATTTGTAATAAAAAATAAAAATTTAAAAAGAAATGATTGCTACACTTATTTTTTCAATTTATTTTAGATTCACATACAGTAAAATTGGTTTTGTTCTGTAAGTTTTAACACATGCACAGATTCACATAATTAATATTATCACAATCAAGATACAGAACAGCTCTACCAAGCCCCCCAAAAACCCTTCGCAAAATCCCTTTGTAGCCACCCATTCCCCCCATCCCTAACACTTGGCAATCATTGATTTATTCTCTGTCACTACAGTTTTGTCTTTTCAAGAATGTCATATAAATGGAATATAGTATAACCTTATGAAACTGTCTTTCTTTTACTCAGTGTAGTGTCTTTTAGATTCATCCAAGTTATTGTGTTTATCGATAGTTCATTCCTTTTTATTCCTGAGAGTACTTCATTGGATGGATGCTCCACACTTTGTTTACCAATTCACCCACTGAAGGACATTTGCTTTTTCCCCCATTTTTAGCAATTATAAGTAGAGCTGTTATAAATATTCATGTGCAGGTTTTTTGTGAATGTAAGTTTTTATTTCTCTACAGTAAATATCCAGAAGTGATACTGCTAGATAATATGATAAGTGTGTTTTAACTTTATGAAAAACTACCAAACTTTTTGCCAGAGTGGTTGTACCATTTTAGGTTCCCACCAACAACCTATAAGTGTTCCGGCTGCTCCACATTCTTATCATCACTTGCTATCATCAGTGATTCTTACTTTTTTTTTTTTTTTTTGCAACTCTACTAAACATGTAGTGGTATCTCATCACAATTTTAATTTGCACTTCCCTAATTGCTAATGATTGAATATCTTTTCATATGCTAATTTGCATCTGTAGATCCTCTTTGGTGAAGTATCTGTTCAACTTTTTTTTCCCATTTTTTAAGTTAGAATATTTGCTTCCTTACTGTTGAGTTTTGAGATTCCTTTATACATTCTGGAGACAAGTCCTTTGTGGTATATGTGATTTCCAAATATTTTCTCCTAGTCTGTAACTTACCTATTTATTTTAATAGCAATGTCTTTCATAGAACAAATGTTTTCAATTCTGATGTCCAATTATAAAGGTTCTTTTAAAAATAAATTTTACTTTTGATGTTTTGTCTAAGAACTCTTTTCTCAACTCCAGGTGACAATTATTTTCTCCTATGTTTTTCTTCTAAAAGTTTTATTGTTTTACATTCCACTTTTAGATCTATCACATAATACAATTTGAGTCAATATTGCATATGGTATGAAGTTTAGGTTGAAGTTCTTAATTTTCATATATAAATATCCAATTTTCCAATACCATTTATTGTAAAGAATATCCTTTATCCATTGAAATGCCTTTACAACTTTTTAAAAAATAAATTTTCTATATTTGTGTGGGTCTATTTAAAAACTCTGTCTTTTGTTCCATTGGATTTTTATGTCTCTCCCTTAACTAATACAACACTGTCTTGATTACTGTAGATTTATATGGTATGTCCTACAAGTGGGTGGTGTAATTTCCCCAGCTTCATTTTTCTTTTACAAAATTGCTTTGGTTGTTCGAGTTCCTTTGCCTTTCTATATAGATTTTGGAATCAGTTCGTCTATATCTACCCAAAAATCCTGCTGAGATGTTGATTGGAAGTGCATTAAGCTGATACATTAATTTGAGGAGAACTGGCATTTTACTATATTGAGTCTTCCAATCCATGATCATAGTATGCCTTTCCATTTATTTAGGTCTCCTTTCATTTTTTTATCAGCATTTTGTAGTTTTCAGTATATAGATCCTGTACATGATTTATATCTAAGTATGTCATCCTTTTGAGCTATTCTAGATAGTATTATTTTTGTTTGTTTTTAAATTTTGGTTTCAATTTGTCATTGCTAGTATACAGAAATACGATGAGTTTTTGTATGTTAACTTTGCATTCTGTAATTTTCCTAAACTAACTTGTCAGTACTAAGAGTTTATATTTTTGTTGCTGTTATTTGTAGCTTCACTGGGACTTTCTACAAATCTGATTGTGTATTCTGTGAATAGGAATTCTTCCTTTCCAATCTGTGTGAATTTTATTTATTTATTTATTTATTTATTTATTTCATTTATTTGCTTGCCTTAGTGTACCGGCCAGGACTTCCACAACAGTGTTGAATAGGAGTATTAAGATTAGACCTCCCTCCTTTCTTCCAAATCTTAGGGGGAAAGTATTCAGTCTTTCATCATTAAGTATAATGCTATCTCCAGGTATGCATTGAAGACTTCATCAGACAATGCTATATTTTTGCCTGTAATCATCAACCATATTTAAAAACTCCAGGAGGGAAGAATTCACTATCTTATTTACCCAGATATTTACTGTTTCCATTGTTCTTTCTTCATTTTTGATGCTCTAAATTTCCATCTGGTATCACTTCTTTCTGTCTGAAGAGCTTCCTTTAGCAATTACTTTAGAGAAGGTCTGAGGGCAACATATCCTCCAGGTTTTCTTTCATCTGAGAATCTTAGGGTAACCAACTGTCCTGGTTTGCCCAGTTTTAACACTAAAAGTCCTACATCCTGGAAAAACCCTCAGTCCTGGGTAAACCAGGATGATTGGTCCCCTGGGTGTCTTTATTTTACCTTTATTCCAGAGGATGTCTTCACTGGTTGTGGAATTCTGGGATAACAATTCTTTTCTTGTAGCCCTTTAAAAATGTTCCACTTCCCCTTGTTTCTGAGGAGGAAACGACAGTCATTCAAATTGTTATTCTCCTGTGCGTAATATAATGTTTTCCTCTGGTTGTTTTCCATTTTTTTCCTTTATCTTTAGATTTAAATTGCTTGATTATAATGTATCTATAAGGTATTTCATTGGGTTTATACTTTTTGGAATTCACCGAGCTTTGTGAAGATTTCTCTTTTGCCAAATTTGGGATGTTTTCAGCTATTATTTCTTTAAATATTTCTTTCTGCACCACACTCCTTCTCCTCTCCCTCTGAGACTCCTCTAACACAAAGTTAAACCTTTGGGGCCAGGTGCAGTGTCTCACACCTGTAATCCTGGCACTTGGGGAGGCTGAGGCAGGAGGACCACTTGATGCTAGGAGTTAGAGCAACATAGTGAGACCCTGTCTCCACAAAAAAAAAAAAAATTTTAAATAAAGTAATAATTTTTTAAAAACCCAAAGTTAAACTTTTTGGTATTGTCCCATAGATCCCTGAGGGTTTTTTCAGTCTATTTTTCTACCCACTTTTCCACTTGGATAATTTCTATTGATCTATCTTCAAGTTCACCCACTGACCTTTCTCCTCTTTGATCTCCATTCAGCTACAGAATATATTCAGCTAACTGTTTTTGATTGTTACTGTATATATGTTTCTAAAATTCCTATTTTGTATCTGTCTTTTATTGGTGAAAAGGGCAGGGTAAGGGAGAATTTGCTCCCTCTGACTGATGGTCCTGCACTGGCACATTGTTCTGCTTCTGACTTCGGATCTAGACTGGAACTCACACTCTCTGGCCTTTGGATTGTAGATTTTGCAACTTTTCAGCCTCCATAATCATGTAAGCCAATTCCTTCTAATACATCTCCTCCCATGTATATTTATATATCCTATTTGTTCTGTTTCTCTGGAGAACCCTGACAAATACACATAGTAAAGACCATCCCTAAATTAATTTAATCATAAAGTGTGTACACCTTTACTTCTTTGATTTTAATAATAGCTCTTTTAAAGTTTTAATCCGGTATCTGCACCATCTTGGCATTGACATTTTATCATCTTTTCCCATTGATATTTTTATGGTTCTTTGTATGCTAAGTAATGTTAGATTGTATCCTGGATGTTTTGAATATTAAGTTAGGAGATATTGGATCTTGTTTAAATCATATGATGAATGTTGACATTTTTGGTTGACCCAGCAATCAACCCTATTGGGTCAAGCTGCAAATTTTCCCAAAACTTTTTTTTAGGTGTGGTTTCAGTTTCAGTCCCGTTTTTGAAACCTTTACATTGCTATTTGGATTTGTCCTGCATGTGTTCCACCCTGTGAGCCCAGTCTGTGACCTGGGTGGTGGTTTCTCCATGAATTCAGCTCTCTAAGTCTTTGGTATGTTCTTTGGGATTAGAAACACACATGCTCAGTGTGTGAGTGAGCCCAGGAGTTCATACATGGCTTAACTGGGTTTCTGTACTTTCTTGAGTTCCTCCCTCCTCATAATCTTCCCAGTACTTTCCACTTTTGTGAGGCTCCTCTACTCTGGTCCCCCAGAAAAAACCTGGGGCTATAGATACCTTGTTCTGCTCCAAGTTTCCCACAACTCTGCCTATATCCACAAGCAAGTGTCAGGAAGACAGGAGAGGGAAAAAGCATCTGGGATTTGCCACATCCTTGGAAACAATTGGAGAGGAAGGTTCATCTACTCCAGATTCCCGTGGTTTGCACATCCCTATTGTCATCACCGACACTGCACTACCACCACCATGGGATGATTGCACGCTGGAACTCAAGACAATAGAGATATTTTTCAAAGCAGGGGATTCCCCCTGCAACTGTCTCTGAACATAGGAAGTCCACTTTTGTGTTTCTTAAGCCAGAGCTAGATAGCTTCTTTTGGAGCTCTTTCCGTCTTCATTGATGCACACTTTTGTGTCATGAGCTGCCTTGAGTCCAAGATGCAGGATAGTGGAAGAAAAGAGGTGGTAAACTCACCACAGAATCAATGATACTTTGAATTCTGGTCGTCTTCCCAAATCTGCTTGCTATTGTTTACTTTCAGAGTCTTCAAATAGCTTCTCCAAGCATTATATTGAGCTTTTACAGCTTCATTCAGTGGAAGAGACACTGTGGAGTGTGGGTGCATCATCTTACCTAGAACTGAAACCTGCTGCATCTATGTTTTCAGGTTGATCTTTGGAAATATATTAGCATGGCCAGAACATGGGTACGCAAGTTAGATTTGAGACTGAATTTTTCTCCTACACTTTCTAGCTGTGTAAACATGGACACGCTCTTTGGCTTCTATAAACCTCCCGTCGTCTTCTTGTTAAGCTGGGAGACTGGTGAGGGCCATTTACTGTATTGCCTCATTCAAATAGTACAAAGTGCCTGACACAGAGCAGGAGCTTAATCACTATTCATGTACTGCTGCTGCTTCCCCTTTGGGTGATCTGATGTTGCTCTTCTACAGCAATGATAATGGTGACATGCCAGTTGTAAGGAGCCACCTTTAGGCTGAGTTTGCAACATCTCATGGCTGGGAGGTGGTGGGAAAGGAAGAAAAAGGGCGCATGGCTAGATAAACTTTAGGCAACTTTAAAAATGAGGACCTGTGATTCTATACAGGCAGGGTACAAAGAATGTTTAAAGCCACATTAAAACCATCAAGGGAGCAAGACTGGGATGCTACCATCCTGTTAAACATACCATTAGGAAGATTCTTATTAATACACCCCAGCAGCTATTGACATTTCATTATAAATGCTTAAGGTATGACAACAAGAAATTACAATGTGCATGTTTAAAAGCCCAGCCTTATATTTCTGGCACTAGAAATAAAATGGGATATAGTAGGAACTGATCATTTCGTTGACTTTAAAAAGGCAATCATTACTTTTGGGAAGCAAAAGTACAGTTTTATAATAAATTTATAAAAATTATATGTTTATGTAAATATCATATAATATATGGTATATGATAATAAAAGAAAATGCTTTTAAAATATTACATTTGAATGTCCAAAGCCTGAAAGTAGGTACTTCAGGATTAAGATGGAGCATTGCACATTGGTGAGACCTTTGTTAAGGGGTATTCAGGAAGCAGTACTGTGGACTCTGCTGTTTTCACCTTTGAGAGCAACATTCAGCATTTTGCAAGGGTTCCTCACTTTTAGAACCACAGGAGGCATTTGCTCTCTGGTGTCAATGACAGTGAGGGCTGGACATACCCTGAGTGACCATTCTGTTTTCCTTTTATAACCTCTGTGAACCATATGCTCTTATTTGTGTTGGCTGCCGGAACAGGAACACTCAGATGCAAATTTGCAGCCTACCTCTACCCAGGAGACTAGAAGGCAAGACATGAATTTATGTGCTTTGTGTACTGACCTCAGCACTGGTTTTGTGTGTCTGTGGTTATCACGTATGTCACTCACCCTACCCAAGAAGGAAAGGCTTTGGCAAGAACCAATCTCCCGATCTCTACTTTCCCTGCTTTGCAATCTTTCCTCCTCACAGCTGCCAAGATGATTGTCCTGCAAAGCCTGTCTGAGGCTCTCCTGCTTCTGCTCACAAATGTTTCCAATAACCCCCTGCCGTTCAAGACACTGGGAGGCAGTAGGGTGTAGCAGCTTCTTGGGATTGTGGGAGTTGCCAGAGCCACACTTCAAATTCCAGACCAACCACTTGGGCAGATGACTGTACCTTTCTGTGCCTCAGTTTCCTCATCATTAAGTAGGGGCGAGTGTGATTAACCTTCTTGCATCCTCTTCCACCTACCCTTTGAGCTTAGATCTCCCCGTGCTATCTCCTACATCCAAGACTCCATTCAAATAAGTGTTCCTTTTTCTCTGTACGTACTTAACGGAATCTTCTCTGAATTTTCTGTTATTTCTCCCACCAGAAATGCCTTCTCTCACTCCACTCAATGAAAGTCAAATAATTCTTCGTGTTAACTCGCATATTCTCCAACAGTCTGAAATTCTTTTTCCTCACCATTCCTGTAGTACTTTGTCCCTGCTATTCCCCCCAAAATGGACATATTTATTGGATCGTTATGTAGTACCTACTATATATATCACAAGGCATTGGGTAAAGTCTTTGGGAGAATATACAAAAAATGAAAACAAAAAAACACCATTTTGCTCCTGATAGAACTTTAGTCAAGGGAAAAGACAAAAGTGTTTAAGACCAGGAGACCACAAGAGGGTCTAAATACCGTAATGAAATATTGAGGGCTATAGGAGTTCAAGATGCTGTTGTCACTCTTCTTACATATGAGTTGTCTTTCTTAATTTTCCTCCTAATTGTGCCTTATCTGCTTGTGGGACAATGTAAAAGATGATGATGATGTGTTTATTGCACATTACTTTGTGCCAGACACTGTGCTATATGCTTTATATCAGCTATTCTCAACCTCAGTTACGTATTGCAAACTCCTGGGGAGCCTCTAAACACCCCAGTTTGCACTCCATCCTATTGAAACAGAATCTGTTGAGTGTGACTCAGGCGCCTGTATCTTTAAAGTTCCCCAAGTAACTTCAATGCGCAGCCAAGGTTGCGAATCATTGCTTTCCATGCACTGTGGCAGTTTTTCCCACATTATCCCTGATGACAATTGTCACCGGGAATATTGATTTTTTTAAAAAGCCAACAACAAAAACAAAAAATAAGGTCTTCAGGCCCAAAGCCACTGAATCAGAATTTCCAAGGGAAGATTCTGGGAATCTGTATTTTTAACAAGCACCCAGGTGATGCTTATCATCAAGGAACTACAGAAATGTTTCACTGAGTCATTTTACTTACACAATTCTTTTATTTATGTACTATTGTGTATCATCAATCTCACAGCTTTATAAATGAGAAAGCTATGGAATAGTAAAGTTAAAGCACTAGCCCAAGGTCACATTAAGCCAGGGTTTGAAGCCAGGCAGTTTTATATCAAAGCCCACATCTTAACCACCACTGGTTTGGGTTGGGACACGCTGAGGTTGGAGGAGGGCAGAGGTCTAAGTGGAAACAGTAGACAGCTTTTTGGGGGCTAGAACCATGTCTTATGCATTCCTGTACTCCCTCACCTAACAGAGTTTTTAATTTAATGTTTGTTGAATAAATTAAAGCAGTAACTGATGAAGTGTACCTCAGCAAACTTTCCTGGAAATACTGACCTCAGCCTAAGGTCAAATCGCTGAACATTTAGATGGAAGCGCATGGGATGCGGCTTCTCTATTTGGGCCTCTGAAGCTTCCAGCATCTTGCTGTGTTACTTGAGGCCAACATTTAGCTTGCCTCAGCCCCGAATCTATGAAACTGGAGAAATGGCATTCATCCACCTCCTTGGGTAGCATTTTGGAAATCTCAAGTTGTATACAGACACCAAACAATGACACAAATGTGTGCCGAAGGCAGACTGTGCTTCAGACCCCCCACACACGTGCGTCGTTCATTGCTAAACTGCTCATTAGGGGCATTGTTGGAACACCAGCGCATCTCTCCCACCCTGTGATTTCCGCACGTTCTAGAGAACATCTTGTAACTTATCGAGTTTCCTTCCCTATCTATCTGCAGTCTGGGGAGGCTTCTTGGGGGTTGGGGTGCAGATGAGAAGAATTTTGAATGTGCTAGAGAGAGAAGGTCCAGGCATTCAGATTCCAATCCTTAGCTGGTTGACCTTGGACAGGCACTTCACCTTGTACAGTCTTAGTGCCGATATCTGTAAGGCCCTTAGGAGTGTCTGGCACATAGCCAGAGTGAAATAAGTGGCTGCCATCGTCACGCATCATCATCATTTTATTCTTTGTGAAAAAAATCGGGACAATCTGGATTTTGCTCCAGGAAATCAATATATTTGCAATGTTGGATGGAAGAGGACCCTCTCCACCAACACCACCATCACGTCTTCTCATACACACTGACCTACAAAGAACAGGACGTCCTGGCTTCCGTGTATGTAGGATGATGGCTGTGTTGGATGTCATCAGCAATAAAATAACCCAACAATGCAATCCCGGGGAGGAAAGTTATTTTCAGTGTTCATGCTGAAACCCCTTCAACGGTCCTCTCTTGTACTTCAAGTACAGTGTCAACTAAAGGGGCCACACTGTTTACCCCTTCCTGTGTTTACTGTATTTTTTGTTCACCATGACCCAGGCACTCAGTGCTTCTTCATGGTTTTTGAACCCACTACACTCATTTCCACCAAAAGCCTTTGTTCCTGCTCCCCTCTCTTTCTGGAACACTCTACCCACAGATCTCCCAATGATTGACATTTTCCCCTCCTTCGTATCTCTGCTGAAATTCCAACTTTTCAGAAGCTGATTTGCCAACCCAAAGCTGCTCCCTATCCCACCCTTGGTTCCATCAGACACTCTATCATATAACTATTTTCTTCAAAACACACGTTACTACTATCAGATATTACCGTCTTTGCTTGATTTTACTTTTTTTTTTTTTTTTGGTCTTCTCTCATTAGAATATAAGCACCATAAGTGCAAGGACTATGTGTAGTGTATTCACCATGTTATCTCCAGAACCTAATGGAGTGCCTAGCTCGTAAGAAGTAAATACTCGATAAATACAGTATCTGCTGAATGAATGAATGGGTACGAATTGCTAATACCTCTGGCACACGTAATATATACTTCTCCAATTCTACACCTTTTTGAAAATAATTATTTGCCTTCATATGGGCATAATTAAAGAAAATGATATCCCTGGTTTTTCATTCATTCACCAATCACGTATTTGCTGAGCACCCACGACATTCCAATCTTTACAGGGTCCCGGAAGCACAAAGATGAAGACACAAGTCCCACACTTGGAAAGTCACAGGATAGAAGAGATGAAACAAAGTTATTGAGCCCTAACTATGTATGTGCCAGGCACCACTCTCAATAATTTAACATAGATTAACTCCCTAAAATACCTCACGTAGCCTATGAGGAGGGTACTGCTGTTATCTTCATTTAACCGAGGCCAACAGTGAAGCCCAAAGACATTAAGTAACTTGACCAAGATTTGACGTGAGCAAGTGGGGAGCAAGATGTAGAACCCAGAGGTCCATTCAAAATCCTTGGCTCTGACACTACACCGGGCTGCTGCTCATCTGGGAGATGCAAGTTTCCTGGGAGAGCAAGGATGTCTCCTTGAGGGAATGATAAAGTCTTCAGAAAGAGAGAGTGCTGAGTGCATAGGTTGTCTGCAAAGACGGCCACCAACAATTCTCGCCATCTCTGTGAGCACATGCTGCTGTTTACATGAAGAGTAGAAGTGTGTTTCCCCATCTCTGAAATCTAGGCTGCCCTGTGTGTTGCTATGGCCAATGCAATGCGGCAGAGTGATATGTGAGTTCTAAAATATAGTCCTTAAAGGGCCTGGAAGTTTCCACTATCATTCTCTTGGGATCCAGCTGTCATGTAAAGAAGCTCAGACTAGACTCCTGAGTGACAGATCATGTAGAGCCAGGGAGAAAACCAGCCAACGCCAGCCATTTCCCCCAAAGGAACACCCAGATGAATGAGTCACACAACAGCAACATCACCTGGAACAGAGACAACCCACCCCCACCCATCCTTGCTGAAATTGCAGAACCGTGAGCCAATGCAGTTGTTGTCTTAAGTCACTAAATTTTTATGGTGGTTTATTGCATAGTAATAGATAACTGAAACTTTGAGAAAGTTTCTTTCTATCTCAGAAAAATCCTATTATTAAACAGAGACCCTGTGCTTTGGACTAAGTGTTGGTGACCTAAGTATGAGATGAAACATTTGCTTCCTACATTTCCCTGAAAACTGTCTCAGAGACAAGTGTAGCTGGTAGCATGTTTTATTTTTTTCAGCTCTTTTCTCTCCATTCCTGTCACATACATGTTGCACAGAAGAGTCTGCTCTGGGGAACATGGCCACATTGAATCATGAAAGTTAAGTGGTATCCACACCAAACTGGCTGTTCCCACAGTCAAGATGAAGGTTAGTTGATCTAACGGAAGTTTTCAAAGGGAAATCATATTCTTTCTTTCCCTCGGACTCTGAAACTCTCCATTCAAACTCTGATCCTTCTCCAGGTGAAGGGAAATGGCTGATACTCTAGTTATGCAATCAGTATTATACTGGCTAAACAATCTATAAAGCACATTAGAGTGAGGACAATAGAATTCTCATTTCAGAGAGGAATATAAAGCACATTAGAGTTTTCAACTGGAAGTCTAAGCCCCCAGTGCTTAGAAAGCTCCAAAACTCAGGCCTAATGGCTGCCTCACCTAGTCTCCCCATAAAAACCAAAGGTTCAGAAATTACACTAAATTATCCATATTGATTAAACTAATTCAGAATCACAAACCAGAACTTGGAAATCTTCAGTGTGCAGGTCTGTCCAATTCATATCAAGTTTAGTGTAATCTCTATTATATAGAAGGTACCAGCTGGGCAAACTCAGATGTACATTTAATTCACGTGTAATATTACTTGGCTTCTGATACTTCTTTGCTTTAACAAAGATATAATTGAGAGGTATAATTTTGAGCCAAAGGAAAGGGAAATGTTGCTAGAATAACGCATATAGCCAGGCATAGTGAAAAGAACACCAGTTTTGAAAGCTGAGTCTATGGGCCCCTGTTCTTCATTAACCAGTAAAACATACAAACTTGTGCAAATATTTAAACATTCCTGAGTGTGCCAGGCACTGCTGGTTAGCTGACCTGACCCTTTCTGTAGTCTCTTCCTTCTGGCCACTTCCCAGTTAGGGGTGGCCAAATAACAAGCTCTGATCAATGAAACAAAAGTGAAAAAGTCTGCAGGATGGGCTTCTGGAGATGCTTTGGTTTGGGGGATACAAAGGGACACACTCCGTCTTGTGGCTCTTCACCCCCTGCCCTTCAGCCTTTTGCATTCTGGAAAGTCTACAGGATGGTGGCGAGGGAAGAGAAAAAGGGTCTAGGTGTTGCCTGCCATATTCTCTTCTGAAAGGCTCACCCCAGACTTCTTTGTTATGTAGTACAAGTAAACCCTATGTGTTTCATCGCTTTAAGTTCAGGTGTCTGTTTCTCACACCTGAAAGAGGGGTGTGTGTGTGTGTGTGTGTGTGTGTATGTTTCATGATATATAAACTCTCTCAATTCCCTAATTGTTAAAATGGCAATAGTGATTCCTGCTCTGCAGGGATTTCTGTGAGAAGTAAATGATAGCAAGGAAGAAATAGCCATATAAAAGCATGTAGTTGTATTATGGTCCTAGATAATATATCGAGGGACATTTTTGCCTTTGTTTTATTTCAGTACCCTGTTACTATTATTACTTTTTCAAATACTTGGCAATTATTTCATCTTAGTTAGGGAAATGAGTGTGGAGAGTGGGTTTTGATGAGAAGGAAGTGGAAATTTTTTTGTTACTATTTTAGAATCTCGCACCGAGCATGGGAGGATGGTTTGAGCCCAGGAGTTCAAGGCTGCAGTGAGCTGTGGTAGTGCCTGTGAATAGCCACTCCAGCCGGGGCAACATAGCAAGACTATAACTTTACACATTCATATTTTTCCGATCTTTTTGTTAATGCCTACCTTTTCTAGTGGATTCTTATATATATATGTACACACACACACACACAAGCATATATAAATACGTATATACACGTAGGTAGGTGTACACACATACGCTATGAGACACAGTGAGGGTGGCATAGCTGAGTTTATCAGTAACATCTCCGTGTGTTGGAGCTTGTTGCCAGTTCAAATTCTCTGGTTCTTCACTGCAGGTTGGTAACAACCTGTATTTCTAAAGCTTCATAATTGACCCATTAAGTCACACGATTTTGCTGTCTGAAGCACATCGTAAGAGTATATGGAGTGAGTGGCAAGCTGACCAAAGAGGACATTTGTTTGTTTTATTTTTAACCACAAGTGGGAAATCAGCTTATTCCATAAAGTTGGCTTTAGGGAGATTATTTCATTAGATTGCAGGGTAATGTTATTAGCAGGCAGAAAATTCCTTTTGGCTTCCGAACACTCTTAATCCAACTCTGGGACTATAATACATTCCTAAGGTATTTTTCATTGTTTTCAATACACTAAAAACATTGACTTCAACTTGTAAAACCATAAAACATTTGTAGTTATTTTCAAGTAACAATACCAGAAAGTCTGCATCATGCTGGGTTAATTCTTGCTTTACTTTATTTGTTTTTATTTTATTTTCCCCAGAAAGTGGAGTCTGAGATAAACTCAAGCTCCTGGCTACAGGAAATAATATACAAAGTGCCCTCATAGTCACTTAGTGGTGTGTGTGAAAGATTCAAGGAGGTCTTCTGAGAAAATAAGCCACACATCTTTCAAGGGCCCAGTAAAACATCCAACAGTGCAGTCTAAGCCAGTTACCTTACTGGGAATTACAACCTCAACCATTTCCAAGGGAAACCAAGAGCCCAATGTCACTTGGATAAGTTCCCTGTCTTTGAATTCAAGTACTGCCCTATCTAACCAGGGAACTAATTATTGGTCAAATTTTGTATTCCCAGAGCTCAAGATATTTTGGTAATTCTCCAAGGAAAAATTTAAAAAAACAGAAAACTTTTTCAAAATGCAAATGTCCTCAGTGGAATTTCTCGAGAACAAGGGTATTTAGGGTCACAATGTCAAAATGCCCTTTGGACCCACTACTATCATTTTCTTTCGGCTTTCTGTTCCTGGAAGACTGCTCGCTAGATTGTTTTGATTAAGCCCAGCTTGGGGAGCCAGATTCTTCGTGAATTCTCCACCATATTTTATGATAAATCTCATTCAATTTCCCGTGTAGGGTGGCAAGCTTTATTGCTTAACAAACATTGCATCTCCTCTGCCATAATTTATATCTGAATGGGTTTATTATAGGCGTTGCATTTCATTCATTGTGCAGCTAATTCCATAACATGCTTCCCGCTTTCTGTATGGCTGTTGGGCCATTATCAGCTTCCAAGACAATTGAATCTTTCCCTTGCAGTTTCACAAAATGGTTTATGAATATGTAATACAAACTGTGTTAACAAGGCAAATATACTTCATTTCTTTTATGGCTATTTCCAGGCTGTGGCTGGGAAGAAGAGGCATAACAGTGTGTCTCACTTAGAGTATGTTGTGCCCTTAATATAGAAATGCGTTCCCCTTAGCGGTTCTCTTTGAAGGCCTGTATTGTCTTTGAGCGAGCCATGTGCTATTGTGCGGTTCCCTGTGAAATGAGCCCCAGTCGACCTCCCATGGATTCAATTATCTTCTCCACACGGATGGCACGCTCTTCTCCTTGCCTCCCCCAAGCTCACTCTCCTAGTGTGGTCCTACGTGGCGCTCTGACTACAAAATAGCTCCATTTGGGCGCCATGCCGTCATGGTGGGAACAGAATTGCTCATTTTCTGCATATGGCTTTTTCCCTCTGTACCTTTCCCCATGACCTTCATGCCAAAGGCAAGGGCTTGTCCGGCTGAGTGGGAGACACTCTGATCAAGCTCTGCTCTGCAGACAGGGTGCTCGCCTGGTCAGCAGGTAATTATAATTCCAAAGTGACGCCACCTAGATCAGCTCCCTCTTCTCGTAGTAACCAAAACATCATTTCAAGTTGGAAATTTAAAAGGGATATGAAACATACCCTTTATTGAACACCCACTATTCCAGGGATACATCATGACATCCCTTTGGAAGTAGGGATTATTCCCCCTCACAGTTGAGGAAATCGAGGCTTCGAGAACTTAAGCAACTCATTTTAGACAATGCTTCTAGTGGAGGGACAGAATGGGGCTGAAACTTGCCATTATCTGAGTACCCAAATCCATGGTTACCTCCTCAGTTGATGGCAAATCTATCCACTTACGTCCATGTCCATTCCCACTACCCTCAGTTGAACTACCGTCAATCCCCACACCCTACCCGAGTACTTGGGAAGTGCCTTCCTACCTGCTCTCCCACGACCGTTCTTACCTCCACCCCCAGCCTGTGCTCCATCCTGCAGTCCTGGCACTTCTTCTAATGCAGCACTGTCCTCTCTGCTTCCTGCAATGCCGGAAGTGTTCTGCATCTGTGCTATCCGACGCAGCAGCCACTAGCCACGTGTGGCTACTGAGCACTGAGCAGCTGGGTTTTTTTAATTATTGGATTTTTACGTTTAAATTCATAGAGCCACACCTACCTCGTGGGTACTGACTGGACAGCACAGTTCTAAAGTATAAATCTGACCAAGTCTCACTACAGCATAACACCATTTGAAATATTCCCATTTCTCGTCAGTTAAGAACCCAAATCCCTGACCCAGTTTGCAAAGGCTCTGCATGCTCCAGCTCTTGTGCACGTTTCCCAGGCTAATTTGGCAGCATTTCCTCCTGGCACTCTGTGCACCAGGCCCTCTGGCCTTCCTTCATTCCTAGACTGTGCCATATTCCTGCCCTGCTCAGGGCCCTCACACAGAAAATATACCCTACATGGAATTTTCTCCCCATCTGCACCTTCCCCAAAGTGCCAACACCCTGCTCCTTCAGGGAAGGCTTCTCCACCAGCAGTTTCCAGGATCTCCGTGGGGCCTTCTCACGTCACCCTGCTCTCCTTCCTGTCATGCCACAGTCACACGGTACAATTATATATTTAGTCCTCTAATGTTCTGATTAAAGTCTTTCTCCCTCTTTTAGTTTCTGATTACTGCTTACCAAGCTAGCACAAACTTAGTGGCTTAAAACAACACAAATTTATTTTCTTACAGTCCTGGAAGTAAGGCATCTGGGATGGATCCACAGGACTGAGTTCCTCCTGGAGGCTGCAGGGGGGAATCGGTTTCCTCACCTTTTCCAGCTTCCAGAGGCTCCTGGTGTGGCCCCCTTCCCACGCCCAAAGCCTCCTGAATTTTCTGCCTGCCTCTTTCATCGTAAGGGCCCTTGTGATGACATTGTGACCAACTGGATAATCCAGGATAATCTCTCCATCTCAAAATCCTTCACATCTGCAAAGTTCCTTTTGTCCTGTAAGGTAATATCTTTACAATTTCCAGGCATTAAGATGTGGACATTTTAGGGGGTCATTATTCTGCCAACCGCACTTCCCAACTAGATTGTAAACTCGGCAATGGTAGTTAGTCCTTACTCTTGCAAAGTATGGCCTTCTGGCACACTGAGAGTGTGTGTGTGTGTGTGTGTGTGTGTGTGTGTGTATTCACTAAATGAACAAACAATGCAATTCCTTTATCAGAAAGAAACCACCTTGCAGAAGAAGCCACACACAGTATACTGAGCATCTGTCTATTTAGCCTATATATTTTTGGACTCTATGATTGCCACTCTTGTTACACGAAGTACAAATAGAGGTGGGACTACCAGCCCTAACTTGCCTGCCGTCTTTGTTCAGGATTGTTCACCTCTCCATCTGGACTTCAGACTGCCTTCTTTCCCCCTCCCCTAGGCTTGTTCCGCATCGCTGTTACCCCTCATGACTGATAACATTACACATTGAATTGATTGTATCCTTGCGTTAGAAGAGAGACGCCACGTGAACAGAAATCCAGGCAAGTCAAGACAAACACCTTGATGGTACCCACAGTATTTGCTCTTACTCCAGGGCAGCCCTTTTAGCAAGGCGTTTGTTTTTTTCCCTGAGGACTTTGAGTGGAGCAGCAGACGTGAATAGGTAGCCACAGGCCACAGGTGCCATTTGTCAGATCATGGGCTCCTATGCATATGAACATACACACACATACACGCATGCATATTTCTGTATAATCTATTTTTAAGGCACAGAACAAAAATCTCATGCTGATAGCTGTTGCCTCGGTTGCCTAATTTTAAAATATATGATTTTTCATAAATCGTGCATAATTCCAGAATATTTTTGAAGCTGGATGGGTATTAAAATCACCTGATCCAGTGCCCAAATATCTCCAGCCCCTTCGTTTTCAGTGAAGAAACTGAGGCACAGAAGGGGAAACTGGTTTGCCCCAGGCCTGGCAAGGTGGCTGGTGGAACAGATCCTTGGACTCCTAGGTCTGTGCTTCTTCACCAATCACACTGCCTAGAAACATTTCCTAGAATCTTCTCCCTTTGGTTTCTCATATTCCAACCTTGCTGAGAATTTGGATAGAGTCTAACACATCTAGATTCAAATCCTGGCCCTGCTCACTTCTATGTATCAGGCACTGGCCAAGTTACTTCTCTGACCACTTTTCCTTCATGTGTAAAAGAGAAAGAAGGAGGGAGGGAATATTAGCTTTCTCACATGGTTGCTATAGGGATTAAATAAGATGACACTTGTAAAATCGCTTTTTATGTCTCTAACAGCGTGTTGACCGAGCCTCGTGCCTTCTTCCCTCCCCTTTGCACCTACCCCACGGAGACTTGTTCTTCCGTCAGCAATTTGCCAGCGCACTCGACCAGTACTTATCAAGGACTGTCATGAGTCAGGCACTCTGCCAGGCCTTGGGGAGGGTGGGGAGAAGGATGAAGAAGGCACTGTCCAGGACCTTATTGGTGTTTAAAGTCTAGAAGAGTGTCCAGAGAAGTCAACAGGTGGGGAGGTGCTGGCCAGTCAGGGTGACTCAGGAGGCACAGGCAGGCCAGAGGAGGGAGAACCACACCCAGCTTTGGCACCAGAAAGCATCTAGGGAAAAAAGTGACGTCCGGGCCGACACCTGAGGAATGTGTAGGCATTAGTGAAGAAGAGTGGGACAGTGCTCCCAGCAGCAGGGCAGGTGTGAGTAAAAGCCTGGAGGTGAATGACATAGCCCACCGGGGAGTTGCTACAGGTTACCTTGGGCTAGATCTGGGGTTCACAGGTGGGGCTAAAAGGTGTGACTTGAGGGGGGCAGGGGCAAACCAGGCAGGACCGAGAGAAGGCCAGGCAAGGAGAAGGGAAGGGATGGGCATCCTCCGAGGCTGGTTCATTCTGCACCTTGAACCGTGCTGGGCCCTGAGGATGGGGCAGGGAAGAAACAGAGTAGCCCCTTGTTCTCAGGGCCTTCCGTTCTACGGGGAGCAAAGCAAGAGGCACACCCAGGGCAGTGGATACAGGTAGCTCTGGGCAGATAGGAGGTACCAGGCTCTGCACCACAGAGCACAGCAAGGGTAGGACTTTCTGTTGAGTCCATCCCACCAGGCCTCCCTGGCACTTTACAACAGTCCGTGGGCTGCAGCCTCACTGGGCCCTTACATCAGGGCTCACAGAGTCAGGAATGTGGGGTTTTCAATAAAAGTGCAGGCAATGGGCCCAGAGGGAGCCCCAGCTCAAATGAGCTTTTATATTTTTATGTGGAACGTAATCACGTTTAGTCATGATCGAGGCTGCCCCGTTACTGCTATTAGAGCGTTTATGGTTCTAAGGGGGATATGAGACTTGGACGGTACGTGCCTGCAGCTAAAAGCAACAGGGTGTGCTGCGTCTAGAAGCCACCTTGAAATCCCAAGAACACATAACCTGGGCTGACGGGCTTTGACTTTGGGAGCTCAGCTGAGAGGGCTGGGCGTCTGCAGGTCCAGAGAGGGTCCTCTCAGGAGGGACAGTGGGATCACAAAAGTAATAAGCACACAATATGAGTAGGTTCCTTGCATGCTTTATCTATCACCTTCAGAACCCCTACAAGGTGGTTCCCAATCAATTGCCCCGTTTTCTATGTGCTCAACCTGAGGGTCAGACAGCTGCAAGGTCCACCCCCAGAGGACACGGTCAGTAAATGTATTAGTTTCTTGTGTTTGCTGCAACAAACCACCACAAACTGGGTGGCTTAAAACAACAGACATTTATCCTTTCACAGTTCTGGAGGCCAGAAATCCCAAATCAAGGCATTGGCAGGGCTGGTTCCTTCTGGGGCCCTAAGGGAGAAATCACCTCCTATGTTTCAGGGGTTGTGGGTAATCCTTGGAGTTCCTTGGCTTGTAGACGCATCATCCCGACCTCTGCCCCCATCCTCATGTGGCCTCTGTGTCCTCCCCTTTCCTTTTAAAGATGCCAGTCATTGAATTTAGGGCCCACCCTGATCCAGGATGATTTTATCTCAAGACCCTTAACTAATTATATCTACAAAGACCCTCTTTTCAAATAAGATCAGAGTCTGAGATTCTGGGTAAATATTAACTTTGGGGGGACATTAAGTTAATGGAGACAAGAGCCGAGCCAGGTCTTTCCGGGTGCAAAGCTGCCCACACAGGGCACACGTGGCTGCAGGATGCTTCATTTGCTCACAGTACCTCTGGCTTCCCTGCTTGCCCCTGAGTTCCTCTCAGCTTGCTTTATTTCCTTCCTGCTCCAAACCACTTCTCAAGAGCGCAGACCAGGCCTCTGCAAAACTTTCCTTAGTAGGGAACACAGAGAGCCCTAGAAGAAACCACAAAGGCCCGAAGACTCTGTAGGGAAACACCGTGATACAGGAAAGAAGAGAATCGTACTGCTTTTGGAATGTCACTCAATCACAAGTCTTAGTTCTGCTGCTCATGCGCTGGTGGCTTTGGGTAAGTTCCTTCATGTCTCTGAGCTTCATTCACTTTCTCTGTAAATCGGGCACAAAATCCCTCAGGTTCAGTCAGTGGAAATAAACAGGCTAATGGGCACACGGGTTCTGAAGGTTCCCGGCAGAGTAGGTACTCAACAGATGTTGGCTTAATTATGGTCTATTTGCATCTCTCAGTGACAGAGGAGGAGAGAGACCCCTAAAAGCAGAAAGGTTGCTTGAGCCCTGTCAAGTACAAGGTGATACATGGGGTAGATGTAGGTATCACTGTCTGTGTATCAGGCACAGGCACACATATATACACACATGCATGTGCCCCAAGTTGTGATTCATCAGCTGTCTGTGGAAATACCTGTGCCCGTCTTCATTTACCCTTCATCTGTTCACCTGCCTCTTTTGCTGAGAGCCTAGACTGTGCACCAGATCCCGTTAAAGTGCATCCCATTTGATCTTCACACCTAGCCTATGAGGTCTCATTATCATTACCCACATTGTACCGACAAATTAGCACAGTTTCCCCCAAGTCCGTATGAACTGAGGGACAGAGCTGAGACTCCTGCCCAGGTCTGTGTGGCCACCAAGCTGGCTTCTTCCCCACCTGAGATGCTGTCCATGAGAGTGGCCACAGAGACACCCAGAGGTGCCTGGGGACTGGCTGGCTCAGGAAGGCGTTGATGGGAAAGGCAGCACTTGAGTGGGGTCTTCGCCACACAGCTAACGAATCCTCTGCAGTTCACCATGTGGGGGAGAGAACATGGGCAGCGGTGCCAGATCAATCCAAGGTCATGCCCTGGCTGTGCCACTCACTCACTGGCTCTGTGACTTTGAGAGACTCACTGTGCCTTTCTGAGCCCTTATTTTTGCATCTGTTAAAAGGCAATGAAATATCTATATCAAAAGGGTGATGTGAGAATTCAAAGAAAAAAATGTATGTAAAAGGTCTAGAGATAGAAAACTGTTTGCCAGGACCCATTAAAGCAGAACACGACTCGTGAGGATATAACAGAAATGCACACATATAATGAATGTCCATTGCGGCACCATTCATAACTCCAGGCTGGAATTAACCCAAATGTCCGTCTATAGTGAAAACAATATATTGTGCTATGTTCACCTAAGGGAATACTTCAGAGCAATGAACAAAGTGCAGCTACAAGCAACAACATAAATTGATGTCACGAATAGAACGTTGAGCAAAAGGAGCCAGTACATACCATGTGATTCCATGTATATAAAGTTCAAAAACTAATCTATAGGGCTAGATAGAATTCAGGTTAGTGATTACCCTTGGCAGGATGGGGGTGGTGATTGGAAGGGGGTAAGATGTATCCAGAGTGGGGACCACATTCTTTTTCTGACCTGGATGCCATTCCAAGGAGTCCAGTTTGTGAAATCCTTCAACCCATAGAGTTGTGACCTGTGAAATTTACATACGTTATACTCCAATAAAAATGCTTTTTTAAAAATCTTATGGCACAGCATCTGGCTCATAGAACATTTTTATTAAGTGGGAGTTTTCTTTCCTCAAGTTACTAAATCACAACCTCTGCGAGAAAAGAACCCTCCCTCTGCAAATGCTGTCCTCAATGGCATCGACCCACTGGGGCGTCAACGACGTGGCGAAAGTGGCTAAGGAAAGAGCCAGCAAGACACAGAAAGAAGATCGGGAAGTTGGTCGGAGGGGAGCGAGGAGGGAAGGGGCCTTTTTCAAATCCGTTTAAGTCTCTGTGGGTTCCCTGGGCAGGGACTCTACAATCAATGTAAAAGTGGGCATCCATCCGTTAATGGTACTATCTATTTTTTTCCCCAAAAAGCTTTGAAAATCAAGATGGGCTCCCAGCCCTGCCCTGCAGAGCCGTGTTAATCTAGACACTTCCTACCTCACCAGCATCCCCCTGGCTCCCCTTTTCTCTCATGCACTGATATCTAGTCACACTGACCTTTGCCTGGCTTCTTCTACATCTCCAATTCTCAGCTTAAATGACAGCCTCTCAGCCTAAAGTAGGTCCCTCCTAAACAGTTATTTTTCATACACCTCTGCTCTTTTATTACCTTGGAATTGCCTCAGATGTTAACTGCATTAACATTCATTTATCTCCTTGCTTAGCTACTCTCCCTCTCCTCTTCCACCAGACCCACACTCACCACGAGGGCTATCACTGTCTCTCCAGGGTGTGCCAGCAAGCACCCTTCACACAGCATGTTTGCAAAGTCCAGTTCTTCAACACATGGAATCAAAGGCATCTCAGGTTTGTTAACAGAAGAATAATAGATTTTCTTCTCCCTAAAATATTTACCCAGGTAATTCCAGGTTACACTGAATCTCGAAATCCTAAATCATTCTAGAAGGGTTTTTGCAGTACATGGATTTCAAACTAGAACAACAGGATCCAGACAAGAAATGAATAATGGAGGCCAGATGTCACGATAGGGACTAGTGGAGACAGGGGCAAAACTGAAAAACCAGCACAGGACCGAGTGAAATGTGACAACTTCTGACCAGTTCTGTCCAATTGCTGCCATCTTGGAACGCAGGTATCTTGTTGCCAGATCCACCAGTTTTCAAAGAGAGGCCAAAAGTTCACGTCTTTTAATGTGAACTCTACCAATTTTTCAGTATTGGTAATACATCTAGCATTTCTTAACAGTGTTTAGCCAGTGTGTAGCAAGCTATTTCCTCAGGCTGCCTACAGTTGACATCCTCCATTCTGACCTTAACCAACCCTTTTGTAAAAGGGAGACTGGCATGCAGACCAGGGCGATGGCTCATCACACATCACAGAGTTAGTGCATGGCCAGCCCTGGTCTGTAACCCAGCTCAGAGCTCAGTGCCATTTCTACTCTACCCACAGTGAGAAAGAACTATATGTACACATTTGGCTTAATTGAGATAAACCAGCCATCATAAAATTAAATTTTGTCTTGAGCTAAACACACTGTATTGAGAAGATCCTACATGCCTCTCTTTATTAGCATTAAAGGACAGCCCATAGCCCAGTTGTAAGATCCTATCACAACAGTCTCGGGAAAGAGGGGTTAACATTTGATATTAATTTACAGCCAACCTGGAGTCACAGTGTCCCCACAAGGTGCTGTGTTGGAAAAGGCTTCTTTGTGAAGACCCCAGCCCTCGCTGCTTGAAGCAGCCTTTTTTTAATTCCCTCTCAGCAGCTTGGGCCTAACCCTGTTATAGAAAGGATAATCGTAAATCTGCATGAAGTTTCTGATGATTAGTTTTGCTTGGAATTGGGCCAAAGAGCCAGACTTTTGCCAATTCCATATGTACATGTAAGTTCTTTTCAAAAAAGAATTGGGTAATCCTTCCCACTAGGCTGGGGGGAAGGAGTTTAAGGGCCTCATGGAGGAGCCTCCCTGACTCTAGCTGTGTGTATAAAGGTATGCAAGGACCACATAACAGGCACTTTAATAAGTGATCTAATGACAATATTATTTAACAAGCTGTTTCACTTTATTCTCATTATAGCATTGAGGGGCATAGATGATGAATTTTTTAGACAGATGAGGAAACTGAGATTCATATTTTAAGTAACTTGCCTTAAAGTGTATGCAACCAATAAGATGCTAAGCTAGGGTTTGACTCTGTCCTCTCTGATTGCAAAGTCCCTGTTGCATGGACATGCAGCTGACGTGGACACTTCATTCTGTCCTGAATGATGCCAAGTACTGCATTTTGCCAATTAGTCAGTGGCAAATGATCCATGTTGCTGATTATCCATCTACCTGGCTTCCTGCCTCCTTCTTCTGAAAACTACGATAATATGCAGAGCATGATGGCAGTTGGCTCAGAAAGGAAAAGGAGAGCAATTAGAGATAAAAGAGAAAAAAATCGCCAGCGGTAAAAGTGCTTCATATACTATTGGAAAGAAAAAGAAAAAAAAAAATAGCAGTGTAAGAGCTCAAAACTATGGGTATAAAGAGGATTTTAAAATGCATTTAATTAATCAGCACTCAGTCCTGACAATGAAGAGTTGGTTTTTGATGGGTAACAATGACTTCAGTGATTCGAAGGTAGTAAGAAAGCCATATGCTGGGGTCAGAGAGCCAAGGATTTGGGTTTCAGGCAATCAGGGCTTATACCTATTCTCACCTCCCCGTCACTGGACACATTACCTCGCCTCTTTCTGTCTCAACTTCTGTGCCCAAAACAAGCATGGCACCCCCTGGTAACAGATTAAACTTCCAGCACAGCCTTAACCTGGGCAATAGAATCTTTCAGAAGGGAATTCCCACATGCTTTAAGTTGACCTGCTACCTGTATCTGCACTCATATACCCCACCTTCCTTCCATTAGCATGACTCGGAACCACATCTACCTGACTCCCAGGGTATGGCAATAGGAAGGAATTGGAATATGTGATTGTCTTGGCAGTGTGGATTTTGTTGTTGCAAAAGGGAGAGAACTTGGCATTCCAAAGCTGGGATAGCTTGATTTCAGGGCATCTGAGTTCCCTCCTGACAGCTGTGGGACTTCTAGGTAGGAATCACTCGGAATTTGTGTACATTTGTGAGAACACCAGTGCATGTGCTGGAAATGTTAACAGGGAAGAGGCAACAACTCTGTGCTTATGGCAAAGCATCTCCTGCCTAAGTTCATTTGGGTGACAATAAGGAATTTAGAATCAGGCAAACTCGGTTCTGAGTCGTGTTCCCAGGAGGAAGGCAGAGTGTGTGGGTACAGATGCAAGTGGGAAGGCGAGTTAAAACATGTGGAAATTCCCTTCTGATGGTTTCCATTTTACCACCCAGTGCTACAGTGGGGAAACCAATTTGTTAGCAGAGGAGAGGACAGGGCACAAAGAACAGAGAATGATTTTAGAGAACAGAGTGGTTCATCTCCCCAAGCTACTGTGTCCCCACCACATGAAGGACAGAGAAGCAACTGTCATTGAGCAGATTTACATTCACAATAACCAGTATTTGGAGGGTTTTAAGAATCCTTTAGAGATCAACTTTCTTCATTTACAGACAGAAAACCAAGCACTAAAGAGGTTAAATAAGCCCTTACTTCTAGTAATAGATTAAGGCAGTGGTTCTCAACTAGGTGCTATCCCCCTCCAATCTCCAGAGGACACTTGACAATATTTGGAAATATTTTTAGTTGTCACAACTGGGGAAGGCAGGGAGGTATGGCTGCTGGCATCTGGTGAGTAGAACCAGGGATGCTGCTAAACATCCTACAATGCACAGGACAAGCCCCCACCACAAAGAATGATCCAGCCCAAAGTGTCAAGAGTGCCCAGGTTGGAAAACTCTGAATCAAAGTGACATTTGACTTGTACAGAGCCATAGTACTCTCTCAAAACAGACTGGGCTTGTGGTCAATTAAAAATCCTTGAATGCTCCTTCTCCCCAGTTGTTCATACCACCCCCTCCCCCAATTCCTTAAATGATTGGCTTCCCTGGAGCTTTAATATGTGTCCTGACAGTTCACTGATCAAGGTTGTGCCTCTTGATTCCTGTCTTGTAGAGTTAAACAACCAATATTTGGAAAGATTTGGGTGTGTAATAATTGCTGGATAGAGGTTTGTGGTTGAATCAGAAAATAACAAAAATAAGTTTCCAACCGTGAGAACCCCTGGGAAAAAAAGAAGCTAATAGAAAAATTGGACATTCAAGGGTGTGTTATGAGTTTAAATGAACTGCGAGCTAAAATAAACTAGCTTGATCACCCAACACAAATGGCAATTGTGGGCTGAATTTAGTTTAGGTATACTGCAGTTGTAGGTAAATACACTAAATGCTAATGGTTTTATAATAGTCTTATTAATTCACCCTTCATAGTTAATGTTTAAGATAAACTCTGTGTCTTTAGAGTAATTTATGCATTCCACTTTTAGAGAATTCCAGTTGAATGAATATGAACATAATCATTTTGCACAAACGTTCTCCAAGGAGGGAGCAGAAAGTATGAACCGGGCAAAGGCTCCCCACTGCTTTATTCATAATGGATCAGCCAATTCATTCCTTATTAATTTAATGGAGTACAAGTAAGCAGCGTAACAGCTTGAGTTTAGGAGTGTTTCACAAATGGGGCTTTTTGTCTGTAATCACTTAATCCTGCAGGCTAGGCCTCATAAATTGAATAAAAGAGGGAACTGGGTTTTAATTAAGTCCAAAGAATGAGGCTGCGTGGAAGACACAAACACCTCTGACAAACACAGGGGTGTGAAGTGTGTGTGGTTAATATCCCTCGCTAACAGCGTCCTGGCCCAGGGAGCCCCTGACCGGAACCTTTTGATGTTGGGCTCCAGGGGAAATCCTTTCCCCTTCATGGCTTGCTCTGGTGGGGCAGTGAGAAGAAAGCAGGTGAGGCTGAGCTCCTGCCAGCCCAGGCCCCCCACCGAGCTGATGTTCAAGCACAAAGGCATTACTGTCCCTCGTTTTGCATATACCCACATCTGGCTGGGAAACAAACTTTTCACCAGTAGTCCAGTCTATGGAAATAGTGAAAAATTCTTTCCCGGGAACTTGTGCACCCTATTAGAAGGAATCCGGGCTCCCACTCCAGAGAGACTCAGATTCAAATCTCAGCTGTACAATATGACAGCTACAGGTCCATAGGATGGAGATAATGCTTTGCTGCGTTCTTATTAAGATTAGGGGAGTTTATATGCTCAGGCACTTTGAAAAATGAGTGACTCATTGAGGACATACAAATGGAAAAAACTTCCCCCATGTTTCCTTACAAATATGCTCAGAAATCCCCCACTTGCCAAAGCCTTCAGTGGATCACTCTGTACTTTTACAAAAGTCTACTTGAGGCCTCTTGAGGAAGGTCTTGTCTGTCCTACAGCACCTGTGGTAGGCAGAAAAATGCCCCCCAGAGGTGTACACATCCTAATCTCTGGAACCTGTGAATGTGTTGCCTTACATGAACAAAGAGGACTTTGCAGATGTGATTAAAAATCTTGAGATGGCAAGATAGTCCTGGATTGCCCACATCATCCCAATACCATCACGTGAGTCCTCCTAAGTGAAAGAGACAGGAGAGTTAGAGTCAGAGGGATGGAGCATGGGAAAGTCACCACTGCTGGCTTTGGAGATGGAAGGAGCCATGACCTAAGGAATGCAGGTGACCTCTAGAAGCTGGAAAAGACAAGGAAAACATTCTTCCCTAAAGCCTCCAGAAAGAGTACAGCCTAGCTGACACCTGGATCTTAGGGCAGTGTGACCAATATCAGAATTGTAAGATAGTACAGTTGTGTTGTTTTAAGTCGCAAAGCCTGTGGGAATTTGTTACGGCAGCAATAGGAAACTAACACAGTGCCCAAGGCAGATGATCTAAGCCCTCAGGAGCATTTGTATTCTGTTTCTTTGGAACTAAGATGCACTGTCTGATCAGTTCAGGCTTGTTCTTCGGCCAGCATATTGACCATGATTTCTGGTCATCTAATTTAGGATTATGAACTCCTCCATGTCAAGCACAGAGAATAGTAACAGGCTCGGTTCAGAGCAGAGTCCAGCACATGTTTAAGAAATTTTGCTGATTGAAGAGATGGGCTAAACTGTAAATTTTCTGGGACTATATGTTCTTCGAAGAACAGAAACCTCTGTGACAGAAAGAGCCCTGTTCTCTAAAATAGAGATACAGGTTGAGCATCCCTTATCCAAAAATCCAAAACTTTTTGAATGCCGACAGGATGCTCAAACGTCACGCTCCTTGGAGCCTTTCCAATTTCAGATCTTCAGATGTGGGATTTTCAACTAGTGTCATGCAAATATCCCAAACCTTGAAAAAATTGAAATCTGAAACGCTCCTGCTCCCAAGCATTTCGGGTGAGGGAGACTTAAGACCTGTACATATTCTCACTACACACAGTGGTTATAAGTATTGAACAACAATACTTGTTTTCATTGCCGTGTTTCGGGCAGTCTCTTTGTGCCAAGCCCTTCACTTACGCGAACTCATTTCATCCTCACCCTAACCCCATGAGTAAGTTCTGTTGTTGCCCTCACTTTGCAGATGATGAAATGAGGAGACAAAGCTGAGATTCAAACTGAGGATGTTTGGCTGCAAAGTCCAAATGCCAATCACTAGGCTATGTGCCCATCCAATGCGACAGCAGCGTGTCTTCTGTTCAGTACAAGAGACATTGGGGAATGTGATGACTCCTTCCCGAGCTGCCCACATAGGCTGAATTGTTGCCTCTTGCATACGTAGTATATCAATCTTTAGCGATTAACAGTAGCTAGAATTTATTAAATGTGTACTAGTTGCCAGGCACAATACTAGACCCTCTGCATGGATTGCCCAACCCAATCCTCAAATAATTACCATGATGGTCCCCATTGAATCAATAAGGAAGCAGAGGTTCAGAGAGGCCAAGTTATTTTCTTGAGGACACAGAGCTAGGAAGTGATCGATTTTTTGATAGGAACCAAGCAGGAAACTAGAGTGCACATACTGAACCACTTAAATACATGTGGCCTAGAAGCAAGTAGGCTGAGGAGGTAAGGCTTTGGTTGGGCAGATTGTGGAAGCTAAGGGAGTTAAGAGAGTCATCCTCACCCAGCACAAACCCAAGCCTCATCATATCCAGATGGAATGCAAAAGTCTTTTCCCCCAGTCATACCAGCAGGAAAGTAAGGGTACATGGTGCCTGGGGACAATGCATCATGTTTACACTCTTTCTAGCCACATGCCACTGCAGAATTTGCAAAGACACGCATGTTCCCCTAGATGTGGCATTCCCACAGACTGGTGCCTGGAGACCACATGCCCCTTGAAGGCTTTCTTGCGCTGAGCCTGGTCTGGGAGCTGGGCACCCATGCCTGACTCAACCCCAGGCACTGGGCTGCATTTGCCACGCTCTTCTGTATTTGCTGGTGTCAGACCCCTACGGTGTGTCCCCCACAGCTCCAACCAGTCCCTTCAGGAGTGGGGGCTTTGAGTAGTTCTCTGGGTCCAGTGAAGTGAGAAGTGACTTCATAGATACGATCAGAATAACCAGGCTACTTAATTCCAGGAGCTGTGCTTGGTGTATGATTAAATGTGCTCAGTTTGTTCTATATCCTCAGTTGTCTACTCAGAGCCCTTTTATTAAAGTTTGTGTAATGCTTCCTAGTCATTAAAACAGCATTTGGTAAATGGGCTTACTCTGGGAGACTGAGACACCCAGAAGCGTTGAGGTGCCAGGCTGGGGTGGAGACACCTGAGGCATAATTTACGGATTTATGTATTAAACAAACAAACCTGACTCTCCTTTCCTATTCCACAGTACAACCCTTTTTAGTCACCAGCCTGGGAGAGGGGTCTCTTTTGCACATAAAAGTGCCCCATAGCACTGTGCTCACACCGGGAACAGAGTATGGGATAACAGAAAGGAAGGACATTTTATTGAGTGCCTTCTATGTGCTATTCGCACTGCTGAGCTTCAAGTTACTCAAATATAAATGGGGGAGAATAATGCCCCATAGGGTTCTTAATAATGAAGATAATGATATCAATACCAATAACGACAGACACAGAACAATCGGAAACATCCTGCGTGCCAGACGCTGTGCTAAGTGCTTTCTGTGCATCCCCTGGCCTAAACCTTACAACATCCTAGGGATAGGTACTATTTTACAGATGAGAAGACTGAGGAACAGAGAGGCTTAGGGAATTGCACAAGATTACAGAGCTTCTGAAGGTCACAGACACTATTTTGTACTTGGGTGGTTAACCTCTGTGGTACTTGCTTCCTATTACATGGGCATTACAACATCCCATTACTTGGGATAATATAGTAAAATGCACAGTACCGTCTTCCCACTCTGAAGCAGCACTGTAAACAGAGACTCACAGTTCATCTAACTGGGGAGGGCAGAGAAGTCTTCCTAGAGGAGGTGACCCCTCTGGTACCTTGCTTTCCTTATGAGCACCCCTGTAGGCCCAGCTTCAGGGGGTAGGGGGATCCAGGTGCCAGATAGAAAAAGTGCTTCTCTCTCTTCCAGTGACAATAACAGAAGTCCAGAGAGAAACACACATACGGGTGCTCTTCCCCAGCTCTCAGAGCCTGCAGGCAGATTTTCAAACAGGTCATGCCCATTTGGGGCTGTGCCTGAAGGAAGGAATTGTCCCTGTGCAAGCACTGTCAGAGCAGCTTGAGAAGATGACAACCATTTACTCAAAATGGTTTTCCAAACAATGACATCCCTGAGTCAGGCCTCCACGCCCGTGAAGGCTGTGGTGTTTGGGTCTCCTAGGATAGCTTCTAGGTAGATATTCTATAGACCAGTGGCCTCCAACATTTTTGGCACTAGGGACCAGTTTCATGGAAGACTATTTTTCCATGGAGGGGGGATGAGGGTGGTAAGAGCTCAGGTGGTGATGCAAGCTATGGGGAGCGGCTATAAATACAGATGAAGCTTCGCTCACTTGCCTGCTGCTCGCCTCTTGCTGTGCGGCCCCCTGGTTCCTAAGTTTCATGGACAACCATTTTTCCATGCACTGGGGTGGGCATGGGGACAGCGGAGCTATGTGGCCTTGTCCCTAACAGGCTGTGGACTGGTACCAGTCCGTGGCTGTAGACTACATATAGATAGGTGTATGTTAAAAAGACCAACTCAGAATGAACCTCTCTTTCTGATAACTGTCAAAAAGGCCCCTTTTATTAATAGCAAATCCCTTGGTCTCTGCCTTGCCTCCACCACAAGAAAAAAAAATTAAAAAGAGACTAAGAATACCTGTTGGCTTTCATTCAAATGTTTTTTTTTTTTTTTAAAAGACCTAGGACTGCCTTTTTTTAATCCAAGTAATGACTTTCAAACAGATTATAGGACATTGTACCAAATTAAGCAAAAGATTAGGAGAATGAGGACACAGTCTGAAAACATGCACTGTCTCTTTAATATCTCAGGTTTTCTTTAAACATAAAATTATAGCACAATGCACAAAAGGACGGGAGCATTATCCTTTATCACAATACCCAGCCAACTTTAACTCGTCTCAAGTGTTATTATAAGAAACAGAATTTACTGCTATGGACTTCTCTTCAATACTACTCCTTCCCTGTTTAATGAAATGTCATTATTCCAATATAAACCCTTTCTTTTTGCAGCCTGTTCCCCCACCACCCAACCACTATATTTCATTTCCTGCAGTTACGTGATATTATTGCCTTTTTTCCACAGCTATTGATTTAGGTGTGTATGGTTATTACAATGCAAAATAAAACAGCTCCCCCATCCATTCTACCTTGTACCATTGAACATTAACTTAATTTGTTTCAAATCTGCATTTGATTTGGCAAGGAAACCATTTATCTTTATGAAGAAAGCCCTCATAAAGTAGAGAGTTTAGGAGATCACTGCTTTAAAAATTTAATAGCCTTGTGTCTTATACACTAGAAAAATGAATTAAACCTTCAAATAGTATATGTCTCAATGTAACCTTTTTGCATTTCATACTATGTTTAATTTATTATATTCTGGAGGAGGAAAAAAACTGGAGGACAGATCACCAGGATGTGGCTTGCTTTTGCATTGCATGAATAAAGTCAAGGTCTACCACTCATGAGCATCATGATTTGCTGCATGTCCTCATTCAGCTCATGCTGTTGACATTGTAATTCCAGGTGCTGCAAGTGTTGTTGTTCCCCGGGGTTTTCCCATGGTAAGATAAGGGGCTCCATCCCTGGAACACCAAAGTGCAGCCTGGGTGGGGGTAGAGGTGAGGAAGGGGGTTGGTAGAGCTAATGGAGGTGTAATGACCCTCTTCAAAGATTTAGAAATAAGCAAATGCTTTCACTCAGAGGTAACAGGGTACCTCTAAGAGGGTAAAAATGTCTGAGCTTATATCTCAGACAGGACCAGAAGATATTGTTATCAATGGCAAAAATAGTATTTTATAAAAAGGGAGGGCTGAGGCTCCTGCCCTTGCTGTCTCTCTTTATTGTGAACCTTCTTTTCTTTCTTGTCACCTCAAACCATGATAGGTGTGGGCAACACAGGTCCATGGGAGAGGAAGTCTGAAGAATAGAAAACTATGAACTTCTCGATCTTCAGCTGGATGAAAATATGGTTCGATTTATACTTATTCAAGGTCATTCCACAAATTGATACATGTTTTTCATTTCCTCTACCCTCACCACCACCACCACCAGCACCACCACCACAAGGACAGAGATACTTCTATATATCCAATATGCTAAATCTTTTACATGTACTCTCTCCTGCAAAAACAAACAATGTCAAATTATAGCTATCCATCCTTTTTGCCAGAGAACCCAGGAAGTTGCAGGAACGTGAAGTGAGTTGCTCAATGTCACAAAGCAAGAGAAGCCAAGATTTGCTTCCAGGCGTTTCTCAGTACCAAACCACATTACATTTTTGTTATGTTTTCACTAAACAGCTTCAGCTCACAATAACCTCTCATTTTTTAAAACTATTTTCCTTTTCCAAAGACTCAGTTGCTTGACTATTATTATATGAAGTTTAAAACATAATCTGAAGAATCGCTTATAGAAGGGGTGAAAGGGCTCAGTGACTTGGCCTCAGAAACATCCTCCGAGGAAGGCTTCTGTCTCTCTCAAGCACTGACGACTTCTAGTGCTGCTCTGAAAGCCTGTGGCATCTCCCCTCTTAGTATTGGCTTCTCTAGCCTTTCCTTGTCTTCAGGGCTCTGTTTAAGCCCCTCTTCCTCCAGCAGGGCACTTCTGATTATACCATCTCTAGCAAATCCCTTTTTCTTTAATCTGAAAAAAAAGTATTTGTAATAGCCAGCACATATCACCTTGTGCTTACTATGTGGCATGTTTTGTGCTAAGCTCTTCCCCTGGGATATCTCATTTAATTTCCACATTTATGTAAGTTGATACATCATTATGCCTATTTTGAAGATGATAAAACAGAAACTTAAAGAGATTGAGCAACTTGCCCCAGGTCACACACATAGACTCAGGAACTGAACCCCAAGTAGTCTGCCTCCCTATCTAGACTCCTGCACCTGAGTACTCTGAGTATTCTATCCCTTGAAGTCTTATCACCAAATGGCTTCATGTGTCTTTTTCATGATAGGATCCCACCAAACCTTCACCAGCCCCAACAGCACAGAGAAGCATATGGGGTATGTGGGGGTTGTTACATGCATTTGTGTTTCTTGATTTACAATAGCTGTCAGCCAGACACCCAGAAACTCACCTGTAAAATGAAGTTGAGTTTATTGGTTTGTGGGAATGTGAGGGAACCCATACCAAAGGGAGCCACGTGTTGTCTCAGTAACTGGGTGCTAGAAAGGCCTTATAGGTGCTGGGCTTGTGTTAGCTGATGGCTTTGCTACCTAAAGTGATTTACAGAATCAATGCAGTCCCTATCAAAATACCAACATCATTTTTTGCCGATCTAGAAAAAATAATTCTACGCTTCGTGTGGAACCAGAGAAGACCCCGTCTAGCCAAAGCAATCTGAAGCAAAAAGAACAAATTGGGAGGCATCTGTCTGCCAGACTTCAAACTATACTACAAGGCTATAGTAACCAAAACTGCATGGTATTGGCACAAGAACAGACACGTAGACCAATGGAACAGGACTGAGAACCCAAATATAAAACCAACCTCATACAGTCACCTGATCTTTGACAAATTCCAGAAAAACGTACACTGGGGAAAAGATTCCCTATTCAACAAATGGTGCTGGGAAAACTGGATGGCCATATGTAGAAGACTGAAACTGGACCCACACCTCTCACCTCTCACAAAAATCAACTCACAATGGATAACAGATCTAAACCTAAGACATGAAACCATAAGAATTCTTGAAGAAAACGTTGGAAAAACTCTTATGGACATTGGCCTAGGCAAAGAATTTATGAAGAAGACCCCCAAAGCAATCACAGCAGCAACCAAAATAAATACATGGGACCTAATCAAATTAAAAAGCTTCTGCACAGCCAAGGAAACTATCTCTAGAGTGAACAGACAACCTAAAGAATGGGAGAAAATATTTGCATGCTACACTTCTGATAAAGGGCTGATAACCAGAATCTATACAGAACTTAGGAAAATCAACAAGAAAAAAATCAAACAACCCTATTAAAAAATGGGCAAAGGACATGAACAGAAACTTTTCCAAAGAAGACAGAATAATGGCCAGCAAACATATAAAAAATTGCTCAACTTCTCTAATCATCAGGGAAATGCAAATCAAAACCACAATGAGTTATCACTTAACTCCAGTGAAATTGGCTCATATCAAAAAATCCCCAAACAACAAATGTCGGCGGGGATGTGGACAGATAGGAACACTCATACACTGCTGGTGGGACTGCAAATTAGTACAACCTCTATGGAAAGTAATATGGAGATACCTCAAAGAATTAAAAATAGAATTACCGTTTGACCCAGCAATCCCACTACTGGGCATTTACCCAAAGGAAAAAAAGACATTTTATAATAAAGACATCTGCTCACAAATGTTTATAGCAGCACAATTCACAATTGCAAAGATGTGGAAACAACCCAGGTGCCCATCAATACACGAGTGGATTAATAAAATGTGGTATATGTATACCATGGAGTATTACTCAGCAATAAAGAACAATAGTGAATTAACACATCTGGTATTATCCTGGTTGGAGCTAGAACCCATTCTTCGAAGCAAAGTGTCACAGGAATGGAAAAACAAGCACCACTGGTACTCACCATCAAATTGGTACTAACTGATCAACACTTACATCACACAGGGCAATAATATTCACCAGGGGGCGGGCAGGCGGGAGGGGGGTGGAGGGGATGGGAAAAACTCTCACTGAATGGATGCGGGGAGCACAGTTTGGGGGATGACCACGATTGTAGCTCTGACACGGGCAGTGCATGGGCAATATATATAGCCAAAGTGTTGTACCCCCATAATATTCTGAAATAAAAAAAAATAAAAAATAAAAAGATTCAAGAAAATGGAAGTCTGTTCTAGATTGGGCACAGTGAGGAAGTGGAGGCAATTCCATGATTATGTATCTTAACACATCTGTCTGATCTATAGGGAGGCAGACAAGAATGTGGCTTCAGTTACTATTGGTAAGCAAGATGCAGTCACTCATATTTACTGGGAAAGGGAGATGGTTGGTGTTTTGTGGCCTGAACAGTGTCAATGTTTTGTCTATGTTGAGACACAATTGCAGAGTGGTCTTGTTTTTTCCTTACCCTGTCATGGTCACAGAATGGCCTTGTGTGACGTTGGTGTTCCATAAAACTGTTCATGTGCAACAGAGGCTGCTGTGTGTGTCAGGCCAGCTCCCAGAATCACAAAGGTCTAGCTTTTAATGTTAGGTCTACTCCTAGCTAGCAGCTACTTTTCTCTTTCTCAACTAATTTTTATTTCTCAGGAAAATGTCCCTGCTTAGAGCTCAAAACCAGCGAGGAAGTTTTCAAGGCAGAGTTAAGACAGAAGTCAGGGTGGGATCCAGGCTCACCAGGGACCACCCTCTCTGAGTTTACACCAAGATCTATCTACCTCCAAGCATATGTGTTATGGGCATTAGGGGCAGAAAAGCACAGTGGGCAAGAACAGAGGCTCATACATACAGTGCTTGGATTTCTATTTTACCTTTATCAGGTATTAGTTCTGTGATCCCAGAGACAAACGTTAGCCTCTGAGCTACCATTTTCTCATCAGGTAGAAAGAAGAGAATAACATCACCTTTCTCATAGGGTTGCCATGGGAATCTATGAATTAATATATAGAAAGTGTTTATTAAGTGGCAGACACATAGTAATTCCTCAATAAATGGTAACAAGCATGACTCCTGTCTTCTGCGCCCTCCTCCTTGCTCACAAGGCCGCTGAAACTTGGACTTCTTTCTTTCCTTTCAATATGCCTAGAGTTCTTGCTCTTCCTGGTGCCTCTGTCCCATATACCCTTAAGACTATGGTATATGGAATAATGGCCCCCTAAAATGTCCACGTCCTAATTCCCAGAACCTGTGAAGATATTACTTCATATAGCAAGAGGGACTTCTGCAGACATGAGTGAGTCAAAGACCTTAAGATAAGGAGGTTATCCTGGATTATTTGAATGGGTTCAATGTAATTACAAGAGTCCTTAAAAGTGGAAAACAGAGGCAGAAGGGTCAGAGAGAGATGATGTGAGATGGACCAGATCCACTGTTGCTGCCTTTAAAGATGGAGGAAGGGGCCCCAAGGCAGGGACTGTGGGTGGCCTCAAGGAGCCTCAAGGAGCTCAAACAGGCAAGGAAATGAATTCACCCGTAGAGCCTCCTTAAAGGAATCACAGCCCTGATAACATTTTAATTTAGGCCCAGAGAGATATGTGTCAGACCTGGATCCTACAGAACTCTATGAGAATAAATTTGTGTTGGTTTAAGCCACCACGTTTGTGGTAATTTGTTGTAGCAGCCAATAGAAAACTAGATCCTTCCCACTCAAATCTTAGCTCTGATGTCACCACACGAGAAGTCCTTCCTGACTGTTCACTCTAAATTGCACACCCCCCACCCCCCAGACACTACCAAAATCTCTCATTTTGATTTTCACTTAGTACTTATCATTATTTGCAATTACTTTCAAATTTATTTCTTTAGTTGATTCCCTCTTGCCTGATGTGATTGGAAACATCATTAACAAGCAAGCTGGTTCACTCCTATATAAAAAACACCTAAAAGAGTGCCTGGCATTTAGCAGGTGTTCAGCAGGTACTTCTTGCCTTTCGTTTTTTTCTTTTTTTTTTTCTAACCACACTTCGGGAAACTCAACTTGACACATGATCTGCCATAGGCAATAAAAACAAAACAATGTGAACTTAATTTACCTAAGACTGTAAAGGGATGGGACATCACTATGTCAGGGGCATGAGTATTACCATATCTCTACTGTTGGAAAATATCAATAGTTTATTTCCACATTCTTTCCTACTGAACCCACACAGAGCCTCTGAATCCTCAACACAAAGACCAAGGCAGCCATTACAAACCAACTACAGTTGGAATATAATATGAAACTCATTTGCTGTCCTTAAGAGAATAATGACCAAAAAAAAGGTTCATAAAATTGTAGAAGGAACTGGGGATCTTAAGGCTGGGGGAAATAATTATAATTATAACAATAGTAATTGATTGCCTGCTATGTGCCAGGCACTTTTCTAAGCTTTGATATCCAATATCTTATTCAATTCTCACATTAACCTTTTGAAATGAATCCTATTTTTATCCCACTTTTACAGATGGGGAAACTGAGGCATAGAAAAGTTAAGTACCTTTCCCAAGGTCACAGAACTAGTAAGTGGCAGAGCAGATATTTGAAACCCAGAACTTTAATTCTGGACATCTCACAGTTAGTTATTACATATATTGTCAGCTTAGGATATGGAGTGTGAGATCTCTTCCTTTGAATATTTGAAAGGCTGCCAAATAGAAAAGGATTAGATCTGTTCTATGTGGCTTCAAGGACACTGAAACAACCCTTCCCATTTGCATAATACACTCCCATAATTCATGCATTTAATTCTCAAAACAACCCCATGTGGTTGCCATAAAGACACAGGAATCTGAGACTGGGAAAGCAGAATAGCCTTGCCCAATTCACACAGCTCAAAAGCTCTCTTCACTGGGCGTCCTGGGCTTGTTCCATTATGCTCAATTACCTGTAGCATTAATTCAACCAAACTTGACTCTGTCTGTGCTATAGATCTTGTACTGTGCTCAGCTCTGAGAATTCAAAGACAAAACAAACTTGCTTTCAAGAAATTTACAGTCTAGTGGAAGAAATGCAAAAATAGCCCCTTGAAATATGACATTATAGAAGCCACAGGAGTCATGTGGGATATATAGGAGTACAAAGAAAAGGGAGCCAGTTCCAAGAGACAGAGAACACGTGGATGGACAGGAACCATAGGGAGATAATTTTGGTTCAATATAACAAAGAACTTTCCACCAAATTTACCAAAGATAGAAAACTCATGTATTCTAATGTCATCATAGAATGATTTCAATGGCTTATTTTTAAGCTGCAAGGTCAGAAAAAACTCTAAGTACCAGCTGAAACATTGAATTTGAGAGCCCTTTAACCCTAGCCCAGCCTAATACTTGTGTGAGATCTTGGCTTCTCCATGAATTATTTTATTATTTACACAATTCACTTCCATTCCACAATTATTTGGTGGGTACCAACAAGCTTCAGGCACTAAGGACTCAACCGCTGTGTTTGAAAACTTTTCAGCCCAAGGGAAGAGAGGCATATGAACCGCCACCATGTTTTCTTGCTAAGTCAGTCCCTGGGGGTATAGGCTTAGTGATATGTGTTGCTTTTCTGCTGGTTACAAGGAATTTTCCATAAGGCATTGCTTGTCTTCAGAAATGACCCCAGAAGGTGGGATGTCACCTTTTGAACATTCATTTACTCACTCATTCCACAAGCATTTATGGAGTGTCACGCTTCTGCTGGTTGCTGAGAGAAACTTCTTCAACCCACCAAAATGCCCTATTAACTCCAAATGTTAATTGAGATGAATCACCATCCACTAAGCTCTGAAGGGACATGGTTGGTATCTGGCATCTTTGGACCATTGCCATGGCGGCAAAAAGAGAATCTGGAAGTTTGGCTGCTACTTCTTAGGAGAGTCTGCAACAGGAACTTTCAAACAGAATAAAAAGAAAGGGTAATACTAAATAGGGCAGGTTTTATTCCATAATAGATACCTGTGTGTGATAGACAAAATAATGACCCTCCAAAGATGCCCACATTCTAATCTTAAGAACCTGTGAATATGTTACCTTAGGTGGTCAAAAGAGACTTTGCAGATGTGGTTAAGTTAAGGATCTTGAGATGGGAGATTCTTCTGGATTATCCAGTGGATTCAACATAATCACAGGGGTCCTTATACGAGAGAGGCGGGAGAGTCAGAGGTAGGGAGAGATTTGAAGGTGCTACATTGCTGGCTTTGAAGACAAGAGGAAGGGGCCATGAGCCAAGGAGGTTAGATGACCTCTAGAAGCTGGAAAATACAATAAAATTGATTATTTCCTAGAGCCTCTAGAAAGATCATAACCCTGCCAATACCTTGATTTTAGGACTGGTGACTTCCAGAACTGTTAGATAAGAGATTTGTGTTGCTTTAAGGAACACAGTTAGTGGTAAGTTATTACAGCAGCAACAGGAAAATAGTACAATCCAATGGGCTGAGTCATGTGTAGGTGAAATGACTTACATTCATTTATTAAAAAAGAAATACTCACTGAGTCAGTATGATGCTCTAGGAATTATGCCAAGTTCTAAGGACACAGCAGTGGCCCAAACATTTTCAATTGCTGTTTGCAGGGAACTTATGTATAGTCTCATGAGTAATAAATGAAGAAACAGCCCAACAAGCTTGGCATTGCTACGTCCATTCTAGTAGTAAGAAAACTAAGGTACGGAGGAGTAAAGAAACTTCTCCAAACTCTTTCAAGTTATAACTGGCCTAGCCAGGATCCAAACCCATCTGCCTCACAAAAAAACCAATGCTATTTCCACTGCTGTCTCACTTCCTTAGGGACAGTTCAACAATGCAGATCTAAAATTCTTTCACACACCTAACCTCCTTATTTTCCTCTAAATTCCCTGAGAAGCTGCATACAGTCTTTCCTCTGATAGGACAGTTGCCACCTCTAAAGCTGCTTTCAACCGTGGTACTTCTCCACTCTCTTCTCTTTGGGATCACAGACATGTATCTTGTTATATGCAGCCCCTAATATTTTGATTATTTTGATGCAAATCCATCATCCATAATAAATTCCCCTGCTTTCCAAATGCAATCGATTTTAGAAGCATGAAAGCAAAAACTAAGTAAGCTCTGACAGTCTTTGGGAGTGTCCGTGACAGGAGAGACCTAAGTGGCTGAAAGCTATTTTCCTCACTGTCAATCCACTGGATGATTTTCCTTGCACAAACACATGCTCATAGAGTCTGACTAATGCTTGCTTTTTTGGACATATGTGAGCAAATAAATGCAATTACGAGGAAGATGTAATCACAATTGCTTTGCTATTAAAGCTGCTATATGCTCTCATGGCTTGGTTAACAATATATGCAGAAGGGTGGAATTGTCTGCTACTCTCCCAGGAGGAAAAACACGCCTCTTTTATATCATATCTGCAAAAATACAACATTTAAATGCAGAATTTGACTTTCCAAGAATTGCACAAGAAAACCTTTTAACAGAAACAGCAGGGAGAGAAAGCTTTTTAAATCATGATACTCCATGAAGGATTATGAAAATGGAGGTCATCACACGAGACAGAATTGCAAATACAATGAGAAAAATCCTCTCCTCTGTGTAAATACATGAGGACAATTTATTCTTCTCTGTGGAGCTATCAGGGGATATTTTCAGCTTTTGGAAAAAGAAAAGGAAAGAAGCCACCTTGTCCAAATGGATCTATTCAGAGTGATGTGCTTGGCTGGTACCTGGTAGTAATGGTCAGTTTCTTTTGTACTGAACAATACTACCAGAGAAGAGCTGCCCAAAGCCTTTCTTTCTCACAGCTTGTTAAGCAACTGGGGATAGAGAGGCTGACTGAAGACTTTCACCTGAATCCGATCCTTAAAAGAAATAAAGAGCAAATTTACTTCTGTCAGAATTCCCGAATGCCACGATAGCAGGCCAGGGATACATTCAATACAATCAGGTTTTTACCAGTTCATACTCAACTCATGTCAGAAACCCTCTCCTATTGGGTTATGTGACCAGCACCATGTGCTGGCCCCTTTGGTGAGGTTGTCAGGAGGAAAGAGGTTGTTGAACAATGAATCTGATTTGTAAGTCATAATGAAAGATCTACAAAAGTAGCACCTTGATGTTGCCATCTGTGTGTATGGTATACCCAAACAGGAATATGCCTTGTTTACGAATCATAATAGACAGATAGATGAGGTAGATGATAGATCGATGGGTAGATAGATTACAGAAAGATAATTTTTCACTTGATACTTTTTGATCCTTGCAATGAGCTGTACAACTATCTCAACACTGGGAATGGAAAGGCTAGTAAGACATGCAGGAATTCTGCCCTCAAGCATACTATTGTCTAGCTGGGAAAGACAGATGGCTGAACAGATTATATCAATAAAAAGTAAGTGCTATGTGCGAGTGGGTGAAAGGGGCTCTGCTTCCCTGGTTTTTCCATACTAGGTCCCAAAATCTTTTTTTTTATTTTCTATTTTTTATTACAGAATATTATGGGGGTACAAACGTTGAGGTTACATATATTGCCTGTGCACCAACCAAGTCATAGCTACAGACGTGCTCATCTCCAGACAGTGTGTAGGTTCCAAAATCTTTACTCAGATTATGAATTAGGCCCACCAAGTTCCAGCACTTTCATTAAACTCCCAAAATTGTGTTGCTGCTGCTTTTTTGTTGCTGTCATTTTTAACTTGGGACTTTGTAATGAGAGCTAGGCATTGTATGTGAATGACTGATGTACAAAATAAACTATATAGTATTTCCTGTATAATAAACTTAAGAATGTTGTATCTCTTCAATACTAAAAAGGGTTTTTTCCACGTTTTTTACAATTTTAGCATAGCTAAAAGTAGGATACGTCCTCCATCAGTGGAATCTCAAAATTATAATTGACAGAATTTCTTTTCTTTCTTAGAAAGAATCTTTCTTTCTTAGATATACATAAAATCATGCTGTCTTACTCTTAGATGCAATGAACTACATGAATATATTAATATATCTTAATAATAATTATACACAGAGTACTGATTAGGTAGTGTTGTGCTAAGTGCTAATTACATAGTGGTGTGCTGATAAACGCTTAACAACCAGCTCTCTGGAAAAAAGTCCCTGATTTGTAGAATTTGCCATTTTCAGGGTGTAAATACATCCACCATGGTTGATCTAAAGCTATCAGGGTGACATCATTGAACATAAGGTAAGAAGTGATGCACACAGTCAGCTCTGCAGAGCCTGTATAAGGCTGTACTAGCACACCACTGCACACACCTAAATCTAGGGCTATTTTTAAACTGTTTCCCAACCAGTGTGGCTCAGGCAGCAGAAAAATGCTGGCTGAAAAAAATCTGTAAAGCCCTATTAGAATGGTTTTATTGAATATCATCCAGGCAATATCAAGTTATAAATAATGTACAACACAGTTTTGATATTCCTTTTCAGTCCCTTCTCATTAGGGTCTTAGTCTCTGTTTATGAGGGTGGTATTTCTGTACTGAAATCTTTTATCCTGCTTAAATCCGTTTGGTCATCATATAGTTTGATGTGTGGAATGCTCTTCTCCCAAAACTTAGGGCAACTCATTCCTTCTCATTGTTTAGGTCTCAGCTCAAATATCAACTTTTCACAGAGGACTCCTCTGACGGCTTTAGTACCCCGTAGCCCAGTCATTTTCTGTCAAATGAAGCAGGATTCAATACAATCTTCACAATCTGAAATTATCTTACCTATGTGTTTACTTGGGGAATATCTGCCCTCTCCTGTACCACTCCAGCATAAACCCACTTTCTTTGTTTACAGCCAAATCTCCCAGGCCCAGAAGTCTACCTGGCACTCTTATATAGTAGGTATTTAATAAATAGCTGCTGAATGACCCAATCAATCATTCAGTCCAAGATTCTATTAATAATATCAATCAGATTCATACACTATGTGCCTTTATGTCCTCATTTTTTATGAGGAACAAAATTTTCTTCTTATGGTAAAATAAACCAATCAATCACGTGGTTTAAATACTTTTAATTTTATAAGAAAATTATCTGGAATAGACCTAGTAACTTCTACTTCCAGGCAAGGTGAAGTAACAAAGACCTGACGTATCCTCCTGCCTGAAACAACTGAACAACAAAGACATTTAAAACAATGGTTTGCAAGACACTGTTTATTAGGCAATGAAGGACAGTGATCCAGGAGAGATGGCAAACAAATTGCCCCAGCTTGTTCAACCCGATAAAGAGTATTCATGAGTAATTTACAGGTAAGACCACACTTAGTGGTGGAAGACTAAATTCTTTCCCCACTGTAATAAGGAAAAATAAAAAATGATATCCACTCTCACTACTTGGATTCAATGTTGTACTGTGTGTTGTAGCCAGTGCAATATGGCAAACGAAAGACATAAAAGTGGCCTCATTTGGAAAGAAATAGCTTAAAATATCCTTATTAATATATGACATGATCTTCTATGCAGAAAACCTGGTGGAATCCACAAAAAATAGAACTAAAAAATGAGTTTAATGAGGCTGGAGGACACAAAATTAATGTACAAAAATCAATTGTGTTTCTATATACTATCAACAAACAACTGAGTTCCTAGAAACATACAATCTCCTAAGACCGAATCATAAAGAAATAGTAAATCTGATCATACAAATAATGAGTAAGGAGATTGAATCAGTAATAAAAAAAACTCCCAAAAAAGAAAATCCCAAGACTAGATGGCTTCACTGGTGAATTCCACCAGATATTTAAAGAAGAATTAATGCCAAGTCTTTTCAAACTCTTTCAAAAATTAGAGCAAGAGAACACTTCCAAATTCATTTTCCAAAGGTAGCATTACTATATCAAAACCAGAAAAAGACACAAAAACAGAAAATTATAGGCCAATATCCCTGATGAATATAAATGTAAAAATTCTCAACAAAATACTAGTAAAGCAAATTCAACAGCACCTTAAAGGATCTTACACCATGATCAAGTGGGATTTATTCCTGAGATGCAAGGATGGTTCAACATACACAAATCAATAAATGTGATATACCACATTAACAGATTGAAGGATTAAAACCATATGATTATCTCAACAGATCAGTTGTAGAAGGAACGTATCTCAACATAATAAAGGACATATATAACAAGCCCAAATCTAACATCATACTCATTGGTGAAAAGCTGAAAGCTTTTCTTCTAAGATCAGGACTAAGACATGATGCTCACTCTTACCACTTCTATTCAATATAGTAGTGGAAGTCTTAGCCAGAGCAATTAGGCAAGAAAAAGAAATAAAAGACATCCAAATTGGAAAGGAAGTAAAATTGTCATTATTTGCCGATGACATGATTGTATTCATAGAAAACCTTAAAGACTCCACCAAAAAACTGTTAGAACTAATAAAACTGTTGCATTTTTCAGAATACCCAAAATCAATATATAAAACTAGTAATATATCTTTACACTAACAGTGAACTACCTGAAAAAGAAATCAAGGAAACAATACCATTTACAATAGCATGAAAAAGTAGAATATTTAGGAATAAATTGAACCAAGAAGGTGAAAGAGCCATATGCCAAAAACTATAAAACACTGATGAAAGAAACAGAAGAAGACACAAATAAATGGAAAGATATCCCATGTTCATAGATTGAAAGAATTAATATTGTTAAAATGTCTCAAAGCAATCTACATAATGCAATTCCCATCAAAATTCCAATGGCATTTTTCACAGAAACAGAAAAACAATCTTAAAATGTATATGGAACCACAAAAGACCCCCAACAGCCATAGGAATCTTGAGCAAAAACAACAAAGCTGGAGGCATTGCAATACCTGATTTCAAAATATACTATAAAGCTATAGTAATCAAAACAGCATAGCACTGGTCTAAAAACAGAAATGTAGGCCAATAGTCAACAGAATAGAGAGCCGAATATAATTTCAATACAGAATAGAGGGCTCAGAAATAAATTACAGATTTATTTACAGATAAACAAAAAAGATGTATGGGTGGAAAATAAGCTCATAAAAAGGTGCCCAGCATCATTAGTCATTAAAAACTACAATGAGATGCCTCTACATACCTATTTGAATGACTAATTTAAGATGAGTGATCACACCAAGTGTCAGAAAGGATATGGAAGAAGTCCCATACACTGCTGGTGGGAATGCAAAATGGTACAGCTACTTTGGAAAGCAGCTTGGCAGTTTCTTAAAAATTTAAACATCCACCTACCATGTGATCCAACCACTCCTTTCCTAGGTATCTGCCCAAGATAAATGAAGATATTTGTCCATACAAAGTCTTTACATGAATGTTTGTAGAGGCCTTATTTGTAATAGTTCAAAACTGGAAACTACCCAAATATCTATCAACAGGTGAATGGTTAAACAAACAGAAGTATATTCACACAATGGGATATTTCTCAACCAAACAAGAATGAACTCTTGATACACACTGCAACATGAATTAATCTCAAAATAATCATGGTGAGTGAATGAAGTCAAACAAAAATGAGTATATACTGTATAATCCTATTTATTCAAAATTCTAAGAAATACAAACTAATATATAGTGACAGAAAGCAGATCAGTGGTTGCTTAATGGGAAGGAGTGATTGCAAAGGGACACAAGGAAACTCTTAGGGGTAATGGACACGTTCATTACCTTGATTGTGTGATGGTGTCTCCATGGTATACACATATCAAAACTTATCAAATTGTACATTTCAAACATGTGCTGTTTATTTTATGTCAAGTATACCACAATAAAGCTTGTTTTTACAATAATAGAAATAGGAATGATTTAATGCCAATGCCAGAATTCTTTAAATGTGCCCATACATTCAAAGTGGATTTATGATTCAAAATACAGAGGTGGATGGACTAATTTGAACAACCATTTGCAGCATAATTTATTCTGGGTAGTCGAGTCTGAGTGCTTTAGTATCAAGTAATCAGTCTGACCACCTTCTTCCCTTCTAAATTGGTTGTTTTGGTTAATGTGAATTCATTCATTCAATCAATAACTATTGAGCAGCAACTGGCAGCCAGCACTCTTCTAATACAATGTTTCAAAAACATGAAGTCTCTATTTCATGGAACTGGCATTCTGGTGAGTGAAACTGACATTAAAATGCAATACTAGTAGAAAAACACCCTTAATTGGACAATTATGTTGTGTACCTATACTATATGCCAGACAACGTATAGTAGAGGTGCACAAGCAACTACGGTTCCTGTCCCCTGGGAATGTAATGTCCAAGCCAAGAGATGAACATCAAAGGAATAATTACAATAAAGTGCATGCCATGGGGCTGCATACTGGGGAAGCAACCCACAGAGGAGTCACCTCAGACACCCAGAGTAAAGGATTTTGCTCTCCTGAGTAGCTGTTTTGTGGCTTTGTTTCCTAAGGTTTGGGGATTATCTTTTAGGATAGGCTTCTGGATGGTCGTATGTGATCAACATTATAGTCCACCTTCTCTGAAGCACCAAAAAAGAAAATGCACACAATACATAAAACACCAGGCCTCAGGTCCCAGCAACATGGAAGGTAATAGCTCACTGCAACCAAGAGATATTTAAATTGTGACAGGGGCATATTTCAGTCATTTCTAAATAGATGGGATATCTAGTCCCCAAAACTTTCCATGCTCATATCTGTAGAAGAGTCCCACCTGTGTCTACTTTTAGCTACATCATCATCGTAAAGGTCAATCAGCTGAAGCATTAAATTCTGAGTAACGCCAATGTTACCTACTGAGGGAGAATGAATTCTTTAAACACAGCAAGGGAGAAATGTGTACACATCAAAGGTGTTATACAGAGGGGATAACTCCCAAAGGTGCTTAAATTCTAAATCAAATCACCTTTCAGTTGCCAGCAAGCATCTGAAACACTTACTTCATCAGTCAATATCAGATTTTCTGTACTCAAAATCATCTCCTTTCGAGTCCTTACTCAGGAAGAAACACAGGGTTTTTAGCATGAACATCAATAGTGCTTCATGAGATAACATAAAAGGATAAATCAATTTTTTTCTCTATGGGGCAAAGTGGTCTTACAGGAAATTTGCTGTCAGTTGCATCCTATGAGACCAAGTCTTCACCAGGAAAGTCAAATAAAGTCAGTGACAGCAGCAAATAAACATTCTGCTAATCACCTGGCTTTCGGGAGAAGAGCAATTGTAGTGGGGCCAGAGTAGTCACTAGGGTTTCTTCTACCAGAAATCTTTTATTTCTTGTCCTTGGACTTTATCAGGTACCCAAACAAATTTTCATATATTTAGCATCCAAAATAGGATTCAAGAAATCATATTATTTGGGCTGGAAATAATTTGAAAGCAAACCCAACCTCCTCATTTTACAGATGAGGAGACTGAAGCTGAGAAAGTCAGGGGTTTCTCCCATATCTGCAATAGGCTATGCACATGTCATTTAGTTCCCACCACAGCTTTGGGTAGGAGTTATGCTACTTTTTAGACAGGAAAGTATGAGACTGCAAATTCTTAGAAGTGTCTAAGCTATGAAGCGACAGAACTGGGCTTCAAACCCAGATCCTAAGAGACTGAGTCCAGCGGTCTCTCCAACATGACTCTAGCTGACGTCAGAAACGTTACAACTCATAGCCCAGGTTTTTAGACTTTTTCTCTCAGTAAAACAGAAGGACTTGACAAGACTGAAGCCATGGAAATCATTTTCCCATGACTAACCCTAAGACTCCCTCTGCTTACCAGCGGCCCTGGCTAGGGTCCTGGGCTGTGGGTAATAATGCTGTTGTCCTGCCTTCAACTCTCAGCTGTGACCCTCTTTAGATGTATTCTTACTGGGACCCCACTCCGGTACTCGCAGAACTGGAACAAATGGAGCACAGAAGGCGTTCTTAGACGTAAAGGTCAAAATCAAAGGGTGCAGCTGGTTAGAGGTTTTTTCTGGGAAAAGGGCTGGTGTATCTGGAGTCCCGGCAGGCTTGTAAATGCATCAGATCCCCAGAGAACAAGTCGCCCCTATGAGTAGAACGATCTTTCCAATAATGCATATCTGGCCACACTTCTCTCCTCCTTAACCCCCAGGATAAAGTCCTCATTCATTACTAGGGTTGACAAAGCTCTTTGAAACATAAGCCATCTCCCTCTATCCCCATTATTCCTTGACAACCTGACCTACTGTTCTGCTTTCTTCATGCATGCCCACCCGCTCTTTACCCTCAGCCTCCCTGAACTTCCCTCTCACTTCCAGACCCTCGCACAAGCTATTCCTTCAGCCAGTGAAACTGCCCTCAACCCTCAGGCCTCAGTTCAGATGTAATTCTCTCTGAGAAGTCTTGCCGGTGCCCTCAACCCTGTAATAAATGTACCTAGGCCGGGCCTCCTACTCTCTCCATATAATAGCCCTTATCACGCTGTGATGGAATAGCCTGTTTAATTTTGTCTATCCGCCACTATATTGTAAGCTCCCAGCTCACCATTGTACCCAATGCCAAGCTTAATGTCTGTGCATAGAAGACATGCAATAATTACATCAAATAAATGAGTGAATGAATGAATGAATGAATAAGTAATGTCATAACTTGGTCTATAAGAATTATACAAAAATTGCTTTGATTGGAGGCAACAAAAAATGATTGGAAGTTTAGACCTGTCTTTCCAAGTGATTTTTTGGAGAGTTCATGGGATCAGTACAATGAAGTAATCTGTATCCAAAAGACTGCACAGAGTACATATAAAATGCATATTTGTTTCATACGCTTGAGAGGCTTCTCGAGAATCTAGCCTGCTCTAAAGATCATTCACCAACAAAGGAGGTGACTCTAAAAGCAAACATACAACGTCTGCTACAGAATTTATTCCTCGTTGATACTTAAATGGAACCTGAGACAGACAGAGGTTTAATAAGCAAAGGCTCCAGAGGAGGCAGCCTGTCCATGGGTAAAATGAAATCACTCCCGATTACCTCCTATGGACAGCAGTTATGATGATCTCCTGTACACAATTTAAAGGTAATCTTGTAATTTAAAGAGGAAAAAAAAATTGCCAATTGAACCTAATGGCAAGTGACATCTTGGCTCAGCAGCGATTAGAATCAAGCGGCTTTCCTCCGGTGGTTTAGGAGCGGTGGTTTCCCTGTGTTCACAGAGGGTTAATTCTGGGAGCCCGGGGATGCCTTAATGGCCCTGGTTATCCAAACCTTGATTCAGAGCAGAGGCCACAGATTATGTTTTCTCTGCACATCCACAGACATATTAGGACATGAAGTGGAGATGACAGGAGGAGAATATTTCCTTTCTCCTCAGAGATGCCCCAGGAGAGTTTTCTAGTGCGACCCCCTTGGACCCCGGCTTTGCATTAGAGTTATTGTCCTGAGAGAAGATTCAGTTAGAGCCTCCGATTCATTTCTTATAGTGCTTTCTTGTTTATTCTCGGTGGCAGCTAACTTGTAAAATTTTATTATGATTTTTTTCTTGGTTTGTGTCATGGAAGGGCTAAAAAAAAAATGATTCTATCATCAGTTCTAAACGCAGGTGTATAAATCCACACCAAGGCCGTGTGTCTACAGGGAAAATGCAAGATAACAGGTTGTTCTCCTCCCAGTGGTCATTTTCTGGGTTTAGATTTTGTGTTTCTAACAGCCCAGAAGACAGACGGAGGGAGGGAAGCACAGGCCTGTGGGCACCACTGGTATAGTGGTCATGCTAACGTGGATTTCAAAGTCCAACCCCCTCTCCACACCGTATTAAGGGATCCTTATCAAACACAAAATGATCCAGTTGCCCCTGTCATTAATCAGTGACTCACCAAAATTGCCATGGCTCACTGTAATTGCCACATTGAAGGATTTCCAGATTCCATTGCCCCCAGCGTCACGCTCTATATGCCAATTAAGCTAAATACAAAGTATCCATTGTAGAGCCACTGTTGCATGAATGACGCTGCACCTTGCTTACACTGTTCCCTCTGTTAGAACATCTTCTATTTTCTCCCTCCGTGCTTTTTCTCCCAACTGCTACTTACTTGTCCAGAATTAACTCAGACGTCATCTGAGTTAACCACCAAGCTGGTTCCAAAACACCCTACAGAAATTAATCAATCAATTAAAATAATTCATTATCTTTATTCCTTGTCAAAATTACACTCTACCCGAGTATTCAGACCATGATCTATATATTCTCATATTTCCGAAGCCTGGCACAGTGCTTGGTACATGGGGTGGGGGCATTCAAGACGTCGTCACTGAACTGTTCATGCTTTAGCCTACAGGCCACTACTTCCAAAGTGTCATATTCTTCAAAGCTCGGCGGTTATTCCCCTATACGTTCACGTAGCGTACTATTTAATCCCATTTGCAGCATTTATTAGCATTTCTTGAAATTTCCCACTTACTTGTCTATGTCTCCTTCTGGATCAGAAACTTCTCAGGGACAGAAAGTACATCTTTTTTTTTCACCAGTACACGTATGGAGCCACACGCAGTGCCTAGAACAAAATAGGTGTTTAGTTAAAAACACGCTGAATGAATAAATGAATGAATGAGGTATAAAGAAATGTTCCCCTTCACAACAACCCTCTAAAGTTCCATAGTTTGAAATGCCTTGATTGTCTATTAAAATGTAAAAAATGTATATACACATATCTTCATACATATAATCTTCATACAAATGTATAATCTTTAATATATAGAAGATAGGAGGTAGTGAGCATAAAAACAAGGAAAGGAAGGAAACTGATACCTTCCAGTGATTGACTGTGCACCTAATGGCCCTTTGGGGTGTGTGTCACTTCATTTAACCTGCACAGCTCTCTGTGGTAGGGAAGGAATTCTGTTTCCCTTTAGAAGTGATGAGAAAGGCACACCAAAACAGAGCATGGGGTCAGTATGGGAAGGAAATGCTGAAGAAAGTTATTCAGTGACCAGGGGAAAGTCTGGGGTTTTCTGGGGTTTTTTTGGGGGGGAAGGGATTCACCAGCCCTTGGTCTTTTACTGCCCTCCCTTCTTCCCTGCTTCTCTCATCTGAGGATAACTGAAAAACCACCATGAAAGTCAGACAATTTCCCATTGCATCTGTGCAAATCCAGACTTCCATTAGTTACACAAGGTATGGTTGTTCCTACTGAACATCCCGTCTTGCACCCACCTCCCAGCATTCTTGGGACTATCTCAAATACGGGCCAGGCCCTCTGCATCTCAGTACCACTGAGCTAGATTAATTCATGTGTGCATTCAATTAACAAGAAGTCACATTTTCATATTCACTAGCTGGCTAACAATGTTATCAATCAGTTTTCCTCCCACCCTGCCGAAATCTTGACTGTCTGTCTGCATGACATTCTCAGTGTGTTTACAGAATTGGGGAGTCCTCCCATTGAGATTTCTTCCTAGCATCAACACATCTTTAATTCCTTTAGGATCCGGCAGCCAAGTCCCTCCCTTCTGGGATCAGCAACCCGGGTTTCCTGCATTTGCATTGGCAGGGTTGGTACTCCCTAATCTCAAACTCCTGACTACAACACCTGGTACTGGCCAATTTTCCAAGTGAGGTGGAGAATGAGTTCCCTTCTCCTTTGTCTCGATTCATCTTCTTCTGTGCAACCAGCACCTTTCCTGTTTCTTCTTGTTAAAGAATGGCTCCTGGTCCCCTTTGGGGGTCTCCCTTCCCTACCCTCTGTATCACATTCCTGAATCATCATAAACTCCCACAAGGTCCACAGTGAGACTGAGAAATGATGATGATCATAGTTCCTGGAAGGCAATGTGGACTTGAATTCCCCCACAGAAGCCGCACAGGTAGCTGGAGCAGCTGGGAAGTCTGTAAAATGTACAAGAAACCTACAGTGGTAAGTTATGTTGTTCCTGGGCTCACAGAGATGAGGTGCCCACAGAGCTCCCACCTGATGCCTCAGGGATAATGTAAACCCCACCCTTGAGAGTAAGCTCGAGAAATCAAGGGCATGATTAGTAGATGACATGGGGCTGAGCAAGAATAAGGTGGCAGTGAACGGGACAAAGGTGTCTTCTCAATGGAGTGGCATCACCCCAAAGACGGCAGAATTTGATTCTTGTCTTGTCTGCACTTTTGAGGCCAATGAAATAACACAAATGGCAGACTATGTCCATGACGCGAAAGATGTTCACAGAATAAATAGTCACATTTAGCTCTCTAGGCATATGATGTAGCATAGGCCACCACTTGAGAGATAGATTTTTTTAGTTTAAATACACTTCAGATCAGGCCCCATTACTTATCATTATTAATAATTTGTAGTATTACTGTTAATGTTAATGAAAGTAACTATCTTATGTTGATCACACACAAATTTGAATAATCTGCAACGCGCTCACCTCAAACCTGCTCCTCAGCCTGAATACCAATTAATGTCTCCAAAACTCCAAACGAGAACCTTAGAATTATCCTTGATGTCTGAATCTTCCTCCTCCCCCTCTCTCTTCCTCTCTGTAAAAGAAAAGTCTCTCTAATCCGCTTCTTTTTCTTTATCTTTACTGGTATTGCCTTCATCCAGTCATTCTCAACCTTTTTGACATTATCATCTTCCTAAAAAGCCTTTTAAAACATTTTTTCCTAATCTCCCCCAGTGAAATTTTAATGTCATGGATACACCGTATATCTGTTTATACACTGTATGTATAGCTGTGCTTTATACATCAAAAAGGTAAGATTTTTATCACCCCTCAAGAATCAAATTCTGCCCCCTTTGGGGTGATGCCACTCCATTGAGAAGATACCTTTGTCCCATTCACTGCCACCTTATTCTTGCTTAGCCCCATGTCACCAAGACAACTCCTGGGCCCCTCAGCAAGTTGTCTGCACATTTCCACGGCTCACAGCCTCCTGCTGTCAGTGTGGGCTACTTTGCTCTGCCACACCATGAAAAAATAATCCTGCCCTTTCCAGAGTGTCCACTCCTCTGAGCCATGTGTGGACTTGGACTGGAGACTCGGAGAAGCTTCCAAGAGAAGAAAAGTCCTATTCCACATGGCCGCCATCCACTCCTTGTCCCCATCGTCTTTCCCGTCTCTTCCCCACCTCCTTCCACTACAAACAAAACGCTTCTCTCCTCGCTCAGCTGGTATAGATCCTCTCGTGACCTGAGCTACGCCCCAGTAGTGCTCATCAGGGAGTTCCATCTGAACACACAGAATGACCCCAGCGTTGCCAATGCGATTGCCTCCAATTTCTCACACCTGAGCTCCTGCAACAACCTCCCTGCCGCTCTCCTCATCTTTCTGACTTTCCCTTTCCAAAATATACATCTTATCATTACACTCTTCAGTAGCCAAGATGCCCTTTCTAAAATGAAATCTTATTTTACTCTTCTATGAAAAAATTATGTATTGGCCACCTTTTGCCATCAAGAGACAGTTTAACGATAATGATAATATTAGCATCATCTACAAGAACTATCAGGATATGGCTGCTGCTGTCATCTTAGCCCTACTGCTCATCACATTCTGCCCTTTTCCCAGTTTCTCAGGTGCACCCATATTTTTCAGGTTCCTTTGCATTGTCAAGAAATCTCCTCTTCATTTTTCAAAACCCAGCTGAAATGGAACCATAAACTGGGCCAAGGTCCCAAACTCCGAGCTTCCATGGCATTCCAAGTAAACTTTTATATAATATTAACAGTCATTATGATGCGGTGGTAATTGATGGTATTTATAGTTTCTTCTATAGGGTAGAGTTAATGTAAATACCCAGCACTTGGTCCAGTGCTTGGCACACAGTGGCTGCTCATTAATTATTTGCTGAATTGACCCACACTATCTTATGAGCATGCATGGTCTAAAAAGAATGCCATTGATTAACAATCTAACAGATCTTTAAAGTGACCTCTGATGAAGACACCCACTAGATCTTTGAAAACCATGGTCCCACAAGCATGGTTTCTAGGACAGGAACAGATGGGAGAGAAGCCCTTCCCAGTAAGGGTATTGTACCCCTGGCCTAGTGGCTGCTATAAAGCCCAGAACACCAAAGTGTCATAACATAATGACAGATGAATACTGCAAAATTAAATTCAAGCTCATCTTACAATTTTGTGTTTAGCCTTCTGTTGCCAACCAGGAGGTGCTTAGACAACAGCTTGAGGGTTTACCACTAATCCTGTCCTTACGACAGCATTGTCTTTTGGCAGTCAGGGCTCCACCAAATTGCTGGTTGAGGTGGTGGGCTTGTTAAGGGGAGAGGGAAAGGGCAGGAAAAAAATAGGATTAACCTTTCAGCTGTTAGTTCATTGTAGCTGGGCTGGGAACAAAGATTTTTGGGTTTTATCATGGCTCCAAATGAAATGGGTGGAAACATCCCCAGAAAGCCCTCTCCATTGTCTTCCCCTAAATCCTCTGCAGATCTCAGGTCTACATTTGATTTCAAGGAAGAGAACTATCTCACCAAAGCCAGTACTAGTGCGAATTCTAGTTGACTTGGACAATTCTTTCAAATTTGCTAAAGATGTCTATCATGATTCTAAAGAAAAAAAAACCCATCTTAACAGATGGGTTGTGTCAATGAAGTGGGAAGAACAAATTGAACTCTTTAAGGGTGGGGATGAACTTTGCTTTAATGTGGTTGGGGAAGAAATGAATGTTATGTGATGAAAGACAGGGCTCTGGAATCAGTTTGATCTGAATCTATAATTTATACTTTTGCAAGTTCTTTATTCAATTAGACTTTTTATTGAAATATAACATGTATAAAGCAATATCCAAAATTATAAGTGCAGCTGGATGAATCTTTACAAACTGAACACACTCATATAGCTAGTGCCCAGATAAATGAACATTACAACAAACACAGAAGTGCTGCTCACATGCCCTTCTTGGTCACGACCGAACTTCAAGGTGACCATTATCCTGACTTCTATCATCCTATATTGATTTTGCTTTCTTTGAATCATGTAGTATAGAATAACAATATGAACTCTTCTGTGTCTGCTTTCCTTTACTCAATGAACATTTGTGAGATTCATCCATGTTTATACATAGCCACAATTCATTAATTCTCAGTACCATATAGTATTCCATTGGGTTAATATACCACAATCACTTTATTGGTCAATATTGGGTTGTTCCCAGTTTGGGACTATTACAAAGAGGGCTTCTATGAACATGCCTTTTGGTCAACATATGTATATTTTTTCTCAAAAAGTACTTAGGATCTAATTGCTGGGTCATAGAGTATCTACGTTCAGCTTAAACTGACCCAAATTTCAAATTCTCCCTTCCAATTTTTCTTGAGTGACATTAAACAAGTCATTCAGGATCCTTTAGCCTATTTCCCCATCAGTGAATGGGGAGATTTCACATTACAAAGTTGTTTTAAAAAAAAATCAAGTAATGTAAAACATCCAGCACAGTTCTGATGTGTAAGTAGTATTTATCCTGAAGATGTTTAGTGCTCACCAAATAGTCCATGTGCTCCCCTATCTTTCCAGGCTTTGTTGCAGATCAATTGGAACATATCATTGGAGTTCTGGCCAGCAGTATATGACGTGTGCCACTTCTGGGCCAGCAATCCACCCTTCAATTCTGCCTTCCCCTGCTGCAGAACCCTGGAAAGCAAGTGTTGATGTGGTGGCATCACAAGAGGATAGGGTTCCCAAGGGTCCCTGAGTAACTGCATGGAACAAAAACTTCACCAACTGGACATTTAATATGGGTAAGAAAGAAATTTTTGCAGTGTTAAGTCACTGATATTTCTAGGTTTCATTGTTATTGCAGCATGCCATAGACTGTCCAGATAACTACCATACTCAAAGATGAGATGTGTCTCCACCCCAATGAAACCACTAGAATTTCCCTTTGAAGAGTTACATGACTCATATTCAACACAGACATTACGTATTACTTCATTTTTGAATGACAAGAAAATCTTTTCTTGCTGTGACTAAAGAGAAAAGTTGGAAAGTGATTTTTTGCTGGAATATGTTAATTGGAGAATCTCTCTCCTCTGTTGAGAAACCAGATTGTAATTCCAAAATTGTGTCTGTTGTACCCCAAACATAGCATTGCCTCCCAAAGAGAAGGCCCTTGGTGATTATTAGTTTTAAAAAAAATAAAATCCTCTCCCACCAGGTTCAAAGCCAGCCTCATTCTTTTGTTGCTGTAAAGACTTTCTTTCTTCATGTTCCCTAGTGTCTACATGGCCTATGAGCTTTCTCCTAATGATTAAACTCCTAAAAATACTACAAAGAATGCTTAATAAGGCTTTTGTGTTTTTCTGGTTGCTATAGAGACTATTTAGTATAGAACTGTAAGTACGTGTAAATATGTATTTTGGACAGTGCTTAAAAACATGTATAATTTACCCAGACATAATAGCTACTTCAGAGCGTTGCAGTTCAGTAAGATAAGGCATATGTAAAGCATTTTATAGTGTGTTATTTATAGTTATTTACTTAATAGCCTACAACAGCTTCTTCCATTGTATAAAGGAAATAGGCATTTACCCTATTTTAACAATGCATATCATTTACTCCATTGTAGCAATTGATAGTTTTGGGTACCATGCAGGCTGGTAAATATGCAATTGATAGAATGTTGATGCAGGAAAGAAACCCTGTTGACCGAGAGTTACTAGGAAAACAAAGGGTCCTGCTGATGAAGTCTTGAGCTCATTAGGGAAGTTGTTGACTGAACTACTCTGGCAGGATAGAAAACCCCTAGAAAGAGGCCTCTGTCTGCTTTGAAGTTACCCCCAGGGATGTACCCATGGGTGAAACAACACAGATAATAATAGCAACAACAACTAATAGTTACTGAGCAAACTTGACTCCCAGCAGCGGGCATGGTGCTAAGTGCTTTACATTCATAATCTCATTTAATCCTCACAACACCATAGCTCCATGAGATAGGTACTGTTGTTATCTTCGTGTGTTGGATAAGGAAACTGAGGTGGAGAGATCACACAACTTGCCCAAGCTCATTGCAGGTAGGTGATGGATGCAGCAGTCGAATCCAGTCTGCGTTACTCCAAAGCTTGTGCTTTTAAGTGTTGCTCTACATCACTGACGTTCTGCCAGGGACTTCAGGAGCCACATAAGAGGTTAGTTCTTTCCCAGTAATCTATTCCCTAAACCTGTAGCACAAACATATTTCCCAAGCACACAGAGCTTTTGGCAATGGCCAACTTCACTAGCCAAAGAATTAGACGTGATCTACACTGTTCAGGTCCTTTACACACATCATCTGTTTTAAATTTCAAAATATTCAGGGGGTACAAATGTTTTTGTTACATAGTTGCCTTGTATAATGCTTAAGTCGAGGCTTTTATTATGCCTGTCACCAGAATAGTGTTCATTGTACCCGATATGTAAGTTTTTACCCCTCACCCCCTCTAATCCTCCCACTTTTTGGTTTCCAATGTCCTTTACATCTCTTTGTGCCATGCATGCCCATCATTGAGCTCCCACTCAGTGAGTGCATGCGGTGTCTGTTTTTCCACTCCTGAGACACTTCACTTGGGATAATGGTCTCCAGCTCCACCCAAGTTGCTGCAAAAGACATTATTTCATCCCTTTATATGCCTGAGTAGTGCTCCATGGTGTGTATACACCACATTTTCTTTATCTACCCATGAATTGAAGGGCACTTAGGTTGATTCCACATCTTTGCAATTGTGCATTGTGCTGCAATAAACATGCAAGTGAAGTTGTCTTTTTGATAAAATGACTTCATTTCCTTTGGGTGGATACCCAGTAGTCGGGTTGCTGGATCGAATGGTAAGTCTATATTTATTTCTTTGAGGAATCTCCATACTGTTTTCCATAGAGGTTGTACTGATTTGCAGTCCCACCAACAGTGTATAAGTGTTCCTTTCTCTCTGCATCCATGCCAGCATCTATTGTTTTTTGATTTCTTAATAATGGCCATTCTGACAGGGGTGAGGTGGTATCTCATGGTGGTTTTAGTTTGCATTTCTCTGATGATTAGTGATGTTGAGCATTTTTTATATGTTGGCCATTTGTCTATTTTCTCTTGAAAAACTTCTGTTCATATCTTTTTCCCACTTTTTAATGGGGTAGCTTGTTTTTCTCCTTACTGATTTGTTTGAGTTCTTTGTAGATTCTGGATATTAGCCCTTTATCAGATGTATAGTTTGCACGTATTTTCTCACATCGTGTAGGTTGTCTATTTACTCTGTTGATTATTTCCTTTGCTTTGAAGAAGGCTTTTAATTTAATTAAGTCTCATTTATTTATTTTTGTTATTGTTGTATTTGCCTTTGAGGTCTTAGTCATAACATCTTTGCCTAGGCTGATGTCATAGACCAGTGGAACAGAATAGAGAACCCAGAAATAAAACCATCTGCCCACAACCAACTGATCTTCAACAAAGCAGACAACAACATACACTGGGGAAAGGAAGCCCTATTCAATAAATGGTGCTGGGAAAACTGGATATCCACATGCCGAAGAATGAAGCAGAACACCTATCTCTTGCCATATACAAAAATTAATTCAAGTTGGATAAATGACTTAAATGTAAGGCATGAAACCACACATCATCTTTTAAACCTCACCACAACTTCAGGTCTTAGACTTCATCAGCAACTTGGTTCAGACGAGGAACTGACTTTCAGGACAGGCCTGCCCCACATCACATAGCTTGCATGTAGCAGAGCCAGTACTCAATATCAGATAAGGCATAACTCAAAAAACCTTTTCATTATTAAAAAGTGTAGATACACATAATGCAGTGTTTCTCAATTGTGGGGCAACTTTTCCCCTCGTGGATATTTGACAATGCCTGGAGACATTTTTGGTTGTCACAGTTGGGGGAAATGATACTAGCATCAGTAGTTAGAAGCCAAGGATTCTGCTAAACATCCTACAATGTATAGGACAACCTCTCACAACAAAGAATTATCCACCCCCAAATGTCACTAGTGCTGAGGTTAAGAAACGCTTACTTAATGTAATTAAATACCATCTAAGATGGAATGGGTAACATTATATCAGTGGAAGTTAAATTGAGATGATGCTGGCTGCTCATTTATCAGCTTGGTTGGAAAAATGGATTTCAAGATTTAGGATTTTAAAACTTTGAATAGTCAACTCATCATTTCTGTGCCCAGCTGTTTCAGAAAGGCATCTAAAATGTTCTCATATCCCAAAATATGTTCAATAAAACTTGTCCTCAGTATGGACCCTTCCAACATCTGAAATGCAATGGTAAGAGGCTCTGAGCTCAATCAGACACAGGGAAAACACAGAAAGAATGTTCAGCTGGACATTAAGCTTGATGAAGGCAGGAATTAGTCTGTCTCGTTTACTGCTTTACTTGTCTTTCCAATTATAATAGTGAGCACATGGCCAACGCTCAAAGCCAGGCTTATTCTCTTGCTCTTGGTCATTGCATAGCAGAGTGAGTGACTGGTTCCCAGGAAGAACTGTGGAACGGCTCCAGGTGGATCCACCCTCTCCATCTCTCCTCACCCGTCTTTTCCTAGTATCCGTCACAATATAGTAATTGAGTCAGTCGGGCAGCCAATAAATATCTAGTGCATATGCATTCCCACTGGGATCTCCACTGGGCTGGGACTTGTTCCAGTCACTATCTTGATTCCTAAGTGAAAAATCTAGTATCACTTTTGCAAAATACATTTAAACTCCATAAGGACAGGACCCTTCTCAGAGATGTATCCTTGGATGTGTCCTCTTCTCAAATAGTGTCTGGAATCTAGGAGATGCTCACTACACATTTGTTGATTAACTAAATAAATGAAAGTGCCATATTCTATGATAATGAAAAAACTCAGAAGACAGCAATAAAATTCAAGATGATCCCGACTACTTAGAAAATATAAACATCAGAGTGAAACCAGGTCTAGGGAAAGTGCTGGGTAGTTACATATAGGTACAAGCCATAGCAGGGAGAGGGGAAAGGCATTATATAAGAGGAAGAAGAAGAGAGCTACCCTGAGAGCTACCCTTTCAGCTAGATCCATGGTCCACTGACTCCCATCACAGGAGCTACCTTGAGGGTTATAAGCCTTGTGTTTTAGCTATTATAGCTATTTATACTTTGTCTCCTCCTGGATCCAACCTTCTCTGAGCTGTTACCAATATGGGCCTGGATTCATGGAAACCCTTCCCTGGACTTTAAGATTCAACCTTTAGAAATAAAAATCAAAAGAACAATCCTTTATAGAGCATTTTCCATGTGTCAGATCCTGAGCCAGGCAGTTTATTTCTATTATATTACAACTTAATCTTAATTAAAACCCCACATGGAAGGTGAAACTATTCCCATTTTGCAGTTTAGGAAACTGAGGTGAGATACTTTGCATGATGGTTAATTGCTTTTCACTTTAGAAAAATGCATTCTAAGGAGAGAACATGGAGTTTCTGGGTGGGAACTCAAGCTAAGAGACTGGTGATGATCTTATAATACAGTGTTGGTACTTCATGTCATCACTGGCCTAGCTCAGCTTTAATCATGCAGCTTTGCTGGGATTTCCAGGTAAGGAAGCAGGAAGGTGCTAAGAGGTTTGGGAAAAATTAGCCAAACCAGAAGAGCTGCAATTTTAAAAAGGTCAGTAGTGTCAATCACTGAGTCCAAGAGGATATAAGTAACTCTAAGATCAATATCCAGCTTGTCTGGATCATGGGCATGAGATGGGGATCAGTATAGTAGCCGAGGGTAGGAGGACCTCAAGTCAGACAGGTACACATGCATCAGGATAAAGTTTATCCAAGTCAAGGAGAGGGCTGTAGGACACATGGTCCAGCCCTGGACATTGAGGCTGTCTTGAATTAGCTGAGGGGTCCATATTGCAGCCCATGGGATGGGTGCAGGTCTAAGCTCAATTGATAGCATCAAGGTGAAGGAACAATAGGCAAATCTCCACATGCCCACATCCATGGAAAAGGAGGGCTGGGTGCAATGGCTGGCACCTATAATCCCAGCTACGTGGGAGGATCAGTTGAGGCCAAGAGTTTGAGACCAGCTTGGGCAACACAGCAAGACCCCATCTCAAAAAAAAAAAGGGGAGGACTCAGGAGAAATCCATTTGACAAATACTTATTGAGATTTTTCTATGTGCCTGGCACTGAGGATATAGTTATAGGAAAGAAACAAGTGCTATCTTCACCAAGTTTATAGTCCAGCAAGATAGACAAATAAGATATAGGTGAGCCTCTGCTCAGCCCCACTACAAAAGTCACCAATGGAATAGGTGCTGCAGATCTTCTATGATCTTGCTACTCAAAACCTGATCCACAAACCAGCTGCATCAGCATCACCCGGGAGCTTATTAGAAAAAAAAGAATCTCAGGCCCCACCCAAGACCTCCTGAGTCAGATTCTACATTTTTACAAGATCCCAGGGGACCCATATTCTCATTAAGGTTTGAGAAGCAGTGGTCTGCAAGCTTTCCTTCCAGAGCAGGGTCTTTGGTATATTCCACCAGCACACGGGGGCTGTCACTTCCTGCCACAGATGTCCTCGGAGATATGAAGGTTACATCAGATTCAGCAAAGAACAGGCAAAGGGGAAGCAAAGTGTATTCTCAGGAGCTCCTGGAAATAATTACCGTTCTCTTAATAATAAATGAATAGGCTGCAGTCCCAGAACACATTGAGAACAAAGCAAAACATGTCAATATAAAATCCAGCAAATAAAACAATCAATTTAAAATAGATTTCTCTAAATGGTTTGCCTGCTTGGGCTAAGTGCCCCACCTCTGGACTCCCCTTGCATATTGTGCTTATTCCTGCCTCAGCCTGTACTTTTTGATCTTGAACCTATCTGTTTATGTGTCTACTTCCCATTTGACTGTAAGTTCTTTGAAGACCCTTTTTCCAGAGAAGACAAGGAAAGGGGTCCTGGCCCAGAAAAGGATTAGAAGCAGTTGTAAAAGACTGAAAGAACAGTTCCCTGTGTGCAATACATTCAAAAGAAGAATAAGGCATGTAGTTCTAAATTCCTTCACAAACACGGGCTGAAAAGTCGTCTCCCCACCCCCATGCCCTAACCCCAGCTCCCTGTTCTCCCCCTTGGAATGATCTAGACTCTCAGTGTCTCACATCAGCAATTAGTATTTGTCAACCCAGTGAGTGAAATCTGTTCTCTTCCAAGACTTTCTGAATGTTCACTAAAGACAATGGATACTCATGTATCTATGCCTTTCAGTGGTGCCTTCCCATACAGACCCTGGGCTTGTCCATGCAACTTGCTTCAGTTTATAGGACAGAAGAAAACTCAATACAGGCAGAAGCTTAAAGAACCATTTCCACTTCCTCTCTGTTGTTTCCATGCCATCAGCACAAGAACCAGCCTGGACGTGCCCACTGGAGGATAAGAAAATGCAGGAAACAGAGTCCAGAACATGTAGGACAGCCCAGTTAAGATCAGCAAAGCTGCCTAACCAACCTACACCTGACCAGAGAGAAATGGGTAGGCTCTACCAAGCCAAGTTCAGTCCAGTAGAAATTCCTATCCATCTGAAAATTCAGAGCTAAATTAATGCTTATCACTTGAAACCACTGGGTGTGGGGTTGTTTTGTTATACAGCAATAGCTAACTGCTACAAGCCACCAAGTAGAAGAAGTTTCCGTTCAGAGATCATCTAATTCCTTCTACAAAAAGAAAAAAGAAAAAAAACCTCTTTGCATTTTAATTCCTTGATAATGCTGAGTGAACTTTAAGGTACGGCTCAGGTAAAGAAAAAAAAAAGTCATATGAACAGACCCTGCCTTCACAAATGCTCACATTGTGGAGACACCTAGAAAGTCACTTAGAAACTGCTTTGAGTCAAGAAATGATCCCCCAAGGCTACTCATAGCAAGAACATTTTTAGGGTCAGTCTTTCTTCTTATTGTCAACAGAGGAAAGTTGACAAATTAAATTAAAGCTTATGTGAATATGAGGAAATCAAATTTAACTAAAGAGGGAAATCAATTAAAGATGCATTTGTCAGGCCTTTTTTTAGTTGTAAAGGACAGAAATCAAACTCAAACCAACATAAGCCAACAGTAAGGTACGTGTTGGCTCACATGACTAACAGTCATCCAAGGATGTTCTGATTTGAGACACAATTGATCCTGGGGCTCCAATGTTGTATGTTAAAGCATCAGGGAAAGATGTACATGTAGCAGTACCTCACCTAGTCCCTCTCTCTGACCCAGGCTCCCTGAGAAAAAGCATTTTTTCACAATAGTTCCTGACAAGGCCAAGGGAGGCCTCTATTGGCTCAACTTGGCCCAATCAACAGTGAACCAATCACGATGCGCAGAAAGATAGTGCACTCTGATTGGCCAAGTGGCAAGGTCAGCCCCGCCCACCTGAAGGACATGGATCGGGAGGGGAGCAGTTTCCCAAATAGCGGTTGTGGGTGAATTGTGCATCCTGACTGCTGCAGGACACTGCGGAATCGCATGGAATTCAGGGCATAGTGGAACAGGCCTTGAGAAGGATGAAAACCATAGCAGATCAGAGACCAGCAGCCCAGAAGGGTACCATGGACATAACTCAGCTCCCCAAATTCCAGGCTCCAAGTCACTCATTTCAAATTTCAAATATTCCGTGAGAGGAAACCTGGTTGACCTGCTGCACGTCACATATGCACCCTGATCCCATCATCTGTCTTATGGCAGGCAGAGTACATGGTAGGCCTGGCCGCTCTGGACTGGGAACATTGTGCAGACTCCCCAGAAGCTGGTGTCACCAGCCTCTGCCTTCTTTCCTCTCTCCCCTCCTGCCCTCAAGTGTTCATTTCCCATACATAGGACGGAGTAGAAAATGTTTGGAAACTGAAGATATTTTTTAAAGCATGGTACCACTGTAATTTTATTTTCCTCTTATGTCCATTTTGCCTTGAGATAAATACAATTTGTCTCATGGAATGAGGGGGAAAGGAAGACATGTGGAATGGAAATATCCAAAAATGCATAGTTAATAAACTCAGCTCTGTTCCCGATCAGCTGTGAGACTTTCTAAAAGTGACTTCACTTCTCAGAACATCAATTCTCTGAGCTATTAAATTCGCAGCACAGATTGCAAACTCTACCTTGGATAGTGGCTTTGAAGAACCTGTAAAGCTCAAGATAAAGGCAAGTTCTAATTCAACGATGATGACTACCGCTGTCACTACTGGTACTGCAAATAACAACAACGTACGACGTGGGGCTCAGCGTTCAACAAGGCTCACCTTGGTCAGTAGTAAAACAAGCCACGGAAGCCAAGTATCCCTTTCAAATGCCTTTGAACCCAGCTCAGTGGCCTGAAGTCTGACAAGCTGGCTGTGCTCTCCCAATTCCTGTCTTAGCGTTCTGTTTGCACGTATGTGTATACCTCTCATTTCTGGCTTTATTTCTCTGCCTCCTTCTCTCTGACTCTGTCTTTGTCTCTGACTGCCTCTCTTTCTCTTTCCCTCTGTCTGTTGTGTTGTGGGTCTGTCTTCCATCCTCCCTCAGTTTCCAATTCTGCCCCAGCTCCACAGATCCCTTTCTCCTCTACTCATACTCCCTAGTGGCTTCGGGGCTCCCAAGACAGACTCCCCCACCTCGCTGCTGCCGCCCAACCCACCCTGCCTTGTGCTTCCTTTTCCCTGTCACAAACAGCTGTGTCCTGTCTTGACAGCTTAAACAAACAAATTTTTTTTAAAAAGGCAACTCATGCCAACCCCTGGATGCTTAAGCCAACACAGTCCAGCTGATCCCCTGCAAGGGGGAGGGTTCATCGAGCTTGCCAAACCTGAGGCCCATGGGGGCACAGAGGCACCAGAGGGGTCACCTGGCTGCTGTCATCCAGCCAAAGGCCCCATCCACCCCCAGAAACCTGAGGAGCAGAGACGCTAAGGCAGGCACCCTGCTCTTTGTCAGCAGTGGGCCGTTGGGGGAGTTTCCAAGCTTGGCTTTGATGAAACTGAAAAGGTTGAATCATTAAATGCTTAAAGAATGTGAAGCTGGCGCCCGTCCCTGTGTTTTCTGTAATATCAATTATTCCCGGAGAACACTGCTGCTTGTTGGGCTGGGAGGTACCCAGCAAGAAGGAAGCATCGCCAGCTCACCTCTAAGCTGCAGGAATAGTATCGCCAGGGTGGGGGACTATGTGGGTATTCTTAAGGGATAAATAGACTGGGAGGGGCCACACTGACTAGAGGAGCAGGTGACCCACATGAGAGCTGTTGACTGCACCTCGGTAACCCATTAGACAGACATCAAAGAAGCACTTATTCTGTGAATGGAGCTTGCTTATAAATTACTGGGTATCCTCACATCTCTGGGAAAAGAGCGTAATTATTATACTATTTTTGTCCCAGGAAATTTCGACTCTGTGCACACCCTCAGTTCCCATTTGCTTACACACATGTCCTGACTGTGGATCTCCAGGTCAGCCCTCTCCTCGGAATTCCAGAATTCTACCCCCAGTCACCTTCTTGCCATCTCTTCCACATGTACCAAAGGGACCTCCAACTCAACATGCCTAAGATTAAACTCAAGTTCCCTCCACCCCAAACCTGGTTCCTTCCCTCTCTCAGGAAATGGTCTCTCCCACCTGTTTGTTGTCCATATACTTTAAGAGATTTTTAAAGCATAATCAAGCACATATATATGGTATGATATGTTACCTTTTCCCTGGTTTTACACAAAGGGCAGTGCAATATGCATATATATCTGCACATGACTTCCTTTTTGTACTTAACAATATACCTTAGTGATCGTGCCATTTCAGTACACAATGATGCCTCATTTTTTTACAGTGGCACAGTATTTACTCCATTCCATGAATGTTCCGTAATTTATGTAAGCCGGTCCCTAAACAAAATCCTCTCCACTTCCATGTCCCTCAGCCAATTCCTCCAATCACCTTCATCTCCTAAAAACTTCTCCAGAACACTCCATCACCTCATCACCACGGCCACCTCCACTGGGATGTAGCAGCCTCCTGGCTGGGCTGCTGCCTGGACAAAGGCCACAGCTCCTTCCTGATCTCTCCCCAACCAGCTCTCCACATGGCCAGAGTGAACCCTCCTAAATCTGATCAAGGCACCCCCTGCCTGCTCAGAACCTTTAACTTACTCTGAAAATAATGACCCAGAAATCTTCGAAAAGCCCTAGAGGCCATACTCAGGCCACCCTCTTCTCCTTGTGCCAGGCACTGACTCTTTCTATATTCCTTGAAAATATCATGTTCCTTTTTGCACGTTACCCCTTCCCTCTGGAAGACGCTTTGCACTCTCTGCAATTCCATCTTCTGGCCATAATTCATTTTTCATGTAACTTCTGCATAGGCAATATATTCATGTGATTCATAAATTGAAAGTCTAAAAGTCTACATAGAATAAATTCTCCATCCCACTCTGCCCTCATCCACCCAGCCCCATACTCTATCCCCACCTTCATATACTTTAAGAGACTTACAGCATATTCAAGCACATACTCATGCATATTATTATATCTTCTCCCTGGTTTTACAGAAAGGATAGCCCAATATACACACAGGTCTGTGCCTATTTCTTCTTTTTACTTAACAATATACTTTAGCGATCATCCCATTCAGTACACAAACTGATGCATTGTTTTTCACAGCTGTGTAGTATTCCATTTTATGTATACCTCATAATTTACCTAAACCTTCTGTTCATATCTCTTGCCCACTTTTTAATGGGGTTGTTTGATGTTTTCTTGCTGATTTGCTTAATGGCCAATAAACATATGAAAAAATGCTCAACATCTCTAATCATCAGGGAAATGCAAACCAAAACCACAATGAGATATCACCTAATTCCAGTGAGAATGGCTTTTATCAAAAAGTCCCAAAACAACAGATGCTGGTGTGGGTGCAGAGAGAAAGGAACACTTATATACTGCTGGTGGGACTGCAAACTAGTTCAACCCCTATGGAAAGTAATATGGAGATACCTCAAAGAACTAAAAGTGGACCTACCATTTGATCCCTCAATCCCACTACTGGGTATTTACCCAAAGGGAAAAAAAGATATTTTATAAAAAAGATACTTTCACTCAAATGTTTATAGCAGCACAATTCACAAAGATGTGGAAACACCCCAAGTGCCCATTAATACATGAGTGGATTAAAATGTGGTATATGTATACCATGGAGTACTACTCAGCCATAAAAAAGGTGAACTAATACCTTTTGTAACAACCTGGATGGAACTGGAGACCATCCTCCTGAGTGAAGTATCACAAGAATGGAAAAACAAACACTGTATGTACTCACTATTAAATTGGAACTAAATGATCAACACTCATGTGGAACTAAATAATCAACACTTATATGGTAGTAAAATTCAACAATTTTGAAGCAGGTGGGGGGGGAAGGGTTAATTCACACCTAACAGATACAATGCACACTATCTGGGTGATAGACATGCTTATAACTTTGACTCAAACTGTACAAAAGTAATTCATGTAACCAAAACATTTGTACCCCTATAATATTCTGAAATAGAAATAATAATAATTTACCTAAACCATTCCCAAAGTGATACGCAGTTTCTCTTTTTTTCTTGCTATTTCAAACAATAATGCAACAAATAATATTATACATTGAATTGTGAGCAAGTATAGCTATAGGAAAAATCCAAGAAGAGGAATATCTATGTCTAAATGTTTATACATTTGCAACTGTGGTAAGTGTTGCTAAATTGCCCTCCATAAGGGTTTTAAATGACTCGCTCACTTTAAAGAGCATGTTTTCCACAACCTCACCAACAGATTCTTTTCCTTCTCAGTCTGGTAGGTGAAAAACGGATTCTACCAGATATTTTTAAATGCCATAAAGACTTGGTAATTAGCCAGTGCGATGCCTGCACATGATGATATCTGAGTGGCACAGCAGGGTATGCAAATGGGCCTGCCCCCGGTCAGAGGCAGCCGGACTGAGGAATACCTGGACCTGGATACACCCTGGCCAAGGATATCAATGTCCCAGCAAACCTGCCTGTCATACCCGTTAGGAAGCTCCAATTTTATGGGAAAAAATAATGGTTTTTATTCCCCTTTTATTATTTCAATAACAGGTCCTTCATCTAATGAACACAAAGGCATATTTGAGGACAGGTGAATTAGTTGGAGTGACAAAAGAGCACAGAGAAAAAAGCACAAAAGAGACCCTTAGGTCTGCGCTGCAAAGAAAAAGCCTTCCCTGTGCTGTGCGTGCACAGGCGCAGCCTAACACTCAGCCACCGAACAGCACACTGGCGCGTTTCCTTGACGAGATACACGCAGGCAAGAGGTCTGGGTGTTGGAGTAAGGAAGCGCATAGACTGGAGATTCAGACAGTTCTAGAACAAACCTCACTTCTAGCACTAGGTGTGCAGCCTCGTGGATGTGACTTGACCTCTCTACATGACTCAGTTTCTTTGTTTGTAGTATAGTGGATAATAACACAGAGTCATTAGGAGAATTAAATTAGCTAAACTCTGGAGTGCACAGCATTGTGCCTAGCACACCGGAAACTCTAATGAATGGTATTTTTTCATAATAATTCTATTATAATTACAATTATTCTTATCAGTATTATTATCGTGTGGCATTAGAATATGAAAACAGCTCACTCATCAGTGTACACTGCATGGGCCTTGGGTCAGACAGAATCGGGTCCCTTCCCAGGACCTAACTTCACTAGTTGCTCTATCAGGGTAAGTTTAATTCCATTTTCTCATCTATAGAATGGGGGTGATAACAGGAAACTCACCTGATTTTTATAAGAATGATGTGAAGTCGTATAAAGAGTGCTTAGCACAAGAGACTCCTCAATACGTCAGAGCTATCATTTTAAGCCTCAGCATTTGGCAGAAACCTAGGCCCGGAGGAGGGGTTAGGAAATGTTTTTTATTTGTTAGACTTTTTTTTTTCCTCTGAGAACTTCTGATTTTTCTTCTGCAGCTTGGACACAGACACACCCTCCCAAAGAGCAAGATCTGCAGCTTTTTCTTTAGTGCTCAGGCCAAGTGGACTCTGCAGCTGTGGGCCCCCAGCCCGCCCCAGCTAGCTCCACAAGTCAAAGCTCTAATTCACTCTGAAAGGGCTTCAGCACCACCCCTGTGAGGTCCTTAAATGTTTTATGAGCTCCCTCAAATGCTCAGATAATTAAAAACACTTTCTTAATTTAATAGCTTGGCTTAATGAAACCAGGACTTTATGTTTTATTTGGAAAGGGGTGAACATCCCCATCACACTTATTAATATTTTTAAGAGTATGCCCAATTGTGTCCAGGGATCGAGGGAAATCACTGTTTCAAGGGCGGAAACGGGCTTTTCTGAGTCTCTGACAAGTCTCGGGCTTATTAGAGCTCATTACATCCAGGAAGCCTGAAAACCTAAATTAGCAATCATCACATGTGACGTGGCAGGCTATTATTAACGAGACCACTTATTATAGAAACATGGAATTATCAATTAAAAAGTAGTCCACCCAGGCCCCAAAGGTCCAATAGGATTACCTGTGCCATCTAGGCAGTCACTTCAAAGGCAAGCTGGAGAGCACACACTCTTCTGAGATCAACTTTTTCTGTCAAGTCAAATAAACACAATGGTCTTTGGAAGAAAATGCCATAATTCAAACAGGTGGACTATAAACCCAACTGGTTTGGGGGGATGGAGGTACCAGCAAGAGGCAAGAATTCCAGATTGTAGTGGTCACACAGTCCCCAGAAAATGAGCATTGTTTAGAGAGGCTCAGCCCTTTCCAGGAGTGGCCAAATGGTACAGTGGGACAGCTGGGGCTTCCAGGTCAGGTGCAGTAGAACAGCAGGGCCAGCTTGTGCCAGCTCATGAGAGCAGGTCCGCAGTCAATGACATCAGGTTGGTAGTTTGAAATAAGCCATGATGGGAACGTTTACACCACAGAAGTAGGCAAACACTACAAACCAATGCTTTATTTTATCTTTGGGGAGATAGTTGTTAAATATTACCCAGCACGACACTGGATGTAGGTTCAAATCCTGTTTGGCCAATTGTGAGTATAATCATGGACAATTTATTTAACTTTCCTGGGCCTTTGTTTTCTTGACTATTAAAAATAGAGATGAAACACTTTCCATACAATGCAGATTTGTTTTTGTTTTTTCTCCATGGCACTGATCCCTACTTGACATTATAATAAATCTATATCCGTTGATGTCATTGTTATTGTGCTGTAGTAATACCTTTCTCCATAGAGCTCCCTCATCCTTTCAAAAGCGTGTGTTGAACACCCACTATGTCCCAGACATTATTTTGTGTACTGGGATACAGCAATGAACAAAACACACCAAAAGCTCTACCCACATGGAATATACAAACAGTAAAAAATTATGTATAAAAGGTGTGTATGTCACAAGGTGATAAGTGTTGTGGGGAAAGATAAATAAGGGAAGGTGGGGAATCGGGCACATTAGGTTCAGAAGTGGGCATTGAACTTGAACTAGGGAAGCCCTGAGGGCATCTCTGAGAAGGTGACATTGGAGGAAAGGACTACACACGGTGAGGGAATGAGCCAGGTGACCACACGGGGAAGAGCATCCCAGAGGGAGAAGAGGGTGGACAGATGGGTAGGACAGTCCTGGAGTGTTTGAGAACCCACAGAGGGTCGAGCAGCGGGTTAAAGAGCAAGAGTAGAGGATAAGAGTGGCCATGGGGCCAACATTTTTATAAGGCTTTATACAACCGATAGAGATTTCTGCCAGGAGGGAATTGATCTACGTCAGTGTGGCCGACTGCGGTAGCCACTAGCTGCATGTGGCTACGGGGTGCTTGAAATGTGGCTAGTGCAATGGAGGAACAGAATTCTTACTGTTATTTAATTTTAAATAATTTGAATTGAAAAAGCCACCTTTGGCTAGCGGCTGCTATTCAGGACATTGCAGATATAGACCATCGTAAAGATTTCTGCCCTTGCCCTGCAAGAGATGAAGAGCCGTTAGGGAAACCGAACAAAGTGGCTCCACGGTCGGCCTCAGCTTATCAGTGTCCACTCTGGCTGCTCTGTGAGAACAAACTGTCGGGCAAGGCCAGTGAGGAGGATATTACAGCCACCCGGCAGGACATGCTGATGGCCCCGTGATGGGAGGGCCTGGGTTCTGTTCTCTTCTCTGCTCCCAGCACCCAGAATATAGTAGGTATTTAATGATATTTGGGGAGTTGAATTGAATTAAGAAAATAAGTTCATTATTTGCTCACTCAATGTAATTCTTTATGTTTTGCCTACATTCTATGGCTTTGCAATGACATGTGAACCATCTTATCTGTTGGGTAAGTCGATAAGAGTTTTGCTGAGTCTAAATATCATTTGACACAATCAGTACATCCCGAAGTTTATTCCACAGACGTGGGCTTCATGGAATGTTAATGGGTATTAAACATTAAAAGACAGACAAGTTCTACGACCACAAAAATTTGGGAAATGCCAGCTTAAGCAAAATAAAAAATTTCCTTACTGCAGGAAATATCCATGCCTTTAATACATTAATATAAATTGTGTGGTTCCAACCGTGGGCAAACACATAGGATGCATTTTCCAGCTGATTTTGCCAGTAGAGCCCCTCATGTTTCTTTAGTTGAGCATCTGGCCCAGTAGCTGTTCAGCAGAGAGCTCCTTAGGAAATACTGAATTTGATAGCTGAGTCATAGAAAGAGAAGGCTGAAAGCAGGCTGCCATCCCCTACCCAGGCATTCTCGAACATAGCGCCCTGCTGTATTTTCTGTGTAGGATTTAGCACCATCGCAAACTATCATCTTCATTTATGTGTTGACCTGCTTATTTGACTATAACGGATGCTAGCAGGAAACTTAAGAGAGTTGAGAGGTCTTGTCTATCTGCTCCCAGATGTACTCAGTCCCTAGCACAGTGGAAGGTGCCCACAAACACATTGAGTGAAAAAATGACCTGGAATTTATGATGCCTAAGTTCCTAGGATTTTGTGGGACAACCTTCTCCATGCTCTGAGAATACAAAGGAAAACCTAGCACAATTCCTACCTTCAAGCTTCTCACCATGAGTCTGAGATTAAATACAGACACTTAAGAAGCAAACTGGTGACAAAGGATACACTAGGACAATTAGTGATCCCAGATAAGTGCTGTGGGAATCTAGTCCTTGGAATCCTTGGGACTGGGTGGTTCAGGGGAGTCTGGAAGAAGATGCACCTCAGTCTAGTGCTGGCAGTGAGGGTCAGAGTACCGTACAGAGGCTGCACAAGGCATGCCAAGTGCAACAAATGGTGTTTGCCCAGCACAAAGCCGGGAGTATGCACAGCAGACAGAGACCAGTCTCCATGGGGTGGTGAACTGTAAGCTCCAAGTCACATGAGACTGTGCTCAGCTGTCTGCACAGAATAGGTGGTCAAAGGGAGTCTACGGTAATTGAATGGACAACAATCTTAATATCTAACACTAGGTGAGTGCATGTACTAGGCATTGACCAGGATCACTGATCTCATTTAACTTTCCCAGCAATCCAAGGCATGGATATTATCCCCTTTCTTCTGATGAGGAAGCTTAGCCTGGATGAGGAGTTAGACAGTCTTAACTACCATGCAGTGCTACCCACTCAAATAATTAGATGTCCTGAGTGGAGATCCATGCATGAACAAATACTACAGTGCAGGAGATAGATACTAAAACAATCCCAGAGTTGGGACCTCCGAGGTAGAAGGATCTGTCTGTGCTTGGCCAGGGTGTGGGGGGTTCAAGGATGTCTTCACAGAGGTGATGTTTGAGCAGCATGGTAAGAAAGTATGTCTCTTCACTTGGACAGTGGGGATGGAAGAGAGGGCAGCATGAGCAGAGTGCACAGCTCAGGCACAGGCAGGAGGCATGAGGCAGCACATGTGTTCAGAACCACAGGCAAAGGCTGATCTCTCGCAACTCATGTCTGCATGAATGTTTGAATATTCAAATCAATGTTTGAGAAAGCAGTGACTGCCAGACCTCTCAGGGATCATAAAAAAATTATTTCTTCAGAGTGTCCTGGCAACAAAAAAGCCAATTAAAGCCCCAGGAGTCAGTGACTGAGCACACAAAAACCAAATCCTTCCGAGGCCACAGCTCTTCTCTTCTGGTCCTTTCTTTGCATTGATCGTATTTAATTGGAAGAAGTGGCCATGGGTAAACCGACTGTGAGAGCAAGTATCTCGCTTAAAATGGACCCCATAATAATTATTGACTGTGTCATCTATAATAAGCCATATAATTTATTGCTCCAGCTTTGCTTCCTGGGCCTCATATCAATACCACTCATGTGCAGTGGTAGTAGGGGAATAAGTGTCACACACCGAGCCCAGACTTATTTAACACTGTATCCCTTAAATTGACTTTCAATGCAATGTATTGGCCATAATAAGGAGACCGAACAGCCCCTGGTCAGGATAAAAGATGGCACAGGATTGAGGAGAGAGACAGAACCTTGGTGTCACGCTGACCTGTCTTTGGATACTGGTCCTCCCACCTATTAATGCTGATTGGCTTTATTTTTCCATCTCTAAAATGTGAGCACCATCTTTCAGGGTTGCTGAGAAAATAAAAACTAATAATGCATGTGAAGAACCTGACTCAAGACCTAGCGTACAGTAAGCATTCAATGTATACTTGTTTCCTTTAAACCTTTAGACTTTTATGTCATTATGCCTGGGGCCGGATCACCCTTGATCCTTGTTGAGGGCCTGTGCCGTGTTCTGCTCTGGGATGGACAAGACGAAGGATACACAGACAGAGAAGAAGTACTTTTGGCTATAGGGGGCTTGTGGTTTAGTTGCGGGCACGTGTTGTGCAGATATGATGGAACCAGAGGGAGAGGATGGTCTTCATTCAAAATAGGCTTCTAGGGTTGTCACAGTGCTGAAGTAATTCAAAAGATGTGTAATTGGAAGGCTTGCAGACGAAGAAGAGACTTAAAGGATTGCTATGATTTGGGTGTGTAGAAAGTAGGGAAAGTGAACACTATGAGCAAAGATCCCAAGTTGAGATGGTCTTCAGATGATTAAGAAAATTTAACTATTAAACCTGTTAATATTCAAGCATTAGTCCTCAATTTAGTAACAAAGTAGACTCCAGAAAATTCTAGGAAAGCACACATTTGAAAATGTAAACATGATTCCTCAGGCATCAAGCTGGTATTTTGTTGCTGGTTGCAACTCTCTTGATTGCAGATGCATGTGCATGGCTCTCTGAGATGATGCAATTAACCTTTGCATCTTCACATAAACATTAGTCATTTTAATGAGGCAAAACCTAAGTATGCTCCCTGGCTTCATTTCAAAGTGATGCTCCAGCCCACACTGGGGAAAGGGAAGTTTCCCCCAAGCTACTAATCATTTCAGTGTTTCTTAATGCCCCCAAAGACCTGTCTGTATTTAGGAAAATTGTGCCTGGGATCTTATGACAAAGTACATGCAGAAGGTACTCATATCATGAATTTATCTTCTTTCATGGCTTTGCATGACTTCAAGAAGAATGCATGTCGGAGCAGAGAAGCCGTCAAGTGCTTCTGTGGTTTGGGTTTTGCTGAATGCAGTGCTTAGTGAGAAACCACTCTGAGAAGATGAGGTTGTACAGACCAATTTACATGGGACATGAGCAGTAAAATATCATTAAGTCATAATCAGTTTATGTAGAATGAATGCCAAGTCAAAGCTAGAGCCATTCCCTTTTTTCCTACCCAAGCTGTTTGCATAGATCCATGCCAGCTAAATCCAGTTCTGTTTCTCTTGTTCTTGAGAATATTGTAACAGGACATTACCCCACAAGTCACTCTTATGCCTGCTCTTTGCAACCAACTAACCTCTAGACTTAACATCCATTCTTGTTTAGTTGGGGTATAACTGGTGGCCACATAGACACTTATCACCACTGCCTATCCACCCTCGTTTCTCACAAACATAATCAGTTCTGTTACATCACTCTTCTCTAAGGCTTGCATTATCAAGACATTTCAAAAAATTCTAATGCCAGCCACTGTAATACGCGTTCTGGACAGAAAGGCCCAATCAAGGGTTCAAAAACATTTATCAAGAAGCTACTATATGCAAGTCCCTCTCTTGGGGATGTAAAAATAAGGCAAGGTTTCTGGCTTGAAGAGGTTCAGTGTATTAAATCACAAGACATATCTTCCATGTCCTCCACTGGTGCAGGTGGAGAATATTTGTTTATTGTTAAATGATTTGAAAGCAGAGCTGAAGTCACTGAATGCCCATCTCTGCTGTGAGGTCTCAGTACGATGACCTGGTCCCTCTTTTTTTCTTTTCCCACCTGGCAAACTTCCAGTCACTTATCCTTCAAGAAGGAGCTCAAAGATTTTACTCCACTTGGATAGATCAGAAAAGTCTTACTTACTCCTTCTTTTATGTTGCTGCCTAACTGAGTAGCCTTAATCTCTCCATAGTAAACTATTTTATAGATGCATCTGCACTCTTTACTAGACTTGAGATCCTTGAATGCTGGACCTTGACTTTTTCATTTCTACACTCTGGCATCTAGTTCAGTGCCTGACTCAACACACACCTGCTACCAGAGTAAAATGAATAAGTGAGGTTGTTGTTATAATATATATCTGTTCCTCTGAATGGAAATAGGTATTTGCTCCCTTCTTCTAATTCAGTTTCCAATCTTTATTCAGGTCCAGCTTAAAACTCATTGTTTAGCTAGTACTTTGACCATACCCACTCCATTTGGGTATTTGTCCAGAATTCCAAGGGAGATACAAAATAAGGCAGCATGTAGACCAAATCATTCATATAGATATAGATGTTTGCATGTGTCTCTGGAATTTGTCCTTTGTTGTTGCACATTTATCTATCTTATCTCTTTGAAACAATGTTCTTCATACTGCAAAACCTGTTGTTGTTGTTGTTGTTGTTATTCTTTTGCCCAATGAACCCATCCTTCTATTTTATCTGATATAAGTATAGCTACTCCTGCTCTCCTTTGGTTTCCATTTGCACGGAGTATCTTTCTATTCCTTCGCTTTCCATCTGTGTGTGTCTTTACAGGTGAAGTGAGTCTCTTGTAGGCAGAATATAGTTGGGTCTTAATTTTTATCCATTCAGCGACTCTATGCCTTTTGATTAGAAAATTTATTCCATTTACATTCAAGGTAATTACCGATAAGTAAAGACTTACTACTGACATTTGGTTGTTTCTAGTTCTTTTTTTAGATCCTTTAAATGAACCCATGTTCTAAACTTCTGTTTGTTTACTTGCTTGCTTGTTTGAAAGTTAAACTGCATTTATTAAGTAAATACTTCCTTTCTCTGACTGGTACTTTGATCAGCAGAGATAACCAAGATTACTGCTCTGGGTTCATAAAATTCCAGTCCTAACAAAGAAAATTGACACGTTTTGTTAGACTGTGCCACCTTTTCATACATAAATGTATGAGTTATTTGTGTGTTTGAAATGTTAAAAATGGTTTTAGAGACCCCAATAATACTTTTTGCAGACCTCTAGAAGTGTGCAGACAATGTACACCCAACCATTGCCTGGAAAAAAGTTAATAATCATGATAACAGTGATTGCATAATCCTGAGTAACACGATTGTGTATCAACCACATACCGGGCACTTTTCTTGTCCCAGTTCTGCCACTTATACTTATGTGATCTTGGAAAAGTCGTATGTCTCTCCATGTCTCAGTGTCCTGTGTATAGAGAGAGTATTCTCCTCTTTCAAGAGTTGTAGATGTCTAAGGAGATAATGAATAAACTCCTTACCTAAAGCACCCAGTGCATATTTTGGTGTGTGATTCTACCCAGTCATCATTAAGTAGCTGTTACTAGTCTTCAGACTTTCTTTAGCCCACTCTTTTCCAACTGTCTCACTGCATAACAACCCATGGCATTTCTTAAGGAAGAAATTTAATAGGGTTGTGTGGCCAGGAGAGAGAAGAATTAAGGCAGGTAAGCTTGTGAGTTTCCATAAATCATGTAGATTTTAATTGGGAGCAGTGGTGTTTTCTATGGCTCGAAGACAAGAGGAGGAGGCAGTTCATTACATGAATATGTCACCCCTGATCATGTGGTATTGGGAACTTGGAGAGAGGGCCAGCCAAGACTGAGCATCCATTACGTAGACCTAAGTAAATCAATTAGCTGTTGATGAAGGCTCATGAGGAATCTATCCCTGGCTGTGTTCATAATCAGGATTATTGGTTAAGGTGGAACTGCTAAGGTGAGTTTGGAGTGATTTTCCCAGTGAAATATGATACTCCAGCTCTTTCTTGGGCTCACACTCAGAGAGAGAGAGAGAAAGGAGAAAATTTAAAAATCCAACAAATTAATACTTCACCAATCCAGGTTTGTAGAAGCCTTGAGGGGAAGAAGTCAGAGTCTACTTGGTTTGTTTTATTCCAAGTCTCCTGGCTGCATCATAAATGGTATTTATAGTTGGCTCTAAGAAGTGATAAGACCCCATCCATTCTGATTTTTGCCCTCATGATATTGTAGCTTCTCACCAGACTTGTCCAACCTTGGCTGTCACTCACTCATTGCCTCCCTCCAGGAGGTCGGCAGCCCCCGGGTCACAGTTTTCGCACTCTGCCTTGGATTGTTTTCAATCATCTCATGACCTGTGAATTGCCTAGATTAGAAGCTGCAGGCAGCAGTGGTGAACAGTTTATACAAGGAGCAGAGACATGCAGGAAATCCTTCTTCCTCATGCACTGTTTGTTGGAACTTTAGGCTAAGAACTTCGTGCAATTCCAAAATAAGAATATGATATAACGACATGTCAATATGCACATAACACTGGTTACCACTGACTATGAATCTCCTGGGGTGACCCATTCCATTGAGAATGAAGATGCCTTTCTCCAGATAGCTTTGCCATTCTATTTCCAAGCTGCATGACTTCAAGCTTTAAGAGTTGGCTTTAATTTCATTTTGTAGGAATGTGGTCAGGACCTCCAGTACATTAAATGTCTTTAAAGTCTTATTAATCCATTAAAATCTTTACTAATGTATAACCAGTTTTAACATGTAACTAATTGCATCAACACCTGTGTCCTTAGGAATCATTATTTACAAGTTATCCACCAGGCCTGAGAAAACAGAAGCCTTTTTTAAACTGTACATCTTCAGGGCAGACATGTATTATATTTATATAATGAAGTGCTTGTCTGACTAGCTATATAACAACTCAGGTGTTTTTAAATAAGTAGAAAAATGTAACAAGGAAACTTAATCCTGCTCCTGGAGCAGGTTGATAAATCTAGCCAAACATCTTTATTTATTTTTTTTACAGTACATTAAGGGAGCATTTTTATTTAGCACAGTCATAGATCTTCACATTATTGGGAAGTGTGTTCTCATATTGCTTTTTTGTCTTCAGAATTGCCTTAGGAAGACATTCTTTCACTGGGAGTTCTATTGATGTTATTCTTGGGGAGAAACGTGTGCCCAAACTTGATTTGAATTAATTGAGGACTACAAAATAGTGTCCTTATGCCCCTCACTGCCAAAGGCTTTGTATCCTGAAGATGAGTTTTGCTTTTAGAAACGTAGCCAAGATTTTTGAAACTGGATGATGAACACATGGTTTATCAAACTATTCTCTCAACTTTTGTGCACTTTGAAAATTTCCATAATGAGTAGTTCTTTCAAAGGAGCTGGCAACAAAAGGTGGAAAGGATATCTATTGGAAAACTATTAAAATTTATTTCCCATAGATCCATTAGCATTCACTATGTCCCAGACTCTGAGCTAAGAAGTATAGAGTGAAAACAAGAAACTGCCCTCAAGAAACTCATTCTCTAGATGAAGTGATAAAACCTTTAGGAGGCAATTAGGTGTCCTCATGAATGGAATTAGTGCCTGTGTAAGAAGAAACATGAGAGAGATGATCTGTCTCTCTGTGCCATTGAAGCTGCAGCAAGAAGGCAGCCATCTGTAAACCATGAAGAAGACCCTCACCAGACATTGAATCTGTTGGTGCCTTGATGTTGGAATTCCAGCCCCTAGAACTATGAGAGAGAAATATCTGTTGTTAAGCCACCCATCTGTGGTATTCTGTTACAGCAGCCTGAACTAAGACAATACTGTATATAGATCTGGAAACAACACAGGCTGTGATAAGCTAAATGATGACACAACCAAATTGTTCTGGAAACAAAGTTAAAGGGGTGATTTATTTTAACTATGGGGCTCTCATAAAATTTCCTAGATAAGGTGATTGTCGAGTGGTTGTTAAATGATGATCATAGCTTTAAAATTTCAAGGAAGGTATACTAGTCCATAAGATAGTATAGATACAGATAAGGAAAGATGGATATATACGGAATGTTCCATGTTCCCTGACTCCCCCAAAATGGTCTGGAATGACTTCAGGGTTTATTATTAGGAGGATTCAGAGGGAAATGAGGCTAGAAAGCTTAGCTAAAGGCATATTATATCTAGAGCATTAAATCTCAGGATGAGGTATACAAAATTTAACCTGGAGAATTAGAAACTCATTGAAGGGGTGGGCTAAAGGGCATGTCATGTTCCCAATTTGATTTTAAAAGGATAATGTTGGTAGCAATGTGAAATATGAATTGAAGAAGATAGACATTGAAGACGTTTACATATAAATATTTTTAATCTATTCACTTCTTCATCTAGATGCTAACATCAATATCTCTTACTTTGAAAGTAAGCAATAGCCTCCTATCTGGTTTCTTTGTTTCTACTCTGACACTATAGCCTGTCCCTCACATTTCAGCTGGTGTACTGAAGTATAACAATAAGAGCTCCCAGTGAATCATACCTTCTTTTGTCCAGGGTCCTTTGCAATCAAGAGGTAAACTCTATTTCCCTATCCCTGAATCTGGACTGGCTTTGTGACATGATTTGACCAGCAGAGTGTGGCATAAATGACATTGTGTGGCATTTGAGGCTAAGCCTTTAGTAAAGCAAGCTGGTAAAATAAGGGGTCTTGTAGGTTCTGCTTTTGCTTCCATGGAATGCTCCAGCCACCATATATGAAAGCCAGGACTAGATGATTGAAGGATGAGAAACAGCATGGAAAGAGAAACCCAGTCAACAGTTTGACAGTCACCTCCAAGGACCCAGACTTACGACTGAAACCATTTGAGATCCTCCAGCCCCAGACAAGCTGCTGGACAGCTGCATGCTTGTAACTAACTGCAGATCATAGCAGCAGAAGAACCGCCCAGCTGATCCAAGCTAACACATAGGATCTTAAAAATACAACAAATTCTTGTATTAAACCACAAAGTTTTGTGATAGTTTACTATGCAGATAGAGATAACTGATGCAGAAATTGGTATCAGAAGTGGAATGTACCCATAACAAAATTCAAAATATGTGGCATTGGCTTTGGGACCAGGTAGCAAGCAGAAGCTTGGGAAATAGTGAAGAGACTGTCAGAGGCTCAGAGAAGGGTAACTGTGTTATATTGTGGTATAAATATTGTCCAAAAAAGTCACATGTAATAACTTGAAAAATAGAAAACATACCAAATGAACTCATAGATCTGGCTAAAGGAATCCAAAGACAGAAGTTTAAAAGTGCCAGTTGACTTTTGCTAGCAGTGTATGATAAGGTACAAAAATAGAAAGATGACATAAAGAAGAAACTTGCTGAGTTAAAAATAAAAATAAAAATAAAACTTTCATTCATTCCCAGTCTCCCTACCTGGTAAAAATAATTATATATTTCATGAAATAAGCCCTGGATCCAAGATCAAATCAAACTGTGACTTTGAGATTCTTAGTTAAGACTTCTGAAAGATTAAGGTTGTAAATTATGATCTGCTCCATTAGAAAAAAAAAATAAGGGTGCTATCCCAAAATAGGCCTATGTATAGCCCAAAGTAGACACCGTTTATATCAAAAAGAATTAAGGATGTGATTTTTGAGGGTTGGAGTAAATCAAATCATGTTTTAGGAAACCCACACTGTTTTAAGAGTGTTATATTAGTGACAACATTGGCAGCTTGGACTAAAAGAGATTAAGACAGTTCAAAATGAAAAGAGGTCTCTGGATCCTCCTATAGAACAAAGGTATACTGAAAAAGCTACTTAGCCACCATAGTATATTTCTTATGGAAAAATAAAGAGTTTTCAGAGGATGAAACCAAGAGCCCAGAACTAAAATGGGAACAATGGCCTTTGGAACCCATCCTAGAGAGAATAAAGAGACCCAACTTAAAATAATTCTCAGTCCCTAAGATAGAACTGGGAGCAGGTGCCTTGCTGGATTTCAGAATCACTACCTACCAGTGGCTGCCATGTGCTTCAATTCATCCCCATTTTGAACACTGGTATCCATTGCTGGTATCCTGTGCCTGCCTCATCATTATATACCATGTGTTTAAACATTTTAGTTCACATTTCTCTAGATCAGGAAGACCCTCAGCCAAGGAGCCATACCCCAAGTGCCTCATCTGTCATTGGACAAGATGTAGATCATGAGATACTAGGTGTTGAATCTAGTGCTGTAATTGCATGAGGTCTGAAACATTTTGAGAGGAGTTGGATATAATTTGCTTATGGGATGAATGCAAATAATTTTGGCCAGAAGGTAGACTGCCATTGATTAAATAAGGCACACATATTTTGCAGCTCCTTCCAACAAGAATTGGATCTATTTCTTTTCTTTTCTTTTCTTTTCTTTTTTTTTGTAAATGCAGCTATGACCACCTTGCACATTGGTTTAATACTCTCCCATTCATTAATCCATTCTATAAATATATGTGGAGTCTCTATTATTGCCTAGCACTGTCCTGGGGCCGGGGGTAATAAAAAAGAATGAACAAAATTCCTGCCCTCATAGGACTTGCACCCAAATGGAGGAGTAAGATAAATAACAAAAAACAAATAATACAGCATTAGGTAGGATGTTAGGATTGGGAATAAGAGGGTATGATTTTCATAGAGTGGCCGGGAAGGTCTGCCACCTGAGAGGAGATCTGAAGGTATCAGAGGGAATCATAAACAGATCAGAAAAAGGTGTTACCAAAAGGAACAGTGAGGTAGAAATAAACTGGACCTTTTTAAGGAAAAGCAAGAATACTTATAATCTGGGTCAGAATAAACAAAGGCAAGAGTATGAGACATGCAGATGTGGACACAGGCTCAGATTATGCAACGATTCCACTGTTGCCCACTGTGATAGACTAGATCATTTTTCAAAACATCCCTGGCCTCAAATTCCTCACCACCCTCTTTGATTTAAAGAGATTTTCTTGGTCTTTCCAATCCCCGCTGGAAACTGGGGGCCTGGCTCAATCTGAGGATGAAAGGAAGGGCAGAAAACGTGAGAGAGAGAGAGAGAATATGCATGAGCCATGTAGGACGAGGTGAGGTGGGGTGAAGGGGCTGGAGGGGCCAGAGACATGTTTTGTTCCTGTAGCAACACCACCCTCTTCTTCCCAGCCAACCCTCTTATTTAACATACCATGGAGCACACAGTCTGAGGGTCCCCCAGGTCTACAACCTCTCCCTGAGCCTCACCTGGGCCCAATTCACTATGTATTGACACCTGTCCAAGGAAGTAGCCAGGGCTAGGGCATGATTCAAAGAGTAACTAACATCAAAATAGTGCCTCAAAGTGAACTCGGAGCCTTCAGATTCATTGGTTCTTTATTCTTATCATCATCCCTGAGATTTTTCTCACATTTTGCAGATGATGAAATTGAAGCCCAGATTAAGTCCCCCCACACACACCCACAAGGGCTGTGCTGGAGGTGGAATTTGAACCAGGCCTGACTCAGATGTGTTGTCTTCTATTCAGCATCGTGACATTCTCCCACATGCATAGGCCTTGAACCCAAAGCTCTAATGCCTTTCATTCATTCATTCAGTTGGTAAACATATGTTGAGTGCCGCCTAAATGCCAGGCACTGTGCTAGACATCGGGGGAAATCGTGTGTACATATAGATACATTTTCTGCTCTCAAAGAACTTATAGTCTGGTGTGGGAGAGATACATGCCTCAAATAATAAATAATACCAGAGAAAGAAAAGAACCAAGACCAGCACTCAAGGGAAAGAAATATTGTGCCATTAGATTTTATAATAAACATACCTGACCTAGAGATATTTACTAAGCACCTGCTCCACGCCAAACCCTCACTGAACCCTGAAGGTACAGAGAGAATGTGTGATGCTGAGCATGTCCACCAGGAACTTGCTGTTTAGAATTAGAAAGAGCTGTGTAAATACAGCAATGCAGCGTGATGTGTGCCATTCATGGGGTCCTGGGCAGAGCAACTGGCCATTTAGAGACACAGATCTAAGATCAGACAAAGGTTTTCGGAGCCTGTTACCTCTAAAATGGCCTGTAAAAAAAGAGTCAAAGTTACTCAGGCACGTGTAGAAATATGCCTTCAATATGAAGAGCCAGAGCATTAGAATGGTGGGTCTTAAAAATGAAGAGGGTCTCTGAGTTTGTAGCCCTGTTGCAGCATGTTAGTGGAAGCTTAGGGTTATTTATTTTTTAAAATTGTGGCTTAGGGTTAATCTTCATTGCCATAGACCAGTTATGCGTTTCTAAATTAGTGTGTATCAACATCTCCTTGCATTAAAAAAAATTAAATCTGGTGATTAAAAGAAAAAGAATCTCCATTCAGACCAGGAAGGAATATTCAGACAGAAAACTGGATTTTTGTCTTAACGTATTTTAAGGGGAGAAATTCAGCACCCTGTCCCTGTCTCCCGATGGCCAGCAGGAAGTACTAAGTCTGGCTGTGTATGACAGAGGTCTTCAGATTTGCAGCTGAGGCACCCAGTTACATTGTGTGGTGATAGTCAAGTTCAAGAACTCCCCCTTGGTTGGAAAGAGTTCATTTTAACCAAAGAAGCTAGGGGTCAGTGGCCTCTCAAATGAAACAGATAAGGCAAACAGAGGGTTCTTGTCAGAAACAAATGTTATGTCTCTCCCTCCTGAAAAGCTTACAGATGTTATCAGTAGGAGTCTAGTTGGGCCTAAAACGAGCCCCTGAGAAGTAATATTAACCAGACGCTTGGCAGATCATTTATTTATCTCCCACTAAATTCAATAAATAGACCCATATATAAATAAGGGAAAATAATGCAACTGTTAGTAATTTATCACTGGATAGAAAGACATTGTTGCCCTTATCTCTTCAATGATGTTCTATTTCCAACTAGTAATGAATTATGGGGTTGCCACATCCCTCCCCTGTGACAAGTCAGTGGGACCAAGCTGGGTGTTACAGCTCAAACCCCCTGTTCCAGAGACCCAGTGGCCACTATCTCGGGCCCATGCCCTCTGCCTCTGGATTCCTGTGTGGGCAGCCCAAGGCCGAGGCCTGGAATGTGCCTCCTAACTTTGGGAGAAAAAGAGATTATTTCTAACAAGCACTTATCCCTATATTTTAGGTGACTTTGCAGGAGGCATGGTTAAAGGCTCATTAATGAGGCAGCATTTTATTCATTATTTTCAAGTCTCCATTCCTTTTGGCCACGTATTAAAGGAGTGTGTTCAACTTGGCTTCAGAGAAGTAGGTGAGATAGTAAAATTGGGAATTTAAGAGAGTGGGAGGAATAGAAATCAAAATGGCGGCTTATTCGTTTGATCACGGTTATAATTTTATTGCTGGTAGTGGTCATGGTGCTGATGATACGTAATATTTACTGCATATTTTACCATATTTCAGGTACTATTTAAAGCACTTTATATGGGTTATTTCATTTTGTTCTTCCCATAAACTTATATGTGGGTTTTATTTTTATTTTTATATTATAAGAGGAGCTGTCACAGCGCTCATTAGTGTAGAGCGGAGACTTAAACCAAGGGGCCTGACTCCATTGTCTTTCTTGCAAGTTGACTTAAACACACACAGGACATACCTTCTGGTTGATGTGCATGGTGAGGAAGAGCTTGATGGGAAACGAAGCCAAAACCATTGGTTGGCACCTTCAATAGCAGAATGGAGCCTGTGGACTTCTTAGAGCTACTGGAGTCATGAACAGTTTCATGAAGGAAGATGACATGGCTGGGCTTGAATTTTAGGGATCCCAATCTCTGAGTGCGTTACAGGAAATGGACTGGAGTGAGAACGGGGGGGCCATATAGTTGGGCCATTGAGTAGTTGAGGTAGGAGAGGATGAGGACTTTAAAGAAGATGATAGCCCTGGGGGTGGAGAGGGGGGGCACATCTCAAAGGACTAGCTGACGGGGTGTTCTGACACCATGCACTAACCGTCCAGGCCACAAGGCCAAGTCCCGAGTCCCCTATCTGTGTTGCATCTTTCATTAGCCTCTCAAGAAAGTGTAACCTGGATGCTTTGTTGGGATATTTGGGTCCTTTCTCAACCATTTCTGGCATTCCCCAGGAAGGAGAGAGCCATTTGAGCCATTAGCATCACTGATGGAATAGCCATCAATTGAGCTATGTGATCAGTATCTCTCCTGGGAGCTGTCCTACCTCTTACCCCCCAGCCATCTGGCCCCTGGCTGAGACGGATTGGAACGCAGGTGGTATCTGACCCAAGGAAGGCTAAAGTCTGTTTCCCAGGAATATAGAATAGATACCAAGAGACCCCAGCTTCAGATTGCCTGGTCTCCAGAGTAGACACATGAGAGGGCATGTTTAGTCATGTGACCCGGTAAAGAAAGTTAGACTATAGCAAGAAAGGCAGTAGACTAAACACAAAGAAAGGAGCAAGAACAAGAGATGGAGAAAAGTCCTGACACGTCAGGTTCAAAGCTAAGCCTGATGGTGGCCCCTTCCCTGCCCTTGAGAACCATGAAATATCCCTGCAGCCTTATAATACAAATGCCCCACTTCCCAGTTCCTCCAGTCCAAGCTGATTTTAGTAGCTTAGAGCCAAAAGACTCCTAACTAAGAAGACCCAGTCTCTAACTTGTTCTATAGGTCCATTGAGATCATCATAATTTTTTCCCCCAGGTTCTTCCCTGAGCCTCACCAGTTAACTGCCTTATTTGAAATGGAACAGGAAGACAAATAGAAAGCACATCCTCTGGGATATGTTATGTCCTATAGGCAAAGGTAAAGGGAATTCCCAATTAGTGAGCAGCTACTATACTCAGGCATATTATGAGATTCAAATGCTAGGTGTGAATCACACATATGATGGGCTTTAAGATAATTAGAAAGTATAAATGGGTCACTTGTGCTTTTGTGGACTAACCTATGGATCCTCAATCCATCTCCATAAAAGCTATGACTACATAAGTCCATACCATCAAAGAAAATGCCCTCACACCCTCTCTCTGAGGCATGCCATCATGACTGCACCTACTGGATACTACTAACTGAATAGATGATCCTGTCCAGACCACACAAGAAGAACCAAGCACTTCTCAGGGACCCAGAGACTGCCAGAATGCAACACACCCCACCTTCACTGGCACCTCATTCTCCTGCCTAGCATGCTGAGAATTATAACTTACTTATCACTGAGCTAGGAACCCTCTTCTTTCTAGCCCTGTGGGTGGTGGGAGATGTCACTAAATTTTGCTTTGATTTTTGGGTAACCAATGAGTCCCTTTTTCTTTACTTAAAGACTCACTCACAGACAAAATGCCTGTTCATATTTATTTCTACCTTCAAAACTAGCAAATTTGTCATTACATTGATATAAACAAGGAATATCTACAAATGGTTCTTCCCCTAGCACAGTCAGGGAGGCGGACTGAGAAGACCCAGCTTCTGGTTCGATAGTGGTCTTTCCCCCACAGCTGTTGCTTGTCTTAATGTTTCAACACCATATGATTTTAAGAGGGCATGTCACAGACTGACCCCATGAAAATAATAAGGAAGAATAGAGTGTAATTTATCCTGACCCAGAGAGGAGGACATGAGAAGCGTTCATAATTCAGCTGTCACTTGGGCTAAGTAGAATGACCTTGTTGTTCAGGGTTCTGTGAGGCATGTGCTCCAGGTCCTAATTGACTCTGGGAACACAAAGAGCATGACCCTTGAAGAGTTGAGATACCTCCATGACTCAGACAGCCCTCTGAGGTCCTAAGCACATATTTCCTGTACCCCAGAAGCTGGGTGGAGTGCAATTTAAATAGCACTCTGAAGATGGTCAGTCCAGATGATTACAGCTAACACCTTTTGAGCACTGACTGTATTCTACACCACTGTGCTAAGCACTTTGTACAGATTATCTCATTTTTCACAACAACCTTATGGGTTAATTCAGTATTTTATCTATGAAGAAAGTGAAGCACAGAGAGATTAAATAAAACTTGTCCCACATAGGACATTAATTGAAAGGGCCTAATTCCAGAAACTGTGCCCTTAGCCACTGCTTAGTTTTGCCCTGCTGATATCCATGCACCAGCCTGGAGAGGACAATATTTGTGCCTGGATAAAGGAGTGAGAAAAAGGAACTAATATTTGAGCACGTATTATCTGCCAGACGCTACCTTATTTATTAGCTACTTTATGTACATTATTTTGCTTAATTGTCAAAATAATCCTGTGAAGCTCTGAGATTGAGTGACTTGCTCATGTGGCTAAAAAGAGCCTGTACTCAAACCCACATCTTCCTGGCTTCAAAGTGGGAATTCTTTCTGCTACTCCTCAATGTTTTCTTACTTCTGTCAAACAATACACTGTTAGATACATCCTTTAGGGGAAGAGAAAAGTGGTTAAAACAAAACAAAACACCACACACACCACAGGAGTGACAAAATCAACATCCCTAGCACTTATTTGAAAGGTTAGCTAAGACAATTGAAATATTGAGCATATTACTTGAAATGGATACATTTAACTTGGTGCTACTAATCATAACCCCAAAAATCTTTCCCTACCTCAAAGTCATGAAGATATTCACCTATGTTTTACTCCAGGAAGTTTTAGGCTTTACATTTAAGTCTATGATCCATCTCAAATTAATTTTTGTCAATGGTGTGAGGTAGGGGCATCAAGACGTCCTTTCTTTTTTTTTTTTTAATTGAGACAGGGTCTCATTAAGATTTATTTTCTATATGCTTATCTAGATGCTTCAAAAATCAACAAATTGAATGTATGTGAATCTATTTCTGCACACTATTTTGTTCCATTTATCCAATTATCTATTCTTACACCAATACCATACTGTCTTGATTGTTGTAACTTTATGGTATGACTTGAAAGACGATGGTGAGTTTTTTTTTCCTTTTTTGAGATTGTTTTAGTTTTCATAAATCCTTCACACTTCCGGACAGATTTTAGAATTGATTTGTCAATTTCTATTATAAAAATCCTGTTGAAATTTTGACTGAGATTGTGTTAACTCTGGAGATCAATTTGGAGATGAGCATCTTGACAATACTAGGTCTACCGATCAAAGAACATGGTATGTCTCTTCATTTATTTGGGGCTTTTTAAATCTCTCTCAGAAATATTTAATAGTTTTCACTATACAGATGGGGGGTTTTTTTGTTAAAGTTATTCCTAAATATGTTTTAATGCCACTGCAAATTTTATTTTTTTAATTTTATTTTTCAATTATTAGTTGCAAGTATATAGAAATCCCATTGACTTTTGTATATTGACACTGTATCCTACAACTTCGTTAAATTTACTTAATTGTAATAATTGTCTTAGAGATTTCTTATGATTTTCTGTGAAAACAACAATGCTGTCTTTCTTTTTCCTTTCTCATCTTCCAATGTTCCTTTTATTTCTTTTCTTACCTTATTGCACTGGCTAGGGCTTCCAGGATAATAGTGAGTAGAAGTGGTAAGAATGGACATCCTTGTTTTGTACCTGATCTCACAGGAAAAGTATTAATTCTGTAGGTTTTTCATAAAAGCTTTTAGTCAGATTGAATAAATGCTCTTTTTTATTACTTATTTGCTAAGTGTTTTTATTATGAATCATTGCTGTATTTTGTCAAATGGTTTTAGTAAATATAATGAGATGCTCATATGCTTTTTTTCTTTTATTTCATTCATAGGGTTACATACATTGATATAAAATTTAAACTAATCTTACATTCCTGGAATCAATCTTACTTGGTCATTATATATCAGCCTTTTATATATTATTAAACTTGATTTGCTTATATTTCAGAAAAGATTTTTCTATGTTCATGAGTAATGTAACTTTATAATTTTCTTTTCTTAGAATATCTTTATCAGATTTTTCTCTCAGAATTATGCTGGCCTTAAAAATTGAGCTATGAATGCTCCCTCCTCCTTTATTTTCTGAAAGATTTTGTGTAAGATTGTTACTACTTCTTCCTTAAATATCTGATAAAATTCACCAGTGAGTCCATTCATACCTGAAGTATTCTTTATGGGAAGATATCAAATTTGAATTCAATTTCTTTAATATATATACAGCTGTTCAGATTTTCTATTTCTTTATGAATGTTGTATTGAATTTATTGTCATAATATTCATAATATTTTTTTCTATCCCCTTTTGCTCCCAATATTTTTGATTTGTTGTTTTTCTCTATTTTTTTCAACCAGTTATTTTGGGGTGACTTTTGACTTTGTTAATATTATCCATTTTTGTCTTTGTAGCCTATATAGTCTTTAATATTTACTTCTATTTAACTTGGGCTTACTTTGATCTTCTCTTTCTAGCTTCTTAAGGTGAGAAATCAGATGATTGAGTTTTAAGCCTTTTTTCTTTTCCAATATAAACAATTAAAGCTGTAATTGTCCATCTAGCATGCTCTAGCTACACCTTACAAATTTGGATATGTTGTACTTTCATTATCATTCAGCTCAAAATATTTTATAACTTTTGTTATCCTCAATTGAACTTTGTTATGTAAAAATGTGATCCTCAATTTCTGAGTATTTGGTTAGTTTTTAGATATCTTATTGTTACTTCTAACTTAATTCCATTATTATCAGAGCACATACTCCAAAATATTTCAATCATTTGTGTTTTATTAAGACCTATTTTACAGCCCAGCATGTTGTCCATTTTGGTGAACGCTCCATGTGTACATGAAAACAATGTGTATTATGTATATTCTGCTGTTGTTATAGTGGTCTATTAAAGGCACGTTGAGTTTATAACAATCTTGTTCAAATCTCCAATATCTTTACTGATTTTACAGTTTGTCTATTTATCCTATGAATTACTATAGGAAAGATGTTAACATTGTTAATTAAGATTATGGATTTTTCTGTTTCTCCCTTTAGTTTTGTCACCTTTATTCTTCGTGTAATTTGAAGCACTACTATTGGGTGCATACAACTTTAGGATTGTTATTTCTTCCTAATGAGTTGACACTGTTATTATTATGAAGTGTTTATCTTTATTTCTGATAATATTTCTAAAACTGATTCCTATTTAACCTGATAGTAATATAGCAACAAGACTTTTCTTAGGCTTAATGTTTTCATAGTATGTCTTTTTCTACCCATTTATTAAATATTTTCAACCTATCTCTGTCTTCGTATCTATACTGAGCGTCTCATAGGAGCATATTGTTGGTTTTTGTTGTTTTAAAAAAAAAAGTCAAACAATCACTATATTGTATTTGGAGTATTTAGACCACTTATATTCAAATTATTTATTTACGTGGCAAGGTTTAAGGACACATTTTGTTATTTGACCCACCTATTTTTATTCCTCCTTCAGTCTTCTTACCTTCTCTTTGGATAAGTTTTTTTTTTTCAATATTCCTTTTTATTGGCTTTACTGGATTTTGTGCTATACTTCTTTGTATTATTTTTGGAGGTTCTTCTAGGGATTATGCTACGAATCCTTAAATAATCATAGTGTACTTACAGTTACCACTTCACATAACATATAAGAATTTTGTGAAAGTATATATATTCCTCTCCTTCCATCCTTTGAAATATAGGAGTACATATATAGTGTGTTTTGTGTATATATAATGTATATATATCAGTATATATTTAGTGTTTATATATGCACATATATAGTTCCTCAAATTCAAGTTTTTATTTTTGCTTTAAATAATCAGCTGTCTTTTAAAGAAAGAACCATTTAAAAATAGATATTTTACTCATGCATTTATGATTTTAATCCATATTTACCCATATAATTTTCATTGATCTTCATTCCAGAAGATCTGAGTTTTCATTTGTATGATATTCCTTCATTCCAAAGAACGTCCTTCAGCACTTGTTATGGTACAGATCTTTTGTGGAAGAATTAGCTCATCTTACTTATCTGCAAATGTTTCTATGTCACTCTCAATTTTTTAAAAAATATTTTTTTCTGAATATAAAATTCTAGGTTGACTTTTTTTTCCTATCAGCACTTTAAAAATGTCATTCTACTGTCTTCTGGATGCTATTTTTCCAGCGAAGAATCAGAAACCATTCATCTCTTTGTTCCCTGTGTGTAATGTGTAATTTTTCTCTGTATGCTTTCAAGATTTTCTCTGTACCTTTGGTTCTCAACAGTTGCACTATGATATGCATACAATTTTTTTCTTTGATTTTTCTGGTTTCGTGTACACTAAGCTTCTTGGGTTCATAGGTTAATAATTTTCATCAAATTTGGAAAATTTCACCAATTATTGATCTCTTTAAATAATTTTTCCATCCTGTCTGGTCTCTCTTTTTCTATGATTTCAATTAAGTGTACATTAGACCTTGATATTGACACACAGGTGACTGAGGCTGTTCATTTTTAAATATTTTTCCTCTCTCGTCTTCAGATTAGATAATTCCCACTGATCTGTCTTCAAATTTACTAATTCTTTCTTCTTCATTCACTATTCTGCTATTAAGCCCATCAAGTGATTGTTTTTTTCATTTCAAATATTATATCTTTCAGCTTTATGGTTTCCATTTATTTATTTTTGTAATTTCTCTTTCTCTGCTGACATTCTTCATAATTTTATTCATTATGTTCATCTTTTCTCTTATGCCCTTGAACATATTGAAAACTATCTTAACTGTGTGTTAATTCTAATATTTTGGGTCATCTTGAAATCTGTTTCCATTGATTGCTTTTTTCTTTATTGAATCACAGGGTTTTGCTTCTTCAGAATTTTTTTTTCTTTTGTATACAGATATTGTGGATGATACGTTGGAGTTAGTATGTATTACATTGTCTTTCTTTAAAGAGTGCTACATTTAAAACTGGGGACGGTGATACTACTGGCACGTCTCTGTCAGGCTTGGTTTTATTCTTGGTTAGGACAGGTCAATTTTGTGGGTTTTTTGTTTAATCCTAGGATGTCATTCTTACTCTAGTGGGTAGCTCTTACTTCTTTGGTCTCAAGAAATACCTAAGATGCTCAGTGAGGCCTGACCCTCTGACTGGGCTGGAACTCTACTGTCTCCTAGCACTGTATAACCTCTGCTAATATCTTCTCAGCTTTTAGCCCTGGACCAGCCACTTTCTGCTAGACCTTGAGGATTTCAACCTTCACATGCACACCCCAAACCAAGGACCCGTGGAGAAACTGTACACAGACATCTCGAGTTCTCTCGATGAGCCCCTGCCCTTCGATTACCCTGTCTTATAAATTCCAGTCCCTTCAGTAGCCCCTGAGTCTGATCTCTACCCCCTCAGCTCACTGAGACCACCATGCTCCCCTGGGGCTCTACTGTCTGCACTACGTTGCTAACAGCATTCCAAGGCAGGATGCTGGGGAAAACATGGAGCTCAGCTTTAAGGGTTTTCCTTTCCAGAAGGATCACAGTCCTATGCCGATGGTTGTCTAAGAACTAGGAAGAGTCACCTTACATATTTTATTGATTTTTCTAGTTATTTATGATAGGAAGGCATGTCCAGTGCCATCATGCCCAAAAGCAGAGTTCTGTACATTTCAAAAGAAGCAAGTAAGTAAAAGTTTAATTACATGAGATTTAATTGTATACTTCTATAAAACTTTAGTTTTTTTTGTTGTTGTTGTTGTTCCAGAATGTCTTTTATTATGCTGTATTTGAATCTCTTTAAATGCCTTTACTATCTTTTCACCCATGTGGTAGTTCTTTTGATCCATGTCTATCTCCTTCACCATTTTTAATGGGGTTGTTCTGATTATTCCTTTTCAGGCCAAACCAATATATGTCTTCCATGTATTGATTTATGACTCTACATGTAATTCCTGTATCCCTGAAAGGTATAAAACAAAACTGTAACTCAACCACAGTGAGACCACTTGCTCAAGGCTTCTTGGGTGTGGCTCCAGGCCATGGTCCTCCAACTTGGCTCAGAATAAACCTCTTTAAATTATTTTACAGGGTTTGGGTTATTTTCTGTCAACACTTTCACTTCCAAGTTCTTATGAGACTTCATAAAGTCTTGAGTACTCATTTATTCTTCCTCCAGATAAAATTACCCAAACCTAGATATCTCTTAATTTCTCCCTTTCTCAAAACCCCCAGTGATGTCTTTGGTTATGGGTTTAGAACAAAATAATCCTTGGTCATTGCAGTCTGAATGACCAACCAACCATTTTTCCCTATGGCCCATGAGAAACCCTTCCTGCCAGCCATGCTGGGCCTCCTTGCTGACCCCACACTCGATATTCAGCTCCCACTACACTGCAAACTTCCTGAGGGCAAGAGGGTTTTTTTGTACTAATGGTGACAGTTGGACAGGATTCCATTGATAAAGAAGACTCGAAGGACCCAAAATGACATTGCTTACAAATCTATGCTTTGCAGGAAAAGCATACAATGTAGCAACAGCATTAAAGTAAGGATATGCCTCACAGCCAAAGGCTGCCTCACAGCAAGGGGTCCAGAGAGGCCTGGAGGGAGCTCCAGTAGTCTTTCCCCTGCACGGCTATACCAGCACGTGCTTTCTCTCTTGATTAGAAACCAGTAACATGTGAAACATATCAGAACCAGGAGCTCATACACATCTGGGTATGTATGACACATCCTTCCCTTGATCCAATCTGGTAAACTAGGGGCTGCCATATGAACCACCCCGCAAAGGTAGCAGCCAATCAAAGATCCAGGGTAAAAACTTTAGTTTTATGAAAGTTCTATAAGCTCATTATGGAAAATTTAGAAAATATAGGGAACGAACGGACCAAAAAGTAGTAGGTCTAGGAGAAAATAAAGGGATCCAGCATCTCATAATAACAGAGCTAATATTCAGAGCTAAAATCGCCAACATGTTGGTCTCTTCTCTTCTGGACACACATGTATATGCATATTTTAACATAATTCTTATGATACTGTATATACAAATGCTTATCTTGCTCTCTTTTTTGACTTAACATTATAAGAGGTAAATTTTCCATGACATTCAAAATCTTTTGAAAACATTATTTTTTTATGGCTCCTTATGTTCTACCATTTCTATTTAACATAATTTATTTTACCATTTTTGGCATGCATTCTATTCCCACATTTTTGCTATTTATAAATAATGTTGCAATGAACATATTTGTGTATAAATATTCATATGCATTTCTGACTTTTCCCCAACAAGAAAAATGACTGTGTCAAAGGGTATGAACTTTACTTAGGCTCTCTATATATTCTGCCAAATTACTTTCCACATGGATTGTATAACTTAAACTCCCCTCTAGTACTTTCTATGAATGTTTATTTTTCTACATTCTTGCCAAACCTGAATATTGCCACTTTTAAATCTTTGCTAATTTTACAGCTAAAATGTTTCCTTATTTGTGTTCTAATTTGCTTTATTTTCCAGGGAGGCTGACTATTTTTGCATATAGTTATTTGCATTCCTTCTGTGTCCTGTCTTGCTTGTATCTTTAGCCCAAGATGCTATTAAGAGCTTAGTGATTTTTTTATTAATGATTCATATGTATAAGCCTTCTTATTAATTAATTTCCAAAAATCCTTTGCCAGATGAAGAGTTCTAATATTTATTTGTTAAGTTCAATTTATATACATATATACATATATATGTATATAAAAAATGTTCCCTTTCTCAGGGAGCTCATGATAAAACAGGACAGTCAATACTGCCTGCAAATAACTGCTGTGCCCACAAAGAATAATAAATACTCTTAGGGAATTCAAATGAACTGCTATGGCTATTCAGATAAGGAAGAGAACATTTCCAGCTAAGAGAAGCAGGAAATACTGCAAAAGCTATGTTGCTTTATAGCTATGCCTTTATGTATGAATTATAACAGTGAATCACAAACTTTAAAGTACATCAGTGTGACCTGACAGGCTTGTCAAAACAGAGATTGCTGATCTGAAGTGGGGCCTGTGAATTTGCATTTCTGACATGCCTCCAGCTAATATGGTGCCGCTGTGCAGGGCCCACACTTTGAGAACAATTAAACTAAGAAAACTTGGGAAGAAAGCATAGGAGTGAAAAAGAAAAAGAAAATTCCTAGTGAGAAAACAGTCTGAACAAACATTTGAGTTTTTTTCCACCCAGGAGTTGCAGTCTCACTGGATCCTGAGATAACCAAAAAACAGACAGTAATTTGAGATTTTTTTCCCTTCCTAAGTTATAAACATCCACAGACAGCAAAGGAATTCTTCAAACATATCTTTAAGAATTATATTTTATTCCAGGTTTATATACAGCATTAGTCTAATTACAGAGAAAGGAAAGCAATACTTTACTAACATTAAAAAATGTTATATCCATCTACTTTTTAGTTTTGAACTTAAATTTATTTTTAAATTACTTTAAAATGAACTACTCTAAATACCTAACTGATGTTATTTGCCCTGAATTAAAAGGAATCTATAAAAATAAGTACCATGAAATAAAAGCCTATTATTACATTTTAATTAGATACCATTGTCTACAATAGGTTCCCAACCTGAAGTCTGCCCAATCTTTGTTTAAAAAGGAGACATTAGGAGAAATCAGAAAGGGGTAAAATATAGAATACCCAGCTAAATTTGAATTCCACATAAACAAGTACTTTTTATGTATAAGTATGTCCTATGCATTCTTTGAGGCATATTTATACTAAATATATATTTATAATTTATCTGAAATTCAAATTTAACTAGATGTCCTGTATTTTTACTTGTTAAATCTGGCAACCCTAGAAAGGGGTTAGTACTTTGTATCAGTATCACACTGATCTTTTTTCCTAGACATATTCAGAAATATTGAAAGCAAATTGAAAAGGAAATCATTGTCTTTTGATGTGCCCCAGTATTACTTAATGCCTTGTCTATATACCAACTAAACAAAAGTTACCACCAGTGAAAAAGGGTCCTTCACTTTGTAACATGCTGCCTTGAAACACGGATGGAAAACAGATTGACAAGAGATTTTTAGACTATCTTGGACTTTTGGTTGCCAAGATTGACATCTCTGCTTTGAAAATATCAATCGATCTAATTTTTGCATACCAGAGGAGAATCTAAATCCCTATAAGGACTACAAAGAGGGCTTCAGGCAAGAAGAAAGTGGGAGATTAGTAGGCAAGTCCTCAAACAATTAGCTTGACTAATGGGAAAAGTTTACATACAAATGGCTGGGCTTTCAAACCAGCTTTCTTTAAGATAACCATCAAATCCCTAGATGTTAATTGAAGTTAATAAAAAATTCTAGTGTTCCTGTTCACCAGCAAAATGTTTTCCTTTCTGGGTTAATATTAATTCCTTATCATCTAAATGCCTGCTAATAAATACTTTCTCATAAACAATGTGCAATCCAAGAGATGCGTAAGATTATGTTCTGATATATATCATAGGTTGTATCTGAGTGGTGGTGCCCCTCCAATCAGACACTAAGATTTTGTCTTAGATTTGTGTGTGTTTTCTTCCACCATGTGTGGAGAAAAGCATGGTGCCTGCTAAAATGGATGGCAGGAGTGAAGATTACAAGGTATATCCAATCTCTAGGAACCCAGAATGTTGACTCTTGTCGAGCCAATGGATCTCTTTACCTCCTCTCCTGAATTGTCCCACTATTCAACCTCAGCTACAGCTCTGGGAAGTCTAAGCCTGTCTTATGATGGAGAACCAAATAAGGCAGACATGGACAGATTGTCAGCAAGTACTAAAAGTTGAAGGCCGAGGGTCACTTTCAAGGGACCGAATGGCCCCTGATCAAAGCAAGAACTTAAACTAATAGATTACGAAACCCCATATAAACACACAAAAAAATAAGTAATAAAGAAAATGTTCTTGATAACAGCACCGTAGTGTGTCAGGTGGTTTACCTAAATCAGCATATGTAGCTGCTACATCATTCCCCCTTTACAGGTGATGAAACTGAGGCAAGGAAAACTTAAGTGACTTACCCCAGGTCTACTCTCACCAAATCCTGCACCACAGTAAACAGAAAGGAAAGAAGAGACAGTTCCTGGCCCCAGGCTGTCTCCAACATCCAGACTTCTTGGCCACCCTCTCCTCATAGTGGAGACAGGAGGCTAAACTTGAAGACACCAGCTATTTCAATTACTCAATTTGCTTTGTTCTTGTGGCACACTCAACAAGCAATCTTCTGATTGCAATTTGGCTTCCCCTGCAACCATTCAAGAGCTAGAAATTGGGCCAATTGTGCCAACATGAACCTTTCAGTCTGCAAAGCAGTGGTAATTCTGAGCTTGCAACAATGAAGCCTACACCTTGTATCCTGATGATTTTACCAAGGTTCCGCCAAGGAGCGGCCTTTGTGGGCTGGTTTCTCCTCTTCCTGGTCCACGCTGTGAACACACAGGCACTCTTGTTTTCTTGCTCGCTCATTTTCCTTCCGCTTCCTCTGTCTTTGATCAGGAAGCTTGGGGAATGGATTTGTGAGTGGGAAAGAGCCTTGTTTCGTGCTCAGCAGACCCAAGCCCACCTTTGCCCTCATAGCAGTTAATTTCCAGGAAGAAACTCAATTTGTAATAGGCTTCTAAATGCTCCTTACCCTCTTCCTTTCAGACTTCGGATTATGACATCCCTATGGGTACCAGAGGAGTACAAAGACCATGAATATTCCGTGTCTGCCTGAAACCTTTACCAAGCAGAGGTCAAGAATAGCTCTTTCCTTTTCAAAATTCAAGGCAAGTGTCCAAAATTTTCATCCAAGTGACTTTTTGAAGCAACAAAATTAAACTATTTTACCACTTAGAATTCCACAGTTATTTATTTATTCCATTACTTTTATAAGCAGTTGCTTCATTACTTTATAAGAGAATTGGAGTTGAATTAAGAATATCAAGCCATACATTATATTTATGGGAGGCAGGATTAGTGGTTTAAATTTTTTTTTCTTACTTTAGCTTATTAGTATTTTAAAAAATTATCCCCAGTCAACAAGTATTATACTTATAATATTCTAAAGTATTTAAAAGCATAAATAAGAAAGAAAAGACGCCCCAGGCAGCTTCTTACATTACATCTGGACAACTGCTGACATTCAAGGATCAAAAATTGAAACTCATATGTCTACTTGGTCTGGCAGGAGACAAGGCAGACTTCATTCTGACTTCTGACCAACAGACAGGAAAGGGAAGTTTACTTTTGGTCCGAGGGGACTGCTCTGAGATCAGATTGATCCCTAGCTAGTTCTGCATTGAGATTACCACTGTGTGAAGGGTTAGAGGGTCAACCCCAAGGTCAGACCAGGTGGTGACGAATAAGTAAGTTCCTCTAGGGAGGTAAAACCAATCCAGTATGTCCCGCTCCCAAACCCAGGGGGCCTGGCCAGACTTTTGCTGGGGTCTAGCCAGTGTCTCCAGAGATCCAGGCAGTCTCTACTTTGTGTCAATCAACTCTCCTCTCAAGCTAATGTTTGTCTGTGGGATGCCAGCCAGGAAGAAATCTCTGACTGGGTTTAGGGCCTATCCCAGGGCTAACCTTGAGGACAGGCAGTCTCCAGGCTTTGAGGGATTTTCCTGTAAATCACCTGGATAACAAACACAAAAACATCCAGCTTTGGGTTGGAACAATAACAATATTTTTTTTCCCCTGCTTGGTTAGGAATTTTGCTGGGGGGGTTGTACATGTTCGTTTATTAAATGTTCACAATGACATCTTGAGCTAATATTATAATGGCCATTTTACAGGTGGGGGAACAAAGTCTTCGACTGAATGAATTGCCAAGGACACAAAGCTAGAATTTGACAGGAGAAAGTTAACTTTAACTACCACGGACACCAAGCTGTCAGTGCTGGTCTAAAGCTTTGTGATCCTGAAGATTCCATCCCAGGAGGGTGTGAGCAGGCATCAACATACAAAATGGTTACATCCTTCTGTTCCTATTTCTATTTCAGCCCTTTATTTTCTTCTAGTTCCTTTCCTCATTTCCTATGTGATCTTGAGCAAGTCTCCTAACTTGTTTGAGTTTTACTTTCCTCAGCAGTACAACTACAGCCCTTATCCGCATCATAGGGTTTTAAGAAGGGAATGACTGTGCCCAGATGCAAGGGGCAGTTGAACCTTGTGTGGCTAAGAGTTCCAACGACCCTGGGGCAGTTTGGCAGCATTGGAATCCCAGCTCTGCGAATTTGGGCAAGTGACCTAACTCTGGTCCTCAGTGGAGAAAATGAATTTGTGCTTCATAGGGTGGTTGTGCCTTTTAAATAAGTTACTGTATGAAAAAGGGCCCAAAATAGTACCTTGCATGCTCTTTCTCTGTTAAGTTGCTATAATTTTGTTCTAAATAAAATCACCTTAGTACAATAAACAACACACAGTAGATGCTCAATAACGGATAGCAATGCCCCTAGTCTTTTATTTGCAAAAAAAGATTAGACCATCATTTCATGGGCCGTGTGCTGATCTGAATTTCATACCAAACATAATATATAACATGACTTTGGGAAGCCAATGCAGCGTCAACTCCAGACCCATATTTCAGTGTGTTGTGGTAATCCCTCCCACCCTTCCAGAGCCTCTGCAGGAAGCTTAGCCACGCCGAAGGCAGGGCAAGCACCGACCTGAAGCAGTAGGAACTGTCTGTGTAACTGGAGGGAAGCACAGCCAGAGATCCAACTGTGTAGGTCAGGGCTTCTGGAGAAGTCACTCCCCCACCCCACTCCCCAGGGGCAAACTCAAAAAAACTTTACACAAAAAAGCAATTTACTTAGCCAGTCATTTTCTAGATTTGCTCAGCAATTATTTCAGCTATTTGTGTTTAAATGAGAGTTTTCTCAGTCTCTGCCCAGTGTCTTTCTGCTTCATGGGGTAAGGAAGCCTTGGCAGCATTTTCCCTCCTGGTAGCTGAACTTTCATCAGTGCAGAGCCTGGTGGGGGTGGAGGGGGGGACAGTGGCTTAGGGACAGCAAAAGTTGCAGGTCCTGAGAGTCTTTGAGACTCACAAGCCGTGGTTAAAAAATGTAGAATGAGCAGCAGAATCACCTGGGTGGGAGCTTAGTAAGCACGGATATTTGGGGCTCTTCTTCTAGAGTTTCCAACTCAATAGGTTTTGGGCAGGGACAGTGGTGTGCTGGCAAATGCTTAGCAACCAGCTCTCAAGAAAAATAGATTAATAGCCCTGATTGCAGAATTTTCAAATTTCCTGGTGTCAATAATCCCACCCTGGTCAGTTTCAAGCTACTAATTTGATGTCACTGGACAGAGTTGGGAAGAGCTGTGCACAGTCAGCTCTTGTGAGCTGGTAAGAGCTGGTTACAGGACTCCACTGGGTCAAGGCCAGGAATCTGCATGTTGGTTAGGTTCTCCTGGATGGTTCTGACACAGGGAATACTTTACTAGGCTTTTCAGGAGGAGCAGAAATAGAGTAGAAAACCACTATAATTTTGAGCCCAGAGCCAAGGTTAACTAGTTTTGGGGAGGCAACACTATAGTCTACAGATATTCATCTACCACCATCAACATATTTGTTGTATCTATGTATATTCTATACGATTTGTTGCTATTTTTAATCCACTCATTATTTTACTCCTTTCCTTAATTGTATTGTATAAGAAACTTTAATCACCACCTTAAGTATAAAACTATTACTAATTTCTATAAATAGAAAGCAAATGTACAGAAATTATAATAAAAGCCATATTGTTCAATTCTAGTTATATACCATCTTCTATAAAGTCTGAGCCTGAGGCCTGCTTTCTCTTGTTAACAAGTGTTAGAGAGGCATTAAAGTCCTATTAGCACCAAATGGTGACATTCTCCTTCAGATAATTAGGAGGATTGAAAAGTAGTTGAAAAGGAAATAAAGTCCTTTCTACAAGAAATAAGTTATATAAAGCAGAGTATTAGCACAACTTAAAAACGTTCCCCATGCCAGGACAAGCCAAGTAACACTGAGCCTGAACTCACTGTGCCCTCTTGAAAATGGAAATAATCAAGGCTTATGGCGGGGGGAGGAGGAGGAGGGTGGAGACAGTGATGATGGTGATGATGGTGATGATGATGATGGTGATGAGGATGATGGGGGTGGTGGTGATGATGGTGATGAGGATGATGGTTATGATGGTGGTGGTGGTGGTGGTGGTGGTGATGGTTACGGTGGTGAAGATTAGCAATCCATTATTGACCTCTTAATATATAATAGAATTGGACCAAGCGGTCCACTTACATCACCTCTAATTGCAGGTAAAGAAACTGGGATTTTGAGAACTTAGCTTACTTGGGTTCAATCACATTTTGATCAAGGAGCCATGATTTGCTCCTAAATTGACTGAATCCAGAGCCCATATTAAGAATATATATGTCAAGTTTTGCAAGTGGTTTTCTTTGCTTTCCTCTCCTCATAGCTTTGTGGAAGGACTAAGTAATATTATGTATGCAAAGCTCCTGTCCCATGCCCAGCCCACCATGGGCTTACCTGAGATATTGGCATCCATACTTCACGTGATAATGAGTTTGTGACACGTTCAAATGTTCCACATCCCCTAGACAGAGCCCCATAGCTTATTCTTACCTTTAATTATTCCCAATGCAAAGGTCTCTTTAGACCCAAAACAAAGGAAGGGTTCTTCTGTGACATGCCAAGTGCTATGTACTAAACTAAGGTCTCTTTGTGACTCATGCACCCTTCACCCCTCTGATACCCCATCTAAGGGCAAAAATAAGTGGAGAAACATTAAAGTGGCTCCGCGTTGATAAGGTGTTGTTTTCCTTCTCATCAACCACCTCAAGATAACAGTTTTGAACTTTTGATAAGGCTTTTCTTCACAGCCAGAGGCATTTCTGCAAGAAGGTTTCGTGAGAAGTCATTGGCATCAAATTTTGAAATTAGAAAAGGAGAGAGAGCTCCTAAAGACGTTTTGGGTTTTCTGCATGACTCACTTTACAGTGGGAAAGTAAGATGGAAAAAACATGCCAAACCCCATAGCCCTTGGCCTTGAACTGAAAGTACTTTGCTGACAGTCTGTGTCTATGTCTACCTCATTTGGTTCCTGATCAGAAGACCTTCTCAGACCTCCCAGATCTATAACTGAGGGTGAAGGACAGAATGATCCACTACTAGTTCCTGAAGTCAGAAACAGTTACCAGTGAAGCACACAGCCTCGACAGGCCCATTTGCATCTCTAAAATGGGAGAGAAAACAAACACATATTTTCCTACTTGTCAAATTAGAGTGATGATGGCACTAATAATAATTATAGTAATCATCATCCCATAATTTTTGAAATTATTAAATGAGTTATATCTGAAAAATATCTTTATAATCTCTAAATAATTCTACAAAATTTGGCTATTAATGTTACCCAACCTGGAGGGAACTGTTAGAAATGAAAATGAGTAGTGGTTATTCACCTACAACTAAAGCATATCAAGCACCTTTTGTATGCACAGCAGTTTCACATTCTCTTACCCCCGTGTCAACCCTATAAGCTAAGTATTATTTTTCATTCTCATTTTGCAAAAAAGAAAATTGAGGCTCAGAAAGGTTAAATAACTTATTTATGTTCATATGAGCAGTAAGTGGAAGAGACAGAATTCAGACCTAGGTGTTACAGACTGACTTGTGTCTCCCCCAAATTCATAGGTTGAAGTCCCAACCCCTGGTACCTCAGAATGTGATTGTATTTGGAGATAGGGCCTTGAAGAGGTAATTAAGGTAAATGAGGTCAGATAAATGGAACTTAAACCAATATGACTGGTGTCCTTATAAAAAGAGGAGATTAGGATACCGACACACAGAGAGAAAAGGCAGCCATCTACAAGCCAATAAGAGAGGCTTTAGAGGAAACCAACCTGGCTGGCACCTTGATCTTGGACTTCTAGTCTCCAGAACTGTGAGAAATAAATTGCTATTGTTTAAGCCAGTACCAGATTGTGATACCTTGTTATGGCAGCCCTAGAAAATTAATGTACCAGGTCTTTCATTTCATGTCTAAGGTACTTTCCACTATACCACCCTACCATGGGGGGGGTTGTGTGTGTGCGCTCATGCATGTGTGTGTTTGGTTACATTCTAGCATAAAATTCCCCTGTAAGTATCACACTTTACAGTTTCTCTGATCCAAAGAGTGCACATACCTCCAATCTCACTGATTTAGATTGCCAAATATGTTTATGTGGATAAGTCAAACACTCCCTGGGCTTTGCTCCCAAGATTCACAGCTATAATTTACTGAAATTTCCTGAGAAGCTTTCCAAGGTTGATGATTTTCTTTGTCAGTTCAGTAGCTAAACAAGCAACTAAAGTTTGCAACATACCCCATGGTCATTGATATGCCCTGATCTCAAAGCACAGAGAACTCAAGTTGCAGCATGAACTACTCCTAACTATGGCAGTCATCACCAATTACTGATAATATCCTTTCCCACAGATCCCAGTATTAGCCTCAGAATTCTTCTCAACACTAGACTACAGGAAGCTGCTGTACAATGGTTATACTGGGTATGTGAGAATGAACACATGTTCCCTTTTGGTACAGTCTGGAACTCTCGAAAGCTAGAACCACTTCATTCAACTCTCTGTCCTAGTGATGGCATGCATTTGTCCAGTAAAACCCAATCCAACAAGGATTATTCTCCAAGGACGACTACCCCAGGCATAAAAATCTCCACCTCTGCATTTCATAAAGCCACTTTGAAGCTAGGAAACAATACCCAGGTAAAACACTAAATTGGGAAGTTAGTTAATTGGATTGGCTGGATGGCAAGACAGGAGGAGTCTGTGACAATCAGGGGATTTTGAAATAGTGAACATGCAGCATAGATTCCTTTGCTCCTTTCTTCCTACAATTAAATGTGTTGACTTTTAGGGTCTGGGATCCCAAGCGCTAACATTTCTATTCAGCAAGTGTTCTAGTTACCTATTGCTATGTACCAAACTACCCTGAAACTTAGTGGCTTTCAATAAAAGGTCATTTTCTTTTGTTCACAATTTCGTGGATGGAAAATTTAGAGTGAGTTTAGCTGAGTGGGTCAATCTCTGATCTGGAGCGATGACCGCCGGGCAACAGGCACTGGGGGGGTCACTGCCAACGTGGCGTCTTTGCTCACAAGCCTGGGCTTGGAAGACTGGCTGTTCACGCTGCCTGCCAACGTGGCGTTTATCTGTTAAAGTTGTTAAACGGAACTTCTGCACGTGATCTCTCCTTGGCACTCAGCTACTGGGTTCAAAGAGGGAATATCCCTGGAGTGAGCTTTCTAAGAGGTCTGGGCTGAAGCTACAAGGTTTATGTGACCTGATCTTAGATGTCTGTGAACAACACTTCTGTTGCCTTCTATTGGTTAAGCAAGTCACTATGGCCACTCAGATCCAAGAACAGGGGAGTAAAACTCCACCTCTCCATGGGAGGAATAGCAAAACATTTGCAGTCGTATCTTATCTATCATGCCAAACACACCCATGTGTGTTTAGGAACAAGGTCCTCAAATCACAAAAGAGGAGGACATGAACCTAATGCCCTGGGAAACAGATCCTGTGTGAGTTTTAAAGTTTCTAATGAGCATAAAATACCCAGTTAGTTGCTTTAGCAACTGCACAAAACCAGCAGGTTTCTTCAGAAAGTTCCCCAAGAGTTAAACCCAAGAGTCAGGAAGGCCCTAGACACCCTGGGTTATTTGGAGGCAGAATTTCATGCCAGAAAACCCCAGCTCCTCAGTTGGAGGAAAAGGGATGTTTCTGGTGATAACCTAACCAGCATCTACCCACCAAGCGAGAAACAGAAGGTGGGTTTTGCAGACGCCAAGCAGGAAACTAAACCAGAGGATTCTGGCCACAACATGAGCCTTGAATATAGAGCATGTTCACATGCTGCTCAGCAGTCCTTGAGAAAAACACGGATTAAGAGTGTACGGTAATAATGCCAGAAGACATCACCATGTGGCTAAGCATTACAAAACTCAGAGAGGCCTCTTTAAAATGTAGTCTGAGAAAATAAACTATAAGGGCAGTATGTTTGAATCCCCTAGGAATACCAGGCATGGGAAACTGAGATACCTTGGGTCTTCCAGGCTTTCTCCAACCACGCTAGGTAAACGCAGCATCAGTGACCAAGAGGCCCACTCACCATACTCAGCAACTTTCTTTTGATTGTCTGAAAATCCTAAAATTGTTTTCTGTTGAGTAAATAAACACCACTGAAACTATACCACACTGGAGCCTTGCCTTCTTTCAGCAGTGCAGGAAGAAGGAGCGCCCCACGATTGCCGGGCTGCCCCCTATTTGTGGACTCGGCACAGTGCCCTCAATGATGTGTGGCTGCAGATGCCAGGGGATCTGCCCTCACCCCGGTGGTGAGAGGAACGCATACTGATGACTCAGTACCCTGCATGTGAGCAGGAGAATGCAGCGAGGGGGCTCATAAGCCATCCCCTGGAAACGTAAAGTCAGATTAGAGGTGACGTGTGGGCCACCGGGAAAGCTCCAGGCCCTGTCAGAAGCAGGGGCACCGAGCTGACAGGTTGCAAGGCTGGGCGATGTTGACACTTGGCGAGTCTCCTCTCCCCCGACCCACACGCCCCAGCCCCCCTGCTGCCTCCCCGCAGCCACCTCCCTCTCCAGCCCTATTCACCAGACTTCCAAAAGTTTGAAGTAAAATCAACCGCAGCCACAAAACACAAGACAGCAGCTTGCAACCCCACCTTGGCATCCAATGGCATCAAATAATGAATGGGACAAGGAGATGATTTTCCTTCTCTTCCTTTCATTACCCTGAATCCTAATTGTCTCAGTCTTTTCTACCACTGATCACTGAATGACAAGATAAATCCAAAAATTCAGTGATCGGCTCAGAAAGGTTTCCTCGCATTATCTTTCTCCTTCCCAAGAAAGTTCTCATGATGATGCGCTGACTCGCACACACTGATTTATCAACAGCCCTTCTCAGCCAAGTAGGCCCTATATCAAAGCATAAGACCCTTCAGGAAGCAGCAATACTTTGATGCTGGAACACAAGCCGGACCTGAGGCGGCCGTGTAACAAGACCTACCCATGATCCTGCCTTCCACGCCCCTTCCTGGAGCCAAGGACCTCCCCAAGTCTGCAGAGAACAAAGAATGTTTCAGGAAAGACAAGAACCTAACCACAGACAGAAGGAGAAAGCCCCAACACCTGAAAAGCCCATGATTCTTCCAAAAAGGAAGTTTAAGTATCCCTATGGAAGTTTGGGGCAGTTTTGCTCAGGTTAACAAATACGACAGAAAAGTGTAGTTTTCTGGAGTTACGCGGGTCTGTGTTCAAATCCTGTGTTTGTCACTTATGAGTGTGAACCTAAAGCCAGTCACTTAATCTCTAAGGTGGAGATCAGAGTAGTGACAGTGTGAGGTTGATGAGGAATTGAATTAAACAGCATGCGGAGGAGTCCCACACGGTGCTCAATGCGTCGCTGGGGTCGATAAACACTGGTCTCCATGACAAGTGATTGACACACCAAGAGGTGAGGTTGCGCATCCACACCCGTCTCCCACTCCAAAAATATCACAGCCGGGCAGCAAGGCCCCAGGTCTGATATCCCCAAAACCCCGTTGATTCACTCACTTCGCCTGCCATTTTATTTCTTCATTCCTTCCTTCGTTTGTATTTATTGAGTGACAATTTTGGACCAGTTCTTACTAAGAGAGGGCAATAGAGACATCAGGAAGAACAAATGCTTGTTTTGTTCTTCTCAGGGAATATGGATCTTCTGAAACAACAAGTAGCTGAAACGTGAGTAAGTTTTCCTATGACCTCATTCTTCCTTCCTTGTCACTGGCAGCATTTGCTACGTTTTAATCATTACCTAACAGAGTTCTATAGTGTTTCACAGCCCCATAATCTACTTTCACATTTCATAAAAGCACAGCGAGCCAGAGATTAAAGGTCCAACAAAGGGTGTATCACAAGCTCATCTTGCTTTGTTTCTGGCCAGTGACCTGCACCAGGGGCAGGACAATAGGGCAACAGGGGGTGTGTAGAGGCATTCTCTCTGCTGAGAGCAGGGCAGAGCCCGGTGTTTTCCACAGAGTGCATCTGGGGCTTGTGCATTTGGGACTATTCTGAGCAGGTTTCAGACTCTGTAGCCTTTCCCAGCCGGGCCCATTGATTCAGCCATGCAGGTTATGCCGTACACAACCTCCATTACATGGACAACACCGTAAATAGTGATGCTTGATGTTGTGTAGTGCACAGCCTACACACAGCTGTATGTAACGGCCATGCCACCCCTTCTACTTGGTGGATAGGAATACAGTTTGTTCGACTTTAAAACCTAATAAACAAACTGCTGGGCCATATTGCCTCTCATTGAACAGAATTGATGTCAGACACCACTTGTCTTGGTTTTTCTTCAATTGTTCAACCTCTCCATGACTTAGATTTCTCATCTGTAGAGGAGCTAACTACATTCAGAGAGCTTCTGGGGAAATCACCGAGATAGGGCCTGGAGTACGGCAGGCACACAAACACGCTCTCTGACAACCTCAGCTCAGCAAGGCGAGTCCAGAAAGAGAAAGAACCTGCTCTTTGGATGGAAACCTTCCTTTGAAACTTGGCTCCACCTCTTCTGAGCCATGCAGCCTGTGTGTCCTTGGTTTTCTCATCTGTAAAATGGCTCTAATTATACTTCCTTAAAGGATTTTTGTGAGGACTCGATATACACATATACACAAATAACACAAGATACTGTGTTAAATCCTAGTTTCTTCTTACTCATCCCCTCCCTGACAGCAGAATTCGGGGTTAGAGCAGGCTTTGGGGCCATGTTCAAAGCACATGTCAGGTTAATCAACATTTATTGAGGCTCTGCTGTGTTTTAATTTTTTTTTAATAGGCTATGTGGATACAGACACAAAGAAAACAAAGTTCTGTTAGGACCTGCACTTCTCAAATCATCTGGTGAAAAACCTAACTTTATTTTTCTTCCCCTCCCGCCAGTTTGTTGTATTTCCAATTAATAAAAAATTAATTACTAGAAGATGATATGACTAAAACAATGAAATGCAAGATACGAGCCCAACTTTTTAGTACGATTCGATTCCACAGACATAAGATGACAGTGTCAAATTGCTCTAAAAGTTTCTAAATGCTCACTGTCAGTTTCTGTGCTTTTCTTTCCATGGACGGGGAGCCAGCAGTTTGCAGACAGGCACTGGACAAAGGGCCACAGTTTTAGTAGCTCTGATAGAAACCAAGCAGTTGGCAAGTGTGTGTTTGTTGTGAGTGAGTGAACCATATTATCTCTGTCTGAACCCACTGAGCACTTTCATTTTTACTTTACTTGTTTCTTTCTCTTCCAGGCACTAAGTCTCTTGGCAGAGACTGTATATGCCATCCCTGGTCTAGGATAAATTCTTAATAAGTAGCCTCCGGTAAACACAATGAATGTCTGGGTGTAATGTGGGCATTTGAGGAAATAACTCATCCCTCCCTACACTTGGCCCCCCCACACTGTAAAATCTACTCCAGACAGTTGGTACATATTAAATCCTTCAAACTGATCAAATGCCCACACTCACTTCTATATACCCATAGTCCCACATACACATTCAAAGCAGAGTATGACTTTGCCACTCCTAAAAGTTCACGTTTGCCATAGGGCAGAGGAAGAAGTTAGGGGAATTCAGAACAAAGGCTGTCTCAGCCCTGGGAGGCACCAGACCCCCCACGCCAGTAGGGAGTGCTTTTTGTAAAAAGAAATAATCGTGCTCTTCTGACTAGGATGATAAAAAAAAAAAAACTACTTCTTTCTGAAAGGAAGCCAGTCACTGCTTTTAATAAACTCTTTGGCTACAAAGATGAAACAGGCAGACAACAACAACAAAGAAGATATTATTAACATAATTTCATATAATTGGATAGAGGGGTAATATTTATTTTAATATTACAGAGGAAATATCCCACAATGCAGACCCTGAATTAATTCTTTATATCTTTAGACTGCACTTATCAAATAAAATTGTACTTATGGAAAAAGCAAACACATAAATCTTGCCTCATTGTCAGTTGGCAACTCCCAGCAAGGGCTAATTGTATTATATATCTTCTGCAGCCCTGCCTAGTGGTTGCCAGGTCCAAATGCATTATTATTTATTACATGAACAAATGCAGTTTTCTTCTTGGAATCTGAGTTTGGAATTCCATGAAGGCCTAAAATGTTCTCCTTTCCTATTCAGGAGGGAAAAGAAAGCCTCCAATGAGTGTAATCTGTTGCAAAATCTCCCACAAAAATAAACATCTAAGTTTCCCTTGAGAGACACCAAATCAAATCTATAAGGAGTGGCCTCTGAGATGCCATTAGGATGGAGGTAAGGTTCTTCTAACCCTCCTCTTTGAAACGCCCCTTTCCTCCAGGAGGAAACTTTGCTATGGATTTGCCCCAATCTGAACCAATATTTGACTTAGCCCTGTTTGTTGGGTAGGGTCACTGTGCGCTCAAGTGCCCGACATGTGCACTGTTCCCTTTTGTCCTTGCTCTGCCTCTCCCTCTCTTTCTCTCTTCTTCTGTCTTTCATGTGGGACCAGGCTCAGTGCCATACTGAAGGCTGATGGGCGCCACCTTGCCTTATCCATTTGTCGACCAGACCCAGAGCTACCACTCAGCTGCAGGCTGGAGGAAGCAGATTCCTTCTTGCTCTCTGTTAACATTCTTCTAGGACCAGTGCGTGTGTTATATTGTTCCAGAACATGTTGAAGCCTAACCACATTACTAAAATGGATTTCTACATATTCCATCTCACTACATTTCCCTGCATTGAGGTATAAGCACAAGTACTTTGTTACAATCCTTGGTACATGTATCTCCCTTAGAAAGTTCACAGGGAGGATGAGTGGGCAAATGGAGCAGAATTTGGACAATCTTAGTTTCCTGCTAAAAGGATATTTAATAAAAATAAGAACACTAATGTAGCACTACACCTCTGGTCCGGTTCAACTAAATACATTTTCGACAGCTCTTATGCCCTGGGTCCTAGGTTAGGGAGTTTTCACAGTCTTAACCTGTGGCCATCACAGCAACCCTGGGATCCATAAACTTCCTGCCAGTCCTTAACAAAGATGATAAAAATGAGACTTGGAGGGTTTGACAGCTACTCACAGAGCTGGGACTTGTATCCCAACGACCCAGCTTCATTCCCAAGATTCTTTCCAAAATCCCATAGCTCTGGTTAGGGGGGAACCCTTGGTAGGATAGACAGCAAGTCTAGGCCAGTGTGGTATTTTTAAAAAGGAATTTCTCCTCCACCAAGTCAAGAACTGAACTAAAACCAAAAAAATAAACAAACACAATCCTGCCCAGAGTTCTACCCACCAAATAGGAATACTCCAATGGAGCCTGCTGCTGGAGGGGGCATCTCCCCTCTTTCCCTCATTAGCCCAATTAAAATCTCATCATACACAAAAGAATATCAAGGACAGAGTGAGAGAGACAGACAGACAGACAGACTGTGGATTATGCCCCCAAGATGAAAAGCCAGAAGGTCCATTTTCTCCACTAACCTGTCTGCACATTCTTAAATATGAGTCCAGTCAGCCACGTTTCCAAGTTGGCCACATTTCCCAGAGGATGTGTAACTTATCTGTTCTGATTCTGGCAAAATGTTCTCCCTAGCCTCTGAAATTAGGGACTCCTAAAGCAAAACAAATTTATCACTAGATTGAAATGTGTTTTGAATGCCTAGCTGAGGAGGGTCTTGTTGCTTATTTATTTCCAGCAGGCAATGGAGACCCAACTAAAGTTTGGGACAGAGATACAGGAAAAATGAAAGAAAAACATGCTTCTGTTGGCTAACTATAGTCTAGTTCCCAGACATAGCATGCACATCCCACAAGAAGCAATCGTACATTCTTTGGATGAAATTACAGGTCATTTCTGCAAAGTTTCGCAGGACACTGAGAGAATTAGCAACCAAAGGACAGCTATTGGCTGCATAAGTGAAACATGGGACTTCATAGCAAACCTGAAGTGATGTCACCTTTCAGGATCCCAGGGCCACAAAATTCAGAGAGCTTCCCAGATAAGCCACTGACTTTCACAGAACTGAAAAGTACCTTGGACCTTGCTTCCTTCCATTCATAAAAATGGTATTATCAGTGAATGAGTTTACCACCCAATGCAATTGTGAGTTCTTCAGCATATTAAGATAAATCATCATTGAACTCAACTGTCCCCTTTGAACCCTGGGGAATATTAACATGTTCTCCCAGACCCATGGAGGTACTCATATGTCCCTGACCCTCCCAAGATGAGGAGGATGGAAATTCCCATTTATTAGCCAGGTACATGTGCTAGGTTGATGATATGCAAAGAGGAAAGGTCAGAATCCTAACCCGAGAATCAGGACTGGCTCCATTATTTGTGGGACCCAAGGCAAAATCAAAACGTGGGGCCTCTTGTTCAAAGATTGTTGAGAACTTTGAAGATGGTGACAACAGAGCATTAAACCTGGTGTGGGACCCTTCTGAGGGTAGGACCCTGTGCATCTGATCAAGTTACACACCCATGTAGCTGGCCCTGCCCAGGATCATCAACAAGCCATTGTCACAGATTTCTGAGAATGATCTGAAGAGGGGACATATCAAGAAAATATATGGTCTTGATGATCACTTTCAGGGTCCTTCATGGTGTGGAAGAGCCACCAGGATGACCTGTGTCCCTCTGACCTAAGGAGCAAACTAACTCAGGTCTACATAGACCCTGCATCTTGGCCCTGGGGGTCTTTCCTTTCTGTAGTTAAAAGGAAGAAATGGATGATGGGTGCCAGGCAATGGGTGCAACAAAAGAAGAGAGAACATATGGCTGAGGCTTAGAAAAAAATTGAGCTAACCTCCTCCATCCAGCAGGGTGAGCAGGCAGTGAGTGAAGCAGACAGAACCTAATCATTGCACTATCCCATGGAGATACAGAGAGAAAGGGAGTACAAGGAGAATTATTTTTTAAAAAGATAAGACACGGAATTAAAAATATCTAGGACATCCACAAGCCACACTTAAGCAACATCCTGCACCAGAGATACCACGAAATTTAACCAGCCCAGATCTATAGCAGGGATCAAACTCTTAAGGAAAAAAATTAAAGTATGACAGAAATTCTAAGACTGAGACACTTGAAATCTAAACGTTTTCCCTGTGAATTTGGAAAAGACAATCATTTTTCTACTTTAGTAGCAGATACATGCCAAGGCTGAACAATCAAGTGCTTGAGCCTATTTATATATTTACCTTGTATATATTTACTATGTATCTTTTATATAAATGCATGGTAAACTTTATGTAATAAAAATGGTTATTATAGAGGTGCTATAAACAGGCAGTCCCCAACCTTTCTGGCACCAGGGACCAGTTTCCTAGCAGACAATTTTTCCATGGACTGGGGTTGGGGGGATGGTTTTGGGATGATTCAAGTGCATTACATTTATTGTGCAGTCAAACCTCTCTGCTAATGATAATCTGTATTTGCAGCCACTCCCCAGCACTGCAAATACATCACCACCTCAGCTCCACCTCAGATCATCAGGCATCAGGTTCTCATGAGGACCATGCAACCTAGATCCCTCGCATGCGCAGTTTACAGTAGGGTTCGAGCTCCTATGAGAATCTAATGCCACCGCTGATCTGACAGGAGGCAGAGCTTATGTGATGATGCAAGCGATGGGGAGCGGCTGTAAATACAGATGAAGCTTCCCTCGCCTGACCACTGCTCACCTCCTGCTGTGCGGCCCACTTGCTAACAGGCCATGGACCAGTACCGCTCCGCAGCCCAGGGTTTGGGAACCACAGGGCTATAGTATTTATCTCGGAATCTTTAGCACCCAAACAAACAGAACCAGAATATATAGATATAGACATATCCAAGATTTAAAGAAGAAAAAGAGCACAAAAGATGTAAACATAAAGGAGAAATATTAAAATATTAGAGAAAAAAATATGGGGAATAAAACAATGGAGCCAATAATTGAGTCTAAGCCCTTCTTTCTTCTTTAGGGTCCAGGTAGCAAAGGAAAATTTTTTCTAGGGAGTTTTCTCAACTGTCCCCTTCAGTTTGATTCTAAACTCAGATGTGCTGACATATTATTGTCTCTTCTCCCAAGAGAGACATTTAACTAAGGTATCGTCCATTCAATTTCAAGCAGATGCTGAATATGATAGCCTCTGCATTTGTTTGAGAATAACATCTCGCCCCTCGATATTTAAAAGGGTTGGGGGTGAAGGTTGTATTGCAGGAACTATTTTTTTCCCCCAAAAAATGTATACTTTGACATTTAACCAAATTAACAAACATTAATTGCACACAAAACCCACTTTGCTGAATTGCAATGAGCCATTTAACCCTATGGACCAATCCACCCGAGAGTTTATAGGAGGAGAAGCAGAGTTGGCAATTCTCAAACATTAAGACACTCAGCTGCCTACACTCAAGCTCCTTCGAGGTCAGAGAAAGCTATGTTGCAGAAAAACAACGTGAGTCCAAATTAGCAATTTGGCAGCATTCTTCAAAAAGAAAAATGTAACCTCAGGACTTTCCCAGTACTCTCAGTTCAGTCTGCCAAGACATATAGATGGATTGTAGTCTTATTTGTACCCAGGGCAAGGGATGTCGCTCCCCTTGGCTTCCCCTTTCCTTGCATATATACAAAAATTAAGAAACTTTTTTTTCCATCTTCATTTTTTTTTGGGGGGGCGGGCATGTGTCTCTCTGGCTAATTGCTGATTTTCTCTTAGCCCAAGGCTATGACACTTTCTGTCACGTCACTTTCCTCACCAGCCGTTCCTCGTCACAAAAATCATCTCTCCGTACTGTCTTCTCCAAGATGTGAGAAAATCATAGCCATCCATCTCTACTTCCTGTCCCCACTGAGAGTGTGATTTTTGGAAACAGGTGGCCTACAACTGCAGCTTTCCTTGTCTTATCTTCCAGGGGGACAGGCTGTCCATCCCATGAGGGAGAGCATGGGCCACATCTGTTTTATCCATCATTCTATTTTTAGGGCTAGGCTCCCCATAGATTCATATTAGATGCTCAATAAAAGTTTGATGAATGAATAATGAGTCACCACTCATTACTGAGGTAGGATGATTTACTATTTCTTTTTTCCAAAAAATTCTTCCAAAGTACATTTAGTTCCAAAGAAATCACATATGGCCACCAGAGTCAGCTTGCACACAGGCGTTGCCAATGCAGTATGTGCTTGTCCTGATAGTAATTTTTGTTTGGGTTATTTATACCCCAAAGCACTACAGCACAATGCAGAGCCCCAAATTCCAGGACATAAGAGACCAACTTTGAGAAGAGCAGTTGTTGAAATGCCCTTATCTCACCAATAGCATCTTCAGAAAGAATATAGGAGGGGATGAACAGTCCACCTTGTAAAATATGGAAACCACTGTTGAGTTTTGTCCCCGCCTTCATTTCCTGATTCTATTAGAAAGTTTCAAAGACTGAGCATGAGGAGTTGAGGAAATGTTAGTGGAAGAGACTTCTCCTCCATCTCCAGGAAAGAATGCCAATATACACCAGGCAAATCACAAAGGAGTAGGAAGTAGGGAATGAAATTTAGTGTCAGGTGGACAAAGTAGAATTAAAAATAAAATGCATTAAAAAGTGTAAGCAACAGTTTCATTTTATATAGACAAAGGAATTATCTAAATGTAATATAATAGTCACACAGTGCTATGGGCAAAATAATAGACTCAAAATATATAAAATCAAAATCATTAGAAACAGAAGTGGAAACTGACCCCCCAAAATCTGGGAGATATGAATTCACCACCAACGGTATTGTCTGCAGCCATAAATTCCTCCTAGAAACAAACCAAGCAGACTAACCAACTTAGTCTCTAAGTAATGACTCACCAAATAGCTGACTATATGAAACAACATAAACTAGCAATTTTTGAAACATCAGGGAGATAAAAACGTAATTAAGGTATGCAACATTTTAATTAATGTGTAAGATTGATTTAAAACATATATAATAATTTTGTGCCTTACTTATAGAGAATACCTTTTTGTTTTCAAGTGTCCCTGGCATAACTACAAAAATTGATCATCTAAATAAAGTTCTAAAAACACGAATCCTCCAGGCACCATGGTTTAGTCAAAAAGCAATGAGATTAGAAATGTAGATCAAAAGATTAAAGCAAAAATTGCAATCATTTTGAGTAAGCACACCTTAACTATTTCATGGGTCAGAGAAAGATCAAAAGTAAAGTTTGCATCTATACTTTTAAATATATAGGGTTTATCTAATATGTAAAAAGTCAATAAATCCATGTAAGATGTGTTAAATGCTGTAGTCAAAAGCAAATTCATAGCTTTAAATGTTTTATACGTGTATACATATTTATGTGAAGCATGTTTAAATATTAGGTCTGATAATTTTTTAAACTTTAAATGTCATATATATGTATATTATGTTACACGTCTTGAGTGTGTTGTGTGTGTTTATATGTATGTTGTCTTTTTTCACTTATGTTGAAAAATAAAGCCTGTGAGAATTATAGTGAAGACACGATGAAGAGAAAAATACAGGTAACAGTAACTTAGTAAATTAAGAAACAGAAGCAGCACACAACTAATCCATATATCTAAGAGTTGATACTTTTCTGTGGCAGTATGGAAAATAAAACAGACTCTGGGAAGTCAAGTAACTCACCCCAAAAATGGGGGGAAAAAAAGGAAAAGAAACACAAAAGCACAATGTATGTACAAGGAGTAGGGCAGAGTTTTTAAAACAGAGTATCCAATGAAGTTCTACTAATTAATTTGAAAAATTATAGTGAAATGTTAAAACATTTTTTAGAAGGCTATTAAAATTGATCCCTCTGCCTAGATCAATAGCTGTTTATTTGAATAGAACTGGAAAAAAAAAGTCTCATACAATCACTTACATAAAATGGCCCTGGGTCCTGTTGATTAATAGGCAAGTGATTTCAAGTATTAACTAATTTTCACAATATATAACCTTATCCAGAACATAAAACATGGATAGACAATTCCCCAACTTGTTTTAAAAAGCTAAGATGACTCCGTAGCAGAGTTGAAATGCTCCCAAGAACAAACTGCAATTCACTCTCATTTAAGAAATTAGATGTAAAAATTCTAGATAATATATGTTAAAATTTAATCCATCAATGTATTTAAATAATACTACATACTAAGGAGAGCTTGATACTATCATAAAAGTATCAATTAACTATAGAGAGTCCATTTATAAATGGATCCCCTTTAATCTGTCAAACAAAAAAATTTTTTTTACCTCAAAGAAGCCAAAAGATATTTAATAAAATTAAGCATCAAATGCTGATAGTATTTTATCCAAGTGCTTTCTTAACACCCTAAACGACATCCACCTTTAATGGGTTGAACAGTGTCCCCTAAAAGTTTATGTCCATCTGGAACCTCAGACTACCATCTTATTTGGAAATGGGGTCTTTTTAAAATTTAAAATTTTCAAATTTTGTTATTTATTATATTTTCTAATTTATTTGTTAATTTTTAAACTTTTTTTCTTTTTTTACTCTTTTTTCTACCTTTTATTCTTTTTTCTTTTCTCTATTTACTTACTTTTTACTTTTTTTTCTGTAAGGACTTTAGGAAATAGAGTCTTTGCAGGTGTAATAGGTAAGGACAGAGACGAGATCACACTGGGTTAGGGTGGGCCCTACAGCCAATGAGAGTGTCCTCAGTAAGAGGCAGAAATGGACAGAGACATCGAGAAGAAGGTGATGTGAAGGTAGACGCAGAGACTGAAGCAAAACATCTACAAGACAAGGACTGCCAAGGACTGCCAGCAACCTCATAAAGCTGGGAGAAAGGCATGGGACAGTTTCTCCCTCAGAGCCCCCAGAAGACTCACCCTGCAGACACCTTGATTTCAAACTTCTGGCCTCCAGAACTGTGAGAGAATCAATTTCTTTTGTTCTAAGCCACCCAGTTTGTTGTACTTGTTACAGCAGCCCTAGGAAACACCCTTTTAAACTACAAGCCAGTGTCGCACGCGACTGTGAAACACCAATAACAGTCCCATGAACATCAGTGACAAGATAACAATTCCTGAAGGGCTGTCGTAATTGAAAGTGTGGATCCCTGAAGAGAAGGCACATGGCAAGCCTTGATTCCACGTAACTGGCTTGTGCGGTGCCTGGGATAATGCTCTGCACGCTAGGAGAGGGAAGGAATATTTACTACTGACGCAGCAACAGCGGGAGGTGTTTAATGACAGTCAGTGTATTTACTCTTATAACCACTCCTTCTGCACAGGGGGAAACTGAGGCTCAAGAGCTTGCTCATGGTAGGGCTGGCCGGATGCTGGGAGAACAGCCGGGATTCAGCTCCAGTCTGCCTGACTCTGGTGCTGTGGTCTTCCCGCTATCCCCAGCTCTTGCCCTGGCCTGAGTTAGATAGATGCCGTTCCCCAGGCTTCCTGTGAATGACCATTTACATCCTACCCACACGAGTAACTGTGAGCTCCCTCAGAACAGGGATACAGGAGTTATCAAGGTACGTTGATCTCATTCAGCAACAAATGAAAGACTGGCTGGGCACTTGGGAGGAGGGAAGGAGAAGGATGGCGCAAATCAGGGCTGCACACAGGGTGAGCCCACCCTCCCCATAAAGCGAAGCTCAGGTTGAAGGCTTTTGCCTTGTGATCGGTTAGCATGCCCTGTGCTAGGCTGAATAATGATCCCTAAAGATGTCCACATTCCAATCCCTGAAACCTGGATATGTTACCTTACACAGCGAAAGGGACTTGGCAGATGTGATTAAGAAACTTGTGATGGGGAGATTACACTGGATTATTTAGGTGGGCCCAATGTAACCACAGGAGTCCTTATAAGAGGGAGATTTGGGAGATTTGGGAGATTTGGGAGATTTTACTGTACAGAGGAGGAGAAGGCGATGTTACCACGGAAGCAGAGATTTGAGTGATATGACCGCAAGCCAAGGAATGCTGGCTACCAGAAGCTGGAAGAGGCAAAAAAAAGACCCTCCCCTAGAGCCTCCAGAGGAGTGTGGTGCTGCTGGCACTTTGATTTCAGCCCAGTGATACAGATTTCAAACATCCGACCTTCCGATCTTAAGAGAATCATGTGTATTGTATCAATCCATTGTTTGCCATAATTTGTTATGACAGCCATAAGAAACTAATACATGCCCTAACTAACCAGTCAAAGAAACAGTAGGTCCTAGTTGAATACAGCCCTGGATGCAGACTGAATTCAGAGCCATCAGGAACTGTAAATACATATTAATAATAAACATGAGTAGGTAAGCAAAGAGAGAGAGAGAGAGAATTGATTGACTGATACTTTACAAAGCTCTTTAATATATACTATCATTTAATTTAGCCCTTAAAGTACCCTAAGTGTTGGTAAAGTAGTTCCTGGTATAATCCCCCAATTTACAAATGAAATAGCAAAGGTTCTGGGAAGTTACTCATTCAAGAAAAATTAAAACTTGATTATTTATTGAGTACCTACTTTAGGCAAAGTATTTACTCTTTTCTTTCTAAACAGGATCTACTAAAATCCTTAAAACAACCCTCTATACAGGTCATTGCTATGATAAAATCCATCTTCCATTTTAGTAATTCAGGCTGGAAAATTAAGTTACTTGCCTGAGATCACATAGCTGGCAAACGACAGAGGAAGGACTCAAACAGGTCTTCTGGGTGCAGAGCCCAACCTCCTAACCCCTAGGCCAGAATCACCCAGAAACTGACAAGAGTCAGGGACTGGTCACAGAACTGACTCTGACCTCTTGGTGCTGGTCCTGAAAGCACAGCCCCTACTCAAATCGAAAGTATCAGGCAGACATCAGTTTGAATTCTTGAATCCTGCTTCTTCTATTTCTAGTGGAAGTATAAAAAAGTTACTTAGCTCTCCTGAGCTGCCTTCCTCTGATCTGTAAGACAGACATAAAATTTTTGCTACAAGCTTATCACGAAGATTAAATGAGAATGCATCAATAAGGCACATAGCACATACCTGGCACACAATAGGCGCTCAATAAATGTTGGTTTCTTTCTTTTTTGGAAATATTGACATATCATGGGTGAGCCTCAGAGATGAGAATTATATTTGGTCAATTACGCTATTCATATTCTCCCAACTGTGGTAAAATTATAGATTTAAAAATCTCTTTGTAGATCAATTTCTCTAAGACTATTGAATCATAGCGATGCAACTCACGCACGGAAGCAAAAGAGAAGAAAGAATGTGGTGGGAGGGAGCTTTTTAAAATTGGCCCACAAGGAAGAATTATGGAGAAGTAGGCAATGTCTCATGACCCCTTTCTCTCTGTTTATAAAGACAGTTGTGGCCAAATGGTCTAAACCCACATGCACCAATGAGGGAAATTGAGCTTTATGTACCAAGAGCGGTTGATTTCATAGGTTGTTTAATGAGCAGGCAGTTTTTAATTTAATATTTTCCCGGAGGCCTTTAAAAGTATTGGGTATGTTTTGAAAAGTCTAATAAATATATGTCATTTTATAGAAGGCCATCATTTTGTTTGTTTGTTTGTGGTTTTTGTTCTTCTCTCAAACACAAATCAAGTGAAATATTTAAGGTCTGAGCCAAGTGCCCAGGAGCTTATTAAAAATGAGTCCAAATGAATTCGCTGGCAAATGCTGTGAGTGTGGAAATGAGGCAACATTTAAGAACCCCTGAGCAGGCTGGAGAAGGAATGCCGTGCATAATGCCCTTTGGGGTGAGCTCGGACTAGAAACCTGAGTCGCTGAGAATTAGCCCAGAGAGGCGTGCCAGGGCAGGGGCGGGCCGGGGAGAGGCACCTCAAAGGCCAGAGGCCAGGAAGCATGGAAGATTGAAGACTGAGTGTACGGAAACTGTGAGCAAGGGTCTGCTGCCCCCCACAGCCCCCCTCCCCCGCCCCACACACACTCCGAGTCAGTTATCTGATCATCAGAGCATGTCCAGTTTAGGATACACAGTTACGACTAACTTCATAGAAAGCTCCCTCCCTGTTGTCCAACCAGTTGTAGAATATTTATTTGTACATGTCCCAATCACCAAGTTCCATCAACCCTATTTTTTAACATCAAGAGAACACTTCAGTCACTTATTCAGCATATATACATATATGTGCATGTGTGTGCACGTGTATATATATATAGAGAGAGAGAGCTTGTGCACAGATACCACTACCATCTGTATCTGTCTATCTGTACATGGGGAGAGAGAGAGAGAGACTGGCTGGCCCTTTGTGGGCCCTGGGGTAACATGGTGAGCAAAAGTCGGCGTGGTCCTCCCTCACTGAGCTCGGTGTTCAGCGGGGTGTCTGCCCGTCCGTTCTGGTCCTCGCTGTCTCAACTCAGAACATGAGCGCTCCTCCCGTGAACCATCCGCTATCCCTCCATCAGTGCACCGCCTTCTCCTTCTCCCTTCTCACTCCAGCCTCGGAAGATACAAGCCTGATCACATCACTCTACTTCGAAATCCACGACTCTCTGTTACCTACAGAACAAAGTCCCCACTCCTTAGTAGAATGTAGAAGGGTCTGGCACAGATTTTCATCTTTTCCCTCCAGCCTCATCTTTAAGCTCTGCCACTGCTGGAACTTTAATAGACGCTACCGCCCCAAGACACTATGTTGGAGAATGTACCCACACCTTGGTGCTTCTAATTTAAAATTCACCCAGTGTTTTAAATTAGACTGAATTGTGATGTCTCCCCAGATTTCTACCTGTTTCATAGGCCTCTGTCTGGCTGGTCCTACATATTGGAAACGCTGTAAAAATGATCTTTTAATAGAGGACACCATGTTGGAAATACTCCAAATGCAATCTACATATTGCAAAGTATATTCTTCAATTTGAGTGAATATTTACTGAGATCTAAGCTGTGCCAGGTTCTGTGCTCAGTTTAGGGGCTACAGAGATGAATGAGACATGACCCTTGACCTCAAGGAGCTCACCATTGAGTTCAGGGGATATAGATAAGAAAATAGAGTCATAGCAGTGTGATGCATTAAACAACACAACATCTTATGATACGACTAAAATTATGTGTTCATAGGAATGAGTGGTTGCTCTTGACTCAGGGCTAAGACAACTCTCAAAGACTAGCTAATTCCTGGGTAAGGTTTTAGTAGACTGTGGTAGACAGAATAAGACTCCCCAAAGATGTCAACTTCCTATTCCCTGAAACCCATGAACATCCCTGCTTGGCAAAAAACAAAAACAAAAACAAAACAACCACAAAAAAAACACCTTTGCAGATGTTATTAAGGGTCTAGGGATAGCAGATTATTCTGGATTATCAGGATGGGCCCAATGTAAACACAAATGTCTTCATAAGAGGGAGACAGGAGGGTCAGAGCTAGAGATAAAGATTTGAAGATGCTCCACCGCTGGCCTTTAAGATGGAGAAAAGGCCATGAGCCGTGGAATGTGGGCAGCCTCTAGAAACTGGACGAGGCAAGGAAACAGAGTCTCCCCTAGTGCATCCAGAAGAAGGACAGCCCTGCCAACACCTTGATTTTAGAGCCATTTTGGGCTCCTGACCTTCAGAACCGTAAGAGAATAAATTTGTGTTTTTTAAGCCACTAAGTTTGTGGCAAGTTATTATAGCATCAATTGGAAACTAATATACAAACATACAGAGATTTACCAGGAATTCACTAGAAGAACATGAGCCAAGGCAAATGTCCTAGACCACTGTGCAGTCTAATACAAGCTTGGCAGGGTCACTGGAGAGTCCTCAAACTAAAGCCACCTGTCAGAGGAGTCCTGTGTCTCTCTGCACCAAGCCTGCCGTGCCCTGTCGTTGTCTGGGAGCAGGCCGTGGGAAGACAGCCTCGGCACAAATGCAGTGATGGCTTTGGAGCACAGCATCTAGATCTTGATCTGTCTCCCTCCCTGGAGTTAGAAGTCTGCAGGGCAGATTCTCACCTGTGCCACTGCCATTGCGCCTGTTGAAAAACACAGTCCCTGCCCCTTACCAGCTCAAGGTGAACCAGCCTGCCCTGGGGGCTCTCAGGATGCCGGGATGAGGTAGGCTATACCTCTCTCCTCTGTCAATACCCCTGGGATGGGGAGAATGGTCACCCCTATTCTCCCGAGGACTGGGATCCTGCTGTCCCTTTCCATCTTGTTTCTGCTTTATTCATCCCTGGCAGGTGAGTCCTCGGTCTCTGTGTAAGTGGCCCATTCCATTTGAGGACAAGAATTACCTTTTAGTTCTCCCTTAAGAACTAGAGAATTAGTCTTTAATTAGATTAAAAACATTCTGCCTTGTGGTTCATCTCGGTCTTCCCCAGTTCTCGAAAGCTGGAGATACTAATGCTCCCTCTCCCCAAAAGGCCCATCCTCAGCACTGGTATCAGAGAGGACCTGGAACGCGACCACTGAACAGGGCACCTGCTGTTTGGAGTTGTGTCACAACCATTCTCTTTGGTTCTGATAACTGGAGACTTCTTTCCTGCAGGGAACCCACTCTGCAGGGCTTAGGTGAGTGGGATTGAGCCACAACCCCCAAAAAATAATTGAGCAGGTGATGCAGCCTGACCAATCATCTTACTTCATTCTCCTAGCTGAAGTGACAGGCTCAGGATGGTCCAAAAATAGGACCCAGATCTATTGGATGCTATACCCCCACATTAAACTAAGATATATAAAAAATATGGCACAAACTAAATGTTCACTAGCTGTCATTTCCCTCTGATAACTTTATCCATCCTCTTTTTGATGTAGTCAGATCTCCTGATGTAGATGTCCATTCAGTCTAACGTAAAAATTCACCTATCATCCTTGAGATTCAACTTCCTAGGCCACAGTCACGCTAGATTTTTCCCATCATTTGCAAAGAGCACTATGGTCTGCTTGGCTGAACTTTCTTGGGCCAATTTTGAGGCCACCCAATCCTTTACTGAGATAGATCCTGACTGGGCTTCCTCCTCCTCCTCCTCCTCCTCCTCCTCCTCCTCCTCTGGCTCCTCCACCTCCTCCTCCTCCTCAGGTCCCCAGGAGGTCCCAGCAAGCCAGTTGCCCTTACCTAGAATGAAATTGTTTGTACCATAGAATGCTAAGTACAGCATCCACTGGGCACCCTGAGCATGGTTTATGCAGGACCAACAGCAAAGGCAGCCTTGAGGCAGAACCTGCCATTCAAACTGTGTGTAGGAAATTCCACCTTTGTGGCCTCTGGCCTGGACCAACAGCAGGTGACCAGTCCCACCTGCATGGGGAGAGAAAACAAAAGGCCTTGAAGACAACACTATTATGTGTGGAAAAGTAAAAATTGCTGAAATTAGTCATGAAAGACCCAAATATTTCCTGTCACTGAATCCAAGGCATGTATATCTGCAGTGGGAATAAAGTTATTAAAAGCATTTTTTCACTGTTTACATATGACCTATTGCCTGGCTTGGCTCTTTATGGAGAAATAGAAGGAGGAACCAATCATGTCCTTATGGTCTGGGCTAAACACCACAACTGCTGTTGACCCTGAAGAAGCCTGGGTCTCCAGACACGTCTGATGCATCCGTGGCTTCTGTATGTCTGCAAGAGCAAGAGGATATTCAACAAGGTTTCTTGAGAGTAGCTTAATCAGTGACAGTGAGGAAATACAGCGTCTATGTAATCTGCTTCTCAAAAAATTATTCTCTTCTAAATGAAACTGCATCATTCCATCAGCTTCTGTTAGGGGGGATATTGGTAGAGTTCTAGGCTTATTGTCAGACCTGGATTTGAGTCTCAATTCTGCCACACACTTGCTGTACTTGCTGTACCAACCTAGGCAGTTTTCCTAACCTCTCTGAATTCCGACATCCCCAACTGTAAAACGGAAACCAGGAACATGCATGGTCCTTGGGAGGATGCCTGGTTCACTGTGGGAGCTCTGTGGATGTCAGTGGTGATGGTACAGATGAAGACAATGATGGGTGTTCTTCATAACTATGCTTCCCTCCACTCTGCTTCGCAGGAGAGTTCAGTGAAGTGTCCCTGGTTAGGCTTGTTGAATAAAGGCCACCTAGACCCAAGAGGAGGCACCAGAAAGCTCTTTGATGTCAGGGAAGATCATGAGAAAAATCGATTTCCCTAGCAATAGTGACAAACGATAGCATGTGACCCTCTAAAGAGCCAGGAGCTCCCTTTAGTTCGATCAGCCCGCAAAAGTTCAGTCACTCGACACCAAGTCTTGCACACGCTCCTCTCCCTCGGGACTGCAGACTCAGATGGGAAATCTCTGGAGGTGAGGCTCTCAGGAGATCTGGAACTCTTCCTATTTTGGGTGAGGCCAGAAATACCCCTGGAAAAGCTGACTTCTGGCAGGACATTTCCCCCCAGCTGGCCACAGGTGGAGATCAGAAGCGGACGGTAGAGTCACATAAGACCAACAGGGAAGAAGCTGGGTGAAATCTTTTAAAGTCCAAACATTTAATTTTGTCCTGATTTTGTTCAAGGCTAAGGGGTCAAGCCACTTCTTATTTTATCCAAATCAGCTCAGCAACCTCTAGAGAGAAGACAAGGGTGCTGCTATAATATTTCCAAAGCCCTCGACTAAATGAATGTCTTTACTCTGCCCTGAAACACCTATGTTGCTCAAAGTTAGAACCTTAAGTAGCTTAAAATAACAGCATTACATTTCCCAGGTTTGACAATAAATACATGGGGTGGGAGATTTCAGTATTACGTGATACGTGTGTCAGCTGGTCTGACCGATTTTAGTTGTTTTCTGAAAAGATTGGGTTTGATCAGATGCAGCAGTTTCCCTAAGATCTAGGACTCTCTCCAACAGTTGTTTTGACAGGGAAGTTCAATCTCAAACGCTTGCTGCAAGGTTGTGGGCACACCACCCTGGACTCTGGAACCTGCTCGGGGGTCCTCATGGGGAGTCATAGCAAAAATTTCTCTCAGAAGGTGCTTTCTCATATTTTGTGAAATAATGGAGAAATTAGAAAGACTCTCAAACTCTGAGAAGGCTTTCCATCTGGGACAAAGGTCCAGGTGAAGCTTCTGAGGAAGTAACATCTGAGTGGAGATAGGAAGGATGAGCGGACACTAACCAGCCAAGGGAGGGGCACGCGTCCCAGTAAACAGCACATTTAAGAACCCGGTAGAAGGACCCGTGGTGCGCCAGAGCCACTCATGTGCAACTCTGCTCAATTCTGTGTTCAGTGCCATCACATGTGTAGCTTAAAACTGACTTTGGAGGGAGTATTTACACCACAGAAATCACCAAATGCTACAAATCAGGACATTTTTCTTAAGCATAAGAACCTCATCTTTTTCCTTGTACTCCTGTCCCTAGCAGTCTCAATGGCGGATTACAGAAATTCAGTAAATGTGAATTTTCTGGAAAGTGAGTTGTAGGTTAGTCAGAGAATTCAGTAATCTACCTACTCAACCAGTTATCTAACCCATAACATGGGGGAATGGAACAAAACCTGGTCTGATAGCCTGAACTTCTCATTTTCCTAACTGGTTCTCAGAGAAGCAGATTCCTATCTGCCTTGAGCAACTCTTCCGCTTGCTGAGAACACGGACAATCACGCCTCTGTCTCCCATCCCCCATAGCATCGACAATTGGTCTCAGTTGTAATACAATGTTTGATTCAGAGTATGCGTATAATTTGCACTGGGTATTACTCATCCCAATGCCCCAAGGGACTCACAAGGACTCAGAATGTCCCCGGTTTGTCTACCTGCTTTAGAGGAAGAAGAGATCTACGTCCAACCTTTTCTACAAAAGCCGTAATATAGGGGGATACATGTTATTAACAAGGGCTTAATTTTAAGAGTGGGAGTTCTGGAGTAACATTTAGATTCAAATCTTGATTCCATCACTTTTTTTTTTTTTTGATGGGGCAGCTTACTTTTCTTCTCTGTGCACAGGTGTCCATATTTACATAGATTTTGGAAGCACCTACCCCCCAAATTTGTGAAGATTTCATGAGATAATGCAAGTATAATCCTTGGCATAATGCCTAATATGTAATAAGTTCCCCATAAATAGTCTTTAAAAGTTTTGAAAAACTGGAATTATAGAGCAGAAGGGGATCTAGAGAGATTACTTAGTTAAATATTCTTCATTATAGAGCTACCTCTTACTGGGAGCTACTATGTGCCAACTTGCTTCCTGGATGTATGTTATTTATTATTTACAGTTCTTAAAGAGCCCTACAATTATTATCTTCATTTTCCTGATGAAGCACTTGGGGAGAAAAGAGGTTAAGTGACTTGCTTAAGGCCACAGTTAATGTGTGGCTAAAACAGAATTGTAATCTAGGTTTGCCTGTCTTCAAACCCTATACTATGCTGCTTCAACAGGTAACAAAGTCCAGAAATAGGGACTAATTTGCCCAAGGTTAAAAAAAATTAATAGCCCAACTACAATTCAAGTCTTTGAATCCTATGCTAGTATAGTTTCCATCAACTCTTAATCTTACCCAGCATCACACAAATAGATCTAGATCCACTCTGCTCAGAACATTTGTATGTCAAAATAAACTGCATGTTATGTGTTGACCAATAATAAGATTTAAAGACTCCTGTTCATAGGTGGAAACAAGGGACAGTAACACTTTTGTGATTATCCAAGGGTATGAACTACAACTTCGCTTTTTCCCTACTAACCCCACGTCTAAGCTTCCAAACATTGACGCCCACTGGATTTGTGCCTAGTCCCATTGCCTGCTGGATTTGTGCCTTATCTTCCATATTTTGGAAGGAGGAAACAGAACACTTCATAGTGCTATTGTGAGAATTAACTCATCTGAAAGTATTAAGTGTAATTCTACACACCCAATGGGTTGCCATCCACATAGAGGCTCCTTCTCTCTTCCTGAAACACAACTTTGTCATCCAGCCATGTCCTAATTTCAGCCTTGGGGAGGATGTGATGTCCTAGCGTATGCCCCGAGCTGTGAGTAAACCCAGTCCTTGTTTATAAGGAAAGAGATTCCTCTATCAGGGACTCTTTGCCAATGATGGGTGGTGGAGACAAGGAATCAAAGTGTGCTCTTGGGACATTCAGCAAACATTAACTATTTCATTAGTGATTATTTTACATTGAGCTCCATCATATACCAATTCATCACTTACCCCAAACCGTGACCATGGGCAGGCAAGTCACAAATGATGAATGAGCACCACGTTCGGGTGCTTTCAGAAATGAGTCATGTGGGCTGGGTTCAGTGGCTCATGTCTGTAATCCCAGCACTTTGGGAGGCCAAGGCGGGAGGATCATTTGAGACCAGGAGTTCAAGACCAGCCTGGGCAACATAGGGAGACCCTATCTCTACAAAATAATTTTTTAAAAAATTAGCCAAGTGTGGTGGTGCACACCTGTAGTCCCAGCTACTGGGGAGGCTGAGGTGGAAGATCACTTGAGCCCAGGAGTTCAAGGTTACAGTGAGCTATGATCACACCACTGCACTCCAGCCCAGGTGACAGAGCAAGACAAGGGAATGAGGGAGGGAGGGAGGGAGGGAGGAAGGAAGTCATATGGAGGAGGCAGGAGGACCAGGTTCGGCATCCGTATCTCCTGATGAGTCTGGGTTTACATTGGATCTCTTTATTTGCTTTCCAGAAAATGTATATGGAGAATAAGAACTGAATTCCAGCGCTCTCTGTTGGTAACTAACTGTGTGACCTTGAGTGAGTCACTATGCTGCCCATATTTACAGAGAGGAGGATGGACACAGTCAGAAAGACCTAACTTTGGGTTCCAGCAGCTGCACTTCCTAGCTGTGTGTTCTTGACTTCACAATCCACTACAATGCTCAATGTTTCTCTATATTCCACAGCAGGGAATCCAAGTTCTTTGAATGTTTATGATGGTGTTTTGGTTAGTTTGTTTGCCATGAAGAATCGTTTGGTCTGACCCTTCTGTTTTAATTTCCTGCTGTTGCTATAAGAAATGAGCACACACTTAGTGGCTTAAACCAACACGAGTTTAGTGGCTTCAAACCCAATCAATGCCTTATAGCTCTTGAAGTCGGAAGTCCAGAATGGAACTCACTGGAATAAACTTGCATTATCAGCAGGACTTGTCAGGTTCGTTGTCAGGGTTCCTTTTGGAGGCTCCTGTGTAGAATCAATTTCTTCGCTTTTTCCAGCTTCTAGAGGCCACTTGCATTCCTTGGCTCTGGCCTCTTGCTCCATCTTCAAAGTGCATCACTCCAATATTTGCTTGGTTCTCATATCTGCTTCTCTGACTTTTAAGAGGACCCTTGTGGTTACATCAGGTCCATTCACAAATCCACGATAATCTTCCCAACTCAAGATCATTGCCTTAATTACATCTGGAAAGTCTCCTTTGTCTTGTCAGGTAACACACTCACAGGTCCTGGGATTAGAACATGGGCATCTTTTGGTGGGGGGAGGCATTATTCTGCCTACCACACCCTCTTACAGTCAGTCAGATTAAAATTACATGACAATCACCCAGGAGAAAGAGTTACAACCTCCACTGGAAACTTGCTTTGATGACAACAAGGAAATGGAAGGGAAAGAAAGAAGTTGGAATCATAGGAAATTATCATTTAGCTGGGCTAACTTAAACAAGTTGAACCAATCTGTACTCAGTTTCCACCCGTGAAATGACGATTATAATATTACCAGTTTGGATTTGTTGTGGGGATTACACAAAGCATTTGGTACAGTGTCCAAAACATCACGGAGATACTAAGAATTCTAACCCTGACGTCCCACCTTCTTTGCAATTACTACGCCTTTCATGCAAAAAGAAAAGGGCCAGTTGTCAAGTGCTCAAGGATAAGTGTCACTGTGACTTTCTGACACTGGATGGCATCTCCAATTAACTCTCAGAGAAGACCTTGCAGACTTCTCTTGCCAGACTTAATCATACTCTTTCAGATTTTAAAAGTGGGAAGTAACACGAATGGCAATTCAGAATCTACATTTCTACGTTTACATTTCTAGGGGCATTTTCTCCCTTCATCTTCACTGTAACTCTCTACCTAAATGTGTTAATTCCATAGGAGGAGCTTGAGGCTTAGAGTGGTCCCACCCAGAGCCAAGTCACTTAGGAAGCAGAAAGTCAGGCCCTAGTCTTGCCTTTCCAACTCCAAACCTCATGCATTTCCACTGTATCATTCTGCCTAGAGATTTTTTGTCATGTGTCACACTCATGCATTATGGCCGAGAAAGCAAGGACAAAGGAATCCTACAGAAATTAACAGATGACCCACTTCTAAAACAGCTGGGAATCATATGTTGCTGATACATGTTTTTTGAGTATGTTCCTTGGGCTCAAAATACTGGAGTTGGGCTGACCTGGGTTTAAATCCTGGTTCTGACATTTGCAGTGATATTTGGCCAGTCACTTAACCTCTGCAAGTCTCAGCACCAGCTCCTGCTTGGGTAAAGCCCCAAATTACCAATTTTGGGGCATAAATGTGAAAGTGAATCTAACTGTTGTGTGACAGATTAGTGGGGTCAGACTATATGTATGGAAACATTGCAAGAAAGATTTGATTGAATTAATCCTTCTAGTACCCTTGCAATTAACTGAAACAATGACAGAGGCTGACAGGCTTAGTGAAGGTGAGGTGCCCATATTTTCTAGGGGCAGTTATTTAGGGAGATAAATATTTAGGTTTCAAGAAATCATACTCGATTTCTCCAGAGCCTTCTCACTTCAGCTGAATATGAAAAGAGTTACAATTTGGAAGGTGCATCATAAATCCAGTGGCAGCTATTTTGGAACTGATTGGAGACACTTTCAAGCCTAATTAAAGTGGTTTCCCTTTTTGAATTTGCTCCAGGTATCCATTTATTGCCTGGGCTAGAAACTAATTTGTAGCAAGTTTTGGGATCTGGGCCCTTATGCTGAGAAGTTTGTGATATGTGATTAAGCTAAACCATTTAGTTTAATACTAGAGAATTAATCTGAAATAAAAGAAATTGCATTCCATATTCAAAAAATAAAATACCTTTCTAAGTAAAAACAATTAAATTGCATAAAAATATATTTTTTGAAACCAAGTACCTATATCAGGTATTTTCTGAACATGGACTTAGAAATATTTGCCTTGGAATCACTTATTCAACAACAAGCCCTTCATACATAAACCCAGTGCCTTCCCCCCGTCCACCCACTGCCTTTTTAATTTTCTCTTCCTTTCTAATCTTATACTGACTTCCCTCCATTGCAGTGTCACTATAAGGAACAATTGAGATATTGTAAATTACTTAGCACTTAGCACTGTACCTGGCACATAGAAAGCACCTACTACATCATAACCAACATCTGTATCCATCATCAGCATAATCATAACCGCCATTGTCATCCTCACGGCCATGATCACCATCAACACCTTCTGTCTAGAGACCCTCTCTCCTGGTTAGGAGGGGTAGAAGAAGATGGCAGCTGGAAACCAGAGGATCACTCCTGAGGGATCTAATCTGTGCCTAACAATAGCTTTCACTGAGTTCCCAAAGCCACTGTTATCTCCATCTGGCTAACTCCATGGTACAAAGGAAGAACTGATACATAGATATATTAACGATACTGCTCATTAATATCTACTGAACTCTCATTCAGCTCACACATCTCAGCCCAACCATCACCTCCTCGGGGACACTATCCCTGAACCCTTGGACAAAGTCAGATCTTCCTGGTATAAAATCTCTCAACATCATCCACCCCTTCCCCCTTGTAATTCTTCTCACAATCACATGTTTATTTTTATTTCTATTATCATTTGATTACTATCTGTCTCTGTCATAACACTGTAAGCTCATTATGTGTTTTCTTGCTGTTACACAACATCCCTAGCATAGATGAGTATGTGGTAATTAAGTGTTAAGTTAGTAAATGAAAGAATAAATAGATGAGCCAAAAAGACCAACGGTAACAAGGGCTGGTGAGGATATGGAGACCTTGGAACTTTTATACATTGCTGTCGGAGTGGTAAAATGGTGCAGCCACCTTAGGGAACAGTTTGGCAGTTCTTCAAAATGTTAAACATAGAATCACCATATGATTCAACAATTGTATGTCTAAGTATAGACCCAAGAGAACAGAAAACATATGTCCCCACAAAAACCTTTGCATGAATGTTCAGAGTGGCATTATTCATAATAGCCAGAAATGGAAAACAATCCGAATATTCATCAACTAATGGATGGATAAACAAAATGTGTTATATTCATACAATGGAATATTATATGACAATGAAAAATAAGGAAAAACAGATACAAACTACAACATGGATGAACCTTGAAAACATTATACTATGTGAAATAGCCAATCATAAAAAACTCCATATTGTATGATTCCATTCATATGAAATGTCTAGAATAGACAGATTCATGGAGACAGACAACAGATTAGTGGTTGCCAAGAGCATGTGGAAGAGAGAATGGGGAGGGGCTACGAAGGGATATGGGGTTTCCCTTTGAGGTGATAAAAATGTTCTGGACTTAGATAGTGGTGATGGTTGCACAACCATGAAAATATGCTAACTGTATACTTTAAAAAGATGAATTTGAGCACAGAAAATTTTTAGGACAGTGGAAATACTCTGTACGATAATACAATGGTGAATACATGTCATTACATGTTTGTCCAAACCCATAGAATGTACAGTAAAAGTGAACCCTAATGTAAAGTATGGACTCTGGATGATTATGGTGTGTCAGTGCACTTCCTTGACTGCAACAAATTTCCCACTCTGGAGGGGTGGTTGATAACGGGGGTGCTGTGCATGTGTGGGGGCAGGAGGCATGTGGGAAATCTCTATACCTTCCACTCGGTTTTGCTGTGAACCTAAAACTGCTCTAAAAACATAAAGCCACCTTAACAATGGTGAATTTTATGGTACATGGATAGTAGCTCTGTAAGGTTGTTATTTTAAAAAAACACATAACTAACATGCTCAGGTGTGACTGTCTGACACCAGTACTCAAACTCCCTGCACTGGACTGCCTTTATCGGGCACCAGAGCCTCTGTGGGGGCCACCAGCCCACAGCTACTCAACCAAGTGTCCTCTTCTGGGAGTTGGGAAGTCTATGGGGTACAAATTACCCCCTGCTAATTCCTGCCACAAATTCATCCAGAAGGTCTCATTCTAGAAAGTTCAGCTTTGAATACTTCCATAATGAATCTGTTTGGGCTCTGGACCCCAAACTAATAATAATGCACCTTCAGCAACATCTGTTTTGCAACTTGTAGAGTTGCTCCACACTACAGCTGTTGGAGTGTATACATTTTTAAGTGATAGAATCATGCCTTGTCCTAGCTCTTTCCTGATTGCTTCTTGTCAAGGCCAAAAAACCACAAAGCTTATTTCTCACTAAAAAATGCATCACAAACTTTATCCAGCCTCCCACCCACCCACCTTTCCCAACATCTCTGCAGACTTAGAAAGCAGTAGGTAAAGGACATGTAGACTCTACACAGGGTCCTCCTATTAGAGAGGAACTGAAGCAGTGTTTGCTGAGAACTTACAGGGAATTCTATAAAAACGGGGGCGCCCTCATGGATCTTTCTATAGAATTTGCCATTAGAAGGAGACATGAATCTGACTTTGAAAGCTTATATGAATGAACTAGCTATTAGGTTTTTTTTTAATCTTTAGTTATTTCTACTTCTCTCCAAAGTTCCACAGTAGCCAAGACACCATCATGTCCTCACTCAGGTCCCCTCACTGCACCCAAAGACAGCCCTGGGAGATTTGGTAGTCTGCTTTCTGAGCCACTTCCTGGCTCAGTCTTTATTTTTATTTTTATTTATATATATATTTATATTTATATTTATATTTATATTCCTCATTTAATCTACATGAAAGCTTTCTAATATACATATTATTACACTTGTATTTTACTAAGGCTCAGAGTAGTAGCAGTAAAGTGATTTGCCAAAGGTTACACAGTTTGTAAGTGAAAGCAAAGGGGCTGTAATTCATCACTGTTGGATGAGTCTCTAACATCTCTTTGTGCAACAATGTTTCCTTCTTACCAAGCTCTTTTAGCCTGAATTCCTCATTTTACTGTATGGGGAAACTGACGTTTGTTGAGATTTTTCCCGACTAAAATCCACAGTGTAGCCCTTATCCATGCCCCACACTGCAAAACCACGGAGTGGGATGGATGCAAACTAATAATCACCTTTTCCATACCTAATGATAGAAAGTATCACATAAATGAGACACCTGGCAACCTCACTTCTTTTGGGTGGACACAAAGGACACAAAAAAGATCCGTTAAAATTATTGGAAAACGCAAGGTGATCTTCAGCCAAATGTTAAAGGGAGGGGCTGCTAATTGAGTCCTCACCAATGGACAGAACTTGGAACAGTTCCTGGTTTACCAACAGATAAACCAAACATTACAGGACTGAACTTTGTAATTTCCACTAAGTACATTTTCTTCTGTTTAATGTGGACTGCAGTAGAGGGAGGTTGAATTTCTGCTTCTCTTTGCAAAGCAGGGGAAGGGGTTGTGTCAGCTTTATTTCTGTGGAAATGGATCAAACCCTTTGACCCTCCTTTCCCAAACTCTTCCCCTTCAAAGGATGACTTTCTAAGCTGGTTGTCAGAGCAGAAGATATTTACCGGGCTGCATGCCCTCCGTTCCAGGGTCTCAAAGGCAGGAACCAGGCTCCACCCTTACAGTTACCTTAGAGCAGAGGTTCTCAATTGGGGAGAGGGAGGATTTTGTCCCCAGGTGACATTTGGTAATGGCTGGAGACAATTTGGGTTGTCGTCACTTAGGGCAGGGGGTGAGTGTTCTACTGGCACCAGTGGGTAGAAGTCAGGGCTGTTCCTAAACGTCCTACAACGTGCAGGACAGTCTTCCTCGACAAAGAATTGTCCAGCCCCTAGTTCAATAGTGCTGAGACTGAGAAACCCTGCCCAGAATGGACCTGTCCTACCTCTTCTTCCAGCCCCTGCCTAGGCCAAGTGCTATTTCCCCTGTGGGGGGAGAATCAGCCTATCTCCATTTTACCTTCTCCCTTCTCCAGTTATGGACCAAGAAACCTGGACCATCCAGGATTGGGCCAACAAGCCAGCGCCTTATTAGTATCTGTAGAAAAACAGCTTGTTGTTTGGCAAGAATGACACCATCTAGAAATGAAACCTCTGTGATGACTGATGTTTGACTTGTGTATACCAAGGTGTTCCACAGCAAGTTTCTTAAACAACGCCTGTAGCATAGATAACTCTCATAGAGATGCTTATTCAACCTCACCAGGAGTCACAAATTTCAGCAAAAAAGTCTGAGATGTGACATGTCTTTACCCTTAAAACTTGCTACATAAAGGGTACTTTCTGGCCAGTGGGTCCACTGTCTCACGGCTGCCTGAGACATTGCGTCGATTTGCAAGTCCCTATTAAATGTTTTCTTCCTGAGAGACTGGACGTGTCAGCCACTTTCTCCAGCCTTTGGGGGTGGGTTTGCATAGACCTGCTCAACCTGGAACAGTATCTGAGAGCACTGTGTCTAGCTCTTCTGTTTAATTCACTTTAGTACTAGTTAGCGCACTTGAATTACAATCATAACACCCCTCCCTAGGGCTGAAGGCGAAACAAGCAGAGGTTCTGGAGGGAGAAGCAGGTAGCTTCCCTAAAGCCCTACAGCCAAATCTCTACTTATCTTAGAAGTCCTGCATTCCATGGCACATGGATTTCTGCCCAAGCCTTTCCTTGTATTTTTCCATTCAGTTTTTGCTGTTGTCCCTTAACTCAGGAGACCAGAGAACAATAGGAAAGGTGGCAGGATTTAGGTGTCACAATCAGACACAGAACTCCAAAATGCTAGCATAGAGTTTAAGTCTGTCTTTCCAGCAAACGCATCACCTGTGAAATTCAGAATTGGCTGTCAGAGGAAATGGGGCAGAGATATTACATTTGCAGTGAAAATTCCAGATCATCCCAAACCCAATGTCTGTGATGCATTTTCAAGAGCAACAGATGGGTGCCTGTGAGCATGGGGGCTTCACACGCTCAGGGGAGAAAGACACGTTAGCCCAACCTCCTGGGGGAGTCCACCTTGTCCAGGCTGTAACAACTTACCCCATGAAGAGGCTAGATGAGGCCTGGTGATGCCCGCAGCTCGGAGGGGGCGGGCTTGGGTAAGGGTCGATGTTCTCGCTGGCCACTAGTCAGTTTAGGTCTCGATGGTGACTAATGGGCCATCTCTGGGAAAGAAGAAAGAAGAGGTAGCTCTGTCTGAGGAAGCGACTCCATAAATCTGTTCTACCCCTCATGGATGGTGGAGGAACCATGCATAAAACCCACATGTGGCCTGGGCCAGCTCCTGCATAATGAAAAGTTGACAGTTCCAAGCCCTGTGAGTCCAGGGTAAAAGATGAACACATCCAAGGGCAACTCTCGGTGGGCATTCGATTCCCACAAGCTGGTTGGTATTATTTTTCACAGCATGACTTTCCATGCTGCAAGTCATTAAATTCCCCAAATCCCAAATTCCTTAGCCCTGCAAAACTTCAGCTAATATTGTAACGTGATCATTCTCTGAAATACAACGCTCTCTGGGGCGGTACATATTCACAGGTAAAAACAAAGGTAGCACATCTCTCTGAGCACAAGAAAGTTCAAAAAGGTAAAAGTGGTGAAGGTCCAGCATGACCGTTCTCAAACTTTTGGTCTTAGGGCCCATTTACATACTTACAACCTATCAAGGTCCCCAAAGGGCTTTTGCTTATGTGGGTTATGTCTGTTGATATTATTATTTTAGAAATTCAAACCAATAGAATTTTTAAATACTTATTTATCAATGTATTTAAAATAGCAACAAATCCATTTTGTGTTACCATAAATAACATAGTTTTATCTAAAAATAGCCATAGTTTCTAAAACAAAAAACAATTTAGCAAGATGACTGGCATTGTTTAACATTTTTTGCAAATTCCTCTAGTATCTGATTTAATAGAAGACAGCTAGAGTCTCACATCTACTCCTGAATTTAATCTATTATAATTTATTATTCTGGTTGAAGTATATAAAGAAAATCCAGTCTCACACAGATATGTAGGTAGATAATGGGGAAATATTTTAATAGCTTCTTCAGAGAGTTGTGGGTAGTAGTCTTTGATACTACATCAAAACTCAACAAGGGGTATTTTTTTAAAGAATAGCAGCAATGTAGAATCTGAACCCACATACACTCCTTGACTCAGGGCTCCGTTCTCTTCAAAGTGGGTCACTCCAACCTCTGGCTCCATAATCACATCTTTTTCTCTATCTATCTGACCTTCCTGCCTTCCTCTTACAAAGACCCTTGTAAGTGGGTCCACCTGGATAATTCAGGATAATCTCCTCATCTAAGATGCTTGATTTAATCATGTATGGAAAGTCTTTTTTGCCATGTAAGGTAATATATTCACAGGTTTCAGGGATCAGGCTGTGGACATCTTTGGGAGCCATGATTCTTTTTCCCCAGATTCTTCTGGGAGATCTGCAAAGCCAGTCTTTACGAGCCACGCAGAGAGAGTCCCCAGGGCAAAAGGCAATCCAGAGAACCTCAAATCAGACAAGAGAGGCTGCCTGGAGTCCATGTCCCCCTTACACCATGGCCTCTAATTCCTACTGACAGCTCAAAGTTTCACTCAGGTTCTACCTCCTCTAGGACATCACTCTCACCTGGGTTTCCTCTCCCCTCCTTTATGCCCACAGCTCATTCTGTGCTTCTATGGGTAAGACTTTAGGCTTGGGTGTCAACACTTGAGTTCAGGTCTTGGTTCTGTGCTTCCTAACTATGTGATCGTGGGCAAGTAATTCAGTCTCTGTGAGCCTGAGATTCCTTAGCTATAAAATGGGGATAATTATACTTCCCTCAGAAGGGCGTAGTGAGAATTAAATAAGAAAACATAGGCAAAAAGTTTGCACATTGCCAGTGCTTTGTAGGCACTCAATACATGTAGCAACAGTCACTATTGTCATCAAAGTAACTATCAACCCTTATGTTAGTTTATCTGTTTACTGTTCCATTTTTCAACGCTAAGTTCCTTGAGGACAAGGACCTGTTCAATGGGTCTTTTTTGTGTGCCTATTGCAGATGATATTAAAGACTGGAAATCCCCTCTCTATCTTCAGGAACAGGAAAGTGCACACGGGGCCCACATATTCATTCAGTCATCAAACCTCTCCTGAACCCCTGCAATCTGCTGGTCACTGTCCTTGGTGCTGGGGATGCAGTGGGCCAATTCCTACCCCCCAGCTGCTGAAAGGGATGTTTAACATGCAACGTGAGCACTGCTGTAACAGACACATGTGAGAGCTGCTTTAGAAGCCCAGCAGAGAAGAAAGCATCTGCTCTCTTTGGGCAGGAGGCAGGAAGGGTATCCAGGGAGGACTCACAAATGAAGTGATGCTGAAGGTGAGTTTTGTTGGAGAATGTGTTGGCAACACAGATGAAGGAGGAGAGAGGAAACAGCAGCTATGTAGGCATCATGGTAACCAAGGCAGCCTGGCATCCGTCAGGCAAGCAGAGTTGACATGTTTCAGGATGGCTGAGGGGAGGGAAGGCTGGGAGGATGGAGGTAAAAGATAAAGTAGAAGAGGCAGTTAGAAGTCATATAACTGAAGGTCATGGTGCACAATAAGGGGTTTGGCCTTTATGCTGAGAGCAATGAGGGGCCATAGGAAGGTTTCCCCCAGGCCAGGGAAATCAGATGTTCTTCTGAGAATTCTCCCACTGGCCACAATGTGGAGATGGCTTGAAGGGAAGCCGGACGGAGTGAACAGAGTAAAACCATCTGGGAGCTCACTGCCTTCGTCTGGATGGGAAGAGATGAGGTTTGGAATAGGGCAGGGGACGTGGGGTGGAGGGAAAGGTTAGGAGAGCTGTTCAGGGGTGACAGTGTTATGAATCCTGTATCCAGACTTCAACTCCTTCACCAGGCAGGTCATTATAGCCATAAATTACAAATTAATCTCAAAAAAGAAAAGCAAGGGAGGAAAGTGTTGCACGTGAATTCTTCCTCTACCCCGTGTGTGTGTATTTGATGACTCTGGGTTTCCTCTGCAAAAGTCAATGAAACAATTAAGTCTCTGCCCATTTTTCCTCATCCTGATCTCAAACAGTGTTAAAAAGGCTTGCACTACACTTTTGCCACCCAGGCTTGTTAATAATTCATGCACTTGCCTTCTTCAGTTCGTTTGTCTTTGCTGTTAAAACCCGATGGAAATGCAGAGGTTCTCTTTGGCTTTCTGAATGCCCCATCTTTGCAAGCATTCATATAGTCACGTCTTTAACGTCCATGGTTTGGGGCTGGTGAAATCCTCTTTATCTTCCACCGAAACCCCAATAAGGAATAAAAAATGATCTTTGCTAATTTTGTCAGCTCGCTTTCTGACAAATTCTGTTTCACTTGGATCATTTTGCCCAGGGTCGTTATGGCGAAGCTAAAGGAGGGAATTCTGTTGCTACTCAGAGTGTGGCCAGCAGCTCCACCCTGGAAAGGGGTTTCTCAACTGTGGCACTATTGACATTTGGGGCCAGAAAATTCTTCGTGTTGGGGGCTGTCCTGTGCATCACAGGACATTGAGCAGCATCCCTGGCCTCTACCCACCAGATGCAAGTAGTACTCCCGCTCACCAGACCATTAAAATATCTAAAAATATCTCCAGGTATCATCAAAGGCCTTCTGGGGCCAAAATCTTCCCAGCAGATGACCACTGTCCAAGACCTGCCTGAGATGTAAACTCCCCAGCCCTATCACATATCTAACAGGTCAGAATCTGCATTTTAACAAGACCCCAGGTGATTCACAGGCACATTCAAGTGTGAGAAGTACTGAGCTAGAGGGCTCGTTCCCAAACTTGGGTGCACATGGGAACCACCAGGAAATATCTAAGACAATTCTAATGTCTGGGCCATACCCCCGGAGATTCTGATCGAGTTGGTATAGGTATGACCTGCACGCTGAGATTTTTAAGCTCTCCCCAGTTGATTCTGACACAGAAAAGTTTAAAACCACCATTGCTCACATAGTGTAGCCTTAATTCTCACATTTTGCAGATGAGGAAACTGAGGTATGGAAGGGCCTAGGAACTTCCCCATCTGGAAAACAGTGGAGCCAAGTTCCATACCATAAACTTTCATAATGAAGTGTCCTTATTAAGGTTCTACTAATCCTTTCTAGTACATCTGACAATTGTGGCCATTATTTGTGTATCTCTTTAATTTCTCTCTTCCTAATCAGATGGCGAGGTCTCTGAGGGCAAGGACGATGTCTGTCTGGCTCATCATGGCTGTGTCTCTCCATCTTGCACATAGCAGACAAACAATATTGGGGCAGGTGAATGGACGGACAAAATGAACAGACAACAGGATGAAGAACTGAACTTACATCTGGTGCTCAGAAAAAAAATTACAAGGGTTCCATCCATGGTTTAGTACAGATAGATACCCCTCCTGTCTGCTCACTGGCCAGCATTTCGGGCTTGGTGGCTGCCAGCTGAGGCCTGGGGGGCAGGAGTGTGAGGTCCAGGTCCAGGCGACAGCCAAAGCATCAGCATCTCCAAGAAGATCCTCGACTGCACAGACACAGTAAGCTTGGCGGTCCCCCTGCACGTCTCCCGTCTTCCTGCGTGGTCAAGCCAATGATGTCTCTTTATAGATGAGGATGCCAAAGTTCAGAGCAGTGGTGAACTCCTAGTTCAGAAGTGTTAGGGGAGCTAGAATTCAGAGGGACTCTGTGACCCCATTCCTACTAATAACCCAGCACAGAGCGAACTCTCCCCAGGGGCCCTGGGCTCAGGAAAGCACTGTGGGTCTCAGGCTCAGCTACGTTTCTAGCCTTGTTTCCCACTTTCCTCCTCTCTCCTCGCTCCTTCTAACCCCGTAGAACTCTCCATCCACTCCAGCCACACTGACTTCTTTTTACTTCCTTGCATGTGCCACATTCCTTCTTGCCTCTGAGCCTCTGCACATGTTGTTCCAGTGGCCTGTAAAACTCTCCCATGGCTCATCCTTCAACTCCTCCAGGAAGCCTTCCCAGACCACTCCTTGCCAGGGAGATGCCTCTGTTTCCCATTCCCACAGCACACTCTGATTCCTACCGTTGCATTCACAACACTGTCTGATGAGAAGTTCTTATTTGTCATCCCTACGACATGGCAAACTTTGGGAGGGCAGTGGTGTGTTCATGTGCTGCACCTTGTATTCTAACACCCAGCACAATCCCTGGCACAGAGTGTGTGCTGCATAAACATTTATTCAAGGAATGAATAAACCAAACGCTACTCATAGCACCCCAGCCAAGACTTGGGCTTATATGCCCCCTTTCAGCCATAGCTAAGACTGGAATTAGAATAAGAGGGTGGGGAAGGTAGGAAGGAGGGAGGGAGGGAAAGAGCTAGTTTTCGCTTGGCTATTCGGAAAGTTGCATTATTTTTCAAGTGATCACAAAAGAATCAGTTATCTGATTCCTGCCTCCTTAGGGACCTCACCCCTCACCAGATATCCTGGTTACAACCTGAATTATCAAAGGCAAAGGAAACACTATTCAACAGCAACCAAATCTCTGACCACCTGTGAGAAGCAGGTTCACCCAAAGATATGGGGTCAAGAGCCTGGATCAGCCGCACTAAAGACAGGTAGGCATCTGGCCCCGTCAGGAGAGGGAATGCCCACCCAAACCTGGCATTTGGCCCAGGGATCACTAGGTTTCTAGGACATGTGAATGCAAATATTTGCACGGCTAACACTTAGCAAACCAAGACGTACAGTCTCCTGGGCCAAGTCTGTGATACACAACTATGTGTGTGGCTATGATTTTCTGTTGGCAGCACAGAAGCCAGGGATTACGGGGGTCTGTGACTCTCTCAACCCCCCAGCATCACCGGAGGTTTTGGAGATGCAGCTTGAGCTTGAGAATTTTGGGGGAAATGGCCACAGTCCTCTCAAACCAGGGAGAACTGAAAGAAGACTCTATTATCTAGAGGTACCATAAGTAGCCTGACTCGGAGGGAAAACAAGGGGGCACCAAGCAGAGGGGACAGTGTGGAGGCCATCACATGTACGGCATGTTCGTGGGTGGGGAAATGGATCTGCCACACACAGAATAGAGTCAGTGAGGCAGAGCATTGGGCCACACTGAAGAAGGTATTGAAAAGTGATGATGATGATGATGATGATGATGCATCAAGTATGCATAAAGCCTTAGGTTTAATACAATCTTATTTGAGAAGATTCAGATTATATCCTTTGTCCAGGGTCTGCTGGGGCAAGTGCTCAATAGCTGTCAGCCGCATCTACTGTCATTTGATTCTCACCAAGCCCGGTGACAGACTGTCATTACTAGCACGCAGTAAAAGGAAAAGCCAAACAAAGGAAAAACAAAACCAAGTCTGGGTTAACAAACGCACTTGGGAGTTGGGCAGGATGACACGCTAGTGTCAGGATGTGCTGCAGCATCCAACGGCAAGTCCGGGGCCCTCCCCAGCTTATCACACCATCCTTGGGAGCTAGAACTCTCCACCTTGCTATGAGGACCCAGGAGTGATCGGAGGCCAGGTAGAGTGACACCATGTGGTGCTTTATGGAGATTTCTCTGGCAGTGGGGGGTGGGGAGGGTTGGAGATGGGGAGCGCTGGTGGCAGGGAGAAAGGGCATCTTCAAATCCGGGGCTGCGAAGCTCCTGGGGAAAGGTGGTAACAGCAAGACAGAAAAGGAAGTGGCAGATTCAAGAGATTTAGGAGGTAAATTAGTCCAGGTACTGGCAGGATGCAGAGAGAGAGAGAAAAAAATGGAAGGATTAAAATTAGCCGCCTAGGTGCAGGGGCCAGTGCACGTGGCTGCTCTGCTGGAGAAGGATGCTTAGGAATGCCACAGGTGCACAGACCCTTCAAGGACCATGCCCCTCCCCTCCTCATCCTCTTCCTCATCTTCTTCCTTCTTCTTCTTTGGGATACTTTATTGAGATGAAATGCACAAAACATAAAATTAACCATTTTAAAGTGAAAACTCCAATGGCATTTAGCACAGTCACAATGTTATGCAACCACCACTTCCATCTAGTTTGAAAACATCTCCATCATTCCAGAGTAAAACCCCTCACCCGTCAAGCAGCCTGTCCCCATTTCCCACTCCCTCCAGCCTCCGCAACCACCAACCTGATTTCTGTCTCTAAAGATTTATCTCTTCTGGTTATTTCATATCAATGGAATCATGTGTGGTCCTTGTGGCTGATCTCTTTCACTCAGCATCATGTTTTTGAGGTTCATGCATATTGTGGCATGTACCAGTCCTTCATTCCGTTTTATGGCTAAATTATATCCCCTTGCATTGACAGGCCCCAGTCTGTTTACCCGTGCACCCGCTGACGGGCATCTGGATTGTTTCTACCTTTTGGCTGATGTGAATAGCGTTGTTGTGAACATGTGTGTACGTGCAGTTGTTTGAGTCCCTGTTTTCAATCCTTCTTGTTATAGACCTAGGCATGGAATTGCTGGGCCACATGGTAATTCCATGGTTAAGTTGTTGAGAAATCCTCACCTATTTTCCACAGGGGCTGCACCACTTTACACTCTTACCAGCAATGTACGAGGGTTCTAATTTCTCTAGTGCTGCATCGTCAACAATGTCCCTCTCCTTCCTGCCCAATACTGGGAGATGTTATTCTAGGCGCCCTTGAACTTGGCATAGGCACTTTATTTACATTCAACTAGCCCGCTCTGCAAATCAACATTTCCTCCCAGCCTGCACTCACCATGACCAGCCAAGGCCTCAGCCCCCACTACATTTTAAAGTATCCCCTTTGGTCCCAATGAACCAGTTAAACCAAATCACTCTGCACCTTCCCTCCTGAACCCTCCTCACCAGGATGCGCTGTAACTGCTCAGAACCATTCTCTTAGATTGACTGGACTCCCAGGGTGGGGACAGCAAATAGGCTTCATCTTATAAACCAGCTCTGCCAGCATGGCTGTGTTGTGAAGGATTCTGAGACTGTGTCTATGCTGTAGAATGTAGTAGAATTAATGTGGGTGTGGATTGGGAAGACAGCATGCATGCCCCTCACCAGCTCTCTGCACCCTGGTTTCTCCCCTTACTTATCCATTCTATCAGCCCCCACCTGCCCGCACATGCTCACCCCTCGATTCTGCCCCTGGGGTCCTCTCTGCCACAGCTCAGTACGATTTCCCCTCAAGACTCTTCCTACATGCTATCGTTTCCCAGAACATTCTTAGACACTGGAACTCCCCAACACTGGCCAAAACTTGTTCCTTTAGGGCACTGCTTATGACAAATAATAGCACAAGCTATTATTATTTAAGCAGAGGGACAAAATTAAGAGCAAGAGCAGAGATGAGCTCTCACATCCAATATTTTGTCTCCAGTTGTGGTGACTGTACCCTGACACTGTGAGTGGGAAGAGGGGGACTCCTTGAGTGGAACAGATCTAGGGGTATGTGGTGTTTTCTCTCCATATTTCCTGTTACCTCCCAGCATTGCAGGCAGCAGCTGGTGCACTGGCACAAGAGGTTGAGTAGCTAGATCTGACTGCATGCTGATTTTGTCCTGACGCGGAACTGTCAAGCCCTCACATTTCAAAGGCAGCGGTTGTTTTGAATGCCAACAATAAACTCTTGCTCTTTGACTCGCTCTGTGAACCCCACAGGGTTTTAGATTTTTTTTTTTTCAATTTTTGGGTTTAGATCTTTTTAAAGCCAGCACTGTACAAAGCAGAAGTGTACGAGTGAATCCCCCTGACGAGGTCTCAGCGCGTTGCCAACGATGAGCCTTAGCGGGGCTGATTTGACAGTATCTGTGTGGAACCCAGCAGTACGCGGTCACGCGCAGACTGTAGCCACCAGGGCTTTGCATTTCCATGCGGAGCACAGTGGCGCATGTTGGGAAGCAGAGCAGAGCTGGGAAGGCGGGCACCCGAAAATGTGTGGTCTTCTCACCTCCCTCCCTGGGCTGTTGCCACAGAGCTTTCCCCACGAACAATCTCGTGCTTCCTCCACCTCCACACTGCAGCCAGCATCCTCTTCCCCAAAAGGGGACTGACCACTTCACTGTCAGCCTTAAAATCCTTCATTGGATCTCTGATCTCTCCAGCAGGGGGTTAACCTGGGTCCAGGCACTCCCGGGCACTCAGTGTTCTCTAGCCAGAGGCCAGCAAACGCTGTGCAGGTCATCGCACAGTGTCTATCACAACTACTCAATTCTGCCCTTGGGCAAGAAAGCAGCCATAGGCAATGTGTAAACACATGGTTGCAGCTGTGTTCCAATAAAACTTTATTTATAAAAAAAAAAAAAGCATGCCACTAGCCAGATTTGACCAACAAGCTGCTCTAAACTCTCTAAATCTATATGCAAAATGATGTGCCATTATGCATTTCTTGGGGAACAGGCTGGTAGCTTTCAGCAGATAATCAAAAAGTACAATGACCCCCAACTCCTAATGCTCTGGGATGGTCTCCCCCAGCCTTCTGACCCTTCAATGGCTGCACTGGGTGCCTTTTGGTTTTAGTGCACAGTAGGCTCTGTTCTCCATCTCTGTCTCTGCACATGTTCAGCCCAGACTGCCTCTTACTGTCCAGTGCTTTGTTCAATAAATACCTGAGTACCCACCACCCACTGCCCGCTGCTAGTCACTGGTGTAGTTTTTGCCTTCATGGAATTTCCTGCCTAAAGGGGGAAGAGAGATATAAGAAAACTGATGAGTTAAAGGAATTGCACATCTTATAACAATTGTGCTGGATTGTTACAATTGTGACATCGTAATACAGTCATGCTGGGTGTGGGAAAAGAAAAGGAAAGGTTGCTATGAGTCAGGTGGCCAATCTTCCTAGATGAGTTCCTAGGAAGCGGAACACTGAATGCTAAAACCAGGCAGTCCTGGTCGAACAGGCTGAGTGTATAGGGTGATCCTCTATGAGTGTGTATCAGGGGATCCTACCTTAGCACGGAGGCTCAGGGAAGCCTCTCGGAGCACATGGCATTCCACTTCACCATGGTTTCTATAATCCCAGGATACTCCTGCCACATTTTTCTCTATTGGTCGAGAGATCACCTCCATATTGTGAATCCTGCTGCAATAAACTCTTTGGGGCATAAATTTTTTTGTTTGTAATTGTAGCAAGAAAGATTTTGTTTGTTTGTTATATTTTAATGCAAATACATAAGTTACACAAAAGGTCCATCACTTAAGCAGCACTATTACTATCTTTGGTAAGACAGAAATAGCTCCTGGCAGAGTACAGAAAGAAGATATGATAGATATTTAGCAGGGAGTCATGACCAAACCTATTGGTAATGCCTATTCATTTTAGATGAGGACACTATACCCATTTGAGCTAGAATTAAATATCCTAGGATATTAGCACAGAGGACTCCTGCAGTAACTGCATTTGCCTAGCCACAAATTGAATAAAATGAGCTGGCAAGTTATTATTTTATCTGCTGGGTTGTACTACATGGAATCAACATTTTTGTAGCACAGATATAATCAAGCATTAGCCACTTCATATGGTTCAACCTATATATGCCCAGTGCTGCTAAGTTTTCAAATTTAATTTATCTTGGATACACATGTAATGAATTCACTTTACTGAAAGAAGGTCCGTGTATTGGTGTCATGTGTCTGAGTCCCAATCTTGGATCTACTACTTATGAAATACAGAGTGTGAGCCAACCATGCATCTCTCTCAGCCTCAACTTCCTCAGCAGTAAAACATGTATAATGGCATCTATGTCATTGGGCTGCCTAGAGGGTGGCAGAGAACTAACAGTCAAAGTACCTGTCTACTGCAGTGTACATGAGAAGGTGTATGGTCAAAGTGATCTCACTTGATGGGCTCCTACTGAGAACCTCAGCCAAGGGATCACACACTTGGGATAATCTAGCACATCCCTTACTTCCCCCTCACCCTGTCCAGGAACACAGTGAGCCCCTAATGGCCTAAGCTGACCTCCTTCTCTCCTCCAGGTGAGGGAAGCTGAGACCCTGAGAGTTGAAGTGGTGTCTTAGTTCATTCAGGTTACTATAACAAAATACCTTAGACTGAGTGGCTTTTAAACAACAGAAATTTATTTCTTACAATTCTGGAGTCTGAGAAGTCCAAGATCAAGGTGCCAGCAGCTTTGGTGTCTGATAAGCCCCTACCATCTTCTTGTTGTGTCCTCACATGGTGGAAGGGGCGAATGGGCTCCCTTGGGCCTTTTTTATGAAAGCATTAACCCCATTCACGAGAGCTTTGCCCGCATGACCCGATCACCTTCCAAAAAGCCCTACCTCCTAATACCATCACTTTGGGGGGTTAGGATTTCAACATATGAATTGGGGGGGGCAGAAACATTCAGGGAATAGCAAGTGGCTTCTCCAATATCAAGGTGATTAGTGCCTCTGTTTGAAGGTGAGCCATACTCTGCGCCTTTATGTTCACATATGGCCCCCATATAGTACAGGCACTGAAGCCAAGCCTAAGATTTGGGTTTCTAGTCACGTGATCAAGTGGAGATGAATTTACCAGTGCAGGGTGGAGGATTTCTCCTGTACAGTGAGAAAAGTTATCACTATTGGACCTACCAAAGCCAATGAAACAGCTCTGAGTTCCAGATACTCAGTGTCCATCTTTAAAACGAAGCTTTGGCTGACAGTACAAAAGTCATTAAAAGACCCTCTCAGAGAGTGTCAGGGTGTGTGCAAAGACGTTTCCACCGAGTTGTGTTAAAAATGGATACTGCAAGTTAAAATGCTTTTTCCCAGCATCACCGGTTACTTCTAAATGGGTAAATTCTTCTCCCCTGCCATAGTAGATGGGTTTCTGCAGCCTCAGCCTTTTGGGAAAATAAGAACCCCTAGAAGCCCCCGTGCAGATTTTATTGTGAATCGGGTGTAAAAATCAGATGGTGCTCTCCTTACTGCCTCCTGGAAACCTGCTGATTTATGGAAGCCAGGAGAGGTTGCATTGCAAGGTTGAAATCGGTGGCACGAAACTCCCTCTCCCTTTCTTCTGTTCCCCGTAACACTTTGCAGAACTCAGAGAATGGTGCCAGCACTATAAATGGGAAAATAAATAGCTCTGAGAGGGTGTTTGAGAAAATCTAGCCATTCCCTCAACTGCGAAGATAACGGAAGAGCTGAGGATAGGAAAGACAGAACGAGAATAAATAATAATAAAAGTTAAGTCTCAGCCTCACCCTTCTGTTTCAAGTTACGTGGTCTTGGACAAGAGGTCCTGCTAGGACTGAGGCAAGACTGCCAGAAGCTTGCTAATATTCACTGTCTATTCCTTTCTTAGCAAATGTTACTCTGCTAACAAACCATTTTCCCAGCCTTCCTTGCAGCTAGGTGTAGCCATGTGACAAAGAGCTATAAGCAAAAGTATGATAGCAAACTTCCAAAAACGACCTCAGTGAAGAAGTGGTATGCTCTTTCACTTCTACTTTCTTGTGGCCTGGAATGCATACACAATGGCTGGAGTTTGAGCAGCCATATTGGGCCATGAGACAACCTGCTGAATATAGCAGAGCAGCAGGCTAGAGCCTATATCCCTAAGAATTTCAGGAAGTTGCTATATCAGCCTTAGATTGCCTACCTCTCATTATATTTTGTGTGTGTGAGAATAAAACCTTATGTGTTTAAACCACTGTAGGACAGTTTTTATTATATGAAGGCAACCAATAGTAATGATACAAGCACTAAATTCATAGGTTTGCTGTGAGCTTTGCAAAACTAACATGAGTGCAAAGTGCCTAGAAGGAATACAGGAATATAATATTCTCCCTCTCTTGCCCTTTCTTTCACACATACACACACACACACACACACACACACACACACACACAGTATTTCAAGGTGAAAGTCTTAATCAAAAGTTCATTGTATAAAAGAGAAAATTATGGAATTTTTTCTTACTTTAGATGAAGACTCAGAGAACAAACATTATCATTACACATGGGAAAGTTTGGACCTTGTCATGCTATAGAGCCATTTCAACTAGTTTGAGTTTTAAATCTTGATCTTTGAACTCCTAGAATAGAATAGCTACTAGTCTAGAATGATATATAGAACTGCCCACCCCCCACCATGACTTTTCCAATTGTGTTTCTAAAACTCAAGGCCAAAACAAAACTGTTGACTTATTTTTTTAATATTAGCTTCTCCCTCAATGATCTCCATCCCTGGAAATGGCCTCACCATCCACACTGTCATTCTGGCCCATCTCCCAAAAGTCATCCTTATTCCCACTCTTTCCCTCCTGCCGTCTGCCTCATCAGCAAGCCCTGTTGATGTTCTCTCCAAAACCTCTCACATCCATCCACTGTTCCCTCCATAACCCCCACTGCCAGACACCAGCTCCAAGTGCTTTTCCCTTTGACAGCTGCCATGGCTCCTTGCCTGATGTACTTGGTGTTGGTCTTTCTCCCCTCCCCCTGCAAAGAATCAGAATGATCTTTTAAAAAATAAATATCGAATCATGTCATGCATTGGATGAAAGCTGCCAATGGCTTCCCAACACAACTTAGTACAAAATCCTCACCCTCCCTACCTCACCAGCGTCTCCTTCTGCCTCTCTCCCCCTTGGTTCCTTGGCTTCGGTCATGCAGTTTTATTTTTGTTCTTTAAAAACACTAAGTTCACTCCTGCCTTGGGACATTTCTATCTGCTATTCTCCTTTCCTGAAAAGTCCTTCTCCCACGTCATCACATGGCGTCATCCTCAACACTCAGATTTTGGATGTCACCCCCTCCCTACCCTCTCTAAAGACTCCCCCCACACCTGCCCCAGTCTCTGTCACTTCACTATGTTTTAGCACCATTATAACATATGTGGATACCTGATGTCTGGGGATTTATTTGTTTGAAACTCCCACTGGACTGAAGCACCACAGGAGGAGAGACCTTCTATATTGTATTCACCACTCTATCCTCCGTGCTTGGCACATATCAGGTGCTCAATAATTATTTTCAAATGGGTGAGTTAATTGGCCATGCCAATCAAAATATTAAAGTCATCTGAGTTGATCTGACTTGGCTACTGAAATTAATATTACTAATATTAAATTCAAAGTGAATCCAAACAGAATCACTAATATTAATCCAACCATTGAGTATGCCATATTTTAATCAAACCCCCACCACCACCACCCCTGCTACTTCACACTGTACCCCAGCCCCCCAGCCAAAGGCTTTCCATGGGACCACACAGCCATTTCTTTAGCTAAACAAGCTAAGAAGGGGCTAAATGGCTCATCAATAGTAGGTGGGAAGTTTAGAGAGTAATAAAAATATTCCTCTGTTTACATTCACGCCTCTTCCCTCTCTCTCTATTGGCAAATGATAAGAGTTGTTAAGGGATTATTGAACCACTTTAACCATCTACAATTGATGGGCAAAGCTTTTTTCTAATTAAACAAATCCTAGAGATACAAGTCAGCTAAGGGAAGATTTTTGTTTCTGATGTTTGGCAGCTGTAACTGAGATAAACATTTCTCCAGCTTTTTTGGTCTTTGCCTGGGAACATGCCAAGTGCAACCAATCACCATATCTGCAGGGTACCCCACTTCCTCTCACACACCCCAGGTATTGAGCCTTTTAAGTGCAGCAAATAGAAGCAGAGAAAAAGCCTGACTCTAAGCTTAACAAAGTAGAATAATCAAAATGTGTTAATATTTTTATTGAATGGGAAACCTGTGAGTTAAATAGCAATTAACTTAATAACTTGATCCTCATTTTCTTTACTAAATCAAGATCTCAGGTGTATTTTATTGGTAACTCACTGTTTATTTGTGCTTTTACACAGTGTTTTGAATAAAGCAAAGCTGACAATGCAGTTTAATCACTGGAAGATCACTTTTTTACGGGACAGATCGATCTAGGTTCAAATCTCAACTTAACCTCTTGTAACCCACTTAGTTTTAGGCAAGTGCTATAGTTTGGGTGTTTATCCCCTCCAAATCGCATGTTGAAATTTGATCCCCAATGTTGGAGGTGGGGCCTAACGGGAGGTGTTTGGGTCATGAGGCCAGATGGATCCCTCATGAATGGCTTGGTGCTGTCCTCAAGACAATGAGTCAGTTTTTCTTCTCTTACTTCCCCTGAGAGCTGATTGTTAGAAAGAGCCTGGCTCCTCCCCACCCCTCTCGCTTTCTGTCTCGCAGTGTGATCTCTTCACATGACGGCTCCCCTTTGCCTTCTGCCACGAGTGGAAGCAGCTTAGGGCCCTCACCAAATGAAGATGCCCAGTTTTGAACTTTTCCAGACATCAGAATTGTGAGCCAAATGAACCTTTTTTCCTTAAAAATGACCCAGCCTCAGATATTCCTTTATAGCAACACAAACAGACTAAGACAATAAGTTACCCAAACTCTTGATCTTCCATTTTCTCATCCCGTAAAGCAGGGATGAGACGCTATCCTGGCTTCACAGGTTGCTGAAAGGATTAAAATGAGATGTTGCCAGGCATAAAGCATTTTGCCATATAGGTTGCCTTATGAAAGTTCACAGTAAATATCACTTCCTTTCCTTCTATACCTGTCTTCATTATTATGAATCAAGCCTTTGCCAGCAATGATGATTATTTAGTATAATAGCTATAGATATAACTGTGCTATAGTCACAGTTTAATAATTTCAGATGGTTAGATTCACTTGCACATGGTTTGCTTTCCCCTTGTGGATTTTAACTTGAGTTGTTGCTCCCTTGTAAAGTAAAATATAAGGTCCAAATGCCCATCATCCCCTTGTGCTCAATACTTCAAACTCAACATCCTCCTTTATATTTCTTGAACATTTCAATGTTCCCCTAGACTTTGTATGTCTGGCACCTTATCATTCTCCAGCCTCAGCTCAAAGGTTGCCAGCTCACAGTGGGACAGTCCAGGATCGCTTGATGTAAATATCCCCCCATCAGTCTTCCCCACCACCCTGCTTCTTTCCAGCAGGGCACACAGGTACCATCCAAACCTATCCTTTTCATGTCTGTTTGCTGGTTTAATATCTGTCTGCCCACCAACGTGTATCCTCCCTTAAGCAGGGATTTTACCTGCTTCTCTGCCACCAGCTCTAGACAGGCTCCCAGCAAGCATTTAATGAATAAGCAAGCAAACAGGCTTGTTGGTACAGTGATTGTTTTGATTCAGTTTCCCCCAAAAGGATTTGGGTGCAAGTGACTTACTCAGGAGGTGGTTTTAGGAAGAAGCAGCAAGAAATGAAAGATGAGCCAGGGAAGAGAAGGAAACTGGCAGAAGGGGGATTTTTCAAGCTAATAACCACCATGGGCAACTCAGGCTCTTGCTAGGGAGTGCTAGCAGCAGAGAAGAAAAGTCATGTGGTTGTACACACTCTCTACTCTGGCTCTGGGAGAGATACGTCTGTACCCACCCACCAGTTCACAAGAGTTATTGATTGAGAGCTGCTAATTCCTAATTGTTTCCAGCTTGCTCCAAAATGCAGGCAGAGTGGACTCCAGTGGCCAGAGAAAGCACTCCCCAAAATTGCAGTGACTGGCAGTTGGAAACCAGGCAGGGTGTACGCCAAAGTACTAAGTTCCAAGGGGATATGATACAATGATCTCAACTGTTGAAACAAAACTCAGAGCACACAGTCCAGCATTGAAAAATACAGCCGTTCCCTCAAGTCCATGAATTATGCTGCAAACATACGTACAGGGTACTCAGAGTGGGCACACACAGGATACACCGCAGCTAACTTTCCTGCTCTCTTCTCAAATAACATCTTGAGCAAAGAATAACCCAAGAAAATAAAACCATTCTTGTCACTATTAAGGAACTAGTGTCGTAGCAACATGTGGTTCAATACTACTCCTCAAATGTTCATTCAAACATGTGGGGAGCTTCCAACAGTGGTTTGAAGAATGGCTCTTGCTTGGAATTTGACGTGATTTTGAAATAACCAATCTCACATGACCAAGGTTTATGCTGCAAATTATTCTCTACAAAGAGCTGTTAAAAGGCAATGATGAGTGACAAGAGTCTTCAAAATTTCATGTCAACATCCAAACCCTAGACTGAGTTTCTCCTTTGCGGTTCCATTCAAATAATTATGTTCCTTGGACTAAATGATACTTTTTAAATTTGATAGCATCCCATAGCCATATGTTTATTTTGTTTGGATGAGGGAGAGGGATGTCTTAATTTCTCATAATAAGAGCTTTCGTGAAAGCTGGCACTTCAGTGGCATGGCAGTAATCAAAACTGAATTCTATACAAGAGGTAAATTGTATTGCCTTCCAAATTAATTTGCCAACGGTCACAATACTAATAAAATGCAGGCAAGACTGTGATTTCCCTTTTGCAAAAGTCCAGCTCCTCAATGACCGGAAGCAAACTTGCCGAGGAGCAGAATGCCAGCTGCGTGGTACGTACTGGGAAGTCTGAGTCTAGCTGGAGACGTGCAGTATGAATTCTGGGAGTTGGAGCGTGACAAACTTGGAGGAAATTTGTCTCTGATTCTTGCCTTCAGTTTCCTTATGCTCTGTGGCTGATCCTGGAAGATGCCAGCATCTAGCCCCAAAAACCGGAATGAAGAAGGGAAGCTCATTAGGGACATGGTTCTGCAGTATGGCAAGACCCAGCCTTCTTCTTAGGAAGGCCTTTGGAGCTTACCCTGTTCCCAATATGTGGCTTAACTTTATAACACCCACAGCACAGATGCTCCCTTGAAATCTATGTCAGTTGATCACTGGGTCTCCTCCCAGACAATGAGCAGTTTGAAGGCAAGGACTGGTGAGTGTATTAATTTCCTATTGCTGCCATAAAATATTGCCATAAACTTAGTGGCTTAAAGCAATAAGAATTTATTCTTTTGAAGTTCTGGACATCAGAAGGGAATCCATTTCCTCATCTTTTTCAGCTTCTTCTAGAGGCCGCCTATATTCCTTGGCTTGTGGCCCTGCATCAATCTAACCTCTGCTTCTATCATTTCATCTCCTCCTTTGAACTTCCTGCCTCCCTCTTAGAAGGACCCTTGTCCTTGGGCTACCTAAATAATTCAGAATCATCTTCCCATTTTGAGGTCCTCCGCTCTACCTGCAAAGTCCCTTTTGCCACGTGAGGTAGCATATTCACACGTGCTGGGGATTAGGACATATTTGGGGATTTTATTCTTCTCACCACAATGGTGATAACCATTGTGTCCCAAGCGCAGAAAAACACATCCAGGCAACATGGAGTCATAGTAAACGGCAATACAGTGAGACCATTTGGAGCATGTGATTTGAGTGTGGCAGGCGTGGCCATCAGGCAGGCATGGCCGTGGATCCTGGCTCTGCTGTTAGCCAACCAGCTTCCCAAAGCTCTCTGAACCTCAGTTTACTCACCGGTATAAAAGGAGAGTTACTATTACCCACTTTGAGTAGTTGATAGGATAAATTAGATAACGCCTATTGAGAATTTTGCCCAGTGCTTGTTATCCTCTGAGCTTGATAATCTCTCACTGAACCATGGAACTAAACCAGGAGTCAGCAAATGTTTTCTGTAAAGGGCCAGACAGTATATATTTTCAGCTGTGAAGTCCATACAGTGTGTCACAGCTACGCAACTCTGCCGAGAGTAGCACAAAAGTAGCCCTAGACAATACATAAAAGAATGAGCGAAGATTTGTTCCAATAAAACTTTATTTATGAACATTCAAATCTGAATTTCATGTAGTTTTCACGTCATGAAAATTTTTTTCTTTTGATTTTTTTCCCCCAGCCATCTAAAAATGTAAAAATGTTCTTAGCTCGTGGGCCACCCAAAAGCAGGAAGCGGGCTGGATTTGACCCGTGGATCATGGGTTGCTAAACCCTGGACTAGATGATTTCCAAATTCCCTTTTATCTAAGGGTCTATGATCCTGTTAGCCAGAATCTAGTGTTGAGGGGAAGGGGGAGACAACCAAACCTAAGTCCAAATCCAAATTTCACTTCTTTAATAGCTGGGTTATCTTCACTATCTGATTTAACATTTCTAAGTATCTGATTTCTTATTAGCCAAATGAGAAAGACATTTCCTCAAATGAAAATTACAGAGAATAATATGAGCAGATCACACAATACAGTGTCCAACTTGGCCTCTGCACATAGTAGGTGCTCTGTCAATGTTGGTTCTCACACATTGTCATCTCCCCTGGAGGAAAGATGTTTCTTCATTGGAAGAGTTTGGCTCCAACCTGATTTCCTTTTAAAGAGGCAATTCCCAGTAACAAGATGGAAATGCCAGAGGAGGCTTTCACCCCTCTTAACAGTGCGTCAGACCCAGTGATTTACCCAAAGTGATGATGAGTCAGGAACAGCAGTGACTCTGGATGATTTGCACCCTGCACGTGCCCTACCAAAACCGGGCTTGACAGAGGGAAGGGAACACTTCTGCCGCAGAATCCCTCAGCGTGCCTTCCTCCCTCCTGGAGGCTGAGACTGGCGGGAGAGTCCTGGGGTTGAATCCAAGCTTAATTGCTGTTAAATGGAGGGTTAGGAATTTCTCAACTCATGGAAAGTAAAAGAAGAAAGAAAGCAAATATATTGCACCTTGCACATCCAGTTCACTCTCCCTATCCCCACAGCCCCCAGCCCCCATGACAAAACTCTTCTCCCTGCAACATCCACTGCAGCTCACAGAGGCACGCAGCAATAAAACACCAGCTAAGCGCTTACATCATTTTACAATCAAGCATCTCCAAATCTGTTTATCTGATCAGCCCCAAATTCTGTCAGAGCGTTGACATGTGCATTTCTAAATAATTTCAGGATGTCAACCTGAATAGACCCGCAGAATCGGAAAGTTAATTATCTTTGACAACTTTGCCAGCTAATTTCCTATTTATATGTACCAAACCGGGGGCCTCTCTCATCCCCTCTTGTCACAAAGGATTTATCAATCAGATCAAGGCCTAAAATTGTCTGCCAAGGCATTCCAGCTTCCCAAAGGGGCGTTTATCTGTTTGAAATCTTACCAACTATCCGATGACAGCAAAGTGGACATGAAACAGAAAGAGTAGCGGCTTCCTTTCTGCATGAGGCCCCGGTAGCTGAGGGCCCCAGTGGCCAGTTACAGCTTCCCACCCCAGACCCCCAGCCCAGCACCCCCACCCTCTCTTCCTCATCTTGTCTTTATCTGGCTGCACTTGCATGCCCCAATTTCCAAAGTGACAACAGCTTCACCTCTGCATTTCAGCTGACAGGCCCCACCAAACGCCAGAGCCCTGCCTGTCTGAGCCAATCCACTGACCCTCATTCAGGAAGCCGTGCCCTGGGAAACCCAACAGGCCGGCGTTGACAGATGGTTTGATGGTGGCAGTTGGAGCTCCTGTTGTTGCTACTTCCCTCTGACAGTCAGTCATGTTTAACTTTAATGGCCATTTTCGCTGCCGAGTTCCCTGGAAAGGAGCTGCTTGCTGCCTTACAAGATTGTAGCAGGCTGTGGTTGAGCGAGTCACAGGCAGGTGAGAGTTGGGACAGGGCTACCTGTAATTCTGTTATTCATTCCTCATGTGAAACTCCCGGCTGCTGAGAAGGCAGCTACAACAGGGACAGGATGCTAAGGCTGGCTTGGACCCACCCAGCTCCTGCCCACCCACCAGAGGCACTGACTAGGAGAAAGTCCAGGGGGACGGGCAGATTTTCCAATCATTCGTTCATCTATTCAACACATCTGCCTAACACGTTCTCTGAGCCGATCACCATATACATAGGGCCCTGCCTTCCAGGAACTCCCAGTTTAATGGATGATATCCATCCACTGCTGTTGTTTAACAAATCTGTATCAAGTACCTTCCATGTACAAGGAACTGTTCTAAGCGCTAAGTATATAGCAGTAAAAAAGAAGAAGAAACAAGAAAAAAAGACCTGTTATCATGGAGCTTATATTCCATTGCAAGGGCCAACAAACTAGAGCTAATAGGCAAAATCTAGCCCACCATCTGCTTTTTTAAATAAAGTTTTACTGAAACATAGTCACATTCATTTGTTTGCATATTGTGTATGGCTGCTTTTGTGTTACAACAGCAGAGCTAAGTAGTTGTAACAGAGATCATACGTCCCATGAAGTCTACAATATTTATTATCTGGGCCTTTACAGAAGAATTTTGCTAACAAATAGAGGTCCATTCAACACAAGAAGATAAGTGGAGATAGAATTATGTATTGTCCAGAGGGAGCCTATGTGATGGTTGACTCAGTGAGGTCTGTTTTGTGCACTGTCGTTGCCACAGTGCCTGGAACAGTGCTTGGCACAGAATAAGTGCTCACTAAAAAGTTCTCATCGGCTTCATAAGTGAAAGAATGGATGCTCTGATGGCTAGGGGAATGAGCAGATGGGAAGATTCCAGAAGGTTTGATGAAGGAGACGATACACGCACTGGATGTTGAAGAATAAAAAGTATTCACCAGAAGAGGAAGAGGAGGAAAGGTTTTCTGGAGAAAAAAATTCACTGGTAATATTTGCAAGGCAGAGGCATGAAACAGGATGGCACACTGGGGGAACAGAGAGATGGTGGAACACAGAACGTGGGTCAGGACAAAGGGAAAAGGATCCAGAGATTAGGGAAAAGAGGTGCCATATGAAGACAGGCAGTATACCCTCAAGCCAAAGCCAATGGAGCTGCTGTCCAGGGCGCCATGCCTCAGGGGCCCCGCACTTTGGAGTATCACATGCTAGGAGCACAGGGATTATGGCCTCAAGAGTTCAAAAGTAGACCTGGTCAGTAGGACATGCTGTTCTATGTTCTATGTTGGCATAATACAATTCCAAATGGCAGATTTAAAATGACCAGAAAATGAACCATCATTCCCATTTTCCTGTACACTCTTGATAAGACTATGTTTGTGGTCATCAGTGAAGCACAACCCTTGAGAGAATCACTGGAAACCAGTATTCAAAGGCTGCAGGAAGAATGATTCAGCATCATGAATAACAGTGACACCAGCATTACACAAACGGCACGGGGATCTTCAGGGGCAAGAATATCTGTGTGGTTTTAACATAAGTAGGTTACAAAAGCCTTAGCATTGTGAGTAAAAACAGTGTTGCTGCCTTTTGTTCACAGTGGAAGACGTGAAGTTAGACAGGAATGGCATATCGGATAATAAAAAACACAAACACGTGATTTCAGAATGAATGATGCCTGGACTCTTTGAATGCATGCGTCCATTGGACAATCAGCAAACTTATGTTCTTGGCCCACTATTCTACAACTTCATCAGTAAATTACTATATCTCATATGGACCCATAAATTTTGTAATACACTTTACAATCAAATTGTTTATACAGACAGGGTCCCCCCACAAAAAATTTATCAAGGTCCCACATATTCTCAAGGGGTCCTGAAGGCACAATATTTTCAGTCTCAGAGAACTATCCTGTTTGTTTGTTTTTTTTAAGCTAACAGTTAAAGAGCCAACAAATGGCCTGAGGGAATGCTACACTTTACTCATCCATTCCCTTGAAGGACATCTAGCACGGGCCAGGGGCTGTCCTTGACCTTCTCTCGCATCACCTGATTTTGCATCTCACAAATATAGAAATGGCCCCAGAAGAGGCAAACTATCATGCTGCTTCCAACGACAGCTTCCTCTTTGATGGACTTTTGGGGAGGGGTGACTGCGAACATTCTCACGCCACTAACATCATATTTATCATCTCATGTTCACCAGGACTAAGTTGCTACAGGTTATCAAGTATGAAATGTCCGATTTTGTTAAATACTAAGTTTGACAGTTAATATCTCTGACATTTCACTTTGACACTTCTTTTATTTTTATTGTGAACCTACATCCTCAGTCTTTCAAATGCACATGTTGGCTTGTGGTTATCTTTCACATTTTTTGGGGAGCAATTTTTGTGAAACCATGGATAAGTCAAAAATTCATGTTATTTTCTAATATGAGTTCCACCGTGGAACCAATGCTGCGCAGACAGCTCAAAATACCAATGAAGCATTGGAGAAGGATGTGGCTCATGATCGCACAGTACATTGACAATTTGAGAAGTTCCATTCTGGTGATTTTAATCTTGAAAATGAGCCACGTGAGCGACCTGAGACCAAGGTGGATAATGATGAGCTGAAAGCTATCGTGGAAGCAAATCCATCTTGACCTACACGTGAATTAGCAGCAAGGTTTGACATTACTTCCAACAATATTGGACCATTTGAAACAAATCAGAAAGGTAAAGAAGCTGGATAGATGGGTACTGCGTGAATTAAATGAGCGTCAGAAGAGAAATTGTCTGGAAGTTTGCCTTTCTTTGCTGTCATGACATAAAGGCGAACAATTTCTACACTGTTTTGTTATGTGGGACAAAAAATGGATTCTTTTCGACAATTGCAAGTGTTCGGCATAATGGTTGGATAAAGATGAAGTGCCAAAACACAGTCCAAAACCGAATATTCAGCAAAAATAGCTAATGGTGTCTGTTTGGTGGTCCAGCGCTGGTATTATCCACTACAGCTTCATGAAACCTGGTCAATCCATTACAGCATATGTCTACTGCAACTAATTGGATGAAATGATGAGGATGCTTGTGATTAAGCAGCCAAGATTGGTCAGTAAAGACAGGCCAACCCTCTTGCAAGACAACTCTCGACCACATGTCGCACAAACTACAGACACTGGACTCTGTCACCCACCATATTCACCGGACCTTGCACCAACTGACTACCACTTCTTCCAAGCTTTGGGCCATTTCTTGCAAGGAAAAATATTCAATTCTCCACAAGCTGTGGAAAATGCCTTTTGCGATTTCATCGCTACTCATGCTCCAGGCTTCCTTGCTGCTGGCATAAACAAGCTACTGTTAAGATGGCAAAACTGTGTCGACAGCTAGGCACATACTTTGATTAATTAATTGTACTGCTTCTTGTTTGAGATATAATGAACTAAACTTTGGATTTGAAATCAGGCAATTCATATTTAATTTCATATTTTCTCCCAAAACTCAGAAAGGTGAAATGAGAATCAAAAATATAGACCATGGTGCTGGCCAGAACACTGCTTTCCAATGGAAATAAAGATTTAAGTAGCTGGACACAAATGATACAAGAAGCTGTGTCAAGAAAATCTTGAAATTATATAATAGGTTTTGTCTCCTCTATCAAAGCAGAAGGTGTATGTGTCAGAAATGATGACACAAGATTCAGGGGGCATTAATTCTGAATTTTGTTATCAACTTCACCTTGATCCTTCAGTACCTGGGTTTCTGTATATAAAAATTAATATATGGAATTAATATGGGTAAAAATTCATGTCACAAAAGTTGTCAAATGGCATATGGAATAAGGCAAAGAAAATCATCCCAAATACCTGCTCTCTAAAGTCAATGTCTCCTAAACTCCTTAATGGTGGGGATGGGTGGGTAATGAGGGATATGTTTATATTAATCCTGGAAAGTAGGTGCAAGTATTCAGAAAATAAGGAAATGAGATTTTTTGTGTGTTATTTTTTACAAAATAATCGACTTTGTTTTTTTAGTTTTATGTTTATAGAAGAATTGAGCAGAAAGCACAGTGAGTTCCCATATACTTCCTCTCCTCCCCTACCCCTCAGTTTCCCCTGTTATTAACACCTTGCACTAGTGTGGTACATTTGTTACAATTATGAATCAATATTGATACATTTTTATTCACTAAAGTCCACAGTTTGCACTGGAGCTCACTCTTCATATTGTATGGCTCTATGAGTTTTGAGTTGTTTTGTTCTTAGGTTACTTTTTTCCCTACGCTTTTCAGCCCCTAAGGACTCTAAAATTTATTCTTTAATGTACTAAAGCAACCACATTTATAAACAATAACTGGGCCCCTCTTCTAATTACCTCAGGCTATATAATCATAAATGAACACTTCTGATTGATCTGACTACACATACATTCTGGAGCACTTACTCTGTATTGGGTGCTGAGTTTATAATAGTGAAAAAGAAACATTCCTCTTCCTCATAAAACTTAGTTTAACAAAAACGATGAATATTCAGTAAGTCATGACTCTGAAAGGGCACACACAGAGGGTGCGAGGATCTGGCACGCAAAGTGAGCAGGTGATACCAGTGACGTCCTGGCCTTCGCCGAAGCAGAGAACTCTGGTGTTCTGGTTCACTGGGGGCCATCTCTCGAATCAGCTCATGATCTCCAGAGGGCTTTGTCTAATCTGGATGCTGGCTTAGGTCCCCACCTCTGGTTTCCCAGGTCAGGCATCCCAGAGTCCCCAGACCAGGAGGCCCCATGTCTGTACTGTGGGGCTCAGGCCCGGGGCTCCCAGAGCCCCTCCCTGGCACCTCCCTCTCTCTGCGGGAGGGAAGAATTAGCTGGCTCACTGCGCTGACACCCTTTGTCTAGCAATGCTGAGCTGGCCAGTTCGTGCCCAGATTTATTTCAGTCACGAATTTCCTGAGCTGCTAGGACTGGCTGAAGGGACGGGGACACCCTGAGCCTGTTTGCCTTGTGTGGTGCTTTCCTAGGGCTGTCATAACAAAGTGCCACAAACCAGGGGGCTTAAAACAATCAAAATTTATTCTCTCTCAGTCTGGAGGCCAGAAGTCCAAAATCAAGGTATGGGGAAGGCCATGCTCCCTCTGAGGGCATTAGAAAAGAATCCGCTCCAGGCGTCTCTCCCAGCTTCTGATAGTTGCTAGCAATCCTGCCAATCTCTGCCTTGTCATCACAGGGCATTCCCCCTGTGCAACTCTGTATCTCTATATCCAAATGTCCCTATTCTTATAAGGACACCAGTCATTGGATTAGGGCCCACCCTACTCCAGCACGACCTCATCTTAACTTCTTCGCACCTGCAATGACCCTATTTCCAAATAAGGTCACCCTCACAGATACTAGGGGTTAGGACTTGAACATATCTTTTGGAGGTGGACACAATTCCACCCACAACACCTTGAATTCCCAAAGTTGGTTCACAACTGGTTTCCTCCAGCATGAAGCTAAGTGGAAGCAAAACTGAAGTCAGGAGAAGAAACGGACCTCATTTCCTGACCCTTTAGCTGCCTTTGCGTGTCATTGACCTATGACGAGGACCAAGAGCTCAGGCAGTGCCGAAGACCACCTGTGTAGATGACTTGAAGAAGGAAAAAGCAGAAGGTGGGGCTGTTCCAGGAAACTGAAAAGTCCAGGTGCTACAGTTTCCCAGAGTCCTGGAAAAGATCACATTTTTATCCCAAGTGAGACCCAGATGTCAGCTGGGACCTCCTGCCCTCAGCCATTTAATTAAGTATGGCCTGTTCATTGCAAAATGTGCTTGCCAAGTGCCTGCAGTGCCCATGCTGTTCTAGGCATTGGAGATACAGCAGTGGGGGGACAAGGCAAATGCCTCACCACGGTGCCCACATTCTAGTAAAAGGAGGCCAGAAATCAATAGGCAGATGAGGGGAAGGTAGTGGAGTGAGCAGTGGGAGGGAGTCAGTGGGGAAGGCGGTGAGGCCATTCTCTTGGGAATGTGTCTCATCCCAAAGGGCCATGGCAGACAGTGAACACAGGAGGAGACAGGCAAAGCGAGGGAAAGTTCCCCAGCTTGTTGGCTTGTTTGTTCGTTGTGGAGGGGAGGATGACTTGTACGCAGCCAGCTGCTGAGAGAAATATCTGGTGAGAGAGGTTAAAATGTGAACAGAGGGTGTTACAGATGGCTGAAGGTCCTGGGGCAGGGGGACGTCTAGTGTTGAGGAGACAGGAGATGCAGGAGAGAGTTCCAGAACAGGTGTGGAGAGAGGTGTGTCCCAGAGGAGGAGCACACGCCTGCAGCCCTCCCTGACCTTCCCCCGCTCGCTACACTGTAGGAACAAGCGCAGTGTCCTCCAGCTGGGCACAGGCCAGCATCCGGGGAGTCATGAAGTCCTCCAGTTGTCATGAAACAGAGATGAAAAAGGGACTTAGGGTGGGGGAGAAGATGGAGGCAGAGCCAGCCGGGTGGATGTTACACACCATGGCTTCCCAGGAGCTAATGAAACACGGAACTCCTTATCATGCCCTGGTTTTCTTTTGGGAGTGTTGGGTTTCAAATCTTGGCTCCAACACATCTGAGCTCCAACACCCAGGGCAGGTCCCTTAACCTCTCAAGGCTTCAGTGTCCTCACCTGTAAGACTATGACAACAACTTTCAAACTTCCCTGGGTTGCTCTGAGAACTGAATGAACAGTGTCTGGCACAGGGTGAGGCTTACTAAATCTCACTATAACAAAGGGACTCATCCCCTCTGTTACTTCAAGGCTGGGGTGCCAAGTACATGCCAGGCACCATTCCAGCTGTTTATAAAATCGAGATAAATATGGCAGTCCTTGCCCTGGAGGAAACCACAGCCCATCAAAGACTCGTATGCAGACTCAGACACAGAATTTCTGGGAAAATCAGGGCAAAAGGAACAAAAGACTTACTTTAGGAATGAAAGAAAGGCCCCATCCCTGTCCTTGAAAAAGCTCTCGGCCATCATTTTCAGCTGGATTAGCTGAAACATGAGAAATCATTTCCAGGAAGTGAAAGGTGCCCAGACCAGCTCCTGTCTTTGCCACATCCTGTTTCCCAGCCTGAACAGCCTGAGCTCTTTGCCGCCACGCTGTCTAATTCTGCATCGCTGAATTAGGGGCCTGTCAGGGCCCACTGTAGCTGCCTCCGTCACTGTCTCTACCCATCCTGGCATCCGGCCTGCAGGCTACAGGCGGCAGTCAAATGTTGCCTTGACAGACGCTGGGATAACAAGTTAGCCGGACGCCCTGAGGATCCCCTCTGATGGTGTCCACTGCAAACAGCCTGCAAACAAAGCTTCCATGCACACTGGTTTGTGCCAGTGCTGGTGTGCAAGAGACCCTGTGACAACATTGCTACTCCAAATGGTCCTCTTAACTTTCCAGCTTTGGAGGATTCACTCCCAGACCCACTGTTCCCTAAACATGAACGTGTTTAGCACTAACTGTGTTTTGCAGAGATTGTCCAATACAGGTGTACGTGGGACAAGGAGTGTTTATCTAATGCTTCTACTTCCCAGAAAGTTCAGTGAGGACCACTGGATGCATCATACTTGGAATTGCCCATCAGGGGATAAGCATCTCAGCCCCTTGCGAGCTCTGTGAACTTGTACTCTGATTCTGTCTGCTCACCGTAAGGTGGAGCTAACACTCACATCTCTCCTGGCAAGGCTGAGAAGACACAATGAGAAAATGCTTCAGGAAGAGTTTGTTGAAAGCAATTCAGAAACTCTTCTTAGGTGCTGGGCAATGCTGGAAAAACAATATGCAAATCAGAGGATCAGCCACCTAAAATCCTTTCCAGACAAGAAAGAAAATTAACACAATTATTAAGAGCCTTAGAATTTGCAAATGGAAAGAACCTTAGAGATAATATAATGCAGTCAAGAAACTGACTCTGAAAGTTTAGTGACAGGATCAAGGTCACACCACAGGAGGACTCCAAGCAGGGTCTTGGGTCTCTAAGTCCCAGCCCTTTCCCACTATATGGCACAGCCTTGTCCCTGCTTATTCCTTGGGAGCCCTTGTTGTAGCCATGTCTGTTGCAAAAACTCCAGGGTCCTTCCAGGGGAAGCCACACCTAAGAACTGGATGTTTGGTTCCCTATGTCACTGCTCTTATTTGGGGACCCAAGTTCTAGCCTTGGCTCTGCTGACTTTTCTGTAATTCTGTTTCTCATTGACAAAATGCCGTGGGGGTGTACCCATTACCCACCCCACCCTTCACAAACACGCCCAGTGTGTCCAAGTATTTTCTAACAGTGAGAGCCTTTGTAGCAATTCCAAACACAGTCTTGCTAAACCAGAGTTTCTCAAACTTGGCGCAATTGACATTTAGGCCAGATAATTTGTGATAATTCGTGGGGGCTATCCTGTGCATTGTTGAAGGCTCAGCAGCATCCCTAGCTTCTGCCCATTGGATACCAATAGCCTCCTTCCCACCATTGTGATAATCAAAAATGTCTTCAGGCATTGCCAAAGGTCACCTGGGAGGCACTGCCCCTTCTGGTTAAGAACTGCATAAGATGGTTGATCAGAGCACAGGACAAACAGCTCTTCCCAGCAAGGTGAGCTCCTCTTCAGCCCACTCTGCACAGACTACCCCACTCGGAGCACAGGCCCAGAGGTAAGGTTCTGACCACAACTCCTTCTAGGTCCCCAGCCAGTTTGTGGTCTTTAACCCCTACCATGGTTGCCTCCTGGTGGCGGCTGACTTTACTGGCTTCAAACAAAAAATAAACAAGCCTTGATGGTGCTATAAAAAACAAGTGATTACTTGCTCTTGTCTATGAAGACCTCATTCCAGTCTGTAGTATACACAATGGATTTCCTTTTATTTTTCTTCTAAGTCACCGAAAATAAGTTAACTGAAGTACAGAATATGTTATGGTACCTTCTCTGCATAATTTTCAAGTCATCGTTTCTATTTTTGAACATTATTTAAGAAAAAAATGGTTATTTTAAAAATGGAGGTGTTAGGGGATGGGAAAAGTGCCCCAAATAATATGAAACAATGATTTATTAGAAATTTTGCTAATTATTACCATTATCATCATAATTTTAATTTTCTGGCTTAATCAAGAGAATCAAAAGCATAAGAACCAACAGCTGTTAGTGTGATTCGACCAGGATATGGACATCTGCTTAGTATTTCATTTCTTGCTGCCTGTGTCAATCCAGTTGAAACTCCAAGATACCACTGAATGAAAGATTCTCAACTCAACATTGAAGAGCAAATCAAGATTTCCATTAAAAAAAGAGAGAAAACAGCGTGTTCCTGGGCTTCTATGCATTTGTATACCTATAAGAAGCAGCTGCAACTTTGCATACAAGTGATTTCTTTTTACATAAATGTGGGGGGGGGTTTTTTGCCATTTTTAGTCACTGAAGCATTAAAAAAATAAATAAAATGGAAGCATTTGAAAGGGCTTGCTTTAAAAAATAACCGTGTTGGTTTACTGAATGACTAGTTCTTGGTTTTTTAAAAAGTTTGTCCTACATCCCATGCCTAATTCAATTTACATTTACCCTCGTAGACCTCTGTGCTTTTAATTGCTACTCTTATTTTTGGTGCAAAGATTTTTCTCCCAAAGATGTACTGTTGCCAGAGATAAGGGATATTCGGGGATTTTGAAAGTACTTTTAAGCATGGCATTAGGAAACATAAACGTGGAGACTGTGAACGTCAACAGCAAAGGTGTCAGCAAGTAGTTTGCCGTCGGAGACTTGTCAGCCTATAGATGAGCCAGATGTTACAAAAACATGGAAAAAAGCATCATCCTATGTCTCCCTCTCAAGCTAGACTCAGGACTCTGTATGGCTGTTGAGTTGCCTTAAGAATGTCCACCAAAGAAATTCTTTAGTTGAGGTGTCCGTATTCTCCCCAAGCTAGCTGGCGTAATTTCTTCCTCTACCCACTTTGCTTCACTCTCTCCTCTTTATGCAGAAGTGCAGAAAGTCAGGACTCTATTTACTAATTTAAAAGGCCTTGGCTGAATAATAAGCCTAGGACATTTTAACTAATTTCCACAATCCAATCTATACACTCATATAAACTTTTGCCCTTCCCAGTTGGCCCAGGTATTCACATTAGTAATTGGCAAGAAGCAAATTATCTACTGATGGGTAACTATCATCCCAACCTCAGTAGGTTAGAGGAATTTGCTCCACACATTTTTTATTTCTGTGGATTGGTGCGTGAGTCTTCTGATCTGGGCCAGCTCCTCTGGGATGGATGATCTAAGGTGGCTTCATTCACGTGTCTTGTGTTGACTTAATGTCCAATAGGTCAAAAGGATGGGCATGTGTTGGCTACATGTCATCATCCAACAGACTAGCCTGGGTTCACTCATGTGGTGGTAGCTGCAGAGTTCCAGAAAATACCAAAAGGACAAGGCTCAATGCATAAGCATGTTCCATGCCTCTGCTTGCTTTTCGTTTGCAATTGTCCCACCGGGCAAAGTGAGCCCTGAGGCCAGCCAGCTCAGAGTCAGTATAGGAAGTCACCACCGAAGGTTGCACTAGACGGAGGAGAATAATTTGTGGCCCTTTTTAATAATTTATCACATCTGCTCATTAAACAAATACAGTTGATCCTCATTATCCACAGATTCCATATTCACAAATTTGCCTACTCGCCAAATTTATTTGTAACCCCAAAATCAACACTCTCAGCACTTTGGTGGTCATTTGCAGACATGTACAGAGCAGTGAAAAACCTGAGGCATCCACTAAGCATGGTCCCAGCTGCGGCCCAAAAAGGCAATACTCTGCATTCACGTTTCAGCTCTTATCCTACAAATAAGCATCCTTCTTGCAGTCCAGTTAGTGCTGTGGTTTCATAGTTTTATGCTTTTGGTCGGTGATTTTACTGTTTAAAATGGCCCCCACGTGAAATGCTGAAGGGCTGTCTGGTATCACTCAGTATGACAAGGCTGAGATGTGCCTTATGAAGAAAATGAATAAGTTTTGTTCAGATGTGAGTTATAGCGCTGTTCACTGTGAGTTCAGTGTTAATGAATCAACAATATTGATTAAATAAGGGGTCTTTAAACAGAAACACACATAAAACACAGTTATGTATTGGATAAGTTGATGAAAATGTTGTGACCAGAGGCTTGCAGGAACAAAATCCTCTATTTCCCCCAGGAGCAACCATTCAGCATTCGTGGTAATGCTACAGAATACACATAACTACCATGAATAATGAGAATCCACTGTGTCTAATGAGTACCTGCTTTGTACCAAGCACTATGACTAGAGCTAGGCATTTGGGGCACTCCCTGCTTTCAAGGAGACAAAAGTTCAGTTGGGGAGACGTGCATTATTTAATGCATCACTTAATGACACTAATGAATGCACAGTTTCCGTGGAGTCAGGGAGGGAGCCCTGAGGATGTGAAGCATGAGCTGAGACCTAGAGGATGAAAAGGAGGACTACAGCTCAAATCCCCAGGAAAGAAACTCTGATGTGTGGCTCTGAGCTCAGGGGTTCCCTGGGGAGCTCTCCCACGAACAACACCTGAGTGAGGGAAGCTGCAACAGGCAGAGAGCAAACTGGCAACAAAGAGCTTAGCCCAGCCCATAGGGAGCTCTGAAGCTAAGAAAGCTTATCAGAAATGTCCCCAGTCAAGGCAAGAGGCCTGAGACTCTCTACCCACATTATCAACCAATCTTAACATCAGGCAAGGCAGATTCCTTCAGCTGAGGGCAATCCAGACAGAAAGACTCAGCTGTCAGCCAGTGACAAAAGTCATGGCAGTTGAATGAATGAATGCTTTAGTTGGAATAAAGTGAGCAGTTTCCCCCATGCCAGCATCCCTAAAAGGAGTTAGAGCCAAAGGGCAAGGGGAGCTATGCCAAACAGCAGAGACCACATGTGCAAAGACCCTGTGGTTGGAGGGAGCAGGGAACGTGTGAACAACGTAAAGGAGATGCATGTAGGGCTGGGCCGTGGAGAGCAAGTGCACATATGGAGTGCAATGAAGCTGGAGAACAGGCCAGGGTGAGACCCCCGTGGGGCCTCACGTGCCACGACAAGAGTTTTGGTCCTTATCCTAAGAGCAATGTGAAGCCACAGAGGTCTCTAAGCAAAGGAAGCCATCTGCTTTGGTGAAGAGAATAGAATTGAGCAGAGCGGGGACAGGTGACACAGGCCAGCTTGTGTGTACTAATACGGCGGCTGAGGAGGTGGTGAGCAGTGCATGGAGTTGAAAGGCGGTGGAGGGGAGTCAACAGGACTTGATGTGACTCACACGTGGGGAGCTAGGAGAAGAGACATCTTAGACACAGCTCAGTCCTGGGCGGAGACAGAGACTTCCAAAAGAGAACCAGGTTTGGGAGGAAGATCATCATGTTAGAATCAGCCACACTGTGCACAAAACCATCAAATGGGGATTCTTGGCTGACACTCGGATCCGTGTGTCTGGCACTCAGAGGTCTGGGATGAAGATTTAAATTTAGGAGCCGTGGCACAGAGGGGGCAGTGGACGTCTCCGGTGGGGATAAGATTGTCTGAGGAGCATAGGAGAAGAGAAGAGGGCCTAAGACTAGGAGCTAGGGACAGTCCACATTCAGTGGCCAGGTGAGAGGAGACATAGGCAATAAAGGACCCTAAAGAGCAGCTACACAATTGGGGGAAACAAGGAGAGGAGCTCACGGGCCCCAAAGGAAGACACGGTTTCAAGGAGAGAGTGATCCAGGGCCAAGTGCTGCTGAGGAGGTCCATAGGATAAAGACTGAACACTTCCCACTGGGTTATTAACAGATGCAGAGCTGGGCTCTCAAATGTGAGAAAATAAATAATTAAGCAGATTTTTTTCCCCATTTGATTAAAGATAATTCTGGGTTTTGTATAGACTGACAGTATCATATATGCTAGATAACTCATTCCCTTTTTTTGTGTGTTTGGCTCCTGTAGGAAAAGCTACAGGAATCCTTACCACTTAGAGAAATAAATGATTGTGTGTGCCTTAAAGCCAAGGAAACACTCTTCCTTTGATTAGCTTGGGAACAGCCAGGTCTCTTTTGCTAGAAAGAAGATCAAAACCTTGGAGAGAAACCAAATATATGGAAATTAAGCAAGAGTGAGTTACTCTCTGAAACCTAATTTTTTTTACAAATTGTAACACCAGATCCTGGTGAGTTTTCAGTGGGCCCTGTATTCATTCATTCATTCACTAATTCCTTATAAATTGACACAACCACATTGGAAATTACTATACCAGGATTCATGAAAACAGTCCTATTCCTTAAGGTAATGGTTCTGCTTCTGTGAATTTTATCCAAGGATATAATTCAACAAAAACAGAATAAAATAAAATTACATGCATGCATTTATTCAATGCAGATATTCCCTAAAAGATAATCTTTGGAAACAAACATAAATGTTCAATATTTGGGAACAATTTTAATAAATATCTGTAAAGCAATAGGATATAATACTGAGGAGTCATTAAAATGCCTTTATTGTACCACAGGGGAAAATGTTGAAGTGCAAATAAAACATGAAAGAGTGGATTTAGTATTGTTTTATCTGTGTAAATTATATATGAATATGGAGATAAAAATGAAATCATTAAGTTGCATAGTAGGTTCATAGATTTTCAATTTTTTAAAGTCATTAATATTTTTGTTTCACCTATTCACTTAAAATATGCAGGAGTAATATCTGGGAAAGTAGCACCAAAAGAAGAAAAATGCCTTCTGAAAGAGGCTTTGATGGAAAACTGAACAGAAACATACGACAGTGCTCGGAACAAGATTATGTCTTGAATCCACATAGAAGTATTCGAGATGAATTAAATGGAAATGTCTTACTCCACTGTTAACTTTAGCACTTACTGATAGAAGGTAAAATAAAGTCTCCAATTTGCCTAAGTGTTTGGCATCTTTGAAACTTTGTTCCATCATTCACATCACCTGTGCAAAAGGAATCATTTTGTGTTAGCAGAGGATCCTACATAATTAAGCAGACAGAGCCTACTTAGCAGGTAATTATACCTGGAGGGATTTGGAAGTCCAGCTCATGAGACCAATAAAGAAGGTTACAACTTGTGTGTTGGCTGGTGGCCTCTCTCCCCACCTGAGACCAAGTACCAGATCTGGAAGATTTAACAGCTCCTTGAGCACTCTGCCACACCACCCTGTGGCTGAGATATACATGGGGCAAGACCAGTACTTAAGGAGGCTCCTTTTCTCCTCTCTATCCCCTCCCTGGTCCCTCCTGAAGAAGGAGCTGCTTCGCAGATGCCTCCCTGGCAGGGGGGTCTGGCTCTCACACCAGTCAGAACTGGGGACAAGAGCTGGCATTTTCTGGAGTGGTGATCGAGTGCTTGGATTCCCAGCAGCCACACGGCACTCGTCCACGAAAATTAAAACGTCTCCTCTTGTTCCTACCTCACTGAATCATGGGGCTCATTCTAGCTGCTGTAGCTGTCCTCTTGAGAAACAGGTGATCATTAATGCCTGGCATGGACACTCCATCTTAGCCCTGGGTGTCTGGAAAAGAAAGGCGCCTTTTCTGTCCGGGGAAGGAAATGTTTTGCTGTTGGTCATGAAATAGGAGGAAGAAAGGCAACGCACCATGAAGTGATGACCAGAAACTAGCTTCTTCTAATTGCTAATTGTTGGTCCCAGGCGCTATTTGATTGCAGATGATGCTTGCAACTGACAACATGCATGGGAAGTGGGGGCAGGGAGAAAGATAACTTGTACCAGACACTACACCAATCCCGGGAAGATTCCCTGTCTCTTACAGAGTAGTGACGTGGAGTTGGTCGTGCTGATACAAAAGTCATTGTATTTGCAACAAAAATGACCAACTGCTGTCAGAGATTTATGACTTTTGAGGAATAGGTGTATACTTCAAAGATCTGGAGGCATTTGGGGAGACCAGGGTGTAAATGAAACATCATTTTTAGAGCTTCCTTAAATTATCTGCTTCCCAAACTTTTAAGCCACACCCCACCCCCAACCGAGGAGAACCTATTTCCCAACACCAGTCGACAGACATCAGCGTCTTAAATCATGGCCACAGACCAGCCAAGAGAAGTATAATCTTGTTTGCCAAAGTCTAGCTCTTATTAAATAAATTCTTCCTTGACAGCAAAGAAAGGCCTGGCTAAGGAAATGGCTCCTTAAACACTTTAATTTAATTCGACAAAGATTTATTGTGCACCTGCTATCAGGGGCCAAACTCTAGGAGCTGAAACTTTTTTTAGGGGGAGTGTATTTATTTTCATGCATTTGGCCTGAGAAGGGGTAGTTGATTCTGGACCCTCAAAAAGCATGTTAGCATCATCCAGGCATTTTTCTTGACTGCCTGTGTCTTCATCCTGCTCCTGAAACTTGTTCCTTTTACTTTGTTGGGCACAGATTTCTCTCCCCCATCAGTTCTGCCTGCTCTGGATGACTTTGTCCTTTCTCATTTATGTCTCCGATATCTTGCCCTGCCCAGAACCCAACCCACTCTTTCCTGGTCCCCTGTCTTAGCCTAAAATTTGACATTCTCCTTCCCACAGTTGTTTAATCCTCTAATCCTGCACTCATTTTCCACCTTGAGTATCTGCTGTATTCCAGACAGTTCACATCAGTGCTGCCTCCCAACACAGATACATGCTACGGGCAGTACAGGACTCTGAGCCTATGCAGGTTGCCCCAGACAGGAAAGTTCTGACTTGTACGCTCTGGGAGCTGCAATCTATCCAGGAAGAAACACACCACAAATGATAATGTAAGACAGAAAGAGTCAAGGGAAGGCCCAAGAATAGGGTTGGTCTAGGGCAAAAGTTCCACTATATCAGTCTACTTGGGTTGATGCTGGCTCCATCACTGGGTGTGCGACCTTGAGCACCTGACTGAGCCCTCGGAACTTCATGTGCCTCGTCTGTGAAAAGGGACATTGTGTCTATGTCAGAGTGTGTTCGTAAAGACACAATGAGATAATCCACCTAGAGTTTAGTATGTATGCCTGGTATGTAGTCATCCCACAAAAACAGTGTTAGTTATTATTGTGAAACTCATAATAACAACAGGGCTCCCTTGCCAAAGCCACCTTCAAATATTCATACAATCTCAGAAAACCCATGGTATTTAGGGCAGCTCCCTCCATGACACCCTTTGCAATCTGGTATACAGAGTCCCTTTGGATCACTCCCTATAGCTCTTCTAGCCCCCGATTGAAGATGTCTAGTAACACAGAATTCACTATACCTGAGGCTTTCATGGTTATACTTCCAGTCCTAGCTGAGTAACTCCAATCAAAAAGATTCTTTCCCCAGATAACAACCGAAAACTCTGAACAAAATATAAAAACAACTACCTGCAGGCCTTGGAAGAAGGAAATGAATGCATAGGATCCACACTACAAGACACGCTAAAGGAAGTTCTTCAGGGTGATGGGAAACGATACCACATGGAAATCTAGATCTTCACCAAGAAATGAAGAAGTATTTACCATACGTGGTAAATATCTGGGAATCTACAAAAGCCTTGTTCCCTCTCTTAATTTCTTTAACATATACATGATTAATTAAAGCAGAGATCAGGAAACTTTGTCTGTCAAAGGCCAGATAGTAAATGCTTTAGAGTTTATAAGTCATATGGTCCCTGTTGCAAGTACAGGAGTCCTCCCTTACTCACCAGGGATATGTTCCAAGACCCCCAGTGGATGCCTGAAAGATAGTACCGAACCCTGTATATGTGGGGGTTTTTTGCCATACACACATATCTATGATAAAGTTTAATTTATAAATTAGGTACAGTAAGAGATTAACAACAATAACTAATAATAAAATAGAAAAATTATAATAACATGCCAACACCACTACTCTTAAGCTTTGGGGCCATTATTAAGTAAAATAAGGGTCACTGGAACACAAGCACCGTGATACCATGAAATTTGATCTGATAGCCAAGACAGCTACTAAGTGATTAATGGGCAGGTAGCACAGACAGCATGGATACATTGGACAAAGGGATAATTCACATCCCAGGTGAGACAAAGTGGGACACTGCAAGATTTCATCATGCTACTCTGTATAGCGTGCAATTTAAGACTTATGACTTGTTTATATATGGAATGTTCCATTTGATAATTTTGGACCACAGTATACCACAGGCACTAAAACTGCAGAAAGTAAAACCATGGACAAGGGAGCATAAATATTTACAAAAATAGGTAATGGGCGAGATTTGGTCTGCACGCCATAGTTTGTCAACCCCTGGTTTAAAACAAATATAAAATCATATTTTGAGTTTTATAACATATGTAGCTATAATATATATGGCAACTGTAACATAAAGGGGGAGTAAATGAATCCATACAGTTGGAAGTTTTCTACATTACACTTGACATGGTACAATATTGACTCTAAGTAGACTGTGCCTAGTTAGGGATATATAGTAAAGTACCTAGAGAAACCACTAAACATGGGGGTAGCCAAAAAGCCAATAGAAAAATTAATATGGAATTCTAATATATATTCCAATCTAATATATGTTCAAATACCCTAAAGAAGGTAGAAAAGGGAGGGAAAAGAGGAACAAAAATAAAAGAAGGCAAAAACAGAAAATACATAGGAAACTAGAAGATCTAACTCCAATCATATCAATAATTACATTAAATATTAACAGAATAAACCCTACAACTCAAAAGGCAGAGATAGTCAGAATGGATCAAAAAAATCAAGACTCAAACATGTGCTGTCTATAAGAGATGATTCTTCAATATAAAGATACAGATGGGTTGAAATTGAATAGGTACAAAAAGGTTCACCAGGCAATCAGTAAGCATAAGAAAGCTGTTGCAACTATAGTGACGTCAGACAAAGTTGACAAAGAGTATTCTCAGAGATAGAAAGGGGTATTTCTTGATAAAATAGAAGGATTAATTTATCAAGGAGACATATCAATAATAAATACATACATGCTTAATAACAGAGCCTCGAAGTACATGGAGCAAAAAGTTATCAGAAAGTCCTTGCTTCCAAAAAAAAAAAAAAAAAAAATCAGTCTGTTGGTCACTATCACCCATGTGGCCTAACTATAACCTTCATCCATGTCATTTTGTCCAGAGCTGACTTCACATGTGGCTCCCAGGTAGACCTGTGACCCAGGCCTGGCCAAGCAGCATGTGTCCCATACAGAGTTAATGAGATTCAATCTGGGGCTTTAAAATCTTTTTTGAATCGTAGAGAAAAATAATGTATTATAGTATTCTTCCAGGGTAGCTGGGAAGCAGAAACGACACTACTGGCAGCCACCCTGCCTTCACGAAAGAGGGGCTACGATGAAGGAAAACAGCAGAGAGAAGGGCCTTGACACTATTGTTTGAGTCTCTGGATCCAGCCATGTCTGAAGTCATAACCCCTGGACTTTTCTGTCCCATTAGCTAATAAACTCCCTTTTTGGTCTAAGCTGTTTTAAGTTGAGAGCATTTGTCTTCTTCAAACTAGATAGTCTTGATTCATATACTACACTAACCCTCCTATAGACACACAGATACCAACATTCTACACACTTTGTCCCCAAGGATTAGTTACTCAATTAAAAATTTGCTTTTATAGTAAATCTGTTTAATGGATGAGAAGACAGCCAATCCCTCTGGGAGGGGTGGGGAATGGCACTGAGCATCTCTGCTACATATGAAATGTCTGGATTGTACCTGTCATAGGAAGCCATCCTTTGCTTCCTAGCCCCATCTTCTTCAGGTGGGAAAAGAATGAAATAGTAAGGATGAGTTGAGAGCTCTGGGGATATAAAGGCTCCTAAATTCCTGCTCTAGAAATCCTGAGGAACAGTCAGGAAAATGAGGACCTGAGGTGTGGGGAAAGGATGCTAAGGGTGAAGGGTTTGGACCAAACTCCATGTCATAAGATGGGGTTGAGGCAGATGGAGGTGACACCCCAAGCAGGATCCGAGTCTACAGCTGGCAGAAAAGTGGTCAGGACAGCATTTTCAGAAATGCAATGATGCATTTGACCTCCTCAGGACAGCCTGGCAGCTTCAAAGCTGAAAGAAGCCACGGGATGGTAGAGTTGCCAGAGGAAAAACAAGGAAGCAAATTAACTCAATGAGTTGTTGCTGCTTCTTTGGGGATTTGTTTGTTTCCTAAAACACAGCAGTGTCAAAGAGAAAAATTTCCTGTTCTAGATGGAGTGGACTTGGGGGAGGGGGGATGGGAAGAGGCATAAATAATAATAATGGAACAATAAGGATACAGGAGAGAAAGGGGGGTCACACTCATGCAACAGGTGACTGCATCTTCCCTGTGTTTGTACAGGCAAGGACGCATCCGGCATCCAATGGAGAGAATGAAATGGAAGAAGAGAATTTAGAAGCTACTGGCAAAGATCCTTGAGCAACCACTCAAGTATGTCCTGAACTTTGAGTTTCCCATTCCACTCAACTGGTCTCAGAGAGCTTTCCCAGGGAGACAATGCGATACAGGTAAGAACACCTGGTCCCCCAGTCTCCCGCGGGAGAGGCACACAGAAGGAGAAGGGAGGGCAGAGGAAAAGAGTGCAGAGAGAAACACAGAGTGAAACGCTTGCGTTTCTAGGGCCACGAATTTATTAACTTGGTCATGTATTCATGTAACAAACACATACTCATTGAGTGTTTTCTCGGCACCAGGCAGCAGGCGAGAAACATAACGATCACTGCTGCATAGTGTTTCGCTTGCAGGGACTTTCATAATTAAACTTTTGTCTTGTGGGATGTGAAACAACTATTAATTAAAATGCTGGGTTACCAGGATGCACCTCCACCATCCATGTTAGACCAGAGTAGACACCCATAATGGAGCAACAGACGTGCAGTTCCTAAAAGAAAGAGGGTGGGGTCTCCCCAGCCACCCTGCTCAGTCCCCTTCCAGATACTTGGTGCTGACCCTTTCTCCTGTCCCAGTCACCCAGCTTCCTCAGGGACCTTTCCTCTCTGCTCCCCCCAAAAAGTAACAACAGTAATGACAGAAAATAATATCATTATTCCATTACAGCATTACATTACATCATCCTATTTATGAAATCCTGTTCATGCCTCTGCGAATTTAATTCTCACTGCATCCTGATGAGATAGGAACCATGTGACCACCTTTAAGATGAAGTGACCAATGCTCACAGAGAGTAAACAGCTGGGTAAGTGGGAAGCCTGGGCATGAATCCAGCCCCCAGTGCAGAGACAGGTGCTAATTCTCCACTCTACAGTGACAAAGCCAATCGACTGGGAGTGTCCATTGCTTGGAATAGGTTTAAGAAGGGTTTGCACACACCCCTACCTTATCACCAAGATTATGATTTTAAAAGAGACAAAAGCCTTCGATGGAGATTTGATGGGAAAATTCTAAGCCTATGTGAGTAGGTTGTAGAATATTTCAAGAAAAGGGACTCCCCAGTGTACCAGGAAATAGAAAATTTTGCTTCATAAATATAAATTACACTTTGTTTCTCTGTGCTTCACTTGTTTATTTGTAAAATGGGTATAACAAAAATATCTCCCAGGTTGATAAGGAAATTGAACGGGATGACCCTATGAAGGTCTACACTTTGTACAGGACACCCTCAGCATTTTTCTTCCTGGAGACCCACACCAATAGCGTTGAGAGGACTCACTCACTCACTACATAAGGATTATTCATTGCATAGCGTTTGTCGTAACATAAACAATAAGCTATTGTTCCTGATGGCCCGCCTACCGTGGAGAGAATGTCCCTGTGCCTGGCCTCCTGTTCTGAGGTTTTAGCTGGAGGTGATAAAACGGCAGCACAACTGGCCCTGTTGAATGGAGGGTCCCAGCCAAAGGGATCACCAGCTATCCTCCAGGAAAAGTGACCAATCAGCAAAGAGATCAGGGAAACAAGCGCCCCACATAGCTTGGCCAGGCCCTTTTCCCCACTGGGTACCTCTGTTGATGGCTGAGGTTGTGGGAAAGAGTGATACCCTTGGAGACACTTCTAACACTGCCCAAAGGGCTGTCAGGGCACACAAAGCTCTGGATGTTCTTCATCATCATCACCATGTATCTTTGTGTACTCACAGTGCTCAGGTGCTGTGCTAAATACTTTACTTGTCTGCCCCCATTTATGCCTCACTTCAACTTGGCAAGGTCCAAACTACTAGTGGGGAAACTGAGTCAGGGGCAGCTTAGATATTCTGTCCAAGGTGATAGACTTAGAAAAGGCGGAGCCTGAGCTACAACTACATTTCTCTGGCTCCAGAGCCCATGCTCCAAATACCACGATATATTCTCTCTGTGTCTGGGTTTCAGATGCTGCGATGGCCTTCCTCAGCCTTGACAGCTCATCCTGCAACTTATTGCCCTACAAGGCTGGGGAGTGTCCACTTTCAGGAAGGGCCAGAGAGAAACCCAGGGACTCTTGGAAAGAACTGTCCCCTTACCTGACACCCCCAATTTCCTTCCCCCCATCACAATTTGTAATGGGGTGCGTGTGTGTGTGTGTGTCTGTGTGTGTGAGAGAGAGAGAGAGAGAGAAATATATTTTAGAATTTGAACAAAGGTAAATAAGAGAAAATTGGGATTGACAATAATACCCTTCAGAATTGGGTCACCTTAAGGTGGGAAGGCAAACCAGCGACTCTGCAAAGCCCTGTCATCACCTTTTGCAGCTCAGTAACAGAACCTGCACATCTTCCTCCAAACTGCTCCAATTTCTGTGTTTTTAAATAAACTCTCTAAGTCAGGCATTTTATGCCCTTTCTCCATCACACGCTTCACAGGTGTTTGACACCATGTACTCTTTCTCACTTGCCTCGCCTCTGCGAGGCAGTGGTGGTTACTTTCATGGTGCCAGTTCCTGTTAGGACTGTTTTACCACATACTACATGCACACACCTAAGGGCTTCACACGGGCTGCCTCATTTTTTTCCCACTACCATATAAGTGTTGTTCCTCTCATTTTATAGGTTAGGAAACTGTAGCTCAGAGAAGCTAAATAACTTGCCCAAACCCACACAGCTACTGAAGTGACAAAGTTGGAATCCTTGCTTGCCAGACTCAAAGCCCGTATTCCTAACCCTTTGAAAACACAAGACCTGAGAATGTGTGACTGCGCCTTCTCCTTTGGCAGTATAAAGTAGACCTCAAAGAACTGGACTCCACCTGCGCCTCTCAGCACAGGGATCCAACTAGTTAAATAACTCTGATTTTTCTCTGGAAAGAAATAATCCTAATACAAAGGCTCTTCAATTACTCTGTGCAATTAAGTCCTGAGTGCTTGTTTGAACAATTAACCAAAATAATTATAAATGTATCTCTGTTACTACAATTGCATATTAACAAAGGCTCAGGGCCAATTAATCATTACTCCATCAATATCTAATTTGCATAAACCTATTCTCTTTAAAGACTCCATGTATGGGGTGACAGGGCTCCCTCATCGATTATGGAAATATCCCCATCAAACTTCCCTGAGGCCGTCAAAAGGAATAAAAGGGGTTGTCTGTTGTGGGCTGCCCAGCACCCCTGCCCAACCCTCCCAGGGGCAGGCAAGGATTCAGAACAAAGGGGAAGAGACAGGATTAACGTGCAGTTCTCCATTGGGAGGGGGGCTGACAGGGCTCAGGTTACAGGGGTGTCGGTCAGAGAGGGGCATCTGGCCGGAGGTCAGGGGAACAACAGCATGCTAGCACGCGAGCTTCCTTTGGAGTCATCCAAATTCATTTGCTCATTCAATGTCTTCCAGATCCTGAGTCAGGTAGACAATTAACTAGGTGTAATCAAGTAGGCTTTCTAGAAACAGATACTGGGATGAGGTTTGATATGCAGGATGTTTATTAGGGTTCAGCACCTCTACAAGGAAGGGAAGCAGAAGGATTGGGCAGAGGGAGAAGATGGGCTTTGAGGCAGGCTCCACAAAGTCTCAGCCCACCCACCCACCTGTTGTGGCACTCTCGAATAGGCATCACCTGTCAGAATCATCCTGAACCGGGTTGAAGTGGCAGTTTTTACATCCTGCCTTGCTCAGGCACTGCGAGCAGGCTGCACCAGCCAAGATGGCTCTCTGCAGCTGAGGGAGACCCGGAAGAAGCCCCCCATGTGCTTCCTGCACTTCCTGCAGCTGGGCATCTAGTCCTTCCTAAAAGGGGATCTGGGCAGTGCCTCTCCACATCTACCACACTGGAAAACTGCTACAGAGGATAATAACCCTCTGAGCAAGGGGAAGGATGGTACCATTGTAACACAGGGGAGGGCCCTAATGCTGTCCCCAGGGGCAGGAGAGTCAGAATAAGCTTCTTGGAGGAAGTTACATCAAATCTGAGAGCTGAAAAATTAGTCAACTACATCAGGCTAAGAGGATAGAGAAATAATGTTTCAGGCAGAAGGAAATGCTGGAGCTTAAGGGGTCCAAAGCATTAAGACAAAGAAGAAAGAGAACATTGGGCTGCAGACACAGAAACAGGTGATCGCTCAGTGTGGATTTAGCCCAAGTAGCACTAGAGGATGGGACTATTGCCCAGAGGCTCCCTCCTCCTCCGAGATCAGGTTCCCATTCAAATGGGTGCCCCCATTTCCCAGGAGGAAGGCAAGGTGAGGTGTCATCACCGTGGAGACGGGCCATGGCAGGGTCACACACGACACATTCAACGACCTCTCTCCTGGACGTGAGAGCAGGCCACCCTGCCCGGGTTGTTTAGATCTAATTGTAAATAGGCAACATCGAAACATTTTGAAAAACCATCGCGATCTTGTTTACTATTTTTTTTTTAATTTGCTATGCGTCCGTGGGCATGTCTTTAGAGATTGGGAGATCACGATTCATTCAGCAAGCAGTCGCCGAGGTCCCCTGGGGGCCATGTGCCCTGAGTGTTGCAGAAATAAATTACACAAACTCTTGATCTCAGAGAGTTTACAAGTCTGACTTCAGGGACAGAATATTACAGGGAAAAAAAGTAAATGATTGATATTCAGCAGAAAATAAAGATTGCTTAAAAAAAAACAAAACTATGGTTAAAAGGAGAAAGTGACCAATGCAGGAAAAGCAGGCGACTTCAGAAATATACAATCAACTTTTTTCCCTCTTATCTGCTTGGCAGACTGTGTGCCTGCATTGTCGTGTGTGCGGTGGGAAGAGGAGGAGGAACCCCCCTGAGGTATCCAGGCAAACGCTGCGAGGTGGCCGCACGGGGACAGCAGTCTCTGTCCCTGGAAGGAGAGGTACTACCACAGCAAAGGCCTCATCTTAAACAGACTCGACACCTCAAACACAAGGATAAAAATAGAAGCTCCAGAAAGATTTAGTGAAAATAAAATGAAAGGTGAGAGCCCCAGAGGCAACCCTGAATTTGCCAGAGAGGGAAAGTGAAGTGTCATCTGATGGACCCCAAGGTCAAGGGCAGGAACCATTATTGGAGGCAAGTGCTTAGGAAGGGGCCGCTTGACCTGGCCCCAGGGTGGACAGCAGGCTATGAGAACCAGATGACAATAAGGATTATAACACGGGTCAGGCTTCACTCAGTGCTCTCAGATGCTGTGAGAAACTCTTAGTCTTGCAAAACCACCGAACCTGCCTGACTCAGGAAAGACAAAGGGAAAGGGAACATTTTGCACAAAATACTATTCCAGATCCCTCAAGAAATACCCTTGAATGATTCCTTACATGCAACACCCAGCAGCCGGCACAGGAAAGACAGTCTTCAAAAAGCCTGGCTCCACACAGACACTTCTGGATGAGCACTTAGGGCAGGCCTGCGGCATGCATGGCATCGGCACTATTCAACTCAGTCATACCACTGCTCCGTGCCAGGCACATGGGCGTAAAGAAACCAAAGAATGCCCATCACTGAGAAGCTCATAAGCTAGTCGGCAGAAACCATACATAACCTAAACCAGTGACTCTCACACTGGTTGTTCGTGTGAAACAGCAGAGTGGGGGGATCAATCCAGCGCCCCATCCCCAGATCCCCAGACCTGTTGAATCTGAACCTCTGGGGGAAGAGCCTAAGAATCATTTGAAAGAGAAAGTTCTCCAGGTGATGTTTTGACTGGTTTAGGAAAAGATGCGGCATTTTTTCAGAGAGAAAACATCTGCCCAGTTGACATATTTCTAGCAGAATACCTTTGGTTTTTAAGAAGCAAACTTGATAGGACATAGATATTTCCCAATATAATATTTTTGTGCCAATGTTTATAAAGGAAAATATATATTTACATCCCTAATACTCAGTACAATATAGTTTTTAAGACAATGTGCAAATAAAGACTTGAGTGACCCTCCAAATAAAATCAGTAGAATGTCAGAATGACAGGTAGATATTTGAAAGCTGAGGGTCATAAAAAAACAGGACCTGTGCCATAGCTGTGGCTGGTACTAAGAAGCATATTGCAGCATCACTGCAGAAGAGGCAGCTGATTGATAACATCCATATTAATTGGCATTCCATAAGCAAAGTTTTAAACATTTCATAATCTAACATGATACCTTGTTTTATATATATATGTGTGTGTGTGTATACACATATATATATAGGTGTTTTATCTTGTCTTAGTTATGACTTAAGAAATTTTTTAAGGGTTAGGGGTTGATGGATAATGCCACATAATTTTTCCTATTTAAAAGAACTGATTACAGTCCCCTGGTTAGCATGTTCCAGCAAAATGTCTGAGGTTTATCAAGGAATATTGATGTTAAGCGGGAAATGAGTATAATTCAAATCCATTGTGGGGCATGCAGCTCCTAGGAGCCATACTCAGTGCAGGGAGGGATAAACTCTACCTGCGCGCTCCTGGGAAGCTACCGTAAATTCCATGACAATGGCAGAAGACCTTAGCAGGTAGGGAAGTGTTTTCAAGGCTGAGAAGGGGAAAAGAAGGAGGAGATAAAATTTTAGGGGGAGGGAGAATTCCATGAGAAGGCAGAAACTTTTGAAAGAGCTTGGTGCGATCCAGGGAAAAACCTACCTAACGAGTACAATGAACACTATCTGGGTGACAGGCACACTTACAACCATGACTCAAGCATCATAAAAGCGATCCATGTAACCAAAAATATTTGTAACCCCGTAATACTTTGAAATAAAAAAATGCAAATTCCCAGGCCCTGCCTACACCTACTGCATCAGAATTGCTGGGAGGGGGGCCCAGAGCTCTGTGTTTTGATCAGAACTTCCGTTGATTCTTATAACTCTCAAGTTTGAGAAACCCTGGGCCGGGACAGTAGTGACACAAGAAAAGAGGTTGTATGAAGATATATTTTGAAAAATAAGTGGATCAATAAGGAACAGTGAATAAATTTTGATAAATCCATCTTATAGAATATTGTGAAACTATTAAGAAGTATATGATATATACACATAAGGAAAGATATTTTTGATTAAAAGTAAAATGCTAGGTAAAGAGCATATTCCATTAAAAATAGGCTATAGATATGCCTATATCCTATATGTATATATATTTGTATGTTTACATAAGAATATAAAAAGCTGTAGAACACCATATATCAAAATGTTAACTTCAGTTCCCAAGTGGGTAGAGAGTGGATAAGGGGTGGGAGTGATTAAGTTTTAAGGTATTTTTTGTTTGTTTTTTTATTTATTAAAAGAAGCATTTTCATAAATGCTTTTATAACTTTAAAACAAAGTTTTGTAATCACACGAATATGTAAAAATGCTCCCTAGTAATTCCAATGCAACTAGGACAGCACCAGTGCACAAACTGGGGTGAGGGACCCCAGCACGGAGCACAAGGAGTCAAGAGATTAGCTTCTGAATTTGGTTCTGCCCCTTGTTCCTGGCCGCTTCACCTCCCTGGGCCTCGGTGAGATGAGACAGTTGTACTAAAGCTATACCTCCAAACCTGCCCCTTGTCACCATTTTTTAAGGTTTTTTTTGTTTTTTGTCTCTTTATGGATCCTGGTTTTGGAGAAATGGTCACCAACTAAGCTCATTTATACACTCAGGCCCCTGTTCCCATATTGGCCAGTAAAATGTCGAATTTCTGTTAGGCCTTTTATTTAGACTATCAAAATTCACCCAAGGCCCCCTTTTCTGGGCCCACTGAGCAAGAGGATATCTGAAGTCCTTTTTGGTCAACTGTCCAGACGGTCTCAATGCTGTGATTTCTCTTAGAACTTTCCAGGAGGAGTGTGGCCACTGGCAACAGACCACTGCCAGGCTTCCAGCGCTGTGCTCATCCGGGCATGACCCACACGACAAAGGCCTGCAGAGGCGCTTAGCTGTCCCCAGAGCATCAGTGTCAGGGACCGGGGTGGAGGGAGGGGAGAGAGGCCTTTGAGTGCAAGCAACATTCTCGGCTCAAAAGAGCCAACTATGCTGATTCAAAAAAAAAAAAAAAACATTTTCAAAAACGCCTGTGGGTAAAATTGAGCTGCCCACAGCTCCCCAGGGGCATCTGGAACTTGCTGTCGAGCCATTTCTGTGGATTTCAGTCAAATTCTAATTTTAGTGTTCATTAAACACGGGTAATTCCCCAGCCGGTCCCTGCCTCACCTCGTACACAGAGTACATCGGCAATATAGGTCACCAAGGCTTCGAAAACACTCCCACATCAAAGAGAAACCTTTTCATTGTAAGTATTAACTTTATAAATAATGATGAACTTTAAAAGTTTTCCAAAGCCACGGGGCGGGTAGGAAGAGTGTCGGCATCCTCCTTGTGAGCATTTGCATGAGCGTGGCTTATTATGGAGGTGACTGTGCACAAGGGTTTGTGTTTGGGGAGGCAGTTTGAGGTGGAGATGTGTCTGCATCTATCCCTCCATTTAGATTGACATTTAATTCGACTCATACAGCAGGACACAACTGAAGTGTGTAATGTTGGAAAAACATACGCAAACTCGTGTGCATGCGTACACACACACACACACACACACAAAACACATATACATCCATCATGGGCATAACCATGTCTAGAGACAACAAACTGCTTAAAACAACATGTTATGTCTTCCTGTTACTTGTAAAGACCTATTTTTTTTTTATCATAGCTGTATCAGTTAGTATCTTTTGATCTGAAAGTAACCAGAAAACAAAAAAAAGAGCAGCTTAATATTTAGTACTTTACCAAACAGTTCAAAGGTGTTGACTTTAATCCTCAGGCTCATATCCTCATGTTTACAAGGTGGCTGCTATAGCACCAAACATCACCTCCCTACACAAGAACATCCATTTGATTTGACAAGTCTTAATCCTATGATCAATTATCACATTAGGCAACACTCAGAAATGTTTTCTTCCTTGTTCATACCTTTGCATATGTTGTTCCCTGTGTCTTAATGGTCTCTCCTCCTCTTCTCAGCACAGGGAACCCCCATGCACCCCTTAGGATTCATCACAGGTGTCAGCCCCCAAAAGGCCTTCTCTGTTGACTCTTGTCCACCCTGGAGTTGTCCACTCCACCCTGACCCCAAATATCATAGAATGGCCCCTACCTGCCAAGGCCCGAGAGACTAGCACATTCCTTAGGCCTCAGAGATTACGATGGAACTTCAAAAAGGGGCTGATAGGAGAACATGAGCACATCACGTTTTCCCTCCTCTCTGGGGTTGTGGTAGGGGCCATGTGGCCATCAGGCAGACATAGCAGGAGGTTTCATCTCTTTCTCCACTGGCATCCCCTCATCAGCTTCCAAGAAAGGGCCTGGTTTTGCTGGGGGTGGCGGAAGGCCCAGGGTGTTGGAGCTCTTCCCACCGTGCAGCTGGCTCAGGGCCCAGTAGCTCTTGGCGAGCAAGGAGGAGCAGAGTAGGGGGAACCACTCCCCCCCTCCTCACTCCTGGCCTCAGAATGCTGCAAAGGCCAAGACCAGGCAAGCAGGCAGAATGCAGCCCTCTGATAGAGCACGAGGCCAGGCCAGCCTGGGTCTGCAGCAGGCTTTAGAGCAGCCAGAAAACCCTGGCGCACAAGAAATCGAGCTCCCAACCTGGTGCAGAAGTGAACAGGCAAGAGACACCACTGAATGACCACATCTTCTCAGTCCCAGGGAGGCAGCACTGGGACAATGCCAAACTGTGTGTGTTTGAATCCCAGCTCTGCCATGTATGAGCTACGGAACCTTGGGGAATTTATTATCCTCTCTGTGCCTTGGTTTTTTCATCACCAAAACTGGGATAATAATAGTACCTGCCATGTTGGATTGTTATGAAGATTAAACAAGTTAATATCTTTAAGTGCTTAAAAGAATGCTTGGCACATAGGACATGCTATTTATATAAAATATAAACAATAAAGTGAGATAATTCACTAAAACACCACGGAATAGACAAGCACAGATCATCCAGTTTATCCAGCCTTTGGATGTTAGCCCCTGTCCACACAGCACAAGATGAAGGGGAGAGTTGGAAGCCACTAGTCGTTACCTTGGTTAATCAATTTGGATCTTATACATGAGCCAGATATCAAAGTATTTGCTCTTTGAACTGTATTGCCATGGGCCAGGTGGAAGGGAATCTGAATTCTGATGTCAAAGTCATAGAAATGAGGGTGTGAGCATACCCAGACCTCGGGCCAAATGTGGGGTCCAGTGCTCACCCGGAAAACCTAAAAACGCCTGGAGGCTGAACCCTGGAGAGAAGACATATCTCCACAATGAGATGCATCAAACAGGGGCAAGAACGTGGCCTTCCCCTGAAAATATAAAATTAAACCATCACAGTCTGGCTCATTTGATCAGCAACTATTACTTATACGAAAAGCACATTTTGTGTTGGGGCTTTGTCCAAGCATTCACATGTGCATTGCTCCAATGCTCTCCTGCCCCTTGTCTCCTACCAGTCCTGCAGTTAATATTGTTTATGGGCTGCTGGCTTCCTTTGATTATTTTTATTGACATTTGGTACTTATGAATCAGCAGATTGACAGCACCTCCAGGGCTGGGTGAACTACAAGCAGAAGCTGACCGGCTTCCCTTTCTCTGCTGAGAGGACCCAGACCCCAGAGCATCTGCAGCAGGCCCACTGTGCCATGTTGAGTAGTCACAGAGCCAGCCATTGCTGGGAGACTCCTGGGGAGGGGTGGAGGCAAGACACCTCTCCAGCCACAGCTGTCATTGTCCCCACTGCCCCCCACTTGTGGTTGGATAAGGTTCCAACCACTCCCTGACCCATCTGGGCAGTCCTCCCACACCTTCGCACACATGGCCCCATCGCTCCCCAAAGTCGTTCTTAAAGACTGCGCCAATCGCACCTTGGTCAGAAAACCTCTCTGAGCTCTCACTCCACGCTCCAGGAGTCCCCTACGCTGGCCTCTTTTTAACCCACAGACAAAGGCTCTGACATCTTTGAGGCAAGAGCCTTCCTTCCTCTCTGCATGTCCTTCCAAGCGCTGTTCCTTGCATGAAAAATGAATAAACCGTTTTTAGATGCCTAAAGCACACCAAGACACGCAAATCTGTTAACCATGACCAAGTGAATCAGTTTCCTATGGCTGCTGTAACAAATCACCACAAACTTAGTGATTTAAAGAAAAATAAATTTGTTATCTCACCGTTCTGGAGGTCAGAAGTCCAAAACGGGTTTTACAGGGACAAAATGAAGGTGCTGGCAGAGCTGCGTTCCTTCTGCAGACTCGGGGTGGGGGGGGATCTGCTTCCCTGTCTTTTCCAGCCTCGGGGGCCACTTGCCTTCCTTGGCTCACTGCCCCCATGTTCTCTGTTTCACGGCCGGCAGCACAGTGTCTTTGACTCGATCTCTCCCTCTCTCTCCTCTTCCATCCTCACCTTTTCCTTACCTCCTTCTCTGACTCTGACCCTCCTGCCTGCCTCTTATAAGGACCCTGTCTGTGTTCCATCAGGCCCACTCAGCTAATCCAGGATAATGTCCCCCTCTCAATATCCTTGATCACATCTGCAAAGCCCCTTTTGCCAAATACGATAACGTATCCACTGGTTCAGGGGACTAGGACCTGGACATCTTTAAGTGGTCATTATTCTGCCTACCACACAAAGGAAGCATGAGGCTGTGGAAAAGCATCGACACAGTAGTTCAGAGGGACCTGGGCTCTGGTTCTGACTCTGCTACTTCCTCCTGTGTGATCTTAGGTAAATTGCTTAACCTCTCTGAGCATAATTTTCTTCATCAGTGGAACCCCACAGGATTACTCCGGGATAGAAAAGGATTTGCATTCAAGAGGAAAGCACTTTCAAATACCAGGACACAAAAAATGTGCAAGGTCTTCTTTCAGATTTTGCTTTTTCTTTCAGGGATCTGACGGCTGGGCAGCTCTTTAAAATGGCTCAAAGTGAGACAAGAGGAGTGTGCACACAAGTACACACATTCACACATGTTATACAGAACACAAAAAACACTACATCCTAAAATTAAGGGATATAGCCAAAGTGGCATTCAAAGGTTAATTCACAGATGAATCTTTGTAAAAAACCTGTCCATGTAAGCCCTTATTAGATACCAAGCACTATGATATTTGACCCCCAAAACTACCCTACTATTATACCTAATTTACACTCGAGGAAATGGAAGTCTTAGAGATGTTAAAGAGACACAGCCAAGAAGGGGCAGAAGTAAATTGAATTTAAGTTCAGGCTTCAGAGTGCAAAACCTCTGTTCCTCATCACTACCCATCCTGGCTGTCATAGCTTTTCCAGCGAAGCATTCAGTTTTGCTGATTTTATCTGATACAGCCAAAATTTACACTCCTCTTCTAATTCCTCCTTAACAATTTCCGTGCACACCAGCCTGATTTACAAGGGCAAACACTTGCACGGTTTTTGGAGGTCTGTCCTTAGACTGCCGGAACTCAATCTGCCCGTGGTCATGGTGAGCTGGAAGTGCCCAGGAAATTAACATCCCCCTGCAGACAGACTTAACCAGTGATTGACAGGTGTAAGGTATAAATGCCCCAGATTCCTTACACTGGGGAAAATTTGGAGCTTGTGTTTACACCATTTCCCAGAGTTTCCATGCAGGATTTAGTTTTACTTGCCCACTGTGGCAGCTGGCTTAATACCTTGCCCCTTACCTGCCCTCCCATGTACATACACTGGACCCTTGGTGGAATCTGTTTTTGGGTGGGAAACTCAAATAAGACATTTAGATAAGGCAACCTAGACAGTTATGATGGTTCCCAACTTATGTAAAGAAAAGTGAAACAAAAACAGCCCTGTAACAGAACTAAAAATAAAATAGCATGAAAAATGGTGGGCTAAAATCGACATTGAAAAAAAAATGTGGATAACAACCTTGATATACTTTTCCCAGAACACCAAGTAAAAGAGCAAATAGATGTTGAGAGAGAAGTTGATAGGTAAGAAAAACACGTGGCAAAGATCCAGTTCCAACATATGGATAATTGGTGTTGTAGGAAACTGAAACAAACAAAACAAATGTAAAATGCAAAATTACAATGTGGCTGAATAACTTATTCTGTGAGTGGAAAGGCAAATGAAATTAACATAAAGGAAGCAACACCTAAACATAACCTGTTTCATTGTTGTTTGTTTTGTTTTGTTTTTAATATTAAAAGATAGAAGACTATTAAGAACATCCAGGCACAAAACTCTAATTACCTATAAAGGAAGAAAAACATGCTGGCCTTCCCATAATACATGCTAGAAGAAAACTGAGTAATGTTCATATTAACAGTGTTTTGAAGGTGAAAAAAAATGGCTAACCTGAGAATATTTTACCCAGCCAAATAGACAAGGGCATCTGAAAATAACTAAAGGATAGGTACGTAGCAAGACATAAATTTTAACATTATTTGCTATTTCAGAGAAGAAAATTACTAAAATATTAGAAAAATGTAAAATTATCAACTCTGCATTTTTAATTCAACCTTCATTAAAATCAAATTTAAAACATAATCTCACAGGTAACCTTGAGAGATTATCAAAATTTGATTATTGGTACAAAGTGGTGAGAATATGATGCCCTGAGCAAACCATTATTACATCCTACAATATAAATAAGGGTGAAAGCTGGTGAAAATTCAGAATCCTTAAACATGCCAAGAATATAAATATTAGGCAAGGTGGGGTAAAAGTCCTCTCTTGTCAGAAGTATGTTTTTATCATGGAAAAAAAATTGAACTCTGGCTAGTTTATTTGAAGCTCTGATGTAAAATTCTACTTTAATGTTAGCTCTTTGTCATTATATAATATTAAACTTGAGACAATAATGACTTTTGTATAATGGGGAATTTTTATTTACTCATTGTGCTTTGTTTTAGGAAACTGAATTTTAGTTTACTCATCAAACAACCATGCATGTACTGAAGTGTTATAGTTCTCTCAACCAATATAACAATAGTCCATATTCTTATGGAGTTAGGAAACAAACGAAACTAACCAACAGAAAATACCTCTCTTCTGCCTTGTACAAACTATGATGCAAGTGAAAATAAATGGTGACTATAACAGAAACATTTTAAAGTATCTCTACCTTGTAACTTTTTCCTCATCAATATGCAGAATACCAGGACAAGAAATAAATCAAAATAAAGAACTCAAAACATTAACACAGTGTGTAAAATGATTGGTGGCAAATATTGAAAATTTCCATATAGTTATAAAGTACAAATACAGTAATATAAAAATAACCATTGAAAGATATAATACATACAATATCACAATGATAGGCAGAGTAAAAAAAAAAATCCTGATCTGCACCACCTTACTTTCTTAAAAAAATAAATTATCTCTTACTATATAACAAATAACACAAAACTTAGTGGTTTAAATGGAGCACTGTGTATCATTACTGACAACCACATGGGATAGCTGAACAGCTCTGTTGATCTGGGCTGTTTGGGCTGATCTTGGCCAGACTGTCTCACACATTTGTGGTCAGCCAGAGGGTCATCTGGGCCTGGTAGCCCAGGACAACCTCATCAATCTGACAGCTGGCTTGTCATGTGCTAAGGCTGCAGCCCCCAACCCCTAGTCCATGGCCTGTTAGGAACTGGGCTGCACAGCAGAAGGTGACCAGTGGGCAAGTAAAGCTTCATCTATATTTACAGCTGCTCCCCATCACGTGCATCACCACATAAGCTCTGCCTCCTGTCAGATCAGCTGTGACATTAGATTCTCATAGAAGCAGGAGCCTACTGTAAACTGCGCGTGCGAGGGATCTAAGTTGTGCTCTCCTTATGAGAATCGAATGCCTGATGATCTGAGTGGAGCTGAGGCGGTGACGCTAGCGCTGGGGAGCGGCTGCACATACAGATTATCATTAGCAGAGAGGTTTGACTGCACAGTAAATGTAATGCACTTGAATCATCCCAAAACCATCCCCACTCCCTGTCCATGGAAAAATTGTCTTCCATGAAACCAGTCCCTGGTGCCAAAAAGGTTGGGGGCCACTGTGCTTCGGCAATACGGTGATAGAGCCAAATGTGTCTCATCACCCAGCAGGCTAGCCCAGTGGATGTCACATGTCACATGACAGCAGCAGTTTTCCAAAACAGAGAGCCGAAGCACACAAATAAACCCTTGCATAGCACATCATCATTTCCACCTCATTCTGGTGGCAAAGCAAGTGTCGGAGCCAGCATACACTGCAGAATCCATCTCCTATGGGAGGAGCTGCAAAGCCATATTGCAAAGGCACAGATACAAGGAAGGGTAAAGAAATGGCAACTTCAATAGATTTTTGCAATCAATCTATTATAGATAGGAAACAAACAATGGGAACAAGTAAAATGGTGCCATCCTCTTGATATAAATATAAAAATTATGTTACTGGTATGGAATTATATTAACTATATAGTCTAAATCAAGAAAAGCATATTACAAACATTGTAGTCTCCTATTTATAAAGCAAAAATACACAAAGAACTCATAAGTAAATAATAAAAGGATCAATACTATAATTTAAAAAGTAGGCAAGTGATATCATGAGGCAGTTTATAAGAGAAGGGATTTAATTGCTTAACCAGAAAAATGTCCAACCTCATTAGTGACCAAATAATTGCCATTTTAAAAAATGTTTATATATACATACACACACACATAAGCATATATATTTATACACTTAAATTTTTATACAATATATAAATGTATGTATTCTAAACACATTGAAAGGATACAGTTCTGCCTTCCAAATTTTGCATAGATTTTCTTAAAACGATAATACCTGCTGTTCTAGGAGTAAAGTTACGTTTATATACAACCAGTGGGAATGTAATTTGGAATAACTTTTCTGGAGGCCAATTTGTCAACCTGTATAAAAGCTTCAGAAATCAGTATGATCTCTGGCAAAACACACTAGGAAGTAAATAAGATATCCATAAGAATTCAGCTACAGGTTTGTTCTTCAGCGTGTTATATATAAGACTAAAACATTGCAGCCTTTTTTTGTTACGACAAGAGGCCCGTTCGCCGTTGTGTGGCAGACATATCTGGCTCTTACTCTGTAAACCTATATTTTGCTCTTGCTCTGTAAACCTATCTTGTCCTTCCTCAATAAACTTCATTTCATGCTTAAAAAAATAAAATAAAACATTGTAAAGAACTTAATTATCAACCAAAGAAAGTGAATTAAATAAATTGCAGTATATCTGTCTAATAGAACACTTTTAGGTCACTAAAATTATGTTAGAGATGAACTGACTGATGGAAGTTCATGATATAATAACTAAAAAAATGCTATATACCAGGTGATCTTTCTATGTAACTATATACAACAACCAGAAACAGCACACATACTAAGGTGTAAATGAAACTTTACTTTTCAATTTTTTATTTTGCTTTTATTTCCCCACTTTTTCTAAAATTATTTTGCAATGTTATTATAAGAAAATAAAGTTATTTATTAGTCCAACAGCATCTTGGTGAAATATTTGCAGCAAATATGAGAAATGAGGGCTCAGTATATTCCATGGATAAAGACTTCATAAGAAATATTTGGCAAATAACATGAACACATAAAATAATATAAACAACTAACTAATAAGTAACCAATTTTAATAGTGAGGAAGTATATGTGAATTTTAACACTAGCTAAGCTATGGTTAAAAAAATTCTGATACTTTTTTGGTGGAAATATAAATGTGTACAACCCTTCCAGAGAACAATTTCACATGAGTCAGGACCCTCTAAAAGTAAACCACAAAGCTGTAAAAATATTAGAGGAAAGTATAAGAGACTATGTTAAAAATCTCAAGGTAAAAAAAAATCATCTCCCTAAACAAGACAAAACACAGATGCCAAAACAGAAATATTGACACACATGTCCACGTAAAAATTAAAATCATTGTATAATAATCAACCCTATGGCTAAGATAAAAAATAATCAAGAGACCGGAAGGCAGGGTGAGTTTCCGGCTATGGCTGAATGAGGAGACTGACAAATCATTTCCCCAAAATCAACTCTAAAGCTGGACAAAATTGAGAGAGACAACCATTTCAAAGCTCCGGAAATCACCAAAGGCATACAGCAATCTGAGAAGTGGGTATGCTTGTAAAACTGCTAGACTTTAGACAAGAACAGTGAGACTGCAGAATTTACCACCACCACCACCACCACCACCACTGGATTATTGTCCCTCTGCCAGCTAGGTTGGCAGAGGCTCTACCCAGGGTGGGTAAGTGTGAGGACTGGCAGCTTCCTTGCCACAGTTAAAGGGGGCAGTGCTCAAGCACAGTGGCATTATCAGTAGAGGGAATGATCTTGGAGGTGAGATGGGGCAATGGTTCCACTTGTCTGAGGTTATGGTCATGTTTGGGGCAGCATATTCCTGGCTGGGTCTGCACACACGCATGGTGGGGGCTGGAGAGAACACAAACACGGCACATTCCTGCAATGGGATACTATTCAATGATAAAAAGAAATGAAGCCCCAATGCATGCTGCAATGTGAGTGAACCTAAAAACCATTAGGCTAAGTGAAAGAAGCCAGACAGAAAAAAACTACACACTGTCTGATTCTATTTGATATGAAATGTCCAGAAAAGGCAAATTTATTGAGACAGAAAGCAAATCAGGGGTTGCCTAGGGCTAGGGGTGGGAGTGCGGATAAACCAAAATTGGGCACAAGGGAAATTTCTAGGTTGGTGGGAAAGGTCTAAAATCGGATTGTGGTGATGGTTGCACAACTCTATAAATTTGCCAAAAGAATCCCTGAATTGTACATTTACAATCATTGGATTTTATTTTATGGTATGTAAATTACACCTCAATATAGTTTTAAAAAAAGAGATAGACAATATGTGCACACCTGTGACAAAAAAGAATAATATTCTTCACACATAGTTCAACAACTCAAAAAAAGACCAGACTAAGCAGATAAATAGGCAGTTCACAAAAGAACTACAGATAGCCAACCACACAGGAAAAGACATCTAATCCACCTAGAAACCAAGGAAACGCAAATTAAAGCACCGAGATAGCATGACCTCTTTTAACCTTTCCAACAACCCTGTAAGAGAGAACGGTTGTTTCCATTTTACAGATTAGAAACAGAAGCTCAGAGAGTTCCAATAAGTTGTCCAAGTTCATTCTTTCAGTTAGTGAAGGTGCTGTACCATTAACTCACAGTCTTGCCTCTCTGATCTTCATTACTGTTATTCTTAGTCCAACATATTCATGCGCAGCAACAATATTGAGATACTACAGACTGCGAGGGGCTGGCCCAGGCTCTCTTAGTTCAGTGATGGGCTCTGGTGGGCATTTGTATTACTCCTATTAAGGCCTAATGGCCCATCAGGGCCTGTTATGGATTTTTTGTTTTTCTCTTTATGGGTAGATATTGAGATTTCATTAATGCCAATTTATCACCAGAACCCTAAATCTAGCTAGTGTCACCATGGTTTGCTGTAGAAGCCACAGTTTGTGAGCACCTTGTTAGGTACAGTTTTTAGAGATTTTGCCCAAACCACACCTTCCACTCTGTCTATTCAAGTACCACCCAGGAATCTGAAGTCCTTGGCTATTGCCCCAGCCATGTAACTCATTCATCCTGCACCTCTGAGCAGGTCACTTCGTCTCTCTTGTGCCTCAGTCTCCTCTGTTGTAATAAAGGGGACCCTCCAATCTTGCTAAAATTAGAATCAGAGGAGAGGCTGCGTGTGAATGGGCATAGGAAGACGTAACACAGACACAGGCTCCACCACAGATAGAACCCACCCTAACCTTAACCTTAACCCTAACTCCGACCCCACAATGACAGGCACAGAGAAGAAATCTAGTGTCAGGCTTTAAAAGTTTTGGTAAGCTACATTAATCTGGGCTTCAAAAACACAGACCCAACCAAAAAGCCACTCAGAGCAAAAACGCACTGTAATTAAAATGAAAGCCAAAAGCCTCCTTACCTTCACAAAAGCCTCTATTCTCAGGGTTTTGTTTCCTGGATATTGGATGCTCCCAGATATTCCCACAGCAGACTGAAGAGCCCGGGAGGGAGAGCTGAAATATATAGGACCCAGGGTGAGCAGCCAGCTTACCACCTTCCCACGACCAAGGCGCCTCAGCTGGTGGGAATGAAGCCCAAGGTGTGCTCCTGAATCAAGATCGCCTGGACACTGGATGCTCAGCAGTTTAAAAACTCCCCCAGGTGATTGTGATGTGCCCTAAAGTGTGAGGACCACTGCCTTCATGCAGAGGGTCTCAAACTTAGGTGTGTACCAGAGTCACCTGGGGAGCTACTAAAGCTCAGAAGCCCAGGGTCCTTGAAATAGGGCAGCACCTGAGACTGTGTGTGTGTGTGTGTGTGTGTGTGTGTGTGTGTGTGTGTGTGTGTGTGTATTTCCACTCCGGCTTCTCCAGGTGATCTTGATGCAAGTAGTTTGAAAACTGATGGATTAGGAGACGTCTGGAGGATGGGGCATTCTGCCCTTCTGGGAAAGGTGCCCCTTGAGCTAAGTGGAGGCAGATGTGTCCCCTGTGCATGCAGCAGGTGTTGAGAAAATGATAACTGCATCAACAGACATTGCACAAGGGGACAAGAGAAGGAGCTTAGGGGCCCTTTAGGACTGCAGGAAAGGCCACAGATACACCCTCTGTGCAGCAGCTTTGGTAGACTATAACTAGTTCCCCATATCGCGTGCCCCAACCCCATGGAAGAACCAACTGTGGATATCAACAATTTATCAATATGCCTGATGAGAACAGTGGTGTTGGTATTGGGGGAAGGAGAAAGAGAGGAGTTATTTACTAGGAATTTCCACCTGCAAAAACTTTCTGTCCTGTGACCATCTCAAGGGATTTGTAATAAAATCTTCAAAAGCCAAGGCTGAGCAAAAACAGGGTTTGGGCAAGCAGAGAGCAAAGCTTCCTATCATCCTCAGGACTTACCCGATGCAATCCCCATAAATTATTTAAAAATAAAATAAGATGTTGTAACACAAAAATCATTCATTCATTTATTCATTCACTCATTGAGGGCACGGTGGTTGAGAGTCTGGCTTCTGGCATCGGGCTTCCTGGCTCTGCCACTTCTACCTAGACATTTGCATCACTTAATCTCTTTGTGTCTCAGCTTTCTCTTCCATCAAGTAGGGATAATAACACTATCTAACTCCTGGGGAATTTGGGAGGATTTAACAAGTCATGTAAGTATCAGGACACTGTCAGGCACACAGTCTGCACCATATACGTGCTGTTATTACCGTTCATGTAGTTTTTCATGAGGAACAGCCCCCGTGCTACATGCTGAGGATATAGAAATGACAACCCCAGCCCAGCCCTCAAGGCACTTCCAAGCAGGTACAGGAGATGGACAGGTGAGGCAATGACTGTGGGCCAATGTGGGAGGGCCCTGGAGCAAGGACGGTAAACCATGCGAGAGACAATGCAGAAGCCAGCACAGGAGCCAGGTGGTTCCAGGGAGTCACTCGGTGAGGGCTGGGGGGGAATTTCAGGAGCTCTCCTGTGTGTTAAAGAGGCTGAGTAACCACTGGCTTTGGAGGAAAAAAATGAGGAAGAGAAGGAGAGGCAGGAACTCCTGGGGAGAGAGAGAAGTGGAGGGTGTCGCGGTGGGGGGCGGGGGAAGGCACAAGGTGGCCTGGTCAGACTCTGCCCTTGAATCCTAGGTGTCCTCACCTCTAAGCTAAGTCAGACTCCTTCACCCCCGTCATTAGTCTGCACTGGGTCTCTCTGCATTTCTTCTTCAAAGACCTCGCCCCGGTTTGTAATTAGGTTACGACTTGCGTGTGCTGGCTTGTTTGTCATCTCACCCTCTAGAAGTGAAGCTCCACCAGGGCAGGGACCTCACCTGTTTCTCCATCACTGGGTGGCCAGCGCGCAGCACGGTGGCTGGCATTTAGTAAGAGCTCAGCGAATTTGTTGCATAATGAAGTAATTGGGTCACTGCACATAGTTGGGTGTGGACAGTTCAGATGCATCTGAATTTGTTTAATTGGAATTACAGACTTCTGCCTCCACGTCGTTCCCAAACGCAGGCCTCAGAGTGTTTGCCTCCCTAAAGATTTTTCCACCATTCTTTTTTCTATTTTTTTTTGACCCTGGTGTTCCTTTAAAATAAATTCTCTGTGCGTCTGCATGTGCCTCAAATGCTTGCTCTTAGGCAAACCTGCTGTTGAACTCCGACTTCCAAGATGGTGCTTGGGCTGAAGTTCAAAGCTAAGTTTGATTGGTGAATCTATCAGTTACATTTGAGGCGAGCCAGAAAGAAGAGCACACAGCCCTCTTGTCAACAAATTTTATTCCCCAGATCAAGAAAAATGTGGACTGTACATGAAAAACTTGGGGAAAAAAATGAAAGACCTATATTGATATAGGGCCTCAAAATAATGCATTTCAAAACACAATGAGATCCATATTTCATCTGGACTGTGAATAATCCCAAGAGTATGTTACATAATGCCATGAGCTACAGAGCCTTGACAAATCATTGGGAAATCAGAATGTGGAATTTTAAAGGAATTCCAGATCAGGAATTGTGGGCCCAGATGTTAGTGTCACTTGCCTTAAATAGAAGGTGCAGGTGGAAACAACCACAATGGAAAGAAAGCAGCGTTACTACTAAACTCTAACATACTGCTCTCACTTGCCAAGGTCAAAAACCAGCTCTCTCACTCACCCACTCAACAAAATTTTTAATGAGCATCTTGTATTTGCCGGGCACTGTTCTAAGTCCTGGGAATATGGCATTTAACCAGACAGACAAAAATCTCTAAATTTATGAACCTTATATTCTCATGGTAGAGACATACAATAAGCAAGTAACTATATAATATGCTGGATGGTGAAAAGTGCTCTGAAAATAAAATAAAAGCGTAGCAAGAAGATAGACAATGTCAGAGATTGCGGGGGGTGGTGGGGGGTTGCCATCTGCAATAGGGCAGACAGAGCCACCCTCATGGAAAAGGCAGCATTTGATTAAAGATGAGAAGGAGGTGAGAATTCCACTACATGGATTTCTGGGGGAAGAACACTCCAGGACTGAGGGGATGAAGTATGCTAAGTTTCCGAGGTGGGAATGTGCTGAAACAGCAAGGCAGTGGTGGGTGCAGAGTGAGTGCATGGAGGAGAACAAAGTAGGAATGAGTAGGGATGGTGGAGTGGGGAGGTGGAGGGGGCAGAGCAGAGGGCCTTTCCATCTTAGGGGAAGACTGGCTGAACCTCTCTGTTAAACAAAAAGTTAGCAATGAAACGTTCGTCTCATGGAATCAGAAAGATGGTCCCAAGATGGTGAATGAATGAGCAGGGTACCAAACGCCCTCAGACAGGAGTTAGCGCCACTGAAAGTTATTTGGCGCACCAGCAAGGGCTGCATGGCCACACTTTGGAAATATAACACAACAGTATTCCTGCTTCCCTCCCTCCTTTCCCCTGAACTCAAAAACAGGTACTGGTCTGCTTGAGAATATGCTTCTTTCACCAGAAACGACAGAAATCGACATTTCCAGATAGTAAATGGGCCCCCTGTTATTTTGGGGGCTTGGACAGCTGAAGCCACTGAACCCAAAAATGCTCCCTTGATCAGAGCCCTGGAAGGATTCCCCAGCCCTGAGAGCTGTGTCTCTAATAGGATTATACCTGAATTAAAAGGTGGAACCATTTCTAACTGAGGGCACTCTCTGCTTTGAGTTGCCTCACAAAGATCCATTTTTTATAACCAAACGGGAAGACAGGAAACCTGAACTTCCCAAATGGAGAGTTGGTACAAGATAACAGGGGAGAAACATTGAACGACACTCGATGCGCCTCATGTCTCTTGACGAACGGGTCTTGTACGTGACCTAACCTGAGGTGCATGTGGACATCTACTTACTTCTTTTGTTCTATAATGAGTCACTAAATCCAACCCTCCTTCAAGAGAAAGAGAATTAGACTCCACCTTCTGAATGGAGAAGTATCAAAAAGTTTGTGGATATATTTCAAATCACCACATACCCACATTATTTCTATGCTTCAGTAATAGCCTTTTCACCCAAAGACATTAACTAAATTAACTGGCAGTATTTGTATACCTTGTTGTGCTAGTGATGGTAGGTAGAATAGCTGTCATCTCTTTTAGCACTCAGGTGGTTCTAGTAACTCCGCCAAATATTTTACATCCATTTTTTCATTCAATCCTAAAAACCTTGTGAGCCTGATATTTACATTATAATGGATTGGTTATTTTTCACCAGCCTGGCAACCAGCCCCATGGGAGGAGCATAATTCCCTGCCCCTTGACTTTGTGCTGGGCTGTGTGACTTGTTTGGCCAATGAAATGTTAGCAGGAGACACGGAGGTTTGATTGATGGGGCACATGTCCTTGCTCCTCAGCTGTCACATGAGAAGAGCCTACTGTTCCAAGGAGAAGGAGGGACATGTGGAGTGTGGCTGCCCCAGTGGACTCCCAGGCACCCACAGCTACATGGGTGGGTCAAGCCAAGATCAGCAGAGACTCCCAGCTAAATGCAGATGAGTTCATCTGACACATAGATGCTTGAGAAATTTTTAAAAACGATTGTTGTTTTAAGCCTCTAAATTTTGGGAGGTTTTCATACAGCAATTTTTAAACATTACAAGCATCAGCTCCATTTTACAGATGTGGTACCAAAGGCTTGACAAGGTAAACAATTTGCTCACCCAGCAAATTGATCACCAGCTAGTAAGTGGCAGGGACAGGATTAACACCCAAAACCCATTCTTTTAGTTACTATGAAATTCTATTTGTCATTGAATCAATTCTTAAATGTTAAATCATTCTCCCTACAGATGCAGCCTTTTCCCTTGTATTAGAGAACAACATCCTAGTGACAGACTAACAAAATTGCAGAAAAAGTCAATAAGGGCCTTTTTGACCAGGAAAAAAAAATAAAAATATAAAACAGTGTCACATAGTTCAAGTCCCTTCTGACAAAGCCCCATCAGTCTGACAGAGCAAACACAGAAAGGATTTAAATTTTAATTTAACTGTAAGGGTTTCTTTGGCTCAGGAACAACTCATCTCCTTTTAATTTATCAGAAGACACAGTACTGTAATAAAATAAGACAAAAATCTTCCAAAGTGTAAAACGCATCTTAGTCTCAGAAGGTTTCCAAATTGCATATTAGTTTGCATTGAATTTATTTTCCTGATTAGATTGCCTTTTAGCTACACCAGAGCTAGAGGGATACGATGCCAGAATCACCAGGCAATTTTGCAAAGAAATCCATCAGTCCAAAAGGAAAGGCTGCCACTCTCTCGCTCCAGGACTTCCAGAGTTCCCTGTGAAAAGACGCTGGGACTGAGCTTCAGAGATGAAGCACAGTGAATGTTTTTACCATGTGGTCAAGGTTGGACTTCCCCACTGAGGGCAGAGAACAGAAGAAACCTGTCATGAGTGGTACAGCTACTATGTGTCACCCGCACGCCAGATGCGTTCAGTGTTCCCTTGTTTATTTAATCCTCACAATAACTCTCTGAGACATATGTTATTCCATTGCTACAAATTAGAAAACAGAGGTCTGGAAAGTTTTAAGAAAACTTAGAATGTATTCAACTACTAAGTAGAAGAATCAATATTTGAGAAATTTTTCTAATCCTAAATCTTATGTGGCTTTTCATTAAAATATACTAATTTATTAGTGGAAATGAAATTGTAATTTCTGAGTCAAAAAAAACTTCTGTTGAAGCTATGGGATTGACGAATAGGAGATTGTATAATATAGGAAGTTTTAGCTACAAGAAAAACCTATTAAAAGTGGCTTGAATAATGAGATGTGTCTATCCCATGTAACAGTCCAGACGTGCTGTGGCTCTGGGGTAGGTTAATTTAAGGACAGGGGCAGAACATAGGATAGGTACCACTGTTCTTGTACCCTTGGCAGACATTATCTGTCAACCACAATATTCTTTCTTTTGAGCCCAAACTCATCCTCAGAATCTTTCTTAACTCAAGGCTTCAAGAAGCTATTATCAATCAACTGGAGTTGGCAAGTCAAATGAAACCTATTATTTTCTGATTCAGACTCTCTCTTTCCCAGTGAGTAAATAATTGTGAAGCACCTGCCATGCCCTCAGCTCTCCTGATAACCAACATGTTTCTAAGAGAAACAGAGCAAATGGTCCCCACCCTCATTAGACTGGAATCTTGCTGGAGAGACAAAATACAGATACATGAAACAATGAAGGAACTTATTTTAAAGCTGCATTAGCGCTGATAACAAAGAACAGATTGTCTTTATCATTGGTTAAAAATATAAAAGATAACTTTAAAGGGATACTTTGGAGTTACCTGTTTTGTCTTGTTTTTATTTTTGACCTGGGTCTTGTAACATTCTTATTAGCAACATCTCCACTTCCAATCAGAATATGTCTTGCATTAATTTCACTTTATTATTCTATTGATAAAATATCTTCTCAAAGCTAGGAAACTTCTGACAAGATACAGGCTTTTTATTTAATAGAAAAAAAAGGATTTGTGAAATAAGTACTGTTTTTGCTCAACCATTAATAGGATAATATCAATGTCTATTATGCTGTAGTGTTGTTTTTTATTTTCAAAATTCTCCTCTGATCATGATTACAAAGGTAATTTTAAATGTATTGTATATTTGTTTTGTTGTTTATATTCAGCACCCCAAAGGTAAGTATTTAAAAATATTTAATATTGTTCAACTTGTCAACTTGTTTTTAAAAACTCCTGCTCCCTCCCTCCCCCTGCTTCATAAGTTGGATAAAAACTTGATTTGCAATCTTGACTTCAGGTTTCTGGTTTTGCACTTTGCATCAAATTTTGCTTAAGAAATAACTTCTTGCACTGGAATTTGAAAACACCATTGGCTGAAATCCCAACTGTGCTGTAGTATTTTGCATGAAGTTTGCATGCAATGATGTTTAACAAGAAAAAGATCTCATTTAAGGAGACCTGGGAATGACGATTATTTTTCTTGGGTATCTGTGACAGCCAGTGCTCAGGAAAGGGGCCATGAGGAAGTCCTCCAACATTTAGAGACAGAACAGAAGATTACCAGGAAAAGGCATGGCTGAATCTGGAATTATGTGCAAATTCAAGACAAATCAAAATTAAAGATAGAGTGAAATTTTCAGTCATCACAAATTCTCAGACTCGAATCACTCCTGTGGCTAACAGACCCTTATATATCATGGGCACCCTCCATCCCTACAAGAACATTGTTTTTACTTGGCTGTTGCTATGAACCCCTCCCCTGTATCCTCACCTCAAGTCAGCACCTGTCCCCAACCCCCCAAGTCTACTTGCTCTGATGCTGCCTAACTGATATTTGGTTTTGATTTATAACATAATCCATAAAATACTGCAAGCCATTTATTTTTCCACTTTTACAACTTAATCTTTAAAATTGTTTGGAGATTTTATTATTTTCTAAATTTAGAAGTGTTATTTTTCTAGGAGTATTCTGTTTCAATTTGGCCAATAAAGGCAAGTAACATAAAGAGCTTTAGGAAATCCTGATAAGGTGTCACTTTATTACAATGAATGAAATAGAACAGGTTTCAATGAAATGTAAAAAACTGCAAAGGTTTTTTTTTCTTATTATAAAATCAAGACATGCTCATTGCAATAAATTCAGACACTATCTGAAAGTATAAGGAGGAATTTCAAAGTCATCTTCAGTCTCCCAGAATAACCACTGTTAACATGTCAAGTGAATCAATAGAGACTCATTCACTGTCACATGCACATACCTACATGTGTGTACACTTTAAATAAAATGAGATCATACATAGTTGGTTGCCTGCTTTTTTCTACTTAATAATATACCATGTACATTTTTTCCATGTCAGTAAGTACAGATTTTAATAATCACATTAAATGCTACATAGGATTCCACCTATTGATGTACCAAAATGTATTTTGCTAATCCTATGTTATTGCTCACACAGGGCAATTGAATATCTGAATATTATAAACCAGCCTGCTATGAGCGCACACCCAACATCTTTACCCAATCATGACCTAGTTGATCTTTGCAAAATAGAATAATGGCCCTGCAATTCTGCTGCTTAAGAAAACTTTCATGGTCACCATTCTCTATGGATATTATGGGCAATAGTGCCTGGTAGAGACCCAGTGCCTGTGAGAGCAAGGGCAGGGAGTGAGCAAGCAGGATGCATTCCCATGTACCCTTTGGGCTGAAGGTACCAAGAACAGGAGGATGGGGGGCTTTAAGGACTTCTTCAAGCCTTTACACAAAAACACTCCCTAGAGCTCCAGAAATCGCTGGGAGACTTGAGGGCAGGAAGCTGAAAATCTTACCCATCTTGGTAGGGGCAGCTCAGAGAAAGACTCTTGATTTCTATTAAAGTGGCTGACTTCTGACCTGCCAGGAGAGAAACTTGCATTAGAAAAAGAACAAGTGAATGAATATGTTTTGGATGCACTACTAACGAAGGGGCCAGCGTATTCTTAATTCTCCCCAGAAAAAAAACCAAATGAACAGAAAGTCTCAGAATCATCACTTTCAGAAGCCAGGTCAGAGACCACCTGGAGAAACCTCACTGACCCTCAGTGGTTCCCAGGACTGCAGTTCAGAAGCCACCAGAACCAGGAATAGCCACCGCCCCAGAGCAGCTTCATCCACTATCCGATGCTGCCTCCTTCTGCCAGCCATTAGCAGGTGAACCTTTTTTCTCCCCTAAGGAGCACAGTAGCTAACTTTCGGCATCTGTAGCCAGGGTTTTAGGAGTGTGGCTGCAGGGGCTGTCAGATCTCAGCAGCTCGTGACACCCCCCATTAGAGAAAAACTTCAAAGTCTCGTTGCTGGCGTCTCTCCTCATGACAAAAGGGCAGCATGGCAGTGTGTTTTGTTACACCACCGTTATCATAAACGGCTCATAATCGCTGCCATCTCTCTGAAATCAGTTGTTTCTACAATTAATGGCTGATTTCACAGGACATTAACCATCCCCAGCAACAGTTCATTAACTGCTGGCGAGTGGGAATAAGCCACTCTTCAAAGGTACTTATGCTGCCTGCAGAAGACTTGCCAATGGTGAGCAGGGACATGCGCCCAGAGGACAATAGCAAGGAAGATGGCCTTTCTGGGCCCCTGGAGTCACATGCAGGGTGGTGGATCTCAGCAAGATACCTGCAGTGTCTCAGCTGCAGCCTGGAGCTGGGGCTAGGCAGGCAAAAAGCAAGAGAACAGAGCTGGGAGCTAAGCCTGGTCCACCACAGGGAGAGTGTTGCAATTCATTGCAAATGGCCCACAGTCTGGCCTGTCTCCAAGCTCCAGAGACAAGGGAAGGTGGGAAGTGGGTGATCCACAGAGAATGACAGCAGGAGCTTTGGGCAATGGGCAAAAGGCAAAGTGGTATCTGATCGTGGAGAGTCCAAGCTATAGCCCTCTCCCTCACATGGGACTCGAAGCTTCCCTAGAGCCAGTAGTGGGCCTTCTGCTCAGCACAGCACCCCCAGGACCTAGACCAGTGCTGCCATGTGATGAACAAACCAGAGAGAGAGGTTCAAAGGCGAGCAAGACATGCTGGTTCAGAATAGAGACCTGGACCTGCAGGGAAACTGAGGCAAAATCATATGTATGAATGAGGCCAAAAGGAGACCGAAAACAGGTGCAAGTTCCAGAGCACCTGCCTTCAGGCTTCAACTTTCTAACAGCCCCTGCCCCAGTCAAGGTCAGCTTGGGAATCGGACAGGCCCAGGGAAGGGCCCCAGCAACGTGACTCCAGGAGAGGAGGACGGGGAAGGCCAATCTCTCTTCCCCAGAGAGTGTGTGCCCTGGGATGGCCACCAAGGCCCCCGTCTGGGCCCCTGCTACTCCTCTGGCCTCACCTCAAACCTTTCTCTTTCCTCTGGTTTCTACCACACTGGCCTTCTTGTGGTTCCTCCCACATGTCATGATTTTCTCCACGCTGGGGCCTCTGCACACGCCGCAGACCTCTCTGGATCCAGTGTGTTTCCCTCTCCTTTTGGTTTCATCGATCCCTACTCATCCCGCAGACCTGGCTCCATCTCGCTGCCTCAGAGAAGCCGCCTCGCCGTTGGAGATGTCCCCAGCACTGGGCATCCTTTGTGGCCCTGTTGCAATCTGCCGACGTCCTGTCATGGTTTGGTTAATGTTGTCATCCCCGCTGGACGGTAAACTCCAGATGCCCACATGCATTGTATGCAGCATTGTTTCCCCAGCGCCTAACACAGTGCCTGGAATGTAGTGGGTTTTCAATACATATTTTTTAAATGAATGAATGCAGATGAATGAGGTCCTTTAATTTCCAGTGAGCAAACACATCAGAAAAAATGAACTGGAGGAATCTTCCAAGTCCTCCAGCAATGGGCTGTCTTCACAACATATACCTCTGACCACCTTAGGGAGTATGAAGCAGAGGAAATACCAGCAAAAGATAAAGCAAATCACAGGCACAAATGGTTTGTTTTCATCCTGTGTGTTTTCCTTTGCCTAATCAGGCTGAAATAGCATATTTCCTGGGAGGCTGGGTATCTTTACAGATGAATTCACCACTTTCAAGCATTTGACAAGGGTTGACTTGTTCCCATCTAAGTTGACACCCTGATGCTGAGTTTCCTGGGTCTCTGGCCTAAAAAAAAAAAACATTGGAAGCATCTCAAACCCTTAGGAAAGTTAAATTGGAATCCATCGACCTAATCTCTGTGATGGGCATTATAAATCATTTTTAAGATTAGTGTGTTTTTATTTTTGTTTGTGCCTCTTAAAAATAGAAACATGAAGAAATATGCCCCGAGGGATGCTCATGACTGGCTGGGACCTTTGGAGCTTTGTCATCTGAGGCTCCACTAGGGGCTGAAGGGGCTGGGATTAGGGGCAAAACCAGCAAATGAGCTCAGAAAAGCAGGAACAAAAGCCGAAAGAGATGATCTCACCTCATAGCGCCAAAGGAACAAAGCTCCCACCCAGCCCTCTGTGATGTTGCTTCAGTTTGGTCGCAGCCTTTGTAGCCACAGCTTAACAGTTTATGTGGGTGACGTGCAAGGCGCTTTCACGTTCATTAACTCGTTTGATCCTCACAACTCAGGACAGGCGAGCGGGGGCAGGGCTTACCCGGCCCCTTTCACCAAAGGAGAAAACAGAAGCTCAGCTTTTGAGTGACAGTGACTAGCTAGGGCTTGACACCCACTCTTATGACCCCCTAATCAGTTTTCATTGTCCTAGGCAAATCTTCCTCCCAGCTTCAAAATAAAATAATAAAACTAGCTAATACTTATTGAAGGATTACTGTGTAACACCAGTGACTATGCAAAGTATTTTATATGCATTATCTTATTAACTTCTTGCAATAACACCATGAAGGTACGTATTAGTTTCGTGTGGCTGCTGTAACAAATTGCCACAAACATGGTAGCTTTAAACAACAGAAATTTATCCTCTGAAATCCCTGGAAGCCAAAAGTCCAAAATCAGTTTCACTGAGCTAAATTCAGAGCATCGGCAGAGCTGGTTCCTTCTGGAGGCTCCAGGGAGAATCCATCCCTTGTTTCAACTTCTGGTGGCTGCTGGAATCCTTTGGCCTGTGGCCATATCACCCCAATCTTCAAAGCTCTCTTGGTTCCATCTTCGTCTTTACATTCCCTTCTCCTCTGTGTGTCTGTGAAACTTCCCTCTGCCTCCCTCACATAAGGACGCATGTGATGGCATTAACAGTCACCCTAATAACCCAGGATAATCTCCCCATCTCAACATTCTTAATCACATCGGCAAAGACTCTTTTTCCAAATAAGCTAACATTTGCAGGGTTCAAGGATTAGGACATGTATATCATTTTGGGCACCATTTTCAGCCCATGGCAAGTAGGTAACGTTGTTATTCCCACTTTGCAGAAAGAGGAAACTGAGGCATGGAGCAATGAAACCACATGTTCAAGGTCATGCAGCCAGTCCAGGTGAAACTAGGACTTAAACCTAGTCACTCTGGCACCAGAGGCTGCTGAGCTCTGCTGTCTCCCTAACTGGCTCATAACTTGGGCAATCGTTTTAAAGAAATAAAAGAAAAGACAACTCCAAAGAGAGTCTGATTATTGGCCCCTAAGAGTCAGATTGGCAGTTAGCAGTACTGCTGCCCAGGGAAGCATGATGTCTAGTAAATGGGCCTTAGTCCTAGAACAGTCTCCCACACACATGGTGTTAGGCAGAATTACTCATCTTACTCTGAATAAGTTAGCCACGTCTGGGGGGCTCTCAGCTCAGGAACCACATCCTGTTGTCCCTGGAACTGCTCTAAAGGCATGGGCTGCACCCCTCACCTTGTCCTCCCACACCCAGGTGCTTTCATCCAGACAGGTTCAGGGAACAATCTTCATTCTGGTAGACCAGGCCCAGGAGAGGCTGGAAATGCATGATTCCTGCATAAAGAGGAACAATTTTGCTTTGGAGCTACTTTCCTGTGGAAATGTGTTACAGAGTAGATTAAAGTCTCATAACTCAAACAATTTCTACTTTAGGTCCAAGCAGGTAATGGGAATCCAAGGGTAACCCAGATTTGCAACAGCTTCTAGAAGTTTGTACCCAACTAAGAACTATATATGTGTAGACAGAGGTGAGAGGAGGCAGAGAGAGAATGATTTACTCAGGACAGATAGGAACCTCAGAGACCGGACACTGTCTCAGAAAGGAGGTGATTTTCAGCTCCTCCTCTTGCTTCTCCATTATAGACCTAGGAACAACAGGCCCAAGAGCGTGATAGCCCCGTGGGAAATGGCATGAGCGTGTGTATTGACTCAACCTCAGGTCTCAGATCCTGTAGGATCGACTTCAATTGGTGACAACTCATCTTCTTGGGTTTCCAAATAGAGCCGAGCCATCACCAGCCATGTGCACCATGGTCTATGGGTACAATGTTTCAGAGGAGTAAATGGGGAACAAGAACATTAGGTGAAAACAAAAAATAAGACAAAAACAAGTCAGGAGCAAATGTGATTAAGAATAGAAAGAATTATTTCAGACTACGTCTCTTTCCATGGTCAGAGGACAAGGTGTTGATGTTTGGGATGGATGTTTTACCACCTAAGAAGCAAAAAAGCCACCTTCCAAAATCTCAAGGCACTTCTTTCAGGCCAGACTGAGTTACTACAGGTGATTTCAAAGGATACAACTAAATCACAGTAACACAACTTTCAGAAGCCGGGAAGTCACAGTGTCAGTTCACATTTTTCCCAACATACAAACATGTCCCTTGAAGCCACAGAATCTAAGCAGCAGAATGAAGCCCTGTCAACCCCCACACCTTTGGGGAAGGCACCCAATCAAATTTTTTATTAGGATTCGAGATCAGCATTTGAGTCCCTTGTGGGCCTCTTACAGACCCCACACCTTCTGAAAAACCAGGATAGCTAAAACAGGAACAAAGTCAATCACATGCCACAGTAAGTCAGAGGATCTTTCTGACTTTGCATTTTCTTACCCATGTAATGGGCTTAAGAATCTCCACCCCTGGTCTTTAAGAAGTTCTTGTGAAGAATACATATATGAGCATGCTCTGTAAATTATAATGTGCTTAGACTATAGATTTTTCACCAAGGAAAGGGTAAAGAACAGGAAAAAAAAAGATTATTTTCAAAATCAATTTCACATGTCATAAAAACATTTATTATGATATTCAAGTATAATTTCATTAGAATTGAATAACGGGGTCTTTTAAAAGTAAGGCTTGGGCTCATCCCCGCATTAGGAGGACAGCTCTACCCATGAAAGTAAGCCACCCATCTCAGCTAGAAACTGAGGGGGCAAATAGTCCCACTATAGGATTTGCCCCTCACCCATATTATCCAACAAGAGGACATCTGCAATTTACCAATTTGCAGATACATCCATTTTTGGGGCTCCAGAGACAAGACCTACGCAACTTTAATTCCTGGGCTTTGCTCTTGCAGAATTCAGACAATATCTACCCTGCTAGAAGAATCCTCACCACTGCCTGTCTAGACGGTTGGGTAAGGCAAAGTCAGCTCCAAAGCCAAGGCAAGACAGGAGACAATTCCTTCTCTCCCACCCAACAAGGAGTTCTGCCTTCTGTGTTAAAGATGGAACAGAGCCTAATGTTCTATAGGATAGCGAATAACCTACAGGGTATTTGCGAGAATTTGAAAAAGGGGTTCTCTCAGGGTGGAAAAATTGGAAAAAGATGCACTGTTCTCTGAGTAAACACAGTCCTGTAGCGGGTTCCCAGCTTGGACAAGAGCCAAAGTGTTTCCTTTGGTCTACAAGGTTCTTGCCTGTTGAGTACTCATGTGCCTGGGGGAAAGCATGGGATTCCCACCTGTCCCTTAGTCCTGCTGGCCACTTGCATGCATTTGCCCTTGACTTCCCTCTGCCAGGAGTGTCCTCTGCCCAGTCCTCCCTCACTCACTTTTTTACCTGGAAAACTCCTATTTATCTTTCAAGATCCAACAAAAGTAGCCCCTTAGGTGAAGGCTTATTTCTCCCATAAGTTTTCCGCCTTCTCTATTATAAGCCCTGTGAAGACAGGGACCCATCTTTTCCCTCACTTTTGACTCCCAGGGGCTAGCACATGGCAGCTGTTCCTATCGGTTGGGATGAAGGAATCAGTTTTTTAAGCCCCCACAGCACTCTGTATGTATCTTGATAAGCCTTCAATGCCCCATGTCAGAGAATATATCACCTTGTACTATAAAAGCGAGTTATTAGAGGGCAGGGTTTGTGCCTTTTAAGTTCTGCATCCCCCAAATCCAGCACAGAGCTTGGCAGAGCCCAAGTGCTCAGAATGGGCTTGTTGACCCAAAGGTTTCCAAAGCATGGATGTAAAATAGCCAGCTGCTTCAAAATCTTTACTACCAGCAATCTATTGCACACCCCTCACTCAGCAGAGTCAGAACAGGAAAGTGGAAGTTTTGTGCCCCCTCTATGGCTGACTAATGGCTTTCCTTAGGAGTGAGAACTTGCTCTGGAGGTTTGCATCAGTTCATCCTGACCTTATTCTGAAGGATAGACCAGGCAGACTCTGGGACCTGGAAGGCACTGCAGACAGGATTATGTTTCCTTACTTCCCCATCTGCAAACTTTGTTGACTATAGCTTTAAATATTTATGACAAATGCAGGAAGTTTGGCTGGAGCAGAGAAGAGCTGGTGTGGAGGATCCGTTCCCCTCCATGCCAGGGTGTTAGCAGAGTGCGCTCTCAGCACTGCGCTCCTTCCCGAGACCGGGCGCTCCCAAATGCCAGCCCCATCCACGGTGGGTGGGATGACTGTGCGGGGATTTTAAAGAATGGTTTTGTTCTCATCCACAAGCTATTTTTCTTTTCCTAAAAGATGTACTATTGACCCAATCATGGAACACAGACACAATGCATAAAATTGTCTCTCAACCCATCCCTCCTCAGAGGGGCCCAGCCATTGTGTAGAAAGGCACAAAAGATTTGACTGGGGCCCAAAATTCCAAGTCAATGCTGAGTAGGCTGGAGAAGTTAGAAGTAGGATGCCTTGGAGAGATGATGTATTTTCTGTCTTTTTTTTTTTTTTTAGGAGAAAGAAGGAATCTTCTAGATAGGGCCTGCCCAATAGTTCCCAGCAGAAATACTGCAAGGAAGATAAGTCCCAACAATCACCACTGTTTATGCAGAATCTCTGGCAAACAGCATCCAACTCAGCGAGTTTTCAAATATGCATCACCCCACCACAATATTAGCCTCCCCCACACCATTTCCCGCTAGTGGATTTTGTTTAGGATCGTTTTCATGATTTGCACTCGTTTTGTAAGCAATGTGAGGACCAACTCCAAAAGAAAAGCTAATCAGAGCTCTACCCAGAGACCCTGCAATCGAAATCAGATGTGCTGTAGGAAAAATTAATGGAAACACAGAAAGGGAGGGGCTCGTTGCTGATTCCACAGCAGAGAGGAGTTGCTGACGGGAGGGCATCGTCTCTGAGCAGAGGGTCTGTGGGAATTCCAGCTGTGCAGTCGCCCATTGTATTTATCATGCACGAGGCAACATCAGGATAAAACATTGAACGTTCATGGGCTTCGAACATCAGGGTAAAGAAAGGGTGTTTGGGAAAGAGGGTGAAATAGCAAAATGGTTTGTACTGCCTACAAATAGCTGTGAATAACTACTCAAAAGGGATCAGAGGAGATGCTGAGATCCTGGCTTTGTGTCATTCAGCCGTTTCCGTTGAGCAGAGCAGATTTAGTGAGAACTAGCTAAGTCATGCGGTGGTAAAAAACAAAACAACACAAGCAAAACAGGGACATTGGACAACACCCCTGGAAGTCATCTTTACTTCTGGCTCAGCTTATGAGGAACCTCGTAGGTAAAAATATGACTTGGAATGTAAATTAACAAGGGTCTCGTGAGCTATGAAGTCATGGAAGAAACAAGATCTCCCGCAACTGTGAAGGTTATGTGCCAACAACAGGAATGGAAAGAGACAAAATGTTTTTAAACTCACAAATGGTACCATTTGAGTTCACGTGGTAATTTTAAGTGTTAGAAAGGGACTCTTTAATCCACACACACACAAAAAAATTTTAAGAAACTCATGCCAACCATAAATTGTACTAATTGTAGCTAATTGATGACATGAAGTTAAGCCCTGACTCAAAGATAAAAATACACCCAAAAATCAGCAAAGCCTAAATCATCCTTTGATAAAATATAACTCTGATATTAGTGATCTTTTTCCTCATTTTTTGGGCAATATCTCTCTTTCAATTTCAGGACCAGTTAAAATGGCCCACTTAGAGATTAAAAAGTCTCAAGAGCTTGGCTCACATAGCTCTGGTCCTCCCACAGCTATTTCTTTATCTCTTTGTATGTGTTTCTACATGTACTCTTATGATGTTTAAAGATACACATATATGTGTGGATAAAATGCACATTATGGCCCGCGTATAGACACTAATAGTTGCTATATCCATTCATCCAAATCAGACTAGAGATAATTAGCACATTTAGTAGCTTTCAGTCAAAGGAACAAGGTGCACTATAAAGGTGCTTTATCAAGGTGGCCTAATAAAGAGTTCATTTAAAAAGGAATCTCAAAAACATGCACACTGTGTCACCAGCTAAATGTCATATGCTTTCTTCCAAATAGCCTGTCTCTGCCTTTAAAAATATAAATAGAAAGCTGTTCAGTTTTAAAATTCAATTTATAAATTGCTCTGCTATGCTCTGTAACCACCATTAATAAATGATAATTGACTTTACCATTCTGTAACCACCTTGGTTTCACTTGGGATACGTACTCAATTATCTAGCAATAATGATGGCCGAGTGCTATGTTACTGCTTAATTTCACAGGCCTGGGGTACGTTTTCAGATAAAGAGAGAACGCAGGCAAAAATGGCAAGTGTCCCCTTTTATTTAACCTAGCTGAATTTCAAAGCCGCCATCAGAAATGGTAAGAGGTGGCCAGAGAAAGGAGCCAGCCATGTGCATTTTTCCGCAGGAGGCAGAGAGTGGAGCACACGTGGGCACAACCTGCCTGAACGGCATTCACCCAAACCAGAAAAGAACATCTTCAGGGATAGTGCAGCATCCCTTATCCCACACTGCTAAATTGGCCCGGTGACCTCTTGGCGACAAGGGAAATCAGATGCTGGTCCTGCGAAGGGAGCAGGGGCGCGACTCTGTTGTATGCAGAATTCCAATCCTGCCCCAAGGAGCTGCTTTTTCATTTCACAGGTGCCCTTTCCTTGTCACCCGACCTGCCTCTGCATTCCCCAGCTGCTCAACTTTCATCTTCATGTACAGAGGACAGAGCGGCCTTTTCTAGTTGTGTTCTAAAGGAGCATTTCTCCTGAAGGCTTTTATGAAATGAGGTGGCTGTTTCCTCGCTGAGAGGTAGCTCTGCAGCACATACTGAAGTGCTTGCCAGTGGGATGGGAATACAAACCAGAAAGACTCAAGGGGTAACTGATTCTGGTTTCTCCCTCCAATGTGAGTTATCTTCAGCCATTTCAGGAGGTGCTAAGGTCTGAACTGTGCCCCCCCATTCATATGTTCTAGCCCCCACCCCCCAATGTGATGGCATTTGGAGATGGAGCCTTTGGGAGCTGGTTAGGTTTAGATGCAGTCATGAGGGTAGAGTCCCCGACATGGGAGTGGTGCCCTTGTAAGAAGAGACCAGAGAGCTTGTTTGCTCTCTCTCTGTCATGGAAGGACAGAGGAAGAAGTTAGTAGCTGTGCTACAGGAAAGTGGGCCCCAAAACTGGGGTCCACCCTGACGGCCAAGTGGGTTCTTACCTTTGTGCAGGAAAGAATTCAAGAGCAAGCCAACAGAGTAAAGCAAAAGCAAGTTCATTGAAGTAACAAAGAAACAGAAGGAAGGCTTGCTCCACAGGCAGAGCAGCTTCTCTCTCAGAGCAACAGAGTAGCACCTTGTGAGTTTCTAGGGTCTTATTTTATAGCTTCTACTTAATTTTATGTTAAGCAGAGGGAGGATTATTCATAAGATTTCTGGGAAAGGGGTGGGGAGTTCCCGGAACTGCGGGTCTCTCCCCCTTCTAAACTAGGGTAACTTCCAGGAGTTGCCATGGCATTTGTAAACTGTCACGGAGCTGGTGAGAGTTTCTTTTAGTAGCTAATACAGTATAAGCAGGGTATAATGACCAGCGAGGGTAACCTGAGGTGATTTTTCATCACCATCTTGGTTCTAGCTGGTTTTGGCCAGCTTTTCTACCACCTCCTGTTTTACCAAAGACCTTGGTTTGGGTCTTGTGACTCCTTACTAAGCAGCGCTTGCCAGTTTCCTATCTTAGTTGTCTGCAAACCAGCAAGTAGGCCCTCACCAAGAATCTGACCGTGCTGGCACCCTGATCATGGCCTCCTACCTCCTGAACTGTAAAAAACAAATGTCTGTTGTTCAGCCACCCAATCTATCGTAATTTGTTATAGCAGCCCAAGCAAACTAAGGCAGGAGGTTAAAAAAACTTGAGATAAAAATGTAGTTAAGAATGACAAACACCTGGTATTCTGTTCATAGGAACAAATGCTTCATGACAAACTGAATGAGGCCATGTCTGAATCCCAGCTCCCCCTGCTACTCACCGGGCAAATGATTTGGCTTCTCCAGATCTTAGTTTAGTCATCTGTAAAATACAAATGATCCCCCCAGCCCATGTACCCACCTCAGAGGGTTGGAATGACAAAGCATGGAGACAAGACTCATAAACACTTAGCACAGTATTAGCACTGAGTAAATTCTCAACGAGCATAATCAAGATTCCCAACGAGCTTGGAAGGAAGACCACCCTGAGAAAGAATACAAGAAGCAGCACCTTCAGGGAAAAAACCAATCCCTAGTGACCATCAAGGTACCAAACACCTGGAACTAGCTAGGACACTGTACCTCCCCCGAGATTCATCTCTACTCCCAAAGTGCAGCATCTGCTCTGACCTCACCATGGTCCCAGACAAACTCCAAATCCCCAACCCACTGATGAAGTTGATGATTTGGCTTCCTGACGTCCAATTATGAGCTCACCCCACTTCCTCATCCCACACCCCGAACCCCACTGTCCACCAGCAACTCGGTTTTCATTTCACCGTCAACATCTGGTGCCTCTAATTCTATCAACACCCAAACATATGGAAGGAACAACAAGACCCAGCGACATGAACCATTATTTTTAAAAAACAAACCAGGTCCTAAATACCAATTGATTGCTAAAAGGGCACTTACAGAGGTTTATTAAGTACATAGAACATAAATCTGCTTGGCATGTAATTAATTCAAAATTACAGAAACACTAAATGTGTAATTAAATCTAGATGGAATGTTTAGGGCTTTCGCTGGCATTTACCATGGAAGCTACAGGAAATTTATTAGCTAGCAATTTATTGCTCAAAATACTTGCAAATCAGGACTACGTTGATTGAAATCTAGCTTGTTGTCAGTCTGCTATTATAGTCCGATTAAAGGTTCAAAGCCTTCCAAACCAGTGGCCAAACACAAGTGTATTGCTAGGAATAGAGTTCGACAGTTACAGCTAAGTTTGCCCTTTATGTTCAATCTCAACAAGTGTTTTTATTCCCCTGGATGATAAGCACACCATGCATGTTACTTAAATACTTAATTGACATATTAAAGTGTGATCCATAGGAGACCTAGATGAGATAAAAACGATGTTGTATTTGAAACTCTCGCCAATTGACAAACTGCACTGTGTTTAACCAGAATAAAGTATTTTTTCTGGCTCACTTTCAGTCAAAAGTATAATATGAAACGTGCAAAATGAAGGAATCCAAAGTTATTCCAGAATCTTTCCCACTCACTCCTAGGCTCTGCAGCAGGTTGGGGCAAGAGAGGACTATCCTGGGTCCAGAGCTGGCCCAGCCATCCTTCCGTGCTTCACACATCCCATCGGTCATCACGGGTACAGGTGGTCTGCGGTGCCCTTCAGAAACAACCCCAGTGGTGCCACATCTGCAAGCACCTGGAAGGCTTTCAGAGTGGATCAACCAGGTAAAGCACCTTTCTGGATAAACCTGGAAAGAACTGTGCCTTCTGGGGGCCCAGTCTCCAGTGCTTTATTTGACAATTTGCTCAGAAATGTTTCTGCCATCAGTTACTGCATTCCCAGTAGCTGGAGGTTCTGAGCACAATATTTTTGAGAAGAATCCTCCATACCTTTAGATTAGGAGGGATTGGAGTTTCTACTCATTCCATCTGTGTGTGCTAGAATTGCATTTGGCTGCAAGCAAAATAAAACCCAACTACCAATATCTTTCAAAGCAGGAGTGGACTTTTTCCTCACACAACAAAAACCTAGAGAAATGTGGTCAAGGGCTCTTGCAAAGTCTGTACAACATTATGCCCCACCTTTCTCTATTGTTTGCTCTGTCATTTCATTGTGTTAACTTATCACTTCATGCCACAAAATGGTTGCTGCAGTTCCAGCCATCATATTTACACTCATGTAGGGATGAGGAGGAAGGGGAACACCTTATCATCTGGCCAAAAAGGGTCATTGTGACAATACTAGTATTTGAAAAGCAAAAGAACTGCCAGAAACTTCATAGCAGATGCATAGCTATGTCTCCTGGTGGCCACTGTGTCATGTTGCCATTCCACCTCTAGCTGGAAAGTGACACTGGAAAAGGGTGTTATAAACGGAGGTTAAGCAAATGATTTAATACTATCTGCACACTATTCCTTTCTCATTCAGTCCCAGTGACCAAACATGCAGTGTTTGGCATGGAATAGGAACTCAATATTTGTCAAATAAACGAATAATCCAGTTAAGGCTCTGAGATGCTCCAGAAACCACTTTCTGAGTTTATTTAATCAACCAGACCAGGAGTGGGAAACATGTGGCCTTAACACCTGTGGCCTTCTAGGTCCTTAAGTATGGTCTTATGACTGAATCCAAATTTTACAAGACAAATCCTTTTATTTTTATTAATACATTTTTTCATCTTTTATATTTTTATTTTATTTTTAAAATTAACATATTTAAAATGCCAAAGAATAAAATAAGTTTCAACAAAATAATCCTCACAGATTGACCAGCACAATTAGAACATTAGTAAGCCATAAGGGCTAAATTGACTGCTGCTACACTTATGATTTAATTCTAACTTCCCCCACCTGACTGGTGCCACTATTGTATGAGGCTGGTTGTAGAGAGCTTATGGAGGTCAAGTACACCAGTCTGTTATCAGCTTTTGACAATGGTGCACTGTGTTTCTGTTTGAAGTGGAATTTGTGAGTAGTTGCAAAGCTCGACAGTGTTTTTAAATTCTGTCTGTTTAACAGCCCATCATGTCAAACATGACCAAAAGAATGCTGAAGGAAGAAAATAGATTTTTTAATGAGGATTGGGAATTGCAATATTATCCCTTTCTTCTCAAGATAAGATGATTTGCTTGCTTTGTGATACTGCAATATCAACACTAAAGAAATTCAATGCTCATCAGTATTATGACATCCATAAGGACCATAGATATTTCAAATTAGAGGGAGAGATGCAAAAGGTTGTATTGCAGAAATCAAAAGATGAAAAGCAAAAGCAAAGACAATTCTTTCAAGCAGCAATAAGACCTGGAGATAATGCCACTGAAGCAACTTATAAAGTAGCTTATATACTTGGGAAAAAAGGGAAGCCATTCAGTGATGTAGAAATTGTGAAAGAATGCATTGTTGAAGTTGTAGGATGCTTAGCTGCTGATAACGTTTCAAAGTACAAACAACTGCCTCTTTCAAGGAGAACCATAACTGACTGGCAGCATCAATTAGCCTTCAACTTAACAGAAAAACTTCACACAATACTCCAAAAGGAAAATATATATTATTCAATTGTTCTGGATGAATCAATTGATACTACTGACTTGGCACAGGTTTTATACTTCATTCAGGTCATAACAGATTTTCTTTGCTATGAAGAGTTACTCGCTTTGGGCACTCTTGTGAACAGAATACGGGGAATAGATATATTCAACAACTTTCAAGATAAATTTTGTGAAGTTGGACTGAATTTGGTAAATTTAGTGAGTGTATGTATAGACGGTGCACCTTCCATGACAGGAAAACATGAAGGGTTTATTGCACAGATAAAAAAAGTATTAACAGATTCAGATGTTCTCATTTCTTTTCACTGTATCTTGCATCAGCAAAATCTCTGTGCTAAAGCTACTATTTTAAGTGACACTTTGCAACAAGTTATAAATATTATTAACTATACTCATGCAAATGCAACACGACATCATCAGTTTCACAACATGCTGAAGTTAAACAAGGAGATGAGGTATTCAGTATGGATTTTCCGTATCATTCTAAGGTGTGTTGGCTATCACAGGGACAGGTGTTAGCCAAAATTTTACCTCTGTGAGCACAGATAGTTAAATTTTATGAAGGACAGAATCAGCAATGTGAATTATTGAAAGAAGATTTCTACAAGAATGCAGCATTTCTGTGTGATATCATGTCAAATCAAAATGATTTGAATATTTCTTTGCAAGGTAAAACTAAGTCTATATATGACATGTGGCCAAAAAAATCCAAGCATTTTAAAACACTTCTTCAAAAGGAAATTTCGGATGAACATTTTCCCTGGTTAGCAAAGGTCATTGATGAGCAGGATGATATATGTGAATCATTTGAAGAATACACAGCTGTTATAGACCTATTAATTGGAGAATACAATGAAAGTTTCACTGACTTTGAGAATCATGACATCACACTCAAATTAGCATTTCAGCCTCACCTAGTTGATATCACCAAGGCACCTAAAGAACTACAGATAGAATCGATTAAGCTGTCAGTAGATGACATTTTAAAGTCATTGTTTGATGCTAAGAAAGATCCAATTGAAATATGGAAAAACGCGGCAGAATACCCACGCCTTCGGCAACATGCCCAAAAAATGCTTTCTTGCTTTTCAGCCACTTATTGCTGTGAATCTACATTCTCCTACCTAACCCAAATCAAGATGCCCTTAAGGTCACAAATGGCTGATACCCATCTAGAGGATCATCTGAAACTGTGGACCTCCATCTGGCAATCAAACATTCAAATGATTTCCAACAAAAAGCAGACACAACAAAGACATTAAAAGGTGAGTTAGCTTTAAAACTAACAAATAGTTTTCATTTTTTGAAATTATAAGTACATAGTAGTTAGATTTTTACAAAATAATGTACATTTTTAAGTATATCTAATTGAAGTTTCTTAAATAAGGCCTCATTTGATCACAGCTAAATTAATGTGGCTTCCAACATGAAAAGGTTCCCCACCCCTGAACCAGACACTGTGCCAGATCCAGGCAATACAAGATGAACAGGTCAAATACATGCAACTTTACACAAGAAAAAATTGAGTTTTGGATGAAGAAAACAGGCCCCCAAACATGAAAGAGCTAACACTCTAGACCAGCACAGTCCAATAGAACTTTCTATGATGATGGAAATGTTCTCAACTTGAGCTATCCAATACAGTAGCCACCAGCAAAGTATAGCTAGTGAGCATTTGAAATGTAGCTAGCATGACTGAGGAACTGAATTTATTATTTTGTTTTATTTTATTTTAATTAATTTAAATGTATATGTAAATAGCCACCTGTGGCTACTGGTCACCATACTGGCCATCATGTATCTGGCCATCATGCATACACATTAAAAAAATCAGCAGATATCACTTTACTAGAAGGATGTCCAAATGTCATGAGAGTCTAGAGGTAGAAGCCGATTGCCAGGGAGAGCGAGGGGGGGAAAAAACAGGATGGGTTATTTAATCAGGGTTTTGTGAGATGAATACGAGTTTACCACTTGGTAAAGCAAGGCTCAGGGAAAGCATTCCAAGCAGAAGGAAAGTTGTGTGCAAAGAAAAAGGAAGGGAAATGAGGGTCAAGAGAGATCCTAAAACAGAATCCCCTAGTTAATTCATTTCCAAATTCCTGGCCCACAGAAACTGAGATTATAAACGGTTATTATTTGGGGTTAATTTGTTATTAATATATATTAGTAGGTAATAAATATTAGGTAAAACACCATATCATGCATGTGCAGCTAGCTTTGTCATGTGAATAATCATGGGGATATAGAAGCTATCACAGGTGATGCTGTGGCTTAGAAGACAAGAGAGAAAAGTCTATGAAAAAATGTGCACGTGCCAAGATGACCACTTCACCTCAGCCAGCGCCAGCCTCCCAGTAAAGCCTCCAAAGGCTCCAGAGAGTCAGCGCACCCAAGGTCTCCCATCACTGATTAACCCAAGGCCTTCTGAAAATATCTACGTCTGTGCCTGGACGGCCATTTCATTTCAAAAGCAACATATCAAATGACATTAAGTTCACCTCTCTAACTGTGGTTCCTGTGAACAGTTACCTTTTCTGCCTGATAATAAGCCAACAAGGATTTTATGGGTAGAATTCCTATTTTTAACTTCCATGTGCCAAGCTGAGTAAAGGGTTTTATGCAAATACAGCAAAAAATATAGACCCCCCTCAAAAGTCATCATCATTAGGCTTATTTCAAAATCAGATCTAATATTAATTCCCAGGCAATAACACTCTTTGGAATGAAAAGGCTTGATTACTCTATAGGAATTCTAGTGAATAGCACTGCCATCTTCCCACCCCACCACCGCATTTCTCGGAGCGTTTTAAAGAATTTCTTTTTTTCATTCTTCCTTTCTTTTTAAGTAATATTATATACAGTAGGAAAACACCAGCTAGGAAACTTTGTGACTCTGGAGTTGGAAGATCCTGGTCCCTAGAAGCCCTGGTAACAGGAACCTGAGCGCATTGTGGGGAAAGTAGAAAGAGGTCGCTGACCCCAGAGGGGTCAATGATTCTCTGTAGGACTCAGAACTAGTATCAGATTGGCCTGAGCAACAGGACACAGGGGAAAGATCTCTGGAGCAAGCATATACACATGGGTTGAAAATGTCAGTGGAGGGAAAAAGAATAAAAAACAGTGGGGATCTGGAAAACCTAAAATAGCTGTTTGAAGTCAGTGTTGTTTAAATCATCCTAATATTTAAGCCAAAATAATGGCCTAAGAGGTACATGCATGTAGACATAACTAACATGTGTCAGTGGAACCAACTTGGTATCCACGGGATGGAAGAATATTTTTCTCTACCTCTTCTCTGTGCCTTCATTAAGTCTCACAAAACTACAGGATATCGGAGCTGAAGGGTCCCGGCAGTGATGAAGCATAACTCTCCCTTTCACAAATGAGGAAACTGAGGCCCAAGAAGGAGGGTGACTCACTCCAAATTGCACAAGCGTTGCCTGAGGTGTGACAGGAGCCCAGGGCTCCTGAGTTTCACTTTTGTTTTCTTCCAGCAATTCAAAAGAACAAATCCAATACTCCCTGGATCCAGTCTCAGAAGGGTCACAACAAAATGAAGGATTATTCTTCATGAGAGCTGATGGTATAATAACTTGCTCATTTCTTCTGAGGAAGGAATCTTAAGAAGAGATGCCTCTTGGTTCTAATCGATATGGCCCTCTTGGGGAATCCAGTTTTTTTCGTAGGACCCCAAATCATTTCAGTTCCAGGAACAAGACAGAGAGGTATACATTTCATTCAAATGAAACTCAGTCAACATTTTTATGAGACAAAATGATATTGGGAAATTAGCCATGAGGTGGTTCTGCCAGCTACAGGATTTGGCAAGTTATGACATCTTCGAGAAGGTATACATGGAAGAACTCTGTCAGGCTGAAGGGTTATAAACACACCCCTGCACTCCCTGGCCATGCAGCCTGCAAGCGTGGACAGCTTTCTCTATGCCACAATGCGGAGGAGGGTTTTCTTTTTCTGCTTTTCGTCTTCTTCAGTTGAAAACTTAATACACATATATGGGAAAATATAAAAACCTATCAACAGGGTACACAAATTGAGTCTCCATCACACTCCCAAACCCCAGGCCCTGTCTTCAAACGTAAGCACTGTTAACAGTATTTCAGATATCTTCACTTTTTTTCCCACCAAAGGGAACGTTCCATACTCGTTATATTGCCTGTGGTATTTTTCACTCAACAAAAGATCTTTGAGATCTTTCCACGTCACCCTATAGAGATCCACTTTATTCTCTTATTAATGAACATCCTGGATGTTCCCAGTCTTTTGTTTCCGAGTATCTGTGCTTGACAAACAGTCTCATATGCAGGTCTGAAGGCTAAATTCCCAGAGTGGACGTTCTGGCTTGGTGGACATGTGCATTTTAAAATCAGAGACAGGATTTTAGGGCAGCCCAATAATCCCAGTGCCTCCATACAAAACCAGTAGAAACCATTCATCTCAGTGCCCCCTCAGCTGGCTGCTTTTCCCAGCTCGCTGCAGCCCCCTGGAACCTTCCTTCCTGCCTCCTAATCATTCAGGGGCTGTTTGTCTCCCCACTAGGTCGGCAGCTCCACTGAGGTCCAAACCCCCACTCCCTTCTGAGCTCCACCCGATGAACTGTCCTCTCTGGTGCAGAGAAAAGAGACTTGTTAAATGTTTGCTAGAAGAATCCATGATGCCTGAACAGAGGAAGGCATGACTAGCAGGCAATTAATAAAGGTCTCATGTTTTTTTCAATGGGTTATATACTCTCGACCCTTTTAACATGAACATATGAGGTCCCTTTCTTCTTGAGGGTGGAGGGAGATGTCTTCCTTTAGGATATGCCCGTGATCTTCAAGGTGACCCTGCTGGCGCTGAAGGGGTGAGGAGAAGACCCGGACCCTCACAGGCCAGTGGCTGTGCTACGTGTGCACACATGTGTGTTGTGTGTGTATACCTGACCACGAAGCAGGCCATTCCACAGGCAGCTAAAGCAGACTGCCTGTGACCTTCCAGAGAACCCCACATTCCCCCCAGCAAAGGCTGTCGGCAGGACTGCCTGGTGCTCTTTTGTTCCGGGCTGATTGGAGCTGTCATGGACAGAGTGCATCTCCCAGTGGCAGCTCACTGTAAGCCAGGCAAGCAGGGATCTGTCTGTACAGATGCCCTGACCAGGAATTCACTGTCACAAGGAGCCTAGAGCCTTGCTCCTCCAATGAAGCGGGGAGCTCGCAGCAGATAAGGAATCATGGCAATGAAAACCACAACAGTAGTGGATGACTAACGACGTGCCAGGCACTGTCCTAAGTGCTTTGCACACGATAGTACATCTGATCACCACCCAGTGACACTGGACTACCATTATCTGCATTTACAGAGGAGGAAACCAAGGTAGGAGGTTAAGTAACTTGTTTAAAGTCACACAGCTAATATGTTGGTGTGTGGCAGGGGCAGAACAGGCATCCAGCCCACTGGCTCCACAGTGCATGTCTACTCCCCCGCAAGGTTTGGGAGTCTGTCTACACTGCAGGCACTGCACTGAACCATCCACACCTACCTTCCCAGCAGCCCAGAGAGGCAGGGACCATGAATAACTATCTGCCAATTAAGGTCACCTCAAAGAGTCTGTAGAAGATCCCTCTGCTAGTAATTGCAGGGTCTGGGAACCCCTTGAGCACCAAAGCCCATCCCCTGCCCGTGCTTGGAACCATTGCTCTGTGAAGCCTCAGACCTGCCGGCCCCTGCCAGCCTCAGCTGCTCTCTTGTTTTACGTTCAAACTACAAATGGCACCTTGCATCTGTTCTTGGGACCTTGGCAAAAATCAGCCAATCTCAAGGGCTGGTGAAACCTTTTGGTTTAAAAATGTCCAATGTTTAATGTTATGGAAATGTAGATAGGCAGGGGATTACAAACACAATAAACTTTGAAATGGAACAGAGGCCACCAACAGGCCTTAAGTTTCCCGGGAAACAATATTAATAGAAATCACTTCATGAGTGCTCATTGCTGGATATTGTTCTAGGTGCTTGACCTTTTTAAAATCATTTAATCCTCATAACAACCTTCCAAAGTAACTAGCACTGTCTTCCTTTTACAGGGGAGACAAGGCACAGAGAGGTTTAGTAAGCTGTCCAGAGTCACACAGCTTGTAAGGGCAGGGCCAGGACCCTAAATCAGGCAGTCTGGCTCCAGAGTATGACTGCCAGCTTAAAAATTTAAAAAGAAAGACAAAAAAAAAGGAGATTCTCAGTTAAATTTGAATTTCAGGTAAATGACAAGTAATTGTTTTAGGTTAAGAATGCCCCATGCATATCCTAGAGCCGCAGCCTGCACGTTTCATACACAGTGTGGTTAGCACAACATCTGGGAGACTCACCTTTGGTGTGGATTATGACCCCACCAAAGCCATGAGACCCTCTGTCCCTCACACCCTCTTTCCCAGCTACAGGTGCAAGGTATATACACACACCCCAGTACAGCCCCATCCCTAACCGGCTGACAGCTTGTGATGCTATAGAGGAGGGATTTTCATTCATCTCCGGACCACGAAGCTTGGTCATAAGGCCGGTGATTTGTTTCTCCTCTCCCAGAACTGAGGTTTGAATAAAACTGGAGCCATTTTGTTTTGCATTTGCACAATGTGGATGAGGCTGATGTGCTCCTTGAGCTTGGAAATGGATAAAAAGAGCCAATGGACCCTCCTGTCCCTCTGCAGGGAGTCATAGGCATAAATTCTGGGCTTCAGTCTTGGGTGTAAACATAGGAACAGATGAGGCTTCTCTGCAAATAACGAAATAAAAAGAGGCTGTATAGATGTGTATATGGGGAGAGGGTAAGCAGAGGGGTTTTGTTTTGTTTTGGTTTGTTGCTTTTGGCTGGGGGCGGGCAGGGGGAACATGGATTAAGCCCTCAAAACAAATCTAAAGCCGAAGTTAAGAGTAAAAGGCAGCTCAGAGACAAGACAGTCTCTCCAGACATCGACGGGGCCTGCTGCAGCATGTGGGGGTGGATCCAGATGTGAATTTCGAGATTGCCATTTGGGGTGTTTCTCGGGGCTAAGAACCATGAAGACACGCTTCCCCCCTGCAGTTTTATGACCATGTTTAGCAATGAGTGATGCTGCCTGGATCTGCTCGCCTGCTGGAACGTTCTGCAGGGGCAGCCCGGGCCTTGCAGCCGCAGCCTCCCTGCTCCCTGGAGTGGGGCTTGCATGAGGTACAGACCCCCTCTTGGCCCCCAAAGTTTTCTGTTTCCACAAAAGGGATTCTCAGCAAAACAGCATCCTGCGCTGCAGGTAATCATGGGCCTCTTTCTCTTTAAATAGCTTCTTTGTAACCACAAACATGTATGTTTTTCATAAAGCTCTGAAAATTGTACTAGGCCCTGGGGAGGTACCAAGTGGAAACGCGGGTGCTCGGAGATTAGAACTCCACTACTCCAGAGGTACAATGTGCTGTTTGTAACAATTATAATAATACACCTGTACCACCATTGTCAATGTGCGCCAGCCACACGGGGGCTCATTAGTATTGTATTAGGGCTGCATGGGGAAACAGATAATGGCCCATAATGAAAAATGCCAAATTTTCTATATAATAAAAATGAACTTGATTAATGAAAATCACTTTCAGGGAAAGAGTTACAGCGTTGTTAGAAATAAAAAATGATGTATTAATCCGACATTCTTACAGATGGTCCCAACCTCCTGACAACTGCTATTCATTTGAGATGCTATTAGCATGCATAATTATGCTAATTAAGTTGTAATTAAGCACCAATTCTTCAGAGGGCTTTTTTTGTCTATCATTTAATACAACTCAGTTGCAAAGAGTGCTTAAAGCTTTGTACAGTGTTTCATTCAAAAGGGGTTCCCAAATTTCTTAGCAAAGATTTAGCAGCTGAGCCATGGATAGGAGCTATAATCCTTGTTTTGGTTAAAGAAAAGTCAGTAAATACCAGCGGGGTCTGCCAGTTGTTGATAAAATAATGAACGCTTTCTGCTAAAATAAGCACAGTTCAAACCAGGGCAATTACAATGAGAACAAAATGTATAATTATCAGTAGTGATAGAACCATTGTCCTATTACGTGGTCGGTTTTATTCTTTTTATTTGAAAAAAGGGGACTTAAGGAGTACTTTCAATAAGAAATAATTAGAGAAAATGGCATTCAATATTTTATTAAAAGGAAAATAAATCAGAAAGCTGAAGATATCTTCTGGGGGCCAGGCTGTGAAGGAGAGAAGGAATCAGTGATTTTGTTTTCAGTTCCAAAGTTTATTGAAATAAACCTTTCAAGATGAACATCGTGAAATGATAAAGTGCACATAAAATGGTTTCTTCAACTCCACTGTCTATGGAGGCAAAATCAGATTTTTTTAGGGAAGAAGTTGTTTAAACTGGCAATTTAGGGATAAATGTTTACCCACCAGTTTGACTGAATTCTGCTGCTTGTGTCCCCAAATATTTATTGCATATGAGTGTGTCGGACACGGACTTAAGTTTTGCTTTGTTTTGTTTGTCGCTCATTTGGCAGGGATGAAGCCAGAAACAGCCAGAGAGCTTGGAACAAAGGAGATTTAATACAGGGCTTGAGGTGTTTGTTCCAAGGAGGAGGCCCGGCAGGGGCATTTCCTGGGACACCAGCACCCTGCTCACCGTCCTCCCAAAGCAGAGAATTCATTTTCCCAAGAGTTGCCTCCCCCTCTTTATCCCACCCTGAGCTGAAGGGGAAGAGTCAAGAAACAGACTGGCAGAAGCCCTGATTCTCCCTAAACTTGACTTTAAGTGACTATTTTTTTTTTAAACACCAAGAGCCTAGACCACTGCAACGCCGTCTCTCAATCGCCACTTCAACATGACCAGCCGCAGTTACAGGAATGGCTCCAAGAGCAAGCATCTGAAATACTGTTAGGCCACAGCTTGGCAGCCTTCCTCCCTCTTTTAGCTATGGAATATTTTTTAAATTATTGAAAATGAGCTTTTTGCTTTCTTTTCTGTCCCAATCTTAATTTGGACTTGGTCTTTGCATTTCATTTTGTTTTAAGCCTCTGGAAAATGTACTCCTCGGGTAGGATGCTCTACAGAAACCACTCATTTTGCTTAATCTTCACTTTCTCTTCCTGCAGGTTAACTTACAGACAACCCTTGCACTAGAAGTCAGAGGCAGCAAGCTCATGGCCTGCCTCAGCCGCAGTATAACATTTAGCCAATCGTTTAGCAAAGTGTCTTCATCTGTAAAATGGAACACCCATTAGCTGCTCAGAACCACTCATATGTGATGATTAGATAAGTCAATAAGTGTAAAGCTAAGGTGAAAAAAATGGGCCATTATGGGGACGTGTGGGATTTCCACTCAATAAAGATGTCTAGTATCACTAAGCCCCCTCTGATGTTGAGTATCCAGGTACATCCATGCCATGGACACAAGTACACTTCTAATTCATTCATTCACTCAACACATATTTATTACGCATTCACTACATGCCCTGCAGAGTTCTAGGTGCTGGGGATACAGGTGTGAACCAGCTGTCACATTTAAGTAAGATGTCAGATATGAGTGCCATGAAGAAAATAAGACTGAGCAAATGTGGCAGGGAGTGGCTGGAGTCAGGGGTTGCTTTAGACAGCATGGTCAAGAAAGTCCTCTCTGAGGTGTTGACACTTAAGCAAAACCTGGAATAAGACAGAGCCAGCCACAAGAGGATGCTCCATGCACAACATCTCAGGCAGAGTGAAGAGCTAGCACAAAGACCCTAAAGTATGAATGAGCTTGGCTTGTTGGAAACATGGGAAGAAGGATGGGATGGTTCGAGATGCCAAAAAGTTGGAGATTGGAAGCCCATGGAGTCACAGAGGTAGGCCATATCATGCAAGTCCTTGCAAATATAGTAAGGAATTTCGATTTCTTTCTAAGTGCCATGAGAAGGTGTTGGGTTGTTTCTAATCAGGTAGTGATAGAGTCACATTGGCTTCTCGGGGGGGATTGTGTTGTAGGTGAGCAAGAGGTGGACAAAGCAGAAAATCTTGGAGTAATACAGGCAGGAGACGGCAGTGACTTGGACAAAGGACATGGTGGTAGCAAGGGGCAGAAGTGGATGGACAGAGGACATATTTCAGATATAGAGCTAGTAGGACTGACCACATATACATAGCACAGGTGAACCCGGTCACATGTTGCAAAATATCCCCAAGAATATTTGCTTTCTATTTAGCCCTTTTTATAATATAAATGTCCTATATTAAACTGAAGACAAAAATTGGGCAATCATACAATCTCAGGCACAATATCTAAGATTTGAAGGAAAATCTTAGATAATGAGACCACCAGATCTCTCAGAAATGGCCTCCTAGGAAGGCTGGTGGGCATCCGCAACGCACCTGGCTCAGGCATCTGCATCCGCATGTGAAATGTCAAGGCCCACCAACTGGTGAGTGGCGTTCCACAGGAGGTCTGAGACCTGACAGGAGAGTAAAGGGCCTCAAAAGAGGAAAAGAGAAACTTGCTTGCTGGAAAGAACCACAGGCTTAGCAGAAGGAGGAATTACTCGGTTGCCCTCAACTAGCAGAGACAGTCAGGGTAGAGTGAGAAATTCCTCCTCCCATGTTGTAGAGAAGAGACTCAATTCCCCTCAGCCAGCAAACAGCCAGGGCAAGCCATATGCATGGTGCTGTTACATCTTTCCCTCTTTAATCTGCAGTGTCACCTTGTGAGGGAGGTGAGGTGAGTCTCATGGACGGTAAATTGGCTTACCCAGGTCACACAGCCAGTAAATGACTAAACCGGGACTCAAACCCAGACCGCTGGCATCAGGTCACTGTTCTTTCCACAATTCAGATAGTCCCAGCGACTTGGATTCTCCAGAGCTCCCTCCTAGAAATTCATGAGAAAGTGGGTTTCTTCCTAAAGATCCCTGCTCCTGAAGGCAAGGCACAGCTCAGGAAAAATGAGCTCTTCTCTGCCTTTCCTGGACTCAACACTTTAAAAATATTCCTTTGCTGGTGATTATGATTGTTGAGGTCAGAAGGAAATGGCATGGTTTCCATTTGCAAGGGCAGAATGGTGGGATGGTGACAGGGATAATTTAAAGGCTGGATACTAAATAATGGCTTTTTAAAATAAATGATAAAAATCACCATGAGCAAAGTAAAAAGCAAATGACAAACAGGGAAAAATATTTGCAATCTATATCCCAACCAAGTTAGTATCCTGAATATAAATATATACAAAATGTCAATAAATAGGGAAGGAAAAGTCCAACAATCCTATAGAAAAAGGGACAAGAGATACTGGAGTTCACAGAAAAAGAAACACAATGGCTCTTAAATGTATGAAAAGGTGCTCATCCTTGCTAATAAAAGAAAATTGAAAAGTAAAACTGCAGCTAAATGGAATGTCACACCTATTATGTTGGGAAAGAAAACCCCAAAAAGTTTAAAAATATATATGTGTGTGTGTGCGTGTGTGTGTATACACACACACACACCTGTATGTACGTGTGTTTTTGTAACTATAAGCAAACACACACACACACACTGCATACATGTATACATGTTAAATATAAATATATGTAATACACCCACACACACGCATACCGTATTGGTGAGGTAAAAGCAGGGACTTTAGTACTTGGCAGAATTTTCAAATGGTACACCTCCTATGGTGAGAAATTTTAAAACATCTAGCAATATATATACCTTTTACTCAGAAATCCCAAAGACACACTGAAAAAAAAAAGATGATATGAACAAAGTAATCATTGAAGCTCTACTGCAATAGTAAAAAACTAGAAATAATACAAATGCCTGTCAGTATGCAGTTAGTTAAACAAACTAAGGTACTCCGTTCTAAGTGGAGTGTTATACAGCTATTATAAGGGAATAAATTATATCTGTATACTACTATGGAGTGATTATTAGAAAATAAAATATTGTTAATTTTAAAAAATGCAAGGAGCAGAAAGCATGTGTAGTATATTACCTTTTATGAAAGGGGTATGTGTGTGTTTGCTAAAAGGTGAAAGTGCATGTGTGTGCATGTGTTTGCTTACAGTTACAAAAACACAGGTACATATAAAGGCGGGGGAAACCTAGACTTCTCCGAATTTACTCAGTTTTTCAGACATGCCTTTGGAACCATGCAAATGTTTTACCAAATTGTACTAACAATTTAATTCTGAATAAGAAAAAGTACTTTAAAATTAAAAACTAAGTGAAGCAAATGAATTTAACTGTAAAATGTGACATCATCAAAGAGAAATTATTTCAAGTGACTTTAAAAAAAACACTAATTTGACAATGAATTTCAAGTGGATATATCCAACGGTCAAAAAGAACCATAAATAAATATTTGTTTTGAGCATTTATATTGTCAGTACCAACTTCTAATGTATTTGTTTTTCTTAAAAATATGTTTTTCCTAGAGTTGTGAAAAGACCTGTGAAAAATGACAACCTAATACAAAGAATTACCCCAAGTGCCCATATTCTGGTCTCGAAATACTTTTCTCACTAATAGAAAGCATCTGCTCCTTGGAGAAATGTCTGCTTCTGGATCTAGCACAAGAAATGTGCCAGACAAGCCTGGCATAAGCAGGGAAGTGAGAGTCACCAAGACTCCTAGGTTACATCAGAAGGACTCAGGGACCAGCCTGAAGAAACTTCCACTGGCCAAAGACGGGACAAATTGAGCATAAAAAGAATACTCTCTGTCACAGATTGAAACACATTGATCACATTAAAATCCATGTGTTTACAATGATATTTTTAAAAATATTGGTGACCACTGGAGAATGCTAGGGAAGTAACTCATTATTTTGAAAACTGAAAAATAAAGTAAAATAAAATTTTTAATTAAAAATTTTAAATTTTAAAATGTGCTCCTACAAATGATATTCATATAGAAAAGAAAATGAAATTAGATCCTTACCTTACTTTATACCACAGAAAAATGAATTCTAGATTAAATAAAGGTATAAGACATAAAAGTGAAAATCAAAACTTTAACAAGAAATAACAAAGTATATACCTATAACTCAGTAATATGGATTATTTCTTAAATAAGACACCAAAAAGCACCAATCACAAAGAAATTGTGAATTTTGACTACAACCAAATTTTTAGTTTTTGTGTAACGGACACCATAAAATTTCGAAAGATAAGTCACAGAGTTAGAGAAGGCATTTATCTGACCAGGGGTTAGTATCAGAATGTAAAACAAATGTTTAATACTCAATAAGGAAGAGTCAAATAATGCAATAGAAAACTTAGCAAAAGCTACACATATTCAATTCAAAGAAAAGGAAATATGAATGATTAAGAAACATGAAAAATTCCTTGACTTTTCTATTTATCAAGGAGATGTCATTAAAGCAACTATAAAATATCATTCTACAGCCAAAAGATTATGACTTTTTTTTTAAATGACAATACCAAATGTTGGAGGGCCCATGCATGCATCACTGATACATGTGTATTTTGGCAATTTGACAGCATCTAGTCATGTTAAAGATGAACAGGCCTTGCTACTCAGTAACTCTACTTCTCCAAGGTATGTTTTCTAGCAAAATGCTCACACACATACACAAGAAGAAATTAATAAACATGTTAATGGCTTTGTGAGAGCAAAATAAATAGACACATAAATAAGAGAAAACACCTAAGTGTTCATCAGGAAAGAACTAGATAAATTATGTCATATTCAAAAAATGAAAAATTCAACACCTAAAATGAAAGAACTTGATGTATACATATGTTGATTTTTAAAAGCAAGTTGCAGAAGGATAAGTACTGTTGCATAATACACCACTAATGCATTTTAATACCATACATTATCTATTGATACATGCTTATGTAATAAATGTATCAAATTATGGAAGTGAAGGATACTCGCCAAGATATTAGTTTTCTCTGGGGCGGGAGAAGGGAAATGGGGCTAGGGAGGGGCACAGAGGAGGCTTCAGTGATTCTCTATCACATTCTGTGTAATGATAATTATGAAAATAAAAATCCAAAGCAAAACTATCAAAATCTTAAACTTTGTTATTTCTAATTAACGGTCAGGAGTAATTTGTTATATTACTTTTATAATTAACTCATTTACATTCATGCTAAGTGCTCAATAAATTTTGTTGTTGGACTCTTAGTGCCGAGTTTACAAAACTCAACTCAGCCAGATTAGACAAAAAGGGATCCAACGAAATGTTGAAAGGCCAGACCCCAGGAAAGACAGATTTGGGACAAATCTTAGAAGTGATCTTGAACCAAGAAACATAAATGCCACCAGGGTTCTCTCACCAACTCTGGTGTCTGTGTGTTTCCCCATAAAATAATACCACCATAATTCTACAATTTCTACTGTTATCACTGCTGCTGCTACTACTAGCAGCAATGAACATTTATATAGCGCTTACTGTGTGCACATCAATAATCTCAGCACTTTACTAATTGAATCCTCAGAATAATACCATTTTATGGGTGAAGAAACTAAGGCATTGACAGGTGGAATGACTTGCCCAACTCACACAGCTGGGAAAGAGCAAAACCAGGAATGAAACCTAGGCAGGCGTATTTATTGCTGAACACTAGAAATTGATTTTCACCACGTTGTAGAACTCTTGAGTGTCGAGTATTTTTAATATATATTTTTTTGTCACATACTTTCTGCTTCTGGAGAACGACAGCTGCTCTTTCTGGCCTCAGGTTTAAAAATCCGAGGAAAAGGCTGTGATTAGCCCATGTGGGGTCAGGTGCTCCTCCTGGATCAACCAGCTGTTGCCTGGGAGTGGGGGAAGGGGGCCGAGGGAGCGGTGTAAGGGTCATGGAACAAAATGGAAGTTTCTAAGAACCATAAAGTTAGAGCAGGGAAAGAAATTACCAGAAAAAATAAAAGCCTTGGTTTCCCAAGGTGGTGGGAAGTGAGGATGAGGCAAATTATAGATGTCCAATCCATAAACACGGCATTAAATACGGTGTCGGTTGTTTCTTATGCTTTTCTGTTTTATCTAAAATGCGTACAAATGAGCATGTCTTGTTTTATAATTTAAAAAATTAAGACTATGTTTCAGTGTTCTGTCAGTGGCAGCCTCGCCTCTGAATTCTTCTGCCTTGTTCTCTTTTCTCCCCACTGGAAACAGATTCTGGCACATTGTGTCGGTGTATGAATGAAGTCAATGTGTCCTACACAGTCCCTGAATTCCTCCCGAAAAGCTGCAAATATTCTTTGTAAACATCGCATCAGGAAGAAAATAGGAAAGTTACTTAAAGGTCATGCTTACATATCGTTTTAAATGATTCATTAAGTGTCTTAACTTTATTAATTTGGAAACAGGGTCAGAGAATAGAAAGAAACAATGTGTTATAGCCACACAGACCTAGGTTCAAATCTTGGCTCCGACTCTAACGGCAATAATTTTGAGCTATTTTCCTTAATCTTCCTTATCTCAAATTCATCATTTTTAAAATGGGGTAAATAATAACAGCCCCGTAGGATTGGCGGGGGGGAGAGAAGAGTCTGGAAAGGAGACCATCAAAATGGTAAGAGTTTGGTCCAAGTAGTGAAGCAATCATAGATCTGCAGGAGAATTTGTTAGTTGTCCAGAAGTACATTAGTGGTCTGCCTGACATTTGTCATGTATTTGGAGATGCATTCATAGGCTGTTTTTCCTTTTTATTTAAGGGGAGGGGTTAAATCCCCTCAGGTATGCTCTGACAGTCCTGTGCTATGGGTTATCGCCCCTGGAGAAGGAACCTTCCCATGGGTCTTCACTTAGCATTTTAGCCAGAGGACATGTATTTTTTATCCCATGTTTCTGCTGAAAAATATTTTCCAGCTTGTCTAAAATCGGGGCCCAAGGAAGAGCCTCCTTTTGTCTTTCTCAGCTAAGATTCATCCCAAAGGGCATTTACAACAAGCTGTCTTGGACACTAATTTCTTTCTGCTGCACCACAGAGGCAGACCAGATAGAACAGCACCTCTTCAAGGAGTGTTCAGGGAGAGGATATTATTTCTGGAGTCCTGTAGAAATTGTTCATACATGTGGTGGCCAAGGAGAAAAGAGAGACGGGTACCCCTAGGAGGGAAGCAGATCCCAAACCAGAAGGATCTGGATCCTTTATCAGCTAGAAAGGCAAGATGAGAACATAAGCAGAATGTTTGACTCATCCGTAGGGTACATTCGCCTTTCAGGCATAGGGGACAACAGTCCATTTCAAAGACTTAACAGAAGTTCGTGATTGGATTTGATCCTGAAACTGAGTTTCGGAGCAATTGCGCTGCTATGGTGGGAGGGCCAATGAGAGAGAAGGAAGACAAGATTTAGAAGGTGCCGTGGTCATGGCAGTGATGGGACTCCAGGCGTTCTAGTGAGGACAGAGGGAAGTGAACCAACTTGAGAAACATCTAGAAGGCTTAATTTATGGGGCTCAGAGAGTATTTGGCGGTATGTAGTGAGGAGGAAGAATATGTCAAGAATGGGTGGTTGGGCAAGTGACCGTGTCATTTGTGGAAAGGGCATCTAGACCTGGTGGCAAGTTCCAGGGAGCAGGAGCCCCAGGGATGGTTCAGAACACCTAAAGCAAGTATCCCTGCCCTTGTGGCAGTGAAATTTCCACAGTAAATCAATATATTGACCCTTATCTATAGAATAATCTCTGGTGAATTTTGTCTGCATAAGACATCCCTACAAACTCCAGGTAAATTCACAAAATTGAGTCTGGGGAACAAAATATTAATAGCTGGAATTATAGGAACCTCATTCTTGGGCTGCCCCCTCTCTGGATTTTGACACAGCTGCCAGCACATCTCCTTCTTCAAGTCTCTGTTTAATTTCAGTAAGGAGCTGAGAGTTTAAGTTTCATAAATTACCACACGAGAGGTGAAAATAAGATGCCGAGGGAATTCAAAGAAGGGCAAGTGGCCTGCCTTTGAGAAGATGGGGGACATGATCTGGGGGTCCAAAGATACACAGGATTTGGAGTTTCAGAGAAGACTGTCATCTACTTAATTTCAGAAGATGATGGTAGACGGTATCAGAGGATGAAAACTCTGAAATAAAAAATGAGAAAGTCTAAGTGCACAGTACTAGGCAAACAGTAAGAACTCATTAAATAAGTTTCTGATCTGGGTCTGAATCTTAGCTTAGCATCTGCTCTGTCAGAATATCACGTTCCTCCTTTGCTCACATCCGCACTTGAACGTTCAGCCCATAGAATCATAGTTAACAAGGTCATATTTTCTCAGTGCTGACTGAGATTTATCTTATATTGCCATTCATTTTTCTTTCAAATCCAGTAGGTCTTATTTGGAGAAGAAGGAATTAAGAGCCCACTATGCATTGGGAGGAAAGTCTACGGATGCTCAGATTGGGTCCAGAATAGGGTTAATAAGAGCGGGATGAAGCAGTAAGAAAAGGAACAAAAGCTACCACATTTATGGGCTGCTCAGTTTCCTCCTAAAGAAAATCTCCCTGGTGGTGTATCTGGTGCATAATAAACCCTCAGTAAACTATTGTTGAATGAGTGACTAAGGGAATGAATTAATATCCAATCATTATAATAGTAATAGCTAATATTTGTAAAGAACTTACCTTGTTGACATCACTGCACACAATGATTTACATCTATCACTTCATCTGCTATTTTCCCCGTTTTCTATATGAGTGTTTAGGGAAATTTCCTAATATCACACAACTAGTAAGAGATGAAACCAGGACACAAACCCATAATTGCATTTATTTTAATCTTACATTAATGCTGTTGCTATAGCACCTTGTATCCCAAATAGTCATTCAACAGGTATTTATTGAGCACCTATTATGTGCCAGTCATATGCTAGATATTGAGAATAGAATGGTGAATCAGACAGGCATGGCCCCATTCAGGAATCTTAAAGTGGAGGAAACAAAATAGTCAATGAAACACTCAACGTATCTATAGCTAATTAAGTCAGCTGTTGATAGATGCTGTAAGAGTAAAACACAGGGGAAATGGCAGGGAATGAGGGGGTAGAGGGCTGCTTTTGATAGGGTGGTCAGGAAAGGCATCCCTGAAGAGGTAACATTTAAGCCAAGACCTGAAAGTTAAGAAGCACGTCATGGCTAAAAGTACCAGGAGGAAAAGGGATTTATCATATCCTTAAGAAAAATAACAAAATAGTAGGCATTTCCGTGGTAATCTGCAATTTCCCAAGCATTTCTGTGTGCATTATTTTACTTCACCTCACTGGGACAAGACTTTAGAAATTATTCCAGTTCGGGGTCCTTTCCACAGATTGTCTCCAGTTATTTATTCACATCCCCCATCGCTATTTTGTTAGTAGGTTGGTTAATAATTGCAGGTCATCAGTAAGTCTGGCTTAAAGGTCAACCAACCCTGAGAGAAAGAAAACCCTCCAATTAGTTAAGAATCAGTGAAGAGTGATGCCTGGAGCCAGTGTGGGGAGTATCAAAAAAAACCAGTTGCTCTTTAGGGAAAGCCAAACTTGGCCTGCCTAATGAGCCTTGAAACTTTGAGCAAACAAATTCAGAGTCCACCTTAGAGGAAAACAGAGGGCAACAAAGACGGGATCATGAAACACTCTGATTGGACGTTGACCCTGTCTCCGTCGTGCAGGAGCTCAGAAAGCCCGGCGAGCCATCACGGGGGAGACGCGGTCAGGATGGGCCGGGACATGCCACCTCCTGGAGGAGACCTGCCCCAAACTCCCTTCCTATTCTTTTTCCGTTTAATCCCTGACTCTCTCATCCTTCATTCCTCATTGGACAGCGAAAGCAGTTTCTCTAAGAAGACTCAAAGATCACCAGTGTATGCAGCATGGGCTGCCACTATAAACAGGGCAGAGATTGCTAATCTGTCATGACACCCTTTTCTCTGAGCCCGCTGGCAACCTGCAAATCCATCCCAACACAACTCTACAGGCAGGTACTATTTACACAATAAGAATCAGAGCACAGGAAGAAATCTATATGGCATTCTGTATTCTAAATCATTTTAGTATCACCATCTCTACTATCAAATGACCACATAGCTCTCTATATCGGCTGAGGCATCTGAGATTACCCATCATAGTAATAACTACAATTTAGTGAGCACCTACTACACACCGGAGTGTGTGTTAATTCTCTACAGTCTCTTCTAACTCATCCCCATTTCAACCCCATGAAATAGGAGATAATATTAGCCCCGTTTTACAAATAAGGGAAAAATAGGCTCAAAGGGGTCAAGTAATTTACAAAGATATGGATCTGGAAAGTGACTGCGACAGAACACAAACCTAGTTATAGACTGATTCCACACTTAAGGCACTGCAGAGCACACCACAGCATGATTAACTTTTTGAGAGACCGACATGGGGCACTTAAGAATAAAAACTTCACCAAGTTCTACTAAATGCAGACCGAATACTTACCAATAATTAGCCCTCTGCTAGACGTATTCTCATTTCTAAACTCAGAGTCGCAGCAACAAGGTTCACGACAATGACTATGGAGACAGATATCCTTCCTTGTTTGACACATTCTGAGAAGTAAAGCCACTTTAAAAAGTCCCCAAGCCAACAAGCTGGAATTTTATCCAAAGTCTTCTAAGGTCAAGTTAGGACTTAATATAAGACTGAAGAACAGCTGGGTATAGTGTTTCATTCCCTTATTCAAACAATAAATGGTTCCTGGCTGCTCAGTATGTACTAAGTCCTGTGCTGGGCAGTGGTGCCGCAATGATGAACAGTGTCCCACATGTCCCCGGAGTTTACAAGCTAATAGAGGACACAGACATTAAATAAATAAGTAGATAGGAGATCACTTGTTTATAGTTCTCAGCACTCAGGGCCCTGAGAGAATAAAACAATGGACAGTTTAACTTTGAATGTGGGTGGGATGAGGTAAGAAAAGTCTTCAGATGGGCCTGAAAGGACAGGTCTGGTTAAGCATCTTCAGGGGACTCGTGGGCTGCCAAGGTTTGTGTGAATTAATGAGGCACAATGTTACGGTAGGAGGTTGTTGAAAAAGAAAAGATGAATCAGAAAGAGGATAGAAATATTCTTGGGCTCCAACTTGGTCAAGAACTTGCATTAGAACCTGGGACCCTGGAGAGTGGTTACTGGAGATGGTTAATGAACCATCCATTCCTTAGGCCCCACTCAGTTGAATCTTGGGCATAGGAAAGAACATCCTCCAAGATAATTCCTGCATTGCTCAGTTTTGGGACCCCCAGCCTTGGCTTTCATTCTGTCCCCTGTGCATTAAGGTAAACATGTCCACTGCCAGATTTTCCCAGAACACCAGACATATGTCTGCCATCTGTAGCAAGAGGTAAACTGAAAACAGGTAGAGACTAATAGAACTTAAAAATTAGCCAGACAACAATGTTTTTTAGTGGAGTCCATGGATTAGTCAAGCCCTAAAAATACTTTCCAGCATTTCCTAGGAAAAAATAATGACTTCTTTAATACTTTATTCTCTACCCTGAGATGAAATGCTTACAATTGAAGCCCTCCCCAGACTTCCCTTCTCCAGACTTGGGCCTCACAACTAGATTTCAGCATTTTGTGTTTCATGACTAGAAATCGACTATTTGAGGACAGAGGTGGTCAGGGGCCCAGGTAAATTTGGCTGATAAATCAGTGAAGAGTCTTGCTGAGGAAGAGGAGGGAAGGGCTCAAGAAGCCCCAAATATAAACATTTTCTGGTTTCCTCGATGGAAAAAACAGAGATATTCCCCAGATTTACTTGGACAGGCTCACTTTCTTACAAAATAAAGTTAATATACAAAATGTCAAGCTACATTTAATTTTTTTAGATTGAATTAATGAGGATAATTTCCACTTCTGTTCATGTTGAAGTAACTAGTACTGGATTTTCTATGCAGCCATAAACAACTGGTAAATAAGATAAAATAAATGAAATGACTATTTTCAGACATTGAACAGCAAGCATCACAGGACTTTAAACCCTGAGAGAGACAGGAAATGAGTGAGGTAAGCACTGCAATTACCCCAGGTTTCTGCCTTGAGGCACTTCTGGACTGTGGCATAGGACAGGGAAACCGAAGCAAAGCATGGTGGTATCTCTGAGTTGAGAAGACAGAGATGAGAGTTCAGGAAGGTGGAGAAAGCTTGGATTTTCAAGGCAGAGTACAAGAGAGGAGGGAGCTATGCAAAGAAAGAGCTCCAGAATTCTGCAGAAGGGGACCATTGAGTTCATTTCTGGACAAATAGCTATGCATACATAGGTGAAACTAGGAAGCTGTTAGTTGAAAAGTTCCTGGAGCTCATACTGAGCTAGGAGATGTTAAAATTCTGATCAGTCAGAATGGACAGACCTCATTCAGAACGTGAATATTTCAATAGAGACACCAAAAACAGTCTGTCTTAGAAGTAGAGATAAAGTAGCCTTAGAGTAAAGGCTACCCTTGACTCACCCTAAAATGGTTAAAAGCAATTCAAAAAAGATCAGGCTAACCTACCAATAACTGCCTGCCAAAACAAACTTCAACATTCTTCAAAGGGAAGCAACAAAATCCAAACACCCAACCACATAACATCACAATGCCCAGAACCTAATAAAAATTACTAGACATGTGGACAAGCAGGATAATGTGACTCACAATCAGGAGAAAAATCAGACAATAGAAACACCCTAGAAGTGAAAGAGATTTGGTATCAGCAGATGAAGATTTTAAAAGAGCTATTAAAACCTTTAAATAAAGAGAAAATAAAAGACATTTTAAAAAATAAATGGAACTTCTAAATTTGAAAAATAAATTATCCAAAATGAAAAAGTCATGGGATAGGCTTAATAGTAGAATAAACAAAAGGAAATATTAATGAGCCTGAAGATGTAAAAATGGAAACTATCTAAAATAATGCACAGAGGGAAAAAAAACTAAAAAAAAAAATGATCAGAGTTTCATTGACCTGTAGGATAATATGAAGCATCTAGTGTGCATAATAATTGGAATCCCAGAAGGATGAGAGACAAAGATAAAATATGTGAAAAAAATAGCAGCTAAACATTTTTCACATTTGATGAAAACTGTAAACCTATGGATCTAAGATGTTCAATGAACCCAAAACAGAATAAAAACAAACAAAAAACACCAATAAAATATAATCAAATTATAGGTCATACAGAGAAAAATCTTAAAAGTAGAAAGTAAAGGAAGGACACATTAAATAGGAAACAAACATAAGAACTATTGCAATGTAAGCCAGAATACAATGGAACAACATTTAAAAGTGGTTAAAAAAAAAAAGCCAACCTAGAATTGTATATATAACCAAAATATTACTAACAGTAAAAGTAAAATAGACACTTTCAGAAAAACAAAAATGAGAAAACAGCAGCAGACCTACAATACAAGAAATATTAAATGAAGCTCCTCATGATGAAGAAAATGGTAGTGGATAGAAATGTAGACCTACACGAAGGAATGAAGTATGCAAGGAATTATAACTATGTTGGGAAATATGAAAAAAAAGTTTGCCCCATTATGTTCTTTCAAATATCATTACTTGTTTAAAATAAAAATATTATAATAACATATTATTGGATATATAACATGTAGAGAAATAAAAAGCATCATAATAGCACAAAAGACAGGAGGAGGGAAATGGAAGTATATGACAAACATTATATATGAACTATTATAATATTATTTGAAAAGAAAGATCTATTTAACCCTACAGAAATCAGTAATAAAATGAAACAAAGAGATACAGCTAATTACTCAATAGTGGAGATAAAAATAGAACACCAAAAGTTTTCCATTAAATTGTTAAGTATAAACACGAAAAAAAAGAATGGATGGTTTAAATAGAAAACAAATAACAAGATTCAAACAGGTAAATTCAAACCCATTTGAATAATTCCACTAAATGTAAATGATCCAAATACTCCATTAAATGACAAAAATAATATTTTATAAAAAACAAGCTCCAACTATAGACTAGCTTCATAAAAAACACTTTATTCATGAAGACACTGGTGAGTTAAAAGTTAAAAGGAAAAGATATGCAAGGCAAACATGTATTTTAAGAAAATTGGAGTGGCCATATTAATATCAGACAATGGAGACTTCCTGAAAGGACAAGGAACATAACCATGGGCATAAGGGAACATTTTAGGCCAATTGCAATATACTGTATCTTGATTTGTTAGTAGATACGTGAATACATACATTTGTCAAAAATCATTAAAAAGTATGCTTAGAATGGTCATGTTTTATTGTATATAATTGTATTTCAATTGAAAAAGAATGATTTGTTAAAAATGAAGTAGAATCACACATGCTGATATGGGAAGAGAGTCAAGATATATTATTAATGAACAGAGCAAGATGAAGAATGCATTGTATGTGCATGTGTATATACATGTGTACACACATATATATACATATATTAACTATAAATACACTAACTATATGTGTGTTTGTGTGTGTATATATATACTTAGAACATTTTTTTCAGAAGGATACACAACAGAATGGTTACTTTGCTGCAGAAGAACTGGGGTTGGGGGAAGTCTTAGTTTCATCTCATGTCTTTCTGAATTGCTTGAATTTTTCAAATAAGTACATAAATTTCTTTAAGAAATATCAGTAGAGGTTATCTGCATAGTGAGGATGAGAATGTTATATATACACACTCTTTGGAATATTATACATATACATACATGTATAGTTTTGATTTTTAAAATAAATAAATATTTTAAAAATAAAACTGATTATACTCACTGAAAAAAATACTGGAAAAAATTCTCAAGGGCAATCTAGTTTCAATTCAAAATTTGTGATGTTGCTGTAAATTAGTTATTTACATACTCTTTCCAGATGTAATTCATTGGTAAATTCTCACGCACTAAATAATCCTATACTGAACGTCACAGGAAGTTACCTAGCACTATCCCAGCACTGGGCATTCCAAGAAGCATAGGTACAAGAGTTATATTAACTGCCATTGTGATCCTAGTTGGTGAACAAACTCCCAAAATATACTTATTCCTAAGAGGGTTTGCATGGGGCTGAATCTTTTTCTTCCTTAGCTCTGCCTGGGGAAAAAAATATTGTGTTGATTACAATATATCAATTTAAAATAAGCCAACCAACCAATCAACCAATAAACAAATATTGATTCTCGATTTCTCCCTGTGTCTCCAGCTAAAATGCTTATTCACTTAAATAAACCCAGATCTATTTGAAAGGCCCATATCATGTCATAAGGGATACCTCGAGGTTTCAGTTATTTGTTCATATCCCCCATCACTAGTTTGTTAGTAGGTTGGTTAATAACCACAGGTCATCGGCCAAGCTGTACTAAAGGTCAAATACCTCTGAGAGAGAGAAAATCTTCCAATTAGTTAAAAATCAGTGAAGAGTGTTATTGGAGTGAAGGTGGGAAACATATCTGAAAAATTAAAGGAAAATATTGCCAACCGTTGTCCAGAAGGCAAACCAGTTGCTCTTTAGGGAAAGCCAATCGTGGCCTGCCTAATGGGCAGTGACATCCAATCCCCATGCCTATGCTATGTCATCCTAGTGACATAACCAAACCTTACAGCCTGGAGCATCCGGTGTAGCAGACAAAGGGCCATCACAACCCACTGTAACCTCCATCTCTCACCACCGTACGCTACGCTACTCACACCTCCTTGCTCCAGCTTCACTTCGCTTTTCATGCCATCCCTATGTACATCACACCTTTTCACCTGGCAGCATCTTCTTTAAGACCCAGCTGAAATGTCACCTCTTCTGTGAAGTCATCACCAGCTTCCCCAGGAAAGTAATAACTCCTTTCCCAGAGTCCTAAACCCTTGCTTATGGCTATGACAGTGACAATCCATTGTATTATGACTGTCATTCCCTCTCCTACTATGTCAGTGATTCTCACTTTTGAATACACATTAGACTTAACCTGGGAAATTAATTTTTTTTATTTGGGCTTAATTCCCAGAGATCCCATTAGAATTGGTCTGGGGGTATGGCCTGGGTGTAGGAGGTTGAAAAATTTCCCGAGGGAATTCTAATACGTGGTCAAGGACTTGAAATGTGCGCAAAACTTTGAATGTGCACCTGAACCACCTACGGTCTTGTCAAAATGAGGATTCAGGTTCAGGTGGTCTGGTGTGGATGCCTGAGATTCTGCATTTCTAACAAGCTTCCAGGAGCCCCTGCAGCTGGTACTCAGCCCACACTTTGGTACTGAGGCATCAGATAGAAAACTTGAGAGCAGGAAGCTGACACTGTGGCATTCAAAGAATGTGTTGTCAGATATTCTCTTACATTGCAGGAGGGAGGGCATTGATCCCATCACTTAGAATAGTAATTTGGCAGAATCTATTAAAATTAAAAAATGCACATAGATTCTGACCAGCAACCCCATTTTTGGCAATTATAGAACAATGAAACTACCAGTACATGAGGCTGTTTGTACAAGAATATTTGGTACAACCTTGTTTGTGGTGGCAAAAAAAAAAAAAAAAAAAACTTAAGAAAACACCTGAATGTTTATTAAGAAAGGAATGGTTGGAGTATTAAATATGTTTACATTTTTATGAAATATTATATAACCATTGAAAAGAATGGCTTAGAGCTAAATCTATGGATCTGGAGGTGTCTCTCTGATGTATTGTTAGTAAGAAAAGAAAGTTGCCAAATAGTATTCACAGTAAGAGTCTACTTTTTCAAACAAATAGTAAAACCCATCATACAGGTCACACAGGTTTATGTGCATGTCCAGGTTTGACTGGGATGGCAAAAGGTGTTGAAATGCACACACCTGGAAGCTAATATCAATTTATCTTGGGTAGTGGTGGTGAAAACCAGGTAAGGATTGGGGAAGGTATTAACTTTAAAAATCTTTACCTCATTTTCTTGGCCATGGTAATTATAACTCACTTCTGAATTCTTTAAACAATCATTAATAGAAAGAGAACAAAAATGTTTGCCAATGTAAACTCCAATATAGAATGCCACTAGAAGTTCTATTCCTAATTCTAAAATTCAATTCAAATATGACCCCCACTAAAACTTCTTCACAGGCTCACTAGCCCCAAGTCTTGAGGATAAAGTCCAAGTTCCTTAGCAAAGTGTGCAAGCCCCTGCAGGATCTGGTTCCTGCCTGCTCCTGTACCTTCAGCCCTAGCTTCACCCGCTCCCACCCCATAGGCACGCCTCTGTCACCCTGAGTGCACCATGATCTCACTGGTCTCTAAGACTTGCACATGCAGTGGCCTGTCCCTAAAACGCCCTCCCTTCCCTCCTTCACCTGGCTTATTATTATTGGTCATTCAAGGCTCAGCTCAGGGATTTCTTCCTCCAGGAAGACTTCCTTACAGCCCTACTCCAGGACTGGATTAGACATTGCCCCTGTGGATTCTAATAGCACACTCTGTCCTAGAGTGGTCTGTTTGAATTATGATTTTCTGTTTACTTGATACATTTTCTTCTAGACTAAATGTCGTTACAGGTAGGGACCACATCTTGGGCCATAATAGATGCTCAACAAATATGTGTTAAATGGCTGGCGGATTGAGTAATATGGATGGATGGATGGATGATGGATGGATGGATGGATGGATGGATGATAGATGATGGATGATGGATGCATGATGATGGATGGATGGATGGATGATAGATGATGGATGATGGATGGATGATGATGGATGGATGTTGGATGGATGGATGGATGATAGATGATGGATGATGGATGCATGATGATGGATGGATGGATGGATGTTGGATGGATGGATGATGGATGGATGATGATGGATGGATGGATGGATGTTGGATGGATGGATGATGGATGATGGATGGATGATAGATGGCAGGCATAGAGGTGAGATGACTTTCCCAGGATCACAGAGCCAGTATCTTCTAAGAAAAATAGTAAGTATGTGAGACCAAAAAAGTAGGGGGAGGAGAAAGAGAATAATTTTCATTGCAGGTCTATTTTCTCCTTCTGTTGATGCCAGAGCCACCTCTAGACAGACCATGAATCTGGAAATCCTTCCGGGTCAGTCTGGAAACTAGGATTGTCATATTTAAAACGAACTCAGTACTAACTGTGTCACAGCTTCTGCTGGAATCAGTGCACTCAGACAGGTGACTTGGAGATAAGAAGTGGTACCACATATTTCCCTCTTCAAGCTCAGTCAGGACCAAAATAAGATCTCCAGGTCCTTTGGAATCCCACACCCTGGTGCACACACACACACACACATACACCCACATGCACACGCACGCTCACAGGTAGTGGGTCACTACAATGCAAGAGAAAATGACAAAACCCAGGGTGCCAGAGAAGCTGCTATAGCTCATTTAACACCAAATCACTTGTAATGGATCAGACCTGGCATTTTCTCTCTGCCCTTCCAGGGTGTCATAATAAAGCTCTCCAAAATTTTATTGCTACTAAGGAAGACCAGGCATGTAAAAATGCCTAGTTACCCCCAGCTTATTACAAACTATATTTGAAGGTGAGTAGAAAGAGAGAGTTTTGAAACTAAAAGGTACCAGGACAGTAAGAGTAAAGTAGGGTATCCATGAGAAGCCACAGTATATGTTTAACTTAGAAGTGGGGGTCTCTGTAGTCAGTGGTTTTCCAGAACCTTGCGTGTATTTTCCAAATTTTAGCAGGACATAAACTAGTTGATTTTTAATATCACTTATGGAAGCAATGATTTCTCATTCATACCCTGTATTTCTGTTTTCTGGTATGGCATCTAACATCCAATTGTCCATTGAATGAATGAACCACACCAGTAACCATCAGCTCCCCCAGGGCTGAGTATGTATATGTATATGTATATGTGAGTATATGTATATGTAACTCAGCTCCCCCAGGGCCATCCCCTTGTGTCGGGAATAAGAACTTCCACAGCAAACTCCCTGATATCTCCCATCGATGCCTCCTCTCTGCGCCTCCCTTCTCTGATTTGCATCCTCAGACCATCTCCTCACTCAGACTCCACTCAGCTCTTTAGCTCATTTGATCAACCTGCTAACATCCTGATTGAAGAAATATAAAATAGGCCCCAGGGCTTGTGATTCTAAGGATCTCTCCTTAGATCTCTCCATGTCCTTCAGAATCGCGTGTGTGCGCGCGCGCACGCACACACACACACACACACACACACACACTCTGCTGGGCTCTTCCTTCTTTTGTATATTCTTCCCAAACAAGCTTTCTCAATTGTAGAAGGAGAAAGCAAACTGAGCTTGGATTAACCATGTGCTGTTTCTTAACAAAACAAACAAAAATGCCTCCTAGGGTCAATTTGTTCTGTCTTGTCTAAACTACCATTCCATTTTTGCTTTAGCTTCGTCTTCAAACTGGATTGTAAACTCTTTGAAAGAAAAGGCCATGTCTTCACACCTTGAGGTTTCCACCAAGGAGTATATCAAGGTAAACAGTGTGTTTGCTTAAGTACGATGCTGTTTACAGAACCGTGTGCAAAATGCCATCAATAGTCTCTTAATTTACTTTTATTTCTTGAAGTATTTTTTAGATGAATATACAAATATCCCCAAGGGCTTTCATATGTTTACTTCTCACCTTGATTTTCAAACTTTTTTTTTCACTATAAAGGCTTAGAATCCTCACCCACAATTTCTCCAACCAGGGGAATTAATTATCCATGATGAAAGGGACTAGCGTATGAGAAATATTTTATGTTGATGGTTCTCAAACTTGAGCTTGTATCAAAATCCCCTGGACAGTTTGTTAAAACACAGATGACTAGGCCTCACCCCAAGAGGTTCTGATTCCAGGGGTCTGGGATGTGTCCCAAGAATTTGCATTTCTAGCAAGTTCCCAGGTATTGCTGATGCCACCAGTCAAGGGATCACACTTTGAGAACCACTGCTCTATCCCTTTGAGAATTCCTAAGAGACACAAGTGGTCTATATTCTAGTAGTGCTAGAGTCAAGATTTCTGACTTTCAATTCTTCAGTGCAAATCTGAAATCTAAATCAACCAGGTATAAGAGCCAATATTCTTATTGAGCGCACAGGAACTCAGCAGAGTGTTTTTCACACATCTGTCCATTTACTTTCCATGACCTTATGAGATGTAGCCCATTATTGTCCTAATTCTACAAATGAGAACACAAAGGCACAGATACATAATCTTCCGCCCAAAGTCACACAGATATGACTCCAGACCCAATATCCATGAGCATTTCCTACACTGCCTATGCTCCAGTATTAAGAATGATACACAATATATACAACCTCTGGTGGAGTATTAGTGAGTTGTAAAGCATCATGTGTAGGTCAGAAATCCCTGGGACAGATGTCCTCCCACCTACAGTAATCTGGCAGACGTCATTTGAATGCATGGTTGCCTTGAGTTGAGTTCCCCTGAGAGCTAGCCCTGAGACGAAGACATGGATGCACCACATATGGGAGGTAATCCCAAGAAGCATAAATAAGGAAGTGAGAAAGTGAGTCAGGGAATGGAGAAAAGCTAATAACTTGTGGTCCACTGTGGGCAACTGGGGCTCATTCCCCCTGGAGACCCTCTTTGAAACCAGCTAGGATAGACCTCAGAGTTGAACACCTGTAGAAGGAGAGCCTGGGGCATTTATCTACTGACTATTGGCTAAGGGTTGACTTCCTCCACCTCTGGGTGTTGCCCACACATAGCTGAGCAGCCTTTGTCATCTTCAGAGAGGGCAAAGCAGCAAGATAATCTCTAACTTCCTCTGGATGCAGAGAGGTTCGGCACAAAGGAACATCATGTCTACTCCTTTCAGATCGGGTGGCGCTGTCTAACAGTGTCCATGTCGCACTGAAGAAGGTCCTGGTATTGGGATGAAGACAATATGCACACCAGTGGGAATCCAAACTCCAATCAGTGAGTTTTTTAAAAGCTCGTATTTGTATATTTGATGTGCAACCTAATTAGACCAGAGCATCTTTAATTAAGTGTGTCAGCCCCAGTGGAAGCTGCAGAGTTCAATGCTAATAAAGCTGATAAAGGTTTTTGTTTCCCAGACTTCTTTTATTTAATGCCTCAACCATGTTAAGCCAATCTGTAACATATGGGCAGTTCTCCCACTACGGATTTATCATTTGGGTGTTTCTCTCTGTGAATTAATGCAATCAAACTCCTGCCAGTGTTAATTATTTTTCTCCAAGAAGCAAATCCCAGAATTTAGCAATAACCAGCTGTAATTTACTGCTGGCAGTGCAGCGGCAGAACGATGGACTGTCTCTGTCTGCCACCACCCCAGGCAGATGGGGAGAGGCCTCTGTCCTCTGGGGCTGACCTCAGCTTTCAGTGGTTCCAGACACAGGCAGAATTCTTGGCATTTGCCAGCCTCACCACCCCTCTAACAGCATAAATCTTGTGGTTTGCAATAAACTTCCCTTTTAGAAGTTTTGCTGGTCACTAGAAGACTGTATGCCTGTTAGGTGGGATATACTGCACACACCGTCTGCGTGGACTCCCTTGTCGGGTCTTGCTCATAGAACAAAACTCCTCAAGATGAAAGTGTTCACCTCTGGGCCTCTCTGGTGCTCTTCCCAATGGCTGGAATACTTTTCGCCACATCGACCCGTAACCAGCAATCAGTCTTCCTCCGGGTCTCGGCTTGAATGCCACTTCTCTCTGTCCACCCCGTTTAACGAAGTTCTCAATCACGTCAACATTCTTTCTCGGTTCCCTATTTTAGTCAAGGCCCTTACAAGGCACATGATCACATTACCTGCTTTGTTTATTCATCTGTTTACTTGTTTATCCTGTGCCTCACCACCCACCCATAGAGTATAAGCTCCCTAACACGGGGTCATGTAGCCTTAGTTAATGCTGCAGCACCAGCTCCCAGCACGTTATGAGAGACAATAGGTACGTAGTCAATAGCCATGTCATGAACGGATAAAGAAATCTCAAAGGGCTGACTGTATGTTGTTTATAACCAAGTCCTGGTCTGCATCAGAAGTATTACAGGTTCCAAATAACTACAAGGATTATTTTGCCAATTGACTGGGAGAGGCACCTGGCAGCCAGTAACAGGACAGAAAAAAGATCAACAATAAGACAGAATATGTAGCCATACATGGCTAATAGTGAAATAGATCAGGATTTAGAATGAGTAAACTGGGATCTGAATTCTGGCTGTGTGACCTCAAGCAAGTCATTTACCCTCTCTGAATTTTTGTTACTTCATCCATAAAAAATGAACACAACCATCACCAAGGGGGTGTAAAAGCATAATTGTTCAACAAATGGTCTTTGAATCTGAATTGGAAGAAAATCAATCTCAGGAAAAGAAACGGTATTGTTCTTGAAGATATCTGTATATAACAGTAAACAAACACCCAGTTGAACCATGAAATTCATGGCATAGGCCCACATGATTATATGGAATGTGGAGAGTCCAAGGACCAATTCTTAGCGTGGCATACCTTGCTAAAGTTACTTTACCACAGCTTCATTGTGGCATTGCAAAGAAAATCCTATTTCTTGGATACCAACTTTTTTTAAAAAAAAGAAGAAAACAAGACGTCCTTCATTTAGCTTCATGTCTCTTTTTTACTCTTTCCAGCATTGCTCGATGCTGGAATGGCTCGGATGTCCATGGACATTGGTCTTGAGATGCCAGGAGGACAGCGGTATGCACACCGTAAGGCCCCTTTAGGATAACAGACGAGTCTCTCAAGCTGAAACCCAAGGACTGTGCATGTTGCTGCTTGTCAGTTTCAGAACGAGAGGAAACACCAAGGTTACCGGGCAGCAAAGAACTCAAAGTAGGAAAGAAACTGTCAGTGAATACCTACTTAAAACTGCAATTGAGCTGGGCACCTCACAAACGTTATGTCATAAACCAGCTGGAAGGGAGAATAAAGGGGTGGAAAGTTAGTTACTACTGCACAACGAGCATCGTTCCAAAGCCACAGCATTTTCCACTGATTCATCCATTCACCCTTTCAAGCAACATTTACTCAGTTCTCATTCCATGCAAGGCACCTGTTTCCCACCTGTTTTGCGAGCCCTCTAACACTTAAAGAGAAGGGGAAGGCTATGTTTCTCTGAATGTATATAGCTGGGAAAGGAAGGTTCTAGAAAATAGTCCTCTCACAGAACTCAAGGTCTCAAGTCTGCTTCCCATGAGCTGAAAGGCCCAGGAAGAAGGGAGGAGATGAGGGAACTAACCACCAACCCTCCCACCCCCCCACCATGATCCTACACTACCCAGCTCTCCCCACTCTGATCTCCCGACGCCCAGCGGGGTCTGGCCTTTCCGCCAACCACAGCACTGGGAGGCCGAGCTCAGGCTGGCGGTTCCATGCTGCATCCTCAGAGCCCGCACACCACTGCCCATGCCAACTTCCACAGATACCGAGTACCTATATTCCAAAGGAGGAATATGTGTCTCACTGCTTTTATTTGAAAGCTTCATAATTGGGAGTGTTGAGCAACTTTCACATTGTTGTGCTCCATTTTTACTGGTTATACAGGGAATACCTCGTTTGAGAAATGTGATTTTCTGAATGTACTGCCAATATCTCCAGAAAACCAGCCCCAGACCACTCTTTCCTGGATCAAGCTGTTCCTAAGAACATTTCTGTGCATGGCATTATGCGTCATCCCTCTCTCTCCTGGTGCATGGTAGCTGCTGCTATTCCAGCCCCTCTTCCCGATTTGGTGGCTTACCCCATTCTGCTTCCAGAGTGACTGGAGTGTCCTCAGTCACCAAGTCCCAAAGCCAGACGGGTTGGCTTTCTGAGTTCTCACAGCAACCTCAGCTCTTTAATTTAATTTTTTGTAACCCCTTTTCTTCTCCCCAAGATCCCAGAAATGGTCCCCGAGTACCTGCAGGTTGTCATACGTAGCTACTCTCAGCAATATTTTCCCCAGCTTTGTTCTTGGACTACAACTATGACTTCAGGGTGAATTCCACCCCAAGATGATACAGCCTCCAGGGGTTAGGTGTGTCCTTGGACCTACGATCCGCCTTGACGGGACTCATCAATTTAAGTCCAAAGAGGACCTTTAAGGTTCTCAAAGAAATGAGCCCCTTCCAAATTCCCCAGTCACCTACCCTGACAGATCTGTCTGCTGTTTCCCCAGAGCAGCTTATTCCTTGTTCTAAGTATCCTCCACGACTCGTGTTCATCTGTCTGGCTTCTGCATTAGAATGTAAGCGCTTAGAGAGCAGGAGCTGTATAAATACACACACACCATACACACCACACACACCACACACAACATAACACATTTACTATATGTATATATGCATGTATTTCTAAAAATACTCAATGTTTCACTGCCACCGTGACGCTCTACTTAGCTTTTGACACACACATGGTGCTTAGTAAATGTCACTTCTCCTGAGTTTAAAAAACTGGGAGTAAAGGAGAAAGAATCTAGGGAAGCTGGTAGGAGAGGGGTGGGTTGTAAAACAACTTTCCCTGTGACTGTGTGGAATGTAACAGAAATTAGAACACATTCGCTCTTTTATTTACCTTATGTTTGCCCGCTCTCGCAGGGCACTCAGAGTTCCTCTCCCTAATTTAGGGTAAGTGCAACGGGGTCAACCTAGTTACAGGTTTGGGCTGGGTATTAATCACTGTCTGGTGGCTGTTTAACGAGCTTAATTTAGAACTGCCCATGGCAGGATCAGGGTAACGTCCGTAAAACCCCCAGAGCTGGTGTCCAAACCTGTTAGAAAAAGGTTTATCTATCATGCGTTCAGGCGGATGCATGAATGTCCTTGTTGATGATTTTGGTTGGGAGGACCAGTTTCTGAGTAACAGTTTACCTTTGTCGGGTGGAGATTAGACCTGCCCCTGTGCATCTCGCTATTGCTGTTTTCTCAACGCAGGAAAGTTTAGAGTGGAAACCACTATGACCCCTAATGTTTGGAACTTCTGTTCCGGAGACAGGAAGCGGAGACGGATGTTCCCCGGTGCTGATGAGCTCGAAAAACATTTGCTACAACGTCAATCTGATCGTGCTGCTTACTGGTTTAAAAGCTTTCCATGTGGTCCTGCTGCCCATGAGATAAAGATCATCATTATTAACAAGGATCCCAAAGCCCCATCACATGCCACAGCCTCTGCACCCCCCTGTTGTGCATTTCCTGGGGGATACGTACACACACACCTGTCTCCTGTGATAATCCCATGAGAAATGTGTCTGTCATTATCATCAGAGCGATTACGTGTCTTTCCTGAGGTCACAAACTACGAGCGGTGTCAGTGGGACTCAAAACAAGGGCATCCAAAGACCACGCGCCTGAACCTTCAAGCTATACAAGATTATCATGAGGATCAGAAAATAAATGAAATAAAAGAACCTGTATACGAAGCCCTGATGCACTCTACAAAAACAGGAATATTATTACATTTTCTTAAAGGAAAAAAATAAACAAGATTGTTCTATCACAACTTTAGATAATAGGCACTCTTTTTTTCTTCCTTCTCCCAGCATCTTCCGTTCTGCATTCTGGCAATATCCATCTCACACTCAAAGTTAAAACAGAAAGAGCCGTCCACTTCTCAAATGCACTCACGATTATTTTTCTATTATTCCATACACTGTTCTCTCATAAAGCCATCTCTAAGGCATCTTTTCTTGGCATCTGTGACCTGGTTAATCTTCTCCCCACACCCCGTCTGCTCTGAGCCTTATAATGAAACCAAAGGTTAAGTGTTTGTAGACTCACTCAACACCCACAACATTAAAACAATCGGATGGGAAATAATCTCATCCAACACGCTGGGGGAGATGTGCTGCATGCCCATTAGAGGTAATGGGAGTTGCAGCCAAAATCGAGGTGAAGCCTCTGCTCCCAAGGGCACGACGGCAAAGAGAAGAACAGGGGAGGTTGAAATTGGAAAACCTCCACGGCTGCATAAAGGAGTCTAGGAATCTTGAGTACTAGACTTAGTGAAAAATTACGTATCATGGAGAGCTGGTCTCAAGTCCTGGACTCAGACAAAAGTAGGACTAGATCTCCCATTTAGTAGTTATGTAACCTTGAGAAAGTTATTAATCCCAATTAGACCTCCGTTTATTCATCTTTAGTAAGGGCATAAGAATAGTATATAATTAATGCGATTATGATGGATTCTATTGGGAGGCTAAATGACATTATACACACAGAGTGCATTGTACAAAGTAAATATTCTGTAAATTAGCTAAGGTTATTGTTATTATTTTCATTATCATTACAACTAACAGCAACTTCGTCACTTTTGAAGAACAGGAAATGTCTTAGGTACTAACTTCTTTCTCAAGCCAAAGGGCTTCCAAGAGTATTATCACCACAAATCACCAGAGCCACAATCACTTTCAGCTAAATCAGACTCCACAGGTGGCCATAGAGTGTTCACTTTACACTCAGTCTCAGCTCATCTTCCCAAAGGCTCTGGAATTGACATTTTGCCCCTTTCACAGTTGGCAGGCATGGCAGCTAGAGAGGTTGAGCTGTGTTAAATAGGACAGCATCTGTCATATCTGATAAAACGCAACAAGGTCAGGATTTTTACAAACCTTTATGTAGGATAAATCCAAGACCATATAACCACATCTTCCCAGCCCTTTTCCATTTTTACCCTGCACCATCACCATAACCACCGATATTTGATCACAAGTAGTGTAGTATTTTTGGGAAAGAAGGGGCTCATGAACCTACAAATATGGATTTTACTCCCAATCAGTTCAGAAGGTATTTGTCCTTTGGGCTTTCAGAGGGGATATGGAGGGTCTTTAATAAGAACTGGCCAATCAACATTTGAGACCCCCAGTTGGATCAATACCTCCTGAGAGCATCAAGGACTTCCCTTTGGACCACGAGTCAACCAGCACCAACACACAAGGTCCAAACAGCAAACCTAGGAAAGGAAATAAATTCCAAATCTTTTAAAGGATACCCCAATCATAAGAGAAAAATAGAAGATATTCTGAGAATACTAAAGGATTTCAGATATATTTGAAGATGAGGAGGTGGCTGTATAAGCAACATGCAGGAGAAATCTGGGGAAAACACACAGGTACACTCAGCATTGAAATGTCCACTGACCTCACACTCTACTTCTTAGGCTGGGTCCCTGGAATACCTCACCCTAATTCTGTTTAAATATCCCCTCTCTAAGCTTTCTTAAGACATAACACCCAAGACTTAAAGCAAACCCTCAGTCTTCTTGTAGAGTGTTGTAGGAAACTTTATTTTTAACTGGTTCTTTTTAACCTTTTTGTGGATCTGTTAAAGAAAAAAATTATTTGTGATACTTGTTAAAGAACAGAAAGTAGACTTTATTTAGGACCATTGCAATAGGTATAAGGACCACTGTAATGGAGCCTTGCAGTGGGAGAGAGAGATTGGGCTAGACTCTGAATACAACATGGACAAGAGAGAATTTATGGCCAAGGATCAGGGTGGGGGTCAGTGGATGAAAAATTCCTAAGAAGAAGCATCAGAGGTGAGGGGGATTCTGGCTAGATGGCCTAGCAGGATTCTTGCTGAAGACAGGCCAGGGTGACTGGACATCACCTGGCAGGTTGGTGAGAGATGAGAAACACAATTATGTATCGAGGGTGATCAGACATCGGGGGAGAGGGGTTCTTGTTAAACTGACTTAGCAGGATTCTTGCTAAAATGGGCCAATGCAGAGAAGAACATGGAAACCCAAGAGTCAGGCCTAGTTGAAAAGTTCAGAAGAAATCGAATAGAATTTGGTCAAGGAGAGAATTTTTGTTAGGTCTCCTACAATTCTCCTTTAGGGGAGTATTCTTCATCTCCAAGGAGTCAGATGTAAGTGAGAGGTAGACAGTAAGCTCTAGAGTGTAAAGTATAAAGAAGAAAACTGACCAAACAACAGCAACAACAACCTAGCAGCCCCAGAGCCATGGACAAATCAAAGTAACGATAAACGTCATTTGGACAGGAGGCTGTGCACACCTGGGTCCAGGTCTGCTCTCGGTCATCTCTGTCCCCTCCCTCCCTTCCCCACTGCTGTTCATGCAGGGGGTGCCTTTGGTTTTAAATGTCACCCGACACACAAAATATTTCACCCAATTTGAATTTGGGTAAACAGAAACCTCCATTACAAATGAAGAGCCAAATACCATCTAAAACTGAGATATAATACCCACGGGGTCAGAGACATGCTCTTGGCAAGGCAGTTTGAGTTTCAGATTTCAACTGAATTTTTTGAGCAAAGGCCCATTTATTTAATCCTCGCTACAGCACTTGGGGGTGGGTAGTATCATTCCCAGTGCACAGATAGGCACCAGAGACAGGAGAAGTAAAATTAAAGTGCTCCAGGCCAGACAATGCTTCAATAGCAGAGTTGGGATTCAAATCCAGCTCTCCTAGTTCCAAATCCAAGGCGCTTTGCACTATATTGCTATCTTCTCCCCGTGTTTTCCCACCAAGATATGTTCTGTCCCAATATTAGGACAAGTTCTCATTTTTATACGTCTGGGGCTCGTGGTTGGCTTTGCTTTGCTTATCTAAACTACTCTTTCTTCACTGCTTCTACCCCCCAGAAACATCCCAGCTGAAAATGAAGGAAGCCTCCCCTTCCATTCTCTAGTGGAAGAAAAAAAATGGTTTTCTGTTCCTGTCTCGGATTCACAGGTAACAGTGGAGACACAGCACAGCCTCGGATCTCGGCAGCTATTGTCCTCTGTATGTTTTATTCTTTCACGTACACCTTAATTTGCCCGGGAAAGAAACAGATATCTGATATGACAAGTGTATGTTGTTTTTTTTTTTCCTGGAGATCTGACTGTTCATTTTTTCCCTGGAAGGGCCAGAGTGTCTTTCAAAAGTTTCAGCCCTGGGTTTTTGAGAAACTTATCCGTGTGGCATGTCTGTCACTTTTCACAGTCCTCAAGTGAGTCTTGGCAATTTTCACATAATGGCATTTGTTGACAGGTTGTTAGGGCTGACAGTGAATATGTTTGAAAAACTGTCAAGCTGGTGAAAAAAAAAATTAAAGAGAGAGTCTCCTTACATTTGAAACAGCATGTTAAACTGTAAGTATGTCCTCAAAACGCAGAAACCTCCATTCTCATCAAGTTACATGCTCACAGTGACAGCCCGAGAAGGTAGAATCCCTAAAATTTAATGTCATCTTGTCACTTGAAAGGTCATAAGGCACATTACCACTAAACTCTATTTATCTGCATAAAATTGAGTTTGCCTTTAATGCTCAATAACAGGTGAATAGAAGAGAAGAGTCGTTGCAGAAGCCGTCAGGGTGATGCAAGGTGTTTAATTGGGCAAGCAGAACTGCCCAAGGAGTTGGCAGGGAGCCCTAAGACGTGGCATTGCAAGTCTGGTCACTTGGGCCACTGTTGTGGTTGATCTTTAATCAATAGGTTGTGGAGGAAGGAGTTAATTGATGAGCTGTGGTGGAAGCAACGAACAGACAGAGTGGCGATGTCAGTCACCCATCATTTTGACAAAAGAAAACCTACCACGTCCTGAAGGCTTCCATTTACTGGGCATATCAGAGGTCAAAGACAATGACCTAGATAGAGCCAAGTACATGGCATTTTTCTATAGCCATTGAAATGCGGTAATGATTAATTCTGACTGTCAAATGCACATGGAGGGTCATTACAGTGCTGCGCAAGAATTGCCCATTCTGGGAAGCTTACAACCTGGCCAGGGACCTGAGGCAAGCACTGACCCGTGAAATCACAAAACAACAGAATAAGAACACTTTGAAAAATTAAGAGACACGATGATGTAGATGCTGATGCTGCCTTGTCTCAGTTTATTCATCTCCCACCAAAAGGTAGTGCTGGCATCAATTTCATCAGTTCTTCAAGTATGAAATTCACTGTACTTGTTGTCTTGGTGACACTCAGCTATGGCCATCAAATAGGTATATCTAAAAATCAGCTACTCCTGAGTTACTTAATAGTCATATGTCCATGAGCAACTTATTTAAGCTCTCTGAGACTCAACTTCCTCATCTGGTGGATGGAATAATACTACCTTTACCACTGAGTTACCCTGAGGATCAAATTTGAGATAATTTATGTATAAGCATCACACCAAATCTGGTATATACTAGGTGCCTAAACATATTGGTTTGTTAGTCTTAGGTCCCTAAGGGAAGAGAGATCAAGGTCATAGAAGTTTCCACCAACTTTGCTTAGAGCTTCAAATGAATTGCTTTCCTTTAAAGCTAACCAATCTGCTGTTTAAGAGCAAGGTGTCTCCCTAGCCAACAGTGTAGTTGATACCAGCATCTGTGGATAAACATGTGCCCAAGCACACAGTTTTAAAACCCTTTAATTGTTTGGTTCAGAATGTGAGCATTCCCTCCAGCGGCTTAGATCTAAATAGTATCGTGGACTTTGCAAGCTCTGCAAGATGTAGAGTTTAATCAACCAAGAGCTCTGAGGGGCTGGCAGTGCACCATGCCTGAGGGGCAGGGCTGCTGTTTCCTCCCAGTTCGGGGAAGAATTGTCGTACGGGAGAGTCAAGTCCGATTTCACAGGGCTGTCCCTGAGATGTCCTGGGGGGTGGGCAGAAAGCTGACAACAGAGAAGTTCTGGAGCACTGGGATTTGCCTTTGCAGTAAGAGGCTCCAACTGGAGCACAGGTTGCAAAGGCAAGAGAGTCAAAACAGGCCCCTTTAGAGACAACTAATAACAATAAAGAGCAGTAACAACCATATGTTAAGTAAAAGTGTTTTATTAAAGCATAACAATACACAGAAAAGCACATGAATCACAAATCTATCCCAGGAAATTTTCACAAAGTGCCTACACTCTTGTTACCAGATCAGGAAAGGATCGAGAACATGTAGAATATGACCCCCACCCGCCTTCTGTTACCTCCTAGTCACCAACCCCTTCCTCCTCAAAGGCAATCATTCCCCTAACTCCTAACACATAGATTAGTTTTGCTTCTTTTGGGGTATCCATCAATGGAACCATACGATATGTATTCCTTCATTTCTGGTTTCATTCACTTAATGTTATGCTTGGTAGATTCATGCATATTGTTGTATGCAGTAATAGTTGATTTTTCTCATTGTCAGATAGCATTCTACTTTGAAAATATAACACGATTTATCTCTCCATTGTACTGTCAACAGACATCGTAATTGTTTTGCAGTTTTGATTAATATGCATAGTGCTTCTGTGAATATTCCTGTGCATGTCTTTTGGGTCACATATTTATGCACTTCTGATGAGTGTATACCTGGGGTGGAATTGCTGGTCATAGGGTATATTTAGATGTTTAGTTTTAGCAGCTATTACCAGTTTTCCAAAGCGGTTGTATCAATTTTCATCTCCTCAGCAGTATATGAGAGTTCCAGTTGCTCCACATCCTCCCCAACGCTTGGTGTTGTCATTCTGGTGGATATGAGTAATAGCCACTTCTTCTTACTGTATTATCTCCCAAGCTGTGTGTTAGTGGTTTATGTATTTTTACACACTAAAATATTTCAGAAGCCATATCCCCACTTTTCGGATTATGAAATTGATACTCGAAGAAATTAAGCTATTTGCCCAAAGTTACCTAATTCCTACGTGTCAGAACTGGGTTGACTCCCAGCTCTCTAAGACTTCAAAGATGGTGTTATTTCCATGATATTATGTTATCCTCAATTGATCCTTAATTAATTTAAAAGGCTTTTTTGTTCCTGCAAGGATTTCTAAACTTTTAGTCACAACAATGTATATTAGTCTATATTAGTCAATTTAGGCTGCTATAACAAATTACCTTAGATTGGACAGCTTAGACAACATTTATTTCTCATAGTTGTGGAGGCTGGGGAGTCTAAGATCAAGGTACTGACCCATCTGGTTCATGGTGAGGGCTCTCTTCCTGGTTTACAGATGGCTGTCTTCTAGTTATAGCCCCATGGGGGGGTGGGAGGGGTTGGGGGAGAGAGAGAGAGAGAATCTCCTGTCTCTTTTTATAAGGGCACTAATCCCCTCATAAGGGCTCCACCCTCATGGCCTAATTACCTCTCAAAGACCCCATCTCCAAATACCATCACACTGGGGGCTAGGGCTTCAGCATATGAATTTGGGGGGGGGACACAAATATTTAGTCCATAGCACAATGTAATTGACCCAGGCACAAACTATTCCTTATAAAGAAGGCAATTTGAAAACTAAGCCATTAAAGAGGGGAAATCGCCATGAAAAGTGGTCCACAATGCACCCAAATGTGAAAATGTTAATGGTGAAATCTTGGACATTACGCCCAATGAGAAAGGCTTTCTCTGAATTGGCAAGACTGCCTGGCCCTGCACTTTTTTGTTTCTTTCAAAGAGATCAAGGGGTAAACAGTTTGAGCCAAAACACAGAGCAGGATGTGCCCAGGGATTGAAAGCTGGTTTCTGGTATGGAGAAGAGACTTGAGCTGAGAAAGTAGACAAAGGAATATTTTACCCTCGGTATCCGTCTCCCAACACTGCTCCTAACTAAGCTGCTATTACAGATGCTTGAAATGAGAAAATGATTAGCCTGTGCAGCCTCTCCCCAATCCAAATTTCTCATGATCCAAATTAACCATATAAACTTAGCCCCCTCCCTGTCTAATATTCCTGGCTCCATCACTCCCCTCATCTCAAGCGTGAGCCTCTCCCCATTTTCAGACAAGGTGGCCCTGTTGAAAATCCAGAGTACTTCTCTTAGACTTCTACTTCCTTTGTCCCAAAGCTATCTTGCAAAGCTTTCTTCTGCAGCTCTGCTGTCCACTTTACCTCTATTTTTTTTTCATCCCTGACCAGCCCTTCTTTGTCTAAAATTTCATCATGAAAGAGAGTTACAGATCTGTGAAACACATCTCTAATATAGTCCAGCCTATTCTAAAAGCCCTTGAAAACCATATTTCTGCTGAAGATCTTATAGCTGGTGTGAAGATGAACTAGAATTTAATAATAATAATTTACAGTATCACTCTTAGAAGCATACACCCATAGAAGCATGCATATAAGCATCTATACTGTTTAAAATAGAGTAGAATCAAAGGAACATTGTAAAAATTAGTAATAAGGAGTCCATTTTGCATATTTTTCTTTTAAGCCTCAAAAAAATGAAATATTAGTCAAAAGAACAAGGCCAGTAGTACCTGTAGATTCATCCAAAGCAACAGAAAAATAAGGAAAATTTTAACATTTCTCTTTTCCATGGTTACTGAGATTATTTAGTTTCTGAGAAGTTTAGCAACTTCGGATGTCACACAACAAGTCAGGAGTCAAACAAGACCTAACCAGTCTTTACCACCAAATTCCAACCAAGGATTTGCGCATCTAAGTTGTGACCCTGGGCAAGTAACTTAACCCGTGATAATATTTGCAAACTCTGAGAGCTCTTTGAAAATTAAATTAGATAATATGTATTAAGAATTTATAAATCCCTGGGCACAGAGTAAGCCCTCAATAGACATAAACCAACGTGATTATGATAATTGTTGTTAAGATTATGTGGATGGTGATGATGTCTCCAATCTAAATCATGCCACGAGACAGGTAGCCAACAAAGTGTGTCTGCACCAGTTCTCAATGCAGAAAGAACGTACACACCAAACTCCCTTCTTCTCACTCTTTGTGTCTACTGTCATGGTTCCTTATCTGTTAAAAACGCAAGAAGGAAATCTGGAATTAGTTGTTTAGATGGGGCACAAGTGAGAAAAGGAGAAATTGATGGTATTGGAAAAGATTTGAAATGCTGAATCAGCTAACATTTTGATGAAAGCAACTGGAAGACAAGCCAGGTGAGGCTACCGGGTGAGACCCTTTGGGAGGGGACAAATCTCCGCCAGATAGCTCTCCTTCTCATGATCGGCTGCTCCAGGGGGCTGTTTAGGCATCATGGCTGTTTGGTTGCTGCCATGCAAGGCAAACTCCTAGGCTTTGGGGTCATCTTGAGAGAAAACAAAGAGAAGGTGTATCTACAACACTATCCCTACCTTCCAGTGGGGCTTGAAATTGAGTTATGCTGCTTACCAGGGCTGGGGTGGGGGACAGCTTTCCTAACCATACAATATTTGAATCACCCAACCCCTCCATTGAATGGATGTCCCCCTAGCCAAATTATGCAATCTACGAGTGAATCACCGAAGAATTCATGCAACTTAGAAATGTGTCCACCATCTAAGTTCAATTCAAAAAGTACCAGATAGATCTAAGAGGTTGAGAGCAATGTTTATGAGTTTGTAGATCCTTTTTGAATATGCATGGATAATCTGGGGCAAATTTTCAAGAAAAATATCATTCATTAGTGACATATTCACTTTCTTCCCCCCACCCCCTTCCTAAAGCTTGCTCCTCCCTGCCTCTAGGTCCCAGGCACCTGTGCACCACCCTTTAGCCCACCCTAGGCCCCAAATCTGATGTCCCTATTCAGGCTTCTTCCAGTCAGAAGCCTTACTATGGAAATGGTGACCCCTTGACCAGACACCTGGTGAATTATGCTTTAAATTCATCATGCCCTTGTTAATCCTAACTCTTCTTACTGGAGTCCTTTTATGTCAGCAATCACAGCTTAGTGACAGAAGTCAAGCACTGTCAATGAGATGAATTTACACTAAAGCCATAGACCATATCACTGTTTCAGGGGATTTACATTGTAAAATGATACACATTAAGCCTACTGAATCTCTCATCTTGAATTATGAGGCAACATAGCTGAAACACTTCCAGATGCCACAGAAGGATCATATTTAAGGCAGAAAAACAATTTCCCTGCACATCAGATCACACCATATAAGCAAACACAGACTTTGTCTATCTTAGGGGCAGTCTGAGGGTTTAGGTAGGTTATTGTGGCTGATTTCCTAGTTTCTGATCACAGCATTGTGCAAGATCTCCAAAGAGCATAAGTAAACATTGAAACGGGAGAAGGGGAGTATGTACAGAACTCCTACTCCGTGCCAAGTGTATGTTAGATGTCATAAAGGTGCAAAGGGGAAAAGTCTCTGTGCTGCCACATCTGTTCACATGTTGATACCACCGTAACTCCTTTCCAAGTCTGGAAATTCCTTTTCTAGAATCTCCTTCCCTGTATGGGGTCAGGTTAGGGTTTGTCAATGACAGGAATTCCCATGAATTTGGAAGGTGGCAGTGGAAGCTGGACATGGCAGCCAAACCAGCTTCACAGTCCTCTCTCCATGAGCCTCTACTTTGTAGAATGGTGTAGATGCAGTGGCTTCACTTCCCCAGTGTCTTTGACTTCTCTATCTACACCAGTGCATCCAGCCTAAGTCTTTAGTGACTATGTCTCTGATCTTCTGGCTTCCAGACCATCATACCTGCACTTTTCCCACACTCATGGAAGCCAGGTCTATATATTAAACTTTTTTTTATCCATAATATGTATGGTGACTTTATTTTCCTGAATAATCCCAGACTGATACAATAGCTTTCTTTTCCCTAATTTTGTGGAAGATTAAACATAGCAGTATTCACTATTCTTCCCAATGAGAAAAAAACTAAAATTCTCTTTTCTTTGTATCTGGGCTGGCCTTAGTGGCCACAGGGTCAGCTGTATCCAGCAGAAACAGCAGGGGGATTCAACAAGACAAGTTAGTTAGCACATGGGAGAAAAATGTACTTAAAGACTGAGTACCTGTTTGAATATGGAGGTTATTACAATTAAGGGTCATTGGGGTTAATGAACCCTTGTTTATACCCACAAGCTGATGAGGTGCTTATAATCTAAGCATACCTTTTTTGAGACTTGCTTGTGATCATTATGAATCCCCAAACAGTACACATCTATACCATAAACTAAATCATTGGTCCTAAAATAGGAGGGAGTAGATATGTTTACTATAAATGTAATGACCATATTACAGTCATATAGGAACCTGGGGAAGGATACGCACTGAGTTCTAGGGACTCCACCAAGTTGTAAAGAAGCTGATGGTAGAGAAACCCCATGGCCTAATTTCAGGACCCTGGGCAGGTTTAGCCTACTAAGCAAGATGTTGAGAAAGAAAAGACATGTTAGTACAAACTGACAAGAACTTTGTAAGCTTCTTGATTGCTCCAAAATCCTTGGTAGATAGCAAGAAATAAAGTGTGCTTAGAAAATGATCATTAAGGCCCCTCTATGGGGATCTGAAATTTTAAAAAGGCTGAAATTCTTTCTTTAAAAAAGAAAGCATGAAACACACTGAGGATATAGCCAGAATTTGAATGTGAATTTAAAAGTAGAGCCCTAAATTTCAAAATGGTGGTGTGTTTGGAGAGGCCATTTAGCCTCTTGTGGCATCTGGGAGGTTTATAAAACTTAGGATGTCCCTCAAAGCAGCCATACTGTATGACATCAGTGGGCACGACTGACATCATGTTCCATTCTGACAGTAATTTTCCCTGAAGCAAAACTTCAGGGAAATAGGAGACTGGTGTTTCTAGTTGATTCTATGATAGTCACTTAAAAAAAGGTATTTGAATCCTGATCATTGAGATGCTGCAAGAGTGGCAGGTACATGAAGGACAACTTGGCAATGTGCATGAAAACACTTTTTAAAATTGTACACTCTTAAATCTCAAATTTCACTATGGCAATATGTCTTAAGCAAACAATGAAGACACATACACACACAGAGAGATGCTTATTGCAGGATTATTTCCTGTAGCAATCAATTTTAAGAACATAAATGCTGAAGAATCTGACAAGGTGTCATGAGAGAAATGACTGATAAAAGTCAGTTTGAGACAAAAGGAATAAATGAGAAATCAATTTTTAAAAGATATCTAGAAAACACCCAGATATTTTAATAAATATACAACATGCTTCAAAATAAACCCTGGTTCAAGGAAAAAAATAACAAAAGAAATGAAGAAATATTTTTACCTGAATAATAATGAAATACACAACATATCAAAATTCTTGAGATGCACCTAAAGCAGTGCTTAGGGGTAAATTTATAGCTTCAAAAACTTACGTTAGAAAATAAAATTCTCTAAAATCAATGATCTATTGCTACAAAGAAGGTAGAAAAAGGAGAGTAAATTTAAATCAAGAAATTAGAAAGAGGAAATAATAAAGAGGCAAATCAATGAAATAAAAATCAAACAATAGTGAAAAAATCAATGAAACCAAAAGTTGATTCTTTAAAAAGATCAATAAAAGTGAGCACCACTAGCAAATCTCTTCCAAAAAAGGGAAAAACGTAAATTACCAATATGAAGAATTAAAGAGAAGATCACTATAGATCCCACAGACATTAAAATGATAATAAGGGACTATTACGAACAAATGTATGGCAATAAATTTAACAACACAGAAGTGGATAAATTCTTTGAAAGACCACAAATTACCAGAACTTCACAATAAATAATGGAAAACCTAAATAGTGCTCCATCTGCTGAAAAATAAACACTGAATTCATAGTTAAAAACTTTTTCACAAAGAAAATTCCAGGCCTATACGCCCTCAGTGATGAGTCCTATGGTGTATTTACGGAATAAATATTATCAATCCTACACTAACTCTTTCAGGAAATAGAGGAGAGAGTACTTCCCAACTCATTTAATGAAGCCAATATAATCCTGATACAAAAACCATAGAAAGGCGAAAGAAAGCGGGGGGGGGGGGGCAGGAATGAGAAAGAAAGAAAGAAGGAAGGGAGGGAGGGAAGGAAGGAAGGACAGACGGAAGGAAGGAAGGAGGAAGGAGAAAGCAAGAAAGAAAGAAAAGAAGAAAAAAAGTTTCAGGCCAATGTTCCTCATGAACTAGACGTAAAAATCGTAAACAAAATATTTGCAAATCAAATCCAGGAATTTATTAAAAGATACTATATTATAACCAAATGGTCTTTATCACCAATACGTAAGGTTGGTTTCATATTAGAAAATCAATCAATGTAATTGACCACATCAGTAGTACAAAGAAAAGTACACTTACAGTCAGTCGTCTCGATAGATTCAGAAAAGCATGTGACAAAATTCAACTCCCCTCCATGATTTTATAATAAAGTGAGAGAAATCTCTCAATCTTATAAAAAGCATTTTACAAAAAAAAAAAACTACAGATGACTTCATACTTAGTGGTGAAAGATGTATTTTCCTCTAAGATGAGGAATAAGACAGGAATATCTGCTTTCATGCTTTAACATTTAACAGGATGTCAGAGCCAACGCAATACGGCAAAAATAAGAAATAAAAGACATACAGATTTGAAAGAAGGAAGTAAAAATGTCTTTATTTTCAAATGACATAATTATGTGTATAAAAAATCTTAAGAATCTATAAGATGAATTTTAGAACTAAAAGGTAAATTGGCAAGATCACATGATACAAAGTAAACACCCAAAATCAATTTCAATGTACTAGCAATGAAACATTACAAAATAAAATTTTTAAATTAAACAATTTACAATAGCATAAAAAATACTTAAGGGTAAATTTAACAAAATATATGCAAGCTTCATACCCTGAAAACTATAAAACATTGCTAAGAGAAACTAAGAAAGCCACCAATAAATGGAGAGATATATTCATGAATTTGAAGACTCAAGATTATTAAGATATCAATTCTCTTTCAAATCTAACAGTACAGGTATAGATCTAAGAGCACAAATCAAAATCCCAGCAGGTGTTATTTTTAGAAATTGACAATATAATTCTGAAATCTATATGGAAATGAAAAGGACATAGCTCTGTGCAGATACAGGCACAACTTGAACATATAAATTGATGGAACAGAATAAAGTACAGAAATACACTTACATGTGTATGGCAATTTGATTTTTTACAAAGTTATCAAAGCAATTTAATGGGGAAAGGAGCCTTTTCAATAAAAGTGCTAGAATAGCTTGATCTCCATATGGCAAAACTTTAACCTCTATTTCAACCCACAGATAAAAATCTGTTCAAGATGGGTCATAAACCTAAATGTAAAAATAAAACTACAAAATTACTGGAAGACATAGAGAAATATTACTGCAACCTTAGGGTAAATAGAACAAGGAAAATAATTATAAATGAAAAAATGTTAAATTTAAGCAAAATGAAAAGTCATTAAAAATACTGAGAAAACCATACTGGAAGAAAACATTTGCAAAATATATACCTGACAACAGACTTATATCAAGAATATATAAAGAATTCTTATGAATCAATAATATACATACAAACAACTCAATTTTTTAAAAAACAGAAAATTAGCAAAAGACTTCTTCACAAAGGAAAATATTCTAATGCTCAATAAGCGCACATAAAAAAGTGCCCAACATCATTAATTATTAGCAAAATATAAATTAAAATGAAACAAGGTACCAAACACAATCACTAGAATGGTTCCAATTAAAAGGCTGTCAGCTGCCAATTTTGGAAAGTGTTGAAGCAACTAGAATCCTCACACACTGTTGGTGAGAGCACAAAATGCTACAACCACTCTGGTAAACTGTTTGGAAGTTTCTTATAGTGCTAAGCGTACCCCTAGCCTTTGACTCAGCAATTCCAATCCTAGCTATTCACCCAAGAGAAAAAAAAAAACATACGTCTGCACAAAGAGCTGTCAAAGAATGTTCATAGTGGCTTTATTCCTTATTGCCAAAAACTAGAAAGAACCTACATAGCTGGTAACAGGTGAACTAATAAATATATGGTGGCATATCCATGCAATGTAGTACTATCAGCAATAAAAAGGAACAAACGATTATACACATAACATGGATGAATCTAAAAAGCAACATGCTAAGTAATAGAAGCCATAAACAAAAGAGTGCATGCCATATGATTCCATTTACATGAAGTTCTAGAACAAGAAACAAGAAAAAACTAATCTATGGTAAAGAAGTCAAGAAAGGGGTGTCTTTGGATGATAGAGATTGAACAGAAGGGTCATGAGGGAACTTCCTGGAGTGATGTCACTAATGTTTCATGTATTGATTGGGCTGTCAGTTATATGGGTGTATGCATTTGTCAAAACTCATTGAACCATATCCTTAAGACACATTTTAATATATATGTTATCCCTTAATATTTTTTTTGAAAAATCAGGCAATAAATGCCCCAAGATCAGAGGCTTCCTAGGAATATACACCTATTTTGTGCAATTGATCTAACAGCCTTTGACTGTATAGCAAAAAGAGTTTGAGCTTAAGTTTTTCCACTTATAAAGTGGGAAAAAAATAGTACGTGTCTTAGAAGATTAAATGCTAGAATGCACGTAAAGTGCCTAGTACAATGGCTAACACAAAGTACACATTCAATAAATATTTGTTTCTCTCTCTTCCTCCGAGTCTTTATCTTTAAGCCCACCTTATAAATGTGGGCTGTATCTCTCTACAGGACAAAATTGTTCTTGATGTCATTGGACTCGAGGGATAAAAGAATTACTAGCATATTGCAGTAAAAAGAATATACTCCTTGTATTTTAATATTTTCCCATCAATAGGATACAAATAAAATATACATCAAAATAAAGATCACACCCACTATGATTGTGTACAAGCTAACAATTTCTGTCAAAAAAACCCCGAAACAGTCTGCCTTAAGTTTTCAGCACTATCCTTCAGCCTGTTCACTTGTGAAACAAGCCACACAAAAACCAAAGGAGTAAAAGCCCTAGGAAACAAAACTTTATAGATATTCTGACAAATAAAAATTAACGTTAGCAGCAACAAGCTCCTCAGAGCCATAGATCTCCTTGAGGTCTCCACTGTGGTGGTCAAATCCCCATCATTAGAACATGCTGTTTCAGGGTCAAAGTGGAATATTGATAAGACCATAGGTTTTGAAGTCACGCAAATGGTGGGTCATATACCCTCAATGTTATTTACAGACTGTGGCACCGTGCACAAGTTACTAAACAATGGTGTGTTTTTCTCATCCATTAACTCTTCCTTAAAATAACTAATCCCAATAATGTATATTGACTGAATGAATAAATAAATGGATGGAGACATTAAAGTATGTTCCTCATGGTATTAAATGGAATAACACGTGTTTAAACACCTTGTAAGTCCCCAGCCTTTGGACTATTGTACATCACTCTTGTTTACTTATTCCCCAATATGAATTGGTACTGCAGTGGGGATGGCTTATATGTGGATCAAAATTCTAACACACATCCCTGCATCCTGAAACTGTATCTGTTCTGCCTTGAAAGTAACACACACACACACACACACACACACACACACACACAAACCCACACTTATAATTGTCTTAGAAAACCAGTGTTTCTCCTAAAGAAAGCTGGGGGAAAAGGCAAGTCTGAATTCACCAGTCGGTTCTGACTTAGCCTCTCTGGAAACTGATGCTTTCCTGTATGGGAATTGTGTCTCACCAAACAGAAGCGTCGGCTTCCAAAAACGTGCCCAACTCACATTGAAAGCGCAACTGAATAGTCATTGAGAAACATTCCAAGATTTGCTCATAAAGTCAGTAATTTTTTGTCATTTGTTGTCATTAACAAGTAACTTGTGACCAAATAAATGTCACTATCCATTTTCTTTAATTAAAATAATAAATATTATGCAGTGACACAGATTGGCATTTATGTCTTCGTTTCTGTGACATGGGATTTACAACCAAGGCTTTCTTTGAGGGACACCACAAATAAAGGTTATTAAGCTGCCACAAGAGGAACACAAGCTCAAGTTAATGAAATTGGACAAGAAAGGGCAGTGATGAACGAAGCCCTCGTGCACAAAGGAAAAGGGAATTCCCACCCAAAGCAAGAAGCATTCTTGGGCTGGTAAAATGTATGTTCCATTTTCCTAGACAGTTCAACTTCAAATATACATGGGATGAACTCAGAGGCAACATTAATCCCACTGCCATCCCTCTGGGCTGAAATGTGGCTTCCTTCAGGAATCACTATTGACCACTCTATAGTACCTTCTATGGTAAGGAGGAGTTTCCAAGTAAAGAAAAAACTATTCTTTCCCTCAACCTGAGATCCACCCCTGGTTTAGCTCCATCTCCACCGCTCTGATCCAGCCACCTGCAATATGCCAAGAGCCTGGAAACCCAGCTCAGCCGAATGGACTCAAACTGCCCTCATGGGCAAATAGTCTGACTGCTGCTGTTTGAGGCCTCCAAGAAGCACTGGATGAAGTGGAATTGCACCCTCACTGTTGAGCTTGGCCTCTGCGGATTTATCTACACCTCAGGACTGCAGACACCTCAACTGGCATCATTCCACATCCAGCTGAAAGACACGAGGGGGCCGGGCTGGCTGAGCAGCCCCTGCACAACTTTAGTTCCAGCTGCTTTTCTTAGCTATGGCTAAACAGCACATCTGTCTGCTTGAGGCTAAGGTGGAGATCAGATTGCTCAATTACTGGATATTTCAAAGAAAGAGAAGGAGGCCCAGCAAACTTTCAGTTGGAGGAGCCTCAATTCTAGAAGTGACCAGAGCTGAGTGCAAATTTTGGCTCTACTACATGCTGGAGAAAATCAACACATAGCAGGAACTCAACAAATATTAGTTCCCAACATCGAAAGAAAGCTTCGACTTCCCATTCCCCTCAGTGCCTCAGATAATCTAAAACAGTGTATACATATATACACACATATACATTCGAGTTATATATGATTAGATATATTTTATATAAACATGCACACACATATTCATAGTCTCACTTATATACAGATTACAGATTATATTTCCTTAATGCAGCTTCAGTTCAGGTACAGATAAGATGGATTTACAGTCCCAAATGGATGCTCACTTTAATAACAGGAAGGAAGAGTTCCCAAAGTAGGCCACCTTCCCCAGTGAAGGGCTCACACACCCAGGATATCATAAAGCTTGAGCACATGTAGACAAGAATCCTTCTCCTCTCAATGCGTGGACGGTCCTTGCCCTCTGCAGCCCTGCGCCTGTGTTTCTTTTTTTGATACACTCTCAAAGTTGACTAGCCCCAGTTCTAGAGACTCAATACCTTTGGGAATTAAATATTCTTACCCATGTTACAGATCAAACCTGTGGACTTGGGATCTATTCCCCATCTGTAAAATTGACATAGTAATATCAACCTCATAGGGTCCTCTTGAGGATTTAAAAAGATGATAAGTAGATGATAGATGATGGATGGATGTTTGTATGGATGGATGGATGGATGAGTGAGTGACATAGCAAAGTGCCTGGCACATAGCAAATGCTCAATAACTTTAGCTATTATTTTTATTGTTGTATTGATTAAGGCAACCACAACTTTACAGATTTCTTTCTGTTCTGGTCCATCATGTATTAACTGTATAATTAACGCTCTTGAAGGGTCCACCCTTACACCTCAAAACTCTTCTAATATAGGCCTAGGCAAAGAATTTGTGAAAAAGACCCAGTGGCAATCATGGCAAAAACAAAAATTAATAAATGGGATTTGATTAAACTAAAAAGCTTCTGCACAGCTAAGGAAACAATCAACAGAGCAAACAGACAACCTACAGAATGGGAGAAAATATTTGCAAGCTACACATCCAATAAAGGGCTGATAACCAGAATTTAGAAAGAACTCAAGCAAATCAACAAGAAAAAAACAAACAACCCTATTAAAAAGTGGGCAAAAGACATGAACTGATGCTTCTTAAAAGAAGAAAGACAAATGGCCAAGAAACATATGAAAAAATGCTCAACGTCACTAACCATCAGGGAAATGCAAATCAAAACCACGATGAGATATCACCTTACCCCAGCCAGAATGGCTTTTATTAAAAAGTCCAAAAACAATAGATGCTGGTGAAGATGTAGAGAGAAAGGAATACTTATACACTGTTGGTGAGACTGCAAATTAGTACAAGCTCTATAGAAAACAGTATGGAGATTCCTCAAAGAACTAAAAGTAGACCTACCATTTGATCCAGCAATCCCACTACTGGGTATTTACCCAAAGGAAAAGAAGTCATTTTATCAAAAAGACACCTGTGCTTGAATGTTTATTGTAGCACAATTCACAATTGTAAAGATGTGGAATCAACCCAAGTGCCCATCAGTTCATGAGTGGATTAATAAAACGTGGTATATGTACACCATGGAGTACTACTTAGCCATAAAAAAAGATGAATTAATACCTTTTGCAACAATCTGGATGGAACTGGAGACCACTCTCCTAAGTGAAGTATCACGAAAATGGAAAAACAAACACAACATGTACTCACTATTAAATTGGAACTAACTGATGAGCACACATGTGCACAGGGGGAAGTAAAATTCAGTGGAAATTAACTGGGGGGAGCAGGGAGGAGAGAAGGGGAATAAACCAACCTACTGGGCACTATGAACAATATTTGGGTGACGGGCACACCTATAGCCAAGACTCAAGCATTACAAAAACAATCCATGCAACCTAAAACATTTGTACCCCCATCATATTTTGAAATTTTAAAAAATGGAAAAAAGTAAATTGGTCTTTACACACACAAAAAAAACTTGGGACTTATGACATATAGGCATAGCATCAAGAACACTGGATAAAGAGATACAGATCATAACATAGATCTCTTATAGCTCGAAGAGCAACTGTAATTTCATGACTCTCATGACAGAAAACCCATTTCTCTGTGAGGCAGCTCTTATTTTTTCCAAAGAACTTCCGAAGTCCAAATTTTTCCTTCCATTGGTTTTATGTTCACTTCCTGGAATAATGTCAACCTTACTTGTCATTGACAATCTTTTGGCTATTTGAACAATTATCACAGCACTGAAGGTGAGTCTAGTGCAGGGAAGATCTAAATCTGTGAGATGAAGAGGCGGTAGCCTGTTAAAAAACACACTTCCTCTTGTCTCAACACAGAACTTCCGGTCAACATTTTCATATCATGGATTTAAGCTACCAACAGCACAGACATCCTTCTATGTGTGTTATCCCACATGTCTGCTTTCTGGTTCTGAATCATTCTTTCTTAGATGTCTCTAGTTTAATTTCCCTGCCGTTACCTCACTCAGTACTTGGTTTTCTGTTCTGAGTCAGTATCTACAAGCAGACGAGACGGCAGAGTGTCACGGCGTATGTCATAACAGGTAGAGGAGAACAAGGCAACGCTCACTCTCTGGTCTCAGCTTCCAGCACGGGCTTTCAATCCATCCTGAAGAAAATTGAAAGTTACCACAAGTGAAAACTGAAGATTGCTGACAGGTAGCCAAAAGTGTGGATATCAAATACCTAAAAGACAAAGGAATCTGTGTTTTGAACACTCTCGACTCGGAGAGGTGCAAATGAAAAGCATTTATATTTTTCTCCAGCCACTGGCCTGGAATATATTCTGTTGAGTTTCTGTCTATACTCTCTTAGTAAAGTTTTGGATAAATTCCAAAACATCATGCTCACTTTCAGTTATTAGAGGTTGTTTGAAAGTCCAGCCCACCTTAAAACTGCAAACTCATACCCACTTTGAAATCCCTGCCTTTGCCCGTCACGAGTGGGGCTTGCAGCTCAGGGAGCTTGGAGGGGAGTAGCTTTCCTTTTCAGTCCTCCTCACCTTCTAGAACTTTGAAAGGATGGAACCCAAAGACCAGCTCTAAGGAAACTCCTCCCGGGAATTGAAGCCTCGGAGAGAACATGGTGACTTGCGTGGGGTGGAGAAGCAACACGGGTCTCACTGTCATCATCTGAGGATTCTGTTGCCTCCCAATTGCCTTTTCCAACACAGTGGTCTCCAACACCACAAAGCCTGCTTCTCCTCTAACGTTACGCTCTTTCACTTGGAGCCAAGGGACTGCTGTGGTCCCTTTCCTGTGCTCTCTGAGGGTCACGAGGGCCTGGGATGGGGTAGTCTCCTCAGCTCTGTTCCCAGGCACACCCTGACTTCAGAAATCTCCAGGGGTGAAGCATCAGCCCCAGTTGCCTGTGTTCAGATGCACCCCCATATTCCAGGGCACACATGCCAACGTCTCCCAAGAGTGCTCCAATGCACCATGCTCCACTCAGCTAAAACAGCACCACCAGGCTCGGCATGGAGGTTGCGAACTCAGCCGTCACCCGATGAGGTATGACACGCCTACTTTTGATTCTTTAAAGCATCCCCAGTCTTCAAAAGTGATGTCCCTGAAGATATTCCCTTACTTGGCTTGGAAGAACAGAAGGGGAAAATTCAAAAATCCACTGTACTGGAACAACTCCTGACACTGACGATTCCCCCCCGCCAAGCCCCCATCCCCAGGCTTCTGCTAATTTAGACGAGAGGGACCAGTTCTGCAGACCTTCACGAAGCTGGGCTGGGGTTGGGGTCCAGGATGGCGTCCAGCTCCCACTACTGACAGCTCTCTGAAAGGGGTGGGACCCTTCGCACTGGTGTTTCTGACTCCAAGGCAACGAACGGGGAAACCCTTCCTCGCAATATACTGTACCAGGAGTGTGCCCAGGGCTTCTCACATTTAATGTGCATACGAGTTACCTGGGGATCATGTTAAAATGTGGATGCTCATTCAGCAGGTCCAGGGTGGAGCCTGAGATTCTCACAAGCTCCCTGGTGGTGACACAGCTGCTGCAAGTCTGCGAACCACACTTAAGCAGGTATACTTCGTTTATTTTTCTCATTGTTTCTGAGACCCAGGAAATCTTTATTCTCAAACTAATAACACATTTATTGAGTGAATCGAATAGGGCAAACCTGTGCTAAGGGTGTCACATGCATTATATCATTTCATTCTCAACAACTTTTTGAAATAGCTAGAAATTATTGTGTTCACTTTAAAGAGGGGAACACTGGTCTTTAGAGGGGCTAAGCAGCTAGACTTGGGCTTCAAGATCAGCAACTAGTGTAACTGGGATTTGAGTCCAGGGTGTGTGTTCCTAACCACTTCAGCCGGAAGAACGCAACACAAAATGAAGATTATAGCAAAGAGACAGGGATAACCGACGGGAGAGCACAGGGAAACTTCATTAAGTGGTGCTTGCATCAGACTCAGGTGTCCCTGAGCTGGTTGTGCCTCACAGGAAAATTGCAATATTGAGCTCCCAAAATGGCCCAAGACACATTTAAGCGCAGGTTTACGTTGCAAACTCCATTACTTTCCTTTTTTTCATTGACAGTTTTTTCAAGCAGCCTCTTCTATGTCGGGGGGACCACAGGAATAATAGATATGTCATTTTTAACTGTCAACCGCACACCTTGTAAATGGTGTACGCAGGCTTTTAAATAACCCAGCAAACCATTCCCCTGACATCATTTTTAAACCGTGTTTTGCAACGATACTAGAAACGATCTGAAAAAAGCACATGGATTAAGCTACAGAATCACGCGTGCCCACACGTTTTTGCCTGCGTTGAATATGTCACTGGGTTCTGTATTCCCCTCCTCCGCTCTGATAACAACCGTCTGCCATGGAGGCAAGACAATTAAACTATTTCTGTGCTTTCCCGCGGTTAAATAGGCTCATCCTTCCCTGTGACAGTCAGTTTATGGAGTCGAGAGGGCACCGCTGTCGTTCTTGTAAGTGACATCAGGATGATTAAGAAAAACAAACCATTTCCTTCCGACAAGACCCTGGCTAGTCATAGGTTTTGACTGCTCTGGATTTGGACAAGGTGACATGAATTTCCCACTTGCCTGTAATGAAAGGGCATTTATCCTACAACAAAATCTTGTCACAGATTCGCATGCCTCCCTACAAAGTAAATCTTTGGGTCTGTTTGTTAGGTGATACGAGGGTGTTGTATCACTGAAAAAAACAAACAAATCTGTGCCTACCCCACAATCCATCAAAAAGGGACTCGGCAAATGCCAGGCACGTTGTGAGCACTTCACGAAAATTGAAATCGACTCAGTAAGTAGTTAACCTAAGGAAATGAAGTATTCTTAGTTATCTTCTTTTGACATGTTTTTATTGTAGAAATTTCCAAACACATACAAAAGTAAAGAGGACAGCATTACGATACTCATGTGACCCACCAGCTCCAGGGATGTGTCGACTCGGGGAAATCTTGCTTCATTTATACCCTCATCCACTTCCTCCCCACTTTTGGATTTTTTGTGAAGCAAATTCAGACATTGTAAAATCTCAGTGGTCTTCTAAATATTGTCCAAATATATTCTCATATCTCCATCCTCACTAACCTACCTTCCTTCTGACTCTTATCACCTGTTGTAGTGGGTCAAACAGTGGCCCCCAAAAAGATACGTCTAAATCCTAACCCCCAGAAATTGTGAATGTGGTGTCCTTATTTGGGAAAAAAGGGTCTTTGCAGATGTAACTAATTAAGTTAAGGATCCCAAGATGAGATCATCTTGGATTTAGGGTTGGCCGGAAATCCAATACCAAGTGTCCTTTCATGAGAAGATAGAGAGGGAGTTGAGACTTACAGACACAGAAGGATAAGGCCACGCGAAGAGGGAGGCAGAGACTAGGCTGGTGTAGCCCCAAGCCGAGGAAGGCCTGGAGCCACCGGAATCTGGAAAAATTCTCGCCTAGAGCTCTAGAGAGAACACACCCCTGCTGAAACCCTCACTTTGAATCTCTGGGCTCCAGAACCGTGAGAGAAAAAGTTCCTGTTGTTTACTGAGCCACTGAGTTTGTGGTCATTTGCTACAGCAGCCGCAGGACACAAACCTCCTGTCCCGGACAATCTCCACCTCAATGTCTCCTACCAGTCGGGCTCCTTCCCCCGCGATCGCCCCAAAGATGAGTAACATGTGCCTGTGCTACCCCACACTCGAACTCTCCAAGGGCTCCCCAGCGCTGTCAGGATACCCCTGGAGCTTCTTCAGGTGGTCTGGTCTGCACCTACCTGTTCAGCCGCATTTCTGGCCCCTCCCCATCCCTCAGGTCTGAGCTGTCACACTCCGCCCCCGAGGCAGCCGGTTCCCCACACTCACCCTGCCTTCCCCGTCCAGGCCCTTTGCATACTGTTTCTTCTGCCTGGAGCAGCGCTGTCCAGTAGAAATACAACTCAAATGAGGCACAAATATGAGAGCCACATGCAATTTTAAATTTTCTAATAGTCACATTTAAAAAATAAACAAGGAAAATTAATGCAATAATATATATTTAGTTACCCCAACATACCCAAAATATCACTTCCACATGTGATCAACATAAAAGTGTTATGAAGGAGACACTTTATATTTTGGTTTTTTTTTTTTTTTGGTAGTAAGTCTTCAAAATCTAGGGTGTATTTTATACTTACAGCACATCCCAATTCAGACTAGCCATATTTTAAGTGGCTACTTCAACAGTCACAGGTGGCTGGTGCTACTGTATTGGAAAATGCAGGATGCTCTTCACCCTTTTTTCCAACCTGGTGAAGTAGTATTTATCCTTCAAAATCCAGCTGAAATATTATCTTCTGTATGAAACCATTCCTGATTATTTTCTATCTCCCACCAATATGATCAATTATTCCCTCCTCCATTCCAGATATGGACCTTGGATATATTCCAATGTATCCACTGTTCACACTGTGTTGTATTTAATTGTCGCATGTGTGTCTTTTCTACTAGACTAGGAACTCCTCAGAGGCCAAGAACTATCTTATTTATTCACCTTTGTGTCCTCATACCACTAGAATGCCAAACACAATGAAAGGCAGAGTGATGCTAAATAAATGTCCTTTGAACTAAATGCTGTCCCTTCCCATGGTAAGCACAGGAATACCTTCCAATTATTGGTGTCCCTGCAAAGTTGGTGGTCATGTACAACCACACAACTGACAGATGCACACTGCTCCATAGCTCAAATGTTGCTTTCACATTTGTTACCTCATTTTATCCTTATAGAACAAATATTTGTAGCCACATTTGTTGAACGAGGCAAGTAAAGTCCAGAAAAGGGATGGCACTTGAATAAGGTCACAGAGATGTTTAGACACAGAGCTTGGACTTGAACTCAGGTCTCTGGACAGCCAGCCTACTGCTCTCCCACACCCTGAGGACACGCCTACCTCTTGGCTCCCTCCACCCAAGTCGGGACTGTCAGGATCAGACCCCACATTCATTCGCACCTCTGGATAGGGACTATCTTCCATCTCTTCTGTCTTTCAAGCCTCACCATCCTTCAAGGCCTAACTTAGTACTTCTTTCTCTTTGAAGTTTTCATTTTCTACCAGTCTCTGGTGGCCCGCAAGTACATATGGCCTATCCTAGAAAACCCTTCTCTGAAATGAGACACCATGTTGTCCTGCTCCCTTGTTTTGCCTTGTCTTTCTTATCAGATCATGAGCTCTTAGAGGTCAAGAATAATGTCTTAGTTCCTTTGTGCTCCCTTGCCATGACTGCAGGAGAAAAACCAGCTTCTTATGCGTGAGTACCTACTATGTGCCAGGCACGCTACTAAATGCTTTCATATGGATGCTTTTATTTACCCCTCAAAATCCTAAAAGATGAGTTCAATTGTTCTCACTTTTTAAATGAAGAAACAGAGAAACAGAGATAGCAAATAAATTGCCTAAGATCATTCAGACCTGCACACACAGAGGAACTCACAGGAAGAGATATTTCTAGGTCAAATGGCCTGAGTCTAACCAGCCTGCGCATGGTGTAGGGTCAGGGACTAGGAATCCCAACAGACATAATCAAATGGATACACCATTCAACCCACCAGCCAGAAGGGGATGGTGCTTCTGGTTCTTGTATTATGAATTGCTCTGTTGAGACAAGGCTAGGCCCACCATGACATCTTTCTCTGGATATTCTAAATCCACCACCTTCTTACCACTATGGATGTACATGCACGAGTCAGGAAGAGACTGAGCAGGCTGGGGCACTTTGGTGGGGATCCCCTTCATCACAGTATCTCCCCCATCTTCCCTTCCTTTGCATACTCATCATCAATGTCTTCTCAACACCAAGAATGCTGTGATTGCCTTCTAGCTGATTGTCCTACCTCTAGTGTCACACCTTCATCATCCTACCAACCACACTGCTGCCAGGGTGATCTTCCCAAAGGGACAGATGAACATGGGACTCTCACACTCAAAAAATTCAAAGGATTGAGTCACTGAGCACATATAATTGAAATTCCCTCGGCTGACATTCAGGGCCCTTCACCATCTGGCCACTGCCTTGCGGTCTCATCTCTCACTGTTTCTCAGCACGCTCCAAGGCTCACAGCACATTAGACTGCTCCCTGCTGTGGAGTCCCTGGGTCTCCCAGGATCCCAATCCTCATTCTGTCCCCTCCTATCCAGCCTTTTTATTAAAAATATGGTTGGTAAAACTTCAGCGGTAGTACAGAGAGCCCACCGGTTTCACTGGGGAAATGGAAAACATCTCTGGCCCAGGAGGAGGAAATGATGGGCCCTCGGCGGCAGGGAGGCGAGGTAGCAAGAATGAAGGATGAATGAACACCCCTAGGAAGACTGAATAATATTAGGAAACAACATGCGTGAATGAGCCAAGACAACTTTCTAATTCTACTGAGAAAGAAAATAAAAGGAAGGGACCACCATATGGATGCACCAGACATTGTTAGAATGTAAGAGCCCCTAGACAGATTAAAGGGACATTGGTGGAAGAAGCAGTCGGTACATATAGCCAGCTTTGTGCTCCTTTACATCGGGCCAGGCTAGCTCGGACGGGCTTTGTTCCCATGTCTTGATGAGCTGATGAATAGATCATAAAATGTGGTAAACTCTAAGTGAACTCTAATGATTACATAATCCTTCTGCACAAAAGTGTGTCCCTGTTACTGGACTTATGGCTACAAATGAAGAGTCTGCTCATGGTATTGGGACAGTGCGTTGTATACAACCCCCTCACCCACGGAAAAGGACACAGAAGTACGACTCATACTTCCTGGTGGTGTGGCTCACGCTCTTCTCTCTCCTGTAACACCCTGACTTCACACATTGAAATCTTGCCTGTACAACACCTGTTTCCTGAAACCTTTCATTTTGTCCTTCTTCAAATCCTTCCCCTCCTCCTATCCTTCACAGTACTTTACTTTATCTCTCTTACAGTACACAACACTTTCCCTGTTCTAGTAATATTATTGTGTTTTAATTCCTTCCCTTGTTGCAGGGAAGATTCTCATCTATTCATGTCTGTATCCAACTCAACATCTGGCACTGAGTAGTCACTCCATAAACACTTGTAGAACAAATGAATAGACGAAATATGATGTGTTACACAGTTAAAACACCCTTTATTTTTAAGACTTCTCCTATCTCAATAGGGTAATTAATTTTGGGTCTAGTCAATCATTGTAAGTGTTCAGGGATCTTGGGATGCCCTTTCTAAGTGAGCACAGCCTAGGTCTTGACCCCAAATCAGCCATCCCAGCTCTTTCCTGGTTACAGAAAATAATGATAGCTAGCATACATTGAGTGTTACTGCTCTAAGTACTTTATATGCATTATCTCACTAAATCCTCACAACTCCCTGAGGTAGACACGATTAATTATAACCTCCATTGTGCAGATGAGAAAGCTGAGGTACAGGAAAATTAAGTTTCCTAAAAATGACACATAGGTAAGAAGTGTTAAGAAAAAGACTCAAAGCCAGACAGTCTGGCTTCAAAACCCAGAGTGTCTCACCCACTCTCCACAGAAAATGGACCTGCAGCGTTGATACAACAGAACATGCTTCTCGCGCCACCCCTACTAGCTGCTAGGCCTTGGGTGTTACCCAGTCTCTCCGGGTCTCAGGTTTTCTCATACCTAAAGTGGGGACATCATAGTACCTACCTTACAGGGTTGTTGTGAGGACAAATGGTCTGATGGATATGCAGTGCCTAGAACATAGCAGGCACTCAAAAGTGGAGCTATTTGTATTGATCAGAAATCATTCTGTTGAGAAACCAATTTACATCAGCTATAGGGAAAACAAAAATTTATCGGTCTGTGTAATGGAAAAGTCCAGGAGAGAGGGGTCTTCAGACACAGCTAATTAGAAGCTCAAATAATTTCATTAGGACTGAAATGTCTCTTCTCTCCACTTCTCAGCAATTCTATTCTCTTAGTTGTTTCATTCTCTGGCTAACTTGTTTCACGTGGTGGTTCCTGTTATAGAAATTCCACATTTACCACCACAGCTCAGTGACTGCAGGGAGAGACAGCGTCTCTTTCCCTGAAGTCATAGAATATAGTCTCATTGGATCTTTTTGGGTCACCTGCCCTTCCCTGAACTCATCGCTGTGATGAAGGAAGTAGGGATGTTGACTGGCTGATCCCTGGAGCCAGGAAGCCAGGGTCATCCCAACCAAATGAGAACCGAGATGGCATGGCTAAAGGAAAAACAAGATGCTGTTGCCAGGACAAGAATGGATTTGGGGCAGGTAAAATATCCATTCACCATGAATATTTTCAATGTTCTCGTGTGTTCTAAACAGATGGGGTCTCCTGGCCTGGTGCCCACAAACAATGGGTTCCTCCAGCCTGCGTCCACTGCCAGTCTGTCTTACAAACTTCTCCAAGCCCTAAGAAAGCATGGGCCCTACACTTCCTCCCAGATACTGCAAAGCTCAAATTAGTCACTCTGTGGGCCCCTTCCGAGGCATATCAGAGACCAGCTGTACAAGGACCTGTCACCTTCTTGTCAGCGAAAGTTCCCTGTCCAAAGAACTTTCGTCATCACTTCTTTCTCAAGTAGCTGTATGTCACTTGAAGAGACAGCTGAAGTCACTCACAATGGCTGGTCTCAAATCAGCGCTCACTGGCCTTGTCAGTAAAAGCCTCACCCCGCAGCAAAAACTGTCACTGATCATGTTTAGATATGTACGCAGAGGTATTAGATTAGAAGAGAGAATGCACGAGATGGGAGTTTAAAAGAGGCCAACTTGCAAGGGAAATCTTAATGGGAAGAAGGGAAGAAGAAGGTTGGAAGTAGTGGGGGGCATCTTTTTCCAAAACCGAATTTATACTTTCCATCAAAACCAGCAAGAGCATACACACACACACACGTGTGCACACAGACACCGACAGCCTGTATGTATACACAAACTAGTTCACACTGAGGATACACACACCTCTTACCAACACACTTTAAAAATACCTGAACCTTGACAGGGGATCAGTAGATAGTTGCTTTATTCAGACTATTATAAATGGCTAGTTTCACCTTCATATCAAAACACTGGTAAATGAAGTCAGAAAACAAATATTCACTCAAGAAACCAATTATCTTTTAGAGAAAAAAGGGGAAAGCATCTACATATTGATCAAATTGCATTTGTTGCCTTTCTGTCAATATATTCTTTATTTAAGGAAGGATTTCTCAACGTCAGCGTTACTGACATTCTGGGCTAGATAATGCTTTGTTTTGGTGGGTGTGGGGGCTCTCCTGTGCTTTACATCATGTTTAACAGCATCCCTGGCCTCTACCCACTTGGTGCCAGGAGACCTCCTCCAGTCATTGCCAAGTGTCCTGTGGGGGTAAAATCACCCCCCAGGTGAGAACCACTAATTTAAGGGCTGTTAACAAATGCTGTTTTCAATATTACTGTGGTAGAATGATTGGCTAATTATTAATTTATGTGCATCAGCTAGGATTGTAAATTGCACTTCAATTTTGGGGAGCTTTAATTTGGATTTATATTACTGTTAACCAATATTTACGAGTCAAATGCTGATTGTATCTAGGTGGTTGACAGTCATTTATGCAACTGTTCTGCCTAAACCTGGGGAGAGAGCACAGCATGGGTGGAAGAGAGCATGGGCTTTCAAAGATCAGGTTTGAATCCAGACATTGTACTAAGTGGCTGCATGATTTGGGGCTAGTTTCTTATCTTCTCTACATTTGAGTTTTTGCCACTATAAAATGGAGATTGTAATAGTTATCCCACAGGGAAGTTATATTTTATAAAGGGTTTCAAATACTATGTTCAAAAAGACACAACCACACAAAGGATGCTCAATAAATGTTGGTTTACCCTAAGAACATACTTTGCTCTAAAAGCGTTTTTCTCTGTGATTAAAAACAAGCCTTCCTCTGTGAGAGTGATTAATCAAGCTAAGTAAAGGGCAATGAAAACATTGCTCTGCCTGTATAGCTTTTTGTTTTTCATGGAGTTTGTAATTGCCTTTCTCTTCTCCTCTATTTGTCTTTATCAAATCCTAAAATGGTTCTAGTGTTTTAAGAATGTGTCAAAGCATTTCTCCTCAAAATATCTCTTTTTGAAATTAAAAAAATAAATTAAAATAAAAATAAAATAAATAAATAAAAAAAATATATATCTCTTTTCTGGAGCCTTCCATCCTTCTGTGTCAATCTAAGGAAATGGTGTGGTAGTAACACAGCCCAGCTACGCCCTGGTACTTCCCCTTGTTACTCTTCTAAGTTGGAGTTGCTGTTTCCTGGGTCCTCGGCTTTCCCCCTAACTCAATGATGGGCACCCCATATGAGAGACTAAAATTATAATGCATATACAATGGTAAAAATTGTGAAGACAAATCCAGTTATATTAAATCTAACAACAAAGTCCTGAAACTGTATTTTTAAGAAATGGATCCCCCAAATCACACATCCAAGGAGTGCTGATTACAAGATCATCACCACAGCAAACCACACATTTATTATAAGGGTGCTGCCATGGCCCACACCATGTTAGTCCCTTCCTTGGAATATTCCTTCAGCGTCTACGTTGCACGCTTTAGAAACTTTCATAAGGGAGAAGGATTTGACTTGAGAAACAATCAAAAGTCCTAGAGCCAAGTGAGACGAAGAATTGGATGTTAACCTGGGGCTTTCTCCTGCTATGGAGAATGACAAGGTCACGTCCCTAACTTTACACCTTAGTGCTCCTAACCTGCGGAACATGTAACTACAAGCTTTGGCCAGCTTAGAGAGGTGGGAGGAATCCTAGAAAAAGCATGAATTTTCTTTAAAAATTTGTGTTTTCTTTTTTAAAAATTGATCTGCATGCTACTCTATAAAGTATAATTTTAATTATAAACTTTTTTTTTAGTTTTTCAAATCACGTATGAAGTTCAGAAAGATACAGAGCATGCAGCTTCATGTAACTCTTTCACATAACTCTTGTCAGGAGTCAGACCCCAGATTAAAAAGCACAGAGCTAGTAAATCAAGGAAAAGAGCAGAAGAATTAGTAGTCTGCACAGAGTCCAACTGATATCAGAGCATCGTGATTTGCAGAGGAGCTGGTCATTCATTCTCCAGCCCCCTGGGGATCTCATACACGCTGATGTCTTCAAATACCATCCATATCCTGGTACCCTGCCAACCTTATACTTCCAGCTCAGACCTCCTTCCTGAACCCCCCCCCCCGCCACCCCGTTTACGCAGCATCTCCGCCTGGAATCCTAATTAGGTATCTCATATTCAATGCGTCCAAAAGCAACCCCCAGTCTTTAACCCCAGAGCCTGCTCCTCCCGTAATCTTCCCCATCTTGGTTGATGACAGCCCCATCCTACCCAGTGCATCAAAAATTTTGGAGTCATTCTTGAATTCTCCCTTTCTCTAAGACCCCACATCCAGTCTAGCAACCAGTTGGCCATACCTTCAAAGAATATCTAGACTCTGATCACATCTCCCCACCTCCTCTGCCGTCACCCAGAACCAAGCTACCCTCATCTGTACGCCAGTACTGCAATAGTTGCACAACTTCTACCTTTGTGCCTCTACAGAATCCTCTCACTGTAGCAACCTGAGTGGTCCTTTAAAACCTGAGTTAGATCAAGCCACTCATCTAACCAAGATGTAGTGATCACCTCCTGCCCTCCCACTTCACTCAGAGTAAAATCCACACTCCTTGGCATGGCCGGACATGGTCTGGACTCTTCCCTGACCTCTTGGGTTTTATCTTCTATCCTCTTTCCCATCATTGCTCCACTCCAGCCACTGGCCTCCTTGCCGCTCCTCAGACACACCAGGTACACCCCACCTTAGGGCCAGTATAGGGCTGTTTCCTTTGCCTGGAATGCTCTTCCCCTAGATATCACACAACTATTCTTTTTATCTGCCTTGAGTCTTTGCTCAAATCTCACCTTTTCTCTGAAGGCTAATCTGACTGGGCCATTTAAATCTGCAACCACCCTCCCATCTCTGATCTCCTTTGCTGTGCTTTTTATTCCTCCACAGCACTTATGACTAACTTACTTATTTATTGTGTTTCTTCATTACTGTGTCTCTCCCATAGAATGCAAGCTCTATGAGAGTAGCAGTCTTTGTTTATGGACACATACCAAACATTTGGAACCATGTCTGACATGGTGGAGGCTCAATGACTGTGTGTCAAATAAATGCATCAAATGACTCCATTTTCAAGACTCTTTCTAGAAATATTATGACACCTAAAACATGAGATGAGTTTATGGAAGATTTGACATTGGCCGGAGGGAAGCAATGAAGGGTCAGGGCAATGAGGTTGTCAAAAGTGAAGTTGAAATAGCTACCCATGGGGTCGTGGTGGTTGAGAAATAACAACATCAGTGTATATGGTGCTTTGCTGTGTGCAAAAGAAACTGGTAGCCCAAGAGAACAGGGTTGAGATGAGGAAGTGCAGACCATTAAAATGGCAAAAAGTACACTCAGAGTGGGATGAAGGAAGAGGATGGGGTGGGGATGAGGGTTACAATCAGAAAGCGCCATTTCAAACCAATTTAAAAACACTAACAAATGAAAATAGTAGAAATGATCAATAAAACTCATTAATAAATAGATCAAGGGGAGTTACAAAAGTGTTTTGAATTCTCAGTAAAAGGGCACTTAATTAGAAGGGAGTATTTTCAGAACATAAAATGCGTGTAGCTAGTCTCATAAAAAAATTCATCGTGAATGGTGATCAAAACATGCTGATTAAAACAAAAATAAAATACTATATTTACATATTGTCATAGGAAAGACTTAAAATATAACAACATCCTTCAGAGAGTGTAGTGAGACAAACATCCTCATCCCCAAGGCAGAATATAAATTGGAGAATCCTTTTGAAAAGAAATGTATAAAATGAACCAAGAACATTAAAACATTCTATGCTCTGGCCAGGAATTCTACTTCTAGGAATCTATGCCAAGAAAAATTCAGAAATGTGGACAGAGATTTATGTATAGAGATTCAATATAATGGAAAACAGAAAATAACTAAAAATATCATAATTATTATATGAATTATGGCATTTTTATAGGGCAGAATGTTATGCAACCGTCAGTAATTACATTTGTAAAAAATGTTAACGACATGGGAAATGCTTGTGATATAAGGTCAAATGAGCTTAAATAGAGATGATGCCATAAATGGCATATGGTCTTAACTAATATTATAAGCATTTATTGCAAACCGATTCATAAGTAGATTTTTTTAATTTAATCTCTATTAGGGTTATCAAAAAACAGTTTATTAATTTATTTTAAGAAAAGTAAAAACATGGCCACTTTTTTATGCAAAGAGAAATGAATAAGTTAGGATTATATAATTTTAGAATGGTTATCCATATAGACCATGAAGATTTTCTTTTATACCTAATTGTTCATTATCCATAGCTTTGCATGAAAATAATTTTCTATTTTAATGCATATTCACTTCTCTGGGTCTCAAGTTTTCTAATTGTTTAAATGAAGCATAGTGTAGATCGGGGTCAGCAAACCTTTCCTGCAAAGGGTCTAATAGTAGATATTTTGGGTTTTGAGGGCAGATGGTCTCTGTTACAACTGTTCAACTCTGCTGTAGGAGCATGAAAGCAGCCATAGATACGACCTAACTGAACAGTTATTTTATAAATAAAACAGTTTATTTATAAATAAATAAAACTTTATTTAAAAATGTGGGCAGTGGGCCAGATTTGGCCCATGAGCCATAGTTTGCCAACCCTTACACTAGATGATTGATAGTGTTTGACTGCCTGATGGCTCAGACCCTGATGCAGAGATCTAAATGCCAGCTTTCACCTGAGAAGAAAAGAGAAGCAGCATACCGTCATGTGAACCTAACTCACTTCCTAGTTGTGTCTCTTGTTACAACATGTTAATACTTTCATCGCTATGCTTCTTGGTGTCCTCTGTTGTAAAGTGAAAGAGTAGCACCTACTTCACAAGGTTATCCTATAGCTTAAATAAGATAATAGAAGTCAAAGCCCAAAGCCCAGATCTGGTAAATGAGGACTTCTCAGTGATTAGCAGATAGTCTTATTAGGAAAGCTCTGAGAAACTGAGCAGCACATAACCCCCAGGTGCTGAATGATTCAGAACCCACAGTATAGGCAGGAGAGAGTGTTGGGTCTGCAGCAGGGAGCAGCCAGGATAAGCTAGGGTATGCTGCAATAACAAATCACGCTAGAGTCTTGGCAGCTTAAAACATTAAGATTTATCTTTTGTTCATGTTAACATGCCCATGGATGGTCCTCTAGGGACTCTGCTCTACATTGCTCTTCCTGCAGGATCATCTGGAGCTTTGCTGGTTGTAGTGATTCATGGAAAAAGCAGGTGTCTGGATCATGCACTGGCTCTTAAAGCTTCCAGGTAAAGTGATGTGCATTGCTTTCATTCCCAGGTCATTGGCCAAAGCAAGTTACATAACCACACCTAATGCATGGGGGCTACCTTGCTCCTGGAACGGGGATGGAGTAGATCTGGAAGTATTTGGTTAACTGCACTAATAACTGCACCATAGCAAGATAGGAGAATAATAGTTAACATTCACATGCATTTGACATATTCTAACACAGTGCTAACTCCTTTACTTACAATTTGGGAAAAACCAAGTCAGAAGGATAAAAACAGAGCCAGAAGTGAATGGGGCAAGACATTGGGTCTGGTGTTCCCTATGGTAAAACAAAATCAGGGGGATAATGCTTCAGATAAGACTTACTTTTCCTAAAAACGCTTTCACCAACTCTCTCTCCCTACCATCACCCCTTTTTGTAGCTGGGCCTTATCACCCTGAAGAAGGCTCTGATCGGAATCTCTAATCTAAAATCATGTCTAATTCTCTGAACCCCCAACATGAAGATTGTATGGACTGAATATTTCTGTCCCCCTAAAATTCACATGTTGAAGCCCTAACCCCCATGTGTCTGTACTAGAGATAGAGCTTTTAAGGAGTGACTAAGGTTAAAAAATGTCATAAGGGAGGAGCCATGACCCTGTAGAACTGGTGCCCTTAGACGAAAGGGAAGAGACACAAGAGGCCTCTCTCTTCACCATGTGAGGGCACAACAAGAAGGCAGCCGTCTCCAAGCCAGGAAGAGAGCCCTCAGCAGAAACTGCACCCTTGCTGCAGCCTTGACCTGGGACTTTCCAGCCTCCAGGACTGTAAGAACATACATTTCTACTGCTTAAGCCACCTACTCTATGGTATTTTTGTTATGACAGCCCAAGACAACTAACACAAAAATCTAAAGCAGACAGGCCTTCTCTCTGGATTTGATTTTTCACATACAAACTTGGCTTGTTCAGAATGACATTATGACATTCAAACGCAGGTCTAGGGAAATCCAAAGCTAAGGTTGGGTTGCTGAGGCAAAGATGCAGCCTTTGAAATCAGAGGGGAAAAAAACCATATATTTAAAATCCAATTCTGCAGAGTGGCCTTGAGCAAGTTGTATAAGCTCCCTGGTCCCCACTTTCCTCATCTGTAAGTCATTCCCACGGGTTCTAAATGAGGTCACGTGTAGGGACATGCAGCATGGAGGACAGGTTTTGTTTTTTCTCCCTTCCCTCCCCCATCCTCCTCTTCGATATTGCAGCTCAAGGCTGGAAGAGAGAAAAAGGCTCTTGGGACACAAGCACTCACGTTAAATGTGCCAAGAGGAAGTTAATCCTAGTCCATTCCCCACACCTTGCCCACCCCCTGGCCAATTGGTCCCTTGCTGACAACCCATGCCAAAGGCTGAGCTGAATTCGGGGGCAGGTGGATGTGAGCAAGGGAGTTAAAACACATGGGGAAACCCAAGTCTGTCCAGAGTCGGATGGAAGGAAGAGACAAAGTCAACTAAGCAGCCACTCTTTCTTCTCTACTGTCTTGGATTTGGTTTGGGGTGGAATATATAATTTGGACTAAATTCAAAACCTATTTTAACATTCTCATGGATTCCATGTGTGTGTATGAGTGGCCAGACATAAGAGCTATCAGAGAAAGATTTGACCACTTCTTCCTTATCCTGTGAAGAACATCCCAGGGTTAATTACAGATTAACTTAGTACATATAGATGCTCAACATATATTTCCTTTACCCTTTTCTCTGTCTTACTATACCCCCAAGGTTTCAGGAATCTCAAAATTGAACACAGTTAAGATGACAAATCTGCATGCAAGGAGGAGGAGGAGGAGGAAGGTAGCCAGCATATATCCAGCAAGCACAATGGTGCCAAGCATTTCCCAAACTCTCTCATTGATACCTTTACCACTATCCCACCAAAAAGGTACCATTAGACTCAAGGTACTGACAAGGAAAGCAAGATGTCAGAAAAGGGAAGCAATTTGGCCCCAGCCTCAGAGTTCCAGGTGACTGGGTTGTTGCTCATACCCAAGTCTGCATGGTCCAAATTCCTGGCTCCTTCACACAGCAAGCACATCGCAATGTACCTGGGTGCTAGAGTCTGGCCCAGGTTGTTTCATTCCATGCTACTCCCTGTCACAAAAATTAGCTAGAAAAGGACAAAACTCCCCAGAATATTTCCACCCTCTAGTCCCAATCCCTGTGTTCAGACACAAAAGGACAATATTTGCAAAAGTGATACAGGGACCCATGGAGGAATGAGGGGGTGGGGGATGCACTTGGGGAAAGAGGCCAGGCTTCTAGTACAGGATCTGCTAGCACTTTTCTGTAAGATGCTGGTCCAGTGTCTGCCTCTCTCTGGGCCTCAGTATCCCCGCCTGTAACATGAAAAGGTGTTGAATAAGGTTGCTGCAAGTCTCAGGCTCAAACATTTTATCATTGGCTCAGTTTTCTAGACACACTGAGCTGAAATCTTCCGAGCCTACATTTTGCAGATACTCGGCTCAATTCACAACTCTGCCCAATTCACAACTCTGTCTGTCTGCAAAACAGCAGAAGCAATGGGCTTTCTTAGGAAAGCTGAATGGAGACCTGCAGAATACAGTCCCCAGGAAGGAGAACCACCACAGCCAGATGCAGATTAGATTCTCAAATGGAAAATCACATTCCTCAAGTTCCTGGAGGGGGAGGATGGGGAGGAAGCTGCTGCTTGCAGAAAGGACTTCATTCCAGAAATCCCACACAATGGCCTCTCCAGCACCCTGGTGTGATAAAGAGATGGCTAGTTCAGTTGAGAGCATCAGGTCCTCCCGGAGAGGTGGGTGGAGGACTAGGAGGAGGCCAGAGCTCTTTCCAAGAGAAGTTGTGCTCAACTCTTTAAACAGAATATTGACTCTTCCATTTTCAGAGTAATGACATTAACCTGGTGGATACCTCGCCCTGCCAAAAACCTGTCGCAATTAAGTATGTTTTCAATTGGGAAATGGAAGCACATCAGTCCTGGCAGGAAGAGGGGAACAGATCTTTATTAGGGCCCAGGAGGTCACACCAATATCTGTGTCTGTCACCATTCCCACTGCCAAAACACAGGAACATTCGTCCTGCCTCTGAAACTCAGAATTCAGAATCAGTTGGACGACACCAAGACTATATTTTTCCTCTGTAAATTTCCAGGTTAAAAAAACCAAATAACAACAACAACAAACCCTGCTTTTTCATTTTCAATTTAAAAAAAAAAAGTATAAGCAATTCCTCTGTTTGTATTACTCCCTCTTTGAAGGTATTCCTGATCCTCCCCATCACTGAGCCTCCCACCCTCCACCCTGGGCCCCACGGACAGAGTTGAACATTTGTTCTATGTCATCGGCACTGTCCCTCGCACATCCTCCTAGCATGGTACATGGTCACATCACACTGACCTGTCTTCTTTCCTCCTGACTTGTTCTCCTTCAACCTTCTTTATTCCCTCCCCCCTCTCTTAAACACCAGCAAAAAATATGACTAGTAGCAAGACTGTGAGCATGGAAGTCAGGTAGAAGAGATGGTTCTAACCTCAGCCCCACCATGAATAACTCAGGGCTAAATGGTTTTACATCTCTGTGACTTTCCTCATGGGTAAAATAGAGTAATAAGGACTTCATCACAGACTTCTTTTGTTGATTGAATGGAAAAATGTATGTGGAGAGCCTAACATATGGAGATCATGAGCTGTTCTTTCTCCTTCCTCTTCCAGGCGCAGGGCTTCTGTGAAAAGATGGCCATCGCGGCTCAGAACTAAGGTAGGCCACGCAGAGGGAGCCAGGAGACCACGGCATGGGGGGAGGCTTCTCCCCCAGTCCAGGTGGCCTTAGGGCAGATTCTTGAAAGATGAAGATGTGACACCCAATCTAGAACTTGGTTCTGAATGATAATTAGAATAATTCAGAGGAGGGGATGGCAGCCTCACTAGATGAAAGGGGACAATTTGACAAAGTATAAGAGAAGAGAATAAACCTAGGGGCCCAGAAGTGTGCATGTGGGGGGGTTGGAATGTGGTCAGGGACAAAGGTCCCTTCTATCACAATTGCTGGCACATAAAGGGTGCTCAGAAATATTAAATCTATTAGAAAGGGAACTAATCAATCTAAAAAGGCCTCATTTGGTTTTGCTTAAAACCTTCTACATGCATTATTTTCACCCTGTACAACTCTTGCCAGGATGCAGACAGAGAGGAAATCCTGGCTCTGATTCCTGCTGGTATTTCTGTTCAACCAGGGCCTCTGCCAGGTGGCGACTCACCCTGCTGTGGAGTGATGTCCTGGGATGTGGGAGTTGCTCCAACGTTGTACCTACTCACCCGCCCTGGGAGAGAGGCCCGCATCGCCTCGGCACCCCACAGACCCAAAGGGTTTAGTGAAGCAGATTCTGAATCGGACCAAATTCCTCCGCACAACCCAGTCACCATCATTCAGAGGCACCTGTCGCCACGGAGTCATCAGTACCTTTGGGATCTCACAACCCAAGTCTGAGAATAAATCGAATAAAGATTTAGGTGAAAAAGCAATATTCTCCTCCAGTCCTGAATGTAGAAGTGCAGCACCCAGGTACCTGTTTTAAAAACCACAGCGACACACCCCTACACCCCGCCAGGCTGACTTGGGAGGCAGGAATAAGCCCAAGTCCTCGATGTGTTAGCTGGTCCCTGTGACCTTGTCCTTGAAAGTTTGTATTAAAAAAAAAGAAAAGAAAAGAAAGAAAGAAAACACGGGAAGAGAGTTAGCTTTGCGTTGTCAGTTGTGCCCACAGTGCTCGTGCGGCAGGGGGCGCGGGGGTAGGGGCGCTTGCGTGGTCTCCAGGGGTTTCCCAGGAGCGAGCAAACCTGGCCTGCACTTTCTGTGGCTGCCAGCTTGTGAACAAACACATTTTCTTCGAAAAGCATCTGTAGGCCACCAAAAAATAGTAAAGATAAATGAAGAGAAACTATAGAAATGGTGCACAGGAAAGAGGGAATAGAGAAAAAAAATTTATATATATATACACACGTGTATACGTGTGTATATATATGTAAAGTTATCATTTTCTTTTGGTTTAATGCCAAAAAGATGACTATAATTTTTCAGTCTCCTCACGTCAGGGGACCAGGGCTCACGTGCTTGTCTATCACAGGGTGCTCCTTAAGTTCCAAACGACCAGGGGCACTTCCTCTGCTCGATTTCTTTATGGGAACATGACTTCACCATCACAAACCACACAGGGAAAATTAGGCAACACAAGAGGGAAGGATTTTGTCATTGTTGCTGCTGCTGCTGCTGTATACATAATATACAGTAATTATAGAAAGACTCAAAAATTTACACACATAATGAGAAAGATAACATAAACTCCCCCACTTGCCCACTATTCACATGCTGGGAGTGCACACTTTAGGATTTTCCCCTCACACCCAGGCACACAACTATGCATTGCCAACACATATACACACACATGTGCACATGGACATTCACATGAGCATATGTAGTACTGTCCCTGACACATTTGTCTTTACAATCGTGGCACACATTGAAGGACCCCTGGGGCAGAAACTGGGCACCACCATCCACTGATGAGAACTATGAAATGTCCCGAACAGAGGCCAGTAAACTTTTTCTGTGAAAGAGCAGATCGTAAATATTTCAGGCTTTGTGGGCCAGAGGGTCGCAACTACTCAACTTCCCTGTTGTTGCTAGAAAAGCAGCCACAGATGGTAAGTAAAACAAGCAGACATGGTTCTGATCATACAGCTTTATTTACAAAACAGGAGGTGGGCTGCTGGCCCAAGGGTAGGTTGCTGCCCTGTGGCTTAGAACATCCCATAAACTAGAAAGACACAAGAGGGTGAAAGACAGATTAAAGTTCATCCCCCACTGAAAAGCAAACTTCATTTCAGTGGTCTATTGTAGCAAAGGTTTCTGCTTTAATGTGCATTCTCTGATAAAATAATGACCACAGATCATTAGATTAAGTGAAATTCCCCCTTCTCCCCAAATAAGCTTTTCGAGATAGCCAATTTCACCCGTTTTCTAGTTCCCATTTCAGGGAGGGAGCCAGAACAAAAGTCATACTGACATGTCAAAAAGATGTAGTAAGGTCAGGATAGGGTGGTGTTCCACTCATGTAAAATACCCTGGGTCACACACAATTGGCAAATGATTTATTAAAGGCTACAAGATAAATACTGATAAAGTCTTCAAATAGAGAGGTCCATGACATCTGCACAGGATGAGAGAATCAGAATGATTAATAGGGAAGGAGACAGGCTGCAAATACAGAATACCTTCCCCACCTGTTGGGGGGTGGTCCTGGAGAAAGCATTTCCTGACTGCAAACAGCCTTCCAGACTAAGGTAATAAAATACACCTCGAATAACAAAAGCCATTTCGCACCCTTTTTCCCCCTAGGTTTTGAGATATAATTCATGAGTCCTTCGCAGTGTCCTGATCTGCACTTGTACAGTCTGTTCTCCACAGGCATCTACAGGACAGGGAGCCGCTGCCTCTCCCCTTGAATCCTAATGACCAAGCAAATCTTACCGCGCAGCCACCGGAGGGAAGGTTTTGCGGATGTTCATTCTGCACCCTGTGAGCCCAGCCTTTCAAGGATCAGTGGCTGCACTTAACTCAATGTTCTGCTCAGCTGCTCCCTCCAACCTTGCCCTTCTGCAGGCATCCAAGACATCTTCTGGGGATTTCAGCCAACAAGGGGGAGTGATGCTCCCATTAAACCTTCCTCTGTGGCTTTCTCCTTCTCCCCACCTCACACCCGTGTGCACTCAGCCTGGCTTGTTGGCTAGGCAGCTACCTATAGAAACACACCCTCTGTGTGCCTGGCTCAGTGCTGGGTCCTGAGAATAAAACGATTAATAAAATGCAGTCAGTGACTTTTAGTAGCATGCAGCCTACTGGGGGAGACAGATGTGGACACAAAACATTGAGGGTAATGCAACCAATGTTGCTCTCAGGGTAGGGGAAGAGTACTAAAGATAAGCAGACACATGCATGCCAAAAATGCAACAGCAAGAAGTCTGGAAGGATGCATTCCAAATAGATCACAGCAGATCCCCTACTTCCACCCCAAAAATGGGATCAGGATTAGGGGAAGAAGCAAAGAGAATCTGAGCCTATATGTAATGTTGGGTATTTGGGGTTGGGTTTGGTTTTGTTTTTTACAAAAAAAATAAACATATTGGCATTATTTCTATTGCCACGTAATTTAATTTAATTCTAAGTTTCAGTCGAGCCAGGACTAGGGTGACATGCGTGAGGCACCTAGGGCACAAAATTCAAGGTGGCCCTTGCTCTTAGGGGTGTGGAGCTGTAGGGCTGGCTACAGGAACACAGAGAAGAGAACAATGGCCTGTGGGGGCTCAGGAACGACCTCAGGACACAGTGATGTTGGAGTTGCACCTTGGGGAGTGTGTAGGGCACTCCCAATAGAAATTTTAGGCAGAAAAGTAGTGGGGGGTGGGGGAAGGGGAGGGCAGGGAAGTGTGGGAAAGTCCGATAGAGCATAATGAGGAATCATGAATGCCCAGAACAGAGAATGTGAGAAGGAGAAAGAGAAAAACACACTTATTTGTGCACACTCATGTGCAAACACACACACCTTAAAGCTAGTAAAGTCTTCCTGTTATAGGGTCAACCTTGATGGTTCACCAGCAGTATCTAAAATGAGACCGAGTGTCTGGATGAAGCTCACCATTATTGCTTTGCTCTAAATGGTGTCTGTTTCTATTATCTTGAGATCCATTCCAAGGGTGCCACTCAGACCTCTTGTCTCTTCCTCCTCCATCCCTTCCTTGAGTTCTTTCCTTCTGGGGATCCTTTGACAAGGTTAAATCATGTAGTAAAGTTTTCTGTAAAGCATACCAGACATTGTTCCAAGTGCCTTACATATATTATCTCATTTACATCATTTCATGACAACCTAACACATATGTATTGTTATTATTCTCATTTTATAGATGAGGAGACTTGGGGTCAGAGTGATTAGATAACTTACCCAGGACTCAGAGGAAGTACACGAGGATGCCAGGCCTCAAACTCAGCCCAGCTGATGCCTAATGTTATGCCAACCACCTGCTGGGGTGAATTACAAGTGACACCTGTGCAAAGATGCCTGGTGTCAATATAGTAGAAAAGAGGAAAAAGGCCCAGTTTGAGGGTTCTAAACAAATAGGCCAGGTCTATACACTACAAGCACAGATGGGCGCAAACAGCACTGAGCATTAAGTATTTATAAAGGGACACTTACTATGGCTCTCTGTCAGCATCGGGTAAGTCGTAGGAGAATTACCTCTGAGGTGTCTAAGGTTAAATGCTCACCTCGCATCCTTTCTCGGTAACAAATCAGAGGGTTTTGCCTGCATTCTGTTTCTACTCTCAGGCCATTCTCTTTGCAATTCAAATATTGTGGGGAAGTGGTTCTGCATTCATGTTATGGAGGCTAATTGTTGAGATTTCATCTACCAAAAAGCTGCTAATGAAGGCATTTAGATAAGGAGGAGAGAAATGGATGTCAACTAAAGCCCATGCATCAATTGTTTGACTTGTGTGCTGCAGGGCACAGTTCTCCAGAAACAGACCAAAGCTATTAGCAAACAATGGCTTAGTCATTTAGAAGTAAGGAGAGTCAACTCTGAATAGGCTCTCTATGCCTACAGGGGTGTTAGATTTCTACTGAGAAATTGGGCTGTCCTACCCTCATCCCAAAGATGGGCACACTATGATATGACAGAGCCCTCTGCCCCGGCCAGGAGACTTGGACAGGAGGAGAAGGGTGTCTGGTCACTGCAGCTGGAGACATGCGGCCACTCTGGGGAATGACAAAGGAAATATCGCCATCTGGTGGCTCTAGGAGAGATGAGCTACAATTTCCGCCCCTTGTCCCAGGCGGGGACAAAGTTAACTTAGCCAAGAAGAAATTCTGAGCGTTTAGAAAACAAAGGTCAACCATGCCTTTATTGGCAGCATGGGAGGCAAAACCTAGCCCAGTCTCATTCTGTCTGATGTGTGGCTAAGAGAGAAAGAAATGACAGTCTGGTGAAAGTCCTACCAAATGTGGGATCTCCTGGGGACAGCAAAGCATTCCTCCCTTGGCATGATGAAGGACCTGCTCTTGACTCAAGCACAGAACGTCCTTTCAGACACAGAAAGGGGACCAAGATAGAGGTTACGAGATCATGTGGAGGGTAGGAAAATACCCTGATGACGTCGGTAACAATCACTGCAAATAAAAAGTGCTTAAGATTTGCCAGGTACTTTGAATGCATCAATGAATAATTAATAATTATTAACTGACTAATAGTTAATAACAATGAATAATGAAACAATCATTTAAAATGAACCCTTACAGCAACCCCATAAGAAGTAAGGTGCTATTACTAGCTCCATTTTACAGATGAGCAAACTAAGCCCCTCAGAGGTAGCATACATGAACTAGGTCACCCAAGTAGCCAGGACTAGAGCCAGAATTAAAACACAGGCCTGTCTAACCCAGAGTCTCATGCTCCTAACAGTTACCTGGAGTGTTTGTCACATGGTGGTCCCGAAACCATCTGCATTGGACATACACAGGGTGTATATTAAAATACAGAATCTTTGACCCCACCCAAGATGTACTGAGTCAGAATCTCCATTTGAGAATTGGCATTTTGGCAAGTTCCCCAGGTGATAGGGTAACCAGCCCACAGATGCTATGGCTAAGTTGTATCCCCCAAAATTCATATGTTGATACCTTAATCTCCAGTGTGGTGGTATGTGGAGATGGGGCCTTTGGGAGCTAATTAGTTTGAGATGAGATCATGGGGGTGGGGCCCACATGATAGGATTAGCGCCCTGATAAAAAGAAGAAATGGCCAGAGTGCTTTCTTTCTCCACCAGGTGAAGACATCTCAAGAAGGCAAATAACTGTCTGTGAGCCAGGAAGAGGGCCCTTCCCAGAAACCAACCATGCTGGACCTTGACCTTGGACTTCCAGAACTATAAGAAATAATTTTTTGTTGTTTAAGCCACCCAGCCTATGGTATTTTGTTATGGAAGCCCAAACTGATTAAGACACTAGGCTGTACACGCCTGTGCTGGCTCACGCCAATGATCAGTAGATGCCTGTTAAACTAATGAACGACCAGGCTACTCCACCACTCTGCCCCTTGGAAGAGCTGTGCCCAGGGTACACGTGGACAGTTTCTATGATTTAGCCTCTTTGCCAACCTCAAGGTGACGCTTAGTGGAGTCTGTGCTTTCTTCCAAATCTAAGGACTGGCCTCCTTCCTACATCACTAAGGATTCATGAGAGAGGGCTTTTGAAAGCAGATACAATAACCTAGTGTAAATTTGGGGAGATGAGAATAGCAGTAGTAACTTTGTGTTGCATTGTGCTTTACAGTTTACAAAGTTCTCTGGCATACATTATTTTTTTAGATGGTTGGAATTTCCCTATGAGGTCAGGAGGCCAGATAATTATGACCTTTGTTTAATAGATAATAAAGCAAAGGCTGATGGAATTACAGAGCCCTGCCCGTGGTCTCCCACTAATGATATGGAGAACTCAGCCCAGCAGGAAGGTGCAAGGAAGATAACAGAAAAACTTGGGGTTACCAAGGAATGAAATTAGAGGAGTTGACATAGCTTGGAAGAGGGGTTTATCTAACAGGGCACTAGTAGCAAGGAAATTCAACCCAGAGTGCTCAAATGACAAACAGGAGGCCTTAATGAAAAGGGAACTTACAAGGTGTGGGCAGGGACGAGGGAACAAGCACAGAATGGGGTGCCCCTCGGGATCAACAACAGGATGAGCTCTTCCGACTCCTGACAAAATAGCAAGAAGAGGAGGAGGTAGTGTTAATAACTAAGAAGATGGGCAGGGAGTAGAATGAACAAGTAACAAACAAGGACACCAAAAGTAGAGGCTCTGTCTTTGGAGAACCATTTCTGGCCCCAGCCACCCCACTTTCCCCTGAGTGGGGAGTTCTGTGCCCTAAAAGTCAAGTCAATCAGTGGCCTTCGAAGGGGCCACCTGAGGGAGCCTGTTTCTCAACCTTGGTCATCCTGGGAGCGGACAGTGGGATGCAGGGACTACGCTCCAGATCACTTGGTCCCTGGTCTTCCTTTAGCTAGGCATACCCTGTGCAAAGTAGAAAATTCAATGCCTACGCAGTTGAGACAACACAATTTTTCTTTGCAGACTAACCACCAGGCTCTATTTCAACAGAAAAAAAAAAGTATCCCTATCACTGAGATTGTTTGCTACTCTGCCAAATTCTTCTTGATATATTCTTCTCAGTTATCTAGAGCTTTTAAACACAAAGATGTGATATTTTTTAAGTATCTTTAAGGCAGAGTTTCTCAACCTCAGCCGGATCACTATTTGTTGTGCGAGGCTGCATTGTGCATGGTAGGATGCTAGCAGCACTCCTGGCCTCGACCCACCAGACGTCAGTAGCACACCCCTCCCCCTCAGTGATGACACCCAAAAATGTCTCTAGCCATTGCCAACTGTCCCCTAGGGGTCAAAGTCACTCCCCCTCCCCTTTTGAACTCCTGATCCAAGTGATCACAATTTGATGAGCTATTAGCAATGAGAGGGCCAGGGTTAGGGTGAGGTGAGTGATGATCTTAAGTAAAGATCCTGTCTTTATTTAAGTTTTGATATTTTGTCCATGATGGATTTTTTGCATTAATATTTTAATGCAATATTTACAAAATTTATCTTCATTATTGAGTGTTATTGTGCCCCCTTAAATTTTGCACCTGAAGCAAGTGCTTCACTTGCCTCCCTTAGTCCCAGCCCTGGACAAGGTGCCACTGCAGCCATGAACGCTAGGAAGGAGGAAGTTTACTTCCACTGTCATTCATTCATTCATTCATTCAATCCTTCCCCCAAGTCCCCTGGAATATAACTGGCTCATTGTTTGCAGTGGCTACATAATATCTTGAAGTGGAAATCACCATGATTTCCATAACATTTCCTACATAATAGGAAAGAGGCATGAATAGAATGATGTTGGATGCTTTGTAGAAAGCATATTGGAGGGGAAGTACTAAGAGCAGAGGGACCAGCTACAAGGTAAAGCTATAGTCCAGGGTAGAGATGACTGCAGGTCTTGGCTGTGGATGTGGAAAGAAATGGGAAGATTAAAAAGATAGAATCAACAGGTATCGGTGATTAACTGAATGTAGGGGATGAAGATGAGGAAGTGTCTTGGGTACATTCCCAGCTTTCTAACATGAGTGCCTGAGTGCAGGTCATGACAACGGATAAAACAGAGAAGCCTGGAGAAGGAGCAGGTTGGGAGGTACCGTGCATCAGGGATCACAAGATGAGCTTGGGGGGTGGTTAGATGAGGGGCCTGGGATGCATTCATGTGGAGTCCTCCAAAAGTGGAGGCTGGCTTGAGATACAGCTGCAGGAGTCAGCAACATTTAGATGGTACCTGAAGCTGTGGAGTGCATGAGCTTTCCTAGGGAGGACAGACAGTGAGAAGAGGACCTGGGACCAAGCCCTAAGGAATGCTCACATTTAAAAGGCAGGTGGAGAATCAACAGCAGATGCAGAAATTAGTGGGCGAAAGTATGATGCAAATCAAGATATTTGCATTATCTCAAAGATCTCCCTTTAAGGTAATTATTAATTAAAGGCGGGCCAGTAATTTTAAAACTGGCACTACTTTAACCAAATAATCAAAATTAATCTCACAGCAATGAGTCATAGTAACATCACGTGCTTCCTGATATGATGCACTAAGAAGGACACAGCATCATGTCTGTGATTTTCTTGCCAAAAGTGCATAAGCCCAGTCTAATCATTAAGCAAGCAGCAGAAAAACCCAAAATGAAGGACATTCTACAGAATAACACATTCTTCAAATCTGTCAAAGTCATGAAAGACAAAGGAAGATGCAGGAATTGTCCCAGATTGAAGAAGACCAAGATGATCTGAGGACTAAATGCAACGTGGGATCCTGCACTGGATGCTGGAACCAGAAAAAAGACACAAGTGGACCAACTGGAGAAATGTGAATAAAATCTGCAGATCAGTTACTCATACAGTATCAATACTAATTTCCTGGTCTTGAAAATTATACTATGGCTATGTAGAATGTTAACATTCTAGGAAGACGGACGGAGGGTATTCAGGAATTCCCTGGTAACAGTTTTGCAACTTTTTTGTAAGTCAAAATAAAGAGTTTTTAAAATATAAAATGTAGGTGGAGGAAGAGGAGGAGCCAGCAAGAGACGGAAATGGTGATCAGAGAGGAAGGTGGGAACAGCATTGCGGAAGCAAAGAGCCAATCAAGGGAAAAAATGGATATTCAGTAAAGTTAAATGCTGCTGGAAGTAAAAAAAAAAAAAAGAGCTTAAATGAGTCTATTAGAGTCTATCTCTCTTTAGGTAAACTTTTTATTGAAGTTTAATATAAAAACAGAAAAGTCACAAACCATAAGTGAACAGCTTGGTGAATTTTTACCAAGTGCACACCTGTGTATAAAAAACACTCAGTTCAAGATACAGAACTTTAACACACCAAAAACCCACCTCTGTGCCATCTCTAAGGTATTGTCCTCCTTCCCTACAAAAGTAACTGCTATTCCAACTTCTATCACCACGGATTAGTTTTGCCTCTTTTCTTTGTGAAATTTATATAAACGAAATCTTACAGTGAGTCTGGTTTTTCTCACTCAGTACTATGTTTGTGAGATTCATCCATGTTGTTTCATGTTGTAGTAGTTCATTTTCATTCCTATATAATATTCCATTAGATGAATATACTATGACTTATTTATCCACTCTATTGTTGATGGCATTTGGGTTGTTTCCACTTTGGGGTTATTACCACTAGTGCTGCTGTGAATATTCTTGTGTATGTCTTTTAGCACATATATGGGTGTTTATCTGCTAGGTATGTATCTAGAACTGGAATTTCAGTTGATTTTTCACTATGGATTTGACAGGGAATAGCTATTTCAATGAGTTGGTTGATGAGTTAATGGGCAGTGTCAGCGAGTATAGACAATGCTCATGTTCCCCCAAAGCAGTTACAAATACCATTTCATACTTTACTCCCGATACTCTTATGTGTATTCATGAAAGTGAGAAAAAAAAAACCCAAGGGGCTTCATTTCATGAAAAAAAAACAAAAAGAGAAAAAACTCACATCCTGGAGCAAAGAAAAGATCTAGGAGCCAAAAATACTTGGGTTCAAACACCAACCGTGCCATAAGCACATTTGCAACCTAAGCGATTTGTTTCATTTCTCCAAATTTTGGTTTCTTCAGTTTTAAAATTGAAATAATATCTCCAATTCCAAATGTAATAATGCCTGACTCGTGGGAGAAATATGACCAGTGTTCTTAAGAATAACATCTTCCTGGGAAATCTTGATCCAGCTTGTCCCAAGTTCCCACCAAAATACTTACGGAGAAAAGATGAAAAGCTTAACACCTCCTGCGAAAGTCCACCAAGTGCTGGTGTCTCCGATAAATCCCCACTACCCACGAGGCTCAAGGGATGAAGAATGGAAAGCACATTCTTGATGGACATACCGTGCTGCTGGAAACAGTCAGAGCTTCTCTTCTGAGTGCAGGTGGAACATTCTTTCTTCTCTCACTATGGGCCCCCCTTGTTCAGAAAAGCAAAGTCTATACCAAAAAGAAAACAAAAATAAAAACATCTTTCAGTTGTGTCCACGCTGCCGTTTGAGGCATCTAAGGAGGCTCTCACCGTCCCGGCTACCACTTTCCCCGGCCGCCAAGTGAAGACTGTGGGACCCAGAAAACAGCATCACAGGACACAGGGGCTGGCGGTCGGCAGGTGACACATGGCTTCCTAGGGGTGGAATCTCCACAAAATAGAAAGGACACATCTGGCCCCCAAAGCAGAGACTTCCCATGTCAGTTCTTACATTTCCGTCTAAAAAAGTCAAAACTGGAGCTAGAAGGTGACAAATCCAAGACAACAAATAGAGATTCAACCCCGGAATTATGGTTTCCTACAAAAGAAGAACTAGAATAAAAGGCATCATCAGGTCATAATTAGGGTTTACTTGGTTGGCGGGGAGGGGGAGCTACTGATGACGTGCGTAAGATCTCTGTCTAAACGCCAGGGAACACCCATGAAAAGATCAGTCAGACTCCCCTTGGCAAATGTTGCAATGACAAAAATTATAGAACAGTCCTATAAAAATCCCAACCAGGGGAGAAAAGGCTATTTATGATGGAACAAATATTAAAGCAGGTGTCAGACTTTTCCTCTGCAGCGTGAAATATCAGGAAACAATTAAGAGGTATCTAATAGCTTTGAGTGGAAAATGGTTGTAACTCAATTATTTTACGGAGTAAATAACAAGAAAAGATTCTCAGAAACAATATCATCCATGTATTCTCCTTCAAAACGACCACTTGGAAATACACCCCGGACAACAGAAATGTTATTCAAAATTTGGTCAGACTGTGACACCTTTAGTGTAAAGGGAACTGTACTGATCACCAAAATAATGAAGGCTTCTCCCTGACAAGGTGTATTGGTTTCCTATGGCTGCTGTGACTAATTACCATACACTTGGTGGCATAAAATAAAATAACACACATTTATTATCTTACAGCTCTGCAGGTCAGAAGTCCAAAGGGGATCTCCCTGGGCTAAAATCAAGGTGCTGGGAGAGCTGCATTCTAAGGGAAAATCAGTCCCTTTCCAGCTTCCAGACTTACCTGAATTCCACGGCTCACGCCCCTCCCTCCATCTTCAAAGCCAGCAAAATTAAGCCAAGCCCTTCCCACACTAAGTTCTCTCTGGTTCTCTCTGTCCATTCCTTCTACCACTTAACAAGACCCTTGTTAATACATTGCACCTGAACAACCGGGATACTCTCCCTATCTCAAAGTCAGCTGGAATCAGCAACCTTAATTCCATCTGAAACCTTTATTTCCCTTTTCTATGTAGCCTAACACATTCCTAGGTTCTGGGGATTAAGACAGGGACATCTCTGGGGGACCATTTTTGTGTTTACCACGCTACGTATCATTAACGAGCTCATTTAATCCTCATCTAATTTTTATGAGGTAGAAATACAATTAATCCATTTCATAGATAAGAAAGCAAAGGTTTAAAGAAGATGCCTCAGAGTCTTCCCAGTTGACTCAAATATTTTCTTATCGATAAAGACCTTTCCACTCGAATTGCTCAGGCTCCTAATCCATTTTTGCTGAGGTAGATATTACTACCTCCACTATACAAAAGAGGAAACTGAGTCCTCTTAGAGTTGAGTGACTTAGCCCAGGTTATTCAGGTAGCAAGTGGCAGAGGAAAAATCTGGACTCCGAAGCCAATAATTTCCCACTTTATAGTAGAGTTTTTCATGCATTGTGTTCTCATGTGAAATCCAAGTTTCTTGTTCCCTGAAAGAAAAAAAAAATCAATGATCATTTTCTGTGTTTTGTTGCAGCACCCACCCTAGAACTTAAGTCAGCCTACAATCCCCAGGACCTTACAATCACCACAAAATTTGCTTTTATTACTCACAGCACAGCTTAAACACAGCCCAGAGAACCAATAAAACAACTAGTGAGAAAGAAACCACTTCTTTTAATTCCATCAACTCCAGAACCTACAGGTTTTAGTGTCATAGGAAAAAGGCAGCTTGGGCCACGGTCCTCAGATGAATAAGTCGGATTTGCATTTCCATAAAGGGAAGAGTGCATCTTTTCAGAACTTGACTCCATGATTCCAGAAAAGGCACCGAAACCCAAGCAGCCAATGAGAGCAATTTGTGGTTAACAGATCCACATATTACTTTCCCCTTACTCAACAAAGGTTACCAGGTGCCCTTTGAAAGGTACACAAAGATACCATAGGATCTTTCCAGAGGTGAGTTTATCGAACAGCCAGTTGAGAAGTACAAAATGTTGCCAGCCTGTTTCTTTCATTTCAAGAAAAAAAAAGACAGCTGGATTTAAAAACTACCTATTGTATTTTTACTCTCCCAATACAACATAAAGGAGTCCTTTTCTTATACAGAGTGATATTTGCAGTCAAACTACAAAAGTGAATTAATGGCCAAGTCCCAATTATCCATTCATTCCTTCATTCTGGATGCTCAGAGGGTGGCCCCGAGTGGGGTGACTCAGGATACAGCCTATGACAGTCTCACACAGGCTGGAGAATTCCGGCCCATACATTCCCTGGGTTATTCATAAGGCAGTTATTTTTTTTAAATATTGGCTTAAATTCACTTTTGGGGAGAATCCCTAGAATGTATTGAAATTGAGTAAATGGTAGATCCATGGCAATTTAAACACCTAGTTGTAAATATACTTGATACATTTTTAACTGTCACCCACCCCACCTCTTCTATTCTCTTTTGTCATCATCTGCTTCAATTAATGCATATAGAATGCATCAGTCAGCTATTGCCAAAATAATGCTGCATAACAAACCAACCTAATAGTTGGTGGCTTAAACAGTGATCACTATTCTTACAGTCACAGATATGCAAGTCAGCTGCAACTCATCTGGGCTCGGCCATACTCCAGGCTCTGGAATCCAGGCTGCAGGGTTAGTCCAAATCTGACCCACATGTTTTCATTCCAGGGAATGAGTCTGCTCCATAAGCCTCATTCTCAGGCTCAGGCTGAAGGTCCTTGGCATGTTCTTTTCCTGGTGGGTCAATGGATCACAAAAGAGCATACCCAAATGTGCAAGCACCTTTCAAACCTCTGCTCATGTTACTTATGCTAGCAACTCTTTAGCCAAAGCTAAAGGCCAAACCCAAATTTAAGAAGACGGAAAGTATATTTCACCTTCCATGAGCCATTGGCAAGGATGTAAATATAAAATACTAGTGCAGGATACCAAAGAACTCAGGCCAGTCATATAACACATTAAGGTAGAATAGTAGATGCTACTGTGAAAACAAGAAAAAAATACTGACTATTGATCCCTACAAGTTAACACAAAAACATATTTAGTATTTGGGGGGCAGGGAACAGGATTTACATGGACCAACTGAAACACGGGCATTTGAATTTATGGTCTTTCCTACTTGAGTTAGGTCAGGGTTAATTAAAAAGGTTTTAAGGTCTACATCATGGGAAATGTTCAAAGGGAGAGGGTAATCCTAGGCAAATACATCTTCCAAATTCCACTTAGATAGCAAAATCAGAGGTCTAAACTAGAAGGTTCTCTAGAATCTCCTCCAACTCTACCTCTCCATGGTTCCCAGCATGTGCCAGACACAGAGGAAGACATTAGGCTGCCCCTAGGTAGTAAAAACCACAACGCCCTGACAGCTGCACTGCCCCATAGCTGGTGCTCTTAGCAGCCAACATGGCATTGTGCAAAGAGCCCAGGGCCTTGGGATCAGGCAAGCTGGGGTCACATGTCAGCTGAACCACCAGGTGACTCCTTTGCCTTTCTGGGTCTCAGTTGGATCATCTCTGCAATGAGACAGAGGGACCAGACAATGTTTGTGACCCTTCTGGTCCTGTGAGCTTATGATTTTATGACCACTTGGCTGCATGGAGGGGTCAGTGATGCTCAGGTGAGAGAAGAATTGTGGTTCCTGAGAGGCAGGGAAAACTGGTGATGAGCACAGGCAAAGATTGAGTTCACAGCAATACATGGCTGTGTTGTAGGGCTCTGCACGCCTCCACATCAACCAACTATGGATGGTTCCCTTATCAACCATCCATAGTCCTAAATTTTCTTCCAGATTCCACCTCTGGGGTTAAGACATGGTTTCTGGAGCAAGACTAGTCCTGGGAGAGCTTCCAACTCAAACTCCACTCTTTGCTGAGTCTCACAGTGCTCCAAAAGTCTGGGTTTCTACAATTTTCTCTCCCTACAAATGAGACCACAAGGGCTGTTTCTCCAGCAGCCCAGGAGATGGGAAAAAATAATAACACATACAATAAAGGAATTTTTATACAGAAATGTATTTTGAGGCTACGATGTAAAGTCCCTTTAGCAGGAGCCACAATTTTCTTAAATAATCATTCCCATAATTGGCTACTTGTGGGAACAACTAATTGTGCATGTAATCATTTGCCTGTACAACTCAGCATCAACCAGTAATTAAAGGCAGAGCTGTCCTTGCTAAATTTGGCTCCATAAATAATAGTAATATTTCCAAGAGCCCAATGTCTCCCTGCCAAGGAACTCTAAGCCCCATTCAAATGAGTATTGTTACTTTAAAAAAAAAATCTGGAAAAGGAAAACCTGCATCCTGCATCCTTGCCCAAAGCAAACACAGAGAAGAATAATCCTCCACTTGCTTTTATTCTCCACGATATGTAGAGCGTATATTGAGCATCTTCTATGTGCTAGGTCAGACCTTTCCCTAAACTAGTGTCTCCTTGGTCTTCTGAGCCCTTCCTTCTCCTTACACACCTTCTCAAAGGGGTTTAGAAAAAAATCACCGAACTTTGCAAAAGACCCGCCTTAGTTAATTTCTTCCAGGCAATACATAGATCACAACTAAGCAGCAACTCCCACCCTCCCCAAGCCCCACTTGCCAAACCACCACCATGTGTAGGCAATCTTTACCCACTTTGCATCAGGAAGCTTGCAGCAGCCTCTTAGCTGGTCCCCCCGGTTCCATGGTTGTGCCTTTGCGGTCCAATCTCCTACCCCAAGAAAATAAGCATTGGTCTTAAATTAAAAAGCAGATCACATTATCCCCTATAGGGTGGATTGAACTATGTCCTCTGAAAAGATGTGTCCATGTCCTAACACTTCAGTACCTATGAATGGGACCTTATTTGGAAATAAGAGTCTTTGCAGATATAATTAAAGATCTCAACGTGAAATCATCCTGGATCTAGGATGCGTCCTCAATCCAATGACAGGTGTCCTTGAAAGAGAAAGAGAAGGAGATTTGACGCAGAGACAGCTGTGTGAAGGACTGAGCCCAAGACTGTAGGGAATCCTACAAACTCCACCAGCTCCCCCACCTCCAAGCTCCTCGCCCATCACCCTGCAACCCTAAGACTCCCTCCCTGATCCCGAACAAGCCTGTTCTGATTCCTAGCTAAGGCTTTGGGATTTCATCCTGGAGAGAGGCAAAGTCCTTGAAGGGTTTTGCATTGAGGGGAAGAGAACGGATTGGATTTATGCAGTGAAACTATTATCATGGCCTGTCTGGCCTCTACACACAGCCTGGCCCCCTCTCATCCTGCTCTCTAAGCCACTGGGACCTTCCCTCTACCCCTTGAATGAGCTGTGTGCCCTTCTGCCACAGGGCCTTTGCATGTACTAGTTCCTCCCCCCTCCCCCATCCAAACCATTCTTCCCTTGCTTTTTGCCCAGATAGATGGGGCAAAAGTGAACACTAGGAACCAAGTTAGGAGGCTACTACAGCCACAGGACCTCATATTTGAAGGATTTAACTTATAATCTTACAATAAACACTGTCTATGTAGTGCTGTATTGAGTTGAATTTAAATTTTACCAAAACCTTAAGGTTCCATAAAAGAACACAATGTTTTAGAGCAGGGGCTGGCAAACCTTTTCTGTAAAAAGGGTCTGATTATACATATTTGTGTCTTTATGGATCACACAGTCTCTGTGGTAACTATTCAGTTCTACCCTTGTAGTGTGAAATGGTGACAGACAATACAGAAACAAATGGGCATGGCCATGTTCCAGTAAAACTTTATTCACACAAACAGATTTGGCAAGTGGACCAGAGTTTGCTGACTCCTGTTCTAAAAGAAAATACTTGAAATATCTAATGGTAGTCAACTCCAGTTCTGGTTTCTCTCTCATTCAATCTAGCTATCAAATCAGTAAATTGGCAAACAGTTCTAGGATGAGGATACAAATGTACATTGGCAGCTGTGGTCTGAGTTGAAAGTTCTAAGAAGAAAGTTTCAAAAGCAAAAACTTGCAAGAAGAAGGTTTTTCTTCCCATTAAAAGTTAATATTTTAAAAGATTTTCCCTTAAATAAATAAATCATCTTTTGAGCCAGCTAATCCTTAATAAATGAGAATCTTTACACCAAACTGAACTACGTGTCTGTATTCCCACAGCTATGTCCCCTCACCCTGGACCTCTTTAAAGATACATTGATTACTGCCGAGCCTCCATTGGTGGGATTAATTAATTTATGAACTTGTCATTACATTTCATTGATTAAAACATCCCTTCCTAAAGATTTAATTATATCCAAAGATAAAAGATCTGCTAATTATTGTCCTTTATCTAATTGAAGTTTTGTATTACAAATAAAGTTCAAAGGTTTAAGACAGTTGCCCTTTGAAACAGTTGGGCAAAGATGAGAATTTAATTAGAGACGAGACACCATTCTCTCTGATCTATTCTAATTAGGGAAAGACATCTTGCTGGACAAGATGGCTGGTCAGAGTGGGAAGACCTGGAAAATCTGTTAACCTTGTTGGTCATTTAATGGTTTTCAGCAAACAGCTCCAGTCACACGCATTGTCGAAGCAGTTTGGGTTGCTGGCACAGGCAGAGTTATCCATTGTATAGAGAGCAGGAACTTTGCCGAGCAAAAATACTGTGTATTTAAATTTTCCTTAAAATACTGATGCGTGAAAATGTCTCCAAAGAAGAATTTTTTGGAATGCCTCATTCCTAACGTATTCTGAATAGGAAATCAACGGCATTCAGTAAACAAACCACTAAGAGGCAGGGAAGCCTGTTCAAAGATGCAAACACCCTGAAGTCAGAAAGGTCTGGGTTCAAGTCTGGTGGAGGATTGGTGGAGGGCCCTCCTTTTCCCTGGAATTGTGTCTCCGTGGCAAAAGATCTTCAGTGGATAAGGCTTCTGGCCTCTTGGCGACTGGGTAAAGCCAATCTATTTACAAGAAACAAGCTCTGGGAATTCATATATTTCTCTCTCTCTTTCTTTCTCTCTCTCTCTCTCTCTCTCTCTCTCTCTTTCTATCTCTCCCCACCTCCACCGCCCACTGTCCCCACCCCTGCCCAGATCAATGTGGAGCAGTAAACTGCTCTTCAATCCCTAACTTTCCCTTGTTCCTTGGTTGGCCTCTTACAAAATCTTAACTCCTGAGAAGGAAACAGAAAAGAAGAAGGTGTCAACAAGCCCATTGGCCATAAATCTATAACGACATTTTCCAATTAGCTTTACGATACTAAAGCTGTTTGACTCCTGGGTCTATCTGTCAATTAGCTTTGAATTTGTGAGAGCAGGCAAATGTTATTTATTGACATGCTAAAATCCCAAAACTTAACAGCTGTGTGTTTTTAAATATTTTGTTTAATCTCTCTGAATTCCAGGTTTTCCCCAACTATTAAAGTGATAATAGTAGAATAACTTCCTTTGTAGGGTTGTTGGAAGATTTAAAATGCATTTAAAGCACTTAGTATGGTAACTGAAAAGGTAAGGTCTCTGCCCTCAAGAAATTCACAGTGTAATTTCTACTTTTGGAATGTTTTTATACTTACAGTTCCATCAAAATTTGTCCTTAAGAGGGAAGCAGGAAGCAAATGATATTGAACATCAAAATAGCTTCTTTTTAAACAGAATTTGTCTGCCCAGAGAAGTCCCTCACCCATGTCCCTGGAGGCTGGAATGGAATAGAGGCTTGGGGAAGGAAGACCCCTGTGTACTCAATGGGGAACCCATTGGAGATCAAATCACAGAAGGAGGTTTTTGTCTGCGGAAGTGCAGAGAGGGTGGAGCAAGTGAAGAGATGGGCTCAAAGCCATTCAAAATGGGTAAAAACAGAAGCATATTCAGGAGAGAGCAAGCTGGATGAGGTGAAGAGACATGACTGCTATCCTCTGAAGAGCAGAGAATTACTGCCAACAAGGTACACTGAAATAGCGGCTAAGACACAGGCAGCACCTTTAAATTGCCGCAGGGTTATCATGTGGCAGGGACCAAATATATTCTGTGTTATGATGATGTACAGACATTATTGTAATCACAGCTGACTTTAGTTGAGCTCTTTCTGCACACTTCATGTGCCTTATCTTGTTTAATATTCCTAGCAACTGAGGCATATTCTTTTATCATACCTATTTTACAGATGAGGAAACAGAGGGCCAGAGAGGTTAAGCCTTTGTCCTAGGTCACAAGGCTGGTGGGTAGAGGAATCAGGACTGTAGACTCAGCCTATCTGACCCTAGATTCCAGGTTCTAAAGCAGATTCTGGATCATTACAATGGAAAAATATTTTACGATGCATATTTAATAAGCTCATCCGTGGCTTTCTGACATAGCAAATTCCCAGTCACTGTCAAGTACAGGCTGGACCACCCCAAGGGGTGAGGCGGTTTTAAATGACACCAAATGAAACTGGGTCAAAATTTTCCAAAATTATAACCCACCTCGACAGTCTATGTCTCTGAAAGCATCCCTCGTTCCTTCCCCGGCAGACCTCAGGGGCTCAAGGAAGTCCCCAGTGTCCTGCTGTCCTAAACAAAAGCAAATGCTAGAAAGAGCATCACGTCAATCATTAGAGGACAAGATCGAATACTTTCATACAGTGGAACGCTATCCAGCCATCAAAAATAGTGTCGCAGATACATGAAGAGTTGCCTTCAATATTAAGGAGGAAAATTATGATACAGAATAGAATGTGATATATACACACATACATTCCAACACACACAATGAGAGCAGATGAAGGAAGGGGAGGAAAGAAAGGAGGACAGAGAGGAGGAATCTATATCAAGTTTATAATGGTGACTTATCTCTATATAATAGAGTATTTGGGGGGTTTGTTTATCTGTTATTTTATTTTTATTATCTCAAGTTTCTGATTTTCTACTATTGCCATGTATTTATTTAGTAAGAAGGGAAAAAAAAACCCCACACATTTCAAACTGGCAATTTCTTATTCAAGAACACAAAACAGGCTGGATTTGGGGTCCATTTTATGTAGTCTGGTCACTCAGCCGCCACACCCGGGGTGCAGATCGACTTACTACTTCCGGATGGCCTTACCGTTCACACCTCACAAACCAAGCTGTGGACACATCTGCTTCCCTCGTAACCAGTGACCAGGACCCTCTCAGGCCGTGGACCTGAGAATCCCACCGGCTCCCGTCCCCTGACTTGCACTGCCAAAGTCAGCCCCAGGCGGGCCCACGTGTGGGTTTACCTGTCGCCTCCCTCAGGCTTTCTGTCCCAGACGCCTCTGTCGGGAACCCCTCTCCACCAGGGCGGGTGCTCCAATCCCACTGTCCAAAGGCAGAGCAGTCTGGCCTCGGACACCCCTTTCCCAAGTCCAGACCTCCCAACACCAGACCCTTTTTCTCCAGTGCACAAGGATCCTGCAGTCTCCAAGCCTAACTTCACCTACGATCCTTCTGTTCCATCCAACCCAAATCTTTTGCTGTTATGATCCTTCCTGCCAGCCTAAAGCCCTGGCCTTCTCTTTGTTTTGTGGTTGACTTGCTTTTTGTTTTTATTTGTTTGTTGGTTTTGGTTTTGTTCTTTAACTCTGAGCACAATTCTACTCCACTTGAAAGAGGTGTAAAGGGGCTTCCCTCATTTACCTACAATGGAATGTCTGAAAGGAAAAGTGTAATTAAGTCACGGATGGAGAGAGGCCAATGACCCCCTGCAATATAGAGGATTAAGAAGATGTTGAGGGGGGATGTGAGAGGGAAAGCCCCTCACAGGGCAGCACAGAGCTGACCATGCAGGCTGTGTGCGAGTTTGCACCGGCTGCCTGGGCTGATGCTCGGAGTGGGGATGTGGTTCACGCTGTCCCTGCATTGCATGGCCCCTCCCTGTGGTGCTCTGCTGGTGCACTTGTCTCAGAATGTTCTGACCAGAAGGATCCCAGAAGCCAATTATGAAAGGCTGTGGAAGAACCAGAGGAGGCCCGTCTGTGGCTCTGTTCAAAAGCACTCCCTTCTCACACCAGCAATGGCATGACCTCAGATGCACCTGCACACTTCCCGGAAGCCCTCTAGAGTGGAACAGGAGCCTTCCCTCACCCTCTGTCAATAGCCAAAGACAACCTGGGAGAGTGGTGGCTACAGAGCCCTTCGCCCTAACCTATAGGATGTCCTTCTAGAACCTTCTTGACCTCAAACAGAGATCAGTGCCCACCTGATCTTCTCCATCAGCAGCCCACAACTTCTGGAAGCATGGCAGATGTGCCCAGGCAGTTCCACATCTCAAAACTGTCACATGAGTTGAGCCTATTGTCCTAACCTACTGAGAAAAACAACTTGATATTTGTTATGAGTTTAAGAAACAACCTTATTAATGACATCAAGCTATTGAGCAGCATTCACTGACTGTCAATTTACATTATGTAACAGAATGTGAAGCTCAATTTCCTTGTGTCACATTCATAATGATTAAATTATCAACAGATGTAAAGTCGTTCTGAGCTATAACAAGGTCCTATAAGGTGCTAATTAACTTGGCACTTTTCTAAAAAAAGAAATTCTGTCGCATTTTGATAGGAAATGCTGCCACTTGGGGATACTTATTGGTCCTCAATAGCACACTTAGGACATATTTTGGAGATTTTTCCTTTTTTTCCTTGCTGCTAGTTCCTAAGAGGAATAATAGTATCATAAACATACTGATTCTCCCAATTAGGTCTAAAATCCGTACTGCAACAAACTCTATTGATTCTAAAATAGAAGAAATCACCTTCTATCAATGATACAGTAATTACTAACATTGGTGAGAGGGTCAAAAATTGCAGCTCAGGGGACTCAGAAAATGTGTCTACAAGTCTCCAGAACCTTTCAGCTCCCTGTAGTCTTTGCTAGGTGGAGGCAGACCATGGTTCAGAAATACTATGTGGTCCCTTTCATGATTTAGAATTTGTCAGACTCTTCTAATCTGTGGGTAGAGGTGAAGGTCAAGATCACAAATTGTTCAGGCTCACAAGTCATTATTTTACCAGTCCACAGTGGCTCAGTAATAAACCCCAACCACTACATATTTGTTGTCTTTTTTTCCCCATTCAAATGATTGACTTACTACTACAAGACTATTTTTAATTTTTAGGTGTGATAATTGCACGGCAGTTGTAAGTTTACAAGATAACTTTATCATTTAGAAATATATGTATTGAAATAGTTGCAGATGAAATGACAAAATGTCTTGGATTTGTCCGAAAATAATCCAATGATGAGGAGGAAGTGAAAGATATGGATGAAATTAAGATTGCCCATGAATTGGTAATTGTTGAAGCTGGGTGCTAGGCACATGAGATTTCATTATACTGTCTCTATTTTCTATGTTTGGACTTTTCCATGATGAAAACTTAAAATAAATTTCTCAATACAAAAAAAAAAAAAGATCAGATTAGGAACTGGTTTGTGACACTTTGGATAAAGATCAAGAAAATAAATTTAGGCTGACTTCTTTTGTAGTTAAGGCTGTTTCAAAGTGTATCTTAGAAAAGAATAGTAGGTATATATGACTCAAGTTTAGATGCCGTTAACTCGTTTGAACAAAATGACCCAAGATTTCATCTCGGGCCGTGATTGACCAGATTCTGAAATGTTCACGTGACATCTATAGCTTATGGATATCACGGGTACAGAAAAAGGGGCAATAAAACAGCCACGAAAGGTTGTGTACTGAACTGAAGAGAGTGGGGAGGGTGGGCTGGTGTGGAAAAGGAAGTTTCGCCTACAGAGGGAAGCACAATTTCAAACAACGCGAGCAGCAGGTGGATCCAGGGTGCTCCCTTGGCACTGGGTCACCTTGCATCTCAGCTCGCAAAGACGAGAGAAAGAGGAAGGTCACAACTTTCCAACAAGGTGGGTGGGGACTGTGAAAATTGATTATACAAAATGGAATTATCCTTGTCACACCCAACTAAAATAGAGTCAGGAGGCCGTAGGGAAAAACACTCAGATCACAAATACTTATTCCAGGACCTGTCTTGCAAGCCCCATCCAGAACCACAATGGCCTCCTGCAACTTTACGGTTGCAAGTTTGCCTTGTAACTGCTGCCACCCAGAATCTGTCAGCTCCTGCACCACACGACTGCCACCAATGAACTTCCTTTTGAAATAACTTACTCATCTTCCCCTTTTCCCCTAATAAAACCCCAGCCTTGCCCTTTGTTCTTCAGACACACCTAGGGGCTACCCTAGTTTGTGTGCCCCAGATTGCAATTCTGCTTCTTGTATATTATTCCCAAATAAATCCTTTCCTTGGAGAGTCCTCTCTATTTTTTTTTTACGTTGACAGTACTTACATTCTAATTTTGCTGATGAAGAAACTGAGGTTCAGAAAGACAAAATGCTTCCCCAAACTCATGAAGTTAGTAAGAAATTGAGCAGATATTCATATTCAAATTGGGTTAGCTCCAAAGCCCACACTGAGGGAGGATATGGACAGTCTTCCCAGGCGTTTCCAAACACGGGGACAGAAATCACTTTTCATGAAATCAGCTTAAAAGATGCTCAACTCTTAACATATCTTAAGTAAAAGTGGGGGGAGGTGTGAATTACTCTATTTAAAACTATTCTTTTATTCAAATATAATTGAAAGCGTTCAGCAGGAAAAAGTTGACCTCTTTTTGGACTAAGATTCGAGGGAGAAAAGAGAGTCTTTCTAGTAGATGAGGTTATAACACACAGCATTTAGTGAAATAAACTCCTTCAAACTTCACTGCTGACTTATCCTAAAGGAATAGCAAGAACTGGGAGACCACAGCAGACACTGCATGGTCTCTTGGGTCAAGATCATTTCTTATTGTAAAATGAGAACCCTGAGATACCCTGCCTGCAAGTGTAACAGGTATCTGAAAAGGGAAGATATATCTAGAAGTCACTTAGTGAGCAATAACAGAGGGGTAACACACCTCCCTCTACAAAACCAAGGAGTTCAGTGTTCCTGAACATATTCTGTGGAAAATGGGTCAATAGATAATATATTCTCCTTTTAGAAAGTAATAGATGTATATTAAAGGCTCTGGAAAGTCCTGCATTATGGAGACCTATTGAATTTAGAATTTCCCGCAAACATATTAGCATTTCATCCCAGAGCCATTTTTGCATATCACTTATTAGCATAGCATGAAACCACAATGCCTGCACCTTTCATAAAAGTCCGAGGTATATCAGCAAGACTCCTCAGGAGTTATACACAGAAGCTGCTCTGTAGTCAAAAGATCGGAAACGAAGATTGAAGTCCCCTAGCCTCAGATGCTACGTCCAAGTAGACCTTGAACCCAAGGTTAAGTTGTAGTTCAAGTTAATTTCATAAAGAGATAACAAGTAGTATTTAGGCCATATGGTAAACTTAGGAATGTATTCAGAAGAGAATAAGTTCTGGGGCTCTATTCTGTTGCAGTATTCAGAAGTAACTATTTGCAGAGGGTAGAATTTGAAATGGGCATTAAAGAATGGGCAAATCTAGAGAGTAGGAGAGAGAAGAGGAGAAAGGGTTCATTTGAAGCAAGGAGAATGAGGTACTCAAACTGCTTATGGCTTTAATCATTGCTGATCAAGCCATGCAGAGGAGTTATTTTAATTATCAGGTGCATGAAATTTAGTATGTGAGTTTTTTTGTAAAATGGCAGGGCTCAGCTGAAAACAGTTGCATTACTCTTAAGCGATTAGACAGAAACACCTTATTTTTCAGCCATTCTAAATACATAAGAGCATACAGTAAACATGATTGATTTTTCCCAACTTCTGCTGAGTGTGCCCTAATAGATTACATCAAAATTCTTATTAAAGGTATTATCTCTGTCACTTCTCCTGTGTCTACCATACCTATAATTTCATTTCAGGAGGATACTAAGGGAGTCTTATGAGCTAGTCTTCTCCCAATTCATTATTGCTTTGTGGATTTTACTCAGAAGGCCACAGTCTGATGGGTACTGTTTACAAATTAATTTTGGCCACTCTATAGCAGTACAGTCATCCCTCAGTATCCATAGGGGATTGGTTCCAGGACTCCCCGCGGACACCAAAATCTGCAGGTGCTCAAGTCCCTAATGTAAAATGGTGTGATATTTGCATATAACCTGCACACATCCTCCCATTTGCTGTATATCATCTCTGGATTGCTTATAATACCTAACACAATGTAAATAGTTGTTATACTGTATTGTTTTGGAAATAATGACAAGGACAGAAAGTCTGTACATATTCAGTACAGACAAAACCAGTCTTTTATTTTTTTGAACACGTTCAACGCTCAGTTGTTTCCATCCGCAAATGCAGAAACCACAGATACAGAAGGCTGGCTGTATTTTCCTAAGTGAGAAGCCTAAGCCAGCAACAATGTCCATTGTAAAGTTGTTTTGTATAGATATTTTCCTTAGGAAATTTCTCCCCAAGATTTTGTTGGTATGTTTTTTCTGCCTGAAAAGTCTTACCCCCCTTCAGCCACCATCACCACTGCACCTGAGAAATGCCTATTCATCCATCAAGACTCAGCCCAGGTGCTGTCTGCTCCAGAAGTCTTTCTGTGCTTGCAGACAATGGAAATCTACCTTGAATACCTTAGGCAAAAAAATAAAAAAATAGAAAAAGAAGGGGCAGGGAGTGGGGAAAGCCACTCATGGATCACACAATGAGAAGCACAGGTCTAATAGCTAGTGGCAGGCACGTGGACCTGAGAGCATGAATGCCAGTATTAGGACTTTCTCTCTCCCTCCTTGTCTTGGGTCTGCTGTCCTCTGTTCTTTGATTTCATTCTTAGGCAGATGCCCTGGCAGTTCAAGACAGTGCCATCACTGTCACAGAATAACACATGTTTCTGTTACATCATTACACTATTATTACACTATTAAAATACACTCTAAAATTTAAAGGTATATTTTCTGATTTTGACATACATCTTTGCAACCAAACTTCAGTTACCTTAGATGGATTGGGGGAGGGTGTCTCTTCAGCTGTTTTTGCATATGTTCCATTCATAGGCAGACTTTCTCCAAATGATAAGAAAGATGACCAGTGGCCTCCCCAAATTTACACCCCATCAGATTAGCAACCCTGGCAAAGCGAGTCTCTGCCAATGGTTATGTCATAAAATGTTAAGGGGAGATGTGTATTTTTCTGGGTCACATGCCCACTGTTGTTGCCAGGGGGTTCTGAGTCAGCCCCACTCAGAACATGTAGGATTTATGCTTCCCAAGAAAGATGTTCACTATCAGCAGAAAGAGGAAAGGAGTGCTAGAGAGACAAAAACAACAGTTGGCATTGACCCCTGCCCTAAGTGCCCTAGTCTGGGCACAGAGCCTCTTTCCCAAGCTCTCACATAATTCTGGGAGAACATCTCTTGGTGCAATTAACACAAAACATCACTGTTACCTGTGTATGTCCAGAACTAAATGGTTGCACAGTAAATATTCATGGATAAATGCATGAATGAATGAGAACAGCACCCCATGAAGCTCCAAGTTGATGTATCAGTAGATTTCCCTGATAGAAAAGGAATGTGAGTTTGACAGAGAGATGGAGGGAGGGCGATGTTTGCTGAATGTCTGAGTCTGGGAATGAGGGAGGAACATCCTGCTGGCGGGAACATTCCCTTCGTGGCAACCTACGTACACACAAGGAACTCGGCAACGTGGCAGCCACTTGCCTTTCCTTCTCCAAATCACATTTTAAACATGCTTCCCTATTGTCCCTGAAAGTGCACTTATACATATCAGACCACACATACAAATTCAAAGTTTAGAAAATACCATCCCTGTAGCTCTAAACCTCTTACCTTCGCCAACAGAAAATGTGCTCTTATCTCACGCTGCACACGACCTTCTCGGTGACCTCTTGTCTCTTCCTGTGATGGGCACACAGGTTGTCAGGGGTGGAGGGGGTAAGACTATACCTTTCCTTCCACAGAATCAGTCCGTTTCACAAGTGAGGATGCTGACCCAGGAAGTTCAATGTGGCCAGTTACACAGCTGCTCTCTTTCTGAAGGCTGTTCTTGACGGTCACCATAAGTCACCACCATCACTATAATCAAAGATTTTCCACATTTAAAAAATGGAGCTGTGCAGAAATGTGACAAGGGAACACACATTTCACTGATGTATGTTGAGTCCTATAGATTAGAACACGGCTTTTGATTCCATGAGTTCTGGGTATTGCTTCTCTGCTTATTTTAAATGTATCTGGAATAATAACATTTAACTAGAAAGTAAATTTCATGAGGGTGAGACTTTTTGCCTACTTTTTCACATATGCCCCTAGAGCCTAGAACAGTAAGTGGCACATAGTAGTCCCTCAAAAAAGTGCCTGTTGAATAAATGCACATTGAGTACTGCTCTAAGTACTTTACAGGAATTAATGTGCTTAGTCCTCACAACTACTTCATGAGGTAAATTCCAGTATCCTAATTTTACTTATGAAGAAACTGAGACAGAGAGAATTTAAGTAATTTGGCTGAGGTCACAAGGATACTAAGCCATGGAGGTGAGATTCAAACCCAAGCAGTATGGTTCCACAGCCTGCACTCATAACCAGATACGAACCATATATGACAGATGTACCAGTCATCAATTGCTGTGTAACAAAGCACCCCAACAGTTCATGGCTTAAAAGAACTACTTTATGTTGCTCACAATTTTGTTGGCTTAGCCAGGCAGTTTGTCTCTGAGCCACTGGCCTTAGGGCATTTGGGGCTGAGGGATCTACTTCCAAGATGGCTTCTTCCCATGTCTGGTACTTCGGCAGGAATGACTGCAAAGGGGGACAAAGCTGAGCCCTTCTCTCTCCACATAGTCTCAAGCCTGTCCACATCAAGGCGTACGGCTCCCACAGCAAGTATTTTAAGAGCTAAGAAACGGAAGCTGCCTAAACCCTGTGCCTGGAAACTGGCACAGTATCACTTCCACCTAATTTTTTTCTTTTTTGGTCAAAGCAACCATGGAGCCTATCTTCGCAAGGGGACCACACCTCTCAGTGGGAAGTGTGTCAAAGAATCTGGAGCAATTTTAGCCCCCCCAAAATGGAAGTCCAACCCAGTTTGGAGATCGTGCCCACCTACTTCACATAATTTTATTGACACCTCAATAAATAGCTCAGACTCATAGCTCTAGAGAAGAATCCTCTTCGACAAGGAAGCATCCGTGGCGTCCACATGTTAGAAGACTGTTTTGTCACTGTGACAAGACATCACCATTACAGAACTTAAAAAAGCATTTCATGATCTTAACACAAATCTTTGCAACCAAACTTTAATTACTTTGATTGTTGGGGGGGAGGGGGGTCTCTTCAGTCATTTTAATGTGTGTTTTATGTTTCCAGATGCTCTATCCTAGTTTTAGGAGGAAATGCTTCTCATTATCATAAAATTTACATGCTCATACATTTCATTGAAAGACTTATTCTTTCTAGGTGATAATAAACAATTCAGTAATTTGGAGGAAAAACATCACAGAAATAATTGTGCAATGGTAGTACAGAAATCTCCAGGAGAGGAGAGAGAGGCAGGGTGGTTAACCAGAAAGGACAAGACTCAGTTCTGCTCCAAAGTCATCCTACATTTTGAGGAGCTTGCTCAACCTCTGGGAACCTAAGTTTCACCTTATGTAGAGTGAAAAGCTTCTGTGGATATGGTCCTCAACTGTGGCTCAAAACTTCTTATCTTGCTTCTGGTCATAATTCTACCAACAACTGGTTCTTTAAACCTAAACAAAAGGCATTTCATCTCTTTCGATTAAATAATAATGGTGATGATTCTGGCAAAGACAGCTACTACTCAGCAAATAGTCTCTGTGCATCCCCATATTTCCCAACCTCTCCTGCAGTTAGGGTTAGGGTCATATGATTAGTTCTGATCAGTAGACTGTGAACAAAAGGAATGGTGTCACCTCCAGGCCAACACAGATGAGAACTTGGGTCTACCTATGTTCAAAGCCCAAATTTTTAACCTCTTCCTAATATAGCTTCCTTAATTTCCTTATCTATACAATTTGGAGTGTGTTGCAATTATCTACACAACCCCATCAAGATCTGAAATATCTTTTTGATTGTTACATCTTTTGTGAACAAAATGTGGAATTCAGAAATTGGTGTTCAGTGCTCCACAGGTCTACATCAACAATAAGAATAAGAGTAAAATGGGATTTATATTGATTAAAAAGAAATTACATCTGACTTTCTCCTGTTGTATCCAGGCTTATTGAGTTTGGGATTTTTCCTTGCTGTCTGTTTGATTATTTGATTGATTGTTATTAAGTAGTCTCAGGCTTTATAGATTCCAAGTCAATGGGTTTGAACTGGAGCAATCAAACTATTCAGATTTATTTCAGCTTTGATCAAAGTTCCCTGTTCTTTACAGACACGATTCCTCCAGATTCAAACCTAAAATTGATCTGGATAATATGGCAGTGTTCCAAGTCTTGGTCACCACTAAAAGACCCAGGTTTGTTTTCCTGGTATTTATTGTTTGTGAACATTCAACGTGTTTGAATTTTAGGCTGTTCAGTAAGCATATGTGTCATGCTTTTGAAGAATTCTGAGTTTGACCACTCCATCTTAAAAGAAGAAAATGGGAATAGGAAGGACGTGGGGTTAGGTAAGTCCTGCGGGTGGACTACTCAACTCACCGCCCCATGCAATAAAAACAACTGCAAGAAAAGACAACAAGGACTGTTCCTATAAGCAAATTGGGTAAATGGAAAAAATTGGGGCAGCTAGGGTGAGTGTGGATGCGGACATCCCATAGGAAAGCACTCGACATGCTGGCAATAGAGAAAAACGTCCAGATTCTCGCCTATTGTCCGCAAGGAGAAACCAGCTGATGGGCCATCCCCATCATCCCCAGAGTTCCCACTGGATCCTCCTGTTGCCTTGTTCTTACACATGAATGAAGGAGACTCAACAGGCATTTCAGAAATGCCTGTAGCTTGCCAGACAAAGAGCAAGACACACGATAACAGAATACAGAGATAGCACCCCAAACACAAAAACCCAAACATTATCCTCAAAGACATTGGGAAAGTACTCACATCCGTAAAACGAGAATGGGATGTTCCGTAAAAGGAATAACCCAAGAACATAAAAAGACAAAGTAGAAGAAATCTCTCAGAACTCAGAACAGAGTGACAAGCAGGGGAAGGGTAGTGGGGAAGCATTTACTTACATCTGTCCTTATAAATTTAAAGAGGCAAAGATCGGAAAGGGTAATATACCAGACAGTGAACTACTGCCTCTGGGCAGGAGGATTAAATGGACTTTTTATGTTATATATTTCTGTATTATTTATAAGTATTTATTAATTTATAATTAAAAATATAATCCTTGCTTGAATCTCACTCTCATCAAACAATTTTTAAGAGCCCATATGGACCTCCCAACAGAGTGTAGAACACGGTGACCCTCTGAGAAGATACTCTTGTTTCTGTTTATCAGCCGAATTTTTTGAGAATTCCATTAGACTAAATTAATGCTTCAGATTAGAGTTTCTCAAAATGAAGTTCTGCCCATGCACTTACTGTGATATTGTGATATAATAAGAAATGTGTATTTGGTCTCTGCCCTTGTTTCCTGGCACAGAGCTCCTAAAGCCCTTGTAATTTCCTGAGCAATAGGGGTGCGAGAAGAATCTTTGCTTCTAATGTATGGTCTCTGACCTGGTTCTTTACACAGATCTCCTAAATCCCTCAGAATTTCTTGGGTGATAGGAGCATCTTTGGTTCTAATGTGGTGACTCTTGGTTAACTTCTGGATGGGGGCTGGTCACCAGAAAGAGCAAGCCTTGATTAGAGGCTTGGAACTTTCAGCCCCACCCTTCAGACTTCTGGAAGGGGAGAGGGGCTGGGGATTGACTTAATAAGCAATCATGCCTACATGGTAAAGCCTTCGTAAAAAATCCCTGCGCTACAAGATTCAGAGAGATTCCAGGCTGCTGAACACATGGAGGTGATGGGAGGATGGATTGCCTAGAGAGGACAGGGAAGCTCCTCACTCCGCCGGCATACCTCACCCTACCCACCTTTTCATCTGACTGTTCATCAGAATCCTTTGTAATAAATCAGTAAATCTACGTTCAGCGCTTTCCTGCGTTCTGTGAGCCACTCTAACAAATGATCAAACCTGAGACAGGAGTCAAGGGAACCCCAAATTTATAGCCAATTGGTCAGAAGTTCAGGGGCCCCTGTAGTGAGAAGCAGTCTTGTGGGACTGAGCCCTTAACCTGTGGGATCTGACTGTAACTTCAGGTAGATAGTGCCAGAATTAAGCTGAATTATAGGATGTCCAGGTGGCGTCTGCTGGAGAATGGAACTGATGTGTGGGGAAAAAAAAGAACTTTTCTGTGTTGAGAGTGAGTATAGTAGGAAAAAGTGGTTAATTTGTCTTTTTCCTGCCTTTCACTTACTAAACCAGAATTTCTAAAGATGAAGCCCTGGAGATCCTCTTTAAGGAGCCTCTCTCAGGTGATGCTGTACACACCGAAGTTATGAGAACCACTGTTACAGACTCCAATTTTATCTGGAACTGACAATACCGAGCCACCAGAACACTGCCTTCCTTTCCCAGGAGGCCAGCAGCTGCCCTTGTAAACATTTTTTGGAGCTACCATGCAGCTCTTCTGAGTTTCAGATCAAATTAATAGTTGCTGACAGTGTCTCCAAATCTAGACTTGTAGGCCATCTTAGTTTGGGAAGCTATAACAAAGATACTGGGTGGCTTAGACAGCAGAAATTTATTTCTCACAGTTCTGAAGACCAGAAAGTACAAGATCAAGGTGCTGGCCAATTCCATTCCCAATGAAGGCCTCTTCCTAGCTTGCAGATGGACCCCTCTTGCTGTATTCTCACATGGCAGAGAGAGGGCTAGTTCTAGCCTCTTTCTCTTTTTTAAGGATACTCATCCCACCACGTTGAGGACCCGTGGTGGCATAAGTATCCTTAAAAAAGTCACCCTCATGACTTCATCTAAATCTAACAACCTCCCACAGATCCTTCCTCCTAATAACATCCCATTGGGAGTTAAGGTTCCAACATATGAATTTGGGGGGGGACACAAACATGCAGCACGTTACAGGGACCTTGAACTCCAGAGGTATTGGGGGGCTGAGGGACACATAAACATACACCAAATTTGGATTTTCCAGATAAAAAGTATAGCAATGTTTGGGGACAGTTTGGGCTTGAGGTAGCCCAAGGTCCCAGCCTGTGGCTGGATGGTTAAACCATAAACTTCCCTTTTCAAGATTGGCATCATCACCTGAGGTTATAACAGAGACAAAACAGCACTCCGAAGCCAACCCATCCTGGAAATACAAGCTCTTTAGATGCTGAGCTTTTGTTTACTCCTGAATAAATTCAATAAAGTCCAGTAACCATTATAATAAATGTAGATGTCACTAATTACAACACTAGATTTTAAGTGCAATGCTAGTGTCTCAAGTGGCCTTTAAAACTGAGTAAAATCACAGCCAATTCAAATTTAATTAAAACTATCAGTTAATTTAGTTTGCTTTCACAATAAAAACTATACTAACCCCTTTAACTGCATTCTGAATCTCCCATTCCTGGGAGTAACCAGCAGCTTGCAGCCTCCACTTGGGTGAAGAGTAGGATGCATTCATTTCCCTTGTTATCCAGTGAAGTTTCAGTTGTTCAAGATCCAATAAACGACCAGTTTTTGTGTTTGAAAAGGAAGCATTTGCACTCTTTCAGATAACTCAGCATGCACTTAGAAGAGGCTTTTGTCCGCCTTGTTGTGCTTTTGAAAATTCATCCCCATGGGGCATTCTGAGGACTTGATCGTGATATCCATTCTTGAGTTGAACTCACAGTTGCCAAGAAGGGATCTTTGGAAACTGAATGAAAGAATATTTAGGAATCAGAGCAATCGTGATCTAACGCTAGTCCTGCTTGTGTAGAGCTGATGTCTTGGAAAAACTTCTTTTTTTTAGAGCCTCGGTTTCCTCATGTATAGCATTGAGGAGGTTGGAGCAAATCTGGGTTTCCAAAAATTCTACTTTCATGACTGTTGTCGTATACAGGTATTACCTGACAACACCTCTAATTCATGCCTGCTGAGTACAATAGGTTTCCAAGGCACCATCTGCTTCAGCCTTATCCTAGACAATAATATTTATGAACTCATGCAGTTTAATGTACCAGTTATATACATTTTTTTCTAACAAGATTGAAGTAAATACATAACAAGTAAAATTATTTTAAATGCTTAGCTAACATCATCTCGCATACTCCCAGTGGATCATGCACCACATTTGGAGAATATTAGCCTTCCTGACCTCAGAGATCCCTTTCTGTTCCAGGGATCTTCAAGTGTATGAAAAAGAATTTTATCACTTTACTCAGGTGAGCAAATGCACACACACAAAAGAAAATGAACAGCCTGCAGGGCTGGTGTGCTTCTTAGCAGAGAAGGTAGTTTTTGTTGAGAGAGAAGTGCTGATAGAAACGAAATTCAGAGGGTTGTATATTTTATTTTAGAAAAAGAGAAAGGCATCCAGTAATTTGGCAAATTTATGACAAACTGTACAATTCAGCCAAATGTTGAAGAAAGAAAGATAAACCTTGTACAGAGGAAGAACCGAAGCAAGAAGAGAAAATAGGCAGCTGTGTGAAGGAGTTTGCAATCTTTTAACCACGCACGAGAGAAGCCTAGGACAACAAAGGAACCTGACCAAGTTTGTTTTGGCCTAAGTGGTGCACCTGTGTTCACAAGGTGCACTCTTCAATGGGGAATCCTGGCTGGAGAATGCTTCTTATGGTAATAAAACCATAATGAGAAAAATCACACGCAAAGGAAATAAACAGTAACTGGAGAAGGATCCATGTATGTTCTGGTTGGGTCCGCCTCATGGGGTGATCTGGGAAAGATTTGAAAGGAGATTAGGCCACCAAAGATGAGGTCATTAAGAGAAGAATTTGAGATTTATATAAATGGGCTGACTTAGGCTGAGTTTTATGGAGAATCAGAGAATTAGGTTGTAGCTTCTCCTGGTGACATTGACTGAGTGTTGTGATAATCAGGTAGCTACAGATTCATTTTGAGCCACCTGCTTTCCTCACTGGTATGGCTGCATGGGTGGAAGCCCAGACCTGGAAGGGTCACCGTGGCTGGTGTAAATTGACGCAGACCAGAAGATGCTCTTCCTGTCTTAATATCATCCAGGAAGTGTCAGGGCCAAGAAAGAGAGTCAGCAGTAACCTGCATAATGTGAGAGACTGAATGTACAGAGAGGCAACGACCAGACCATATATAACAACAGAACTCTGACCCACAACCTTGGCAGTAGACATCCCAGGAAGCCAAACCACAATCCCGGTAGCAATCAACCCAAAACAGGCAGGACTTGGTCAGCAATGCCTAGCTTCCCTAATTTTCGCCTCTGCTTCCAACTCAGAACCAACCAAAGAGAGCCAAATATGTTCCCCAAATCAATCATGTAGGATGCCCCCCTTCTAGTTAGGCTGCCGCTCATCAAGGTACACCTAAAGCCTCCTCCTTTTTTTGCTGTAGGGTTTTCCCACTCCTCTGCCTGCCTTTGAGTCTCTGCCAAATATAAGTGATGGTAGCTGACTCCCCTGCTACAGCAAGCTCTGAGTATATGACTTCTGTTTGTCTTCCTTAAAGCAGGCTTTGTTTATTTCCACAAATGAGATGGCCCCTCATCCTGCTCCCATCTGAAGTTGCCTAAAATTTTGACAGGGACTCACATGCACATCAAAGTCTGCGGGTTTAACCAGGAGATAGACTGCACACCTTTGAGCTGTACCCATCTGACCACACGTAATTCTCACAGTGCCCTGTCACTCAAGATAAACAATACAACACACACACTTGTGCATGTGCACATACACTACTGGGATTGGTTTGAATCATTTATGTGTGACATTGAATTATTTATGTTCTCATTTCAAATGTGTTAAAGGCTTCCACCAAAGTTTACCCTGGTGTGTGCTAATCCTACGTTGGGACATCTGCTTCAATGTATGCAACACGCAGGGCAGAAACCAAGTCAAGGCAAGCCCTTACCAAAATGATTTTATGAGGGCACCACTGCTTTTATCTCTCCTACACAGAAACTGAATGACTGAGCATACAAACCATTTTCTGATGGTTTTGAGACTTTTAGCCAGGGGTCAGCAAACCATGACCTGTGGATTTGGCCCACAGCCTATTTTTCAAATAAGTTTTATCTGCACACAGCCACACCCATTCATTTTCATATTGTCTATGGCTGTTTTTACTCTACAGTGGCAGAGTTGAGTGGCCCCCAAAGACTAAAATATTTACTATCTTATCTTTGACAGAAAAGGTTTGGTGAGTCCTGTTTAGCCTCTCCATGAACTTCAATGAACGGGCATCCTAAGTTATTCCACCATTTGATAAATATCCTGAAGCATCCTTTAGGTGCCAGGCTGAGCATCCAAGTACACATAAGATATTATTCCTGCCCTCAAGGAGCTCCCAGGCCAGCTAGACAGAGAAAGAGAAACATCAGACACACAGGGTGACACAAGCAAAGAACAAAGAAGTGATATCACAGGCAAGGCCTCAGGGAGGAAGTCAATGAACAAGTTACATAGTCCTCCTGCTGATTATTCTTCCCTTCAGCCCCACCCAGAGCCGTCCTCAGCCTTCTCTGCCCTGTCCTGTGCCCTGGGAGCCCCCGCACACTGCATTTCTTGTGTTCCCTGGCCTGCTAACAGCCAGCTGGATTTGACCGATGGGCGTTACCTGCAGATCAGAGGGTGGGAGGAGAGGGAGACCGAGGTCTTTCTGCCCTGCTCCCCCATATCTCTAGTAGTATCTCTGTCTGTCCATGACCACAGCTCCTTCCAGCTGGTCTTCCTAGACATTTCCAGGTCTCCTGTGTTCCCATGGTGCTGTGTACACCCCAGGGGCTGAAGCAGCTTTTTATTGTTGCTAATCTCTCGGGACCTCATGCATCCCCCCCTTGTCCATTTTTGCAACCCTGCCCGTATCTCAGTCAATAAATTCCCCCCCCTTGAACTGTTCGAACCTCCATTTGAAACATCTGTTTCTTTCTGGGACCTTGACCAATACAGCCCTTGTCTCTGTCTTTCAATAACTCACTTAGTCAGTCAACTGGCCTAACCCGCGCGCTCAGGACATAAGGTCAAAACACGTTCACCCAACATGCATGAACACACAGCATTATATCAGAGGACAGGCATTTAGAAGCTGACATTTATATTCATCAAAATGTCTATTAATCAGCCTTGTGCAGTCCCATTCTGAGAGCACACTTTAAGGACGAGAAGCTCTTTCCATGAGCAGTCAGAGTTTATGTAAAGCCTCCCATCCATACGAGCAGATGAACATCACTATAAGCCCGCTCTCGAGGTTGCAGTGTTCCTAAACATTATGGCCATGCAGTCAACAGTTATAATAAGTGAGGCGCTCACTGCTCGCCAGTAAGTGTCACTGGCCTTTTTGTTCTCTTCTGAGTCAATCTCTTTATTGTTTTCACTCCTTTGGTAGAGATTGTTTTAATATGTCCCATTTCTGAGCAAATTCTCTCAGTTTATCTTCAAAATTCTGAAATTCTTCCCACTGGGCTATGTTTGTTTATAAGGTCACAAAAGGTTTCCTTAAGCTAAATCAAGCTGGGTAGCATTTCTGTGCCTGAAGTTTTCTATAAGCAATATCTGTAGCAAGACAGGGTGGGTTTTAAATCATTCGTAAGAGATTGAGTTCTATGTCCAGGCTGACCCTAAGGACATTTCTTGCCTGTTTTTTTTATTTTTTTGTGTTGAATGACATAATGGATGTGAAAGTTCTTTGTGAACCATAAAGACCTTTCTAATGTAGGGGATTATGACGATGATCTCAGAGTTTGGGAACATCCTGTCTTCTCGGGTATATTTTATTCCCTATTTTTCAGGGGTCATCAGATTCTAAAGGAGACCAGAACTTTTTTCCAACATCTTCTTCATTTGGGATAGAATAGTTATCTAATTAATAATACAGCCTTTAATTTATTTAATTACAAAATATTTATTGGATACTTTCTATGTGTCAAGCATCGAGCCAAGGTGCTGGGTATAAGATGGTAGAAAATCACAGTTCTTGTCCTGAAGGAATTGAACATTTGTTTGGTTCTTACTCTATGCCGGGCACAGTGCTAAATACTGCACACACATTACCTCAATTTGTCTTCACATCTATACTAAGTTAATTACGTTATCCACTTTTTACAAATAACATGTAAAAACAAAAACCATCATGTTAACAATGAACATTTATTGAGTGCTGACTATGTGTCAGGTCATGACCTAAATGCTTTATAAGCATCTCAGTTAATCCTCAAATTAACCTTAAAAGGATCATGTTATTCCTATCTCCCAACTAATAACTAACATTTATTGACTACTTAACATTGCTAAGGCATAGCCCTAAGCACTTTACACACATTATCCCATTTAATTCTTTCAAGAACATCGTGAAAGAGATACCACTCTTATCCAAGTGTGTAGGCTTAAGGAACACACCCAAGTTTATATGGCTGGAATTGGTAGAGTTGACGCTCAAACTCAGTTCTTTATAAAGCCCATGACCTAAAGCATGACACTAGACTGCCTCTTAAGAACATATTTTACTCTCAGGATAATTGACTCTTGGAGGAAAATCAAACAAAAAAAAATGTCAAGGCACACATCACAGCCAACATTAAAGAGGGATGGTTGAGAAATATGTCTGAAAGCAGATACTGCCTTTATTCACCTTACTGTCTTTTTGGATAGTTGGTAGCCTCTAGCTTTAAAATACAGACCTCAGTTTATCTTAATTTATCATAGGATTTGCACTGTTAGTAAATGTAGTCTAACAGATCACTAGCAAAGGGAAAAAAAAAGGCTTTAACCCTTGAATTTTCCCTAACTCATGGCCAATACCAATGCTTTCTAGATAAATCTGTCAAGCCCTTTAGGTATAGCCACATGCCATCCCAGGAAGTGATAACTTACCAACTGGAAGTTTCCAATAAGTCTCACTGAAACCTTCCCCAAGGTTTTATTTAAAGGTGGTACCCTGCTAGATTTCAATCTGAGAGTGAAATGTAGTGTTCCTAAAATGCAGCAAAGTAAGAATATGTTTTCTTTTACCACGATTATATTCCACATTTAATGCTTAATAAATTCATTAAATTAATGCTTAGTTGAGGTTGGCATTAGATCTTTAAATATGCACAAGTCTGAAATGTCACTCAAAAGCTATTGGCATGGTAACGTGCTATAAATCCAAGGCAATTAGAACTATTCTGCAAATAGTGCTATAAAGTGGGGCTAGGAAGAAGAAGAAGATCAGCTTAGATTCTAGAACCTTCTAGAAGCTTCCATCTCCTCACATTAGGTCTCCCGATGCTACTGGAGATTCTGGTGTGCTATGTTGGGATGGGAACTGGACTGAGACTCGGGAAGTCTGATTTTTACCCTACCCATTAGTTGAGTTACATTGCACAAACCATTCCTCCACTCTGTCTCCTACTTTCCAATCTCTGAAATGAGGAGAAAAAATGGTGCCCATGCCACACCGTCGTTTGGAGCATCAAATTAGATAAATGTTAATTATTACTATTATAACATTTATGGGTTGTTTCCCATTTACCAGGTAAAAGGATTATGTACTTTGGGTAGAAATCCCATTAAATCACTAAAAGAACTCTATGAGGTAGGAACAATTTTTCTCCTTACATTACACATAAGGGAAACTGAAGTGAGGAAGTACACACTAGTCACGACGGGATGGAGAGGGGATTGATAGAAAAACTTTCAGAGATTTCGACAAAGTAGAAGGCAACACAACGTGCTCTGAGGTAGAGGTATATCACTCGGGTAGCAACGGCCCCCATAGACACACACCAATGCCTATCACTCCCCGGCAGGATAAGCATTCTGTTAAGTGCAAGAAGCAGACCTCAGACAAGGGTCCAAAATTGAAGGGGGCACCAAAAAACTCAATAATCAAGATAAACAGTATTTTAATGTAATATTTTAAAGTAAAAATTAATGAAAAAATATCCATGATGAAAAAAATATCAGAAATTTAAATAAAGACAGGTTCTGACAGCACAGCCAATTGGAACCCTGTTGATTAGTTGATTTGATTTTTTTTGCATTAATTTTGCTTTTACCAGTCTGTCAACAGTTCTAAAACCTCCCTATATGTCCTCTTCCCATCTCCCCACCTCCTGTTTGAGTCTTCATGGTACTCTAGTTTCAGGCTTGCCTGCCCGTCAGGTGCAAGTAACCTGTAAAAAACATCCTGGCACACTCTAGTGTTTACTGAGAGTCTGTGCAAAGCTGAAGTCAGCTTCCCAGTCCTGCAACCCCTCCGCAGACCCAGAATTAAGGTTCTTCTAAGGAGGGTTGCCAGAAATAACATAGGATGCCCACCTAAATTTGAATTTCAGGTGAACAACAAATAATTTCTTGGTATGGGTATATCTCATGCAAGATTTGGACATATTCATAGTCAAATTTTTTTTGTATATTTGAAATTCAAATTTAACTGAGTTCCAATATTTTTATTTACTAAATCTGATAACTGTCCTTTTTAGGTACATTCCCATAAAGAGAGCAGATATATCCTGTCTTAGTCCATTTATGTTGTTGTAAAGGAATACCTGAGGCTGGGCAATTTATTAAAAAAAAAAAAAGAGGTTTACTTAGCTCCCAGTTCTGCAGGCTGTACAAGAAACATGGCGGCAGCATCTGCTTATGATGAGGGCCTCAGGAAGCTTCCACTCACAGCAGAAGGCAAAGGGCAGCTGGTGTGTGTAGCAATCACGTGGCAAGAGAGAAAGCAAGAGACAGCGGGAAGGTGCCAGGCTCTTTTGAACAACCATCTCTAGGGGGAACTCTCACAGGAACCAATAGAGCAAGAATCCACACCAAGCCATTCATGAGGGATCCTCCCCCATGACCCACACACCTCCCACTAGGCCCCACCGCTAACACTGGGGATCAAATTTCAACATGAGGTTTGGAGGGTCAAATATCCAAACTACAGCATATCCCAAATCAACAAGAAAAAGTGAAAATGCCTGGATGTGAACCCAGTTCTTTCATGTTTCTCTATTATAGCATATTATTCTTTTCTAAAGCAACCACTACATTGAATCTGACCAAGACCTGTTCCAGTCTCCTCTTGAGTTTTAGCTACTAATTGCAAACTCTTTGACTTCATTGCTGAGAGATGTTTCTCCTTTGCCTTGAAACTTTTTAGAATCCATAAAGCTGATTCTGAACAGTGAGTTACTCGGCCATTTTAGCATTCAATGTCCAACTATATCACATGCTCTTGAAGGCAAAGTCTATCGAGCTGTCATTCAACACTTTCTGGCCACTGCTATAGTCAACATGTGTCATGGATTTGGCTGGCCAACGTCTGCACCCGCATTCTCTAACTGGAGAATTTCCTCATCTTGTGGGTCCTCCCATTAAGATATTTGCATTCCCAGCTTCCCTTGCAGCTAGAGCAAGTACAGTCGTGTGACCTAAGCTCAGCCAGTCAGATGTGCCTGTACTGGAATTTGAATCCTGAGCTAGTGTTAAAAGTAAGAAACTGTGAGATGATCACACCGGATGATCATCCGGTGGCCAGTCAGCATCTGAGATGGGAGGCCAAGTCCAGTCTCTCATCCACGTGACCACCAGCCTCCTCCCACAGGGGATTGCTCTGGGGCTTATTTCTGCACTCTTGTGCCAGCAGTCTAGCTGGCCACCAGAATAACACAGGGTGATGCATGGCAATGTTTTTTACCTCTGCCTTCAGACAGGCATATTTGCTTTTACTAAGTCCTGATATGCAAGTTCCTTTATTTTGTAATATTCAAACTCACTCAAGATTCCCTCCTGAGTATTCCTAGACAGGGGTACAAGAAATACGGAATTTCTGTCAATGATAATGATATCCTGAAAACTAGTCCTCAAAACACACACACACACACACACACACACACACACACATTCTTTGTAACATCTGGCAAAATCCTTTGCATTAAGCAAGAACTTTACGTGGCAGTGGAGTGGAATGGAATGGACCAGAACAACCCAGAATAAAAGTCATAGGTTCAAATGAAATGAGAGGGCATAGAATAGAATGGTGAGTAATTAAATATCATCACATAGAATGGCCTGGAATGGAATGGAGAAGAGACGGAAGAGAGGACAATGAAAGACAGCAGGCGCCTGACATCTGATTTGTTTCAGTGTGTTATTGTTTCTTCATACTTGTGAAATTCACAGAGGAAGGGTTTGTCTGAATACCTGGTCCTTGAGAGCCATAGCAGCTCATTCTGGGCTTTGCAGATCAAAATAGAGGAGTCCGCTCCATCTTGAAGACACTCAGTTTAGGATATTCAGCACCAGGGATCTTCTCCTTTTATTTCCTGGGAGGAGAGAAGCTGGGAAATTTTAAACCGGACATGGTTCCCTTTGAAGCTCTGCCTGTCTTGGAGCTGGAGAACCCTCATGTTCAGGCCTCTTGTTGATGCTGGACACGGGACATATACAGGAGAAAGTGATTTTGAAGTAAAATCACATATAGAGTTTTGGCTTTGGTTAGTCTGTTGACAGACTTCAGAAACACTGTATTGAAGGACTTGGATTTTGCTATGAAATTATGTAAATTTGTCTGACTCTTAGTTGTTTAATATCTTCAGAGAAGATACAGGCTCTTCCAGCCAACACTTTTCCAATGGCTCCCTCGGGTCAACTTTGGAGCCAAGATTGTTATCTTCCCAAGAGGGACTTTATTCTTCATCACCACAACATCCTTGGAGACCACGTCCTTAAATGGTAGGCTGTGTGCCTGGAAATCAAGAAGGGATATCGAGCCCAGGAAGGCCAATCTATTTAAAGGTGCTGGTGGGAACAGGGATATCTCTGGTGGATTAAAAGAGTCAAAGAATCTCCATGACAGGACCACAGACATCCCACCAGCTCCCCTGCATTAATTTTACCCTTCTCAAAACCCACAGAAGACAACAAAATCCAAATTTATTAAAGGAGTATGCTAAGGACCGAATAAAACCCAGAGTCCAGAATTTCAGCTGAGAGAATTACGTTAATGTGATTATTACAACACATGTGTGTTGTGTATGTTCTGAAGCACATTGGCACGTTTGATTCTCTTTGATACTCACAATGAGTCTGTGGAGGAAGCAGGGCATATCTGATTATTCCCATTTGTCAGATGAAGTTTCTAACGTCCAGAGGGGTTTAATGCCTTGCCCATGTCTATGTAGCTGGTAAGCAGCATATCTGGGACCAGGACTCAGGTCTTCTAGCTGTATTGCTTGGAAGCAATGGGGAACCTCTTGCTACTTATCTGGGACATCCTGGAAAATAGGCTTCTTCATGAAGAGGAGCTTTGGAGTGGGTTCAACACCATTTGACCACCCAAGACACCTCCTTCTTCTTGCTACGATGACCAGAATTCCTCTCACATGAGCCACCATTCAGCACAATGGCTCCCCTTCTGCATGACATTAATGCACAGTGGTCCAAGGTCACAGGGTCCAGGAGCCAGACTGCCTCAGTTTGAATCCTGGCTCTGCCAATTATTATCTGTCTTACATTTTATAAGTTACTTAATCTCTCTTATCTGTGTAATAGGGATGGCAGTACCTACCTCGTAGAGTTGGTGTGAGGATTAAATCTCTGGGAACAGGACTGGACACAGATTAAATGCTTAATAATATTATGGTCCTGGAGTCCCGTGGATTTTCAATTCATCATAGATGATTTGGAAAAACTGTTGGCACGTCAAAAGAGATTAACGACGTCTGTGAAGGAAACAAAGGAAATGCGGATGGTGGGGAAAATTCCTTAAGAGATACCTACTCATCATTTTGAATCTTTACTTCATTTTCCAATAAGCCAGCCATGTCTCACAGTCATGCATTTGAGCTTTGAAAGACAGAAGGCAATGACCAAAAGCCAAGAGATGTTCAGAATATCTTTGTAAGACATTAAACCCCAGGACCTCTTTAGTTATTCAGGTATTCAGCCCAGTATTCTAGCAGAGTTCATGATGGTAACCTTGATGCCCACTAATACATTGCATTTAGTGAGCCAAGCTCTATGCTAAGCATTTTACATGGATGGTATGATTAAGTCCTGATCACGGATGGTATAATTTAGATCCTATTAGGTAAGGAGTTTTTGCCCCATTTTACAATAAGAAAACTGAGACTCACAAAAGTCAAGAGTCACACAGGTAGTATGTGGCAAAACAGAGTCCAAACCTACATCTATCTGATGCCAAAAGCCTAGTGCCTAAGCACCATGCATGCTACACCATCTCTTCTCAAGAATGACTTTAGCTAATAACAACATCAATTTTTTTTGTAATAAGTCAAAAGAGTCCCTCTTTTTCTTTTTTACCCAATATATGAAACAGACAAAAAAGGAGTTTTTGTGGATAAACCAGGGGTCGGGCTCCATATTAGTTTTCTGTTGTCGTGTAAAAAGTTGCCACTAACTTAGCAGCTTAAACCAACCCCCATTCATTAGCTCACAGTTCTATAAATCAAAACTCCAGGACAACTTGGATAGATTCTCTGCTCTGGGTCTCAAAAGCCAAAATCGGGGTGTTGGCCATGCTGGGCCCTTATCTGGAAGCTCTGGAGAAGAATACCCTTCCAAGCTCGTTCAGGTTGTTGGCAGAATTCAGTTCCTTGTGACTGTAGGACTGAGGTCTCTGTTTCCTTGCTGTCTGTCAGCTGGGGGCTGCTTCCTGCCCCTAGAAACCACCTACCTTCATTCTAAGATAGTTTCTTCCACCTCCAAACCATCAATGGTGTGTCAAGTTCTTCTCATGCTTTGAACCTCTCTGGCTTCCTCTTCAGCTACCAGCCAAAGAAAACTTTCTGCTTTTAAAGTGGTCACCTAGTTGGATCTGGGCCACGTGCATAATCTTTGTATCTTAAAGTCAACTGACTTGGGACTTGAATTACATCTGCAAATTCCCTTCACAGCAGGAGCTAGATCAGCATTTGATTGAATAGCAAGGAGACAGGAATCTTGGGTGGCTGTCTCTGAGTTTCTGTCCACCAAAGGCCCTAAACTCCACATGCTTTCCTGCCTGTAGCAGCCCCACTAGTACCCTAAAACACTCTAGAACACAGTTTAATAAATCTGCTTTCTTTACTCTAGATAAGAGTTTCTCAACCTCAACACTATTGATATTTGGGGTTGGATAATTCTTTGTGATGGGGAGCTATCCTGTGCATTGCAGGATGTTTAGCAGCACATGTGGCCTCTACCCACTAGATGCCAGTAGTATCCCCAGTCATAACACTAAAAAATATATCCAGGCATTGCCAATGTCCCCTGGAAGGCAATATCACCACTGGTTGAGAACCGGTGGTCTAGATTAAAAGGTACAGTAGCAGACCATTTTATTCCAAGAGAATTAGTGAACTATAGTGAACCAGTTTGGGAGAAAAAAAACCTAAGTTTGTAAAAATTTAAGTAACATTACAGGATTTAAACCAAAGGCAAAGCTACAGAAACAGTAATGAAAGAAGGCTGTGTGCTTGGCTGCCAAGCAAGTGCTGTTTACAGACAATATAAGAACCTCAGGAGATGGGAAAGTCGGGTGTATACTTTCCATTAGAACAGTCCAGGCAAGTCCTGTGAAGGGGGAAAAGTCTAGAACTGTCTTTTAGGATTAATAATGCCACTTCCAGGTCTATCCTAGAGGTCAAGAATAGAGATGTACAAAAATATTGTTGGCGGCATTATTAGAAATATTGAAGGCTTGGAGAAGATCTAGCTGTACATTAACAGGCAAAAGGATAAATCAATGGTATATTAATCAGGGTTCTTCAGAGAACCAGTAGCACCAATATATTGTGTGTGTGTATGTATGTGTGTATATATAAAAAATACATACATAGAGAGAAACATATATATATTATATGTACATGTATATTGTGTCTATATATACACATACATATATATACTGTGTATATATGGGGGTTACCTATTATAAGGAATTGGCTCATGAAATTATGGAGGCTGAGAAGTCCCAAACTCTGCAGTTGTCAAGCTGGAGACCCAGGAGGCCAATGGTTTAGTTCCAGTCTGAATGCCAGCAGGCTCAAGACCCAGGAAGAACCAATGTTTCCATTCAAGTCAAAGGCAGGAAAAAATGGATGTCCCAGTTTAATGCAGTCAGGAGGAAATTCCCTCAGCCTTTTTGTTCTATCCAGGCCTTCAGCTGATTGGATGAGGCCCACCCGCAGTAGGGAGGGCAATCTGCTTTACTCAGTCTACATATTTAAATGTTAAACTCATCCAAAAACACCCTCACAGAAACATCCAGAATAATGTTGACCAAATATTAAACCCTGTGGCCCAATCAAGCTGACACATAAAATTAACCATCACAAATGGGTTCATTCATGCAGAAGAATACCATAGAGCTATTTTTTTAAATGCAATAAATGCATATATTCTGATCTAAGAGAATGTTCGCAATATGTTACATGTTTAAAATAAAAAGCAGCTTGCAGACGAGTATGTCCCACATGCATAAAAGAGAAAGAAAGTAAACTATATAAAACAGCATGTACATATGCATTTTTAAAGAATGTCTGTATACACATAGAAAAAGTCTAGAAGGATACAGAGCAGATTCAGTGGTTTCCTACCTCTCTCCCTCCCATAGGGAATAGGGGAGTGGAGTGGCTAGTGGAGACTTTTGTTTTTTATAGTAATCACTGAAATACACTAAGTGCTTGCTAAATGCTCAGCACCAGGCTAGCATGTTACATGCACAATGTTGACTAACGTGCATCACTCTCTTTTGCAGGAGATGAGACTAAGGCTTAGGGAGGGTAAATAACTCTCCCAAGTTCACGAAACTTGAATGCTACAGAGCCACACCTTAATCCCAGGTCTGTCTGACTCAACACTGAGTTCTGCACATGATGTACTGTCTCCACAAAGAGATAACTTTTGCGTCAAAAATAAATAACTGTATATATTCATTCCTTATATATACAAATTTTTATTCTTTAATATATATGTGTATAAATGTATATATTCAGTGTACTTACTCCTATATTTTTTTAAAGAATGAATTTTAATAGTTACTCCAAAACAATAGAAATGGATAAAATCTGGGAAAGGAGAAAGGAAAAACAAATTAAGTAGGAAAAAAACTTTTTTCCCCACTGTTTGGTGTCTCTCCAACAGCAGAACCTAAGACAAGGGTGTGATGTGTGTCATTTGTTTGGGAGATGATACAGGAATCAGGGAAAGTGAAGATAAGGAAATATATTGGCGTCACCGCTGCAGACAACAGGGTTTGATTCTGCCAGGATCTCTGAGAAGTGGATGAAGTGCCTCTCAGAACTGCCCACCCGAAGGAGGGAAGGCTGGGTAATTTTCCACTGGCTTTCATCCCCGCTTTGGGGAGTGTTATCCCCAGGGGTGTTCATTCCCAGGAGAGAAAGCTTGAAGTGTGTTATTTCATGTGAGGTGTGTCTCACCTGAAGCTGAAATAGAGGCGGGCCAAGGAGATGCTAAACAGGATGCCAAAGGAATCCGTTATACCATCTGAAAATCACCTGAAAGAGGGATCTTTAGATCATTTTTGTTTTTCTAAGCAGTTCTTTTTCTAAGAAAAAACACAAAAAGTAGCACAGACTATTTGTCTTTGCCAGCCCTGACTGGAAATCCATTGACGCACATCTCTGAATGGACACGGCAAGGGGAGACGGGCTGCACAGCCAGCAGGTAGGTTTTTTGCGACGGGTTTTTTCCTTGCAGGGAGGCCTTTCAGAGACTCCTGATGAACCACACAAGCTCCACGGCTCTGAAGTGATGCTCAGAGAGAGGAACAAACGGCAGGGAGAGTTTAACATCAAATTGCATCTGAACTTTCAACCGCATTTCTCCCAACAGCTGCCTTGGGTAAGGATCCTGGCAAGTGCTTTTAGATTTTTATTCATGTGCAGACAGGAGAGGAGGTGAGGAAACAATTCTGAGATGAAGAACTCCAAATTATGCGAAGAATGCCAACTGTCAATAATCAAAATAATTCTTCTCTGCATAATCAACACCACGTCGGCACAGCTGCTGACGAAGAAACAATAAACACCAAGTAAAACTAAACATCTCTCTCTCTCTTTTTTCTTTCATCCTACCTTACAAGGAAAATCTGTACTGGAGCAAGGCTTTGTGAAATAGTTCCTAAAGCATGCAATCAACATTTTCTTGAAATTACAGCTGGCATCTTGCATCTAGCAAACTTCTTTCTTTCCATGTTATTATTTATTTATACCTTGTAAAGATGTTTTAACACTCAATTGCTAGTGCCATTTGTTTGACAATCAGTTGTGTACTGTCTGATGGCACACTTCACATGGGAGTATTGAAATTATATATGTACATGTGTGTCTACGTTGTATGTAATTAGAAACATGGAACACTTGGCCAGTGCTACAGAGTCATTAGGCAGGATTCTCAAACTAGCTATGTGTTTCACAGTATGACGTCAATCACAGTTTGAGGAGGACAATCTTAGTTTTCTGAATTACACATCAGGGAGTCCAGAGTCATTAGGGTGTGAAGTATTGGCTCTGGGTTTGAATTACACTCCACCATTTACTAGCATGAGACCTTAAGAATGTCACTTGACCTCTGGAAGCCTCAATGTTCTCATCTATATGATGGGAATAAAAACATTCCCTCAGATGTTTGTTGTAGGGATTAAGTAAAATAATCTGTGTAATATGCTCACACAATGCATAGCTCACAGTAAATGCGTAGTCAATGTTAGTTATTATAACTGCTCTGGAGTTGAGAAATATTTTATCCCTCTATTCTGAATTGCATTCTATAAAATAGTAATGGCCTATACTCCCTTTGATCTAGAAGGATTTCTACTTTCTCGCTACTTACTATATAATTTGGGTATTTATTTTGTTGTGAACTGCCCAGAGTGCTATTAATGTCTGGGTCCTTCAGGGCTTATGAGTAGCGGTACGAGAGGTCAAGAGTGCCCTAAAGAAGTGAACACAAGTCTCACAGGTTGAAAGATGAAGTTGCACAGCTAGTTGATTTATTCCTTCTTTTCTGAACACGTTCCCTCTGGTGTTGCGTGGGTTGGCTGAAACTTAGAGGTGGCGGAGAACTATTCCCCGGGGGAAGGGGTTCTCTTGAACTCAATTGGCCTTCGTCAAAAATGGACCCCGTGAGACTGGCTGCCAAGGGCCACATGGTAGACATAGCGCTATGTTTCTTCTTCCTGAGTGCCCAAAAAGACTACATTTCCCAGATTCTCCTGAAGTTAGACTGAGACCATCTGACAATGTTCTGGCCAATGGGGTGTGATTAAGAGAGACTTTTTTCTTTAAGGCTGGCCTTAAAAATTATCTAGAAATACTTCCTCGTGTCTTTGACGACCTTCTTTCTTGTTATTCAGCATTCTAGACCGAGGGAAGGGAAAATGAAAATGTCCCCAGACAGAAATGAGGCGGTGTGTGACAAGAATCAGAAGATCAGTGGACGAGGGGAAGCATGATCAATGAGCTGCCACTTGGGTAAAGGCCATGTCATGAAAGTGTTTAGATTTTATTCTGCGTGTGATGAGAAGTCACTGGCAGGTTTATACAGGAAAACAATGCTGGAGAACGCCTTGGACTGAGTTGTCCAGGTTAGAAATCTGGGCCCTACCTCTGATTTCTCCCATCCTTTAGTGTCCTACAACCATTCTACCTCCTAGTCATTTCCCAAACTGCCTGCCTTTCTCCATCCTCATCCTCACCTCTCTAGTTCAAGCCACCATCACCTCTGACGCTCACTTTATTCCTATTTCCCCAAAATAGATCAGAGTAATCCTTATAAATTGTAAAGCTGACCTCAATACTTCCCTTCTCAAAATGCATTCACAGCTTCCCCCTGCCCTCAGATAAAGTCAGATTTCCTAAATATGGACTAGCCTCCGTGATATGCTCTGCTCTTTGAGGAGGTCGCAGTCCTCCAAAAGGCCAAATCAGGCAAGAATGGAGAAAGGTGTGAGCCCTTAAGATGAATTGAAAAGAATTTCACACATCCTTGTAGGAGCAGGCCACTCAGAAAGTGAACAGAAATGCCACACCAGGTCAAAATCATGAACCTTCTGGCTCTGTGGTCTGCCCCATTGGCATCATAGGGAACTGGGAGGAGTACTTGCCCTTCCTAATATCCTGTGCATCAGGGACAGGGAGTCCTCCAAACATGCACTGGGTAATATTTAAGACCGTGGGCTCTGAAGTTCAACAGTCCTAGTATGGATACTAGTGCTGTGACTTCCTAACTCTATAACTCTGGGCAAGTTAATTTATCTCCCTAAGCCTCCATTTCCTCATCTGTAAAATAAAGACACAAATAGTGCCTACCTCATGGGGATAATTGGGGAGGATTTATGAAGACAATGCAGATAAAGTAATATTTTGCTTGGAGCATCAATAAATATTAATTAATGTTATTATTTACTAGTGATCATTCATAAATTTGTTTGCACATTCTACAAATTGATAAAATTATATCACCTACCCAGAATTAAGTGCAAGGCCTCAAATATATCAAAAAGAAATGAGTTAAGAGAGGTGGACAAAGGGAAACCAAGTTCGTGAATTAATATGTAAACACTTTATTCATAGGACAGCACCTCAGCCTCTTATTCACAGCCTATTTGTTCTTATAGCGCATGTTATTTTAACAAGTTTAATTATCTGGCTTCCAGTTCCAGAACAAATTAGACGCAGCTAATTTGACGGGAGCACAGAAGTGCTACAAGTAGACATACCAGCCCCCATGGACATGTGAGCTATTGTATCCCATCCCCCGAGCCCTCCACTTGTCATAGGTTTACAGCCCCATCCCCCTCCACGTTCCTCTGATATGGTTTCACTTCCCTTTTTGACCTTAGTTCTCTCCTTTAAATCTACTCTCCCGTTTCTTATATCCTCTGACATCAAGATTAAAGGCAATGCAGCATGTGTGACTCGGTCAGTGATGACTGGAGCCCGGGTGTTATGAGACGGTCACAAACACAAACACTTCCAGGGACAGAGGGGTCGAGTACATGAGTGAAGAAAGCAAGTATAAGACAGTAAGAAATGGTGTGTGTTATGGTGAGTAAATGAGGAGAAAATGCCCAGCCAAAACAATTCTTGCTCCATCGCACAAAAGTATCCAATAATCTGGCCCAGGTGACTTGTGTCAGTCAGTCAGGACATGGCATTTTGGCCCAATATGACGGAAAGAAAGAATAAGTACTCCATGTTTGGTGAAGTGTCTTCGTGCCTCCTGTTGAACACAGACAAGGCAGCTCGAGAGGAGCAGGCCCCACACCAGGAAGATCAGAGGGAACTCTTGTCTTTGATGACACCATGGATGGCTGAACCAATCAATCCTTGAGTGAACCCTAACTCTTGACTTCCGTAAGAGAATAAACGTGCTCATTGTTTAACAGGGTTTGAATTGGGATTTCTCAACTCTCGCTCAATGGCATCCTAGAAAATACAGAAGCCGATTTTTAATTTTTAAGCATTGTGATAACCAAAAAACACTTGCCTAGGAGCAAGACAGAACCCCAAACACTTGAAATTAATATATTTTTATATTGATTATGTCTTGACTGTTTTGGGTAATGTGTTAAGTAAAATACATTCACAAAGTCAATTTCACCTGTTTCTTTTTATGTTTTCCTTTTTAATTGGGTTACTAGAAAATTTTAAGTTACTCATGCATTCATATGTATTTCCACTGCACAGCACTGACCAGTTATCGGACTCCTTCAAAAAGCCTAAGGACATTAGGTCACACGAAACTATTTATTTTCTTACCCTTTCTTGTGCTAAATCATTATCTCCATTCTGTTTTCTGCAGTTATTTTCGCAGCCTCAGTGAAGGAATTCATATTGATCCTAATTACAGCTCATCTGAAGTCCAGTGGTTCACCAGAGGACATGCTGAAAATTTATGGGGGCAGTTTGGGTTGTCACACGAGAGGGAGGGGACACCATGGCATTTAGTGGGCAGGGGCTTGGATGTCTCATAGTGGATAAGAGAACTGTTTCACTTCCCCTTCCCACATGCCATTTCTATGATGGAAAAGTATGTGTTTGTGTGTGTGTGTGTATATATCTCTGACCAAAATCTGATTCCATTTTAGTTATAAATACGGGTAATTTTTTTTGCATGGGGCTAATGTAAATAAATTCTCCAGGAAAGCAACTACTGTGTAAATTGAGGGAAAGGTATACTTAGTTTTGCTTAGAACTTTAAAAGAAGTTATTCATCCTGTGAAGTAACCACATCATTTACAACAATGCCATTAGTGGTACTTGAGTCACCAGAGTAGCTCAACTGCATTGATCTACATCTGAGTGCTCCAGTAAGATATTCTACGCCTATGTACTAATATACCTATTGAACCCTTATTTCAAAATGTCATAAAGAAAAGGTGCCAACAATATTCAGTTGAAGATTCTTCTATTAAATCCAAACTAATTCATTATACCAGAGGCAAGCATTTGAGTACAGTCAGTTCTAATAATATATGTGTTCCTAAAAATCACCTCACTATGCACAATAAAAACCACAGGGCTTATGGGGAAATTGAAATTAAAGGCACAATACTCAAAAACTTCAATAGTGACACATTTAAAAAAAGAAACTAATAAAAATGGTTGTACAGTTTCACACTTGTTAAACAGCTAAGAAATACATAAGTACAATAAATGCAGCACTTTACCTTGAAAAAGACTGGAAATTTTCTTGTGTATGTATGGGCAGAAGAAAGGCTGCAGCTTGTGAGTTATTGTGAAATAGAGAAAGAAGGGATGTCTGAACTGGAAGGAAAGTTATAACACCAGGTGGGGGTGGGGGCGGCTCATCCCATGCAAAGAACTGAGGTCACTGGTGCATGTTTGAGTTGTAAGTGGGCCTAGCTGGGTGCCATTGCACACGTTCACCTTGTGTTTCTCATGGGTGAAATCACATATAAGCAAACACAAATGCTTAAATTGTTCCCTCATATATGAGTCGTGTTGGAATAAATTTGCATTTTCAAAACAAGTATTATAACAGAACTGATTGTGCTTCATTATGTCTCCTAGCATCATTTTATTTTAAAATTCCTTTTATTTCTCCTTTATATTACATTTAGGGCATTACATTAGTGTTTGGAAATTACATGTATAGGTAGCTTATATTACCTGTGACATTCACTTCATATTAATAAAAGCGGCATTATAAAATATTTTATATCAAGGAGGTGAAAGGGTTCTGAAAGGGTTGAGAACCTCTGCTCTAACCTCCTGAGGGGTTGTTAAAGAACCATTATCCTACACATTTGTTATTTCTCTTTGGTACATGTAATCCATAGATTCGATAAGTATGTTTTCCACAGTGCCACTCAGATTACTGAAATGATTTTTCCAGGACAGGAGTAAAGAAAGAGTTCAGGTCATGATGCTAGAAACCACCCTCTGATGTTTCCATTAACCAGCCCATAGACATTCATTCAGGCACAAAAACACCCAACCTTTCGTTTATGTCCGCTTTGCCCAAAAGTTAGCAAAAAATAAATAAATAAATAACCTGCCCAGGGCCTTCCTGGGGTTAAGCCAGACCATGCTGCCTGCCACAGTCACATCATCCTCTAGTCTAGAATCCTCACCAAAGACAGAAGCTCATGTCATTGAACTTTTCTGGAAATGACCCGAGCCTACCAATGTTGCTCTTAGAAACTGATGCCCTGAATAGAAACCACTGTTCTGTGATCCAAGCAGGACAGGAAACGTCAACAGATGACTACGACAGTAATTTTGGTTTTGGTTTTGGTTTTTATAAATGGAGACATTTTCAAAAGAAAAGAAAATGAATTCTTGGGCTGGAGCAATGGTTTCCAAGTCCTATCAGCCGAGGAGCATTTAAAAATACATATCCCCAGGCCCTGCTCCAGATCCGCTAAGGTAGAGTTTCCGGAGGTAGATTCTGGAAATCGAAGTTAAAAATGGCTTTTGCAGGGGTTGCTGGTGTGGAGCAGTCAGGCTCGGAGCAAGCATCCCAGTCACCGCCTCCTTCAAGTAAATAACTAGCCAACGCTAATATAGGACAAGTACTTTGCTAGGGGCTGGGGCTTTGAAACCATGGTCTTCTAGCTTATGAGAGATACACAGTCGAACACAAGGTAACGACTGCCGCACCAGAGACAAGTATTATGATAAAGCAGGTGTTTCTCAACCTTTGTTTTCTATCACCACCCTAATGAGCAGTTTTAGATCTCTTTTTCCTAATCTTCTCCCACTATAACATTTTATATACTGTTTATCTGTTTATGTGCTGTATATATACCTGTGTTTCATACTTAAAAAGAATCTTTTTTTGTTCCCCAAGAACCAGTTTTTGCCCCCATAGAGGATGCACGTAATGAAAGTATGTGAAAAGGTTGGTGACAGGCAACTAACCGCCCAGGATGGCCAGGGAGGGCAGAGGAGGAAGGGACATTTGAACCAAGCTTTATAGGATGAGCAAGAGTTTGCCATCTGGGAAAGGGGAGGGAAGTGTGTCTAGGAGGAACAGCTTCCAAGCATGTTTGCTAAGTGTTTGCAAAGCAGGGTGTGCTCTGAGATCTACACATCCACAGAAGGAGCAGGGCATTTTAACATACAAATTTCAAAATACAATTTTAGTTACAAACTGACTTTTATGAGGTATCAAATCCTAGAATCCTTTGCAGGTGAAGTGGGTACATAGGGAGCAGAAACTGGAAGAACATTGAGTTAGTAAAGACAGGTATTTGGTTCCTTTAATTTCAGCCTATGTCTCAGATGGAAAGACCCCTGAGTAATAAATAATAGAACACACTTTGGGCATAGTTCATTCACCACACTTCCAGACACATTTCGAATACCATTCAAAGCAAGTCGTGAAAGCTCTGATTAATATACAACACAGAGCTCTCTCTCTATACTCTCAAGGGTAAAAATACTGCTGAAAAGCCAGTTCTTTTTAAAGCTGAGCATCTAACACCACCTTGTGAATGATAATAAATGGCAGGCTAAGCCACGAGGTAGCCTGGCCCTCCGTCTGGCTCTGCAAGTTTTACATACACAAAAATGCATACCCGTTCTTGGGCCAAGAGACCACGAACATCTTCCGGTGAGATAAGATTTCCTATGAGACTCCTGGTATTTCCCAATTCCAACTTAGTCAGAAATAGCAACCCCAACTCTCATGGGTTGTCTTACTTTTTCTTTCTTTCTTTTTTTTTTGGTTTGTTTTTATTTTTTTTTTCATAGTTCTCATTCAAGCAACACTAGGAATGTGCATCTATTTGCTCTTAAAGTAATATGGCGGTTATTTTCCTATGGTCAGAGAAGTTTAAAATTTTTCAGCAACTTCAAATCTTACTGAATATTTAGGGGACAGATGTCTAGATAAGGGACAAAAATGTTGTCATAAGGAAAAATCCATACACCTTCATCTCCACCCCACCAGGCACAGACAAGGAAACTTCATATGAAAATGGAAACTCTTAGACAGTGCCCAAGACAGACATAGTCCCTCCCCAGCGTCATGGGGCTTTTCATCTACTAAGAGAGACATGCATTAAGCACAAAACTACACAATTAATTTCAAATGTGATTATGGTAAGGAAGAATGAAATAGTATTAGACAAATGCAACAAACATAACTCAGAACTTACAACTTCATGGGCAAATCAGTATGCTTGGTGCTGTGCAAAACACCACAACAAATAAGAATTTATACTATGGTTGAGGAAAAAGGAGAGAAAACCAGTATTCATGAAACAAATATGATAATGCTTGCCTTCCCCAACTGTGATAACTAGAACTCCATCCATTTGAGTGAGTACTATTCTGCATTACATTTATTTATTTCTCAGTGGCCACCGCGGGCCCAAAGACAATTATGCAAGGATATTGCAGCATTGTCAGTAGAAGAAAGAGTAATAATGCAGTGTCCATCAAAAGCGATTGGGTACATGCATAGAGTACTTCTATGTAGGAGTCAAAAGAATAGACTAGGGCTATTATAATATACTAATATGGAACCAGGTATGAAAAATATTTGTGCATTAAAAAAAAAGAAGTGTAGAATGACATGTAGAGTTTGCTTCCACGTGTGTGAAATTTAAGGAGAGTCACATAGATTCAAGTAGGACTTGCACGTACACAGACTATCTCCGGAAGAATACACAAAACATAATGAGTGGTTGCCTCAGGACGGCAGAGGTGGTGTATGAAGGGCAGGAGTAGCAAAGAGATATTTTTCATTACAATTGGAAATTTGCCACATCTGGTCAGAGAAGAAAAGATCTCAAGCAGTATACAGGAAGAAAAGTAGCGTTAACCAACAATGGAAACTGTTTTGTAATCTGCCCGCCATCCCATGCGTGTTTGCATGATGAGACTCTCTAGACGTCTAGAAATAAGCGAGGTGGAATTAGATGGGTAGAAAGCAAGGTTTAAATACTGCTGGGGGGGAGGTGGAAGTTGGGGAGCAAAAACAGAAGGGTGAAAGATTCCTACAAGCAGCAAAGACACACGCTTGGAAGATAAACCTTTGACGGGAAACATGATTTTAGTGGTGTATGGGCACTTCATTGGATAAAACTGATTTACACAATGAAAAAATTATTCCCTTTTCAAATTTTTTTTCATTGCTCAGATATAATCAAAGAGGAAGTCTCAGTCTGATGAAAGCATGTCTTTAAGGCCTCTGAACACTTTCCTGGAGTTAAAATCCAACAACACTGTTTTGATTTAATTGTCTTTCTTTTCACACATACCCTTCATAGGGCAAGTGACTCTCTGGTTTCCCACTGATGGTCGTGAAACAAATTATTTTTCTGAAATAAATGTATTTAGTTTTACTTTTTTTTAATGGGCCGTTTTAAATGAAAATTTTAAGGAACACAAGAGGTGCAGGGAGATGGCAAAAATTGTAAATGTGAAACGTGAATGACCAGAGTTTAGGAAACAGTAGCTTGAAAGGAAAATCCTTCTCAGCCTAGAGTGGGGAAGCCGTACACTTGCCTGGTTGTGATTGTTGATTTTTTTAATTTCCATTGCACCAAACAAGCATCGAATAAAAATGAGGGAGATTTTTCAGGAAGCTGCAGTTTCACTCTCTCAATGCCAGTGGTATTTATCAAGAACATCATTAGTTTCCTAGAGTTGATTCTTTGAATGACTAAGACTACTTAGAACCAAAAATGCAGGCACAGACTCTGAAGGCCTAATTAAAAGTATGATTCTTGCCCCCAGCGTGTAACACTAACCCTTTTGTTAGCATCCCATGAGAAGAAACACCTCAACTGAAATCACATTTTCCTACTTTCTCCCTCGCCAGTTCCACCACTTTTTCATTAGCTAATCCCAATTAAAACACTTTGTTACTAAAGCCATAAATCTCTGCCACTCTCAATAAGCACAAATTATATAGCAAATAACTGTATTCTGTGTCTATCTAGAAAAATAAATTTTTTTTTTTCAGTCTTTGGGACTCAGAGCTGCTAAGTCAAAACTCATGCTTTTTGATTTGGGTTCCCTCCCTAATCATTGGCCTATAAAGCCACACTTTTTTAGGAAGAAAATTACCACCAATGCCCTTCTCTAAAATTAATCATAAACTGTGCTTTTTATTCCTATTCATGAGCAATTTGAGGTTGTAGGAAAAGCTTGCTCATTGTGTTCAAGTCTGCTTCTGCTCTTTGACAGTGGAATGACCTGGGACTGCCAACCTGGCTAACACCTGAGCCTGGTTCATAAACTAAGTAGATAGACCTCACAGGATTTGGGTTCAAAATTAATGAAGGAACATATAGACTGTGTTTAGCACAATGCCTGGCACAGAGTATGTGCTCCTATTGTATAAACAAAAGCGGTTATTTTGTTTGTATATATCTCTCATGGTCAGCAGTTGCTTAACCCAACATTTCATATGTTAAACTAATAAAAAGAAACATACCTTATCCTGTGATTGGTTTTCAAACTCATTTATTACTCATTTCTCTGTGGTTTAACTTAATTAAATTGAGTAGCATATCAAATATTGATTTTAATAAAATCTTGATTAAGATTTGAGCAATTATCAAACAGTTTTTCATACCATTCTTGCATTTCAATGGCACCAACCTCAAAAAGCCAATTTGCTTTCAAAATAAAGAAGTGATTTTATACATATACTCCAGGCCATTTTCAGAAGTAAAGAAAAAAATGGCCTCCCGTTCCTTTTATCAGCAAAGATAAACAGCAATGTCTGACTAGGGCTTTAAAAAGCTTAATCCAGTAGTTATCTCATCCCTACAGAGTAGTAAAAAGAGAAAAACAGAAAAGAATTAATTCCTTTGATAAACATTAATTCAGCTCCTACTTTGTGCAAGTTACTGTTCTACCTGACACAAGTAGAGGTAAGGAAGAGCTAATCATATAGTCAGTCTTAATGTGTGGGGGAAAATTTGGCCACACGTAAAAGTCTTTAACTTTATTAAATAATAACCAGAGAAGTACATTTATTCCAACCCTTGAAATTACTGTTGTGTAATTTATGAATATGGGCTCATTATTAGGAAAATCTACAGTAAATGTGATGGTATAAATTATCAATAGTATTATATTAGCAGTTAGCCATAAGTATAAGACATTTAATAAGTTAAATATTTGATAGTTAAGTGCTAAAAAAAAAAAGTGCCTCGCCCATAGCTGTCACAGCAGCACCACCTAGCGGACTGGGAGGAGTAACACAGGGTCATTTTCCTTAATTTGCCTTCTTCCTAGTTTTCTGCAAAGAGAACTACTGCATTTAAACATCTTACGTCACTGAAAGCATTTAAATACCATCAAGATCATTTAGCATCTTCTTAAATCTTGATATTTTTATGGAGTACCTAAATGAAATTGAATAACCTCAAAATCACAATGCATTTGGGCAAAAGATCCAAATTTTACTCCTGGCAGAGGAGATAGAACTGGGCGAATCCCGAAGCAGCCCAGGCCCTGGGACACTCTGACCTGAGACACAGGTGTCCTCTCCCTCATACAGACGCCTCCTTTTTCCGTCTGGATCCTGGACACGCGAGCACCTAGGCAGACTGGACATCTGGTGACACCTCGAAGACATATTCCTGAGCTACTGTCCAACGTGTAGCTACAGGAGTCGAGAAGAAATTAACTCTCTGTTGTTAACATCGTTTACACCATTAGATCCACTTTCTAATTCCCTTCCTCCAGCCAAAGCGGAATCAAGTTCTGGGGTGGGATTGAAAGGGAAGTGGCAAAACGTGCCCCATTTTTAATAGCTCTCATTCTCTCTTCTGTTATTTTTTGTGATTTTTCTCAACCTGGAAACTTCCTTGGAGGCATATTAAAAGGATTAAAATTTGGATAATGAAATAAGTTAGCTCTTCATAGGAACGAGCACTCTCCTTGCATTACTTGGTTTTAGAATTTCAGCGGGCTTTGCTGACTCCCAGCTGACTGCAGCCTCCAAGAATGGCAAAAACGCATACTCACTGTGCGTGTGGACTGGGGCCAGTGAGGCAAAGGGGACCTTCGCTCATCTTCAGTCCCACTCATGGGCAGTGTCTGCCTCGATGACGACAGAGTAAGTCACATTTTGCCTGCGAAGGCATTAAATGCAGAAATCTGCATTAACCTGCACTTTCTTGCCTCCATACGTGGAGTCAGATTTCATGTAAAGGGAAGGCAGCTGCTCTATTCATGGAGATGCTCTGAATTTCAGGTAACGCACTTGTGCCCAGTTTACCAAAGTAACACTAGGTTTTATCTACAGAAATATTTTCCCCATTCTGTATGCTAATAAAGCCATAGATAATGTCTTACTGAACTGCAATAACTTTAGTTCTTTGAATCAGCATCTTTTTCTTGCACGTACTTTCCCTTCTGTTCCACTCCCATACCCACTCACTTAACTAGTGTCTAACTCTCTTTTGGGACTCAGCTTAGATATACCACTGACTCCAGGAATCCCTCCAGGACCCATCATACTGGGTTAGGATGACTTTCTATGTGCCCCATTTGCGACCTATACTTCTTCCAAAAGGAAGCTTTATGCACATTTTGTAATTACTTGTTTATTAATCATATTCCCCACCAGGCTGTAGGCACCATGAAAACAGGGGATATTTCTATCTTATTTAGTTGTATTCTCTGCATCCCCACAGTTCTGCCTCAAACATTCCATCAATTGGAATTTGGTTGTTGGAGGAAAGATTGTCCCATATAAGTAGGCTTCACCTTGGGAGGGACTCTGATGCTCTATGCACAGTCTCCATTCTTTGCCTTCAAAGCAGGTGCCTCAGCACCCACCACTTTGTTCCCACTCTTACTTTGTCCTCCTAATCCCCAAAGCAGTCAGAAGAAGCAATCAAGATTCAACAAGGTGAGCTGTTTCTCAATAGTCCAGGCTCACGGCAATTCTGCTTGGCAATCTCTTCATCATCTCCAGACTCATTATAGGATCCACAGACGACTCGTCCTAATTCCTGAGTCAGCTGCAGGACAAGTAGGCAACCAGTATATTTACAGGAGGGATTGTTCTGGGATGTCTGGTAGGACATTATGAAGCAGCATACTCTCCGGGAGGGAGATGAGACTTCCTCCTTTTGCTGAGCAGGTAAAAAGTTCCTCTTCTCTCTTGCATGCAGTTGACACAATAGCGCAGAAGGAAGACAGGGAGCCCAACTTTGTTTCTTGCTCGGCCACTCATTGTGTCCATGGAAGGACTATGATATTTTGGAACTGGAATAGCGTAAGACCATATAGATAATCTGGAGAGTACACAATAGGCACTCAAATACAGAAGCAGAGCCATCCTGGGGAAAAATTCCAGAATGGTGTGAATCGAGATTTACCACTCCAGACCCTTATTCTGTCATTTGACTTCCTTGCCTCAGAGATTACATCTGCAAAATGGGGTGAAGCTGGAGAAGCTCCAGGGGTCGTTGTAAGGGCAACTGGGACTGCACGTGGAGGATCTTGGAAAACTGTGCCCAGGTAGCAAAAATAAGAGATTACTAAGTGTTTATAGAAGGGCAACAGACTGCCCCACCATCCAATATCCGATATCCTTCGTTTTTAAAGGTCTGGGGAGAATATTTCACTGCCTTCACCCTGACAGATGATTACTTTAATTAAGAAATAAAACTTATAGCAAAATTAGTCAAGCATATATTAAATGATAACCAGTAGATCCTGAGTATGAGAACCAGGTAGAGACCATTTAGTGTGCAATACAGGGGAAATGGCATATATAGTTGTTCTGTTTTGTTTTCATTCTTATAACTGTGTAGATGGGACGATGCGTGCAGAGTATGATAAGTAAACATGTCTCCGCCAGTTCCCTTAGAAAAGACTCATGGTCTTTACTCATTCATAAAAAACATTTTTTAAAATTACTGAAAACTGGCAAAACACAGGATGAGAATTTTCCAAAACTGACAAAAGACATTAGTCCACAGTTTCAAGAGGCACAACAAATCCCAAGCAGGATAAATACAGAGAAAACCACACATAATGAAACTGCAATGTGTGAGTGATCCAGTTTCTCTGCAGTCTTGCCAGCATTTGGCATTGTCATTATTTTTTATTTTAGCTATTCTGATAGGTATATAGTGATATTTCATTGTGGTTTTAATTTGCATTTCCCCAATGGCTCATAATGTTGAATATCTTTTTGTGTGCTTATCCACCATCTGTATATCCTCTTCAGTGGAAAGTTTCCTTCTGTCTTTTGCCCATTTTCTAACTGGATCATTTGTATTTTTTACTGTTGAGTTTTAAGTGTTCTTTACTCCAGATCATAGTCCTTTGTCAGATACATGGTGTGCAAATATTTGCTCCCAGTCTGTAGCTTGCTGTTCATTCTCTTAACATGATCTCCTGAAGACCAGAGGTTTTAGGTTTTAACTTTGATGGAGTCTAATTTATAAATGTTTCCTTTTATTGGTTGTGTTTTTGGTGCCACATCTAAAAACTCTCAAACTCTAACCTTCATAGTTTTCTTTTCTTTTTTTCTTCAGTGTATGTACTGCCCTTGCCTGGTTTGGGTACCAGGGTAACATTAACTTCATAAAAATCATGAAATGAATTGGCAAGTTTTCCCCCTTCTTCTATTTTCTGAAAGAGATTGTATAGAAATGGTGTTAATTCTTCTTCAAACATTTGGTAGAATTATCCAGCAAATCACTAGAATATTTCTAGCAAAATATTTCTTTGGGGGAATTTTTAAATTCAATATATTTTGATTTTTTTAGGTTCTTTTTTTTTAATAAAGCAAGAGATAGGGTCTTGCTATGTTCCCCAGGCTGGTCTCAAAGTCCCAGGCTCAAGCAATCCTCCTGCCTTGGCTCCCAAAGTGCTGGGATTACAGGCGTGAAGGCATGAGCCACTGCACCTGGCCTTTCTTTTCTTTTCGTTTTACTTTTTTTTTTTTTTTGATAGAGTTTTTCTATGTTCTTGAAGTGACGGTTCAGATCTTTAAGACTTTTCATTTGTTCTAATGTAAGCAAATAGTGCTATAAATTTCCCTCTCATAACAGCATTAGCCAGGGTCCACAAATTTGATATGTTGTGGTTTCATTTTCTTTCAATTCATTATATCTTTTTAATTTTCCTTGAGACCTCCTCTTTGACCCATGAATTATTTAGAAATGTGTTGGTTAGTTTTCAAGTGTTTGCAGATTTTCCTATTATCTTTTGTTATTGATTTCTATCTTGAATCCAGTGCAGTCAGAGGACATACACTGTATGATTTCTATTCTTTTAAATCAGTTAAGGTTTGTTTTACAACCCAGAATGTGGTCTATCTTGGCATATGTTCTCTGGGCACTTGAAAAGGATATGTATTCTGCTGACATTGGTTGGAGCATTCTATAAATGCCAATTAGATCCTGTTAGTTGATGATGCTATTAAGTTCTCTATCCTTGGTGGTTTTCTGTCTGGTTTTTCCATCAATTGTTGAGAGAGGGATGGTGAACTCTTCAACTGTCACTGAGGATGTACCTATTTCTCCTTTCAATTCTATCACTTTTTACTTTACATATTTTGCAGCTCTATTGTTTTGCACATACATTTTAATTGTTAGGTTTGCCTATGTCTTCTTGGTTAATTGACCATTTTATCATTATATATGTTCCTCTGTGTCTCTGGTAATATTCTTTGCTCTGAAGTCTATTTATCTGATTTAATATAGCCACTCTTGCTTTCTTTGGATTAATGTTTACATGGTATATTTTTTCCAAAAAGAGAGAAATTCATCATTGGTTCAACGACAGTTTGAATTCCAGTTTTTTTCCACTGTATGTATGACACTATTTTTCAGGTACTCCAAAAATAACTTCTCAGTACATTATGTATAAGTTTTATACGTGCACTTATTGGGAGAGACAAGAGTAAATGTATTTACTTCATTTTACCTAGAACCAGAATCTGTGATTCACTTTTGACCAATAGAGTACAGAAGTGATTGACTTCCAGGTAGTAAACCAAAGTTGAATTTCCAGAATAAACCCAACTTTGTTACGATATATTATTCTTCTTGTATATAATATGCTTGCATATAAAGCACTATCTACCAATTTTTATTTAGAATGTTTCCATTTATGTTCATAAGTGAAATTTGTTTGTATTTTCCTTCCTTGTAATGTTCCTGTTATGTTGCTTTTATCAAGGTTATTCTGGCTCCATTAAACAAGATGGTAAGTGCTCCTCATTCTATTACATGTATGATTTATGTAAAACTGTCATTGTTTTAAGATGATTCTTATATATGTGGAAAATCTAAAAATATCTATAGAATAAAATATAGAATTATTTTCTTTTGAGACAGGATCTCACTCTGTTGCCCAGGCTGGAGTGCAGTGGCCCAATCATGGGTCGCTGCAGTGTTGAACTCCTGGGCTGAAGCGATCCTCCATCCACCCGCCTCAGCTCCCCAGTAGCTAGGACTACAGGTGCCTGCTACCTTGCCTGGATAATTTTTTTTTTATTTTTTGTAAAGACAGAGTCTTGCTATGTTGCTCAGGCTGGTCTTGAACTCCTGGCCCCAAGCAATCTTCCTGCCTCTGCCTCTAAAATACAGAATTACTAACTGAGTTGAGTCATTTTGCTATATATAAGATAAACATATAAAAATATAAATAAAATATGGAATTAATAAACGAATTTAACACCTTTGCTAGATATAAAGTTTATATAAAATAATTGATTGATCTCTTAACCAACAGAAAATGGTGAGCAAATAAAATCTGAAAGTGCCAGATAATTTCAAATATATATGAACAAACATAATGAAAGATGTGTAATTCATCTATACAATAAACTATATAACATTATTGAAAGAAATGAAAGAAAAACTTTAAAGATGGAGCGACATACAATGTTCATGAATTAGAAGACTCATTTTTATGAAGAATTCAATTCTCCCTAATTGATCTACAAGTTTAAATTCCAGTCAAAATACCAGCTGTATTTTTGTAGAGATTGACAATCTTATTCTAAAAGTTATATGTAAATGTAGAGAAAAGTCAGACATTCACACAGAAAAAGACCAAGGAGGGGAGACTTGTTCTCCCAGATATCAAGACTTTATAACACCACATCAAATTAGGTCAAGTGTCATCAGCACACAAACCAGTAGATATAATGGAGGGTCCAGAAAGAGAAACACATGTATATGGACTCTCAGTGTGTAACAGAGGTGGCACTGCAAAACAGTGGGGGAAATGTGGTCATTTAGATACAGGGTACTGTGTCAATTTGACATACATGAAAAAATAAATGAAACTTCTTCACGACCTTGGGGTAGGGAAAGGCTTCTTAAACGAGATACTGCAGTACTAAACCATAAAAGAAAATATTATTGATTATCAGAATACATAAAAATTAAGAAATTCTATTCTTCAAAAGACACAATTAAAAGAATAAAATGAGAGCCACAAAGTAGAAAAATAGATTTGTAATAGATAGATACAGATATTGACGTAGGTGTAGGTATATGTGTATTATAAATGTAGATATATAGATATAACCATTAAAGAGCTTGTACCACAGGGTGTGTGCATGCACACATGCGCGCGCACACACACAAAATTCCAAAAAATGAGTCAATAAATGTAGGGAAAAATATGCTTAACCTCATCAATAGTCAGGGAGATGCAAACTAAAAGCACAATGAGATACCACACTATACACATACCAAACGGCTAAAACCAAAAGGCCTGGCCTGACAGTGTTTACTATTGGTAAGGCTGTAGACCAATAGGAATTCTCTTGCACTACTGTTGGGTACATTGGTACACTGGTGCAACCACTTGGGAAAACAGTTTGGCATTACCTGACAATGGATCATACTCCATGACCCAGCAATTCCACTCCTACATACATATCCAAAATAAACACATGCCCACGTGCACAAATGATATGTGAAAGAATGCATGTGGCAATATTATTCACAGTAGACAAAAACCTAGAAACAACCAAAATATCTATCAATGGTAGAAGTATAAACAAATTGTGGTATTTCCTTACAACTGAGTACTACTCAGCAATAAAAATGGAGAAACTACAACTGCACACAAGATAGATGAATGTCATACTCATAATGTTAAACAAAATGCACCCGGAACAGAAGATTATATACTAGGTAATTCCACTGATATAACTTAAAATGAGGCAAACTAAATTATATGTCAGAAGTCAGATGACTAACTTTGGAAGGAGGCTGAGAGTCATGATCGGGAAGCACCATGTGGAAGCTTCTGGGGTGCGGGCTGTGTTCTACTTATTTTGACCTGGTCGGGGCTTCCACAGGGGTGCACTTTGTGGTAACTTACCCATTGTACATTTGTTTCGTGCACCTTACTTTTTTGTGTGTTATACTTACCAATCAAAGTACTTTTGAAACTGAATGGATCAAAACCTCAGGACTGGGTTACCAGGGAAATAAAAGGGTACATGGGATTTATGGTTCCCTTCAGCCCTTCCTTCATTCTTCGAACAAAATTAATAGACCAGGAAATACTTACAGTTTCCCCTCACCCCTGAGATACTGAAATGCCTACTATATGCAATGAGCTGAGATGGGAACTGCTTGCTGGAGCTGTAAGTTTAAAAATGGGAATTGTGAAAAAAATGAGATTAGAAGTAGATGAAGGTTCTAAATGAATAACAGGTTGTCTAAGAGGAGAAAGTGAAAGATGTTCTTTAGTGAGAAAGTCAACAATATGAACTCTGGAGCTTTTTCCTAGGGAGGGCATGTAGGGCAAGGACGTTGAAGAAAATAACACTGATACACTGTTGGTGGGACTGCAAACTAGCACCACCTCTATGGAAAGTAGTGTGGAGACACCTCAAGGAACCGAAAGTAGACCTGCCATTTGATCCAGCAATCCCATTATTGGGTATTTACCCAAAGGAAAAAAAGACACCTGCACTCGAATGTTCATAGCAGCAGAATTCACAATTGCAAAGATGTGGAAACAACCCAAGTGCCCAACAATACATGAGTGGATTAATAAAATGTGCTACATGGATACCATGGAGTACTACTCAGCCATAAAAAATGGTGAACTAACACCTCTTATATTAACCTGGATGGAACTAGAGACCATTCTTCTAAGTGAAGCATCACAAGAATGGAAAAACAAACACCACATGTACTCACCATTAAACTGGAACTAATCGATCAACACTTACGTGCACATATGGAAATAACACTCATCGGAAATCAAGCAGGTGGGAACGGGGAGTAGAGGATGGGTAAACTCACACCTAATGGGTACAGTGCACACTATCTGGGTGATGGGCACACTTACAACTTTGAGTCAAACAGTACAAAGGTAATTTATGTAACCAAAACGCTTGTACCCCCATAATGCTCTGAAATGAGAAAAAAAAGAAGGGAGAGAGGAAAGAAATAGGGGAGGGAAGCAGGGAGGAGAAGGCCAGAGAAATGGGAAGACAAGAATGAGGCAGAGAGGGGAGGAAAGGAAAGGAGGGAAGAGGAGGAAACAAACTAGGGAAAGGAAAAGACAGCAGAAAGAAACACAGTTAAAGGACCCACAATGGGCAGCCGGTATGAACGAGCCATTTCATCCACATAGTACCATTTAAACCTCACATCACCCTTCTCAGGTAGACATTATCTTTCTCACTTTATAAACAAGGAAACTGAAGCTCTGAGAGTTTATTTTATTCAAGAAAACACACCTAGGAACTTCAACCCTAGCTGCTTGCAACTCCAAATCCTGTGCTCTAGGAAACCAGTTAATTCCAACAGATGGGATTACCTTATGGGAAGTAAATATTTATGTTATGCTTAAGTCGTGAAAAGAATTGGCCCAGAAGGTGCCTTTGTCCCAATTAGAATTAGAAAATGATTGATTTTCTGAAATCTTAAATCTATAACTCTCTAATTTTATAGCCTTGGGTCAGTCATGTGGAACATTTATTGATACCACTGACATCCTTTAATTCTGCTTTAGTATTAAGGGGCATTTGAGAAGAATCTAGTGTCCATTTTCTAAAGGGTAACCAGTAGAGTACTGGAGAAGTTCTGTTTAAGTTGACAAATGATGCCTTATGAGAAAATGGCCAAAAAATATATCCCATGGCCTAGTTCATAGTATTTGCCTACTAGATAGTTACATGCAGTGGTATAGAAAATTCCAACAGAAAACTCAAGATCATGAAGTTACTTGGATTTCTTCAGGCTAACCAGAGAGCAGCAGAAAATTATCGAAGAGCAAGAGAGACTCTCCAGAAGAAAATCATTTCATTTTGACAAAATCATGTGTGAGAGATAGTGGACTTTGTCTCACGTATCACTTTTGGGATTAAGTCAGAGTACTCACAAAAAGTATTACTCATTAATACTTTCACTTAAGTTCAAAGTTATTTAGTACTTATTGTGAGTCAGAAGAAAAGGTGAGGGGGTAGAAGGAGGGGATGGTACAGAGGGAATTCACATATATTGAGGATAGAGCAGGGAACATGTGAGCCATGGCAAAGACGTTTGCATAGCATAGCTCTGAATATTCATTAGTCTCCAAAAAAGGCATAAAAATTAAACCAACCTACCTCCAAGGAATAATTAGAAGTGAAAATTTGATAAGGAGACAATGGCTCATACTCTCCTCATTGATTTCCTGTGCACAGTGAGTCAAATTTGACTGTTGGTTGGAAGTCCGTTTGGCTACTTCTTATTTCTTCTTCAGCCGTTGGACCCTCCTGTCAGTGCTTTTTATGCTGGAGTTGTGCTTTTTTCTAACCACAGCTGTCAGCTACTGAATGAGCTTGACACCCTAACTCCAGAAACAAGGGAATTCACACCCCATGCATATGCAGTTGGTTCCTTCATTAAAGCTGACTGACACATCAGACATGGTGCACTGTCTCTGATTTTATAAGAAAAACAAATGGCTACACGATCAAGTAGGGATCTCCTTGATCAGAGACACCCAGGGAAGCCAACAATCAGTCTTTATCCAACTCAGCCAGTATTACTGTAAAGACCTATAGTATTATTACTGCAAGATGGCAGATACAGTCAATCAGTTAAGAGCCAGGTCTGTACACACTCACACATGCACATGCACACCAGACTCAGACTCCTTCCCCACAACCTTAGCTGTCCTTTCCAAATCATCTCAGTTGGAGTCCCAGGTGTTAAGAGCCATGTGGGATTAGCTGGCTACTGGGAACCAGCTTTTCGAGAGGTATAAACTTCTTAGAAGAAAAAAAGCAGAGAATTACAGTGATTAGAGTCACCTACACCCTAACAAAAACTGAAGCAGAACTAGAGCTTCTCACAGTGTTTCTGTACCTAAATTAACATCATAAAATGATAGACTCAGAGTTGAAATGGATCACCTAGTCCAAAACCACTAATGAGTTCAAAATCGATCCAGAGCATCCCTAACAAGGGCCTGTTCAGAATGCAGTTGACATTCCTAGCAATAAGCATGCCTCACTCCGTGGGAGACTGCTTTCTGGAAATGCAAGCACAAACTGAATCAGCATTACAGGAAGTCATTACGGCACGGTACTTATGGAGATGCATTCCCAACTTACAACTTATATTTTGCCATCAATGTTTGTCCTCTTCAAACCCCAGGAAGTCGTGACATGACTCCAGCCACAAAATTTTCCTGCCGGGCTTCCTACAACAGTTGGTCTCTTCCTCGCGGGCTACAGGGATATTATCAACGTCCTCCAAAAGGTCAAATGACTTCTGAGCATCCCTAAGGGATCTCGCTTCCTCCACCGGGTCCTTAAACACCCATCAGGATGCTCTTCCACGGCCATCTGTAGAACCTGCGGCACTACCACTTGTAATACTTCAGTCTCTTAGATCTGTTCACCGAACGACGGCCAGAACAAAGATCCTAATGGATTAAAACAAAAATGCTGGTAAGTAGCAACTGCACCTGAGTCGGGAGAAGGGACTGCTGCACCCAGGTGAGCGCTCACGCTGCCGATTGGGTGGCGGGTAGACAGACAGACACACACACACACACACACACACCCGTTGTACTACTCGATGCTGTTATGTATTTTCCGACAATATAAAAACTACGGCGGCGGCTTGCAAACGTGTGGGCGCTGCACAGGGGAGTACCCAGGGACGTGCCGCGGGCAGCTGCGTCTACCACCGATTACCTAAAGCAGCCCGACCCCGGAGTCAACCGGCGCCAGCCCGTCCACCGGCGCCGGAGCACGCATCGCACGCGGACGCCGCGCTGCTCGGTCGCACGGTCGGCCCCCGCCGGAGTGCGCGCTGGGCCGGGTGGCTGCCCATCGGCGCGGGTCCGAACGACCAACGAGCCGACGCCGCGACCCGCAGCCTGGCCCGGCCTCCCCTGCCCCGCCGCGGCCCCAGCGCCCCCAACCCCTCGCCCGAATGAACCCGGCGAGCGCCCGCCGCCCGCTTTCCAGAACCTTCGCCGCCGGCTGCCGGAAGGCGTCAGGGCTACGGTCAGGGCGGAAGAGCCGCCTCCCCGACCCCACGGCTGCTGCCCAACCGGCGCGCGAGCGCGCAGGCGCGGCCACGGCGCTTCCGGGAGGTCACTTCCTCCCTTGTCTCCTAGCAACGGCTGGACGCGTCGTTGACATCCCGGCGGGCTGCGGCGCCGGACTGAGCCCGGAGTCTCGCAGGCCGCGCGATGGTAAATCTGGGGTCTCCGCCCGCGCCCCCCGCTCCAGGGGCGCCCGGGCAGTCCCGAGCCGCGGCGAGCGCTGCGGGAAGCTTCTCGGAAGGGCGAGAGGGGGGCCTTGGAAAGGGAGAGGAGGATGTCCAGATGGGCGGAAGCTGTCTGGAGGGCTGATTTCGGGGGGGCGGGGGGCACCCGCGGAGGGGTGACGCTGAGAAAGGAAAGCGAGGGAGTGAGGGGACAAAAAAGGCTGAGGGGGATGAGACATCCGGGGAGCCGGGGAAGTTTGCCACGGGGGGGAGCGAGATGGAGCGGAGAAAAACCCGACCCTGAGCGCGTGGCGCAGGGAGGGCGAGGGAGTGGAGAGGGAAGGGGGGCATTGAGAGAGAGAAGACAGGGAAATAAAGAGAAAGAAGGAAAGAGGGGACGGAGGGCACCCCCCAGGGAAAAAGTAAGAAAAGGAAAGTAGAAACTGCGGAAAGCCAAGAGCTTTAAGAGAGGAATGGGAAGGAGGTTGGAGAGGGGGGTGAAGAGATTGTATCAGGAGGGCTCAGAAATCACGCGGCGAGAAGGGTCAGGGAGAGAAGAAATAGGAGTTTGGGGGGGAAAGTAAAAAAGAGAAAAATAAACGAGGACAGTGGCTGTAAAGAGCTGCGGACATCGTCATCAGGATTATAAAAAATGCAATAAATTGTTGATCCCCTGTACAACTATTAAGCTTTAGTGCACTGTTTCCCAAGGTGAGAGGCAAGCATTAGTTGCTACGTAAGATGGTCCAGAAATGCCAAATAACAGAATGAATCACATCGTGAGAAACTTACTCCTCTTTCATTTTGTTCAGCGTTGAGACTATATACAGGAGAAAGTTTCTGACACTCATAGGTCCTTAATACCACTATCATTTGGTAATTTCCATTTTTTCACCTGAAGAGCAGACCTCAAGCTCAGAGATTTCATTGTGGTAAAATGTAATAATATATTCTACTTTCTCTTCATTTTGTTTGTACTTACAGTTATTTCTATTTATGACAAATAATACCAGGTTTCCATTTGTGGTAGTGTTGTATAGTTTCCTCTTAAAATGCATTTATTTAAGCTTTTAGCAGTGAGACAATTTAAAGAACACACTAGGTAAATAATATAGATGGTATTCATAATGGGGAAATTTGTGAATCTAGTACACAATTCTGAAAACATGCTATGATGGTGGCAAAGAGGAAGTAAGTGCTCATACCCACACTTGACTAAAGTAACAATATTCACCTGTGGGATATTGAGGGGAAAAAAGAATATAGCACGCCCTCATCAACAGCCTCTGCAGAATACTATTTGAATTCAGAATATCCAGTGATTGATTGCTCAGTCATGAGTAATATGCAGGTTTGGAAAAGATTATTCTTGATTTTGGCATTTCTAGAGGGAAACAAAACTGATACAATATAGTCTATACATAGGATTCAGAAAGGTGAGTTTAGAACACAATAATGGGTTCCAAAATAATCATTCATGGTTGAACATGTAGCTTGCACTGAGACCCAATCTATAGTTATCAAGAAAACCCTGGAATGCCGGAATACATTGTTTTCATAGAATATCCTTCTGTAAATTTAATCCTCTGAATACCCAATTAGGTAGGATTAACGAAAATAAGATTTCTCATTAAGGACCACTTTTAGAGGGAGGCCATGATATATAGCTCTGTAAATATTTAAATGACTATAATGTAGAAAAGGAATTTTTATGTGAATACAGAAAGATCGAGTGAAAGATGATCTGGGGCAGATTTCTGTGCAATGTAAAGAATACCTTTCTAGCAAATGGAAACAGATAAAAATGGAGTGAGTGCTTGTGAGGCAGTAAGATCTTTCTCTACAAGGTTTGAGCCAAGAGATTTGTCAGAGTTGTATGCAGGGGGTCTTATATAGGTTTTTATGTGGGACTTGACAATTTCAAAGCTGTCTTTCAAAAGTCTGAGATTCTAGCACCCAGCACCTTAAGTTAAGGAGATAGAGGAGTAGGTATCTTTTAAAACATTATTCTCCCTGGGGTCGGGGTCACCACAAAGACCCTTTTGATTAAATGCCTTCCTGATCTCTTCCAGGCAGAGGTGGAGGAAACCCTAAAGCGGATCCAGAGCCATAAAGGGGTAATTGGAAATATGGTTGTAAATGCAGAAGGTAAATATATCACAGGCTGTCTTCTTGACACACAGAAGCCAACTGGGAACCTGTTTGTTGTGTCAGTCCTTAAGACAAAAATCTCAGAATTTGAAATCAAAAGCGTATTTGTATATTTTAGCTGTGGCATTTACTTGTCAAACATCTATTGAGTATCTATTATATGCCAAGCATTCTGCTAAGAGCTAGGGATATAAATATGAATAAGACATGCCTTAAAATGTCTATATATTCCTAAGAAACACTATACATTGTCTACTATTTAAAGCTTTGATAATTCTCTTTCAACATTTCAGAAGTGCCAATAAAACTATTATATTGAAGATAGGGAGTATATTATTGCTGGCAGTTTCTTTTTGTTTTAACATCATAAAGGGTACAGAGTTTCAGTCCTAATTTTAAGTGGAATTATTCCTTTACCATATTTAATAAAAACCTTTGAGAATTAATTTTAATATCATTTATAGTATAGTCTTTGTGGATACAGCATAAGAAGGGCCAATACATTTCCAACAATAAAATCTGTAGATTTACCAGAAACTTGCTCTTGCGACACAATCCTTATTGAAAGTCCACATAGCATTTTCTCTGGCATGTTGCTCCATGCTCAGCTGTGGTGGTGACCTCTTAAAGGTTCCTGCTGGTTTCATTGCTAATTCAGGCATTTGTAAGGACAAGAGGTGACAGAAATTCCAGAGCATTCATTAAAATAAGAGTAGCTACTTCACATAATTCACAGTGTGACCGTGGAATTGGCATATTACCAACTTGGTGCCTGGGCAAAATCCATCAGTAAATATTTATTGAACAACTACCAACTGAAAGTCTCTTTGAACTGTGAACTAAAAGTCCTTACCATGAAGAAGGAGAAAATAACCTACTTTACTTGTGGTTTTGATAATTAAGTGAGGTAATAATTGTCAAGTGCCTGACATAATACCTAACACTTACTAGAATTGCAATTAAATAGTTCTAAGAATGTGGAAATTTGTAATTCATTTGTACAGAGAAAACATTTGTTTCATAAAATTAAAAATAACTCAATGCCAAATGAGTAAGATACATACACACATACAATAAATATAATAAATTCACCAAACTTAAGTAATCAGGGGGGAGAGAGGATTTAAGATCAGCCTTAATAGGTAAGTTAAGAGTGATGCCCAGTATTTCCAGGCAGCAGTCCAGCCCTAGGGTGTGGGTCTGGTTGAATTAATTTTATTTCCAGGTATTTGCATACTCTGCCACACCCCCCGAGATGGGCTCGCCACGTAATTTCATAGAGGTGCTGTGTTAGTTTCCTTTGGCTGCAGTAACAAAGTACCACATACTTGGTGGCTTAAAACAACAGAAATTTATTCGTTTTCAGTTCCGGAGGCCAGAAGTTGAAATCAAGACACCAGCAGAGTCATGCTCTTTTAGAAGACTCTACAGAAGGATCCTTCCTTGCCTCTTCCTAGCCACTGGTAGTTGGTGTCAATCCTTGGTGTTCCTTGGCTTACAGACACATCACTCCAATCTCTGCCTCCAACATTACATGGCACCTCTCTGTGTCTCTGTTTTCTTAAAAGGACCCCAGATATTGGATTAGGGCCCACTCTCATCCAGTATGACTTCATCTTAACTAATTACATCTACAAAGACCCTGTTTCCAAATAAAATCACCTTCTGAGGTTTATGGTGGACTTGAATTTGAGGGGGCCACTATTTAACCCTGTACAGGTACATTCACCTGTGACACCCAGAACAACTCATCTAATGTACTTGGAAGATCTTGGTCTAAAGTAGGTAGGTAATCCTGGTGATACGCATCAAATGTCTGAAAAATGTCCATCCCTTCAATTTATAACTCTACTCCTAGGAATTTATCCTAAGGAGTGATAAAAGATTTAGGTACAGGGAGACTCACTGAGGCATCATATAGAACAGCAATAAGTAAATAGACAAGTAAATAAATCCATCCCAACAGTAGGGGAGTTTTTAAATTAACTATGTAATATTTACTTGATGAACATTACTCTATTTAAAATATTGAAGAATGTTTAGTGTCAAGGGAAACTACTCACAATATTAGATGAAAAAAGCAGAGAACAAAGCATCAGCCAGCATTGTCTAATCCTATATATAGCCAGGTGCACATACATACTTCAAATAACTATGAAAGAAAGGGTAAGGGTACATTACAGTGATCATCTCTGAGTGGTGGGATAAAAAGTGATTTTCACTTTATTTTCCTGAGGTTTCTCAATTAGCACTTATCCAAAAGCAACAAAATATTATTCTTAATATCCATTAACTTCTAATCAACCTCTACTAGGATAAAGTTGTGTTAGGATCCAGGATACTTTTCAAGGTGTCTGGATACCCAGAGTTTTTACCTAAAAGCCAAATTAATCTTTTTCCCAAAAATATAAATGAGTGGCTTATTTTTATAGTCATATTATTAATAACTAGAGTATATGACAAAGATGTTTATTAATAGCATATGGTATAAATTGTGTGACCAGAATGTAATAAAATACTCAATTTCAACAGCCTATTCAATTTTAGATGAAAGTGCTATTTATTATAGCATAGCTTTGCAGCTTTGGGAAGTCCCATGAAATTTAATGCCAAAAATATTTAACAAAGATGGTGTTTATGTTTTCTTGTTCTCTACTAGTGGTTTTGGTCTACTAATTCAAGGCAAATAACTTTAACATATTTTCAGATTGTATTTGTGGTTAGGTAGGCCTTCTACCATGTTTATTCATTTAGATATCATCATATCCATGGTAAATATAGTCCTTTTGTTTCACAGTTATTGAAACATAGACTTCCTAGTCATGACAATAGAGTAGACTTATCAGTTTAGCCCAATGCTGAGTGGTGTAGGTTTTGATTAGAGTAGATTTTTTGTTACCATTGGTTTCCCATTTATAAAACCATTTATTGTTTACAATATTGAAACACTGATCATTGAATTAGATGCTGGTAAGTATATATGTTTGTCTCCCTGATAGTCAGGTCTGTCATGTAGTTTTATGTATATAAGCCTGATTCTGTAAGCTCTTAATTGTAAATATCCCTGACATTTCTAATAATCCGTCATTTGAATTTCATTAGATTTTATCAGCCATCCAGGCAATTCCTTTTATTTTGAAATACAGTCTATCAACCAAAGTAGAAATGTATAGTTGAAGATGACAAACTGAAATAATGAGCGCCAGCTTACTAGGATCGTAAACAGTCACATTTTAAAGTCGTCCCATAAATTCAGCAATATCAAATTTTAAAATTCACATACTCTTTGAATCTAGGAGCTCCATTTTAAGAATTTATCCTACACATATATACAAATGTGAAATGGCATACACAAGGACATGTTCTGTAGCTTTGTTTATAAAAGTCAAAGATTGAGAACAACCTAAATGCCTGTCGGGAGTATATATTAGTTAAGTGCATTACAAAACATCCATTCAACAGACTATTACTCAGTCATTAACATGAATTACTTAGATTTATGTGTACTGAACCAAGCAATTGCCCAAGCGTATTAAATGAAAAAACTTAAGGTACAGAATAGAGAATGATACCATTCAAATAAAGAATACAAACACTCTTGAATAGACCTAGAATATCTCTGGAAGAATACCTAAGAAACCGGGAGCAATGGTTGCGTCTCAGAAGGCAAGTGGGTGAATTTTATACCATGTGCTAAGATTACTCTTAATAATTTTTTAATTACCTTATATGGTACCAAGTAAGAACTCAATAAATATTTGTTGATTGATTTTTTCAAATGTCTATGGTGAATACCAAAAACTCCACGTTTCCACAGTGTGTGCTTATTATTCAGAAAGGCTAGCTGTTTTATTTATTGACGTGGATCGTGAGTGGACTTAACAAAATGGACCTGAGCATCTGATTCATAATCTTGTCATCTACATTTTAAATAACTTATTCTGGTTGTATTTCTTGTTTTGATACTGAGCAATGCAGACTTAGTAGGTAGTCACTATTTAGGATGCAAAATAAAACTATTTGTCAAAAGGTTCCCTTCAAAGGTTGAATGCTTGCTACATTTCTGCTTCCTGCTTGTTAAAGAGGTATGCTTTGTTATTTTTCATCAGGTATGAAAGACAACTGACTGCCTTCTAGGGAAAAAGTGGACAAATAATACAAAAATTAACAAGGTTTATATGAGACCTTATTTATTGAGTAGGTTTCCCTGTAAATATTGTCCTCATATTGTTTAACAAGACCTGTTCTGGATATAACAGTTATCTTAAAAGAAATCAATCTGTTTCAAAGTCAAAATTGTTGGTCTCCGAGAGTTTTATGAAATCTTGGTAAAATCCTAAGTTTGTAATACTCTTTCACTCTTGAAAGTGCTCATGTTGTTTAGTAGTTTCTGGAGCTACACTGTTAGAAGGAAAACCAAGAGCCATGTTAGACTCTTTTATTGATTGGCCTTAATACAGGTACCTAAGGAATTTGACAGCAATCCCAAATTCACCTTCATAAGTCTGCCTAAAGTAAAGGCACATTTGCAAATCAAATCCTTGGAATTCCCTGGCTATCTGGTAGTTCTCAAAATAATATAAAGGTTATCTCTGATTAGATACAGTACATGTAAAATACCTACCACAGCACCTGGTATATAATAGGCACTGATGCTGGGTGACCTGAATTGAGCTAAATTGATTTTAACTGAATTGAATTATTGTTGCATATTTATCTGGCTAGAATTTTCCAGTTCATAGATTGTTTTAAACTCATATAATAGAACAATAGAGCACACAAGTAGCCAAATTTAATAATGTTTAAAGCAAGAACGAGTACAAGCCAGGGAATGCATAGCAAAACTACAATGTCTTTGTTACCATATTTTCTAACTTAAAATTTTAAGATTTACAAAATATTGTGTGAGGAGTTATGAAGAAATTTTGAAAACTGCATTTGATGTATTCTCTAGCATGTGCAGTGATATCCCTTTATGTTTCTGGCCTCAGAGAAGATGACTAACAGCATGTCAGAGTCCAAGCATTTCAAAGGAGACTCACTGTAGACAGGACACTTAGGGGAATGCATTTTATATAAAAATATGTTAACTTAGTACTGAAATAATCAATTAACAGCTTCCAAAAGACTCATGCACAAAAATGTTCTGTCACTCCATTAGCTATAAAAAATTGTAAAGTACCAAGTGACCAAACAGGGGATTGATTATGATATATCCATAAAATAGTAAAGTGTGCAGTGATTAAAAATTATGTTGATGACATTGTCAACAAGGACAACCCGTATGCTATAATTTAAATGAAGAAAAAAGCAACAAATTTGTAAATATGTTTGACCCAAGTATACTTAAAAATCTATGTAGAAACAAAAAGATTGGAAGGAAATAAACTAAAATTGTTACCAGTAATAGCAGCCACCCCATTTTCTCCCTCTTTACAATTATTAGTGTTTTCCAATACTTCCAAAATGTGCATATTGCTTTTATAATAAAAAAAATTTAACCAAAAATTAAATCTCCTAATAGGTATTCCTATCCGAACAACCCTGGACAACTCGACAACGGTTCAATATGCAGGTCTTCTTCACCAGCTGACAATGAAAGCCAGGAGCACGGTCCGCGACATTGATCCTCAGAACGACCTAACTTTTCTTAGGATCAGATCAAAGAAACATGAAATCATGGTAGCTCCAGGTAATTTGGCATTTCATTTTATATTTAAAGCATCTTTCTACTTTGCTCGATAAAAGCCTTGTTTCAAAGAATGGGGAATATAGATTTTAGTATACAATATGAAACAATATTTTTCAGTTATGAAACAAAGACATTTGAATCTGAAAATTCGTCTGAAAATGTTATGAAATTAGCTATTAATTTGATCTTTGAACAAGTTGAATTTTGCCTACTTGCATTTATTATTAGTAATCAAAAAATTTAGGAGATGTAGGTCTCATTTTCAGTGAACTTAGCACAGAGACTCTGGAGGGTGCAAGAAATGTCCCCTGTGCTGGAGGTAAGGTAGGGGCTGGATCTCAGCCTATAGGGTCTCAAACCACCTTCCCTGCAGGGAAAGCACATCCACCTGGTCTACCAGGAGACAACAACCACACACACACTTCTTTCCTTGAAGGAATTATGTTCACAGTGTTAGTAAATGACTGTAAAACATGACTTGTGCTACTAAATCTAGTCTAGAACAAACTTCTGTATAGCACATATATAAAATCAAATTGCCTGTAAACTAAATAAAGTTTTTTCAACACCTGTGTTCTCATCCTGACTGCACATTAAAATCACCTGAAGGGCTTTTTAAAAAAAAACCATCCGTGCCTGGGACTCCTCCCCAGACCAATGGAATCAGCATCTCTGGGGCTGGGCCCTGGGAAATGGTTACTTTCTAAAGGCTCAACAGGTGATTCTGCTGTGCAGCCAGGGTGGGAAGCCCCGGGTCTACACCAGGTCTTGTGATGTTTTGAAGAGAAAAGCAGATTAGCTGAAATATCCATTCATTAAATTTCATTTTTAGGGAAAATTAATTTTGTCCATGTCTCTCCATAGATAAGGAATATCTTCTGATTGTCATACAGAATCCATGTGAATAGACCTGCTGCAGCGGCCAAGACTATCCTCGTGACACTGGGTTGGAAACACTTTACTATTTAACGATTACTAAAATTACATTCCAATCTAACTGACCCTTTGGATGTTCTTTTGTGTGTTTACATTTAAACTATTCTACATGTCTTATTTAGTCCCTCTTAATTGTATTGTGTGGTTGTACTTCTGCTATATAATGAACAAATTCTGGTACGTATGCCTCTATTTTTTGTATAGTACACAAAACTGAAGGATGCAAGCGAGAAGACGGCCCTCCTTTTGATAGTTCTTTTAGTCTGGTAGTAGCTGTCACCAAGTAGAGGAGTATAATTTTGCCCATTTCCATAACATGCCAGGGAGAGTCAGTGGAGCACCATGGAACCTACAGGCAAAGTGGAAAGTCTCATAGCTCAAAGAGTGTTTGCCGCTTTCCCAGTTAGATAAGGACAGTAGGAAGTCAGAAGCATGGTCCCCAGCTGGGATCAGCACCACAGCTGGCCTCCCCACCCCTCAGACTCATGCTTCTATCACAGCAGCCTGAGGGGACCAGATACATACAAGGCTAAGGAGAGAACTCCAGAGGGTTTTATTTTTACTAGATATTTCAAACATTCAGAAAATCATGAAAGTAATACAACAGATTTCCATGTACCCCAAACTCATATATAATAGATGTTAATATTTTGCCATATTTGCTTTATATCCTCCCCTTTTTTAAAATTAACTTTTTAGTTTAAAATAACTGAAGATTCATGTGAAGTTGTAAGAAATCAGAGCTCCTGTGTACCCTTTACCCAGTTTCCCCCATGGCAACATCTCCCAAAGCCCTAGTGCCGCATCGCAACCAGGAAATTGATGCTGACTCCTCCCGTCGCCCTTTTGTAGCCTTCTGTAGCCCTCCCACAACAACTGATTTGTCCTCCATTTCTATTTTTTTCCACATCAAAAATGTTATATAAGTGGAATATATAGTATGTAACCTTTTTGAATTGACTTTTTTCACTCAGCATAATTCTCGAGATTCACCCAAAAAATAAGCAATGAAACATCACAGACACAGCTGAAGCCTGCCCCTCCTTGTGCCTCTGTCCTCCTTCCCAGGGGATTCTTGTCAAGAGGCATAAGTTACCCTACGCAGGGGTGCACAGGCCCTTTCACCTACGTTCCTGCTACAATGCCACAGCAAGTCAAGTGTACAGAATGGTGCATGGTCAGTTGTTCAACCACACCCATAGCCCCAGCTTACATCCTGAGAGGCTATCACAGCCAACCCACACAGCAGAAAGGAAGGGCTGTGGCAAATCCCTAAGGTTACAGGGACTTACTCTCCAGGTAGTGCTGGGAGAGGAGACAAGTCATGGATGGAACTTACCCAAGGTTTAAGAGGCAACGGAGGCCAAAGCCAAACAGCCAAACCTGTGCATGCAACAGACATCTGAGTCTCACTGCATAACCCAGTACTCCTGGGAGTGGGGCCTGTGCTCGTACATTTTGCAAAAGTTCTCCAAGTAACTGCAATACAGCTCCCAGCTGAGACCCACTACTCAATAGTGGTCAGGAATGAAGGTTTTGGAGTCATCGGTCCTAGATTCTTCAAATTCTGGCTGTGCCATTTGTAAGCAGTATGAGCCTTATAGCCTCATCTGTAAAATGGGGTGATAAGAGAACCTAACCAAGGTTGGTTTGTGAGAATTTGTTGAGCTGATGCAGATAAAGTGCCTGGCATAGAGTGAGTACTCAACAAATGTTAGCTTCTGCTGCCACTGCTGCTGTTACTCAAAAATGGCTCTTACCTGCGTAAGGTAAAATGGCTCTTACCTGGGTGAGGAGGAGGGACCCAAGACGCATGTAAATGAGCTCCAGAGACAGCCCTGAGGTCCTTCGCCTTATCAAGTCAGCACAAGTACAAGGAGGACAGCTAACTCTGTCCCCAGAGAGGACAGAACAAATGAGGAAGTGAGCCTAAAGCATAACAGGTGTGAGTACTTCTTAACCTGCAGGATGAGTAAACACAGAAGGGGATTGTAGGAGAGAGCCTACCATAGCACACAGCTGCGTTTCAGCGATTTCCCCACGCTTTTTAAAGGACTTCAAACTTACAGAAGGTTAGAAAGAATAGCACGATGAACACTCATATAAGCTTCACCCACATTCACCAACTGTTAATATTTTATGACATTTGCATCATCTCTCTCTGTAAATACATATATAAATAGATTTTTATATGTGTATACACACACATCTCATATAAAAGTTGCAGATAACCATAATAGCAGGTATTTCCCCCAAATAAGAACATCCTCTTACATAACCACAAACCAATTTCATACTTAAGAAATTTAATATTGATACAATAATATCATCTAACATGCAGTCATATTCAAATTTCCGCAGTGGTTCCAGTAATGCCCTTTATAGCTTTTTTTTTTAAATCCAGGAGCCTATCAAGGGCCACACGTTGCATTTGGATGTCATGTCTCTTTAGTTCTTTACTGTTTTTAGAAACCCTTATTCTCTGCTTTTCTACCTCTAGTCTAGGTGGTATCATGTTTGTATTTGCTCTCCCTAGAGTCCCCAGGGCCACCTGTCCTCTACTCCCCTTCAACCCCTCCTGATTGGACCAGACACGGCCTGTAACCACAGGAAACCCAGCGAAGAGCAGGTCTGCATCACAGGTGAGCGCTTGCCTCTCATCCCAACCTCTTCCTTCAGCCCAGTGAAGTCTGGGTACCATTATCCTCACTCATGCCTGGACAGCTTCAGCATCTGCTGACAGTTTCCAACATAAACGAGGTCTTGCTAGAATCCAAATGGCAAGGAAATGCACTAATGAGGTCCATTCCATTTACAATCCTACATTTGCATAGCTGGAGAGAACCACAGAGCCCATCTATTGCCTCCCTTGGTTTTACAGGTAAGGTGAGGATTTCACCTAGGCCTGGTGTCAGATGTCTCTAAGGCATCAGGTATGCGAACTTGTACTGGTCTGGTCATGGCCCTGGAATTGGCACTCATGACCTTATGAGGGGCTCAAGCTCTTGTAAGAACCCCTCCATATCCTCCCCCCAAAAATTATTTTTAGGAGGTGGAGAATACCTCCTTGTTTTAAAGTGCACCACAGGTAACATCTGATTTCAATGCCTAAATCTGTCTTCTCTCCACAGTTCCCCAGCCTACCCAGAGCTCATCAGCAGATGCATGGCTGAGTGGTAAAGCCACTTCCTTCCTCCTGGCCCAGCCAGAAATTTCAAGCCCCATTTGAGACATAGCTGTGTGAAATCTCTGGCAGGTGCAGATGGTACTGCCACAAGTGCCAGGGCTCTACATGGGCTCTTCTGGGGAGGGAGGCCCTTCCATCCCACTGGGCAGGGAACTCACAGTAGTCCTGCCTGTACCTTTCCATCCAGAGGAGACTGTGGCCCTTTGTCAGGGCAGAGACTGTGGCAGCAAAAGGTAGAACTTGCCAGGGCCAGTTACAACGGAGGAGGATGTGACCTCGGGGAATTTGCACATGCCTCTCTGCCCTCAGGCATACAGACTTTCACATTCCCTCTTGGGTTCATAACAGCATAGTTACTGGCCTATATTTAAAATATGGCTGAACCCAAAGTCTGAAGATCCACACCCATCCAAGAACATTGGTGAAGCTTTCATTTCCTGTGAGAAGTACAAGCCCGGGCTTAAGTGGTACCTCTTCTTAGTCCAACTTGCCATAAATTTTACCTGAACAATAGGAAAGCTATTTGCAGAGTCTCTGGAGGAACATATTCCAACCATAAATATTAATAATAATGAACCTGGAAGGGCCAGCTTAATAAAATAGCTGAAAATGCATTTACACATCATTAGCGTTATGAGCTCCCAAATCTTCCTCTCTGAACAGCAGGACCACCCCAGTAGAGGATAAGTGGGAACCACCCCCCACCCCAATGTCTAGAAAGATGCCTCCTGCAGACCCTGTCACTGGGTACACTCTGGCTTTTGAACTACATCACCTGTTCTCTTCCAAAGCCAAAATTACCAAAGACTAAGGCTTGGTTTGTTTGTTTACTTGTTTCTCCCTTCTTGGCTTTTGAAAAGTTACAGTTATCCCCAATATGTGTTTGATATAGGGCAAAATATCCTCATTCTTTTGATATTAGAAAATAACTGTCCTTGAAATGCAAACTATAGCATATGTAGGTGAATTGACCATAGATATTCATTCATTCAAGCAATATTTGGTCTTATAGACCCTGTGTTTAAAAAAAAAAAAAGCAAGAAGAAAGCAGGTCCTGTTTGATACCACAGCAGAGCTTTCAGAGTGGTGGTGACATCTCCAACAGGGACCTTACAAAAGATAAAGTGGCCTCTCAAATCCCAGGAATCATGGGGTTAGAATGGTCCCTTAATACAAAATCATTTCTAATAATGGAAACTCAGGCAGCCCCATGGCAGTTTGGGATACTTAAGGTTGGTAACTCCTTTCTGGTGTATTTCTTATGCAGGACTTGACGTTGGCCATGCACCTGGCCATTCCTTGATCCAGAGGAGAGTGAGCCTTCTTAGCCCAGGGAACCTCCACTCCTTATTTCCCTTTGCATATGTGGCTTTAGGACTCCCTTTATAGACGTCACCACCCTTGAACACACCCGCTGCATGCAGAATTGATTTTAACAGTCTCTTTTTTTTGGTAAACTTTACAACATGAGACACAATACAGTGCAGTTGAGGGAGCATGAGATCTGGAGTCTAACTCTTTTACTTACTAGCAGGCTCGATGAATTCTCTGAACCTCAGTTTTCTTGCTTACAAATGTGAACAGCGTCCACCCGCGGTGGCTTCGCATTCTGAACTGTGCAGTGCAGCATAGATGCAAATTATTTTTATGAATAACAGCAATAGCAGCAAAAGACACCAAGTTTACCACAATACAAGCCACTTAATACATGTCACTGTGGCCTCTTCTCATCGTTAATCATATGCATAAATAGATTCGTAGAGTTGTAATCCTGTTAGGTACATAATTTTGTATAGTTCCTTTACTTATCATTTGATTAGCATTTCCACTTTTCTACCTAGAGTTTATATTGATGTACATCGATTTTTCTTAATATGTGAATGCAATTCCATCAAGTTGGTCACTAGTGAAGATGTGGCCCAGACAAGGCCAATGAGAGATGCTCCCTTGGTATTTAGATTTGAAAGAGAGCCAGAGGGAAAATCCCCATGTGGCTAGACCTACACACAAAAGCACAAGTGTTGGGGTGCCATCTGTTCCACAAGGGAGCAACAGAGAGAGCCAATTCTCAAAAGGAAAGAACGCAGCAGCCATGGGTTGTAACACAGAGCAAGAGGTAGAGTGTGCATTCTGTGGGTTCCTTGCCATTTTGTAGGTCCTTGGCTGCATTTTGACACTTGGAGTCTATAAGACACCCCTACATTCTTATAGTAAGTCTTTCCCTTTTGTGTATACTACCAGAGTGGGTTTCTGTTGCCTAAAACCAGAAAGATTTTAACTAACACATTTGGGCTATATTTGGGTCACCCCCGGCTGCTTTAGTCAGACACAGCCAAGACAGCAGAGACAGCCCAGCGGCTCCCCAGGAAGTGTGTATTAATCAGAGGCCCTGAGCAGATGGGTCACAGCCACCCACTCCCCAGGGCTTTGGCTAGACAGGAAGATAGGGCACTGATAGACCCTTCAGGAGGCAGAGCTCTGGGGGACAGAGAGGCACTGAGGAGTCGCTGTCACTGGGGAGCAGAGTCTTTAGCTCATTTCCACCTGGCAAGTGGCCTCTGCCTCTGTCATCGGCAAGAAGGAGAATGGGCCACCTGGACTCTGGGCAGGTGCATTTCCAAAGCACCACTCCAGGTGGCCAAGGGCATCTGGAGTGGTGGAGAGCCATGTGAGAGACAGAAGTGATAAAGAGATACAGCAGAGACCAACCTGACTTCCTGCTGTCCCCTTGTCCCCAGAAGGCAGGACGGTGCAGAAGAAAAGACACTGCTTTGTAGCCAGACGGGCCTGATGGCTCCCAGCCCTGCCATCAGTAATAAAAATAATAATAACAAGAAGAATAAAATGGTGGCGGCGGCAGCAGCTAACATCTGTCCATCACTTCCTGAGTGACGGGCACATTGGGTTCTCACAACAGTCTCCTTTTACAGACAAGAACACCACGGCTTAGAGAAGTTTCACAGCCCGCCCAAGGTCAGCGAAGCTTTCACACGTCAGGGGAGGCACCCCAACCCCAATACTTGACTCCCGCATACCCCCTTAAAGACTCCCTCACATTGTGTGTTCACCAGACACGGGGCGTGGAAATGGACATCTCTGATCCTCAGGATGCTCACCTGAAAAATATAGACCATAACGCCTACATTGTGGGTTGTTGGAAAACTAGAAGAAATTATGTAAAACACCTAACATTTTGTAGATGTTCAACAATTGTTGCTGTTGTCATCATCACCATCATCAATACTACCTACAGAACCACTAAGTATTGGGAGATGACCATAGTAGGAGTTATGTTATCACTATAAGTATGATCAGTGTCACAATTTTGACTCTTGGCAATATCCCATCGGGTTCATCTGATAGACTAATTACTCCTATTCCTTTCATCAGAGCTCCTCAAGTCTCCAGTAATCAACTATCAATCTGGGCAGCAGGATTTCAGACCACTATTCCATTCATGGAATGTCATCATGTCAGGAATTGCCGATAGGATTAATTTTCCCATTAAGAATGCATCGACTGTTTTGAGTGTTCACCAAGCCTACACTGTATCCCTCTCCTATTATGTCTACACATAAAACTAGTTTGTACTATGCTTTATCCCCCCACACTCTGTCTACACTTGTAACCAGTTTGAACCATTCCTTCCTCCTCTGTCCCCATTCTGCCTACACATGTAACCAGCTTTTCTATTTAGTCTGGAGTGATGGGTCAGTTCAATCCATCAGACTGATTTTCTGGTCTGTATTGACTGACAGCATTGACTCAACAATCCAATCAAGAGAAGGTGAGTCTTTTGTGCATTTGACAGTCCATTAGGCTTGAGAACACAAACTCTATCTTCTTCTTACCCCAGTGCCTAGCAGAGAATCTGCTGGGGTGGGTGCCCAGTGTCTGAGGGGTAAACAGTCAATGTCTCTACCCCTACCCAGGCCCTATTTTAGAAACACTGTTCCCTGAATTATGGGAGTGGCTGAAAAGGGGTCCAACCAAGTTAATGAGTGCCTTTGAATGAGACATAGTTAGCTAAATCCCCTGAGAATACTCAAGACAGGATTCTGACCAATTAGCAGCTTTACAACATGAAGTTCTCAATGCTTATTGCAAAATGAATTAAGTCAGGTCATTTGCTCTCGTGGGCCTCCGTCTGCATCTGCTCCTGCACAACTTTGTGCTTCCTGAACAGCCCCAAGGAAGTATCTGGGGCCTTCCAATCAATGCCAGGAGAGCAGAAGGCCCAGCTTCTCAGAATAGGCTCCCACACTCACAGCTACACCCTGTGTACAGCGTGGATGGGAGGCCTGTGTCGGCAAGTCCCAGACCTCTGGGGAGTGGGCTGGTGCCAAATGGTGCCGTCAGCCAAGTCCTTTATCCAACATGAACTTTAAGTTGTTCACCAACTCTGAACCTTTGGGTTGGGTGTTTGATCCTATCTCAAGGGAAATGGAGGAAAGTAAATGTCTGTCTCCAGGAGAAAAAAAAAAGCACAACACAGGAAAGGGGTGTTATCTGAACACGTTTACCTGTTCTTGCCGAGTCTGGCAATTTCCGGGAGAGGCAAACAGAGATTATTAACCATTTATGAAATCTCAAATTAATAAAAATGCTGGCTCCATCTTAGGATTTAAAGGAAAGAAGGCGTGCTTCTTAATCAGGGAACCATTAACCAGGTGGTGCCCCATTCTGCAAGCATTTAACCGTAATTACTTGATGCCAGGCACACTCTGTGCCCAGGAGCAGAGATGGATGATGTCATCACTACCCCAAAGAGCTTCTGGTGTAATAGTGGGGGTAGGCACGCAAGGACATACATTTTCAATACAGTGAAATAACAGCAGCAAAAGAAGTCCGTGTGAGGGACAGCAGACATGCAAATGCAGATAAAGGACTGCTAGCAGGCATGGTGTTTAAAGAAGGCTGCATTCGGGCAGACGTACCTGAGCCGGACTTCAAAGGCTGAGTAGGAGTTTCCAGTGAAAAGGAGAAAGCGCAATCTGGGCAGAAGGAACTGCAAAGCAAGGCATATTCTAGGCCAGTGGTTTTCAAACCTCACTTTAGGAATAGCGGCCTCGTGTACACAGAACCTTGATCAAAGGCGAGCAAAGTTGCTCTCCACGAAGCAGGATGGGGCTCAGCTTCCATTCCATCCTCTTATCCTGCCCTTTGCCGCCCTGCACTAACACACAGTGGTCCTCAAGGCGGAGTCCCATGGAACCCCAAGGCAATACAAACAGACTTAGAAAGCCATTGAGCTAAGCAATACAAATTCTGGATTTGCAACGGTTCAAGCCAGAACTGGGATGGCCTTTGAAAGTTTTGACACTTTCAGGCCACCCTGCGATGCTTCCAGTTTTGCTCCCATAGTCAAATCTGATGACTTCATTTTTCGTTTGGAGGTGTCAGAAGTTACCCTCACAGGCACTTGCTGCAAAATCACTTAGCTGTGTAGGCTTCCATCGCTCTCATCTCTGCAAGGGCCTTACCAATAAGGATATGTCTTCTCCCTAGGTTTCACCCCACTACAAACCACAAATTTTATTTAATGAATACTTGCACAGCACTCAAAATAGCTAGACAGTGTTCCAAGCCTCTCACAGATCCGACCAGCAGAGAATGGATACTCGACAAGTACTTGGAAAATTAAAAACACTCCTCCAACTCTCAGCTTAAATCTTTTGCTCAAGATAAATCTATTCCAGGGTTTCCCAAACTTGCCTGGCCATGATGACAACCCATGGCACTTCTTAAAAATCCAGATTCCCAGGATTCTGATCATTATCGCGTGTGTCTTTCTAGTTCAAGTGTAGCCATGGACCAGCTGTGTCAGCATCACCTGGGAGCTTGTCAGAAATGCAGAATCCTGAGCCCCACCCAGACCTACCAAATCAGAATCAGCATTTAACAAGGTCCTTGGGGGGGTTCTTGTTCCCATTAAAGTTTGGGAAGGTCTACTCCAAGACAAAGAAGTCTATTTTCCCCACAACAGGTACCCTGGAGGGCAGGGGTTATGATTGGGCAAGTTCATGAACGCGGCAGCTCCATCCTTCTCCTCTTCCTGGATCTCCTTCCACTGCCAAGTCCAGGCCACCCAAAGCCACAGTCAATAACAGATAATGAGAGGAGAAAAGGAGTACTGTGTACGAGTCAAGCCAAGCCCCAGTCCTGAGTAAAAGAAAGACTGTTGTAAAATCCACCTGAAGCAGGAAGCCTGATTCCCCAGCCAACTTTAAGATGCCAAGGACAGTGCCACTTCTGCCAGAACTACTGGCTTCTGAACATCACAGATGCTTCCTCTGGGAACCACCAAGCTGCAGGCACCACTCCACTCACCTGCCACCACCATCTCCTCCCATGCCAGGCACAACTGCCCCCGGGAGGTCCATTTGGAAGTAGTGGAAGAGAATCTTCTGTGTGGGCACCTTGTGAAGCCCACCCTTTTGGTTTTCACATTTGGGAATCTTTCCTGGGTACAGACCTCACTGTATAATCAGAGTGTTTCTCCCATTCAGAGAAGTAGGCCTTACTGGGTTAAGCCTGCTTGCCATGACTTCCTCTTCACTTAGGGTGAGCTCTGTCTCCAGAGACTTCTAAATGACCGTGCAGACAGAGCACCGGCAGTGCCAGCCTACCAGTCGGCTTGATGTGCCCAGATGCATTTGTTCAATGCATTACACAGTCATGGGGCCCGTGCTGTGTCCTAGGTTCTTTATGAAAGTCACCCCTTTAATCTCAAAATAACCTTGCCTGTTAGGCTTTATTATTCCCATTTTTTCCAGTAAGGAAAATGAGGTTCCCACGAGGGCACCGTCTTCTTGCCCAGAGCAACACTGTTTGATGAAAAACCTCTTGAGGTCAGAAACCAAGTCGTCTTTATCACCATATGCCCCTCCCTCCCCCTGTACATTGTTCATCGTCTGTACTTAGTCTGTGCTCAGCAAATGCCTGTTGCATTAAAAAAATTAATTGTGTATGTGGTCACAATCCACGCCACCAATTTGAGGGGAAGAGGGGGGAATTGGGATACACTTTAAATAAGGGCAAACTTGTCATTGGCACCTCCAGCTCTCAGAGCCTCAGGACATCCAGGGTCTCAGATCTGTTCCTCCTCCCAGCCCTTCCCAGACGACTGGCCCTGGTTTACCTCCTATCGCTGCCAGTTCCAAAAACAGCCTGTTCAACTCTCAAGGTTGGGATAATCGCCCCCAGCACAGCCAGAAACTTCCTCACACGTGTTTGTGGGTGTGATTGAGTGTGCGCATGCACGCGTGGAGACATTCTGAAAGATGCACACCAAGACGTTAACATTAACCTTGGTGATTACTGAGTGAGCAGGATCGTGCCTAACTTTATTTCTCCCTTCCCACATTTTCACTTCTTCAATTTAAATCTTTGTTGTCGTTTGACACACATACATCACGCACACCTCCCGTAAGTACATAGCTCAAGGAATTGTAACAAACTGAACCCATCCGTGAAACCAGCACCCAAATCAAGACACTAAACATGACCGGTTCCCAAGAAGCACCTTTCGGGCTCCCTTTGGTGGCTAACGCCACCCCAAGGCCCACCAAGAGCCCAGCTTTTACCACCGGGATGAGTATTTTTTTTTCTTTTTGTGCACTTTGTGTAAATAAAATCCAACTCTTTTGTGTCCGGCTTCTTGAAGTCACCAGTACTCCAGCGAGATGCATCCATATCATGTGTGAGCGACAGATCACTTGTTCTCATCACCACGTATTGCTTTTTTAAGCATAGAAAATGCAACACAAATATGTTTTCATAGAAAAAGAAACAAGAGAAGTCAACGCTTTCAGCCATTGGTCCCCAGACGCCAAGACTTCAGCAGTCACAGTGTAGTAGAAAGAACAAATGCTCTGGAATTGTGGATTCAAATCCTGACTCAGCCACTCACCTTTCCAGGGAGTGTTGTTTCATACTGTGAGCCTCAGTTTCTTAATGTGTAAAATGGTGACCTTAATAGTTCCATGCAGCAGACACTGGTGGCTTCCACCCACAGAGATACCCTTGGTTCCTATTTATCATTTTTCATGCTTTTCTGCTGGCCTTGGGGGCTTTTGCATCCACCTGCCCTTGGGTTACTGGAGCCACTTTGTAGGCACAGACAGGAGCTACAAATACTTGGGAGTGTATTCGTGCTGAGCTTCAGCCACTGACCGATGGGTGCAGGGGGCTTCCATACTCCTGGGTATCCAGGGAAGGTATGCTGTACCTTCCAGAGTTGCCTTGCAGGAGCAAACTAAACCTCCACTCCATGGGTCTTTGGCCTGAAATCACGGGCTTGCTGGACTTCTTCCCATCTGCACCCGAACCGTCTCCTCTGCCAGTTTCCCTGGGAGCTCTTCCTTAAGACATCACATGCATAGGAGTCCTGACACATGGTCCATTTCTAGGAAACCTGGGCTAATATGCCCTAAAAGTTGTTGTGAGGTAAATATGGATAGTTGGGTATAAATCACCTGGCACCGATAGGTGCTCACACCTGTTAAATCCCTTCCCCATGTCAGCAGCAGGCTGGCTTTGTTGTGTGTCCACATGCCTCGAATCATAAAATCCCCAGGGTTAGAAGGAACCATAAAAGTCCTGGACTCCTGGAGTCCTGAATTATCTAAATCACTCCTATCTCTCCCTGAAGAGTATTACAGTGGCTTCTAAATGAAATAACCAGGGACAGCACCTCCCCCCGATAACTCCAGCTTTATTGCACTACAATCAGCACAGCCATCTCTACTCGAGATGAAGCTGTGGAGCACGGATATTAAAGCTACTAGCTGCTCTGAGCTTCCACAGATCGGCGGCTAGATTCCCCCACCAACTGCCCTGTGTGGCATTTGCATCCTCTCCATTCTTAGCCTGGCTGGCAAGGAGGGGGCCTCTGTCCTCCAGCAGTGGTGGGTGACCCCATGTGAATGAGCACGCACCCACTCTTCCCGGGAAAGAGGTCTTCCTGCACCATAAACTAAGAAGTGCAGAAAAATATTAAAAATAAGGGGGAAAACATAGCAAACATAGAATTACCTTTTCTTTTGAAAAGAAAATTCATTGTTTTTGAATAATCCGTGGCATTGATCTGTATTCCAGGAGCAGACTTTAGACTTTTTTCCCCCAACAGGAAGTGACAGTGGGGACCAGATGCCAGCAAGAAGCAATTGTTTAATATTAATATTTTCCACTTATGTGCCGGGTACTCCTCTAAATGTTTGACAGTCTTTGAAGGAGATATGTTCATCTTTGATTTACAGATGAGGAAATGGAGATACCAACAAGGTAAATAGCTTAGCTCTCAGCCCAAGCAGCGGGTAACAATGGAGCTGAGGCTCAAACCCAGTTCTGTCTATTTCTAAGGCTGTGGTGTTAAGCAGAGGTATTGCCAGGAATTTAGGTACAAACGATGTTTTAGTTTTGTTTAGTTTTAAAACAAACTGGGTAGCTTAAAACAATATAAATTAGTCTGACAGTTCTGTAGGCTAAAATCCTTCCTTGCATCCTCCTAGCTTCTAGTGGCGCCTGGTAATCCTTGGCGCTCCTTGGCTTGTGGCTGCGTCACAATCTCTGCCTCTGTTGTCACACGGTGTTCTCCCTGGGTGTGTGTCTTTGCATCCTCCTCTCTCTTCTTATAACGACATAGTCCTACTGGATTAAAGGCCCACCCTACTCCAGTATGACCTCATCTTAACTAATCACATCTGCAATAACCCTATTTCCAAATAAGGTCACATTCTGAGGTACTGGTGTTGGGACTTCAACATATCTTTTTGGGGGGATATGATTTGGCTACCCATGACAGATGACAAGCAGCAGGAACTCAGATTCTAAACAAGGAGATTCAGAGAAATAAAGGGACCTCAGGTAGGGCACTTAATGCCTTTGATCTTGAGTTTCCATCTCCATTTCTGTACACCTGCTACTAAAGCAATGGTACCAGAAGGAGGGAACAGCTCACCGTGGCACTGCAGCAGGAATAAGGAAGAACGTGTCAGCAGGGGGGTCCAAGCTTCAAAATGTGGCACCCTCTAAATTGCAATGTTCTGGGGCAAAACCCCTATGGACTTGTTCTGGTTGAGACTCTACTGTTATAAAACACTTCTTCCAGACAGAATTCTCAGTTCAAGCATGGAAACCAACTCTGGATGACTTTAACTGAAAGAGAATCTATTTTAAAGACAGAATCTAGCTCACATAATAGCCAAGAAGGCTGGAGGACCAACTTAAACAATGGCCAGGAACAGGGGAGTCTAAGAGATGGCCAAAATCAGAACCAGCCAGCCCGATGCGGACATTGGTGCCACTGAGCATGGCACCACTGCCATGGACCCCCCAACCATGGCTGCCCATACACCTTGGACATTGTTATTGCTACCAGCACTCTACCAGCAAAGATTCTCCACTGTTCCTGATTTTTCAAGCCACTGGCTCCAGATTCAGTCATAGGTTGGGCTTGAGCCTAGCTCACCTGTCTAAGGACTAGCTGCAAGGAAGTCTGGGAAAGCATGGATCTAGCTCTTTTAGCCTTAATAGAGACAGATGGCCACTGCCTCCTACAATGTCATACACTAAGGAATTCCACAAATATAGGAAGGAGGTTCAAATGTTGAGCAAAAAATGCAAAATAGTCCTTAGGGAAGATTCAATCTATTTATCCAGAAGCAAAAGTAATATGGGGGATGCTGGGGCCAAAGCAGTTAAAAGGGGAGTTCATAGCTCACAGACTGGAGATATTGGAGCCAGGAGTCTCTGAGGGGCCACAAAGACAGAATATAGATTAGAGATTGCCATGGGATGAAGATGGGGGCATGAGGAATGCCTCCTAATGGGTTCAAAGCTTCTTTTTAAGGTGATGAAAATATTCTGGAATTTGATGGTGGTTGTGGTTGCACAACTTGGTGAATATACTAAAAACCACTGAATTGTGCACATTAAAAGGGTGAATTTTATATTACATATTTTATCTCAATTTTTTAAAAAGATGTGTCAGAGAGGTATCCAGACTCCTGAAGTTTACAGGAGAAAGAGGACTCCTTCATTGAAAAGTAACACAACAGGCATTGGATTTCCCTCAAATTCCCCAAAACGGTGACACAGTTTGATGGACACGTGTTGGTCTGCGGGAATGGAGTCAAGAGGCCCAAACATGTCAGTGGTCCCAAACATCCCATTTTCTTCTTGGAAAATACTCCATCTCTCTGTTCACTGAGTCACAAGGAAGACACACATTCCCTGTTATTTCTGTTCAGAATCATAGGAAGTCAAAGCCCCATGGTGATTGGTTTTCTACTTGAAATGGAAACTTTTTTTTAACTGAAATTATTTGGGGGCAATTGAGGGGGGTAGAGGAAAATAGAACTAGAATATGAATTAAATTCTAGTGCCCTAGAGCCTGTGCCAGGGAATGCCCACTGAATCTTCTCCCCAATTCTGTGGGGTGGGTTTGTTAGCTCCCTCTGCAATGTGAAAAGCGAGCCTCAGAGAAATTGTGTGATTGGCCTGTAGGCTGCCTGACTTTACACCCTCGACCAACCTTCACCACCAGGGCTTCCTTGGGCATATTTATTCAAGGCTATAGCCGGCCATGAGAGGAACTGAGTGGGGGTGGGGGTGGGGGAGCTGTAAGAGAGACCAAATGACTTTTAAGGACAGGACTGTTTCATTTTCAATTTTTAATTTTTTTGGGGGGTGTGCCTCCCCAAACCTTTAGCCAAGTCTGCTGTACAAACCAAGGTCTTGGGTAAGCAGTGATTTTTTTTGGCAGGAGGTGGTTCATTAGTTGATAAAAGAAGATAAGTTTCACATTTATATCCGTGCTGGCAGAAATAAAGGAACAGAGATCAGATTTAGAGATGGGAACTTCCTAACGGAAGCCAGAAGTTAGATCTAAACATGAACTTAAGGTTGTAAAACCACCTTGGAATTCATAGGAGTTACAGCTTTTCATAACTAGATCTTACGGGGCAAGGTGACCCTTGTTGTTACAAGGATTCCAAATTTCTTACCTCCCATATTACTTAGACTTTAAGTCCTTTCAGGCCAAGATCCCAATTTGATTCCCCTTCAAAGTTCTGCTCTCTAGCATGTAGTAGGTACTCCATATATATTTGTTGAATGAATAAATCAAGGATAGACCTCTTGTGAATAGATATTTATATAAGTCAAAAATTATATCTGCCTACAAGTGAAAGAACAGATTTCATAAGTTCTGTATGTCACAATGTTGCAAATGTGCTTCTGTCATTCTGTTCTTTCATCTCTTTCAAATACCCTCATGGTCTCAAAGTAGCTGCTGTATCTCCAGACATCTTGTCGATGTCTAGAGGAAGAAGAGGGAGCAGACCGATGGTTTTCTTTGAGCCAGGCTTTAATTGAGAAGGGAAGCCTTCTGCAAGAACCTCTGCCTACGTTTCACCAGCCAGAACTAGCTACAAGGGATGCTGGGAATGTGCGTAGAGGGAGGCAAGGAAGAAGGGAGTTGATAAATAGGTGATTAGAGAGGGAGAGTATCCCTTGTCATTCTTTTCAACCCAGCTGAGGATCTATCTGGAATGCAAGCATTGTTCATAGCATTGCAAAAGTGACAATGGCTATGAAGGAGAATGGCAGGGGTCTGCAAATGAGGAAACTGAGGCTTAGAGTGGTGGACTCGCCTTAAATGACACAGCTGGGGCTCCATACGGACTGTAGCGGACTTAGAAGCCCATTGTCTTTATATCCCTCTGCTCGGGGCCCAGGGAGAGGGCAGCATGGAAGGCAGACATGAGCAGCCTTGCATTCTCTTAGTCTCTTGTTCTCCGGGGTTTTTCCGGTGAGATCTGTGTGTGTTCTCTCTCAGAGGCCAGGCCAAGCCAGACCTCGCTGGCAACTCACTCTGTCTGGCGGCAAAGTCTTACATCAAACAAATTAAAGGCCTCTCAGCTCTGCAGCTTTGCTCTTGCCTTGAAGCCAGGGATAGGGGTGGGAGGGATAATGCTGGGCCACGGGGACTCTGAGTCATCACTGGGGGCTGGTAGCTCTGGACAAGGCAGCAACAGACCTGGGGCAACCCCACGCTCCTGGGGAGCAGGGGTCTGGGCTGGGAAGGACCTTGCATTATTGGGGATTCACGGTGCCTTCCCCTCACCCGGGACACCCCGCCACGGCACCTCAGGTCACGGACTAGGCCCCTCTGCCAGCATTCCCCCGACCTCAAAGTGCTGCATTACCAGAAACAGCAAGGTGCACAGCAGAATGGGGGGAAATGACTCTCTATGGCTCATTACAAAGGACCCAGAGTCAGCAAGAGAAAGGGGGCGGAGGGTGAACGCAGGAGCCGCTCAGGGCAGCCACGACCAGCTACAGAAATAGGTTTTATATCACAACCTGGTGCACCTGCCTGTAGACACGTATAATACACATACAAAACAGAAGCACGTAGTCATGAAGCAATCCTTACCTTTACTATGCACAATAAACTCTGATTTCATTCTATCCTATTTTCTTTCTTTCTTCTTTGCTTGGCAAATGCTAGTTGGTTGTGACCCACAAAAATAATGTCATGGTTCCTTGAGGGGGAACCGTGTAGCTGGAATTGTGTTGACTTAGCGCATGGGCTTCACAAGACAATTGAACTGGGTTTGAACTTGCTGGTGTGTGCACCCAGCTGAGTGACTTAGCCTCTGGCAGTGGGCCACTTTTCTCAACCGCTAACACCATGATCACAGTTCCTGACCTCCCTCTGGACCACACAGCGGCCTCCTGGCTGGCCTCTCTGAAATGCACTCTGGAACCCCCTGCATGCACATTCCACCTGCAGCCCGCAGCGTGTTTGTAAGCATGGGCATGCCAGCCCTTGCTCAACACCCTTCGTGCCTTCTCTTTGATCTCAGGATAAACACAAAGCTCCTACCTTGGCTGGCAAAGCCAACAAAGCCTAAGTGGTCTGGCTCCCGCCCGCCTCTCCCGCCACTCCACACTCAACCATACCCCCCTTGGCTCCCATCCCTCCCCAACTCCCCTCCAACCAGTCCTCACGGCTCCAGCCACACCAGTGCCTTCTAGGAGCCTTGTCCTCCCCATGCTCCCTCTTGCCACAGGGCCTTTGCATGTGCTTTATCCTGTACATCTTTATCTGGTTCACTCCCGCCCATCCTTCAGATCTCAACTCAAAGTTCACTTCCTCAGGGAAGCCATCCCTGACCTCCCTAGTCAAGTCAAATTCCCCTAAATTCCCCTCCAGACTTCATCCCCACACCACTCCCCAGCATAGCTCTTGTCAGGGTTGCAGTTTCACGTTCACTTGGAGAGTGGCGGCGTTAACCCTCTAGACCCCTACAGCAAGACTTCTTAGTGCCACTGGGCAGCAGAATCAACTGGAGACACTTCAAAAAGTGCAGAAGCCTGACTCCCCCTCCCCCCAATCATTCCAATTCAATTGCTCTGGGTGTGGCCTTGATATCTATGCTTTTTAGAAGCTCCCCATATTATTTTAATGTTCAGCCGGGAACAAGAGCTGCGGGGCTTTCATGCCTCACTGTGTGCCCCAGTGCCTGGCTCTGAGTCAGCACTGCTTAGTGGTTGTGGAAGGAAGGAGGGGAAAGTGCCTCGTGCATGGAAGGAACGCAGCATCTGCCTGGCTCGGGGTGAGCACTCACTCAGGTCAGGGACCATCTCTACTCCCAGGAGCAGATGTCGAAACTGATCGCTCAGGCAAGGGAGACGTCCAGGCATTCGGGTGGCACAGTCAGATCTGCGCTTTAGGAGCAGTATTCTCTCGCTGGCTCCTCCTCTGTTCCATCTTTGAAAGTCCAGGACCAGCTGCTCCTGCTGACACTTTCTTCCCCAGTGATCGTACCCCATCCCGTGGCTGAACTCCATCTCGAGGCTGGTGACCCCCACATTTATGTCACCAGCTCTGGCCTCTTCCTTCAACACTAGACTGGTCCATTCAGCTGCCTACTTGACATTCCTCAAAATAAGCATGGCCCAGAGCCCCTGGTCAGCATACCCCCACGCATGTTCTCTCTTCCCATCCCAGTAAAGGGCCTTCCTTGATTCCTGGCTTTTCTTCACAGCCCACAGCCCACAGCCCCCCATGAGCAAGTCCTAGAAGTTCTGCTTCAAAATAAACCCCCAGTCCGCTCACTGCTCCATCCCACTGTGCCAGTCCCGCCGGCACCATCCAAGCCTCCACCGTGGCTCATTTCCTGTGGTTGTCAGAATGAGAAGTGCCCACGTCCTACTCTCCAGAACCTGCGAATGTGTGGCCTCCCATGGCACAAGGGACTTCGCAGATGTGAATAAGTTAAGGACCTTGAGATGGGGAGATTATCCTGAGTTATCTGCATGGTCCCAACGTAATCAAGGGCATCCTTACAAGTGGGAGGCAGGAGGGTCAGAGTGGAGGTGATGATGGAATAAGAGATCAGAGAGAGAGAAAGAGATTTGAAGATGCTGTATTTCTGATTTTCAAGATGGGCAAGGAGCCACAAGCCAACATCTGCAGGCCGCCTCTAGAAGCTGAGAAAGACAAAGACTGGATTCTCCCTAGAGCCTCCACAAGGACTAACCCTGTCGACATCCTGATTTTAGCCCAGTGAGACCCATTTCAGACTTATGACCTACAAAACAATAGGATAATAAATTTGTATTTTTTAAGCCACACAAAGTTTGTGGTAAGCTGTTATAGCAGCAATAGGAAACTCATCCACCTCCTCACTGCCTTCACCTCTTAACTGGTCTCCCTGGGTTCCTTCTTGGCCCATTAATCTACTCTCTGCACAGCAGACAAGGTGGGCTTCGTTAAAGCTTATATGAGATCATATCACTTTGGTACAAAAAACCTTCCAATGGCTTCCATTGTACTTAGAATAAAATTGCAACTCTTTGTCACGGCTGGACAAGCCTAACCCCGGGCCCCTTCTGGCCTCTCTGGGCACATCCTCTCTTCTTGCCCCCCGTGTCTCCTCAGGGGTCTTGCCACCCTGGACGCCTTTCCGTTCCTCGAGTAATTCAAGCTTGTTGCCACCTCCAGGCATTTGCTCGGCTGTTTCTCTTCTGGGAATATTCTTGTCATTTGTCACTAAGGCCTCGGCCTGAGGTCTTCCCTGATGACAGCCACATGTTAAAGAAGCCCCTCTCCCCTTGGCAAACCTCTGTCATGTGCCCTGCTTTGTGTTGTTCCTGGCATTTATCAGTAACTGAAATTATATTGTTCATTTAGTTATTTATTTCTTTGCCTTCAGCTGTGTGCATGGGGGTGGAGTTGCCCTGTTGCTTCTCACTACTCCAGCACTGTAGTGATGCCTGGGCTGTGGCAGGGCTCAATATTTATCTGTTTTAATGAATGAATGAGCGAATGAACAGGGTAGTGGTTGGCACAGCATCAGTGCTCAATAAAGGTTTTTTATTTAATATTATCCTTATCATGACGATCACCGATGAGAAAGTGTCATGTTGACAAGGAAGCACTACACACATGTGCAGCGTCCTCATTAACTTCATTAGCTCCCCTCTACAGGGAAAGCCAGCTGGGGTCACCTTGGGTTTCAGCTTCCCAAGAGTCAAGGTGGAAGCCACAGGGGCCTGGGATGGGGTTCAGGAAGTCAGGGCTGGCAGAGACCCTGTCTGGTGGCCAGACGTGAAGGCAGAAACTTCCTTGAAGGAGGCACTTGTGTTATTACAAGTGCAAACTCAGAGAGGCAACAAATGCCCACCTCTCGGTGCAGGGACACACACACACACACACACACACACACACACACACCCCCGCCTCAGCCCCACCAGGGCCCTGCTAGGCAGATCCAGCGGACAAGGAACCTCTGGAGGGTAGATCTGTAGGTGCCTCCCCAGGTGTGCCGAGCAGAGCAGCCCTTTCATCATTAATGCTCTGCGCAGCTGAGCACATGCTTTTTATTGGGATGAGTATAAATAAACAGCAACAGGAGCCTTGAAAGAAATGACCCCCAGAGGAAACCCGATCCTCAGGCAATTATGGCACTTCTGTTGAGACAACTGCCGGCTGAAACGGTGAGCTGGGTGCCAGTCCTCAAAAGGCGCCAGCGCTTGCCACCCCAGGCAGATCGCAGCCCCACCCGCCACGTGGGCCTCTCTGCTTTTGTCTGCTGCTCTGCGAGAGCACCATTTTCAGAGTATCGAGGGATGAATGTGGCTAAGGCAGGGGTTCTTACAGGGGTGATTTTGCCCCGCTGGGGCATTTGGCAATGTTTGGAGACTTTTGTGGTTGTTCTAGCTGACTTTTAGAGGGTAGAGGCCAAGTGTGCACCTAAACATCCTGCAGTGCTCCCACAACAAAGAGTTGTCCAGCCCAAAGCGCCAACAGCGCTGCCGTTGAAAAACCGAGGTCTAGGGCAAGGAGAAGCCCAGGAGTGCAGGAGTTGCCAATGGACTTGGAACACCCACCGTGGGCCAAACGCTTGGTCAAACGTGCATCTCAATCACTGAATCCTCATAACAGCATTATGACATTTAACTGCCATCCTCATTTTACAGATAGTGAAACTGAAACCCAAGGTGGTTTTTAAAAGACTTTAAGCAGTTTGCTCAAGATCCCTCTGCCAGTCAGCACAGAGCCAGCGTGCAAAGCTGAACTGATGCCAAAGCCTGGCTTTGGGCCCCGAGCTGGACCATCCATTGCAGTTATAAAGCCCCTACTCGGTGCCAGTCACTCTCACATATATCATCTCCCAGACCCCGTGGGAAATGTGGAATGGTAGGCCTTTGGCTTCCTATAGACCTGAAGTTAATTGCCTGCTCTGCCATTTTTAGTGCCACAAAACCTTGGGCATGTTAGTGAAACTCTCCGGGCCTCAGCTTCCTCATCTGGAAAATGGGCTAATAATGTGACCCACCAGAGGGTTTATACAATAGTGTATACAAACACCTTTGAACAGTGCCCAGCACACCGGGGACCTCAGTGAGCAGTGGCTCTGACTGTGATGGCCACTGCTGAGTTTGAAATTCAGAGCCACAGAGGTGCTGGTTTCCATTAGGGAAGTGGGTGGTGTAGAGCAAACAGGGGGGACTGAGGGTGGGGGGCGGAGGGGAGGGAGATGGGAGGGGTGGAGTCCCTTCCTGCAAGCTGGGTCTGTGGGAGTGGGCTGAGGGGGGGCGAGGGGCTTTACTGCAGCTCACAGGGCCACCCCGCCTTCCAGCCTATTGGAGGTGGGGGCAGGGGCTGGGATCACCCCCACACATATACCCCACCTTCTCTCCATAGGAAGGGAAGGGAATTAACACGTCTTTGCCACCTGTTCCATGCAGGTACTTTTGATACAGCTCATTCAATTCTCCCAGGAGTTCCTGTGAAGTCATAGTACACCCATCTCACAGTTGGGGAAACTGAGGCCCAAGGAGGTTTATTAATTTTCCCACAGTTGCACAGCTGGGAAGTGGCAGCTCTGAGCCCAGGCCCAATGCCAGTGCCTTTAACCACTTCACCTCAGGCCCAGTGAGCCTGTGCAAGGTGGCCCCACTGGGGCCTTCTCTCTGCCTGCTTTCTTTATTCCCCTGGAGTCTGTGGCCACAGTGAGTGTATTTCCCAGGCCCTAGGTCAGCCTCCTGGTCTGAAAAGATTGAAGGTACTGAGTGAGCACCATGGGACCGAAAATTCGGACCTTCTAGAACAGCACTGTCCAGTAGAACTTTCTGGCGATGGAAACGTTCCATATCTGTGCTGTATAACATGGTAGCCACTAGCCACAGGTGATGGTGCCTTTGAAATGTGGCCAGTACAACTTCAAAACTGAATTTTCAATTTCATTTCATTTTAATTAACTGAATGTTTAAATTTAAATAGTCACATACGTCTCGTGGCTTCCATATTGGACAGTGCAGAGAAAATGTAGAACTCGGTCTCTGGGCCTTTGGCCAGCCATGTAGTTCCCAGTGCTTCCTTCCACAGAAATTTCAGGTTTCAGATCCACCAGCTGTCAATTTCTCTGGGCTGAGGGGTGAGAAAACCCATTTGTGTTTCCAGTTGGTCCCAGGTCATTCAGCCAATCCACAGACAGGCTGAGACCCTACTGTGCGCCAGGTGTAGGCACCGTCCCTACCCTCGAGGAGGTCCTGGGCTAGCAGGGGAAGTAAAAGAATAGCAACCATCACGATATGACGACAGTGACGATGACGATGGTGGTAAAGAAAGCAGAGATGAGAACAGAGACCTGGAGTCGCCCCTCTGGATTCACACCCACGTTTCACCACTTACTGGCCCTGAGACCATTTGCAAGTCACGTAGCTTCTCTGACCCTCAGATTTCTCTTTTGAAAAACGAGGTTGATAAAAGCACGTCTCCCAAAGGTGGCTGAGAGCATTAAATAAAACATGTAATTTGCATAGCAGACAGCCTGACACATAGGAAGGCACGAATAAATGTTACCTTTCATTATTATTTTTCACTACTATTTATTCAGGGCCTAATATTATTTCCCAAGTTAATGTCTTATACAATCTCGATTAATCATCATACTGACTCTACTATTATTCCCATTTGACAGGTAAGCAAACTGAGGCTCAGACAAGTTTAGAGGATTTGTCCAGATTCTCAGACCAAGTGGCAGTGCTATGATTTGAACCCCAGGCTACATGACTTCAAACTTCCCAAATTGCATAACTTCCCAGTGTGCTACAAATCAGAGGCAATAAGTACTCTCACTATGGCAAGAGAGAAAATCCTGGTCCCTGCCACGCACCAGCTGTGTGATTCAGACAACTCGCTTCACCTCTTAGAGCTCCAGGTGCCTCACCCATAAAATAGGACCATTTCAGGCCCTGGATCAGCGTACGGATCCATAGAATCACAAGGGTCAGTAAATCAAGCTGTCCATGTAAAAGCACCACAGAGAACTGGCACACGGCCACACTTGCTATCAGCTCACAGTATCAGCTCGTATTAATCATTTAGCCAAGGCCTGGCCCACGTCAGTACCCCACGAACACCCCCTCCATGACCTTTTCTCACCCCCTTTAATGACACACAGCACTAACCTCTAAACCCTTTACCTGAATGGGACACAGCTTTTGACTGCCTGGCAAGGCCGGCCAAGGAGGCAGCAGCTCCTGGATGCTGGGGTCCTCAGGGTTGTGGCACATCTCTGCTGCAGACCCTCCCCTGGTTATCACCTGGGTGCATCAGAGTGCAGAGGCTCCATAAGGAATCCTGAAATTACCAATGAGCCACTGGGGTCAGAGCTGCCAGGGAAGTGAGAAGGTATTTATAAACCTGGCGCCGGTGACTGAGCCCTCAGGAACCTGAGAGGGGAGCAGGTTTCCTGCCCCGCAGGGAAACCAAAGAGGAAAAACACCAACACACTCTGACTTTGGGCTCGAGTCAAAAGCCACGGAGGGTGCGTCCAAGGCCCCTTCTAAATTTAGAACATTCAACCAAACCAGTTCTTGAGCTTGTGGGCATCTCTCCCATTGGCTGGACCAGGGCGTTCCTCTGAGAGCCAGGGGCACAGATGGAGGCTCAGATCCGAACCCATTTTGTCTCCATTTTTGCTCCCATCACACTGAGCGCCAGGACCCTCAAGGCCTCTCACACCTGAGATGGCACCGTGGGGTACGGGGGGATTTGAAGTCAGAGGGGAGGGCTCCAGTGTTGGTGCTGGCTGCTGGTTCTAACAGCCTAAGATCTTAGACTAGTGTCTAAAGCTTCCTATATCTTGGTTACTATATCTATAAGGTGAGAAGAACCTTGGACAAGTGACTTTACCTGAGCGGGCCTTCATCTTATCATCTCTTACAAGAGAAGAGCAAGACTTACTAGGTATGTTCCAGCTCCTGAGCCTCAGTTTCCCTATCTTTTACAGGGGAAAATCGTGCCCCAGAGAAATGCCATGAGGATTAAGTACAGTGGCAAGGTGAGAGTGCCCAAGCTAGGGGAACATGGCGGGCACCCAACGCATGGGGGTTAAACCAAAATGGGAGCTGAAATCTGAAAGTCTCCATCCTCGGTCTCTCTCCTTCTCTTTTACTAAGTCCAACACACTCATTTAAGTATTACCCACGTGTTCTCAGGCCTTATAATTATTCTAGAGGTAAAAACAGGGGTCATAGTCATTGTAATCAGAAGGTATTTCTCTATCCCTCACTCTGCCACTACAGTCTGAATGTTTGTGTCCCCCCAAATTCATATGTTGAGACCCAATCACCAAGGTAATGGTATTAGGGGGTGGGCCTTTGGGAGTTGATTAGGTCACAAGGGTGAATCCCAAGGGTGATCCCACATGAATGGGATCAGCACCTTTATACAGCAGGCCTGAGAGAGCTTCCTTACTCTTTCCAGCACGTGAGGACACAGCAAAAAGGTGCCATCTGAGAAAGCAGGCCCTCACCAGACATTGAATCTGTCAGTGCCTTGATCTCAGACTTCCCAGCCTCTAGAACTGTGAGAAATGGACTCCAGTTGTTTATAGGCTACCCAGTTTATGGTATTTTGCTATAGCAGCCTGAACAGACGAAGACACCCATATAAAATTGAGTGGCATCTAGCCCATTTTTAAACTCCTCCACTATTTTATTAGCACCAACACCTTCATTAAAAATTATAATAATGATAATAGCTAAAAGCAATTGAGCACTTACTATATACAGACATTGGGTTAAGGGATTTAAGTGAATTATCTTATATAGTGAAATAAATTATTATCAGTTAATAAATATATAGGTCAGAACCAAAGTTCATTTTACATAACAATAAAATATATAAAACCATTATACCAATACCAATGCTTTTATTGTCTGACTTAATCTTCATATCTCAGCCCTGTGAGATGCTACCTTGTCTCCCTAGTGGAGTCCACAGTGGGCATCGTGCACGAAGTCAGGAACACGCCCCTCTTGGGTACTGCATGGAACCTGCCATATACCCCTGCTTGCCGGCTCCAGCGCCATCTCTCCATGGCAATGCCCACTGCTGAGCACAGAGCCCCACTGCTCTGCACTGTGTCCTCTAGCTTGATGCCATCCTGGGCTCCAACCGCCACCCCCACTGGGAAAGTACCTAGCCCCTTGCATGCTGCATCCTGTTTCCCTGGTTACAAAACATCACAGCTCTATGCTTGCAACGCCTCACCAAGTTTTGATATGAAGCAGTTCTTCGACTTTGTGCTCAGGTTCTACTGCAGCTGCCTTGCACCAGGGGAGTTCAGTGGGCGTGTGCATTCCTCAGACACTGACCCCTGTTCTTGGATCAACCTTCTTGACCTGGATTCAATCTTCCTTCAATGCTTGGGAAAGAATTCCCAGGAGTCCCCAAGCAAATAACCCCCATGAGGCCACCCCACCATCCTCTAGACTTGTCCAGACATTTCTGACTCCCAGAATGAACACAATGGTTTGTGCTACCCAACTAGGACTCACGCTCAGAAGACCAACCTGCTGAGTAGCTGTGCGGAGGCTCGAATCTTTCCGTTTTCTTCTCAGTACTGGTTGGTTTTGCAATGACTCATCCACAGCCTCTGTCTGCTTTCTGTGAGAAACGTTGTATGTTGCTGAGATAGCTGGTTAGCATTAGGAGGGCTTCTCTGCTCATCATGATTGTTCAATAAATGCTCAATGATTTAGACTACATTGTACTTACGCATTCATCAAGTACGTATTGAGCTTCTGCTCTGTACACCCTGGCATGGCCCTAGAACGGGAGCTGGGGACACCACGATAAGTGAGACATGGCCCTGCCCTCAGAGAATGCACAGGCTATTTGACGGGGTCAGGTGCTCACTCATGCAAAAGCTGGGTGCAAAAGTGGACCAAACACAAGAAAAATCTTCCCTCGTGGAACTTAAATTTGAGCGAGATGTGTGAATAAGTACATGCAATAAAGCATCAGAATGGAGCTGTTGACAGAGAACTCTGGGGAGAATACAATGGGCCAAAGAAGAGGAAAGATCAGTCTTATGCGGGCAAGGGAGGAGGGCCAGGGAGAATTCCCAGGGGAGGTGACCCCTGAGTGAAGGCTTGATAGAAGAATAGTTATTCATCGGCCAGAATGAGCAGGAAAAAGGTTTTGAGGACAAGGACACAGTGTAAGCAGAGCAGTGAGACTGCTGGCTGGTAGGGGAACCAAGAGTGGACTGTAGGAACTGGAATGTCAGGTGCAGGAAGGAGAGGAGCGGCATCGTGGAAGGAGTGAGGTCTGCAGAGACCTCAGGGTGAGGACCTCTTTCAGCCCGTGGTTCCCCAGGAAACCGAGCCCGTGCGTGCAATCCCAGGGAAGCCGAAGTGAGGCAGGGGGGGAATGGGGAAGACAGGGATGGAGAGCAGATAGAAGGAAGTCATTGCCCACTTGGCCACAACTTGGTGACAAGGTGACCTGCTTGGCTTCACCTGGCATCTTTGCCGAGACTGTGTGAAGCGTTGCCTCTCTGAAACACACACCTGAGGGAAGGAAGATAGGGGACTTTATACACGACTTCTGTACGGCACTGGTCAATACCCGCCCCACGGGTGGGAAACTGCGCCTCTGCCATGGAAGCACCAGGTGGGTCCTGCAGTGTCTCACACCTGGACACAACAGGGAGCCACCGGGCAGGAGAGAGGTAGGCGGTGCAGGCTCCGGCAGGAGGGGCGCCTGTCAGCAACTGGGATTTGTGGCAGCAGCAGAGGCAGCAACAACCTGGTTACAAAACCGAGGAAACAGTACAAGTTGTTGCTAGGGCTGCCCTGGCTAGAAAGCAAAGCAAGTGCTCAGATACGGGATAGCGCCTGAGTTGAATCTGGTACGAAGCCTTTGAAGGATTCTAATCCAGGGAGTAACACGTTCAAATTTGCATTTTAAAAAGACCACTCCTGCTGCAGGGTAAAGAATGGGTTCAGAGTTTCACAAAAAGTGGTGGCACCAACAGAGATATCTGAGAGTATTTTATGTTATGCACAGTTTTATTTTAATAGCTAAGTTTTAAAAAAAAAAATGTGTGTCTATATCTTATAGATATTTACAGTGCAATGTCACATTTTATATACTAAATGGAGTCAATGTAAGCAAGCATAGGGGCAAGGTTGAATAGTATAGTGGGAGAGAGTCAGGGCAAACATGAAAAAGGTAAAGTTTAGGCAATGCTGGGCGAGACAGGAGGGTAGGTGACCATCTGGGAGAGAGAAGAGAGGACACGGGGTCAAAGAACCTGTCGTGGTAGGAAGGAGAGGTGGGTACAGAAGAGCAATTTTGAGAAGCCCGGTTTCAGAACAGTGGGTCGCTAATTCAATGTGGGAGCCTAAGGGAACAATGAGAATTCTATGATGCTTTAACAACAGGAAGATAAAGGATTCACAGGAGGTCAGACCCGTGATTTCACCCCTTTGACTCTGCGTCCCAACGCCACGGGCGCATTGGAAGGAGGAGACATCCTGAGTTGTCATCCAGGGACTCCGAAGCCAGACGCGCGTGGGCCCTGCACACGCTGGGAGTGAAGACGCGTCCCTCGGTGTGGACCAACCATCGTCAGCTGTGAGAAGGGCCGACACAGCAGGCCAAGGCTGCAACGGGCTGACGAAACGTTCTTGTGGGAAACAACCCAGGCCGCTTGGCTCCCAGCCTGATGAGTCAGCAGCCCTGGCTACCGCTTGCTACTCACCAAGAAATTGCACATGTTTGGAAATTTGATGACATCTGGAGTTTCAGTCTTAATCAGGCTGGTTTTGGCATTTCCCTTCCTGGCATGGAGCTGTTTCTGGGTATTTTTCAAAATTATCTATAGGGAATGCCATAGAAAAACCCCTGAACTGAGTCCTGCTAAAGCCAGAGCTTGTTAATCCATGACTTTTACACATTTATCTCACAGTTTGCTGAGTATCCACACCAACAAAGACCGGACCGGAAACTGTAAAGGGAGGCAGCCGAGCTACAACCAGGCAGAAAAGTTCCCCTTACCTCCAGCCTTCGTCCCCGTCTCTGCCGGGGACCAGGTGTGACAGAGGCAAATCACTTCTCTGGGGTTCTCTTGCTTCGCCTAAAAAAAATGGGGGAAATATGATCAGTGAAGCTCCATACCTTGTGGTCATGATCATGATTTGGAGACGTCTTATACTTTGTCTTTTAACGCCAGTATTCCTCCAGCTGTCAGATTCTCTGACTCCTTGTGAATGAATCTCGTGCCAGGTAGAGCTGGATCGATGAGCTGCTTTCCTTTGAGTCCAAGGCCTGGTCCTCACATCATGACTACCTAACCGCCAATCTGGGATCGTGGCACCAACCACTGCAACCTATTAAATCAGAAACTTCTCTTAAACCAGAAACTTAAAAATTTTGAAAAAAATACGAAAGAATGCCACTCTTTCCCATTATTTTATTTATTTTGAAAAACATAGTTGTTTTTCATAAAAATGTTGTTATTCATGTTAATATGTAATGGGCTTATTATTGTTATACTTAAGTGGGTTAATAAATATTTTTTAATTTCTCAATTTAATTTCTAATATATCAGTAGATACCACTCATATGAACATAACCTCTTTGGGGTCCTCGATCACTTTTTTCATAAATACTTCATTACATATTTCCCAAATAGTAAGGACATTTAAAAAACTATAACCACAGTATCATTAACCATCTTAAAATTAACAATTCCCTAATATCGTGAAACATTTTGGCATTCCAATATTTCAGATTTTCTCACTCGCGCACACACACGCACAGTTTTTTGTTCAGATTAGGATCTGGAGTAGTGTACATATGGCAATTGGTAGATAATGTCACCTAGGTTCCTTCAACCCATTGCTACGTTTTTCTTTGAAAATCATTTGGTAAAGACGCCAGATGCTGACATACTTTGTTGTGTGGTTTTCCACATTCTGGATTTGACTAATTGCATCGATGGAGTTTTGTTTAACATATTTCTCTGTTCTCTGTATTTCCTGGACATTAGAAGTTTAATTTAGAGGCATGATCATATGCAGGTTGGGTAATATTTACAAGGGTACTTTCTACATGGTGGTGTGTGCTACCCTGTCATGAGGAGGTACACGATGTCTGGTTGTCTCCCTGTTGGTGAAGCTGACAGGAGTGGTGATCGTAACCTAAATCTGATAATTCACTAGGGGTTGCAGCTCAATCACTTTGAAGAGCATGAAAGGGTCCTGAGATCAAAGTGGACGAGAAAAACCAGTACAGAGTAAAGATCACAGGTTTTAAAATGAGACTCTGTACTGCATACCCAGTGGTTGCCATTTACTAGCTGGGACTAGTTATGGACTTGAGAAAGTTACTGATCCTCTTTGAGCTTCAGTTGCCTTATCTGTAAAAACAAGACAATAATATTCCCCAATCACTTGGTTGGTTGTAAGGATTAAAGAAAACAACAGATATAAAAGTCAGTGTATGGCACCCAGGTTATGGAAGGTAATCAATTAGTGATCTCCCTCCCTTGATAACAACCTAATTTAGAAACTAACAGGGAAAACCATTCTGAGTGATGCCTGAGTATAAGTGTATAGTGGACTGAAAAGGGAGACAAAGAAACTCTCCCTCACTTCTTCCAAGGTACGGGAGCAACCCCCACCCTACCTTGAGCTAGGTAGCAGAACTAGCATGGGCTTGTGAAGCAGACAGAGCAGGGTTCCGAGTACGATTCTGCCATTTTTCTGGCTGTGTGATCTCTCGGAGCCAAGAGCCAAGTTCCTTGCAGGCAATAAGATGTAACTCTTGGGTTCACCGTGAGGATTCATGATTTAATAGTACAGATGGTACAATGACTATGGGACCTGATGTACTATAGACAGGCAGCAATGGTACTGGTTGTTTGCACAGTGCTAATAATAACTGCATGAGGAACAACTGCTATTGCTATTTTTGGTGGTGGTGATGGGGATATTATTGAGGATTAGGGGAAACCTAACTGCGAAACACAAACGATAAAAAAATTGGGATCTCAGGATTAATTAATGGGAGCACAACCATCCAAGTTCAGCTCTCTTGTGCAGAATGACTAGAAAATACCACAGGACCTCTTATCTACCTCCCATCCCCAAATATACCCCCTTCTCCTCTTACTCTTATTCAGGCAGAGAAGCTAATGTATGGCAGCCCTCCCTCCAAGGTGGCACGCCCAATTCAGGGGCAAGATGCACATTTTGTCTCTGGGACTCAGTCAACAAGGCCCAGTAGATGTTGGGCTCTCACCGGTCAGGGGAGCACCTTCCTCGCCCATGGAGAAATTTGAACAAGGAGTAGAGAGCAGTGCATTTGTCTCTCTAGCACTTATGAGCCATTGATGGGGGTTCCTATGTTGATAGCAGAAGTGGGAACATAGGAGAGGGGAGAGAGAGCTTCCCCCTGCAGTATTAAAAATTTTAAAGTGCCCTCTGTGGCAATAATCAAACAAAACTGACAATACCAAATGCTAACGTGGATGTGGAGCAACAGGAACTTTCATTTACTGCTGGTGGGAATGTAAAATGGTGCAGCCACTTTGGAAGACAATTTAACAGTTTCTGGTAAAGCTAAATATAATCTTGCCATACCATCCAGAAGTTGTCCTAGGTATTTACTCAAGTGAGGTGAAAATTTATGTCCACACAAAAAGCTGCACATGAATGTTTATAGCAGCTGTATTCATAATCGCCAAAACTTGGAAGCAACCAAGATATCCTCCAAGTCTATTTTATTGCAAATATCAAGCTCTTCCTGCTACGCCGGGGCTGTCACCATGAGGATACCATGATGAATGATGTAAGACACGAGGAGGAGGAGGAGGAGAGGGACCCAAACTCTCCACAATCAAACAGGAAACGTGGCCAAGAGTAGATATAATCTTGAAAACACAACCACAAGCTGGAAAAAAAAATTGCCAACCACAGATCTATTCCACCAAAAACTAACCCACAAAGTCTGAATTTTCTCCTCTTTGTCAGTTACTGCTTGTTACCTTCCAAATGGTAGTGAGAACAGCTCATGTGTCTTTCTTTGGAAGTGAAAGTGTAAACAAGAGTGGCTGCACAGGTGGTACCCTGGGACACTGTGTGTGCCACAAAGACGGAACCCATCAGGTGCTCTGTCACCTTGAGACAGTGCACGCACTTGACATCTGTCCTCACAAAACCCACAGTAGCAGGAAAACTACAAGGACCAGCCTTCCCTATTTTCGCCCAACAGGCACGTCCCTCAGTGCTCTATTTGTGCGTGTATGTGAGTGTGTGTTTCTGTGCGCACAGGGGCTAAACCTGCAGACCCCAACCACCCTATAGCGCAGATCATTTTTAAGGCCCTGAATCCAGGAGGTTAAGTTACACCCCACAAGGCACCATCTGCCTGGGGATGTCCCCGAGTGGGTGGGGTCTCCTGGCACTTCTTGAATTACACCAGCTTGGATGTCAGTCCCTGACGACAGAGTCACAGAGACTTTCTCTGCCTCCCTCTTCGCTCCCTACCCACCTTTGCCCATTCTTTAGCCAGTTTTCCATTGCTTTTAAGGGAAAAGGGAGGAGACGGATGTCAGGGATAACATTTATGGGACACCTACTACAAGCCAGCCCCTCTTCTGGGCATTTTCCGCACTTAGCTCACATAGGCTTCACAATCACCTGTAGCAGCTGTTACCATGCCCATTGCATAGATTAGGAAATCTAAGTGCGTAACTAAGACTGCGTCATTCATCAAAGCCAAATCAGAGATTTAAATACAAGTTCATTAGACTTCAAACTATGCTCTTTCCACTAAAGCCTAAGAATCTCTGACATTCTTGCCTTTAGTCTCTCCAGCCACTTCTTTCAGCAAAATCTCCCCATATTTGTTACAAACTGACAGTCCTGGAGGAGGAATTATCATTGGTCCATGCACACACAGGTGCCTCCCACTCACCTGTACCCTGGACAGTCCCCTCCCCATCCTTGGGCAGGATGGTACCTGCCCTGCCCAAGTCCCAGGATTCCCCTCTGACTTCCCATCCTGAGCCTCCTGGTGGTGGCTCTTGTCCCAACTGTCCGCTCCATGCTGTGTCCCAGGTTCAGGCTCCTGGCCGGCCACTCCCAACTGATGCCCTGGTCAAGTCGTCTGATCCTGGATGCTGACTCCAGGACTGGACTCCGTGCCCAGCTTAGGGATGCTCCTGGTCCATTCCTGGTCCAATGTTCCCACATCTGTGTTTCCAGAAAAGGGGTTGGGATGGAGAGGTACAAAATTCATTAGAAACCTCAGAATCCAAGAGCTTCTGAGGGCTGTTCTACAGAACCCTTGGGGGAAAGGGCACAAGTCACACACACACCCTCATCTTCTCAACAACCCTAGGAGAGGTACTATGAGCACCACACACAGATGGGGACCCAGAGGCCCACAGAGGAGGAGAGACAGCATGCCATGGCCCCTCAATCAGGAGTTTCTCTGGTGGACAATGCTCCACTTGGCTACCAGCAAAGACCCTGCTTGCAGGTCCTTCTCTGGGAGACCAGGAGGGCTTTGCTACGTCATGCCCACCTCTCTCCTGGGCCCTGCCTCACCTGTGCCCAGAACTGTGTGTGTTCACACCAAAGCACCCCGACTGGCATGGCCCAGCCCTGCCTGTGGCATTCACCAGCATAAGTACTAATATAGCTAATATTGTTTAGGTAGCAACACTATGCTAACAACTATCCTGAAGACATATGCATGTATGTGTGCTTGCATATAGGTACATATGTATGTAACTGTCCAATCTCATGCTTTTAAATAAATCTAATACATATATAATTGCATGCATATATGTAATGCTCATTTAATCACACTACAGAGTGACTATGTGCCAACAACTGTTCTAAACATTTTATATAGAGATAAAATCTCATGTCTATATGTACATAATCTCATTTTAATATATATCTTTCATATATTTGTATAAATCTCATATACTTAAAACCTCACATATATACACACATATATATAAATCACATTAAATCATTAGTGACTATGTGCCAACTGTACTAAAAATTATATAAAATGACATAATCTAACTTATATGAATCTTATACATAAGATCTTTCATATATACATATATATGAAAATCTCATTTAATCATTAAACAGTGACTATATGTTAGCAACTGTTCTAAATACTATATATCCCCATTTATATAAATCTCATGCAAATTTCATTTAATCATTAAAAATGACTGTATTCCCACTTCTATATTACATATTATAATCTAATTTTAGATATCAATGTCATTTACATACCAAAATTAATTTCATATATACAAAATTTCACATATATACCCATGCACAGACACATATAAACTTGTATGTGTGTAAATCTCCTTCAATCATTCAAAAAGCCCCCAGAGGCAGGCACACTTGTTATCCCCAAAGGCTGAGCAAAGCCAAACACCTGGCGCCTGTGATGCCAGGTCTCAGCTGGGCTCCTAGCACTCTTCCCCCGACCTGCTCCCCCAAATCCCAGAGCTGTCCTTGCCTCACTTAGGGGCAATTCCAGCTTTCCGGCTGCTCAGGCCCGAAGTCCCAGGCTTACCCTCAGCACCCCCACTCTCTCCTACTCCACAACCCACCCCCCTGCAGTCTCGGTCTGCCTTCAAAATAGACCCGGGGTCTTACTCCTCCTTACCCACCTTTCTCGTGTTACTGGACTCCAAGCTCCTTTACGACTGGGGCTGTCTGAGTAATGTGCACATGCCAGCACCTGTGCAGCTCCTGAGACAGAGCAGGGCGCTCATTAAGGGTTGTCGGATGAATGGACAAATGGACAGACAGATGGAAGGATGATGGACAGAGAGATGAACAGATAGGGTGGATGGAGGGAAGGATCGATGTTCTCGTGCAAATCACTTTCCTAGAATTCCTGTTACCACAATCCCCTGAAAGACTTCCCCATACTCTTTTCCGAAGCTCTCACAATGTCTCTGAGGGCTCCTCATCAGGGTGCCTCTCCTAAGAGCCACATTGTGAGACGAAGCAATGAAAGCATGTATGTACAAGGACTTTGCAAAAGTCCCTAGTGACAAATATCATCATAGCCCATGCATGGTGGCTGGGATTATACATGATCAAGCTCCACGGAGGTTTATCTACTGAGGGAGCCGCTGGTACAAGGAAACATTCTGGGCATATCAAGGAAGGGGTAAATGCTGGTTTCAACCCCCTGAAAAATCATTGCTGTGCCTCCTAGTTCTGGAGTCCTCTGGCATTGAGCTGTCGCCTGACCCAGTGACTGCCAGATCAGGATGGGGTGTCAGGTGCCTATGCTCCCCAGGAACCCAGATACTACCTACAAATACCAGATGTCTTAACCCCCAGGAGGCCCCAGAAACTCCTCTGTTCAGAAACCACAGAATGTGTTCATGAACTTTACGCGCAGCCTGCAAAAGGAGGAACACAAGCAAATGGAGACGAAGTTTCAACCTTTTTATTCAAAGCAGCTTCTCACAATGTATAAATACTGCGTATTAGCACACATGAAAAATACAACTTCTAAGGCACCCAGAAATGTGTTCATACATGTTACAGGACCATTCACAAAGAGAGTGTACAATTTGCTCTAGACAGTCAGCATTTGATAAATCAGAAGATTATTATCCCTCAGGACTGCACCCAGTCTCAGGAAATATTTACAACGTGGTGAGAAAGGGTCAGCTGTACCTGCTTTATAATTCTATGAAGTACTCATACTTACAAATATTCAGAACTAGTTAAAGACTCTCCCATGATATCTGGCAAAATAAAATAAGTAGCCTAATTTTGCAAAGGTCTTGGTGGATTTTGGTGTGTGTGCTACATCCATGATCAAATCCAAACACTCGTAGGGTGGGCTGGATAAGTTTTTGGTAGCCTGCTTCATTATCAGAAGTTTGGTAATAAGCCTTACCAGTAGAACACCACTTCTTCAGCATCCATTATTTCTCAACTGGTTAATGGATCAGTGATTTCATCAAGAATGAGAATGGAGTACCACCTTGTATGAGAATTGGACACAACGCTTCTCATACCAAACAGGAATTGGAATGGGTCGATGTAGAACAAAAGGAGGCAGAAATTTGGCAATTGCAGGATCCTACTGTTCAGTGTAGACATATCTGAAAAATACATACTGGAGGTTCATATTCAGATGGAAGAGTCTACACTGGTCCAATACCCTGGAGGAATGCCAGACCTCCCCTTTTTACGACATGGATAAAGGCTTGGGACTACACAGCAGAAACATCCACCTGAGATAGTGAGTTTCAATATTAGAAACTCATCTTTCAGAGCCTTCTCAATGTGACAACTAATCCCTCTGTATGGCCAGCCAGGGGGAGCGTGAAGTTGGTGGAAGTGAGCAGCTTCTCTGCACCATCAAGAATGTGCACATCTCTGTCTAGATGTGCCCACAGTCTATGAAACTCGTGCTTTGTTGGAATAATGGAATTCTTTGGTCCTTGGTTTTATGAAAGGCAATATTGTCACAATCCTGTCAATGTAGACATTGGCAAATGACTTCAAGCTGGGACTAATGGCACAGGGACAAATTAAATACTAGATGGAAAACTCCACACCCTCCAAACTTCCCAGGGTCAACTTAATGAGCTCCAGCATCAGGCCAGATGTTGGGTCAATGAGGTAAGGTCAACCACAGAGATACCAGAGCTGAAGCTCAAAACCAGATACCGGTTTTTCTGACTGCTATACACACTGCAAACATTTGAAGCAGATCTTCATCCTCATGGCTGAGGGGCTGACGTTATAAACACTTACTAGGGATGAACCAAATAACTTGACTTTAGCCATACTATAGCCCTGGACTACTGAACAACCAAAAGGAATCATCATTTATAAAATTTAAGTCTAAATTCTAGTTGGTTTTATTAGATCCCAAGCACAGTGAATCCACTGCAGATAAGCTCTATGACTTATGCTCTATTCAAACAGCCCCTGGGTAGACTGACTCAGCTGATATATATGTTCCGCATCTAGTTTGCCTTTGCCCTGCTAAACTCCAGTTTAGTATGGCTTGACACACACAGTTCACTGATAAGATACTGACGACACATGGGAATGCTGATGGTATAACTAAAATTGACTTCAGATTGTCTACACAGTAAGACTCATATGTAAACTTTGTTAGCATCTCTGAAGGAGTGCTGACCCCAGCCAGACTGGACATTTCCAAGTTATCTACAAGGAACCTGGGGCCAACTGCCAGGGTCAAGAGCAGGAAATGCCATTTGTTCAGAACAAGTGATGGACCAGCAGCCTTCCCTATGACTGTGTCTAAGCCTTGTGAATAGTACGAAGGTGGCTCCAGAAAACCTGTCCTTAGTCCATTCCTATGGCCAAAGACAATCACCAAGGTGTCCAGCTGGTCCCTGCCGCCATCAACTCAACCAAACTCTTCAGATTAGCCATGAATCACAGACTGCACTGCGTCCATCAGCATGGCTCACGTTGCATGGAGGAAACAACCCGTATTACCCTTTTTTTGTTTTTTGCAACAAGCTTAAGGCTCTGTTCACAAACTCCATCAACTGCCACACAGTGAGAATTTATGGGGAGATCTTAAACTATATATGTAGTTCCAAAGGTTGGAAAATTTACTGATCCTAATGGTAAGGCTTATTCACAAATTCAATACATTTTCAAATGATACTTCAAACTCAGTTACTTCAAGAAAAAGGAAATTAACCTGCTCTCTAACAATATAAGAGCATTAGATTCTAATCAAGGAAAAAAAAAAAGTTGGCACCAAACTAGTATGCTGTTTTTTGAAAGAACAAGTGATATTAATGGAAAAGATTGCCTAAAACGCATATCCTAACTTATCACAGAAATATAAAAGTTTATATTCTGAAAATATATACTGTATTAAAGTCTGTAAGCATTTCAACCAAAATCTGCAGAAATAACTAAGCAACACTTATCTACAACAAAAATATACATGCAAGACAACCCCAAATGGTTTCCCTTAAATATCTACAAAGGCAAAGTGTAGATTTTTAAAGATTATACAAAACCATTTACAGAGAATAAAACAAAATACTTAAGAAATCTCATTTAGAGTCTTAAATACTGTGTATATTAGTGAGAGTGTCTAGACTAATATATACAACAGATCTAAGTATCTGAATACAGAAACACAAAAGAGAAGCAATTCTGTATTTTAAATGTTCACTTAGGAAGATTTGAAGGTATTTCTATTTGTTTCTCTTTGTTAAAAAATTTCCACTGAAACTAGATTGGAACATTGCATGGATGTGACTAAATTCCAAATTAAAAAAAGTTTACAAAATTTTTTAAACCAACAATTAGTAATGGGAAATGCAATTCAGCATTCAGTCAAGACTGTTTTTAAATACGGATATTCAGAGATACAGGTGCGTTGTTCAAAGTCTGTTGTGATGATTATTTCTCCATCCTCATACTAAACTTCATATGGGAAAAACATACTTTCATGCTTCAGAGAGAACGTTTCCTAGTTGCATCTATACCAAACAAGAACAACAGTTTAAATCAATTCTCAACTACCTTCGCATAGTTATCCAATTTCATTCTTAGCGAGTAATTTTGATGGTTTTTACCGACATTGTTTCTGTGCTGCAAGGGACACGTGAGTACATCAGTATTAGGGTGTGGCTTCCAAACGGCGAGGAGGTCTGACCACCTTAACAGAAGTTCTGCAAAAAGTCCTCTCGGAACAGGGCTATTAACTTTGACGGTTCCACTACGAGGTGCCGGGAGTGAACTACCCTCAGGAGTTGAGGCAGAGAGGGAAGGAGAGTTCCCATCCATGGCTAAGAGGATGAGGAGGAGAGGATTGCCAGAAGGGTCCTTGACTAAAGAGGTGCCCTTAACTTCCCACCCACAGCTGTTCTTCCCAACCCAAAGGTAACTCTGGGATGGGGCTGCCAAGACCAGCCACGATTCCTCTAAGACCCTCCCAGGCTCTGGGGAGTGATACATGGGGTGGGAACACAGCGGCGTAGAGAGAGGGGAGAAAGGCACCAATCTGGAAGATCAAAAAACTGAAAGTCTGAGTCTTATCACAACAAAGCTTTGGGACAAACCCTGACACAACCACAGGTCTGGTGTTTTCCATCCCAGATGGATTTGCTGTGAGTTACCTGGATTTCACCTAGACATTGTCAAAACAACTACCAAGAAAGTGAAAAATTCAGTGGTTCAGTCTACCCTGTAGCAAACAGATTTCACCTGCTTTGGCCCAATCGGTGGAATACCCTTATCGAATTGACTATATGCAGATAACCAAAATACAGACTGTCTTTTAAAGTGCTCCCTGTTATACCCAGAACTTACAAATTAATGGCATGAATTCCACCTTAGAAATGTTTTCACATTCCTACCTTAGTCATCGGAGATCCCTCAAATGGTTATAGGTTTAGATTTGATGATACATCCAAACCTAAAATATTTCTGGTTCTTTCAGCAGGGAACAAAGGTGAACATTGATCAAAAGGAATTTCTAAACATCCCTTTCCATTTCCAACTAGAATCCTGATACCACTTGTGTAGATGTTGCATGTAATGGCCTGCAACCAGAAGCTGAACAGAAACAAGGGGCTCTTTCCATAGAGGATTTTGCAGTAGACTATCTGCCACAACATGCAAGGACGTTTGTTAAGCATTTTGCAAAGCACACATTTGCTTTCTCAGAGTAGGAGACAAAACCCAGGTGGGACTGTGACAACAAGCATCTGGGGGAAAGCAGGTGTTTCCCTACAGTAATCCCCTGGAGTACAGGTCTGCAGCTGCTACAGGATCCTGCGTGGACAAGGGGGAGGGTACATAGGACTTCGACGCCATCTTCCTCGGCCAGATTCCACTAGGGTAGGCTGTCCCCTCGGGCTCCCCATGGCCAGGATGGCACAGCCTGGAGAAGGGAGGAGGGGAGGGGAGGTTTCTTCTTCTTCCCAACCCTCATGAACTCTACAGGAGCGAGGCTTTCCACAGAGGGAACCAAGGGCAGTTAAGGACTAGGAGTCCAGATCAACTTGACAGTCACATCTCTAGCTCTAGTATAGACACTCAACCTGTTCTTTCAAACTCAAAGCTCAGGGCCACGAATTCCCTCCACCTGCCCTGCCCAGTGCACCTGGTCACCTGTAGAAGATGATAAAGGACCAGAGAGAGATAGAGAACTGTAACCGTGATGCCCCCTCCTCCCAGCCCACCCCCCTCTGCCAGCTGTGCCCACCTCTTGCTGCCTTACTCCACTCTCTCTGAGGAAGGACCAAGAGACGCCGACACCTAACAGGAAAAGAGAATAACAGGAGAGCTAAGAGCCCAGGAACACGCAGAGGTTGTGCTGGAAATGGAAAAATCCACCATTGCGAGAATCTCATTTTCTCCGGGCGCTGGACCCACAGCAGGTTTAAGCCTCACACAGAACACGCCCCTTCCATTTCTCTCTTGTAACCTTGATATTTTTACCTTTCTCCTCACCAACCAAAACCACACCCAAAACCCTTCCCTGTCCACAGCTGATCCAGGGACTTGAGACTGTCTGAACACAGCTGCAGCCCAGGGGCACCGGGGCAAGGAGACCTCCACCCTGGCCATTGCTCCCTTATGCGAGTAAACAACTAGAAAACAGATGGGTCATTCAGGCTTCTGGAGGCGAAAAGAGTCAGACCTTCTACAGACAGCTCAGCAGAGCAGGAACTCTTCCCCACCACGCTGGAAGCCTAAAACCAGAAATCACTGACCACATGGAAGAAATGAACTCCAAAATCCAAGTTCAGTCATTTGTCTCAAAGAAAAGTCTTACTCTAGACGAGATGTTATCCCCAGGTAGGGCCTATGCCCCACCCATTCCTGATGTCACACAATTAGGGACTGGGGTCTGTTTCAGGACCATGCAGGCTGAGAGAGCCTTTACCATCTTATAGATGGCAGAGTAAAGAGAAAACTCTCCCATGATCTCTCCTAAGGATAAGCCTAAAGAATTTATATTATTACAGCTGAGAACCATTTTACACATAGAGGATTTGGTGTAGAGCTATTCCTTTCATCTGCAGAAATCCATCTGTCTTCATCTCCCTGAATTTTATTTTCATGTGGTTCATTGCTAGAATGCACCCAACAGCATGAACCTTGTATGGGATTTGGTCCAGGGCAGTATGAAAATAGTTATCTGCGTGAACAACAGATATCACAATATATAAACAAAAATAAATAAATAAAATAAGTCCAATTAAAGAAAAAACATTTTCCTAGTAGTTCATGTTTTTGCAAAACTAGCTTTACATATAATACACATAAATTATCAGAATTTCCACTTACATTGTCTTAAAAATATATATTTAACAAAACATTTCTAAATGTACAATATCTGGGTTTGTAAATCACTCAATTGGGTTTTAAGACCAAGCCCTAATAGCCACACAGGTTTGCATCAGAGAGGAGACTGAAGCTGGGTGTACACCATTGTTTTGCTCATTGGCCTGGAAATTCTCTAAGATCGACCATCCCCTGATACCCGATCTAAACGTAACCAGAGAGAGCCGTGACAGCCAAGTCTCCAAATCAGAGGCACTGTGTAGACACAGCCTGAGTCAGAAGGATGGGGGAAGCGGCCTTCCCCTTCCTGGACCATGACGGTGCATTTCAGCAAGTGGGGCAAGGACAGCGGTGCCCGGCAGAGCCCTGGGAAGATACAGCCCTCTGGCCAGGTGGGGCGGGGACACAGGGCAGGCCAAGTCTGCTGCGTTTCCCATCTGTTACACAAAATCAAACCAATGAGGAGGAACCAAACAACACGAGGAAATGGACACAACCCTAGGCATAAAGAGACACCTTGACAAACTCCTTGGCCGGGGCAGACACATGCTCTGATTTCCGAAACACAGGGCAGAGCTGGAAGTCAGGCGCCCTTGAGCACTGGGGGCAGACGAGCTGGGGCCCTTCAGACTTCGTAAATTTTGTCCTGCAGGTAGCTGAACAGGGAGTCCAGCCCTTTGGAGGAGCTCCAGAGCTGCTTGAGCATGAGGCACTCCTTCTCATTCACATCTTCAAGCACCGACTTCAAGAAGCTCCGAACAAGGCATTTGGACTCTTCCAACACCTGAAGGGAAAGGGACAGACCTGGTTAGCCCAGCACCAGGGACTCCGCTCCAGAACTGTGTAACCCAGCCCACGAGGCACTGCTCAACCTCCGATGCCCAAAGCCAGAGGAGGCTGCCTCCGTGAGCCCGGGCCTTCCCAGTTCCACCTTCCTGGCACTGCCAGGAAGGATCTCGGATGTGTCAATGTGGCGAGCCCTCGGTCCATGGGGTGGCTGGGTGTGGCCCATGTTACCCCAGGCCACAAGAGCCTTGTCTTTTACCCGAGGGTGACATAAACACAGTATCCTTTTCTATAGGTGTCATGAAAAAGTTTGGGAAACGCTGCTTTAACCTCATCATACCTCATTCTCATTATGTGTCAGGAATAATGACACCTAACCCGAGGATCACGGGCAATACAGGAGACGGCGAAATGAACCAATGGCTGTCAAAGATCCCATGGGACCCACCCCAAAGCAATGCTCCTTGTTCAGGTCATAATGGTGGTAATCACTGTAGTACCAAGTAATAACTGCAGCAATCATAGTAATAAAAATTAGAGTAATAAGTAATAATCATACCAATCTAAGTAATAATAATCATAGTAGTGACTAATAATCACAGCAATCATAGTAATAATTATTGTAGTAATGAGTAACAATCATAGTAATCATGGTAATAATAATCATAGTAATGAGTGATAATTATAGTAATAATAGCAATAATAGTCATAGTAATGAGTAATAACAATTGCAGTAATAATAGTAATAATAACAACAATGCTACTATGATCACTATTAACCAACAGGTTCCATGAGAAGTACTTTTCCTGAATTCTTCACTCCTCCTGGAAACTCTGCAAGTAGGTAGCATTTTTATCCCTGCATTACAGATGGAGACTGGAAGCTCGATGTGGTGCCGTGGCACAGGGCTGCCTGACTACTAAGTGGTGGGTGTAGCAGGGAAACCGAGGTCAGGCTGGTTCCCTCTGGCAGAGGTGAGGCCAGAACTGAGGCCTGTGAGCACCCTTTGCTGGCCACCCCCCGCCTCTCCCAAAACGCTCTCAGACAGAAAGAGGCAAGACAACAGCTCCTGGCTCCACCAGGCTGGGAGGGGCTGCAGCATGGGGGGAGTGGGCTGCCAGGCCCAGACCGCCACCATCTCCCTGGGAATGTCTCCTCAGAGACCGCCTCGCGGAGGTCGTGGGTGCCACTCTGTTGGGGTGGAGTCCTTTCGTAGGAAATCCCCCCAAAGCTCCTGAATTCCCAACTGTTGACAGTAGAGACTTCCTTGTAGTAGTTCTTGTCCTAAGAGCCTGCTCCCCTCAGGTATGCTTTCAACTGCTGGTTTCACCTGAATATATCTCTCCACTGCCACAGGACAGACCAAACCCCTCCCTGCAGCTTCCAGGCCTGGCTCCCACCTTCCTTCTCAGCCGCACTGTCCCTGGTGTCCCCTGTGCCAACAGACCACATGCTGCTGCTAACGCTCCTTGTGGACTTCTGACTGCTGTGCCCTCGCTCTTGCTGTCTGCTCTGCTTAGAATTTCTACCTGCCTCTCCATGAAGCTGACCCAGTGATCAACTACCCGTTTGCCCAGGACCATGGGGTTTCCCGGGATGCAGGATTTTCAGCACTAAAACCAGGAGAGTACCCAGTACAGTAGAACAGACTGGTCATCCCAGTCATTAGGAACATCAAAAGCATATCTACAAGAGGAGGTAAGCAAAGCCCATGGCCCACATGCACGCCCTTTAACAACGTGGAGACTCTCACCCCCGTGATCGCCACTGTGCTGGTAAGCTTCCAGGGAGCAGTCAGTGCCCAATAAAAGGCTGACAGGCCACTCAGGAGCATCACGACAGCCGGGTGGGGGCCCAGCAGAGGGAAGGTAAGAGGGGAGGGCCAAGAGTCCAGCCACAAACCCAGCCAGCGGCTTCCTGTTTCTCGAGCACAGAGCGAGTCCCAAGCCTTCTCCTCCCAAAGCACCTGTCTGGGCTCCGGGACTGGCCTGCAGCTCCTGGAGCAGCCCCTTCCCCACCTTTCCACAGCGTATTTCCCTACTGGGCTCAGAGTGACTATTAGGAGATAAAAATCAACACTTAATTAAAACCTGGCACCTCTGCGGAGGTATTATTTATCTATTTTCAATGAGTCTTCACAGTCAAAGGGTGAGGTTTAAATGTGCCAAGCGCTCGGTGGGGAGGAGAAATGACATCCAGGGACGGTGTGCTCTGCTCCCCCCAGTCATCCCTGGGCTGGGTCAATACCTTCTGTCCTTATTTGCCTTTGCTCCCTGTTTCTTTGAAAGCTATAGATGTTTTGTGCTTTCGTGTTTAGGACTTGCTTTTAAAGCATTGACTCTACCCCAGAGTACAAATCTCTCCCGTGAGGTTCCTCTGCCTGGAGAAGATGGAGAATATACAATAATGCTCCCTGCCTCCCCCTGAGTTAAGCTGTCCATACTGAGAAGAAGGGTGTACTAAAGTGCAAAGGGTCTTTTGCTTATTCCCTGCGTGACCTCTGGCAGGTCAATCAGTCCCTCTGAGCCTTGCTGTCCTCATCTATAAAATGGGTCTATGACAAGGACAAGAACACGGGAGGCACAGGAACTCACCACGGCACTGCAGGATGCCATCTCCTTGACCCGCAGCATGACCTCCTGGCTGAACGTGGTGGGCCAAAAGACCTGTGACACCAGCCCCCTGCTGCATGCCTCCTGGGCAGTGAGCTTCCGCCCACAGAACAGCATCTCGTTGGCCTGAAAAAGCAAAGTCAGGGGAAGGCTGAGGACGTGGAGCTCTGCTCATGTCTGTTAGCCCGTCCTGGGCTTATCATATGCAACTGTCCCTGCTCGCAAACTGCAGGATTCTTGGCCTGGGGTCCGATGAACTTCGGGAATGGCATGCAAACATTTGGTTCTATGTGCATTTTTCTGAGCTGAGGGTCCACAGCTTTCATTAAATTCTCCAAAGGAGCCACGTATTTACTGTGGCTCTGTGTGCCCAAGACCCCTCCCCACTTGTGGTGGCAGACCCACGCGGCAGGCACACATCCTGGGCTGGGCACATTTCAGTGCCAGTGACCCCGCCATGATGATGGGTCTAGGGATGAACAGATGCTCCACCCTAAATAATAAAGCTCTTCTGCAGGGTTTCCAGCTGCAGGCATAGGGGGGGAGTCTCTCTCCCTCTCTGGTTGCAGGTTAACGTCAGCGAGCCCCAGGGCCACCGACAGCTGGGTCCCTGCTCTGAGGAAAGGTGGGTCCACGAGGAGAAGAGAGAGAGAGGAGAGAGAGAAGCGATGGGGCTTGAATTCCTGAGCCCCGTCTCTCCAAGGGAAGTTCCACTTCTGGACTTTCCAGTTGGGGGAACCATTAAGATCCTTATTTTTTTAAAAAATAAAATTAAACCAGTTAAATCATTCCATCATTGGCCACTGAAGGTCCTGAATATCACACCACCAGGGCAGAGAGGCGCACTCTTCCCCGTGGCGCAGGGCTAGGCAGGCACTGCCTAGTCGTAACAGGCAGAAAGCCACTTTCCATGGGCTCTCATGACTGGGGCTGCCTCTGCATCCTACTCCCCAAAGAATTGCCTTTTGCTTTGCAATTTGCAGCTGTCATACATGGTCCAGGAGGACCTGCACAGATAAGGTCCTAGGCACAGACAGAGCCACTGAAACTTAGACAGGTGACTCTCACACTGACAATTAGGGTATAACGGTCACATCAGTGTGACAGGGTCCTCACCTCCTTCAGGATGAAACCCCACCTCCTCCACATGGCAGACAGCGCATCCCTGCCTGCCTTCCACCTGCCTCCCACTCTTCTCTCCCCGCCCCTACGCGCTGGCTCCTCTTGGGTCGGTGTTGAAATGCCAAGTGCTCTCAGGCCTCCAGATCTATACATAAGGCCTGAGCTGAGCTCACAGGGCCTTAGAGTTACCCAGGCAAAGGGAGCTTGGCGGGGGGGTGGGGGAGGGGAGTCGTGGAGAAGAAGGCACACGGGCCTGGAGGACAGAACGGAGAAAAGTTCAGAGGCAAAGAAGAGCACAGTGTACCCAGGAAAGCACAGACATTCTGGAGTAGCTAGGATGTGAACCTTGAGGCAAGAGACCAAGCAGGAGAAGTAGCAAGAAGGACCACGCTATGGCCTGAATGTCTGTGACCCCAAAATTCATATACTGAATCCTCACCCCCACAAGGTGACAGTGTTAAGATTCAGGGCCTTTCGGAAGTGATTAGGTCATGGGGGTGGAGCCCTCATGCAGGGGGTTCATGTCCTTATAAAAGAGGCCAAGGGAGCTAGCTGGCCCCATCCGGCCCCTTCTGCCAGGAGAGGATGCAGTGAGAAGGCATGGCTTTGACGCAGACACCGGCCCTCACCAGACAAGGCCTGTGCCTTGGTCTTGCTCTTCTCAGCCTCCAGAACTGTGAGCAATAAATTTCTGTTGTGATAAATTAGCCAGTCTAAGGTATTTTGTTACAGCAGCCTGAATGGATTAGGACAGGCCACAAACAAATGCCAAGCCACGCTGAGGAGCTCAAACTCAACCTAGAAGACCCACCAAAAGGCTTTGTAAGAGACTAACAGAGATAAACTATTGAAGGGTCAAGGAGACCCCCACCACGTGGTGCTAGAGACATCAAAGAACAAGAGGGTCGAGGAAGGAGTTTGCAGCAGACTCTGTCCCAGCAGAGCAAGATGACAACATGGGTCAACAACAGACCCACTGGGGTTAACAAATAGGAGGTCCCAGATGTCCTTTGCAACAGAATGATGGCAGTTTTTTTCTTTCCTACTAGGTGAGACCCCCCTACATCCATACACGTGGGCGCTGGGACTTCAGGATCCCAGAGTCTCTGGTTTGGAGGCGTTGAAGGTACCATGTCTGCTTACTCCCCTTCTCACATGGACAAGCTGTTACAAGGGAGTTGCAAGTTTTGCTCAAACAAACAGCAGCCACTATCCTGAGTCCTCACGGCAGGCGTGCACAAGAACTTCCGGACGCCTCATGCTGCTCTGAAGGCAAACCTTTAGGATAATGGGCAAGGGCTTCAGAAAGAACTTGAGATAAGCAAACAGACATCAGTGACCAGTCCCCACATGTGACAGCAGATCAACAGGTAGGAAAGTCGAGATTTCAACAAAAAAAAATAAAACCCAAGTAGCACAAAATCCTGAGGAGAACTAAAATCAGGGCAGGTGCAGACACTTCTGTGCCAGAGCTCACAGAATAGAATGGCATCTTTGCACCCTTAAAGAAAACTGAGACTCACCGGGAGAAGCGGCAGTTGGCCACACCTGCCCTGATGAACCCGGATTCAGATCCACCTGGACCAACTCCTTGGCAGGTGTGAGGCCCCAGGTGAGGCCTTTGTTCACACAGAAAGGCTTCCAGACCCCACCAGATGCTGTGTCCCTGCTGTCATCCAGAAGCTCAGCGAGAAAGGGAATTCTTGGGTGAGGTGGGGCAGGGTCCCCTGGTGAGGACCAAGAAAACTAACAAACAAGTCACTCTAGAGCTAAGAAAATAAGAACATACACAGAGTTTCGTCACTAATGCCTGACCACGGGCAAGTCACTTAACCTCACCGTGCCTCAATCTGCTCTGCCGTCCAAGAGGCAATGACAGCGCTGAGCTCCCAGCACAGAGGCAAAGACTAAATGGGTGGTGCTTAGAACAAGGCCGGGAATGTGGGCTGTTTTTGTTGTGGTTGGTGGTGTCGTTTTCAAAAAGGAGCAAGGAAGAATATTCAGGAAGGAGCAGGGACGTTGCTTATCAATCCAACTGCTGTCATGAAAGCAGGACTTGAGGGATGATCACAGCAAGCTTGCAGGCATCATATGAAGACCATGGAAGATGGAACCGTGGAGGGAGACCAGGAGGAACCCCAGTGTGAAACCCTCTGCCCTTCTCAAAGGGAACCAAGAGTGACTGTTTGGCCAGATGCCAATGATCACAGCGCTAAGAATGTACATGGGCTGCCTTAGGGTAATCGGCAATGATGTTAAAGGTGGGGTGTTTACTTTCCAATAAAATTGAGAAGTAAAAAGAAACATCCTGGAGTCCATTCCAAAAAAGGAACAGTTCCCAAGAGCCGTGGGGCCACAGTGGGCTGGAAGAAGGAACTCTACACGGCCCAGGGAGGCAGGCGCTCATCCTCTCTCTGAGGTTGTGGGGTTTGGCCCCATTGCCTGGGTCGTGCATCCCTGGCAGTTTTGTGAGGTCTCCAGTAAACTACAGCAGATTCTCCCAGCACACCCCAGGCAGACCTCGCTGAAGCCTGCACTACATGAAGTCCCAGCACCTGCCTTGGTGTGCGAGGCCCACAGGCCCCAGCCCTGCCGGCCACATGGCCCTCCTACCACCCTTGCCAGGCCCTGGCCAGGCGTGCTGCCCGGCTCTCCTCTCTCACCCACTCAGTCCTTCCACCTGTGCATCCTCTGCCTGGAACTCTCAAGTCCATGTTCAAATGTCACCTTCTCAGAGAGGTCCTCCCTGCACAAGGTGAGATCCCAGCTCAAGATGCTGAGTTGGGGAACAGGAGACCCAGGGAGCAGAACTCGCCTTTCTTAATCACCCCTGAGCCCCTGGCAGGTGTGGAGAGCCTGGCACTTAGTGGCTTCTAAGTATTTGAAGGAAGCGGACTGGCTCCCTCTCCAGAGGGAGAGGGAAGAAGGGGACCCCCTGAGAACCTGCTGAGGTCCCAGCTCAGACCTGTGCTCGTGAAATGAGGATTTACCCAATAGAGTTGAGTTCAGAGTTTGTGGCTAGTACCGGCGGAGGCTGGTCTGAGCATCTGTGGGAAAGGGCCTGGGAGCCGTGGTGGAGGCCAAGATGCAGCCGAATTGCCACCTCCCACCTACTTGGACCAGCTACACTTTCTGAGCCCCTCCCTGGTCCCGACAGCACTAATCTCAGACTCACCCTTCAGATGTGGGATCTGTTTAATAACAGCCTGGGTTAAGAGTACAGACTGTGGAACCACACAGTTGGTGTTCAAATCCTACAACTGCTATTACCACTGCGTGACTTTACACAACTCACTTCATCTCTTGGAGCCTCAGTCTGTGCATCTGCAAAATGGGGGTCATAGTTGTCCTACCTGGTAGGGTTGTGGTGAGTTAACAATGGTCCAGCCCAGCGCACAGCCAGTGCCGAGTGCCAGCTGTCATTACTACTCTCCCCTGCTCTCTCTCTCCATCTGTAAGATGGAAATCACAGCAGTTTCCACACGGGGTGGAGACTGCTTTGTGAGCACCAAAATCTGTTCCCTCTTCTTCCTGGACAGGCAGATAGACTACATTTCCCAGCCTCCCTTGTGTGTGGGTGTGGTCCCACGACTGAGTTGCGGCCAGCGTCATGTGAGTGCAATGAAGATGCCCCTTGCAGGCCTGGCCTGTGAAGACTTCTGGGTGTTCCAGGCTCTCTCTTCTCATCCACTGGCTGGATGTGGAGACAGATCTACTGGATGGGAGACACCTGGGTTCCTAGTCAGTACAGGCAGCTCCCTACACCTACGCTGCACTGTGGACGAGAAGGAAATTCCTGTCATGTAAACCACTGAGATTGTGGGTTGTCTGTCACAGCGCACAGCCTACCCTAATACATGCCCTTAACAGGCTGTTGTGAGGAATAAATGAGACATTATGAAAAGTGCTTGAAGTTAAGTGCACAGATAAATACACATCATCTTCATCTTCTTAGGCTTGGCTACTCCACCTGGCACTGACAGCGTGGAGGCTCTGAGGCAGCCTGGCCTCTGGGGAGGCTGAGGAAGCTAAGAGAGACCCCCAGGACAGGGGAGGGGCCCTGCCGGGATCCAAATCCGCGCATCACAGGGGAAGCCGCCTGAGAAAGAGGAGACTTACCAGCGCAACGCCCAGGATCTGGGGGAAGGTGTACGAGGAGCAGCCGGCGGGCGTGAGGCGGATGGTGGCGTATGGCGTCTGGAACCAAGCCTTCTCACTGGCCCACACGATGTCACAGAGCGGCAGGATGGAGGCGCCCAGGCCCAGGGCCGGCCCATTGATGGCCACCACGATGGGCTTCTTAAACTGGATAAAGGCCCTCACAAAGTCCCTGGTGGAATAGACAAGACCCTCTTTAACAGGGGCCCAAGGCCTGCCGAGCCCCATCATACACCCCTGATTCTCCCAGGTGCCATGATGCACCCTCAGGTCGTCAGAGGTGAGCAGGTGCCAGGCAAGGGCCTCACTAACCTGGATACTGAGCCACGGCTGCCAGATTTTCAGAGGTAGATTGATGGGGTGGCTACATGTCCTGGTCTGCCCAGATTGTCCCAGCTCATGCCCAGTGTCCCAGCAATGCACCCACTTACCATCTCCTAACACTCCCAAAAGCCATGGCTTGGACAGGAAGTTATATGGACACCCTAGATATTGACAAGATTGTATATATCCCTAAGGGATCCCTAAGGAAGACAACTTGACTCTTAAGGCTCAGAACTAGAAAAAGAAATAGAACCAAAAGGAGGATGTTACAGGGAGGCATGCTTCAATTCAAAGAGAGAAAGAATGTTCTAACATCTCTAGCAGAAGGTGGAATGGGGTGGTGGCTTCGGGAGGTATTCTAACTCCAGCTCTGTGATCACTTTGGGTGATTTGTAGAGGGAATACAAGCTTCGGATAGTGGGCACAGGTTGGAAATGATGACATTTTAAGACTTCTTTCAATCCCAGGATGGTTTGATTCTGAATTACCTACAGAGATGCCAGACTCATCGAGGGTGGTTCTAAAATGCCCACAAGGGTCTATGTGCTAGGGTGGCTTTGACTAAAATTAAGGAAGGATACTTAGACTCCCTTGTAGGTATAAGGCTTCTAAAATCATGGCTATGGGTTTGGACAGTATTTTCTCTGTCGGCCCTTCTGCATCGAGCAAGGTTACAGCATGCATCTTTAGCTAGTAAGCAAAGCCATCAAGCAATAACTTCTATTCCCTTTGCCTTTGAATGCTTTTTGCCTTTTCCCTAGTTGCTATATAAGATCTATAAAATTTTAATATTCATCTGGACATGGAGGAAAGATCTGAGATGTCTAGTAAAGCCTGCACCCTTCATTATTCTCAGCTGGAAGACTGGAAATTACCAAGAACTCACAAGAATAAAATCCAAATGCCCATGACCTTGATATGACCTTGGTCTGCCTTGGCTTACCACTCCAGGCGTCTCTCACTTTACTCTCGCCCTTGCCTGCTGTGCACGAGCCACACAGACCTCTGAGAGTTCTTAGAAAACACCATTGTCACAATTTGCAATTACACTAATTATTTGCTTGCTTGCTTGTTTTTGGATTCTGCTTCCCCTTTAGCTCCTTAAGGACACCCACAGGTCTGCCTGGGGCACCACTTGGCTTCCATCAATATTGGAATTAGCGCTCAGTAAATAGTTGTTGAGTAAATACGCAAGTCTCCCAGAACAAGGGCAAAGACTGCAGAGACAGGGCAATGGCGAACCAGCTCCTCACCAAACCTGCTTTCCCTCTTCTTCCTAGGTCTACTGTCAACCACATTTCCCAGCCTCCCCTGCAGCTGGCTGTGGACTAGTCACCAAGTGCTGGCCAAATGGAATGTGAGTAGAAACCACATGCACCACTTCCAAGTGCACACGAACCTCCCACTGTGCAGTCCTCCAAGCCTGTTCATCTTGATATGCATGGCAGTCTTGGAAGACATGGCTGAGCCACAAGATGGAAGGAGTCTGGGTTCCCAAGTCACCACTGGGAGGACAGCCATGGGCTCATCAGTAATGTCTGTCTTAGGTTTACATATGCAAGAAGTACATTTCTATCACAGTTGAGCTATATTTTGGGTTTATTTGTTACAGCAGCTAATACTTAACTAACACAAATGTCAAGCTGATTTATCCTTTCTCAATTGATACTGTTCCTCCCCTCAACTCTTACCAAAAGATGTGGGTAGCACAGTGATATGCTGCGATCAGATTCAACTATGAGAAGACTGCTTAATATTCTTTTTTTTACCAAATGCAATTCAGAGTCTGCAGGGGTTATGAGGATTCTTTGTAGGATCCTTGGAACCCCAGGGTTTCAGTGACTTTTGTCAAACATCCCATTCTTGGGTGCCTTCATACAATTCCAGAATCTTGGATCTCAGAGCTGGGAGGGACTTTAAGACTCCTGGAGCCATACCTTCCACTCGGTGCAGCATTCCCTCCATAACATCCTGAGGATGCATCATCCTGCCCTTGGTGAACGTATCCAATAGGGGAGGGTCTATGCCTATCAGGACAGCCTCTCTACTGTGGCCTCACGTGGGCCTTTCTGATACTCCCATTACCTGGACTCTGTCCACCACGTGACAGCCCTTCAGGAATGGACCGCAGAATGGACTGCGGCCCTCATGACCTTCCGGAGCCTTCCCCTTCAGGACCCCAGAGCCTTTCACTCTGTGGTTTCCAACCTGAGCTCTGTGCAAGAGCATCAGGGACCTACCCCCAGGAGGGCGAAGGGGACCAAGTGTGCAGAGCTGCGACCCTCCACCCCAGCCCCTCCCTTTCCTTCCAATCTGCCTCTTGTTTCGTTTCCTTGATATAACAATGTGATGCAAAGACTGGCCCCCATCCCTTCTCTCTCACCTCAGGCAGTAGATCTCTATCACAAGGCGCCAGACAGCAAACAGGATATTGCATTACAGGCCCTGTAGCTCAGGTATCTGATCCAGACTGCAATGGCTGGGCTGCACTCAGAAGGTTGTCCCTGTCTCCCCCAGCACCCTCGGCCACCAGGCTGACCCGGCCCCCGCAGCCCCCTCTGCTCAACCTGACTCCTGTGGCTTCTGCCCTACCACGCTGCTGGGCTGCTCCGACGTGGCAGAAAGAGCAGGAACTTCAGAGTCTGAAAGACTCGGGTCAAGTCTCAACTCTGTCCCTAACTAGTTGGTAAGATCTTGGACAAGTTGCCTGATGTCTGGAGCCTCATTTTCTCCCTCTGTAAAATAGAAAAGCCAATGACATCTCCCCATATATGGGGCTGGATGAGAATTAAAGGAGACAGTCCACGCAGGGCACCAGCACTGTGCCTGACATGCAGGGAGCACGCGATCCCTGCTGCTTTATTACAGGCAATGCATCTGCCAGGAAGGATGGATGTAGCTTCCACTGGATTCTCAAAGTGATCGGTGATCCATTCTCCTAGCCTAAGGGACATTCAGAAACAAAATTTGCTCACAGGGATGCTTGGATTTCCCCCGCAGCAGTTGGCATATCTTTTGTGATCCAGTTAGTTATCCACTTTCTTTAATCAGAGCCAAGGAGGGCAGCCCTCCCACTGCCAAAGCTCAGAGCTGAGTCAGCCAGCATGGGGCCTGTGGGACGAGATGCCCACAGTGGCTGCCATCCTGGGGCCCCCAGAGGGGTCTCTGGGAGCCCACTCCATGATCAGACTCAGCTTAGCTAGAACTCACGGCCAGAACTAATGGCAGTAGGAATAATAATAATAATTCTTCTTATTCTAAGTACTTATTATTACCAGGAACAGCCCGAGCATTGCACATGGGGTATCTGATTACTCTTTGGCCTAGCAACCTACCACTGAGGCTAGTACCATCACTTGGATTGTTCCCATTTTCCAGATGAGCTAATAGGCCCAGAGAGACCAGTGACATGCCTAAGACTATACCCCTAGCAAGTGTGGAGGTGGCTTTGAGCTCAGGCAGCTTCCACACACCACACAGGCCACCACTAGCCCACACTGCCTTCTTGAACACCATGCTTGACCAAGCCACCACGTCACTTATGACGAATTCAGGGGAGGACAGCCTCTCTTCAGGATGGGTCCTGGAGAGAGGTTTCTGCTGAATGCATCACCTGAGCTCTCCCCACATCTGCTAGTTCATTCATCAAACATTTGCAAAGCAAACACGGTGCCCCAGTCATGTGTGTGCAGGTTTTCTTCAGGCAAGGATGACGAGGGGGTCCTCAGACGGTAAAGGGCCACACGGCATGCCTGGATCCTGGTGGCCAGCCCTGCCGAGAGCATATCCCAAGACAACCTCAAGGGATGTCAGTCAGTCATAGGGAGATGAGGACAGTTCTATGTCCAAAAGTTGTTTCAGCCCCACTAGATTTTGAATGCAGTTCTTTCACAAGAGACTTCTCAGACCACATACATGTTAATACGCCTGGAAAATATGTAGGAGTGGGCACAGAGCTTGCAGCATGAACCAAACTCCTTTCATCAACACTGCCCTTCACTCAGGGCACTTCTCCTGCCACCTGTGTCCCCAGCGTTAGTGTGTGGCCTCTGAGGGAGCACATCCAAGCTGGGAGAGCTGGAAACACCACAAAAGAGGTTGGTGCTGAAGGGCGAGCCGGGGTCTCTCTGACCCCACGGGGACTCCACTCTCCACGGCGACATCGTCCGCGCCTCCATCCACCCTTCCCTGAAGCTCTTGCCCCTCCTCAGGCCCGTATCACCTCCTCCCTCATAACCACCTTCTCTCTCGCATGGAAAGAAGGATCTTTTCGTGTTCTCAATCGACGGTGCAGAAACCTCCTGGCTAGCACAGAGCAGGCATTCTCCACCCTGGCTGCACCTGAGAACCACCAAGGGAACTTCAAATCAAAAGACGTGCTAGTCCCACCCCAGCCTAAATTGCTCAGGATCCCCTGGGGGTGCTGCCGAGCATCTGGGTCTTGCAAATGCTCCCTTGTGCCTTTCTGTGCTGTTGGCGCTGGGAACCAGTGGTCTGGGGGACATCCCTTTCCCACTGCCTGTGTCCCTGCTAGCTCGTAAATTAGCAACTTCTGCTCCCTTGGAAGCAGAAGAATTCCTTCTGTCGTCTTACCCTCTTCTCTGCCTAAGGGAAGCTCACCTGCCTGCTAAGGTGGCAAATGTCTGAATTCCACTGGCCGTGTTTCTCCAGAGGCAGGGGCTGAGCATTCAGCATCTCCTCACGTTGGAGACCTCTGCTCTGGGATTCCTGGGTTACTCAGCTGGGAAAGGTGGAAGCCAGTTTTGGCTCCAGGCCCCAGCCATGCTCTGCAGTGCAGCTTCCTTTGGCTGGTGTTTTCATCCCCATCTGTCACTGACATCCCTGTCTCCACTGATACGGGTCTCAAGAGTCCAGAGGGGCATGGCTATCACCCATGCAACCCCAACAGGTTGTGACAGGAGAAAAGATTTCACCCCTCAGCTTTGATAAATTTGAGACACAGATGCAGGAATAGGCCAGGGAGATGCTGCTCTTACCAGAGAGACTGGGCGTGAAAAGCTGCAGGAAGGAATAATTGGAGGGGGGAATCTGGGAAAAACCGCCATAAGTCCTGACCCCCAGTACACGCTGGCACCTCCCCCATCCCCCGCACTGGACAAGCCTTATCATGGTCAACCCAAGACTGATCTGGGAGTCATACCTTACCTGCAGCTATTGGGGACTGTCTGTTAATGGATCCCACCCAGTGGACAAGAACAGTCACCCACCAGGAGGAGTGGCCGTTGGGATGCTGGGACAGAGGCCAGGAGGAGAGCCCCAAAAGATGCAGCTTTCTCAGGTGCTAACAATATCCCTGGGGACTGTATTAGTTTCCTAGAGCCCTGGAACCAAGGGCTTAAAACAACAGAAATTTAGTTCCAGCAGGAGTCCAAATTCAAGGTGCCGGGCCGGGCACGGTGACTCACGCCTGTAATACTAGCACTCTGGGAGGCCAAGGCGGGAGGATCACTTGAGCTCAGGAGTTCGAGACCAGCCTGAGCAAGAGTGAGACCCCGTCTGTACAAAAAATAGAAAAATTAGCCGGGTGTCGTGGTGCACGCCTGTAGTCCCAGCTACTCAGAAGGCTGAGGCAGGAGGATTGCTTGAGCCCAGGAGTTTGAAGCTGCAGTGAGCTATGATGATGACGCCACTGGACTCTAGCCTAGGTGACAGAGTGAGACTCTGTCTCAAAAAAAAAAAAAAAATGCTTTGGGGTTGGGAGAGTTGGTTTCTTCTGGAAGCTCTGAGGGAGGATGTGTCCCGGGCCTCTCCCCCCGCTTCTGGTGGTTCCTGGCCCTCCTTGGTGTTCCCTGGCTCACAGATGCATCACTCTAGTCTCTCCCTCTTCTGTCACATCACCTTCTCCTCTGTCTGTGTCTCCTCTTATAAAGGAAGTTCTCTCTGGATTTGGAGCCTGCTCTAATCATCCTGAGGATGATCTCATCTTGGGACTCCGAACTTAATTACATCTGCGAAGACCCTTTCTCCAAAATAAGGTCACATTTACAGATTCCAGGGATTAGGATGTGGACATATCTTTTGGGAGGCCATAATTCAATCCACTACAAGGGGTCTGCATGCTACTGAGCTGTGTGTATGCGGAGTAAAAACCAGGGGCCATGGCAGACAGGTTTCCCTGGGCTTCTGGAAATCCAGCTGATGCCTCCACTGAAATTCATAAACCAGATAAAGGCCATGGCCAAGGCCTTCCACGGGTCACAGAGATGGGCACTCAGTTCTCTGGGGTGGATTCTGGTGGCCCCATAAATGAGGAGAGAAGCATACTGGGAGTCCTGCTGCTCCCCTCAACACGGGAAAAGGCAGTAGCAAGAAGACACAGCTGGGACCAAGCAAAGCGCTAACCACCACGGACATGGCCAGGGCTGGTCTGCACCCACGAAGCCCGAGTGCAGCGTAACCGTGATACCTTTTGAAACAACAATGTTCAGGCTTGTCATGTCTCTTCTGGCAAGAATTCTGCAACAGGAAGCACATGGGTATTTTGGAGCAGAGAATCCAATGGATGCTTCACCCTGAAGAGGAACTCAGAATTCCACACACAAGAGCATCCTGGCGTCACCTCTTGGAGATGCTGCATCCCCTCAAAGCCCCCCACAGCCATGTAGGCATCTGCGTCCGTGTGGCATTTTCACAGAGCACAGAGACTGGAAGCCCCAGAAAATCCCCAACACGTGGCCCGAGGCTCCATGATACCCCATGGAATAAGTGTTCCTTCTTGTGAGACCAGGGGCTGCTCCTGAACTGTGACTCCTGTCTGTTTCCTAAGCAAGGTACAAGAGCGAGTGCATTTGCCCTTTCCAGGGTGGACAGTGAGTGACAGCTATGAGCTGGCTAAATAGCCCTAGTGGCTGGAAATGACATTCACGTGGCTTTGATGTGTCCATAAGGAACGGGGAAATGACTACCCTCCTGGGCCCCAAAAGGGGCGCTGACTGTTGGAACTAGATGTCACCCCTAGGATCCCAACTTTTGCCCCAAAGGCAGTAAGAGATGGGGTCACTCCCCACCCCACTGGGCCTGTAGACAGCCAATTGCCCAGGAATCCCCTCCCTCGCCCTCCCCACTGCTAAGCCATGGCAGCTCCAGGACACAGAAAAGTCCAGACAACCAAAGGATCCCACCACCAGGCAGAGGGTGGAGGTAGTGTGGATAAGACATGGGCCTACCTGACACAGGCCTTAACAGAAAATAAAATCTCTTTTTGATCAAAAGAATGAAAGTAGGGTCTAACCTAGACAGCAAAGCATCCCTAATTGTGGCAGAACCAGGGTTTTAGATAAAATGCAGGACACCCAATTAAAATCTGAATTTCTGATAAATAACCAACAGTTTTTAAATTTAAGTAGGTCCCAAATATTGTGTGGGATATACTTATGCTAAAAATAGAATCCTTTGTTGTCTGAAATTCAAATTTAACTAAGTCAGCAGCCTGTATTTTTATTTGGTAGTCCTAAGCAGGATCCCAAAGCATCTGAGCAGGGGCAGAGCTCACCTGATGGCTTCTGCAATCCGAGTACTCTCCTTCCGCCGATCGCTGGACAACCGGCCAATTAGGTAGGAATAATCCAGGCCGCTACAGAACACGCTCCCCACTGCGCTGAGCAGCAGCAGTTTGCTGTCATCTGTGGCTGCATTGCAGAGTGCTCGCCGGACTTCTTTCATGATCTGCAGGTGGAGATGAGTTTGCAGGGATGTTAAGTATCTATCCTGTAAGCCAGGGGCTTTCAGACCACAAGCCGGCCAGAGGCCTGACCCCTGAGGGTCTACCTGTGCAGGGAGCCTTCCCTGAATACAAGCATATGCCCAGACCAAGGACAAAAACACTCATCAAAACCAAAGCTCACCAGCACCATCTCCAAAGCAGGCAGAAGAGTGCTCATCAGCAGGCAGTGTGGTCACTGGCCACAGATCTGGAAGCCTGGCTTGGTGTCGCTCAACCCCTAGTAAATCTCTGCAAATTTTCTTCTGGCATTTGCTTGTTTAGCCCTTTATAAGGTATGGAAAAATAATCCTGTGCACAGCCCAGGTGAGGTACATGATCCATCTCTGGATGGCTCAGTTTAATCCTACTCTTGCTCATCCTTAATTCAGCTAAGCTCGCATGGCTAGCAGGTGGCACATGGGAAGTGGGCTTTGGCATCAGAACCAGGCCTGGGTTCCAGAACCTACTGGAGTTCCAAGCCCCTCGTCCAAACTCTGGCTCTGCAGCTGACTAGCCATGGGACCTGAGCCGTGCTGGTTATACTTAATTTCCTCACCTATAGTAAGGGACCACAGCACCTGCTTTCAAGAGCTATAGTGAAGAATCAATGAAAGGAAAGGTTATGCTATGGCTACCTGCAAGTTCATATTCCTGGGAGGTACGGTGAGTTCTGGATAAAGAATGTTTTGTTCCTCCTCCTCATGCCACTAAAGGTGACGTCAGACATGGAAGGACTGTGTTAGCCACCCTGCCATCATATGGCAAGGTCCCCTTATCTCCTGTATGTACGCCCTGTGTATTTCTAAGACTCTGTGACCTTGTCTTGGGCAGGTGGTGACAGAATTTGGGAGACAGATACAGGTGCCCAGGGCAAACAGTAAAACCAACAAGTGCTACTTGGCAGTGAATGCATACTGCAGGCCAGTCGCCCTGCTAGGTGGGTTCCAGCCTCCCAGCACCACCAAGGGGCAGGCTCTATTCTTACTCCTATCCACATACCAGGGAATAGCTGCCTGGAGAGCTTAAGACACTAGTCCAAGGCCACACAGTTGGTAAGTGTTGGAGGCAGATTCAAACCCTGGTCTTACTCCCAACAATGCCCGGTCTACACAGTTTGCCACTGCACATCCCCATGGTCTGGCCATGGCCTCCCAAGCATGGAGGTGGAGAGCAGTCAGCTACAGACTGGGTGACCTGCCCAGGGAAGGACAGCTGGGTGGGGCACAGCCAGGAGAGCCCAAAGTCCCCAGTGACAACCCCACAGCATTCCCTGAATGTCTTGCCTGCACTAAGCCCATGTTCACCTACTGCTTTGGCACATGCTGTCCTCCACACCCCTCCTAGGGCTGGCCAGACTCCTGGATTTGGAAAGTCCTCCCATGGCCCACCCCATCCAGAACAGGCACCTTTGCCCCATTACCCCTGGCTCAGTGCCCCTATTTGCTTTCTTCATCTATCATACAATCAACTGTCTTATCTATTTTATCTACTTGCTTATTTCCTGCCTTTTACTTTTCACCCCTGCTTGACTATGATTTTAATAATGACTGCAGTGACATCTCTCTTATTCCCCACCGTATTCCCAGAGCCTAGCACAGTGCCTGGTATACAGCAGACAGTCAAAAACTGCCTGTTCAATTACACAGTAACTCTCTCATAACCCTTTCCCCCAACTTCAGGAGAAAATCAGCCAGGCTGCTTGCTCACACACCCAGAAGTTTTTATAGGGCCTTCTCGAGAGGCACCTGTGAAACCCATTCAGGAGACTGAAATGTTTGTGCACTACAAAGGCTGGTTGTGTTTACACTTTTTAAAGTCACACAGTCGGGCTGCTGCTCATCTCCTCCCTCACACAGGGAAACATTTTTGGACTAGCCTGAAGGTCACAGAGCACACACCTATGAGTACTTGAGCCCAACATCCCCCTGAGGTGACCTGGGCATTATTATTAGCTCCATTTTATAAAAGGAGGAACTCAGGCTCAGAGAGAAAGGTGAATTTCTCATGGCAACACAATGAGTAAGTAGCACAGCCAGTGCTAACAGATTAGCCGGTGCAGAGTTTCCCGCTGAGATAGTGCAGTACACTACTTATGGAGGTTTCTGGGGGTCAACGTGGGCCTCTGGGGCCACAGCTGGGCGCAAGCCCCACTTCCATCCCACACTGCCTTGGGTGATCTTGGGTGAATCATTAGCCTCTCCTGGTCTCTCTACCTGTAAAACTCAGAGCTACCTCACAGGTTAAACTAGCCAATGAACAAGATGTATATATATAGACTGCTTAGCCCAGTGCCTGGCACACAGCCCTGCAAGACATCACCTTTTTATACTGACCCTACAGAACATTTACTATATGTCAGGCTCTGCCCCAAGCACTTCCAAACCTCTCTGCTCAGTGTGTGGTCTTCAGACCAGCAGAATTACATCACCCGGGAGCTGGCCAGAAACGCAGAGTCTCAGGCCCCAGCCCAGACCTACGAAATGAGACTCTGCATTTTCACAGGACCCCCAGGGGACTCATATGCATGTTACGGTTTGAGAAGCACTGCTTTAATATATGAACTTGCTTAGCCTTAAGAGGGAGTTACATTGTTTAAGTCCCATCTTATTAATGCAAAAAATCAAACCACAGTGAGTTTGAGTGGTTTGCAGATACATGGTGGAGCTGGACTTGGACTCAGGAAGTCGTGCTCTGGGGCCCACATCCTTCACCACAGGCCAGGCTGCCTCTCAAAGTAGCAGGGCCTTTTATCTAAAGCCTTCCATGGAATAACAGCCTGGCTACAGGAGCAGCAGTCCCCACTCCAGCAGACTGTGGAATTTATGATGGAGCCAGGGTCTGAAGTTGACATGCTGGGTGCAGAGGCCAAAGTATCATCCAGAACCTCGAAGTCTAGGCACTGGCTGAACCAACCCCTGCACCCCTGCACAGACCCTGACTCCTTCCAATCACGCTCCTGCAGCTGACACTGTCCATCCTGATTACACAATCTCTCTTGGGTGCCTGGGCATTCATGATGACTCATGGCAGTGTGGCCAGGCTTAAAGGGTGCAGGCTTTGGAGACGGGAAATCTGTGCTGGAATATGGCTCTACCATTAATGAGCACAGCCCCTCTGGTCCTTCTGCCACCTGTTCATCACACCACAGTCAGAAAAAGCTGCCCAAACAAATAATTTATCTTTGGTACAGGAAAAAACCCCTGCAAGAACTTAAAACAACAAGCCTGCCCTGTACATGGATTTGGAGTTCTGAGTTACCATAACCACATGGGGAGGAATCCACAAGTCAAAAAAATTAACACGGAAATTGGACACGAGCTAGCGATATCCCTGAGGTATCTGACAGAAATGCGTGTAAAAGTACTCTGGAGAGAAACTGCAACCCAGACCGCATGGGACTTATACAGGGGGAATAAAAATCCTTGCTGAAGATAAGCTCACAATCAAAAGTTACACAACACTTAAGGAAACACGAGATGGCATACTCAACAAACGAGAGTATTATATAACATAACTTCAAGTAATAGAATGATCTAAAAGAGACTGTAACATAAGAATGTTTAAAATAATCAGAGAGGAAAGCAGACATATGAACAACAAGGAAAGAACAAGAGAGTATGGGGAAAAACAGATTTGAGGGGAAAAAGAAACTTCTCAAAATGGAAAACAATGTCATGGATATCTGCTGAGATTAACAGCAGATTAGATGGAGCTAAAGGGAGAGTAAGTGGACTGAAAGACAGGAAGCAATTGCCCCAAATGCAGCACAGAAAAGCAGAGATGGAAAACATAAGTGAGAGTTTAAAGACAAGAACGGTAAGACAGGAAGATTTAAAATAGGTCTTTTAGGAGTTCTGTCGGGAGTTGATAGAGAAGAGGGGAAAGGCAATATCTAAAGAGATAAAGGATGAGTATTTCACAGAATTGATCAAAGACACATTAGTTTCCTATGGCTAATATAAAAAACTACCACGAACTCAGTAGCTTAAAACAACACAAATTTATTACCTTGTAGTTCTGCAAGTCAGAAGTCTGATGCAGATTTACTGGGTGAAATCAAGTTGTCAGCAGGGCTATATTCCTATCTGGAGGCTCTAAGGGAAAATCCATGTCCTTGCCTTTTCCAGCTTCTAGAGGCCACCCACATTCCTCGGTTCACGGGCCCTTCCCCCATCTGCAAAAGCAGTAATGGCCGGCTGCATCTTCCTCACTTCCTTACTTTGTATCACTCTAACACTGACCCTTCTGCTTCCCTCTTCTACACTGAAAGACCCTCATGATTACATTGAGCCCATCCAGATAATCTAGGATAACCTCTTTATTTTAAGGTCAGCTGACCAGCAACCTTAATTCCATCTGAAACCTTAATTCCCCTTTGCCATGTAACCTAACATATTCATAGGTTCTGGGGATTAGGAGATGAACATCTTTGGGAGCGAGGGGACAGTATTCTACCTGCCACAGACCTGAATCCTTAAATGCAAAAACAACAAAAAGCTAAGCAGAAGAAATAACAATAAATAAATACACGTATGGGCATATCCTCTTTAAACTTTAGAACATCAAAGACAAAACAAAACCTTAAATACTTCCAGAGGCAGAAGAAAGCTTACCTAACAGAGGACAAACATTCCACTGGAGGCATAATTCTAACAAATGCCAGACGGTAACAGAATAAAACTTTCAAAGTGCTCAGGAAAATAACCATCAAACAAATTCTTCACCTAGCTAAACTATCACTCAAAAGCCACAGTAAAAATTAGGTGTCTTCAGCAAAAGAATGTTTACCACTCCTAGACCCTCACTAAAAGAACTAAAAAAAAGATGTACTTCAAGAAGAAGAAAACTATATTTAGAAAGAAAAACTGATGTGCAAGGAATAAAAGCTGGCAAAGAAACTGGTGATGTGTGTTAAATCAATATGAGCACTGACTACAGAAATCGTAATACCAATATTGACTAATTTGAGGGTGGCAGTTTGCACAGGGAGAACTACAGCAGTCGGCAATAACGTTGTGTAACTTGAGAGAAGGAAAGACTCGAGTTAGACCATGTCAAGGTTGTATGTTTAGAAGTGGTATGGAGGTAATGATCCCATTGGGACTTTGTACATAATTTAAGGAAACTTCTTAAAAATACATGAATTACAATGGATGAGGGGGATAAAATAAAGAACACGCAATCACTTGATTGTTAAAATAAGTACAGAAAGTACATGGTAATAGAAAACAAGGCCTGGCACTTGCCTGGGAGAAGCTTAGAGTCTAACAGGGGAGACAATAAACGAACAGGCTTTTAAAGCATCATTATTAATGATTCAATAGACAAAATCACAGGGTACAGGTGGGGGAGAGATTACAAGAATATCAGTTTTTATATTACACTTTCAAAAGAACTCCCATTTATCGAGCACCTAGAAGTACAAGGGATTGCATCAGGTAATTTCCACACAATATTTGATTCCAAACAAAAATCTGGTAAGGTGAGGAATGGTATCCCAATCTTGCAGGTGAAGCAATGAAGACTCAGAGAGGTGCAATAAGCTACCCAAGTCACATCAGCCGTAAGAGGCAGGACCACGAATCAAATCTCACACCAACACCCCTTCACTTTCTACTACTCCATACTGTAGTAGGATTTAAATAAATGGATAAATTTTCGTGGGAAAAACAGAACTAGGTGTCAATCAGAATTCAGAACCTCCAGGCCTGTGCATTGTTGGAAGGATGACAAAAGCACATTGCATGTTAACAGGGTATGAGCCACAGATGTTCATTTTGAACATCAAAAAAGCTAAAAGGCCACTATCTTGTGGGTCCTTTAATCCATCTGCCTCCAGAAATAGATACACTCTCACCTATATATATGAACTCTATTTCTCTGAGAGGCCAAAAAAAAAAAACCCTGCTGTAAAGAGATGAACTGCAAATCTGTGCATGACTCAGAGAGTGGCCTGTCTGAAGCCTCACTTACTTGTCAATTAGTGAAAACAAGAACCAACAAAGCAGCCATCTCCTTTATGAACTAAACTGAAAATAAATTTGTGTTGTATTGATACAACAAAAGTACAAACTATATTTTTTTTATTTAGAAAAAGTTATATTTAGTGCATCTTTCCTTTGCCTTTCTGGTGTTGAAAATTCCATTTGGCAGATGGCTGAGGTTCCACCTTCTTGAAGGACCCCAAATTTTATAATGTAACTGGTTTTTTTAAAGTAAAATGTTCTAGAACTACTCCACACTCTTTGCCTTCTTAAACAGAATACATTGCATGCATGTAACTACCTCTCAATGGTCACTCGCTGGCCTATAACAGATCAATCCCCCTTAGAGGCTTCTACGGTGTGATTCTGTAACGAATAGTCCCAGTCCACTATGCATTTTGAAGTCCTAAATCTGTCCTTTAAATTTATGGCCCTCATTACGCACTTTCTAGCTGCCACTTGCACCTGCTGTTAGTGTCTGTTGGAGAAAGCACACACACCCACTACAACTTCTAGCTTCTGATCTGCCATGGGTTTATAACAAGATAACCAAATTCATTAGAATTTAGTGTAAAAGAAGAATAAACCAGGGTCCCCCTTTGCATTTCATCTGTACTTGCTGAAATCCAGTCACTCCAGGCCCATCTCAAACACAACCACCTTCAAGAGATACTCCCCCAAGTCCCCAATAAGATGCACACTCTCCTTTCTCCCAACAGACCAAATACTTTATCCTTGCTGTGATGCTTCAGACAAACACCCTTGTAGAACATGTACCTCCTTACCGCATCCTGCCTCCTACGTGATTTAAACCCAGCCTCTAAGACAGCCCCACTGACCCCTCCCCTCCTGGTACTCACGCCCTTCTGTAATTCTCTCTGCCCTTGTGGGAGGACTGGACCCAGAGACTGGCTTCCAACCAACAGAAGATGCCAACGTGATGGGACGTCACTTGAGATTAGGTTACAAAAGGACAACAGCTTCTGTCTTGGCCATCCTCTCTTGCTACCTTTCTCAGAGCTTTTGCTCTGAGGGAAGAAAGCTGCCACGTCATGAGTAGCCCTAAGGAAAGGCCCAGCCTACACTGGACCTACACTGGACTGTAGCCTTACTAGAGACCCTAAGCCAGAAGCACTCAGCCCAGCCATGCCTGGATTCCTGACCACAGAAACTATGAGCCAATAAACGTCTGTTGTTTTAAAATGATAAGTTTAGAGCAATTTGTTACATGGCTATAGATAACTAATGCAATCCCTTAAAAGCTGAAATATACTTCTCATCTGTATGTCCCTTGTAGCATCTAATCCAGAACCTTTTGTGTAAAAGAATTTAACAAATGGTTATTGAATTGAGAGAACGGCAGTCTTTACCCTTTCAAGAAGTTTATAGTCTAATGTTGGGGGGGAACCAGACATTCAACAAATCACCATACAAACACCTGCAGACTAACAACTATTGTAAGTTCCAGAAGGGAGGCATGCATGGTGCTAGGAAGGCCTAGGAGAGAGAGCTATGACGGGTCAGAAAGGTGAGGGAAGACTTTCCTGTGGAAGTGATAGCCGAGCTGAGACCTGAAGGATGAGCAAGTTAGCAAAGCAAGGAGGAAGGGAAGCCTGTTCCAGTTGGAGGGGTGGGCATGTACAAAGGCCCTGCGGCAGGTGTGAACACGAGAACAAGCTGGGGGAGCTAGAGTGCAGGAGGAGCTACGTGTGATGTGGGAACACAATGAGGTCAGACTGCATTGCCTTGCAGGCCACACTGAGGGTTCCAACTGTTACCCACTGTGATTGAGAGCCACCGCCAGGTTTGAGCTGTGTGTGTGTGTGTGTGTGTGTGCGCGCGTGCACGCACATGCACGTGCATGCAGATGGGGTGAGTTGATCAGACTTGCATTTCCAGCAGATCCTTCTGCCTGGCCTGGATTTCAGGGCAGGAAGCATGAAAGTGGGCAGACTTACCAGTAGCCTATTACAATAGTCCAGAAAAAACAGCCTAGCAGTTTGGACTCTAACTATTAGGATGGAAATAGAAGGATGTAAACACATTAGAGAGCTATTCAAGAACGAAAGTTAATAGGCCTTGGGGCAGGTTGTATGGGGTTATGACAAGAGGGGCAGGAAAAGGGACTCCTGTGTCTGGCGTGTTCCCGGCACGATGGTGGTGCTGTGAGGCCACAAGCCCTGACAGGAGGCGCAGAGTCCTCTCCCAAAAGGGAAGTGGGGGAGCTTGCAATCACGAAGACCTTGTGCAATCTGCATTGCTGGCTCTTTCCTTAAGGGGCATTTCTGTTCATCTCCTGGTTCTCTGCCATATTCCCGACAGGAGAAATATTACAACGCACCCGCTAGCCTCAGAATCTAGTTAACACACCCGGTAATGTATGAATTCCTGCCTGTGAGGCCAATCCAGCCAATGTCATATATACAACTAGAGGAAGAATTCAAATTATAACCGTGAAAGTGGTCCCCTTCCAGATCCTGTGCTGACAAGAAAGGCTGGGTCTGCCTATGGCCATTAAATGGCCTCTGATTCATCTTAATAATGAAAGGAACATTTATAGGATACCTCCTGTATGCCAGTTCCTCCGTGAGTCTCTTTGCATACATTATCTCTAATCTTACCAGGATACTGCGTAATTTCTACAAATGAGGAAGCTCAGTAAGGCAAAGTAACTTCCCAAGGTGACAGAAGTTGGTAGAGGCAGGATTGGAACCCAAGTCTGCCAGACTTCAAATCTGTATTCCTTCTCGAATACTGCCTCTTCATTTCAGTAGAATCTTTCTTTCGGGACTACTTTACCCAGTCAGCCAGCTCGCCCATGTAGTCAATCCGCTTTCATTGTTGAGACAGCTGAAAATGCCAGATCAATAATTTTTGCTATTTTCTTCCCATTCTGTAACTGACCGACGCTGATTAGGAATGGAACCCTAATTAACCAAGCCCACAGCCCAGGAGGTGAGAACCTGTGCACCTTAAATCAGTCAAATCAGTCGGGCACAACACGTTGTCTATGATGACTAGTCAACAGTTAGCATACAAACCTGCTCCAATGACGGAATGAACCGGGAGACTTCACATTTATTCAGTTTATTGAAGGAAAATGCTGTGCCTTTTTAAAGCATGTTTTTAAAAAGTAGTGAAGTGGAAAAAATCCAAGAAGAACTGGTCTCGTGCAGACGTTTCATGAGGAGCTTAAAATAATGAGGTTTCCAGGTGTATAAACATAAGAAGAGCCACTTTGGGGGGAAATCACAGGCTCTGGACTTCTCTGAATCCCACACAGAGGTCTACACAGCAGAGAACCCGGGGGATGCTTCTGCTGAAGGTGGAGGAGGGAGAGAGCCCCCAAAACACCATGCTTATGGGAGGAGCAACAAGAAATCACCAGCCCCGCAAACCCCAAGGGCTTTGGCCAAGGCTCTCACCACGTGCCAACCCTTCCACACTGCCATGCCCACAATCCCATAGAAGAACCAGAGTCTATACAAACCATTAATAATAAGAGGCATGATCACAAGTTCAAGAATAAAGCACCTCCCACCCCAGCCCATTTCCTGGGCCTCCTCGAGGGCACTGGATACACTGGTCAATGCCAGGCCATCTTGTCATCCCAATCTGGGTGAGTGGCCACCCCTTCACTGTGTCCCCTAAAACACACCCTCGCAGTTAACCCTCCAAATCTCCATGGCTATTATGGAAAAGAGAGTGCAGGATATTGCAAGGACAGGAAAAGGGGTTTTGGATACATTGGTTAAGCTGTGGCATGCTAGCCCAGGTGAGTTCTGTAAGCCTAAATTTCCTCATCTATAAGAGGTGAAGCATAACCATCCTATGGCAGAGGAGAGGTGTCAGGATTACGTGGGATAAATAGCAAATATGCAGCACAAAGCGCTCACTGGCCCTGTCACCATTATTGTCATTTACCACTGTACGTCCCTGTCCCAGGTGAGTCTGCTAGGAGAGTACTGCTGAGATTAGTGTTTTCCCACCTTTGTGCCATCAAGAATCTCTTCCCTGTTCCCCTCATGTACCCTGTATTTTGAATGATGTTATCGACCTAACTACATTAAGTATTCATTGTTTCCCTATTTTATTCACCTAAGACATAAGTATGATTTACATTAAAAAAGTAATGTAGAAAAAGCAGATAGATGGGACTTTATTAAAATTTAAAATTTTGTATGTCAAAGGACACTACCAAGAAAATAAAAAGTCAATCCTCAGGATGAGAGAAAAATTTTTAAATCATATATCTGACCATTACCCTCTTAGCGCAGCCAGCAGTGGGTCAGTCTCATAAAATCATATATCTGATAAAGCCTTAGTATCCAGAATATATAAAGAATACTTAAAATTCAACAATAGAAAGAAAAATAACCCAATCTTAAAAATAGGCAAAAGAAAGAGACAAAGAACAGAGACAAATGACCAATATGTACATGAAAATGCTCAACATTATTACCCACTAGGGAAATGCAAATCAAAACTACAATGAGATACCACCTCATACCCGATATGGGTACAATAAAAAAGACAGACAGGTGTTGGAAAGGATGCGTATACTGGAACCCTCCATATACTGCTGGTGGAAATGTAAAATGGTATAGCCATTGTGGAAAACAGTTTGGCAGTTCCTTGGAAAAATTAAATACAGAGTTACCATATGACCCAGCAATTCCAAGCATTGGAATATATCCAGGAAAATTATATTAGTAATTAGGAATATATCCAAGAAACCTGAAAATGTGTGTCCACATAAAATCTTGTACACAAATGTTTGTAGTAACGTTATTCATAAAAATCAAAAGTGGAAACAACCCAAATGTCCATCAAATTAAAAAACTGAGACAAAATGTGGTCCAGCCAAACGATGGAACATCATGCAGCCATAAAAAGGAATAAAGTATGGATACATGCCATCGATGAACATCGATGAATCCTGAAAGCATGCAAACTGAAAGAAGCCAGACACAAAAGGCAACGTATGGTATGACTCCACGTACATGAACTGTCCAGAACAGGCAAATCCACAGACACAGAAGGTAGAGTAGTGGCTGCCAGGGGCTGGGGAAAAGAACGAAGTGGCTGTTTAACAGGTACATGGTTTCTTCTTGGAGTGATAAAGATGTTCTGGAATTAGGAAGTGGTGATGCTGGCACAACCTTGTGAATATAGTAAAAACCACTGAATTGTACATTTTAGAAGGGTGAAATTTATGGTATGTGAATTCTGTCTTGATAAATACCTATATATATATGAACTGAGTGGATAAATTCCATCTAAAGCAAGGAAATTTGACATGCTGATTACAATGAAGTTTAGCTGGAAAAGCCCAAGGTATGATGTCTGGACTCTAGATCTACACCCTAAGTGACCATGATCAGTTTAATGAATGTCTCTGTGCCCTGTGGTATCAACTCTAAAATGAGAGAACATCATTACCTGGTCATAAACACCACATGGGATAATGTAGGGAAAGTGATTAGCAAGTTGTGCTCCGTACTTAAGTGTTTATGCACGTTGGTCATTTTCACCTGCTCCCTCGTACAACCAAAGAGAAAGCCAATGTCCTGCAGGAGAGGGGACCGCAGGCGGCTGGCTCTTACCTCGGGTGTCAGCGCGTTATTATCCGAGGTCTGACTGGACAGCAGGATGTGTGTGAACCCCTCTTCCTTCCGCACCACGATGTCTCGAAACCGACAGTTGCTTTCGTTCTGGCGGACGCTGTACCTGAGCCTTTTGTCAAAGACATAGTCCTTCTCTGCTTCCAGCTTCCGCTTCACAGGGCTGTGCAGGTTCAATCCCCCATTGGTCAGAGTGGAGCCTTCTAAAACCAGAGAGACAAAGTGAGAAACTGGCACAGGCCACAATCCCCCACGAGCATGATTGGAGAGCGTTCAGATTACCACTGGGAAGGCTGGTATGTGGCTGGGACACCACCCACCCCATGCCACCCTCTGTTCCGGGGTGGGGGTGAAGAGCCAGGGCTTAATTCCCACATCTCCAAATCCAGAAGAGGACCTAGAGGGTTCTCTGCAAAGGCCCCACCCAGCCCTTCACTCCCCACTCCACACAGCAGCCTGCAGCATCCAGCTTCTGTTTGGATGCCTTAGCCACAGGGAACCCACGGACCACCACGAGAGGCAGCCCTCCCCATCAGTGGTCACCTATGACTGGTTGGCAGGGAATTATTAAGAGCAACACTAGCAGCTAACCTTTAACCAACCCATATTATGTGCTAAACTCCATTCTAAAACACTCCCTGAGCATCATCGCATTTAACATGAGAACCAGAGATGGGGCTCTGGGACCCCCGGTGTTTCTTTGGGGGCTGCCCTAAGATGAGGGAGGTTAGTACCAAACAGGCAGGGTCCTCCTGTCTCTCCCCTGTCTTCCAAATCAATTACAACGGCTCTGCATTTTTCTGCTTTACATATTAGCACTCACAAATGGCCAGAGAGTGCCCTGTTAAAAAGGTGTGAAAACCAGTGACAAAATGATCCTGATTTATGATGGTTCCCAATCTCCAGTCTCCCAAAGAGACAGGTCAGGAGCTCCTGGGTGTTCTAAAGAAAGCATGCCCAAGCCTAGACCCCCCAAACCTCTACCCGAAGCACATCCGGGAAGAGGCTCAAATGTGTATTTTGAAAATACTTCCCAGCCAAGAATAAAAAGAGAGAGAGAGAGAACATACAAATTACCAATATCAGACAGGAAAGCGGGGACATCACTATTGATCTTAGGGACATTAAAAGGATAATGAAAAAAATGAACAATGAACAATGGTTCTGCCCATTTATTTGATAACTTAGATGAAATGGACCAGTTCCTTGAAAGACACAAACTTCCCAAATATATACAAAGAGAAATACATCATCTGATTAGGCCTATGTCTATTAAAAAAATTGAATCAATAATTATCTTCCAAAAAAAGAAAGCACCAGGCCTGAATGAATTAAATCAAACATTTATGGAGGAAATAACAGAAATTCTCCACAATCTTTTCAAGAAAATAGAATCAGAGGAACACTTCCTAATTCATTCCATGAGGCCAACGTTACCCTAATACTGAAGTGAGATACATTGGAAGAAGACAAAACTATAGACCAAGATCTTTCATGAACATAGATATAAAAACCTACAACAAAATATTAGCAAATAAAAACCAACAATGTATAAAGAGAATTACGTGCTACAAACAGGTATGCAAAGCTGGTTCAACATTCCAAAAAAAAAAAAAATCAGTGTAATCCACCATATCAAGAGGCTAAAAAAGAAAAATCATATCAATTGATGCAGAAAAAGCATCTGACAAAACCCAGTAGGAGGGGGCTTCCTCAACTTGATATAGGACATTTATAAAATACCCAGAGCTAACATCATACTTAATGGTGAGAAACTAGATGCTTTCCCCTTAAGATCTGAAATAAGAAAATGATGTTCTCTCTCCCATTCAATATCACACTGGAAGTCCCAGCTAGTGCAGAAAGATAAAAAAAAAAAAGGTTATAGAGATTGGGAAAGAAGAAATAAAATGATTTTTGTCCACAGGGCAAAGCTATCTACATAGAAAGTACCAAAGAATTGAAAGAAAAAGAAAGAAAAGCAGCCACTCCTGGAACTAATAAGCACATGCAGCAAGGTCAAGGATCAAGGCTAACAGACAAAAGTCAGTTACTTTCCCACATACCAGCAGTGAACAAGTGGAATTTGACACTTAAAAAACAATACTAAGTTCCAGTATTCGACAGTACGGTAGGAAGATTATAGTTAACAATAATTTATCATATATTTCAAAATAGCTAGAGGAGAATTAGAATGTTCCCACACAAAGAAAAGACAAATGTTCGAGGTGACGGACACCCGATTACTCTGGATTGACCATTACGCCTTGTGTACGGTACCAAAATATCACATGTACCCTCAAAATATGTACAACTGTTACATACCAATTTTTAAAATTTTATTTATGACAGCACCCCAAATATGAAATACTTAGGTATAAATCTAACAAAATATGTCAAAGATCTATATGTAGAAAACCACAAACCTCTGATGAAAAAAAATCAAAGAAAATCTAAATAAATGGGGAGAGAGTCTGTGTTCATGAACTGGAAGACTTAATATTTTTAAGATGTCAATTCTTCCCAACTTGATCTACAGATTCAATGTAATTTCAATTAAAATCCCAGCAAGCTACTTTGTAGATATCGGCAAACGTACTCTAAACTTTGTTTGGGAAGGCAAAGACCTAGAATAGCCAAAATAATGCTGAAGAGTAAGAACACAGTTGGAAGACTCACGCTATTCAATTCCAAGACTTCCTTTAAAGCTACAGCAATCAGAACAGTGTGGTATTGGTGAAAAAACAGATACGTAGATCAATGCAACAGAATAGAGACCCTGAAAATAGACCCACACCAATACAACGAAGTGATTTCTGGCAAAGAAGTAAAGACAATTCCATGAAGAAAGGATAGTCTCTTTCAACAAATGGTACTGGGACAAATGGACATCCATTTGCAAAAGCAAAAAATGAACCTAGACACCTGTCTTACACTTTCCACAAAAATTAACTCAACGTGGATCATAGGCCTACATGTAAAATGCAAAACCACAAAGCTCCCAGAAGATAATATAGGAGAAAACTTAGGGACCTTGGGTTTGGCAATGAATTTTTAAGATACAACACTAAAAACATGATCTGTGAAAATAAAAAATTGATAAGTTGGACATTATTAAAATTAAAAACTTCTGTTCCTTGAAGGACATTGTTAAGACAACCAAAAGACAAGCCAAATGCTGGGTGAAAATATTTTGCAAAATATGTATCTGACCAAGATTTTGTACCCAAAATATACAAAAGACTCTTAAAAAGCAACAGTAAGAAAACAACTCAATTTTAAAATGGGCAAAAGATCTGAAGAGACACCTCACCAAAGAAGTTACACGGGTGGCAAATAAGCATATGGAAAAGATGTTCAGCACCACTGTTCATTAGGGAAGGAAAGCCAGGAGATGCCCATACACACACATTAGATTAGCTGACATCCAAAAACTGCCATTACCAATGGCTGGTGAGGACACAGGACAACGGGAACTGTCCTTCATTGATGGTGGCATATAAAATGGTTCAGCTACTTTGTAAGACAGTTTGGTCTTTTCTTATAAAGCTAAACGTAGTCTTACCACACAATCCAGCAATTGCCATTTCTAGGTATTCACCCAAATAATTTGAAATCTTATAGTCACAAAACAAAACAACAAAAAAACTTCAGCTTTTATTCAAAATCACTAAAAAGCGACCAATATGTCCTTTAATAAGTGAATGGATAAACAAACTGTGGTACATCCATAATATGGAATATTATTCAGCAATAAAAAGAAATGAGCTATCAAGTCACAAAAAGAATGAATTTTCAATGCACATTGCTAAGTGAAAGAAACCAGTCTGAAAAATCTATACATTATATGATTCCAATTATACAACATCCTAGAAAAGGCAAAAATACAGAAAAGGTCAAAAGATCAGTGGTTAGCATTCAGGTGGAATAAGAGGAGGGCTGACAAGGTGAAACACAGGGGATTTTTTTTTTTTTTAGGGCAGTAAAACTATTCTGTAAGATACCGTAGTAGAGAATACAAGACATGAGGCACTTATCAAAACCCAAAGAACTTTACAGCACAGAGAGTGAACCTTAAAGTATGCAAATTTTAAAACATCATTTAGGAGGTCAGGGGATGAAACTCAGAATGTGACAAAAGAATCCAATAGGATTACATATGTATAAAACGACCTCACTGAAGGAGTTGGGGGAAAAGGTGCCAACACAAGTAACTTTAGGAATGAGTAGAATTTGTAAAACTAAAGGCAAACTACAGTCTACATAAGCGCTGTACTCCAGTTGATAAAGGTGATTCCCGTGGAGGCAGAGGCTAACAACTCTGCTCCTTCTGTATATGTACACTGGATTGAATAATTAAATGGATGGCAAATGGCAGGAGCCAGGTGGGAGTTCACAGATAAGTAAAGGGAGGAGGCCAGGAAGATCCATGTGATCACAGGTCAGAGTTGCAGAAATCAGCATGAACCCATGTTTAGCTTAATACAGATTCAGATGGTTATGTGCAGAAATATCTATACCTAAGTGTGTATGCATAGCTTAGTGTATACACATGTGTATTTCCTTGCTCAGCCAGCTGAGAGGGCCCAGAATCAATGACATCTCAAGAGCAAAGAGCACACCTAGGGCACTGATCTTGGTTTCTAACACCATTCTCAATAAAAGGAACCAGGACACCCTAGAGAAACAACTGACTTGAGGACTGGGCAGAAAACATAAGATAAGACGGTAGAGCCAGAACAGAAAGAAGTGCTCAAACCAAACCAAACAAAACAGCGTCCATCGTGATACGGAGATATGTCACAAGGACACATGAGCCAACTGAAAGAGCTCCCAATGGCCAAAGATGGGACAATTTGAGCAACAAAATAGAGTAGTATTGGGTTATAACTGAAAACATAAAATAACTATCCATGAGTCCATTCTGATATAAATAAATGATGGAATGAATAAATAAATGCAGGAAAAGAAACAAATCTTCCATGCAGAAGAATTCCAAATAACTTATATAAATACTCCAACCTCAAGGCAATGGAGTATAACATAGTGACTTACATCCTGAGAGTACAGTGTGGAGAGGGGGAGAAGGGAGTAACTGTGCTATGGAGAAACCTGACACGTACACCTCAGCCAGGTGATCCCGGCCAACATCAACAGTGACAGGTCATGTTCACAGTCTGTATCCTTGACAGGATGTGATGAGGATAGCACTTTACTCTGGGGTCTTCCTCCCCAACACTCACAACCCCTCCATATCATCAAAAGGAAGGAAAGTCTGAGAAACCGCCACGGCCCAGAGTAGCCTAAGGAGACATGATGATTAAATATAACATGGTGTCCTGGGTGGGATTCTGGAACAGGTATTAGGTTAAAAACAAAGGAAACCCAAATAAAGTATGAACTTCAGTTCACAATAATGTATTAATACTGGTTCATCAGTTTTCACAAAGGTATCATACTAATGGAAGGTAACAGGAAAAACTGGGTGTGGGGTATACAGAAACTCTTTGTATTAGCATGCCAATTTTTCTGAGAGTCTAAAATTATTTAAAAAGTAAAGTTCATTTTAAAGAATATATTCTAGAAATTAAGTTCAGTAAAAACAACAACACTTCCCAGGTGATTCGGACACGAGGCAGGTTTGAGAACTTCACCCAGTGGTTCTTACACTTGAGAGTGTGCCAGGATGGTTAAAAATCAGCCTGCTGGGCCCAGCCCATGCTGCTGCTGCTGCTGCTCCAGGAACCAGGCCTTGAGAACCAGCGTCCAGACAATGTGGGGACCCCCTCCATGACCAGGAGCCATTCTGGGGGTGTGTGGGAGCAGTCTTCCTCAAACACAGGGGCTGCCCTAGGCTTGCACGCTGACAAAGGGCTGAAAATCTTGTTTACTATCACATCTACCCGGTGAGGGCAAGTGACTGCCCCATGCGGGATGCAGCTGCATCTCAAGGATGACCTCGCTAAGCCGCAGTGATTTGAGGAAGAAGAATACAAGGAAACTCAGAGGAGCACGTACTATGTGTTAAGCACTCTGCCAGGCTGGGATGAGAAAGAAGTCACTCCAGTGACTGAGACGCTAGAACCCAACCAGAATCCAGCCCCCAGAGGCCAAACCTGCCCCCTCCTCAGGAAGATAACTGTGTGGACACAACGTGGACATGCTCCATTTTCTGATCCTCAGACAGCAGAATATAAAGATCAAATATGATAACATATTTAAAGAATTCAGCATATAGTAAACAATGAATAAATGGTGGTTTTTATTTGCTATATAATCATCATGCCTGGCTTAGCACAAAATTATTCTCATATTTGTCTCTCTAATAATATCATGTCTTAAAGGCAGGGCCACTGGCACACTCACAGCCTGGCCCAGCATGGTACCCATGGCACCTAGAAGCCCATAGAAACTGTTTCTCAGCATTCAGAGCCCCTGGGTCCACCTCTGAGTGGGCTCAGACTCTCATTTAACACTGGGAATCTTGGAATCTCAAGCACCAGGCCAAAGGCAGGGACCACGAGCTGAACAGACCCAGCCCAAAGGGGATGCTCCTGGCATCAGAGGGCCCATGTCACCTCTATTGCGCAAAGCCTCCTCATTTTGTACTTTTCCATTACCCAAAGCAATCAGGCTTTTTCAAATATCAAGATGTGGCTCCTGACATCAGGTAAAATGATTCCATGGACTTCGGAAAGTGAACACCAGAGTTTAATTAAAAGGCTGTACAGAGGGAGCTGTTCCTTCAGGGTTAACCTCAAACCCTCCACACCTCAGAAGGGCTCCCTAACTGAGCAGAGCTGGCCACGGTTTCTGCAGCAGCACAGGCACACCCAGGCCATGCTCCCGTGTGCAGAGGTTTCACACTATGGGAGCTTCTCTTGGCAGGCGCTGGCTCTCACCTGATGCTCAGAGCTTGGGGACATCCATGCCTTCTGGGGCCAGGTCAGGTTTGGAAAGAACTCTCCTGCCTCCCAACCAAGTCAAGGTGCTTATTAAAAATTATCCTATTAGGGAAGTGAACTCAAGAGTTACCTTTTAGAGCAGCTCTATGGTCGACTCTAAATTACTCAACAGTCCTATGAAGCCGTCATTGTTAGCCCATTTTGCAGATAAGGAAAAGTGAGCACCTTGCCGGAAGCCACAGAGATTTTAAACGGTAGAGCCAGGATTGGAGGCAGCTCTCTTTTTATGCATCCATTCAAAGTCTAATTGTGTATCACCTCCTAGGGCCAGGCTATCATATCAGGTGACGGAGATCCAATAGAAATCAGAGAAATACGGTCTCTGCCCTCATGGGGCTTGCTTGGGGTGAGGGAGGTGAAAAGTTAACAAGTAAACTGATACCTATAATAATTACAGGTCGGCAAACGATAGGGTGATAAGGAGAAGAGTAACGGAGGGGGTGTCTGTAAATTCAAACCCAAGGCCTTTCCATTAGCACACAGGCTGAAGCAGCCCCCAAAGGGACAAGGCCTCTGGGACCATCTCACCAAATAAGCCATAAAACCACCTGAGGAAAACGGATTCGCTTATCCTCTGTCAGGATGCTGGGCTCGCATCGCCGGTGCTGACTTAGAAAGATGCACCATCTCTCGGCCAAGAAGGGATCAGAGCCTCCGCGTGTGCCTGGGTTCACGTTGCATGCAGCTGCGTTCCTTACGTTTCTGGATGTAAGCGACTGAAATGTGCCCTCCAGGAGATGCAGGGGCAAGCTGCCTCCAGAGCCCCTCCGACTCTGCCCTCTCGCCAAGCTGCCCTCAGGGCCCCTCCCCTCCTGGGCCATGAGAGAGACAGACAGACAGACAGACAGAGACACTGCAACAAGCTGGCAGAAAGACACCATGGGAAATAAAACATGCTGGAAGCGAGGAAGTTTAGGGCTTTGCAGTCAGACAACACAGAAATCCCAGCCCTGCTGACTAGGAGAAGCCAGAAAGCCACACGGGCCCTTGAGCATCTGTCTCCTTGTTCATAAGACGGGTTAATGGTAGCTGCTTTCCAGGGCTGTTCTGAGCTTGTTCAAGCGAAGAATGGATATGGATCAGCGAAGTGCCCGGCACATTCCAGGCACTTGCCCAATGTTAACCAAAGGACACCAAGACATTCAAAGAAGAGGAACTAACTGGTGAGTCCTCAATAACCATGGCTCTCCTACTCCCTACCCCACACCCAGACCCCAGCCAAACATGAGACATTCCAGGCATGGAGGGGACTAATGGCCCTGCGTGCCCGGAGGTCAGGGTGACGGCCAATCGGGGCACTGCCTGCATTCAGACCCCCACATCTCTCTCACGAGCTGCAGGGCTGGGCAACTTGCTCACTCACCCTGCGCCCCAGTGTCCCACCTGAGAAACGGGAGAAACCATTCCTGCCTTGCAGGATGGTTGCGTAGTAAGGGAAAGGATGTACACTACACTTCTGGGACACAGGAAACCACCCCCCATCATGCTAGTTTCCTTCCTTCTATTCCCAACGTCCCACGTTCCTGCCTTTCAAGTACAAAGGAGTATTTCTCATTAAGAAGGCTCCGGAAGCTCGCACTCTGACACCACGCCTCTGTTACAAACACACAGAAGCGACAGATAAAATATGAAAGCAGAAATTCAATAAAATGAAGCTGGGCTCACAAACAAAATAATCATCTCCATGTATGAGAGGCAGAACATCAGCACAAAGCACTAAGTGGAGCGGGGGGGGAGGCAGGCACCGAAAGTGGACTCTTCAAGGGCAACAGGGACTAAAAAGCTTCCCTGCGAGATGGGAGAGGGGACCCAGGCTCAGAGCTGAAAGCCAGGGGATGGGGTGACTCCCCCCCATGAAGGCAGAACAACAATAGCGAAAGGATGTGCTGCCCACGGCTAAGGCTTTATTGGGAGCTCTAGACTAGATAGAGGCAAACACAAAACTATTGGAGAAAGAGGGAGAGGGAGAAAACAAAGAAAAACAAAACAAAGCAACAACTTCCCTGTCAAAATGAGCCTGTACACCAAAATCCCAAAACATGTAGATAGCTCATGCTTAGAAAACAAGCCAACACTTGTTCAAAATCAACACTTGAAACATAAATTACTCCAAATAAAATTAAATGAACATCATGAAGCAATCTGACAAGGACTTTAAAATAGGAATATTTCAAATGCTCCAAGTGATAGATGCAAGAAAAACATTCATTTAAAATAAACAAGAAATTTTTCAAACAAAAGCAGACAGCAAGGAAACAAGGACACTGGGTAGAATAAAGAGCCAATTAAAAAACAAATAACATATAGGGAAAAACAGGTGTGTATCACAAACAAAAGGCTCATATCCCCAAATTGTAAAGAACTTTTAAGCGTAGAGGATAAAAAGACCAAAAAAACCCCAAATCCTCCAGTAAAAAAATGGACAAAAGACATGAAAAACAATCCACAAACATTACATTAAAGTGGCTCTTAAACATAAGAAAAGATTCCAACTTCACTCAAAAGAATAATTCAAATCAAAACTCATAATAAAAAAATGAAAATTGAAACTACACTGAAATACCATTTCTTATGCATCAGCTTGGCAAAAATTCAAAACCCTGACAATATACTCTGCTAGAGAGAATGTGTGGAGTCAGGTATTCTCTTAATTGTGGGTGGGATACAAAAAGGTACAACTGCTATGGAAGGGAATTTGTCACTCTCTGGCCACATAGTTTATGCACTTACTCTCAACCCAGAAATCCCACTTCTAGAAATGTAACAGGAAAATTATACCTCCAACAGTACAAAAATATATATGCATAAGATTATTGCAGCATTATTCAGAATTGCAAATCATTGGAAGCTACCTAAATGTCCAAGTATAGATTTGTGGCATAAACTATGATGCAGTCACACAATGCAATATTATGCAGATGTAAAAAAGAAAGAGAGCTATCACTATGAATATGGAGTGATTTCCAAAATATATTTTCAAATGAAGACAGGAAAGGTGAAAAAGTATTTTACCTTTAGTATAAAAAAGATGGGAAAATAATACACATAAATCTGCTTATTTCTGCAAAAAGAAACACAGGAAGAATAAACCAGAAAACAATGAAATTGATTATCCACAAGTGGTTGGCAGGGAGAATGGAGTTGAAGGGATGGGGAAGTAGTAACCCTTCTCTGAGTATATCTTTTTGTTTTAATTTTTGGAAGCTTGTTAACGCATGTTAAGATATAAAATAAAATCAGTAAGCATGAGAAAAAATAAACTAAATGCAAATAGAAATGAACCCATTCATCTTTTAAATGAATAACATAACCAGACTGAAAAGGCATGGGGGAGGACCAATAAAAGTAACTTTTGGATGCAATATTATGACAATATGACAAATCTTTAAATCTTCTTAGTGGGTTTGCTTTTCATAGTGGTAAGGGTGGAGCAATTATAAAATTATTTTTGAGTGGTACAAGGTTGAGAAAATGAGTAAATACGTTATGTTTTAGAGAAACAGGTTTCTCTCTATGGAAGAAGGGACATACAAATATGGGATGGGGGAAGGCAAGGAAGAATCTGGTGAGGTTAGAATGAAATTGGAGGCATTGGTACAAACTCATGATTTTAAAAATCACATGTATTTCCTAGCTCTGTCACCTGAAAGGGCTTATAAGAAATGAAACCCTAATAGCAAAGAGCAACCTAGACCCCACATATTGGTTTCTAAATAACAACCCCACTAAATTAAACTAGTACTCCTAGAGAAATTGCTGTGTCCAGGGCTGGGACAGGCAAGATACAAGTTAAGCTAAAAAATATTATTGTACCTAGAAATCAAAACATGATCAAAAGAATAACCAGGCAAGTCAAAAGGACATATAAGGCAGCTTGAAGGGGCTCCCATTGGCCAGATCTTGGACAATTGGAACATCATAATAAATAAGGGCTGTAGTGGACTATAAACCATCACATAAAATAAGAATCATTGTGTCTGCCCTGATAACAGGTAGAGATGACAGATGGATGGGTGGACAGATGATGGGGTGGGATGGATAAGGGAGAAGGAACAACATCATATCAAGTATTTCAGTGCATAACTTGAACCTAATCTTGAAGAAACATTAGACATACCCAAATTGAGGAACACTCAGTAAAATAACTGGCATGTATTCTTCAAAAATGTCAGTGTCATTAACGACCATGACAGACTAAAGAACTGTTCCAGATTAAAGGAGACTGAAGAGGCATGACAACTAAGGGCATCATGAGATTCTGGACTGTATTCTACGCTGGAAGAAATAAATATCTAAAAGACATTGCTGGGAAAATAGAAAAAATTGGGGGATGGGGCCCAAGACAGCAGACGAGAAGGAGCCCGCACACACCCCTCTCGCGGATAGGATCGAAAACAGTGAGCAGATACTCACATTTGGATGGACTGTCTAGGACAGAGCATTGGGAATCAACACAGATGTATGGGAGGCTCCTGACATGAAGGGGAGGGAAGTGGGGTGACCCACTTGGCAGGATTGGAGGTACCTGGGGAAGGCACCCACTCACGGGGAAGGGACAGAGGAGAGAACCCTGGGGCTCCACACATCTCCTGCAGACATTGCAGCTGGAGCTACGAGAGGGCCCCTCCACCGCAGCAGACCTGCCTTCTGATACAGCGAGCTGACTGGAGACTGTGCAGTGGTATTGTTCTGGAGGGCAAGCACAGAGGGGTCCTGCTGGTTCCTGAAACCTGGGTGCTGCAGTTGGCACCATTTTAAGGTCCCAGGTCCCAGGTAGAGCTGCACCTACCCAGGGCTCAGATCCATTGCTGCTGCCTCCCATTGCCCATGCCAGGCCAGGGAAGGAGGACGCTGAGTGCTCTTTCACACCCCATGCGTGGGCATCGTGTGCCCCCACTGCCACTGCTGGGAAACCCAAGCAAGAGGAAGCACCCACAGACCTGGTGCCTGCTGCCACCACCTGGGACCCAGGTAGAGCATGCATCCATGGGCTCTGGCTCCTGTCACCACCACCTGGGTAGCACCACCATGGACAGACCTGGGCAAGAGAAAACTCACACCACCACTGCCGCCACTGGACCTAGGTGAAGTGAACGCCCAGGCCATCATGCACCGACTACCCGCCACACGCCAACTGAGCACCATGCACCCGCTGCACCCCACCCATGCATGACAACCACAGGAGAATGGGTAGACACAGGCGAGTAGCAGCGTGAAAGGCTTATGGTGCAACTGCCCCTCTCCTGCCTGGTCAATATTCCAGAGTAGTTCTCAAGCACACCATCTAGGGACCCCTCCCTCTCTTCACTGAGCAACAGCATTGCCAGCAGAGGAGAACAGGTGTACTGCAAAGCTATCTATTTTGAGCTGAGAGAAGAGGCTCCAGATGAGAAGGAACCAGCATGACAACTCTAGCAACAAGAAAAAACAGGCTGTTCTGACACCTGCAAAGGATCACACTAGCTCTCCAGCAATGGACTGCAACCAAAAGAAAATTATTGAAATGTCAATATGGAATTCAGCATATGGCTCACAAGTAACATCAATGGGATTCATAAGAAAGTTGAAAACCAACACAAAGAATCCAAAAAAATAATTCAGGACATGAATGAAATATTCACTAAAGAGATAAATAATATAATAAAAAATATAACAGAACTTCTGGAAATGAAAGAGTCATTTAGGGAATGTCAAAATACAGTGGAAAGTTTTAACAATGGACTAGACTAGCAGAAGAAAGAATTTAAGAGCTTGAAGACCAGGCTTTCAAATTAACCCAGTCATTCAAAAACTAAGAAAAAAGAGTCAAGAAGAATGAACAATCTCTCTGAGAGAGATAGGATTATGTAAAACGAACACATATATTAATAAGAATCATAGGTATCCCTGAGGGAGAAGAAGAAAAAGCAAAAAGCATGGAAAACCTATTTGAGGAAATACTGGAGGAAAATTTCCCTGGCATTGCTAGAGATTTAGATATCCAGAGAAAAGAAGGTCAGTGAACTCCTGGAAGATTCAAGACTAATAGTTCATCACCAAGGCACATAGTCATAAGTCTGACTAAAGTAAAAGTGAAGGATAAAATCCTACAAACTGCCAGATGAAAGCATCAAGTAACTTACAAAATAAAACCCATCAGACTAACGGCAGACTTCTCAGCAGAAACCTTACAAGCCAGAAGGGATTGGGGTCCCATTTTTCATCTTCTTAAAACAGAATAACTGCCAGGAAAGAATTTGGTATCCTGCAAAACTAAGTTTCATAAATGAAGGAGAAATAAAGTCTTTCCCAGACAAGCAAACACTAAAGGAATTTGTCACCACTAGACCTGCCCTACAATAAATATTTAAAAGTGCTCTATACATGGAACAGAACAATCAATACCCACCAGTGTAGAAACATCCAAAAGATAAAACTCACAGCTCTTATAAAATAGTAACACAAGGATGAAAACAAAGCAACTAGGTAACAACATGATGACCAGAACAGTATCTCGCATATCAGTATTAACACTGAATGTAAATGGTCTTAATGCCCCACTTAAAAGATACAGATTGGCTGAATGGATAAAAACAAAACCCAAATATATGCCGTCTTCAAGAAACCCGTTTAACTCACAAAGATTCTCACAGACTCAAGGTAAAGGGTTGGAAAAAAATATTCCACACAAATGGAAACCAAAAGCAAGCAGGAGCAGCTATTCTCATACCAGATAAAATAGACTTTAAATCACCAATGGTAAAAAAAAAGACAAAGATGGTCATTATAAAATGATAAAGGGAATGATTTAACAAGAAGATATAACAATTGTAAATACATATGCACCTAACACAGGAGCTCCCAGATGCATAAAACAAATTCTACCAGGTCTAAGGAAAGAAATAAACAGCAACATCATAATATCTGGGGACTTCGACACTCTACTGACAAAACTAGACAGATCATTGAGGCAGAAAATCAACAAGGAAACACTGGACTTCAACAGAACTCTAGAACAAATGGACCTAACAGACATTTACAGAGCATTCTACCCAAAAACTGCAGAATATACATTCTTCTCATCAGAACATGGGACATTTTCCAAGAGAGATCATATGTTAGGCCACAAAACAAGTCTCAGCAAATTTAGAAAAACTGAAATCATACCATGTATCTTCTCAGACCACAGTGAATAGAACTAGAAATCAATTCTAAGAGGAACCCCTACACAACTACATGGAAAACTACACAAATACATGGAAATTAAGCAACCTGCTGCTGAACAAATCCTTGGGTCAATGACAAAACCAAGATGGAAATAAAAAATTTTTTTGAGTTGAATGACAAAGGTGACACAAGTTTCTAAAATCTCTGGGATAAGAGGGTGCTAAGAGGGAAGTTTGTAGACTTAAAGGCCTACATCAAAAAGAAGGATCACAAATTAACAACCTCATGTCACACCTCAAGGAACTAGAAAAAGAACACACCAAACCAAAGCTAGCAGAAGAAAAGAAATAATAAATATCAGAGAAGAACTAAAGAAAATGGAAACCAAAAAAAAAAAAAAAAGTACAAAGAATCAACAAAACAAAAAGTTAGTTCTTTGAAAAGATAAACAAAAGTATAGACCACTAGCTAGACTAACCATAAATAGAAAAGAAAGGATTCAAACAAGCTCAATCAGCAACAAAAGAGGAAACATTACAATTGATACCAAAGAAATACAAAATATCATCTGAAACTACTATGAAAACCTCTACACACACAAACTAGAAAATCTAGAAGAAATGGACAAATTTTTGGAAACACACAACCTCCTATGCTTGAATCAGGAAGAAATAGAAATCCTGAACAGACCAATAACGAGTAGGGAAATTAAAATGGTAATAAAAAATCTCCCAACAAAATAAATCCCAGGACCGGACAGATTCACAGATGAATTCTACCAGATCTATAAAGAAGAAATGGCACCTATCCTACTGAAACCATTCCATAACATTGAGATGGAAGGAATCCTCCCTAACTCATTTCTATGAAGTCAGTACCATCCTGATACCAAGGCCAGGAAATGACAAAAAGAAACAACAAAAGAAAACTACAGACCAATATCCCTTATGAACACAGATGCAAAAATCCTCAGCAAAATACTAGCAAACCAAATCCAACAGCACATCAAAAAGATAACTCATCATACTCAATTGGATTTCATCCCAGGGATGCAAAGGTTAAAAATTAAAAAGTTCCACCCATTAAACAGAATAAAAACCAAAAACCATATGATCATCTCAATAGATGCATAAAAAGCACTGTATAAAAATCCGGCACCACTTCATGATAAAAATCCTCAACAAACTTGGAATATTTTGAGGAACATACCTCAAAATAATAAAAGTCATATATGACAAACCCACAGCCAACATCATACTGAAAGGGGAAAAGTTGAAAGCATTCCTTCTAAGAACTGGAACAAGACAAGGGTGCCCACTGTCACCACTTCTATTCAACATAGTACTGGAAGTCCTAGCCAGAGCAATCAGGCAAGAAAAAGAAATAAAGGGCATCCAAATAGGGAAAGAGGACCTCAAACTATCTCTTTTTGACAATAATATGATCTTATATCTAGGAAACCGTAAAGACTCAACCAAAAGACTTCTAGAATTGATAAATAAATTCAGTAAAGTCTCAGGTTACAAAATTAATGCACACAAATTAGTAACATTTATATACACTAATAACAGTCAACCTTAGATCAAACCAAGAACTCAATACCATTTACAATAGCTGCAAAGAAAATAAAATACCTAGGAATATGCTTAACCAAGGAGGTAAAAGAGCTCTACAAGGAGAACTACAAAACACTGATGAAAGAAATCACAGATGACAAAAACAAATGGAAAAACATCCCATGCTCATGGATTGGAAGAATCAACAATGTTAAAATGATATGGCCCAAAGTGATTTACAGATTCAACACAATTCCCATCAAAATACCAATGTCATTCTTTGCAGATCTAGAAAAAACAATTCTAAACTTCATATGGAACCAAAAGAGAGCCTGAATAGCCAAAGCAATCCTAAGCAGAAAGAACAAATCTGGAAGCATCATATTATCTGACTTCAAATTATACTATAAAGCTGTATTAAGCAAAACAGCATTGTACTGGTATAAAGGTAGTAGACACATATACCAATGGAACAGAAAAGAGAACCCAGAAATAAAGCCATATAGCTATAACCAACTGATTTTTGGCAAAGCAGACAAAAACATTTACTGGAGAAAGGACATCCTATTCAATAAGTGGTGCTGGGAAAATTCAATGGCCACATGCAGAAGAATGAAACCCATCTTTCACCACATACAAAAATTAACTCAAGATGGAATAAAGACTTAAATGTAAGACCTGAAACCATAAAAATCCCAGAATAAAATGTAGGAAAAACTCTCCTGTACATTGGCCCAGGCAAAGAATTTATGACTAAGATTTCATAAGCAAATAGAGCAATAACAATATAAATAAATGAGACTTAATTAAACCAAAAAGTTTCTAAACAGCAAAGGAAATAATCAACAGAGTAAATAGAGAACCTACAGAATGGGAGAAAATATTTGTAAACTATACATCCAGCAAAGGACTAATATCCAGAATCTACAAAGAACTCAAACAAATCAGCCAGAACAAAACAAATAACCCCATCAAAAAGTGGGTGAAAGACATGAACAGATTTTTCTTAAAAGAAAACAGATAAATGGCCAAAAACACATGAAAATGTGCTCAATGTCACTAATCATCAGGGAAATGCAAATTAAAACCACAATGAGATACTACCATCAGAACTGCCATTATTAAAAAGTCGAAAAACAATAGATGTGGTAAAAAGGGAATGCTTATGCACTTTAGGTGGGAATATAAACTAGTACAACCTCTATGAAAAGGAGTATGGGGTTTCCTCAAAGAACTAAAAGTAGACCTACCATTCAATCCAGCAATCTCACTACTAGGTATCTACTTAAAGGAAGAGATGTCATTTTACAAAAAAGACACTTGCACCCGAATGTTTATCACAGCACAATTCACAATTGCAAAGATAGGGAATCAACCTAAATGCCCATCAACTGAGCATACACACCACGGAGTACCACTCAGACATAAAAAGAAATGAAATAATGTCTTTTGCAGCTACTTGGCTGGAACTGAAAGCCGTTATCCTAAGTGAAGTATCTCAGGAATGGAAAGACAAATACCACATGTTCTCACTTATAAGTGGGAGCAAAATGAGGGGTATACATGGTCATGAAATGGTATAATGAACACTGAAAACTAAAAAGGAGGGAGGGTTGGAGGGAGGTGAGGGATAAAAATGTACCTATTGGGTAGATAGGTAGACTATTCTGATGATGTGTACACTACAAACCCAGACTTCAGCATTATATAATTCATCCATGTAACAAAAAACACTTGTACCCCCCAAATCTATTGAAATTAAAAAAAAATAAAAATTTTAAAAAAGAGAAAATTGGAATATGGACTATAAACTAGACAAAAGTATTGCATCAATGCAAAATTTCTTGAATTTCAAATCTGTACTGTGTTTACTTAAGAGAATACCCTTTTTCTTAGAAAATACCCACAGTAAATATTAAGGGGCAAAGAGGCAAAATGTAGACAGTCTACACTCAGATGGCTCAGAAAAAGAATAATAATTTGTATAATCATTTGTATATGTTATGTATATGTGTGTGTCTATATACATATACATACATACACACACACACACACACACAGAGAAAGAGAGAAAGCAGAGCAAAATGTTAAAAACTGGTGAATCTGAAAAGGGGTCCTTCACAATATTTTCCCCAAATTTGAAATTATTTCAAAATAAAAAGTTAAATACATTTTAAACAAAACATCCTGCAAATAATCAAATTAAAGTTCTATACAAGGGATAATTCTAAGAAAGGCAGGCTCAAAGAGATAACAGCTGAATATTTTCTAGAACTCAAAAAAAAAAAGCTCTTAGTTTGAAAGAGCACTCTGAGTACCAAGCAGGATAAATAGACAAATAATAATGAAACTGTAGAATGTCATGGGTAAAGAGAAGTTCTTAAAATAGAGCATAGACAGGCAAATCATATTATCAAAAAGGAATGATAGACTGAAAACAGCAATAGCAGAGGCTCAAAAACAATAAGCTACTATAAAAAATATTAATAATAAATGAGCTTCTATCAACAAAATGCTGAGAGAAAATAACTATCAACCAAGAATTTTATACCCAGCTAAAGCAGCATTTAAAGGACCAAGTAAATGGGCCTTTTCAGATACCCCAACACTGAAAGAGTTTATCTACCACAGACTCTGAAAGAAACATTAAAAGAAACTTCAGTAAATCAAAAAGTTAATTAAGAAGAAGGCATGGGGGGAAAAAAGCAGATAAAAAAATTTTAGTAAATGTAAGTATTGGCTATAAAAATAATAATATTTGGTATTTAACAACATTGTGTGTACAAAAAAGTAGTAAGATGTGGAAAAGGCAGGTTCAATGACAATCTGAAGCTAAGTAGAGGCATCTTGCTGTATTCAGTAAGAGGACATCGTATTTGTCAGAAAAAAATCATAGTTAAGTACGTGTGCTGGTATTTGAAAAGACCAATACAATCTATAGCTAGCTTCCAAGGCAGCCCAGGGAGAGAAAATATATAAAATGTATCAATCCAATAAGAAGCATGAAAAGGCCAGGGGACAGGGAGGGGAGAGGGAACAGAGAAAAAGAATGCCAAAGTGATATGGAGAAATAGGAGAAATAATTGAAATACATCAATAGTTTTTATTCTGTGAACAGATTAAACGGCTATATTAAAAGATGGACATAATCAGATCAGACATAAGAATAAAGGGGTGTGGAAGATTTCCTGAGGAGAAACTCTGAAAGGCAGAAACAGGCATCTCAACTGAGCTAACGAGGGAAGGAAATCCGCCCAATCAATGCAGAAATGCCGGAAGGATTCCAGGAGAATCAAGAAATGGTGTTACTGAAAGATAAGGGGGCAGCTGCCCTGGGACTAGGGGTGAGCTGTCTGGGAGGGCAGGATGTAGAGGGCTGGAGTTGGGGGGCACACCACAGAGCGTTTCTACCACACATCAGTTTCAGGAGACACGGCCACTCCTGGCAGGGCTTGGGATCCATGCCCAAGTTCTCCACCAAGAACATTTCAAATCCCAGGCACAGAAGAGCACCAAGCTCCCTTCAGGCAGGGAGCAAGGAAGGAAAAGGACAGAGGAACCAAGGATGCTATCCCCAACTGAGGGATGCATTATGCATGCTGGTTCCACAGTTTACACAGTCGTCCTTGGCAACTAGGGCAGCGTTTTGATTATCATGGGCAGCTGGACCAGGAGTGATGCACACCTGCCTCAGAACACTGATGCAGAGACTCCCAGTGTTGCTGCAGCACCTTCCTCAAAGTCCTTTCTCTCAATTGTTCTCTATAATGAAATCCTCATGAGCTGCTGAGCACTTACTATGGGATTCACATAGGTTAGTCACCTCATTCAATCCTCATAACAACCCTGTAAGATAATAAGTGTATTCCCATTTTACAGATGAGAAAACAAAAACCCAAAGACATGCCACTGGGAAGTACCAGCCTGGGGGTCAAACTCAAGCACCTTGATTTCAAACTTGATGCTGGACTCAAGACTCTGAAACCTACCCTGGACTCGGGCCCTCCTCCCCACTGATGGCTCTGATGGATGTTCAACTTTTCTTCCTAATAGCCTGGTCTTTGCTGAACAAAGCAGGAAAGAAAATTTGGGCACTGTACCTGGTGCCTGTGTCACGTAATGCTGTTACCAAGCAGAGCTCATTTTGCTGTGTTATCATCATCCATACACCTGCCTGATGTCCCCCCAGACTGTGGGCTCTTTGGGGACAAGCCTGAGACTTATTCACATTTGTGTCTGCAGCACTGAACACAGTGCCTGGAAGACAGCACATGCTCCAGCAAGTGTTCATCAAGTGAATGAATGAGCAGACAAACGGGGGAAACTCACTGGGGCAACATATACCACGCCAAATTAGTAAGTGGCATTCCCGACGTCGGGGTGCATTCCATACTCGCCTACTCACAGACCATGGAGCCTCTGTGCGTCAGCCACACTTCCAAAGCTTTGCATTCATCTCGTGCATGTACACATTTGTTTTCTGCAATCGAGTTGATCTCACACCTAGGTGACTAACTCGTACTGATATCACATCTGGCCCTCCGCCTCACAGCAGCCTGGTGAGATCTCACCTCTCAAAGATGCCCAAGGAGAGAACATGATGGGAGCGCCATGAGTTTTCCTTCCCTTGCAAAGAAAGTAGTAACACCTCGTGTGGCTTGTGCCATCTGAACACAGAAAAAAAATCGGCAAAACCAGTCACTCTCCTTCCTGGAACGAGCACCCTTCCTCCCTCTCCCACCTGCTAAAGGTGTTATCCTTCTCCATGCAGCTCCGGGGATACCTCCTCGAGACAGTTTTCCAAAACAGTGCCTCCCTCTTCTCCTGGCTGTTTGTACATCTCCTTTTACCACCCTTATCACCCTGTCCCCGTTCATTCAGCACGCACTTAGTGAGTGTCCACCAGATGCCTGGCACCTGGGGTGGACTGATGGGCAGAAACAGACATGGGCCTGCCCTCAAGGGGCCTACAGTCTGATCCAGAATGTCCTGCAATGATGGGAATGTTTAGTTGTCAGCACTGTCCAACACAGTAGCCAGTAGCCACATACAGCTAGGAAAATTTTTTAAATGTTTTGTTTAATTATAATTTTTCAAAATTTAACAACTTTAACCACCTATGGCTGGTTGCTACCATATTGGACAGGGAGGCAATCACACTGCAGGGTAATCACCATGCACACCTTACATACCTTGACAAAGCTTTTCTCAAATGTCTGACTCCCTCCTCACCCCAGACACATTTTTAAAGACAAGGGCTGTCTTAGTTATTCCTGTGTCTTCAGAGCCAGTAGAACCCAGCACAGAGAAGGGTGCGAATCATTGTTTGTTGAATGAACGAATGAGTGAATAAATGAACAAATGCTAGATGTATAATGGAGGAGGGCCTATAGAAGTTCCTACCTCCTGATCAAAAGAAGGGGGGAGAGAGAGGAGGAGAGGGGAGGGGAGGGGAGGGGAGGGGAGGGCAGGCTGGAAAGCAGGATAAGGGAATTGTGGTGGTGGGTCTCCTACTAGCCCCAAAAAGATACAAGTGCCAAGCAGCTTCCTTCCAGTCCACTCTCCCCTGTGTTCCAATCACTATCATCATCTTGGTGATGAAGACACAATTCACAAAGAGAAGAGACCAACCCAAGGGCAGTTCAAACTTGAGCACTTTTGGTCCTCAGCTGTGTCAGGGGGCAGGGCAGAGGGAGGGGTTAAAATAGACAGAAGAGAACAACAGTTCCACGGTTGAGCAAAACCAGCACTTCGCGGACTGCGGGGTGAGGATTTTCCAGCTGCAGTTCTTAGAAGAGAAAGTGATAGTTCTTGTACAGGAGCCTGTTTCCTGGTCTGTGGTTGACTCGCAAAACATCCATCAAGCGCCGTGGACCGTTCTGGGGGCGCAAGGAAAGGAGAAGGGCGATGGTGCAAAGTTACAGTGCCAAGATCTGGCTCTGCCTCAACACGGCAGAAGGAAGTGATGCCCTGCCGTCAGAGTCAGCAGTGGGGGACAGCAGCCCCTTTCAGCAAGAGCGGGCTGGGAGGGTAGAATCTTTAACCCCGGTGGGGAGGAGAAGGCTGAAGTTGGAAAACCCCTCTGATCGCTCCACCCACGCATGTCTCGAGAGTTGGTGGTGTGAGGCCAAGGTGCCCAGTGTGCAGCCTCAGCTCTGCCCTTGTGCTCTAATCTCATGGCCTGTCCCAGCCCAACTGTCACCATGTACAGAATCCCTGATCTCAGGGCCTGAATTCAATAGCACAGCTCAAACTCACAGGTGCATGCAAGAAAAAACAAAAATCCTAGCCATGGTTAGCCATCATCTGGCATGTTACAATTACGCCTCTGAATTTCAAGAAAGTTTAGTTTCCAAGATGACTTAGAATTGCTGGGAGTGGTGATTAGATACAACTTATGATGTTTATTGTCAGACACCTAAATGTTTTAAACAGCAGAGCAAAGCATGAATTCTAAGTGCAAAATAACCTATTACAAGGAACTTTTTCTACAGGTCAAATCATGTCTCCTGTCTTAAAACATCTCCAGGGCCACGCTGACTCCAAAATCTCTATTATGCAGAATCCTGGTACACGGCACAATATTCTGCAGGGTAAAGGTATAAAGTGGCTCAAAAGCTCCCTTTATAATTCATTTCATCACCTTTCCTTGCCGCTCCTCTACTCAAAAACTTACTGCCTCCACCTTCTGGCCTCACCCTGTTTTCTGGCCTTAACTCCCACTTCTGCTCCTTAAACCCCCTAATTTCCAGGACTGTTTGAGGCTCTCCGAAGCTCTGCGTTTTCCTGCCTGTGGGCCATGGCTTCAGCCGTACCCTGGCCAGGAACGCCGTTCACTCCACCTCCACACGCTTCTCCTCCAGGCAGCTGTCCCTTCCTCCCCGAGTGCCGGGAACACACATCCCCGGGGCTCCCGCGGCGGCTTGTCCTGGTCCTTCCTGAGTTTTCACGCTCAGCTTTGAAGCCGGTCATTTGGGGCCAGCTGATCCCTTAATCAGCTTAATTAGCCGTGAGTTCGTTGAAAGACGAGGCTGGTCATCTCTACATCCTTAGTTCCCAGCACGCAGTAGGTGCAAAGTAAATGCCTCATTAACTGAATTATAGGGGGGAAAAATGATCTCAAAAGGCTAAAATATACATATATGATGTAGCTCTCCTCTGGGCTCCCAGATAACCCTGTCCCTCAAGAAGCAGCATTTGCGAATGTGAGTCTGGAACCAGACCCACTAGGTCTGAATCCTGGAACAGCCACCTACTAATAGACCACAGGCAAGTTATTTCACCTGCATATACCTCAGTTTCCACATGTCCCTGCTAGGATTAACTGAGTTACCATGTATACAATGCCTGCAAGAAGGCACGGCTTAGCAAGGGCTCAGTAAATATTGGCTTTATTTATTTATTTATTTATTTATTAGACAGGGTCTTGCTCCGTCTCCTGGGCTAGAGTGCAGTGGCATCATCATTGCTCACGGCAACCTCAAACTCCTGGGCTTGAGCGATCCGCCTGCCTCAGCCTCCCCAGTAGCTGGGACTACAGGCGTGTGCCACCACGCCCGGCTAACTTTTCTATTTTTTGTAGAGATGGGGTCTCGCTCTTGCTAAGGCTGGTCTCGAACTCCTGAGCTCAAGCAATCCTCCCACCTCAGCTTCCCAGAGAATACTGGCTATTTTGACCTGGTATGGAAGTTGTCACTTTGTCATTTCCCTAATTATTTGTTTTCTTCCCTAAACTGTGAGCATCTTGCCTTATTCATCATTATATTCCCAGAACAAGGCATACAGTGACCCACTTCTAGGTTTATTGTCAGACATTGGCTCACAGCAGTCATTTAATAAGTGTTTGATGAAGAAAGCATAAATGTAGTTTATTGATGATGTTTGAGGTATATGTTACGCATTTTCTACAAATCTTCTTAATAAAATACAGTTCCCCCATCCAGAATATTCTTCCCTCTCCTCTTTGCCCGAGGATGCAACCTCTGTGCATCCTTCAGGTCTCAGATTAGACATCGCTTCCACCTGGAGGTCGTTTCTCTAATCTCCTCCTTCCAGTGGATTCCACGTTCACGGAAGGCACTCCCACACCCTGTCATGGCTCATTGTAACATTTGGCTGCATCCTTGGTTTTTCCCAGAAGAATACGAGCAGGGCCGTACCCGCAGCACCCAGCGCCACGCCTGGCACACACAGGTGCTCAACCAACTTTGCAGCCAGTTGTTTCTCTTGCACCACCACCAAGGGATGCGAAGAACCCATGGTGGGAAGCCAGGCCAGAGATGGGGACGTCTTGTTTGAACGCCAAGAACTCAGCACAGGCGCTGTCTCTGCTGAGGCAGAGAAGTGAGCAAGAATTGAGAAAAGGTGGGAAACTGCTAAAGGTGGGAAAACCAGCCAGAGCTGGTTCTGTCTGTCTACATGACAGAAGAAGAAAGAACACACTTGGAGACAGGAGTCTCCAACTTGGTGGCCTTGTCACCAAGATGGCGGGTGGACAACTCAAGACTCTGACTTCTGCAGAGAAGCCACAGAGTCACACAGTCAGCTGTCCTGCAACCCAGAAGCGGGGCCTCTTCAATTTGCCTTGCTGGTTTACATAACAGAATGAAAATTAGTATCTTAGCATCAATGAAAAAGCAGCAGGGCATACTGAATTTGGGGTAAGAAAGTGCATCTTTGAGCAAAGCAGGAAGCTCCATGCGCAGCAGCGTCTAACAAAGGCAGGAAGAGAAACTAAGATTCACCAGGCACTGACTGCATGCCAGGACCCATTATTCACTCCTTCGAGGCAGGATTGTTATTCCCATACTACAGAGGTGAAAACCAAGGCTCAAAAGCTAGTAAGACTTGCCTGGAGTCACAAAGAGGCAGAGCTTGTGTTTGAACTCACAGACCCTCTGTCTCCAAAGCTTGCTTGTCCCAGTTTCTTCCTCACTATGCTGCCTCCAGAGTTACAGCAATTCTAAAGGAGAAATCTTAAAATCCTTCCTGTAACTGGGACTTCTATTAACACGCCCACTGATTTCACGTCCTATGTTACCATCGAGGCAGATCATCAAGCACGTGAGTTAGGCATTTTCTCTTCCATATTGAGGGACTATACAAAATGCAGAGTGCACACCCGAAGGACATGTACTCTGCTGAGGAGGACTCGCAATGCCCTCGATGGGGGAGACCAGGAGCTTAATTAAGAGTTGGCCACAACTGCGTGAATATTAGGGGAAGAGAAGCACAGCAAGTAGGGCTGTCACGGCAGCTGGCAACAACTACTGTCCGACGAAACAACAGAATGGGAATCCTTTAGTTGCCTCTAAGAGCCCTGACGAGACGTGAGCTCTCCATGACACGTTACCACGAGCAGGGAGCATGATGCGAGCACCCAAGATGACTCAAGGAGAGGGGGCGAGACGGGGAGCTGGGATGGGAAGCTCTGACACATGTTTAGGAGGGCTTACAGTGGGCAGACCTGGCCTCAGGACCCCATCTTAAAGCAGAAACGGCCTCTTGCTTTTTCTCCATTCATACATTCACGCTGTCATTCCGCAGACGTGCCTCATGCACTGCTAGGTGCCCAGCATTGCTAGGTGTTGTAGATGCGGCTGTGAGCAAAAACAGAGACCTGTCTTGCCCTCATGGAGCTTCTGATCGAGTGAGGGAGGCAGAGATTATTCAAGTAATCAGGCTGTGACCAGAATAAACTGAGGTCAGTGCTGTCAGTGGAGAAACATGGTTCTGTACGTGCAAACAAAAACGGAAACCAATCTACACTGCAGTCAGGGGAGGTGTCCATGGGGAGTCACTGTTTTAGCGAGACCTGCAGGAGGAGCAGAGGTTACTACTCACATGACGGCTGGCAGGGAGGGGCAGTCAGGCAGAGGGAGCCCCACATGCAGAGCACCGACAAATGGGCTGGGGTACCATCTACCTGGTTCTTAAGCCAATCCTGACCACACAGGGAATTCCCCAGAGCTTGGCCCCCCCTGCAGGCTGGTATAGAATTGTCTGGACTGCCATATTCTTTCAGATGTAACAGGCACCCACCTGCTGTTCCTTGGCTCTGTGCCTTTGTATGTGCCATCATTGCTTCCTGCCATCCCTGCCTTTTTCCTCACTGGCTCGTTCTATCTGATCCAGCTTATGCATCACCTCCTCCAAGAAGCCCTCAACCAACCCCATCCCCTGAGCTGGCTTCGGCGCCCTTGCTTACGGCTTCTGCATGTCTCCATCGTGGCACAAGGTTTCGCAATTATTTGTCTAAACAGTTGCTGGTATATGGCAGCCACTCAGTGAGTATTAGTTGACATATATAACAAAGGATTAATATATGTACACAATCTGTAAAGTGCTCTAAAAAAAACAAACAGGAAAACACAAAGACCCAGTTAGAAAAATGGGGCAAGAATTGAAATAACAGCCAATATTTATCAAATGTCGACCATATGCCAGGTAATATTCTAAGGCTTTCTATAAATCAATTCACTTGTTCTTTACCCCAACCCCATGAAGTATGATTACCTGCCTTTTATAACCACAGGCTAAGTAGTCTGTCTGAGGTGACATGGCTGAATGCTCCTGACTGCCCGCCACGCCGCGTTCCCGCAGCAGGACTGCACTCAGTCAACTCCCAGGGAAAGACACACAACAGGCAGGAACCTGAGAGACACTCACCCTCATTTATGAACTAAGATAAAAACAATAGGGCCTGCAAAACCATGACAAGACTGGCAGTCACCAGGCCTGGCAGCAGCAGGTGCCTTTACAGGCCGCCCAAACATCCATCAGAGAGGAACAGTTAAGTCCCTGCACACCACAAAGTCCCAAGCAGCTAAAGAGAGGGAAGCGAATCTACACGGCCTGACTCAGAAAGAGTTCCAAGATGGATTTTAAGTTGAAAAAGCAAGTTGCAGAACAAGGTGTTCTCACCACCTCGTCTTTACTCCGATGTCACCTCAGTGAGGCCTTGGCTAGATAGACAGATGGACAGATAGCTAGAGACTGACATATATGTGTATACATACATATACATAATAAACTTAGAGAAGAGTCTGGAAAGATCCATAAGAAAACATGAACAGGAGTCACCTCTAAATAGGATCTGGGAAGAAAGAAGAGGGAAAGTTGAACTTTTAAAAAGCTTACACTTTGCATATTGTCTGAATTTTTTAAAATTCGTATGTATTACTTTTGTAACTTTAAAAAAAACACAAAGTAAGGAAGAAAGAGAAAAAAGTACAGACACATTTCAAGACTTAGATATACCATACTGACACATTTAACATATTTATTTCTTTTCTCTCTTAAAACCACTATAAAAGGGCAGGAAAGGATTTAAAAAAAAAAAGGTATAAATACAAGAAAAGGAAAAACAGCAGAGCCCACAGTGGACAACATACGTCCATACACTGGTGGGTAATGGTCAGTGGACAGGCCAGGGTGACTGACTGGGCTGGGCAAAGGAAGCTTCCAGCAAAGTGCAGACAAGGGGGAGAGGAAGAGGAGGCGACCGACTCCATGGCCCCCATAGTGCAGGATTCAGGCACCGAGGACCGTGACAAGTGGTCCTGCCCTCACTGCAGGATCAGGAGGGAGGTCCCCAGAACGAAGTCAGAGGTGGCCCATTAGACATCCCTGCTACACCCCCCTGCGAGAGGGGGGTCTTGTGGGGACAAGGAGCTCGGCCGAGCATGTGGGGTGGGGGGTACAGAGCTAGGGCAGCAGGAAGCAGACAAGTCCGTGGAACCAGCAAGGACTGTCAGAGCTCAGCACCCGGGGGCACCCTCGGCCTGCGGATGCCAGAGTCAGGGCTGGGCAATCAGGGCGAGGCCGAGCAGGAGGGTCCATGGACAAGGGTAGCCGAGTCTTCCCCCATGGCTGGCTTCGTGGCCTCAGGCAGGCTGAAAGCAGAGCCTGAACTCTCCCCCCCTACAGTGACTGATGCAAAGCTCATGGTGCAGCCGTTAGAATTTGGACAAGGAGCCACCAGAAACAAGCCAAATATTCCCACACATGGGGCTTCAGTGATGCACGGCTCAGCTGACTGGGGTTGACCGGGTCCTGGAAGGCCACCCGGGCTCACCTGTCCTGATGCACCAGTCCCAAATGTCACCTCTGCCTACGTGCCGTCTCCACTCGAACACCCCAGTGATGGGGGACACACCACCTCATCAAGTCACTCAAGCCGCTGGTGGGCAGATTTGTCCAATAGGGAGTATTCTGAAATATGCTTTTAGAGTTTTCACTGCTTGCCTTCTTTTTCCGGAACAAAAACAGATGTGAAACAAGTAAAACAGGAGCTGCTCTGGCTGAAACGGAGGAGGCAGTGCTAGAGCCACCGCTCAGCTCCTCACAGGGCGCTGGCGGAGAAGCCCAGGCTCTGCAGGTGACAACTATTACTAACATGAGGGGCCCAAACCTGCTTCCCTGCTCGTTTCACCCAGGGTCTTCATTTTCTTTCTGGGACAGGATGAAAGTAGCCAAGGAGAAGCCGTGCTGCAACACGACCAGGTGCAAATGGTGGCCTCAGGCACCACGGGGGCGCAGGCTGGGCTTCCGGGAACACCACGTCGTAGTCGGGTTCCACACGAGACGCCTGGAGTATCCAGGCAGCTCAACACGGGGCTTGTCCCCCTGGCCATTATTCCTTCCACTGGAATAAGAAGGGCACCGGAAGGAGGCCGGCCTCAGGACTTTGTCTCCTGGGTTCTCCCTCTTAATCATCCCAGAGCCCCAGTCTTTCTCTATAGAATCCCCGATCCCCAGGGCAGGCCTCTCTCTCCTAGCCCCTACAAATGCCTTTCCTATCGGTGTTTCCCTGGAGCCACCCACACCCTGGGCTCCTCGTCAACAGCTCCCCGGGGAGCAGGCAGGTGGATACAGGTAAGAGAGGAGTGTGGGCAGCCTTCAGTGGAGGGTGTCCCCCTGCTGAACTGCCCAGAGGACAGGAAGTGGGTTTAAGGAAGGTAGGAGCAGAGCCAGGGACAGCCAACAAGAGGCCACAGAGCAGTGGCTCCCTCCCCTATGTTCCTTTCCACATAAGCTTCTCCACTGCTGACATAGGGGCCAGGACCATATTTTGATATTTCTGCCAGTTCATCAGTAATTTGGGGTCAGAAAATCATTAGGAAATCCTGAATCAAAAATTTAGGAGCAGTCCTTCCATGTATGACCTGCATTAGAACAGCTCCCATGAGTAAAACCCGGGGCCTCCAGCACCCACGCACGCCCCCTGCACCTGGCCCCCACCCACCACCCCGGATGTCACCCTAAGTCTGTCCCCAAACCCATTTCCTCACCAACCTGCAAGCACATTCTGGGCTTTCCTCTTTTGCCACGCCACACCTCTCCCCTGTGTGTCTAAATCCTCTCTGACCTCAAAAGACAGGAGCAGACCAACAACAAAGAGCAACGGAGCATGTGGAGAAAAGCTCAGCTTTGGAGGTGATCAGAGGAATGCACAGGGAAGTGACACTGAGGCTCCTCCTGTTCCCTTTACACAGACGCTGTTGGCAAGACAACAGCCAAGCTAGAAAATTCTACCTCACGGGTCACCATTAAATATCTGTGCAGCCTGTTTTGGTTTTTTTTGGTGGGGTGAGGAGGATATGGCAAAATTACCAGTACAATCCTCCCTCTGCAGATTTATTCCAGGCAAATAATTCAGAAAAAATAAAAGACAAAACCAAAAAGTTTAGACCCAACCTGAATGTCCAGTAAGAGACTAAGTCAAATAGTATACAAGTTGGGTATCCCTTATCCAAAACGCTTCAGATCAGAGTGTTTCGAATTTCAGATTTTTTCAGATTTTGGAATATCTGCATTATGCTTGCCAGTTGAGCATCCCTAATCCGAAAATCCAAAATGCTCCAGTGAGCGTTTCCTTTGAACATCATGTCAATGCTCAAAAAGTTTCAGATTTTGGAGCATTTCAGCTTTCAGATTTGGGGATACCCAACCTATATAGCCTCTTGAAAAAAATATAATGGTACTACTAAAATTCAAATATGAAGACTTGCCCAATATGGAAATAGATGGAAACAGACATATGCTATACTGAGTAGAAAAATCATTAGGAAATCCTAAATCAAAAACATCAAAATGCAAGTGTTTTCATAGAAAATGTTTTACACACACACAAACACAGACACACACAGATACACAGAGAGGGGTAGAACAGGTTTTTTCCTCTGTGTGATTAAGACCTAGCAAAAAAGTCAGATAGCATAGGATAAGGCAGTATGAGAAAGTCATTATAAAATGCCCAGGATTTAAAAAAAAAAAGCTGGATCAGAATTTTAGCTCTACCATGTTGCCATCTGGGGGTCCACAGGCCAGTTGCCTAACTAACTTCTTAAAGCCTCAGTTTCCTTGTCTGTAACCAGGGATAAAAAGACAACCTACTCCATAGAGTTGTCGGGATTAACCAAGATACTGAATGTAATATCCTTAGCCCAGGACCCGTCCCGTAGCAAGGGCTTGATAAATATCCGTTGCTGGTGCCATTGCTGCTATTGTTACTATTAACAGCAGCTCAGGCATCAGGAAGGCTTGCATCAGCTTGTGTGAAATAAACTGTCATGAAATAAGCGTCACACAGACACGCACCACAGGACTAGGAAAGTGCTCTGTGTCTCTCTGGTCATAGCTGCTGCCTGCCCCCATCTCTAAAATCAACAAGGGAACGCAGGTCAACTTCAACACTTGCCAGTTGTTTCAAAGTCCACACCAAGTAAATTATTCTGTTTAAACATATTTTCTAATCCAGATGACAAAATTAACATTTCCTTGGCACCAAGTGGTTTTTCACCGATTCAAGAATACAAACCCATTGCGCCTACACTTTCTTCCCCCCAGTTATCCTACATGCCTGTGGTGGGATGAATAATGAGCCCCTAAAGATGCCCACGCCCCGGGACCTGTGAATGTGTTACCTAGCATGGCAAAAGGGACTCTGTAGATGTGATTAAGTTAAGGGTTTTGAGATGGGGAGATTCTCCTGGATTATCTGGGTGGGCCCAATGGAGTCACATGGGTCAGGGTCAGAGGAGGAGATGTGAAGGTGGGGGCAAAGGTCAGAGACAGGAGGGGCCACAAGCCAAGGAGTGTGGGCAGCTTTTAGAAGCTGGAAAAGACAAGGAAACAGGGTATCCCCTAGGGACTCCAGAAGGAACACAGCCCTGCCAACCCATCTTAGACTTCTGACCTCTACAACTATAAGGGAACAAGTTGGTGTTGCTTTAAGCCACCAAGTTTGCAGTAATTTGTTACAGCAGCAATAGGAAACTAACACAGTGCCCGCTGGTCTGTATTTGAGCACCCTGATTTCCTAGATGGGGGCTTGGGTTCCGGAGTGGGCACTGTGGTTCCATTCCAGCTCCACCTCCTGTGACACGTGGACAAACTCCAGCCTCTTCAAGCGTCAGTTTCCCAGTGTGGGAAACGGGGGCTGTGGAGGAAATGAGAAGCACAGCTTCTCGGACAGCACCTAGAAGGCTCCCTGGCACACGGCAGGCAGTGGACAAACGGCAGCTATTGTTTTTCATTCTACTTGCCATGTCCTTTTTTCTCTTCCTTTTTTACAAAAACAGCTTTATTGAAATTTATTTCACATACTATAAAATTCACCCACTTAAAGAGTACAATTCAGTGACTTTTAGTGTGTTTGCAGAATTGTGTAACCATCCACGTAATCTAATCCCAGGACATCTTCATTGCCCCCAGATGCAATACTGCACCCACCCATTAGCAGTCACTCCCCATTTCCCTCTCCTGTCAGTCCCTGGCAACCCCTAATCTACTGTCTGTCTCTACAGATTCACCTACTCTGGACATTCCACAGGAACGGAATCATATAACATGTAGCCTCTTGTGACTCACCTCTTCACTGAGCATCACGTTTCTGAGGCTCATCCGTGTTGTAGCAAGGATGGACTCCATTCCTTTTTATGACTGAACAATATTGCATCGTATGGAGAGACTACATTCTGTTTATCCATTCAGCAGTTGATGGACAGCTTCACTTTTTTTTTTTTTGTTTGCTATTTTTTCTAGCATTGAAATAAACTTTGACAATTAGGGGAGTTCCCTCTACGATAGATAGATGTGTCTGTCTGTGTGAGCACGTGTGTGTTTGTAGGGGGGGGGTCTTTTAATCTAAGGCCCTAAGGAAAATCACCGGGACCAGAGAGCCCACCTCCCTGGAAAGCTGAGTCAGCATCTTCGATACTACTGAAGATGCAGGCCCAGTGCTGTTGACCAGAACACTGCCCTCGGTACCTGGGAAGCTTAAACCTGAATCCCTGAAATGCCCCTTTTCCTTTATGAAACTGGTCACAGACCTTCGATGGCTTCAGCATCACCAGACCCAGGATCACATCCTAACTCCTCCTCTCAGTGCTGCGTGCTCCCCTCTTAACCTCTCTGTGCCTCAGTTTCTTCATCTATAAACAAAGTTAATCATAGGTAAGTTGCTATGTCAGAGAACCACTGAGGGAATTAATCACATCTAGTATGTCAAACACAAAGAACAAGGCTTTGCCGGCTGTAGGGGCCCAACAATGTTAGCTGCTAATGCTATCACAGCCACCAGCACCATCTTCATGATCGGTAACGAAGACTGGCTCTTTGTACGGGCAGTGTGGGGGGCGGGAGGCATGGGGTCCACCCCAATCGGGGGGAGTAGATTTCCACAGACATTGGTAAACTGATTTCTATTATTGTTTTGAAACCCTCTGTAGACACTGTACTCCTTACTGCTTATCCCTGGTTGGGGGGCTCACTTCCACCCCCTACCCCAGCCCCCTTGGCTAGCCACTGATGAATGGCCACATGGAAACAGCTCCTAAGACTTTTCTGAGTTAATTGAGAGAGGAAAACAACATCTGAGCTGGCAGGGAAAGCAATTAGCTGATTTCCGAACCTTGAAAGTGGTCAAGAGTCCATCAGCCTCTTCAGGACGCCAAAATCAAATCTGGGATTCAGGAACCAAGTGGGAAGAGTCAATGTCCCCCTTGGATTTGCCAAGGGTCAAGTTGCTCCTGGATGAATAGTTGCGTTTTCCATCACAGTCTGGCACTTTGCATGCGCCTGGCACAGTGGCCAAGTCAGATGGGGGTCTCAGCATCACCGCATAAAAGGGTTTGAAATCCATTCATTAGCACAAATTACTTACCTGCCACACTTTGAAAGACTACACATAAAAACCCCTTAAGCTTTTGTTGTTATTGATTTGGAAAAATAATCTGTGTTTGAAAACCAAAAAGGTTGGCCGAAGTGGGTTGGCCTGGGAGTGTGTTACCACGAACAGCTGGGCTCGGGGAAATGAATATCTGTGTTAACAAAGAGGCTGCCCAGTGGACACGCTTTATGGCCTCCCCGGGACTCGCTGGGCGGTACGGGGCCACTGCCTGTGAGCTTCCCCTGCGCCTCTTCCAGGGCGTGCTGGACACCCTGAGAAGCAATGGAGATTCTAAAGGTCACATACTGGGGTCACGTTCAGGGCAAGGAGTAAGAAGTTTCTAGAATAGTCACAATTTTGAAGAAGTACCCAGGGAACTGTAACAAGCGCAGAAAGCTTATTCAGGACTTTTCCTACTGTGTTCTTCAGTGAGGCTGACCTATAATTTTCCTTTCTCCTCCTCCGGTTTGGAAATCCAGGCTACACTAACCTCATCAAAGGAGTTGGGAGTATTTTCTCTTTTTCTGTTCTCTGCGACCCTTTGGATCAGGGAGGGGCTACCTGCTGTAGCATGTGTGGTTGGATGGACTGTTCTAGAATGTTTAGACTTGCCTGGAAAACCATCTGGGCCTTGTGTTCCTTCTTGCTTGCTTCTTCTGAGAGGTTTTTAACAACTAATTTAAGTCCTTTGATGGTTAACATAGTTATTTCTCTATTTAGGTTTTCTAGTCCTCCTTTAGTCTGTTTTGATAAGTTGTATTTTTCTAGGAAATTGGTCATTTTATCCAGGTTTTCAGATGGAGTAGCACGGAGTTAGTCATAGTGTCTCAGGAGGACTACACCTTCCATTGATGAGCCAGGAGGGTGTCAAAGAAGTGACTCCTGTCCCACCAGCACTCCCCGTGCCCCAGTCAGAACATATTTTTGTCAGTAATCAGGGATAAGGAACTGCCTTTTACTGCCTGGAAGCCAGCGGGGCAGTGGTTTAGAGGCCAGGTCTGGGGTCAGACCGCCTGCATTTCTCTTCTCGTCTCAGCCTAGGCACTTGTAACCTCAGTCTCCACCTTTGTAAAATGGGTAGAACAACAACTACCTCTCAGGACTGCTATGAGGATCAACAAAGTACTTTGTAAACACCAAGACCTCACCTCAGGGAAGCACCTATACTCTAAAACTTTCAACTTATAAAGTTTTACAAACGCCAACTCCAGGTGCAGAGCTTAAGGCACTTCAGCCGTTCCCCAATACCGCCAGCTGTTATGGCACAACCACAACCCGCATTTTCATCCCAATCATCGTGGAGCTTATTGGTCTAGAAAAGTGGTTCTGAAAGTGGGCTCCCTGGGCCAGCACCAAATCTGGGAACTGGCCAGAAATGCAGATTCTCAGGCTTCCCTCCACACCTGCTGAATCAGAGCCACAGGGACGACTCAGCAAGCTGTGTTTTAACACACCCTCTGGGCGATGCTGATGCCCGCTCTGTGTTTGGGAGCCCCAAAAGTAATAGGTTCTCAAAAATAATAGGGCATTTCCCACGCTTGTGCTTAGTTCTGGGGCACTTTTAAAATGTGGTTCTCTATTACCATCAATAAGGGGGAAACAATAATCCTGTTGAAAAAGCAAGTAGGAAGAGACAAACCTTCCAGATGTGAAAGCCAAGATCATTTTACATGATCAATGGAGAGAAAATGGCAAATGTTGCATGTTTGTGGGGGATGACCCGTTCAATGGCAGGAATAATTCTGAAAACACTGAATCAGGCAACGTCTGAGACACAACGCCTGTGGGGCAGACAACAGTCAAGACGCGAGGAAAAGGATTTTCAAATATCAAAGAAACGTGGATGCAGGGCCACAGGGTCAGGACCAGGAGTGGATGCTCATCAGCTTCATGGTCATTTGGAGAACACCAAGAGTCTGTGGGTTGTCCTAGGGCCCAAGGAGAAATCATGTCTCCCAGTCAGGGATGTTCTGCAGGTTAATGGCTCAAGTGAATCTGTAAAGCCTGGACACTTTGGCCTATTTAGACAAGAAAGCGCTAAGCAGTTCTCCTGGGTAGAACCACAGGAGGGGTTAGCAAACCCAATTGCTTTACCAGACAGATGAAACCACTGTCTTTTAGAAAACAAAAAGATACCTGGCAGAAAATACATCAGCAAGGAGAAGAAACCATGTTAGGGTTTTAAAACTTTGAAGGACCAAATCACATTCCTACTCACAAGCTTAAATTGCAAGTTACACTAGATCTACCGACAAATGAATCTATGAACCATCTCTTACAACAAAACACATCTGCAGGAGCTACTGTATACATCTGTGATTGCTAAAATTCAGCATTTAACATGCATAACCCACACCCTGCCCCCTGAGATCCCTATTCATTCGATTGGGGCGGAGCCCATTTTAACAAGCTCCCCAAGGGATACCGAGGCAGATGGCCCTCAGACCACAAAGCCGTTTGTCATTACCAGAGAAGAATCAGAAGCAAGTGTGGTGCTGAGTTGCTGCATAAGCCTCACAAACACTGCTGTGGAGAAACGCAGTCTGAAACCAAAACACCACCCGCCGGAGCCCCAATTTAGCATTTGTTCCCACGGCAGATCAGGGAGTCAGCAGTAAATGAGTAACGTGTTACATAAGTTGCTGTTCTGTATGCAGAACCTTAACTCACCAAAGAGAAGTTAAAACCATATAAAAAGCAACAGCCCACCCCCAAAACAAATGCTATGTGAGTGCAGCCAGGATCGCCTTCTGCCAGGCAAAGATGAGTGAGCCCTGCACTGTGCTGCACCCCACTCCCTGCTCACCCTTGGGCCCCTGGGAACCGGATTCCTCGGTCCAGGTCAGGGAGGGCGGGGTTAGCAAAGAGAGTAGGAGGAAGACAGTCAGGGCTCCACGTGGGCATGAACACTGGCTTCAGTAAAGCTTCCCTCTGGCTAAAAACATAAGTGGAGTCATGTTTTGCTTGACTAATATTCTGATCTCTTGCTGGGAAGTTCTGGAACCCCAAGAACCCCTCTGTACTGGGTCTTGTCCAAGAACCTCAAAGCACTCTCTTCGACATTACCTTTCTCCCTCTGGCAAGGATTCCCAGTCTTTTCCTGTCCCTGGTTCTCCCAGACCTGGATAATAAACTAGTTCTAACTAGAGTGTTGAACGCTGACACTGGCTGGGACATTTATCCCACCAGTGACCACAGAAGATGTCAACGTGGATATGGCAAGGTCATGAGTGTATATGTAACATACATGTTACTCCTTCCATTGAGCCAGTTTCACATGCTTTCTCCACATGGAGCCAGAGGCAGCCACTCCAACTGCTGGAGAACAGACTGTAAGTTTAAGAGGGAGAAGTCCTTACCTATCTCTTTATTACTCTATTCCACGCACCTAACAGGGTGACTAACTCTTGGGAAGTGGTCAAAAAAAATCAGTATTGAATTAAATTAAATTGACACCTGATGTGAAACTTCATTGCCACCCCCTTTTTACCACAAAATATGTCTCAAAATGCAGTAGAGTCACCCTGGGTGCTTGCTGAAAGCCCATCTTCTGGGCTCCCCTCCTGACTTAGTAAATTAGACTCTATGGGATCTGCATTTTTCACAAGTTTCTAGGTAACCTTATACATGTAAAATTGGAAAACCACTGCCTTAACCTTACAGGAGGATCTCATGAGCACTGATAGTATGGGATGTGATTAAAGAAAAGGGCCCTTTTGGAACAGCCAAAAGAGAACAAGATAGAGGCAGGTGGCTTCCTCCTCTCCCTCCAGGCATGGGACCAAGTGGAGTACAGAACATACAACAGGCAAAAATGAGAAAAACAAGAGATCAGAGATGAGAAAGATCTAGAATAGCATCTTGGAGTTAACAGTACTACCATGGACCTCACTGGGCTGGTCCTCATCTATTTCCCCTGGTCATGGGGTTCCACGCCCTGTTACAAGATCATGGACCAGGGGGACATTGGCGAGAGAATATGGCTGGCAGCTCTGCCCCACTGCAGAAAGTTGCACAGGACAAGAGGTGCACCTTCATCCAGACCTCTCTAAGAGTCCAGCTTCTCTCCGTGCTGCAGTCTGGCAGCTACAGTCAGCAAACTGCCCTCCTCATGCTTTCCCCTTTCTCTTGGGGTAGCCACATTTTAAGCAGGGTAGGAGGCTGCAAACAGCCAGAGTGCAGGGAATCAAGCCTGGGCCTTGTGCCTACACCCAAGGAGCCTCAAAATCTCCCCTTGCCACCCTTCCTGAGACAGGGAACTCCGCTACTACCAGCAGCTGTCACAGGAACATCAAACACGGATGTTTATGCCAAGCCTCATTTACACAAACCTACTCCTCCCTGAGAGATGAATTTCTAAAACAAACAGCTTTTACATATGTTAGCAGGCACAGTCACGTCAGCATCAGGGATCCCCAGACAGAAATGTGAGTCAGTCTGGGGCAAAGACTGCTAAATAAATCCTGTTTGGGTGAAATTCTTCTCTCTGGAGAAAGAGGAACCTCGAAGTGGATTGCTCAGATCCCCCCGCAAGAGTCCCTAAAGATGGCATGCACTCCCAGTGGCGCCTGCTCCAAACACTCTGAGCTCCAAAACCACCATCATCACTCTGATGTGAGTTCCTCTCATCACCCCATCCCTCACCCTCCCATGAGCCCTCCCAGCCATCCCACCTGCATCCCAGCATCCCTAGGCCACACACACTGTGGTTCCATCGGGGTGTCTGATGGCCTGCTCTGTTGGCACGGGTTGTCCATGCTCATGCAGGATTTCCTGGCATCCACAGGCTTGGGGTTTTGGCAGCTAAAGAGAAAAATGCCACCAGGTAGACACACAGGTGTCTGAGAAAGGAGGGAGTGCACATAACTGGCACCAACAGCTAACCTGAAAAACTCAGGCCAGGAAGAACTCAGTTAAGGAGCAATTTGACTACTGAAGAAATGTCAGGTTCAGCAGCTTGAATCACCGAGGTCACTGCCTCCTCTTTCCTTAATTTTGCCTGTAGAGACTTGGTAAATGGGGAGGAATCCCATAATCTAACACAACACACACAAGCTGCGCTTCCGGGATGGAACAAGAAGGTGCAAACCAAAAGAATCAGCACAGGACAGAGTCAGGGCAGCATTTAGGACCCGCTATGATCTGAATGTTGGTGTCCCCCCGAAATTCACATGTTGACACCTAACCCCCAATGCAACAGTATGAAGAGGTGGCGCATTTAGGAGGTGATTAAGTCGTAAGGGCTCCATCCTCACTGATGGAATTAGTGCCCTTATAAAACAGCTTGTATGGAGTGTCTTGCCCCTTTTGCCACGTAAGGACACAGAAGGTGCCATCTGTGAGGAACAGGCCCTCATCAGACATTGAATCTGCTGGCACCTTGAACTTGGCCTTCCCAGTCTCCAGAACTGTGAGCAATAAATATCTACTATCTATAAATTACTCAGTCTAATGTGTTTTGTTACAGCAGCCTGAATGGACCAAGAGAGGACCCAAAACAGAAACAAGGCCCATCATCCATCCTAGGGACAGCTGAAGAGCCAGAGGCACCAGCTTATGGACTGGCTTGGTACATTCCAACTCCAAACCGGGTCTGAGAAGGAGGAGTGGACCCCAGCCCGGACCCCACCTCTCTGGGCTACACTGCTGGGGGCATGATGAGACTGCAAGCAGGGGCTCTGCTAGGTGCCCTGGAAAGGCACTGGTCCTCTGCAGACACGGGTCTCGGGTCCTGGGTGTGAGGACGTTGAGTCCCTCAGAGTAGTGGCTCTAGAGTGATTACCATGGCTCTGGGTGTCTTGAAGCGCAGTCAGGAATTTCCAACCCATTCCAGACCTCGGCTGGAGCATCAGTGGTACGGCTTACTCACATGCACGGGTGTCTGTAACCAGTCGGCACAGAACCAAATGCGCATGGCCCCAGGTAAGAGAGGTGAAGAGAGAATTACCAGCTAGCTAAGAGTTGGCGACAGAAGTGGGGGGTCTTAGGTATGTCCCTAGGATGCTGGCAGAGCCCACTGGCCACCACAGCCAGAGCCAAACCCAAGAGAAAGAAAAGCCACAAACCGAGCCCGTTCTCCGTCAGCGCAGCATGGTTCACGTCACATTCGCCCACATCCTGCTCTCCGACGTGGTCATTCAACTCCAGGCCAGGCTGGTGGGACCCGTTTCCAAAGTGCCTCTCGTCCTTCTCGGAGCCGGCATCCCCGTTTTCCACCCCGTTCTGGGCCTTTTTCAGGGGCATTATTTGCAAACCACTGGGGGTAGTCCTGTAAGACACCGTCTTGGCGGCCCTGTCACCCGCCGCAGGGGGCTTGCCTGAATACCCTTTTTTCAGCTTGGACAGGGGAGGGTTGATTCGCTTCCGTTTATGGGAGGTTCCCTTGCTCTTTCCAGGTTCTGAAGGTCTGTGGGAGAGTTTCTCGACCGACGAGCCGCGGCCATCACGCAGGAGCTTGGAGGTGCTGGGCTGCTTCCCCGACTTGATCCTCTTATCTTTGGACACGTGCAGCCCGTTGAACTCATCGATAAACTCCTCACAGTGCAAGAGGTGGTGCTCCGGCTCCCACGTGTCCTCTGTGCTCCCGTAGCCCTTCCATCGGATAAGATACTCCCACTTTCCTTTCTTGTTCTTCCTCTTGTCCACAATCCTTTCAACCTGCGATACAAGACAAGAGGGTCAGAAAAGAAAGAAAGAGAGAGAGACAAGAAGAGAGTCAGCTCCAAGCAACAAGAACAGAACAAAGCCTTGGGGACAGAGGCAGCCAGCCTGGCCATGGGTGGGCCGTTCAATGCCAGAAGCCGACACTTCCAGGAAGGTTCAAGAAGGCTGGTTTATTTTAAGACATCACTGAATAGAATCAAAGGTGCGTGTGGTCAGTGCCCACAATGACTTGTGACACCGTGCCTGGCTGGCGACATCTGCATGTCCACCCAGGCTTACTCTTGCTTGAAACTGCATTGCAAGCTTTCACAAGAGATCTTTATTCTTTTCATAGCACCAAAGCAGACTCAGACTTTTAAAAGCTAATTTGGAATTTGGTATGGGTTTTTCATCATTACCTATAATAATAAGTAACACTTACTGAGCAATTAAATGGAAGGCATTATGCTAATTTATCATTACTTATAATAATACTAATGATTAGTAACATTCATTGGGCACTTATGAGGCAGACACTATGCTAAATAGTGTCTATGCTAAATGCTGGGCATAGACTCTCCCATCTCATTTTCTCCTGACAACAACCCAATGAGGTTAAGTATTTTTTCTATCCCCATCTTCCAGCGAGGGAACGAGGGCTCAGGGAGATTAAGTAACTCAACCAAGTTCCAAAGATGGTAAGGGAAGACCTGGGGTTTGAACCACTCTCACCCCAGAACTCTTGTCTTACTCACTAGGCCATACTACCTCTCTCAACTGCAAAAGTCTTCCATATTGACCAAAAAGGACTTGAATCTAAAAAGCCCAATTCTCCCCATGCCACTCCCCCAGTCGCAACACAGAGATGCAACTCAGAGGCAAGGCTGCAGGAAACATTTGCTGAGAGCCTACTGTGCACCTTGCACAACCCCATGGGTGTATACTACTAGCATTCCCGTTTGACAGATGAAGACATCAAGTATGAGGCACCTGCAATGCATGGCTAGGATGTGGTGGAGGTGGCACTGGAACCCGTATGTGTCAGGCTCAGAAGCCATGAGTCACTGTCTACACATCTTCAAAGGTAAGAAAACATCCCCCGTCTTCATTTAATCCCACGGAAAAACACACACAGGAAAATGCTGGTCCTGGTGCTAATAATTAGTGTATCTAAGTGAAGGGGATCTGAGGGTTCGTTGACTATTCTTTCATCTTTTCTGTAGATTTGAATTGTTTTTAATTAAAATGGTGGAAAATTTCCAGTGCTCTAAATTAAAATAAATGGTGGAAAATTCCTCCAAAATGCTATATTTCAATGAAAAAGCAATTATATTCAAAAGTTTATTATTTTTCAATGTCAATATAATATAATTTTCTAGAATGAAATTTTGACCCAATGAAGTTAAGTAACAAGGAATATACTTATGAAAAGAAAAATAATACAAGTGGGGAAAAGTGGGTACAGTTATAGTTGATAATTGCTGAAAATGAGTAATGGATATGGGGGGGTTTGTTACATGATTCTGTTCATGTTTACACGTTTGAATTTTTATTTGTTTAAAATTTTCATAATAAAAAGTAAAAAATTTGGAAAAGTGGGATTGTCTCACCAATGGTTTACAAACAATAGAAGCTATGCAAAATAATTAAACAACTTTCATTGCTTTGCATTTAATAAATATGTAAATAGCTAGGCCATATGCCTCTTTATAATACTGCCTCTTCATAGACAATTTTAATTGTTTCCTTAATTGATTTATCTCAACTCAAATTGGCCTATGTCTATTAAAATTTCTTCCCTTATAAAATGCTCTGTGAACATCTGTTTTAGGTTTATTACATAATTTTTAGATGTATCACATGAACTCTGTAACAGTTTTTAAAAAGTAAAACCATGCCCAAGTAATCCAACTTCCAATGTTTGGGTCAAGGAATGAGGCTAGTTGAGTATTCACTTGTAATAATGCTTCAGAAATCCAAGAGTGTTTCTGGAAGAGCCTGCAGCTTTGCCCATTTTGAGAATATTGTAGGGGGAAGCCTTCTATAGGTTTACTGAGGGAGGAAAGTGAATAAGCAACCCAGCACTGCCTGAAACAGCAGCATGCCCAAGGACACCAACCCAGGAGTGTCAGCAGCAAACCCAGACATTTCTCAGGAGCTAAGGGATGTTTATTGGCATGGAGGCCTTCACCTCTAGAAATATGTGCTGGCTCCCAGGATGGAGAAACTCCTTCCCCAGGATGAAGCAGAGGAACATATTAGACAAACAGTCAACACGGTGGGTAAGTGGGTGGGTGGATGGATGGATGGATGGATGGATAAATACACAGATGGATGGATGAATGGATGGAGGGATAAATGGACAGATGGATGGATGAATGGATGGATGGATAAATGGACAGATGGATGGATGGATGGATGGATAAATGGACAGATGGATGGATGAATGGATGGAGGGATAAATGGACAGATGGATGGATGAATGGATGGATGGATAAATGGACAGATGGATGGATGGATGGATGGATAAATGGACAGATGGATGGATGAATGGATGGAGGGATAAATGGACAGATGGATGGATGAATGGATGGATGGATAAATGGACAGATGGATGGATGAATGGATGGATGGATAAATGGACAAATGGATGGATAGATGGGTAGATGGATGTGGGGTAGGTGAAAAGGTGGGTAGAGAGTTGGGTTCATAAACAGATGGGTGGATAATGGGATGGGGAGGTGAACGATGGACGCATAACTGGATGGATGGATGGGTGGGTCGGTGGATGGACATGCGATGGGTGAAAGGGTGGGTAGAGAGATGAGTTCATGAATGGATGGGTAGATGGACGGATGGCGGTCACTTACCAAAAAGAGCTTAGTATAATATTCAAGAACACAGGCTTCGGAGCAAGACTATCTGGTTTAAATCCCCTGCTAAGCCTTTTATCTTGTGTTCTTGAAGAAGTTACTAAACCTTGTTGAGCCTCAGATGACTCACATAGCAAGGCGGAAGTTGCAGCACCCACCTCATAGGGTGGCCATGGAATATGCAAATACGTATTTTTACATTCCACAGTAAAGGGCACTTGATCTTGCATAGCCTCCTGTGACTACAAATCTTGGGGTGTACAGACAGAGTGTTTCCCCACCCTTCAGAATATGAGCCCTTAGGACAGTCAACTCCTCCCTGGGAAGAAGAGAGGACACCTCCGTAGATTAGTCCTTCCCCACAGGCAGCTAAAGGTGGCTATACGTAGTTGGGCTGCCTGAGAAGCTGGGAGGCCAGCAAGGGTGCAGGGTCTAGATGGCTATTTGGGGCCACACTTGGGGGGGTTAGTTTTGTTCCCTCCAAGTTACTGGAGGTTTCAATCACGGAGTCACAAGTTGCTTTATGTGGGACATCGAGGCCACTGCTTCCACCTCTGGTCACATCCACAAAGCCACTGGGTGGCTTGACAACCATTTCCACTTAAACTAACCCAAAACCAATGATGAGCAGTATTAACAGCAATATCTCTAACAGCGTGGTATGTGGAGGGAGCATTTGGCTCTGACTTTACCCCATGATCCTGGGCATGTCACCCAACCTTTTCTGGGTGTTGGTGTCCCCATCTGTAAAATACATTAATAATAATAATAATAATAATGATAAATACCTGCAGGGTTGTTGGGAGAACTGAAAGGACTAAGATATGGGAAAAGTATCTTGACTACCACAAAGCACTGCAAGGAGATGGGGGGATGGCTCTGATGTATATCAATTGACAAAAGTGCTTTTATATACATTATTTCACCCAAAGTTTAAAGCAAACAAACAAACAAAAAGTTTTTTTCAGGTTCAGTAAAACAACTGCTTTTTCTGAAAGAGCAAAATGCCCACAAGGAACTCAGAGGAAGGTTGGCTCCATCATCTCCATCAGCTCCTTCTTTACATCCCTCTGCAGATTTTCTGACCCTCTTCTCCTCTTCTTCTCAGGAGCATCTCAAACAGAACCTGAATTCTAATTTGTTCCTTTGACAACAAAAGCCCAAGTCATTTAGGACTTGATCTTGCGTACAATTGCAACATTCTCTGTCTGGGAAATCCTTTCTTCTTCTTAAGCTCCCCCAAACCTCCACTGCATCCTAACTCCTCACCCCTGCTGAAAACAGAGAGCCAGCCCCTCTGGTCCTGGCAGCTCTTATCTCCTGATGCACCCCCACCCTACCTGCAACGACCACATGCATTACCTGAAGCTCAGTCCTTTCAAACAGAAACAATCATTAATTCCCTTCCCTTGTATTTGCACATACGAACAAATGCATGAATAATATTAGAAAATCTTGGGTGCACACCCCCACCAGCTTCTTTCTTCAAAAATAAGCAATGAGATGTTGAACTATTCCTTAGAGTTCAACCAAGTCATTAATTAACATTTGCTCTCTGTGTGATCCCAGCTAATGTGAGATGTTGTTCTACTGCAGGTGGGGGCAGGAAAATTATGATGCAATTATTACTGGTGCCGTGATGCCACCTGTATGACTGTCTCATTAGGATTAACAATGGTGACAATCACCTTGACTGGTACATGCTAAGTTCCAGGAACTGTGCTAATCACTTTAAGGTGTCAGATTTCATCTTTATACCCAGGCTTTCAGCTGGACATCATTCTCACCATATAGCAAGTGACGAAACTGAGGCTCAGAGAAGGTAGGTGACTTTCCCTCGATCACACAGTCAGTAGGTGGTTAACCAAGATTTGAATTCAAGTTCGTCTGACTCTATGGACTGAGTTCCTAGCCACCTGGCCACATGTCACCAGTGGGAAGCCACCAGAACAGGGAAGGGCCCAGCAAAGTTGCCAACCAGCAATGAGAGGGAACAGGCATTGAAGAAGGAAACAGCTTCATGGAAGTCATTCAGTTAACAAGTCTTTAATGATTGTCAATATGCAAGACACCCGTGTGCAATGGGAAACCACACAGAACACCATCGTGGTGCTCACAGGCTAGTAGGGTTCACAGCCCTTAAAACAGCACAAGGTAATATGTAATAACAAATTATGGAAAGTACTGTGATGGCAAAGAGGAAGGTGCTGCGGGAAATGACAGCAGAAGGGATGGGGCGACTTCAAGTCAAATGGTCAGGAAGGTAGCTCTGAGAAAGGACAATTTAAACTGAAAGCCAACTAGGCCGTCAGAGATGAGGAGAAGTGGACCAGTGAGGGGCCTTTCCAGGCAGGGGAGGTCCTCTTGGAAGGGAGGCCCCTGCCTCCTAGCAAGCGAATAACATAACCACAGCAACAACACCTAACATTTATTCAGCACTTACTAGGTGCCAGCTGCTGCTGCACATGATCCCTATATATTAACTCAGTGAATCTTCAAAACAACCTGACAAGGTATGTAATTTTCTTTTCTTTTCTTTTGTTTTATAGAGGATAAAACTGAGGCACCCAGGGGCTAAAGACTTTGGCCAGGGCCCCAGATAAGCATCGGAGAGCTAAGACTTGGTCTGACACATTTTGGCTCCAAATCCGATGCAGCATTTTTTTTATACATATATATATATAAAAAATATATATGTATATAAATATATATATATATATATATATATATATATATATATATATATCTATATCTCCCACTCTGCACAGGGGCCCAATCTGACCAAGGCTGACAGCATATCTGCAGCTTCAGACTCTTCCCCTCAACTCCTGCCAAGTTCACTGAACACCCGTGGCACCTTCCCGTGGCTTAGGGTTAGTCTCCTGAGCGTGACTCTCCTAGGGCCCCCTTGCGTGCCACGGGGCTGCCTCCCCTCTGCTGCAATACTCCACTGGTTCCAACAGAAACAGACTAATCATCGGTCATATCCCCATCCCAGCTTCCCACCAAACCAAGGCAGTGTGTAAAATGACAATAGCTCTGGACCCCTGGATTACCGATCCAAGATCTTCCAGACTCTTGAAGAAATGCCCCCCGCCCAAAAGATGGCATTAGATTGAGAAACTCTGGGTTGCTAGTATATGTCTTGGCTTCTGAGAGCCAAGAGTAAGGCCAAAAAAAGAATAAAGGAAGTTGTCCACGCCTGCTGTCTGCTCGTACGTCCACCAGAGTGGCCGTCCCCACACAGACACATAGCTCATTCCCCCACTCTGGGCCTCAAACCCCACATCCACGAGGACCTTTCTGTCTGCATCCTCTCAGCATCCTGGGACAACTCCCTTGGGGTGAAAGGGCACAGGCACCCCGTCATTACAACATGGGGTGTGAAGTCCCAGGGAAGGCTAAAGACAGGGCGAGTTCTGGGGGTAACGTGGAACGGGCAGGTTAGGGTTCAGAAGACCGAGGCTGCCTCAGATGATCTGGGCAGAGGAGGAGGGCAGAAGGACACGAGGCTCTTCCCCCACAGCCCAGCAAAACTACACAAGGGAAATGGCTGTCGGACCAAGAAATTTATGTCAACCAAGCTGGCTTTGGGGTGAGGGCCTGACTGGGAGACTCCGTAGCATCCAAGGGGTGAGGGGGACCAACAGGAGTTCCCACGTGCACTCTGCTGGAAAATGCTGCCCCGAGAGACCTCTCTCTGATCAAGAACACACAAACAACACTAGTAACAGCAACATCACCACAAGACAGAGTTGTAAAAATTTCGAAAACACATAAGAGCATGATCATAACTCAAAATCCTCAGTAAAATCATCCTAGTGACAAGGACTCCTGTACCATTTCTGAACAGCATTTGTGGTGTATTTTCCAAGACTACAGAAAATATGACCTATGTTTTTAAAAAGAGTTTGAGAGAGGAACAGATACACAAGGAAATGAAACCAGTAGGTTGAGAAGGAAGCCGAAGTGAAAAAAGATTCATTTACATAAGAAAGGATGTCAGGGAACCAAAGAAGAAAAATGCAAAAGCAAAGGAATAAAACTCCCATTAGAACCAGGAAAGGACAGAATCAACATGCAGAAAATCACACCAGGGATGTAGACAACATACTTGAAAAGCTCTCCAAGAGTGCAGGAGAAAAGGACACAGATTTTAAAGATGCATTAAAGGAAATGAGAATAGACATCTAAGAGAGTTAGTAGAGACCCAACCAATATAAGTCCAACGGATAGAAAAAAGTCAGAATGGGACAGGAACGCTAATCAAGGCATAAGAGAAGAAATCTCTATGTCCTGAGTCTGAAGGTCAAAGAACGATTTCAGTGATGGGGAAAGGTTTCAGAGGTTGAGAATATATCAACTTTATTTCTATCCTTGCAAAACTTCTTCATATCAAAAAATTAAGCTTCTACCCTCACACCCCAACCCTCCCCCATCTAAAATGGTAAGTGCAAAAATCAGGCTGACTTCAGAACAATAAATGCCAGAACAGCACATGTGGAAGAAATAAGGATTCTGAACTCGAGAATTCTATAACCCAGTGTTCCTTCAGAAGGAAGGAGGAAGATAACTCATGTCTTAGGGAACAAAATATATATGACACATTTAAAAAATGACTCCTACAGGTACTTCAAGAAACAATTTTAAACCTAAACTTTTAATCTTAAAACTCAAGAAGGTGCAATAAGGACACATACTAGGATTAATGCTAAACAATAATACTAAATGAATATCTAGAGTTAAGTCTAAGTAATTACTGTAATTATGACAAAACTGAAAGCAAATATAAAATGATTCTTAAGGGATTACTTGCATATGTAATGTAAAAACAGAAATCAGAAATAATGTGATTTTTTCAATGCCAAGTTAAGATAACAAGTATAGGAAGTAGTCTTACACGAAGGAGAGGGAAAATTTAACTGCATTATTTTTGCATTCTATCACTGCAGAAGCATGTGTTTCTGTATATTGTTAAAACAATTATTTGCCTTCAAGAAAGGAGAGCGTGCCCATGACATGACATGAATGATCATAGCAATTTTATTCATAATAGACACAAGCTGAAAAAATACAAACATTTTAACAGATGAATAAATAAACTGTAGCATATTCATGCAAAGGAGTACTACTCAGTAATAAAAAGAAGTGGACTACTGACATACACAGCAACAAGGAACAAAATCACAGGCATTGTGCTGAACGAAAGAGGCCAGACACAAAAGAGTACAAACCAGGTGAAACTCGTCCGCAGTGATGGAAGTCAGACCAGTGGTTGCTGGGTGTGGGGGTGGAAGTTGGGGGTGGTGGAGAGAGTGACTGCAAAGGCCCATAAGGAAACTTTCTGGGGAGATGGAAACGTTTTATAATTTGACTAGTGTGGTAGGATCTACATCTGTCAAAAGTCTCCTTTACGCTGAAAACATGTATGTAAATTATGCCTCAATAACATTGTTTGGAAAACATACATGAAACACACAGAAATAAAAAGAAGAAATAGACATTTACAAATCAAATGAGAAGATGGAAATAAGGTCCATATTGCAAGAGACAGTTTTAAAAAATGAAATAGTGTTAAAGAATAAAGGCCAAAAAGCATTAAACAAGGAAGCAGAAATGAGATCAAATATATTATTTACCCAAAAAGTCATGTATGTGAATGCTTACAGTGGCTTTATTCATCATTTCCAAACACTGGAAACAACCACAACAACAGATAAACAAACTGAAGTACTTCCATATAATAGAATACTGCTCAGAAATAAAAAGGAACAAACTATTGATTGGCATAGCAACATGAATGAATCTTACATTTACTTGCCAAAGGAAAGAAGCCAGACTCAAAAGGCTATATGTTTTAATTCTGTTTGTGTGATATTTCAGAAAAGGAAAGACTACAGAAATAGAGAACACATCAGTGGCTGCCAGGGACCAGGGGAGGAGGGGATGATTACAAATCAGCTACACAAGGGAATCTCTAGGTGATGAAACTGCTCTGTGTGGTACTGTAGGGGTAGATACATGACTCTGTACATTTGTCAAAAACCGCAGAGCTACAGACCACAAAAAAGTGACCTTTTCTGTATTTTTTTTAATCAACCAAGATGTCAGGGGCTCCCAGGAGAGAATATAGTCTGTGACAACTGAATCTTACTGTATTTACAAATGTATGATACAACCTAAATGCAAAGAATGGGAAAAAGGAGTTGACTCATGTAACTATGGGAAACAATGTTTTCGCTGGATAAAATAAAGGCAAAGGACAAAAAGAACTGTACACAAACACTGTACTCTAGTTGGTAAAGCTGTTTCTCAAAGGACAAAGAATAAAGAAATGACCTTACATATACAACTAGGTTTGAGCAAATAAGTAAATAAACTGTAGGTAACGAGAGACAGGTTTCTCACTGGTGGATAAAAAAGCAACAAACAAGCTAAAGAGGAAGGCTAGAATGAACCCTGGGATACTGGGTTAGAGTCAGAGACATCAGTATGAACTCAAGTTTATTTTAATGTATGTAGACATATAGATAAACACAGAAACAAGGGTACATGTATTCATCAGTTAGTATACACAAATACTATTTCCTACATCTTTGCTATGAGAGGGAAAAGCAGCAGTGACACCCCAGTAGAAATGAACACATCCAGCACATAGATCCTGGTTTCTAAATACCATTCTCATTAAAAAACAAACAAACAAACAAAAAACCAGGCCTCCCTAGAGAAATGGCTAATTCTAGGACTGGGACAGAAAATATACAAGATGAGCCTGGAGGATCTTGTAGTGCCATGAAATAAGAAAGTACTCAAAGTAAATAAATAAATAAACAAACCCACAATGATGGGGGTATCTCAAAGCAGCCAACTGAAGGAGCCCCCAGTGACCAAAGCTAGAACAATTTGAATAACAAAATAAATAATGATAGTATTTATATCTATTTATATTTATAATTATAATAAAATATAATTTTATTCTTTGTTATAACACAAAGAATAAAATAAATATCCATGGGTCCAACTGACGTAAATAAACGATATAATCAGCAGTTGGCAAACTATGGCCTCCAGGCCAAATCTGACTGGACATCTGTTTTTGGAAATAACTAGGACACACCCGTGCCCATGCATTTATGTAATATCTGTGGCTGCTTTCACACTACAATAGCGGAGGTGAGTTGTCACAGAGACTGTGTGGCTCACAAATATTTCCTCTCTGGCCATTTACAGAAAAAGTTCTCTGACCCTTATCAGTACAAAAAACCACCAAACCACAAATACAAACAATAAAAGAGGAAGAAAGAAACAAAGGATATACAAAACAATGAGAAAATAATTAACAAAATAACAAGAGTAAGTCCTCACCTATCAACAATAACCTTGAATGTAAATAGATTAAATTCCCCAATTAAAAGATACAGACTGGCTGAATGGGTAAAGAACAAGACCCAACCATATGCTGCCTGTAGGCAACTCACTTCTCCTGTAAAGACACAAACGGAAAATGAAGGGATAGAAAAAGATATACCACACAAACAGAAACCAAAAATGAACAGGAGTAGCTATACTTGTATCAGATAAAATCAACTTTAAGTCAAAAACTGTGAAAAGAGACAATGTCATCATATAATGATGAAGGGATCAATTCGGCAAGAAGAGACAACAACTGTAAATATATATGCGCCCAATATGGGAGCACCCAGATATATAAAGCAAATATTATTAGATCGCAAAGGAGAGATAGAACTCAATACATTAATAGTTGGGAACATCAATACCCCACTCTCAGCATCGGACAGGTCATCTAGAAAGAAACATCAGCTTTAAACTGCACTGTAAACCAAATGGACCTAACAAGCATTTACAGAACATTCCATCCAACAGTTGCAGAATAAACACAGTTTCTCAACAGCACATGAAGCATTCTCCAGGATAGACCACATGTTACACCACCAAACAAGTCTCAATAAATTTTTAAAAACTGAAATCATTTTAAGTATCTTTTCTGACCACAATGAAATAAAACTAGAAACTAAGAAGAACTTTGAAAACTGTAAAATTTGTAAAAATTAAACAACATACTCCTGAACACCCAATGGGTCAATGAAGAAATTAAGAAGAAAATTTTTAAATTTATTGAGACAAATGAAAATAGAAGCACAACATACGAAAACCTATAGGATACAGCAAAAGTAGTACTAAGAGGAAAGTTAATAGAAATAAATGTCTATATCAAAAAAGTAGAAAGATTTCAAATAAACAACCTAATGATACACTTCAAGGAACAAAAAAGCAAGGATAAACCAAACCCCAAATTAGTAGAAGAAAAGAAGTAATAAATATCAGAGCAGAAATAAATGAAATAAAGACTAAAAAAAATACAAAAGAGCAATTAAAACAAAAAGTGTTTTTTAAAAAAGATAAACAAAATCAACAAACCATTAGCTAGGTTAACTAAGAAAAAAAGAGAGAAGACCCAAATAAATAAAATCAGAAATAAAAAAGGATACATTACAATTGCTATCACAGAAATACAAAGCATCATTAGAGACTATTATGAACAACTATATGCCAACAAATTGGAAAACCTACAGGAAATGGAGAAATTCATGGACATACACAACCTATCAAGATTAAAAATGGAAGAAATAGAAAACCTGAATAGACCAATAGCAAGTAACAAGACTGAATAGTAATTAAAAAGTATCCCAACAATAAAAGCCCAGGACCAGATGTTTTTACTGCCAAATTCTACCAAACTTTTAAAAAAGAACTCTAACAACAATTCTTACCAAACTCTTCCAAAAAACTGAGGATGAGGAGCCAGGCATTGGGCCATGTGCCTATAATCCCAGATATTTGGGAGGCTGAGGCAGGAGGACTGCTTGAGCCCAGGAGTTTGAGGGTATAGCTCACTATGATTGCACCTGTGAATAGCCACTGCACTCCAGCTTGGCAACATAGTGAGACCTTGCCTCTAAAAATATAAATAAATAAAATTTTTTAAAAAACTGAAGGGGAAGGAATTGTTCCTAACTCATTCTATGAGGACAGAACTACTCTGCTACCAAAACCAGACAAGGACACATCGAAAAAAGAAAGCTACAGGCCAATAACCCTGATGAACATAGATGCAAAAATTCTCAATAAAATACTAGCAGACAATATCCAACAACACATCAAAAAGTTTATATACCATGATCAAGTGGGATTTATCCCAGCAATGCAAGGATGGCTCAACATACACAAATCAATAAATGTGATAGACCATATCAACAGAATGCAAGACAAACTCCATATGATCATCTCAATAGATGCAGAAAAAACATTTAATAAAATTCAACATCCCTTCATGATTAAAAACTCTCAACAAATGAGGTATAGAAGGAACATATCTCAACACAGTAAAGGCTATATATGACAAATCCACAGCCAACATCATACTTTAAATGGGGAAAAGTTGAAAGCTTTCCCTCTAAGAATTGAAACAAGACAAGGATGCCCACTTTCACCACTCATATACAATGTAGTACTGTAAATCCAAGCCAATACAATTAGGCAAGAGAAAAAAAAATAAGAGGCATCAAAATTGGAAAAGAGGAAGTTAAATTGTCCCTGTTTGCAGATGACATGATCTTACACGTAGGAAAATCTATACTCCACCAAAAAACTCTTAGAACTGATGAATGAATTCAGTAAAGTTGCAGGATACAAAATCAACATACACAAATCAGTAGCATTTCTATATGCCAACAAAAATTAGCTGAAAAAAAATCAAGAAATAAATACCATTTACAACAGCTACAAAAAAACCCCAAAATACCTAGGAATAAATTTAACCAAGGAAATAAAAGATCTCTACAATGAAAACTATGAAACACTGATGAAAGAAATTGAAGAGGACACAAACAAATGGAAAGAGATCCCATGTTCATGGATTGTAAGAATTAATACTGTTGGAATGACCATACTACCCAAAGCAATCTACAGATCCAATGTGATCCCTATCAAAATACCAATGACATTCTTCACAGAATTTCTTTTTAAAAATCCTAAAATTAATATGGAACCACAAAAGATCCTGAATAGTCAAAGCAATCCTGAGCAAAAAGAACAAAGCTGGAGGCATCATGCTACCTGACTTCAAAATATACTACAAAGCTATAGTAACCAAACAGCATGGTATTGGCATAAAGACAAACATAGACCTATGGAACAGGATAGAGAATCCAGAAATAAATCCATGTATTTAGAGCCAAATGATTTTTGACAAAGGCCCCAAGAACATAGACTGGAAAAAGGATAGCCTCATCAATAAATGGTGCTGGGAAAACTGGATATGCATATGAAAAAGAATGATACTAGACCCCTATCTCTCAACCACATACAAAAAATCAACTCAAGGTGGTTTAAAGATGTAAATGTTAAGACCCCAAACTATGAAACTACTAGAAAAAAACACAGGGGAAATGCTTCAGGACATTAGTCTGGGCATAGATTTTATGGCTAAAACCTCAAAAGCACAGGCGACAAAAGCAAAAATAGACAAATGGGATTATATCAAACTAACAAACTTCTGCACAGCAAAGGAAATAGTCAACAGAGTGAAGAAACAACACGCATAGTGAGAGAAAGTATCTGCAACTATTCATCCGACAAGGGATTGATATCCAGAATATACAAGGAGGTCAACTCAATAGCAAAAAAGACAAATAATCCAATTTAAAAATGAGCACATGATCTGAATAGACATTTCTCAAAAGAAGACAGAGAAATAGCCAACAGGTATATGAAAAAATTCTCAGCATCACTAACCAGGAAAATGCAAATCAAAACCACGATGAGAATATCTCACCCCAGGTAGAATGGCTATTGCAAAAAGACAAAAAATAACAAATGCTGACAAGCATGCAGAAAAAAGGAAACTCTTATACACTGCTGGTGGGAATGTAAACTAGTACAGCCACTATAGAAAACCATAAGGAAGTTCCTCAAAAAACTAAAAACAGAACTACCATATGATCTATCAATCCCACTAATGGGTATATATCCAAAGGAAGGGAAATCAGTATGTTGAAGATACAGCTGCACTCCCATGTTTGCTGCGTCATTATTCGCAAGAGCCAAGATATGGAATCAACCTAAGTTTCCATCAACAAATGAATGAATAAAAAAATGTGGTATATATTCACAATGGAATACTATTCAGCCATAGAAAGAATTAAATCCTGTCATTCACAGCAACGTGGATGAACATGGAGGACATTATATTAAGCGAAATAAGTCAGGCACAGAAAGATAAATATTAATACCACATGTTCTCGCTCACATGTGGAAGCTAAAAAAATTGATCTCATAGAAATAGAGGGTAGAATGATGGTTACTAGAGGTTAGGAAGAGTCGGGGGGTGGAATAGGGAAAGGTTGGTTAACAGATATGAAATTACAGCTAGAGAGGAAGGAGTTCTAGTGTTCTACCGCAGCGGTCCCCAACCTTTGTGGCACCAAGGACTGGTTTCACAGAAGACAATTTTTCCATGGAATGGGGGGGTGAAGGGGTGGGGATGGTTTTGGGATGATTCAAGCGCATTACATTTATTGTGCAGTCAAACCTCTCTGCTACTGATAATCTGTATTTGCAGCTGCTCCCTGGTGCTAGCATCACCACCTCAGCTCCACCTCAGATCATCAAGCATTAGATTTTCATAAGGAGCATGCAATCTAGGTCCCTTGCACGCTCAGTTTACAATAGGGTTCGCACTCCGATGACACTCTAATGCCACCGCTGATCTGACAGGAGGCAGAGCTTATGCGGTGATGCGAGCGATGGGGAGCAGCTGTAAATACAGATGAAGCTTTGCTTGCTTGCCCGCCACTCACCTCCTGCTGTGCGAACTGGTTCCTAACAGGCCAAAGACTGGTAGCGGTCTGTGGCCCAGGGGTTGGGGACCGCAGTTCCATAGCACTGTAAGGTGACTACAGTCAACAATAATTTATCGTATATTTTCAAATATCCAGAAGAGAGGAGTTTGAATGTTCCCAACACAAAGAAATGATAAATGTTTGAGGTGATAGGTATGCTAATTACCCTGATCTGATCATTACACATTGTACACATGTATCAAAATATTATACTATACCCCATAAATATGCACATTAGATGTTCATTAAAAACTTTATTAAAAGCTGAAATTTATATGGCAAAGCAAAAGAACTAGAATAACCAAAACAAATTTGAGAAAGAACAAAATTGGAGATGTTACAATACCTCTGGCAAAATTCTAGATGAATTTAAAAAGGTAAATAAAAACCTAAGAGTATATCAAATACAAAAAATGCTTTTTAAGTCTTAGAGTAGAGAAGGTCTCTGAAGAAAAAAATCCAATGGCTATAAAGAAAAGAGTGGCAAATATCACTAAAGGAAAATTAAAATTTTTCATTTAATAAAAGACATCAAAAACAAAGTTAAATGACAAGTAACAGACTGAGAAAACATTCACATTTGCCACAAAAGAGTAACATGCAGAATATATAAAGAACTCAAAATCAATTAAGATTTAAAAAAGTAAAAGTGGGCAAAGAACCAGAATAAGAAATAGAAATTCAAAGAAATAAAAATTGGTATAAACATATTAAAAAGAGAGTCAGCTCAATGCTAATCAGGGATATGAAAATCAAAACAGTGAGAAAGATCAACAAAAATTTAACAGATTGATAAGATCCTATGTTGGCAAGGACGTGGGGCCATGAAGAACTACACATGCTCTTAGCATATGTAAACTGCTATACCCTTTAGGAAGGGTAATTTAACAGATATCTATGCAAATGAAAATGGATAACCTTCTTCCCACCCCCTCCCACACACAGTACACAGGGTTGCATCATACTAGCCAATATCTAGCCAATATCTCTGGCCAATAGTCAGGGAGCAGAAGAAATGTGTCACCTCTGAGCAGAAATGTTTAATTTCCTATTCTCTCTCTTCCCTGCTACGGCAACAGAGGAGGCCATGAGTTGCATATGATGCGGCTATGAAATAGTTAAGCATCCATCAGCAGCCGGAGCCTCTGAGGGACTAGGTGGGCAGAACACCCCACCGAACAGTGTTGGACACATGGCACAAGTGAGAAATAAACCCTTGCTGTGTTAGCCACTGGGAAAACATCTGCACAAACCCTGGATCCAGCAATTTGACTTCTGGGTATCCATCCTGATTGTCCAACCAATTCTAATGGGAAACAAAAATAAAGATGGATTCTAGGTAATCACCTATCAAAGGAGAACGACTGAATAAATCAGGAGAGAGCTATATGTCTTGATGTATAGCTTGACCCTGTTTATGCTAAAATATGTATATGCAAATAAATAGATAAAGGCCTAGGATAATTCACTGTTAATTGTCTATAGCTACTGCTGAAATTATTAACAGTTGTTTGCTCTAAGGCAGGGAGTAGGTCTAGAGAAAGAGACCTTTCATTTTTATTCAAGTTCTTCTGTATTGTTTAACTTTTCTCAATGAACAATATTTACATAGTATCTGTGCCATTTTTAAATCAATAAAAATATTTTAAAAACTAATATAATTCCTATATAAAAAATGACCAACTAGAACATACAATGGGAAAAAATGAGCACATTCCAAAAAGCAACCAGAAAACATTAAATTGCAAATGTTAACTTTCATAAGAACTACTGGAAAACTATAAGACAAACCACAAAATTCTACTGAGATATTCGAAAGGGCTTAAATGAACGGAGGTATATGTACCATGTTTCTGGATGGGAAATCTTAATATATTAAAGATATTGGTTTGCAACAAACTGATTGATAAATATAATGTAGTTACAATTAAAATCCCAGTGAGTCCATTTTCAGAACTTTACAAAATGATTCTCAAGTACCTCTGGGAGAATTAAACAAAAATAGCCATGAGATTTTTGAAAATGAGGAATAATGAGGAGGCACTTCCACAATTATATAATAAAACATAATATAAAGCCACCACCACTGTGAGTGTAGCATTAGGACATGAAAAATAAACCAACTGAGCAAGAGAGAAAGCCTGGAAACATCCGTTAGTATGTTAGGAGATACAATCTGTAACAAAGTAGCATCAAATATTAGTTCCAAATGGAAGAATTATTAGATAAGTAGCACTGGGACAATTAAATAGAAATGGAGTGGGAAACAAACACTAATTTCACAATAGAGGAATCAAAATTTTAGGTTTTTTTGAAAATTAATTCCAAGTGGTTCCAAGAATCAGAAAGCCTAAACACAAACACACACACCACACACATACATACACACACACAACTATGAAAACCTAGAAGAAAACAAGAAAACAGGTAGACAGCCATCTCATTTTTAGATGAAAGATATTGTATGTTCAAAAAGAATATTTTACTCAGAAAAAGGTATATAAAAATAGAAACAAAATTAAATGGCACAAAAGAAAATAGGAAAAAAATCAAGAAATACATAAAGATCTCAGGAATATCACTAAGAAAGGTACACAAGTGGACAAAGAACATGAAGAAACTATTTACGAATGGAATGTACAAATGGATACTAAATATGGAAAATATTTTATTTCACTAATGATCAGAAATGCAAACAAAAACTAGAATGACGTTCTGCTTTTTATCCATCAAATTAACAAAGTTTTTTATTTTTTAAATCAGTAATTCTTAAAGCTGACAAAGGGATGGTAACATGGGCCCTCCTGATGCACCAGTGCACAGTGGCACAACTTTCTGGAAAAGAATTTCACAATATTTATCAAGTGCCTTAAAATGTCTATAATCTTTGACGTAGTCATGTCTCTTCAAAAAATCGGCAAAGCATCATAAGTGTTTACTGTAGCATGACATGGAAATAGATTAAAACCTAAATCTCTAACGAACAGGTTAAAATGAAACATCAATGCTCTAACTACTATATCTACAAATAGCTTCTAATAATGTGGGAAAGTGATAAAATATTAAGTTAAAAACTATGTTTTTCATAGTTTCAGGGAATCGTAGATTGTTCCAGTAATGGCATTCGATGAATCACACTGTTCTGTGTCCATATCCCTTTGTAATTCCACCTTGCCCCTCTTCCCATCAAGGGGTGGACTGTATTTTCCAATCCTTGCATCTGGACTAGCCTTGCGACATGCCTTAACCAACAGAATGTGACAGAAGTGACTTCATGCAACTTTAAAAGCTGGTCCCTAAGAGACACTGTAGCTCTGATGTCACCTCTTGGTTTGCTACCCTGAAACAACAAAATAAGGAAGAAGCTTGTCTGGCTTACTGGAGAATAAGAGCACACGAGATACCCCAGCCAACAGCCAGCACTGCCTGCCAGACGTGCCAGACGTGCCAGACCTTCCATCCCAGCTGCACGAGTGGGCAACTGAGGAACCACCTAGCTCTCTCACGGCATCCTAAGAAATAATCAACTGTTGTTGTTTTAAGCCACTAAGTTTATAACTGATACACCTCAATACAAAATTTTATTAGAGAATTTGCTCAATCATGTGGAACATACACACCCAAAATCCTAGATAAAAAGATAAGAAGGAAGTGTTGACAGGAATATAAAACCTTATTTACAGAATTATCTCAACCATGTAGAATATGCACAGACACACACACCTAGGCAAAAAGAGAAGTAGGGATGTTAATAAAACTGAGAATGTTATCTCCAGGGAGTACGATTAGGGTTAACTATCTTCTTTATATGCTTTCGTATTTACAAAGTTTCCTTTTATGCAGAGATATATACATGTACATAACATTACACTTAAAAGAGTGATTTATCTCCCCAACTAGATTGTGGTCTCTCTGATGGCAGAGGCTGTCTTTCAACTGTGAACCCCAAGGCTTGTCAAACAGTAGGGATACAATAAATGTTGGATGAATGAATGAACATGGAGAGCCTTAGGCTTGTTACCTTCCCAATTCAGGACTGGACTACAGCTGCCAACTTCCTCACTGCCCCTCCCTCAATTTCCCCTAATGTCCACTGGACCAGACCCGGTGCCCATGAGGCAATGACCACTCATCCAAGTTGCCCGTGCAGCAGATCTTCCCATCACCCTGTGCTGGCTGAGGCCACAGGGCCTTCCTGTGGGGTCCTCTAGGGACCGTTCTGGTTGCCCTGAATTATATTCTGGCTCAAGAAGAAGGATGAGCAACCCAGCTCTTCTCCTGGAACCAAACCTCCATTGGGTCTCCTCCATGGCTGGCTCCTGGGTATAGGCCCCCTGAGTCCTGTGTGCTACTGGGAGCCCTACTGCATGGTCCTGCCTCCCTGATCTTTCTCTTCCAGAACCACACCTGGCCTTGCCTGCCCCTGGATAACAAGCCTCACATCTGTAGAACCGTGTTGGAATCAACCCTTCCATCCAGGTAAGCAGAGCAACGCCCCCACCTTGCCCAGCCCCACGGGGCAGGGTATGCCCATCGCCACACCTCACACTCAATTCCAAAGTGCACACAGGGTGATGTTTTGAGCTACAAGAGAGCAGAAGTGTGCATGTGGCTCGGGGGACTGGATAGTGAACGTAACCAGTAAAAATCCCAATACCTGAGGTGAGCAAAATGCTTGTTTGTCCTAGAGGACAGTGAGATACATCAGGTGGCACTCTCTGCACGCTCACCAACCAGCTCCCTTCTTCCCCTTCTCACCCTTCCCTCACCCAAGCCAGACACTGCTACTCAACATAGCACCCGCCCTAGCCAGCCCAGATCAACCCAACACACTCAGCACAGAATTTACGCAGAAGCACCTGGCAAACTGTTGTTCTTCTTCTTTTCAATGTAACACTCCAGGCAGCCACAGATACTCTCTGAAAACGGCTACAAAAGATGGAACTCATTCATTCACTCAACAAATATTTATTAAGTGCCTATCATGTGCCAGGCACTATGGTAGACACCAGAGGTGCAATGGTGAATAAAAGAAATTGTGGACCTTACTCTTATGGAGCATACAGCCTAGTGGGAGAGGAAGATACTAATCAATAATGTCACCAAGCAACGTATGATGACAAACTGAAATAAGTGCTCTAAACAAAAGGAACGAGGCTCACTGGCGGTGTGTATAAGGCGCCTGAGGAAGGGACACTCTAGCTGAGAATGGAAGAAAAGTTGCCATTGACTGGAACAGGGGGTGGGGGAGGGGCTTGGAGAAGGGAGTTCCAATCAGAGGGAACAGAATGTGCAAAGGCTCTGAGCCAAGAAGGAAAGTGGTCAGTGCAAGGAACAGAAAAGGGGGCCACGTGGCTGAAGCAAGGAGAGGGACAGGGTCTACTGATAGCTGAGACTAAGAGGGAGGCAGAAAACAGACCCTGCTGGTCTTTGTGGCACCTTAAGAAACCTGATCTCATCCTTATGCTAAGAGCAAAAGAAGCCACTCAGGGGTGCAGTGATGGAGGAGATGGAGAAGCCCGGGGCTGACGGCTCCCCTGGTCCAGGCTTCCCTCCCTCTCTGAGTCCCTCCTGGGCAGACACCCTGTCTCACTCATGCCCACATCCCAACGCTCACCAGGGTCGCATCTATGCTAAGACCTGAAGAAATGCTTGATTTACTTTGGATCAGGAGAGTCCTGATCCAAATGCCCACCAGGGCAGAAGGGAGCACAGGACACCCAGGACCGGGGGTGGTAATCAGTTTCCTCTAGCAGGGCGGCTGCTAACACCCCCCTTTCTGCCCCTTTCTGCCTCTGCAGCCTTCCCCAGGCAAGCCCATCCCGGGGGGTCGAGAGGTCGGGACAGAGGCTATGGAGGGGTGGGCAGTGAACCTTCCTGTCTTCACTCTGGCCAAAGCCACTTCTGAAGAACTGTGGTGAGAGTAGAGTCCCAGTGACATCAGGACACAAATTCACTGACCCCCAGAACTTCCCTACTTGCCAAGTCCTCTGCAAGAACCCACCACATTCTTTTGGGGAGCCCATCTGCATTCTGGAGTGTTCTAGAAGGTTTGGCCCAGCTGTAGAAGGCACAATGAGGGGGGGCTGGCAGGCGTCCCTGGCAGAATCTGACCTCCCCATCCCAACAGAGAGGTCTTTGCAGGGCTTTGTGCATATTGTGAATATTTTCCATATTCCTTCCAGTAGAACTGGCACTATTATGATCCAGCGGTCAGCTAACTTTTTCTGTGAAGGCCCAGATGGTAAATATTTCAGGCTTTGCAGGCCATATAGTCTCTGTTACAGCTACTCAACTCTGCCCTTGTAGCATGAACACAGCCATAGGCAAGGTAATACACAAACGAATGTATTTATAAACAAAGTTTTATTAGTCCAATAAAACTTTATTTATAAAAACAGGTGATGGGCCAGACTTGGCCCATGGCCATAGTTTGCCAACCCCCCACATTATAACCTCTCTACTCCATGGTTTATCTGTTCCTCCTCTTTTTACCCATAAACATTACAAAATCTTCCTTTGCTTATTTACTGGGGGATAAAAGCATATATTGAGTATCTAATGTATGCTGGACACTGTGCTAGGCACTGAAGGGATACAATCTGGACATCATAGACATGGTCCACGTTCTCATGGAACTTAGCACCCAATGCAGAAGATGCCTCACACAGAAGTGCCTGCTCTTCTCTGTATCATTCCCTTGGTATAACACATGGCCCCCCACCACCAACTGATCAACATGCCCACATCAAAACCTATTAAAAATTCCACAAAACATTTTAAGAAGCATAAATTAATTACACCCACTGGTTGCCCCTTGGCTGCAGGCCTATTAACCTCCCGAGAACTTCAAAGGTTTGTGCAAAATGAGTTCCCCTCCACACTCTCACAGGAGTATGAGCTCAACCCCCTCAATGCTGGTGGTTAAGGGTGCAAGCTCGAGAACAAGACAAACCTGAGCCTAAATCTGGGCTCCACCCCTTGTGAGGCATATGAGACCACGATCGAGCCATTTTCACCTCTCTGAGCCCAGTTCTCTCATCTGGCAACTGGGAATGATGATCACATTACTGCACGTTGCAGGCAACAAATAAGGTGATGTTTGTAAAGAATTCACTATTGAGCCTGGCTTCCTGTAAACAATTAATTATCAAAGAATTACCAACCTAGCTGCTAGGGACAGCCCAGAGGAAGCCATCCCCTCCTCCTGCACAAAAGTAATTAGCAAGAGTGCCAGCAATGCTCCGCAAGTTTACAGAAAATGTTGAGGAGAAGGTTGAGTCAGGGAACCACCTGGAACAAGGAAGACAACGAGGCGGAAACAAGGGGCAAAAGAGAGGCAGGTTTGTGGCTGCAGCCTTCCTGCCCACAAGCCAAGACTGGGCAATTGAAAATCTTCATCAGAGTGAGGCACAAGAGAAGCCTCTGATTCATGGAGAACAGGGGTAGGTGCAGGAAGACCTGGCTTTTCAACTACCTGGCCAAGGGGCTCGGATCAATCACACCTACAGACTTGTCTCCTTGCCCATAAAATGAAAAGTCTTGAACGGAAGCAGAGGTTTTCCACCTGTGTTCTGGGAAGTCCTGCAAATTTATGGAGGCATCACAGGAAGTCACCTTGGAGCATCGGGGCCAGTCAACACCCCATGTCCAACTCAACCAAGAGCCAGCCTCCATGGGTTGGGTATCAGGGTTCTGCTTGGCATTTCTCATTTATTTTATTTTCAGACAATAAAATAAATGTGAAAAACTCGAACAAGATGATCCTTGTTCAAGGATCCTTCCAGAAGGCTCCTTCAGGTTCAATAATTTTAAATGCCCCAACTGGGAAAGCAGCATCAAATATGCCAGAACATGTAGCTTCTTTGGGCTGGCTCCACCAAACCCCAGATGCTTCGTGGTATCATTCTGAGTAGCCAGACCAATGCTTAAGTCATAATAATCCCTTCCTAGTTTTTAACAGAATTTGTGTTGTACAAAAAATTCCTGTTTGTAACAGAACAGCCAAGTCCAGCATCCAGAGAGGCAGCCTCATAAAGTTGGGGGAACACAGTTTATCTGAACCCCAGAGCACAAGTGTTCCATCACTACATACTGGGGAGATTCCAATAAGAGACTGCTAATGCCTCTTAAACCACAAGTTTTTTTCTCTCCAGTAGTGTATCGGGTTACTGTGGCCAGGTTGCCTTAAGATTATCCAAAAAGCAAGGCAGGATGGCTCCTGTACCAGCAGAAGGGCTCAGAGCATCAAATCCCTGAGGACTGGGGCAAAGATGATGCCCTTCCCTCCCTCACATCCCATGGAAGGTTGTGGAGGACGTTAGATCAGTGGGAAAATCCAGAAATGGGATGGAGGGAGAGGAGGAAACTCACATGTCCCCAGCAGGAATTGGAGACGTCCCATTGGCTGTCTTGGTCCAGCCCCACCTCTCCCTATGAGGACACCAACACCGTCCCATTTTGAGGATAAGGCTCAAAAAGATCTCTGTCAAGGAGAAAACTCAACTTGTCCCACCCGCTGCAAAGGGCATCACTGTATCCAGCAGGCAATCAATAAATATTAGCCGGTAGTCACTTTTCCTTTTAAAAATGAATGAATAAATAAAAGGCATGGTTTTTTTTTTTTACTTATAAATGGAAAGTACTAGAAGCTCATTTTAAAGGACAGACAGGAATCTGGTAAGGATGGAATCTTTATTGTAAAGTGGATGCAATCCTTATCAAAAATACTTTAAAATATTTAAAGATTGCTTATTATAAAGCAAAATGAGGCAATTACCTAACTACATCCCTATGTTTAAATGCAAAGATAAAAATGTTCTTCTGGCAACACAGCTCCTGTTTGCAAATTGAACAGAAGCGTAAGGCGCCAGTCAAACAAGAGGAAATACAAATAGACAAGCACAGTCACTACTGCTTTCACTTGTTTTGAAAACACAAATTTGTTCCAACACAACTGATGTATTAGGGAACAATGTCAGTGTAACGCAAATTTTGCATTTGCTTGTGCACGACTTCATCCATGAGAAACACTAGGTGAATGCAGAAAGCCACACCCAACTGAACTGAGCCACGTACGAATACACAAGACACACACAACACACACACACATACACACTCCCTGAAACACCCACCAGCTGCCTCAGTTCACCGAGTGTGTTTTGGGTCACACCCATTTACAGCTTTCAGACAACTCTCTTTCACCACCCCACAATAATGCACCAGCCCCTCTCACCTACTTCCACAGGCCAACTTTTAGTCTTTTTCAAGGTAAAATGCCACATAGTATTTACAGATGTGCAAAACTGTGCTACCTTCCTTTTTTTTTTTTTTTAACTGTGCCAATTTTGAGTGTTGTACCCCAACCCTACCTTTTCCATAAGCCCTGTGGTTTTTCATTGCATGATTCTAAACAGCACAGTGGTTTTGGGGACATCCAAGTCACATTACAGCAGAACTTACTGCTAAATGGTCTCCCATGGTTTATTTGATTTTTAAAGGAAATACACAGCACTATAAATTGGTACAACCCTTCTGGCAGTCATATAACAATATTTATCAAGTTATGTCCATATCTTTGGACCAAGTAATTCTAGGAAACTTACTTTAAGGACATAATTCAACAAGCAAAAGGGAACAAGATGTGTGCATTAAGATGTTCATTGTGACACTGATGTGTGTATGTGTTTGTGTGCATGTGTGTAAGCCACCAAACATTATAATTACAGACCATATAACCAAATAGTAAATGACTACAATATACTGTTCAGTGAAAAAGGAAATAAAAATGTATGTAAACTGATTAAAAGTATGAAAACAAAGCTTGGGGGAGAACAATGATATTAGTTGTATTATCATCACGGGATGGAAGGTGATTTACATCTTGGGAAAATTTCTTAATGTTATAATGCTGCTTTCGCATACACATACACACGCATACACACAGCGAGCTGTGTTTAAATTTTTAAAAAAGCTAAGTCACCAAGAGGGGTTTTGTATATGCTAATTTTTTGTTTTGTAAAAAATCAGAAATAGCTCTTCACTGCATATCATACAACCAGCACACTATTTATTTCGAGATGTGAAGGAAGTCATTTGAAATTTTAGTTTTGTGAATACATATTTTCGTAACAGTACAAATCTGAATCCTGAACTACAGCTGGTTATCTTCAGCTTGTCACTAGAACTAATTTGCAGCCCTGCTGCTTGCTGTAAATATGGAAACAATAGTCCCTTTGCAACACACAAACGTTCGGGGCAAAACATACTAATAGAAAGTAAAGGTTTTGTTGATCGACTGGCAAATTGCATGTTGACTGTGTTAGTGGGTGAAAACCAGGTGGGAAGGTTTGTTTCAAGCAGGGTGTTACCAGGAAGACAACTTTCTGGACAAACCACATGGCCAACAGGAAGTGGGGCATTTTCATGTTAGCACAAAAGGTGCTACCACCCAATAGCTTCTGTCAAAAATATAAAGTCCGTATCTTGAACCATTTGTGTCAGAAGCTCTGAATCAGCCCAAACTCCCATGCGGAGAACCAGACGTTGACAGCTCATGTAGGGCAGACCCACCCGTGTGCACACCTGGGGGTGGGGGACGAAGAGATTGATCTGAGTGCTTAATAGAAAGTCCTGTTTTTATTAGCATTTCAAGTTAATAGAAGAGTTGGCTTTCCCCATATGAGAAAGCTTTCTCCTCTTCTGAACACCTGGGATGCAGAATAGAAGAGAGAGCTCAATCTTTGGATGCTGCCAGCCCTGGGATTTCATCTGAGCTACGTGCTGTGTGACCTTAAACAAATTACTTTACCTCTCTGAGCCTTCCTTTCCTCTTCAGAAATGTAGGCATAACAGTCTCTCTCAAATGGTTGTTCTGAGGATTAAACGTTTTAAAAAAGCAACATACCTGCCTTATTAAGCCCCTAAAAGAGGCTTAATAAATACTCATTAAATTGGAAGCTTAGTATTTCAAGAGCCACTCCTACCACCTGTATTCTCAAACTTAACCTCTTGCCTGATGTCCCCAAAAAGAGCACAATGCCCTGGTTGACCACACTCGACATGGCACCGAGGGACAGAGACTCCAACAGGATCCTGAGTTATCCACTACCCAAACAACAGCAGACAAGGCCCCTGAGCTTCACCCACCCTCACTGTCCCAGCCATAAGTATGAGGGATGATGAGGCTGGGAGGTAAGAGGGAGAACATTTTAAAAAGAAATCCAAACCACTGCTCATTATAATTCCACTGAATGCAATTAAATTTGTGTGTTTTAACATAATGTCCAAAAAGCCCCTCAAAAATAACCACTTGATCACCTGGAGGCCACTGGTGTGATTATCGCTGCCTGATGTCCTCTGCGTGCCCTGGCAAGCCTCTTTTTGGTTCATCTGTCAGTGTCACGAGGAGCGCTGGTCTCTGGCTCCTCCACATGTCAGGTGGCCTCACGTCTCCCTGCTGCCTCGCCACCAAAGCAAGAAACTGAATACTCATGGGCATGAATGAGGCAAAAATGATCCCATCCCCAGCAGCAGCACGTGGGAGAAGGTGGGCGGCCGGAGGCAGCAGGAGGGAGGAGTCCGTGGGTCTGAGCAGGACGCTGGAAATGAAAACCACAACACCCTCGAAAGGCACACGTGATAACGCGACCCCGAGCTACAGTGCAAAGCTCTGGGATGAACGGAAAATGGACGGCTGAAAAAAAATGCAATCGACAAGAAGGACTGTGTCCCAGTTGCCACCAGACATATCTTTCCCGTCATCTGATTTATGTAGGATGTGTGGCTGGCTCTCAATTTTAAATCCACTGGGTGTTGGAAGCTCAGTAGAGCCCAACCCAAAGGGGCACCAGCCTCCATAGTAGCACATGTGGACTTTCTGCCAATACTTAACAGAAGGGACAAGAGGAGTTGAGCTGCACGGATACCCAAAGCCAAGTGCACACCAGGTCCAGGGTGTGGCTTCATTTACACAGTGCTCAGCTGCAGACAAGAGCTGCTCCACGGCCCTCAGCAGCGGTATTTTACTTGTACAAGAATATCTCTTCAGCAATAGTGCATTCCTTGAGGGTATGTCCTGTGATCTACCGAGCTATGTGGCTTCTCCTACCTTTCCTCCTGCTCATGATGCCCCGCACAATGTCTGGCGCACTGCAAGCACTCAATAAGATAAATACTCGGATGGGTGAGTAGCTGGATGAAGTTCTGAGACAAGCTCAGAAACCCTCGAGGGTTAGGGTTAGGGTTAGGGGCTGTCAGTGCCACACACCGGGGGAAGAAGTCTGAAATCATTCAGGCAACTCAATGAAATTGTCAGGTGCCGTTTGTAGACACACACCCAGGAAGACTGGTAGCATTTATTTTTTTATTTTTACATCAAACGGCCATTCAGACACACCGTAGCCACAGCCATGGGCTGCTGTTCAGGATGTTCTGTTTGCACATCAAAGCTTAACCCACAGCTCAAAAGATTCCTTGGAACCTTTGATGAGCCTTGATCAGAGATTCAATGGTCATCTAAGGATGACCAGGACCCTGACACAATCTTCTCCACCATCCTATGGCTGAGTGTGGGTATTTCCCATGGATGGCCACAGTAATATTTCCCATATTCTCACAATATGACCTTGCCCCTCCTCCCATCAAATGGTAGGGTCCATGTCCTCTACCCTTGAACTTGGGTGGACCTCTGAGTCTGGCTCAAGCAACAGAGTTCGTGGAAGTGACCCTATATGACTTCTGTAGATATACCATAAAAGTGCCACTCATCCCCACTGTCCTCTCTTGGGATGTTCATTCTTGGAACCCAGCAGCCATGCCGTGAGGAAGCCCAAATGGGCCCACATGAAGAGACCACGTGCAGGTGTTCCAGCTGACAGCACAGCTCAGGTCCTGGCCCAGAGCCAGCATCAACCTCCAGACATGTGAGTAAATTTGCTTTCAGGTGACGCTAGCCCCAGCCTTCGGGTCTTCCCAGCAGAGGCCCCAGACCGTGAAGCAGAAGCAAGCCACCCCACATTCTCTGTCTGAATTTCTGACCCTTGGAATCCATAAGCATTAAAAAAAAATTTTTTTACACCACTAATTATGTGGGTGGTTTGTTTTGCAGCAATATAAATCGCAATACTGGAACTGAAGCATTGTCCCAACCCTGGACCACTTAGCTTGAGCCTTGACACTGAGCCCCTACCCTGTTATCCCCTGAACTGCAAGGAGGCCCTTTCCTCTTGTCCCATCAGATACATTTTAGGATCTTACTACCTAACACCAATAAATCTAGAGAAAAGCTAGAAGGGAAGATTTTGAATGTTCACAACACAAAGGAATGATAAATGTTTGAGGTGTTGGATATGCTAATTGTGCTGATTTGACCATTATACATTGTATACACGTATCCAAATATCACTCTGTATCCCATAAATGTGTACGATCCTTACATGTCAACTAAAAATAAAAGGGAAAACAATAAATAAAAACTGAAAAATAAATCAATCACTCTAGAGGCCACTGCCCACCTGGCTTGTTACTCATGATTTGTACATCTGTTCTTGTGTCTCCTGCATTAGATCAGAAGTCCCTGGATTTGCCACAAGTTCTGACCACCTCAAGAAAGCCAGTTACCCTGTCCCTAAACCTAGCTCTCTCCGCTTCCCCAACCGTCCTGGTCTATAAAATCCCAGCATACCTCACATCAACGCCACCCTGGGAACGCTGACAAGAATTATCTGTGCATTCCACACTTAATCCAACTAACTCCAAGGCTCACCTGAGGCTTCTCAGTGAAAGGATGAATTAGCCCAAAAATAAGCTACCATCACATTTGATCAAAAGCTCCATTTTTAGAGAACAAATGAAAAGCGAGCACTTACAAAGCTCCTGTAGCGGACAGGCAGATTTCCCAGAGCGGGATCAATACGGCGTTTCCATCCATCCCGCCAAGTGGGAGGTAGCCAGAGGCTCAGACCAACCCAGAGCCCCTGAAATCACTCAGGATCAGAGACGATATCCCCACACAGAAACATCAATAGACACTGAGGGGGCCGTTCAGCTCATGCAAACGAGTGGACAAGTCCTGGAGGCCAACTGAGACGAGATGGGAGTAAGTGTCACTAGGGCCCTGGCCCACGCTGTGAGCCCAGCCATGGCCACAAGGATCACAGAAGCAAAGAGGAAGAAATGTCTTGTCTGGCTCAGGCCCTGATGTGGATTCTAGAGCACGCAGTCCTGCATCACTGGCATTAGCCTGAGGATATAGAAATCCTTGTGGGACCCCACGTCCTGATCCCGCCACAGCCAACAATGACCGAGGGCTTTGGAAGCCCATAAGCACCACCAACACCCCAACTAAGCCACTCATCCCAGAGGACAGACAGGCTGACAACCAGAGGAAACACGTCATCACCTCCCATATCCAAGACCTTCTATTTTGCCTCCTGAATCTCCTTTGAAGACATTTACGAACATCCACAGTTCTCCACTGGCACTGCCCTGGTGTGGGCCTCCAGCCTCTCACGGCAGCCTGCAAAGGGAGATCCCCGTACCACCCAGGCCTCCCTCCCTCCAGGGGGGTTTTATTCCCTAATGAAAATCTGGTTGTGTAGCCTACTCTCTCTCCCTGCTTAAAACTCTTTTGATGGCTCTCCATTACTCAAAGGAAAAAGTGCAAAATCCTTAATATGGCATATAAGGTCCTGCCCAGTTTGGCATTTCTTGCACCTCCTGCCCCTTCGCCCTCCTGTCTCCTCCTCGCCCTCTGCCCTCCAGACACTCTCTGGAATCGTCCATGCCTCCGACTCTTGCGCCTCACTGCCTGGCCCGGGGGCCCTGGAAGGTACTTCCCTTCCCCATCCCTCTCCCTTTAAGGCCTACTCATCCCTTAGAAGGAAGAAGAAGTGGATTCTAAGCCAGACTTCCTGAGCTCAAATTGCAGCTCTGTCACTGACCTGCAGCTGTGCCCGGGCAGAGGTCTGAACCTCTCCAGGTCTCAGTTCCTAACGGGGACGACAATCATTCCTGCTTCACGGCATCTCATGAGGATGAAGAGGAAACATACATCAATCAGGTAAAGACAATCGTAACAGGGCCTGGCACATAAAAACCGCCCAGTAACCATGAGCTCCTCATTCTCTTCTCAGCTCAAGCATCACATCAGCAGAGAAAAGCCTCTGTGGCTCCCCACACTAAGATTCCCTCATTAAACGCTCTTTCCCTCCAAGCACTTACTGCCTCATAATTATACATCCTCCAGGGGGACTACTCTACTAGTGTACTTCCCACCTTCCGGTCTCCAGAGCAGGGTGCGTGTCTGGCTTTGTTCACATTACATGCCAGGACTTACTAGGGCTCCTGTCATACTGGGTGACTGGATGGGTGGACGGATGGATGGTTAGGTGGGTAGGTGGGTGGATGATTGGATGGATGGGTGGATGGATGGATAAGTGGGTGGGTGGATGATTAGATGGACGGGATGGATGAATGGATGGATGGATGGATGGTTAGGTGGGTAGGTGGGTGGGAGAGTGGATGGATGGATGGATGGATGAGTAGGTGGACGGATGGATGGATGACTAGATGAATGGATGGAGACAGCCCAGATGACACAGAGTGTGGTGACTAGCCACTCTCTATACAACCTTAGGCCCAGCATATTCATCTTCAGGAGCTACCCAGAGTCCTGGACTGCCTTCTGTGTCTTCTATGATGATCTTGAACACTACCAGTTCTCTTTCCCACCTCATTCTTTTTGGTGAGCTCCATCTTACAAAAAGACAGCAACGGGGCGATGGGGGCTGATTTCCTGATGGTAACGGAATAAGACACTTCAAAGGCAACACACTGAACACAGCCACTGACAAAAGGGGAGGCTGGTGGAGACAGAGGTAACCTGAGCTGGGGCAATCAAGAGCACCAATTCTCTTCCTAAGATTCCACCAGGGCAGCGCCTAGGGAGGCTGCCTTACTCTCTAAGAGCCAGGAAGAGAAAATCCCTGTGGCAAACCGGAGACTGAGCCAGACGCCTTCTCAGGTCTCCTCCGCTGTCTGGGAGGCAACAGCATTCATGAGACCTGCTGGGAACACGGAGCAGTGAAGTGGGCATACAAGGCACCAGTCCTGGGGGAGTTAGCCAGGATATGCAGAAGACAGATAGGAAATGAATAATTAAAATTAGTGATTAATTAATTGCACATGTGCAAAGTACAGCACATGCAAGTAAATACTGAAGGGGTGGAGAGGATCTCCATCATATACTAGAAATTCCCTGGCATGCAAAATGGGACATGGTCCTTAGAAAAGTCTTCCCACATGGTTACTGGAAGCAAAAGAGGGGGCACATTGAGCAGGTCTGTTTCTAGTAAGTGTTCTTCACTTTCAAGGTCAAACATGCTATGAGGCACATTCAACGGGCATCATTTGTCTGGCTCATGTGGGTGCTTTCCTGAGTACTGTTACTGGATCACCTGACAAACCCAGGAGGGGCTATTATCCTCACTTTACAGATGTAGCAACTGGGACTCAGAGGGGTTAGATGAGATTTCTAAGGTCACATGGCCAAGCCAGTAACAAAACCCAAGAAAGTCATGGCCACCATGACACAAGGAACCTTTAATGCACAATCCCAATTAATCCTCACATCAACGCACTGAGGGAGACATTACAACCATCATACCTGATTTACAGATGTGGAAGCTGAGGCTTTGAGAGTTAAAGTGCTTGCTTAAGGGCCAGGAGTTGAACCTAAGCCTGCCCACTCAGTGCCTAAGATCCGTTATCACCTGACCATATTCAAACAGAGCTGACTTATTACTCCAAGACAAGGCAGGCTGGGTGACGGCCAGGCACAGGAGCTAGAACTGGCCACTATGGGAAAGGAATGCAGCTGAAGGAGCTGGAAGTCCAGTCTGGCCAGTGTAATTTGACACCCAAGGCTATAGCAGCAGATGGCAGGTGGTGTCCCAGTAGACACAGTCGTGGGATGGAGAACCCAGAATAACAGGCCAGAACGCAGCATCAGGAAAGCCTGCCCAGGTAAGGGAGTCCCAGCACCCACACCTTTGTTGGAGACAGGAGCCCAGTCCCTAAGAAAGGTATTGACAAGAGCAAGGGATGGCCTGGGGTCTACAGAAACAGGGAGACTACTAAGGGGGCAAGGACTTAAGGCCAGGGAACAATGCAGGGATCCAGGGAGCAGACAGAATTGTTCTTGGCAACAAGACCAAAGTTGTCAGAACTAAGGACATAATGCTCCCAGAGAATTGGGCAGGAGCTCCTGAGATTCCCAAGGGACTCCTTGGAAGAGACCATTACTCATTTATTCCTACAGCAAGTATGGATTGAACATCTGTTATGCACCTGGCTCAGCCTAGGCCCTGAAGATAGAGTATTGAGTAAGACAGACACAGTTTCTGCCCCTGTGAGCTCAAAGTTCAGGCAATGTTTCTCAAAGCTGGGTCTGGGGATCACCAGGGATGCCTGTAAAACTGCAGATATACAGACCCAGATTCTTGGCTCCTACCCCATACCTGCTGAAAGAGGTTAGGAAAAGGAGTCTGTGTGGGCCTTGAGCAAGTCCTCTAACTTCTCATTGCCTCAGTTTCCCCATTTGTAAATGGGACTAGGAAAAGTAATGGTTCATGGGTTGCTGTATTAAATGAGCAGAGTAGGGACCTGACACAAGCCATGCTCATCAAAATTTCCATCATTTTAATTTTCTGCAATATCACGTAGGAATGGGGCTTCTAAATGAGTCTTCATTTTAACGAGACCACTAGTCACTTGTATGCACTAAATTTTGAGAACCACTGGACTGTTTTCAGCTCTGCGGGCAGTTCCTGCTTTTCCAACGTGAGGACTAGCCAACAAGTCAAAATCAAGATAAACAAGCCTCTGTACATTGGGCTGCCTGGAGGAAAACAAGGTCACCTAGAACACCAATTTTGAACCCCTACGTGTTGCCATCTCTCCTGTGAACCCAGACACGGAGACAGGAAACAAGGAGGCTGTCTCCGCCGCGCTTCACGCTGTGCGGTCACGAGGACAGGAAGCACCTTGCTCACAGCTTGCGTCTGTCCGTGCAGAGATGGTGACAACAGAATCGGCCCAAGGGGAACCAGAGACGTTGCTGGGGTCTGCCTTGGTCACCTTCTGTCCCACCCAGGCCCTCCCCCCGGCATCTCTGCACCCAAACCCAGTTAATTCAGGAAGGGTTTCAAAAGCATCACTGATAATCCCTGTGGCTGGGTCATTTCCCAACAGTGTCCCCTCTCCCATGCCTTGACACCATAAAGCCAGCTTTTAATGATAGAGCAAACAAAATTTAGGCAGAAAGGGCAAGTAAAGAATAAGGGTGAGAAGAAAAGAATCTGAGCCATCTCCCGGGCCCTGAAACTATACAAGGTCCTTGCAGGCCCCAGAGGTGAACGGACTTCAGCTTGTTCAGGGAGCCCCTCTCCCAGTTCCCTTCGTGGCTCCCCTCTCTGTGGGTGTGCCTGGTTTCTGTGCTGGATCCCGGAAAACACCGACAGTCACCTGAACTCCAAATGCCAGAACACCAATGAAGCAAGGAGACAGAAACTTGGCACAGGGTTTGCCCATGCAGATTTGATGCCAATCCCTGCCATGACTGTGAATAGTCACCATTTAATGCCCAATAACCAGGCAGTGCAAAGACAACCCAGCCACATAAATGCCTCTGAAGACCCTAGTCGTCAAGGGTCGATAATACCCTTGATGACAAGGGTATTATCCCACCAGGAAACACTCTGGAAATGAATGTGTGCTCTTCTCCAAGAGCAAGGAAGGTTGTTCTCTGCTGACAACTCTCTAAAAGTGGAGGATGTTTTGCCCAGGAGTATCTACCCCACTCATCCCTTCAATGTGGCTTCTGAAAGAGATGTTGCTGCTGGGAAAACGTGTCCCTGGCATTTCTTCCCAGGATTCAGGATGCACTTCCCTCTTGGCCCAATGTATAAGTGAGGGTAGGTTGCAGCAGATACGCTACCCGTTACTGCTCCCATTCAGGAGCATTAGTGATTGAAGACTTCAGTGGGCTGGCTAGGGATCAAGCCACCACTTGTAATGTTGTCTCTGGTTTAAAAATAAACCCTGAGAGCCAACTGCTTCAGAAATTGAGCATGTGTGGCTGCTGAAAGGCTTTCTTTAGAGTCACAAGTGGGGTAACTTATCTTAAATAAGAGAATAGACTAAAATAACCAAAGAGAACCCACATCATATCATTATAAGGAAGTGGCTACAGAGAGAAAATAATGTGCTCATCCTGAAGAGACCCCAAACACAGCAAACACACCTCCACTAAGACCCGGAAAATGTCACCTCCTCCTAGGCGGTTAGGGCCTTCATTCTCAGCATCCCCAGCGCTTGGCCAAAAACAGGAGTATAATAAATCACAATGCTACTAAGAACAACCGCTGGCAGAACCAGAGTGCTAAGAAATCAATCGCTGCTTTTTGAAGGTTGTTTGCTGTGTGCAGGGCACATGCCAAACACTTCACTCACAGTCATTTATTTAATCCTCATCACAGGCCTCTGAGGTTGCTACTATTATCATTCCCATTTGACAGGTGAGAAAACTGAGGCCCAGAAAAGGTAAAGGGTTTGCCTGAAGTCATGTGGCTAATACATGCTAGGGCCTGGATTCAAGATCAGGACTGACTCACAAGCCTGAGCTCTGAGCAGGTTTGGGCAGCAGAACGGTGCCCTATAGGGGACTCATTATGATACTCACCACCCTGAGAGTTAACCACAAGATCAGGCATCCTTTGCAAAGCTGAGCCACTGGTGACCACCTCCTTCTGGCAGATTTAGCACCGAGCACATGATCCGCGATAGTCCACTGATTCTCAAGGACACACAATTTCCCATTTTATCATCTCTGCCATTGGGACTGAAATCTAAGGTGCCTTACAATGGCCCCTCCCTCACAGATCACCCCCTTGTCCTGACGCCACGCGTTCCCCACAGTCCCTTTGCCCTGTATGCCTCTCCCCCCACCCACTGAACCCGAGCCCAGGAGGCACTGGGCTGCAAACTCCAGGACTGCACCCCAACCCAGTGCTGGCACCTGTCAGCTCTTACAGCACTCCCAAGAGAGATCCTTGCTTGAGAAGGAAGTAGTAAGGGAACTCCTCAGGAGCTGAGGCAACATTTAAAAGGGCTCCATAAACAAATTCAACTAATAATCCCCAGTGATGAGGAAGCACTGAGTCATCATATAATGGACAGTGGTGTTTCTTTTAGTACGATGGTTCTTAATCTTGGCCAGACCATAGTATCACCTGGGAAGTTTTTAAAATAATGATAAAAATATAAAGAAATGAATGAATGAATAAAACCAATCTCCAAACCCCAAATTACTGATGTTTCTGGTCTGAGGCATGGCTTGGCCTCGAGATATGTGAAAGCTCCCCAGGTGATTCTGTTGTTTAGAAGTACATAAAATAACAGAGCATCTTTTTTTTTTTTTTTTAATTTATTTTTTTAATTTCAGAATATCATGGGGGTACAACACTTTGGCCATACACATTGCCCCTGTTCTGCTCGTGTCAGAGCCATAATCGTGGTCGTCTCCCAAACTGTGCTCCCCACATCCATTCAGTGAGAGTTTTTCCCATCCCTTCCACCCCCCTCCCGCCCACCCGCCCCCTGATGAATGTTATTGCCCTGTGTGATGTAAGTGTTCATCAGTTAGTACCAGTTTGATGGTGAGTACCAGTGGTGCTTGTTTTTCCAATCCTGTGACACTTCGCTCCGAAGAATGGGTTCTAGCTCCGACCAGGATAATACCAGATGTGTTAATTCACTATTGTTCCTTATTGCTGAGTAATACTCCATGGTATACATATACCACATTTTATTGATCCACTCGTGTATTGATGGGCACCTGGGTTGTTTCCACAACTTTGCAATTGTGAATTGTGCTGCTATGAACATTCGAGAGCAGATGTCTTTATTATAAAATGTCTTTTTTTCTTTTGGATAAATACCCAGTAGTGGGATTGCTGGGTCAAATGGTAATTCTACTTTTAATTCTTTGAGGTATCTCCATATTCTTTTCCATAGAGGTTGTACTAATTTGCAGTCCCACCAGCAGTGTATGAGTGTTCCTATCTGTCCACATCCCCGCCAACATTTGTTATTTGGGGATTTTTTGATATGAGCCAATCTCACTGGAGTTAAGTGATATCTCATTGTGGTTTTGATTTGCATTTCCCTGATGATTAGAGAAGTTGAGCACTTTTTTATATGTTTGCTGGCCATCATTCTGTCTTCTTTAACAGAGCATCTTATATTTAATGGTGTCTTAGAGTCAATGAAGGCAAATGCCGTGCTAAGCCCTGAGAATTTACCCCGGGAACTCAGCCTAACCTCCCCAACATTCCCCAGCTCCTTTTGATGACATACTTCATCAAGCCAACAATGGCAAAGTCATCAACAATGGAATGAGTACACAAGCTTCATGCATGTTTTATCTGTAATCCTCAGAACATACCTAAGACTGGTTTTGGTTGACCCATTTTATAGATCAGAAAACTGAGGCTCAAGAAAGTCAAACTTGCCCACAGTTACAGAGAAAGTAACTGGCAGACATCCAAAGCCTACGCTCGTTCCAAAACACCATGCTGACTCTCTAATATACCGTGTTCCCTCTATGTACTGGGAGCTGGAATGCAAGGATGGATAAATCACAGACCATGCACTCTAAAATTTTATAATCCACTCCAGGGGACAGACTCATTATCATCCCTGTCACCCTGCGGGAGTCCACAAGAGGGGAAATTATTCTTGACTGGAGGATTCAGTCTCCACTGAGAATAAAACTCAGGACGTGGCCCTTAGATGATAGGAGGATTTCCATCAGCAGAGCAGGAGGGAAGGCAAAGGCAGAGTATGAGAGAGGCACAGAGGGGACAAGGGCCAAGACCCTACCCTCCTGCAGGGCAAAAGTCACCTGCCACGCTCAGCAGGGAGCTTTGTGCCTCTCCTCTCCGACCCCTATGCCCCATTTCAGGCACCTGCTTAGGCCAGCCGTTTGCTTCCCAGTGTACTTAGGTGTGTGGTTGAGAGCCAGGAATTCCTGGACAGAGGAAGAGCAGCCCCAGGAAGCCATCTCAAGCCACCTCCTCTCAGGAGCTGTTCCTCCTGGCACAAAGGCTGCATTCATGGATGCGTGACCCCTACAGCAGGGAGCTCTGCCCAGAAGGGCTGTGTCAATTAATCCCTGGCCTGGCACCAAGTCCAGCTTCGGCCTCGCCGCACTGAGGACCTGAGCCACACGTTCAATTCACAGTTTGCATTCTGTCTGTGGCGGAACCTGCGGCTGCCAGACGCAACGATTCTAAGCAAGAACTCTAACTCTGATGGCTTCCGAGCCCAGGCTCTCCAAATTCAAGCCCTCCGAGTGCCAGACTTGCCCAAGAGCCAACACAGTCCAGGTGCTGTGACCTCACTGGGAGGACCGGGTGGGAAAGACACCACCCCCCAGCACACTGGCCTCACCTCAATGAGCTATTGATCCCACAGGATGGGATATGGATCCCATGTTCCTTAGGATGGGGTCAGCCAACCACAGCCTGCAGGGCAAATCCAGCCCACCAGCTGTTTCAGTAAATAAAGTTTTATTGAGAACACAGCCCTGCCCGATTGTTCACATACAATCTACGGCTGCTTTCTCACAACCTCAGAACTGCGTAGTGGAGACAGAGACCAAATGGCCTGAAACGCTGAAAATATGTACTCTCTGGCCCTTTACCGAAAAAGTCTGCCAAGCCCTGCTGGAGAAGACGCAGAAATGGAGGAGGAGGAGAAGGAGGAGGAAGGGAAGACCTCGAGAAATGATTCACGTCTTCAGAGTTCCTGTCACATGCCTGTTTTTCCACGCCATTAGGGTTCGCTCTCTAAGATCAAACCCCTAAAACTTTGGAGCTACTCTACTTCATGCAGGATGAAGATCCAGATTCCTTATCACAGTTCACACATGCCTGTAACACTCTCCACCCACCTCAAGCATGTAACACACATGACACACACAAGGCATAGCATGAAACACATCAGTGTGCCTTGCCTGTAGTAAAGTTGTTTTATGAAGCTTTTGTTCTACATACACATGTACACATTTGTGTACTAGGCCCATGATGCAACATATATTTCTTTAGTAGGTCACAGTCAAAAAAAGTTGGAAAGCCATAACATTAAAGCTCTATGAATTAGATCTCAAATCTACCCACTTCTCTCATGGCCAAGTCACAAAACCTCTCGCTCAGACCTTTACTGCAGCTCCCTGAGTAGTCTTCCTGCTTCCAACCTTGACCCCACCCCCGACCAATGCACTCTTCACACGGTGGCCAGGGTGACCTTTGAGGCTGTAAAGCCAACTCTGTAAGGCCCTGTCCTTAAACCCTTCAGTGTTTTCCAACTCTGCTAAGAATAAAATCCAAGCTTCTCATTATGCTGCCTACTTGCCCCACTCCTGGACCACACTGTGGAGCTGCCTAGGACACGCTCAGCTCTTTCCTCCTGCAGAGACTTTGTGGGTACTGTTCCCTTTGGCTGGCACACTCCAAACTCCGACACACTTGCCCCCGACACACAAGCAAGCTTTGTCTCACCAACTCCTATTCACCCTTTAGGTCACTTCCTCAGAGCATCTTCCCTGACATCCTAGACAAAATTAGGGACCCCTATATTTTAGCACTCCCCTCTATCCCTTTACAACACGTATCACAATTGCAGTTAGCGATTTGTGTGATTCATGGCGACTGTACACTTTCACCCCTAGACCGTGAGCCCCACGCAGCTAGGTCTACATTTGTCCTGTCGACTGCTACGTCCACAGCATAGAGAAAGATTCCTTGAGTGACTGAGTCTACAAATCTCATCCTCGTCTACGAATCTCAGTCTGCACATTTCAAATTCTAATTTTCATGTCTAAGAACTATACTCAGTGATTGTAGCCTAAACCCGATGCAGAAGTTCCAGCAGCCCACAAGGAATTCTGGCAAGGGGTATGTTTGACTGACCTGAGAAACCCTAACCCAGACCGAATTGAAAAATACTTGGCATATTTTGCTCCTGAAATCCAGCCAACCTCAGTGTGAGCGACATGCTCTAGTGACAAGCACGCTCCCTGCTATTCGAGAACAGTGCAATCTGAATTCTGTGACCCGAAGGAGTGAATTCCCACTTTTTTCAAATCCTCACTTGTTACAAATATTCTTGGTGTCATTCAACCCACAAGCTTCTAATACACTGGGGCTTGAAGCCTTCCTCTTCTGAAGTGGGATGATAATTAGTCACTCACTTGCTCTTAAAAAGGTCAACTGTTAAATGTTCCTCAAAGTTGATTTAAGCTTCTTCCATTATGTATGTCTGAGTCAGAAAAGCAATGACGTATATTTTAAGTTCAAAATGATTGCTAATCCAGAAAAAAATGTCAGGTTTAGATGAAGTAAGATTGGCCAGGAGTTCAAATAGTTGGAGTGGGGTGATGGATTCATGAGAGTTTGGAGTAAGAGTCTCTAGATTTGTGTATCTTTGAAATTTTCTACATAAACACTGGAAAACTATTTGACCAACATTTAATGACTCAAATCAATATTCATCCATATGTTTTCTCCCAAGAAAAATCATTGGTTTTTAAAACCAGCAATAAAATGAACGAGTCTGTAAAATAAAGACATTGATTTTAAAACAATAAACAATAACTGTATGATCCTACTCCAATTTAAGTATAACCCTTTACTAAAATAACATTAAATTATGAATGGATTTCTAGTTACTATGTATAAAAAACTGAAATTCTACTTAGAACAAGTTTTAAATAATTCAAAAATTTTATCCCAAGTACAAAGCTTGGCATTCAATATGTACTTACTGAATGAAAGACCAGCTGAGGCATCTTTCTCCATTAAATTGCAACCACTTTTTGGCTTAAGCAAAAAGAAATAAAAAACACTAATAATGCCTAACATTCAGATCTTGGTTCTAATATTATTCTCCAATAAAAGAAACAAGGGCTTTTTGGGAAAATGTCTGATTCTAGGGTCAAAGCATAGAATATATAAAATAAGCCTAGTGTATCTTCTAGTGCCAGAAAGTAAGGAAGTGACCAAAAAAAAGAGGATGGAGGATTGTCAAAGGTAGAGGAACAAAACCTGAAAGAAGAACTCCCAATGGCCAAAACTGGAAAAATGTGAGCAACAAAATAAATAATGTAGTACTGGATTACAACCCAAATTACAAAACAAATGTCCATGAGTCTAATCACACAAAGAAATAATTAAATAATTAGATAAATTAAGTAATTAAATAAATAATTAAACAAATCTCCTATACTTAGAAGAATTGCAGATAATTTCTGTAAATATTCCCCCCTCCAGAAGGTGAAGCTTAACTCCTCATCCTTGAGCGTGGTCTGAGCTTAGTGACTTGCCTCCAAAGAATACAGTAGGAAAAGGTGGGGGAATTGGCAGGGAGTAACTCTACAGTGGAGACACTGGACAGATACTACCCCAGCCATGTGATCAAGGTTAACAACATCCGTGATAAGCCATGTCTAGAGCATGTGTCCTTGATATGATGAAATGAAAATGGCACTTTACCTCTGGGGTCTTGGGGTCTTCCTCCCCAAAACTCATAACCCAATCTCACTGTGAGAAAAACATCAGACAAACCCAAATTGAGGGACATCCTACAGAACACCTGGCCCAGTGCTCCTCAAAACTGTCAAGGGTATCAGAAATGAGGAACGTCTGAGAAACTGTCATAGGCCAGAGAAGGCTAGCAAGACACGACAACCAAATGTAGTATGTTATCCTGGGTGGGATTCTGTGTTATAAAAATGAGCCGAAGTTGGCCCCTGAACATTGGCCCCTACGTTGTTTACTTCTTCATGGTAGGTTGCGAAGCCCACTGGCATTAAACTCAAAAATTTTACACATCCAGTTGTTTTCAACATTGCCCAAATGAGCAGATTTTTTTGTCATTTAGAGCCTGCTTGTTTTGCATACCCCATGACACTGGCCTAACATCTGCTAGTGATAGATAAGGTAAACCCTATAAAGACCCCTAAGCTATGGCCACCCTTCAGAACTCTCTGACCCAGCAACCCCCAACTGGGCTCCTGAGTGACATCACCTGCACACGTAAACCCCCTCCCTGGTCCCCACTACCCCAGGAGCTACCACTGCCCCCCTCTCCTTCTGAGTAGTGACCCCATGCCATCGCCTCTGGAGGGTCTCAAGCTGTGAGGGACCTCCTCCACAAGCAAACCTGCCAAAGGATCACCCAAATAACACTTGCACGTGTGGCACTAGCCACCCTGCAGTTCTATCTTTTTCTTTGACCAGCCCGGAAATCCCTCAAAGCGCCTACATCCTGCAACAGAAAAACAGATGTTAAGGGAAATCCAATGAAGTCCAAATGAAGTGTAGAGTTCAGTTAATAACAATTCACGAATACTGGATCCTTAGTTGTTCCAGATGCACCATGGTAAAGTAAGTTGTTAGAGAAAACTGGGTGAGGAGTGTATGGAAACTCTCTGTACCATCCTTGCAACGTTTCTGTAAGTCTGAAACTATTCTAAAATGAAAGTCTATTTAAGTTTAAAGAATGATTAATAAGAAGAAGAGGCTGGACTTCTGGAATAGCTGTGTGAAAAGCTCAGAGGAACCTCTCCCCCACAAAATAACCAAGTAACTGGGAAAAATCCTAAAAAATAAAATAAAATAAACATGTAAAGTCTCTGAAAATTGTCTTAAGTGCATACAGCAAGTAGAGAAACGTTTATAAAGCAGTATCTAGTAAATCTCAGTAATAATAGTGAGAGTTTGTGGCATTTGGTCCGTGCCCTGCCCCCACACCCTGCCCAGCTCTATGTTATAGAAGCTCTATTCCAGGTGGTACACCCAAGAAAAGGGAGGTTACCTCTCCCCCCAGCTCCCAGTCTAGGGCTACAGTTCCACTTCAGGAGGGAGGCAAGCCACTGGAGTCTCTCATCCCCTCCCCCTGTAGCTCCATGTTGCAGATGCTTGGGCACAGGTGAAAGACTAGGGATCCCTTCTCCAACGCAGCTCCAACTTTTAGGAAGAGGGATCTACACCAGGCTTAGAAGAAGCAGAGAATACTGGGGCTTTGACCATCCCCCCAACCTAGTTTGCTTGTAGGGTGGAGGGTGCATGCACTGGGGGCAAGCTGAGAAGAGCATGGGCTACCATCCTTTCCCAAGTGCCCATGCACAGAGTGGAGGTATCACTCCTGGAGACGTGAGCTCCCAGCCTCCGTGCAGCAGTGCAGTGGTACAGAGGTTTCCATAGGGAAAGAGGCCATAAGGACTGCTAAGCTGAAAGCTATGCCTCAGGGAACTGACTTTATTTGGAAGAGGGCAAGGAGAAGATCATGCTCAAGGACACTGTTGAAAACAAAGGAGACCCTGGTAGCTACACAGTTAAGAGTTTCATGGTTGCTCCATGAAACTAGTAGCAACATACGAAACAGCAGACCAGTCATAAGTTTAACAGAGAGAACCAAGGAAAGAGACCACCAAGGAGGGCTCTCCTGGGATCATTCTTATCCCTGAGCATCCAGAAGCCTGGGCATAGGCATTAGGTTGCACCCACTAAGGAGCAATCAGAGCTGGACATGGAGCAGACTTGAAAGCATTCGCCCACGTGGACCCATCAGCAAAGGGTGGGGCCCTATGGGTTCAAGAGGTTTAAACACAACCTACAACCAAACACTGACTGAACAATAAACTACAATGACCCTAGTCTCTAAGACACACAAAAATCAAATGGTAAAGAGTGAAAATCTAACTGATTAAAGGGGCATAAGCACAAATTTTAACCAACAAGTCACTTATGTTGACCCAGGACAATCCCTAGGAAGCCAGGCTAAAAGATAAAAAACAAGGGGAAAAAACTGAGCAGCAACATCAGAAGCTGCACACTGCAGGGAAAATAAGATTTTACAGCATTAGTTCAACCTAGTCAATAAACAAATAAATAAATGACCAAATCAAAGCAACAAGTCATGGCAGGGAGTAGAGGGAGTATGAATCAGTATCCAGACTTGCTACAATACATTATCTAAAATGTCCAGTTTTCAACTAAAAGTTACAACATCTGAGAAGAAACATGAAGGTATGATAAACACACGGGTAAAAAGCAATCAATAGAAATCATCTTTGAGGGGGCCCAGATGTTGAACTTAGCAGACAAAGACTTCAAAACAGCTATTAAAAGTATGTTCAAAGAACTAAAGGAAACCATGCTTAAAGAATTAAAGAAAAGTATGATGATAATGACACATCAAATAGAAAATATCAATAAAGAGATAGAAATATTTTTTAAAAGAACCAAATGGATATCTTGGGGTTGAAAAGTACAATAACCAAAATGAAAAAAAAAATCATTAGCAGAGCTTAATAATAGATTCAATAGATTTGAGTTGGTAGAAAGAAGAATCAGTGAACTTGAAGGTAAATCAATAGAGATCATGCAATCTGAAGTAATCTCCAAGTAAAATAAATGTAAAGATATCTACAACCAGACACAGCACAGACAAATGCTGAAAACCCAAGATAAAGAGAAAATCTTTTAAGCAACTAGAGAAAAACAACTCATCACATACAAGAGAACTATAAGAATATTAATAGCTGACTTGTCATCAGAAACTATAGATGCCAGAAGGCAACATAGTCAAAGTGCAAAAAAAAAAAAAAAACCCTGTCAACCAAGAATCTGATATCTACCAAAAACAATGTCTCAAAATGAAGGCAAAATATAGACATCTCCAGATAAGCAAAAACTGAAAGTATTTGTTGTAATGCAACCACCAAAATATCAAAACAAAATATACAGCTAATATTCCAACTAAAGAGATACACAAGTTTTTAAAAATATTCAATTAACACAAAAGAAGGTGGGGGGAAGGACAATTTAATGATAGGACAAATAGAAAACAAACATTAAAATGACAGAATTAAGCCTAGCCATATCAATAACAACATTAAATGTAAATAGTCTAAAAACCCCAATGAAATGAGATCGTCAAATTGTATTAAAAACCAAGACCCAACCATATACTGGCTACACAGAAAATGCTTTAAATATAGAGACACCAATCAGTCAAACATAAGAGGATGGGAAAAGATATATCATGCTGGGGGCAGAAGGGAATAAGCAACTCACACCTGAGGGGTGCAGTGCACACTATCCGGGGGATGGGCACCCTTCTAGCTCTGACTCGGGCAATGCAAAGGCAATACATGTAACCTAAACGTTCGTACCCCTGTAATACTCTGAAATAATAATAAAAAAAAAGATACATCATGCAAATACTAATCGAAAGAAAGCCAGAGTGACCACTTGAATAACGTAAAATGTAGATTTCACAGCAAGGTATATTGCCAGGAAAAAGGAAGGTCATTTCATAATAATAAAAGGGCCAATTCATCAAGAAGACATAAATTTAACATTTATACACCTGATAACAGAGCTTCAAAACACAAAAAGCAAAACTAACAGAGGTAGAAAGAAACAGATCCACAACTATTGTTAAAAGCTTAAATATACCTCTCTCAAAACGTAACAGAACAAGAACCCAGAAAATCAGTATATATAAAAAATTAGAACATAGAAAAATCTGAACACCACTATCAACCAAACTGGCCTAGCTGACATTTATAATATACTCCATACAATAACAGCAGAATAAACATTCTTTTCAAATGCATACAGAATATTTGCCAATATAGCCCATACTCAAAGCCAAAAAGCAAGCCTAAATAAAGTTAAGAAGACTGAAGTCAAACAAACTGTTTCTCTGACCAAAATGAAATTAAATTAGAAATTAATGACAGAAGGATCTCTGGGAAAATTCCTAAATATCTGGCAATTAAGCTTGTAAATAATCCATATGACAAAGAAGAAATCAGAAGGATATTAGGATGCATTTTAGACTGAATGAAAATTAAAACACAATGTATCAAATTTGCAGGATATTGCCAAAGCCTATATAGTAAAGAAGTAAGGTCTCCAATCAATTACCTCAGATTCTACCTTAAGAAACTAAAACAAAAAAACCAAAAAAATAAACCCAAAGAAGCAGAAAGGAAAAAATGAAGATCAGAGAAGAAATTAATGAAATAGAAAACATAAAAATGACAAAGAAAAATCAGTGAAACCAAAAGCTGATTCAATGAGGAAAAAAATCAATAAAATGGATATGCTTTTAGCCAGACTGATCAAGGAAAAAAGGAGAAAAGATACTAACTAACATCAGGAACAAGGAAGGTGACAACACTATAGATTCTACAAATGTTAAAAAAATAATCAGAGAATATTATGCTTTTAACTTTTTGCCAATAAATTTGACAACTCATATGAAATAAATAAATTCCTAGAGTGACACAAAGGCAAGGCTCCCTCAACAGCCTTAATAAATAGATAGCCTAAATAGCACTGTATCTATTAAATAAATCGAATTTGTAGTTTAAAATCTTTCCACAAGAAAAACTTGACTAGTGAATTACACCAAACATTTACAAACAAACAAAAAAAATCTACACAAATTCTTCCAGAAAACTGAAGAGAAGAGATTACTTCCCAACTCATTCTATGAGAGCAAGTTTATCTTGCCACCAAAACCAGACAAAGATATTATAAGAAAAGGAAACTAACTACAAACCAATATCTATCATATACATAAATGCAAAAATTCTACAATTTTAGCAAATACAATCCAACAATATATAAAAAGGATTGTACATCATGACAAAGTGGAATTTATCCCAAGAATGCAAAGTTGGTTTAACATTTAAAAAAAAATGTAATTCACCATAGCAACAAAATTTTTAAAAAAATTTTTTAAACCATACAACTAACTCAACAGAGGTAGAAAAAAAATTTAACAAAATTGAACATCCATTCTTGATTTTTAAATTTCAGCGAATCAGGAACAGAAAGGAATTCCCTCAACTTGATGAAATACATCTACAAAAAAGCCCACAGCTAACATCACATTTAATAGTGGAAGAATGAATGCTTTGCTCCTCAAATCATGAACAACACGAGATGTCTTCTCTTACCACTTCTACTCAACATTTCCTGGAGGTTTTATCCAGTACAATCAGGCACGAAAAAGAAATAAATGGCATCCAGGTTGGAAATCAAGAGGCAAAACTGGTTTTATTACCAAAACACATGTTTGTCTATGGAGATAATCAGATTGAGTGCTTAAAAAAAAAAAAAGCTGCTGGAACTGATATATAAACTTATCAAGGCTACATGACAGAAGATGAATATATGAACATCTTCTGAAATATAAGACAATAACACAATCAGAAGGAATATAGGAAAGGAAATAAAAGAAATAGGATAAGAAAGTGAGGAACAGAGAAAATAAAAAGGAGGAAATCAATGAAATAATTCTGGAATATTCCCATAACAAAGAATATAAGTTTCCAGATTCAAAACGCCTACCAGGTATCCCACATAATGAAAAACAGACCTAACCCAAGGCACCTCCCTGTAAAAATTCAGAACTGAATTTCAAAGATAAGATTCCAGTATCTTCTGGAGAAGAAAATAAAGTCTTACATCCAAAGGACCAAGAATCAGAATGGCTTCCAACTTCTCAATAGCAACACTGAACACTAGAAGAAATAGAGCAATACTTTCAAAATATTAATGAAAATGATTCCCAACCTAGAATTCTATACTTAGCCAAATCATCGATCAAGTGGGAAAGTGGAAGAAAGACATCTTTAGAAAGGCAAAAATCTAAAAAATGTAACTTCCCATCCACCTTCCTCAAGAATCTACTTGGGGATGTGCTCCACCATAACAAGGGTGTAAATCAGAAAGAGAATACTTGGAACCCAACACGTAAGAGATGCAGCACAGTTGAAAAAGGCAGAGAACCCCCAAACTGATGGTGAAGGGGATCCAGGGTAAGAGAGATACACTAGACCTTGAGGAAAATCAGTCCAGACTGGAATAGGTTTGACATTTTCTGGCCAAGGATAGTGCAAGGCTCCGTATTCATAGCCACTTTTCTCTCCAGGATAAACAGACAGGTGCAGGTGTAATGCAAATCACTAGGGCCATCACTTTCATTGATGAAGTCCGTAATGATGACAGTGGGTGTGGATGGGACTGAATAATGACAACAGAAGGCACCATATTTCACTAATGCTGAGACTACTTCTTTCACATTTTAACATCTCTGAAATTAGGATATATTTTATTACAATTGAGGGAGCATCACAGTTTAACTGGCTGTATATTGGTTTCTGTCTTAGTCTGTCTTATCATTGACAGTATCTTAGATTCAGTGAAATATGGTATGTTTCTTACATGAGAAGTTACACTCAAGTTTGGAGCCACTTTCAATCAACATCTTGGGCAAGAGCTTCTGATCTCCACAGGCTACAACACAGAGAAAAAACACAAGTCTTCCCTAAGAAGAAAAAGGCTTCTCCATAAACACACAAGCTGGAATATGCGCAGGGTACCTTTGGGAGGATGTTCATGAAGCTGGTAACTAACCGTAGTCATGTCTGGGAGATGTCTGAGGGAAACTACTTTCCCTATTTACCCTTTTGCTCCTTTTGAATTTTGTACCATGGGTATGTTTTACCTACCAAAAAAAATGAATAAAATGTTAAAATACCTAAAATAACTAAGGAACTTAACATATGAAAATATTTAGAAGGAAGTCTAAGAATCTGGGCATTAAGTGAGATTTGAAGATGACTTGGAATTGCCAGAGAGTGGTGTAAGGGACTCCCTTCTGTCCCCTTTGTTCTCAAAAAAACTAAACTAACCTCTCTTAAGGTCCACACATTTTCTTTGGATTGGTTATAGCCCTCCCTAAACAAGGGTCAAGCTGGGAATGCTGAGGAACGAAAACCACACACATACATGTCTATTTTTTTTAACTGTGTTGCCTGGCTCGAGGTGCTATAACCTATTAAAGACGTGATAATAAAGGCCATTGACCAAAACAGATTCAGAGACATCCACAGAAAAGGGTGAAGGCTGTAGCAACAAGCCAATGTGTCCTATACCTCCTGACAATGTTCTTCCTACACCCATTTCTACCCCACAACCCTACACAACTTATGTCTCTTGTGGGAGGGGTTAAGGCAGTTTACTGGGAGGAATATGGAGTTAGGAAAAGACTGAGAAAGTTGGACTCAAAAAAAGCTCTTAATAGTGTTCCAGAATCTCTGCTGTGTGTATTTTAAGTTATCCCAAGAACCTCATAGAGGCCATATTTGCAGTTGGTTGGCTGGGCAGTGGGCAGGGATGCTATGAGTGGAGAATCATTTTCTATATCTGCTAGAAGCACGCTGAATAGTTTCACGATGCCATTTAGGCTACGCAATGGCTCTGCCCTAATTCCAACATTCCAAAAATGTTGAAAATTCTGGACATTCTCCAAGACTCCCTGGACAGGTTTATGGCAACTTCCTTGCAGGTATCTGTGCCCTCTCTTCACATCCACTAGGAAGTGGCCGTTTCTAAACTCCCATCTCTCTGGGGACATCACCACTATGCCAAGATGGAGAAATGCTGAGCAAGGGGAAATGGAGCATCTTGGATGTGCCTTTCCCCAGTGCTTCATCAGTAAATTCAAGTAAAGCAGTTGTCACCATGAAGCAAACTGCCCTTAGGTGCTCTGAAGATAAAGTAATGCAGTAGTGCAATGGTCGAGAATTTTAGAAGCTCTCCTAACAGATCACACAGCCAATGAGTACCTTCGACCAGAACTACTGCGACGGCTCCTAACTACCTTTCTGCCTTCAGTTTCCCCCCTCCAGTCTTATCTCCACTCAGAAGCTGGGCTCAGCTTTCTAAAATATGTATCTCACTGTCTTATCCCCCTCTTGAAACTCTGCAATGACTCCCCAGTAGGATTAAATCCATTCCTGATGGCAACACATACAAGGTCTCTCAGAAATTGTTCTGAATGGGAGACTGGCTTTGCTACCTCATTTAAAAGGGTAACGGATAAACAAGTCTATACAAAAAAGCTAAAGTCAATGAATTTAATAATACCAACCCCCACACCTCATTTAGATACCTGGGTGGACATGTCACAACAGTTATCCTCTGATAGACTCTATTAGGAAATCTCATCGCCCAAAGCTCAGTATTTCCATAGTGTTACCTTGAGACTTTATTTGGCCCATGTGTAAGTCTCGTTGCATCTACTGAATTGTGGGGAGGGGGTGAGCTTTCAAGTTAGAACCATGGTAGCCAGGCTACGTGGAGGAGAACTTCGGGGTCATGGTCACCTTTGTGTCTGTACCATAGAGTTTTGAGAGGCATTTTACATGGGCACGGGGTTGAAATGGTTAAGATGTGGGCCAAGAAGAGAAGGGAATGCTCGAGACAGATGTGCAGAGGGTGAAGGCAGAGTTGGAAACCAGACACACTGGGATCTACAGTAGCTGTAATTAGAGGACATCTAGGTAAAAAGCAACTGGCCAAGAACCTGGAAAAGGGAAGTAGGTTTGGGAAAGGAGCTAAGAGGGAGTACTTCTCCCAGGGAGTCAGCCTATTTGGCAATTAAAGGCATGGAGCTTGGACTCACTCATTCAATGAAGTTTACTGCATAAGCACCCACTATGTGAAAGACATTGTGTAGGGTCCTTGGGGTACAGACATACCCACTTAGGTTTAGGGATGTATCCTAGGAAATGGAGGTGTTAATGAATCACTGCCGCATGCTATAGCACATTCCCTCAAAAACTGGTTCCCAATTTTGTAACCCAGTGCTACAGTTTCTTCAAGTCATGATGGACCTGCCACCACGATATGGTCCAACCACTGACAGTCATAGGTCCTGCAGGCTACAGTGACACTGTTGATGCCCCTCCATTCAAAGGCCTGGGAACCCAGGGCCTGAGCTTCTCCTCTGTTTCCTTCACCAATTCCATGAAGGTGCCCCTGCCTCCAGTCACCACAAACTTGCATCCATCACCCAACTCAATCCTCTTCCTTGATACTCGGTCGGTTCTTCCAGCCATGGCACTTGCTCACCTTCTGTTCATCATCAAGTGCAAGAACTCTTCAAAAGAACATGAAGTAACAGCAGAAACAGACACCCCAATGAAACAAGCAAACAAACTGAGATGTGCCACAAAAGCAAGAAGCTTGGCAACCAAGAATACAGGTGGTGCCCAAGCTACTGTACATGTCAATAAGCCACAGAGAAAATGTATATTGTCTGTAGTCTTTGTATTACGATGAGTCTTTACATATACTATAAAAAATATTTCTGAGAAAAATAAACAAAATACAGTCTGAGTCACATCCTTATAGGGTTTCACAAGTTTTTTCCCCTCTCTATGCGCCAGTTTCCTCATCTGTAAAATGAGCTTAATAATGACCATCGTGTTGTCAGAAATAATTCGCGAAAAACACTTAGCTCCATGCCTGGCACAGAACAGGCATTCACCTCTGAATGGGAGGGATTATGATTACCCCATGTTTGATACTATAAGGCTCCAGTGGCCTGGCTAGGAGAAAGGAAGGGAATTCCCAGAAGCATCACAGACCCCCCAAAGGATTACCCCAGGCTCCAACTAGAGTTCTGGGGGCCTGGTCCAGAACAGTACTGTGAATTTCTGCACATAGACATTTTTTTCTCAGGGATCTCACAGAAATAATCACTGGACTCCCTACAGAGTACTCTGAAGCCACAGCACTGCTTTCAGGCCACCCCTTTCCTTTGCATAGTGTCTCCAAAAGAAACCAAAGCCAGTCAGGGAGCTGCAATCAGTTCCTACTTTCAGAGAAGGCATTTGACCCTGACCAGTCTCCAACACAACCTGTCCACAAAGAAAGCCCGAGGGAGCTGGAGAAAGCAGGGACTTTGGAATCCTGGACACTTGGGTCTGCACTTCGTAGCTCAGGGGCCTCGAGCAGGTAATAACCACACCTCACCCCAGTCGGCTCTATCCTCTGGACTAACGATCACCTGCCCAGCTCGCCCTCAGTAACCAGCCCTTTACAATGTAGGCCACTGACCTAGAGATTGTGACAGCCCCAGTTGTCACCACTGGCCACAAGCCGAGAGGCAGTGTGTGCAAACCTCCATCTTGTGGGCTGTTCATTTAACTGCAAAGGGTGACACGTCCACACCATCAATACATTTATAATCCACACTGTTTCAGACCAGCCCTTTGATAAACATTTTCTCATTTGTCTGTTCTCATTTCTGGTGGCAAAGCATGACACATAACCGTCATGCACAGAATACTAATATGAAAAACCCTTTGCATAAGTTCAGTTTGCAACACTGTCCAACACACGATATTTGGCAAATTAAGCACTTATTTCTAGGTTATTAATTTTTAATTCACTAAGTCTTTAGTATGTGCCACCCAACAGCAGGCAGCGGAGGAACAGAACTGGATCCCAGTCTCAAGACGTGAGGAGGAGCTGAGAAGGTAACTATGAGTAAACACGAACTTGTCTGCAGTGGGTTCAGGGGAAGGCAGGACAGCAGGGTGGCTGAATGCCGGGACTCTGATTCAGACTTCTTGGGTTCAAAAAGTACCTTTGGGCCATAAAAAGAAATGAGTACTGATGCTATATGCTACAACTTGGATGAACTTGAAAACATTATGCTAAGTGACAAAAGTCAGACACAAAAGACTATGATTCAATGCATATGAAAGACCAGAAAAGGCAAATCTATATAGATAGAAAGTAGATTAGTGGTTGCCAGGGTTGGGGTGGGGATGCAGGAACAGGGCAGTGATGGCTAAAGGGTATGGGATTTCCTCTTGAGGTGATAAAAATGTTCTAAAATTAACTGTGCTGATGTTGCAAAACTCTGTAAATATACTAAAAACCACTGACTTTTACACTTTTAATTTTATGGTATGTAAACTGTACCTCACTAAAGTTGTTTATTTTAAAAAAATAGGCAACTTTGGGCAAATTACTTAACTTCTCCAAGCCTCAGTTTCCTCATCTATAAAATGGAGATGAAGATAGTGGCAAGTTTTAAATTCCTGTGAAAATTCATAGGGATAACTCTGTAAAAAGTGCTGGCTGCTTTGACCACTATTATCAGCAGGTATAAAAGATAGAGGATGATCTCACAACAGCCACGACATGGAAGCAACCCAATTTTCCAACAACACATGAAATGAATAAACAAAATGTGGTCTATACATATGATAGAATATTATTCAGCCTTAAAAACGAAGAAAACTCTCACATACGCTACAATAGGGATGAACCTTGAGGATATTATGCTGAATACAGTCACAAAAATACCATGTGATTCCACTTATCTGAGGTCCCTAGGGCAGCTGAATCCATAGAGACAGAAAGTAGAATGGTGGTTGCCAGGGGCTGTGGGGAGGGCGAATGTGGAGTCAGTGTTTAATGGGCACAGAGATTCAGTTTTGCAAGATGAAAAGAGTTCTGTGGATGGATGGAAGTGATGGTTGCACATCAACATGAATGCACTTAAGCCACCAAGCTATGCACTTAAAAAATGGTTAAGATGGTAAACTTTATGTTATGCATATTTTATCACAATTAAACACAAAAAGACTGGGGAGATGCAAGAGCTAGAAAAAGGAACACCAGTGTGTGTGTGGGGCGGGGGGAGGATCTGGAGAAGACATCACAGGACAAAACATCAAGAACTAAACCCCAGCAGGGTAGATTCACGGAGCAGCTGGGTACCAGCAGTCCCAGGCAGCACCTAGCACACCAAAGAGACCCGGCCTACCTCCCGGAGCATGCTGGCTTCATGCCGCTCTGCCACCCACATCCCCACCCACACCAGCCCACAGAACAAGAAGCGCCAGCTCAGAGCTCAGGGGCAGGAGGTGGGCCTGGAGTGAGTCACAGGAGCTCCCCGCAAGACAGACAGGGAAGTCACTGCCTCATTTCCTGCCCATCAAGGAAAACTCCCCAGAAACAGAAGCCCCACACCTGTGACCTCCCGTCTACACACAGGCCAATTACAGTCCAATTACCCAGAAATGCTGATCTGGGTTATCCCAACAGAGCAGCCCAGGTCTGCTGAGAGTGAAGCTGAGTCACATGGATGCTCAGGATGAAAAGACTTTGGAGCGATGTCACCGTTTTCCTTTGTTAAGGGTTTTCCCTGTGTGGCTGTGTAGTGTGGTGGGTGCTGGGGAGAAAATACAGAAGACAGGAGAGCTGCTAACAGGTCTTTAGCTCAGAAAAAGAGACTGACTAAATTAGGCAGGATTGACAACCACAGGACAGGTTTGTCGGTTTAGTGTCCCTTGTTAACCTTGCTGCAACCCGTGGAATGAGCGTGTCCAGGAAGATGCAGCAAAACCCAGGCTGGTGTGTTCCCCACTACAGCCTCCACCATGCAGCCCACGATCCTACAGAGATACAGCTCATTCTTTATCTTTTACTTCTACAGTGGCAGAGGCTGGAGAGTGGGTACAGAAGCAGCCAAACATATGAACAGACATACATATTTGAGAAGCATTTGGAAGGCACAATCCCAAAGTACAACTATGACCACCCACCCATCCAAGTTCTGTAGTACCTAAAATTTCACCATTAAAAATTCAAGCCTGACGTCCAAAACCATTACTTTTAGTACCATTTTAGAACGTCTAACCAATGCAATAAGGCAGGAAACAAATATAAGAGGTAATCTACACACAAGAATCTAAAACATATTATTTGCCTACATAATCATATACCTTAATAGCCCAAGAGAGAGAACTCAAAGAATTTAGAATGAATAAGAAAACTCAGAAAGCTGTCTGGTTACCAAATACAGATCTAACCAACAATCAGCAATACTCAGTTAGGAAACATACTAGAAAAAAGTCCTATTTATGGAGGCAACAAAAATATAAAATGCCTAGAAATACATTTAACAAGAAACGTACAGGATTAAATGAAGAAATCCACAAGACTTAACTGTGATACATAAAAAACATATAATTTTTACTAAATGGAGACAGTTCTATATTTGTAGATGGGAAGTTTTATTATTACAACCATTAATTTTTCAACTTAAAGCACTTTCAATCAAAATCCCATCTGGATTTTTTTAAACTTGACAAATTTATTTTAAGTAAATAAGAAGAAGAAATAGCCCAGAAATTTGTAAAACAAAAAGAAATGAATTTAGGACTTGCACTACCATTTATTAAAACATAAAGCTACAATGAAGTAGTAACGGGTACAAGCACAGACAAAAAATAGAATTGCATAAAAAGCCCAGAAATGCATCTATATATACTATACAGTTTGCATGTACATATATTAGAATTTTGTTTATAATAAAATGGCATTTTCAATTCTAGATTCAGTAAAGTGGGTTTGGATAACTGGTTAACTAAAAGAAAACTGTGAAATGCCTACCTCATATCATTAACCAACATGAATCCAGTTTAAGCAAGAATTAAATGTAAAAATAAACACACACATACATACATATATGATGTAGAGAAGGTTTTTCTAAACTTACAGAAAATTTTAAAAGCCTTTATTACATTAATTTTTTAAATTTTCATATGCCAAAGAGTATCATGACCTACATGTGAAAAAACATTACAGGGAAAATACTTGCAACATAAGTGGTACAGTTATTTTTAATATTGAAATGAATCTTAACGTTTCAGTAAAAAACAGATGAACACATTAATGGAAAAGGTCAAGAAAAAGTAGTGTGGGGGGAAAACCATGAAGTGACCAGTAAACAAACAAAAAATATTTAAATGCACCAGTAATAAAAGTATTTGTAAAAACAAAACAATGAATTGACACTTCTCACAAAACTGGCAAAAATTAAAATAACTGCCCAGCATTGGCAGATGTTCAGGTAAAATAGGCATCCTCCTCTACTGCTGGGTATCTGCAAATGGTGGACTCACAACATTCCGGGAGGGCAATTCGACAATGCCCATGAAAAACCTTTGACATAGTCGCACCTTTTGGTCAGTAATTCCACGTTCAGAAAATAGTCTAAGGAAATAACCAGAACTATGTTTCAACACAATCACCACATATTAGAGGCACCATGTGCACTTACTTCTTATTAGGCACAATTCTATGTTTCAAATGGATTGTGTGGTTTAACCCTTAAAAAATTAGATATAGATCCTGATATAATCTCCACGTTTACAGATGAGGAAACTGGGGCATAAAGATATGGAAAGTAACATGGAGATACCTCAAAGAACTTAAAGTAGAACTACCATTTGACCCAGCAATCCCATGACTGGGTATTTACCCAAAGGAAAAAAAGACATTCTATAATAAAGACATCTGCTCGCGAATGTTTATAGCAGCACAATTCACAATTGCAAAGATGTGGAAACAACCCAAGTGCCCATCAATATATGAGTGCATTAATAAAATGTGGTTTATGTATACGATGGAGTACTATTCAGCCATAAAAAACAATGGTGAATTAATTCCTCTGGTATTATACTGGATGGAGCTAGAGCCCATTCTTCAAAGCAAAGTATCACAAGAATGGAAAAACAAGCACCACTGGTACTCACCATCAAATTGGTACTAACTGATCAATACTTATGTGCACACATGGAAATAATATTATCAGGGGTCGGGCAGGTGGGAAGAGAGAGGGGATGGGTAAACTCATACCTAACGGGTGTGGGGCGCACTGTCTGGGGGATGGGCACAATTGTAGCTCTGACTTGGGCAATGCATGGGAAATATATGTAACCACAGTATTTGTACCCCCATAATATTCTAAAATTTAAAAATAAAAAAAAAGAAAAAAGAAAATTATCCAAGGTCAAACAACTAGTATGTGGCAGAGCTAGAATTCAAACCCAGGCAGTGTGACTGCCTAGCCCAGACTCTTAACCACTAAGATGTCACAAAGGAAGCATCAATACCAATAGTAAAAACTTTAATACTACATAATGTCCAAAAATAAGAATTGATTAATTGCATTCTGGCATATGCACACAATAGAATTAATGGATGGATGGGTGGGTGGGTGGATGTATGGGTGGGTTAAGGGGTGGGTGAGTGGATGGATGAGTGGGTAGATGGATGGATGGATGAATGGATGGGTGGATGGATGGATGAAGGAAGGGTGGATAAGTGGATGGATGGATGGATGGGTAGGTAGATAAGTGGATGGATGGGTTGATGGATGGATAGATGGGTAGATGGGTGGGTGGATGGATGGAGGGAAAGCATTCATTTGGAAATATGTCCTCATTTTTGTTTCCACTCACACGTATTGAACAGTAACTTCATGGCAGGCAAACTTCCAGGTACCATTTTAAGCCCTCGACAAAACAGGCAGGAAACAATTAAACAGAAAAACCCAATCCTGCTGCTCCCAGAAGTAGAGCCTTAAATGGTAAGCACCTACATTAGGAGGCATCCCACAAACCAGAAGATGTTATCTTCCCAAGTTCTTAAAACCTCTTGTTTCACAAAATACAGAAAATTCAAATGAAGTCACAAAGTGTGAAAGTCTTTATTTAAAGGCTGAGTCTCAAGGAATCACAAACAAAAAGCCCAATAATTATCTGCATTAATTCACCAGCTCCAATAGAAGGTGGCAGCACCCCATGTAGACTAGAGTGTACAGGATACAGAACATCATCAGGAGCAGTGTGAAAGTGAGGCTAAGAGAAGAGGATTCTGAACGAGTCAGGACAGATATTCCCTAAACCAGCAGTCCCCAACCTTTTTGGCACCACGGACCAGTTTCATGGAAGACAATTTTTCCACGGACTGAGCTGGGGGCGGAGTGGTGGGGAGGTGGAGTTCAGGCAGTGATGCGAGCTATGGGGAGCAGCTATAAATACAGATAAAGCTTTACTTGCTTGCCTGCTGCTCACCTCCTGCTATGCCCTTGGCTCTGGGCACAAGGTACACAAGGTACCAGGTACCACGCCCAAGTGCCAGGCTGTACCTGGGTAGAAATAAGGGTTATTTCCCATTCCCAGAATGATACGCAAATGATGGCGGACTGAAATCCAACTCTCTCTGTCTGAGCAGAAACGGGTTGAGAGTGTAATAAACTGACACAAAATTATCCTATCCTGCTGACCCACGGATATTTGACTTTATAATCTCAGGCACTATGAATTCAGTAGTGAATTGTGCTGCGGGAAGAAAAACCCTTCCTTTAGACGTGCTCAAAATGTTCCACTTGGCACTGATTCCAGTAGTGACCGCTTGTTCTGTTCTTACAGCCAGATTTTTTAAGTGCAGATTCTAAGCAATTTTCCTTGCATCCTCTCAAGTGTTCTGGAATCTTCTGACTGTTCTGAATCGGAGTTGAAGACAGGAAAAGTAACCTCAGGAATGTAGGGCACAGGAAGCCAAGTGCCCAAGACAGAGTAGGAACGATTCCTGGCTCAGACAGCCCAGGCAGGATCTTCCCTTGGCAACCAGACATGCCAGGAAAGAACACTACCAGGTAGATCAGAAGGCCCCACCCCAGGGTGTGGGGGTGTGGGGCAGGCGAGGGAGACCATGTGATTGCAAGAGGTTCTCTGGCAACATGGCACAGCATAGATGCCACTCACCAGGATGCTATGCTTCATTACAACCCCATTACTGTTGGCTCAGGGTTGTTTAAAACACTAAGCAGACTTAAAAAACTGTAGATTTCACTGAAAGTCCAGATTCCCAGCTTCTCTTTAAAAAAAAAAAATAGAAATGCAGATTGGCAGCTGTGGGTCTACATTCCCCACATGGCAACAATTGGCTGGGTTTCAACAACCACTACCCCTCCTGGTTTTGCCACAATCCCTACTCCCTATTGTGTCCCCAATGCTAAGGGCTGGCTGCCATTTATCATCCTAAGTGTGCCGTTGATTTTCTTACAGCATAGAAATATCTCTCTGTACTCAAAAGAAAAGCAGCAAAACAAAACAGAAGATAGGCAAAAAGACCATGTGTTCCAAGAAAATTAGGAAAAGGCCCATCACCCATCCATTTTCCTCATTTGCACTACCAGCCCAGACCCCAGCGTGGAGAGCTCAGCATCACATGTCAGGTGTCTGGGTTCAAATCCCGGCTTGGCAACTCCTTAACTGGGACCTTGGGTATGTATTTAACCTCTCCAAGCCTCAAATTCCTCATCATTCAAAGGAGAATAACAACACCTATACTTCATGGGGTTTGGAGAAGGATTTAAAAGGATATCACACGCAAAGGACTAGGCACAGGGCCTGGAACCTATTAAGCGCTCAATAATGCTGGCGATCGTTGTTATCGATGCTATCACAAGTAGCAGTCGTTGTGGTGGGTGGCAGCCGGTGGGAACAGGCTAGCAGTTTGCCCTCCGGAGTGTCCCTTCTAGCATCAGGATGAGCTTTGATCCCTTCCCATCTTCTGAGGCCAGAGAAGCAAGCACCATTCAGAGAACCACGGCCACAACCAAAAGCTGCCCACACAGACTCCTCTAGGACCACTGAGCAGGCACCCTCATTTCCTTGCCTTGTGAGCTCATATACTCCCTGCCAAGTCTCATCTCTGTTTCTTGTGCACACACCTATCTACCTGGCTTCCTCTGTGCCCTCTGATTGGAACCCTTCCTACATCTGCCCACCTGGAAGCCCTTACTCATATCTGAAGACTGATCGGTACCACAAAGCCTTTCCTGAATTCTCAGACAAGATTCCTGAATCCAAATGTTCTATATTTGTTCATCTTCTCCACTACACCACGAACCCTTCAAAAGCAAGGCATAGTGAGCTCTGTGACTCCAGCCCCCAGCCCCAGGCCCTGCATGTAGTACACAAAGAACATGAGTTCAGCCATGGAGCCAGGTCACAAAAAAAATACAATAAAAAACAAAATCAATAGATAAAAGATAAACAAGACCTCAAAACTCCCCAGTAACTAACTCTTGGCTAAGGAAGGCAATCCAAATTATGGGCTACACATAAAATAACATTAATAATAACAGCTCCAACATATACCAAAACTTATAGGATTTAGCCAAAGTTGAGGTCAGAAGGAAAAGATAACCTTATATCAAATTTTTTAAATAAAATTAAAAATAAAAATATCTTAAGCACAAAGTACAAAAAAACTAGGGGAAAAACAACAAAATCATCCTAATCAAAGCAGGAGAAAAGGATTAATTTTTAAGCACACAATAATTAAAAGAAATAAAAAGTAAAAAGAGTAGACTGGTTCAAAAAAAAATCTAACAATCAGTTCTTTAAAAGGACTGATACAAAAAGACAAACCTCGAGCAAACCAACCCAGAGAAAGAGAAACACAAAACCTAAAATATTGTCTATGAAAAAAAGGCTATAAACACAAAGGGATCTTAAAATATTGTATTTTCTTCATAACAATAAACTTAGAAAATACAGAAAAAATTAATGATTACATGAGAATAAACCAAAAAAAATCTATTATCAAAATTGATTTAAAGAGGAGGGAGAAAATCTAAGCTAATAATCAGGAAAGAAATTAGAAAAAAATGCCAAGGAACAACTGTGGGGTTAGGGGTGCCATGTCCAAATGATTTTACTAATAAATTCTTTCAAAGGATAATGTAAAAACTAGTCAACTGATTTTAGATTATAGGAAAAAAAATGGTAATCTATCAGTCTATTTTGTGGCTTGCCAGACTGGTTCCAAAATCAACACAGATAATGCAGGAAAACAGAAACAAAAACTTTAGGCCTCTTACTTCTGGCCAAAATGGAGCAACTTTTAGGAAACCAATGTCCCTGCTAAGAACTAGAAAAACTGGTACAATACGTCAGCAGTTCTAAGACATTCAAGAGCTGCCTAGGCAGCCAGGACTTGAAGCACCAAAAACCCAGAGAAAAGAATTCATGGAGGTGTACCTGACATTCAGCATTCTGGTCTTCCCTTGGGATATCTGACAGCTCTTAAGTTGTATGGGGTTAGATGCTAAAAGTCTGCCAGAAACATAAACAGAAAGTCAAGCAGCTAAGGAGAGCTTCTGACAGTCTTATAGAGCTTGGGAGACAAAAATTGTAACTAGCACCTATCAAGGTCAACCGATACTTAAGGGTCCAAAAGCTAAGAGAGAAGGGAGGCAGAGAGAACTACGACACTCTGCACCTGTTTTTCCTTCAAAATATTTGATAATTCTTAACCAATGAAGGGTGAGAGGCTAAAGTGCTGAGCAGAAAGCTGAGCCGAATTTGCAGGAGGTTCATGGTGCTAGAGATCAATTTTGAGATTCAAGGCCTGCCCAGGCAAAAGTAAACACCCAAGGCTCTCATTTAGGAAGACAGAAATAACCAGAGATAACTGAGCCTTACAAACCTTACAAAGACTAAAAACCAGCCTATGTCTCCAATCGAACTGAAGCAATTTGTCTCTTCTATGTTGGAGGACAGGATAAATTCTCTTAGGAGACAGGGTAGGTGAGTCCTCTTTGTAAGAAGGGAACATCATTCATGACCTGAATAAATGTCCAGCATTTAATCAAAAATTACCAGGCACACCAAAAAGCAGGACCAAAAGTCAAAATAAACATTAGGTCCACAAGTGATGTAAACGCTAGAGTTGCCAAACACAGCCCTTAAAATATCTGTGAAATAGATAACCACATGGAGAATTTTAGCAGAGCAAAACTAATCTAAAATTTAAAAACGCAGTAACTGAAATTAAGAATTCAGTAAGTGAGTTTAACAGCATATAAAACACGGATATAATTAGTAAAGTGAAAGATAGATTAAAAGAAAATATCCAGAGAGAAACAAGGAGAAAAAACAAGTAGAAATATGAACAAGAATATGACAGGCATGGTAAACAATGTGGAGAAATCCACATATGTGTGATGGGAGTCCCAGAAGAGGAAGAAAGGAAGAATAGAAGTATTCAGTGAAAAGATAATTACCACGAATTTCTAAAAATAAAAAGAACATCAAGTCACAAAGATCCCAAGCAGAATAAGTAAAAAGAAAATTGTACCTAGAAACATCACAGTAAAACTTCATAAAAACGAAGACAAATAGAAATTCTCAAAAGTAGGCAGAAGAGAAAGTCACATTATCTTAAAAAGTGGTGGGGGGAGGACAATAAAACTGACAGCTAAGTTCTTAATAAAAACAATAGAAGAGCAGAAATAAAATAAATGCCACTTAGAATTCTTCACCTTACGGAAATATTCCTCTAAAATGAACTAAAATAAAGACACTTTGCAATACACAACAACTGAGAGAATTTGCCCCCAACCAGTGGTGTTCTGATAAATGTTTAACCACGTGGGGAAAGTCCTGATTTTTAGTGGTTGCTAATTTCTAGGTATAAATACTCCCATCACGGCTGATTTTAAGGCACCAAAAGCTACCAATATGACATCACTGAACGTAGAGTTGGAAACATGCACACAATCAGCTCTCAGAAGCTAGTTGCAGCATGCAAATATTACCAACAGAACTAGAGAGAATTCTTTAGGAAGAAGAACTATCCCATACTGAAAGCCAGAAATGTAAGAAAGGATGAAGGGCAAAAGAAAAAATAAATATGTGAGTAAATCCAAGTGAATATTTATTATACGAAACAATAATAATGGTATGTGGCTTTCAAAATAAATGTAGAACTAAAATGCATGACAACATTAATACAAATGGAAGAGGTGGGGTAAAAGTAGTCAAAGTTTTCTAAGGTCTGAGAAGTGGTAAAATTCTAATTTTTATTTATCTTTAATAAGTCAAAGAAACAGACACACACATGGTCAATCAATTATTATAAAGGGGACAAAGCAATAGGGAAAGACTGGCATTTCCAAAAAATGGTGAATTCCCAACTTAAAAAAAATTAATCTTGAACTCTACCTCACATCATATAAAAAGCAATTCCAGATCCATTACCCATCTAAACACAATCCACAAAGCATTAAATCTTCTGGAAGGTAACATAGGAAAATATCTCATGACCTTCAGGTAGAAAAAGTTTTCTTAAACCAGGACTCTGAAAAGCACTGAACATAAAGGAAAAGATTGGTAAACTAGACTTCATTAAAATTAAGAACTTCTACTTATCAAAGGACACAGTTAAAAGAATAAAAAAGTAAGCCATAATTGTGAGAAGATATTTATAATACATATTTGTGACAAAGGATTTGTTTCCAAAATATATAATCCACTTCCTCAAAAGCCAGGGTAAATAATCAGGTTTACGGGAAAAACAGATGCAGGAGACAGAGTGGGCTGCAGTGAGTGAGTGATGGCAGAAGCATGCCTTACTGTATGAAAGGCCCTGCACAGAGAACATTCTATGCATCATTTTATTTAATCCTCACAATAATCCTTTGAAGGAAGTGTAATTTTTATCCCTATTTTACAGGCTCAACACAATCCTAGTCTCCAACATATGCCCAAGAGCCACGAGCATACACTGGGAAGACGCGCGATGCTGGTAAGAGCAACGATCATCTGCCAAGCAATGATGCACCACAAGATGATATTGTCCAGGGGGTGCATCGACGTGGAGAGCTAAATTGAAATTCGATTATATGCTTTTGGGGCTGGTAAAAATGGTTAGAACAGTTAATACCTAGCAAGGCCCAATCAGAATGAGGTTGCGTTAAAGATTCGGGGACTTGGTTTGAAAATTACAAATTGACTCAGCCATGCATCTAGGGCCTCACGGGGTAATATGCAGAACAGTCTAGCACGACCCTGTCCACGTTTCATGGTGACTCAGTCCTTAGCTGTTAGCTTCCTATCGTAAGATGAGAGATAATGCCCAGTCGGGGAGTCGTGGGAATCACATGATGCCCCTGGCACAATTGGGCTCATAATTATCAGGTTGAGGTTTTAGAGTTGAAGTTTTAGAGTTGTGATGGGTTTGGCCCTCTTTCCTTCTAAATAATTAATGAACTAGAGAATCAATGGGCCCTTGGGACCCTCCTGCAGCAAGGAGAGTGGGGTGTCAGATGGTAAGGTGGACATTTGCTGTTAGAGTGAAAAGTCCAAGCAACTTCCCGGGGAAATATCATCAGAATGTCACTCTTGGAACTTAGACAATAACCCAACACAACCTGCACTTTAATTGCATGGAAAGAGCAGGCGGTTGGGACTCCAATGGACCCCTGTGCTTGAACTCTTAACTGGCTGCTGACCTCAAGCCTGCCCTCACTCCCCCTCTCAGAGCCTCGGGTTTCCGCATCCACATTCTACTTAATGCATAAAGGTACTTCAAATGGCAAAATATGTGAAATGCCTGGAATATCTTGGTTGCTCAGCAAATGTCAGTGCACTACTCCTATGTGTTGGCAAGGACTTTTATAAAGACTGATTGCAATTGGAGAGTGGAGAAAACATGAATTCTTGGCCTTTAATTTACCAAGGAGTCTAGACATCTCGAGTCCATGTAAGGACAAACAGGAAGAGCTTCTCTACTCCCTCAACTAAGAGCCCTCTCTCAGGAAGAGGAGAAATCAGTGGGGAACAAGAGCACAGGACTTCAAAGTTTGTCTAAAAAGAGACCTGGCATCTTGTGGGGAACAACTTTTAATACCTACAACTGAGAAATGGCACAGCTCCCCTCAATGGCTAGAAGAGCCAATAAAGAATCTGGCCATATCCATCAAAAACCTAGAAAATATTCTTCTTACCCCTTGACATGCTAATCTTGTTTCTAGAAACCTATCCTTGAATAATTTGAGATACAGAAAAATGAAAAATGCTCATCACAGAGTTATAAAGAAATCACAAACAACATTTGACAAAACCAATAGAACTATACAATGCCAAAAGTGAACCCTGACTTAAATTATAAGCATAACTTAATGTATCAATATTGGTTTATCAATAATGGTTTCGAAAATTTTTTCAAATATAAAACACCAATGGAAGATGTTAAAACAGCAGGGGCTATGGGGGTGAAGGGAGAAAATATTAATACATGGGAACTCTCTGTACTTTCCGCTAAATTTTTTTGTAAACCTAAAACTGCTCTAAAATAAAGTCTGTGAAGAAAAAAAGAAATCACAAACATATAAACAAAACCTTCCCCATTTTGGAAAGATTCTCTTAAATAATCACTGGGTCAATGGGCAAAAAAATGAAATAACAAATTAGAAAATAGCAATAATGACAATAATACATATAATAATCCATAATAGAGATATGGCCAGAACTACAATCATAAGAACATTATTAAATGATGTGATTATTAAATAAGAAAGGATAAAACTGAACGCACCAACAAACCAACTCACGAAGTTAGAAAGAGAACAACAAAATAAAACTTGAGAAAAACAGAAGGCTTTAATACAGTTAAAAGCAGAAATTAATTCATTAAAAACCAAATAGCAGTAGAATTCAAGAGCTGGTTCTCTGAAAAACACTACTATAAGCAAAAACTACCATCAACAAACCTCTTTCTGGTCTAATGAAGGAAAATAATGAGAAAACACAAATGCACACAATAAAGAATATTTAACAAGAGAATTTGTTAACAAGAATAAAAGAGTATTTAACAAAAATATGGCAGCTATTCAAAAATATGGGGAAATTATTTAATAAATTTGAAAATTCTCAATGAAATGAAGGATTTTCTGGATAAATACCAATGAACACAACAACTGACTCAATAAAAATTAAGAACATCAAATTAACCAAAAGTTATAGATGGATTTGAAAAAGTTCCAAAAAATGATCTCTGAAGCTTTATAAAATGTTTCAGACAGCAATAAAAAAAGGAATATTTCTCTACTCATTTTATGACATTTAGTGACCTTGACAGAAAAATCAGACAATGCACACACACACACACACACAGTCCAGTATCACTTAGGAACACATATTAAAAATTTTTAAATAAAATAACAAAAGAAAATACACTTCTGTCAGCAAGGATTTGTCCCAGAAAAGTATATTGATAAATTAATATAATCAAGATATCAATTACTGAAAAAAAATTACATGATCTTAATAATTAAAACTAGAAATCAATTACAAGAGAAACACTCAAACCTACACAAAGTCATGGAAATTAAACAATTTTCTGCTAAATGATTACTGAGTCAAGAATGAAATTAAGATGGAAATCAAAAAATTCTTTGAACTAAACAACAAAGGGGACACAAGCTATCAAAATCTTAGGACACAGCAAAAGCATTCCTCAGGGGAAAATTCATAGCCTTAAATGTCTACATCAAAATGACAGAAAGATCACAAATTAACAACCTATTGTCACACTTCAAGGAAACAGAAAAGGAAGAACAAACCAAACCCAAAGCCAGAAGAAAAGAAATACCGAAGGTCAGAGCAAAACTAAATGAACTGGAAAACAAACAAACAAAAAATACATAGGATTAACAAACCTAAAAGTTGGTTCTTTGAAAAGATAAAATCAACAGACCTCTTGCTAGACTAACCAGGCACAGAAGACAAAGGACCCAAATAAGCTCAATCAGAAATGAAAGTGATGACATTACAACTGAAACCACAGAAATACAAAACATCATCGATAAATACTATGTAAACTCTACGTGAATAAACTAGAGAACATAGAGGAAATGGACAAGCTCCTGGAAAAACACAACCTCCCAAGACTCAACCAGGAAGAAACAGAACTCCTGAACAAACCAATAATGTACAGTGAGATCAAAACAGTAATAAAAAACCTCACAACAACAACAAAGCTTTGGACCACATGGGTTCACTCCTGAATTCTATCAGGCCTACAAAGAAGGCCTGGTACCCATAATACAGAAGTTATTCCACAACATCAAGAAGGGAATCCCCTCTCAATTCATTCTACAAAGCCAGTATCACCTTGATACCAAAGCCAAGAAAGGACATAACAAAAAAAGAAAACTACAGACCAACATCCCTTATGAATAAAGATGCAAAAATCCTCAATAAAATACTAGCAAAACAAATTCAACAGCACATCAAAAAAAAGACTCTATCAGAACCAAGTGGGCTTCATCCCAGGGATGCAAGAATGGTTCAACATACGTAAATCAATAAATGTGATTCACAATAACAAAAGCAAAAACAAATACCATATGATCCCCTCAATACACACAGAAAAAGCATTCAACAAAATCCAGCACCCTTTCATGATAAAAACCCTCAACAAACTAGGCATAGAAGGAGCATATCTCAGAATAATAAAAGCCATATATGACAAAACCACAGCCAACATCATACTGAATGGGGAAAAGTTGAAAGCATTCCCTCTGAGAACTGGAACAAGACAAGGATGCCCACTGTCACCGCTTCTATTCAACACAGTGTCGGAAGTCCTAGCCAGAGCAATCAGACAAGAGAAGAATAGTGAGGCTATCCAAATCAGGAAAGAAGAGGTCAAACTATTGCTCTTCACTGACAATATGATCTTGTATCTAGAAAACCCTGCAGATTCCACCAAGAGTCTTCTGGAATTGATAAATAAATTCAGCAAAGTCTCAGGATACAAAATCAATGTACAAAAATCAGTAGCATTTCTATATACTAATAACAGTCAAGCTGGGAGTCAAATCAAAGACTCGATATCATTCACAATAGCTACAAAGAAATTAAAATACCCAGGAATATACTTAACCAAGGAGGTGAACGATCTCTACAAGGAGAACTATGAAATTCTAAGGAAAGAAATCACAGAGGATACAAACAAATGGAAAAACATAGCATGCTCACAGATAGGTAGAATAAACATTGTTAAAATGGCCATACTACCCAAAGTGATTTACAAATCCAATGCAATCCCCATCAAATTACCCAAGTCATACTTCACAGATCTAGAAAAAATAATTCTACACTTTGTTTAGAACCAGAAAAGAGCCCAAACAGCCAAAGCAATCTTAGGCAAAAAGAACAAATCTGGAGACATCACGTTACCAGACTCCAAACTATACTACAAGGCTATAGTAATCAAAACAGTATGGTATTGGTACAAAAATAGAGACATAGACCAATGGAACAGAACTGAGAACCCAGATACAAAACCACCTACCTACAATCAACTGACCTTTGACAAAGCAGACAACAATGCACACTGGGGGAAAGAAGCCCTATTCAATAAATGGTGCTGGGAAAATTGGATTGCCATGTGCAGAAGAATGAAACAGGACCCCTACCTCTCACCACTCACAAAAATTAATTCAAGATGAATAAAAGACTTAAATCTAAGGAATGAAACCATAAGAATTCTAGAGGGAAACATAGGTAAAACTCTTCTAGATATTGGCCTAGGCAAAGAATTTATGAAAAAGACCCAATGGCAATCACGGCAACAACTAAAATTAATAAAGGGGATTTGATTAAACTAAAAAGCTTCTGCACAGCTAAGGAAACAATCAACAGAGCAAATAGACAACCTACAGAATGGGAGAAGATATCCACAAGCTACACATCCAATAAAAGGCTAATAACCAGAATTTACAAAGAACTCAAGCAAATCAGCAAGAAAAATACAAACAACCCTATTAAAACGTGGGCAAAAGACAGGAACAGATGCTTCTCAAAAGAAGAAAGACAAATGGCCAAGAAATATATGAAAAAAATGCTCAACATCACTAATGACCAGGGAGACGCAAATTAAAAGCACAGTGAGATATCACCTTACCCCAGTTAGAATGGCATTTATCAATAAGTCCAAAAACAATAGATGCTGCTGTGTATGCAGAGAGAAGGAATGCTTATACACTGTTGGTGGGACTGAAAATTAGTACAACCTCTATGGAGATTCCTCAAAGAACTAAAAGTAGACCTACCAGTCAATCCAGCAATCTCACTATTGGGTATTTACCCAAAGGAAAAAAAGACTTTTCACCAAAAACACACCTGTACTTGAATGTTTACTGTAGCACAATTCACGATTGCAAAGATGTGGAATCAACTCAAGTGCCCATCAATTCATGAGTGAATTAACAAAATATGGTATACGTATACCATGGAGTACTACTCAGCCATAAAAAAATTAACTAATACCTTTTGCAACAATATGGATGGAACTGGAGACCATTCTCCTAAGTGAAGTGTCTCAAGAATGGAAAAACAAACACCACATGTACTCACTATTAAACTGGAACTAACTAATGAGCACACATGGCCATAGAAGGAAGTAAAACTCAGTGGAAATCAAGCAAGGGGGATGGGCAAAAACCTACCTAATGGGTACTATGAACCTATTTGGGTAACAGGCACACCTTTAGCCAGGACTCAAGCATTACAAAAGTGATCTATGTAACCTAAAACATTTGTACCCCCTTGATATTAATATTTTGAAATAAAATAATAATAATAATAATTTTTCAAAGGTATCTGATAAGTCATTTCCTATTTTTAAAAATTAGTAAACCAGGACCAGAAGAACATTCCTAGTCTCAAACTTGCAGCCAACATCATACTTATGGTGATAAGTATGGGGACCCCTACCTCAATAATACAGGAATTCCCATTAAAATCATAGGTAAGTCTCCTATCACCACTAGTATTTTACATCAGTAAAGAAATGCTAGGCCACCAAACAAAACAAGTAAAAGAAATAAGAGCTTCAATTAAAAGGAAGGACAGGAAAAATGACCATTGTCTGCTTAAGATATATTTGAAGTTAGAAAATGTAAGCCAATCAAGGGTAGATTAATAACTATCGAGAGAGTCAAAAACACAGTAGGATATAAAATAAGTATTCAACAACCAATAACTTACCCTACAAAATTAACACAAAAAAAAATGTAACACAGAAAGGTATATTTACAATAACAACAAAAGCAAAACAGAACAGAACACCTAGGAAAAAATGTAACAAGAATATGTAAAATCCACATGAAGCAAACAAAAGAAATTACTGAAGGACATAAATTAGACCTAAGTAAATTGGAGAGATAAGCCGACTAGACTATTATAAATAAGTCCGTTCTCCCCAAGTTTAATAATAAATTAAATACTATTCCAATCTCAACTACTGAGATTTTATTTTACTTGAAAATTGATTCCATAAATTCATATGGAAGATAACCAGGCTAGTGCAGTCAATAAAACTTTGAAACATAAGAATAAAAAAATAAAATATACCAAAAAGTTATAATAATTAAAGTGGTATATTATCTAAGCAACAACAAAACATGAAATAACTGGAAAAAAATCAAAAGTCCAGAAATAAATGATTTTAATCACTGATAAAGGTGAGATTTCATATAAATAGGAAGCAAATGGATTAGTCAATAATTGGTGTTAGACAACTTGTTACACAGTTAGAAAAGAATTTAGCTAAGTCATTTGAACCTTATCTTTATACCAAAATAAATTCCAGGTAACAACTTAAGTGTAAAAATTACAACAACAACAACAATAATGAACAAAAGCATAAAGAACCTAGGTGGTTTTGTGAGGGGAGGGGTGAGGGAGGTTATTTGGAAGTATGAATCAAAATCCCAAATGTGTACAACACTGGATGCAGAAATTCCTTTTCTAGGATTTTAATATAAGTAAATAAGAAGACAAGTGTGTAAAGATTCAAATACAAAGAGGTTTGTTACAATACTTTTAATAACATCAGAAAAATCAGAAATATTGTAAAGATTCAAGACTGGATAAGAAAATTACAGTTCCTCTATATAACAAAATATTAACTAGCCATTGAGAATTTTGGTGTAGAAAAAATCTGACCCAGGAAAATATTTGAATAATATTGCTAAATGGAAAAAAATATGTTACAGAATACTAAGACATATGACCCCATACGTACATACATGGGTACAAATGTAATATCTACATATATATATAATTTGATATGTGTCTATATATAAATTATATGACATGTTAGTGTCTATCTCTGAGTGATGGATTTATAGAAAATTTGTTTTGGGTATATTTGTGCCTTTTTGACTATTTCACATTTTCCACACTGAATGAAGATGCCATTTCAAATTTGGAAAAATGTAAATGTTTTAAACTTTGTTAAATATGCATGGAAAGTTCAGTCCTAAGTAATGTGATTTCTTGGCAAGCCCCTCAATATGAACCGGACTCAAATGTGTAATCTCAGGAAACTGAATGATTTTAACTGCTGGTTAGAGTCGTGACCTGCACACCAATTAAATATTACCTCATTTTAAAAGAACACACTAAATGAGTGGCCAGGAAAAGGTAATAAATCAGAATTATCAATAATGGAGTAGTTTGTGATGATGGTTATGAGTGTAACAATCAAATGACTCTTTTGGTTTTGGATAGAGTTTGCTGCTTATGTGGATTAGAAGAAGGAGTTACAACCTACCCTATACTTGGAGGTGGCAAAACAGACCACACTCAGGAGTGTGGGATGATACCTGGAAATAAATGTATAACCCTAAAAATGCAAGTGCATGAGGAAGAACTGCACTGAGAAAAAAATAAACACACCAACTTACTATAACAATAACAAATTCAAGAACTGCACAAACCACTTCAAGCCTAACCACACTTACAAAAGATTCCCTAAAACCAGGAAACTACCCGGGGAATTCTAAGATTCCCTGAAACATGTGGAAAGATCTTGAACTATATTTTTTTCCTTCAAGGTCTTGTCCTAAATTCTATGAGAATTGACTCATACTATTTTGAAATGACTAGAGTTACTAGAAATTACTGTCTTGGGGTAGATTAACTGTAGAGCCACAAAAACTCTGTTTGGACATTAGAGCTCCAACCTGAAAGCATATTTTATTTTAAGGAAAAGGTGAAAATTTAGATTTATAAATTGGGGGTCATTGTTCATTTTACAAAGATGGTTTGCTATAGGACTCCCTTAAAAACAGTAGGCTGCTCTCATGCAATTACAATATTATCCAACTTGGGAATGCATTAATCTATTGTACAAGGCAAGGCACACCTAAGCTAAGCAAGAATTGAACTGCACCAGCAATTGCCCCTAAGAAAGCATCTTGTTATATACTTGAGAAAGTTCATTGTCTCTGGCTCAATAGCAGCATCAAAATAGTGGTATTCTTTATAAGCATCTTCTCACCTAGGCTTCTATTATTGATGAGAGGATAAAATCCTTATAAGCTAAACAGATCACTAACTTCTACACTGGGTAGTTCATCTAGATGCAGGAGGGATGTAATTAGAGCAAGAACATTCAGAGGTGAGCAGTTACCCAGGGCCATATTCTCAAAATCATAGAAACTTAGTGTCTCACTCACCCTGAAGTCAAGTTCTCTCCCCAAAGGTAAAAAGAATCATTAAGATTGGATCCCAGATGGGATCCAATCTTTCAGTAGGAGCTGTGTGACTTTGGAAAACTTACTCAACCACAGTGAGCTTCCGTTTTCTTATGTGTGAATTTGGGCTCGGTAAGGCATACATTTTCATCAAAGGGTTGTTGTAAGATTAAAACATGCAAAGATTTTAATAAGAAGCTTGATGCCTAGTAAAAGTACCATAGATGGTGGTGGTGGTGGTGGTGTTGAAGGTTAACTTTTTAAATTATTGTCATTCTTGCCATAGCTGTCGACACAGGTGGCTCCCAACTACCACCCCACCCCACCCCCTGTGGAACTTTTTAAACACAAAATCACCTGTGGAACTTTTTTAAAACATCTATCCCTTGAGTCAGTAGGCCTGGGGAGAGGCCAAGGAGACCATATTTTATAAAACCCCCAGGTGACTTAGATGTGAAAGCCCTAACTTTAGAAGACTCAAAACATTTTGAGATTGAAAGGCTATGTCTACTGAAATATGTACAACTGTTATGTATCAATAAAAAAATACAAAGAAAAGATACTTGGAAAACTACCTTGAATATTTGGAAGTTAATTATATTGGACATAAAATAGCATGTAAATGTTCAGCTTAATAAAGGAAAAAGCCCGTAATGCCAGCACTTTGGGGGCTGAGGTGGGAGGACTGCTTGAGGCTGGGAGTTCAAGACCACCCTGGGCGACATAGGAGACCTCATCTCTACAAAAAATTAGCTGGTTCCATCCATGTTGTTGCAAATGGATGGTTTATGGGTATGAAAATATAGTTCGATAGTTAGATAGAATGAACAGTATTTGATAGCACAACAAAGTGACTATAATCAACAGTAAGTTAGGTTATACCTTAAAGTAACTAAAAGACTGGAATTGGAATGTTCCTAACACAAAGAAATGATAAACGTCTGAAGTGATGGACACCCCAGTTACTCTGATTTGATTCATTCACACTGTATGCCTGTATCAAAGCATCACATGTACCCTATAAAGATATACAACTATTACATACCCATAATAATTAAAAATAAAAGTTTTTTTAAAAATTAGTGAGGCGTGGTGGCTCATGCCTGTCGTCCCAGCTACTCAGGAGGCTGAGGCAGGAGGATCACTTGAGCCCAGGAGTTCGAGGTTGCAGTGAGCCATGATGGCGCCACTGCACTCCAGCCTGGGCGACAGAGTGAGACCCTGTCTAATTACTTAATTAACTAATTAAATTTGTAAAAAGGGGAAAAAAAGACTATGTCTATTGTCCAGAAGTGCTAAGAAGAAAGATGATTCAAATGAACTTTGCAAGGGTCCCCAGAGTGAAATTCTGAGTACGCCAGTGCAGGTGATCCCAAGAAAGACTCTAAGGAAGAAGGCACTGGACAAGGAGATGGCCTGGGCTTCACTGGGACATGAACCAAAGATAGAAGGAGCAGACCGTAAGTGTGGGTGTTACCAACAGCAGAGCAGCACAGCTCTGAAAAGCCTAACCGCAGGGGGCAACACTAAAGCCCAAAAGGATCTCCTCACTGCCAAAGCGTTGGATGGCATCAGGTCATTTCAAACCAAAGCGCAATGCAGGGAAGACCATGCTACCGCTTGGAAAAGATGCTGCCCCGACACCAGGTAAAACTACACTTGACCCTCATTATCCGCACACCCCATATCTGCCAATTAACCTAACCTCCAATGCTTATTTCCAATCCCAAAACCAATATTCTCGCAGGTTGTATAGTCAGTCACATGTGGACATACACAGAGCAGGGGCAAATTTAAGTGCCCAGCTGAGGTCAAACAAGGTGACTCTGCCTTCTTGTTTGAGCTCACATACCACCACCAAGTGTCCTTTTCATGCCCGTTTTTCACACTTTTTGTGCTTTTTCTTGTTGATTTCACTGTTTTAAATGGTCCCTAAGTGTAGTGCTGAAGTGCTGTCTAGTGTCACTACGTGCAAGAAGACTATGACGACCTTAGAAGGAAATGTGTGCACTAGGTAAGTAAGCTTCACTCAGACGTGAGTTACAGCACTGTTGGCCATGAGCTCAATGTCAATGATCAACAATATATATTAACTAAGGTGTCTTTAGAGAGAAACACACATAAAACATGGTTATATATTATACATGGTAGTTAGGTTCTATAAAGCCGCCCTCGAAAACTGAATTATGGAACGTTGAACTACTGCTTCCAGGGGAAATACAAGGTTAGGTTCCTTCGAGCCTGTGCTCACAACATTGCTATCAACCATGCAATAGATAACTGATACATAATGAGAATCACCTGTAACTACTTGACACCTAATTTGCCCCCAGCGTCTCCAACAAAGAATAGGATCTTCTAATCAGAAAGAGTAAAACAAAGAGTAAGAGAGCAAGGGAACACCAGCCACTTTAAAAGTTTCGTTAATCTGGGCTCAGACCAATTACAGTCCGGAGTTCCAAAATAATCTGCAGATTATTCACACAACAAATAGGTATTAAAGTACCGCTAGGTGCTCTATCCAGAGATACAGCAGTGAAGAGAGACAAATATCCTTACCCTAGGGAAGCCTACATTCTACTGGGTGACCATAAATAAATTCAAAAAATTAATATATAGTATGTCAAAGAGTGTTAAAAAACTGAGGAGAAAGACAAAATAGGGAAGGGGGTATAAAGTGGCAGAGGGGTGTTGAAAATGGCATTGGAGAAATAAGAGAAATAAAAGAAATGAGAGTTATAAATATTGAAAAGGACAAGAAAAAAGTATTTAAAGATGGTATGATCTCGTATGTTAAAAGACAAAATAATCATGGTAAGGAGAAGCATTTAACAAAAATAACCTTGTTGTAAAGTGGCTGGGTATAAGATGAATATAGAAAACTCACTTTCCTGCATTTCAGCAATAGCCTCTTATAAAACATGATTTTCAAACATTCTTTACACAGTAGCCTCAAAAGCTACACAGCACCTAAGAACCGTCTTGACAAGAAATACACGTGAGCTATATAAAGACAACGGCAAGACTGTTCTGAGACAGAAAAGGAGACCTGCAGAAATGGAGCTACGTGTCTCCCTGCAGAGGGGAAGACCCAAGATCAGTGTCGCAACCTCCTCAATTAAAACTTAGGCTTGATGTAATCCCAATCGCTATCTCGATGGGAGAATAAGACAGAAAATCTTTAACTATAAGAGTAATTAAAAGAGACAAGCATTACCAATACTAAAATATATATACTAAGTAAAAGGCTACGTTTCTGGGACAAGAATGAACAGACAGAGCCACGGGAAAGAACACAGAGGTTAAAAACATGCTCGTGTGTATTGATGAACTATAATGAGACACCAGCATCAAGAGTATTCAACATACATCGTAGGAGTCATCTCCATCCATGGGAAAAGCGTTGCTAACATGCATAGGACGAATTTAGGTCCTCACATAATATGCCTGAATTAATTCCATGCTGATTATGGAAACGCTAAAGGAATCTTGCACAAACTCTTTCTTAAAGTTCTCTTGGTTTTTATCTTACCAGAGAAGATGAACAAAAAGGCAACAACATGTCAGTCTAGTAACAGGGAACTGTCCACAAATTTTGGAACAGTTATGACTATTTCCCTTCAGAAACAGAAGAATTGTTTTTAAAAGGTATGCCATCTACCTTTAGGGTCTGATAGTATATTTCTGTTTAAATGTGCACTGAAGTAGAGATGATTCTGTTATGGTCAGAAGACTATTTTGATGCCCCTGAGTAAATACAGTAGGGGTCCAACCTCGACACCGTATTCAGACCTCAGTTCTCCACACTGGGTTTTAGAACAAGGGAGGCAATGAGGAGCCAGCCCTGCATTCAGATGTAGAAGGCCGAGCAGATGCTACGTGCGTCCACAGAGAGGACCTGTGGGCTGGGGGTGGTGGGGGCTGGAGGACTCTCTTAAAAAACTGACACCCCGTCAGGGACTGAGTTGGTCTTAGCAACCCACCTTGCTGTTTCAGGGATGTTCTGGGGACCACTTAACTCTCACAACTTCCCCCACCAAAACGAAACAAGCAACTGAAAAGAGGGCCCAGGGCAAAGTCAAGGCCCATGCCCAGCCACCTGCATCCCAACAGAGCACTGGCCCGGGGGCACTGGCCTTGGTACTGAGGGTGGGGCACAGGGGAGTGGGCGATGGTCACCGCCTCTACCTGTGACACCTTTTTTACAGAGCCCTATAAATGGGCCGCTTTGCCTTTTTATAAGTCTGATGTCAAGGGCCCACACTACAGAAGCTCACTGCAGGGTGGGCCAGGTGACCTCTGCATAAGCCACATCCCACTCTGCAACATGCATCCACCCAAGCCTGTCCACACCCCACTCTGCAACACGCATCCATCCAAGCCTGTCCACATCCCACTCTGCAACATGCATCCATCCAAGCCTGTCCCTACCCCACTCTGCAACAAATATTTATCCAGTATCTGAAAGGCAAAAGATTTGTAAGTTTAAAATTGATGGAAGAAATGACAGCAGACAAAAAAAATAGATTTAATTACATAAAAATTGTAAAAACAATTATTAAAAAGCAAAGATATTAAATATTTTCAACAGATCTGACAGAAGTCTGAAATTCCTAACATAAAAAGCACATAAATCTATAAGAAAAGCACTTACATCCCAATTAAAAAATAATTGGTACACTGTAGAAAACAGTTTGGCAGTTCCTCAAAAGTTAACCCTAGAGTTACCTATGACTCAGCAGTTTTTAGGTATATACCTAAGAGAAATGAACACCTATGTCCACACAAAAACTTGTACACCAATGTTTACAGCAGCATTATTCATGATAGCCAAAAAGTGAAACAATCCAAATATCCATCGACTGATGAGTGGATAAGCAAAATATGGTCTATTCACACAATGGAGTATTAATTACCAATAAAAAGCAAGAACTGAGACTTGCCACGACATGGACAAGCCTTGAATACATTATGTTAAGTAAAGAAGTTAGTCACAAAGGATCACATATTGTATGATCCCATTTATAGAAAATGTCCAGAATAGGAAAATCCAAAGAGACAGAAAGTAGATCAGTGGTTGCCAGAGGCTGGGGGAGTGGGGGTGATATACAGGATGACAGCTCACGAGCACAGGAGTCTTCCTGGGGGAAAGGAGGTGACGAAAAATGTTCCAAAATTGCGCGTGCTGATGGTTGTACACTTTGTAAATATACTAAAAACTACTGAATTGCATACTTTAAAGGCGTGACTTGTATAGTATGTGAATCATATCTCAACACAACTGTTATTGGCAAAATACATAGGAAAAGTTCACAAAGGAGGATATTCAAATGGCCAGTGAAACACAGAGGGAAAACTTTAACCTCTACTCCCAAAGAAAAACAAATTTAAAGAGAAAATCCATTTCTCACCACAAATTTACTAAAGGCTAAAATTTTTAATAGTAATGCTCAATGTTGACCGATGTTCAATGAAAATGGCATTCTCCAATGTTGGTAGTGAGAATCCAACTTGGTATAACTTTCCTAGAAAAAAAAAGTTTTAAAAATAACTCAATCCCCATACAACCCCAAGAGGTAGGTACTACTCTTACTGAGCTCCTTCTACAAATGGGAAAACTGAGGTTCCAAGCAGTACAGACATTGTCTGAGACGACACAATTAGTAAGTGACGGTGCTGACTCTCGATATATCATTTATCTGACTTCCGAAAGGCAGAGGGACAGAAGACAGTCAGCTTTCAACGTAGTAGAACTTTTACCCAGCTAGATAGTAAATATATTTTTCCTCTGATTCCCCAATTACCAAATCATATCAAGGAACATCCCAACTGCATTTTTGCGTAGAACTTCCCAAAGAACTCTCTGAGTATATTTTACCTTGGAGATACTAAATATACTAAGCTGCATTTCTCTGGAAAGGAGAGCTTCATTTCATTTATTACTTTTCATAGGTGTTGAAGCAGTAGGGAGAATACCTGCAGCCATTTAACCTGGGATGGGGCTTTCACTGCATACGGATTCTTCCACACAACTTCATTTACAGAAAACGGAACCATCTAAATGAAGGGCCATCAGGTGGTGATAAAATATGAACACCTATTGGAAAATAATTTTTTTTCTAGGTGTTTCTTTTGTGCCGAAGGCATCCCCTAAAGACTTTTCAGACAATGAACAAGGTAGACAAGGCACAAGAGGTGCAAGTGGCCAAGCTTTCTCAAGCACTCTGTAAAAGCTTGTGTCTATCCAATTGCAGGATGCTAGAGAACGCAACCGAATTGCTGGCTTTTGCCAAAGAATTCATCCCACCAGTATTCACTGAGTGCCTGCTATATGCCAGGCACTGGATAATCTCGATCTTTTGCTAAAAGGTAGGAAGAGGAGTTATAGGTGAAGTTGTCACCAAATGGTCCCATGTTCACTGTAGAGTGTCACTGGTCTGGCTTCTGTCTCATCCTGTAAATATTAGTGAAAATGGCTCCCTTCTCTGGAATGTACCCAGGCCTGTGTGAATACTGAGCACCTAACATGAATCAACCCATTTAGCCTTCCTATCAAGCCTGGGAGTTAGATCATGTCTACCTTTCTTATTTCATACAAGATAATACCAGGATTCAGAGAGGTGAAGCCCACTCCCCACTGTTACACGGTTAATGAAGGAAGGAGCTGGGGGGTCTGAATCCCAAACTAGATGACTTCACAGCCAATATCCTTGTTAGTAAGTGTGGCCCATGAAGGGAGACAGAGCATACTAGTGACCCTGACAACAACCTACACTTGGAATTTCCCCTTCACTCCCTCCCCACTTCCCCTATTCATTGGCCATCACACTGGCTTGGTCCATCCATCACTGTCCCCAATGTCAATGCCTCAAGCATTCCTCACCTGTACTAACTGATGTCCACGTGTCTTAGTCTGTTTGGGCTGCTATAACAAAATACCATAGACTGGGTGGCTTGTAAACAACAGGAATTTATTTCTCACAGTTTTAGAGGCTGTGAGAAGTATGGGAAGTCTGAGATCACAGCCCCAGCGGATTCCGTGTATGGTGAGGGCCCACTTTCTGGTTCACTTGTGGCACCTTCTTACTGTGTCCTCCCATAGCAGAAGGGACAATGGAGCTCCCTCGGGCCTCTCAAAAGGGCACTAATCCCATTCATGAGGGCTTCAACGTTAAGACCTAACCACCTCCCAAAGGCCCTACCTCCTAATACCATCACTTTCGGGGTTAGGATTGCAGCATATGAATTCTGCAGGGACACAACATGCAGATCATAGCACAATGCTTCAAGGCTTCCTGCATAAGAAACAGCATAACTCCAAGAAATCAGACTGCCATGATTCAAACTCTGCCTCCTCCATCTACCGTATAAGCTTCATAACTTAGTTTTCCAGTCTCTCAGTGCCCCAGTTTTCCTATCTGTAAAAGATGGATTAAAAGAGACAATGCAGTAAAGCACTTAGAAAAGCAAATGGCATATAGTAAGTATTCACAAATACTAGCTGTTGTTATTAATATTATTCTATTACATATAATGCCTATCAAAAACATAGTTCTGACCATGAGCTTCCTACCTTAAAATCTTCAAAGGCTCCCTATTACCTATGAATAAAGTCCAAACTTCCTAGCAGCAAATACGATGGCCTTCACCAAGCAGACACCAAACACCCATTACACATCATCAACGCATCTCCCCAGCCCATGTGCTGCAGCCATGCCCAGAGCCAACGGCTCCACGTTTCACAAGTAAATGGAAGAAATGGAGGCATTTCAGCGCTTAAGAGCACATGTATTCTGGAATATGGTCACATTCCAATCAGTTGTCACTTATTAGATCATTACATGACTGAGAGGATGGGTCATAAGGCTGTAAGACTAGAAAACTATTAGTAAAAGCATGAGCTGATGGAGGTGATGGTGAAAACCAGCATCTATTGAGCACTTACGATATGCAAGTAACTATACTATAGCTTAACAAGCACTGTCCCAACTAATTCTCAAACTCACAAAAGGGACCATTATTATCTTTTTGTGTTAGCACACTAAAAAGAAGAGTTACTCTATGGCTGGCTCCTAATGAGGATAGCCAAGTCCTGAGAGAAGGGACCCTGCACCTGCTGATACTAGGCTGTCACCAAGAACATGGGGAGGAAACTTCACCAGAGATTGAAGTCTTCCAGTCATGTCAGCAGAAATTACAGACTTCTCCTAGCACCCTTCATCCTAGCCTGAAATATCTGAACAGGAAACCAGTACTTTTACAGGTAGACTCTCAGCTCAACTCCCAACACTGGACAAATAAACATGCCTTTATACAGATGAAGAAACTAAAAAATATAATAAATATCAGATATATTTGCAGAGATAAAATTAAGGAGACTAAACTGAAGAAGAATCTAATCATTCATTTCCTAGTACTGAAAAAATTTAGGAAGACTTTATGAACTATTCAAGGTATATTCTCAATGATATTGAGAATCCCGTACCCATAAAAAGGAAATAAGGGTTTAAGAATAAGATAATTACAAAACTATAAAATAAAATGGATCTTCCTGTATCATATTAGAAAGTACCAGGTTTTACAAAAACAATGAAACTATTTTGCAAAATAAAGGGAGTTATTAATGGTCACGGCAGAAAACTGAATGAGTAAATCAGAAGACTAGCTAAAAAAATTCTCTGAGAATTAAGAATCAAGAAAAAATTGATAAGCAAAATAACAGAAATATGAAGGGTATACCCAGAAAAACTACAATATATCAACCCATGCAACAGGAATTAAGCAAAAAACGCAATAATCAATGACATAATTTTGAAGGACTTCACTACAGATCAAAAGATTAGATAACCACTTATATTAATGAAACTACATACTTAGACATACATTTCTGAAATGTATGAATTTAGAAGATAAAAAAGAAATCTTAAAAAAAACAGAAAGAAAGAATAATAATTTTTTACTCATGTTGTCATCAGACTTCTTCTCCACACCATAGTTTTCAAAGAAACAAATGTACAACAAAATCTTCACAACCACCCCATCTAAATATTGAGTTTTTTTGTGGGGTTTTTTTTTTTTTTTTTTGAGATGGGGTCTCACTCTGTCACCGAGGCTGGAGTGCAGTGGCACAATCATAGCTCAATGCAGCCTTGAACTCCTGGGCTCAAGTGACCCTCCCACCTCAGCCTCCTGTGTAGCTGGGACTACAAGCACGTGCCACCACACCCAGCTAATTATTTTTATTTTTTTGTAGAGACAGAGTCTTGCTATGTTGCTCAGGCTGGTCTCAAACTCTTGGCCTCAAGCAATCCTCCTGCCTTGGCCTCCCAAAGTGCTGGGATTATGGGCGCAAGCCACCACGCCTGACCCAAGCTAAATATTGTTGATGTAGAAAAATATAAAAATACATTTTCTATTTTCAGATCTGTAAGAGCCCAAAAAGTACATCATGCACATATTGTTTCTGATAACAAAAAAAAAAGAAGAATTATACCACTGACTACAAAATGAATCAAAATGCTAAATTTAAAAATGGGCAGGTATGCCATTAAAAAATTCATAATAAGCAAAGATAAAAGTAAAGTTTAGATTTGATATCTAGTTCTTGTCAATGTAGCTACATAAAGGCTAATTTTTAATATTTTTAAAATAAGAGATAATATCTTTAAATCTATAAAAATGTATAAAATCCTGTTAAACCAAAAAAAACTAGGGAAAAAGTTACACACAAGACAACCACTAAAATTCTGTTTCATTCTTGACAAAGTAAAATGGAGGATTAGGAAAATTAAAAAGGAATTGATCACTAGTGGTACTCTGTATGAAAAGAAAAAAAATATTAAAAATTTTTTTTAAAAAAGGGAATTGAATAATTACCCAGCCAAGATCTGTGAGAAAACAGAAAGTCAGGGAGTGAATCCAGAATTGGAGCCAGTGGAGGACATTTCCTAAACCAGAAGAGTCAGCTAAGAGAAAGACAAAAGTTGGGCCTGTTGGGAATCTGTATTGGGACCCTGAATGACCGCACTCTAGCAGCAAAGGTAAATGGTAAGTAAACTAGCGTCATAAAGACCATTTCCTAGTTTTGATTCATCTGAATCATCCAGAAAAATCTCCATCCCTGTAAGTGGTTTAAGATGAACCTAAATTTCCCCAGTGTCCGACAAAAGCAGATGAAAACCCAACCTAAGGAAATAAAACCATTCTAGGCCTCATTTTAGTTCTACAAACATTTCTTCCAAATGCAATGCCAAGAAAACAATGAAAAATAAACAGACATATGAGGAAAGAAGACAACATTGAGAACTGGCTGAAATACCAAACAATATAGCCCAGCAGCCAATTAGTTGCCCCAAGTCATCAGCATTAATTTGTTCATATTTCTCCCTGAAAATTGCTAATTGACTGAACGGAGCAATGGTTGGGCTGGGCTGTTGAGGTAGAAGAAAATATTTGAGCCTAAAAAGGTAAGAGAATATTAAGAACAAACTTCATGTACATGGAGGCTTCAGGGTGCTGGCAGTGTTCTGTAAGATGAAGACCTGATGATATTGAGACAGGTATTCACTTTATAATTCATTAAAGTATATATTTATAATTTTGGCAATAAATAAATAAATACATAAAATAGAGGCATGGATAAAATATACAAAGAAAATAGAAATAGAAAGATACCAGAAATGGCCAAAACAAAGCAGAATTTATTCAAAAGATACTTATAGGCAATGGAATCCCATACCGCCTTTAAAAAGAAGGAAATTCTGTCATTTGCAACAACATGAATGAAACTGAAGGTCATTTTGTTAAGTGAAATAAGCCAGACACAGAAAGACAAATACTATGATCTCACTTATATGTGGAATCTAAAACAGTCAATCCCCTAGAAACAGAAAGAAGAAAGGTAGTTAACAGAGGATGGAGTGGTGGGGAAGGGGAAGGATGGAGGAAGAGAAGATGTTCATCAGTGGGTGCAAAGTTTCAGTTAGACTGGAGGAACATGTTTTCGTGATCTATTGCACTGCATGGTGTCCACAGTTAATGTGCATTTCAAAAGTGCTAAAATAGATTTTTAATGTTCTCACTACCAAAAAAAATGATAAATTGGTCAGGTGATGGATATGTTAATTATCTTGATAGAATCTTTCTATAATATATACCTAGATCAAAACATCACACTGTACCCCATAAATATGTATAATTATTATTTGTCAATTTAAAAAAATAAGTGTTAGCAGGAAAGCATTCCAGGCAAAAATTGAAGAATATTTTGGACACTTCATAAGATTAAACATGGTACATACAAGACCAGTAAAAAGGTCAGAATGAGCAAAGTACAAAAAATAAGGTAATAGTAGTAAGATATATACAGAGGCCAGGACAGAAGTACAAAAAGCATAGCAACTGGCTGAAGTTAGCCAAATATTAAAATAAAAAAAAGCATCATCACCAAGTAGCACTTACTCTAAGATATGTAGTTAGCATTAAGAAATTTGTGACTAAATTGTATCAAGTGATCAAAATGGAAAGATTTATTTCCATAGAAAGAAATATTATTCCAAATTAGGGAATTATAATATGTTAAAGGAGTCAGAAAACTGCCTGTGCATAGTCCCTTTCTGAAAGAGCTACACGAGGAAATACTTCAGTATCATGAAACACAAGTCCAGGAAAAAGAAAATGATGGAATATATGAAAGAGGAATAAGTAAAAATATACGTAAATTTATATCTAAATCTAAATAATTGTTAATTATTTAAATATTATACTTACAGAAATGCTAACGATGCAATGCCTAAGGAAGTAGGTACAGTACTAAACCGCAATAGCAACAAAAATCTGTAAATAAAGTTCAAATAATTAAATTAAAAGACAAAGGGAGAAGACAGTAGAAAGGAAATAAAAGTGTCTAAGAAGCGTACCTTGTTCAACAAGAGGTTATAACAATTATTTAATTCTAGACATTGGTAGAAAAAAATAGCTTTGAATATGTTTATAAAGGATTTAAGAACAACCATTACGAAAATGTGTATACTATGCACATATAACCTGTGTATAACTACCAGAACACTAATAAGAAAGAAGAAATGGCACAAATAATCAATCCCAAGGAAAGCCAAAAAAAAGAAAAGAAAAAGCATGATCAACAGAAAATATAAAATATGATGTCACAAATATTTCAAACACATCAGTATTCATAATATTATCTAGATGCACTGACATGGAAACCTATCCAATCCATCCACAAGGAGAACCTGAGACTCCAAACTAACTCTCATCTTATGACAAAACCAATAAAGATCTAAGGAATTTACTTGATATAATACTTAGTAAGGTTTATGTGAAAGGTGCATATCTAATTAACTATATATATTTATATAAAACAAATATCAAATTTTGTGCTCTCCAGAGACTATGCATTTTTCCGAAATATCAATAAAATAATGATCACACAGTAAGTCACAAAAAATTCAATAACATTGCAAAAAGGAGTTAAATATATGAGTCATAATCTCTGGTCATAATGCATAAAAACTTGAAGTTATAAACAATAAAAGGGAAACAAAAAATAATATTAATTTGATGATACAGAAATTTAAAAACACCCTCTACACAACTCTTTGGTAAAAGAGCAAATAGCAACTGAAGATACATCTTACTTAGAAAAAAATATATCAATTAGAAGGCTACACAATGAAATTCCGTAGTTTTTCCTTTTTAATTTTCAAACATCAAATATGAAAATAAATAAAGCCTTCAATTCAAGTAGCTAGAAAATAAAAACAAATTAAGTCTTAAAAGAATTAAATATTCTAGAAATAATTTGGTGAATTTGATATAATCTAGTGAAGTTGAGTATACACTAGGACTCAGGAATTCTACATCTAAGTATTCATTCGGGATAATCTTTACATGGACATACCAGAAGACAGCTACAAAAAAAATCCATAGCATCCCTGTTTGTAATATCAAAGTATGAAAAAAAACAATAAACTGAAATAATTCCAAATGTCCACTGACAATGGAAAGGATAAATAAATTCCATACATCTCCATATCTTTTATTTGTATATTAATTTTTGTATTTGTTTATTATATATTTTTAATATTTTTGTTTACATATTTGAATATACATAAATCTCAAAAACATAATGTTGAGCAAAAAGCAAGATGCAAAAGAATTCATACAATTTGATTCCAATTCCATAAAGTTCAAAACCAGGAAAAATCAAGCAACAGGTATTTTAGTGATGCATAAATAAATTGTAAAACTATTTTTTAAAGTCAAGGAAATAATTAAGCAAAATTCAGAAAACTACAATAATTCCCTCTTGGAGAGAGGGAAGGGCACACACTGAGAAAGGGGGACACAGAGGGCTCAAAAGAGGTTCTAATTTTTATATTACGTGGCTAGTACACTCATAATAATATTATTAAATTGTACATATATACTATGTACATTTTTGTTTGTGTATTATAATTTATGATTAAAAGTTGAAAAAAGTAAATAGATAAAGGGATAAATAATAAGTCAGAAATTCATTAAAATACAGCAGGAAAAGCCTTAAATGGGAAAATAAAGCCAAGAATTGATTTTATGGAAAAAACAATATAAGAGACAAACTTCTAGCAACCCAAAATTACGAAAAAGAGGGAAAGTACAAATCTACAACCTTAGGAAAGGGAAGATGACTATAACCAAATATATGAAAGAGATACCTTGAAAATGTAAGAGAAAACTATTTGAACCTCTTCAAATAAATGTTAAAATAAGGATAATATCAATGCTGTTCTTACTAATATAAATTGCCAAATATTATGAAAGACAAAATATGAAAAAAATCATCCTCCATTGATAATGTTGTAAAAACTGTCTCAAAAGAAAAACTCCACACACAGAAAATATCATAACCAAGCTTTCAAAAAACATTCAAGAGAAAGCTTAACATGTTGCATAAACTATTTCTGAAAACAGGAAAAAAATAAAAGGCTAACAACTAATTTCATGAAACCAGCATTATACCTTGACGCTAAAAATTTGACTAAGTCAGCACACACAAAAAAGAAAATCAAAGATTAATCATATTTATGAATATTAACACTAAAATTCTAAACATTCATAACAGCTGGCTTAACTTAGCCTAATATTAGAAAAACATTGTCACCAAGTATGTAATTTCAAAATATGGAAAGTCATCCTTAGCAAATCTGTTACTAAAATATACTAAGTGATAAGGGAGAAAATTATATGATCACCTCAGTAGGTATCAAAAATGCATTTAATAAAATGTAATATCCATTCCTTGTTTAAAGAAAAAAACAGAAAGCTAGATATAGAAACCTTAATTAACAGGAAAAATAATATCTACTTCGTATCAATAGCTACTGCCTCAATCAATGGTGAAACAAAAAGCAATTTTATTCAATCAGAATTAAGAAACAAAACATGAATACTAGCTATCACACTGTAATTTACATTTTCTGAAAATTCTAGCTAATAAGAGCAGAAATATGTATAATGTTATAACTAATGAAAAAGGCAGGTAAGATGACATACTTTAAGGATTATGTGACTACCTAAAATTCCCAAAAGAAATGAATGCTAAAATTCTATTCACAAAAGCAACAAAAATTTAAACTACCTAGTAATAAACTTAGAATCTGCATCAACAAAACTAGAAAACTTTACTAACACAATAAAAGGAAGTCTTAATAAATAGGAAGAAATTTTATGTTCTCATATGAGAAGACTCATTATCACAGAGATATTAACTTTACCCAAAGCGATGTACAAATTTAGTACCATCAAAAGTATCTCATCTGAATATTTTATCAAGAGAAATAACCAAAAACATTTTGAAAAAAAAATTATGAAAGGGGCTTGAATTACCAAACAATAAAATGTATTCTAAAAGCACAATAATTAAAATTGTGGAAGAGATTAGAATGCCCAGAAACAAACTTGTATCAGTACATGTTATAATTTCATCAATGATAAATCTGACATTTCAAATCAGTGCATTATTCAAGAAACAGACAAAAATAACAGATTAACAATGGCAGAGACCACATGCCTACTTCACATAATACAGCAAAAAAAATTCCAGCTATATTAAATGTGCACTTAAATGTGTAAAAATTATGCCATAAAAGAAACAGACTAAAAGTCGGTGGCTATATACTTAGACATGAGCATGGCTTTCCCCCTACTCCAAGGAAGGAAAGTAGGAAGAAAAAGGAAGACAGGAAGAAGGGAGGAAGAATAGAGACACAGGAGGGAACCATAAAAATACATACTTAATCTTTCATAAGAGTTTAAATTACTCTCCTTTTTAAAAATCCACAATAGGCAAAATATACAACTAACCAGTAAGAAAAATAAGTATTTCCGTTAATGTATGTCATAGGCAAGGATTAAATACATAGTTTTAAAAATCTTTGTACATCAATAAGAAATGAAAAACACCTCTCAAATTGCAGTTTTTTAAACAATAATACCAGTAGTGCTGAGAGCCTCATGAAATAAACATGTCTGTTATTGCTGGCAATATCTTTTCTGGATGGCAAGCACATCATTTCTGGAGAGTAATTCAGCAGTATTATCAAAAGTCTTTACCAAGGGCATGCTCATTGACCTTCCACATCCAGAAATTTATCATAAGGAAATACCAGCAATATAGACAAAGATTTATATAGAATGCTTAGTTATACCCCTATTTAAAATACTGAAAATTCCAAAACAAACCAAGTACAGAATCTAATATACTACAACAAAGTGATAAATTATATGGTACAGCATATTAAAATTATGTTATGAACACTACTGAATAAAGAAATACTTGTAATATATTGTTAAAGAGTTACAAAACACTTTGAACAGCATGGCCATAATTTTGCATACTTGTAGTTAACACATATGCATTTGGAGATTCCTTGGGTAAGTGTAAAAAAGGACTGGTAGTACCTATCAATGTTATCAGTAGAAACTGCTAAATCAAAAAACTATGAGTAAAATTTTTTTTCTTTTCTGTTTTTTCTACATTTTTATATATCTGATAGGGATTATGTATTTGTTTTATAATTTATTTTTTAAAATATTTATTAAGAAAATACATAATGAAAAGAAGGAAATGAGTTAAGATAATTAAGAAGATGACACAGGAACACCTATTACTGCATCTGATTTCAAACCTCCAGACCCAATCTTATTATAATCTAAGGCCCTAAAAACAATCTTACAAGAAAAGTTGCAGAATTGTGACTGGCATTTTTTTTTAAATCATGAAAAATAAGAATTGCAGGCAGAACAGAAACACCCTGATTTCCCCATAATACCAACTTCCAACTAAGGAGATTTCTGTGAATTCTTGGTAAAAATCTTAAAATGGCTTTTTTAAAGGTTAGTTTTTAGGTCTATATAAAATGTAGAGTGATTTATCAACAACAACATGGAACTATTATAAACAAATCCTTGACACCAATATCATTTCCTCCCGTAATAGGATTTCAGGGTGGTACATAAGGAAAATGATACAGATGCACAATATCTTGAAAGCAACAAAGCATTTGACAAAATCTCCCATATCATTTAAAATAAGACTGCAAAGTATCAATAACACAAAGGTAATGTCAGTAAGAAGAGCAAACTAAGGACCTCCAAAAATTCTCTCCTCCATAAAAGCAACGAGAAAACTTGCAAAAGTGTTAGAATCAACCCTAGAAGTTAACTAAAGGCTTGCAGCAATCTGGAGAGTATTTATTTAAGAAAAATGGCTGAATCTCAGTAAGAATGGTGAGGTTTGTGGTGTTTAACTTATCATATTTCATGCTCGGGACTCACTTGACCAATACACTTTTCTATGTTACCTATGTTAAAGCTCAGAAATAAAAAGCCCACATGAACTGGAATGAGCATCCAATCAGATTTTTAAAATATTTAAATAGGCCAAAAAGTGGCAGAATGAAATTTAACAGACATGATAATAAAATACACATTTAGGTTAGAAAACCAAAAGAAAAGAATGTTCTAGAACAGGCTCTAGATCCACTACTAGGAACTCTGTGTATGAAAAGAAAAAATCTGGAAAGTTTTAACTGACTTCAAGATTCATATAACCCAACCAAATAACAAAATGCTTTTTTAAATGTTAGCACTGTTCAATCCACAGAAGAAGATATAGCAATTATAAACGTAAGTGCACCTAACAACAGAGCCCCCAAAATACCTGAAGCAAAAATTGGCAGAATCGAAGGGAGAAACAGACCACAACAGTTGGAGACTTTAATATCCCACATTCAACAATGAATAGAATGATCAGACAGGACAATAGGGAAACAGATGACTTAAAGAACACTATAAAGCAATTAGACCTAACAGAGATATACAGAACATTCCACCCAACAACAGCAGAATACACACTCTCCTTAAGTGCACATGGTATTTCTTCAGGATAGACCACATGTTAGGCCACAAAACAAGCTTTAATAAATTTTTTAAAATTTGAAAAAAAAAATTGTAGTAATAAAAAGTATCCTTTCTGACCACAAGGGTATAAAGCTAGAAATTAATAATAGGAGAAAAATGGTAAAATTCACAAATATGTGGAAATTAAACAGCACTCTCTTAAACAACCAATGTGTCAAAGAAGAAATAACAAGGGAAATTAGAAAATATCTTAAGACAAATGAAAACAGAAACAGAATATACCAATACTGCAATACTTATGGGATGCAGTGAAAGCAGGGCTCAGAAGAAAATTTATAAACACCTACATTAAGAAGAAAGAAGAAATCAATAATCTAACTATATACACCTTATCTAGAAAAAGAACAAACTATACCCAAAACTAGCGGAAGGAAGGAAATAATAAAGATTAGAATAGAGATAAAGTAGAGAATAGAAAAATAGTAGGGAAAATCAAAGAAACAAAAGTTGGTTGTTTGAAAAGATCAACACAATTGACAAATCTTTATTTCAGCTAGACTGCCTAAGGAAAAAGAGAAGACTCAATCAGAAATGAAAAAGGAAAATTACTACAGGCTTTAAAAAAAAAAAGAATTATTTAAAAATGCTATGAACAATTGTACACCAATGAATTGGGTAACCTACATGAAATGGAAAAATTCCTAGACACTTAAACTAGCAAAACTGACTCAAGAATGAATAGAAAATCTGAATAGACCTATAATATATAAGGAGATTGAGTCAGTAATCAAAAACCTCCCAACAAAGGCCAGGACCAGATGATGTCACAGATGAATTCTACCAAACATTTAAAGAAGAATTAACACCAATTCTTCTCAAACTCTTCCAAAAAATTGAAGAGGAGGGTACATTTTCAAACTCATTTTATGAAGCCAGCACTAACCCGATACCAAAGCCAGATAAAGACACCACAAGAAAAGAAAACTACAGGCCAATATCTCTCTACATTCTCAGAGATATTGGCCTGTAGTTTTCTTTTCTTGACAAATGCAAAAATTATCAATAAAATATTAGCAAACGGAATCCAGCAACATATTTAAAACAAACATACACCATGACCAAGTGGTACTTATTCCAGGAATGCAAGGGTGGTTCAACACATGAAAATCAATAAATGTATATACCACATTAATAGAATGAAGGAAAAAACACACGATCATCTCAACTGACAAATAAAAGGCATTTGACAAAATCCAACACCCTTTCATGATCAAAATAATAATAGTAACTGAGAAAACTAAGAATAAAATGAAACTCTCTCAACATGATAAAGGGCATTTATGAAAAACCCACAGCTAATATCATATTCAATGGTGGAAGACTGATAGCTTTTCTCCTAAGATCAGGAATAAGACAATGATTACCACTTTTTCCACTTCTATTTAACATAGTATTTGAAAGTTGTAACATTAAATGTGACACCAAAAGCAAAGGCAACAAAAGAAAAAACAGATACACTGGGTTTCATTACAATCCTGGTGCATCAAAAGATACTGTCAAAAGAGTGAAAAGACAACCCATAGGATGGAAGAAAATACTTTCAAATCATGTATCTGATAAAGGCATAATATCCAGAATATACATTTTTTAAGAACTCCAACTCAACAACAAAAAGACAAACAACCCAATTCAAAAATGGGCAAAGGGCATGAATAGGCATTTCTCTAAAAAAGATATACAAATGGCTAATAAGCAAATGAAAAGATGTTTAACATCATTAGTCATTTAGGGAAATGCAATCAAAACCACAATGGGATACCATTTCACAACGATGAGGATGGTTCTAATCAAAAAGGGAAAATAACAAGTGTTGGCAAGGATGTGGATAAACTAGAATCCTTGTACTTTGCCGGTGAGAACGTAAAATGTTGCAGATGCTGTGGAAAACAGTTCGGCAGTTTCTCAAAAAGCTAAACACAGAATTACAATACAACCCAACAATTCCACTCCTAGGTATACACCCAGAAGAACTGAAAACAGAGACTCTAACCTTGTAAGCCAATATGCATGGCAGCAACATCCACAATGACCAAAATGTAGAAACAACCCAAGTGTCCACCAGCAAATGAGTGGATAAACAAAATGTGGTATATACACAATACAATGGAATATTATTCAGCCATAAAAAGGAGTGAAGTTCTGATTATGCTACAACATAATTGAACCTTGAAAACATCATGCTAAGTTAAAAAAAAATCCAAATAGAAAAGAACATACATTGTATGATTCCTTTATATGAAATATCCAAAATAGATAAATCTATAGAGACAGAAAGCAAATGAGTGATTGCCAGGGGCTGGGGAAATGGCAAGTGACTACTTAATGGATATGCAGTTTCCACTTCGGAGTATTAAAAACATGTTCTGGAACTAAATATTGGTGATAGCTGCAAACACTGTGTAAGTACTAAATGCCACTGAACTGTACACTTAAAAATGGAAAATGGAAAATGTTACGTTATACTGTATGTATATATTTTCCTACAATAGAAAAGTATTATATATAAGTAAAATTTTGACATCAAAAAATGCTAATACAATCATTAATACACTTATTCTACAATTTTTCCCTTTTCTACTTTATTAATACTTTTGCTTCTCTTTACATTTATTCCTTCCTTACCATTTCCTTTCATTTTGTTGTTCTCTTTCTAACTTTTTGAAATGAATGCTGAATTTATTCTCTTTTGTTTTTAATATATGCATTTCAGATTATGAATGTCCCTCTGAGTACCACTTTACCCACTGCCCAGAAGTTATAAAACTATTTTCATTCATGTTACTCTTTAAATACTTATTCTGCAACTCAGATTCTAGTTTTTCCTGAGACTAAATCAACTAAAAGACCAGTGTCCAAATTATGAGAAGTGACCCTTGCTGATGAACAGAGAATTATTCTAGGTAATACATTTAAAGTGGGGTGTCAAATAGACTAGGGAATATCTATGAGAGAACCACCAGGAGGGTGAGGGGTTAAGAAACATACCAAATAAGAGCAGGAAAAAAGATAGTGGGCCTTCATCTGGGGGAATTTCTATTAGCCCAGAGCTTTCTGGAATACTTGGAAGACTTCCACAAGTATCTCTTATGCTCTAGGTGCTGGGGACACAGCAGTGACTGAGACAGACACGATGCTGCCTTCAAGAACATAGTCCTTAAATAACAAAAGAAATAATTGACTGATTACAGTGATCAGGGCTGTGGAGAAGCACGGGATGCTCCAATAACACCTAACAAGGTCTATCCTGTTCTGCGGTCAGGGAAGGCGCCCTTGGTGAATCAAAGTTAGAGCTCAAATGAGGGTGACAGGAGATCAGGCAGGGCCAGAAGAAACAGCCTGAGTACAGGCCATGAAGCGAAGGACGTCTGCATGAACTGAAAGGAGGCAGTAAGGGGGGAGTGGTGTCAGCCAAGCCTGGAAAGGTAGGCAAGGGTTAGATCATAAGTATTTGGGACTTTTGCCCAAAAGTGATGGGAGGCCACTGAAGACTTTGAGAAGAAAGTGACATGCTCAGAATTACCTTTTCAATCATTTTGCATACCCTGTAGGAATATAAGGTGGCAAAAAGGAAATGCTGGGAGTCCAGTGAAGAGACTATTGTTTCTTCCAGAAGAGAGAAAGGAGTGCCCTGGACTAGGATGGTGGCTGGGGAAATGAAGCTAGCTAGGAAACGGAACTGATAGGTCTTGGTAACTGAATTCACTGCTCCACAGGTGGAAACTGCACAGGAAGGCAGACTTTGCTCAGTATACCAAAGTATTTTCCAACAGGTAGCACTTCCATGCCAAAATGGAAGACGCTGCCCTTCAAACTAGCACGCCCCCTTTCCTTGGAAAGTTTCCTAGGAGGTAGTAGGTGATCATATGTGAAGATCATATGTATACGCTGGGTCAGGAAGTAGACTAGATGGCATCTATGATATTCTGACCTCTAAGACTCTTTGCTAAATCAACAGAAGGATCAGGTCACCTGGAAAATTCAATGTAAAACACCTAGGAAATAAACAAATTGTGTGTGTCTGTGTATGTGTGTGTGTGTGTGTGTGTTGTATATATATTTTGTATATATATAATATTATGTATTATCTCATATGTATTATCTCATGTGTCAGTTTTCCTCTCTATTCAAGTTTCTGTACTTTTACAGAAAAGTACACTAATAAATTACTGTCAGTGCTATACACCTTGTCACTTGGGTGGTAAAAAAAAAATAGCTCTGTGTATCTCTTTCTAGTCTTTTGCATTTCTTTAATCATTGGTATAAATGGTTCTATGTATTTGAACATATTATCTTCATTTTAGTAAAGATTAGTAATGTGTATGCTCTATTAATATTTTTTAAAATGCCAAGCATGCAGACCCATTTGCTAGGATCTGGGATTATTTGCCTCACCATGGGAAGCCTGGCTGTTTTGAGCACAAAGCCACATGACCGAGGCATCACTGTCCACCAGGCACCAACCTTCGCAGTACACAATAGTAAAGAAAAATTTTCAAAAACACTATCCTGCCAACTCCAACCATAAAGGGATGCAAACACAATGCCAAGCAAAAGAAAAAGGAAAAAAAAGCACATGAAAAAATGCACCAAGTCTCACAAATACGCTAAAAGGCCAAAATGAGACTGACCAAGAGATGTTCCAACTGCCCTCAGAACCAGTCTTCTCACTGCTAAAGCCCGAGCAAAGGCCAACCAACAGCAAGACCACTGAAATTGGTTCCACAATCACAATTAAGATGGGCAGAGTCATCACTTTTTGTGAGGCAGCATGCCCTAAAGCAGTGTTGCAAAACAACCACTCAGACTCAAAGGGACGTTTTCCCATCCTGATTAACGCCTTCACAAGAACCCCTTTACATACCAACATGAAAGCTGGCCTATGTCATCCCTGTCTTGAACAATATGATATAAACAATTGTGTTTCCATGCCCTAGCGTGGAAAACCAGGAAGATTTTCTTTTTCTTTCCTTTTTCTTAGTGCAACACTCACGGATCTATACCCCAGATTCCATGGAAAGCAGGGGTGCAAGACAGTGCTGTGGTAGAAGTACCACCTACCAACAACAGGAGGGAAGTTAGAAGGGAAAGTGTTGGCATTTTATAATTTATGAAGAGATGATTAGTGACACCTAAGATGACCTGATTTAAATCTTGGTTCTACCATCTGGCGGCTATGTGTCTCAACTTCTGAATCATAAAATTGAGATAATACTAGTACCCACCTCACAGGAAGGGTAAATGAGATTATGCATGTGAAGAATTTACCACAGTGTCTGGCATATAGTAAACACATATCATATGCTATTATTACTTTTTATACTATTATTATTAAGATTATTTTATACAAGAGGCAGAAGAAGTATCAGCTCAACAACCTCTTTATGCATCATCCGGGATCAGAGATTAGGTTTCTCCAAAAGACACACAGCAATTCATTAAGTCCATAAGCAAATGGCCCTTGCACCAGGTTCCCAAAAAGTCAACACCATATACATGGCTACACAAGTGGGGAGGGGGTGGTAATAAAAAAAACAAAAGAAATGCCTCAAGATGTCAAAGATACTGACATCTCTGCCACGTTTGATAAGAAAGCTGAGAACACAATCTATGATTGTCTACAAAGCACCAAAATATAAATCAATTAAAAGAGAAAATTAGGCCTACAATTTGAAGAAGGCCTATACAATTTTGTATCCTAAAGACAGCCATTGTGTGGTTCCCTTCTTCTTTCTATTAATATTAACTACAAGATCCTTATACAAGGGTGTTTCACAGGTCTCCATATATACCATATTCTTCAAAGTGAATGTGGTTTTAGGTGGTGACATAGACAAGCAAGTATAGCAATGTAAATATGAAGACATTCAAATTTTACCCTTCATGCTTTAAAGTAACAGATGCTTTGGATTCCATTACACGATCTGACTTCCAACAGTTCACAGATGAGTTTGGATTTCTAGGAAAAGTTTAGATGTCAGGTGCACCCCATAACTTCAAGGCCTGTGATATCAGTCAGTGGGGCAGTTCTTGGCCCATTCTTCATCACCAAGAGAACTTAAACAAGACTCAAGGCTGTACTGAGTCTCACTAGGCTCCTTTGCTAAATTCTGAATAAGAAAGCAGTAAGGACATCAAGATTTTCAAGGCAACTCTCTAGAACAGTCCAGGAAGACATGGGTTCTGTCTCATGTATGACACACTCAGATTTCAGTCAAGGTAAATAGCCAGTTTTAGTATCTTGTGCATTTGTCTCCTTAGAGTAAAAGCGACCCTCACTTTTGATCACCTTTTGGAGATTTTAGACTCAGTGAAAGACTAAACAGATGACTTCAAAACTCCCAACTCCAAGATTCGGTAATCCTCTGAATACAAGACGACATTATCTTTATTAACAATACAAAGTTGGATGCTTTCGGTAAGTTTGACTTCTAGGAAAACAATGTGCTCTGATAACCGGATCAATAAAGACATAGAAAACACACTCCAGAGTTCAGGAAAACTGAAAGACTGAACACCGCACAGACTGCAGAGATACCCAAGACCATGTCAACTTTCATGCAAATGAAAGACCTAAATATATTCATTCTCTCATTAAACAGATTGTTTTTTGAGTCTTTCACCATGCCAGGTGCTAAAAATGGAACATGACAAAATCAGTGCCCTCACAAAACATTCAATCTAGTGGGAGATTTAGAAAATAAGAAAATAAATTATGACATATTCAAGTGACTGCTATAAAAAGAGAAGAACAGGATTCCATAGGAACCCAAAGAAGGGGCAGAAAACCCTTGACGGGTTGAGGAAGCTTTGCCAAGAACAACACCTACGCCGAGATCTGCAGTATGAGTAGGAATTAGGCAAGCAAAAACGTGGCAGCGGTTGGTAATGGAGAATGTCCCCGCCATTTGGGAGGGTATGACTAAAGGACAGTGTGGAACGTTCAAGGAAGCAGAAGCAGGTCTCCCTGGACAGGATATACGCTGTACACAGAGAAATAGTAGGAGGTGAGAAAAAGTCAAGTCACAAAAAGCTTTGGTATCACTTAAAGGTATTTCATCAGGAGAGAGACTTGACAAAATGGGGATTTTAGAAAGACCCTTGTGAGTACAGTGGGGAGAAATACGGGAGTGAGCAGGACTAGATGCAGAGACACCAGCTGAGAGGTACTGGAGCAACACAAGCAATGGGAGTTATCTCCTGAATTAAAGTTGTGAGAGTGAACACGAAGAGAAAGGATGGATTCAAGACACACGCAGGATGCTGATCCAACAGAACATAGTTGGTGTCCGGGCAGAACAAAGGAGGCCACATTTCCAGCTTGGGATCAGGTGGACCGAGGTGTTCCTGAGGCTTAGGAACCCAGAAGGAACGGCATTAAGTGCAACTTTGGATATTTTGATTTTAAAGAGCCCAAGCAGAGCGAGATGGACAGTTCTGGAGCTCAGGAGAAAAATCCAGAGAAGTGTCAGAGACTTGGCCATCATCCACACAGTCACTGCAGCACAATGAGAGAACAGAAGAACCCTGGGACAAAACCATGAGAAACTGACATTTACAGAACACCCCACAGAAGATGAGGACACAGAGGGTACCGAGGAGTGGAGAACCATCCGAGGGAAATGTTTCAAGAACAAGGGGTGGAGACCCAGCAGAAGTGACAGCTCTGAAATATCTACCTGTATGTGATCCTGTGCTACATGGTGCATGAGGAGTCAAAGGAATCACAAGCATGATCCTAACCCATGGCCAGCCTGTCAGCACTCAGGCTTCCCCAAGAAGCTGGCAAATGACAAATGAGGTCTTCAAGGGAGGCACTAATAACGTAAAATGCAACCAAGGACACAGACGTGTGTTCTGGGGGATCCAGACCAGACAGACTCACCAATCACTGGAGGGCAAGAAGGGATGGTATAGTGGGTGCTGTGATACTCCACCCAGGTCCCCTTTTCAGGGTCAATGTGTCCATCCCCACAGTCACTAGGAATATCTCCACTGCTAAAGGCTCACAGACGTGTCCCTCAAAAGGAATTGGCTCTGCCGCAGGGAACTGCCCTGCCCAAGGGCACAACCCCTCCCATGGAGCAGCCTACCAGCAATGACTGGCTGATGCAGGGATATGAGGGCCCACTTCCCTTGCCTCAATTTGGGACATTTCTGAAAGGCCATCACAGCTCCAGAGCTGTCCATAGGGTCAGCTGTGACCTCAGCTGTAATCTCATTGCAGGTCAGTTTCGCCATCTGTCTAAGCCTACCTTCCTCAATGCCTTACAGGTGTATCTCCCAGGAGCACTGTTCAGTAAGCCCTCTGGATACAATTCTCCATTCCAGAGTCCGTCTCCAGGGAACCCAATCTAAAAGGAATGATGTGCACCAAACTAAGCCAAGCCACCGCAGCTAGAGAGGCAGAACCGCGAATGGCAGAGGCAGGTGCAAACCATTAGGGCAGTCTTTGTGTGTGCTCCATGTGAACAGGGCTCTATCACACGCACGACTTAACAGAGAATGGCCACTGTCAATCCAGTCATCAACCGTTATGAAGGACAATGGCTTAATTGTTTCAATTTGCTTTAAGGGACTTTTGTTACCTAATAAATCTACACAAGTTTTGGCGGGAGGCAAAATGGAAACTTGAATTTCAAGGACAATCTGAAAGAATGTTCTTAGGAAAGGGAGAAACCAACGCCGTACAAGAATCAGTAAGGGAAGTTCACTGCAGAGAAGGCCAAGGTGGCCTGGAAGCAAAGGTTTCAAATGTTTTCAATCATTCATTCAATCAATATTTATTGAAAGGCTACTACCAGCCCAGCAAAGTGCCACAAACTAGGAATACAATCTTGAATAATACAGACATGGTCCCTGCTCTCGAAGAGCTTAGAGTCTAGCAGAAAATGGTGGAGCTCAGCACTGGAACCATTTTCCCAATTAAGGAACATGAACACGTAAAAATGGAGACATAGGATAATTTCTTAGCATAGATGTCTTTTGTAAGTTTAACTTATGACACCTCCTTATCACTGTTCTAACTTGTGAGAGCAATAAAGCCTGTTTTGATTAATAGCAAAAATGTTTGATGAGTCCCAAGGATGTTAACTGCCTTCCTACAACAGCCTTAGCAGTCAATTTCTTTCTGCATTTGGTTTGCTTATAAATAAAATAAAAAATCTTGGATTTGCTATGAAAATAGTTACAAATGGTATCAGGTTTGGTTTGGTTTGATTTGATCATCTTGTCTTGCAATCTCAAGATATTCTTCATTTTAACTGATTCTGAAGTCTGAAAGAAGAGGAGGAAGAAATGTTTCCTGGATGAACCCCTAACACGTAATGTTGCTCCTGTTCCTTCTCTCAGATTTAAGTCAGGGCAGAGGGACCTAGACCTCTCGATAAACCCCAACACGACCTTTTATACAATATAAGAATACAAAGTGTTAGACATTCCATTATTACCACACACTGATTATTACACCATGTCTAGAACATTCACCAACCACCACCACCTGAACCTTAAGTGGTATTTAATTGAGTGGGGTGACTGTGTTGTGAAAGTGTATTTGCTGATATAATTTTATGTGAGGAGACACGGAGAGGCCTGATTTTCTTTAAGAACACTGCAGACCTACTGTTGATGAAACAGTGCATTTATCAGTAGTTCTAATATATGGCAGAAAAAGCTGTATTCTGAGGCCTGCTCACAAAAAAAAAAAAAAAAAAAATGTTGACCTGGCTGTACCTTTTAACATACGAAAAACTCTAATATGTTAAAAATATGATGTATAACCATATATGAGTTTTGGGTTTTTTAATCATTACATTTCAAATGATAGCTTAAAATATATTCATGACAGCCCCAGCACCTAGCATAGTTCCAGACACATGGCTGACATACAATAAATATTTGATTGATATTATGAAACAAATGACTATTTTTAAATAAAATTCAAATCCAGCATTTGTATAAGTTCCATGGCTTGTTAGTAAGGCCCTTGAGACATGATTTTAAAAACACTGGACTAGGAGACAAGGAAATGAAAATCAAGGAGAAAAATTCCCTGATCAAGAATCTGAGAATAGAATAGCAGCCCCTCGAAAGGGGAATTCCTGGTGTGGCAGAGGGAGGCCCAGAGCCCCAGTCCCACAGATGTGTCCTGAAGTTTCCATGTTGATGCTTCTCTAAGTCACTGATGATAAAGCAACATGGTGATGGATCAACATGGGAATTCTGGGGGAGATAGAGTAGCTGCAGTCAAGTAGGGATAATTTGAAAACAGCACCCTTTATCGGAGAAACTGGGATATAAAATAACAGCACTCCAAGGCTTCTCAGGAACCTAACACTTTATAAAGACCTGGTCAACAAATGGGCCTTTTACTGGAGCAGTATAACCTTTGGAGGCAGCAGCTTCTACCCTCTGGCTAAGGCTAACTGGGCAACATAGGAGCGTGACAATGAACTGAAGAAAGGCAAGAAGGGGTGGATTAGAACCAAGAAGAGCTACTCCTCAACCCCAACCGTTCACTAACTCACCAGAGCCAGAGGCTGACTCAAGGCAAGGATGAATTTCAGATGCATTACAGGCCTGCCCTTAAGGGCCAGCACCACCAATGCCTGCCACCCTGAGCATGGCTCTAGGACCAACTCCGGGGTGAGAGAAGACCAAGGCCTGGTGGGGTTCTTGGGGCTACCAGTTCTCAGCTACAGTCCAGAGCTCTAGGCCTGCCCCTCTCTACACATGCACACAAACAAGATGAAGGCAGCTGCTAACAAGCGAGGCATTTATTTGAAGACATAATAGAGTCAGTCAGAAGAATAATTTTCAAAAATAGAAGAGGTCTTATTTTACAGCAGAGGCCATCAAGGTTAAAAAGATTAAAAGACTTGTCTAGCCACATGCTGTTACCAAATGGTGGAGTGTGGACAAGAACCCTGACTGCATCAGTCAGGATTCAACCAGAGAGGCAGAACCACTAGGATACAGACATTAAGAGATTTATTGCAAGGAATTGGCTTACACAGTTGTGGGGCTGGCTAGGCACATCTCAGATCCACACAATAGCTCATCAGGAAGGGCAGGCTGGAACTCTCCAGCAGGAGCTAAAGCTGCTGTCCACAGGTGGAATTTCTAGTTCTTCCAGGAAGCCTCAGTTCTAGTCTTAAGGCCTTTCAACTGGTTGAATCAGGCCCACCATGATTATTTAGGATAATCTCTCCCCGTTACTTAAAGCCAACTGATTATGGACTTTAATCACATCTACAAAAGACCTTTCACTGCAACACCTAGATTAGTGTTTGACTGAATTACTGGAGACAGGAGCCAGCCAAATTGATACATAAAATTGACCATGACATTGACTTATCAATAGCACCACAGAGTTCTGTCTACCCTAGCTCTCCTCTCGGATGCATGCTGCTGCCACAAACTCTTAATGTAGAAAGGTTCTGCATGACTACATTATACGTGTTCTACTTTCTTCTCCAGTTGAAATGACTAAAGACGACGAACACAATTATCATAGGTCAACAAGAGAAGGGTTTATAGGGTTTATGGAAATTCATTTCTTCTAAGAATGTAGGTCCAGGAATCCAAAGTCTACACCACAATCTTTTGTTATGCAAATCATCCAAAGAAGCAGAGTACGTTACAACTACCCAGAGTTGTAACGGAGATGGCTCATCGGTTCTCCCACTTCACCCCTGGGTATCACATCCCCTTTCTCCTGCCCATCACACTCAGGACTCTTAGAAGAGTTGCCCATATAAGATGTCTCTATACCCACACTCTCCACACATGCCCCGACTCACCATCACACTGCAATCAAGCCCTCCCTGACTCACCAACACACCCTGAGGAACAGACGCATCCCAAGGTTACAAATGACTTACCGGCTATGAAATCCAAAGGACACTCTTGACCATCCATCCCCTATTCCTTAAAATACAATCTTCCATTTACTTCCATAACAGCAAAGCCTCTTGTCTTCCCTTCTACCTCTCTTGCTACTCCTTGTAAATCTGATCTTATTTCTCCTCTTCCACCTCTAAAATGTCCATTTTCTCCATCATTAGACCCCTCCTCATGTTTACACACTGTTCTTTGGCTTTAATTATAACCTATATACTAATGATTCCCAATCTCTATCTCCGTGCCAGATAGCACTCCTGAGCGTCAGGCTCACATGACCTACGGCTGTGGACATCTACACCTAACCACAGACACTCCAGACTCACTGTCCTTTCCACAGCCTCCACTCCCTGCAACTAATGCTCTTTCCCAGTCCCATCATCAGCCTAATAGACTAAAACAGAAACCTAGAAATTATACCTTAAGTCCTGCCTTTCCCTCAATCCCTACATACTGTCAATCAAGTTTTATTTGAGGAGGGAGGGGAAAGTACAGCTGAAAATTACATTTTCCCTCCAGCCTCCTTTGCAGCTAGGTGTGGTCATATAATTATCTTCAGGCCAATGAGAAGAAAGCAGGAATGTATGGAACTTCCAGACAGCTGTTTTCGGAGAGATTACTCAACTTTTGCCCTGCCATCCTTCCTCCATCCTCTTCTGAAAAAGATGGCTAGAGCTCCACGGCCACCTTGGACCATGAAGTGACCTTCAGGACAGAAGCCACTGATGAAGATGACAAAGTAGATATAAAAGGATCCTGGTACCCTGAGAACGTCACAGAGCATCACAGCAACCCTAGACTGCCTAACTCCAAGCTTTATTTCATGTAAAAGAATAAATCTTGTTTAAACCACTGTTATTGTCTATTTTCTATTATATGCCACCAAACATAATCCTGACCGATATATCAAATTGCTGATTCTTTTTAAATCTTTCAATTCCATCCATTTCTCTCCATCCCCACTACCGCTCCCTTAGTTCAAGCCACCATCATCTCTCGTTTCAACTGCTGAAACAGCATATTAACCGGTTATTGTGCTTCTAGTCTTCCTCCAATCTAATCTACCGTTCGTTTCTCAAGGACAATCGGGGATTGTGTATCAACAGCATTATAAAGGTTCACATTCTTCAAACTACAGATGATCCTTGAACAACATGGGTTTTAACTGCATGGGTGACTTGTACGTGGGTTTTCTTCCACCTCTGCAACCTCTGAGACAGCAAGGCCAACCCCTCCTCTTTCTCCTCCTCCTCCGTCTACTCAATGTCAAGGATGGAGACCTTTATAATGATTCATTTCCACTGAATGGAGAGTAAATATATTTATTTTCTCTTCTTTATGATTTTAATAAAATTTTCTTTTCTCTAGCTTACTTTATTGTAAGAATCGAGTATATAATACATATAACATACAAAATATGTGTTATTCAACTGTTGATGTTATCAGCAAGGCTTCCAGTCAATAGTAGGCTATTAGCAGTTAAGTTTCTGTAGAGTCAAAAGTCACACACGAATTTTCTATGACACAGGAGATCACTGCCCCTAACCCACGTGTTGTTCAAGGGTCAACTGCACACAGCAATTTCACTTCTCAGAATTTATCCTGAATAAAATAATACAATATGTATACAAATACATTATATTTATAGTTGTTCATAACAGCAATATTTATAGTGGTTTACAAATGAAAACAATCTAGATGTCTAATAATAGGAGATTAGTTACAGACAGCATGGTGCATTCGAGGGAAAATTAACCTGTCATTAAAAATTATGACACAGAAACATATTTTAGGATTTGAGGAAATGATTATACATATATATCTCTCTATATATACAGGCAGAGAGAGAGAGAGAGAGAGAGAGAGAGAGTTAAGTGAAAATAAAAGTTTTAAAGAGGATGTGCCCTATACCCCATTTGGTTTTCTTAATTACATAAATGTGTGTAGAAAACAAGTCCAGTCTTACCTTTGTATCTACACCAAAAAGCTAACATTTTCAGGTTTCACATTAGTATTTATTGAACATCAATTATGTGCTAAATATGCAATAGTTATCTTAGGTACTATAATTTTTTTAATTTTTGCTTCTTTTTCTAAAGATGCAACAATAAACATAAATTGCTTTCAAAAACAAAAAAGATAATAAATATTCTCAATAAGTCCTGTAACTCTGATCATGCTCATTTCCTAGTTTAAATCCTCAACATCCATCCCCTGCTCTAGGAAGCCTTCCCTCATTTCCCCAAGGCTGAATCCCATATCCCCGCCACCAACATGCTCCTGGACAACCCCATCTTCTCCTATATTAATACTTTCCCCACTGTTCTGTGAACTGCCTATTTTCTTAACCGCATTTCCCACTAGATTATGGGCTCATGGAGGGTGTGGTCATCACTGTTTCCCTAGTTCCTGGCATATATTTGGTGGTCTATAAATACGAAATGAACAAGTGAATATTGGTGCTATGAATTCGGCCACACCTATACCTCTCTTCACCATCGAAGAGATGCAAAAGGACCCATATCTCTAGAATCTAAACGCGAGTCTTCAATACTTAAGATCTTCAATAATCACCAGGCCTGAACCACTCCTTAGCAATTGCCCAGGTTGCAAGGAGCCATATCAACTCCTTTCAAGGACAGTTCATTTCCATCAGAAATGATCTTATGCAATAAGGAGTGACCAGACATAAAAGTCTACTTAAAAATAAACTGATGCCTACCTATAAGGAATAATGTAAAATAACCTTCAAAAGGTGGGAGAATCATGCATCCAATCCATATTCATTGTGTGCCTGCTATGTGCCAAGGAATCAATCCAACTCAACTGATACACTTTCTCTGAGTATCTGTCTTTTCAAACACTGGTACAGAAATTCAAAAGGTTGTATCACAGACTGTCTGTTCTGTTAGTACACATGTTTGGTTTTTTGTTTTTTGTTTTTCTTTTTGACAGGAATTACCTCAGACGTGATTGGGAAATAGGGGAACGATGTCAGTATAACAAGTTGTGTTGGTTCACATGCAATTATTCCTAGCTTGTTAATATTTTGCAGCAATCATACGTAAGCACTCTCACAAGGAAAGAGAGAGACTTGACAATGTATGAAGACCTTAGAACAAAGCTGGAAATGTGCCCAACTGCCCACCTTTAATGTGAGTACTGGCTGAATTCGTGGCTTCAAGAATCACTATGCTTTCCACTATGTTAACCTGCATAGTGAAACCACAAGAACAGATGAAGAAACTGAAAACATTTCTCCTTATATAGATGAATGAAGAAGGCTATATCCTGGACCAGATTTAATTTTGATGAAAATGGTTTCTATCAGAAGTGAATGCCCAGTGTGATCTACAGAGAGAAGGAAGGACAAGCTTGATTTGAAGACTGTCAAGGTAGACTTGCTAAGGTCATACACCAGCCAGTGGAGATTTAACTGAGCTGTATTTTTATTGGATTTGTTTTTGTTTTTGTTGGTGTTCTTATTACAAAGTTCCATAGCTTTTCAGTGGTCTTTCTCAAACTTGTTCTTCCCACAACTCTGTTATTTTTAGTGTGTGATTTTGCAGAATGCAAGGTACATATAAAGTCAGCCCTCCATACCTATGGGTTCTGCATCCGTGGATTCAACCAACCATGGATTGAAAATAGTCGGGGAAAAATGGATGTTGCATCTGTATTGAACATGTACAGACTTTTTTTGTCATTATTCCCTAAACAATACATTATAACAACTATTTACGTTGCATCAGGTATTATAAGTAATCTAGAAAAGATTTAAAGTATACACGAAGATGTGCAAAGGAGGTTGGGCACAGACAGCCATATAGTGCTATAGTGGAGATGCCTGTGTTCAACACTGCAGCAGAGTCCATTTTTAAGTAAAGTAAATTTCTCAAACAAAACTAAAATTATTCTATTATTATTTATTTTATTTGGAGTGAAATGAAAGCAGTATTTTCTTATATATGTTACACAAACATACGCATTATCACACGTAGGTATAGACACATACATATGTATGAACGGATGAATGCATATCAATCCCAAAAGAAAGACATCACACATCTTAAAAGTATGTCATCCTTTGGGAAGTATAAATAAACTGAATGTTGACACAGAAGGAACTGTCAAGTCCATTTCAATAAGGTTCAACTTGGCCACTACTGACTTTGTCTGTAGACATACAGCATTCTATTTGAATGTGTTTGCCAACTAAGTAGAGACCTCCTCCAAAATCACAGGGGACGAGGTGTAAAGCCACTCAACAGTAAGAAAGCTACATGATTGAAGCTTAAATGCATTCAATCCTTCTAATGATGAACAGTCTGGTTCTCTGATAAGGGACTCAGCCACACTTCCTTCCAGAGGGACAATCAAGCCACCCCTACACATGGTTTTACCACTGCCAAGAGACCATGAGCTTGGGAAAGAAAAGAGAATAGAAAGTAACACTCAACATAAGGATAACCAAGGTCACCCAAAGTACATCCAAGGTACCTTGTATATTCTGTTCACTGACTCAGTCAACAAATAATTGAATGTAGGGACCCAGACACAAACAAGACAAGAAAACTGGGTTCCTATTCCACTGATTATTTCTACCTGACACCCAAACATCTTTCCAAAGGATTGACTAGAATCCTGGGGTTGAAAACTCGAACACCTCCTGGAGCCAGACGAATAATGTAAGAATGAAGGAGAATAGGTGCTTGGTAATGGGGAACACTGGGGACAGTGATAGACTAGGGATCCCATGCTCCATCTAAAAGTATTCAAATCCATTGTTCTTGGCATTGGTGGGATAGTGGTGAGCACAGCTGCCTTCCAAATCTATTGTTCTTATCTACCATTGAAGCAAGGCAAAATTCATACACAGCCTAGACCTGGCTCACAGGCTGCCACTTTATGACCCCTATATTTAGCAGAATGTAGACCAGAGAATCTGGATAAGGAATTTCACTTTGTATCCAGGTAGACACCTGACTCTAAGACATCAACCAATATTTAAAATCACCTTCCTATAGGCAATGGCCAAAATGCACCACAAGATGATGAGAACGCTGCTATAGGAGAAACAAAGCAGAACAATCTATCAAGATCCAAAATTTTGGAACCTAAGCCTGCTTTCATATTTCTTCATAATGATTGAAGAGTGCCATGACATAAAGTTTGCGTTTTCTGGTGTCTTTAAAAATAAGCACCTATTCCAAAAATACGCTATTTGGGGAGGGTTTACTCTTTACAATTTAATTGTCTGAAATACTGAAAAGAAGATGAACAATCTCTACAATCCAAATCATATCTTTACCATAAAGGGTCATTATATAATGTCAGTAGACACACAGGTGAAATATATCAATTACAAATGTAATAATTCTTAGCCCATGCAAAACGTGATTTCTTGGTCAGAGGTTATGAGAAGCCATTTTATGTACACTTTAGTATAATATTTAATTAAGGTAATACCATAATTTAGAATGAGATCTGGTGTTTTCTGCTTTCAAGGTTAATGTACTGGATATTCAGAAATTTTTTCCTAAACCAACATTCTATTTTTTAACCCAATGATTTTACAGTCACAAATATATACGCCAATGTACACTTAGCACTTCTTAATTGTTTTTAAAGCTAAATTTGAACAATAAATTAAATTTCTCAGTATGTATATTATGAAAGGTAGACATAGGCTATAAAAATGTTGACATTGGTTATATTCTAGTAATACATTTAGCCCTTTTAGTAATGACTATGCAAATAATCAGCTACAGGAAAACCATTTTACATCTAGTACAATCACCTACTATCACAGAAGTAATTATTATTATTGTCCTACTTATTGAACGTCAATAAAAACTCTTGAGGTTCTAAGATAGTTCCAAAGCCATTGTGAAAACTCTCCTCTTTACCGACTCCTCTGGCAACTATAATTACCAATGTTAAGGAAGGCAGCTGCAGATAAACATTAAACAAGAAATTATCCCCAGAAGGTTCATAAGTTCCAGACTTTAAATGGGGAAATACTGACAGCTCCTAATATGCTCTCTTAACACCTTCGAGATGCAACTTTTCGCTCAGGCAAGGTCAGCAGCTCTAAGATGACTCAAGATCAATGCGTAGAAAAATCCACGATCCCAAAAAGATCAGTTTGGCCCCTGAGCAATATCTACTTTTGGCCAACATCTGGATAGTGCTGGTTATACTTCAGAAAGTTCAATCAAACCTTCCATTTTACTATGCCTCAACTTTTTGTTTCAGAAGTTGCTCCGCCATCTTGAAACAGAGCAAAGTGCTTGGGTGATCCACTGGCCGCATCTGCCAAAGTTCTTCACCAGGACTCTATCCAACTTCATCTTCTCTGTTAACAAAGACATGAGGAAGGTGGTATGGTACAGAAGAGGGCAGCTTGCACCATTCTTCCAAGGAACACTAAGATTGCCCAACCAGCCCACCTAAGCCTGCTGGCTAGTGGTCCATGACTGGGCCTCACCAAGTCCAGAATCATCCACAAGACCCTGGTCATGCAGGAGGCCAAGATGCTAACTTGCCTGTTCTCTATTCTTCTTTCGCACTAGCCAGCAAATCCGCATCTGAAAAAGCTTCAGCTGCCCATGAGGGCCCAGGGGGAAAAGCTCCTTGGCGGTGAATCACCTCTGCAGTCTCTTGTGGGTGGATCACTCTGCAATCTCTTACCCAAATAGCTAATTCCACCCCTTCTGGGTGTTCATCTCAATTTAGCCCAAAGCCTTGTGAACCAGAGGTAGTGTTACCCAATTTAAGTTCAAGCGAGTCCAGTTCCAGGCTGGCCCCTGAGGCTGGTTTCTTGGAGGATCAACAGGCGTTGAAGATGACTGGTCTCTAAGCGTCTTTATCCTGAATCTCGTCTTGGGGGCCAAGACCTCTTGGGGGGCATTCCCCCCAGGGAGTGGTGACTGTTTCTTCACTGGTCAGGAATCCAAAGCAGGAGCAGTTGCGTCCTGGGCTAGCTAAGCCCTAGTTCCCCAGAGGGATGGGCATTTCTTCAATGTTCGCAAGATGCCAGACTAAGCCCGCCTTCACCACTCTTGGGACAGCATCAAAGTAGCCGATGCTGGCCACTACCTGTGTGGACCTGCAGACAGGTATCCGCTGAGGGTGACGGAGAGTGTCGGGAGCAGGGCTCACACGCGATGTCCTCTAGGAACGTGTTACCACCCACCGCCGACTTCCATGTTCTAGTCCCTTCCGCCAAAGGCCCTCTGCAGCGCCCCCTTTCGCCCCCAGTGAGCCCGACACCCGCAAGGACCGCCCCCACGCCCCAGCCCGGAGGGCTTCCGAGCCGCGGCTGGGGCAGCAGGTGGGGGGAGGGGGAGGGGCCCGGGGGCCCCGGGGAGCGGTTCGGCCGCCGCCTCCCGAACCCCCATCCACGCGCCCCCTCCGCAGCCCCCCAGGACCCCACCTCGCCCCCGCCGGGCTCCGCTCCGACCGCCCGCGCCCCTCCTCTCCCGCGCCCCCGGCCCAGCCCGGGCCGCGCACCCCGGCCCCGCACCCCCGCCGGCCGCGGCGCGGGCCCCCGCATTCCCCGCACGTCCGGCGCCGACTTTTACCTGTACTTTCTGCACTCGAGGCGGCTCGTCGGGCGAGAAACACCTCCCCGGGACCGCTACCTCCCCCGCCCCGGCTCCGCCCGGCTTCCTCCTTCCCCTCCAAGGCCGCAAAGTAGATGGAGTAAGAGAGAGTGTGTGCGAGAGAAAGAGAAAGAGGGAGCGGGCGCGGGCGCCGCGGGAGGCGGCGGGCGGCGGGCGGGAGGCGCGCCCGGCCCCCGCCACCCTCCGGCCGCCGCCGCCGCCGCCGCCGCCGCGGGCTCGGCAACTCCGGCTCGCGCCCGGCCCCGGCCCGGCCCGGCCCCCGCCGCCCGCCGCCCGCCGCCGCCGCCGCCCGCCGCCGCCCGCGGGCCGGGGCCGGCCCGCGCCCCCGCGTCCCCGTACCTCGTAAAGGTCCCCAGAAGCCATGCCAGGCTGCGGAACTTGGCTCGCCGGGTGTGCGCGTCTGCTCGCTCGCGCCCTCCGTGCGTGTGCGCGCGGGGGCCAGTGTGCGCGTGTGTGCGCGCGTGTGTGAGTGTGTGTGGTGTGTTGAGTAAACTGTGTTTTTGCAGAATGACAGGCTTGGGGGCTGCCTATGCGCAGAATCAGAGCGGGCGGCGGCGGGGCTGGCGTAACCGGCGGCGGCGGCGGCGGCGGCGGCACGAGCGCGGGCAGCAGCGACGGCCGCGCAGCGCGCCCGGGAGGCACGGACGCGGCCCGAGCGCCGCGGCCCCCGCGACCCGCGACCCGGCGACCGGCGGCGGTGGCTGCAGCCGGCAACGGCTCGCCCCGGCGCCGCCTGCAGGAAGCCGCCCCGCGCCCGCCGCCGGCCCGGACGCTGCTGCCACTGGGCGAGTCCCCGCCCCCCGGGAGCCCGGCCCGGCCCTCGGGCGGGGGGGCGGGGGCGGCTGCCGGGCCGCGCCCCGGGGGACCGGTCCTGGAGCCGGGAGCGCTCAGACCCGCCCCGCCGCCCCGGGCCGGCTTCGGAGGCGGCCGGCCGGGGCCCCCGGGGGTGGCGGGCCAGGTACCCGCCGGGCGTGCCCGGCCCGGGCCGCGAAGGGGCGGCCGGGAGGCAGGTAGAGGGCTGCGGTTGCAGGTCGCGGGGAAGGGGCCCCGGCCGAGCCCAGCTGGCCGGGGGGGCCCCCCGCCTCTGTCCTCCCCCGGGAGGGGAGTGGGCGCCGCCCTGGGAGACCTGGCCCCTCGGGGTTGCGCGGCCCCTCCCTCCGGGCTGGTTCGTAAGATGTGCACGCCACCGGGAGGAGGGACGAAATGACCCATCCGGAGGCGCCATGCAGAGCCAGGACAGCGGGGCCACCCCATAAACCCTGGAAAGTCTTTGGAGCCAAGCGTGGCCTTCCCTCAATCAGTCTCCCCCACCCCCTTTCATTCACTCATCCGTTATTCAACAAACATTTCCCAAAGTCTACCCAACTGCACAGTGTCCCTGGACGGTCACAACTGGGACCCTGCCCACAGGGAACTTTGAATCCAGCAAGGGAAACTAGACATTCCGAAGTGAAGAGGGTGATGGCGCGTTCAATTGTTCATCGAAAAGGGGTTCCTACTTTGTGACAGGCTCCAGGGCTGGAGGGACAGGAGAAGCTCTCTCAAATCCAAACACCAGTTGTCTCTTCCTACCAATATGGATAAGTGGTCATCCTTCTACTTAAAGCCTTCTCCTTATAAAAAATATAGTCATCTCAGAACCTTGAGAAGTCAGACTGTTCTGAAATGGGAGGAAAGGTCTTCTCCATCCCAGCCCAAAAAATGCCTAGCTGGTCCCAATCTCTCCAGACATGATGTGGACTTAACTCACATCCTCCCTGGGTCATTTCATATTTGTGAGACCATGGGCAAGTCACTTTACCCATCTGAGCATTGCTTTCCTCATCTCTAAAAGAAATGGTGATAAGCACCTAAGGTGATGTGAGAATTAAACAGAGGATCTATGTGTACATAGAGTGGCCTACCCATCCCAGCAGAACTCGATAAAGGTAATTTGTGTCTGAGTCTGGACTCTGAACTACCCTCATGGAGTGTGAGGTGGGAGAGGGGCCGGAGGGATGTTTTAATCCAAAGGTGGTCAAACTTTTAAAAGTCACCAAATTTTTTAATTTAAAAAAAAATCTGTAGAATCTAGACCACAAAGTTTTCATGTCTGACTCATTGCAGGACATATGAGTTTGCATATGCTGTTCCCTCTGCCTAGAATGCCCTTCCACGTTGAATCCATCTGGAAAACTCTTGCTCTTCCTATAGGGCTTGTTTATCTTTGTATCACCATCATCTACCACTATTCCTCACAGAAAGTAGGTACGTAATGAATGTTTGTCGGACTATGCAAATACAACAAATTTTATACTGATTTCTAGTTAAAATCCCATCCTAAAATGGTGAAGGAAAAAATGGTGAGGGCATGGAAATAATAAATAAATATGAGGGGATATTTGGCTTAGAAACGTAGAAATTGTTCTAGCAATTCTTCTCCCTCTTCATATTGATATTTTCCCCATGGCTATGGTTTTAAGTAATAACATTAATAATAAGCAGTTCTCTTATCTGTAGGTAGCAAAACAGATTTTAATGATCCTTAATTTGTACTAGGGAATAAGTGCACCACCATAGCATGAGGATGTAATTTGGAAGTGGAAGACAAGAAAGAAACTGGGTTTGGAAATAATATGCACAGCCAAATTTGAATATATAATCAGTAGTTTTACAAAAACACCAAAAACTTGACTTGTGCTGGCCAAATACTCCCTGGGAATGTGAGCACAGTTTGGAAAACCCTCGTCTAGACGACAATTGTTCACAGAGTTTGCAGAAGGGGACACTCGCTGTGGATTGGCATGCTCAGGAAATATTTTAGGACTGAAGTGGATCTTGAAGACTCATAGAAAAGGAGGGACAGTGTTTTATTTGGGGGGAAGGAGATGGTGGGCAATTCTGCAATGGGAGGTGTCTGAGAAGACTAGAAAACTTATTCACGGGGGTCCCAGGACCCTGGATGTTGAATGTGGGTCAGTTCATGGACAGTCTTGAAAGCCAAGCTAAGAAGTCTATGATTTAGCCGGTCAACAGTGGAAAACTGGTGAAGACTTTTGAATCAATCAAAAGCATGTGACAATCAAAAGTGTGCTTTAGGAAACAAATTCTGGAAGAAGTATGAGAGATCAACAGCAGGGATTAGGGCCAGGGAGATGAATTGCGGTGGTCCCTGGTGGTAGCAGTAGAAATGAAGAAGAAGAACTGGATTTGTGAGATGTTCAGAAGGAAGAACCAGCCTAACATTTGTTGTGGTTACTCCACCTACTTCCATGAAGCATTTGATCCAGATCAACAGGACTTGATGACTAACAGGATGTATGTGCATTGAGGACTGGGGGAGGGCCAAGCAACTAAGGAAAGAAAGGATACAGAGATGACTAAGGCTTTAAACTGAGTGACTGAGCTACCCATCCGTCATAACACTATTTTATTTTGAGCTTACCCCCAGACCATTGCTGGCTTCCGGAAAAGGCAGGTGCTTCCTGAGAGATGAAGGGGGGAAGGGTCTTAGCCTACTGTGGGAAGGTCAGCCCAACCATTGACAGTGTGGCTCCAGGTTCTTCAGATGATGGAGAGTTATTGTTGCTCATGCAGAATGGAAGAGGATACACGCCATCTTCCACAAACTGGCACAGACTCGTACCGATCATAACTCAAGGTCAAGTGATAGAAAACTCAACCCTAAATTAAAACAGAGAGAATTTATTGACTCACATAGATTGGAAAAGGATGGAATTTCTCTCAAGATTGGCTGGATTCAAGGTCTCAAGGGGTATAAAATAGCCTCTCTCACTCTCTCCTTCTATCTGCAACTGGCATCTTTCCTGTTGAAGATGGGCTTCTTCCATGCAGCTGAGAATATGGCACCTGGCAGCTCACATCATCCAGGTTTGTACTTCATACGGTATTTATAAATCCCAGAGAAGGGCTCTCCTTGGCCATTGTAGCTCACATGCTCACATATTGGCCCAATCACTGTAGTCATTTGCTGATAGTACATTGTGATTGGCCAGGCTTAAGTCACCCTCCCATCTATGGGAAGAATATGACAATTGGCAGTTTTACCAGAATTTACATGATCAGAATCTGGGATGAGCAGAAGCCCAAAGGTATAGTAAAAGGAATACTGAAAAGATTGGTACCCACTACATGCTAGAACAAATCTGGGACAGAAAGGGAAGTTAGAAGCAAAGGCAGTAGCTACATGGCCTTACAATAGAGCAAGACTGGCCAGTTTAATATCCAAGGGAAGATTGTATCTCATCTGACAGTGGCATTAAAATGTGACGATATTCTCCTTCTGGTATTACTTGAGGCACAAATTGACCTCCTATATTGTGTGGTGGTTGAACATGTGGGCTGTAGAGCAAGATGGCCTGGGTTCCAAATCTTGCATCATCACTACTAGCTATAGGGTATAATCCTCTTTACTTAACTGCTCTGTCCTTCCATTTCTAAATATATTTGTTATTGATTACTGCATAATTAATTACCTCCAAAATTTAGTGGCTCAAAAAAAGGCATTTCTAATCTCACAGCTTTTGTCGGTTATGGATTTGGGAGCAGCTTAACTGGGTCCTTTGGCTCAGGGTCTCTCATGAGATTATAATCAAAATGTTCTCTAGGACTGCAGTAATCTGAAGGCTTAGCTGGGGCCAGAGGATCCACCTCCAAGATGATGCTCTTACATGGCTGTTGGCAGGAGGCCTCAGCTCCCAGCCACATGGATCTCTCCATAGGGTTGCTTGAGTGTCCTTACACCATCCTCATCTTGGCCTCCAAATCCAACAAAATAAGGCAAAACTACCAAAGCTTCAACTCTTTCTAGCACAGAGCTGCTAACTAATCTAATGTCATAGTCCATGGCCACACGTGGTCTTCTATTTCCTTAAGTGCAGCCTTTTGACTGAATCCCAGGCCACACCTATGGAAATAGAAGGCCACATGTGGCCTTAAGGCCACAGGTTCCCCACTCGTGGTCCATGCTAAGAAGGCTATTTGATATAGAGGTGATTTGCAGCACGTCAGGTTGAACAACGGGGATGTCATGTGATCCACACCCCTCACTTTAAAGATGAGAAAACTAAGACCCAGGTTGGGTGATCCAAGAGAGAGAGAGGGAGCAAGGGGGAAGTCACACAATGCCTTTGAAGATCTAATTGTGGACACCAAATATAGTCACTTCCACCATATTCTGTTCTTAGAACTGAGCTACTAAACCAAGCCCAGACTCAAAAGAAGGCAAATTAGCCTCCACCTTTTAAAAGGAGGACTATCAGAGAATTTGTGGGCATGTTTTAAAACCACCACACCACATGTGTAAATGGAGGTGACAGGTACCCCACAGAGTTGTTTTGAGAATGAGATGAGCTAATCCATGCGGAGCGTCTGTAATAGGGACTGAACAATGGCCTCTGTTATAATTAATGTCATAACTACCATTACCAGTTTCAAACTTGATATGAGTCACTAATGTCCTTGAATGTTAAAGATGCCTATAGAAAGGCATTAAATCAAAGAAACCCTTTAAAATGAATATTGTTTTCAAGCCATGCAGAAACTCTTATTAATTAAGCTTTATTTTCAGCATTTATTTTAAAATATTTCACTTCCACAATAATAATAATTAAAGTCATACTTATTCAATATCTACAATGTGCTACGTATTATTCTTGCTGAACAAAATAAATAATGCCCTGCCCTTATGGAACTTACAGTACAGTGGAGGAGACAGAGAATAAACCAAGGAAACCAAATATATATAAAATTTTATTTCAGGTAGTGATGTGAGCTAGGAAGAAAAATGATGCCAAGTAAAGGGACAGAGATGTGTGTGTGCCGGGGCCGGGAAGGGGTACTGCTTTAGATAAGGTGCTTAGGCAAGACCTCACTAAGGTGGTGCCATTTGAGCAGAAACCTGAACAAAGCGAAAGAGGACACAAATCAAAGGACAGAGAATGTCAGAGAGAGAAAATAGCAAGGGAAAAGCCCCGAGGCTGAAGGAGTTTGGTATGTTCAGGGTCCTGCAATTAAGCCAGTATGGCTGAACCTGAGTGAGCAAGGAGGAACATGGCCAGGTAAGTCAGAGAGCTAACCAAGGTCCTTGCAGACCCAGGTAAAGAATTTAGAGTCCTCCAAGTGATGTGAGAGGTCATTTGGGGGGGCTTTGAGCAAGGGAATGATATGATCAGGTCACTCAGCTCCTGGGTAGAGAATGGCATGAAGGACCAAGGTGATGCTGGACACCATTACAGAAGCCCCCAAATGAAGTCTTAGTGAGGTGGAGTAAGGAGGAAGCTGTCAAGACGAAGAGACATGGTTGGATTGGGGGTATGTAGGATAATACTTGGGATATGAGGAAAGGAAAAGAATCCTAAATTTTTAGCCTGTGGGTCCAGGTGAATGGAGGTGCCATTTTCTGAGATGGAGGTAGCATTAGGGCTGCGTATGGGGAAATCAATAGTCTCATATTAGGATGTGTTAATTTTGAGATGGATATCCACCATCCAAATGGAGACGGGGAGGCATTGGATCTGTGAGTCAGGAACTCAGGGTGGACATTATATGGGAATGGTCAGTATATTCACAGCAAGGAAAGGGGACTGGCTGTGACTGCCGGTGGAGTGAGTGCAGATCTGGAAGAGGAGAGGGCGTAGGACAGAGCTCTAGAGCATGTCGGCATTCAGAGGTCAGGAAGGGTGTGAGGAAGCAGCGAAGGAGCCTGAGAAGGAATGACTGAGGTAGGAGGGAACCAACAGCGTGCACTGTCCCAGATCCAAGTGACAGAGAGCAGGACTGGTCGTTCTGTGTCGGTGGGAGGTTGGAGAAGAGTACTATGGGATTTGGCAACGTGGAGACCAGTTTTGGTGGTGCAGGAAAGTTGAAAGTTAGACTGAAGCGAGTTAAGTAGAGCTTTGGCAGAGAGGAAGTGCAGATGGTGAGCCCAGGTGACTAATTCAAGGCCTTTTGCTATAAAGAGCAGAGAAGTGGGTCAGTAGGTGGAGGGGGCGTCAGACGCAGGAAGAGTTTTTAATATAGAAGCTATTACAGCATGTTTATACGATGACAGGAATGATGCAATAAATATGGGGAAATGGCTGTGCAGTAGAGAGACAAGAGAATTACAAGAAGAGCCTTTGAAAATTCCAATAGAGAGGGGATGCGGAAGGCCAGAGTGGAGGGACGGGACTTAGGAGCACAGAGTCCACCTGTACTGGGTTGAATCGTGTCCCTCAAAAATTCACGTCCACACAGAACCTCGGAACATGACCTTATTTGCAGATGTAATTAGTTAAGAGGAGGTCAGACCCAACTGGGTTGGGCCCTAATCCAATAGCTAGTGTCCTTATAAGACAAAAAGACAGAGACAGACACATAGAGAGAATGCCACATGAAGGTGCAGGCAGAGATTGAAGCCATACATCTACAAGGCAAAGAATGCCAAGGATTGCCAGCAACCAACAGAAGCTGGAAGAGGCAAGGAGGAATTCTTCCCCACAGCCTTTGGAGAGAGCATGGCCCAGCCAGCACCTTGATTTCACACTTCTAGCCCCCAAAACTATGAGAAATAAACATTTATCGTTTTAAGCCACCAAGCATATGGTTATGGCAGCCACGGAACACTAATACACCATCCATCGGAAGAACAAGGAAGACCAAGTTCATGGCTGCAGATGAATCTCTCTTCTATTGTTTCTATATTCTCCATAAAATAAGCCATGAAATCATCAGATGAAAAAGGCACTTTCAGATGAAAGTGAGGAAAAATGAGAAGAGTGTGATTTGCCGGGAACAATACCGGTTTAATCTGTTGTTCCCTGCCCCCCCCAAAAAAAACTATTAATAGAACTCCCTTTCATTCCCAAAGGTACCCAGATTTAGACAATATGCAAATGATTTTTCTAGTGTTAGATGTTTGAGGACAGATTAAAAGGTATGAAAAGTAGACTCAGAAGAGTGAATTGACTAGGAAATATAATGGCATTGCTAGAAGGTACTGAAGGCCCACTGGATATTTGTGGTCACAAGTGATAGTCAGAGCAGTCGGACCAGTAAGCATGGCTGTGATTTGCCCAGTCACATTCAGTTGTTCGGGGGCAGGCTGGAGTAGATGGGGCATTGGATTTAACCCAGGTTGGGATTTGCCGCGTTAGCGCGACAGGAGAGAGGAGAGAGAGCGTGTGTAAGGAAGTGATTACAAATCATGGAAGGATGGCTGCCGAACCTAAGCTAGATAAGGAGGGATGCAGTGACGTGGGGATTGGGGTGGAGGTGATACAAACACAACTGTCGGTTAATGGATTAGAGCAAAGATTGTTAAAGATTGTCACAACAGCAATGAGAAGGACTTGTGACATGGTGCAGTCGGTGACAGTGGCTGCCCCAGGTGACACACTGTCCATGTGTGACCATCTTTTGTTTCCTCCACCTCTTTCTCGCCTCCCCTAGTCACGCCATAAGGACCTGCTGCTGTCCCACCAGGATGGAGGCAGGATGAATGTTCAGAGTATGGAGGGCCTTAAGGACAGAGGGTATATTCAGGGTGAGGACTGAGGGGTGGAAAAGACCACAGATATTTGGGGCCAGGAGGGGGCTGAGAAACAAGGGAGGGAAAGCAAAAAGGAAGGACCTCCCAGAAACCCAACCGACATAGTCTTTGACCTTAAATAAAAGGAAAAGGAAACTATTATGGCCACCAGTGGTTTCTGGCAATGAAATCAACTTGTCATTCCTTCTAGGCATTGTAGGCAGAACCCAATGATTTTATGCATGTTTACCATTTTATCATTTCAACAAGGTAAGAAACACTGACCCCACTTTGTAGATGTAAGGAGAAAATCTCATGACCCCTGGAACGTGCTCTGGAAGAGATAGGTAGAGCTTCCGTTACCTTAAGTAGACCCAGACTCCCTGTTGGCTGTGTATGTGCTTGGGGAAAAGTTATTTCTTGCAGAGATCATCGGAGGAGAAGGAAAGCCCAAATTTTTGTCCTTGAGCCTTGACTAAGGACTGGTCCTGCAACTTTGAAACCTTGGGGTAGGAGTTGGGTGGATGATGGGAAGTAAACAATATCCATATTTTTAGCTGTGTGTTGTAAGAAAAAGGAACTTGGATTTACGTTTGTAATACTCCTTTGTCTAGGAATATCAAAATACAATTTTTGCTTGTACATAGTAATCAGTGACATTATTGTGAAACACAGATGTGCCCCTCACGTGACTAAATTGCTGTCTGTAATCAGAGGTGCTCAACTTTTTGGTGTCAGGATCCACTGACACTCTTAAACACGAGCACAAACCCCAAAGAGCTTCTGTTTATGTGGGTTATATCTATGGATATTCAACATATTCGAATTTATACTGAAAAAAATTGTAAGTACAGGACTACACACACATAAAAATAACACACAAGCACACATTCCATTAGCTGTCAAAACAATAAAGCTATCTAGAGTTGTGCAGCTTCTAGAAAACTCCTGTGTACTATGGATGACAGAACGAGAGTAAGAGGCAAAAACATGTCAGTATCGGTACGAAGACAGTTTCAACCATACGGACTCCTGAGATGGTTTCAAGGGCCCCCAGGTTTGCCTGGACCACTCTTTGAGAGCTGCAGTTCCACGGAATCGTAAGGAAGGCTGTCTAGATTTAGAGGCTTGATCAGATTTGTGTTTGCTTTGAGGGCAAGAGTGCTTCATAGCCGGTGTCGTGCACTTCCATCCGTGGGCACACAATGTCTGCTTGTCTTTTTGTAGTTTTAGCAGCCACCGATGATCCTTGCCTAGATTCCTTATTTCAGGGGCGATTGCAAAGTGGTGATCATCCATCACTCCTTCCCTCCCTATCAGCCACATAGCTCTATGAAATCTTCCCTGATCAACTTTTCGGTCTTTATCAGTTTTCCAAACAATGAGTTGGTTCTCTAACATCCTCCAAAGGATCATGAGGTAGTTGTTATAGTGTCATCATGAATTTTAGCACATTTAATATATTTCACCCCATTGTCATCATTCTTCTTACTGCTCAAATTGTTCCTGCTTTGAGTGCCAGAAGCCTCTTCTACCTGGCTCCGGAGTCTCTGATAGCATCCTTACTTTCTGATAAGACAAGACACTCAAACTCACCTTGACCATTTCCTCCGCCAGACTTAGGGTCTACCATTTCACCAATGATTCCTGTTCCCTTTCACTGAGAAACGGCATTCAGGTACCCAATGTGAACACCAGGTTGTGGCTAAGAGTTGGTCATTGTTCCTATGCCTTTTCAATGCACAAAGCTAGAAATTTTTTGTGCTTCTTTTAGAACTTAGGGTATATCCCACAAGGGCTGTCCACTCAAATGACTCTTTTAAAGTCACTTGAAATAACTTCATGCTTGGTTAAGTCACCAACTCACTACACATTAAGATTCATTTGTTTTCATATTGAATTTGATTTTTAGGGATTACATTTTAATTTGCACCTAATATTTTAATTGTTTAAAACATTTACATGGTTCCAAAGTTAAATCTACCAACAAGATATATTTAGAGAAGTTTAGCTTCTACCACTTTCCCTCTACCCTGTTCTTTCCGTCCCCTTATAGGTAACCATTTCATTTCATGGTTTGTTATTGAACTTTTAACATAAACAAATACACACACACATTTATACACCCTCTTTCTTAGATAAACATTGGTGTGCTTTACACACTTTTCTCTACACGGCTTTTTTCATTCAATACTATATCCTAGAGATCGTTCCTTAGCATTACTTAGGATTACTGTTCCTTCCGACAGCTGCATAATATGCCATGACATGGCTGTATCATACACAGTTTATTCAAGCAGTCCCCCATTGATGAACAGCCTTTTGCAATTACAAACAGTACTGCAATAATTAACTTTATGCCTGTGTCTTTTTGAGTTTCTGCTAGCCCATAGGGGGATTTCAATTTTATGCTGAATAGCCTGACCAGAAAATGTACAGATGACTGATGGTTGCAATGTGTTGGGAGAGAGGGTGTCCAAAAGAAGCCCCATCCCTGTGGGCAGGGCGTTAGGGTTATTGTGATTTCTGAGAGGTGTGGCCATGGCAATTGTCAATCATCCTTTCGGGAGCCCATCTGGGGATGACAAACGAGAACTTGCAGAGGGGACGGCACCCGACGCCCCACCGAGGAGAAGGGAAGTAGAGAACGCCACGGGAGAACAAAGGCAAGTGAGTGGGCCTCTACCAGAGTCACCCCGTCTAGCCGGTGGCCCCAGCAGTGCCGGCTGCGGACTCATGTGGAGGCACTTGAATCTGTGGCCTCAGAGAATAACCCAGTAATTGGCTTTAATTTGCTCTGTGTTTAATTTTACTTTTTTTGTATCACGATCTTTAGATAAGTTTTGTGCAGTGTTCCAGCCCTGTCTCAGTGGTGCTGTGGAAAGTTCAGAGACGAGCTGTGCGTATGGGTGGAACGCGGCAATAAAGGAGGGAGTAACCATGCCTCTGAGACCCTAAAACCCCCGGCCCTAAGGCTGCAGCTCCAGAGATCGCGGCGTCTTGCGCTTCCAGGAGGTGGCGAACGCTGATCCTGCAGAAATCCTTGCAGCACCGAGAATGATGTGGCGGAACTGGGAGACGGTCCAGATTTGGGTTCTGTCGAGTGGAGTCAGAAATCCTTCGTATACAAGCATTGCCAAGAGATCTTTCTTTTAAAGTGGGAAAGGACCATTGTGTATAGGCTGAGGAAATAACAATGATATAACATTAAGTGATTAATAAGCAGGCCACTAAACAAGGAGTATGGCATACCATTTTTTCCAATTAACCATATGTAAAATATAAAATAATGATTTATGGTGTATAAATAGACACATTATCTTAGTCCATTTGGGCTGTTATAACAAAATACCATAGACTGGGTAGATTATAAACAACAAATTTATTTTTCACAGTTCTGGAGGCCAGGGAATCCAAGCTTAAGCAGATTAGGTGAGAGCCCACTCCCTGGTTCAGAGACGTGCCTTCTTGCTGCATCCTGGAACGGTGGAGGGGCGAGGCGGCTCTCTGAAGCCCCCTTCATAAGTGCACTAATACCATTCATAAGGGCCCCACCCTCAGGACCGGATCATCCCATAAAGGCCCCACCTGCTAAAACCGTCACATTGGTGATTAGGTTTCAACATAAGAATTTGAGGGGGAAACAAACATTCAGACCACAGCACACATCAAAATGAAAATGATAGCAATGAAACAAGAATGGGTGAGGAGATTGTGGGTAATTATTTTTTCTTGGTCTTTTTTCTGTGTTTTTAAAAGTTTTCTATATTGAGTACATATTTATTTTGAAATCAAAATGTTACTTTGAAATAATTTTAAAAAACCCAACTCAGGGAAAAAATGGGAAAAGGCATTAACAGGAAATATAGAAATGAAATATAAATAGGCAATGAATTTAGGAAATAGGTTATTCAAACACACTTGTAAATAAAAGAAATTCAGTGTACAACATCAATGAGATGTCATTTTAATGAATCAGTTGATGATTTTTAAAAATTATTCCAATACCTAGTATTGCTAAGAATGTAGAGAAAATGGCTCCTGTACAATTTTGGCAGGAAGCTAAATTACTGCTTTCTGTTCTGAAAGGAAGTTTGGCATTATTTATCATACTCCTTAAAATATTCCTACTCTAGGTCCCAATAATTTAACTTCCACAAAATAGTCTAAATTTTTAAAAAATCAGATATGTGCACAATGACTTGTGTTTAGGAATATTTATTACAGTTATTTTTAATACCAAAAATTATTAAAACTTAAATGTTCAAAATTAGAAGTTAATATTCTTCAGGCAATTAAAATCATAACCCTTAAGAAAAATAGTAATTATACATTATTGAGTAGAAAAAACAGATTACAAGACTATAGTTCTAGTATAATCACAGTTTTGTGTGTATGTTTGTGTGTGTGTGTGTGTGTGAAAATTTTAACAGTGATTGAATCTAGAAAGAGATTTGGATTTTCTTCCATAGACATTGTTGAATTTTCCAAATGTTCTACAATGAACCTGTAATACACACACACTTAAACATAGACACATTTTTTTTAAGGAAATGTTTTTTAAAAGCACAATTCTCAAATGGGAGTCTATAGAGCCCCAGTGGGAGGAGACTAGAATAATCCATGTGGGTGTGGATTGGAGTTGGAGATATCAGTGTGAACACATTTCGCTTAACATAGATACAGTTAGTTATGTACAGATATATTGATATGTGTATATATGCAGGTTAGTATATACACACGTTTCCTTGCTCTGTCAACTGAGAGGGCCTAAAGTAATGACACCTCAGTAGCATTGAGCACACCTCCTGCCCAGATCTTGATTTCTAATACCATTCTCCAATAAAAGGAACCAGGGCTCTTTAGAGAAATGGATGATTCTAAAACTAGGGTGGGAAATATACAAGACAAGCCTGGAATATCTTATAGTGCCAGAAAATAAAGACATGTTCAAAAATAAACAAATAAACCCACAGCGATGGGGGGGGGTGTGCCAAAGGAGCCAACTGCAAGAGCTTCCAATGGCCAGAGCTAGAGCAATTTGAGTATCAAAATAAATGAAGTAGTATTGGGTTATATTCAAAGTATAAAATAAATATTCATGAGTCAATAGTGATATAAGTAATTGAATAAATAAATAAATAAATGGGTGAGAAGAGACCATTTTTCTGTGCAGAAGGATTCCAAATAATTTATGCAGATACTCCAACCTCAAGGAGATGGAACATAACTCCCCACTCCTTACATGTGGACCACACATAGGGACTTCCTTCCAAAGAGTACAGTATGGAAAGGGGGCTGGGGTGAGCAGTGACTAACCTTGGAGAAACCTGACAAACACTACCTCAGCCAGGAGATCAAGACCAACATCAACAGTGACAAGTCATGTTGATAGCATGTACCCTTGATGTGAGTGATAAAAACGGTGATCTTCCTCTCAAAAACCCACAACCCCAGTCTAATCACAAGGAAAATATTAGAAAAATCCCAACTGAGGTTACATTCTACAAAATATCCCACCAGTACCCTCGGAACTGTAAAGGACATCAAAAGTCCGAGAAACTGTCATAGTCAAGAGGAAGGACTCTAAGGAGATGTAACAACTAAATGTAATGTGGTATCCTCGATGGGATCCTGGAACATAAAAGGGACATTGGGTTAAAATAAAGGTAACCTAAATAAACTACAGACTTTAGTTAATAATAACGTATCAATATTGGTCACTAGTTGTGACAAATGTACCATACTAATGTGAGGCGTTAATAATAGGGGAAACTGGGTGAACAGTATATGGGAACTCTCTGTATTATCTTTGCAATTTTTCTGTAAATCTAAAAATATTTTAAGAAATAATATTCTTTCAAAAATCAAGGTTCTGTAACAAAACACAATAACAGCATTTTCAGAAATTATCTCTCCAGGATAGGAAGGAGGCCATTAAAGGCAAAGTTATTTCTGGAGAAAAGGATTATTTTATTGATTTAAATTAACAGCAGAGCTAAAAATACACACTAAAAAGAGTAATATTTTTCTCTTCATTAAGAGAAGAGTGAAATATTACATTTTTCTGAATATATAGTTATCTACAAGGCTGTAATTTCAGTATTCTTTATCACAAGGTAAGTGGGAAAGGAGGGAATTTATCTGAAAAAAGGCATACCTTCCAAACAATAGCAAACCCAGGAAGAGCCTGCTTCTGAAGATAAGCTACTCCAAAATCCAAAAGAAGAATTTTAAAACATGGTTGGGATTCTCATAAAAGGACAAGAAATAATAGCCATTTTAAAGTAATGATCAGAGAGTCATAAAAACAGATTGAGAAGAACAAGCAACAGAAAGAGATAAAAAAGGAGATTAATGACACAAAAGATTTCAAGGAAACTTAAAATGTTGTAGCAGAACTAAAATCAACATTGTAGACAATAAATGATAGTACATGATGTGGGTGGTAAGCTCAAGAATACCGCCCTCCCCCACCCCGAGTTAGAATAAAAGGACAAAGAGATTAAGATGAAGAAAGAAAATATAATGATCATGGAAGTTGGAGAATGGGGAACAAAGATATAATAAAAAGTACGGCTGAAGAAGAGAAAAAATAGATCAGAAGCAAAATCTGAAGATATGATAGAAGAAAACAATGATGAGCTAAAGATTTACCAATTTGTATAAGTTTAAAACTTTAAACATTTTATACAAAGAAAATAGTCATTTATATGTAAAGGCAACACAATAACATTCTCATATAACAAGAACTCAGAAAATACACTTTTCATGTGCCCTTCTTGAAAAAAATTACCTAATTATATACTCTAGTCAAAATTAAAATCTTAGAAATGGGACAGCAATAAACACTGAAATTGGTCAAAATACTTAAGTCTAAACTGTTTTAAATATAGAATTTTAAAACTGAAAGGAAAAGTAACAATGTAATAATAATCTGGTACCAAAATCTGTGAAGAAGGGAAAAGCAAATTATATTAAATATTTTCTCTCAAATGGAGGACAGAGAGTTGCACAGCTCAAGATACTGCTTTGTTTCTGACCCTGCAATTAGAAAAAGAAAAATCAGAGAACAAGTTTGAAACACTACCGGTAACCATTACTAGAATTTACATGATGTATTAACCTCTAAAACACAGACAAATATAACAGCAAAGTCAGTATAGTCCAAATAGCGTAAGATAGGAGGCAGCAAGGAAGTGTGACAAACAGAAAACATGAGTTAAGACGTCAGGGGTAACCTCTCTTATAAGGACTAAAGTGAGTGAAGTAAATGCCCATAGAGAGGCAAAGACTCTCAAATTAGACCCCAAAAATACGTTAGGCCAAGAACTACATGTTTTTCACAAAATACAAATGTAAAATAAAAGTGATATAACACTTTTCAAAACCAGAAGAATACAGGAGACATGGTACAAATGTAAAATGAATATCAGATTAAAAGAAATCTACACAAAAACACAAAATGGGACAAAGAGGGACATTTTACAGGAATAAGGGATATAATTCAAAACGAGGATATGACGCAATATTCAGCAAATACTTATCAATGCTCACAGCACTTCAGGAAAAAGTTATATGAAATATTTAATGCTAACTACTACTAAAATTTAAAGTAAAATATATAACTTGTTGAATTATTCTGTTCCCCATAATATTCCATTTAAATACATGAAGAAAAAAATGTTAGAAATACAAAGAAAAACTGACACAAACACTGTAATTTTGAGAAACTTAAACATGCCATTATTGTTTTGGACAGATCAAAAAATGAACAAATATACAAAGATCTAGATTATATTAATAGAATGTTTTTAAAGTTTGATTTTGAAAATGGGGTGAAGAGAGAATACATTTTTTTCTGGCAATTATAAAATATTTATAAACATAGAACACATAATAAACTGCAAAGAAATTACAATAATACTATAAATTAATAACAGGCATTACCTGAGGATAATGGATCCTGAGAATAATCCTTTTAAAGTAAATCCCCTAAAAAGGAAGTTTAAAATTTTATAATAAGGAAGAAAAGCTAGAGTGGAACCTTACCTTGAAAACTGAAACAAAAAATTATCAAAGGAAGTCTATTTCATTGCACATTTAATGAAATTAAAGAACAAAAAATTAAACATTGATTTTTGGCATATTTGTTCTGACAAAATTTGGGATCTCATGATACAACATCCTTCATGTTTGAATAATCAAAAGACTCATTTTTCCAAAAAAAAATCAAAGCCTTTATCAGTTTCCCAAAGGTCCTTGTAATGCTTTTCTCTTTAGGTATTTCTCATCTGAAGCTACCATGTCATCACCTTGCAGATTTTTCTCTTCTTTCAGCTGTATTCTGCCAGACCCTTATTTGTCAAAGAAATTTGGGTGATGCCAGCTGTTCTCCAACATTACCTTCATCAACTTTATAAAATCTTACAGGATTTCTTTTTAATCAAATCTCATGTGATTGCTTTGTTTTGTCAGAAAAAATATGCAACAATCAGCTAGAGAGGTTACTGGACAAAGAGATCTGACCAAACAGGTATAGACCCTGGTCTTAACCAGTAAAGAAACATTTAAGATAAGATCAATTTTATAAACAGTTAATTAATCAGTGAACATTTCATGTTATGACAACTTTGTCCTACACAACTTCATAACCATATGGAGTTAAATATTGAAGACCTCCCTTCATGGAATGTAGAACAAATTCTGTCCTCCATAATTATGTGTAAGAAGACATCGAAATTGCAATGACAGATTATTTAGAAGTCAATTAACAATGAAAATAGATCGTATCAAAACCAATGGAATACAGTCAAAGTGTTAATCAGTGGGGAATTTATGGAGTTAAATGCTTTCATTATTAAATAATATTGGAAATAAATAATAATGTTTTTTAAAAATCTGGAAAAGGACATGAAACTTAAAGATCAGGAATTAACAAAGATATAAATATCAATCAAAAAATAAATCCCCCAAGCTCTGATGTTTTGAAAAGACTAACACATTCCAACACTAGACAAGAGAAAGGAAGAAAGGGAGGAAGGAAAAGGTAAGAGAGAGAGAGATGGAGAGAGCGAGAGAGGGAAGCCAGAAGCAAGGCAATTATGTAACATTAGGAATGGTAAAAGGTCTTATGCTCAAGGGGTCGGGTTCTGGAAGACTTTCAAAGTCCATTTGTTCTTAAATCTAAGGTAACAATATAAAGTGACTGCTATCGCCATCTGTTGGTAACAGACAGAGTTGACACCTTTGCTCTGCCTTTTTTCCTATTTTAAAAGTCTTTTGAAATTTCAAAATTGTTTTTAATTTACAACTCTGAAATATTTTAAATGATACAAAGTACCTAAGATACTATGTCTATTAATTTTTAAATCTTGATTAATGTGAAAATGTTGTTGCAAATACAAAAAACTAAAATTGACTCAAGAAGAGGTAGAAAAGTCAAAACCACAAATGACCAGGTGAATATTTTTAAGAAAGAGGTTCATTCCTTTATCCTTAAACTCTTCGAAAATGTTGCAAAAGAGGAAGACTCTAATTAATTTTATAAAATTAGTATAACTCTGATACTATTTAAAAAGCTGACAATAATAACTCCAAAAAGAAAATTTAAAGACAAATTGCAATTTATATATAGACTTAAAAAATCATCTAAATAATTAGAGCAAGTTAAATACAACGTATATTCAAACATATCACGCTTTGTCCAGCAAGCATTATTTCTAGATGTGCAAAGATAGTTCAATATTATGAAATCATTGGTATGATTCAAATAATCTATCCAAGAAGAAAAGTCCTGTGATGATCTTGAAGGATGAAAAGAAAACCCTTTGATAAAATTCAACTGTATTCTTAGTTGAGCAATCCTACTGTACTGGGATTGGAAGAACAGTTCATACATATTAGCAAGAGTCCCCCGCCTTCTAAAATCAAGAGTAAGAAAATGATGCATGAAATAGCCACTGTTTTTCAATATTTTGTTAGAATTTTTGGTTAGCACGATGTAAGGAAAAGAAATGATATGTAAACTACAACAATATGTATAAATATTTGGTTTCAAAAATAAAAGGGAATCAACCAAAAGACTACTAAAATAAATAAACTAGTTCAGAAAGGTAGCAAACTAGAATATAAACAAGAAACAAAACAACAGCTTTCCTCAGATACTAGTTACAACCGCTTATAAAACATCATGGGGAAAGTCATTTTACAAAAGTATCAGAAACTATAAAGTTTCTTGAAAAAATGAACTTTAAGACATGCTTTTTGAAACCCTCAAAACTCTAAGAAAAATAAAAATATGCCCGGATAAATAAAGCAACATAGTATGTTCATGGATGAGGAGGCAAATATTGCAAACAAATCAGTTCTCCAAATTAGTCTGTATATATAAATACAATTCCAACCTATATCTCAATAAGATTTCTTTTTTGGAAATGAATACAAGTTTTCAAAAATTGAACTAGAATGATAAACAGAGAATACCCAAGATTTTTTTTAGGTGAAAGGAAATAAAGTGGGCCTTGCCCTATACAATTTTAAAAGTACTCCTAGTCCTGGTGCTCAGTGAAACCCAACAGAAAGTTCAGGAACAGAAAGAAGGACCTATAAGAATGTGGTGTGTGATAAAAGTAGCACCGTAGAGCAGTGTGGAAAATCAGACAGATTACTAATGAATGGTATTGAAGCAATTGGTTAAGTATTTGGAAAAATATAAAGTTAGGCCCTACTCCCAAAATAAGCTAGATTGTACTTAGTTTTGAATTATCTGTTGCCTTTCCCATGACGTTGTACTTCCATGCACCACTGACATCGGGCTTAGCCATGTGATTTGATTTGGCCAGTAAAATGTGAACAGAAGTGACATAGACCACGTCATAGGAGAAGTTCTATGTGCCATTGTGTGTTCCCACTGTTGCTCTTTCTCCCTCTGCCAGGAGACCAGGACCTGCCCCTTCAGTAAATTCCCAGAATGAGGCACACTTGGAATAGCACCAAAGCTGATCTACAGCCAACATGTAACATGAGTGAGAAATAAATAGTTATTATTACAAGCCATTGAAATTTGGGGACCATTTGTTTCCACACACAACTTTAAAAAAATGTAGAGTGATATAAAAATAAAAATAAGATGAAGTGTAAAAAAGAAACTATGAGGTCTCTAGAAGAAAATACTGATGAATATTTAAATAATCTTATGTCTAGTTAACTATAACATGAAAGAACAACACTTAAATAAAACAATTTAAAGATTCGGCTACATGAAAGGCCAAAATTTCTGTTCTACAACTATTCAGCCAATAACAAACCAAGAAAATGTATTTGCAGTGTATATGCCAAAGGATGCACATGTAAAAAGTTCTTACAAGTGAAAAAAAAAAAAAAAACTAATGTCCTAACGAGCCAAAAACAGACATTAATAAGACTCAATTCTCAAAAGAAAACATAAAAATGGCCACAAAAATGATAAACTATATTTAACTTCACTAATCATCCAAGAAATGTAAATAAATATTGAGATTGTTTTAACTACCTTATTAACACAGATATAAAGTATGATCATGCCCAATGTTGTTGGCAAAGGAATAGGAAAAGAGGCACTCTTCTATACTGTTATTGAGGGTATAAATTGATACAAAATTTTTTTTTAAGTAATTGGGCAAAATATCAAAAGACTTAAAAAGTGACTCAGAAAGTCTACTTGCTGGAATTTATTCTTTAAAAAACAGAATAAATGGGCAAAAATATTACACATCTCAGTGTCATTTATAACAGGGAAAAATTCAGAAAAATCTTAAAAGCTTAGTAAATTATAAATTTTGATACATTTATACAATAGAATACTATACAGCCATTAAGGATGATTATGTAAATGTATATTTGTAAGAAAAGACATACATGATTTTTAAAAAGGGAAAAACAATTTATCAATATCTTGTTATATACAGTTATTTTAAGAATATATAGTATACATTAATATAATATGCATCATGCACCACATACTGACATTTCAGTCAACAATGGACCACACATATGATAGTTGTTCCGTAGGATTATAATGGAGCATATATAGAAACCTCATATATGGCACTTGATATTGGCATTGCAGATCAAGAAAGGGAAATGATTGATATTTTGTAATGGTGCTGGGACATTTGGTTTTCCATGTTAAAAAAATATATATAAATAAAAATACACCATCTAGGTTTGTATAAGTACTGTACTCTCTATAATATTTGCACAATGAGATTACCAAAGTATGCATCTGTCAGGACATATTCCCAGTGTTAAGTGACACATGATTGTACAAATACTTAATGTATGTTTTAGTTGTTGTGTGTGCATATTTTATACATATATAACGTTTTTAATATCTAACAGCTGCAGGAATAGCTAAATAATTAGTCTTTTGAATTAATTTTTGTTGTTCATACACATTTTTGAAAACCTCAACAATGTATTTTAACATTATGAACAATAATAAATTTTTAAGAGCATATTCTGAAAGGCTGTGTTGTTTATCCCCATTAGGATCACAGATCTCTGGGAATATATTCAAAGCCATTTATTGGCTGGCCATGAAAATGCACATGTGCAACTAGACACTGAATTCTGTGTAGATTCCAGGGACTTCTCTTTCTTCCCAAATATGATCCAAGGACATCATATGAGAACACTTGGCACAGAAGCACTGCACATCTGATTTTTGTCTACTCTGGATGTCATAACCTTGGGTCCACTCAGTCTGAGTATCTATAATGAACAATACTGGGGGTTATCTTAGTGTTCCATTAAGGTGACAAAACACGTTTTGTGAATGAATGATTCCAAGGTCTGTAATGATAACTGCATCATCTATTCTCTATCATTAGCAACATCATACCAGGAGGTATATACCGTGTCCCTGAGCTGACTGTGTGTCCTTCTGCAGGAATGCAGTCCTTAACCAAGAAGGCCAAGAGAAACAGGGAGATGTGTTCTGCTCTGGTCTGGTCTGTCCTCTTCCCATGTTGGAGGCTCCACTTGTCTCGTGCTGGGGTCTCTGCTTCTTTGTTCAGAGATCTGCAGATTGTATGTAATACTAAACTGTCTGCAAATGCTTCAAGCTCACTTTAAAAACATCTTTATGGAGACTTCTCTTCCTTTATGCAAATTTATAGTTGCCTGTTTTACATGTTAGGAAAGGCTGAGTGATGCTGCAGCTTTCTCATTTGAATTTTGTCTTACATCTGTGTTCGGTTTGCCTATTCTGTTGTCTTGCCATCTTATTCTTTCTAACAGAGGGGTGACAGAGGGGCTATGTTCCTCCCCCTACCATAAGGGTATTGATGTTTGAGGTCCAAGCTGAAAACCCATCACCTCCTTCCCATGCCAGGGCTGTAGCAGCATTAGCCCTGGGTGATTATTATCTAGCCAGTTCACATTTGCTAATGTGGGGCTCTGAAAGTGTACTTATTTCCCTGACAGACAGAACATTCCGAAGGCTCTTTAGACCACCCACCCAACCAAAGCAACTGCTGTCACTTGGAGGTGCAGTTGAATTCTCCTAAGTGTGACACAAACTCTCAAAATTATAAAAGCCAAAAGATTAAATGAATGAAGTAACAATTCTCAACAGCTTTTACTAGTAAAGGTAAGTCAAATCTATAGGACTTTATTTCATGTCTATAAGGGTTTAATCTCTGTAGGAAGTGTTAGCAGAGACATAAATTAAGAATAATTTAAGAAGACAATCCCCAAACATGTGAAATGTCTAGGCAATAAGATTACATGTTTATCCACATATTTAAAGTGAAATGCTCCAGATATGGGAAGCTTACAGTTTTCAAGCAAAAGCTTTTTAAAAAAAGTTATGGAACTCTTTCAAAAGGAGCTAAAACATTTCTCTGCCTTAGGCAGAATATACAGAACATAGATTCACCTTTCTGTACATCTCCAGATGATCATGAATGTCAAGTACCATGCTATGCTGTGATATAGGGATCCCCGAGGGATTTTCATGTGTACAGGGTGCCTGCAGCTACACTAAATGACTTAGAGCTACTGTAATGTTCACTTCATATTTTTGCTTTTTATAGTTTTTTTTGTCTCCTCTTATATTGCCATCATTTTCTTGCTTTGAGCAGGCTGCCAACCACCCTCCTCTTTAAACCTGCTATAGGCTGGGAAACTATTTAGCCAAGTTTGGATAAAATTGTACCCAAAGTAAGAGCATATAAGCGATGAGCAAGTCTGAAATCAAGGTGTTTGCACGCCACATTGTCTCCAAAGGCTCTAGGAGAGAATCTTTCCCTGCCTCTTCCAGCTTCTGGCAGCTCCTGACGTTCCTTGGCTTGTGGCAGCATCATTCCAATCTCTGCATCCATCTTCCCTGTGTTTCTTTGTGTTCTTTTCTGTCTCCTATAAAGACACTTTAATTGGATTTAGGGCCCATCTGAATCCAGTAGGATCTCATCTTGATCCTTACCTTAATTACATCTGCAAAGACCCTATTTCCAAATGAAATCACATTCTGAGGTTCTGGATGGATATGAATTTTGGGGGAGGGGGGAAACTATTCAACCCACTACAGGGATTCATGAACCTAAATAGTTAAGAACAAGTGAAGTATAGGATAAAATCCCAAGGTCCTAGGATGACATTCCAGGGCCTTCATGCTCCAACCCCATCCCAAATCTCTGACTTTGTCTTCTGCAGCCACACTCCAGCCCACTTGCTGCTTCCAGCTTCCAAACTACTACACTAGTCTGCTTCCATACTGTGTTTATAAAGTTGACATTCACTGGGACTTCTTTAATTCCTTGAGTGTGTTGTCCCATGTAGTTCCCACCTATGAGGTAGGTACTATCATTAGTTCCATTTTACAGGTGAGGGAAATGACGGTTAGATAAGGTAAAGAATTTGGCCAACATGACACAGCTAGCAGTGAGCAGAGCTGGGGATCAAACCCAGATTCAGCCAAGTCCAGAGCCTATGCTCTTAACCATAAAGAATAAGCTTAGCATGTTCAAATAACAGAAAAGACAGTGTGATTGGAGCAAGGCAAAAAGTGGTAAGAGACAGAAAGGTAAGTAGACCAGCACCTCATTAGGTAGGGCCTTGGGTGGTTGGAAAGGTAAATAGTAATTCTGAGCATAGTGAGAATCCAATAGGGACACTGAAGAGGATGCAATCTTAGGAAAGAACATTAAATTTGTTTGTTATAAAGAGAAGTTTTACGTATGCGTTTCTTCAGTTATTCACTTATTGAGCACCTATTATGTGCAGGGCATAGCTGCAGATAAGGAGGATACAATGGTGAGCATGTCGGATGAGATCCTGGTGTTCCTCGACCTTATATTCTAGTAGAAGGAGAAAGACAAGAACCAAGTAGGTGATTAAACATGCCAATGTAGGTAGTGATGAGCACTATAAAAATTACTACCGAGTGGCAGAGTGGTCGGGGAGCAATACTCCGGACTCTCCTAGGAGGTGACATTTGAACTGAGCTGTGAGCAATGAGGAAGAAGCAGCTGAGTAAAGATCTAGGGGCAAAATCCAGTGGACAGCAAGGGGAAACAGACTGAAGATGAAAGCATTAGGGCTGATTTGGTGTGCAAAGATCAAGGAGAGGGAGAAGTTTATGGGACCCAGAGAACAGCAATAATACACAAAAAAAGTACTATTTCTATGGCTGCATTTAAACATCCTTGGTAGGATTGGGGGAAAGGTGACTTATTGCCATTGGGACACTCTGTGACTGTTCATTAATACTCCTAACTCATGGAAGAGGATGAAGATCGGGCAAGAAAACAGCTGCAGCAAATGCCGTGGCACCTCCAGCGCGTCACCTCTGGCAAGAAGCCTCTGCAACAGCTCTTGTGCTGTGTTGGCAGCTGAGCACGCTCACAACTGCAAGGAGACACAGCACACATGACCTTTGCAATGCAACAAAACCAAGAGATCTTCAAGAGACAGACTTCCAAAGACGACAGAGAGTGCGTTCATTTTCTGAAGCACATGATGCCATTGGAAGCCTTGGCACCGGCCCTTGCAACCCCGGTCCGCGCCACCTCAAAGCCAGTTTCTAACACATCTCCCTTCCTCTCTCTCCTGCAGCCAAGTTGGGCAAGAAGGGACTAGACTCCAGCCCCTTGCGAAAGCTTCAGGCTGCATGTGTCACCAAAAGACCTTGAGAAAGTCATGAGTAAGTTTCTAAAATCTGTGCAGAAAACATTTGCCCAAGGAGACTCGTGACAAGGCAGGGCCCACGTTGCAGAACTGGCAGATATCCCCACTGCTGGACAATTCTCACTGACTCAGTTCTGTAAACCAGATGTCCCCAAGCGCGCTCTAGCTTGCCGAGGGCACTTTTTTATTATTATTATTACCCAAATAAAATGGCTCAAGCTCCCATCTCATGCACGATGAGAAGTCCCAGAACCTTTCCAGTACCTGAGAGGGAGGAGCAGGTGGAGGAAGACGTACACTACCACCAGTCACCTCTCTTCTCTGCTTCTTCTGAACCCTACTCATCTTCCTTCCCATGCCCCCCAAACAACACTATCCCAAGGCTGTTGTGCATGGTTAACTTTAATGAGTCTTTTAGGGATAGCAGAAGTGGTTTCTACACAACCACTGCTTCACAGCCAGAACAGCACCTAATTTAAAACTGCATCCTTCTCATACACTTCCCCATAAGTCCTCCACAGAGAACTCACGGCCTCGGTTTCTGCTCAGGAGTTGCCTCCTGCCACATTTCTGGGGCGCTAGTCTCACATGCTGGGCCCATCAAACCCTTGTTCTTGGGCCGCCCACAAAGGATCAAAACCCTTAGTTTCCCTCAGTTGAAGCGGTTGAACTCTCTCACCCTCTCCAATCACGGCTTTGCCTGGAAGTAGGCAAAAAAGCAAGATAGAGGCTCATCTTCATCAACCACATAGTCTCATCAAGGTATTTTACTCCATCAAAGAGCCATTCGCTTCTGATAGTCATGCTGTTCTTCCCCTAAAAGGCAGAAACTTGATACTCATTTTTTTTACTAAATAGCAATTTTTTTCCTCCTGCCACACTGCCTCATGATGCTCTCGAGATACATCAAGGTGAACACCAGCAATTAATTCTCTTCCCTCCACAATACACTAAGATGACGCTTTAACAAAAAACAAAACAAAAGGAAAACCCAGAAATGAAATCGGGTCACTTGGATTTTCTGAATTGGTGAAACTGCATGGTGGCAACCATGGTGATGTCCCAGATCCAGTTCTATGGCTAATTAATGGCTGTAGTGGATCCTCATGGCCTTGCACAAATCCTCCAAGACCTCTGGCCGGTTAGCACCCATGCAGGGGTCAACTACATTCCCAAAGCACTGCCCACCTGCCGTCACGAATATGAGCCCCAGCTCCAAGCCTAGAACGTAGGCAAGCCCACACCACACCACACAAGCCCAGGGAGCTTCAGGCGTTGCAGCCCGGATCACAGCCACGGTCTTGGCTTCTCTCGCTTTTCTCCCGCTTTTGGTCCTCACTTCCAATCCTGCAGGATCTACCTGTGTCCTGACTCTGTCTTTGCACCTCCTCTAAGCCCCATACACGTCCCTTTCACCACTGACAGGTTTTTGCTCCCCTGGTTTTGACGTTCTGTATTCTGTACTGCGGGGCTTCTCAGCCTCGGCACCCTTGGCATTTGGGTCTGGATCATGCTTTGCCGTGGCAGCTGCCTTATGCATTGTAAGGTGTTAAGCAGCATCCTGGGCTTCTTCCCTCCAGATGCCAGTCACACCCCTTCTCAATTGTAACAACCAAAACCGCCCCCCAACATTGTCAAATATCCCCGGGGTGCAAAATGGCACAGTGTTGACAAATACTGATCTACTGAACTTGCACTTGTCATTTGGTTCTGTTAGCCCCTGGATGCTATGAGAAAACAGCCCCAGCTCTCCAGAGGAAACCAGTGTGGACTGGGTGTTCTCTGCATCTTAGTTCTCCTGTGAACTGGGTGAGGTTCTGGCTGTCTAAGAAGCACTCTCTCAACACTCGCCTGAAGAAGAACTCTAAATAGTTCAAATACAAAAATTGGCTTCCTCTGGCTAACCAAAACCAAAACACCCGCTTGAACATTAATTTATCCAGTTTTTAGTATGCTAGCAAGTCCCAATGATTGAATGGGTTTTTTTCTTCTTTCAGTCCTATGTGGGGGCTTAGACCCAGCCCAGTCACCAGAAACCAGGGCGATCAAGAGGACAGAGTCGAAGTGAGGCATAATGAGGAGAAGCCAGGCTGTTTAACATCTATACTGAGTAGCTTAGCAAGTCATTAAACCCCACAAACTTCCCTATAGACTTGGTTCTAACAGGGCTGTTTGAGGCCACGGGTTTTTTAAAGGGGAGGGGTCATCTTTAAAATTTTGATATCCCATTATAAGGCCATTGTTCCTGAAAGGAGGGTCACATTTCCACCACATCAACAAATTGATCGCATCCTTTATAAAAATAAGCCTGGATAGGAAGGAAAATGGGAAGACTACGGTAGTCTGGGAGAATATTAGAAGTAGACATTTTTAAGGGGGGGATGGCCAAGAAAACACGGGCCTCCTTACATGCTTCTCCAGGAGCAGCCCCGCTTCTGTTTATCCCGTTGCCTGGACCACTCCTTTCAGACCTGCACATTCGCTCTCATTTGTTCAGTAAATGTCAACTGAGGACTACTTTGGGCTATGACCTGTGTTGGTGACTGTAGAGCCAAGGATGACTAAGGCTTGAGGAAGCAGAGCATCATGGTGAAGAACTCAGGTCCCAGAACCAGATATATCTGGGTTCTCGTACCGGCTCTGCCACTTCCCAGTCTGCGCGCGTCATGTACCCTTCCTGGGCCTCTGTTGGCTCTTCTGTGAAATTACTGTAAGATTTTAAGGAGACAGTGATGTAAAGCGCTTAGCACAGGCCTTGGCACATAGGCAATGATGGATCAGTATTAAAGATAACAATGCGGGTATAATGACCCTCATCATCACTGTTCTCACTATGCTCAGGGAGGACAAAATCAAGTGCAAGGGGCATGGGGGGAGGAAGGAAAACAGTCAACTGTAGCAAAGCGGGCTGGGTGCTGGGACAGAAGGCTCACGGAGTGCAGCGCAGGCACACAAAACAGAAGGGTTAACTATACCACAGGAGAGGGAGGAACACGGGAGGTGTCCTAGAGAAGGCAACCCATGACATGGCATCAGGGTTACTGTATCATTGCTCTTCAGGAATGCTGCCCTGGGTAAGGTCTCAAAGTAATTCCACTTGAGAACCCAAAAGGGTGGCCCTTGGAAGAGCTTCCAACACGCCTACACAGGCTTTTCTTGAATAGAAAGGGTGATAAAGTCACAATCGGCTGCGCCAAAGGAAACAAGTCAAAGCCAAGATGCAGGAGAAGGTCAAGAAAAGGTGTAGGAGCAGGAGAGCTTGGTCCTACACAAAGCCCACCGGCTTAGCTGCTACACCACAATTCCTGTTTCCATTCAACATCTATTTCAAGGTGGCCACTTTTACAAACGTTCACAACCCCACAGTGAGAAAACAAGAGAAAGAAGACAAGCAGCTCCTCTGCTTCCAACAACCAATATGCTGTGTTTATACAGCTTTGAGTTTTCAGATGCCCCAAGATTCTGGAAAGAAGAGAGAGTTCAGAGAGGAATTACAGGGGTTTGTAGAGGAAACCTGTAGTTGGTGTTATAAGAATTTCTTTGTCTCCACAAATTAGAAAAATGCAAAGTTCTCATGGCCATACATTCTTGTAATTCAGATGCCTATTCCGATGTCCAGGTGGAGAATTTGTAAAGAATAGAGAGCTTAATTAGGAACTGAAACTCAGGGTACCACATGTACCCAAGACAAGGATGAGAAACGGCACTCGGGACACCGCTAGAGTTTCCTGTTACAAGGGGAGAGGGCACAGAAGGGTTGCCCAGCTATTTCTAGAGCATGATTGTTGCCTTGGGAAGAAATATTTTGTTCTTTTTTTTAAAAAAATTCATCTGCTTTGAAGATTTTCCTGTTTCGAAATGCTATCAGTTCTAAAAATCGAGATATTTCCTCTAGCTTATTTATGTTAGAAGAAAGTTCCTTATTGATAATTCTTTCACAAAGGCATTGAGAGTCCTGGGATAAGAAGTTACTTCAAGCTGCCTGTTTTGGCAAATGTTTTGCAATTTGTCTTTTTATTTCGAGTCCTTCAGAGGGAACTTACACACCTTGTTCTGATCGCTAGGGTACACGCGTAAGTCACCAATGGCAATGTAAAAGACTGCTTCTATTTTTTAAGATCCTGATTATTTCTTGTGCAATTATGGATTATTATTTAATATTAAATAAAATTAAGGTTTGCTTTTTTCTTTATGCAGTGTTCTTCTTTCCCTGTGCATCCCACTTAAACTTGCACACTCTAATGCCAACAGACCATAAATTGTTACGAAGAGATTGGTCAACAGAGAGGTTTAAAAGCTTGTCTTCATTTTAAAAGGGGGATGCTTACTTTAAAAGATTTATAGGCACTGAGCTTCCTACCTCTTTGATAAGAAAATAATGCATTGTGAAAAGAGTTTTTAAAACAAAAATTCATTCTTCAACCATTTTTCTTGGGCCTTAACTTGCCTGGTTATTTATGAGTCTGCAGTCATTCCAAAACACCATTGTAAATCAGTTGTAAAATCTGGTGACATTTTTTAGGGTCAAATGCATAAATGTAAATAAAATATGTTCTTGCCTCTAGCATCTAATACCCCATTTCTTGATGGACTAGAACTCAATTGGTACATACCTGTGACCATCAGGAACTTACCTTTTTGTTGATTGAATCTTTCATTCAACTAATATTTATTGATATCCTAGTATGTGCTAGGTACTAAGGACACAGCAGTGAGCAAAACAAGTTATGGTCCTTGTCCTCACGAAGCTTATAGTGGAGGAAGAAAATTACAAGTAAAAAGCAAACACAAATAAGTATGACATTAAAAGTACAGGCAGGTGGGGATGGGAGGAAGGAGTGGGTGTTTCTCAGAGAGCTTCCTTGAGGGAGCAACCAGACCACAAAACAGGCTAGGCCAGGAAGGCTCCTCAATGTGATAACCAGTTGGCTGATAGAGCTCCAAGTGCCTTCACCTCCTGAGTCACAGGGATACTGAATCATGTATCCTCCAGTGAAGTCCATCCTAAAATTAAGTGCTTCCTAGCTAAATAAAAAGTTACTTACTTTTTTCCACAAAGAAAACAGAGGTTCCACCTGTTGCTTACTCTCCTACCCCCTTCCCTATGCTCTTTCATATCATCATTTAACCATTTTACTAGGCACATAATGACTTAGAACCACCGTAGAATCTTATTTTCCAATGATATTTGGGTAGACTGACAGTTAACCACTTAAAATCTTTTTAAATCAATAATATTTTTAATTGGCAAGTAATAATTGTATATATTTATGGGGTACAATAGATGTCTTGATATATTTATACAATATACAGTGATAAGCTGATTAGCATATCCATCACCTTAATCATTTTTGTGGCGAGACATTTGAAATTTACTCTTAGCAATTTTGAAATATACATTCATTATTGTTAACTATAGTCACCGAGCTATGCAATAGATCTCAAAAACTTACTCCTCCTGTCTAACTGAAACTTTGCACCCTTTGTCCAACATCTCTCCATTCTCTCCTGGCCCCCCACCCAGTCTCTGGTACCACCTTTCTACTCTCTACTTCTATGAGTTCTATTTTTTTAGATTCCACACATAAGTGAGATAGTGAGGTGTTTGTCTTCCTGTGCATGGCTGATTTTGCTAACATAATGTCCTCCAGGTTCAAGTGTGCCATCAAAACAACACATACATTAAAAATATCATTTTGCCTTAAAATATACACATGCACATTGGTTAACCAGTATTTGTAAAGAGGCAAGGACTTCTCTGTGAGTGTGGATGACTGATTGTAGCACCGTCCAGTAGAACTCTCCATGACAGTGAAAACGTTCTATACCTGCTGTAACACAGTCATGTGGCTACAGCCATCCACGCGTGCTGACAGAACTACCAGTGCCTTCACTTTTGTAATCGACAGCACAGGGTAAGAGTCCTTGTTATGTTCTCTGCATAGACCACACCCATATGCCTCCTCTCTGATTTTCATTTTTGCTTTCTTTAAATGAAGTGAGAACTTATAGACAAATGTGACATATTCTGAGCATAATCCTTTTAAATTTTAATATTTTTTTCTAATTCTTCAGGCCTTTCACCACACCTAATCTGTTAGTTGTTTTCTTTAGCAACTTGCACCGTTTAGGTCTTTCAGTGTATTCAATGCCCATCTCCCCTTCCCACTGCTGTCTGCTTCCTCTCTTGAGATGGTCACTCTTACTTGGATAGACAGGGGGGACACAGGAATGGGTTCCAGTGAGCAGAGCTTCTGTAGAGTTTCCTTACTTTGAGTTGGGCAAGAGCCATGAGACCAGTATCTGAAAACCTTGAGGCAGGGATTACTAATGACAGAGTCACAAAAACGGTGTGGTCTGTGGGGATACAAGGACTCCTGAGGGGAAAGACAAATCCTATCTGTGTATGTCTGGTATCCATGGCCCCTAAGAGGCCACAGAGATACTGAACAAGTGACATGATCTTCTGCATCTTTGAAGCTAGAAGAGCATGGAGATACTTTGGCACCAAGATGCTCCTTCCCAGACCCTCAGCAAGGCACTGCTGTCCACCTTCTACCACACACCCTCCCCCTTCCTGCCATGGTAGAAATTCCTTTATCTTCTACCAGTCACAGGTCAACCTCCATGTGGGGTCCTGTAACAAGCATATCTATGACCACTTTTTAAATAACGTAGTAAAGGAAACTCAATGGCCGGAGAGAGAAAGACCAATTAGAATAAATAAAACACTTGGCCAGTGACATGGAGCTTCTAAAAACAACAGAGGACCAAGCAAATAAATAAGGACACTTAAGGAGATTGAAATGCACACACAAAAAGAATGTCTGGACCTCAGAAAAATATGATTTCTCCATTGAATGGGGTTGCCACAATTTAAGAAACTACATGAGAAAAAACTATAGGATGCTCCATTAATTTGAATTTTACATGAATAAGGAATAATTTTAGTATATTATGTCCCATGCTATATTTCAACATGTTTGCACCAAAAATTTATTCATTGTTTATATGAGATTCAAATTTAATTGGTTGTTCTGTACTTTATCTGGAAGCCCTACCATTGAGCAATTCAGTGGGCGAATTGAAGAGAGGATGGTCATTGAGGAGATATGAACTGGTGACTGGAAAACACATGGAAAAATTCTCACCCCACAGAGCAAGCAAAAAGGTAGACAAATAAGAGGAAAGATGAGACTTGGAGCTGGATGCAGGAGCCCTACCATGAGCAATAATAGGAATTTCAGGAAAAAAAGGAAACATACGAGAGATAATAATTTTAAAGTGTGTAATAAAAGAAAATTCTTCCTAAGCTGAAGAGACCTTGGAGTCTGGAGATGGAAAGGACTCCCAGAGTTCTAAACTTGATTGATAAGTGGGTGAATCTATAGAGAAGGTCTGATAGAGCCTTAGAATTCCTAGCTGGGCTTTTTGGCACTTCTCTCCCAAAGACAGTCAGTAAAAACTAGAGGAGGTGACTATTTCTCCAAAAGTGAAGATAGCAACACAAAATGTAAAGGAACATGAAAAATCAAGACACCATGAAAGAAACATAATAATACTCCAGTAACTAACCCCAAAGATAAAGAAATATATTAATTGCCTGAAAAGAATTCAAAATAATTGTTTTAAGAAAGCATAGTGAGCTATAAGAAAACACAGATAGGCAACTCAACAATATCGGAAAAACAATACATGAACAAAGCAAGAAGTTCAATAAAGAAATAGAATTCACAAAAAAGAACCAAGCAGAAATTCTGGAACTGAAGAATACCAAGAATGAAATGAAAAATGCAATAAAGAGGGTCAACGGCAGACTTGATTAGGCAGAAGAGATAATCTGTGAACACAAAGACAGGTCATATAAAAATATCCAGTCAGAGAAGGAAAAGAAAAAAGAAAGAAAAGGAAAGAATAAAGCCTCTAAGATTGATAGGACACCATCAAAAGAGCTTCCATTCACATTATATAAGTCTCATAAGGAGAAGATAGAGAGAAAGAGGCAGAACACTTATTTTAAAGAAATAAGAACTGAAAACTTCCCAATTCTGGGGAGAGATATGGACATCCAGATACATGAAGCTCAAAAATCTGCAATCAGGTCAACCCAAAGAAGACTTCACTAAGACACATTATAATCAAACTGTCAAAAATCAAAGACAAAGAGAGAATTTTAAAAGCAGCAAGAGGAAAGAAGTTTTTCACATACAAAGGGACTACCATAGGGCTATCAGGGAATTTCTCAGCAGAAACTTTGCAGGCCAGGTGAGAGTGGGATGATATATTCACAGTGCTGAGAGAAAAAAATGCCAATCCAGAACACTATACCTGGCAACACTGTCCTTCAGAAATGAAGGAGAGATAAAGACTTTCCAAGACTTGCCTTACAAAAAGTGCTAAAGACAGTTCTTCAAGCTGAAACAAAAAAACACTGTGTTAGTCCATCTTACATCGCTATAAGGTAAATACCTGAGGCTGAGTAATTTATAAAGAAAAGAGGTTTATTTAGCTCACAGTTCTGCAGACTGTACAAGCATGTCACCACCATCTGCTTCTGGTAAGGGCTTCAGGGGACTTCCAGGCAAAGGGGGAGCAAGCATGTCACACGGTGAGAGAAGGAACAAGAGAGGGAGGGGATGGTGCCAGGCTCCTTTATACGACCAGCTCTCACATGAACTAATAAAGTGAGAATTCACTCATTATCGCAGAGAGGGCACCAAGCCATTCATGAGGGATCTGCCCCTGTGACCCAAACACCTCCCACCAGGCCCAACATCCAACACTAAGGATCAAATTTCAACATGAGATTTGGAGGGGACAAACATCCAAACTGTATCAGACACTAGTAAGATGAAAATTAATGAAAATATAAAACTCACTGGTAAAAGTAAGTACACAGTCAAATTCAGGATACTCTAATGTTGCAATGGGGTGTGTAAATCACTTATTACTCTAGTATAAAGGTTAATAGACAAAACTATTAAAATAATAATTACAATAATTTTAATGGATACACAATATAAAAATATGTAAATTGTGAAATCAAAAACATAAAATGTGGGGAGGTGGGAGTAGGAGTGTAGAGTTTTTGTATGCAATTGAAGTTAAGTTGTCATCAGCTTAAAACAGACTGCTGTAACTATCAGATGTTTTATGTAAGCTTCATGGTAACCACAAAGCAAAAACCTAGAGTAGATACACAGAAGATAAGGAGAAAGGAGTCAAAGCATACCACTACAGAAAATCATCAAGTCACAAAGGAAGACAGCAAGAAAGGGAGAAAGGAACAAAGAATCTAAAAAACAGCCAGAAAAGAATTATCAAAATGGCAGTAGTAAGTCCTTACCTATCATTTATTACCTTGAATGTAAATGGATTAAGTGTTCCACTCAAAAGACATACAGTGGCTGAATGGATTAAAAAAAAAAAATAGCCCCAACTTGTTGCTATCTATAACAGACTCAATTCAGCTTTGAGGACACACATAGCCTGAAATTGAAAGGATGGAAAAAGATATTCCATGCAAAAGGAAAGCAAAAGAGAGCAGGAGTAGCTATACTTGTATGAGACAAAATAGACTTTAAGTCAAAAACTGTAACACAGGACAAAGCAGATCCTTATATAATGATAAAGGATCCAATTCAAGAGGACTAACAATTGTAAATATATTTGCACCCAACATCAGAGGACCAAAATATATAAAGTAAATATTAACAGATATAAAGAGAAAAATAAACAGCAATACCATAATAGTAGAGGACTTCAATACTCTACTTTGAACAATGGGTGGATCATCAAGACAGAAAATCAGTAAGCAAACATTGGACTTGAACTATACTTTAGACCAAAAGAACCTAGCAGACATATACATTCTTCTCAAATGCCCACAAAACATTATCTAGGATAGATCACATGTTAGGTCTCTGTCTTAGTCTTTTCAGGCTGCTATAATAGAATATCTTAGACTGGTTAATTTATAAATAATGGAAATTTATTTCTCATAGTTCTGAGGCTGGAAATTCCCAGATCAAAGTGCCAGCAGATTCAGTGTCTGATGAAGTGTCGCTCTCTGCTTCACTGATGGCACCTCTTGCCACATCCTCACGTGGCAGAAGGAGAAGGCAGCAGCTCCCTTTAACCTCTCCTATAATGGCACTAATCCTATTCATGAGGGCAGAGCCCTCATCACCTCCTAAAGGTTCCACCTCTTAATACTATCACACGGGGGATTAAGTTCCAACATACGAATTTTAACCATAGCAGCCACAAAGCAAGTCTAAAAGAATTTTGAAAGATTGAAATCTATCAGATATCTTTGCCAACCACAATGGTATGAAACTAGAAATCAGTATCAGGAGGAAAACTGTAACATTCACAAATATGTGGAAATTAACCAACATGCTGCTCACATGATCAAATCAATAGACACAGAAAAAGCACTTGACAAAATCCAACACCCATTCGTGATAAAAACTCTCAGTAATAGGAATAGAGGAAGACTTTCTCAACTTGATAAAGAATAAACAACACATCCCTCAACAACCAGTGAGTCAAAGAAGAAATCAAAAGGGAAATTTAAAAATACCTTGAGACAAATGAAAATAGAAACCCAGTATACCAAACCTTATGGGGTGCAGCAAAAGCAGTACCAGGAAGGAAGTTTATAGCAATAATCACTTAAATGAAAGGGAAAAAAGATCTTAAATAACCTAACTTTATACTTCAAGATACTAGAAAAAGAAGAACAAACTAAGCCCAAAGTTAGTAGAAAGAAGGAAATAACAAAGATCAGAGCAGAAATAAATAAAATAAAGACTAGAAAAACAATAGAAAAGATCAAGAAAACTAAAGTTGGTTCTTTGAAAAGATAAACAAAATTAACAAACTTTTAGCTAAACTAAAAGAGAGAGAGAAGGCTCAAATAAATAAAATCAAAACTGAAATAGTTTTGATTATAAAATAGATTTAATTATAAATAATTATAATATACATTATAATGGACAACTCAGAAATACAAAAGATCATAAGAGACCAGTAATAATGTTTATATGCCAACAAATTGTATAACCTGTAAGAAATGAATAAGTTCCTAGAAACATACAACATATTGAGGCTGAATCATGAAGAAATAGAAAATCTGAACCAAACCAATAATTAGTAAGGAGGAAGGAATCGATAAACAAAAATCTTCCATCAAAAAAAAAGCCCAGGACTGATAGCTTACTGGTGAATTCTACCAAACTCTTAAAAAAGAATTAAAATCAATCCTTCTCAAACTCTTACAAAAAACTGAAGTGGAGGGAACACTTCCAAACTCATTTTAGAAGGCCAGCATTAATTACCCTGATATCAAAGCTAGACAAGGACACTACAAGAAAAGACAATTACAGGCCAATATTCCCAACGAACAGAGATGCAAAAATGCTCAACAAAATATTAGCAAACAGAATTCAACAGCACATAAAAGGGATCATACACCATGATCAAATTGGGATGCAAAGATGGTTCAACATATGCAAATCAATAAATGTGATACAACACATTAACAGAATGAAGGAAAAAAATCATATGATTATCTCAATAGATGCAGAAAAAGCACTTGACAAAATTCAACATCCTTTCATGATAAAAACTCTCAGCAGTTTACGTATAGCAGAAATGTACCTCAAGACGATAAAGACCATATATGACAAGCCCACAGCTAACATCATACTCAATGGTAAAAAGTTGAAAGCTTTTCCTTGAAGATCAGGAACAAGACAAGGATGCCCACTCTTGCCACTACTATGCCAGAGCAATTAGGCAAGAGAAAGAACTAAAGGGCATCTAAATTGGAAAGGAAGAATTGTCCCTGTATGTAGATGACATGCTCTTATATGTAGAAAACCCTAAAGATGCCACCTAAAAAGTATTAGAACTAATAAAAAAAATTGAGTAAAGTTGCAGGATATAAAATGAACATACAAAAAGCAGTAGCATTTCTATACATAATTCCACTTCTGGGTATATATCCAAAGGAAATAAAATCACTATTTCAAAGATATATATATATATATATATATATTTTATATATATACATCTCATATGTATTTTATATGTATATATAATAGAATACTGAGTCTTTAAAAAGAAGGATATCCTGCCATTTGTGACAAACATGAATGAACCTGCAGGACATTATTCTAGTGAAATAAGTCAGACACAGAAAGACAGACACTGCATGATCTCACTTATATGTGGAATCTATAAAAGTTGAACTCATAGAAAAAGAGAGTACAGGATGGTTACCAGGGGCTGGAGGGTGGGGAAAACAGAGAGATTTTGGTCAAAGGGTACAAACTTGCAGTTATAAGATAATTAAGTTCTATAGACCTAATGCACAGCACAATGACTATAGTTAATAACACTGTATTGTATACTTGAAATTTTCTAAGAGAGTAGATCTTAAATGTTTTTGCCACACACAAAAAATGTAACTATGAGAGGTGATAGACATGTTAAGTAGCTTGATCGTGGTAATCATGTCACAGTGTATACATATATCAAAACATCATGTTGTATAACTTGAATATATACAATTTTTATTTGCCAATTATACCTCAGTAAAACTTTAAAAAATTAAAAAGGAAAATAAAGCACTAAGCAGAGTAAGGAGAAATATTACATAATGATGAAAGGTATAATTTGCTAAAAGTCAAAAGCCTGTATTCACCAAATAAAATAGTGGCTAATTATATAAAGCAAAAATAATTTTTGAAGATGCAAGATTTCAGCATGCCACTTTGGAATTATAGATATCTAGTAGATAAAAAAATTAACTAAGAACACAGAAGTACTAAATAAGATAATTAATATACCTGAATATATATAAAATCTGGCAACCTATTCAATATGTGTTTGTGTGTGTGCGTGTGAGTCTGTGTGCAGAGAAAGAGAGAAGAGAGACATAGACAAAGAGACAGAGAGACATGTTTTTTCAAATAGGGAACGTATATGTTGTATGTTCATGAATTACTTTAAATATTAATATGTACAAAATTGGTCATGTGGTAGTCATTGAGAAAATCATTAAAAACTCAAAAAATCTCACTAGTATTTCAGTAAAGTTAGAAACAAACATTTAAAGATGACTGAGAACTCTTAACTATTAAGAGATTAAGAAATATACTCCTGGGCCATGCACAGTGGCTCATGCCTATAATCCCAGAAATTTGGGAGGTAAAGGCAGGAGTATTGCTTGAGGTTAGGAGTTCGAGACCAGCCTAGACAACATAGTGAGACCCTATTTCTACAAAAAATATAAAAATTAGCCAGGCATGGTGATGTGTGCCTATAGTACCAGCTACTTGGGAGGCTGAGGCAGGAGGATCTCTTGAGCCCAGGAGTTTGAGGTTGCAGTGAACGTGCCACTGCACTCCAGCCCAGGCAACAGAGTAAGAGCTTGTCTCAAAAGAAAAAAAAGAAAAAGAAATATATTCCTATATAATCCTTGAAGCAATAGGAAATCAAAATTAAAATTATTAATTCTCTGAAAATAAACAAAAATGAGAAGGCATCATACCAAAATATAAGGAACATAACCAAGGCTATACTCAGGAGAAAATCTTATAATCTTAAATGCCTTAATTATTTTTTAAAAAGTGAACAAGAAGAAACATAGTATTCATCACAAAAATGTAGAATAGCAAAATAGGACAAAAGAAATTACAGAATAATTAAAAATACATGCTCTGATTAATAAAATAGATAAGAAAAAATTATAGAAAGTAAATAGATAACCAAAAGTAGGCTCAGTAAAAAGTCCAATAAAATGGACAAACCCTTCCTAAGTTTTATGAAGGTAAAAAAGAGAGGGCAATTGTATATGCAAGATTCAGAATGCTGAAGAGAATTTTAAGAGAACACTACATGCAAGTGTTTTTAAAACCTTTAGGAAATGAATGATTTTCTAGAAATTTAATATTTATTACCAAAACTGATCACCCAAAACACGGAAAACTTGAATAGACCATTATGATGAAAGAGATAAGAAAGATGATTAAATATCTACCCTTGAAAAAGATCCTAGGACCACCTGGATTCATCTTTAAGGATGATATAAAACCAATATTATCTGAACTATTTCAGGCTATAGAAAAAGATGGAAAGCTCCTTGATCCATTTTATGAGTTGAATTCACTTTAACACCAAAACCTAACAAAGATTTTTTTAAATTAACAATTTATCTAGAAAAACAAATCTCTTTGGTTTTGTGCTCATATTTCATTAGTGTGTATAGTGTTTAATTAAATTATATGAATATAAAAGTTCAATCAGCCTAAAGAGGATTAGGAACAAACACAACTGACTCTTGATAAGTACATTAAACAATTATTGCCAAAATAGCACCACACAACAAATCACCCCAAAACCCAAAGTTTCAACAGCCACAAACATTTATTCTCATATAGGTGAACTGCAGTTTGGCTTGTCCAGGCTGGGCCCAGAGGGTGGCTGTGCTTTAGGCTGCAGGTCAACTGCGCTGGATTACATGCTATAGGTTTCATTCATATCTTTAGCACTTGTCTCTCATCCTTCTTGGATCAGTGGCTTCCCAGGGCTTATTCTGTGCATGGTAAGGACACAAGTGCAAAAGCCAAGCTAAATCACACAAGCAGATTTAAGGCCTCTCTCCACATCAAGTCTTCTAGCCTTCCTTTGGCCAAAGCAAGTCACGTGGCCAAGTCAACTTCAATGATGCAAGGAGTATATTCCAGTCACAGTGGGAGGAGGTACACTGAATGATCATCCAAACCATCACAGTAAGCCCACATCTCAACTGATTGAAGCTATGAACATAAAACTCAACTCAACTGTTGAAAGTCATAGTATGTAAGCAAAACAGAAACTAGCCTATTAGCCATGAACGTTTATCACGCTGAGGACAGTCAATGAAGAGAGATTGTGAATTGCTTAAGTGAACAGGGCTGAAAGGGCTGTAGAAACACTGCATATTGGGCTGGGGTGTCTCTTCCTCATATATTCCTAATTATCAAAATGGATGTAAATTCTTCTTGGGTATCATATCTTAAAATGGAATATGAGTATTCATTAAGTATAACTGTGTAAGCAATGGCCACATTGTCCTATAAATGACTAGCTGTGTGTCTGTCTCCCCTTAAACTTTGAGCTCCTTGAACATAGAGACTATATCCTTTCACCTGTGTTCTGAGCACCTAGTGTTGTGTCTGGCATGTAATAGGCACTTAGCCAATTCTTCTGAGTGAATGATGGGCCTCCCTGGCCTGTCCCAGGGCTGTGAATGGCATTAAGGCTCCTGACTCCATTTGGATGGCGCTGCCTTTGGAAACAGCTTCCCTACTCCAGATATGAGTTATTGGGAGATTCCGGTTCTCTGCAGAATAGGCTCTCCCTCCAGGGCCTTATAGCCTCTCTCTTCAGACATCTGTTAGACTTAAATCTGTTAAACTTCCCAGACCCCTCCTCTCTTTCAGCAAGACAGAGTGAGGCTCCCTGACTTTTCTCCTATCCTCGTGTCCTCTTCTCATGAATCTGCCTTGCCCTTATCTCTGCCAATTCCATTCAACATTCACCAAGCACCCACTACACGCCTGACTCTTCCCTGGGGAACGTGAAGATGGGACAACCAACATCTGTTCCCAAGAAACTTATGTCCTTTTATGAGAAATCTTTCCTTCCAGCTTCTAAACAAAATGTCTCAGTTCACAGTGGCAACCCTGATTTTCCAGCTGAACTTATTTGCGTATTAGGCTGCAAAGATTTCCCGAAACTAAATTCTTGGTGGTTGTGTAACTAAAGTTCCTTTCCTCTAAAAGAGTCTTGCCTAATAGAAATATAATTCATACCACAAATGTGATTTTTAAATTTTAGTAGCCACAGTAAAAAAGTAAAAAGAAACAGGTGGAATTAAATTTAATAATATATTTTATTCAACCCAATATATCCAAAATATTATCTTTTAGTAGATACATGCCCTATGTCCCCAATATCGGTTATTATCATAAACCAATAAACTGGTATCTGTTCTACGCTTTGGTCTGAGAGCTTTCTTCGTATAGGTCTGTGATCCCGGGTCAAATCAACTTTGGCACAAAGGAAGATCTTACTTCTTAATCTGCAAAAATGAGGGACAGACCCCACACAATAAGAAATTTACAAAGGTCCATCAGAGACACCTCAGTGCCTAGCTGTCTATTTCCTAGGGGACATTTTTCTGGTTTCTGCATACTTTCTATGACCAGAGAACAACTACAGAAGAGAGAGAAAAGCCAAACAAAAACTCGGTTTCTTCTCCAAGTCTCTATTTTTCTCTCCTCTGTTCTCAGAAGACACCAGCAAAACCCTTTGCTAGTGCACTGTCCTAAAAATGGGTCCATCTGCCCCCTGGTGGCAGATATAAACGTATTCCACAATCACACGCTTAACAATCCTTCCTCTTCTGAACTTTCTCAGGAAGAGGAATTTTTGTTTTAATTTTTTGTAGAGATGGGGTCTCACTATGTTGCCCAGGCTGGTCTCGAGCTCCTGGCCTCAAGCGATCCTCCTGCCTCGCCTTCTTGAGTAGCTGGGACTACAGGCATGGGCCACCACGCCAGGTTCTAGGAAGAGGAATTTGTAGCCCCTCTTCCCGGCACTGCAGAGCTCACTTACTCTTACGATATGAGCGTCCATTCCTCAGAGAAAGCCTTGAGCTTCCCGACCTGATTTGGGAGGTCTGGCTTATCTGACACCTGCAATGAGGGCAACCGTGGGCCTCACAAAGAATTAGGAAAGTGAGAGGCTGTTGTGCCTTGAGAAGAGAAGGAAGGGGCTGGTAGCCCACCGGGAAAAGCTTCTGGAGGATGCCTCTCAGGTTTGCCGGACACACAGCGTGGCCTCAGGGCGAGAAGTTGGGAAGAACAGGAACAGCACAGACTCTGTTATGATGGTATAACGATTCATGGTGCCCTTCACCAATCCTAGAACAAGCCATTACCTTTACTCCTCCACACCTGTGCTGAGCACTTTCCTTCTGTCCCTCTAGTTCTACCTTCCATGCCTGGCTTGGCCCCGGCAGGCTGACCCGTGTGGGTCACATCAGCGGGCTCCCTTGCCCTCTGGCTTCTTCTTGGGTACAGCCCGTGAAAGCGACCTGCACAGATCTGAGGGTATGAGGAGAATGAATCAGGGCAGTTACTGTCTGGGCCCTACCGGGTTGTTTCTTTGTCCCTGTATGGAAGGCAGCCTTTGTACACAACCACCCTCTCTGTGTTCCCATAATGGCTTTCCCGCCTTGCCCTTTCAGGCCTGGGAAGGTCATGTTCCAGGTTGTCACTATCCCCGGTTTGGTTCCCTTGAACTCTGCCCACACCTTTGCAAGTAGTCATTTTGTTGATCTCTCCTTGACTTATCCAGATGACATGTGCCATGTCCTTCCCACTGGGACCCTGACCACGTGCTTCTCCCGACCTGAATGCTCCTCTCTGGCCATCTCTGCCTCGTGAGCTCCTGCTGATACTTCGAGGAGGTGCGCAGACATCACCTTCTCTGTAAGGAAGTGTGGTAAGTAAAACACCGTGTTGGCTGGAGTCCCACAGGCTGGGGACATGTCCTGGCTCTGCTCTGTGACCAGGGACAAGTTCCCTTCTCTGAAAATGGAGGTGAGGGCACTCACCTGAAGGCTGTCCTGAGGATTACGCGTTCTGTAAATGCTAGTTCCCACGCTCATGACACTGGCAATGATTCCTGTGTTTTCTTTGCTCCTGTGACATTTTTTTAACAGCTTGATTGAAGTATCATTCCTATACCATACAATTCACCCATTTAAAGCGCATGACTCAGTGGCTTTTAGAATATTCACAGGGCTGTGCATCCGTCACATCCATTTAAGAACATTTTCATTACTCCAAAAAGAAACCCTGCTCCCCTTAGCCATCACCCCCACATTCTCCCTCCCGCACCCTGTCTCCCAGCCCTAAGCAACCACCGACATACTTTCTGTGTTTACAGATTTGTCTATTCCGGACATTTCATATAAACGGGATCATACAGGAGATAGTGTTTGTGACTCACTTCTTTCACTTCGCATAATGTTTTTAAGGTTCCTTCGTGTCGTACCACGTGTTAGTACCGCAGTCCTCTTTATGACCAGGTATTTTCCACCGTGTGGACAGACCGCATTTCGTGCCATTCAACAGTTGACGGACGTATGGGTTGTTTCCACTTTTTGGCTGTCACGAGCAATGCTGCTCTGAACATTCGTGCGTCCCACAGCGTTCTGTACAGACCTAGAGCCGATCCTTAGCACATCGTGTCCTACCGTTTGTCGGCATGTCTGCTCTTTGCCCCATTCCCCACTGACTCAGCAGACAGCAAGATCCCGCGGGCAGTGTGCATGCGGGGGTCACTTCTGGTGTGCGCCAGAACCAGCACAGTGCCTGCCACGTAACAGACATTCCCTCACGTCTGTGGAATAACGAACCAATCATTCCACCATTTTTGACAGCATCAAAAATACCCATGGCCACATCTGTATCTGGCAGTTGAAGAGGCAAGGGGGGGAGATTCTGCAGCCAGAAACTTCCTCCGGCCTTCTGTGAGTCAGAACCTCAGTAATCTCACAATCATCTTTTAAAAGCCATTGGCCTCATGAGTCCTTATTTCCTAAAATGCAACTCTACGTACAAAAGCCTTTAATTTTGCCTAGATGGTTTGAAAGTTTGGGATATTTTGTTAAGCATTTGCTATGCACCAGTAACAGCAAGACACTGTACACAAAGCCACTATCAACCTCAGGTATGGGAGAGGGTATCTGCCAGCATCCATATCCCCTCAAGAGGACTGGGGACAACACTAACTGCTCTCCAACACTGGTTCTTGACATATCACTGTATGTTCAAGAAGTTGTAGACAGAAAATAAAAATCAGTGTAGAATCTGATGGGCCATATGGATCAAGACCAAAAAAAAAAAAAAACAGTACACTAAGACGGGCAGATATTTGTATCTGGTTAAATATTATAGATGGAAAATGGACTTTGTATGAGGTTCTGTATATGGTAATACACGTATGGAATTATTTAGAATGTAATGTTGCAATGACAGAAAGAGAATTCCTGAATCAGGATTAGGTAAATGTCACAGTTTTTTAAAAAATGATGTCTTATTTAGAAAAACACTTGAGCCTGTGGGTCAGACAAAGAATGCAAACACAAATGAAAAAGAGAGGTAGGGGCGGGAAGCGTGGTGGCGTTTGGGAGGAGTTTCTGCAGCTGACAGATAATAAACTCCTTTCTGGGTGGGTAAAAGGGATATGTTGAGCCTGTACACTTGAGAGCACTTCAGTATGGCATCTTTTTCCATCTTTATGCTTATGCCTCTGCAAGTACGAACCCATCCACGTTGACTCACCTCTCTTGCTTAGAAGCTGTATGAAGAAAGTATTGGATAACATGAGGATGAAATTACTTGTCTGACAATTTCTGAATGTTGACTGGTGACGTCAGCTATTGAGACAGGCATCAGTTGCTCTTCCTGTTCCTTGCCACAACCAAAAATAGTGGCGTCCACCTGAAGATGCTCTGACAAGAAATCAAGAGAGACCATAAAACTTTCTGAAATTAAAAGAAAGGAGTAAAGTGCTAAGTTTCAAAGAAGATTTTTTTGTAAAATAATTTTACAATAAAGGGTCATTTAGCCAGAACGTCCATCATCTGACCTCTTACAAAATAATACAATATTTCCAGATTTACGTATCTTAAGCTCAAACACAATGATAAGAAGAAAGGCATCTTAGAACATTATGTAGGACCTACGGTATAGTAAAAAATAAATTAGTTTTAAAGACACATGCAACCTAGAAGAGGAGTTTTTTAAAAATTTTTTTAAGAGACAGAGTCTCACTATGTTGGCCAGGCTGACCTTGAGCCCCTGGGATCAAGGGATCCTCCCATCTCAGCCTCCCAAGTAGCTGGGACTACAGGCGTGTGCCACCGCGCCTGGCCTGTAGAAGAGTTTTATCAAACATAAATGCATCGTACAAACTAACTGAAGAATGCGTTAAATATAAGTCACCATTTGTACCCATAAAAAAATCTGGATTAACTTGAAAATGAAAAAAAAAAGACATACATTTAAATATTTAATAGTGGAAACACAACAAATCTATTTTACTTATCAATTCTCATACACACAGAGAGAATTTGCTTTGCACTTGTTTCCTTTAAAAAAACACATACATAAAAATGATAAATTACTTTTTTAAATGAAGTTTTTATTTTCCAGGAAATCTATGTTGATCTGAAGAGACACGATTTGATGTAACAGCAGCACAGAAACTGAAGAATGGAACGGAGCCGTGGCATTGATAAAAAAATCTGTCATCTGCTTTTTCTTGTTCTGCTGTTCTTTTTCAGGTTTCTCTTCCAGCTTCTACATCTGAGCCATCTCCTGTCCAGTAATAAATGACATTCTTTCCATAAAACTTATGAGCTTTTCACAGTATAAAATAGCATCAGCTAAAAGCATTCTTCATCCATCCGTTACTGATACAGCTCAGTGGAGCTCACACCATCACCATCAATGGACCATTCATTTCAGGAAATCGTCCTTCGATTATTATAAGAAATGATTTTTAAATGTAGACAATGGTTTTTAAAAAGAATATAACAAGTATATAACAATTCCATCATACACTCTTACATTTAGACTCCCAGATAAACGATCTTCTACTAAACTTCATGAAATGAAAGAATAGTTCACAAAAGATCTACCTCTTACATCCAGCAGGATATGAGGGATATACTTTGTATGAAATAAGAACAATCTGACATAAACTGTCAATCCATATAAAAAATTGTAATTAAAAAGACAGTTGTATAGGAAATGATAAAGGAAAGACTTGATGCTGTCAAAACCTGATTAAATGATGCAGAGAATTAATTTGAGAAAAACTAACAGAATCTTAAAAAATCAATTACTAAAGAAGTATTGAATAAAAATAAAAACGCATATATCAGAGCAGCAGTCCCCAGACTTTCAGGCACCAGGAATTGGTTTCATGGAAGACAGTTTTTCCACGGACCACGGGGGAGGGTGGTTTGGGGATGATTCAAGCGCATTACATTTATTGTACAGTCAAATCTCTCTGTTAATGATAATGTGTATTTGCAGCCACTCCCCAGCGCTGGCATCACCGCCTCAGCTCCATGGCAGATCATCAGGCATTAGATTCTCATAAGGAGTGTGCAACCTAAATCTCCCGCATGCACAGTGTACAGTAGGGTTCATGCTCCTACGAGAATCTAATGCCACCGCTGATCTGACAGGAGGCAGAGCTTATGCGGTGATGCAAGTGATGGGGAGCGGCTGTAAATACAGATGAAGCTTCGCTCACTGGCCCTCCGCTCACCTCCTGCTGTGCAGCCCAGTTCCTAACAGGCCACTTGCATAGATTACAAAGCTTCAACAAATAAGTGGATGTTTCTGCAGGAAAAAAGAGCAAATAGGTCAAAGCAATAATCAAAGTGTAGTAAGAGAAAACTTACACAAACTAAGCATTTTTAATGTTTGAGAATGAGATAAACAACCATATTTCAGGCAAAATTGACAAGTAAATATCTGTGCCAAAGCACACAATGGTCAAATTTTCAAAGAAAAATAAAGGACTGAAAAGCATCCTTTGGAGTTGGCAACCCAGAAGTCGCGGTCATAGCTGAGCTTCACGACAGAGCTGTCTACTCTCGTGACCTTCACTTCTTTACTCCAACTTAGTCCTCAACCAACTCGTTGAGACTTCCACCTTTTCCACTGAAAGTTCCCTCACCAAGAAAAACCAGAGCCTTCGTGCAGCTAAGTCTCAGGACACTTTTCAACCCTGGTCTTGTTTGCTCCGCCTGCAGCATCGGTTGTTATTGGCCACTCTTTTTGAGAAATATCCTTCTCCTTGGTTTCAGAGGCGCCATACTCTGCTGGCTTCTCTCCCCTTTACTGTTCTCCTTTCCTGGATCCTCCTTTCCTCCATCCTTAACGTTAGACAATCTTCCAGGCTCTGTCCTCCCGCTCGACTCCATGCCCACGGTGTCCGTGTGCATCTCCACCTTCTCCCTGCGCTTCCGTTCCCACCGCTGTGCCGACAACTTCCAAATCCACGTCTCCAGCTCAGTCCTGCCCCGTGAGCTTCAGACCCATACCTTTTACGTCCTGGATGTGGATAGACCTGAACTTACAACTTCTCTCCCTTCCTCTCCCATACTTGTTGCTGTGCCATTATTCCCTACTTCAATAAACGGCACCGTTATCTGTTTAGTTGCTCAAGCCATAAATCTCAAAGTTACTTTTGACTCTTCTCTCTCTGTTGCATACACTCAAAGAAACCTAGTCCTGTTGAGTCAACATGTTAAGGGTTTTCCACATCTGTATATTTCTTTCCATCCCCACTACTGTCACTTTAGTCCAAGCCTCAATTATCTTTCAACTACACTTCTGTATGTCAACTAAGGCCTCCAATCTGGCCTCCTAGCAGCTAATCATGTTGCCAAATCCACCCCAAATCCATTTACTCTGCACCCAGAGAGATCTTTCTAATACAGAAATCTGATCATGTTACCTAGCCACGCCCACTACTCACAGCTATTTACAACTTTTCATTTGGCTTTTCTTTTAGAATAATATCTTAAAACTCAAATATTCTTATAGAACTCTCCTTCCTTCATATGTCAAGTATCACTCTCCCTTTTGCTCAATATCCTCCACTATTCCTTATTATAGCTCCTGGTTCTCAGCTCCTTGCCTTGGCATTGAATTTTCCCCTTGTCTATACATTTTCCTTTCCTCCCGATTCCTGTCCCTCAACCTACCCAACATCAACTCATCATTCAAGTTTCCTCTTTTGAGTTATCACTTTTTCAAAAATACTTCTCTTTCTTCCTTAGCTGGATTAAACTATTCTAGCCATATGTCTACCATAGCCCTATGAACTTCAGTAAAGTTCATGATACTCTTAATTAAGTGTTTAATATCAGTCACTGTAGCACTAGGATAGCACTAGGTAAGTTTAAGCTATCACTTTCACCGCTGTAGCCTCGGGTCTTAGAAAAGTGTCTGACACTAGTAGATATTCAATCCATATGTGTTGAGTTGAGTTGAAAGGGAAAATATTATAAGTGTTTGACCTGAATAAAAAGAATAAAAAGGAAATAAAAATAAGCTCTACCACAAATTTCTCCTCTGCAACAATACATGCCATAAGATAATGAAATAGTGGCTACAGAGCTTCAAGGGAAAAAAAAGGTCATGACTCCAACATTTCAATTCCTACTCATCTTCATGTGTTAGAGACAACATTAGACAGAATTAGACAGTCATGTGTCAGGAAATATATCATTCAAGTATCTTTCCTCCAATATTGTTTAACTATATAGTTGGTGTTATATAGATTAACCATGTCAAAAAATATATATATAAATATATACACAAAATGATATAGATATAGATTTGAGACGTTTGAAAGCAAGAACTAAAGAGCCGGGAAGGTGCAATAGGAAAGAAGTAGTGCTAACCTTTGAAATCAGCTAAAGGTCTAGAAATCAGTGAATGAATCAAAGCACAAACCCATGATGAGAGAAGGGTAAACAGCGATGTGCCCGTGCTACAGGCAGGTGGGGCATGGGAGTGAGGTATGGGGGAATAGGAATAATGCACAGTTTAACCCAACCTTATCAGCCACACGTTTTCTAGACTGGGGAAAGGAACTGGCTTGGAAGAAAGCATAGTTTGACCTGGAAAAATGACCCCGATGATGAATGGGATCTTGGGTCAGAGCCCCTTGGTCTTCAGTAAAACTTGCAATTCTGTGGATAACACCAGTGTCCTTCCCTTCTATTTTTGTCTTTAATAGGACTTTGCTGAAAGGACCCCTTTCCTCTAATCTATATTTTAAAAAGCCATTTTTGCACTGCCTGGAGACTATGGAATGGGATTAAACACTCAAAAAAAGGAGCCAGCATGTGTCAGGAACTGTATGAGGACTTCAAATTCCAAGGTGCACTCGGGCTTCGGAACTGCTATGTCCAATCCGTGGAAACCCAGGCAAACAGAAGGAGGGCCACGGCAGTTCTCAAAAATTACTCATTCAGTATAATTATGCATCATGGGAGGAAAATGGGACTTATAACAAAAATGTTGTGGCCAAGAGAATTCTGGCCTTGTAGTATTCCGATATGAAAATGATTAAATCTTTCCCATGATACAGGCTTACTCCATTACAATACGAGGGAATTCTGAGGAATATATACAACCACATGTAGGAATGTGCTGGTCTACTAAATTTAAAAGGATTAGAAAAACTAGTGAAATAAGAAGACTTAACAATTTTTAAAAATCTAGGAATACGGTAGCGAAAATTAAAATCACACTGGATGCAATTTTAAAGAGTGTTTATGACACTGGAGAGAATCAAATGAGTAAAGTGGAGAACAAAGACGATAAATAACTCTAAGAACACATTTTAAAATACATAAAAAATATGAAAGAATATAAAAACCTGGAAGGCAAATCACAGAGATACAACCTAAATATACTGGGTATATTTGGTAAAGGAAAAAGAAAATTGTACTGAAAGCAATAAGAATATACGTTACCAAATAAAATTTTATAGACTTAATAAAGTGTCTGATATTGTAGATTGGAAGTGTTGACCATATTCTAGGACAATTTAGTACATAGAACATATCAGGACATATATTAAACACACATTCAAATTTAAGAACTGAGGGAAATTTCACAAGTATAATAGCAGAACAAAAAAAACTTATTACCTTCAAAGGAATTAAAAGCATGTTTGTCTCATACTTCTCATTTGCAATAATAAATTCTAAAAGTCAGTAGAGAAATTTTTCAAAACATACAAAACAGGAATGCTATATCAAACCAAAGTAGTCATTTATGGTTAAAAGCAACAGAAAGGTATTCTCATCTTTAAAGATCGGAGAAAAATTTCCACCCAATTATTCTATGTTGAGAATAGTGCTTAAGAATATACTCTCCTGAAAATAAAAAAAATTAATTAAAAAGAAATATAACACAAAAGGACTGATATTGACTGTGACCCTATTTCTTAACTGTAACTTCAGCTAAAGATATACAAAGGGGTTAACCAGTAATGGGGAATGTGTTGTAATTATTAAGCCTATTTATTTAAATACATCCCCCCAAAAAAAAATTGAAGAGCCAAAAAAAATCTGGGAAAATAAAAAGGTTTTTGCTTTGTTTGTTTTAAATTCAAAGTTAGTGTTTCTACACTACATCGTAATGAAAGATTAAACAGTGTGGCCCAGTGTCACCTTGGGCCTTGTTGAAGTAATTGGTACCAGACTTGCCCTCCCACCATAAACACATAGAAAACTGGAAAAATATGAAACAGCTGGATACAGATGTTGGACAACAGGCAGTGCAGGACTATGATCCCTGAGGGAGGGAAAGCAAACAAGGACAGCTTTCTGTTTGAGGGCACTTCTAGACAATAGTGCAGACAGAGGGAAACCAAGGTGGTCCTGCTGGGCTGAGGTGATAGGGATTGGGTTTTAGGGAGGCTGGGGCAGCTGTAATTTGAAAGTCATTTATCAGAAATGAGGAAGCTACAGAGAAAAAGAGCTAAACAAATCTGCATAAGGGTCTCTTTGTGAATGCTGATGAATATTAAGCTGTGCATGTGTAGGGTGAAACCATTAATAGTGAGCTCCAAGTTCAAACATTTCCCAAACATAGAGATTTTCAAGTTCCAATCACCAGAATAAGAGACTTTGTAGAACATATATATCTGCTAAAAAAAAAAATCCTTTAAAATAGAGATAAAATAAATATTTTTTCAGACATACAAAACATGAGAGAATTCATCTGAAACAGACCTGTACTGCAAGAAAGCTGAAAAAATGTACTTTAAGTGGAAGGAAAATGATGGCAGATGGAAAGCCAGATCTACAAAAAGAAATGAAGTGCACCACTGCTGACGATATGATCTTATACCTAAAAAACCCCAAAGACTCCACCAAGAGACTGCTGGAATTGATAAATAAATTCAGCAAAGCTCCAGGTTACAAAATCAATGTACACAAATCAGCAGCATTCCTAAACACCAATAACAGTCAAGCTGAGAGTCAAATCAAAGACTCAATACCATTCACAAAAGCTACAAAGAAAATAAAATACCTAGGAATATACTTAACCAAGGAAGTGAAAGATCTCTACAGAGTGAACTACAAAACACTGGGGAAAGAAATCACGGACAACACAAACAAATGGAAAAACATGTCATGCTCATGGATCAGTAGAATCAACATTGTTAAAATGTCCATACTACCCAAAGTGATTTACAGATTCAATGTAATCTCCATCAAAATACCAATGTCATATCTCACAGATCTAGAAAAAATAATTCTATGCATCATTTGGAACCAGAAAAGAGCCCGAATAGCCAAAGCAATCTTAAGCAAGAAGAACAAATCTGGAGGCATCACATTACCAGACTTCAAACTATACTACAAGGCTACAGCTAAAAAAAAAAAAAAAAAAAAAAGAAATGAGGATCACCATAAATGGTAAATATGCAGATAAATATAAAATTTGTTTTTCTTATTTTTTAATTTCTTAAAAACACAATTAACCATTTAACACAAAAATAATATCAGTATATTTTGGGATTAATAAAATATGTAGAGATAAACTGTATGACATCAAATGTACAAGGAACAAGAAGAGGAAATGAAAATATCCTGTTGTATGGTTCTTACATTATACATAAAGTACTATAGTTTATTAATTAAAAATACACTGAGATAAGTTTTAAAAATACATATACATAATAACCCAGAGAAAATCTCATTTTTAAAATAATAAAGAGATAAAACACAAAAAAGAAAAAAAATAATAAAGAGGTATAGCATAAAAGCCAAAGATAAAACAGAATACTAAATAAATAAATAAATAAACCCCAATTAATCTAAAGTGGGAAAGAGAAAAGTTAGAAAAGAACCAAGAATAGAACTAGGAAACAAGTACCAAAATGAAAGGCTGAAAGAGAGCCATATTAATAATTACATTAAATGTAAATGCTCTAAACACTCCAATTAATGCATTTGTCAGATTGAATAAAAAAGAAACTTCAACTATATGCTACAAGAAACTATATGTCTATAAGAAATGAACTTTATAGCAAAGAAAGCCTCTATGTTAAACAAGAAAAAAGATTTTAATTTTAAAAAAGAAATGAACTTTAAACATAAAGACACAGATAAGTTAAAAGTAAAAAAAAGAAGAAGATGAAAAAGACACACAATGCAAACACTAATCATAGGAAAGGTGGAGTGACTATATTAATAAGTAGACTTATTATAGACAAAGTAGACTTCAGGACAGGGTATATTTCTAGAGATTAAGAGAGACATTTCATAATGACAAAAAGGTCAACTCACAAGGAAGATATAACAATTATAAATATAGGCAAAATGACAGAGCCTCAAATACATGAAGAAGAAAACTGACAGAACCGAGCAAAGAAACAGATATGTGCATAATGGTAGTTGACGATCATAGCTCTCCTCTCAGTACTTGATAGAACAGAAAGAATATCAGCAAGGATATAGATGAGTGGAACAACACTGTCAATCACCCTGACCTAATCGAAATTTACACAAAACTACATCCAACTACAACAGAATACACATTCTTTTCAAGAGCACATGGAACATAGCTCAGATAGACCATATGGTGGGCCATGTAAAAGGTCTCAATAAATTTAGAAGAATTGAAATCATTACAGTACATTTTCTGACCATGATGGAATTAAAATAGAACTCAACAGAAAATCTGCAAGTATTTGCAAATTAAACAGCATGCTTTTTAAAAATCCAATAAATCAAAGAATAAATTACATAGGAAATTAGAAAATACTTTGAACTGAAGAATAATGAAAACAAAATATATTTTTTAAAAAGTGGGATGTAGATAAAGCAGTACTTAGAGGGAAATTTATACCTATAAATGCTTACATTAGAAAATAAGTTAGAATCTTAAGTTAGAAAGACACATATAAAAATCATTTAAATTTCAACTGACTAACAGTTAACAATTGGAACTGGAATTTTTATAAAGATACCATTTATAATGGTATGAAAAAACACGAAATATTAACAAAATATTCACAAGACCTCTACAAAATAAAAACTGCTGAGAAATATTAAAGAATATTTAAATAGTTTGGGATATATACCTTATTCATGTATTTACAATGTCTAGCATCTAATCAAAAATTACCAGGCATACAAAGCAACACAAAACATTACTCAAATTCAGCATATAATCAAATCAATTGAAACCTACTCAAAACTGACGTAGGTGTTATTATAAGTAGATAAGTAAAATGAACCAGATATTATAACTGTATTCCATATGTTCAAAAAGTGAGAGACAGGGAAGATATAAAAAGACCCAAATCAAACTTCTAGAAATGAAAATGACAAAGTGTGAAATGAAAAATACACTGAATGAGATTAATGGTAGATTAGATATGATAGAAGGAAAAAAAGAGTTGTGAACTTAAAGACAGAGTAATACAAACTATTTAATATGAAACACCAAAACTTTTAAAAAATGTGAACCATCCATCGGTGAGCTGTGGGACAACTTCAAGGGCCCTAATATACATGTAGTTGGATTTCCTGAATGAAAGGGTAGACATAAAATAATAATTTGAATAGTGGCCAGAATTTTCCCAAATTTGTTGAAAACTATAAACCCAGAGACCTAAAATGCTCAACAAATCCCAAACACAAGAAACATAAAGGAAACTACACCAATGCACATTATAATCCAATTGCAGGAAAGCAATGATGAAAGAAAAAATCTTTAAAGCAGCCAGAGGAAAAAAGACTCATTGCATACAAAGGAACAAAGAAAAGGATGACAATAGGTTTCTTTTCAGAAACAATGCAAGCGAGAATAGAACGGAGCAATATCTTTAAATGACTAAAAGAAAACACTGTCAACCTAGAAAGCTATACCTAGCAAAAAATATCTTTCAAAACCAAAGATGAAATAAAGACATTTTCATACATATAAGAGCACACAGAGTTCATCACTACAAAAAAATGTTAAAGGAAACCCTTCAAACATGATACCAGATGGATACTTGGATCAACACAAAGGAATGAAGAACACCAAAAATGGTAACTACATGATTTTTAAAATATTTATATTATTTTTAAAAACAATTAAAAGGATTGGGACTTACAGCTTTGGCCGAGAAAGATCTTTTTGGAGCAAATTCTTTGCCCCCAAAGCAATAATAAAGCTAGATAAAACTGACAAAAACCATTTCAGTACTCTGGAAAGTGACCTGAGGCATACAACAATCTGAGAGGCATTTATACTTGAAAAATTGCTGATCTTTGGGTAAAAACAGTGGGAGTCTGTGCCTTTCTAACCTAGAATTGCTCCTATTCCCCCATTCAGTCAGCACAGAGGTTCTGCAAGAGTGGCAGGTTTTGAGGACCAGCAGCTGTAATGCTGCAGTCAAAGAGAGTTCAATTGCTTTGGAGTAGTGGGTGACAGTGAAGTCCAGTGTCATTATCAGAGGTAATGACACTCTTGACAGCTGGTGAACAGAGAGAGCCAATGGCTCTCCTAATTTGAAAGTACAGGTGTCATTGGGAGAAGCATATTTCTGGCTATGATTGCATGCATGAGCAGCAGCAATCAGAGAAATCACAAGGAATCCACACAATTCTGGCTAATCCAGAGGCTGCACACATGCTCATAAGAAATATAAAAGGACCCAGCAGAAAGCAAAACCCATTAATGACTTAAAACAGCCTAAACTTTTAATTCACTCTTCTACCAACACATAGATCCAACAGCAGAGGATGGAAGCCTTATTAGCATGCAGTGTTTGAGCACAACTGCTGTCTAATCTCTGGATGGCCACTAAGCTATGTGGACACAGGGGCAATCCCTAAAAATCCAGGCTTAAAATGAAAAGCAAAAATTTAAAACAAAATCTAAGTAGGCAATTCGAGTGGCTGCACATCACCAGAGAGACTGACTTCACAACTTTATCACAGGCAAGTCATTAAACAAACAGACACAATAAACAACAAAAATTTTCAAGGGTCTAAAAATCAGAATCCAGAATTGTTACAACATATTATCTAGAATGTTAAATTTTCAACTAAAATTATGAAACATAAAAAGAAAAGGAAAGTGTGACCAATGTAGAATAAAAAAAAAAAGTCAATAGAAACTACTCTGAGTGTCTCCCGATGTTGAATATGGCACAAAAAAGACTTAGAAGAAGCTGTTATAAATAAATTCAAAGAACAAAAAGAAACCATGCTTAACAATTAAAAGAAAGAGTATGACAACAATGAATCAACAAAAAGAGAATTTTTTTCAAAAAGGAGACAGAAGTTATAAAAAAGAAAACCAAATGGAAATCTTAGAATTGAAAAGTAAAATAACTTAAATAAAAAATTATTGAGAGTGGTTTGACAGTAAATTTGAGAAAGCAGAGGAAAAAAGCAGTGAACTGGAAGACAGATCAATAGAAAATATGAAAAATAGAGAAAAAAATATTGAAGAAAAATGAACAAATCCTCAGAGACATGTGGGAAAACATCAAGCACACCAACTTAGATATAATGGGAGAAATAAAAGGGCAGAAGAATTTTTGAAGAAATAATGATTGAACATTTGCCATGTTGAACATCATGAAAATTTAAAATTTTGTGCTTTAAAAGATCCTGTGAAAAGAATGAAAATACAAGCTACAGACCGGGAGAAAATATTTGCAAATCACATGTCCTAGAAAGTACATATATCTGGAATATAGAAATATTCTCTAAACAGTAAGGAAACAAAAAAAAAATCCAATTAGAAAATGAGCAAAGACTTGAAAAGACACTTCGCAAAAGAGGATATACAAACAGCAAGTAAGCACATGAAAAGATGTTCAACTTCACTAGGCTTAAGGGAAATACAAATTAAAGCCAGAATGAAATACCACTGCACACCTATTAGAATGGCTAAAATTAATGCCGACAATACCAAGTGCTAACAGGGAGGTGGAGCAATTGGACCTCTCATGTATTGCTGGTTGGAACGTAAAGTAGAAGAGCAACTCTGGAAAAAATTATGGCAGTTTCTTACAAAGTTAAACATACACTACCATACAATCCAGGAATTGCGCTCCCTGGGTATTTATCCTAGATAAATGAAAACTTATGTTCATACAAAAATCTGGACATAAATATTCATGGAGGCTTTTCCTGCAGTAGCCTAAAACTGAAAAAACCAAAACGTTCTTCAGGCATAAAATGGACAAACTGCAGTACATCCATTCAATGAAACGTCACTCAGCAGCAAAATGAACAACCTAATGATCCAGGCAACAACAGGGATGGATCTCAAGGGCATTATGTTAAGTGAAAGAAGCTAGACAGAAAAAGTACATGCAAAATTCCAGAAAATGTAATTTGTAGGAACAGAAAGCAGATTAGTGGTTGTCTACGGCTGAATTTGGGCGTGGGGCTTAACTGCAAATGGACGTTAGGGAACTTTGTGGGGTGGTAGAAATGGATTATTGTGATGGTTGCATAACTTTATAAATTCACTAAGAATCATTAAATTGTATGCGTACCATGGGTAAATTGTATCTAAATAAAGCTTTTTTTAAAAAAGCATAATTGTATAAAATATGACATAGTTTGGGGTTTATAACATATGTAAAAATAAAGTGTGTGACGCAATAGTGCAAGGCTCAGGAGGAGGGAAATAAAGGTGTACTACTGTAAAGTTCTCATAGTATCTGTAAAGTGGCATAATATCGCTTGAAGGTAGACTGTGATTAAGTTAAAGATATATACTATAAGCCCTAAAGCAACCCACCGAAATAACAAAACAAAGAGTTATAATAAACCAGCAAAGGAGACAAAATGGAATCACAAAAAAATTCAATGAATGCAAAATAAGGCAGAAAAAAAGGAAAAAGGGAACAAAGAACAGATGAGGCAAAGAGAAAAGAAATAGTAAGATTATAGGTTTAAACTTAACCATATTAACAATTGCATTAAGTGTCAATTGTCCAATACCCAATTAATTAAAAGCACAGACTTTGATCTGATCACTATACATTCCATGTATCAAAACATCACTATGTACCCCATACATATGTACAATTATTGTCATTTAAAAAAATTTGAAAGCACAGACTGTCAAATTGGACAAAAAATAAAAACTCAACTATATGCTGCCTGTAAGAAAAGTACTTCAAATAATAAGACACAAGTAGGTCAAAGTAAAAGGATACAAACACTAAACAAAAGAAAACTGAGGTAGCTGTATTAAAATCAGACAAAGTAGATTTCAGAGTAAAAAATATTACCAAGGATAAAGAAAATCATTTCAAAATGATAAGGGGATCAAATCATCAAGAATACATCAAATTAAAAATGTCAGCTGCACAACAAAAATAAATAAATGGAACTTAATTAAATTAAATAGCTTCTGCACAGCAGAGGAAATAATCAACAAAGTGAATAGACAACCTACAGAACGGGAGAAAATATTTGCAAACTATACATCGGACAAAGGACTGATATCAAGAATCTACAAAGAACTCAAACAAATCAGCAGGAAAAAAATAATAACAACCCCATCAAAAAGTGGGCAAAAGACATGAACGGAAGCTTTTCGAAAGAAGATAGACAAATGGCCAGAAAACATGAAAAAATGTTCAACATCACTAATCATCAGGGAAATGCAAATTAAAACTACAATGAGATACCACCTTACCCCTATCAGAACGGCTTTTATTAAAAAGTCAAAAAACAATAGATGCTGGCATGGATGCAGAGAGAAAGAAACGCTTATACACTGTTGGTGGGACTGCAAATTAGTACAACCTCTATGGAAAACAGTAGGGAAATACCTCAAAGAAACAAATGTAGACCTACCATTCGGTCCAGGAATCCCACTGCTGTGTATCTGCCCAAAGGAAATGAAGTCATTTTATCAAAAAGACACCTGCACTCGAATGTTTATTGCAGCACAATTCACAATTGCAAAGATGTAGAATCAACCTAAGTGCCCTTCAATTCATGAGTGGATAAGGAAAATGTGGTGTATATATACCATGGAGCACTACTCAGCCACAAAAAGGAAGGAAATAATGTCATTTGCAGCAATGCGGATGGAACTGGAGACCATTATCCTAAGCGAAGTATCTCAGGAATGGAAAACCAAACACCGTATGTTCTCATGGGTAAGTGGGAGCTAATAGATGGGTACACACGGGCACAAAGCTATATAAAGGACATGAGAAACCAAGAATGAGGGAGTTTGGGAGGGTGAGCGTGGGATAAAAACTTACCTATTGGGTACAATGAACACTATTCTGATGATGGGCACACCAAAAGCCCTTACTTAAGCATTATACAAGATATCCACATAATAAAAACACTTGTGCCCCCCTTAATTAATATTTTGAAATTAAAAAAAAGAATGAATTTTTAAAAACCACAACCTTGCACAAAGGTCATCACAACCTTACACAAAAAATACTTCTGCAAGGACATCCTCCCAGCAACTGCCTGTCCAACCTCGGACTGGTGCCGTCCTTGTTACTGATCCTTGTAGACAAAGATAATTATCTCAAAACCATTATGTAATCCTCATTTTCCCTCTAAAAACCTTTGTCTTTGTTTACCTCCCTGGCTATGCACATAGTTTACTATGGGATGCATATTCCCATGGCAATACTATATTCCCAAATAAATATCATCTTATTTTCAGAAAAAAAATCTGCTTCTCAGAAAGATATTATTTTAAAAAGAAAAAGATAAGCCACAGGCTGGGAGAAAATATTGGCAAAACATATATCTGATAAAGGACTTATATCCAGAATATTCAAAGAATTCTCAAAATACCATAATTTTTTAAAAGCTTAATTAAAAACTGAGCAAAAGATTTGAAAAAACACTTCACCAAAGAAGACATATATAGATGCTCCTCCACTTACGATGGGGTTGCATCCTAGTAAACCCATGATAAATTGATAATATCATAAGTCAAAAATGCATTTAATACACCTAGACCACTGAACATCATAGATTAGCCTAGCATACCTCAAACATGCTCAGAACGCTTACATGAGCCTACAGTTGGGCAAAAATCATCTAACACAAAGTCTATATTGCAATAACATATTGAATATCTCATGCAACTTATTGAATACTGTGCCAGAAAAACAGAATGGTTGTATGGGTATTCAAAGTATGGTTTCTACTGAATTCATATCGCTTTCACACCATCACAAAGTCAAAAAATCGTAAATTGAACCACAGTAAGTAGGGGACATCTCTAGGTGGCGAAATAGACACATGAAAAGATGTTCAATATAATTGGTCATCAGGAAAATGCAAATTAAGGCCACCATGAGATGCCACTACACTCCTATTAGAATGACATTTAAAAAAAAACTGTCAATACTAAGTGCTGGTGAGGACACAGAGCAAATGGAACTGTATAGAGATGGTGGTGGGAATACAAAATGCTACGGCCACTTTGGAAAAGTTTCTCATAATGCTGCTCTTACAATTACCATATGAACCAGTAATTCCAATCCTAGATATGTACCCAAGAGAAATGAAACACATGTGCCCTCAAATACCTGTACATGAATGTTTATGGCAGCCTATTCGTAATCACCCAAACCAGGAAATAACCCAAATGTCTATCAACTGGTGAACACATAAACAAATTGTGGGATGGCCTTACAGTGAAATAGGACATGGAAAGAAAACGGAAGGAATTGCTGAGTACATGCAGCAATATCAACAAACCCCAACTGTATTGTGCTGACACAAACGTTATAAACTCTATGATTCCATTTATGTGATGATCTACAAAAGGCGAAACTATGAGGCACAAACCAGGTGAACAGTTGTCAGGGGCTGGGGCAGAGATAGGGGATCGACTATAAAGGAGATGAGGAACCTTTTGGGGTAATAAAAATATTCTGTATTACGGTGGTGCTACATGACTATATATGTCAAAATTCACCAAACTGTGAACATTTTAAATGAGCTGAATTTTACTGCATGTAAATTGTTCTCCAATAATCCTGACTTTAGAAAAAGAATATAGTTAGGGAAGAGGGAAATATTGAAGATCTATTGGCTAAGAATTTTCCATTGTTTAAAGAAAGTCATGAATCTTTATTTTGAAAATTTGTTTTGAGATGAGAATAGGATAAATAAAAATAAATCCACAATTAAATACATTGTGGTAGCAAAACTGTGGAAGACAAAAGGTAACAAGATAATCTTAAAAGCCATGGTGGGGAGCAATGAGGGGGTGCAAAAGGGAGGGTCAAATAGATTACCTATAAATGAACAACAATTAGACTAACAGGAGACTTCTCAACAACCACAACAGAAGCCAGAAGGTATGGGTATAATGGAATAGGAAGCAGAGAAGCTGGTAAACATATCAATAAATCTAAGAATAAGAACAATGATAACAAATGTTAAGGGAATAAAAACAAAATGGTGGTATACTATTTAGCAATAAAAAGGAACAAACCATTGACAGACTCAACAAACTTGGATGGATCTCAAGGGCATTGCACTGTGGGAAGAGAGCCAATCTCAAATGGTCACACAATGTATGATTCCATTTATATGATATTCTTGAGAGGACCCAATTATGGAGATGGAGAATAGATTAGTGGTTGCCAGGGGTTAGGGATGGTGGAACTGCATGGAAGGTACAGGGACTTCTCTGTACTTTCTTTGCAATTTCCTGTGAATCTATAATCATTTTTAAATAAGACATTTTAAAAAAACAAGATGGACTCTAGCTCCATCCATGTTGGGACTAATCGATCAACACCCACGTGCACGTATGGTAGTAAAACTCAACGGAAACCAAGTAGGTGGGAGGGGGAGGAGGGGATGGGTAAATTTACACCTAACGGGTACAATGCAAGCTACTTTGGTGATAGGCACACTTATAACTTTGACTTAAACTGCACAAAAGCAAAACATGTAATCAAAACGTTTGTACCCCCATAATATGCTGAAACTAAAAAAAAACAAGATGGAATCACTAGTTAATAAAAACATGGAAGATGTCAGGGGAGATCAGAGTTCAAACATTTTAAGGTCTTCACATATTTGTAAAGAGAATAAAGATATGAATTAATTTGAAAACCTTCAGTCAAAGATGTGTACTAAAAATTTAAGGAAGACACTAAAAGAATGGAAAAAGAATGCATAGTTTCTAAATCAGCAGGGGGAGAAATGATAATAGGGAAAATTCAGATTAATCCAATAGAAGTTAGAAAAGGAAAAAGAAAAGAGCTTGCTAAAACACAATAGGTCCAAGAAATCGTAACTTTTCTTTACCATTAGTAATAACAAATTAGAAAACATTAAGGAAAAAGTGATTCAATTCATAACAATAACAAAAGAATTACAGTATCTGTAAAACATCTAAATGAAAACTGTGTGTGACATAGGAAGAAAACTACAAATATTTGTTGAACGCATTCTGTTTATAGTTATCTAGCCTTGAGAGATAAGGGAAGGACAGCAAGTTCCAAATGTGTTCGTGAACAGCATGTGCTTGATAAGAAAGCAAAAGTAACCACGTTGTCCTGCTCTGCAAGTGCTAGCTGCAAGAACGCTATAGGTTCTAACATGGGAAATTTTGACTAGCTGAGTGAAATAAAGAATATGAGTCAATAGGTGTTCCTAGTAAGTAGATACCAGGAGCAAACAGTCTGTACAAGTTAATCCCTATTTCTGACATAATAAGCTTGGGGAGGGCTGGTGAGTTGGGGCTCCTACTTCTCCCTGGAGCAGGGATGCAGTTCTAACAAGGTCTGGAGCCTGATCCACTTGCTCAATCCTTGCCTTCCTCTGCAACAAGCCTGTTGGTGGTACCCAGAAGTCAAGCCTAGTCAGCACCACCACTGTTGCCAGCCACCTCGCCCCAGTGAGAACATCCAAATCACAGAGGGTCTTGCCTTAGGGTCCCCAGGGAGAGGACAGGTTGATGCTCTGTCTATCCTCTTTATTCACTACCCCCAATAAAAGGGTGTCATCCTGTTCAAGAAACTGGTGAGGAGTATCCAATTCGATGGTCCCATCTGGGTGGGTTTGGGATGATCAGAATCCCTCCTCCCCACCCAGATCTTAATTGTTCTAGTTAATTAAGAATCTAACTAGAACACTATCTGTGGGTAAAACTACAAATGCTCGTTGAGAAAATGTACAATAGAACTTGAATAAAGCAAGCTATGCTCCTGAATAGGGAGTTAGCAATCTTCCCAAACCAATGCATAGGTTTAGTTTGATATGATTCCAATCATTATCCCAATGGGATGAGTTTTGAACATGACAAAATTGTGATAATAACTAGCATTATTTAAAGCTTACTCTGTGCCAGTTATTAATCTATGGGTTGTACATGTTTTAATTCCATTAATCATCACAACAACTGCATGAAGGTAGTATTTATTTTCACTGTACAGATGAGGAATACAAGGAAGTTAAACAACCTGCCCAGGTATTTTAGGGCTGGAAGACATCAACTCAGGATTTGAACTCAGTAGGTCCAGCTCCAGAGCCCACACTCTAAACTCCTCTGAAACTTGTCTTTTTAAATGAAACAGGAAAAATAAATAGATAAGACTATCAAAGAATAACACTAATGGAGGCAAACTAGACCTAACAGCGATCTCAAGGTGCAACAGTGTGATGCTATACGAGAAGATATAGACAATCAGTGGAACAAAATAAGTCATTGAGAAACAGAATCTATTGTGTATATTAACTTAATTAAAGGTGTTTCTGAAGTCAGAAACAGACATTTTAATAAATTGTGTTAGCACAACAGGCTAACAACTGCAAGAGGAGTGTAAAGATTTACTTTCAATTGAGAATTTCTCTTTTCACAAACAGAAATCCCAACTGGATTAAACAGTTAAATAAAATAAAATTATATCATAAAATATAGAACAAATATTAGCAAATTTTTATCAACCTCTTGAGGGAAGAAGAATGCCTGTATAATAAATTATAAAGAGAACCAGCAACTGACTTGACAACATAAAAATGTAAAACTTCTTTTAACCAAATAAAAACTCAAAAAAAACACAACACATAGAGTTTTTAAAGTCTCACAAAATGCAACTGCCCTACTTTGTCAAATTGCTTTAAATTTGAAAGATTAGTTGATATCTTCAAAATAGAAAGGATTTTCAGAAACCAAAGAGTAAAATACTAAAACCCAGTAGAAAATTTAACATAAGCAGAAAATAATCTACAGAAGAGACACTAAAGGTCAATAAATTCATTTTTAATTCAATAAAAGATGCAAATTAAAACGATAGGTCATTTTACATTTCCCTCTGTTGACAAAGATTTCTTTTAAATAATAGTAGCAAGATTGCAGTATAGATATAAACTCATGCAAACTCTCTGTAATGCAATTTAGCAAAACAGTATAGTTACATTTTGTGTGATTTGGAATTAAGTAAGTTAAGCAGTGGGATATAAACATATTAAGAAAATTTTACTTTATGTGAAAAATTTCAAATAATGTAAATCCCAGCATTTTTAAAAACTCGAAAAACAGCAAAATTACAGAGCTTTCTAGCCAAGTGAGTTTTAAACAGTGGAGAGAGAGCATAACGTGGTAGTTAGGAGTTTGGCTCCAGGGTCAAGCCATCTGGGTTTAAATTCCACCTACGCCATTTACAAGCTGTGTGACCTTAGGCAAGTTGCTGTACCTTTCTGTGCCTTGGTTTCTTCAACTATGAAGAGGGACTAATAATTATAGCCATGCCATATGATGTTACAAGTATTAAAAGAGTTAATATATTTAAAATACTTAGTATACAGCCTGGCATATATAAATATTGCCTAGCATTTGTTATGACAGTGATGACAATGATGACAATGACGATGGTGATGATGATGATGATGATTAATGTTGCCACATGATGGCACCACATTAGCAGAAAACAAATATATCCACTATCCTTTGTCATTATCCTAAGACTCATATCGCTGTTAAATGCCAGAACTTCCGCAGATGATTTTGAAATGTACAGAAAGCTATACATTTCAAAATCTCTGATTTTGTTGGGCATTTATTATTTTACTATGGTTTGCAGTAAAAATAAGTTTACAGTAAAAAGTAATTTATAATTTAAACTATTTGTATATTTATAAGAATTTTCAATAAATAATAATACAATTACTATTGCTGAAAGGATACTCCTAAATCAGTAACTTTAAAACAGAAGTTAGACATGATACAACATTATAAGAAGGGTAAAAAAGCCATCATGATATATTATGCCCCTTGAAAAAAATATCAGAATAATGCTGAAAAACAAAGAATCATTAAAGCAAAAATAGACTGTAGTGGTTGAAGATTTATGCACACCCAGAATACCCACTCTCACACACTTTACATTTATTCCAATGAGAAAATCAGTCTGGGATTTCAAAGTCTTCAGAAATACTTTCTTCACATAAAATGCAACTACCTGGTAAAGGCAGATCAATAAACACACAACAGTCAAGACCCTTTATGTGCTAGCATCAAAATACATAAATCAATTACTATAAAAATTTCAAGGAAGAACTGACAAAAAAGTAGATTAACACACTTGATTTTTATAATATACACACACACACACACACACACACCCCAATCATCTACTAGTCTACAAAAAGTCTCAAATTTTTTTCAAAAATAGAATTCATTCAGACCATATAATCTCACCACTCCACCACTTAGGGAAACAATAAGTAGCACATTTCAAAGGATGTAGTCAAAGCTGTATTCAGAGGAATAGTCATAGTCTTAAATGCTTTCGTTATTAAATAAAAAGTAATAAAAGTAAACATTAAACACAGGAAGCTATGAAACTATAGAAAATGAAGTAAATGATTACAATTTAGGAGAAATTAATACACTAGAAAATATAGTGGAACTTATGTATCTGAGAACTGGTTGTTTGAAATGGCCAATTAAGCAAAGGATAAATTTTAGCAAGTTTAATAAGAAAAAAATAAATGAGAGAGAGAAAATACAAACAGAAAACTTTAAGAATGAAAATTGCAACATATGTGTCTCTCAGAAATCTCACTTTTAAGTATAGCCACAAAAATCCAAACAAAGCAATAAACCCAATTTAAGCAATCCTAACTAAGCAGCATATTAAAAGATCCATAGCTACAACAACATGAATTTTCAGAATGCAAAGATGGTTCCATATTACTAGAACAAAATAGAAAAAACTATACATTTCAATGAAGATAAAAAGCATTTTATAAAATACAGCTACCATCCCTGATTATTAAAAAATCTCTGAAGAGCCAGGTACAGTGGCTAACACCTAGAATTGCAGCACTTAGGGAGGCTGAGATGAAAGGATTGCTCAAGGCCAAGAGTTTGAGACTAGCCTGAGCAACATAGCAAGACCCCATCTCTACAAAAAAAATTCAAAAATTAAAAAAATTTTAAAAATTAAAAAAATAAATAAAAATTAGCCAGGTGTGGTGGTGCATGCCTATAGTCCTAGCTACTTGGGAGGCTGAGGCAGGAGGATCACTTGAGCCCAGGAGTTGGAGATTGCAGTGAGCTATGATTGTGCCACTACACTCTAGCCTGGGCAACAGAGGGAGACTTTGTCCCCCGACCCTAAAAAAACACTCCCAAAAAAATGGGAATTGAAGTATGCTTACTTAATTTAGTAAAAAAAAATCAATATCAAACAGGTCAGCAACTAACAGCATACTTATTTTTAAAAAATACTAAAGGCATTCTCATTAAAATAGACAAGACAAGGATATCCATAACTGCTTCTGTTATTTAAGATTATGGCAGAAGTTCTGTGTATCATTGCAGTAATGCAAGAAAAGTGAGGCACCTATTGGAAAAGAGACAGACTTATCTTTATTCACATACAACACAAGTATATATCTATAAAGCAAAAATAATCAATTGTAAACTATAGAAACTAATAGGAGAGTTTTCTAAAGTGACTTGTCACACTAATTACCCAAAAGTCAATGTCTTGGTACTGAGTTTCAGTTTGGGATGATGAAAAAGTTCCAGAGATGGATGGCGGTGATGGTTGCACAACAAAGTAAATGTATTCAATTCCACTAAACTGTACACTTTAAAAATGGTTAAAATGGTAAGTTTTATGTTATATATATTTTACCACAATTTTTTTAAAAGTCAATAACTTGGATTACCTGGAGTAAGACTGGCACTATGAAAGTATTCAACGATTATTTTTTTAAATGTATGTCTAGTTTTGAAAACTTAATAGGAAAAAAAAATTCATTCACAATAGAGATGGAAGGAAGGAAGGGAGGAAGGGGAGGAGAGGCAAGGACAAGAGAGAGAGAGAGAGAGAGAGAGAGAGACACAGGATTCCCATAAAGCTGAAAATGTTTATTAAGGTACATCAAAGACAATTTGATTTTTTTAAAAAAAGGTGTATCATATTTCTGGATGAAAATATTCTATATTCCAAAGAACTAAAATTTACCCAAGTTAATCTTTAAATGTAATTCAATTCTAGTCAAAATATAAGCAGAATTTCTCTTTCAGAATTTGACACAATAATTGTAAGGTTTATCTGGAACAATAAATGACTGAGAACAGCCAAGAAGATTTTTGAAAATTCATAACCAGGAAGGAGAAGCCATACCAGAAATGCATAATGTGACATGCAATTTCTTTTCTTTCCTTCCAGAAGACTAGAAGTTTAGATTTTTTCAGCTTATTCACAGTTGTCCAGAGAAACAAAAGGACATCACTGCAAGCTGCCATTTATGTCTTTCAATGGCCAACAGAAAATTTACTTTTTTTAATAGAAAGAGCTTGCTTTCATAAATTGTACAAGAATACATGAATATCTTTAAAACTCAAAGCCCAAATCACAAATTACCAAAATATTGAGCTCTGTTAACAAACTTCAGTTAATTTACACAGCACAGCTTTTCTTTTCATTTCCAATTATGGTGTTCTATTTTTAAAATAAAAATACAGACTATATTAAAAGTGTGTTAAAATTTTTTTTCATAAAAATGTGAGAAAGCATAAATCAAAAACAATTTTTAAAAGGGTGATGATGGTAATGGTATCAAATAAACCAACAGATTAATAAACAGAATAGAAAGTTTAAAAATAGCACCAAGTATCTGATGACTCCAATGGAATTGGGAAAATGTGCTATTGTTAAATATCAGGAGTCTAGTAACAGTGACTCCAGGATTAGGTGCTGTTTTGCTTTCCACCTTGCATTGCTTTTATCTGGTGAACAGAGCCACCAGTGATGACCTTTGACTTTTTACCTTTCCCTTGGTGATAGTAAACCTTAGATGGTTTCCTGCATTCCTTTAAAAAATATTGGGTGGAAAGGTAATCAAGCAGGAGGTTGTTTAAAATCTTAGCTTCTTTGCAGATGCGGAAAAGAAAGACCCAAAAGCTCACAAGAAGGTATAGGGGATCTCCCAGAACAAAGGGCAAAGGTAGCAATAACAAGATACTTTATCCTGCCGTCCCTGATAACATTTTCTCCAATGACAGGAAAGAAGAGAAATTCAGCTTAAAAATAAATGAATGCATAAGTCAGTCTCTTTGTGCTTGGACTAGGCTGTTACCTGACAGGTATGGTGTGAGATGTGGCATGTGGCCAAAAAAACTGCCTCCAATTCTGCCTTCCAATTGTTCCTACCTTAATTGACATGGTGACCATAACACAGACATCAAAGGTTGCATTGCACAACCGGTTCTTTAATTACTTTTGTGATGATGCCAGAGAAGTGCAGGGCCAAAGAATTCATGGAACAGAGGCTCTGACCTAACACTGGGGGTCAGGTGAGGCTTCCCTGAGGGCATCTGAGAGTCTGAGGAGGGAGCAGGAATTAAATAGGCAGAGTGACCTGGGCAGGGGTGAGTGTGTGCAGAAAAGACTTTGTGGCTGGAAGGGACGTGCAGTTTGGGGAACTGGAGGATGGCCAATGGGGCTGGAGTACAGAGACTGGGTGGGATAATGGGGTCAGAGGAGACTGCCGAATGTGGTGGGGGCAGCCACCTGAAGGGGCCCATAGGTCATGTTAAGAATATTCATCTTTATCCTCGGAGCAATGAGAAGCCACCGAAAGACTTGAAGCAAGAGGGTGATGTGACTAGACTCGCATTTTAAAAACATCACCCTGGCTGTAGAGTAGATTGGAAGAAGCCAAAGGCTAGACGCAGGGAGACCAGTAAAAAGTCCACTGAAGCACGACACAGAATGGTGGTGTGGGGGATCACACAGGGTAGGAGAGGGGGTGAGAAGGCACAAAGAGAGCAAGGATATTTCAGAGGTAAGCCAACAGGCCTCGGGAGTTGATCTGTGGTGGACAGGAGGCAGAGGGCAGTGGTACAGAGGACCTGAGGTCCCTGGTGGTGCCATTCCATCTCACAAACACGGGAGAGGGGCCAGGTTTGGCAGAAAGAGGGCAAGATCAGAGATGCAGCATGTAGCACCATGGGTTTATTTGGAGGTGTTTATGAGATAGCCCTGGGGAGATGAAAAGGAAGTAATTGGGTATTTGGTCTTCAGCTCAGAGAAGAGTCTGGAATGGAAATGTAAACTTGGAAACCATCAACTCAAAAATAGTCACTGAAGTCACAGAAGTAGATGAGGTGTCCTAGAGAGAGAATGCAGCGAGAAGATAAAAGAAACCAGAACTGAATCTTGAGAAATGGCAAAAGTTAAAGACTGGGTTAGAGAAAGATGTAAACGCAAGGCGGCTACGAAGAGGGAATATGCAGAAAAGGTAGGAGGAACATCTACGGAGCATGGAGTCTGAGAAGCCAAGGAAAGAGGCAAAGAAGGTCACCTGTGCTCGGTGCCACAGAGAGACCAGGGGACATGAGGACATGATGAATAATGAAAACAATAAGATAATAAAAGAACCATTTCAAAATGAGGCAGAATATTTTTCAACCATTGGCTGTTCTATTAGTCAGCTAAGGCTGCCATAACAAAATACCACAGATGGCATAACTTAAACAACAAAAATTGATTTTCTTGCAGTTCTGAAGGCTAGGAAGTCCAAGATCAAGGTTCCGCAGGGTTTGGTTTCTGGAGAGGGCTCTCTTCCTGACTTGCAGATGGCTGCTTCGTCCTCAAGTGGCCTTTCCTCTGAGCAAGAGTGTAGAGACAGAGCAAGCTCTGTGGTGCCTCTTCTTGAAAGGGCACTAATCCTATGGATCAGGGCCCCCCCCCGATGATCTCACTTAGCCTCAATTACCTCCCTATGGGCCCTGTCTCCAAATACAGTCACATTAGGGGTTAGGGATTCAACATAGGAATTTTAGGCAGACACGATTCAGCCCATAGCAGATGTAAAAGTCCCTTCTAAACATGAGGGGAGGATAAAAGGTAAAAATTTTAAAAAGTAAAATATACAATCACATAAAAATGTTAAATTTCTATATGTCAACAATGTCATAACAGAACCATAGTGTGTTCTGGTTATAGTGTTCTACTGTGTAACAAATATCCCCCAAACTTAGTAGCTTACAACAATTATATTGTGATCACAGATTCTGTGGGTGAGGATTTTGGACTAGGTACAGTGGGACAGGCTTGTTTCTGTTCCATGATGTCTGCATCAAGTGAGAACGCTCAAAGGCTGCACGTGACTTGATAGCTAGCAGCCAGACATGTGAACAAAGGTGGCTTTGTTCACATGTCTGGCTGGTGAGGCTGGCTGTGGCTGGGATCTCAGCTGGGACTGACGACTAGAATGCCTACACATGCCCTCTCCACGTGGCCTGGGCTTCCTTATAGCACAGCCACCTCAGAATAGTCATACTTCTTATATGGCAGCTTAGGGTTTCAAAGGAGAGCGCTCCAGTGAATAAGGCAGAAGCCACATCACCTTTTCTGACCTAGCCTTAGAAATTACAAGTGAGTCTCAAGCCTGCTCAGATTCGAGGGGAGGGAACATCAACCCACCTCTCTATTGCAGAAATGTCAAGATCATCTTTGGAAAATATCTGCCACATAGGGTAAATGAAAACCTTGGAAACTTAAAAAATGAAACAAATGACAAACAATAGGTAATTATTCTTTTTTTTGTTTTAATAGAGATTGGGTCTCGCTCTGTTGCCCAGGCTAGAGCACAGTGGTGCCATCATAGCTTACTGCAACCTCAAACTCCTGGGCTCAAGCAATACTCCTGGTTCAGCCTCCTGAGTAGTTAGGACTATAGGCACATACTACCACACCTGGATAATTTACTTATTTATTTTTTGTTAGAGATAGCATCTCACTATGTTGCTCAGGCTGGTCTTAAGCTCCTAGCCTCAAGTGATCCTCCCACCTCAGCCTCCCAAAGTGCCAGGATTACAGGCATGAGCCACCACCCAGCCAACTATCCTTTATTATATATATATAATCAACAAGAAAAATTTGAAGTCACCAGTAAAAAATAGGAAAAGGATATAAACTGGCAACCCACAAAAAAAAAAAAGAAAAGAAATGACCAATTGGATATTCATTCTGGTAATTTATCCAATGGAAATAATTATTTGCACAAAGTCTTAGATACATCAATATTTATTGCAGCAAGATCATTAAGAGCCAAAAAAATTTAAGAATAAATTTCCAACAATAACTGATTAAATTCCCATTCCTACAACAGAAATACTCTTTAGCCATTAAAATGATAACAGAAGAGAGTCTAAAAAATGGCGGTGTGATAGGGTCCTCCCACCGTACCGCTCCCAGGAAAGGAGGTGAGGAACGCCAGCGGCTGCCTGCGAGCACAGACCACTCACTCCGAAAACAGCATTGCGAATGACAGAGAAACAACGCTGAATGCCCAGCCCAAGAAAACAGGTACAAAATTTTCACAAAGATCGGAGGGCGCACGGAGCACAATAGAGCCCAGAGCGCGGGAAGGACGCGCTCGCCAGGTCCACGCAGCGCGACCTGCCCCCCAAGCGGTTACGCGCCTCCCCATCCACGCAGTCAGGGACAAGCCCAGAGTTGGGACAGAGCAGTTGCTAGGGACGGCGAGCCCTGTGGAGAGGAGGAAGTAGCGAGAGCCAAACACAACTCGCAGCTGCAATATACAGAGACTGCCGAGGGCTGGGGAGGAAATGGGCGGGGACCGAGATTCAGCTTCCCGGGACAGTGCGCGGGAACCCGCAGGCCAGCACTGCGCCACTAGAAGTCAGCGGGACTGGGCCCAGGAGTTTAACGGAGAGCGGGACACGCCCTTAGAGGCTGCTGGCAACTGCCGCTGCGGCCGGCGGAGAAAAACTGCGCTCCCGGCGCGATCGGAGCCCGGCTGTGCGCCAGGCTGGCGGCGGCCGCCATCTTTACAGCCGCCCGCGCGGAGCTGTGAGCCGCGTCTCTAGCTCCCCCCGCCCCGGCCCGGGGCTCTTCCGCTGGGGCGAGACAGGCTTTGCCCTTGGTGGCCAGGGACAGCGGCATCCGTGGGTTCCAGGTGGGACGAGATCCCGGAACTGTAGAGGTGGGACCTTTGAGTATTGGAAACAGTTTGCAGCTCGTCCATCTGGTTCTGCTACCCCGGCTCTGGCCTCCGACAACTCCGCTCCGTGCCGGTCCTAGTGCCCGCCCCTCAGGTCCCAGCCCTCCTGTACCCCAGAGATCGCTCATTTTGAAGGTTGCTGGCCATAGTGACTCATTTGGTATAACTGCTGGTTCTCATGACAACCAAATACCTCAAGAGCCACAGGCTGAACCAGAGCAGCTCCCCATAATCCTGCCCACTTCAATAGGGAATTTCACGCCATCCAAGAGCGCTTCCAGCGGCCACTACTCCCCCCTCCCTGTGGGAACACCCCCCCGGTGGAGATTGCTGGGAATAGAGACAGCCACCCGCCTCACCTTGAGGTCTAGTGGTGGAAAAGGGGTGCACAATTGGAGATCCCCCTATCAACCAGTATCACGCGGAGACACACATCAGAAGGGCAGCCACACGTGGCTAGATGAGCAACCTCTGAGCTGTGTAGAATTTTCCCAACTCAGCTCTCACACTGCAGCCAAAGGAAAGTGTGTTTCTACCAGAACCTCAGGAAGAGCAGGGTCAAAGTAACCCCTAGGAGCTACAAGGCCCCTCCCAAAGCACAGGGCTTTCGCATACCCCAACTGGGGAATCAGAGTCTGCCACAGACATAACAGAATACCTAGCTAATAGGGAGTGGAGGATTCATATCCTCAAGTACAATCCATTAGCTCAGAGCCCAAGCTGGGAGGTCATTCTCACCACACTCCACTGGGAAGAGGAGAAGACCACAGGTCAGAGTTAACCCAAGATCCAACAAACTTGCTAAAATACACCTAAGGCAATACAGGCCACTACTTCTCTCCCTGGCTTTGCCAAGGAACAATAATTGTGGGCCTGGTGACAGGGCCATAAACTAGCTCTAACACCCCCAACTCTCGACCAAGAGGCCAGATGAGAAAAAACCAGCGAAAGAACTCAGGGAACATGAAAAATCAGAGTGAAAAGTCACCCCCAAAAGAAATTATCAGTTCCTCAGCAATGGATACCAACCCAAATGAAATGGGTAGAATGACAGAAGAGGAATTTCGTTTATGGATTATAAGAAAGCTCAATGAAATTCAAGAGAAAATTGAATCCCAGCACAAAGAAACCACAAGAAAAATGCAAGAAATGAATTAAAAATTCTCCAAAGAAATAGAAATATTATGGAAAAATCAAATAGAAATCCTAGAAATGAAAGAAGCATTCAAGGATCTACAAAACACAGTGGAAAGCCTTAAGAATAGGCTGGACCATGCAGAGGAAAGAATTTCAGAGCTAGAAGACAGCTCCTATGCGCTAAATAAATCAGCTGAAGAGAAAGAACACAAAAACAAGAGGCAGGAAAAAAGCATACAAGAAATGTGGGATTATGTAAAGAGGCCAAACATAAGGATAATAGGTATCCCTGAGGGAGAGGAAGAAAATTCACATGGGCTGGAAAATTTATTTGAAGGAATAATAGAGGAAAATTTCCATGGCTTAGCCAGAAATCTCGACATCCAAGTACAAGAAGCACACAGGACTCCTGGGAGAGTCAACGTGAAAAGGCATTCACCACGCCACATAATTATTAGACTGACCAAAGTAAACACAAAAGAGGCACTCCTCAGAGCTGTAAGACGAAAAAAGGAGGTAACCTACAAAGGGAAACCCATCAGATTAACTGCAGATTTCTCAGCTGAAACCTTACAAGCCAGAAGGGAATGGGGAGACATCATCAATCTCCTAAAACAAAACAAAGGTCAACCCAGAATTCTGTATCCTGCCAAACTAAGCTTCTTATATGAGGGAGAAATAAAGACCTTTCCAGATAAGCAATCACTGATAGAATTTGTGAAATCCAGACCAGCCTTGCAAGAAATGCTTAGACCTGCATTATACACTAAACAGAGCAACAGACACCCACCTATGTAAAACTATGCAAAGGCTAAAACCCCAGAAACCAGATTCCACAATGACGCAAGAGGTAAAACAAAAGATACCACCCAACAGAATAATCAGAAATTTACCCCAAATATCAATTCTCTCAATAAATGTAAATGGCTTGAACTGCCCATTGAAGAGACATAGACTGGCTGAATGGATTAAAAAATACAAACCAAGTATCTGTTGTCTTCAGGAAACACACCTTACACACAAAGACGCATTCAGACTCAAGGTGAAAGGATGGAATACAATTTTTCAGGCTAATGGAAACCAAAAGAATCCGGAGTAGCCATCCTCATTTCAGATGACATAAACTTTAAAGCAATAAAAGTAAAGAAGGACAAAAATGGACACTATATAGTGGTGAAGGGAAAAATTTCACAAGAGAGATTTAACAATCCTAAACATTTATGCACCAACACAGGAGCACCCAGGTACATAAAGCAAATGCTGCTAGATCTAGACAACATAATAAGCAGGAATGCCATAATTGCAGGGGACTTCAACACCCCACTGACGGAACTGGACAGATCCTCCAAACAAAAACAAATAGAGAAATAAAAGACCTAAACAGGACTATAGAACATTTGGGCCTAACAGATATCTACAGAACACTCCACCCAAATAACACTGAATATACATTCTTCTCATCAGCTCATGGAACTTTCTCTAAAATTGACCACATCCTAGGCCACAAAACAGATCTAAACAAATTCAAAAAATAGAAATCATACCATGTATCTTTTCAGACCACAGCGGAATAAATTAGATATCAATTCCAACAGAACTCACATCTTCCTCCAAAAACTTGGAAACTAAACAATCTATTGATGAATGATTAATGGGTCAAAGAGGAGATTCAAAATGAAATCAAAAGATTCTTCGAACTAAACGATAATGGGGACACAAGTTATCAAAATCTGTGGGATACAGCAAAAGCAGTCCTGAGAGGAAAACTTATCGCCCTAAATTCCCACATCCAAAAGACAGAAAAGTCACAAATCAGTAAACTAATGAATCATCTTAAGGAAATGGAAAAGGAAGAGCAAAGCAATCCTAAAACCAGCAGAAGAAAAGAAATAACCAAAATTAGAGCAGAATTAAATGAAATCGAGAACAAAAGAACAATACAGAAGATCAATGAAACGAAAAGCTGGTTCTTTGAAAAGATAAACAAAATAGACAGGCCACTTGCCAGGTTGACCAGAAGCAGAAAGGAAAGGACTCTAATAAGCTCAATTAGAAATGAAAAAGGAGAAGTCACAACTGATACCATGGAAATACAAAACATCATCTTTGAATACTACAAAAACCTCTGTGCCCACAACACAAAAACGTGGAGGAAATGGACAAATTCTTAGAAACACACTACCTCCCTAGGCTCAACCAGCAAGAAACAGAATTTCTAAACAGACCAATATCAAGCACCGAAATTGAAGCAGTAATTAAAAATCTACCCACAAAAAAAGTCCCGGACCAGATGGTTCACACCTGAATTCTACAAGCCTACAAAGAAGAACTGGTGCCTATACTGCAGAAATTATTTGAAAATATCCAGAAGGATGGAATCCTCCCAAACTCATTCTACGAAGCCAATATCACCTTGATACCAAAGCCAGGAAAGGACACAACAAAAAAAGGAAACTACAGACCAATATCCCTTATGAATATAGATGCAAAAATTCTCAATAAAATCCTTGCAAACCGAATTCAAATGTACATCAAAAAAATAATCCATCATGATCGGGTGGGCTTCATTCCCGAGATGCAGGGATGGTTCAACATACGCAAATCTATAAATGTAATTCACCATATAAATAAAAGAAAGAACAAAGATTATATGATCCTTTCAATAGATGCAGAAAAGGCTTTTGACAAAATCCAGCACCCTTTTATGATAAGAACTCTTAACAATATAGGCATAGATGGCTCATTCCTAGAAACTATTAAAGCCATATACGATAAACCCACAGCCAATATCATACTGAATGGGGAAAAATTGAAGGCATTCCCCTTTAAAACTGGCACCAGACAAGGGTGTCCACTATCTCCACTTCTTTTCAACATAGTGCTGGAAGTCCTGGCCACAGCAATTAGACAAGACAGAGGAATCAGGGGCGTCCAGATAGGGGCAGAAGAGGTCAAACTTTCACTATTCGCAGACGATATGATATTCTACATAGAAACCCCCAAAGATTCAACCAAGAGATTACTGGAATGGATAAATGAATTCAGCAAAGTCTCAGGATACAAAATTAATACACACAAATCCATAGCCTTCGTATATGCTAATAACAATCAAGCCGAGAAACAAATTAAAGATGCTATACCTTTCGCAATAGCAACAAAGAAAATTAAATATTTAGGAATATATCTAACTAAGGAGATCAAAGACCTATATAGAGAGAATTATGAAACACTGAGAAAAGAAATTGCAGAGGATGTAAATAGATGGAAAGCCCTACCATGCTCTTGGATAGGCAGAGTCAACATAGTAAAAATGGCTTTGCTACCTAAATTAATTTACAGAATCAATGCAATCCCTATCAAAATACCAACATCATTTTTTGCCGATCTAGAAAAAATAATTCTACGCTTCGTGTGGAACCAGAGAAGACCCCGTCTAGCCAAAGCAATCTTAAGCAAAAAGAACAAATTGGGAGGCATCTGTCTACCAGACTTCAAACTATACTACAAGGCTATAGTAACCAAAACTGCATGGTATTGGCACAAGAACAGACACGTAGACAATGGAACGACGAGAACCCAAATATAAAACCAACCTCATACAGTCACTGATCTTTGACAAATTCCAGAAAATGTACACTGGGAAAAGATCCATTCAACAATGGTGCGGGAAAATGGATGGCCATATGTAGAAGACTGAAAGTGGACCCACACACCTCACCTCACAAAATCAATTCACATGGATAACAGATCTAAACCTAAGACTATGAACCATAAGAATTCTCGAAAAAACGTTGGAAAAACTCTTAATGGAAATTGGCCTAGGGAAATTTATGAAGAGAGACCCCAAAGCAATCACAGCAGCAACAAAAATAAATACATGGAACGTATAAATTGAAAAGCTTCTGCAAGACCAAGGAAACTATCACTAGAGTGAACAGACAACCTACAGAATGGAGAAAAAATTTGCATGCACACCTCTGATAAAGGCTGATAACCAGAATCTATACAGAACTTAGGAACAACAAGAAAAAATCAAACAACCTATTAAAACATGGGCAAAGGACATGAACAAAATTTTCCAAAGAATCAGAAGTGATGGCCAGCAAACATATAAAAAACTGCTCAACTTATCTAATCATCAGGAAATGCCAATAAAAACCACAAAGATATCACTTAACTCATGATTGGCTCATATCAAAAAATCCCCAAATAAACAAATGTGGCGGGATTGTGGACAATAGGAACACTCATACACTGCGTGGGACTGCAAATTAGTAAACCTATGAAAAAAATGCAGATACCTCTGAAAGAATAAAGTAGAATTACATTTGACCCAGGCAATCCCTAACTGGGTATTATCCAAAAGAAAAAAGGACATTTTATAATAAAGACATCTGTTCTCGAATGTTCATAGCAGCACAATTCACAATTGCAAAGTTGTGGAAACAACCCAGGTGCCCATCAATACACGAGTGGATCAATAAAATGTGGTATATGTATACCATGGAGTATTACTCAGCAATAAGGAACAATAGTGAATTAACACATCTGGTATTATCCTGGTTGGAGCTAGAACCCATTCTTTGAAGCGAAGTGTCACAGGATTGGAAAAACAAGCACCACTGGTACTCACCATCAAACTGGTACTAACTGATGAACACTTACATCACACAGGGCAATAACATTCATCTGAGGGCGGGCGGGCGGGGGGGTGGAAGGGATGGGAAAAACTCTCACTGAATGGATGTGGGGAGCACAGTTTGGGAGACGACCACGATTGTGGCTCTGACACGGGCAAACAGGGGCAATGTGTATGGCCAAAGTGTTGTACCCCCATGATATTCTGAAATTAAAAAAATAAATTAAAAAAAAAATGATAACAGAAAAAAATATTCAATAATATGGAAATATCTCATTGTGGGTTTGATTTGCATTTCTCTGATGATTAGTGATGTTGAGCATTTTTCCATACGTTTATTGGCCATTAGTCTATCTTCCTTTGAAAAGCTTCTGTTCATGTCTTCTGCCCACTTTTTAATGTGGTTCTTTGATTTTTTATTGCTGATTTGCTTGAATTCTTTGTAGATTCTGGTTATTAGCCCTTTATCAGATGTATAGCATGCAAATATTTTCTCTCATTCTGTAGGTTGTCTGTTTGCTCTGTTGATTGTTTCCTTGGCTGTGTAGAAGCTTTTTAATTTAATCAAGCCCCATTTATTTATTTTTGTTGTTGCTATGATTGCCCTTGGGGTCTTCTTCACAAATTCTTTGCCTAGGCCGATATCTAGAAGAGTTTTTCCAACATTTTCTTCCAGAATTCTTATGGTTTCATGTCTTATATTTAAGTCTGTTATCCATCGTGAATTAATTTTTGTGAGTGGTGAGAGATACGGATCCTGTTTCAATCTTCTACATGTGGCTATCCAATTTTCCCAGCACCATTTGTTGAATAGGGATTCTTTTCCCCAGTGTATATTGCTGTCTACTTTGTCAAAAATCAGATGACAATATGTGGATGGTTTTATATCTGGGTCCTCTGTTCTGTTCCATTGGTCTATGTCTCTGTTCTCCTGCCAGTACCATGCTGTTTTGTTTACTATAGCCTTGTAGCGTAGCTTAAAGTCCAGTAAAGGACAATGTGCACTGTCTGGATGATAGGCACACTTATAACTTTGGCTTAAGCAGTACAAAAACAATCCATGTAACCAAAACATTTGTACCCCTATAATATTCTGAAATAAAAAAAATAATAATATGTAAAGATATTCAAATATATTACTGAGGACAAAAGCAGAATATAAAATGGTATGCATATTATTTCATAGAAGATATGTATAGAAAAAATGAGAATAATATAAACCCAAATATATATATGGTAGCATAAGTTGATCTTTGTTTTTCTTGTTTGCCTATCTATACTTTCAAATTTTTCTACAGTAAAAGGGTATTGCTTTTACTTGCACAACAAATTATAAAATTCTTCTAAAGCATTTAAATAAAATACAATAATAAAAATAAAAGTTTTATCCCAAATAAGTAATTCAAAATATTGTTTAAGACTGCCAAAATATTATGCAATAGTATTTGATATTTACTTTAAAATAACACCACCAAAAACAAAAAAGATGGGGGGGTGTGTGCAGGGACAGGAGGAGGTAGATAAAGCAAGATAAGATGTGCTAATTATTGAAGCTGGATAATGGATTCATGTGAATCTATTATTATTTTTACCTTTATGTATTTTTGAAAAATTCCATAATAATCAAAAGAAAATCTAAGAGACAAGAAAAAACTGATATAAATATTCAAAGGAAGGAATATTTCTTTTGACAATCAAGCCAACCTATGAATAAAATGCTGCTTTACAGTTAAAAAAAAAATTAAAACTGCCAGATGCACTATGACTGGAAGCAAACCAGACATATTTTAAAATAGGAAAGTCATTAAATATATTTTCATATACTGGATGGAATTATTGTCAGCAGGTGAATACTTTGCTTATGAATAATCTGTAATATGGAAAAGTGAAGTGATTAAACTACCCAGATTTTCCCTCCCACCAATCCCCACGTGTCATAGTGTGATGGTTAATTTCATGTGTCAACTTGACTGGGCCTTGGACTGCCCAGATGGCTGGTTACACATTATTTCTGGGTATGTCTGTGAGGGCATTTCTGGAAGAGATTAGCATTTGAATCTCAGTAAAATAGATGGCCTCCCCCAACCAATTTGCTGAGGACCTGAGGAGAACAAAATGGCAGAGAAAGGTTAAATTTGCCCTCCCTATGCTGACTGCTTGAGCTGGACATCAATCTTCTCTTGTCCTCAGCACTCCTGGTTCTCTGGCCTTCAGATTGGCACTGAATCTACACCATTAGCTCTCTGGTTCTCAAGCCTTCAGACTATACCACCAGCTTTCCTGGGTCTTCAGCTTGTAGATGACAGATCATAGGATTTCTCAGCCTTATTTTCTACATATAATTCGTTCTGTTTTTCTTGAGAACCCTGACTAATACAGATTTCTTAGTTCAGACTGCTATAACACAGTCCCATAGACTGGGTGGCTTCAACAATAGAAGTTTTTTCTCACAGTTCTAGAGGCTAGAAGGCCAAGATCAAAGCAGATCCAGTGTCTGGAGATGGCTCTCTTCCTGGTTTGCACATGGCTGTCTTCTTGTTGTATCTTCACAGGGCAGAGGGCAGAAAGAGTGATCATCTCTCTCATGCTGTAAGACCACTAATCCCATTCATAAGGGCTCCATCCTCAGGACCTAATTACCTCCAAAGGCCCCACCTCCAAATACTATCACATTGGAGATTTGGGCTTCGCATATGAATTTTGGGAGGATACAAACATTCAGGTCTTTGGTGCATACTTACTATTACACTTTCACTACACGTCTAGTTTCATTTTTTCCCTTCTGCTGAGCGCTGACATCATGCTGTTTCTCCCTCATACTTAAATCTTTATCTGCAAATTTTCAATAGCGTTTCTCGACACTTGAAAAAATAATATTATGTTATCAAATTAAGGATAGTAATGTGTCCAGAATAAAATACATGTTGGCTACCCAGGACAGTTCTACAGAATTCTGCTTTTTTTTGACCATAACCTCATTCTAACTCAAAGTCTGGTATCTTGGAGGGAAAAGAAACTGATTCATTAATCTCTTTTCAAAACTCTATTTAAATTATGCTCAAAATGTCCTATTCTTGTCAATTCAGAAGAAAAAATGCAAATGACTAATAAATATGAAAAAATGTTCAGCACTCCACTAATCAAAGAAATGCAAATTAAAACAAGGTAATATTTTTTCATCTCTCAAATTTGCTTTCTAAATGCCAATACCAGATGTTGGCAAAGGTGAGATACAACTCATATAATAGTGCTCATGGCAGCACAAATTGAAAAAATGTTTTCACGAAATAAAACAAGAGCCTTAAAAATAGTGATACCCTTTGACCCCATAAATTTTCTGGTAGAAACCTACTGTAAGAAAATGACATGATCAAAGACTTACATACAAAAAATTCAAAACAATGGCATTATGACAAAAAACTGTGAACATCCTACAGCTGACAGCTGGGTCATAGTTTTCAAGCTCTGATCAGTAGAGCCCTAGATTTAAATGCAGGGGGAATCAGTGGGGCCAGAAAGTAGTCAAGTTGTTAGGGCTCTGAGTCAAACAGTTCTGCTTTTATCTGTTTTATATATTAAGTTCCAGTTAAGATGCACACTGGGTTTTTTTTTTTTGTTTTTTGTTTTTTAAATGTCAGTCTACCCTGACTAGAATGTAAGATGCATGAAGAACCTGCTTATGAGTGATGTACTTCCACCTTCTCAAAACTAAGCACAGTTTTTGGCTCATAGTAGGTATTCAATAAATAGGTGATGTTTGTTGTGGATTTAAGGGGTTTTTTTCTGATTAAAAATAAGTTTGAGCTCCAGCCATTCATCCCTCCCTTCCCCCTAACACCTGGCAACTACCGATTGGATTTGATCCAGCAGAACACAGAGGATCTTTAGGACAGTGAAACTACTCTGTATGATACTAAAATGGTAGATATTTGTCCAAACCCTTAGAATGAACAACAGCAAGAGGAACCCTAAATTAAACTATGAACTCTGTGTGGTAAGGATGTGTCAATGTAGGTTCATCAACTGTAACAAATGTACCACTCTGGCAGGGGATGTTGATAGTGGGGGGAGCTATACATGTGTGGGGACAGGGGGTATATGGGAAATCCCTATACCTTCCACTCAGTGAACCTAAAACTGCTCTAAAAATAATAATAATAAAGTCTATTTTAAAAAAATAAAACCAGTTTGAAAAGTATTATAATAAGGAATTTGAATAAAGACCAGGGGTTGGCAAATTATAGCCTGTGGGCCAAACCTGGCCCACAGCCTGGTTTTATAAATAAAGTTTTATTAAGACACAGCCAGCCACATTCATCATCTACATATTTTCTATGGCTGCCTTTGCGTTGCAACAGCAAAACTGAGTAGTTGCAACAGAGACTGTGTGGCCCACAAAGCTATGAACCAGCACAACTTGTCCCAACTCCATGTTCAGGGACACCTTGTTGGTAACTTGAAATCAGCAATAGGAATATTTATACTACAGAAATTGGCAAATGCTACAAATCAGGGCTTGATTTCTTGCTTTGTTGATCATCAGGCTTATGACAGTGATGGAGAAAAATGTTAATGTAGATTAAAATTAAAGTGTGTTGTGTCTATAATCGTAATAGCATGAAAAATTAAGGAAATATTCTTCTAGTATTCAAAAACTATTTTCAAATTCAACAATAGAGGCACTTCCATTATTGACAAACTACCCTACATACATCTTTGGTTGTTTCACTTTCATCTCACTAGTTAAAATAAAGGAAAATATCTCCCAACATTTATGTTGGAATTACACTTGCTAGCCAATTGCAATCATAGGTTGGCTACGGATACAAGAATTGGACACAAATCAGCAAAGCATCCTGTGAAAATCAATTGGCTATATGGAATGTACAGTGAAGAGTAGTGCATATTTTATCATTATTTGTAAATTATGTCCTACACATCCTTTATATCAGTAATATTGATAATAAACATACATGCACATATATGCACACATTTTCCAAGAAAGCTGGTTGTTACACATTTACCAGCCACTGCTGCCTGAAAACATTTTTTTCCTCAGTAGAAGGAGATTACCAAAGTAAACATGATTTGCAAATGTAGCCACAGCTGAAGACGTCAAAGAGCTAATGGGAAGGGAGACACAGCAAAAATGTGAAGGTAAAGTGAAAAAGTCCCTCTTTCTAACAAGGGCCAAGAGGGAGTCAGCAGCTGATGTTTTGTGCCCTATGTGGAGGGAAACTGTATGCGGTCAATTCTTCATCTTTCAGGTTCTGCCACATGTAGAGAAAGAAAGAAATTTGAGAGCAAGAAGGTCAAAAGACTGTCTATAATTAGCTTAACAAGCAAATGAAGGTGCACAGACTTCTAGAGGCTAAGACAGAAAGGAGCCCTGCAGCAGCCACCTCATTCTCTGAACCCTCTGCTATTCATCTAATAAACTGCACTCTTTCTCCCCTAATTAGATTGCAACTTAATGTGGTAAGCCTGATTTTCCTTGCACGTAAACTGTGTTTAATAATAATTTTTGAATACAATTATATTATTTTCTTACTTGATGCCACAACAATTTTATGAAGCAGGAATGGCTAAGTTTTAAAGGAAGAAAAAATTCTCAGGGAAAACTTAGGGTGTTTTGTGTGTTTAATTTAACCCTGGTTCTAAAACCAGGCTCTGGAAAAACACTTCTTTCAAATCACCTGTATTTATTTTGAGTACACTCGTATCTGGTTCCTTAAACACTTCAGTATGGCTTTGCTTCTAAAGCACTTGCCCTTTATCATTCTTCCTGGGAACCAAGACAAAATCAACTGATTACAATTAACTAAAGAGCAACCACTAGTTTTTTAAACCTTGGCCTCTGCCTTTCTTATGAAAACTTCTGAGAGGTAGAGAGACAGTCTCTTTTCTAGTCCTTGATCTTAATTTTCTTCCTTAGTACAGAAACTTGTACGCAGTAGGTACTCAAGTAAGTTAGGTAAGAATGGTTTTCCCAGCCTACCTTAGGTTTACATGGCAAGTACGGCGTTGGAAGGTGAAACACTGGGTTGTACACTGCTATAAAATTCCCAACGAGCCTTATGAAGTAGGGTGATTCTCAGCCACTGAGAAAATAAAGTCATCTACAGTTCCTTCCCAGAGGGAAGGGATGTGGGGAGAGAATAGAAAGAAGGAGAGAAAGAAATTTATTGAATCTCTACTCCATGTTCCAAGAACTTTCACAGACTTTATTTACTGAACCTTCAAACAATCTGACAAGGTTGTCATTAGTCCCATTTTACAGATGACAAAACTGAGATTCAGAGAGGTAAGTTGCTTGATTAATAACAAACTAGCTCAAGATTTATCTGTGACTTCAAAGACCATCCTTTATCTCTAAACCAGTGATTCTCAAAGTGTGGGTCCCAACCAACCACAGCAGTATCACCTGGGAACTTGTTAGAAATGCAAATTCTCACCCAGACCTTCTGAATCCAAAACTATAGAGGTAGGGCCCAACAATTTGTTTTAAGGAGCCCCCCAGGTTATTCTGATAAACACTGAAATCTGAGAACCCCTGCTCTACTGCACAGGTCAACAAACGTTTTCTGTAAAGGGCCAGATAGAAAATAATTTAGGCTTTGCGGGCCAGATGGTCTGTGTCGCAACTACCGAATGTTGCTCTTGTGCAAAAGCAGCCACAGACAACACATAAACAAATGAGTATGGCTGTGTTCCAATAAAACTTTAATTATGGACAATGAAACCTAAATTTTATATTATTTTCATATGTTATGAAATATTACTCTTCTTTTGGCTTTTTTCCCCTCAGTCATTTAAGAATGTGAAAAACCATTTTTATCCCAAGGGCTGTACAAAACCAGGCAGCAGGATGGATGTGGTCTGTGGGCTGTAATTTGGCAACCACTGCTGTAGAGCTGGACTATGCTACCTACTAAATGGGAACTCTAAGGGGGCAATGACACAAAGATAGGGAGCTCTAATTACAAATGTCAATTACAAAACTGTCCATGGTCCAATGGAGGCAGACAGCCCATCTGGTTCTGGCAATTAGGAAGGCTTCCATGAAGAGGTGACAATATGTATGGGCTTCACATGATGACTAGGAGTTCAACAAGTAGAGACAATGATTTGGGCAATGGGGTGAAGCCTGGTATGCAGCAGGGCACCCACTCCAAAATGCCTACTTCTACCCAAAATATTCCAATCTCTTGAGCTAAAAATGCTTTGGAAAATTATATTATGTAAAAAGTGTTCCAATGCTCCTTTGAGTACCAACTAAACTAAAGCATTGGGAAAGAAACACATTGCAACAACTGAACTAACAGCTTTACATGTGAAAATCATCATCAATGATCTAGTCTTCCCTCCTTACAGGCCAAGGGTTGGAGGAAGGGTGTCTTATTTCCAACAACAAATTATTTCCGGTTGCAAATTCGACTGTGTGAAATATGTTCCCGAGCAGCATACAATGCAAGAAACAATTCTCTTGAGATATTTTCTAGTTATACAAATTAGTTCCCTTGAGAATTGCTTTGTTTTCCTAATTCTTCACATACCATCCAATTGAGTTGTTGGCTATTTTCAAACACAAGAAATCCTTTTATGATCATAAATTACTACAATTTCAGAGAAATTTTTTTTCAAGTTACACATTTTCATGAGATTTGCTTTGATACCAGCTATTAAAAGGAAATGCAATCTGCTCTGTCAATATTTCTCAACTTCATATAGCAGAGCGGTAAAGAGGCCAAGTTCTGAACTCAAAGTCTCTGGGCTCAAAGCCCTGCTCACCTCCTTAACAAGCTATTGGACCTTGACAAATTACTCATCTCTGTTTCCTTAACAATAAAGTGGAGAAAAGTAATAGCAGCCACCTCTGGTTGTGTATGTGTCTGCAAAGTACAGAAAGAGGACTCAGTAAGTTTTAGTCATCGTAATTATTTCCCAGTGATCTCTTTCTTCCAAAACTAAACAAATATGCCTTTTTTTAAAGCTAAAATATTCCCTTGATGCTACCATATGATATGGCGGCAAATTCAGGACAGGACCTGACAAGACCCTACTTTTTCCTCCCTCCACCACTTGGGCCCTGGAGGGATCAGAACCTGCTTCCCCAATTGGGGAAGACAAAAGGCAGAGAAATTGTAACCCCAGAAGACCAATCTGGCTCAACTTCTATGTAACAAAGCTGTACGTTGTTTTTCATTTGCCATGGACGCCTAGGTTGAAGGTCATGTAACCTGACAGTGCCCAGATAAACCACGCATGAAGCCATGGGTGCAACCTAAGCGCTTGGACCGAGAGGGGGGACTGGATTAAGAGGCAGGCGTTGCATGGCAGGATTGAGTCAGAGCACGTTTCCTGGCATCACCCCATCCCAAGATCCTATCGTTTCACACCTCATTACCTTCTAACTATAAACCCAGCCCAACCGTCTTGTTCAGGGACATGCTGCTTTGGGAACTAACCCCGGTGTGCTGCTTACTTGTGCCAAGTAATACGACCCCCTTGATAGAACCAACTTGGCTGTGTCTATTGACTTGATATCTGCCAAGAGAATGAACGAAACAGACCACACAGCAGGAGGCCTGGCTGGGGGAGCAGGTCAGAAGTTCCACCTTTAGGGAGGTCTGGAGTTTGGATCCTTACACGGGATGGGACATACCAATGACTAAAATGAGAGTCCTTTGGGACATGAAGTGAATAGGATATTTGTATTATCTGAGAGTGGCTGGAAAAGCTTCCAGTCAGGGGCAAGAGAAGAACTTGCCCCATGATGGGGGTTGGAGTGGGCAGAGGAGAATAAAAGACAGTTGATTTTGGTCACACTCTACGAGCCTGAGTACGTAGGTGCGTGTGTAGACCGTCCGTGCGTCTGGAGAGGGTGGGAGGGACAGTGGCATGGACTCGGGCCTTAGAGACATAAAGACCTGAAGCTCCACCACCCAGTAACCTCGGTGAGGGGCAGTTTTCTCAATCAAATATTTATTTCTCAGCTAAATACTGGAGACAAGGATTAGTGAGGTCATAAATCAGCGGAGGGATGCAGAGTTCCTTGCACCGTCCCCGCCACCCTGCAGACCAAGCAACAGCTGTCCCTGGCATGACCACGAGTACCATGCCCACTCGCATTCAGTGGTCACTCGCAATGTCACTTTAACATTTACAAATGGCCATACCAATTTGCAGTCAGGGCTCTGATCTGTCAGATTTAACCCAGCACAGCCTGGTGGTTGGGGTCCCCTCACCCCGAGTAACACTGATATTGACGTCCCTTTGTTCATTACCATTCTCCTCTCAACGGACTAACTGGTCGGGAACGGCGAGTTCCCAGGGCTTGGGGGAGAGACAGGGAGAGCACACACCCCAGCTGCGGGGTCTGAAGTCCCTCTTAGGTGCTCCCTGGCACCTTGTACTTCTTTCTTAGAACTATCACACTTTACTGCAACTATCTCTTCAATTAAACACTTTCTCCACTCTGTGAATTTCTTCAGGATATGGACTGAATCTTTCATGCCTGGATCTTCCCAGCTCCTGGATTTCCTAAATGGTTTAATGATATTGTTTATTAAGGTACAAGAATAAGCACCTTATTTACAACTACACCAGCCTACAATCTGTATAAATCAACAGTTGTAGTTGTAAACTTGCCCTCAAGGCCGTCACTCTGACCAAATGTTTCCTCGTCGATCTTTTTCATTTGCCCGGGAAACATCACAAAACCCCTCTGCACCCCAACATAGAATGTGGCTGCTAGCAGTCCGTTATGTCAAACAAATACACAATGCTGCCTAGCATGCCCTAAATCATGTCCCCCAGTGGCCAAAAAAAGGCACTGCCATGCCCTACTGCCTACCTCTTCCAGAAAAGACTTCAGTGAAGGGAGGAATTGGTTCCATTCTTCAGACAGTAGAAAACAAGGATCCAAGAGCAAGTCTACACAGCCAATTAGTTTTCTCTTCCAGATCTGCCTCCAAATGAGGGTTTCACACCTTCCTTGAAAAAGAGCCCTGCACACCTTGTTATCCTGGGGGGCCCATGCATATTCACTAAGTAAAGAGAAGGACCCAAGGGCACAAGAGCCTCCACTTCCCTGAGAGAATCACAGCCAGACAGAGTCATGTTACGGCCTGCCACACCGCCTTGTCCCCAGCTGTGACAGGGCAGGAATCCTGTTTCCAAAGCAACGGCGACATTGTGCTTTACTAACGCTGCAGGCGGAGAGCCCCACGTGCGCACACGCGCAAGTGCACACAGTCGCACGTCATCGTGGGCACATACACACAGACACACTTAAGAGATATATGTGCATAAAACCCAGACATGCTCCCCTGTGTTGTTGGAGAACATACCAATCTTTTAAAAAGAAAAAAAAAAAATGTTGTCTTATTTCTTATTCTGGCCAGAGAAGTTAGCTTTCCAAGGATATATAATATTTAGTTGGTTTCATATCTGTTATTTAATATTTTTTATAGGAACTAGGGGGAAATTGAAAATCCAACGCCCTGTCTCTGTTTGCAAATGTCTGCCGACACCATTAGGCCCACATTAGCTGCGAAGGGCCAGGAGGGCAGGGATCATGTTTGATATCCGGCCCGAGCCTCCCTCCTCCCGAGACTTCAGCTGGCGACCTCCGTGGGTGCTGCACGCCCCACGCTCTTTCCTCCTCCTCTCTTCTTGTCTTTCCCATCCTCCCTCTTTCTTCCCTACTGTTCTGCTCTCCTTGGAATCCCCTCCCAGGGGAGCGAGAAGCCTGCAGCCGCCTCCCGGTGTGAGATTATGGCATCTGAGTGTGCGCCTGGGGTGGCGCATGCCCCCAGCATTAGGATATGGGGCAAAGAGAACCATGCCGGTCCCCCAAAGGCCCAAATCTAAATGGGGCAGCCCCAGAGGCAAAAATGGGCTCTGGAGAGCTGGACCTGCCGGCAGGGAGTCCAGAAATCAGGGGAGGCTGCTGCCTCTGTGCACAGTGCAGCAGGCCAGGGCTAGCCCTGAGGGCGCCTTTGCAAAATCGTAAAAGGGCACCCCCTTTGGGCTTGACATAGGAAGCTGTGCTAGATTTCAGCCCCACACGCCCACTGGGGGTGGCCCTGAGAGAGCACAGAGGCTGTAAGAACGGGTTGGCAGCCTCGCCCACGGACCAAGGCCGCTGTGAAGCACCAGTTCACACATGACTCTCTCTCCACGCTCTTTTCTCATGCTTAGAGTCCCCACACCAAACATCCTCTCAACCTGATGAGTCAAACCCAGGGACCTTAAAGGGAGCTCAGTTCTGTGTGTGAAAAACCAAAGAACAAATAGGACTTCTGAGAGGCAGCATGGCATGGGTGAGTGCACCCCAAGTTCTTGCCCCTGCCCAGTTATTATGAGATGCTGGGCAAGTCACCTCCCTGAGCCTCCTCTTCCTCATCATACAAGGGAGAGCTAACAGTTCCTGCTCCACAGTACAGTCGTGAGGACAAAATGCCATCATATACAGCAAGCACTTAGCACCTGGCACACAGAAAGCACTCAGTAAATGTTATCTACTATTATCCACTTGAGAAAACTCCAAATTCAACTAAATTTTCCAAAGTTATTGGCTGCTTTGTTTTCCTGTGTATAAAATAAGATGTGCTTTTTCCTGTCTGCCCACCCTCAGCACATATTTTTCAGGCACTCATCCTATAAAAAGTTTATGGCCAGTGTCCAGGAAGTGGGGCTTATGGGAGAGGCTGACCTTGGGGGGTTCCAGTTGGAGCTTGATGAGCTTATCCATTAGGACACTGAACAAAGTCTTGACTCTACAGAGTCAAAAGTCTCAACTCGGGCCAAGCACGGTGGCTCACCTGAGTAATCCCAGCACTTTGGGAGTCCGAGGCAGGAGGATCGCTTGAGGCCAGGAGGTCAAGACCAGCCTTGGCAATATAGTGAGACCCCATCTCTACAGAAAAAATTTAAAAATTAGCTGGGCATGGTGGCACAAACCTATATTCCTAGCTACTTGGGAGGCCAAAGCAGGAGGATCCCTTGGGCCCAGGTGTTCGAGGTTACAGTGAGCTATGATCGTGCCACTGCACTCCAGCCTGGGTGACAGAGTGAAACCTGTCTCAAAAAAAAAAAAAAAAAAGTCTTAACACTACAACATAAAGACTCTTACAAGTGAAAGAGTGAGAAGCAATTCACTGATGTTCCATTTTTAAAGGCTGCCAATAAAGAGATTTTGTACCAAGAAATGGAAAAAAAACACCACTGAGTCTATGTCTTCTCCTGTTTCCTTATGTCTGGTGCTGTTATGGCATTTGCCTGTATGATAGACACACGTGTGGCTTACAGCCAAGGTTAATGCCAACATCAACCAGCCCTCCCTGCCTAATGTCAACATTTTGTAGGCCCCATGCATATGGCATTTCTTCCTAAAACTTTCCCTGAATTTCCAAGTCTGGATGATGTGTTCCTCTTCTGTGTTCCCATCTTCCGCTATTGCATCAGTGATGACACGTTTACATCCGGCACTAGACTCCAAGCTCCAGGGTGGCAGGGCCATCGCCTCCTTCTCGGCACTGTGCCCTTAGCCAAGTCCCTGGCACACAGGAGGTTTTGAGATCCTTGTAACAAAGGAATGACAGTGACAAAGGGGATGAGTCAGGGGTTTTGAGGGGCATGTAGAAGAGGGGGTCCATGGCCCTATTCCCAACGACCTCTGGGCAATTAGACAAGTAGTCACTTCCACTCAAAGACAAAGAAAAGAGGGCTCTGGAATTTCTTAAAGTGGGAGTGCATATGTTAATGGATCAAACAAACCAACGTGCAAAAGAAAAATTAATTTACAGACATTTCCAGAGTCCCTGTCTGCAAAGCTGAGTATGCATGTAGTAACACAAATCCCAGCTGTTGGTGCATGGCTTGGGCCAAGAAACTCTGCACACGCACCTTGGCCAGAGCAGAGAGAGAAGTCAGAACAGGGAGACCAGGCTGGACCCACTGCAGGCGGGAGGGAGGCCAGTGTGGATTTAAGCCCTGTGCCAGCATTCATGGCCACGCCCGGCTGCCATCCAGCTCTGGGCCTGTGTCTGATAGGATGGGGGTTCTGCACACTGATGTGCCCAGAGGGTGGATACAGGCAGGGCTGGCCTGCAAAGGCTCCTGGGAAGCACAAGTCTCCAGGCAGTGATGGGGGGGTTGGGGGGGAGGCCAGTAAATAGGAGGAAGTTTAGACAGCATCCTTCCCTGGGGCATTGGCAGCTTCTAGGTCACAAGTAAGAACCACTAGCAGAACAGAAACTTGGCTGTGGGAAAAGAAAAGTTTTTGAAGCTGCTGAGTGAACCTTGCATCTTTGAGTATAGCCAATTTCTTCACTGTGGTCTCAGAGTGGCAATGGGCAATTTCTGCACTGTCTTTGGAGCAGTATTCTCAAGGCCAGGCCACTGGATAGAAATAGAAGCAGGGTCATTTGGACACTTCTTAGGGGAGAACATTTTAGGGACACGCAGTCAATCAACAAACGCTTGCCGAGCACCTCAGTGTGCTGTGGATGCAGCTGTCTGGAAAGAGGCTTCATAAGCAGTCAGTGGGTCCAGGATGGAAGCAGCCAATAAAGGGCACAAGGGAAGCCCATTTGTCCACTGAGCCTCCTTGGTGCATTGTGTCACATCCTAGACGCTATAGCTTGGCTGAAAACATCCACACGCAGACCATTCCTCGATTTCCTTTTAAAAACAAAACCCAACACACTGTGCTAAGAAGTTTGTATGCTTGGGACACACACTGAAAGTTTAGGTGGGGTGGAGCAAAGCGAAGAACTTAGAATTGAATTTTGGATACCTTGTTCTTAAGATTCCTTTGCCTCTCCATCAGCAGAATTCTCAGCAGTCAGTTTGCTCCCTGTGGAATCCCCTGGCAGAGAGGCTTCGGGCTTTCCTGTCCTCCTTCTGCCTTCCTCCTTCCTCCGTCCCTCTCACTTCTGGATTACTCTCAAGAACTTCAAACTCCCTTCCTTCAATCTCGCAAGATAATGAACTCCTCCCGGTTTCCACTCCCAAACTCAGCTTGGGGACCCCCCCCTTGAGGCACAGACTCAGCTGAACCTGGCCTGTGCCACCACCCTCAGAATGCAGAAGTGGATGGTTAATGACATTGTCTCTCCCCCTCACACCAGGGTCGATGACCTCCTCCCTGGTGTCCCTGCCTGCAGACTCTCCCTGCTGATCCTGAGCCAGCTTTCCTAAAGCATCACTTTTATCCGCTCACTTCTTAGCTGCTGAGAACCACAGCCCGTCACCGTCTCCCCAGATTTGCTCATGCTTCCACATTTCCAGTCTCACGACCATCCATCCAGACGCTCCAGCCAGAGTTCCGGGTGTCATCCTCAACGCCCTCTCTCCCTACATCCGGTCAGCCACCACAGCCGCTCCAGTCTCCTTCTGAAATGTTTCTGGTGAAGAACAACAGTGCAGGGAGTGAGTCAGATGATCGTCTCGGTGGAGGGAAGGCAGCTGCTACAACCGACAGCCCTACGAGAAACACACGGGACGGGAGAAGAGAGGCTTCCCGGAAGAAGGATGGTGGGTGAGCAAAACCACAACGGACACCGAAGGGCACATGGAACAAAGTTGCGAGGAACCCAGGGGCCATGAGAGTCACAGGTCCCGAGAGCTGGCTTCAGGAAAGCATATGCCGAGAACCAGGCCGTAATCACAGATGGGGTTCATGCACCAGCCCCTGGGGGGGAATGGAGACAGCAGACCGACTTGGGGCATAGTCCAAGAGAAAGACTGGGGCAGAAGTGGTTTGCTAAGGCTGCCATAACAAAGTACTGTGGACCAGGTGGCTTAGGTGACAGAAATTTATTTTCTCATGGTGTTGGAGGCTGGAAGTCCAAGATCAAGGTGCAGCAGGGCTGGTTTCTCCTGGGGCCTCTCCTTGGCTTGCAGACGGCTGCCTTCTTGCTGTGTCCTCACCAGGTCTCCTCTGTGTGTGTGTGTCTGTGTCCTAATCTCTCCTTATAAGGACATAATATTGGATTAGGACCCCTCCTAATGACCTCATTTTAATTTAAAAGACCTACTTCCAAATACAGACATGTTTCTGAGGTCCTGGGATTACAAGTTCAACCTATGAATTTGGCAGGGACATAATTCAGCCCGTAACAGGGTCCCACAGTCAGGACTGAACTGTCAGCAGCAGAGACAGCCTGGTGATGCATCTCAGGGTGGAGAAGCCAGAGCCACTTAGGAGCCTCCTGTGGCCTCCAGCCAGCTATGTTCCCAAGGCACTTCTCACGTGTGGCACTTTTATTTTTTATTGACTGATTTCTGAGATGAAGCTGGTTAGGGGCTTCGAAGCATCACCAATCATTAAAGCAGAATTAACCTGGCCACTCCAAGTTAGACTGAAAAGCCTTCCCAGGTCATCTAGAAAGCAGAAGGCCAGGTTGCTTTTGCCACTGTAGTGAGTTGCCTGGAATTGCAAGCTTGGTTGTTTTTGTTTTGTTTTGTTTTTATGCCACAAAACTCCAAATTTGGGCAAACCTGGGCAATATATTCCTCCCTATGATACAAAAACTATAACTAAAAATTTTAGGTGACTTCTTCCGGCCCTTTATGTTCTATTGTACTGATGTGAGTCTGATGGAAGAATGAGAAGTTCAGATTCTGGGGCCTCTTTGCTTTCACTGGCAGCATAAACAGCTGGCTTTCTCAGAGAGACACCATTTTTCACCCCATCACAACGGTTACTCCATGTGCAGCAGTGGAGCCCTGGGCACATCAATGATGATACCAATGGCAGTGCAGGTCTCCACGGCAACCACAATCCCTACGTCCTCCCCAGCCCCAAGCATCAGCATCCAGGGAAATTCTGCCCTATCATCCAACCATCACTCGGCCAACCCTATTTCCCAGTGACTAGACCGAGTGTTTTCTTAGTTTCCCTGACTCGTGTCAGTCTGGCTCCTTTGAACAATCTGCCTCTGCCGTCTGCCTGTTCCCTCTCCTTGACCAGAACCCCCGTGGACCTCAACACATGGCCCTGCCTGACTGGACTGCAACCACAGGCCCTTTCCTAGGGCCACTGTTGGTGACTCCATTTACCAACTTTCCTCCAACCCTCAGTTCTGCCCCCCTCTTTGCTCCCAGCATGCTCCATGGCATGGAAATAGAGGTTGGTGGATTAAAACTTCCTCTTTTTTCCCTATCAGAATGCACAAGACAGAGGTGGACCCCATGGTTGGAAGTCCCTCATTGAACAAGCGGGGCTCAGTGGAGAAGAGCCTTAACTCCCACCCCAGGGCCACCCATGACATTGACGGCACATCAGGCATGATGTGGGGCCAAGCCCCTCATGCTTCTGCAAGGAGCTAATGCAAGAGCAAGGCCGGCTGATGTGTACGGAGAGGAGAAAGAAGATGGTGATGTCATTCAGATTAGGGCATCAAATTAGGGGTTCATTTCCTCTCCTCTCTATACCCATGGTATTGTCCACCTTGAAAAGACACACAGTGGAATTTCCCTGACCCAAACCAAGCCCCAGATCCAGGTGCAAAGGTCTGCAGGGATGTCTCAGGCTGGCCCTGGTCGTGTTTCTCTCCCACTTTGTTCCTCTGAATAAAGGGTGCCTTTGGCCCTGTTTTAGTCAAGATTCTTGCTTAAAGTGACAAAAACCTAATAATGTAAACCAACTTGGGGGAGGGGTATGAGAGGACTTTATTGTTTCATGGTGGGAGAATTTAGGAAAAAGCAGGCTTTAGGGGGGTATACTGGGTTGAACAACGTCCCCCCAAAATTCATGTCCACCTGGAACCTGTGCATGTGACCTTATTTGAAAATAGACTTTTTGCAGATGTAATCAAGTTAAGATGAGGTCATACTGGATTCAGGTGGGCCCTAATCCAATGACTGGTATCCATATAAGGAGAGGGATATTCGGACAAAGATACTCACACAGGTAAGAAGGCCATGAGACAGCAGAGGCAGAGATGGAGTAGTGCCGCTAGAGCCAAGGAATGGCAAGGACTTCTGGCACCCACCAGAAGCTGGGAGAGAGCCAGGAACAAATTCTTCCCTAGAGCCTTTGGAGAGAACATGGCCCTGCTGATAGCTTGATTTCTGACTTCCAGCCTCTAGGACTGTCAAAGAATAAATGCCTGTTGTTTTAAGCCACCCTGTTTGTGGTTATTTGTTATGGCAGCCCTAGGACATAGTATTTCCTGATATAGTGGATGCTATGATTACCCCCCCATTTTAAAGATGAGAAAACTGAGGCGCTGAAGTGATCAGCAATTTTCCCAAGGTCATGCAACTAATAAGTGGTACAGCCAGGATGTTTTTTAACAGCTTTATTGAGGTATAAGTCACATGCCAAACAATTTACCCATTTAAAGCGCACAATTCAATGGCTTTTAGCATATTCACAGAGTTGTGCCTCAGTTGCCATTGGAGCAGGGACTTGAATTCAGGCAGCTTGGCTCCCACGCCATGTGCTCCCTTCTCAATGCTAGAAGAAAGGAAGACATCCCGGGCAGACAAAAAATAATAACTCTCCCCAACGAGACTTCTACATAGTGTTTTCTGCAGGGATAAAAAGGCACTCAGTATAACCCACATGTCTTTTTACCTTATAAATTCCAGGTTCCATCTTGGAGGCCAAGTACAGATAGATGATTAGATTAGGGCTGAGATTCTTTGCTTTTTCTCTATTTGCACAGCACAGTCTGTGGGCCAGCTCTGTGCACTTGGTCTGCTGAGACTGCACATGGGCGAGGCAGCCTGGGACTCTGAGGCACATCAGGCATGATGTGGGGCCAAGCCCCCAGGTAGCAGGACAGCAGGAAGTCCTGGGTTGGAGTGGTGACTATCTCAGGCTGAGAAGCTTTCCAACAGCCTACAGATATGATTCATACTGGGAAATTTAAAAGAACACCCTCCAAAATACCAAGTTAATAGATGCAAAATTAAATGTTTATGGAATGCAACCTTTTAGACTGTAATTTGGATGTAAACATAACAGATATTGAAGTCTGTCTACAGACTTTCAACTGCATTCTAGTCATCTGCAACTCAACATTTGTATATGAATTGCATATCATGCAGGATGTGGGTACTTCTTATGACTGATGCAATGTAAGGAGAGGCTTCACAAAGTAAGAGAGTCTACGGCCTATGGAGAGCTTAACACAACCTGCCCTGACAGCTGGGGCCTCCACACCGGGAGAGAATTCCAAACACAATCCCTCGCACAGCCTTTGCATTCAGTGGCATTCAAAGCATGCCTCTGAGGCTGCCTCCCAACGCCAGCGATGGCATTCACGGAGCCTGGTGGGAAGAAAGCCCTAGGTACCGTTTCCCTCAGAGGCCTTGCACATTGATCGCCTGAGAAAATGCATCCCATTGGAGCACCCCAGGACAGAGCTGACTTGAGGGCAGAGGAGAGCAGGCAATAGCTGGGGACAAACACCTCTGTCGGGAGCAGCCCGTGGCACTTGGAAGTCACAGCTCTCATCCAGCCTCCTGGAGGGCAAGAACAGGGCATGCTGCGATACTGCATTACCCTGTCAGTCACAGGGAAGCAATTCTTTAGGTCATCAGTCAAAAGCCTCCTTGGAAATGAGAAACGAGCCTGAACACCAGGCTGTTTAAAAAGATATTTATTGTGAAATGTGGAGGCAGCAGCGCCTTCCCCAAGACGAGACAGGCACTCAGCATGAATTACACCAGGTAAGTCTAGAAAAGCAGGTGGCAGGCACCTGGCTGTAAATGAGATACAACCTCGAAACATCACTGCAGACAGCAGCCCTGGGAGGAAAGACCACTCACGTGGAGGGCGTCAGTGCCCAGGGCTGAGAGAGAGGGCAAATGCCACCCACAGCCTGGGGCAGACGACAGTCCTGGGGTGCCACAGAGACAGCCTTTAGCCCTTCGTGAAGAATGAGGCTAACCCATTACCATGCAAACTGAAGATGATGCAGAAATGACCTGTTGCCTGGAATTTGCTTCAAAATACTCCAGGAAAAAAAAAAATGCCAGGGGTTGGATTGATCAAATGATGTTGGCAAGACATTGATAACTGCTAAAGCTGGGTGACGGACACTCGGGGGCTGCTTTCTACTTTTGTGCACATTTGAAAATTTTAATATTGAAAATTTTTTGAAGAAAATAGGTCTTTTTCCCATGTTCATGGGTCTCATCTCTCTGCACATATATACCCTGGAACATGAGCCAGCCACATTTTCTAGGCTCTATGATCACTTGCAAACTGTAAAATTGTATTCTGAATATTATATACACACACATGCACATATATGTACATATACATATAGTATTGGGGACACACACACCCCTATATTATAACTGCTACATTAACATTTATGCTCTATGCATGTCAGGTACAGTGCATACCATTCTATGTGCATCTTATCATTTAATTTTCATGACAATCACATGAGGCAAGGTACTTTTTAAATCATCCAAGGTCAAAGAACTAGTCAATGCCAACACCAGGTATCAAGCCCACCGCTGTCTGACTCTAGGCCTGGAATTTTACCCACTCCATGCTACTAACCCACACTCACTGATGCTACAAGAGTCCTCACTGTACGATCACAAGGCTAACAGAAATGGCTCACATCTGTCAACAAGTCAAGGTCAAAGGAATTTCTTTGACCTTGGCTGGTTCTACTCTCCCTTTATGTGTCTCAGATCAACACACCACCCCCTTCGTAAGTGCCTTTGGGCAAATCTGCATGTACAAGAGGCCAAAGAAAGTCACGCAGGGGCAGCTTCCGCACAGACGGCCCGCTTGGGACTATATAACTGCCCCTCTGCTACCGCTGCATTTGGCCATACAGTAGGCCCCTCAAACTGAGTTTGAGGGCTGGAAATGTGGGAGTAGGGCAGATTTTCCAAGTAGCCAATCCATTGTCATCTTTTAAATAAAATTGACCATGTTTGATTTTTCTATTTATAGAGGTAATTGAGTTCCAGTGGAAGCAGACCTTAAGTTCAGAACTTGAGTGGGGTGCGTTACTGAGCAGGCAATCACCATGGGCCATGAGGTGACATTCCACTGGGAACGTCTGCGAGACAACAGAGAACACACGTCAAAGTCTTCCTGAAGATTTGTTCTGTGAAGCTTGGATTCGGTCGAGGGGCTGCGCTTGGGGATCTGGAGGGCCACACAGTCTGCCAATGACAAAGTCATTAATAAGAGCAATGCCACTAGACTAGACAATAAGCTCTATGACCTTGTACATCACCGCTGCATACCTCACCTACAATACAGCCTGTCACTGTAAAAACACTCAATATATATTTACGGAATGAATTAATTAATGCCCAGAAAATGCCTTGGTATATAAACACTTTCCCACAATTATTTCCTTAGGATAGATTTCTAGAAGCAGAATCACTGACTCCTCAGTCCAAGAATTTAAATATCCTGTTTATATCAATATCAAAACATTCCTTACACCCTTCCCAAGTAACTGGTGCTGCCATAAAAAACTTTCCTTAACCCCTAAAATCATTGCCCCATATATATATGATCTTGGCTTTCATTGTGTTGTTATAAGAAATAGACTTGTACATTGTAATAGGGATGATATTGAAAAAACCATTCTACACATTGCCCTCACATGTAGGCCCATGTGAAAAACAGCTGCCCCTACAGAAGTGACCTAATTTTCTAAAACCGTTGAGAGAAAATCTATGCAATTAACAGTGTCTCCCTTTTTGCTTTGTCTGGCAGGAAGCTCAACATCAAATTTGAAGATGATTCCCCATTCTGCATATAATTCCTCTGGGTTTATATTTTTTAGTTCCTATGTACATTTTTCCATGTTTTTCTGTGGGATTTTTTTGTAAGCTGATTCAAAATCCTCTGTAGAACACGGCAGGATATAAACAAAATCAGACAAAGAGATAATAGTTTCCTATTCTGCTAGTAGAGAGAATCCCACAGGGGTTTTGCAGTCAGTCCTGAGGAGTCTGCCTGCTTCTTGCACCTACAGGCCTTCAGCTCTCTGCTCTGAAGAAAAGGTGCACAGAGTAAAAAAGTCACAGACCCAGGAGTTCTCAGAGTCCTAGTCCTGGCCCTTTTGCTCTGTGACAAGTCCCTGGACCTGACCTCAGGGCCTCTACATCCTCAACTGGACAGCAAGAAGGTCCCTATATGACCCCAAAGAGCCCTTCCAGCTGCATGAACATCTGCTCAGGTTGACTTCACAGAGCAGATGGCCAGTTAGCCTCCCATGGCTTGAGTAATTCATGGGCAAGACCATGCATACATGACCAGCAACAGAAATGCTCTCTGTCTGGTCCCACAGTGTGCTGGAGCTACCACTGAGGTGGCCAGTATTGGGCTCCCCAGGGCCCTCAGCCTGCTCGGCTCTGAGTGACTCCATCAGCAACTCGGCAAAGTGTTTCCCAAACATGTGTGACAAAAATGCATCTTCCCAGCCTCCTCTCCTGGAGATTCTGATCTAGCAGGACTGCAGTGGGTCCTAGAACCTGACTGTTAGCAAACACGCCAGGCGATTCTTAAAACGAAGCAAAGTTGAGAAACAATGACTCAGCAGAACCATGGAGTGTGAACATGGGGGTCTAATCACCTGATAGCCACAAAGAGCCGTTCAGTTTTCATCTTGGTCTAGATCAACCCATCTACTAGTTATACACTCACTCTTCCCCCCCACCTCCTGCCGCCCCTGTCTACTATTCCCCCTACCAGCTAGAGCAAGGTTTCTCATCTTTGGCACCATGACATTTTAGACTGGATGATTCTTTGTGAGGGGCTGTCGTGTGCACTGTAGGATGTTTGGCGGCATCCCTGGCCCACTAGATGTCAGGAGCAGTCCCTCCGCTCCAGTTGTGTCAATCAAACATGTGTCAAGACGTTGTCAAGTGTTTGGGTGGGGGGGCGGGGTGGGGAGGGAGCGGTGAGTAAAATCAGCCCCCTGTTGAGAACCACTGAGCTATGGTGACCAACGATCCTAGTTTGCCCAGGACTCTCTGGTGTTAACACTAAAAGTCTACATCCTGGGAGACTCCTCAGTCTCAGGCAACTAAGACAGGTACTCACCCTAAAACACATTCCCTCTGGAGGGCTAAGTGTCGCTCATGCACCACTGACAATCCCCAAGTTCCTTGAGGCACCCAAGTTCAGGTCAAGATGGTAGGAGACTGTGAAATGGGGCTGTGGATAAGAAGCTCTTTAAGACATGCCACCCAAGGAGGCCTAGGGAGGTCACAGCCCTCACCCCACTGGACTGTGAGCTCCATGAGGGCAGAAGACCAAGTGTCTCCTGCCTCCATGATACCTCACAGCCCAGCACAGAGCACATGAAACCTGAACAATAAGTAACTGCTGAATGGGTAGGGGATGGACGGATGGATGGATGGACAGACCAATGGATGGATGGATGGAAGAATGGGTCACCAGATAAATAGGGGCACAGCTGGACAGGTGGACAGATGGATGTACTAACTCTAACTAAGGGACCACAGATCACCCAGTCTCACTAAGCTGCAGCATATCCCCGTACATAGGATGTAGATATTAATAATAATACCTTCTGTGTAAGGCCGCTGGGAGGATCAACTGAAAAACTAAACTGCTGTGTGCAGCTTCCCAGATTAAAGAGCCGGATGCAGTGCCTAGCACATGGTAAATGCCGGCTCCCTTCTTCCTTTTCTGGAGCCCAGAAGAGCTAATTAAATTTAATTAAATGATTCTGAAAGATGAGGAAAAGTAGGCGAGGCCCTCACAATGCCCACAACACAGACGAGCAGGGGCGAGGAAGATTGCAAACTCTCTTATCTTTTATTTCTATCTCACGGTCATAATTTCAAATTGTTCCTAATTCAGATAATGGATCCAATAAATGAGATTCCACAGCGTCCTGCCAAGTGCACTCTGTCCTGCGTGCCCTGGCGTCCGGGAGCCTTCAATACCCGGCCGTCTGCGCATCAGGGCGGCTCTGCCCGTGAGCCGTTTGTTCCAGTGTTAACCCTCCCGGCCACCCGCAGTCCAGAGGAAGACGGGAGAGCAGAAGGCAGCCCCCAGCCTTTATTCAGCATTTTGAACCTGGGGATTTGTCCCTGGGCTCAGCCAGGGAGCCCCTGACCACGTCCTTCCCAAGCTCAGCAGATGACCTTGGGCTGGAGACTCTTTGAAGTCTATTTTCTTTCTTTCTCTCTCTTTTCTTTGTTTTTTTTTTTTTCAGTAACTTGGTTCTTTCCCCTGATTTTATTTCTTTTTTTTTTCCAGTTTTTTTGAGGTATATTTGACAAATAAAAATTATATATATTGAAGGTATACAACATGATGTTTTCATACACATAAGCGTTGTGAAATAACTACCACGATCAAGCTAACTGACATATCCATCACCTTACACACTTGTGTGAGTGTCATGAGAACAGTTAAGATCTAGTCTCTCAGCAAAGTTTAAGTATACGACACGGTATAACTAACTGTACTCACTCACCACGCCACACAGGAGATCTCCAGAACCGAGTGATCCTGCTTAACTCTGCACCCTTAGACCAACATCCCCACCCCCAAAGCCTACTCTTCAGAGAGACAGGCAGAGAGGAGACAGACAGACGGACCTGCGTGAACTGGTCAAACATGGATTGAAAAACAACGTTAGTGACCCTCAAATCTCAGGACTCAGGGAAGTAGGACAAGAGAATGGCCACGTGGAGATGGGGAGCCTTGCCCATGTCCTGGGAGAGGCCCCCCACGACCCCCACCTGCCTCAGGATCCTCCTCTCTGCCAACCGCCCCCCAGCCTCCCCAGCTTCCTCCCACCTCGGGGCTTTCTGTGCCTGGAGCTTTCCCAGCACAGAGCACATGTCACCTCCTCAGGGGAGCCTTTTCTGACCCCCACCTCTCCCCACACAAGGGGCACCAAGGACTTTTCCACTGTAGACGTTATTGTGTCATAATTTTAAATGTTTTTGGAATAATTTGCTTGATATCTGCTATGGGCTAAATTGTATCGCCCCCAAAAATTCGTATGTTGAATCCCTGACCCCCAATGTGATAGTATTTGGAGATGGGGCCTTTGGGAGGTGATTAGGGTTAGATGAGGTCATGAGGGTGGGGGTGTCCTCATGATGGGCTTAGTGCCCTTGTAAGAAGAGACAACAGAGAGCTTGCTCATATTTGTTCTCTCTCTCTCCACCATTGTGAAGATACTTCAAGAAGGTGTCTGTCTAAGAGCCAGGAAGAAAGCCCTCGCCAGAAACCAAATCAGCCAGCACCTTGATCTTGGACTGCCCAGTCTTCAGAACTGAGAGGAAATGCATTTCTGTTGTTTAAGCCACCCAGTCTGTGGCACTTTGCAGCCAGAGCAGACTAAGACAGTGTCTATCACCCCCAGACAGGCCATGTCTGTCTCCTTGTTATTCCTCTGTCTCCCCCAGACCTCACAGGAGATTCAATGGCATAACTGGAGGAGGGTTTATTTACACAAAGGGATGGGTGCAGGGGCAGTAACCACAGTAACCAGCACTTACCACCTGGGAGGAAGGAAGAGAGGGGTTGGTTAGGGGGGCCACACAGGAGAGAGCTGTGTAGAACCAGCCCCTCGAGAGGAACCCTCTAATTGCCAGTCACGCATGGCGAGCACACAGGGGAGATGCAATAAGAGGCAGTGCTGGACCCCACTCCCCTCCTCCTTCTGCTCTCCTGCTGGGATCCCCCTTGCTGGCCAACCCACCAGAAGCCAGAGGGCACTGGAGCATCACAGTCCTTACAAGTCAGCCTCCTGGGGCCAGAGCAAGATGGATAAGGGTAGAGAACAGAGCCGGTATGAATGGGCAAAGGTACATGCCCCAGCACCTGGTACAGTCTGAGCACAAGTGCACAATCACTCTTTGTTGAATGAATGAAATAATGATCATTCTGACCTTGAACTTTCTCTCCATGCCTGGAGTCTGGCTAGAAAGGCAGGTCTCAAGCACTTCGTGCACCTTCCTCCTTAGCTGTAAAGGAGAAAGCGCAGACATGATTCCCATACTCCTGTCTTGCTACCGTGTAATCTATGACAATCAGGCCAGGCGCGGTGGCTCACACCTGTAATCCCAGCACTCTGGGAGGCTGAGGTGGAGAAATGCTTGAGCTCAGGAGTTGAGACCAGCCTGAACAAGAGTGAGAGCCTGTCTCTACCAAAAATAGGGAAAAAAACCAATTAGCTGGGTGTGGTGGCACACACCTGTAGTCCCAACTTTTCAGGAGGCTGAGGCAGGAGAATCACTTGAGCCCAGGAGTTGGAGGCTGCAGTGAGCTATGATGACACCACTGCACTCTGGCCAGGGCGACAGAGCGAGACTCTGTTTAAAAAAAAAAAAAAAATCTGTGACAATCAACATTATTTTGGTGAACCACAGGACCTGTGACCTGCTCCAAAGCCATCTGGTTAGTGTTCCAGATTTAGACAAAGAAGGACACCTTGTCTTGGGTCCCTGTCCCTAAGATAGGTATTCCATATGTCTGCTCCATATGAGTATCTTCTAAAAAGGCCAAATTCTCTCTATGGGGAGGTCAGAGTGTGGCCCCTCTCCCTCCCCATTCTCTCAACTCTTTGTTTAAACACAGTTCTCTACGCAGGGTGATCTGGGATTTAAAGTATGGCAGCCACAAAAATGCATTGCCCAGATCTCCCACTGCAAGAACACATTTGACTGACATTCACCCTGAGCGCAGCACGACACAGTGCCAGCCCCTTCCCACGGGATGTGGGGCTCCTCAAGGAATGACTTTTGGCTTGAGGAATCTTCATCAGCTTGGTCAAAATGTTCTCAGGCCTGTGCTGTGGCCTGAGGCTCTTCCTGCCCAATCCCCTTCCTTCCTACCCTCCTCTCACAGGTATCATACCTGTGTCCAATCTGGAAGCTTGTCCTGCCTCTTCCTGCTTCTTGGAGACCTGAACTGTCACATGGAGCCTGGCTGTTTGACAAACTGGATCTGCTGTTGATGCCTGCAGTCAGGTGTTTGCAACCATGTGGCTGGAGGAGTTGCCATGGTGACTGTCTTCTTGCCCCACATTAGGAGCCAGTTTTCAGCTTGCAGGGAACAAGGGGAAATGGCCAAAAGTTGAGGGAGCTATGTTCAAGAAAGACTGTTTGAGAAACTGGGCACACGCAGTCCCACATGACCACATGTGATAGAGTTGATTCCACAAAGGGTGGAATCACCACATGGGTGCTCTTAGGAAAGGGAAGGGGGTGATAGAAATGGGAAAAGCAGGAAAACAGTATCCACTACAAACAGCCAACACACACATTCCCTGTCTTCATGGAGTTTACAGTCTAAGTGGGGAGAGAGGAAGGTTAATGACTATACAAACATATCATCACAAACCAGTAAGTGCTACCAAAAAAAAGAAGAAGAGGGTAAGAGATTGGGGAAAGAGATTGTATGTACAAGACAGAAGGGAGGGATGGTTAGAGCATCTCAGGCGAGGGACCAGGCTCTGGGACTAAAAGGATAATGACACTGGGGGAGCTGGAAGAGGACCACTGTGGCTGGAGCTCAGAGATGAGCAAGGGAGATGTGAGTTCTAGGGTAGAGAGGCCAGAGGGGCCAAACCATGCATGGCCCCCAAAACTTTGTAAGCTGTTTGATTTTTATCCCAAGAGAAGATGGGATCATTGAAAGGTCTTGAGTAGAGAAAGGCCATAATCCGGCTTATGTTTCTTTCACTCCCATGCACTGTGGAGAAGGGATTGGAGTTGACAAGAATGGAAACAAAGAGATCTGTGAAGAGGTGACAACCATGGTCCAGGCAAACAAGGATGGGAGCTCGGAGATGAAGCAAATAGATGGCTTGCAGAGCCATTTAAGAAGCAGAACCAATAGGACCTGGTGGAAGATGAGGGAGGAAGACCAGGTTGGTAATCTCTCAACTCCTGACACTACTTTCCAATAAGAACACTCCGATGTTTCTATGGCTTTTATTCAATGGTTCAAGGAAGTCATGGGGATGGCCTTGTCAGCAGAGAGTATAAAAGGGACTCTGAGCCAAAATCCACCTAAGACTGCCACAAACTTTCTCATTCTGCCAGCGTGTGTGAATGACTACGGATTTGAAACACAGAGACCAGGTCCATCACTCTGACCTATAAATAGAGAATATGGGTAACCTATTTTAACCCCATGGAGCTTCAATTTCCAGATCCATAAAGTAGGGATTATGATACACACCTCTTGGGGTGGATTTAACCTGGGTTGGTTTGATCAGACGATATACAGTTGACCCTTGAATAACACAGTAAGTACCGTGCAGGTCCACTTATACATGGATTTCCTTCTGCATCTGCCACCCCTGAGACAGAAAGACCAATTTTCTTCTTCCTCTTCCTCCTCAGCCTACTCAACATAAAGAAATGAGGATGAAGACCTTTATGATGATCCACTTCCACTTAATAAATAGTAAATACATTTTCTCATCCTTAGGATTTTCTTATTAACATTTTCTTTTATCTAGCTTACCTTATTATAAGAATACAGTATATAATACATACAACATACAAAATTTGTGTTAGTCAACTATTTATGTTATCAGCAAGGCTTCCGGTCAACAGCAGGCTATTCGTAGTTAAGTTTTGGGGGAGTCAAAAGTTATATGCAGGTTTTTGACTACATAGGGGGGTCAGTGCCCCAAACCCCACGTTGAAAATCTTTGCAAAGGGTAAAGGACTATAAAACGCTAGTTAGTTTGGTACAATTATGAGGAAAATCATTTTTTTATGAGAGTACATTTATCTAGCACATTGGTTTCTGCCAATGGCTAGTTCTATATTTACTCACCCCTAAAAAGGGAAATTGCTTCTTGGGTCTTTGTTAGGATGTCACACCCCCTACAAATGTAGGGGCCAAAACCTCCCTGCGTGACTTGACAGTAAAGCCATTTCAAATGGACGAGCACAAAGTATCCTATTTTGGGGCCGGTTTTCGCCACTCAGAAAACCTGTCATCAATGACCTGTCTGTCACCTGTGTCTACAGTCCTCTTTAATAAATCACACAGGTGTTGAAGCCACAAGCGAGCAAATGTTCAATGCACAATGGGATCAAAGGAGACCGAGCATGGGGCCGGGTTTGTCCTGAACAGAGATCTTAACTCAAACTGGGTAAACCAAAAGGGGGCACATGGGCACGAAACGGAAAACGCCAGGGCCGTGCAGACCGAGGCGTGGCTGGACTCCGGGACTTGAACAATGTCACCGGCTTCTCTCGACCTTTTTCTTCCGCTGTGTCGGCTACAGCTCAGACACAGTTTCTCCCCGCATCCCCCCAGGTTCAAGTCCAGCGGAAAAAGAGAGATTCTCTTCCGGGTAGCTCCGGGGCAAGTCCTGAGTTTCACTCTGATTGGACCAACTTGGGTCACATGCTCCTCCTTCAACCAATCACTTGGCCTGAAAAATAGAGCCACGCTGATTGGTGCAGGTCTAGGTCTCGCGCCCGCCGCTGAAGGACGAGAGATGGTGGCGCAGCCAATCACCTGGCCTGGGGATGGGGGAAACAAATGGAGCCCAGACAAAAATCAGGGGCTCCTGCGAACGAATGATGCTGGGAATTCCACTATAGACAGGCCCGGGGGGCCCTGGCCAGGCCATGCTTTGGCCTCCCATGCCAGCTTCGCCCCAGCTTTGGCCACCCCTCCCCCGACTATGCCAAAACCAAGTACATCCCCATGATCATTTGCACTTTAAAGTAACTTCCTCACCCACTAGTCCCTCTGCTCCTCACACTGACCATAGGCAGAGGAAACGTGGCTTTCCCGAGAAGTCTCCTGACTTGTAAATGTTGGCATCTGTCTGCCCCTCCACCCCATTCTGTCCTGCCACCTGCGCCCAGAAGCTGAGTCCACGGACCACGTCACAGGGCTCCCTTACTGAATTAGTGTCTCCTGACTGCTGTAACAAAGGACCACAAACTTAGTGGCTTAAAACAACACTGATTTATTCTTACAATTCTGGAGGTCAAGAGTCCAAAATGAGTCTTATGAGTCGGCATCACACTTATGACTCCAAAATCAAAGTGTTCGCAGGTCTGGCTCCTAGAGATTCCTGAGGAGACTCTCCTAGGAGAATCCATTCCTTGCCTCTCCCAAATTCTAGAGGTCACTGACATTCCTTGGCCTTTGGCTACTTCCATTGTCACATCTTCTCTGAACCTCTCCTGCCTTCCTCTTTCTCATAATGACCTTTATGAGTACATTGGGCCACCAGATAATCCAGTTTAATCTCCCCATCTCAAGATACGTAATTACATCTGCAAAGTCCCTTTTACCATGTAAGGTAACATGTTCACAGGTTATGGGTATTAGGTCGTTATTCTTGCCACCAAATTACACTACAGTTGCTAGTTGGGTTCAATCAAGGGGAAGCATCTGCAGGTGACCAGAGGGTAGAGGAGAGAGATGACTTCCCTTGTTCCTTCCCCACAGGCCAGGTTTAGGTGTGGCTGCGTTCCTCTACGGCCACACCTCTTCTCTGTCTGCCCCACAGTCCCAGCTTGCAAGGGGTCCCAGCACCCCACTCCTTCCTCTTGCTCTTTCAAACCCATGGATGGTAACAGCTTCCAGCTGTTGCTAGTCTCTGGGTGCCTCAACATCCCTTCTTGACTCTCTTGACCCTAACCACACCTCTAAAAATAGTCCCTTTATTAAAATGGCTTACCCGTTTGAATTGGATTGTTTCCTGCTTGAACCCCAACTTAAACCATCTTTGAAACACTGTTCCTCAATTATTTTCTCTTGTCCACATCTATCATATCTTCCTCTCCTTTCACTCTGCCTATAACTAGCTCAGGCTTCCCCAAACCTAAAACAACCTTCTTTCAACCCCCTCCAAATACTATTTCTTCCTTCCTTACCCTGCTGTCCTTAAACATGTGATCTGCATGCTACATCTCTTTGCATGTGGTTTCTTCTCCCTGAAAGCTTTTGAAGCCTCCCCTTGAAGGTCACTCAGGACATTCTGTTTCTCAGTCCCCATGTCTCTGTCTCCACTTGTGACTCTTCTACCCCTTGGTCTGAGGTGTGGAACTTCACCTACATCTCACCTCCACCTCTGCCTGTTCCTTATACATTCAGGCCCCTGAAGGACAGATCCTGTCCTGCCTCTTGCTTCATCATACATTATCATCTGTGAGCTCCAGACTCTTGTCTCTACCTGCCCATGGGGTCATCTCCACCTGGACGATCCACAAGCCCCTTAATACCTCCTGGATGGGACTTGTATTAGGCTTCTCCAGGGAAATAGAACCAATAGGATATGGAGAGACATATAAGATTTATTATGGGAATTGACTCACATGATTATGGAAGCCAAAAAGTCCCATGATCTGCCATCAGCAAGCTGGTAAACCGAGAGAGCTGGTGGCGTAATTCAGTCTAAGCCAGAAGGACTGAGAACCAGAAGAGCCAGTGGTGTAACTCCCACGCGGGGGCTAAAGGCCTGAGAACTGGGGAGGGTTAGGTGGAGGATGCTGGGGTATGACCGGGAGTCTGAAGGCCCAAGAACCAGAAGCTCTGATGTCTGAGGGTAGAAGATGGATGTCCCAGCTCAAGAAGAAAGGGAATTTTTCCCTTCCTACTCAAGCCCTCAATGAGCTGGAGGATGCCTGCCCATAGTGGTGAGGGCAGATCTTTAGTGAATCTACTGATGCAAATGCCAACCTCGTCCAAAAATGCCCCCCACACACACCCAGAAATAATGTTTTACCAGCTATCTGGGCATCCCTTAGCTTGGTCACCATCACAGAATTTACTATCACAGAATTCTTGTTCATCTACCTGTTCCTTTCTCATGTTGCTGGTTTCCATCTGGGACATTCCTGACATTTTATGGATGTGATTCCACGGAGCTAAAGTCTCCGACACTGTGGCTTCTCTCCTGGCTCCTCTTCCTGCTGCGTGGGAGTGCCCACAGGTGGATGTGCCACCTGGATAATAGTTGACAGTGTAAACCTGTAGTTCCCAAACCTACCGGCAGCACAGCCAAATCAGCTGAGGGAGGGTTTTAAGAACACAGATCCCCGGGCCTCATCCAGGTGCCACTAAATCAGAATATCCAGGGAAAAAACCCATATATCTGTATTTTTATCAAGATCCCAGGTGATTTATATGTGGCATTTGGGAAATCTTGGTTTAAACAACGTACAGAGATATTTTCAGTAGACTTTTACACTAAATTTTCTATTCCATTAAGTTTTATTTTATTCTATTGAATAAAAAAGAATAAAGCATCAAAGCAAAACAGTTTCTGATCTTTTAGATTGTAACCACTACCCTTATCTGAGATGATATTCGTCTGATGAAACAAAGTTTCACATACATTAAGTGCACATCTATTTAAGCAAACTACTGTGGCCTTCTTAACTGGCCCATTTTGCAAAACAGCAAGTTCAACAGGCCACGGCAAATAGAGAAAAGGGCATGTTGGGCTGAGAGGGAGGAGAAATAAAGGAACAGAAAAGTGTCAAAAAGACATAATACTAAATTCCTAATTTTTTATCAAAACAAAAAAAAAGTTCTTGCTAAGATAAACAGAATTCAGGACAAGATTACAAGATATGTAAGGATCCATGTCCAGGTTGGCCAGCCACAGAATTTCCTGGCTCTCAACCTTTTTAGCCTATTTTTGTTTTTGTTCTCTGGGATCTGCCAGACAATTTCTCCTTGTGAGCCACCCAAAAGCTTCAGAATGTTCTCAGGCTTACTTACAACATGTTCATCTTGAAGATTATATTCCACTGACCATCTTTTTAAGTGCCCTCTCCAAACATTTCTCTCTATAAATAACCCAAGTGGACTTTGGTACCTGTTCTCAGCCTCTCAGAAAGAAACTTCTACTCTCCTGCCTAATTTCAATGGTTATTTTTCCTCCAGGGTTTAGACAAAAGAGAGGAGGGAAATCTTAATGCAGGTATATATATGACCTCTAAGACTTGGACCTCTAACCAACTCCACACTTCAGAAATGAGAGCTGAGACGGTCCTAAGCTAGTTGTTAGTACACAAGTCAGCCCTCTGCCACCAGGATCTGGAAAACTAACAAGGGGATTGTCTACCTGTGCTTTGAAGGCCTGGAATCCCCTGTCCAGCTTGATCTCCTTATCTAAGTGGTAACATGAGCCCAAGGCTCTCGGATGCCAGACTGGGCAAATAAAGTTTGGGACACAGATCTGCATGGAGCTGGAAGCCTGCCTCTCCCCACCCCAGCGCAGATCAGACCAGAAAAGGATTCTGGGGAAGCTGAAGCTATGCCCTCTTCTGCAAAGCCTCGGGCAGCACTGGGCTCCCGGCCAGCTTCCGTGTCATTTTGTTTGCCTTTTGCCTGCAATAGATAAAAGGCGCTGCTCTGACAGAGTCTGACCCATCTCTCTCTTTCGTACCAGGTGAGAACTGCCTCTGGCGCTGGAGACCCGGCTGTCCTGAAGTGAAAAGACAGTCACTGTTCTCTTGCTGGCCCCTCCCTCTTGAATGGTTTCTCTCTAATGCTAGTCAAGAAAAGCTAAAGAATTCTAGAATGCCGGTACTAGACAGAGCCTTCAAAAGCATGTCCAGGAAGGGACAGAGTCCAGTCCCAACTGGGCTCTCAGCCCAGTGCTCTTTCCATGGGTGTGTCAGTCAGGGTTCTTCAGAGAGACAGACAACACATACAATTAACCACCACCAAGGGGCATTCTGCCCCTTCCGCTTTGGAATCAGAAGTTCATTAACTTAAAGCAAGGGCATTGCTATCATTTCAATATTTGTCCCCTTCAAAAGTCATATTGAAATTTGATTCCCAATATGGCAGTATTGAGAGGGGGGGCATTTAAGAGTTGATTGGGTCATGAGGGCAGTGGATTAATTTATTCATGTGTTAATGAATTATGGATTATCCTGGGAGTGGGACTGGTGGCTTTATAAGAAGAGGAAGAGAGAACTGAGCCAGCATGCTCAGCTCCCTCTTCGTCAACAAATGCTCACTAGAGCTGGCCAAGCTCTCAGAAGGAACGTGCAGTAGACATGTGCTCTGTTCCGTCCCCATCCCATGAGGGGCTTGTGGACTTGTCGGTCATGGGACCCTACCCAGAGCACCTCCTGAAGGTACCACGTGAACCGGTTTAGGCCAATTATACTTTGTACCTGCAGTAGGCAGAACAAGGGCCTCCCAAAGATGCCCAGGTCCTAATCCCCAGGGCCTGTGAATATGTCACCTTACATGGCAAGGGGGAACTAAGGTTGCATCTGGAATTAAGGTTGCTAGTCAGTAACCTTAAGATAGGGAGAGTATCCTATATTATCCAGGTGAACCCAATGTAATCACAAGTGTTCCTAAGAATGGAAGAAGGAGACAGTGAGAGAGAGAGAGAGAGAGAGAGGGAAGGAGATGTAGACAGAGGCAGGGTCAGGAAGATGCTGTGTTGGGGCTTTGAAGGTGAAAAGAGGCCAGGAGCTAAGGAATGGGGCGGCCACCAGAAGCTGTGACAAGCAAGGAGGCAGGTTCTCCGCTGCAGCCTCCAGAAGGAGCGCAGCCCTGCTGTGATGACCCACGTCCCATGCAGAGGGCAGGAGATGGCAGCCTGAGAGAGCTCATGGATTTCCTGGGTGCTGTACTCCCAGGCAAGGTACTGTTTTCAGACCCCCAAGCCAAATGCCGTAGCTTCTGTTCCATGCCATGCGCTGTTCTCTGCTTCCCAAGATTGCCACTTGCCCCAATGCCTCAAATAACTGCAGGGTTAGGAACATGATTTTGTTTGCCCAGTGCTCATTCACCCTACTTGTGTTAAGAGCAACCCCAAATTTCCTTTGGAAGGACACCTCTTTTTCATCCTCAATCCAGGGGCTTGGGAGGGGGTAACCCCCCCACCTTAACCCCACTGCTCATTTCTATGAGTGAGCACGTGATGCAAGTTCAACCCATTGCTCTATTTTCTGCCCCAAGCCTCAGTGAGTGGGTCAAGGCTGGGTAGGCCCCTAGTTCAGTCGAATGAGAGTCAGCCCAAGACCTTCTCTGGAACTACTGGACAAGAGTCTTCTTTCTGCCGGGCTCCCTGTTCATTCAGTCTTAGATGACTGTTCTAAGTCCTTCTCTCTCTCCTGCCTGTGACCTTGCAGTGCACGAAAATGGCTGGAGTTTGTTTCCCCACCCCAGGTGACTTGTTTTGGCCAATGGGATATGGTCAGAAATGACAGTGTGTCATTCCAAGTCAAATCCTTGAGAGGCATCCCATGTTTCCACTCATGCTCTCGGGTTCCCACCATGTGCCATAAGAAGCAGAGTGTGTAGGCAGAAGCAGATCCAGGGGGAACACAGAGACATATGGAGTAAACCTCAATCCAGACTGCAGCCTAGAGCTGAGCCCAGCCAGCTCCCAACCAGAAGCAGAGCTGTCTCAGCCAACCAGCAAAATCGTGAGCTAGAAAAAGAAATGCTTGTTGTCATAAGCCACTGAGTTTGGGGGTGTGTTGTTATGCAGAATTATTGTGGCAATAGCTGATTAAGATTCTCAACAAGCTGGTAAGATGTAAACCTAGAATTGCTGGTGGCCATTGCACCAAAACAAGACAGAATCCCACCTGAAAATGAAGCCAACACAAAGAAAAACAAAGCCAAAAGATAGACACAAACGATGTTTAAATTTAGGCACAAATGACACAATTTCCATAATAAAAGTTGCCCCACTCCCAAACTATGGAGTTCATTAATTCAAAATTTTTTCACCAAATTTTTATTGAGCATCAGCTAGGTACCAGGCACTGTTCTTGGTACAGGGAATAAAATAGTGAACAACACAGACAAAAATCCCTACCTTCAGAGAGCTCACATTCTACTGCCATCTGTAGCCAACAAACAAAGAAAATAAGTAAAATGTGTAGTATGTCTGAAAGTGACCAATGTTACAGAGGAAAAAGTAAGGCTGAAAAGAGGAGTATGAAATTTGATGGAAGGTGTCAAAACTTTAGATGGGGTGGCCAGGGAGGGTCTCACTGAGAAGGTAACATTTTAAAAAAGACTCGAGTGAGTTGCATGGATGTCTGGGGGAGCATTCCAGGCAAAGGGGATGGAAAATGCAAAGGCCCTGAGATGAAACTAAACCTCCACGTTCACGGAGCGGGGAGCGGGATATCGCAGATGAAGCTGAAAGGAGGAGGATGAGGGCAGAGGAGCAGGACACGAGGTTAGGGGTACCCTGGATTGACTAGTGTCCCCCTAAAATTCATGTCTACCAGAACCTCAGAATGTGACCTCATTTGGAAATAGGGTCATTGCAGATGGAATGAGTTAAGAGAAAGCCATACTGGATTAGGGTCCAATGACTGGTGCCCTTACAAGAAGCCCGTGTAGAGAGACACACAGAGAAGGCCGTGTGACGATGGAGGCGGAGACAGGAGCGATGCTGCCACAACCCAAGGAACGCCAAGGATTGCCTGCAACCACCCAATGCATGGGACGGTTTCTCAGAGCCATGGCCCTGCCCACACCTTGATTTCAGACATCTGGCCTCCAGAACTAGGAGAGAATAAAATTCTGTTGTTTTAAGCCACCCAGTTTGTGGCCATGCATTACAGCAGCCCTAGGAAAGTAATAGAGAGAGACAATGGGCGACACAGGTATTGGAGCATTTGGGGCATGCGAGCCACATGACACAATTTACATTTTAACAGGATTTCTCAGATCGCCAAGCAGAAAATGCATGAGGGCACACGAATTGAAACTGCTGCAAAAATCCAGGCAAGAAATGATGGTGGCCGACACACAGTGGTGAGAACTGGATTCTGGATAGACCCAGAAAGCAGAACCAACAAGACTTGCTGCCAACTAGATGTAAGATACAAGAGAAGGGGAGGTGACGAGAATGAAGCCAGGGAGTTTGGCCTGAGGTACATGAATGCGGCGCTGCCATTAATCAAGATGGGAAGATCACAGCAGAGTGGGTTCTGGTGTGCACCGGGCGCTACCAGGAGCTCTGTTTGGGATGTGCTACATCTGAGAGGCCTGTCAGACATCCGAGTGGATGCACTTAGATGGGTGCAAAGACAGTTGGATATTCCAGGGTGGAATTCAAGGAAGAGGTCCAAGCTGAGGATATAAAGTTGAAAGTCATCAGCACATGGATGGGATTAAAGCGTGAGGCTGGATGAGATCACCTAGGAAGACAGTGGGACTCCAACCTTTAGGAAGCTCAAGAATGGCAGAGCAAGACTGACCACCCAGAAATGGCAGGAGGACCAGGAGAGGAGGTTGTCCCGGAAGCTGAGAGAAGAGAGTGTCTCAAGAAGAAAGTGATCAACTGTGCCAAATACTACTGTAATGTCACATCAGATAAGGGCTGAGAAAGGACCATTGGATTTAGCCACAAGGAGGTCTCTAGGAACCCGAAGAAGAACAGTTTCAATGGAGTAGAGTTATAAAAACCTGGGGGGGTGTGGTTCAAGAATGAGTGGAATGAGAGAAATTGGAGACAGCAGGGATGGACAAGTCTTCTAGGAATTCCTTGAACTCATAAAGTTTTTATTTTTCCTTGAGCTACTGTGAATTGAATTTCTGTTGCTCATAACAACAACAGTTCGGCAACAGGAGGCAAAGGAAGGTATTAAGTGTGTGAACTTAAATAAAATCTTAAGCCCCCCAGGCAACAGAATGGACCCCCTCTTGGCCAAGGGGACCCCAGAAAAACCCTAAAGCTGAGTTGTCGGCCATGAGAAGGGAGGTCAGACACACCTGTAAGACAAAGTTTAAACCACACCTGCAGGTCATAAATTTATTAATACTTAAAACATCACTTGAGTCTCGGTACATGTCTGGTCACTTGTCTCTGATTAACAGACTTCCTTACCTTAACTTAAAGCATTCCAAGCCTTTAGACAAAGCTTCATTTCTTTAACCAATTGCAAATCAAAGACTCTTTAAACCCACCTATAACCTATAAGCCCCTGCTTTGAGATGTCCTACCTTTTCAGGCCAAACCAATGTACACCTTCCATGTATTGATTTATGGTTTTATGTGTAATTCCTGTCCCCCTAAAATGTATAAAACCAAACTGTAACCCAAGCACAGCAGGACCACTTGCTCAAGGCTTCCTGGGCATGTCTCTCCAGGCCATGGTCACACATATTCAGCTCAGAATAAACCTCCTTAAATTATTTTTCAGAGTTTGGATTCTTTCCATTGACAAGTACCTACTATGTGCCAGGGACTTCCTATACATTTAATTTGAATTATAGTAATCCTATACAGCAGATATTCCTTAGTCCCATATTACAGATAAGGAAACTGAGGCTCAGAGAAATTAACTACCTTTGCATTCAAACCCAGATCTGACTCTAGATCCTATTTGTCCCCCAATAGCTGTGCTATTGGGGGACAAATACTATCGAAAGAACCAGAGGATCACCGAGGCCCTATTTTTGCATTGATCTATATAAGTGATTTTCGAACTACAGAACCACCTGGAGGGCTTGTTAAAACACAGATTGCTGGGCCCCAGATTCAGCACTGGGTGGGAGAGGGGAGAGAACACATCTGTAACAGGTGTCTAAGTGATACTGATACTGCTGGTCTGAGGGCCACACATCATCTATACCACCATTCTCTCTTGCTCAGGCCCAGGGCACCTGAATACCCCATTCAGAACTCAAAACTCTTAGTTCAGCTTATTTCCAAGCTACTAGAGGGAACCCTGCAGCATCAGGCCAGAGTCCTTTGGGCTCTTCTTTTGAATCCCTCCTGAGACCCAACTCAGGGCAGTCAGACAGTAGGCACTTAGTTTACAATGTCCTGTGTGACTCTCCATAAGTTATCATCATATAGCATATAATCATTTATCATCATGATTGCAAATATGAGCTGTGGTAGTCAGAAACACAGTTTCTTTGGGAAATTTCATCAGCGTAAAATCTAGGGAGATTATTCTTCCCAGTTCCTACAGACCAGGCTACTGCACACAAGACTATCCTGAAATTCACATCCATTTCCTCTGATTCACAGCCTCTGTGGGCTGGCAGGGAGAACAACCCATCAGTGCTTTACCCAAAACTTTCACAGGGACCCTCCAGCTGGGAAGTCCACACTCCCTTGCACTTTCTGCCCAGACCAGATTTCCCATCCCTGAAATTATATTTCTGCTCCTCTTTCATCCTGCCTGTCTTAACACAGCCATGAAGGAGGGCTGGGTCTCTTTGGGGTGTTTACATCAATAGGAGAGAATGCAAAACTAAAGAGTGAATTAATTTTGGCATCAGAATCATTTGAATTCTATTTCAAACTCAGCCAGGTAGGAGCTGTGTGCCCCTACACAAGTTACTTGACCTCTTTGAACTTCAGTTTCCTCTTCTATAAAATAGACAACATGAAATATCTTACAGGCTATTGGTGTTGATTATCAAAACTATCAAAACTGTTTGTTATATGCCCAGAATGAAAGATGATTAACAGAGTTGTTTATTCATTCACGTAACACGTATTTATTGAGTACCTACTATGATCCAGGCACTGCCCTAGGAGCTGGGGTTGCAGCAGTGAAGAAAAGACACAAATTCCTGCCCTCTTAAAGTGTGACTTCTGGTGGGAGCAGTCAGACAATTAGTGAAAAATAACAATTATTAACACATTATATTAAAAGTAGCTAAATTCTTTGGAGCGAGGACAGGGCCTACCATGGCAGGGAGGTTGCAGTTTTAAATAGGTTGGTCAGAGAAGGCCTTGGGGAGAAGATGTTCTTCGAGCAAAGGAGGTGAGCTGTGAAAACCCCTAGGGCAAGAGCGCTTGGGGTGGGGGAACAGTAAGTGCAAAGGCCCTGAGGAGGGGGCATTCTGCATGGCTTTGAAGATCAGCAGAGGCCAAGGGGCCACAGCAGAGGGAGTGAAGGGAAGACAATTAGCAGTGAGGTCAGAGCTTAATGATATAGGTTTTATTAATGGAAGTTATAAGCCAAAGGTAAGTCACAGTTGCCCTAAGTCAATTCGCCTGGTGACAGCTACCTAAAAGTCACGTTTTTAAAATTTGCAACATTTTCATGACAAAACAGCTCTTTGTAAGCATATTTGTGTGAAGGGGTCTTCCCCTATCTTGCCAACTGTGATAAAAAGCGTCCTTCATTAATACTGATAAAACCCAGATTTCCTAGGGTGGAGATGCAAAACAAATCTCAATGAATCTCCACATGAGAAAGGGCAGCTAGGTGCCTAAACTCTTGTTCCCAGATGTGTCTTCCTTTTGGGATCCATCACGGCCACCAGCATGCTCGCCACGAGGGGGCATTGCTTCCCACCTAACACCCTCCTAGCCTTGGTGAGGTACCCCCTCCCTTCCATAACGCCCCTCAGCATGGCTGGGTCAAGGCTGAAGCATGAGATCATGGTCTACAGATCCCAGGGGAGAGCAGAAGGGAACCAAGCGCAGGGACCTGTTGGAAAGGTGATCATCTGGCCTGCCCTAGAAGCAGCTCTCAGCCAGCCTCTGAGAGCTGTGCACCTGTAGCATTTATCTGTTATTTAACATATCTCTATTGGGTGAATACCATGTGCCAGGCACTGTGCCAGGCAATGAGGATATATTTTGAATAAAATAGGCATAAATTTTATACTTAATAAAAAAATCAATACATAATCCCAATGTGGAATAGGCCAATAAAGGAAATGAACACAATGTGGTGATAGAGAATATCTGAGCCAAGTTAGGGTAGTCAGAGAAGGCCTCTTTGAAGGCGTGCCTGTAATCTGAGACTTAAAGAGGAGAAGCCAGTCCTGCAAAGATGGAAAGAAGATGGGACGGTCCCAGGCAGGTAGGACGGAGCAGGCAGGGTGGGATGGACCAGGCAGGGGCAGATGGACTAGCCAGGGTAGGATGGAGCAGGCAGGGTGGGATGGACCAGGCAGGCTGTAGCTGAAGAAGAGAGGGCTATTGCTGGCCTTCAAGGAACAGCCACTGGGGGTGGTTGACCAGGACTTCGATGTGCTAGAGACCCAGAAAGTAGGCCAGAGGGGCTTCTCAGTGGGCAAAGGAAAGGGAGCCGGGCTATCTGGCACGGCACTTGGGTTTTATCCCAGTGTAGAATGGAATGTCATTGGAGACCTTTGAGCAAGGGCGCTCCTAAATGACCACAAGATCTCCCAACCGACATGTTCTTATGATGTGACATGCACACTTCTCCCCACTGAGAGGTGGGGTCTATGTTCCCACCCCCTCAAGTCGGAGCAGGGGCTGTGATGCTCTCCACAGTGGCAGTGGTGCTGTGTGACTCCTGGGGACAGGTTATCAAAAATATACAGCTTCCTTTGGGGATGTTTGCTCTGGGGAAGCCAGCCATCATGCTATGAGGAAGACCAAATGAACCCAGGGAGAGGGACCACATGGACAGAACCAATAACCAACACCAACTACCAGAAAAATTAGTAAAGGGGTCTTCAGATGATTCCAGCCCCAGCCTCGTGGAGATATCTCAGCTGAGGCCCCCCACACTGGGGGAGAGAGACAAGCCATCCCTACTGTGTCCTGTTAGAATTCCTCCCCCCAGAATCCATAAATTTAAAAACTGCTTGTTTGACACCACTGGGTTTTCAGGAAAATGTCATGCAGCATTAGACAACTAGAACAAACAGCTGTGTAGAGAATAAATAGGCCAGAGGTGGGAGTAGCTTCCTAGACATTTCAATTCCTGGAAGTCTAGACCCAAAAGAACAAGACCCAGAGATAAAACAGGCTGCTCTTTCTCTTCTACCTGAGATAAAACTTCCAGCAAGCTCTTCCTGTCTGAGGACCCACCTCATGCTCAGATGCCCGGCGTGGGGAGGAACATTGTCCTTCAGGCAGGAGGCACCTATCCACAGATGGGGTGGGTGGGAACTTTAAGGACCACCTAGAATAAAGGTAACACAGCACAGTCACCCACACGGCCACGCACAGCACACGCGGGGAGGCCTCCCCCTCCTTCTACACTGAGCACTTTCAGCTTATTTGTCCAAGGACACATCCACCTTAATTTCATATTTGTAACAAGTATTTGTCAAAATTCATTCATTTTTCCATGATATGTGGCATTCAGTCCCTTCAGACTGGTTTTGCTTCCTTTTAAATGTCATTTGTCATTTTGCCTACTTTTAAAGACTTTTTTTTTATCCATTTCACTCACACGCATCTATCTTAACTGGCTAAAAATCCTCGGAATGCTGAAATGTAGCTAGAGAAAAACACCAGAGTTCAATGTGTCATCTTTGTGATGCAAAATGCAAAATTTATTCTTTATGACAATAAAATGAATGAGTCATTTTTTCTTATATTATTATAAAATAAATATATGTTGATTGCATAAGTTTTAGAAAATACATAAGCCAAAAGGAAGGGGGAGAAGGAGGGAGAGGAGGAGGAAAGAGAAGCCTAGAAGGGAGAAAATTAGAATCACCCACTACGTCATTACCCAGAAAGCCATAATTTCTCATGAATATTATACATCCTGGCATCCTATAGGTCTTCATATGCCCATTTTGTGCCAAGCCAATTTCTCTCTTGTTTTTGTTCCTTCACTCATTGTATAAACATTTATTAAGCACCTACAGTGTGCCAGGCAGGCCCTACACTAGGCAGTGAAGCTACAACAATGAAGAAGCAATTCCAACACACACTGAGACTGCCGTGAGGGTGCTATGGTCCCCTACCCTGCCAGCTTTGGGGACCAAGGAGTGATGTCTACCTAGACTTAAGGGATGGGTGGAAATTAGCCAGGCAATGGGAACAGGTGGGGGTCCGGGTTGGAGGGGAAGGGCAGGGAGCGGCCCACACGTTGGAGGAGGTCCATCCTGGCTGGCGCCTAGAGCGCTAGGAAGGAAAAGCCAGGAGAGAGAGCTGGGATGACTCACAGAGGTGAGACCACGAGAGGCCTGTATCCTAAGAGAATGCAGACCACCTGTGGCCTCTGCTGTGCTCGGGCTTGAGGAGGGGCGACAATGAAGGCAGGGAGACCCCTGAGGAGAACTCTGCACTCACTGTGCCTGGCTGGGACGCTGGCGGGTGATGGGGAGAGGGAAGGAGGGACAGCTTGGAGAGCCATTCGGGAGGCAGGATGAGCGAGACCGTGGTCCCTGGCGGCATGTGAAGGTGAGGGGAAGGGGGAAATCAAAGGCGACTCGTGATTTTGCAACACAAACACGTAGATATATTGGTGGTACCAGTCACTAAGAGAGGGAACCCCGAGGGATGTAACGAGTTTGGTTTTTGACATATTGAGGTCCTGGTTTCTGTGGGATGTCCAGCTGCAGCTGACCAGTGGGGAGGTGAATGAAGACTGTACTTCTGTCGTTTGTGGCAGGTTTCCAGGTTCTCTGCAAAGCATTTGTCCCTATCAAACTTCCCCGTACTGGTAATTAGCTGTTTCTCTGCTTGGGTAATTCTGGGCTTTACCTAATTCTGAAGCAAATGGTTACAAAGAGAAAAAGCTAAACAATTTGTTTTGCCTACACAATATCAGCATTCAAAAAAAAAAATTCCAACAAACTAAAACTGAGTTGTGGATTCACACAGGTGTTGGGCTTGTATAGTCTCTACCCACAGCACCTGCCAACACAAGGACATGGCCCCCTTCCTTTGTCCCATGTACCCAAGGTGCCAATGTACACACTTCACCAGCTCTGCATTCCCATAGGGCTCAGAAAGTCACACTTCCCAGTCAGTGTCACCCAGGGTAGGCTGAGAGTAACAATCCATGACAATAACCCCATCCTTCACTGCTGGCTCAAGGCTCAGCCACTGATGCTGGCTACAGGACACAGCGCAAGGAAGAACAAAGAAGGGAAAGAGGCTGTCGGAGCTCCAGAGATACATTCAGGAGACTTGACAGTGTTCTACTCAAATAATATCCCAGTTAGCGGAACCTTCTCGTGCTAGGGAATTGTCTTATGTCTGTTTCTCTGAGTTTCCCAGGCCCTCCCACCACCCCATCTTGGGAGAGGACCCCCACTAGGTTGAGCCCAGCTTTTCTAGCCTTGACTGTCTATGTGAACCAGAGGCACACCCTCCTTAACCTGCTGGGTTAAGTTTACATGGTGTATCTACACATTTCTGAACCCCCACAGCTTGGGTTTGTTTGTGTTCACTTTTCATCCAGCTCTTTGGCATTTCGAATGCTGTGGCCAAAAGCTTTCCAGGTGGCTCTACTGCCCCCAGCACAAGGTCTGCCTGCCTAATTCATCTCCCACTGCACCAGGAGGGGAACCTGGTTTGCTTCCTGAATGTATTTTTGTGATGCATGCCTCTGTAGCCTCAGAAAACCAACCAAAAAATTTTCAGTTCATTAATTTGTCCATCCATCCATCCATGCATTTAATAAATATTTATCAAGCACTATGCTCTGAGGGTACTGTGTTAACAAAAACAGACACAGCCCTTGCCCTCACGGAGGTTATAGCCTAGTGGTGGTGACAGGCATTAACCAAAAAAAACCATACAAATGAATATATAATTATAAACTGAGATGGGTGCTTGGAAGAAAAGAATTTGTTCTATGAGGCAGGAAATAAAAAGACCGTGACACAGACCGGGGGGTTGGGAAGGCTTTGCTGTAGAAGTGTCTGATTGAAGAAGGCTAAGACTGCCCTTGGAGCCCAGTATTCCACCCAGGACCATCCTCTACAGAGGGAACACAGAGTGCTGAGCCCCAACACAGAAGTTCTGCAGCTGAATGGGAACTAAACCAGGTAACAGTCTCCAATCTTCATAGGCAAGTGATGGGGGTTACAGATCTCTTCCCTCCCAAGAAGGGCCCAGGTAAGGCAGGTTAGCACCACCTTTCCCTGGTGGCCAATTCTGTGCAGGATCAAGAGAGAGCCCAGAGGCACCTGCTTCTCCTTGAGGGCCTATGTTTTCCCAAAAATTAACAAGTTCGGAATACAGGGGCCTGAGGACCCTAATATTAATAAAAAAGAAATCTATTATTCAAGCAGCACTGGAATGAACTCCAGTGAAGAAAACTTGAATTCTTCCTTCTTCTCCATTCTCTACCAGCTATCTAAGCTAATCTCAAGGAACAGAACTGCAAATGGCCCTACATGTACATAAAGACTTCTCAATTGTTAACAGCTAATTGCTTTAGGGTACCTTTGCTAGTCTTAGAGCTCCCATCCCTCTAATTAGAAACCTAATCTAACTGATTTGGAAAAGTTAGGTACTTTGGATCACCACATTGAAGTTCATGCCTAAGCTTTTTAGGTAAGATTTCAAATCATGTCGATTATTTAATCTCTCGATTATTTATTCATTCGATAAATATTTACGAGTGCCAACTATGTGCCAGGCACTGTTCTAAGTACTAGGGCTACAAGCAGTAAGCAGGTAAATAAATGCCAGGGGATGCTGAGTGCGATGAAGAAAAACTAAAGCTGGTAAGGAGCAGAGTGAGAGAGATCAAAGATCTCCACCTCTCATCCTCATGGCCTCAGTTTAAATGTCACTTCCTCAGAGAGGTCTTCCCTGATCCTCTCTTTAACTCTATCACATCAACACCATTTAAATTCTCCCCAGAGCATTTATCATTATCTGATATCTTATTTGTTTGTTGTTGGGTTTTATTGTGTTTCCACCACCAGACCATAAACTGCGAGCACGGACCTTGGCTATCCTGTTCACTGCTGAAATCACAGCACATATTATAACTGTGCCTCTCACACAGTTGATACTCAAGAAATTTTATCTGAATGAATCAATCAATCATCAAAGGCTAAGACTAAGGCCCCCACATGCACTGGAAACTGAATCCTTTCCCACTGTGCCTTTCCTTAAGTGGATCGTCAAGGTGATGGGGGTGGCAAGGGAGGGCCCTGGGGAAAAGCTAGCGTAGCTACTATAACACGGGGACTTATAAAACTCTACTGGGTGGGCTCGGGAGCGTGTTGGAGCCCACACATGCTTGGCTAGCTAACAAGAGCTGATTGCGCTTGTCTCTTTCCAACTCCGTGTTCAGTGATGTCATGATAGTAGCTTGAAATTGGCTGTGGTGAAAGAATTTACACCATGGAAATAGGCAGAGGCTACAAACTATGCAAAGAGTCTCTGTGGAAATCAGGTCCCACGAGCCCTCTACTTCTCCCGCGGATCTCCAAGGAAGCTATGCCAGCTCAATCCTAAGGACAGCCTGGACAAGGAATCGGAAATCATCTATCAGCCACTTTAAGAAGTTGCCGAGGAAAATGCTTGATTACTTGGGTATTCAATTAATATAAAAACAAACCACTTCCGTAAATTTAAAGCAATGTTTACTGTTGCGTGCCACAGTGTCTCAACCAGGTGAACGATGGGAAATACATTTATATAACTGAACGTGGGTGTTCTAAATCTGGAAAATTAAAATAATCATAATATAACTTTTAAAAATCAGGAAACAAAAGAAAAGTGATAGGAGGAAATGTGTAAGTGTTAATGTTCTCATTTTTCTCAGCAGGGATTAATTATACTGGCTAAAACTGAAACAGGTAGCTTTTTAAAATCTCCAACCACTTTCTCTCTCTCTCTCCCCGCCCCTTTCTGCCTCTATACCGCCATTCCCCCCTTGTTTCCTCCCTTCTTAAAAGAATGATTTTATTATATCTCTTGTAGTAAAAACACATATATTTAAAATTCAACAATTCTTTCCATTTCACTATACTGTAGTTTCTTTTTTTGTATTGAATTCGAATAAAAATTATTAAAATGAATACTTTTTAAATTAAAAGGCATCTATTTTATAGACTCATTTTATAAAATATTTATATCTATCCTCTAACCGTATATGCCCATAAAAATGTACCTGCCTAGCGTCCATCCGGTATTAACCACGGCTGTCTCGGCGTGGCAGGACTTTATTTTCCCCACGTGAACTTCTCTGCATCTTTTGGTTTCTTTACAACAAGCACGTTCCCTTTTTAAAAAGACAACAGGCCGGTTGCATTTTTACTGATACCAGAAGCGAACGTGCCGAGAAGTCAAAGGGAAGGAGAGGAAACGACACAGGGACGCGGGGAGCGGCCAGGGGCACAGAGGCAGGCCCGGAGCGAGCGCGGAGAGGCCGAGGGAGGAGCGGGCAGCGCGCCTGGGACGCAGCCCGGCCACCCTCGCTCGGGGCGCGCGCGGACGTGGCACAGTCGCGCAGCCCCGCGTCCCCGGAGAAGGGGGCAGTCCCCGCGCAGAGCCCGGTCTGGCTTCCCGCAGCAGGACCGGCGGGCTCTGCCACTGAACCCGAGTCGCCCCCTGGGGTCTCCCGCCGTCCTCCCGTCTCCGCCGGGGAAGACCAGACCCTCGCGCAGTGGCCTGCGCGGAGCCGCGCTCCGGACCCGCCCCTCTCCCGAGGGCGTCGCCGCGGGTCCCCGCCAGGCCAGAGGGGGACCCACGTGGCGACGCCCGCGCACGGCCCGGCCGCTTCCCGGACCACCGGCCTCCCGGCATCCGCGGCAAGGTGGGAAGAGCCCCGGACTGGTGGACAGCTGGGCTCAGGTTGTCACGTCGCCTCTGCCACTTTCCACCCCGTGTCCTTGGGCAAAGCACTTGACGCCTCAGAGCCCCATTTTTCTCATTTTTAAGACGGAGAAAAGGCCATGTACATCTCAGGGTCAGGATGGGGATTATAAATCAAACACGTGTGTGGCAGTGCCTGGCATAACAGCCACACGGGCTGTGTGCTCAGTAACGACGCTAGTTCATCCCCTTAGGAGGACGCTGCTTTGTTGGGGCTCCAGGTGCCGTCCAACTCTGCTTTGCCATCATGACTGATCTATGACTGTGAGTGAGCTCCGGTCATGAGTGATTTATGTCATCATCGTTCCTGACGCCAGGGAGACATGCTTGGGGAAAGGGCTCCTTTCTGAAATATTGCCCATGAAATAGTTTGGCCCCATGCCCACTATCGGTGTAAATAAAAATCACAAACACTTAACAAGCAATCCCTAGGATACAGACAGAGGGTGCCAGAGCTTCAGGCAAAGTCACTCAACAATCAGCCTCACAGCAGTGCTGCGGTCTGGTGCACTCACCACAGGGACAGCTGAAGCTGAAATAAACAGTAGAGTAACAAGTGGCCTCTTGTCATTTTGGTGTTACCATGCATTCCCTCTTTATAAGGTTAATACCTTGATTTCTTGTGGGGAAATTCCTTGCCCACACTGTGCCACCTTAGGTGGCTGAAAATCACAGTCTCTTGCTCTCTTGCTCTCCTCAAGCCAAGAGTGGGCCCATGACCCACTGGCCAAGTGGATTTCCCCTTCCCCTGGACTTGGAAGAGAAAAACCTTAAAATCCACATGTCATGCATCAAAACAGAAGTAAAGGATCAACTTGAAGAGGCAGAATGGCCCTGTGACGGGCAGGACTCTGTTCAGCTAAGTGAACAAAGCCTTATTGAGGGCATATATCGTGCCAACACTCTAGATTACCTGATGTAGAATGTGTCTATCAGAAGGAAGTCTGGTCAGACACAGGTGCCTGAACAAAGGAGGGTCATGGAAGAAGAGCCAGCAGTGTCCATCGAAGCACCATCCACGCTAAGTGGACACACGTATCACCTTAGCAAGGTGACCCATCTAGTGTGGGAGCTCTGAACCCAGGGCCCCACAGCTGGCTTCCTAGAGTTTTGTGAACCTCTTGAAATTGGGTGTGCAGTTGTGTATCTGGAGAGTGTCTATGCCACCTTTGTTCATGACACCAAGTCGGTTAAGAATTGCTAATGCAGCAAGTGAAAATGTTTCAGGCATCCTAGCTGAGAAACCCTTCTTAAAACCACCCAAATCCTTTTGTACATCCCAGTCTCACTGTCTGGACACTAATCTTGATCATGTGGTTTCCTATGTGGCTGGCTACCAGGAAGAGAAGCGGGTGAGCTTCTGATGGGAGCCCTTGGGTCCACTTAAGGGCTGCATTTCTCATTGCAAAGCAAGAAGTGTGGACGTCGGGGTGAGAGGGTGGGGGGACACAGTATGCCCAGGCAGACCCAGGTACAAGTACAACAGAACTTGGGGAATAACAACTAGCACTTGCTAGGCATATGTTCCAGATGTTTTCATATGTTATCTCATCTCATCATAACAAATCTGTGAGGGAGAAATTATCATCTCCATTTTTATATGAGGAAATTAAGTGTTATTAAGATGAAGAAAATTCCTCAGAGTCACACAGCTGCCTGCCTTCCAAGACTATGTGTTTTTCGTGCTGCCAGCAACTACCCAAGTCATAGGACTTACTATCTAAGTCATAGTAATCACACATTGGTCTTTGTGGTCACTTTGGGTATTATGCTACTGTCTTGATACCCCCTCCACATGTTTCTAGCAATAAATCCCCCTCCATCTCTGGCCACAGTGTGTGTGAACCCAGGCACAGGTGTCTGGGATGCCCTCCTGAACAGAGAGATCTAGGGATGGAAGCATGACCCAGGTTGGGCCCATCAGAGTTCTCCCCTGGATTGCTGACCACCGAGACAGTACGGAAGGCCCTTTGCCTCTTGGGCCGTGGAGAAAGCTCATCTGTAGGAGAAGGGAATAAAGTCCATCAGAAACCAGAAGAGATGAGCGCTGGGCAGCAGGAGCTCCAGCAGCACCAGGCCTCCATGTCCAGTCCTAGAAGTTCTTCCTGTCATTCTGTGAATTTCCCGCATAACATCCTGGACAGATAGAGTCCGTCAATGCGTGGGAGTGGCATGGCAATAAACATCGTCACTGCCTTTTGTTGCATTTGATCCTCACATCAAAACTCTGAGGTAGGTTCTATTCTTTGCCCAAATGAGAGAATTAAGGGGAAAAAATGGTCACACAGAGGTGAGCGGCAGAGAATTTAGGAGGCAGGGCTCCAACTCAACAGCCATGTTGTATCGCTATCCATCAACAGGATGAAAATGCATGTCAATATTTGGATCCTGTCGGTAAAAGCAGGGCAAGGTTATATCACAGTTTGGGGAGGGAGCTGGAAGCACTTTAGGTGCCTCCACTGAGGTATGTTTGCCCCAGGAGATATAGGGACTCCTCCTGCCTTACCAGAGAATTCAGTCAGTATTCTGCTGTAAGGAACAACTCCAAAAATCTCCGTGGTCTACAACAACAAAGGTTTACTTCTTGCACTCACGTTTGCAGCTCAGTTGCATCACTACTCAGCTCTGCTCCACAGGTCTTCTCACCGCAGGACTCAGGCTGAAGGAGCAGCCACCATCTGGGACCTGCAGGTCTTATGGCCAAAGGTGGGAAGGCAAGAGGCCAAGCCGCAAGATGCAATTTTGCTGAAAGCTTCTGCTCAGACACGGCATAAGTCACGTACACTCACGTCCCGTTGGCCAAAGCAAGTCACATGGCCAAACTTGCCCATAAATTCCACTTACTGGACTCACTCCTGGAAGTCATGTGGCAAAGGATGTGGATGTGTAATATCCACAAGGATATTACAAGAGGGAGGCAAGAGATAGTTGCAAACAATAACACAATTGATTATACGGAGAAACAAACAAGGGCTGGAACAATGCAACTTGTATCCACCTTTGAGCTCAGGGAGCCCTACAGCAGGGCTGATGGGAGAACATAAAGCTCCCAGAGCTTTGAACTGAACAAACACCGAGTCTCAGCTGCAGACAGGCCCCATGGCAAAAACAGAAAGTGCTGAGAACCAGAGCTTCCAACATCTAGGGCCCAAACAGGGACTTAACAAAAGGTCAGAATACGTGACCCCAGGGCACGCCTGGTGAGTGTATCATAAGAATAATCATTGTCTCAGGGCATTGGATTATGAGTAATTTCCCCTTCTGTTTTCTATTGTGTTATTGTGCCACTTTCATAATTAGAAAAATAAGCATTTTCTTTTAAAAAAATGTGCCCTTCCTGAAGCCCAGAACGGCATGGCGCAACAGAAGCAGCTGCTTTTCAATGCCAAACCTCACAACGCTGAGGAAGGTTTGTGTCCAATGACGCACCAAAGGTGTGTGATCTCAACCCCTCGGGGCAGATGGTCCTGCCACCTACTGTGATGACGGACAAATGGGAGGCGATAATCAGGATAATCTTTTTCTCAGGCTTCTTTTTTTTTTATACTTTGGGGGGTTTTGTTTTGTTTTATTTTTTTGTTTTGCTGAGCAAATTTGACTTCACTTCTGAAGTCCAGACGTTCCTGGAATTTTCCACTCTCAGATTCTGTCTGAGATTGGAGAAAAAGGCCGTCATGAGTTCGGTATCCAGGAGATCTTGGGTTTCTTTCTGGCCCAAGAAGGGAGGTGAGGCAACACGGGCTTAAAAGTGTCTTAGCTGACATTGAATCTGAGAATTCAGCCCAACTGTGGTTCTGTAATACTAGTTAAAAAGGAGTTTGAGCCCATTTGAGCCCAATTTGATGCAATATGCATAAGGACTTAAGCCCCTTTGGAGTTCTACAGGCCTTTGAACTTGGGCCCTGATGCTTGATAGTTTGCAACTGTGGGCAAGTAATTTAAATTCTCTGTGCCTCAATTTTCTCCTTAAAAAACTGGATAATGATAGCATCTACCTCATTGGGATGTATTTTTAGGATTAAATATACATCTCTAAAGCTCCTACAGTACTTGGCATATAGTGAGCAAATTTTGGTTATAAATACTAATGTAATAGGAACCAAAATGATGAATATATCATTTTGCACCAAAATGATATGCATTTGTAGCTTTTCTGTTTCCTCTCCTATTAAAGAAAAGCCAGCACTACTTGGTCCGCACATACTCCTCCCACGCTGTCCTCCCACACTGTCCTCCACTTTGGGGTTTTACTGGGGAAATCCAGCTAATCTGAGGGAGAAGAACCAGAGAAACAGGAATGGGGATTTGCAGTAGAAAATGCTAAGCGGAAGCATAACAAGAACAAAACAAGCAAACAATAAGCAAGAGAGAGAAAGAAAGAAAGTAGCAGAAGGAAAGGGGAGAAGCGGGGGGTACTTGTGAAAGTTTTGAAGAATGGAGAATAAGAAACAGGATGAGGGATTTTGGAGCTGTTGCATAGTGGGAGAGAAAATTTGGGAAAGGAGATTGGATTAGTTATCTACTGCTGCATAATAAATTACCCTAAAACACAGCAGTTAAAACAAACATTCATTATCTCACTGTTTCTGTGAGTCAGGAATTTGGAAGAGGTTTAGCTGGGTTATTCTGGCTCAAGGTTGCAGAGTTAAGAGTAAGCGAGGGCTGAAGTCAACCGAAAGCTTGCTGGACTGGAAGACTGTCTTTCAAGGTGGCTCACTCGTGTGGCTAGGCAAAGGCTCCTCACCACAAGGGCACTGCATGGGGCTACATGAGTGTCTTCAAGGACATGACAGATGGCTTCCCCAGAGTGAGTGATCCAAGCGAGAACAAGGAGGAAGCTGCAGGGCCTTTTACGACCTAGTCTTGGAAGTCACAAACCGTCACTTCCACCACATTCTATTCATTAGAAGAGAGACATGAAGTCCATCCCACACTGAAGGGGAAGAGAAATAGTCTCCATCTTTTGAAAGGAGGAGTGTCAAAGAGTTTTAAAACCAACACAGGGATTTTAGGGAGTGTTGCTGTGGATTGTGAATTATGAATTTGATTCCCTTGAATATTATTGAGGGACTGCATGTGAGGCTTGGAATTATTTTTGCTTTTGGCTACACATTTGTTGTTCTTGTCACTTATTAATATGACATGGTCCCTAGATTGGTCTATATTGTGCCCATGGATTTATATGGATAACATTAATAATAAAATTAAGTATTATCATAGATTGATGTATAGAAGGAAAGATTTCAGGTAGATTACCATCTCTAATAATCGCTGGGAACTTGGAACAAGGAAGAAAATGGCTGGATCTTTTCCCCTGCAAGCAAAGCCTTCCAAGATTTCTGGTCATGCTCATCTGAGAATATAGTAAGTCCTCACTTAACAAATGCTGTCAATAGGTTCTTGGAAACTTGTACTTTAAGCAAAACGACATATAATAAAACCAATTTTACCACAGGCTAATTTATATTCCTATGGCAAATTTCTGGTCACAAAGACATCATCAAGCTTCTAAATAAAGACCCAAAACACTTCTAATATTAAACATTTAAATAAATGTGAGCTATACATACATTTAAGAAAGATTAATAAAAACAAATAAGATAATGATTTACCCAATTTTGGGTGAATCACTGAGTGATGGCAGTTGTATTGGTGGTAATTTAAATCAAGAAATAAATGTTTGTGAAGTGAAATTGTAAGGAGCACCTTCTACCACCACACAGTTCAAAAACAAACAACAAGTTTGGTGGCCTCATTGAGCACTTTCGTGCTGCATCATTTATTGTTGTGCATTTGTATGGTGGTTGTATACTTATTTATTTATGCTTGGCTTTTCATTTTTTTCTTTTTAGCGTCAACCTATCTGTGTTTTAATATTTAAAATGCATCTCTTGTAGATAGCATACAGTTGGGTCTTACAATAATCTCTTCATTTTATAGTGTTTAGTCCATTTACATTTAATGTAATTACTGATAGGAACAGGTTTAAGTATAACAACTTGATATCTATTTTCCATTTGACTCTTCTGTCTTCTCTCCCTCTGTTGTTCCTTACCTGACTTTTTATAGGTTAACTGGTTTTTTTCAAGTGTTAAATTTTATTTTCTCTATTAGTTTCTTACCTATACCTCTTTGGGGTTTATTTTTTTGTTTTTTAGTGATTGATACTAGGGCTAACAATATGAACTTTAGCTTATCAAAGACTACTTACAACTGATGCTGTGCCACTCCCCACTTCACACATATATAACCCATATAATGCAATTTGTCCATTCTCCTCCATCTTTTGTGCAACTCTTGTCATATCACTTACTTCAACATTCAGTATAAACCCCATCTCATAGTGTTGTTGTTATTTTGCTTTAAAAAGTCATTTGTCTTTTAGGAAAATCACCCCAAAAAAAACCAAAACATAATATTTTATAGTTATCCACTTATTTACCATTTCAGTTTCTTTTCATTCCTTCCTATAGATCCAAATTTCTATCGAGTATCATTTCCCTTATGCCTGAGTGATATCCTTTAGCATTTCTTGTATTTCAGCTTGGCTAGTGGCAAATTTTCAGGCTTCTTTTAGAAGGATATTTTCACAGAATATAACATTCTGGGTTGAGGGTTGTTTCAACACTTTAAAGATACTATTTTGTTGTCTTCTGATCTCATAGTTTCTGATGAAAATTCAGCAGTCATTCTCATCCTTGTACTACAGTAACGTAATATATCTTTTGGCTCTGGCTGCTGTCAAGATTTTTCTCTCTATTTTTGATTGTCAGCAGTTTGACTGTGGATGGGCCTAGGTGTAGCTCTCTTCATATTTATCCTGCTTGGGGTTCCTGCTTCTTACACCTGTAAATTGATGCTTTTTGTCATATTAGGGAAGTTTTAGGCTATTATTTATTCAAATGTTTTATTTGCCCCAACCTCACTCCTTTATCCTTTTGGGGACTCTACATACATATATTTATATATCACATATTTATATTTTTACATATTACATATATTTATATATAAGATTGATATTTTCCCACATAGCCCTATTCATTTTAAAAAATCTTTTATCTCTCTGTTCTTTAGATTGGATGATTTTTATTGCTCTGACTTCAAGTTCCCTGATCTTGTCTTCTGCCATCTCAAATCTGCTGTTAAATACCTTCAGGTAGTCTTCATTTCAGTTTTTACTTTTCACTTCTAGAATTTGCATTTGTTCTTTTGTGTGTATGTGTAGTCTCTATATCGTTGCCAAGACTACCTATCTGTTTAATTCTTTAATTTACTAATTAATTTCTTTAATTTATTGCATGTATTATAATAGCTGCATTAAAGCTTTCATTTTCTAATGCCTGGGCCATTTGGGTTTTAGTTTTTATTGCCTTTTTTTTTTTTTTCCTAGAGACAAGGTCTTGCTCTATCACCCAGGCTGGAGTACAGTGGTGTAGTCATAGATCACTGTAACCTTGAATTCCTGGGCTCAAGCAATCTTCCTGCCTCAGCCTCCCAAATAGCTAGGATTACAGGTGTACACCACTGTGCCCAACTAATTTTTTAATTTTTTGTAGGGATGGGGGCCTGTATGTTGCCCAGGCTGGTCTGGAACTCCTGGCTTCAAGCGATCCTCCCACCTTGGCCTTCCAAAATGCTGGGATTATAGGTGTGAGCCACTGCACCTAGCCTGCCTGCTTTTTTCTTGACTTAAAATGACATTTTTCTGTTTCTTTGTATGTCTAGTGTTTCTTGATTGAAAAATGGGCATTGTGATTAATACATAGTAGGGTATGTATTGTATGTATTACTGTATACACATCTGAATTTTGTTATCGTCTCCTGACTCATACTGAGTCCATAATTTAGTTACTAATCATCTTGAGCTTCTGTAAATTTAGTTTTATGATTTGTTAGTATGAATCTCTGGAAAGCCCAAAGTGTTTCCCAAGCCCCTTTAACTTGGTAGGACTCAACTTCCAAACTGTGCCCACACTGCAAATCTTGTCAGGAATTTATTTTGGGTTTTGTTAGGTAGGATACAAAATAGGTCTTACTCTAGGGCCGTGGTACTCAACTGAAGGCAATTCTGCACCAAGGGGACTTTCGGCAATGCTGGAGACATTTTTGGTTGTCACACATCGGTGGTGAGCTGCTACTGGTATCTAGTGGGTGGAGGCCAGGGATGCTGCTAAATATCCTACAATGCAAAGAACAGCACCCACAACAAAGAACTCTCTTGTCCAAAATGTCAATAGCACCAAGGTGGAGAAATACCTGCTCTAGGGCACAGTCCTTATTCCTAAGCCGTGGCCTTCCTGGCAACGCAGCTGAATGCCAGTGGTACTAACCAGCCATTAGCAATTTCTCTCCACTCTGGCAGAGCTGAAAACCCAACGTGCCCCTGAACTGCTCTTCCCCAGCGCTGCCCACCCTCTAGTACCTATAATCCACGCTCAACCCTGAAGAGCCGCTCTCCGGTGAGCCTCAGAGGGGATCTCCACACAAGCTGTCTCTGTATAGCTCCCTCCTCTCTGATATCTTGCCCCACAGACTTTAACTTCCTCTCTTGCCATGAACTCTGATCTCTTCCTCCTTCAGTCAATGGGACTTTGGTGCTCTGCTCAAATTCCAGTTCTTTATGCCACAGTTTTCCCCAGACAGGGAGCTAGACGATTATAGAAATTATCCCATAAGTTTCCTTTCTCTCAAAGATCAAAGGCTTGCTATATTCTGTTGTCCACTGTCTGAAAAAAAAAAAGTTCCCCTATATATTTTGTCCAGGCCTACAGCTGCTTGCGTTGGGAGGGCTAATCCATATCAGCGACTCCATCATGGCTAGAAACTGAAGTCCGGTTTGTTTCTCTCGACCTTTCTATTTCAAGTTGAAGCCTTGTAGAAACTGGTGAATCTGAAAGGAGTGTGATAACACACCCATACCGCAGGTGTTTCCAACCCGTCACTCACCGAAGACGTTTCTAGTTGAGATTCTCATTCAACAGACGTGCCCTGAGCCCCTACCGTGGGGGAAGTACTCTCACAGAGGATAAATCTAGTTTAGCCTTGTAACACCCCTGAGCCGTAGGCACCATTGTCCCCATTTATGTGAAATAAACTTGTCTGAAGAAGTACAATTTTCCTAAAATTTAGGGGAGATAAAACAGATTCAGGGAGAGCATATTACTTCCCCAAGATCATATGAAAATATGTCAAAAGCCTGATTTGGTTCTGATTCCAAGTCCAGTGTGCTTTCTTTCCTTTCCAACGTCCACAGCTGTCCTTCTGGGATCTATCTACCACCTCTTAGAGGAGATTAAACGGCCTCAAAACGTGACTAGTTTTTCCCTTCTCACGACCATCTGTTCTCTGGGAATTTACTCATATTTCCCTTTTCTGGCACCCCTGAATCTGATGCTGGGCCTCTTTGTCCACATTTGTCCTGGGACATGTCTGAGGGCAAACTTAGCCCCTCTCCTAGGAAGCCAGGAACTTACACTGTCAAGAACATGTTGTCCAACATTTACATCACACAATCTTATTTCCAGTATTAAAATGTTAAAAAAAAAATCTTCTCTCAAGTCTCAACCTAAGTAGTTATCCAACTTGGATAAGAGAAAACTTAATGCTTTCTGTGCAGCACCAGTAAATACTGATCTATTTATTCCTATCTGTATGAATCAGGTACCACTTTTTAGATTGAAAATAGGACCACGTTATATTTGCAATATAAAATCACAACAAAGAACAACTATGTTGTAGTTGGTTGAATGGTGGTACCCTGTAAAGATATGTCTACACCCTAATCCCCTAAAGCTGCAAATGTGACTTTATTTGGGAAATTGAGAGTTCTACCCTCCTCATCCTTGCCAAGGCATGCTGGATCCAATTCTATAATATAATGTGTTAATCTTGTAAATGTTCTTTAAATCATCTGTTGCTCTTGCTAGTCTCTAAACTCCACGTGGGCAAGGACTCCCCAGGCCGTAGGCAAGGCTTAGGCTTGGTAGGTTTCATGAGGGAGAGAACAGGTCAGACAATGAGTTCTTAGGGGGCAAGGTCCCAGCCTCGCTCCTCTTGTCTGTGTCACTCCTTTGCTATGTCGTCAACAGTAGGAAGGGAGGGAGGGTACGGTATGTTCACTGAATCAGCGCACACAGAACCTGGAGCACGAGGGTCAGTCACCGAGGAGTGCTCCCTTTCCTCCTCCCGCCACGGCGCTCTGGGTTGCTCAGCCCCTCCTGGCCAGGGTCCTCCCCAGCCTGTGCTCAGGCCCATCTGGTTTACCCTCTGGAGGAGCTGGGGGCAGGGAGGAGGGGGATGAAAGGGGAGATGGAGACAAGAAGTCTTCCCGGCCCAGCCTCAGCCGGGAGCATCTAAACACACCAGCTTTCTACTGCCAAGATCGACCACTTCTCAGCGCAGGACCCTGATAAATGCATTTGATTTTCCCTCTTCTTTTTCAAATACCTACTTCTATCATCTTCATTTCGTATGGGCCAAATTCCTAGAAAAACAGACAAGTGTCTGCCACACCCAAGATAGAATTGATGGGGGCTCCATCCAGACTGACTTACCTGTTCCAGGTAAATTGGTCTCTCCAGCAGTGGTTCTCAACCAGGGGTCTCGCCCCCTGGAGGCACATGGAAATGCATGGTGACTTCGTTAGTCATCTCCCTGCTTGGGAATTTAGTGGAGTCAGGGCTGGGGATACTGAACAGCCTGCAATGGGCAGGACAGACCCCACGGTGAGGAACTGTCTGGCCTAAAATGCCCATAGTGCCCTCACTGAAAATGCTGAGGGTTCTGGGAGGCCAGGGGTGAGGCCTGATGTGTTCACAAGTGTTTCCCAAACGTTAGCCCACGGCCCGGCACAGAGCGGGAGCTCGCGGATTACTTGCTGAGTGAACGAATACATGAGTGAACAGTACCCTATGGCACTAGCTCACAGAACTCAAGGGCCTGCAGGAACACATTTTGAAAACCAGTGTGTTAACTCATCAGTAAAAAGCAGACCAGGAATCTGGGGGAAAAATATGCCCCTGTGTGGAAGTACGTGAAATTTTCTTTAGATGTGGGGGGAAGATTTTGTTCTCTATTCCTGGGAAATTATTGAGTCCTGTCTCGTCTCCCACTTAGAAATATTGGGGGTGCTCAGATGCTGCACAGCAGCCAAAACCTTATTATGCACATTAATCCCTCTCTAGTGACGGTGACCACAACCAAACACGGCAGAGCAAAATTTGCCAGAGTGGTTGGTTACATGGGCTTGAGAGAAAATGAGGGAGTGTCCCAGCCTATCTTCTTCAGGAGGGGAGGGTGAGTAACTAAGAGCTGGGCTCTAGATCCAGGGCACTGGTTCAAACCTCAGCTCTGACAACTGGTAGCTCAGTGGCTTTCAGTAAGTGGCTAAGCTTCTCCAAGCCTCAGTTTCCTCATCTATAAAATGGGGAGAATGATACTTACCCTGTAAGGCAGCATAGGGATTAAATGGGATGATGCAAGTAAAGCACAAAGCATAGTGCTTGGCACTTAGTAAACTCTTATTATTATCATCATTATTAATTCCCTGAAAAGCAACCCCACGCGAAGATCCAGTAAAGCCACTGACCACCTCAGGGAATGGAACAGACACTCTGCCATTTAACCCAAAGACATGGGCAGACTGAAAGAACATCACGTTCTTAAGACACACAAATAAAGTAATTTTATTCTGCCTCTAAGTCATTTGTTCCCTGGTTGAACAAGACAGTGTTGTGACTCACACTTTAAATTACAATTGCGTTCCTATATCCCTCTGGTTATAAATATTTCATTTTTAGGTCTCTCTTGCAAAAATGAAGGTCTTCCAGCCAACTTATCCCTCATTCAAACATTTTTCTCACTTCTCCCCTTCCCCCCCACCCCAGGGCCTTTGTGGGCATTTTGCTTCATCAAGAAGCAGATTTGTGTTTTATTTCGATAACTTTGAATACCAATACCGATGAAAACACGTGGCATCTGTTTCTTGTTGGAACGTGAATGCTTCAGAGCAATATTTACAAAACCCACTTCCCATCCACGGCTCTCAGATTTGATTAAGTTAACAGTAAAACGCGACATTCCAAATCAGAGCTGCAAGCTGTTCTTGGGCTGTGTCAAGGCCAATCCTTTCTATTTTCAAATTTATGAGTACCCTACTAGAGAAACATCACTTACCCAGCAGATCAAACGAATGCTCTTTCCTCTCACTTGGACGCAATATAGTTTGGGTTTTCCTGACTCAAATCCCAATCAAAGTCCCTTCCACACATTTTGGAGATTGGGGGAGATGTGGGGAGTAATTCAAATATTGGTAGAGTGTGCAGGGGGGCACATTCAGGAGTCAATCAACCTTTTGGTAAAGATGATCTGACATAAATAAATCAAAGTAATTCATGGTAGGAGCAGGGAAGGGAGTGGTCTCCTGTTTTTTATCAAACTCAGGTCCCCCCCATTCAGAACGCTGGGAAAGTTCTCCCCTGGAGAGCCAGGTGGGCAGACAGCAACTTGCACACATCCAATGATGTGACCATGGTATTTGATCTAAAGCAAATACACTATATATTAATAAATATTACTAGGCCAGGCCCGTGGCTCATACCTGTAATCCCAGCACTTTGGGAGGCCACTTTTGGGAGGATCACTTGAAGCCAGGATTTCAAGACCAGCCTAAGCAAGAGTGAGACCCCGTCTCTACAAAAAATAGAAAAAAAATTAGCCGGCCATGGTGGTGTGCCTGTAGTCCCAGCTACTCAGGAGGCTGAGGCAGGAGGATCACTTTAGCCCAGGAGTCTGAGGTTGCAGTGAGCTATGATGATGATGCCACTGCACTCTAGCCTGGGCGACAGAGCGAGGCCTTGTCTTAAAAAATAAATAAGTAAGTAAATAAATAAATATGACTAGGTATGGCAGGCTGAATAATGGCCCCCAAAGATATCAAATCCTTATCCCTGGAACTCATACATACTGCCTTTTATGGAAAAAGGACCTTAGCAGATATTAATATAATTAAATTATAGATTTTGAGATGGGGAGATCACCCTGAATTACCCAGCAGGGCCCTAAATGCCATCACAGTGTCCTTATAAGAGAGAGGCAGAGGGAAATCAAACATAGAAGAGGAGAAGGCCACATGACCAAAGGCAGAGACTGGAGTGATGCAGCCACAAGCCAAGGAACGCCAGCAGTCACCAGAAGCTGTAAGAGGCAGGAAGGATCCTTCCTTAAAGCCCCCAGTGGGAGTGTGGCCCTGCCAACACCCTAGTTTCAGCCCAAGGAAACTGGTTTCAGACTTCTGGCCTCCAGAATTGAAAGAAGACAAATTTCTGTTGTTTTAAGGCAACCACATTTCTAGTAATCTGTTACACAGGTCATAGGAAACTAATATACTACAAAAATAAAAGGCAAATCACAAGAGAGTCAAGGACTTAGCAATGAAAAGAATGTAATCCAATCCTCCCTCTGTTCCTGTTTTACAGATCAGGATGCTAAACAGAGAGGCGGCCAAGTGGCATGATTAATCCACACACACACACAGTGGTAGGCAAAGCTAGGACCAGGACTCTGCAGGAGGCTTCTGGGTCTTGCACCTGTTTCTTAGGAAGGGAAGTCAAGTCTTTGGCCTGCATAGGTGCCCTTCTGACCTTCTCAGGATGTTTCCCACGCTACCAAACACTGTCCAGTATGGTGCCCACCAGCCCCATGTGGCCTTTAAATTTAAATTCAGTAAGCTAAATTAAAAATTCAGTCCTTCATTTGCACAAGCCACATTTTAAGAGCCCAAGGCTCATGTGCAGCATGTGGCTACTGAAAGATTGCCATCATTGTAGGAATTCTACTGGACACATGTAAGACCCAGCAGACCTCTCCCCAGACTTATAAATCCGTGGCTTGCTCATAATATATCTCCAAATACCTAATACACCAGCCGGCACACCATGGGAATCCAGTAAGGACTTGTATGAAGGCACCAGGGACAGTGACCCTCCGCAGCTTCTCCTTGCTGAGTAGGGCTTTCCTGCATGCTCTGAAGGTCACTGCAGTAGGGGCAAAGGACCACAGCCTGGGAAGCTCCCTTGGCTGGGCCCAGAAGCAGCACAGAGAAGCTAAGAACAAGATAAAGGGGCTAACATTCTTCTTAGACCCTCCCTAGACCCAGCTCATGCCTCCGGAGAGTCTACAGAGCTCCCAAAGCCACAGAGCATTCAGAGCACCCATCAGAGACCACTCCCAGTTTGTTCTGATGGGATGTCCCCTTGAAATGCCAGGAGAAGTCTGGCACACTCTATCTACACTCTCTCTAGAAAATATCAGTTAATATTTGTATGGCCTGTTATTGTTCAAAAGCAATCCATGGTCTCCTTTGACCCACACAACTGGTGAAGAAGAGATCCCCATTTTATAGATGAGAAAGTTGAGGTTCAAAGAGGTGAGGTGAGTTTACAAAGATGCGTAGGGAAGCCAAGATTACAATTAAAAATTCTGACTCTATAATTTGCTTTTATCAAGTGTACGTGGAACATTCTCCAGGGTAGATCATATTTTAGGCCACAGAACAAATCTTAACAAAGGAAGACTGAAATCATATCAAGTATCTTTTCTGACCACAATGGTATGGAACTAAAAATCAATAACAGGAGAAATCATGGAAAATTAATAAATATGTGGAAATTAAACAATATGCTCCTGAACAACTATTGGATCAAAGAAAAAATTAAAGGGGACATTAAAAATATATTGAGGCAAACAAAAATGGAAACACAACATATCTAAACTTACAGGATGTAACAAAAGCTGTTCTGAGAGAATTTTATACCAATAAACACCTACATCAAAAAAAAAAAAAGAGAGAGAGAAAGATCTCAAAGAAACAACATAATGTTATACCTCAAGGTACTAGAAAAAGAAGAACAAACCAAGCCCAAAGTTAGCAAAAAGAAGGAAATAACAAAAATCAGAACAGAAATAAGTGAAATAGAGACTGGAAAAACAATAGAAAAGATTAAGAAAACTAAGATTTGGTTTTTTGAAAAGATAAACAAAATTGACAAACCCTAAACTGGACTAAGAAATAAAAAGAGAGAAGACTCAAGTAAAATCAGAAATGAAAGAGTAGACATTACAACTGATAATACAAAATAAATACAAAGGACCATAAGAGACTACCATGAACTAAATTGGACAACATAGAAAAAAATGAAAAATTCCTAGAAACATATGACCTATGAAGACTGAACAAGGAAAAATTGGAAATCTGAACAGATCAATAATAAGTAAGGAGATTGAATCAGTAATTGAAAGTCTCCCATCAAAGAAAAGCCCAGGACTAGATGGCTTCATGGCTGAATTCTACCAAACATTTAAAGAAGAACTGATATTAATCCTTCTCAAACTCTTCCAAAAAACTGAAGAAGAGGTAATACTTCCAAACTCATTTTATGAGGTCAGCATCACCCTGATACCAAATCCTGACAAAGATAGTACAAGAAAACCACAGGCCAAATCATTGATGAGCACAGTGAAATCTTCAACAAAATACTAGCAAACTGTATTTATTCAACAGTGCATTAAAAGAATCATTCACCATGATCAAGTAGAATTTATCCCTGGGATGCAAGCTTGGTTCAACATGTGAAAATCAATAAATGTGATTCACCATATTAACAGAATGAAGGAAAAACCCCACATGATTCTGTCAGCATCTGTTAAAAAAAACCACATATGATCATCTCAACAGATGCAGAAAAAGCATTTGACAAAATTCAACATCCTTTCATGAATAAAAACTCTCAACAAATTAGGTATAGAAGGAATGTTCCTTAACACAATAAAGGCCATATATGACAAGCCTACAGCTAACATCATACTCAATACTGAAGAGTTCAAGGCTTGTCCTCTAAGATCAGAAACAAGACAAGGATGCCCACTCTCGCCATTTCTGTTCAACATAGTACTGGAAGTCCTAGCCAGAGAAATTACACAAGAGAAGGAAATAAAAGGCATCCAAACAGGGAAGGATGAAGTGAAATGGTCCCTGTTTGTGAACAACATGTTCTTATATAGAGAAAATCCTAAAGACTCCACCAAAAAACTGCTACAACTGATAAACAAATTCAGTAAAGTTGCAGGATACAAAATCAGCTTACAAAAATCAGTAGTGCTTCTATACGCTAACAACAAACTGCCTAAAAAAGAAATTAAGAAAACAATCCCATTTACAATAGCATCAAAAAATAAAATAAAATACTTAGGAGTAAATTTCACCAAGGAAGTGAAAGATCTGTATACTGAAAATGATAAAACATTGACGGAAGAAATCCAAGATGGCACAAATAAATGAAAAGATATCCCATGTTCATGAATTGGAAGAGTTAATATTGTCAAAATGTCCATACTTCCCAAAGCAATCTACAGATTCAGTGCAATCCCTATTAAAATTTCAATCTCATTATTCATAGAAATAGAAAAAAAATATATACAATTCATATGGAACCACAAAAGACCCTGAATAGCCAAAGCAATCTTGACCAAAAAGAACAAAACTGGAGGTATCACACTACCAGATTTTAAAATATATTACAAATCTATAGTAATCAAAATAGCATGGTACTGGCATAAAAACAGACACATTGACCAATGGAACAGGATAGAAAGCCCAGAAATATCCCATACATCTCTAGTCAATTAATTTTCGACAAAAGTGCCAAGAATACACAATGGGAAAAGGACAGTCTCATCAATAAATAGTGTTGGGAAAACTGCATATCCATACAGAACAATGAAAATGGACTCTTATCTCACCCCTTATACAAGAATCAACTCAAAATGAATTAAAGAATTAAGGATAAGACCTGAAACTATAAAACTACTAGAAGGGCCGGGTGCAGTGGGTCATGCCTGCAATCCCAGCACTTTGGAGGCCGAGGCAGGAAGATCACTTGAGGCCAGGAGTTTATGACCAGCCTGAGAAACATAGTAAGACCCCGTCTCTACAAAAAAAAAAAATATTTAAAAAATTAGCCAGATGTGGTGGCATGCGCCTGTAGTCCCAGCTACTCAGGAAGCTCGGCAGGAAGATTGTTTGAGCCCAGGAGTTTGAGGTTTCAGTGAGCTATGATGATGCCACTGCACTCTAGCCCAGGCAATAGAGCAAGACCTTTTCTCTAAATGCGTACATACATACATACATACATACATAAAACTACTAGAAGAAAACCAGGGGAAAGCTCCGTAACACTGGTCTGGGTAGACAGTTCTTAGATATGACCCCAAAAGCACAGGCAACAAAAGCAAAAATAGACAAACTGGATTGCATCAAACTAAAAAGCGTCTGCACAGCAAAGGAAATAATTAATAGAGTGAAGAAACAATTCACAGATTGGGAGAAAATATTTGCAAATCATACATCAGACAGGGACTAATATACAAAATATACAAGGAACTCAAACTACTCAATAACAAGAAAACAACCCTATTAAAAAATGGGCAAAGGACTTGAATAGACATTTCTCAAAAGAAGACATACAAGTGTCCAACAGGTATTTGAAAAAATGTTCAACATCTCCAATTGTCAGAGAAATGCAAACTAAAACCACAGTGAGATACCACCTCACACCTGTTAGATTGCCTATTTTCAAAAAGATGAAAGATACCAAGTGTCGGTGAGCATGTGAAGAAAAGGCAACCATTATATACTGTTGGTGGTATTGTAAATTAATATAGCTATTTTGGAAAACAGTATGGAGGTTCCTCAAAAAATTAAAAATTCCACTACTGGTTATATATCCAAAGTAATTGAAATCAGTATGCTGAAGAGATGTCTGTACTCCACGTTCATTGCAGCACTATTCACAACAGCTGAGATATGGAAACAACCGAAGTGTCCATCAATGGATGAATGGATTAAAAATGTGGCATATATACAGAATGGAACACTACTCAGTCTCTAAAAAAAAAAAAAAAAAACAACAGGATATTCTGTCATTTGCAACAACATGGTTGAACCTAGACGGCATTATGTTAAGTGATATAGGCCGGGCACCAAGATCTGGTGTATGATCTCACTTATATGTGGAATCTAACAAAGTCAAACTCAGAAGTAGAGAGTAGAATAGTGGTCACCAGAGGCTGGGGGCAGGGGTGGGGAGAGAAAGTGTATGGGGAAAGGGGAGCCACAAATAGGTACAAAGTTACAGTTAGATAGGAGGAATGAGTTCTGGTGTCAATTGCACAGCAAGATGACTAGAGTTAATGATAATGTATATTTCAAAATAGCTAAAAGAGAGGATTTTAAATGTTCTCACCACAAGGAAATGATAAGTATCTGAGGATATGATAATTACTTTGATGTGATCATTCTATAATATGTACATGTATTAAAACATCACATTATACCCTACCAATATATACAATTTTTATTTTTCAATTAAAAATAAAATAAGGCCGGGAACAGTAGCTCATGCCGTAATCCCTGCACCTTGGGAGGCCAAGGTGAAAGGACTGCTTGAAGCCAGGAGTTCGAGACCAGCCTGGGAAACACAGCGAGACCCTAGTCGCTACAAAAATTAAAACAAATTAGCCAGGCATGGAGGCGTGTGCTTGTAGTCCCAGCTCCTGGGGAGGCTGAAATGAAAGGACCATTTGAACCCAGAGCTTGAGGCTGCCGTGAGCTATGATCGTGCCACTGTACTCCAGCCTGGGCAACAGAGCAAAACCTATCTCTAAAAAAACAGAATTAAAATAAAAACAAAACAAATTTTAAATAAAAATAAAACTTGCCTTTTACACCATCACCTCTTTTTCCTTCTTTCCTTAAGATACACAGATACACCCCGAGCCTTCTTGAAGACACAGCTGGGTCTTGCTCATCTGTGTCATCCAGGTGGCATCTAGCTGTGCCCGCCTCAACCAAACAGTGCTCAGCCTGGTTTTCACATCTCATCCCTTCACTGGGGAGAGGCTGAGAAGACCAATCAAGCACAAAGGGAAATGAGACAAATATTTGGAATTGCACTTCTGAATAGTTAACTCCAGAAATAAAGGAATTTTGTACAAATTCACTTCAGAGAGTGATTTCTTATGCTGAAACAGGAGGTTATGTATCTCCGTTGAGACAGTGTTTTAAAGGCAGACAAAGGCATTTGTCTTCATATGGCCATGTGCTTGAGTTTCCAGTTTTCTCATATACACATACCAGCTAGGATTCCACAGACTTTCACAGTCTTCCAAGCACATGATAATTTAAACCTCACCAAATGTGAAATGTGATAATTTAATCCTCACTACAACTCTATAAAGCAAATACTATAATTATTCCCATTTCACAGTTGAAGAAACTGAGGTTCCAAGAGTTTAAGTAAATTTGCCCTCCATCACCATGGCTCGTAGGTGACAAAGTTGGGATTTGAATACAGGTCTGTCTGATTCCAAATTCCTAACCATGGCAGTATTCTGGCTCTCAAGAAATACTAAAATAGACAGTTTAGAGTCATAGAAATTTGTCATAGAAAACAAGGCCCTGGGGAGAAAAAGCCTTCAAAATAGTTATGAGTACGTTCCTATGTGGGCATATATATTTCATATTTTGACCATATTCCTACTTCTCTCCTGGCATTTCTATTGCCAACATTTGTCTTTTTTTGAAAGGCTGCCCTTTGTGTTTAGCAGAAAAACCTATAACTCTTTAGAATCAAAAAGACCAAAATAACTCTTACATATTTAAGAAAAGAAAAACCAGCAATTCTGAGTCTTTTTCTCAGAAAAGTACATATTCTGATGAGTTATACTTCTAGATGAAATTGCTTCTTGACTCTAAGAATCTAGGACTCTTTTTTAAAAAAATTATTATGAAAATTTTCAAGCATTCATTAAAGAAGAGAGAAAAGTATAATACACACTTATGAATCTATCATCCAGTTTCAACAGTTATCAACTCATGGCCAATCTTGTTTCATCTAATCTCCCTACACCCACTTTGTTTGCTGGTATTTTAAAGAAAATCCCACACATCTATCATTTCCCCTGTAAATACTTCAAGGCATCTTTAACTGATAAGGACATTCTTTGAAACATAATCACAATGCCATTATCACACTTAACAAAATTACAGTAATTTCTTAACATCCTCTAAAACCCAATCATACTCAAATTTCTCCAACTGTCTCAAAAATGTCTTTTTGCAGTTGTTTGTTAACCATCAGAATCCAGAAATATTCAAATGTTGCATTTGGTTATTTAAGTCTCTTGATCTAAAGCAGTTCCCCCTGCCTCTTCTTTTTTATGCCATTTATTTGCTAAAGCAATTGGGTCATTCGTCCTACAGAATGTCACACATTTGGATTTCTGTGGTGGCTATGTCATTTGTTTCTCTAGCCGTCAGATTCCTGTAAACTGGAAGTTAAATCTAGAGGCTTGATTAGGTTCAGAAAAATATGATAGGTATTTCATATTACATTTTTTAAAAGGAGGCATACAATAGGTGGTAGTTTCACTTTTAACGATTAAAGGATTTTAAGACTGATTACTGCATCCAGGGTTCACTGGTCTGATTCACTCCTTTTAAACTTCCCCATCAACCTTTCTCTTTCACCTACTGGTTTCAGACACCCACTGATAATGTTAAACATCACTGATCCATTATTGCATTAGGGGCTGCAGAACGGTGCTTTGTAACTCCATGCTGTTTACTAGCTGGAATTCCTGAAGAAAGAACTTTCCCTATTATTCAGCAATGAAAAGGAATAAAGTGCTGATACATGGTGCAATACGGAGGAACCTTGAAAACATGCTTGGTGAAAGAAGCCAATCACGAAAGATCACAAACTGTACATTTCCATCTACATAAAACATCCAGAATAGGCAAATCCATAGAGACAGATAATAGATAAGTGGTTGCTAGGTCTGGGGAGGTGGGGGAGAATGGGGGGTGACTGCTAATGGGTGCAGGGCTTCTTTGGGGGGGAGTAATGAAAATATTCTAAACTTAGGTTGTGGCGATATTTGCACAAGTTTGTGAATATAATATTAATGAAAATTCAAATGGGTAAGTTTTATGGTATGTGAATTATATCATAAGAAACATGTTACAAAGAACTTGCCCTCAGTCAACCCATCTGTTTATTTTGAATACAGTTTATACAGGTCAGGATAAATATGTGTCTCTTTCCTTTCAGAGCAATGAGTTGGATACCCTGGCAACCTTCAATGACGATAACGCCTTTAAAAGTATTTTCATGAACTCATGTATATTTATATATTCAATGTATATAAATCAATTGTATTCCCTATGCTTTTTAGTGCTCACATTGTCCCATCATTGGCTATCAACTCCTTCAAGTTGGCTCCTGTGTTTTACTGATGTGACTCCAGTAGTCTCTGATAGTTTCCCTGCTTTCTGGCACACAAGACAGCCTAGGGTCAACATGACATTTCCTGCCCAAAAGTTGGAATCAACCATTTCTCCAAAGAGGCCTGGTTTTCTTTTAGTGGAAAATGGTATTTAGAAAGCATAATCTGAGTGCTAAGGGTGCTAATCGCTACTAAGTTGTCCTTGCTCCAAAGGCATTTACAGTGGATAGAATTAGGAAATACTCTTTTTTAGAAAGAGAAAAATAAATCATGAATTCAAAGTAATATTTCCAATTCAAATGTAATAGTAGAGTGTTTTGACTTGGATTTTATTCTTGTATCTTGTTTTGCTCTTAGATTGAAAATCTTGTTTTCTACTGATACTAACGTAATTACTTATTTTATAAATGTATATTTTTTAAATAACAATTTTAAAATAACAATATTATTTTTATTACTATCAAACAGTCTTACATTTCTTTGCAGTTCTTTTTATCTTCAGGATGTATCTCCTCCTAGAGATGTAGAGTCAAAATATTGTGCTTGAACAACACTTGACATAATTCTTTTCTCTCTGTGGTTACACAACCAACTTGATATATACTTGAGTTATTTGTTTCAGTTTGTTTTCAAGTTTTAGGAATTTCTCTTTTTCTTCTTCATAGATACAGACACTACTATATTGTCTCTCTCACACACACACACATACACACACACACACACACACACACACAAAATCTTCATTCCTTTTTACAGTTCCATGGCACACCTTTGTATAAATGCAACATTGTGTATTCAACTAGTGCCCTACTGGTAGACATACAAAGCCCTTCTTATTTTAATTGCAAATATCCAAAATGTACCTACCAAGTAATCTACAGAAAAAGAAAAAGCACATTTTAAAGCCCTTCATGCTAATTCAACACTTCATTTATTCATTAATTTATTCACTAAAACTTAATTCATCCAGTCCAAAAATATTTATTGAGCACCAACCATGAGCCAGTGTTCTTACAGCTGCAGATACAGCAATGAACAAGAAAGATAAGGTGTCTGCCCACAGAGAGCTTTCAGTCTAGCAATAACCTCAATCCCATGTATCATGAACATACTGATGAATTATCTGCTAGCTGAACTATACCCTAATTCTAGCAGGTGAAGCCCTCCCAACAACTTATAGAATCTCTAGAGAATTTCCCCTTTGTTTTAAATTTATTTTATCTGCTTTGAAAATATACCCTTTTATATTTGGAATATTCCTAGTAAGTCCAATCAGCAGATCAACAACCAAGGGATATAGGAAAATATGGACACTCTGTGTGCACAGCAAACACTCCAGAGAAAAAAAGCCAGGTCTAAATAAAACTTTTATACAGAATTACAGAATTCTTCACTTTCTCAGTTTTCTACTCTCCAGAGTTGAAGGGAAAGCAAATGCCCTGAGAATTTCATAATGGCTTTGCTCTAGAGTTAAATAAGGTTTTGCTATCATATTCAATGACAAAATGTCATATTAGCACTTCCTCAACATAATATATCACCAGTGAGAACCTTTCTCGAAAACATCAACACAAAAGCCATTTGAGGGAAGTGACTAAAAATGCTTACAAATTAATTGGAGACAAAGGACTAAGCTAGAAGTGATGTCAAGAGTGGAGGAAGATCATTAACCCCAAAGAAGTAGTTGCCTTATGGAAGGAAGTTACATCAGAAATAGTCTAAGTCAGTGCTTCTCAAATTTTTACATGCGTACAAATCATCTGGGGAATTCATTAAAATGCAGATTCTCAGCCAGTAGGCGTGGGGTGGTGCTTGAGACTCTGCATTTCTAACAGGCTCTCCCAGGGGATGCTGAAGCTGCTGGTCCATGGACCACAGTCTAAGGGGCAAGGGTCCAAATGCAGATGAAGGCATCTGAGAAGAGATGCTCCCTTACGACTTCCCTCTTTGCCATGCTCTCCCCAGCTCTCATCTTCCCAACCCCTTTCACCCTCCCCTCATCCTGTAGAGATGAAGAGTTAGTCTTCTAACTGGTGAAAATACAATCATTCCTAGTGGCAGAGTCTTTCCAAGTTAAAATTTTATGTACAGGACATGTTTCTGGCAATATGGCTCTTTAGATAATCTTAAAATCCCCCTTCAAAGAAGCTATCTAAAAATACTAGATACCATATATCAAAGGTATTTTTTAAGGCATAGTTGAGCTCACAAGAAAGTTAAGAAAATCCTTGAGGGTTGAGAACAGAGAGAACCATAACCCAGCGAGGTAAGTGCATCAGCAGAAGCTGTGCAGCCTGGACCAGGTCCAGGAACCGAGGAACTGAGGTTTTCATTCACACACTGGAGAAAGATAGAAGATGCTGGGTATATATGAGGAAAGGTGTGGGAAATGAGAACACCACATAAAGCCAGGACACCAAAGGGTAACACTCTAAGAAAAGGTAACTAGAAAACATCCACTTACCAGCCTAGGGAGATAAGCGTACAGCCTGTCTGATTCATCTTGGCCTCTGAGCAGAATAAAATGTTTCCCTGGAATGCATGCCCACAGGTCTGCCCTCACCTAAACCTGAGTAATTTTCATTACTCAAGTGGTCCAGGGATCTCTAAACTGCAAAATTAACATAAAAGGTGGTTCTGAGTCAGAAATACCTCTGAGTCAGAATACCTTTGGCTAGCAGAGGCAAACACAAGACCTCTCAGTAGAGATACAACCTCAAGTTGGGCTGCACAAAGTCCAATTAAATAAACCCTACTAGGGCCAGGAATGGTGGTTCACACCTATAATCCCAGCATTTTGGGAGGCCGAGGTGGGAGGATTAGTCAAGGCCAGAAGTTCAAGACCAGCCTGGGCAACATAGCCAGACACTGTCTCTACAGAAAAACTTAAAAATTAGTTGGGCATGGTGGTGTGCACCTGTAGTCCCAGCTACTCAGGAGGCTGAGGCAAGAGGATCACTTGAGCCCAAGCATTCAAGGTTGCAGTGAGCTATAATTGTGCCATTGTACTCCAGCCTGGGTGACTGAGTGAGATCACGTCTCTAATAAATAAATACATACATACATACACAAACCCTACTAACGATAAGCTTACAATAAATGCATTAAAAATGCACAAGGAAATGTCTACTGTGAGGAAGAGACAGCAAACAAACAGATGTATTAGATCTCAAGAACTTCAAATAATAGAACTACTAGATAAAAACTACTAAAAGAAAACTCTCTAAATATAAGACACAATAGAATTGAAAATATAAGAAAAAAATGTTTATGAAATGGAATAAGCAGAACTGAAATTAAACCAAATAGAACGTCTAGAAAAGGAAAATTATAGTCATTGAAATTAAAAACTCAATGGATTGTTTAAACAGTAGAGAAGATACAGCAAAAGGGATCATTAATAAACTGGAAAATACAGTTGAGAAAATTAAGAATGCAGTGCACAGCCGTAAAAGTGATAGAAAATTTGAAAAAGTTTAAGAGAAAATAAGAAGGCCAAATATGACTAATAGGGACTCTAAAAGTAGAGAATAATGAGAATGGAGAAAACAGAGAAATGATAGCTGAGAATTGCTCAAAACGTAAGAAAGGCATGAATCCTCACACACAGGAAGCAGACAAAACCTCAAGCAAAACTTTGACACTCCACATGAAGACGTATCATAATGAAATTGCAGAGCACTAAAGACAACGCGATCTTCAAAGTAACCAAAGAAACACAGGCTACCTTTAAATAACTAGAAGTAACAATTAGACCAACAACAGACTTCTCAAACACCAAGCCAGAAGACAGTAAGACAATTTCTTCAAAATGATAAGAGAAAATGATAACCTAGAATTCTATATAGACAACTAAAATATCATACAAGGTGAGGACAAAATTAAGACACTTTCAGACAAACCCTGAAAGTTTACAACTAGTAGACCTTGACTGAAATAACTTACAAAGGTTTGTTTTTCAGAAACAAAGTAAACCTAGAAGGAATGAGGTGCATGATGGAGTGAAGAGCAACCCAGGGCAATCCTTGACACAGACTGAATTTATAAAAGAAAACCACCATCACTCTGAGGGATATAAAAAAATAGAGAATTCTCTGAAATAGAAAATAACAACAAAGTGTAAAAAGGGAGTTCAAGTACATGCTACTCAGGAGGAAGGTAGAGACGCTGATGGACTCTAGCCTTTGGTAGGTCAAATACGCCTGTCAAAAAGTTAATGGTGGCTGGGCACAGTGGCTCATGCCTGTAATCGTAACATTTTGGGAGGCCGAGGGGGGAGGATCACTTGAAGCCAGGAGTTCGACACCAGCCTGGGCAACATAGTGACCCCATCTCTACAAAAAAAAATTTTTTAATTAGCCGGGCGTGGTGACGCACACCTACTAGGGAGGCTGAGACAAGAGGATCACTTGAGCCCAGAAGTTTGAGGTTGCAGTGAGCTATGATGACGCCTCTTCAGTCCAGCCCAAGCAACAGAGTAAGACCCTGTCTCAAAAAAAAAGTTAACGGTTGGAAATTCTGGAAATATGGTTGTGGCTGTGAAAGCAAAGTTTTTGGGTTTTTCCAAATCCCCACATAAAAACAGAAACTAGATAGCAAAAACAAGCAAACAAACAAACAAACAAAAAAAAAACCATGGACAATATTTACAACAAAACTAGGTAAAAAGGTAACCCACAAATCTTAAAATATAAGTGAGTGAGTACAAATCACCAAGAGCCACAAGACCTAGGGTTTCATTGTTGGGCTGTAAGCTTTGCATTTTCAAACTTACCAGAAGTTGCTAAATTACACCTCAAATGGTTTTAGACAATTAATACTTCTTCATGACATAAGTTTTTCTATTTATAAACATCACGTATCTATGAGATACCAGCATCTCTGTGGACAGCAGCAGAGGGAAGCAACGAGGGACCTGAAACAGCCAACAGATATTCACTGCAGAGCCTGGCGGGCCAATCTGAGAACAGCACTTGCTAATGGGAAGGGCCTTGCCCACTTCAGCAGTGGGTGAGTAAATGGAGCCCGTGGGGAGCACCGCAGCAGCTCAGCCCCTGTGACTCTCAAAATAGGCCCTCTAGGCTTCCCTCCCAATACAAGACCCCACAGTGAGGAGGAACCGCAGGAAGCAGAATCAAAATCGAAGGTCCAGATAAAAGTGGAAGAAGAAAACAAATCCAGGAAATCTCAGAAAGGAAGCCACGATATTTCTTAATACTACACAAAAGCAATAGGAGAGGGGGCTCTGTGATGTTAGAAAACTGATCTCAATCAAGACTCCTCCTATAAGGTCAGAAACTGTAAGGGCACAAACAAACTTATCAACATACAAAAACCCAGGGAATATTGTTCCCATGTGACCTTCCTGAGGGACTGCTAGAGAATGAGCTTCAAACAACCAAAATGACGGGAGAAATATTAACATGAGACTACTGGTGAGCATTAAATGTATACTTACTTATTGTTTATATAATGAAGATTAAAGGGAGCATGTAGTAAGCAATGGCGGAAAGGTATTTACTACAGGATATTAAATAACTTACCTAACCATTGAGAGGGATGAGGAAACTTCAGGAACAATTCCCAAAGCCACACTGCAATTAGGAAGCTGCCTGGCAAAAAGGGGGGTGTGGGGAAAAAGCTGCCTGGCTACAGCTGCTGGCTCTACAACCCCACCACCTCTGCTACGATCCACACCAGCAAAATAGATGCTTCTTGCCCTGCTTCTCCCTCAACTTAAGTCAATTCCAAATCCAAATCTCACTGATTAATGGATATTAATATCTGGAATTCCAGCTGTAAAGGAATCTGGGAAAATGCAGTATTTAGCTTTCCAGCTTCAGCAGCATGGGAAGGCACACTAGAAGGACGTGCAATCGAGGCTGAGCCCGTCTGTCCACAGTATATGCCATGAAAAGGAACTTCCTGAACAGGCACAAGTACGTTTCAAAAACCTACTGCAAGCTTGCTACTTATCAGTGAAATGGTGCGATTTAGTATCAGTAACAAGGTAAGTCTGATGCACCTATTAAACATTATGCTGAATGTTCTAAGTACAATTTTTTAAAAAGAAGTATAAGCATTGGAAAGGAAGAAATAATTCAATACCATTAATAATGAAAAGCATGATTGTCTACATAGAAAAATCTAAGATAATCTACCATGAAGACCATCAGAATTACTAATGGAGTTCAGCAAGCTTCCTGGATATAAGATCAAATACAGATATTAATTATACTCCTATATATCAGGAATAAAAAATTAGAATAAGTCATTTTTAAAATACCACTTAGGGACAAAGGTAACAAAAGATGTGCAAGATTGTTATTTTAAAATCATAAAATGTTATTAACAAACATAAAAGACCTGAATAAGTTGAGAGATACGCTATGCTTATAAATAGAAAAACTTAATGTCACTAAGAAGTATCAACAGTCTAAAACCATCTGAGGTGTAATTTAGCAACTTCTAGTAAGTTTGAAGATGCAAAGCTTACACCCCAACAATTAAATTCTAGGCTTATACCTAAGAGACACTCTCTCAGATTGCACAAGAAGACATGTAAGAACACTCATGGAAGAAATTTATAATAGCAAAAACTGGATATCTTAATGACCATCAATAAGAAAATGCATAAACAAACTGTAGTATAGGCATACATAGGCATACAATGGAGTACTATACAGCAGTCAAAATGAATAAAAAAGAGCTTCACTTATCAACGTATTTTGTGGGGGGAAAAAAAGTAAGCTACCAAAGACTACACACATCATGATGCCTTCTAAATGTCTAGACATGCATGCAAATAACATACTGCCATGGATACTGACCTACACGTTAGAAGTATGAAATCACACATGGGAATGAAATAGATCAAAGTCAGGGGTAAAGGAAGAAGGGGAATGAGCTTGGGGTGAGAGACACAGGAGGCTTCACCCACGTTTGTAAATGTATTATTTCTTTTTTAAAAAAAACCTTAAAGAAGTATAGCAATATATTAATATTAATAAAGCTAGATACAGCTATATGAATGTGCATATTAGTCTGTATACTTTTCTGTAAACTTAAAACATTTTGTTTTAAAAAAAGAATGGCAATATTATTAGCGCAGAAAAGGTCCTTGGCATGATGTGGGTTCTTCTCTTGTCCTTGTTTCAGAACTGGTATACATTAGGCCAGTTTCTATTCCCTTAGTGAAACTCAGCCACCTTGTTCTCCCCTCTACCAGCAGCCTAGTTTTCTGTCTCCTGTCTTCCCATGTGACCATGTGACCAGCTGCCAGCGAGATCACACTTGAGCTTACAGGAAGGAAACAGCCCCACAGGCCTCCAGCCCAGGCCACCTGCTCCCTCTCTACCACCAGAGGTAGGAGACCAGTAACATAGTGGCGAGTGGCAAGGGAAAGCACCTCTTTGGTTTTCCTTTCCGCTCTCTATTATGTACTTACCTCCTACAGTGACCTCTCTAGGAGAGGCAGGCATGACGATGGATTAAGGTAGATTCCAGATGCCTGGCATACCTGGATCCCTGGATATAATATCATTTAAAGAGAGCCAATTTCAATCACAGGGTGGGGTGGAAAGGGCAGCTACCTTGGGACCATGGGGCTTTTTTTGTTTTTTTTTCCCACTAAGCACAAAGTGATCTCTGGTATGCCCACCAGGCAGGTCAATGGTATAATTTCTTATGTGGTTCAGCTCAAGCTCTTTCTCAGGAAAACTAACTCTGTGCTTTGAGCTAAAAACTCCGTGGAGATTAACCTGATTTTAAACTCCATTTATTAAAGGTCAGAAATAGCTCAACTTTCTATCCTCACTCTTAAGTAAAACTGTGTAGTGCCTCTTGCAATAAAGCATTAATAAATTTGTTGTGACCAGAGCACCAAGGCTCACAGCATTCTGCAAAATTAGATTTCTCAGGAAAACGTTGGCCTGAGTTCTTCAAGAGATGGTCCCTTATGACCCAAAGGCACTGGAAGTCCTCTGTAGGTGAAATAACTCTATTCCTTCACTCTGCAACCTGCACAGACCTTACAGTGCCTCCCATTGCCCTCAGAAAGAAAACCAAGATGGTCCTTCCTGACATGAGCCTACACTGGCACCATGCCCATCCTATTCATCACTGTATCGCCAGCACCCAGCAGTGCCAGGTGTTCGATAAAGGCAAGAAGACATAGGGCCTCTGCTCCTCCCCACTCCAATCTCCCTCTAGCCTCTACTGCAAGAGGGAGTTTTTTTTAATACTTGGGAATCCTCAGGAGGAAGTATGCTTGCCCTAGAGAGGGAAACTGTGAGATTTCATTGTGATCCCCTGTAGGCTGGGGGACGTCAGACTAGAAACGAGATGTAACCAGAGATGGTGTGACAAGGGGAAAAGATACAGCCACCCCTGGGACTGGCTTCCGTTGTGGAAAGGTGGGATGTACAGGGAGCCAGGGAATAGGGCCAGGCTGGGATGAGTCCTGGGGGCCTGGCCCTTCCCTCTGCCTCAAACCAAGTCCTTCATCCCTTGGCCTCCTACCCCATCAGCTGGGGCCCTGCCCAAATGGGACCAGCCCAGGTGATTTGGGGCATTCTACCAAAGTGCAGGGGAAGAGTTTCCAATACCCCAATTTGGATGCACTTATTAGAATAACAATATTGAGAGGGCCCTTACTTTGTGCCAGATAATTTGCTGTTCCATACATCTCAACAAATCTTCACAGTATGTGACTGCTACTGTCACTGGGTTGAATTAGTTTAACCAGAACAATTCACCCAGCAACCAAAAAGATCTTTAGAAGATACAGATAAGTGAAATCATAACCAATCCCTACTTAAAACCTTCTAATGGTTTCCCACTACCCTCCAAGTCCATCCAAGCTCCCTGCTGTGGTTTTCAAGCCCTGCCCATCCTCCTCCCCTCAGCAGCCTCCACCCTCTCCCCTGCGCACCTGTGCTCCGGCTTGTGCTCCGGCTCGACCACATTTTCCTCCTCAAACTCCCTCCCTCGGGGGAGCTGTAAAGGTAGATCAGGCTCATATTGCCCCAACCTTGAGTGTGTGCTTTATTCTATAGGGATCGGGAACAGCTGGAATATAACAGCAGTGGTTTGGGGTAGGAGGGGGCTTCCCGGGCAGTGCTGAGGGCTACCTGGATGGAGGTTGGCCTAGACAAGCAAGAATAGTCCTGAACAGCATGTTGAGACCCTCCACTGAACCTCAATACTCCTGAAGGGTACTGATCTACTCCTGTCAGTAAAGGTGGCTCCCAGCAGCCACAGAAATGTGAGGACAGGAAGCTGTAGCCTAGATGGGATGGAAAACAACACAAAGCAACAAAAACAGCCAGGCCAAATTGCTCTCACAGTCAGACGTTTTTATGGCAAAAGAACATTACTTCCTACTGATTATTTAGTGCTTAGGCCTAAAGTACTATGGGTTCAGTGGTAAACAATTCAACTAGACCAGCAACCTCATTTTATTTCTTTTCTTTTTTTTTTTTTTTTGAGATGGGGTCTCACTGTTGCCCAGGCTGAAGGACAGTGGCATCATCATAACTCACTGCAACCTCAAACTCCTGGGCTCAAGTGATCCTTCTGGACCAACCACCTGAGCTGCTGGGACCAGAGGTATGCGCCTCCATGCCTGTTAATTTTTCCTTTTTTTTTTTTTGTAGAGACAGGGTCCTGCTAAGTTGCCCAGCAACGTCATTTTAAAAGTAAAAGTTGAGTCAGGCACAGCATCTCACACCTGTAATCCCAGCACTCTGGGAGGCGGAAGCAGGAGAATCACTTGAGGCCAAGAGGTCGAGACCAGCCACTTGTAGAGACAGTGAGACCCTGTCTCTAAAAACAAAAATGAAAAAAGTTACCCAGGCATAATGGCGTGTGCCTGTAGTTCCAGCTACTTGGGAGGCTGAGGCAGGAGGATTGCTTGAGGCCAGGAGTTCGAGGTTACAGTAAGCAATCAGGCCACTGCACTCCAGCCTCGGTGGCAGAGTGAGACCATGTCTCTAAAAAAAATAAATAAAAAATGAAAGAATTGAAATCCAAAGAGGCTGAGCACCCTGTCAGAAGTCACACAGCTAGGTAACAACTGAAAGACAGCCTGTGCAAACTGTCCTTGAGATGGCTATCAAGGTCATGCAATTATGAAGCATGGGGTTGAAGGCAAGAGGCTTCTGAGCTCCTGGGGCACAAATCTAACCATCATGGCACAGGCAGGTCTCATTTCCTTCCCAAATCCACCTGGTAGATGGTTATTCGCTCTTTACAAAATGGCGTGCCCCAGGAGCTTCCCCTCCTGTCATAGAAGTCAACAGTTTCGCTTCAGTGTACGCCACAGGGTGCAGGTACTTCCAACTGACAAACATGCTGGGGGGAAGGGGACTAACAGAAGGACATCAACTGTGCTGATGCTGTGCGGTTCCCTCCACAGGGCGACGGCGTGATGGTTGGCTGCAGTCAGCTCGCAGCAGCTCAGGAGAGCCTCCCATGCGCCTCCCTTCCCAATTCCACCTTCGGTGACAGCAGGTTGCTAATCTGAAAGCCGCACTGGGGGGAGTATTTACACCATGGAAAATGGCAAATGCTACAAAGAGTGCCTTTTTTTTTTTTGAGGGCCAATCTAGTTATTAAACATTCACCAAGATATCACTGGTTATGGGTGACCATGTTAGTGTGTCTGAGATTTTGGTCCTCAGAGAACAGAAACAGAGCCTGTGCTCTTAATTCTTTATAGAAGAAACAGCATTGCACCCTGCACAAATAAGCAGTTACTACTCTCTGAAAGGAATACTTTACACCTTCCACAATGCTTCAAGTTTTCAGTTTCTTATCTGTTTTCTGCGTAAAATAAATCATGGTCAGCATGGGCTCTGGATCTCACCAACATCACCCCATAAATTCATCCCTCCTTTTCTGGCATTTTCAACACCCATTCCCAAGAGCCACCCACCTTTTTCTTTTGACTTTGTAAGACCCTCTTGAGCTTACACCATCCTTCCCTACAGAGACAAGCTTTTTCAAATGTGTGAACACCCTCCAGCTCCACTTCAGCTTCCACTCCCTCCTCACTCAGATGGCTCCAAGGTGACAGATGGCAGAGGACCCACCTCAGCCCTGTGATCCAATGACACTTCCTCCTCCAAAACCAACTGCCTTGGCAATCCACGGCACCATTCTCTATGGTCTACCTTCTGCTTGTGTGTCTGCTCCTTCTCCCACATGTGGAGCTCCTCCTCCTGTCCCTAAATATTTAAATGCATAGAAGACCTACCCAACTGTCAACTGTAGATACTTCTGGGGAGTCAAGTGATACTGGGGTATGAAGGACAATACCAACCTTATACTCTATAAAACTTGCAAGCTGTTTGAATATCCCATAAAAATGTACTCATATAATACTTACCTAATTTTCTTTTAAATTAAGTCATCTCCAAAGTTTCATTCTGCTCTATAAAACAACTCTCACGGTCAACTATTGACACTGGCCTACAGGGCTTTAGCTACCATCTGCACGCTGACATCTCCCAATTCTGCTCTAGTCCAGGAAACTCGAACGAGCTCCAGACCTGAACACCTAGGAGCAGCCCATAAGCCACCTCCATCCAGATCTCCCCCACACACCGCACCTCTCCAGTGCTCCCACGCCCTCGAGGAAGGGTGCCATGAGCATGCAGGCACAAATTGAACGCCTGAGACATCCTAGACTCTTCCTTAAATCCTTTACCTAGTCAGTCATGCTGATCCTTTGCCAAAAGCCAGTCATTCCTCTTGATCCCCAAAGCCACATCTTTAATTCAGGCCCTCAATTCTAACTTAAGTTAGGACAAAACTCTAATTGGTCTCCCTGGGTGTAATCTTCCTTCCCTTCCAATTAATCCCCCAAAACTATAACCAGAAAAATCTTACTAAAATACAAATTGAAATGTATCACCCCTCCAACTAACCCCTCTCCCCAAATCCCTAATCACTGTATTAAAATCTGCAACTGGCCACCACAGCACTGAAGACAAAATTCCCAGATTTCAAAGCTGTTTGTGATCTTCCTCCACTCCCAGCTCCCGTATTCCAGTCATGCTAAATGACTCAAGGTTCCCTAGAATGTACCCCATTTACACTCGTTTGTCAAAGGTCACTTAAAGACTGGGTATGAATACCCTTTCTATGTTTTCTATGACATCTACCTAATCATGGCACTTCATGATTAGAGTTGACTAATAATTAATCTTGTCAGTTTACTACAAGATTCTAATGGCAAAATGTCTCATTTCTGTACCTGAGTGTACTGCCTGACACTCAGGGAACTAAAATTCATACAATCTGTCTTATAAGGGACCTCAGAATTAATTCTGGTTCTTCCCCCATCCCTTCATTGAATGTGTTATCCTCTGTAATTGCCTTGCCAAGTGTAAACGTCCAGCGTTTTGAACACCTCCTGTGATGGGGAATCCACTTTCTAAACACCAACACCAACAAGGCCTCATGCTGGACATTATACACAGAATTCCACTGGAAGGAGCTCACAGCTCAGTGTGTTCCTTGACACCTATCTGACGAGAAGACCAAACCCCCGCTGTGGCTGTAGCTGCAAGTTGCTGACTTGCAGACTGTCACAGGCCTCGGAAACACCTGGCAGAAGGAACACTAGCGAGATGACTGCTAGAATTGAGCATGGGAAGAGCCCTGTACCCAGCAGGGAGGAGACACTGGCTCAAGGTTAATGCCCAGGAGTTAACTGGCACCTAGAGTGGGTACACTCAAACACATGGGGAAGCAAAGTCTGCTAAGGCTTAAATCCCAACCAGATGAGATTTTATCAATATTAAATATTTAATCTTTTAGAAAATCATTCTTTAAAAACAATAACACTAGAACATTTTCATATAGTTAGTTAACACTCCTGGGATTTCCCCAGAACTCTTTTTGCCCTAGCTTATGTCTTCAATGTTTAAGCTTTAGAATCGTCACGTTGTCAAAATGGGAAGCCTAATGGCACCATTTTGCCCTAATTCCAGAAAAGTCTAAGAGAAAGAAGAAAAAAATATTTAAATAAATTATTTTATTGAGAGAGATAAGTTACTCAAATGTTAACTGGTTGTAAACAAAGGGAAGAAACATGGTAGAAGTCAGGTTTGTTGGTAGAGGGGAGATGGTACTAAAGGCTCAGCCCAACGAATATTCTGAATCCAGGGTTTTCATATTCCTCCATGGTTCAATTTCTCATTGGTAATTTTCCATTCAAAGGATTCTGGAGACCAGATAAAACAGGATTCTTTCAGCTATCAACCAAGAGTCTTCTCTCAGCCAAGGCATCCAGTGGAAATATAACTTATTTTTCAGATTCCTCTGGAGGATTAAAAAGTCTCTTTCGCATCGCTTCACCATGCTCCCTGCTCTTGGTCCTCTTTTCCATGTACTAGAAAATAAAAGGAAGAAGGGGGAGAGAAGAGACAGCAGATTATGTCACCATTTATAGTTAAATAGTTAGAAATATTTGCAAAATAAAAATGTTTTTACTAACAAAATTCTTATTTGTCTTTTATGTCACTGAATCTGAGATATGAAACAGTGACCTTTGAAGATATCTAGTACAATTTCAATTCAATACAGTATTGCACCTACATCCCAACAGGCCCAAAAATATCTGCTCAATCAATTTCCTCCCAAAAATTCAGTTAAGTATTTAAGATGGATGAGTTCTGTCCCTGTTCTCTAGGGGTTCATAGTCTAGCAAGTCCTCTAACTTCTGCTGAGCACTTCTAGTTAGGAGGGGCTCACTGTTAACCTGCTTAATTGTTGGACAGTTCTATTGTTCCAAAGTTTTTTATTTGAACCAAAAAGTGTTTCCCTGTAAACTCTCCTACTTCTACTTCTACTTCTACTTGCCTGCTATAATTTTCAAACATCTAATTACAGATAGCCATTCATTACCTCTTCTTCAGGCTGAACATTGCTGGTTTCTACAACTGCTCCACAGAACATGAGTTCTGTCTTCTAATATCTTACCTATAAAATGACTTTTATTTCATAAAGCACTTTAACATTGATGGTCCTGATTTTTAAAAAAAAATCACAACTACAATTGGAATAGTGCTCTAGACATGGTGATAGACATGGACGACAAAGGGCCTAGATCTTAGGACCATGTCACATTATATTCCTACAGAAATCATCAAAAGAATAACTGGCTTTTAGCAACCATACTATCCTACTAACTCATATGAAGCTTCGTTTTATTGCACTTTGCAGACATTGCACATTTTACAAATTGAAGGTTTGTGGCAACCCTGTGTCAAGTCCATTGGTGCCATTTTTTCCAACAGTATCGTGTCTCTGTGTCATACTTTAGTAATTCTCACAATACTTCAAACTTTTAAATTATTATTATGTATGTTATAGTAGTCTGTGATCAGTGATTTTTGATGTTACTATTGTAATTGTTTTGGGGCAATTGTTTGGGGCTGATCTTCCCAGGATTTTTTCAATATAAACAGTCACCAAAGCTGATTCTCCCCAAATCCTGTTTCTAAAATCAGTTGAATCTACATGCAGTTTTCACCTAAGAGGTTTTCAGCCTATTATTCTGATCTAGCCAGCAGGTTACAAGTAACAGGAAATACAGAGCCTGGCACTTACAAAAAGCACTTAGATTTTCTCAAATGGTTACCTTATGTTTAAAGCAGAGAAACTCGACTATTAAGTGTTTCTATATGTATATATTCACATGCTTATAATATATATACCAATACAAATATATTTTAAAGGTGAATGAATATTTGGGCAGAGGGGGAAAAGAGTTAAAAGTAAATTCAAATTGAAAAAACTGAGTATATGAAAACAGTTGATCATCAAAATCTTTTAGGAGCCACAGATATGGAAAGACAGGCCACAGAAATGAATGATTAGTGACAGAGAGCTACCCAGGGACGTGGCTAGAAACCCTTCCACCACCCCTGAGAGAAAGTAGTGTGGAGATTTATGACTTTGAGTTACTTCACTCTCCTGGTCCAGTAACCTCAAATATAAATTGGGCTAGACAATCTTTAAGAAGTTTTCTAGGTCAAAGGTTTTGATTGAAGGACTCTAACATAGCTTCTGGAATGGTAGTTTTCAAACTTTTTTTTTCTTCCTCATCAAAAGGCTACTTCAAATTACAGACGAAGTACCAGATCCCTTCAAAGTCATTACTTTTACATGTCATAGGTTAAGTTCCCTCATAAAATTGTTCAGGGGAAAAAAAACCCAAAACACGATTCTAGAACATGGAGGGATACCTGCTCTGAAAAAATGATTTGATATCTATCTTTAATCACATACACTGAACCACCCCCAGCAATCAGGTTGGGAGGAAAGCCTTAAAGGTAAATCTACAGACGATAATACTTTGTGGCAAACCAGTAAAATAAATTACAGAGCAAATTAAAATATAGTCTATATTAAAACATACGTTAAGACATCTCCAAAGGGAATCAAAATGGTCCCTGAATAAAAGGGGGGAAAAAGGATGACTATGAAGTTACTCACAAAGCTCCATCAATTACAGATAGAATGGAAGGTCAACTAACCCAAAACCAAACAAAACAAAACAATAGCCTGGCCTGGTGGCTCACGCCTGTAATCCTACCCCTCTGGGAGGCTGAGGTGGGAGAATCCCTTGAGGTCAGGAGTTCGAGACCAGCCTGAGCAAGATCAAAACCCCATCTCTACCAAAAATAGAAAAAATTAGCCAGACAGGGCGGTATATGCCTGTAGTCCCAGCTACTCGGGAGACTGAGGGAGAAGGATTGCTTGAGCCCAGGAGTTTGAGGCTGCAGTGAGCTGTGATGATGCCACTGCACTCTAGACCCAGGGCGACAGAGCAAGACCCTGTCTCAAAAAAAACAAAACAAAACAAAAAAACAATAAAGAGGGACAAAGAAAGGATGCTATAAAAGTAATATTAGTGATTATTTCAATAAAAAGAACAAAAGCAGTGACACAGAAGCAAAGAATCTCAGAAAGAAGTAGACAGACCCTTTTTCTAGTTCAAAGTTTCATGGAAAGGAGTAGTCAAAAGGCACAGGAAGGAAGGGTAGGAGAAGAACATCTGAGGCAAGCATTAACAGCAGAGAGGAAATATATGAGCACAGGTTCAGAGGATTTGAGGATGGAAGAACAGACAGAAAAACAGCTACAAATTAGGGAATGAAGTAACATACAATTACATAGAGGATTTAGAAGAAAATATAAAATTTATAAGAAAACAAACTCAGACAAAATAAGAAAAAATATCTGCAACATTCTACCAAATAGTAACACAGCCCAGACCAGCTGGGAAGAAAATTTCACGTGAAGATCTAATCACCAAAACAGTGGCAAAATTATTGAACTATCGGGGAAAAATCTAAACATAGAAAAATAGCTACCCTATACAACCAAAAGCATGAAAAACACAACAGCTATACCGAATAAAATAGTATGGGCTGTATTTTTCCATAAGCTTATCATTAAAATAGGAACACAGCTCTAGGTTTAGTTTTCATAAAAATTAGCCTTTATATATGAAGGAAAAATATTTTTCAAAAATCATTTTAAAACACTAATATATGTACATGCTTGTGCACATAAAGAAAATAATCACCCTTAACTCAGAACTCCAGGAAGTTCTTCTAACAGTAAAGGTAGGTGTCATACTGAAAACTGATTCCAGGAAGAAAAAAAAAAAAAAAAAAGCCCCAGAGTGGAAAACATACAAAATGAAAAGATAGATGCTAAACAATTTCAAATATTATATTTAAATCTTTCAATCTGAGGCTAATAGAAAAAAAATGTTCAAAAATATAGAAAATGAAGATTGGAAGGCAGATTTTTAATCATTATATATTTTAAAAGGTTCTGGACATAAAACATCAGATGTACAAAACAAAAATAAAATTTCTTTTCAAAGGTTTAAAATGCACTCTGCTTGGTTAGCAGTACCTGGAAAATGACAATGCACTATGTACTTTAGCCATTTGCCCAAGTTCAACTGGGTCTAAAACCAGATTCAGGAGATGACAGTCTTCCCAAATATGTCAAACTAGATCCCCATGGCTTGTACAAAGCATAACTCCAAAGAAATTTAAAATGTTAAAGCTGGAAAGAGCCTAAGTCTAGCCTCCTCAATTTATATACAGAAATTGAGGCCCAGAGAGTTTTAGTTACCTGCTAATCAGCTAATAGCTGATTGACATAAGTCTTTCTGCTGACCAGAGATTCAGTTTCCCAAACCCTAAAATTCATCCAAATGAGTTACGGTGATTATAGTAAGAAAGCTGTTTTCATCATCTGTGTGCACGGCAAAAAAAGAGAAATGTTCTAAAACGGTATCCAGAAGAGGCTTTCATTTTTCCTCTTGGTTTTAGAAGGGAGATCATACGTGTAAATTTTCCCTGTGATACTAAAATCTGGAGAAAAATTCAATAATGGCAGAAATACGTAACATTCAAAAATGTTCTGTTCCACTGTTCAACCATTTCCATCCTTTGACAATATTCTTACCTCTTTCTTCAAGCATTTTCTCATCTTCTGATCAAGAGCGTTACAATGACCAAAAAATTTCAGAATGTTGTGCTAAAAGGAAGAGAAGGAGTAAAATATTTCATCCCATAATATGCCAAGGTCTCTGGCATATAAAATTTAAATATGCTTACGGAAATGAGTTTACACTGTCACTTTGTTAATAAGCAAGTAATAGTTGAATCATACGTATAAAATAGCTAACCCTTGAACACCATGAATTTGAACTCCGTGGTCCACTTATACATGGATTTTTTCCTACAAATATATTGGAAAATTATTTGGAGATTTGGGACAATTTGAAAAAACTTGCAGATGAACCACATAGCCTAGAAATGTCAAAAAAAAATAAGAAAAATTTAGGTATGGCATGAATGCATAAAATATATGTAGATACTAATCTATTTTATCATTTACTACCATAAAATATACACAAATCTATTGTAAAAAGTTAAAAAATTTATCAAAACTAATGCACACACAGACCATATATGGCATCACTCAAAGTTGACAGAAATGTAAACAAACATAAAGATGCTGTATTAAATCATAATTGCATAAAATTAACTGTAGTACATACTGTACTACTGTAATAATTACGTAGCCACCTCCTGTTGCTACTGCAGTGAGCTCAAGAGTTGTGAGTAACTGCTTAAAATGTCATGTGACACCAATCACCTCCTTGTGAGCAGTTCATGTTTAGCGCGATACCATAAACCTTCAGTAACACCACAGGACCTGTATGAAGTGCCACTAGTGACACTGGAAGTGCTCCCAAGAAGCAGAGAAAAGTCATGACATTATAAGAAAAAAGTGACTTGCTTGATATGTACTGTAAATTGAGGTCTGCAGCTACAGTTGCCTGCCATTTCAGGCAGATGATTCATCTTGTATACAGATGACAAAAACTTACAGTATTGATAAACACAGTACAGTACCGTAAATGTATTTTTTTCTTCCTTATGATTTTCTCATTAACGCTTTCTTTTCTCTAGCTTACTTTATTGTAAGAATACAGTATATAATACATATGCATACAAAATATGTTAATAGACTGTTTATGCTATTGGTAAGGCTTCCAGTCAACAGTAGGCTTTTAATAGTTAAGTTTTGGGGGAGTCAAAAGTTATACATGGACTTTTGACTGCACAGGGGGATTAGTTCCTCTAACCCCCAAGTTGTTCAAGGGCCAACTGTATACAAATAAACAGGCTTATCCTGGTCCTTCTTACAGAGGAGGAATAAATGTTCTACAAGTAGAAACAAAGATAAAAAGACTTTTTCCTTGATAAAAGGGAAGCCTGCTAACCTACCAAAATCTCACAAAGACAGTGCAAAAGTTTTATACCTAATACCCCTCTCTTTAAGGAGCATGTTAAAATCACAGCACAATCCATTCTCTAATACAGGAAGTGGTGTCAAGCTGCAGTGTGTCCACATTGACATGAGTAACTTACTTCACTAGCAAACACTGTGTCCCAAAAAAAGGATTGTTTAGTAAATGCTTGGTGCCAGAGCCATTTTCGCATTTGCTCCATTCAAAATGCCACCAAAATACATCAAATACATGGCACCATCATTAGATGCCCTATATAGGCCATATAAATAAGCCACTAATTTACAATACAGGAAATTATGTCTGAAGTTCAAAGTCTGTTTTGCTTGAAAAGCAAAACAAAAATCTCCTAGCTGTTTCAAGTCCTATACCTATTATCATGGCAAAAAGTATGAATGCTCTAAAGCAGGTTAAGATGAAGCCTGAAGTTATTAAGAACCCAAGTTTTAGTAGGGCCATAATTAGTGTATTTGCACTTTATGATTTTCAAGGGTGGGTCAGATAGCGTGGTGATCTGCTATGATGACATGCCATAAATGCTGAACTTGTAGTTGTAATAATAAGCACATCTTTTCCTTTTCTTTCTAATTAAGGCTTTCATGGAAACCAGACAACACATAATTAGTAAGCTATGTCTCACGCTGTTTTTTTCCTGCTTCACCGCCACTTTAAATGTACTTTTCAGGTCCACATTGAATAAGTGGTCAGTTTTTCTGGCAAGCATTTAAGATAGACTAAAATCTCCCATTTGTTACCTAACAACATTTTCCAAATAAATATTTCCTGTGGGTTTTTCCTAAAGTATTTCCCTGACAACAAATAAACAGGGACAATGCATTTTCATCCCTTCCACCTAATCAAACAGAAATAACAGAGAAGACTAGACTTTTCGAATGTAAGACAGTATTTCATAGTTTACATTTATTAATATCATCCCATATACATACATCTTAATTTTAAAAATCAATGACAAAAATTAATTTGTTTCTTTTAACCTCAACTAAGCCCAAATGAGAATTATACTCCTGTGACATGTGAAAAATATTACACCCAAATGCCCCAGTGAAATTGGTGTAAGAAATGCCTATAGACGGCAATTCTTTTGTACATACACAGCGTAAGTCTCCAGTGCCTGATGTCTATCTCTTGAGAACTGAACCAACTATGTAACTGAATAAGTGAATCAATCAATAGGTATCTGAGAACCTTTTACAAGGAGAGCAAGGTTCTAAGCACTAGGGATACAGCAGTGAGCAGGGTGGACCTGGGCCCTACTCACAGCACATAGTCAGAGGGAAGAAGATAAATAATAATGCGATTGCCATAAAGCAGTGGTTCTCAAAGTGTAGTCCAGGGACACCCAGGGGTTCCCCCAAGACCTTTTCAGGGGATGCACAAGGTCAAAACTACTTTCCTAATAATACAAAGACCTTATTTGTTTTGTTCACTTTCATCCTCTCCCAAGTGTACAATGGAGTCTTCTAGGGGCTACACCACAGATTGAATGGAAAGGCAGATATAAGAATCCAGCAATATTCTCATATATTTTCAGACATAAAAGTGCAAGAACTGTCATGAAGTAGGAAATGTATTATGTATGATGCTACTGAAGTACAGAGTGACTGTACCAAGAGAATCTAGGCCAGGAAAGGAGAAAAGGGAGAGGAAATGACCAGTTAAACTGAAGAAAACCTGCAGGATGAGAAAACCTGGTTTAGCAAACAGTAAGTAGAGATAGTGAGAAATGCTCTAAGTTAAGCAAAGGAAAAAGTATAAAGGCTTAGAAGAGAGAAATAACATTTTCCAGTAGAACTGCAAAACAGGGCATGCAGGAATGAAGGAAAGGGAGTTGTGGGAGAGAGGTGAAGCCTGGGAGCTACCTAGGGACCAGTTTCATGAAGGCCTTGAAACACAAGGCAAGAAATTTAGATTTCATCCTACAGGTAAAGGGAGCTATTTAAGTGGAACTAGGACTAAACTTATTTTTGAAAGATCACTCTAGATGCAGTGTGGAAAGTGGATCTGGACAGGCAAAAGGACAAAACAGTCAGGAGACCAGACAGAAGTCATTTACACGTGGCCCCAATAACACTGGCATGAACTGCGTAGTGGCACTGGCAATGAGACCAATGGTTCCAGGGACACCTGGCAGAGAGAATGGCCGCACTTGGTGAGTGTTCACACGTGACAGGTGAGATAGACAGAGGAATTAAAGATGACACAGGTTTCTGGCTTGGACAAGCAAATGTCATTCACTAAGACAAAAAGAAGAGGTTTTGAAAACAGATAAGATGAATCTGTGTCTGGACATATTGAGTTTATTTGTGGAACCATTAAGTCCACCATATAGTTGAGAGAAACAGACCTGGAACTCAGAAGAAATCTGAGCCAGAGATAGAGATTTGAGAGTTACTGAAACCATGGGAGTGGATGAACATTTCCAGGAAGATGAAGCCTGAAAAACAGGTGTAGGGCACAGGGGAGTCTGCTGAAGGGACTGAAGAGTGGCCAAAGAAACATAAGGGAAACCAGGGAAGAGAAAAGTATGGTAGAAGGCGGCGGAAGAATGTTTTGAGAAGGAAGCAAACGCCGCCTGCGAGGAAAATGAGGTAACTACTGAGAACACCCACTGAATGCGGCAACAGTACAGTCCTTGGTGACCTTGGCAGTTTTCCGACCCTAAGAGAGGGTAGAAGGCAAAATGAAAAGAAGAGAAAACAGTATTCTTTCAACAGTTTGCTCTGAAAGGAAAGCTAATATAGGAAACCAGAAGGCTGAGATTATTGGAAGGGATTTTATATATTCACTTGCTCAGGATGGAAAAGATGTGGGCATTTTAAAACACTAATAGGAAGAAGACAAAAAGAGGAAAATTATGAAGATAAAAAATGCTGGATAAACCCAATTGTCAATGACTTTATCTCCGGGTGGAGGAATGAAAGGTAATTTTTGTTTGCTTTACACTTTCCTAGATTTTTTACACTATCTACATGTATTATACACTATGACATGTATTATTTACCTATTACTTTTATAAATCAGAAAAAAATACATAAGGACTTCCAAGTAGCTTTGAGGAAAACAGCTGTTCTAAATTCTTTATTTTAACTGTAGACAGAAGGAATACCTGAGTCTTGCTGACAAAGGTAGGTAAACTAGGCCAGTAGATCAGAAGCAGCCCGTAGATACTGACAGCCATGGAAATGACATTTGGCTGCAAAAACCACATAACTATAAAACGTGGAAAGAATGATAAAAGCATAACCAGTTAGGGCTATTTGGAGACAAAACAGTCATGTACTTCAAGAGGGTTGGAGAGCACTGCTGCATGCCAGCACAGAAAGGGATACTCAGAATGATGGACTAACCAACAAAAAAGATTATAATACAGAATTACACAAATTCAAGGCTAGAAGACACCTTAGGTAATTTAATGCATTCATTTTATTGATTAAAAAACTGAGATCTCATGTGACATATATTTACTATGTGTCAAGAATACAGGAAAATAGGTAGTTTGAACTTTATCAAAAGTAATTTTACAAAAGTACACATATCGTACATTTCCATGTATATCAACTAAGTACAAAACCAAGCAAAAGCAAATTCTGCTGTTAAGAATTGTAACAGTTAGGCTGGGCGCGGTGGCACACGCCTGTAATCCTAGCACTCTGGGAGGCCGAGGCGGGAGGATAGCTTAAGCTCAAGAGTTCAAGACCAGCCTGAGCAAGAGCGAGACCCCATCTCTTTTAAAAAAAAAAAAAAAAAAAAAAAAAAAAAAAAAGAATTGTAACAGTGGTTGGTTGTCTTTGGCAGAGTGGTCACTGGCAGGGAGCACAAGAGGGTTTTTAGGTCCTGGTGATGATGCTGCTTGACCAGGGTGCTGGTTGAATGGGTATGAGTTTGTGAGAGCTCACTGAGCTGTGTACTTAGGATGTGTGCAATTTTTCATGTATTCTAATAGAATAAAATGTTTTAAAAGAAATAAAATCAAAGGCCACACCCTCCCCATAAACTTCTAATTAACTTTTTTAAAATGGTTTTAACACTTTAACAGCACAAATGTTCAGAAAGATCACTTAGGTAAAATATTCCTTGATGATATGGGACAAATGAGATGTTACTGAACTATTTTCTGGCAAGATAAAGTAGAAGCACTTTTGTTTTGTAACAAGGTCTCACTCTGTCACCCAGTCTAGGCTGCAGTGGCATCATCATAGCTCACTGTACCCTCAAACTCCCGGGTTCAAGCAATCCTCCTGCCTCAGCCTCCCAAGTAGCTGGGACCACAGGTGCACACCACCCTAATTTTTCTATGTTTTGTAGAGAAACATAGAAAAGGGGTCATGCAATGTTGCTTAGGCTGGTCTCAAACTCCTGGCCTCAAACGATCCTCCTGCCTTGGCTTCCCAAAGGGCTAGGATTACAGGTATGAGCCACGTGCGGGCCTAGAAGCACCTTTAAAAACACTTCCTGTCAATTTAAAACTTACACAAAAGTTACAAAATAGTACAAAGAATTTCCAAATGTTAACATTTTACCACATTGCTTTATTATTTCCTCTCTTACATACACAAGTTTTTCTTCTGAACCTAAGTTACAGATATGATGCCCCTTTGTCTCTAAAATACATTTCCTAAAAAAGCAATGACTTAAATAAGTCCCCTATACAATTACTAAAATTAGGAAATTAACATTAATGTAATACTAGTATTAACATTAATGTAATACTAGTATCTTATTTATAGACCTTATTCAAATTTTACCGATTGACCTAATAATATCCTTCCTGCAAAAGACAAGGTTAGTTTTTTCCCTGGTCCAGGGTCCAATCCAGGATCACCATTGTATTTAGTTGTCATGGCTCTTTAGTCTTGATTTGAAACAGCTCCTCTCTTTATCTTTTATTACCTTGACATTTTTAAAGAGTACAGGCCAGTTATTTTGCAGAATGCTCTTCATTTGGGTTTGTCTGATGTTTCTTTATGATCCAATGCAGGTTATACATTTTTGGCAGGAAAACCACAGAAGTAATGCTGTGTCCTTCTCAATGTCTCACATTAAGAGGCACATGGCAATTTGTCCCATTACTGGTGATGTTAACTTTGATCACCTAGGTAAGCAGTGATCTGCCAAGTTTCTCCACTATAAAGTGATTAGTTTTTCCTCTGTACTTATTATGTGCAGATACTTTGAGACCATATAACTATTCTGTTATTCCTCAAACTTTTCACCCATTAGCATCAGGATCTATTACTGATTCTTGACTAAATCAATTTTTACTACAATGGGTACCAAATAGTGATTTTCTAATTCCAGCATTCCTTTTATATTTTATTAGCTGGCATTCTACTGTAAGGAAAACTTTTCCTTCTCATCCATGTATTTTTTTATATGAGTTTGGACTCATAGATTCTTATTCAACTGATTATGTTATTTTCATTACTTTGATGCTCTGTCCCATTTTTGGCCAGTGGGAGTTCAAACTGGTCCCTGTCCTTTTGACAGTCCCCATAATTCTTTGATAAATGTCTTACTTCCTGGTATAAGATGCTTCAGGTTCTTGTTCTTTCCCAGCCCTAGTCCTAGAAGGAGCCATTTCTCTAAGGATCCCCGTTTCTGTTTCCTGGAGAATGGCAGTTAAAAAACAAAATCTGGGCCCTAGGTATGCTCGTTGCTACAGGAAAAGATATATTTTTTTAAGGAAAAAAATATACGCATACATACACATACACATATATACCCATTCTATACCTAATATATAGTAAAAACCATGAGTTCACACTGACACCTCCAATTCCAATCCAACACCACAGGATTCATCCCAGCCTTTCCCCTTCCATATTTATAGCAGTAAGAAACCTGTCTTTTCTCATCTAAAATATTTTACTTATTTGCTCAACCCTGGAATACACAGAAGCCAGTTTCAGAATTGCTAATCCATGCCATTGCGAAACCCAAACTCTGCTAACCACAGCTTTTTGTCTTTAGCCTATGTTCAAATTATTAGGGTTAGTTTTACCTTTACCTTTAGTGTAATGAGATGGCTCATTTGAAATAAAGTTAGGTTCATTTGGTTTTGCTTGTATTCCATTTTTGAGTTTTCTTCCCATCCTTGCTCCCCTTTTTTTTTGAGCATGTGAAACATCAATCAGCAAGGTATGAAAAGCAAGAGCTACACAAAAGAGGTAACTGGAAAAGCATCACTGCTTCATTCTTCCCATTCTTCCTACCCTGCTCCTGCCCATCCCAGAGGGTAATGAATATCATTAGTTTTGGGTTTCTTATTTCTTTTTGTACAAATGATGAGATACTTACAAGTATGTTTTGCTTATCTCTTCCTCCCTCTTTATACAAACTCTAGGATACTAAAAACACTCTTGCACTTTAATTTTTTGACTAAATATGTCCTAAAAGTCAGTCATTACATGTCAGTTCATAGAAATTTTCCTTTCTTTTTTTAAACAGCTGTACATAGAAGCCAATTGAAAGACTCCCAGTGGCCAAAGCTGGAACAATTAGAGAAAAAAAATTAAGTATTATAATAGATTATAACCCAAATTATAAAATAAATATACACAAGTCCATACTGATATAAGTAAATAAATGGGGAAAAAGAGACAAGTCTCCAGAACAGAATGCCAAAAAAATTACATAGATATTCCACCCTCTAGGAGGAACAGCATAACTCCCCAGTCCTTGTGTGACTTCCTTGCAAAGAGTTATGAAAAGGAAGGGAAAGAATAACTTTAAAGTAAAGAAACCTGATAAATACTACCTTAGTCAGGTAATCAAGATCAACATCGACAGTGATAAATTACGTTGTAGTAAGTAGCCTTGATACGATGTGAAGAAAATGATCCTTTACCTCTGTGGTCTCCCTCCCAAAAAGACATTATATCAGTCTAACCATGAGAAAAACATAAGACGAATTCAAATAGAGAGACATTCTACAAAGTATCTGACCATTATTCCTCAAAACTGTCAAGGTCATCAAAAGCAAAGAAAAGGCCTGTAATCCCAGCACTTTGGGAAGTGAAGGCAGGAGGACTGCTTGAGGACAGGAGGTTGAAACCAGCCTGGGCAACATAGTGAGACTCCCATCTCTACAAAAAATAAAAAATAAAAAAATTAGCTGGACATGCTGGCACATGCCTGTAGTTCTAGCTGCTCAGGAGGCTGAGGCAGAAGGATCCCTTGAACCCAGGAGTTCGATGTTACACTGAGCTGTAATTGTGCCACTGCACCCCAGCCTGGGCAACAGAGCAAGACCCTGTCTCAAAAAATAAAAATAAAAATAAATAACACAGAAAGAAATTATCACAGCCTCAAGAGGAGCCTAAATAGCCATGATACCTAAGAGTAATGTGTATCCTGTATGGAATCCTGTAACAGAGAAAAGACATTAGGTAAACACCTAACTTGAATAAATCTGAATAAAGCATGGACTTTAATTAATGATCACATATCAATATTGGTTTATTAATTGTACAAGTTAATGTACAATTAATAAACCAAATGTACCTTAGTGTATGATGTTAATAACAAGGGACACTAGATGTGGGGTATATGGGAACTCTCTGTACCACATTCACAATTTATCTATAAATCTAAAACTGCCCTTAAAAAATGAAGTCTATTTAAAAATTAAAATTAAAAAATAGCTGTACAGTATTCTATCGTGCGGATGTCAATCACTCTATGTTGGGACAGGCTGTTCCCAACATTTTGCGTTTGTAAACAGTGCCACAATTAATAACTTTGTACATATGTATTTTCATACTGCTGAAGTTATACTTTTAAGATAAACTCCTCAAGTGGGAATGATGGGTCAAAACTTAAATACACTGCAGTTTTGCTAGGCATCGTCAAACTCTTCTCCAAAAAAGCAGTACCAATTTGCAATCCCACCAAAAATGAACGAAGAGTGTCCTTCTCTCACTACCTCCCCAACAGAATGTGCCGTCACACTGTTTAATTTTGCCTCCCTAAGGATAAGGAATGGCACCTCAGCATATTTAATTTGTTTCTCTAACTACGGAGTAAGGCTGAACATCTTTACATATGCTTAAAGGTCATCTTTTCTCTTTTTATAAACTGTTCATGCTTTTGCTCATTTTTCTTTTTGATTTTTGGCCTCTTCTTCCCCTAAATTTTTAAGGGTCCTGCATTTATAATATCAGGGCTATTATCTCATTACCTGTGTTATGTGTTACCAATACTGTCTCCCAGTTTAAAAAACTGGCCTTTTGACTTTGCATTTTTTAATGCAAATAATGCAAATTTATCAATCTTTGATTTTATTGCCTCTGGAATTTAGAGTCCTAGTTAAGCAGCCTTTCCCTACACTTAGGTTATACAGGAATTTACCCATGTTTTCTTAGCATCTGTATTACTTCATTTTTGACATTTAGATGTCTGATCCATTAGAAGTTGATTCATATGTTAAGTATTTTAACTTTTCCCAAATGGCTCTATAATTGTCCCTGTGCCATTTATTTAAAAATCCAACTACAAAACTTCTGTGCATGAAGGAATCATTGGTAAAAACTAGCCCTCCCAACAACTAGAAAACTAGATAAAACATAAGGAACTACTATTTTCAGACACTGGGACAACAGACTGTGCAGGACTGTGATAACTGAGAAAGATACAAAACAAGGTGAACCCTACATTCACCTAGCTTCCTACCTAGAGGCAATTTCCAAACCACACAGCAGGGAAAGAGAACTCAAGAAGAGAATGGTGGTCTCACTGAGCTGAGGAGGCAGACATCAGAGTTCAGGGAGGTCGAGGCAGCTCGAATTTGTGAGGTAGAGATACACAGCAAAAAAACTCCGGAAATCTACATGGGGTTGCCTTGAGTCACTGAGCATTCACCTGTACCTGTGTTGGGTGAAACTTCACGAGGTCACAGTAACTACAAAGAAGGACAGCAATTGTAAGCTGAAAAATGCAGAGAGCTCAGACAGAGCTGGGAGTCAATGAAGTTCTTACAAGCCAAAGGAGAGGAGCTCACTGCACATTCAAGTCCATTAGCAGAGCATCAAGAAAAATCATGCTTTAGTAGCTAGGCTAAACTAACCTCAGAGTAAAGGCTACTCCAGACAAAAGGATCAAGTATTTCCTGCCAATCGAAAAGATAAAATCCACGTGGTCAACAATACTCAGCCTCCCATGAAAACTAGTATACTTTTATAGAAATTGACAAGCTGATTCTAAAATTAATATGGAAATGAAAAGGACCTAAAATAGCCAAAACAACTTTGAAAAAGGACAAAGTTGGAGGATTTACATGATTTGATTTCGAGACTTACTACAAGGCAACAGTAATCAAGACAGTGTGGTACTGGTGCTGAAAATAGAAATAAATCAGTGGAACAGATTAGAGAGCCCAGAAATAGACCCACTCATAAGTGGTCAATTGATTTTTGACAAAGGGGTCATGTAAATCAGTGGGAAAAGAATGGTCTCTTCAACAAATGGTGTTGAAACAACTGGATATCCACAGGCAAAGAAAATGAAGCTCAACTTATACCTCATACCATACACAAAAATTAACTGGAAATAAATCATAGACCTAAATGTAAATGCTAAAACTAGAAAACTCTAGAAGAAAACACAAGGGAATATATAAAGATCCTTAGGACATAGAAAAAAAATGGTTATAAAAGAAAAAATGAATTAACCAAGCGTCGTGGCATGAGCCTATGGTGCCAGCTACTCAGGAGACTGAGGCAGGACTGCTTGAGCCCAGGAGTTTGAGGTTGCAGTGAGCTATGATGACGCCACCACACTCTACCCAGGGTGACAGAGTGAGACTCTGTCTCAAAAAAAAAAAAAAAGGATAAATAAGACTTGATCAAATATACAAGCTGCTCTTTGAAACACATCCTTAAGAAAATAAAAAAGAATGCCACAGACTGAGAGAAAATATTCGTAATACACCTATCAGACAAAAGATTTGTATGCCAAATGATAAAAAGAATGTCTTATAACTCAATCATAAAACCCAATTTTTAAATAGGAACAAAAGATTTTATATGAATGGCTAATAAGCACATGAAAAGATGCTCAAAATAATTAGCCATCAGGGAAATACAATTAAACACCAAAATGAGGGGTGGGGGGCAAAAAAAAAAAGAAAAAAGAAAAGAAATACATAAATTAAAAAAACCAAAATGAGATACCACTACATACCAATAAAACAGCTAAAGTTAAAAAGATTTACAATACCAGTGCTGGTGAGGATAGGGAGCTGGTAAGAATATAAAAAATTAAAGAATGGAAAGCAGTTTGGCGACTTCTTATAAAGTTAAACATATACACGTTTACCCAAGAGAAATAAAAAGATGTTCACACAAAGACTTGCACATGAATGTTCACAGCAGCTTTATCCAAAACAGCACAACTGCAAACAGCCTAAATGTCCATCAACAGGCAAATAAACTGTGGTATGTCCATACAATGAAATACTAGTCAGAAATAAAAATGAATGAACTAAGGACATATGCAACAGCATGCACGAACCTCAAAAACTTACGTGGAGCAAAATACAAGAATATGCAATGTAGAGTACATTTATAACAAATTTCAGAATAGCAAAACTAATCTGTATCAACAAAAAGTAGTTCAGTGGTTACCTGAGCCAGAGGTGAGGGTTAGGGACTCACTGCAAAGAGGCACAGGGACCTCTTTGATAGAAATGTTTTAGGTCTTGAACGTGATGGTAGTTGTATGGGTGTTTATATTTGTCAAAACTCATCAAACTGTACACTTAAAATAGGTGCATTTTATTACGTGTAAATTATACTTCAAAAAGGTTAATTATTTGAAAAGTCCATCTTTAGTTCCAGTGATTTAAGATGCCACCTTTAGTATAAGAAATCCTTTTGAAAGGGAAAAAAACAATGTTTAATTTGATTCCAATTTTAAAATAGTCATGGACCAAAAGGCAATATGCAAAAATAAACATGTAACAAAGGTTACTTAAAATCAAGGATTAAAAAACTCTGGGCCTTAACCTAACTTAGGAAATAAATATGAAGAGATAATATCCTTCACAACACACTTCTAAGGGCTGTACTGGCGAAATGCTCAATGACAAACTGAAATGTTATTCCACAAGTCCCTTTCTCTCCACTGTGCCTCTGTGGGTATACCCTCTCCCTTACTGTCTCTGCCTGTAACTGACCATATACAGAACTGAAATATTCTGCATTAAGTCAACACAAATAATCAGTTCCTGTTCTTTAAGAAGTAAACATTTATATTTTCATTCTGAAAAAATCTAAAAGTTGTATTTCACTTATGTAGTCTGGTTCATTTTTCAGTTGAGTCAGTAAGTGGGGGTATGCGAAAACTCCCAATTCTTAATCTAATGTATGGTGAAAATAGCCTACAGTACATTGTAACTGACAACATTCTCTGAACCAGTAAAAATATATGACTTCACACATTATTAGGATTACTTACCACCTTACTTTTGGTCTTTAAATTTTACTCATTTAAGTGATAATTACTATTATTATAATTTGATATATCTACAGTTTATGAGTATCATGAGAAAAATAACTAATACATCATGCAAAATTACCAAAAACCACAAACGCTTCTCATAACAAATGTGTGATGCATCAAATATATGAAAAAAAGCTAAATATTCAACAGTTATAAAAATATCAGCTTGATTTAATGCATTCCAAATATGGGCTCCTTTTCCATTTGGGCTTCAACCATGGAATTTTACTTCCATTCCACTAACAATTAAGTAAATACATCAGATTAGGCCAATCATAAATCAAATCTAGTTAACATCTAACTACGTAAAATGTTTCCTTTACCATTAAATACAGAATGGTAGCCATCAAAAAGAAGACAATCTTAGAATAATTTCACTATGATCAGAAGAGTCAGAGCTGAATATAATTATTCTAGTGCCCTATTAGGAAAGGGAAAGCATTTTCAGAACATGGATTCCAACTATTACATACCATTTCAGAAATTCCCTAACAAACTACCATGTTTGATTTTCACTAATTATAAAAGGAGATGGTTTCTGAAATATCACCCACATCAATTGCTGATCTTTACTAAGCTTAGACCCATTACTAAAACAGCATCATTACCTTCCATTAACGGAGATGTTAATAACACTTTACATCAGGGTGTTATACCTAAGTTTCATTTTGGCTTTACAGTCATTTTTCTGAACTCTTACATTTTTGTGACATTCCTTAAGCAAGTTAATCAAGATGTTGCATTCTTCAGTGTGCAAGTGTGGAGATAAGTCAGGATGCATCTTTAGGAGAAGGTGATGGATCACAGCAGTGCAACCTGTGGATACAAGAGTGTCTTGAATATGCATGATTATATTTGTTAATGCCACCTAAAAGCATTTTCTGTAAGAACCCTCAGTGACCGTTATCAGAAAAGAATGTTAACTATTAACCAGCTGTGTGACCTTAGGCAAATTACTAAACTTGAGCCTCAGCTTCCTTATCCAATGATTTAACACACTCAGCAAGTTATCAGTAGTGTTTAGAGAACCTGCAGGTTCAGAGGGAGAAAAGCAGGAATCTTCAAGAGACCCAAATAAGTGCTCAAGCAGAAACAGCTTGCATATATTAATAAGCCTGACTTCAAATATTTTCCCCATATTCCAAAAATTGATTACAACTCATTTTGTTCAGATGAAATTCTACCAATTAAGAGAACTGGCTTATTAATCCTTTTAAAATGTATATACCTCTGAGAAAGTTAAAGGGCCATTAGTCTCACATTAGTGTGAATTAATATAGATTGCTTTCTTCATAACATCTGGCTAAAAAAACCTAACTAAACAATGAAGTAAAACAAGAAGGAGATTGTGAAAAAAATTTTCAAATTTAGCAGATACATCCATAAAACTAATTATTACACTAAAAACATGAAGCTGGAATCCCTGAAATTAAGTTAAATTGGTTCATTCACAAAGTATGAAATTAGCAGCCAAAGTCAAAGGAAAAACATTATTTTGAGGTGTTTGCTATAGTTATTTAATGCTATTCACCTATCCTTTTTTTTTAACCAATACTAACTCAGAAATGATTACCCAAGAAAGAACCAATTAATTGCTTTAATCTTTTAAAAGTTCCAAAAACGAAAATACAGGAACCACCTCACACCCCTTAAGATGGCTACTATCAAAAAAAACAGAAAACAAGTGTTGGAGAGCATATGGAGAAACTGGAGCCCTTGTGCAGTGTTGGTGGGAACATAAACTGGGACAGATGCTATGGAAAATGGTATAGCATTTCTTCAAAAAAACTAAAAACATAATTACCATATGACACAGCAATTCCACTTCTGGTTATATACCCAAAAGAACTGAAAGCAGGGTCTTGAAGAGGTATTCATACACCCACATTCATAACATATTGTTTACAATAGCTAAAACATGGAAGCAACCCATGTGTTCATCAGGAGATGAATGGATAGGCACGATGTGGTATACACATACAATGAAATATTATTCAGCCTTAAAAAGGAAGGGAATTCTGACATACGCTACAACATGGATGAACTTTGAGGGCATGCTGAGCGAGGTAAGTCGCAGAAAGACTAATACTGTACAATTCCACTTATATGAGGTACTCAGAATAGTCTAAATTATAGAGACAGAAAGTATTAATAGAATGGTATAATATTTGCCAGGGGGAGGGTAGAATGGGGAGTTACTGTTTAATGGGTTTTACAAGATGAAAAGTGTTATGGAGATGGATGGTGGTGACGGCTGCACAATATAATATTCATTCATTCATTTATGGTGCCGTGGCTCACGCCTGTGATCCCAGCAGTTTGGGAGGCCAAGGTGGGAGGATCACTTGAGACCAGGAGTTCAAGACCAGCCAGGGCAACACAGTGAGACCCTGTCTCCAAAAAAAATTTTTTTTTAATTAATGCCATGTGCCTGTAGTCCCAGCTCCTCAGGAGGCTGAGGTGGGAGGATCGCTTGAGCCCAGGAGTTCCAGGCTATAGCGAGCTATGATTAGGCCACTGCACTCCAGCATGGGTGACAGAGTGAGACCCTGTCGGGGCGGGCGGGGAGGAGGAGACAATCAATTTTATTTGTTTCTTTGTTCCTTTTTTTTTTTCAAAAAATCAATTTTAAAACAGACCAAAAAAAATGGCCAAAAGTTTGAATTGCTATTCTACCAAAGAAAATACAGGAATGGGTTAATTATGCATATGAAAAGATGCTTATCATCATTAGTCTTTAGGGAAATGCAAATTAAAACCACAAGATGCCACCACATCCACCAGAACAGCTGTAATCAAAAAGTCAGACAATACCAAGACATTGGTTAGGATGTGGAAAAACTGGACCTCATGCATTGCTACTGGGGATGTAAGTGTACTGACACTTTAGAAAACAATTTAGCAGTTTCTTAACAAGTTGAAAACAAACTTACCACATGACCTAGCAGTTGCACTGTTGGAATCTACCCAAGAGAAATGAAAAGACCTATCTACACAAAGGCATGTATATGAATGTTCATATGAGCATTATTCATAATAACCAATACTGGAAACCAACCAAATGTCGGCTATCGGGGTAAACGGATAAACAAAATAGATAAATGAAATGGGTATATCTACACAATGGAATACTATTTAGCAATTAAAAGGAATGAACTACTGACGCACGCTCCCACATGGATAAACCTCAAAAGCCCTATACTATACTAAATGAAAAAAGCCTGATGAAAAGACTATATATTATACACAACGTCTAGAAAAGGCAAATTTATAGACACAAAAGGCAGATCATTGGTTGCCTAGGACTGAAAGGTGAGGATGGTGATTAATTTGCAAATGGACAAAAAGACACCTTTTTGGGTGATGAAAATGTTCTAAAACTGAATTGTGATAACGGCTGCACAACTCTACAAATTTACTAAAATTATTGAATTCACTTACAATGAGTCAATTTTATGGTATGTAAATTATACCTCAATAAAGCCGTTCAAAAAAAGTTCTGAGAAATTCTAACTGCTCATCTACCTTCCACTGCAACAAATAAAATTTTTAAAAGTCTGAACAAATATTATAATTCCAGAGAATTAGAGTATAGCTACTATTTCAGATTGCAACTTATAAAAATGCCAGATCACTGTTCCATTCATTAACTACTAAAAACACACACACAAAAACATATCACAGCTGAAGATCACAAATCAGGCTGTTGCACCCAGCTAAGTATTTATTTGAAATGGAAAATGAAAATGCAGCCAAGTTCAAGTTTTCTTTGCCTGCCGACAAGGTCCTTTTAATGACACAAATTTTTTGTCTCAGAGAAATGAAATTTCATACAGTTCAGCAATTTAAGTCATCTGATATTATACCGATATTATGCACCTACATTTATGTGTAGTATTAGCTATCTGGTTTCTACCTTGATTACTTTTTTTTTTTTGAGACAGGGTCTCACTCTGTTGCCCAGGCTAGAGTGCCATGGCGTCACCACAGTTCACTGAAACCTCCAATTCCTGGCCTCAAGCAATCCTCCCACCTCTGCCTCCCGGAGTGCTAGGATTATAGGCGTGAGCAACCGTGCCCTTGATTACTTTTTCGGAAAGAAAATGCACCTGGTTTAGACACCTAGAAAATGGTTTTAACATTTTATTTTGTAAATGTATTTGACAATATTTTTGCATATTTCTATCAATAAACGGTCAAGTTTGTGCCTTTACAGTTCAGAAACAAGCTTATGATACACTGAAATTACCTCTTTAATTGGCAAAGTAAATGCTTGAGAAGACACTTGGCTGCTGAAATAATACATACATGCACATTGTATATAAGCACAAATATAATGATACGTATTTTCCTCTCTCTATAACAAAAATGTACTTAAAGTATGTATGCTACCATAGACCCAGCTAGGATACCAATAAGACATCTTCCCTTCTACTTCTTATTTAATTTTATTTTTAATTGACAAATAATAATTGTATATATTTATGAGGCCCTTCTGCTTTCTTATCCTAGACGGGCATGTCAAGCAATAAAATGGTTTAGTTTCCTTTTCCTATTCTTCTTGATAAGAAGCTTAGTCTAAAGCTCTAAACACTTACCTTATCCCTTACCTAACAAATTCCTTGCTTCCCCAGTCATTCCCCTCTTTGCTCCACCATATCTTTTTAGCTAGATAGCCTTTTCCTTCCCCTTCCCTCTGTCCACCCTTCACCTATGCTCCCTTCCAACCACCCTGTGTCACCTGGCTTTGCCTAAAAGTTGGCACATACACAGGTGTACTACTATACTCTTGGGTGTAATATACAAAGCATGACTGTAAAACAGTGGCATTTTTCTCTCAGCACATTTAAGTAAGTGCTGATACCTTCCAGTAGTCATCTTTAAAAGCCTATTCTGATAACACTAATATAACTCAAAGTATTTTTTATGAATCAAAGAAAAGCTAAATATACATTCCATATTCTTACTTTTAAAATTTCTTCAAAGCCATAAGAAGACATCAACATCATTAGTTTAGAAAATAATTTGCTGAACACTCACCAAGAGCTAGGCGCTAGTGTTATAATCCAACAACCCTATGAAGTGGGTACCCTTTTAAATTTAGTTGAACCATAAGAAATTGTCTTTTTGTAGGTCAAGACAGGCATCACTCACATCTTCATAGAGAAACTAAGCCCCACACAGTACTAAGTGGCAGCGTTACTACCCAATATAATCTCTAACCATGACAGTTTTTTCCCATGTTCACAATAGGAAAGACATGCCTTCACAGCAGTTTGTGAATGAAATAAATTCAGATGGAAAAATCTATTTTCCAAAAAGACTCTGACTGGCTACAAGGTTGACAGGCACTAATTCTAGGCCTAAATTCCAAAGACATCAATATAGTATTAGTCTATATTATTGGAAACAGAGGGTCTGTGTAGATTAAGAAAAAGAACAGTATTGTACATGTCACTGGTTGGTTATTCACAAGTTATGTCACTTCAGTTACTAATCTGAGACCTAAGTCTCCTCTTCCATAAAGTGGAATTAGCTCTTGACCTATATCTCAGTGTTGGCATAGATTAAAATAACACATGTGGGAGTATCTGAAATAGTAAATATTAAGTGTGACATATGTAAAGTATTATTTGTAGATGTGAAATTCTCAGTCACATGCTAGGAAAGGGTGAACTGAATTTACTCTGTGATGTGTCTGAGGACAGGAGTGGAAATCAAGGGGTGCGAATTGCAAAGGCAGATGTTATTTTCTTGGATGTCCAACAATGAAACAGGCTGTTGTGAGATGCTCTGAGTTATCTGCAGTTGTAACTTGTCCAAAAGAGACTGGCTACATCAATTAAAGATGTCATACAGTATATTCTTGCCTTGCATTCTTAACTTTCTTCTCAAATTTAGTCCACAATTTAATTATTTTAAGCTAGTCCCCAAAATAAAATGCACATGCAAAGGATGAACACTTGCTACTACTAATACAGAAAACAATTTCAAAAGGGTAGTGCCAAGGTAATTATGAACATCAAAAGCACCACTGAAACAAAGCCAAATGAACATAAGACCTCTTGCATGGGTGCTTCCATAGGAGGGGGAGGAGAAGGGATAAATTCCATCCAAACTGCTATTATCTAGCTAAATACAAAACTTCAGTCCCACCTTTACACTGGCATTTAGAAAACACTGAAAGGGTACACTTTGCCATGATTACAACACTCCCTCCCAGTGCCAGCCACACCCACTTCCTCAAGTATGCACACAATGATACCAGAACAGTCCACTGAACTCTTTAAAATTTTCAACTGTGAAAATGTGACGTTTTGCTAACAGGCCCCTAACAAAGCAATTTTAACTTTTCCTTGGGGCTTGGCTGGGAGGGTAGAAGCAGTAGGGTACTCTCACTGAAGATACAAAAATTATAGTCTTATTTCATTCATTGCTTCACCTTAGTCTACCAACTCCAAGGTAAAATTTCCCTAATGAGTATTCTATGATAGACAGCAGATTTCAACCACCAGGTGGCACAATTTTAGAAAATAAATAAATCAAGAGTAAGCAATATATTAACTCTACCATAAAGGAAAGGGATAAGCATTCTAATAACACATTCCGGCAGATCTATAATCACGGGGGAGAACCTTATATTTTGATGCCACTTGATTTTTCTTTAGAAAGAATTTGCTATTGTGTGCCTGCACAGGAAAAAATTTACACTACAGTTGCAATTTCTAACGTTGTTTTAAAATAAGCAAAAAACAAGGCCAGAAGAGTCTGTTGTTCAGGCTGAAGAATCTGTTCTCCAGAAAAAAACTGTAAATTAACACCTTATGCTTTCTAACATACATTTTTTAAAAGGCTGCATTTCAGAAAGCCCTGGTATTTTCCAACTTTTTCAAACTATGAACCATGCCACAGTAGAGGTAGCACACATAGCAGGAGACTGCCTACCCTACCCACTTCTGCTTATCACACCACAGTGACCAAATCTAAACAGCTGCTATTGAGTAAAGTGTTCTCAAGGAATGGGCCCACGTTGTAACTTTCTATGAACAAACATTTATGAGTACTTACTAAGTACTTAGCACTGTGCCAAGCCATGTGAATCTCGAAGAAAAAAATCAGTCCATACACAGCAAAGAATGCACAGGCTAGTGAATGAGTATTCTTGTAAAAGCACATAGCAAATGCCCAATAAATGCTTGCTGAACGTTGAATGCATGATTATCGGAGACTGAGAATTATTTCAGATCTCACCACAGTAAAAAAGGATGGAAAGAGGCTCATTTTAAATCAACTAAACAAGTGCAAAAGCTTGTACGCATAGGAGATACAAAAGGCATCACAAAAGAATTCCTTTGCCCTTGCAAGCGTCTACGCAAAGTTTTAAATGAAAGTTTCCAAAACTTTGACTTATTTACGACTCTACATAAAACGCCTATTGAGAAAACACAAGCACTACAGTCTCTAAACCCAAGAAAAGAGGTCTGAACGTCCACTTTCCTTGAAAAGTGCACCGACGGCGACCCTGGAGGGCTCTCGCACCCCTGGACGGATGAGACAACTTTCACCGCGGCCGAGATGCGCGGTAACAGACCCCCATTTTGCACACGCAAGTTCTCAATTCCTAGATAAACAGTAACAACAATAAATACACTTTACTGACCGCTCAGCGTCTCAAACACTGTGTTAAGGGCTTCCCTTCTCAAAACCGATGCGACGGGTCATACCCATTCTACAAGCGAGGGAGCCACGGCCCGGGGCGCGCAGGACCGCCCAAGGTCACTAGGCCAGAGAGCGGCGGGCGGACTCGCACAGCGAGCGGCACGAAGCCGGCTCCCGACCACCGGCGTGTCCCCGCCACGCCAGAGGGCCGAGACCTCGGCACGCACCTCCAGCCGCCCGGCAAATTCCCCGGCGCTGCGGCCCGGATGCGGACCTGCGCGAGCGAGGACGCGGGGGCCGGCTCTTCCCGGCCGCGACCTCCGAGGGCCGGCGGGCAGCCCGGCAGGTCGTGGCGCGGCCGGGAGCGTGCGCCCTCAGGGCACGGGAGGACGGACACGGGATCGCTCCTCACAACAGCCCGGACTCCCGAGACTCACCCGACTCGCGGCCACACCGGGAGGGCTGAAGCGGTCCTCCGACGGAGACTTCCGGGCCGAAATCCGCCTGCCAGCGACGCCGGAGCCCGGCAGCGCCACAGGTGACTGACGACCCCGCGCACCGCACCGCCGACCCGGCTCGACCCGCCCCCGCCGGCCGCCCCTGCGGCGCATGCGCCACCCGGCCCGGACAGGACCACTTTCGGGCACTGTGGGGGGAGAAAGCGCCAGTGCGCGAGGCTCGGCAGCGCCTAATCAACAAGCCGAACCAACAGGCCAGATTTCGTAACTGAAACTAAAGTTTGCTTAAACAGTCTTCTCCACCAAGAGAGTGCCGCGGGGCCCCGGCGAGTTTCACTTCTGTCGCTCCCCACAGGAGGTCCCCTATACGCAAGACATAGTCCAAAGTTTGGGCTCCGGTGGGCGGAGCCTGAGGGCGGCGGGAACTGCAATTGGTGGCTTTGAAGGCGCGGCGGGCGGGAACAGCTGCTGAAGAGTGAGCCGGCTGGAGATGTGGGCCGGTAAGAGAGTCCTGAGTTGTATAGGATCGGGCCCCGGAGCGGGGCGGGAGCCTTGAGGAGCAGGATCCCAGACCTCTGGGGCGGCTTTCTCGCGACTGCCGCGCGGCCTAAGGCGGAGGATTGGCGCTGGCTCTCGGGCTCGGGGCGGGGACTACGGTAGGGGTTGAGGTGAGAGCGGGCCGTGATGCTGGGCCGGTCGTGACGTCACTTCCGCCCGTGGTGGGGCGGGGCCGAGCCTTACGTGGGCGCGCGCCTGCGCAGGAGCGTGCCGAATTGTCGCGCGACGGGCTGCTGCGCTCTCCGCCTCGGCTTGCCGCCTTGCCCAGAGTTGGGTTTTGCTCTTGAGCTGATCTCGGCTTCCTTCCTTTTTGGTCCCTGCTCCCTGTCGCATTACTCCTTATGCTACCTGTTGCCGCTCTTCAGCGGTGTATGTCTCCAGGCCCTTTTTTGTCACGCATTCAACAAGTGTGTCTTGAGAACCTACTCTGTGCCAGGCACGGTGCTAAAGCGCTGGGAAGTACAAACAAAGTTTTGAAATAGTCACCGGAGGAACGTTTATTAAAGGGTTTCCCAACTTTATGGGTGAGATTGCGTACACACTACGAGATTTCTTTAGAACAGTGTTCTGCAGATTTACCCAGAATGCTAAATCTCAAGCCCTATGTGCGCCCTCCCTTCAATTTAACTTGATAGGGCCTGGGAATCTTCATTTTAACAGCTACCCCAACCCCAAGTGTTCTTAACAGAAGTGTTGGTTTGATGTTTCACTGACTGTTGAACCTTAATGCTGCCCAGGTGATCTACGCAGGCGTACTGCTCAGAGAGAGTACATAGTCACTCATTCCACAGCATTTACCAAGTTCGTGAGCTTCCTAGACTTAGAGTGATGCTCGCTGTTCTAGATTCTAGGGGTATAGCTATGAACAAAGCAAACACATTTCCTGCCCTGGAGCGCCATAAAATATTGTAGAGACAATAAAATAATAAAAATAACTTCAGATAGTTCTGTAAAGACAATAAGCAGTGGAAGGTGGGGAAATAACTTTTGATTGGGGTTGCGGGGGGTCAATAACTCCTTCTGGAGAGGAGCTATCTAAGCTGAGACCTGAATCATAACAAGAAGTCACATGAGTGAGTATGTGCAGGAAGAGCCTTCTAGGCGGGGTGACTGGAAGTACAATGACCCTTCTCCAGAGAGATCATTTTGTATCATAGGGCTAAGAGGCCAGTATAGCTGGAGCTCAGAAAGCCCAGGAGAGGGAAGCAAGGGCCACGTAACACAGGGCCTTGTAGACCATGGTGAAGATTTTAGTCTTGACCTTAAGGCAAGGGTCCTGGACAAGGAAACAAATCAGACTCCATTTTCATGATCCTGATTCTGTTCCTACGATCTTAATTCTGTTATTTTTCTCTTTCTAAACGACTCCTAATCGTTCCTCTTTTTGTTTTACTATTGTTTTCAGTATATTTTAAAAACACAGTCATCTACCCCTTTCAAAAGTGGGCAATGATAATAATTTATATTCAGTGTTCAGCAAACACTTAAGATGACAGAAATAAGTTACAGCCAGGATTCTTGTGGGGGATACTCTTCTGTTTGTCCTTGGAAATCTCAGAGTTGCGATGGAAGCAGCAGAGATTGACAGACTGACTTCTGCCTTTTGTCTTAAACATGGACAGTAAGGTCTGTGTGTGCCTTCCTAGAAGCTAGTAGGCTGTTAAGGGAAGCTAAAGTCTACACATACCCTGCTTAATCTTAGTTTAGAAATCACATTTGCTAGCTTTTTATGTTCTATATTTAAAGAGAGAAAGAGAGCAAAAGATGCCCATCAGTGTCCTCAAATGAGGTAGCAGAGTTAAGATTAGCCCACAACTTCTGCCCTGAGGAAAGTAATACAAGGGCTCAGAACCTCCCTTCCCATGCCACATCTTTAATACGACCTCTAGATCATGCTCCTGGAGAGTACTGCCCTTGCCTGTTGCTGAGGGAGCCACACCAGATTTGGGGCTCAAGACCTTTCAGACAATTAAAGAATCTCACCTTCAGGCATGGGGCAGGAAAAGTGAGTAATAGCTCCTTGTTAGTTGGGAATGCATCAAAGGATAAAGAGACTACGGTCCTGTCCACCTCCAGCTCATAGCATGTCTTCTGGACTCATAATCCAGTTGTTTATTCAGTATCTCCACTTGGAGTCTCACAGGTATCTTAAAGTTTACAGGATCAAAATGGAATTACAGAATTCTTGAGCTTTCCTCTGCCCCACTCACAGTCTTGGCCATCTCAGCTAATAGCAACTTCATCTTTTGAGTTGTCTGGTAAAAAGCTTGGTTTCATCTTTGCTTCTACTCTTGGTCTCATACTCTACATCTAATCCATCAGGAAATCCTCTGGGCTCCCTCTTAAAAGTATATCCAAATCTGACCTCTTCCCGCGCCCTCCACCTTGGTCCACCATTATCTTTTACGCACATTATTGCAGTAACTCCTCACTGGCCTCTAGCTTCCACGCTCACCTCTTAGACTGCGTTCTCAGTACAGTAGCCAGACTGACCCTAGTAGGAAACCTAAGCAGTCACATTTCTACGGGGGTAAAAACAGAGAAAAAAGAAAGAAAGAAAAGAAAACCTAATCGAGAGCACATCCCACCTCTGCTCCACACCTGCCACAGTAAAAGCAATAATCCTTGCAGTGGCCCTCAGGGCCCCCCATTATGGCTGACCTCACCTCCTCCTCTGTTCTCTCTCTCTCTCTCTCTCTCTTTCTTGAAGAGAGTTCCTTGAAGGCCCCAAGCAGGCTCTTGCCTCAGGGCTTTTGCACTTGCTGTTCCTTCTGCTTGGAAACTTTTCTACCACATGACTCCCTCCCTCTCCTGCAAGGATTGCAGTTGCCTCAAATGTCACTTTATATAAGAGGCCTACTCTCTCCACCCACCCCCATCCCACCCCGCCTGCCTAACACTGTTCCATTTTCCCCACAGCACTTCTCACTTGTATCATATTTTGTGATTTTCCTCTTGTCTCTCTCTCCCCACTGGAATGGATGCTTCATACTGGAATGGATTTTTGCCTTTTTTGGCCAAAGACATATCTACTCCCAGTGCCTAGAAAAGTGCCTGGCATGCATAGGTGCTCAGTAATTGGTTACATGAATCAGTGAATGGTTACATGAATCAGTGAATGAATGAATGATTTACATATCATTGTCATCAAAAGATCAAAATACTATAACCAAAAAAGGAGAGATAGCACTAATTTTTTTTTTAACACTCTAAAACTGCAGTCCCTAACCCCTGGGCCGTAGACTAGTCCGTGGCCTGTTAGGAACTGGGCCACACAGCAGGAGGTGAGCGGTGGGCAAGCCGGTGAAGCTTCATCTGTATTTACAGCCGCTCCCCATTGCTCACATCATCACATAAGTTCCACCTCCTGTCAGATCAGCTGTGGCATTAGATTCTCGTAGGAGCACAAACCCTACTGTAAACTGTGCATGGGAGGGATCTAGGTTGCGCGCTCCTTATGAGAATCTAATGCCTGATGATCTGAGGTGGAGCTGAGGTGGTGATGTATTTGCAGTGCTGGGGAGCAGCTGCAAATACAGATTATCATTAGCAGAGAGGTTTGACTGCACAATAAATGTAATGTGCTTGATTCATCCCTAAACCAACCCCCCCCCCAGGTCCATGGAAAAGTTGTCTTCCATGAAACTGGTCCCTGATGCCAAAAAGGCTGAGGACCACTGCTCTAAAACATATTTAAATATTTATATACAGCTTAAGGAGAAAATAATTAAATCTTCATGCTGAAACTGTTTGCAGAGTGGCTGAAAAAAGGTAAACATTTGGGTGTTTGACCTATAAATCAAAATCCCAGCTAAAAATATGCTGAAGAATTTTGTACTTGTTTAATACTGTGTTGTGCTGTTTTTGTTTTATTAAAGTGCCAAAGAGATGGATGAGACTGTTGCCGAGTTTATCAAGAGGACCATCTTGAAAATCCCCATGACTGAAATGACAACAATCCTAAAAGCCTGGGATTTTTTGTCTGAAAATCAACTGCAGACCGTAAATTTCCGGCAGAGAAAGGAATCTGTTGTTCAGCACTTAGTTCTGCTGTGTGAGGTAACAGTGTTAAAAGTGATTAGCTGTGAACAGCGTGCTATCCCTTTGGGTTTTCCATTCTTCTATTCCTTAGTTCAAAAGGGATTTAAGGTAGCTACTAAACTATTCGTGAGCTGTGTATAACTAACTGTAGTGTAGCTAATTTTTAATTGGTTTTTTCAACTTACAAAAAATGCTTACAAATCAATAAGAAGGAAAAAGCCAATACCGTGAGAGGAAAAAAAACAGTAGAAATTAAAATAACGAGCAGTATTTTTTTCCTTATATTTTCAACCTAGCCAATTATCTAAGATGAAAAGATAACACCCAGATATGTTGGCGAAGTTGTGAGGAAAGAGACACTCTCTCTTTCACATGTATTTATTTATTTGCTTTTTGTCTTAAAATGTTTTCAGATTCTCAGAAAAGTTGCGAGTCTAGTATAAAGAATTCCCATATTCCAGTGTACCCTTCCCTCATTCACTTTCGAATAAATATACTTTTTGACCTAGCAATTCCCCTTCTGGAAGTTTATACTAAGAAAATAATAAAAAATAAGGAGGTATATATAAATAATACTATAACTTACAAATATTTACATATTTGTAAAATTTTCATATATGTTTACATTCAGTGTATAAATATAAATATTTATATATCTAAAAACCAAATATTTCATAAATATAAATCAATAAAAATATTGATATATAAATAATTGATTTATATAAATATTAATATAACTATAAATCAATATTCACATATTTGATTTTTAGATATATATTTATATTTAAATAAAGATGTTAACTGTAGCATTGTTTTAAGAACAAAAAATTGGAAACAGCTATATGTAGGTGACTGGATAAATAATGATACATCCAATAACAAAATAAACTAGATCTTTATGTACAACATTAAAAGAAACTACATAACATACATGCATATATAAATGTCTCTGTATACAGCAGTGGTTCTCAGCTGGAGCGATTTTGTCCCCTGTGGGACATTTGGCAATGTCTAGAGACATTTTTGGTTGTCAATACTGTGGGGGTGGGGTGCTACTGGCTTCTACTGGGTAGAGGGCCAGGGATGCTCCTTAACATCCTAAGACAGCCCTCCACAACACAGAATTATCTAACCCAAAATGTCAACAGTGCCAAGCCTGAGAAACCCTGGTGTAGAAGTCTAGAAGGATACATAGCAGACTGTTAAATATTGTTGGCCTAGGGAGCATGATGGTAAGGAAGAGAAGGATTTCACTTTTTACTGTGCACACTGCTGTACACACTGAATATAAAGAAACACAACTTTTTATTTAAGTATAAAATTCTTGCAGAAAAGTTATTGTCTAAATATGTATATTTTCACAAACTGAACACACCCATGAAACCAATACCCAGATCTAGAAGCATTACCATTGCTATTATTCTCCATCCCCAAGGGTACCAACTATACTGACTTCTAGTAACATAGGTTAGTTTTGCCTGCTTTTGTACTTTATATAAGTTGAATCATACCTTATGGTTTTTTGTATCTGGCTTCTTTCTTTCAACCTTAAGGTTGTGATATTCAGCCACAGTTTCATGTAGTAGGTTGTTCATTGTCATTGTTGAATTCCATTATGTAAACATACGATTCGTTTATCCACTCCACTATTGATGAGCATTTTGGTAATTTCAAATGTTTGGCTATTAGTACTGCTGTGAACATTATATACTTATCTCTTTATGAATGTATGCACTCATTTCTGTTTGGCAAACACTTAAGAGTGGAATTGCTATTTTCTAGGATGTACATATATTCAGCTTTAATAGATAACACCAAAGAGTTTCCCAAAGGGGTTTTTCCGGTTTATACTCAACAGCAGTATGGAGTGCAGTCTTTGCGTCAGTGAGTACAAGCATATTGCACTTTGGTAGATAACACCAAACCATTTTCACAAGGAGTTGTACAACATTGCACTCTCACCAGCAGTGTATGAAAGTTCAGCTCCACGTCCTTGTCATAGTTGATATTTTTCCATTCTTCGCATTTTAGCCCTCTGGTAGGTATGTAGAGATTTTTCACTGTAGTTTAATTTACATTTCCCTGATGACAGATGATGCAAAGAACTATTTCATGTGTTTATTCGTCATTTGGATATTCTCAATTGTGTTGTCTGTGTAATCATGTGCCCATTTTTCTACTGGATTGTCTTTTGCTTACTGAGTTATAATTCTTCACATAGTCTGAATAAGTCCTTTGTCAGATAAATGTATTGTGAATATTTTCTCCCAATTTGTGTTTGCCTTTTCACTCTCTTAATGATGTTTTTTCATGAACATAAGTATATCCGTACTTTTTTTTTTTTTTAATACGAGACAGAGTCTCACTCTGTCAACCAGGCTAGAGTGCAGTGGCCCAATCATAGCTCACTGCAGCCTCAAACTCCTGGGCTCAAGCGATCCTCCTGCCTCAGCCTCCCAATAAGCTGGGACTACAGGCACGCACTACCACACTCGGCTAATTTTTCTATTTTTTTGTAGAGACAGGGTCTTGCTCTTGCTCTTGCTGGTCTCGAACTCCTGGCCTCAAGCAATCCTCCTACCTTGGCCTCCCAGAGTGCTAGGATCACAGGCGTGAGCCACTGTGCCCAACCTTATATTATATTTATAATCATAGTTCAACATTTTCCTGTAAAATATGGCAAATTAAACAGGAATTTTTGCTACACTCTTCGAAAACCCAATAAAATAGCAATAAAGGGACTATTTTTTAAGCATAAATCCCCAAGGCCAGGGGACTACAGCAGATAAAAGATGTCAACAAAATTTAGGATGCTGGAAAACAGAACAAGTGGTAACTGAATTAGTAGAGCAGAGAAAGTAGAAATGTAACTACTTTCAACTCTGTATAGTCTTCCAGAAAAGCAAAGAGAAGGGAATACTTCCCAACTCATTCTGTAGGGCCATCATTCTCCTGACACCAAAACCAGAAAAATGCATTACAAGAAAAGAAAATCACACATCAATATCTCTTATGAACATTGATACAATTATTCTTAACAAAATTTTAGGAAATCAAATCCAGTATATTAAAAGAATAATACATCATGACCAAATGGAGTTCATCTTAGGAGTGCAGGTTTGGTTTAACATTTGAAAATCAATCATTATAATTCATCATATTAGCAAATTAAAAACATATATGATCATGATTATAGACACAGGAAAAGAATGTGATGAAATCCAGCATCTACTCCTTAAGAAAATTTAGCAAACTAGGAATAGAATGGAACTCTCTTGAACTGATAAAGGGTATCTATAATACAAAAAGCCTACAACTAACATCCTGCCTAAAGTGACAAACTTAATGCCTTCCCTTTAAGATCAAGAATAAAGCAAGGATGTCTACTCTCACCCTTTCTGTTCAATGTTGTATTGGAAGTTCTTGCTGGTGCAGTCAGGCAAGAGTAAGAAATAAAAGCCATCTAGATTGGAAAGGAAGAAGTAAAACTGTTTTTATTCACAGGTGACATGGTCATCTACATAAAAAGTCTAATGGAATTTACAGGAAAAAAAGGAACTAGAACCAATAGGTTTAGCAAGATTGTAGGGATATATATATATATATATATATATGTAAAATTTATGATAGCATCAAAAAGTATGAAATACTTTGACATAGCTGACAAAAGATATGCAAAACCTACATATTGAACCTACAAAACACTGCTGAGAGAAATTAAATAAAGAAGACCTAAATAAATGGAGAGAGAGACTGGGTTCATGGATCAGAAGTCTTGATATTGTTAAGATCTCAGTTTTTCCCAGATTGATTCTGAAATTTATATGTAAATGTGAAAGGCCCATAATAGTTAAAATAAGTTTGAAAAAGATAAGAGTTGGAGAACTAAGACTATCTGAATTCAAAATGATTTATAAAGCCAGGGTCATCAAGACAGGGTGTGTCTTAGTCCATTTTGTGTTGCTATAACAGAATACCACAAACTGGGTAATTTATAAAGGAAAGAAATTTACTTTTTACAGTTCTGGAGGCTGAGAAGTTCAAGGTCAAGGGGCCCGCATCTGGCGAGGGCCTTCTTGTTGTGTCAAGACGCAAGAGGCATCACATGGCAAGAGAGCACATGCATGTGTGAAAGAGAGAGAGCGCGAGAGCGCATGCATGAGCGAGCACAACCACATGTGCAAACCAGCAGAAGGGTGCCAAACTCATCCTTTAGTCAGGAACCCACTCTCATGATAATGGCATTAATACACTCATGAGGGCAGAGTCCTAATGACCTAATCACCTCTTAAAGTTCCCACCTCTAAACACTGTTGAATTGGGGATTCCTTTTGAGGACACATTCAAACCATAGCAGGATGGTGTTGGCAAACAGACAAATAGATCGAGGCAACAGAATAGGGTCCAGAAATAGACCCACATATTATGTAGTTGACTTTTTACAAAGCTACAAAAAGCAATTCTGTGAAGAAAGGATAATCTTTTCCACAAATGATGCTGCACTAATTGGATACCCATATTCCAAAAAATGAACTTCAATCCATCCCCACACCATATAAAAAAATTAACTCAAAATGGATCCAAGACCCCCTAAAACTACAAAACATGTAGATTTGTAGCCGTTGTATCTACAAAAAAACCCCACAGAAAACAAAAAAAAACCATGTAGAAGAAAACAGGAGAAAATCTTTATGACCTTGAACTAGATTAGATACAACACCAAAAACACAATCTGTAAAAGAAAAATCAATTGATACATGGCACTTCATCAAAATGAATAACTTCTTTTCTTTGAAAGCTGCTATTAAGAGAATGAAATGATAAGCCAAAGACTAGTAGAAACTATTTCTAAATCATTATTGATAAAGAACTTGTATCTAGAATATATTAAAAATACTCAAGAAAACAACTCAATTTAAAAAATGGGCAAAAAGTTTGATTGAACACACACTTCCTATGGATAGGAATAAACATGTGAAAAGATGCTCAAAATCATTAGTCATTAGAAAAAATGCAAATTAAAACCAAAATAAGATATGCCAACACACTTATTAGAATGGCTGAAATTTAAAAGATTGATCATAATTAGTAGTAGCTGGGATGTGGAGAAACTAGAGCTCTCATGCACTGCTGGTAGGAATGTAAAAAGGTACAGCACTTTGAAAATCAGTTTGGCAGTTTCTTAAAAAGTTAAGATGCATGCTTACCATGTGATTCGACCTATTTCCCTTCTAGGCATTTACCCAAGAGAAATGAAAACATGTCCACACAAAAACGTACTCTAATGGTCACAGCAACATTATTCATAATAGCCCAAAACTGGAAACAACCCAAATGTCCATCAGCAGGTAAATGGATAAACAAATTGTGATATATCCATACAATGGACTAGTACTCAGCAATAAAAAGGAATGAACTATTCATAGATGCAAAAACATGGGTGGATATAAAAATAATTATGCTGGGTAAAGGAAGCCAGACCAACGAAAAAAAAAAAGAGTACATACTTACATTAACATTCATACAAAACTGTAGAAAATGCAAACAAATCTGTAGTGACAGAAAGTAGATCATTGGTTGCCTCAGGACCAGGGTTGGGAGGGAGAGAGGTGGGGGCAGAAAAGGGTAGAAAGGGAAATAAGAAAGAAGCACAAGAAAACTTGGGGGACTGGCGGTTGTGTTAACTGTTGTGCTGTGGTGACAGTTTCATGGCTAATCCATAAGTCAAAACTTAACCAAATTGTGTACTTTAAATATGTGCAGTTTAATGTATGATAAACACCTCAATAAAGTTGATTTTTAAAAACCAAAAAGTTAAAAGCAATAAGTGAGGAATAAATTGTGGGGGGATGACTGTGGGTGCCTTGGCTGAGACAGGAATCACAAGGTAGAGCTCTTGGTTGACAGGAGAACACAGACCGGAGACAGGTGGTCAGTCAGTTACTGAGAGTGTGCTATAGTCTGTTCCAGCCAATCCTAAAATGTGCTTTAAATGGGGTAGAACCAAACCTGTCACCACAGTTACTAAATAATTTATCCTCTCTTTCAGGAAAAGCGTGCGAGTCTCAATGACGCAGCCCTTTTAGACATCATTTGTAAGTTTTGGTGATTTATATTTACAGTGCTCAGGGACAGTTTTAAACCAGAAGGATGGTGGGTAGGGTTGAACTTCCTAGGTCCATTTATAGTCTAAGTTGCTCTCAAATTTGTAACTCCTGAAGGGTGTCTTCTATGTCATACATTTATTCATTCATTTGTCTGCCAAACATATACTGAGTGCCTGCTCTGTGCCAGGCAGTTAAGTTTAGATCTGGGACAACAGTTAACAAGTTCTTCATTTCAATAAGAATCTAACTGGGGAGACCGGCAATATACTGATGAACATCTGAATACATAACGTGACCTCAGGTAGTGATGAGTCCTCTGACAGGAACTAAAGCAGGGTGACTGGGGTAGGGTGAACAGGGTGGGCCACTCTGAGTGGGTGCCCTCTACGTGGAGAGCGGATGAGGTGAGGAAGGAGGTGTAGAAGGAACTAGAAGAGGTTCCAGGCAAAGGAACAGCCAATGCAGACATCAGTCATGTGGAGCCCAGCGTTCCCTGTCATGCTGGGTGGATGTGGCGTTCTATGGAGCAGACTTATGGGGAAGCAGAATGAAGGGACTAACATGATAATAAACAGTAAAGCTGAACTATGTTATCTAGGTTGGTTGAATTGAGTAGTTATGATTTGTTTTATTTGTATGAAGTAAATTTAATCCATATAAAGTTTATATTTTGAATAAAAATCTGTATAACCTAATTTGTGAATTACTGTTATTTTCCCCAGTTTTATATTATTAAAAATATCTATTTATAAGCATATTACTTCAAAGTTCTATGATATACTAAGTAGTAAGCCCTTCTTGCCTCTCTCAGATACTCAAGTTCATCAGCACCAGAAAGTTTGGGATGTTTTTCAGATGAGTAAAGGACCAGGTAATATTTTCTATCTTAAACTGAATACTTGTATTTGACATTTTGGCAATTTAAAGATGAATAGCAGTATGTCCCTCTTAAATCTCTTTTCTTTCAAAATAAGGTGATTATTTATGACTCATTTATGGAAAATCAGAAATATATTTGGTAGTGCCATGTCAGAGGTCCTAGCAGCATTTGTGTGACTTAATCATTATTGATCTGGAATTACATAAAATGCTTAGCTTCAGGGTTATTTGCAAATATATTTATTAAAGACAGTGTAGCTCCCTTAATTTTTCTTTTTCTTTTTTTTCCCCACTTTGACAGGTGAAGATGTTGACCTTTTTGATATGAAACAATTCAAAAGTTCATTTAAGAAAATTCTTCAGAGAGCATTAAAAAATGTAAGAATGAAATTCTTCTGAATTTACATGAAATTCAATTTAATGACATCTGTGCACTTAAAATTTGCTACTATCTTGTTTTTTTATTTGTAAGAAATTCAATAATATTCCATATTGTTCTACTCCATATCAAAGTCGTACTCTAAAGATTATAAAAATTTCCCCTCTTCTCTCACCTGTTCATTCAGCATTCAGGGCCTAATGCTTCTTTCTCAAGAGCAGTAATGTCCAATAGAGCTCTCTGCACTGATGGACATATTATTTTTTATTTTTTATATTTTAGAGACAGGGTCTCACTCTGTTGCCCAGACTGGAGTGCAGTGGCCCAATTATACTTCACTGTAACCTCACATTCCTGGGCTCAGGCAACCCTCCTACCTCAGCCTCCCGAGTAGCTGGAACTACAGGTGCACACCACCATGCCCAGCTTATTTTTTAAAAAGTTTTTTTGTAGAGACAGGGTCTCACTGTGTTGCCCAGGCTGGTCTCAAACTCATGGCCTCAAGTAATGTTTCTGCCTCAGCCTCCCAAAGTGCTAGGATTACAGGTGTGAGCCACTGCGCCCAACTGGAAATGTTCTATTTCAGCACTGTCCAGTATGCTAATTAGTAGCCACATGTGGCTAGTGAGCACTTGAGATGTGGCTAGTGTGACTGAGCAGCTGAATTTTTAATCCTGTTGAACTTTAATGAATTTAAGTTAAATAGCCACATGTGGCTAGTGGTTCCAATAATGGTCAGTGCAACTCTGAAGCACCCTTGATTTTATAGGCATGTTGCTTGTATTTGCTTTTGTAATGTGAAACAAAGAAGCTATTCAGAATATGACCTTCCATTCAAGCCGGCAGAGGCCCACTGATCACCTAATGGGGCCAAGCTCTCTGCTGCTCACTCAGGAAAGTCAGACAGCTCTGCACCTCCACGCCGCAGACTGGGGAGTCTTCCTTGTCTGCTGCACCAAAGGAATTTGGAAAAGCAGCTAGATAAAAAGTGGGTAGAGTTTGCTAGTGCCAGCAACCACCATAAAAACCTGCTTTTCCTGGAGTAAGATCCAAGAGGGAGGAAATAAAGAGACGTGGGCAAGCCAAGTGCACCTGTCTGAACTTCCTCCTTTCCAGGGTCAGAGTTCCAAGGGGAAGCTGAATCAGGGTGAGCTGATAATCCGGGACCATTAAATTCCAAACCAACTGGCAATCATATTTAAAAGTTTAGAAAGGCCTATATTTTATCCATGAAATGGAAACCAAATAAAACTTCCTGTATTCTCACCACATAACATTCCTTTAGAGTACCTTTTATCTTCTGAGCTAAATGCATAAAAACATTAGTGTTAGTATATTTTTAAGCCCATTACTACATTTATCTTACTGTTAAACTTTATAGTGCATGCTAGGTCTGTACCAGATGGTATAAAGGCTTCATTATAAAACAGGTATCTCATTTGTAAGGCTGCCTTTCTTCATAAACTCTTACAAGTAGAAGAACAGTTTTCAGGACAAGCCCAAGAAATTATTGAAAAATGTTGATGTCATACCCCTGATTGTAGTTTTTTAAAAAAATTTTTTCTGACCAGGCAAGGTAGCTCACGCCTGTGATCCTAGCCACTTTGGGAGGCCGAGGCGAGAGGATCACTTGAGCTCAGAAATTCAAGACCAGCCTGGGCAACATAGCAAGACTCTATCTCCACAAAACATAAAAAAAATTAGCCAGGTGTAGTGGTGTGCACCAGTAGTCCCAGCTTCTCAAGAGGCTGAGGCAGGAGGATCACTCCAGCCCAGGAGTTTGAGGTTGCACTGAGCTATGATGATGTCACTGCATTCTAGCCCAGGTAATAGAGCAAGACCCTGTCTCAAAAAAAGAAAAATTTTCTTTTTCTTCTTATGACTTTGCAAGGCATAAATGTGTCTTTATAAAACAGTCACAAAACATTTTCCCAAAGATTGCTAAAACACTGTCATGAAAAGTAGGAGAAAAGAGTGCCAGGTCTCAACCTGTGTGCAAGAATATAGTGGCATTGTTCGCCCCTAAAAAGCACCTGCAGTTGGTGCCATGATGAGATATTAATTAGGAAACTTAAATTTTTTTTTAATAAGGTGACAGTCAGCTTCCGAGACACTGAGGAGAATGCAGTCTGGATTCGAATCGCCTGGGGAACACAGTATACAAAACCAAACCAGTACAAACCTACTTATGTGGTGTATTATGCCCAGACGCCATATGCCTTCACTTCTTCCTCCAAGCTGAGGCGCAACACGCCCCTTCTGGGCCAGGTATGGAACAAATTATTATAAGCTATAATATTTTATTATCCTTATCTCAAAGGTCTATGTAGGTTTAAACTGCTCAATAAACCTCTGATATAGAAAACCACATTTAATTTTTTTTCTTTTTTTTTTTCCTACTTATTTTCTCTCTCTCTCTCTCTTTCTCCCCCCCATTAATTTTTAATTGTTATTCTCCTAAAATAAGGAGCAGGGAATGTTGTTATCTACAATTCGGAATGTAGCATAAGATATTAGTTTGGAACTATTTTTTATTGTCTTTTAATCTATAAGTAAGGCATGCTTAATGTAAAGAATGCAACCATTAGCCGGGCATGGTGGTACGTACGTGCCTGTGGTCCCAGCTACTTGGGAGGCTGAGGCAGAAGAATTGCTTGAGCCCAGGAGTTTGAGGCTGCACTCCAGCCTGGGCAATGGAGCGAGACCCTGTCTCTATTAAAAAAAAAAAAGAGCAACCAATACAGAAGTCCCTAAAGATAAAAAGTTAATCTTCAGGCGGGGCACGGTGGTTCATTACAGTGCTGTAATCCTAGCACTCTGGGAGGCCGAGGCAGGAGGATCGCTAGAGGTCAGGAGTTCAAGACCAGCCTGAGCAAGAGCAAGACCCCGTCTCTACCAAAAATAGAAAGAAAAAAATTAGTGGGGTGTGGTAGTGCACACCTGTAGTCCTAGCTACTGGGGGTGCTGAGGCAGGAGGATCGCTTGAGCCCTAGAGTTTGAGGTTGCAGTGATACCTGGGGCAACAAAGCAAGACTCTGTCTCAAAAAAAAAAAAAGAAGTTAATCTTCAAAACTTCATACCCCTTTTCACTATCCCGTTCACCCAAAATAACTACTGCTAAAGTTTGCTATTTCCTTTCAGAAGATGTTTTATTACAAAAGCCAGGGTGGCACATACGGTTTTGTAATTTTCTTTTTTAACTTAACAGAACATTTCCACGTGAAATGAATATACCTCATTGCTCTTTCATGACTATATAATTCACCTATTAATGAACATTATTTTCATCTGTACCCATTTTCCCCACATTCTGTGCACAAGAAGACTGCTTTAACATAAGATGTATCCTCTCTCCAGAGCCTGCTTCTGTTTATGGTTCTGTCTTTGGTATCACAGGCTTCCTGGCATCCTTCCCCAAAGTAAGCCATCCTTAAATTGGCCTGGTGACTGCTGCTGCCACTGTTAGCACTCACAACTACAATGGCACCTTAAACTGGTTCCAGAGCTACCACTTCAGTTGGTTGTGGGGCACCTCCGCCATCCAGGAGTGTCATCTGTGAACTCCTGTGTCCACTAGAGCTGGGTGGAGCAGCAAGCACTGTAGTGGTGGGACCAAGTGAGCCACAGGGTCCCTGTGGGTGTACTTGCTTGTCATTTAAGTTCCTTGGTTGTTTACTGAAATGTCAGAAAGACTGCTGCTCACTTCTCTTTCCCTTTAACACTTAACGCCACTTCTTTACATTTGGGGTCTCTTCCTCCATGACACATAGTGGTCTTTCATCCACTTACAGCCAGGTGAGTACACCCTGCCACGGGTAGTGTAAACATCACCCCAAAGGCTGATGTTCATTTCTATTGTGTATCTTAAGACAAACTTATCTCCATTCTCTAGATCCAGGTAATATCTTGTTCTAGTAATTCTGTTTCGGTCTTCTAATTTGTTTCCAAAATGACAGAAAGCTTTTATAAATTGCATTTAATACACACTTTTTTCTTCAATATTTGCCCTAAAGCATACATATTTACGGGTTTGTGTGGCAGTATCCTTATAGTATTAGATGACTGGTATTCTAAAATAGTAACATTTTGAATATTCATTGTTTACTCCTAAGTCTGAATTTGATTTATTATAACTGCTAACTTTAAACAGAATCACTTTTCTAAAAAAGGAACAAAAGACTGCATTTCTGAGACGTAATGCCATTAACCACTTTTTTTGTTTTTGCATCTGAGTAACAGGCTATAAAATTAAATTTTTCTGGATTTCTTTTCACACTTAAGTGGAAACTATTCACTGATTGCAGCTCCCACATTTTATTTTGACAAATATTATAAATACAGAGACAGAAATCCTAATAACAGTCTTGCTGATTTCCATTTCAAGGCACTGACAGTTGCCAGCAGACACCGTCAGATTGTGAAGATGGACCTGAGCAGCCGGCATCTGGACTCGCTCAAGGCTATAGTTTTTCAGCAATATGATCAGGTGAGCCAATGAGGGACTCTCTCTAAAGTTGGATCTTCATTTTCTCTTTTAGGCAGGAGTTAGAAGCCGCTGAGCAGGTGAGAAAGTCCACCTCCAGCAAGAGATCACTTCAGATATTATTGTGTGGAGAAAGCTTCCAATTAGTTAACATGAAAGGAGACAAAATAATTTCTCAAGATCATCTTTTTTTAATTGCATTGTGTTTTATACCACTCATTAGTCACTGGAGTCTATGTTACAGATCCCAGTTTCCAAATCAGCTATTCCAATTAGTATTTATTTTCTATTTAAAGTAACTTGACACTGTCTTTTGAAACTAAATATATTATTCTATTTTGCAAGAGAAAAGTATAATTAATTTTTTGTCCCATTAGTCAAGCAGGTGATATAGAAGTTGGAATTAAAGGAGGCATTGGCTTATTAAGTCCCACAACTTATTTATTTGTTAAAACATTTGAATGTGCCGTTCCTCTCTAATGACAAGAATGGATCTGTCCTTACAGGCTCAGGGTTGTTTTTTCCTCTGTATAGCAAATGTCTGTTCGTGTGTTCATACCCCTGTAAGTGGATTGTCAATGCCCTGTGTATATCTTTGAGCCCTTAGAGATGTTATACTTATGTATTTTCATCTGTTCTAAGTAGAAAGAAGTGATGGCTCTCTGCAAGTCCCTCTTTAAGGAAAAAAATACAACATTAAGATGTTAGAGCGCTCGCTTCGGCAGCACATATACTGAAATTGGAACGATACAGAGAAGATTAGCATGGCCCCTATGCAAGGATGACATGCAAATTCGTGACGTGTTCCATATTTAAAAAAAAAAAAAAAGTTACATAATGATTTGCTCCCCTAGCCCCCCTCCCCACCAAAGTGATATAAACTGTTCTGCTATAATATGATAGTTGCATTCCTAGGGAAATTCACATTGGCAAGCACATAATTATAAAAACAATGGCTTCAGTGGGAGAAAGGGTTCAAGAGATTCAGACTTACAGTAGGAAAGTTACTATTCCAAAAGAAATCTCAGTGAGTTTTTTAGGGTTATAAAGATACAGCTGTGAAGCTGAAACATTACATTGCAAATACTGCCTTTGATTCCTCTAGCTTTTGCGCTCACCACCTATACTTCTTCCAGATCCATTTGTATGTTCCTCAAATGAAACAGCCATGCTGCAGGCCCAGCAGTCTCCTGTCAACATCCTGCTCTAGGAGAAATGCCCAACTGAGCCAGGATATGGCCTCAAATGTCTCTTTATTGGAAAAAATAAAGATTTGGCATACTTTTATGTACTAAAACCAGTCAGTATCTATACTTCAAGATTTACTAAATTAGTAAAACATTCACTTTTTTTCTTTTTTTTCCCCTAGAACTTTGAAACTCACAACTCTACGACACCTCTACAAGAAAGAAGCCTTGGGCTAGATATAAATAGTATGTGTATTTTAATATAAAATATAAAACTAAATTTTGGAAGGGTATTACTCCCTTATAGATTTCTGTCACTCAGTAAATCATATATGTCCTAGGATCCTAATTCAAAACTATTTACTGCTTTAAGAAAAATTGAAAATTAAGTATCTGTTGAAGGAGGAAAGCTAAGCTACCATAGGTCTCCTTTAGAATTTACTTGAATAACAATAAACAACAGAATAATTAACAACAACAACAAAAATTAGCTAATAGTTGTTGAGCATTTCTTTTGTGCCAGTCACCATGCTAAGATGTTTATATAATCATTTCCTTAATCTTCACAGTAGTCCCATCAATAAGTGGTATTCATCAGGAAACTGGGTTTCAGGGAGGTTGGTAACTCTGTGGGCAAGTCACACAGCTAGAGCGTGGCAACGCCAGAAGCGAAATCCAGGTGTCTGAATCTGGATCCCATGCTCTTAATGCACTGGATAAACTTCTTGAATAAGTAGGATTGTGACTATACTACTACCCACAGATGACATGAGTCACTCCCTAGAAAACCCAAGAGAAAAGAGTAGAGAACTACTAAAGTAAATCAGAAAGTTCACAAAGTGGTGGGGTGCAATATAAACTTATAAAAATGAAAAGTTTCCTATCTTCTAGTAGTGATTTGGCAATAAAATGAAACAGTACAGCTGTTATAAACTAAACATTTTTATGATTTTCCAATAGCACAGGAACTGCTGTTGATTTCATGTTAAAGAAAGCAGGGCCAGGCACAGTGGCTCACCAGTAATCCCAGCGCTTTGGGCTTTGGGAGGCTGAGGTGGGATGATCACTTGAGGCCAGGAGTTCAAGACCTGCCTGGGCAACATAGCCCAATCTCTACAAAAAACTTCTTTAAAATTTTCTAAAAATTAGCCAGATGTGGGGGCATGCACCTATAGTCCCAGTAACTGAGGAGGCTAAGGCAGGATAACCGCTTGAGCCCAAGAATTTGATGCTACAGTGAGCAATGACTGTGCCACTGCAGCCAGGGTGACAAAGCAAAACACTGCCTCAAAAAAAAAAGAAAAAATTAGAAAGCAGGTTACAAAATTTGTATGTATTTTATGATCCCAGTTTAAAAAAATGCAACCAGCCTGAGCAACATAGTGAGACCCCATCTCTACAAAAAATAAAAAAAATTAGCTGGGCATGGTGGCGTGTGCTAATAGATGTTAGGCTGAGGCAGGAGGATTGCTTGAACCCACGAGGTTCAAGTCCAGCCTTGGCAACATAGCGAGACCCCATCTCTAAAAAAAAATATATATATATATGTATATATATGCATCTTTATTTTTGCTCACTGTAGAAAGAACTAGACAGAAATATACTAAAATGTTAACAGTGCTTATCTCTGGGTGTTAGAATAATGGGTGATTTTTATTTTCTCTTTTATAAGGGTGTACTTTCCAACTTTGCTACAGTAAGAAATTATTACAATCAAGAGAAGAAACAGTAAACATTGTTTTTAAATTATACAGTTTGAAAGGTTAGGAATGAAAGGAGGATAATTTTAAGGACAAAATATATTTCTAGTGTCTGTTTTATTTGAAATCTTCCACCTATAGTGGATTCAAGGATCATTCATGAAAACACAATAGAAAAAGAGAGGGTCCGAAGAGTAACTCAAGAAACTTTTGGAGACTATCCTCAACCACAACTGGAATTTGCACAATATAAGGTAGGACACTGAAATAAACATTAACTACAAGTTACCAGCATTTTTTTAGAAAAACTAAAGCCTTAAGTGGAAAACAAGACTAAGAAACTGTTCCTTTTTGATTTATCACTTCAATTTTATATAATAAATTTTTGAGTTAAGTAGACCTCTTTATTGTATTTATAGGTTTCCCTGTTAACAAAGGAGATCTTTGAAATTGTGGATTTGCCTTTTCATTTCATCTTACATATTAATTTAGTAATGTATAACTGGTTGTGATCTGTATATTTGAGGGGAAAAAATTGTAGGTTATGCCTTTCTAGCCCATCCACACCTAGAACGGTACTTGGCACATAGTAGGTGCTCATAAATACTTGTTGAATGAAAGAATGAATAAGTAAGTCTTGTGTAGCCCAGTGGGCATCACAGGGAGAAAACCCAGTAACCTAGGCAGTACTACAAATGCAGCTCTTTCCAGAAGTGTGCCACTGCCCACCAGGAAGGCCAGGTAGGGGCTACAGGTATTTATTGCAAGCCCATTGCCACCATTAGGAAAACTTGAGGTTCATACCATCATCATCTTAATCTGAGTCCATGCCCATACTCATAACAACTGCCTCCCCCCAGACCCTCTAATAAAATTCTTTCTGTTTAGCCTTCCTACAGCTGCAGGCCACAGTTTAAATCTGCCATTGATCCGCTCCCTTTGGCCCAAAGCCTGTTTGGTTTGATTTGGTTTTAGTGGGAGAAATTGATTGACACCTTTCAAATTGGGTTCCCTTAATGGCAGATTTTAACCCCAATCCTTTAAACAGCTCTTAATCTAAGACAGTGGTTCTCAAAGTGTGGTCCCTGTACTAGCAGTATCAGTATCACTTGGGAATGGGTAAGAAATGCAGATTTTTGGCCCCACCCTAGTCCTGCTGGATCATGGGACATGGTGCCCAGCAATCTCTTCTCACAAACCCTCAAGCTGATTCTGTACACTAAAGCTGGAGAGCCACTGGTCTAGGATACAGAAGATAGATTTGCAAAGCTTCCCTTTACACACATCTTAGAGTGGCTTCATTCTGTAAGTCAAGGTGCACGTTTATTCATCCCTGCTACTAATTTTTCCATACCTTTTCTATTTTGAAAAATGTCAAGGGAGGCCAAGGTGGGAGAATTGCCTGAGGCCAGGAGTTCAAGACCAGCCTGGGCAACATAGTGAGACCCTGTCTCCACAAAAAATTAAAAAATTAGCTGGACATGGTGGTGCACGCCTGTGGTCCCAGCTACTTGGTAAGCTGAGGTGGGAGGATCGCTTGAGCCCAGGAGTTCGAGGCTACAGTGAGCTATGATTGTGCCACTGCACCCCAGCCTGGGGGACAGAGTGAGACCCTGTCTTAGAGAAAAAAAGAAAGAAAAGAAAAATGTCAGACCTTCAGCAAGAATATTGCAATGAACATCCATTTCTCTTTGCTTCAATTCACCAATTGTTAACATTTTGCCATGTTTGCTTTTCTCTCTCTCTTTGTTCTGAACCATTTGAGTTAGGTGCAGACATTACTCATTTACCAAATATTTCAGCCTACTGCCTCTAAATTTTAAGGATCACTTTAAGTTAAAAAAAACTGAAACTTAGAATCTAAGAGCCAAGTACCTATTGAAGGGCTAGTACTTGGATATTTGATAATAGATATTAAGGAATTGTTTTAGATATGGTAATGGTTTTGGGGTTTAGTTTCTAAAAAGAGTCCTTTCACATCTCTTCAATACATACTGAAATATTCACAGGTAGAATGTATTGGTATCTTGGATTTCCTTCAAAATAATCCAGTGGGTGTGGGTAGCAGGGAATGGGAGGCAGGGTAACAGATGAAACAAGACTGGCCACGAGTTGATAATTATTTCAACTGGGTGATGTGCACATGGGACTCATACTGTGCTCCTTACTTTTGTATGTATTTAAAATTTTCCATAATAAGTTATAAAGAAATCTTAGCAATAACTCAAAAGGTGTGGTATTTTCACATTGAAATGACAGATTACAAAAGATAGTACTAGTTTTCCATTAACTGTAAAGAGCATCTAAGGGCGGAAGTGACGTTCAACATCTCTTGTGTGTCAGGCACCGTGCATGCTGGCACTTTGTGTGGGATATTGTTTAACATACTGGTTGCCCTCTAGGTTTGCAGTTAACAAATTAAATGGTCCCTGCCACATTAATCCCTATATTTCTTGATGACAATTAAAATGAGATTAACAGAAAAAAAAGAATTAATGAAATGTATAATCTGATTATACATCTTATATTTTACCATTCCAACTAATATATTTAATAGTCACTTATAAATATATTAGTCTCTTCTTCCTTCCTTCCTTCCCTCCCTCCCTCAAAAAAAATATATATATATATACATTTGTTAACAGCTTGAAACGAAGTTCAAAAGTGACTTAAATGGAGGCATCTTGGCTGAGAGGGAAGAACCCCTCCGGTGCCTAATAAAGTTCTCTAGCCCACATCTTTTGGAGGCATTGAAATCCCTAGCACCAGCCGGTGAGTGGTCAGCTTATTTTACAAGCTAGAAAAATTAACAACATACCTCCATCTGATTCTTTCTTGCTAACTAATTACCTCGGAGCTCCCCCATGGCTCCCATGCTACCCCATCATGTCCTGTCTTGCATATTCTGCTTCTGTACTTAATTGGGGGGGGGGGTTCATGATCCACCATCTAATCTTGGCCATTTTTAAACTGACTCAAATCCATGCCCTTGTCATTATTTTAATTTTCTTTTTCCTTCTTTTTTTTATTTCAGGTATTGCAGATGCACCACTTTCTCCACTGCTCACTTGTATACCCAGCAAGAGAATGAATTATTTTAAAATTAGAGATAAATAAGATGTATGTGATTTTGTAAGCACAGTAGTTCCTTCACTATATTGCACACGTGTTTAAGTTAATGGCTCACTCTATAGCTTCTATCTATAAACTTGTATTTTAGAAGTTAATCCTTGGCATTGAAAACTTAGAGATGTTCATGTAATTTAATTGTTGAGACTGAGTCTTTCCTCCACCACAATGTGCTCCCTTGCCCCCATATCCTGCTAAGTGTAGCAGTTGTGGGCATTTGAGATGTGACAGGATATAGATGTATATGGCTCCGCACTTGACCTTGAGTGCCTGGTACTCTGAAGTCAAGCACATGGCACAGTGGTTGAGACTGCTGGGGGTCGTGTCTAGTGTCCTTTTTTCCACTCCTGCCTCTCCTCGATCCTGGTGAGGTCTGGTTCCAACTGCTGGTTTCCAGGGATTTTTTTTCTTAAGCCTTGGATCACGGAAAGAGGCACCAAGAAACTATACCCAAGTCAATAATTTTTAGGAGAATCATAAAATTGGTCCATTCAGAGGGTAGAGTTGGATCCATTAAGTTATTATTGCAGAAGTTGCATATTCAATGATTCAATTATATAAAATAACATTCTCATAAATATACTTTTTATAATCTGTTTTATCATACAGGTAACATTCAAACTGACCAATATTATACTGATTTGTGAATAAAGACATTGAAAAACTGGTACTTCGCTTACTTTTGATGAAAATCCTTCAGTGATCATCACTGAATAGCATGTCTTTCTAGAATAACATTCTAAAATCTATTCCCTATCTTGTTCCAGAGAGGACTGGGGATGCTAAAAACACATATTATAATTATCAAATTAAAAGTTGAGGAAATCTGGGTAGATGGGAAGACATAAAAAAGAATAGAACAAAATAAGGCTAGGGATAAGATTACTAAGTAAGAACGTACCAGTGCCTCTCCAGTTGCTAGAAGATTGAAAATTTAGCATGGAGCCTGCCAGTGGTCAAAGCAGAGAAGAAAACACCAATTTGTGAATGAAGATATTTTAAAACTGGTACATCACTTACTTTTGATGAAAATCAAAAATAGGCTTAATATCCAGAATATATTAATACATTCAGAAAAGGGAGGCTAAACAATGCTTTATAATATAATGGTATTATCTGTAGGTTGTAGGTCATCTTATGTGAAAAACTATGTTTTTAGATTTAATTTAATTTAGAAATGGCATAGGCACTTCAGTTATCCCCGAGTGAGTCACTGAGTCTTCAGGGACTTGATGCTAATTTCCTTTTGACCATAGTCACTGTTTAGGGCATCTTTCCCTACATGCACACACTTAGCAGGTCCTTCTGCTCAGTGCCTGAATGCCTGTGTTAGATCTGCACAGGGCCCTGCAGCTTCCTGGGATGGTTTCTCACAGGCTCACAGCCCTCCATGGTGCTTGACAGGAACATATAAATGGAGTCTGAACAGGAAAAATACAAGTCCTATTATCCAGCCTATTGTGGTGCCACTTGAGGCTGCACCCTGTGGCCCTCCCAGACAGAAGCTCCTGCTTAAGGAAATAAGGACTGGTTGAGGGCTTACTGAACTCTTACCTGTAATGTATTTGATAGCCACATTCAGGTGTAGCTTGGGAACAGATGCCATAGCACATGTAGAGCCAAGGACTTCTACAGTCAAGGAATTTACTGCACATTAAGTAGGATCTCCAAAAATGAATAATAGCTCGTGTTTATTGTGTATTTACTATGTGGCAGGCACTGTGCTAAATATTTCATATATATTATCTTATTTTCATAATAATCTGATAAGGCAGGCAGCATTACTAATCTTATTTTATTGAATACCAAAGCTTAGGCTAGTAAGTGGCTGAGCCCACATAAACCTTGGGCAGTCAGACTTGTAGCCAGCACTCTAGACACCACACCAAAGGAAACAGTAGCCCATGAATGCCATCCATATGTAGATGTATTTTGTTTGACCCATAGTACTTTTTAAATCAGAATTAGCTCCTGTGGTAGGCAGAATAATTGCCCCCTCCTCACAGATGTGCACATTATAATCCCTGGAATCTGTGAATATGTTACTGTGTTTGATTAGAAAGAAAAAATTTCAGTTTCTCCTACTATACTCTAACAACACACTTCTGACACCAGATGTGTGGGGGTCTTTCCCCACACATCAAGCAAGTGTCCAGTGTGATACACAAAATGGTGTGGTTCAGAGCTCTGAAATGGAGTCCGGAAGCCAATCTAAGAAGGACCACCTGCATGACCTGCAACTTGCAAAAACCAAAAACCAAAACCATGTTTTGGCAGTGACCACAACATCCTGGAAAACACCTGAATTTCAGTGGAAATTAGGGTTACTAAGAGTCACAATTAGTTAACATATGTAAATAAAACCACTTGATATAAGAGAAACAATTCTGAATGCAGAGTGTACAAGGAAAGTAGGGTGTGTTTTGGTAAAGAAGGTGATAAGAAAGAGATGAGAATGTGGTTTTATTAATAGTTAAAGGAATTTTGTCTAGAGGTTATATAAAGGTTGTTTTAAATTGAAGAAATAAAAAAAGGATGATAGATTAAATGGATATAGAAAGTTGGGGAAAGAAAGGGAAAACCTATAAGATGTTATAAAAGGGTTATGGAAATCTTATGTGGTCAAAGCTGATTGAGACTGGATGGATTTGTTCATAAGATTTTATTAAAATTAGATTTAGCATTAATAATACACTGATGCAAAGGCAGAATTTGGCTTTCTCTTTTAAACAAGATTTTTGTGTAGTATTAATAAGAAATAGTAAAAGATTTTCGTTCACCTTTTGAGTAAACTACAAAAAAAAAAGGGGAGAGTTTGCCTCATGCTGTCTTTATTAGGGTTTCTGATTGTATGAAAAACTGAGTCCCCTCTCTATCAAAGAGTAAAGGGTTCTTTTGCTTTTTGAAATCTTTTAATTATCACTTTGGCTAAATGAATGACTATTATTCAAAAAAATAAGGTAAGTAAAATTAAAAAAAAAAAAAGAATTGTCTACATTCCCCATTTCCTCCCTCCCCTATGAAAAAGGGTATATAAGCTTCTGTACCCCACTGGGGGATTTGGGGCAATCACTCTGTGATTTCTTCCCCTATCTCATGCATGTTAATAAAATTTGTATGCCTCTTCTCCTATTAATCTGCCTTTTGTCAGTTGATTTTCAGCAAACCTTCAAACCTACATTTTTGGCACTTTGAACAAGATACCAAAGCTGTTCTGCTCTCTGGGAAGTTGCAGTCAAGGAAACTCCTGGCCTGACAAGCTGGCAGGAAGACTTGTACCATCTGTATTTCCCCTTGCTGCCAGACAACCCAAGATGTTAAAATCACGATGTCACAACATTTAGACATGGTTAATCAAATGTATGCCTCTCCTGATATACAACTAATTGCCATAGACTAATGCAGGCCTCCTTATTAAAATGCCTCCTTTGTTACTCAAATTTGGTCAATCTCTGAAGCCTTGGATGCACATTCACTTTGACAACCTCCCTCCACAGGACAGGACACTCTAGAAACAGGTGTTTCTAGCTGCAAGGGAAACATAACAAGTCTGTGGCTGACCAACTGATGACAGATCAACAATGCTTCCTCGTGTCAAGAGATGGAAATGTGAAATGTGTTGTACAAAATGGTGTCACTCTGTTTCGGGGGCTCTAAAATGGGGTCAGGAAGCCAATCTAAGAAGGACTGCCTGGGTGGCCTGCAACTTAAAAACAAAAACAGGAATTTGCCTTGAACCTTTGAACTGCAATGACCACAACATCTTGGAAAACAATTGAATTTCACCAGCACTACAACCCCTAAACAGTGACAATCAACAAACTGTGGACTCAAGTACAGAACCAGTCATCGCTGCCAATGATAATTCTTTCAAGACAACTTGTGTAATCACCGTCAGCTTCCTTTTAAAAAAAACCCTACTCCCCTCCTTCTCTTCAGAATATAATTTTGCTCCTAGTTGAATGTGTATCTTTCAAATTGCAATTCCTAAGACTCTAATAAAGGCTTTGTCTTACTGTTTTGCAGTATGGTCTTTTCACCTCTTCCTGGTTGACACAAGCAATCATTTCTACAGTGGACACCAGTTGGGTGTCCCGCAATTCAATTCCAACACTAACAACCTGGAGATACCGTCAGATCCCACAGGTTGAGGGCCCAGGCCCACAGACTGCCACCTGCTTCCAATGCCAATTGCAAGCCTCAGCTTGCTTTACCTGGCTTCTGACCAACCTGATATAAATCGCAGTTCCTACAACCCCCTCCTTAGGTTCAATTACTTTGCTAGAGTGGCTCACAGAACTCAGGGAAACACTTAGGCTTACTGGTTTATTATAAAGGATATTACAAGGGATACAGCTGAAAAGAAGTGTAGGGCAAAGCATGTGGGAAAAGGCACGGAGCTTCCATGCCCTTTCCAGGTGTGCCACCCTCCAGGAACTGCCATGTGTTCAGCTATCCAGAAGCTCTCTGAACCCAGTCCTTTTGGGTTTTTATAGAGGCTTCATTACATAGGAACAAGTGATCAACTTAACCTTCTGTCCCTTTTGCCTCTATGGAGGTTGGGTGGTGGCGCTGGAAGTCCCAAACCTCTAATCCTAACTTGGTCTTTCCAGTGACCAGCCCATTCCTGAAGCTACCTAGGGAAGGCCAGCCATCAGTTAACTCATTACCATACAAAGAGACACTTACCACTTTGAAGATTCCAAGGATTTTAGGAATTGTATGCCAGGAAACTGGAGGAACACCAAATGTATATTTCACAATATCACAGTTACCCTACAAGGCAAAGGGACTTTGCAGCTAAGGAAATTATCCTGGATTACTTGTATGGGCTCAGTGTAATCACAAGGGTCCTCAAGAGTGAAAGAGGAATAGAAGACTCAGAGGGAGATGTGACTACTGAGGAAATCAGAGCGATGCCAAGTGACAAAGATTCAATTCACTGATTTTGGAAGAGGAGGAAGGGGCCTCAAGCCAAGGAGTGCAGGTGGCCTGTAGAAGCTGGGAAAGACAGGTAAACGATTGCCCCCTAGAGACTCTGGAGGGAACACAGCCCTGCCAACACCTTGATATTAGCCCAGGAGGATCATTTCAGACTTCTGACCTCCAGAGCTGTAAGATAAATTTATGTTGTTTTAAGATAGTAAGTTTGTGGTAATTGATTAATAGCAAGAGAAAACTAATACAGCTGCTAATATGTAAAAGTTTGAGGTATTCACATAAAAATCTAGAAATACCAAAAATGAGTAGCAGCTGCCCCCTTTTTAAAAAGGATGTAATTCCAATTTCCCTGCAGTCCTCCTCCCTCTCTTTAGTCTACCCCAGGCTGCCTATGCCCATTTACATGACCTATCTAGTCTAAGTATTGTCGATGGAAATATCCAAACTCTAAATAATTTAAAGAGGTTTATTCCGAGCCAAATGTGTGCAACTGTGGCCCAGGGGACAAGGTCTGAAGAGGTCCTGAGAAAATGCACCCAGTGTGGCTGGATTACAGTTTAGTTTTATACATTCACAGGGACAGGAATTACAGATAAAATCATAAATCAATACATGGAAAGTATACATTGGTTCGGCCTGAAAAGGCAGGACGTCTCGAAGCTGGGGCAGGCAAGGAGGTTACAAGTCATAGGTGGGTTTTAGGGATTCTTTAGTTGACAACTGGTTGAAAGAGTTAAACTTTGTCTAAAGACCTGGAGTCAGTGGAAAGGAATTCAAGAGTTAAGATAGGGGTCTGCTAGGATGCTTCAGTTAAGGTAAGGGGTTCTTTTATCTCTCCTGTGATACTATACCAGAACCACCTTGGGAAGTAAACCACATTATATCAGGGTAACAAAAGTTGTTTAGTGAGATTTTATCGTTTGTAGGCGTGACTCACCAGACCTGTTAGAAAGGAATTTGGGCAAAAGAAAAAGGTCAGAGTTCAGTCCTCAGTATTTAAGTTTTGGAACCATTCACTGACCTATAGTCTCCCAAACAGTAATAAAATGTCAGCAGTTAAAATACAGGCAAGTAAGCCCAGCCTCCCTAAAACTATTAACCCTGTCAATTATAACAATCCTCTTTGTATAGTGTGACCTAGGGCAATTTACTTAATTCCTATAAGCCTAAATTTCTTTCTCTGCACAATGGGGGAAACCTTACAGCCATACCCGCTACAGTCGTTTTGAAAACAAAATGACATGCGGATGAAAAGTGCATCCCGCAGGGCCTGGCACGTGGTAAACCCTCAGTAAGCGACGGCTGAAATTAGTGTGCTATTGCCTCTCCTGCCCTTGAGCATCGGGGTTGTTTCTACTCTTTGGGAAGTAAATCATTGCTGAACGCATTGGGTTTTCCTCTCTCCAACTGGCGCCTACAGCCAAGGTCTTAGGAAGGCGAAGAGTGGATCGATCGTGGGGGACGGGGGGTGATACCTTTCACCTGCTGGCGGCCGGTCGCGTCTGGCCTCTCGGCGACCTCACCTGGCGTCGGCTTCCTCCGAGACGCGCCCTCTGCGGCCGGCAGGGGGCGCCGCGGCCGCCCCGACCCGCCGGATGCTAATAAGCCGGGCGGCCCCGCCCCCTGCCGGAAGTGGCTGCGGCGGAGGCGGGGCCTGCGAGCTGGGCCGGCGGCCGTGCGGGAGCCATGGCGGCCTCGGAGGCGGCGGCGGCGGGTCCCGCGGCTCTGGCGGCGGGTGCCCCGGCCGTGCCGGCGGCCGCGAGGGGAGCCGCCGCCGCCTCGGGCCCGTGGGGGCCCCCGAGAGCCCGGCTGAGGGGCAGCCGGCCGCGGCCCGCGGCGGCGATGCAGCGGCCCGCGGCCCCGGCGCCGCCGGCCCGGGAGCTGATCCAGCCGTCGGTGAGCGAGCTGTCCCGGGCCGTGCGGACCAACATCCTGTGCACCGTGCGCGGCTGCGGCAAGATCCTGCCCAACAGCCCCGCGCTCAACATGCACCTGGTCAAGAGCCACCGCCTGCAGGTGAGCCCGACGCGGCGGCGGCCGGGGCGGCCGGGCCTGGCTCCAACAAAGCGCCCAGCGCGGCGTGCGAGCCCGGCCCCGGGGGGATGCAGGCCGGCGCCCCGCACCTACCCTGCCCGCCGCCGCCCGCCCCCGGTCGTAGGTGGCTTCCAAACACACGAAACGGGCCGACAAGCACGCAGTCCCGGCCGGGGAGAGGGAGAGCTGGTGCACACGAAAACCTGATGGCGGGGAAGCACTGTGTCGCGCACTCGGCGTCAGGCTCGGACATGCCAGCCCTTACTGGCCTTGAATTTCCTGCCAGGCACCGGCCCGGGCATTTTACACATTTTGTCTCATTAGTTCTCACAGCAGCTTGGAGAGGGACATGTCACCCCATTATACCGATGAGAGACAGATTATGCAACCTAGGTGGTGTGGGGATTTAAACCCGGGCCTCCGGTTCCGAATGAGATGCGTGTTCCTTCCACCACACCCACACCATCCTTGGGTCCTGCCCAGTGTGTTGTATATTTCAAAATAACTGGAAGAGAGGATTTTGAATGTTCTCCCCACACAAAAAGGAAAAATGTTTGCGGTAATGGACATGCTGCATACCCTGATTTGGTCACTACACAATGAATATATGTATCAAAACATCACACTGTACCCCATAAATATGAATAATTATGTATCAATCGAAAATAAAAAAAATTTTTAAAGTTGTTGCAGGTTTGGCTCCAAGCACCATCTATCACAGTTTCACAATGTTGGTAAGATCAGCCTTGCTCAGGAATGCAACCTAAGGGAACTTTCTCCCATGGCTCTTCTTTAAGAAGGGACACAGTATAACATGACTATAGTCTGAACAACCCCTCCACATCACGTAAAATGGGGCCGTGATTTTCAACCTTTGGTGCACATCTGTGAGAAGCTTATTAAAAATCCAGATGTCTGGCCCCACCCCAGACCTATTAAGTCATAATTTCTCAGTCATTACAATAGGAAGTTTCCTTCTACCATTCTGCCAGCAGTGACATAATTCAAAAACATAAGTCACTGAAAGCAATTTTGTGAATATGTAGCTTTTGATGTTCTGATTTGACTCAGAAGTAAATTTTGATTACCCAGAGTATTTCATGTTCTGCTGCCCATCAGGTAAACCCTCCTTGAGAAGTTCCTTGGAGTCAGCCTTCTGATAAGAATTTAACAGCAGAAACTTTGAGGTTATAGTCTCTAGAAAGACAGATAAAAGTGTTGCCCATGAAGGATGATCCGCTTTTACCACCAGCTGAGCCGAAGTGCAACAACTTTCTCATGAAGATCAGGGAGCCCAGTCAGGAAGTGCATGTGGAGGTGTGCCAAGGAAGACCCTGTAGGTGCGGCCGCATTGTTCCTCAGAAGAGTTTTGGGTCTCTTTCAGCACACAGGTGCAACTCTGGAAATGGTCTTCAATCTGTTGTTCTCTCTTTCATACTAAATTTTAACTAAATCCTTCCTTAATGATATCCTAACTTGGGTGGATGAACTATATATTTGTGGGGATTCTATAGCCAAAGCCCTTGGTTCTCTGTAGCTGGTGTACAACAACCATCACCCATATTGTCCCCTCCCTAATAGCTACTGCAGATGTTACATCTCTGAGCACAAACGAAGCTGCCAGGCTGTCCAGGACCCTCCTTGGTATTGGCTGAACGTCACTCTAACAAGTATTTAACAGTTTATATTGTTCTTTTCTCTGGAATTGATGTAAGGAGCTCTGTCTCTCTCAAGACTTTGATAAGCATCTTTTAAGCACAAAGATACTACTTACTCTTCAGGACTGGTTAGTATACAATAGGTTTATTTCTAATTATGTTTTTAAAATATCTAAAGTTCAGGAATTCACAAGATACCAACACATAAAATTGGCCTAAGGAGGAAGAATATGTTGAGCAAATATAAATTTTGACAGTCAAATCTTTACTTGGACTTTACATTTCAGGGTATCAGTATCCTCCCTTGCTTAGAACCTGTGTGAAGTCATTATTTCAGTTCTAGTCAGATTCATTTTTAAGATTTTTCTTATCTGAAGACAGCACAGCACACTCACGATTTCTTTCTGAACTGAAAACGCTGAAGAACAGAAAGATGGACTCTTATAAGTTCCCTTCCTAGGTCACTGGGGCAACCTTTTTTAGCAGGAGTTAAACCTCACCCAGCTCCATCACTTTCTTCTTGGTAAGCAGGTTTCCCTTTCCTGTCTTGTCTTGCCTTCCTAACCATGGTGCCCAGCAGTCTCGGGCACCTGCTGTCTTGGTGCAAAGGAGGTTTATTTTCTTTAATGAAGGTGGTCTGTGTGACAAAATAGCCATATCCGTACAGTAGTGCCCTGGTATGGTGAATCTGGACCCTCAGTCTGGTTACTGCCTAGAAGGCTCTTCAGTTCAAGAATTATCCTTGACACTTCTCAAACTACTGGAAGGAGGGTGGAAGGAGGGTGGGGGAAAAGCGTGGGGAGGAGAGCTGGCTGGGAAGCTTCCTTGGGTTCTGCCCTGAGGCTACTCCGAGTACATCTCATTGGCAGATTTTCTTATATTCAGTGGAAATTTTTTTGGTCTTGGTTACAGCTACTTGCATAATACTGATTTCTTTCATTTTGTGTATATTTTCTAGATCATGATAATTTATTCTCTTCCCCATTAGTTGCTGTATGGTTCTTATTTTATTCTATTCTTTCTTCATAAAACACCCTACCCCCAGCCAAATATTCCCTTCTTAGCGTAAATGATGAAAAGACCCTTCTGAAGGATTATGGGTGGGAATGGGGAATTGAATTGTAAGCTGTAGAGTGTGTGCTGCCCTTTGCTTTTATGTGGGTTCTTAAGATATGTCCATATTCCAAGTCCTATAAGGAAATCTGGTAACAGCCGAGCCTTGCCTAGGGTGGGATTCATGGAGAAGTGAAAGCTACGATGATTCAGGGAAAGGGAGAGGACGCGTACATAGGGCTTTTTTGATTGCTAGAGATTCTTTTGTTCCTCATGTTTGAAAGCAGTGGATGGGACAAGAGGGCACTTAAAGAACCTCTTATCAAGCATCATTTATATTTTTAAAACATGACTTAGAGGATTTTGTATTATATTCAGTCCAGGGATTTGTTTTTAATGATTTGCCAGAACATTTATTTAAAAGGAAAGGAAAGGTTCCAAGTTGCTCTGTAGACCATATTGTGCAGAAACTTCCAATTTTAAATTCAGAATGAGATGACAGAGCAAACTGGTTTCCTTCTTGGATGCTTTCTGTGCAGGCAGGCAGCTTGCTGGAGTAGCTGGAGTAGCTGGAGTAGCTGCAGTGCCGTTTTCCGACTTTGCTACCGCTCCTCCAGTCCTTTCCTTTTACCCTCTGCTCTTCAACTGCATCCTTCCTTTTCCTTTTTCTTCTTTTGTGTATTTTTTCCCATCTTGTTTTTGGATTGTTTCCTCTCACAGGTTCTTTTTCAAATTCTGTCACTTAAAATACTTCATAACATAACATAAACATGAAGTATTTTTGTGTACTTTTTAAATTACGCACACAAAAGAAACAGTACCAAAAGTCTGGTAAATTTTATGTCGATGTGTAGAGAACTTCAGAACAAAGATACCACTTCTCCCTGCAGTTCCTGTTTTCTTGTGCCATTGCTATTTCTTATTCCCTCATCCTCATGTCAGCCATCCTATCCTCGAGCTTGTCGTCTCAGGACAGAAATGTCAAGAAGGCCCCAGAACTGGGTGCACTGCTCTGATGGGGAAGCTGAGGCCCTCAGAAAGCAGAGCGTGGACAAGTGTCAGGTCCTTGCTATGGCCTGTAACAATGGCAACAGGGTGTTACTAAGCTCCTAGGCTTTGCGCTTAGATGGCCACTTGAACATACTCAGTATAATGCCACAAGTTTTATTGAACGTACACTCTGTTCAAAACACTCGCAAATGCAACAGAAGATACAAATAAATCCCTGCCCATGAAAAGGTTTGGGGAATTATAAGGAGTTCCATTAGGTGTAATGGAATAATGAGAGGTGGGCCGCCGGGTACTGGGCTCACACTTGTAATCCCAGCACTTTGGGAGGCTGAGGCGGGAAGATCACTTGAGGTCAGGAGTCAGGATCAGCCTGTCTCTACAAAAAATTTTAAAAATTAAAGAAAAAGAAAATGCTCAAGTGCAGTAATGACATAATCAAAGATGAATCTGATAAAGTATGAGTGAAAAAGATATTGAAGGTCTAGAAATTAGTTAAGAGGTTAATGACAAAGTCCAAACAGAGTCAGGAGGACTTGACCTGAGGAGCAGTGATAAAGGAAAGGCTGGGAGGTGGTAAAGGGCATTCACAGGGACTCAAGCACGTACTCTGGGGCGTGCGGGGGGCGTGCCGGGGTAATAAAGGATCACCAGGCATCACTGGGGATGAGGTGGAAGTGAGTGTGAATTTTGTAGTGATCCAAGCAGCAGTTTTTTTGGAGCATTTGACAGCCTAGGAACAGATAAGAGGGATAAATTGGCTAAAAGGGATTTGATAATAGTCAAGTGAGTGAAGGATTTTAGAGTCTGTCTTAGTATTCTCCCCACATTTCACTTAATCTACTCAAACACACTCATACTCTTTCTCTCTCTGGAAAAACTGTAGATTAATTAAAAGAATTTCATAAAATGTGCCCATTTCAGTCATTCCCTGTTTCCACCCCAGCCTGTTCTATTGTTTTTCTTTAAACATCCTAGTAGTTTTATTTCATTTTTCTTTTTTACTTTTGCTTAATATTTCAGAATATTATGGGGGTACAGACACTTTGGTTACATATATTGCGTATGCACTGCCCAAGTCAGAGCCACAATCATGAACATCCCCCAGACAGTGTGTCCCACACCCATTAGGTGTGAGTTTTCCCATCCCCTCCACCCCCACCACCTGCGCGACCCCTGATGAATATTATTTCCATGTGTGCACATAAGTATTGATCAGTTAGTACCTCTATTGGTTTTTTGAAAATAATTATTTAAAGTAATTTTCCTTTGCAGGACGGCATAGTAAATCCAACAATAAGAAAAGATTTGAAAACCATACCGAAATTCTACTGTTGTCCAATTGAAGGATGCCCTAGAGGCCCTGACAGACCATTTTCTCAATTTTCTCTCGTAAAACAGGTATTTTACTTGTCTTAAGTATTCTTCTGTGAGGTTGAAATACAGATGATGTAAACCTAATGTGCATGCTAATTAGTGAACGTACCTACAGAATTGAGTAGAAAGCTGCTTGTGAGAACAGATGCCCAAGCATCTCCCAGTTAGTGAAAACGTGAGTGTGGTGTAATGCGAGTGGGGAGATACATGGCTTGTTCTGGAGGGAATATGTCTACAAGTGGATCCAGAGAGAAAGAGAAGTACACCAGTTTGGCAAAGAATGAGAAAATGTGTGCTTGCAGATCTCTTGGGTGAGTCACCTCCAAGGGCAGAGCACAAAGGCACTAAGGAACTATTCTCCCAGAGGATAAGAACCTGCAGAATCCAGGAAAAGAAGAGGAGGGAGGGGCCCCGGGACAGGAAGGAGGTGATCCAGCACTGGAAGATAGTGGCATCTGAAATGTTTCCCTGAAGGTCTGCTGGAAGTGTCCTTAGAAAAGCATTGCAAAGACTTTTTTTTCTGCCTACAGCACTTATTTGTAGCTCAAAGTCAAAACGCTCAGTGCCATGGATTGTTTCCTAAAGTCTCCTCAGTTTTCATAGAGCAAAAGTGACATGGGGAAGAGGCATATGATGACCCGCAATTTGCCTGCTTTTAAATTCTCTTGACTTGAACTGCTGTGTTTTATACCTGTAAAATCATTGTTAATTTGGGTGGGTTGATGGTTTTGAAATGGGTTGAACAGTTGCTCTTTCTCATCTTAGTGCCTTCTGTGTTCTTCCTAGCACTTCATGAAAATGCATGCTGAGAAGAAACATAAATGTAGTAAGTGCAGCAATTCGTACGGTACGGAGTGGGACTTGAAGAGGCACGCGGAGGACTGCGGCAAGACCTTCCAGTGCACGTGTGGCTGCCCCTATGCCAGCAGGACCGCACTGCAGTCCCACATCTACCGAACTGGCCATGAGATCCCTGCCGAACACAGGTGAAGGGAAAGAACCGGTGGCACAGAAGTCAGTAGCTATGGGAAGAGTTTCACGTGAAACATCCTGCAGGGCCAGTAGTGCTGGGAGAAAACAAGAATCATGGGGAACGTATGGGTCATGGAGGAAGGGAGCTGCTGGAAGTGGCAGCAGTCCCAGCACAGGACCCACGTCCATGCCTGAGATCTTGACCCAGTTGTTCTTCCTTTTTTTCTGCCAGCCCTTTTTCAGGGTCCCTTATTATTCCCACTTGAAAGTCTAAACTCCCAGCATTTTCTGTTAGAGGCATATCAGATTGCTGAAGAGTTTTATCATGAAGCTGTACTTCATTTTAAAGGTCAAAGTTATATTTAGTATAATAGCTTCCTGTTTTAGAAATGACAAAACTTGAATTATATAAATCTTTTAGCTTCCTTTTGCTTAAAAATCTAAGTTGAGTTCTAGTACTCAGAGCTTAATTTTAAAAAAAAAGGTATACTTCCTCCTTCCCTGTTTGCATGTTTCTGAACATTCACCTACCATAATAAGCCCAATTCCCAGAGTTGCAAAAGAAGGAATTTATCTTCTCTGGGTTGAATGTGACCTCTGCTGTAGATGTGGGAAATGGCATTTGTGAGTAAGTGAAGATACAGTGTCACGGTCGAAGAAAGCTGCATTTTAAGATTGTTTTTCTTTTTGCTCTGTCATTGTTTTCAGGGATCCACCTAGTAAGAAAAGGAAAATGGAAAACTGCCTGCAAAACCAGAAGTTGTCCAATAAGACCATTGAATCATTGAGCAACCAACCAATCCCTACACCAGACACTCAAGAACTAGAAGCTTCAGAAATAAAGCTAGTAGCACCTTTTGAAGATTCTTGCGGCTCTAATGCCAGAAAGCAGACGCTTACAACACCTCCAAGATATCCTCAGAAGTTGCTTTTACCTAAGCCCAAAGTGGCTTTGGTTAAACTACCCGTGATGCAGTTTTCTCCTATGCCTGTCTTTGTGCCTACAGCCGACTCCTCGGCCCAGCCTGTGGTGTTAGGTGTTGATCAGGGCTCTGCCACGGGGGCTGTGCACTTACTGCCCTTGTCAATAGGAACCCTGATCCTCGGCCTAGATTCAGAGGCTTACTCTCTTAAGGAGAGCCTACCTCTTTCCAAAATTGAGCCAGTTAGTACAGGTGTTCAGGTGAACTTGGGTAAAAGTCCATCTAATCCTTTACAAGAACTAGGGAACACATGTCAAAAGAACAGCATTTCTTCAATCAATGTACAGACAGATCTGTCTTATGCCTCACAAAACTTTATACCTTCTACACCGTGGGCTAGCCCTGATTCCTCTGTGTCATCTTGTTCTCAGACTGATTTGTCATTTGATTCTCAAGTGTCCCTTCCCATTAGTGTTCACACTCAAACATTTTTGCCCAGCGCTAAGGTAACTTCATCTATTGCTGCTCAGACTGATGTGTTTATAGATGCTTGTTTCCAGTCAGGTGGGATCTCCAGAGAAACTCAAACCAGTGGGATGCAAAGACCGACAGGTGACCACGTACAGATGGACCAAGCTGGAATGTGTGGAGACATTTTTGAGAGTGTTCATTCATCATACAGTGTTGCTACAGACAATATTATAAGCAGCAGTTTAGTAGCAGAGACAGTAACTCATGGTTTGTTGCCTCAAAATGACCCTAAGACTTTAAGTCAAGATATTGAGAAATCCGCACCAATTATAAACTTCAGTGCACAGAATAGTATGCTTCCTTCACAGAACATGACAGATAATCAGACCCAAACCATGGATTTATTAACTGATTTAGAAAACATCTTGTCAAGTAATCTGCCTGGTCAGACATTGGATAATCGTAGTCTTTTGTCTGACACAAATCCTGTACCTGACACCCAGCTCCCATCTGGCCCAACCCAGAATCCTGGAATAGATTTTGATATCGAAGAGTTCTTTTCAGCTTCAAACATCCAGACTCAAACTGAAGAGAGTGAACTTAGCACCATGAACACTGAACCAGTCTTGGAATCACTGGACATAGAGACCCAAACTGACTTCTTACTTGCAGACACCTCTGCTCAGTCCTATGGATGTAGGGGAAATTCTAACTTCTTAGGCCTTGAGATGTTTGACACACAAACACAGACAGACTTAAACTTCTTTTTAGACAGTAGCCCTCATCTGCCTCTGGGAAATATTCTGAAACACTCTAGCTTTTCCATGAGTACTGATTCATCTGACACAGAGACCCAAACTGAAGGAATTTGCACTGCTAAAAACATACCTGCTCTAGAAAGTAAAGTTCAGTTGAACAGTACAGAAACACAGACCATGAGTTCTGGTTTTGAAACCCTGGGGAGCTTGTTCTTCACCAGCAATGAAACTCAAACAGCAATGGACGACTTTCTTCTGGCTGATTTGGCCTGGAACACAATGGAGTCTCAGTTCAGTTCTGTAGAAACCCAGACGTGTGCTGAACTACACACAGTCTCCAACTTCTAAAAGTGGAGTCCATGTATGTGATGGTATTTACCATTTCCTTCTGGATTTGGAAAATGGGGAACAGGGACAACAGTATTAATTCTGTTGAATGTAGTCAATGATGCAGTTGCTTAGATTCTTTGCAGTTCTTTGCCTTTTGTACTTGTAAACATGAAATTTGTGTATAAATGTGAGTATTATAAAGTGTAAGATGTTGATCTAAAAATAATTGTTTTTGCGTTGCGTACGTTTGCCCTTTTACAGCTAGTCTTTCCATCTTTAAAAAAATGTATTTCACACCTATAAAACCTATATAGCCATTTAACTGAAGCCAAGCTAACCAGTTACTAGGGTACAAACTTCTCAAATGTTCAAAACATTTTAGTCAAGTGTAACATACTTTACTTAAATCGCATATAAAATATTTTTGACAGTGCTTGTTAGAAATTCCTGTTTCTTGATAGTAATATTTAAAATCTGAAGCTGCCACCATCAGACTTAAACAACAACAGTGCTTCTGTGGTTTTAGACTCCTGCTGCCTGCAGTTTCATCTGCTTTGACATCTCTTTTCTAATTTGAAGACACCAAGGAAAACTACAGCTGTCTTCAGCTTTTTAGGTTTTCATGTAGTCAATGCTATCCCTTCTCTACATGAGCTCCTACTGATACAAATGTAAGTGTGTAATACTTTCCTCATAAGATGTTCGTTGCTGTAAAATTGCCTCAAGAAAGCACAGTAAGCATAATGTAAATAATGATCCTGCTAAGTAAGAGTAAGTCATCCAAACCATGGAAACACAGGGTTGCCTATTAGTTCATCCTGGAGTGTGCTGTATGATCATCCTGTCTGTTGCCACACAGGCTAGAGTGGAGCTCTTGAGCTGTTCCCAAAGTGCCCCCACAGGCTGGATCTGAGTTTTGTTACTCTAAATGTTAAAGAAAAGTGAGAAAAGGACATTCCCCCCTAGATTTCAACATTTTGCACTTCTACTAAGCTTGATAGGGCAAGAGTGTAATCTACAATTATTTTAAAATGAATTTTTCTGCCATCCACCACTCATTATCTTTCCCCTGAATAAGAAGAGACATTGGTCTTGCAAGGATATTATTTGTGCCTTGAGGCTAGCAATTATAGAATAGATCAATCTAAACTATGGTATTCTGCATTTTGTTGCTTTATTTTTTAAAAGAGAATAATACCACAGTCTTTGTCAAAGAAAACAAAGGTGAACCTATTTCAGTAAGCAAGAACATTTACTGTTTTGAGATGGGAGCATGATCAAGTATGCTTTGGGGGTTTTCTGTATTTAGGAAATCCTGAATTCTTAATTGTTGGCCAACTTTCAGGCTGGTAAGCATCAGTGCAGCCTGTAAGTTCTCTAAGTTTACAAAAAACAAAAAGGAAACACGTGCTGCTGAAGGTTAACTCCTCAAAATAAAACCTAAGAAGGGGACTAATGATTCATCGAAGTAATTTGATGGTTTTGCTACTAATTCCTATCCCATACATCTAATACAAAAGAAGTGTTGGTAATGGATAAGTAACATATCCTGGGCCAATGAACTCAACCTAGTAGATAAAAGTTTGCTTTGGTCACATTGCCTATAATATGGGTTTCAAAACAAACATAAAGCTTAACTTAGAATTTCATTATGTTTTAGAACTGTCACTGCCTTAATGTTCAAACATCTATTTAAGTCCTCCAAAAAAAGGAGAGATGCATGTTTATGGCTTTTTGTAAATATATATGCAGTGTCTATGGCTTAAAAAAAAACCATTTTGTTTCTGTGACAATGTTTGTTAATCCATCCAATATATTTACAGAAAAATGGAGCATGTAATAGTCCTTCATGTATAAGAACTGTTTCCCCCTCAAAACCTTAGTTACCTGAACTGATTGTAAAAACTGAAATTCAGTGATTAAAGAAAAGCTAGAATTCTACCATTTTTTGTGAATTCTTTGACCTTTTCATAATGTGACTTATTGTATTGCCTTTTCACAAACTTGTCTTCTGAAAGTTGCATGATGAAATGATTTTATTTTATCATGCCCAGTAACTTTCATCATTGTTTTACCTTGTTCATAAAAACACGATAACAATTTTCCTAGCAAGTACACTCCAGGTGACATCAGCAAGATGCCCACACACAAAAAAGGACCAAAAGAACAAATAAACAAATACACTTTGCTTAGAGTATCTGAAGGAAAGTGCTGGAGTACAACAGGGGCGTGGTTGAGAACCTGTGGAGTATGGAGACTGAGGATAGCTACATAGAGAAGGGAATGAAACACCTGCCTCTGCCACCCCCTCTCCCCAGTCAGGATCAGCTCAGAAACAAGGGGGACTTCTCCCTGTGAGGAAAAGGAAAGCAGGAGCCCCCCACCTCAGAAGTTCCCATTAACAGCACAGACACCTGCAGTCATTGCTGCTGGAGAATTCTGCAGTCCTCACAGGCCGTGAGCCCAGTTTAGAAAGCTGCCTGGAGTTCGACATGGGTGCATTACTCCACAGAAGGAGCCCACATTGTGATCCAAGCTGCTGCAGCATGACACCATTTTCAAACTGAACACATTGCTATGGAGCATCCTGCTCCAGGGGACAGTAGCCACTGCATCTCTCTATCTCTGAGGCTCTGCCATCACTACACCACGCTCACAGTAGTGCACCATTCCCCAGCCAAGGTGCTACAGCTCCCTACTCCTGGAAACAAGCTACCTAGAAGACACTCTATATTCCCCATCCCAGTGGCTGCAGAGCCCCAAACTTGGCTACTCAGAGCCTAGGCCCAGTGGAACAGCTATGACCCTGGTGCCTGAGCCTCCCAAGGAACAGGCATTCTTGCTCAGTGGGGAAGCCAAACCCAGGTAAGTGGAGCAGCCCTGCATCCCTTCAGCATGTGAAGCACCCTGGTGCCCCACCCACAGGGGAACCATGCCCAACCTGGTGGGCCAGCTGTACAAACTCCTGTAGCCTAGGCCACGGAGGCACTCACAGGCATCACTAACATTGATTACAGCTAAAGAAACTACACAGGGACTATATACTACTGTGCCCACTCAGAACCAAAACCAATGCACCCTACCCAACTGACACCTTAGGACCCATCTGCAGGTGAAAGCCTTTCCCTATAAGAGCCACTCTATGAAACTGAGAAAGGTGACTATTCCACCAAATGTGCAGAAATCAGCATAGGGATACAAGAAACATGAAAAAGCAAGGAAATATGACACCACCAAGGAAACACAATAATTTTCCAATAACTGAGCACAAAGAGATAAAAACTTAAGAATTTCCTGAAAAGGAATTCAAAATAATGATTTTAAGGAAACTCGGAGATACAAGGGAATACAGATAAACAAAACAATTCATGATCTGAATGAGAAATTCAACAAAGACATAGATATCTATTTAAAAAGAACCAAAAAGAAACCTCAGGGCTGAATAATTCAATGAATGAAATAAAAAATTCAATTGAGAGCTTCAACAGTAGACTAGATAAAGCAGAAAAAAGAATTTCTGAACTTGAAGGTAGGTCTTTTGAAATAACCTATTCAGAGGAAACAAAAACAATGAAAGAGTGAAGAAAGCCTACAGGACTTACGGGATATCATTAAGCAAACAGATATTTGCATTATGGGATATTCAGAAGGAGAAGACATGGAAAAAGGAACAGAAATCTTATTTAATGAAACGATAGCTGAAAACTTCCCAAATCTTAGGAGAGAGATGGATATCCAAATCTGTGAAGCTCAGAGAGCCCTAAATAGATTCAACCCAAAGAAGTCCTCTCAGAGGAACATTATAATCAAACTGTAACAAGTCAAAGACAGAGAGAGAATTCTAAAAGCAGCAAGAGAGAAGCATCAAATCACATATGAGGGAAGCTCCATTACACTACCAGCAGATTTCTCAGCAGAAACCTTGCAGTCCAGGAGAGAATGGGATGATATAGTCAAAGTGCTGAAAGAAAAAAACTGCCAACCAAGAATACTATATATACTCAGCAAAGCTATTTTTCAGAAATGAAGGTGAAATAAAGTCTTTTCCACACAAGCAAAAGCTGAGCAAATTCATCACCACTAAACCAGCCTTACAAGAAATGCTATGGGAGTGCTTTCACTGAAAGCAAAATGATGATAATTATTATGAAAACATCCAACAGTATAAAACTCACTGGTAGGGGTAAATTGATACTTACATTCAGAATACTCCATTACTAATAATGGTGGTATTTAAATCTTTCAACTCTGAAATTTAAAAGTCAAAATGGTCAATGATAACTATAGCTGCAATAAGTTGTTAAGGAACACACAATATAAAAAGATGTAAATTAAGAAAAATTATAAATTGGGGGAGGAGCACAATAGCCCACAGTATTTGTCACAACCAAAGTTGTTATCAGCTTTAAAAAGTCTATTATACCTGTAAGATTTTTTGTGTAAGCACCATAGTAACCAAAAAGTAAATTACAACAGATCACAAATGAGAAAGGCAAAGGAATCAAAGCTTAGCACTACAGAAAACCACCAAAACACAAAGGTAAACATCAAAAGAGGAAGAAAGGAACAAAGAATCTATAAAACAACCGGTACACAATTCTTAAAATGGCAGGAATAAGTACTTACCTATCAATAATAACCTTGAATGTATATGGATTAAATTCTCCAATTAGAAGATGTAGAGGGGCTAAATGAATAATAAAAACAAGACCCAACTATACGCGGCCTGCAAGAAACTCACATAACCTGTAAGGACACACAGACTGAAAGTGAATGGACGAGATGGGTGTGGTAGCTCATGTCTATAATCCTAGCACTTTGGGAGGCCAAGGTGGGAGGACCACTTGAGGCCAGGAGTTGGAGACCAGCCTGAGCAACATAGCAAGACCCCTACCTCTACAAAAAGTAAAAAAAAAAAGCCAGATGTGTTGGTATACCTGTAGTCCAGCTACTGGGGGGCTGAAGCAGGAGGACCCCTTGAGCCCAGGAGTTTGAGGTTGCAGTGAGCTATGAGGACACCACTGCACTCCAGCCCAGGCAACAGAGCAAGACTCTGTCTCAAAAAAGAAAAAGAAAAAAGAACAGGACTGAGAACCCAAATATAAAACCAACCTCATACAGTCACCTGATCTTTGACAAATTCCAGAAAAACGTACACTGGGGAAAAGATTCCCTATTCAACAAATGGTGCTGGGAAAATTGGATGGCCACATGTAGAAGACTGAAACTGGACCCACACCTCTCACCTCTCACAAAAATCAACTCACAATGGATAACAGATCTAAACCTAAGACATGAAACCATAAGAATTCTCGAAGAAAACGTTGGAAAAACTCTTACGGACATTGGCCGAGGCAAAGAATTTATGAAGAAGACCCCCAAAGCAATCACAGCAGCAACAAAAATAAATACCTGGGACCTGATCAAATTGAAAAGCTTCTGCACAGCCAAGGAAACTACCACTAGAGTGAACAGACAACCTACAGAATGGGAGAAAATATTTGCATGCTACGCCTCTGATAAAGGGCTAATAACCAGAATCTATACAGAACTTAGGAAAATCAACAAAAAAAAATCAAACAACCCTATTAAAAAATGGGCAAAGGACATGAACAGAAACTTTTCCAAAGAAGACAGAAAAATGGCCAGCAAACATATAAAAAATTGCTCAACTTCTCTAATCATCAGGGAAATGCAAATCAAAACCACAATGAGATATCACTTAACTCCAGTGAGATTGGCTCATATCAAAAAATCCCCAAACAACAAATGTTGGCGTGGATGTGGACAGATAGGAACACTCATACACTGCTGGTGGGACTGCAAATTAGTACAACCTCTATGGAAAGTAATATGGAGATACCTCAAAGAATTAAAAGTAGAATTACCATTTGACCCAGCAATCCCACTACTGGGCATTTACCCAAAGGAAAAAAAGACATTCTATAATAAAGACATCTGCTCACGAATGTTTATAGCAGCACAATTCACAATTGCAAAGATGTGGAAACAACCCAGGTGCCCATCAATACACAAGTGGATCAATAAAATGTGGTATATGTATACCATGGAGTATTACTCAGCAATAAGGAACAATAGTGAATTAACACATCTGGTATTATCCTGGTTGGATCTAGAGCCCATTCTTCGAAGCAAAGTGTCACAAGAATGGAAAAACAAGCACCACTGGCACTCACCATCAAATTGGTACTAACTGATCAACACCTACATCACACAGGGCAATAATATTCATCAGGGGGCGGGCAGGCGGGAGGGGGGTGGAGGGGATGGGAAAACTCTCACTGAATGGATGCGGGGAGCACAGTTTGGGAATGACCACGATTGTAGCTCTGACCTGGGCAATGCATGGGTAATATATATAACCAAAGTGTTGTACCCCCATAATATTCTGAAATAAAAAAAAAAAAGAAAAAAGAAAGAAGGGGTGGAAGAAGTTACTCTGTGCAAATGGAAACCAAAAGAGAGCAGGAGTAGCTATACATGTATCAGACAAAATAGACTTTAAGTCAAAAGCTATAAAAAGAGACAAAGATCATTGTATAATGATAAAGGGGTCAATTCACCAAAAGGATGTAACTATTTTAAATATATATGCACCCAACACCAGAGCACCCAAATATATAAAGCAAATATTACTAAATCTAAAGGGAAGGCCGGGCATGATAGCTCACACCTGTAATCCCAGCACCCTGGGAGGCTGAGGTGGGAGGATTACTTGAGGCCAGGAGTTTGAGGCCAGCCTGGGCAACAAAGTGAGACTCCGTCGCCACAAAAAAAAGTTTTTTTAAATTAACCAGGCATCGTGGTGCATGCCTGTAGTCCCAGCTACTTGGGAGGCTGAGGTGGGAGAATCCCTTTGAGCCCAGGAGTTCAAGGCTGCAGCGAACTATGATCATGCCACTGCATTCCAGCCTGGGTGACAGAGTGAGACCCTGTCTTCAATCATTCCATCAATGGATAAATCCTGTCTCCAATAAATAAATAAATAAATTTAAATAGAAAGAGAGACTCTCTACAATAATAATACAATAATAGTAGGGAATTTCAAAACTCCCCACCTGCAGCAATGAACAGATTACTCAGACAGAAAATCAACAAAGAAACATCAGATTTAAACTGCACACTAAACCAAATGGACCTAACAGACATTTACAGAACATTTCACTCAACAGCTGAGGCATACACATTCTTCTCAACAGCACATGGAACATTCTCCAGGAGAGATCATATGTTAGGCCACAAAACACATCTTAACAAATTTAAGGAGATTGAAACCATTTCAAGTATCTTTTCTGACCACAATGGTATAAAACTAGAAATCAATAACAGGAAGAAGTTCAGAAACTTTACAAATACACGTAAATTGAACAACATACTCCTGAACAACTAATGGGTCAATAAAGAAACAAAAAGGGAAATTTAAAAATATTTATGGCAGGCACAGTGGCTCATGCCTATAATCCGAGCACTTTGGGAGGCCAAGGGAGGAGGATTGCTTGAGGCCAAGAGTTCGAGACCAACATGGGCAACAGAGTGAGACCCCATCTCTACAAAAAATATAAAAATTACCCGGGTGTGGTGGTGTGGGCCTGTAGTCCCAGCTACTTGGGAGGCTGAGGCAGGAGGATCCCTTGAGCCCAGAAGTTTGAGGCTGCAGTGAGCTATGATCACACCACTACACTCCAGCCTGGGTGACACAGTAAGACCCTGTCTCTAAAAAAAACAAAAAAAACAAAAAAAAATTTTTTGAGGGCTGGGTCGTAGTGGCTCATGCCTATAATCTCAGTACTTTGGGAGGCCAAGGTAGAAGGATCACTTGAGGCCAGGAGTTTGAAACCAGTCTGGGCAATACAGTGAAACTCTGTCTCTACAAAAAATAAAACAAATTAGCCAGGCACAGCGGTGTGCATCTGTAGTCCCAGCTACTCAGGAGGCTGAGGTGGTAGAATTGCTTGAGCCCAGCAGTTCAAGGTTACTGTGAGCTATCACTGCACTCCAGCCTGGGAAACAAAGTGAAACTCTGTCCCCGAAAATAATTTTTTTTTGAGACAAATGACAATGGAAACACAACATATCAAAACCTACAGGACACAACAAAAGCAGTTCTAAGAGGGAAATTTATATCAATAAATGCCTACATCAAAAAGGAAGAAAGATCTCAAATAAACAACCTAATGATGCACTTCAAGGAACTAGGAAAACAAGAACAAACTAAACTCAAAATTGGTAGAAGGAAGGAAATTAAAAAAATCAGAGCAGAAATAAATGAAATAGAGACCGAAAAGACTATACAAAAGATCAATGAAACAAAGAGTTAGTTTTTTGAAAAGATAAACAAAATTGACAAAACTTTAGCTATACTAAGATTAAAATAAGAATCAAATAAAATCAGAAATGAAAAAGGAGACATTACACTGATAGCACAGATATACAAAGGATAATAAGAGACTATTACGATATAAGAGATTATAAACAATTATACGCCAATGAATTGTTTAACCTAGAAGGAATAAATTCCTGGACCCATACAACTTACCAAGATTGAACTAGGAAGAAATAGAAAACCTGAACTAATTATTGGTCTGTACCAATAACGAGTAAGGATATTGAATCAGTAACAAAATTCTCCCATCAAAGGAAAGCCCAGGACCTAATGGCTTCACTGCTGAATTCTACCAAACATTTAAAGAAGAAATAATACCAAGTCTTTGCTCCTTAGAAGGAGGTGAAAAAAAAAGAGAGAAAAAAATAATACCAAGTCTTCTCAAACTATTTTTAAAAATTGAAAAGGAGAGAATTCTTCTAAACTTATTCTGTGTGGTCAGCATTACCCTGATACCAAAACCAGACAAGGACATGACAAAAAGAGAAAAAAAGAAAACTAAAGGCCAGTATCCCTGATGATGAACATAGATGCAAAAAATCCTCAAAACGACACTAGCAAACCAAATTCAACAGTACATTAAAAAGATCATTCACCATGACCAAGTGGGACTCATCCCATGCACACAGGGATGGTTCAACATATGAAATCAATAAACATGACAGATCACATTAACAGAATGAAAGACAAAAACCATATGATCATTTCAACAGATGCTGAAAAAGCATTTGACAAAATCCAACATCCCTTCATGATAAAAACTCTCAACAAATTAGGTATAGAAGGAATGTACCTCAACACAATAAAATCCATACATGACAAATCCACAGTTAACATCTCACTGAAAGGGGAAAAGTTGAAAACATTCCCTTTAGGAAGCCCTCTTTCAGCACTTCTATTCAACATAGCACTGGAAGTCCTAGCTGGAGCACCAGGCAAGAGAAAGAAAGAAAAGGCATCCAACTTGGAAATGAAGTTAAGTTGTCCCGTTTGCAGATGACATGATCTTATTTATAGAAAACCCTAAAGACTCCACCAAAGAAAAAAAAAAAAACCTGTTAGAACTAATAAACAAATTCAGTAAAGTTGCATTACAAAATAAACATACAAAAATCAGTAGCATTTACCTATGCTGATAGTAAACTATCTGAAATAGAAATCAATAAAATAATTCTGTTTACAATAGCTACAAAAAAATAAAATACTTAGGAGTAAATTTAACCAAGGAGGTATAAGATCTCTACAATGAAAACTATAAAACACTGATGAAAGAAATTGAAGACAACACAAATAAATGGAAAGATATCCTGTGTGCGTGGATTGAAAAACTTAATATTGTTAAAATGTTCATATTAGCCAAAGTGTTCTATAGATTCAATGCAACCCCAATCAAAATACCAATGATGACGACCTCCTCCTCCTCCTCCTTCTTCTTCTTCTTTTGTAAGAGGCAGGGTCTTGCTCTGTCACTCAGGCTGGAGCGCAGTGGCGTGATCATACCTCACTGCAGCCTTGAACTCCTGGGATCAAGGGATCTTCCTGTCTCAGCCTTCTGAGTAGCTGGGGCTACAGGCATACATCACCACACCTGGCTAATTTTTAAAACTCTTTTGTAGAGACGGGGTCTTGCTATGTTGCCCACGCTGGTCTTGAACTCCTAGCCTCAACACAAAGAAATCAAAAGTACAATTTTAAAATTCATATGGTACTACAAAAGACCTCAAATAGCCAAAGCAATCTTGACCACAAAGAACAAAGCCGGAGGCAACACACTACCTGACTTCAAAATATACTACAAAGCTATAATAACCAAAACAGCATAGTACTGGCATAAAAACAGACACATAGACCAATGGAAAAGAATAGAAAGCTCAGAAATAAATCCATACACTTAGGACATCCAACTGACTCTCGACAAAGGTGCCAAGAAAGGGAAAGGACATTGGAGAAATGACAATCTCTTCAAGAAATGGTATTGGGAAGACTGGATATTCACATGCAGAAGAATGAAATTAGACCCCTATCTCTCACCATGTTAAAAAAAAAAAAATTCCAAATGGATTAAAGGCTTAAATGTAAGACCTGAAATTATGTACCTATCAGAAGAAAATGCCCGGAGAAAAGCTTTATGACCTTGGTCTGGGCAAAGAATTTTTGGATAAGACCTCAAAAGCACAGGCAACAAAAGCAAAAATACACAAATGAGATTACATCAAGCTAAAATGCTGCAAAGCAAAGGAAATAATCAACAGAGTGAAGAAATAACCTACAGAATGAGAGAATATATTTGCAAACTCTACATCTGGTAAATGGGTATGATCTAAAACATGTAAGGAACTTAATAACAAGAAAACAACCCAATTTAAAAATGGGCAAAAGACCTAAACAGACATTTCTCAAAAGAAGACAAACAAATGGCCAACAGGTGTATGAAAAAATGCTCAACATCCTTAATCATCAGGGAAATGCAAATCAAAACCACAACAAACCATATCATCTCCTGTTAGTATGACTGTTATCAAAAAGACAAAAGACAAGTGTTGGCGAGAATGTGGAGAAAAGGGAAAGTTTACGCACTGTTGGTGGGAATGTAAATTAGTACAGCCATTATGGAAAACAGTATGGAGGTTCCTCAAAATTTTATAAACAGAACTACCATATGATCTAGCAATCCCACCCCTGGGAATATATCCAAAGGAAATAAAATCAGTATGTCAAAAAGACAGCTGCATTCCTTGTTTACTGCACTATTCCTCATAGCCAAGACGTGGAATCAACCTTCGTGTCCATCAAAGGATGACTGGATAAAGAACATGGCATAGATAGACAATGGAGTGCCATTCAGCCATAAAAAGGATGAAATCCTGTCATTTGAGACAACATGGCTGAACCTGGAGGACAGTAAGTGAAATAAGCCAGGCACAGAAAACAAATACCACACAATCTAACTCATGTGGAATCTACAAAAGTTTATCTCATGGAAGTTAAGAGTAGAATAGTGGGTACCAGAGGCTGGGGAGGGTTAGGAAGAGGGGGTGATAGAGACTGGTCAACAGGTACAATGCTACAGTTCACAGGAGGAATAAATTCTGGTGCTTTATTTCACAGTAGGGTGATTATAGTTACAAACAATGTACATTTCAAAATAGCTGGAAGAGAGGATTTTGAATGTTCACACCACAAAGAAATGGTAAATGTTTAAGGTGATAGATATGCTGATTACCCGGATTTTGATCATTACACAATGTATACATGTATTGAAACATCACATTTTACCCCATAATAATGTGCAATTATTACGTATCAATCAAAAATACAAAACTAAAAAATTAATATTTAAAGTAAAAATTAAAAAAAAAAAAACTATTATCAAAGCTTCTATTTTGATGTCGATAAAAACAATACACCTTAGGATTTAATTTTTTTGAAAATTTATTCAAGGTATATATTTATTCAATGAATTTACTCCAATTCATGTATTCATCAAATGTGACCATTTTATAATCGGCTGCCTTTATCTTTGTAAATAACGTGGTTCTTTCTTAGGAGCAAAACTAAGACAACTAGAATATAAGTAGTTTTCTGCTCAGTCACTAATTTGCAAGATAGCCAAATTGATGTGTGTTTCTGTTTCCCTTGAGATAAAGGGAAAATAAAAGTAGAAAATTTTGTAGACTTATCTGAAAAATGCTAAGTTTTGAAACTACTTTTGACCTAAAAAAAGAATGAACAGTTATCAGTCTTTAGTTGTGAAGTAACTTCTTTTATTAATAGTGGCAAATGACAGGGTTATGTTTTCACTTAATCCTTTATGGCCTCAATTTTAGAATGTTTACATTAATTCCAATCCAAATCTGCTCAGCACAACCTGCTACCTAATACTGATTTCAAAAAGCACTTACTATTCCATACATTTAAAGCAGTGCTTCTCAGACTTGTCCTCTGAAAGTCCTTAAAGAAAGAGAAGGAACATGTAACTTTGGGGGGCTTAGGGATGAAGCCTTTGAAGTGAAGTATTATACAGTTTTATTTTCCTTATATCTCACAATATATGTGTGTGTGTTGTCATCTGAACTGTGTTGAAATGCCATTGACTAGACACTAGCAGAGGACAACATTCAAACTCTCAACATCTGAATGATTCTAATTGTTAAATGACATGAATTTTGATCAAGTTTATTAAGCAAGATGCTGGCTAGTAAAATGTTCTTACGGCCAAGAAGATGACTACATTCCTTTCAGTGTTTAGATCCAAAGGATTCTCTCTGTTGTTGGAATTCCATTTACTAGCAGATATACTGATGTATTAGTTTACATATCAAGAGAGACAGGCTAAAGAACAAATGAAGAGGGTTCTCAGGTTGTCAGTGTTCTAGAACATTAACATGGGTGCTACATTTAAAAATAAGCATTTTTGAAAGGAGCAAGGCCCAAACTATGTGAATGAATAAAAGCAGCAATATCTATATAATGCTTGAACTGGAACATTACCAAATTTTATTCCATTCATTAAACTTCAGAAAAAAACTATAAATTATTGTCTTACTAATAAAAACAAAATAAAACCTTTGTTCTAAATCCACAAATTCCAAAATGGTGAAGGTTGACCTATGAGAAACTTATTGCCGTGCCCTTCCATTAACTTTTAGTACTTTACTCTGAAGCAAGTTAATATTACAAGAGATTAGGCTGGAAAAAGGAAACAACAACAAAAAATTAAAACAGATGATACTCTTTAGTTTATCAGTGAAATAGGCAAATATATCTGAAATTAAAAGCTATTTTTTTAAAATAAATTTATCTCCATGGTAACTTTGTTATTCTCAAAAGTACATATATTACCTCAGTGTGAACAAAGACTTTTTTTTTTTTTTTTTGCCTAAAGGCATGAGCTTATTAGCATGGTATGTGTAAATAAGACTTTGTTCCAAGCTTGGCATCTTCTTACTGCTTCTGCTTGCAGTTTTTTATTCTCTGCTTTCTGGTGATTCACTGCTTATTCCATGTCCTGGGTGAAATATTTGGTTTTATGGTTACATCTCAAACATGTTGCTGCTTAGGACTGAATTTGAAATTGGTCCCTCTCCTACTTTATCTTCTTTTTCCTGTGCTGTAACGAGAAATTGAGTGACTTCAGAAAATGTAGAGCCCATGCTGCAGTACAAATTTGGCAGAAGTCAGAGCATCTGAATTAACTTATCACAAAAGTATATTTAACCACTAAAACTCTCCTCAATAACTTTTCCCTATTTAAAAAGTGAGCCTACCAAAATTAAGATTTTATATTTTTGAGAAACCATCCAAACTTTGGCAAACTATGCTTTAGGAATTATTTACTCTATATTGTTTTATTTCAGTTCATGGAAATAATTTTTGTTTTGCTATATTTGAGAGTCTAGTACTATTAATGACTTGCAAGCTGGTATCAATTTTTTTTGCACCTTCTTTTTTGGTAAGATTTGATATATTTTAAAACCATTTAAATCACTTTTTTGTTTTTTTTTTTTTTCAGACAGGATCTCACTCTGTTGCCTGGGCTAGAGTGCAGTGGCATCATCATAGCTCACTGCAACCTCAAACTCCAGGGCTCAAGCAATCATCTTGCCTAGACCTCCCAAAGTGCTAGGATTACAGGTGTAAATCACTCTTCTATAACAAGATATGTGTCTAGAAAGCAAGATTCAAAGTTTTCTAAATAGCTACCATAATGACAGGGATCTCTCTGGCATCCTATTTTCCTGAAATGAACGTTACAGAACTCACGTCATGTGGATTTGGGTGAATAGCCAAAGAAATTAAGATAGAGTCACAAACAGTAACAGGGCCAGTGGTATTTATCCCAAATTCAAGGTTAGATGTTTTCCTTCAGAGCACATTAAAATTGAAAAAAAATGAAAATTCCTAACAGTTCTTTCACATTTAGAGGCTTAGCGAATAGTCATAACCCTCTGTGGTGCTGAAAGTAAGAGACTATAGTATGTTTTGAAGCTAGCCGTCTTCAAGTTTTAGTGAGTGCACAAATTTTTGCATTTTAAAAGATGCACAAGGGAGAAAGATTAGTTTAAACTATATGGGACAGAAGAGCCATTTTCATGTGTACATATGAATTATAGACTTTCTGTGCTTACTGAGGCGTCTCTCACATAGTATTTATTGGCTGCCTCTTAATATTTACCCCTGGACAGCACAAGCAGTGAGTGTGGAAGAGAATGTTGCTTAAACATTAGAGAATTCTGAATACTGGCATTAAATGTAAATATATTAATTTAACACCTTAGAATTATCTTGCCAAACCAATAATGCACATTCTCCTGAGGAAGGGATGAGAGAATGCCACGAGCTCTTCCGGAACTGGCTGAATGAGCTCTACTGTTACCATGAGAGACTGTTCCCAGAGAAAAGGCTTGTGGTTGCTTCTTTCTAGAGGGGACCCAGGCAGGTGCCACCGGAAGACTCTAAAGGAGCAGAGCAAAATGGAAAGCACCTGTGCCTTTTGGGCTGCGGCAAGCAGGGCATTTCCCACATTCTCTTCGCACCTGTGCCAAGGCATCAGCTTGCTCTTTAAGTAAAGGTGTCAGAGAAGCTGCAAACAAAGGCAGTGGGTTCTAGAATTACTAATCTCTAAAGCAGTGGCTCTCAACTGGGGTGATTTTGCCCTCAGCGGGTATTTGGCAACTTCTCTGGACACATTTGTGGTTGTCACAACTGGGGGTGTTATTGGCATTTAGTGGCTCAGGCCAGGGATGCTGATAAACATCCCATGATGCACAGGACCATAAAGAGTGATTCAGCCCAAAATGGCAATAGTGCCGAGGTTAAAGATAGGCTAGTTGGTGGGATGGAACTTTCAGCGTTGCTGTAAATGCAGTCTCAAGCTGGGCCATTCAATCCTCTAAGAAGTTACGTTGTTTGGAAAGTATATGTTAGTCGAGAAGGTTGAGTCCTCACAGTCTTATGTAAATTTTTTTAAAAAATCTCTTTAGAGTTTTTACTGTCAGCAACTTTTGAAATGTACAAATTGAAATTCATTTAGTTTTTTTAAAATTTCACACTAGAAAGGCCAGGATCCAGAGCAAGTCTGATCAAAACCTGGGACAGAAAGAACTGTTCACCATTTTGAGTCTCTAATAATAATGCGTGCAGGCAAATTAACTGCGCTAAAATGATAGAATTAGGAAGGACTTTAGGTATTAATCCCCTTATTTTATAGGGCAAAGGCAGCAATGCCCAGTGGCAAAACTGGGGTGTAAAAAAACCCAAATCTCCTAATGGTTCTCAGCTCCTAGGTGTGAGTGAACCTGAAAAAGCCAATCCTTCAAGATGCATCCTGAGTGTCTGACTGGGCCTAAATTCAACATAGAGCCAAGTGGCCATTTGCTGACTAGAGGTTAGACACGTATTCTGCATTCTCGAAAAACCCACAAACTCACCTAACTTTGGGACTTTGATAACTCTGTTCCTGTTCACACCACCTGAATCAATGGCTGCTGGAAAATCCCATTTTTCCTCGTGGACCTAACCAATAGACTAACCAATAGACAAGCATTGACCAATAAGAACCAGACAAGTTTGCATCCCTCATTTGCGTAAGTGGACCAGAGTGTGAACCCAGGCAAAGAATTTCTCTGTAAAAGATAGCCCCTTTCTTTGTTCCTCAGAGTGCATCTTCATTTTGTACCAAAGGCTATGTCTCCCGGTTTGCAAACCACTGGTGGAAGTAAAGTCTCTCTTAACCTAATTCTTTCTCGGTAGTTTTGTTAACACAGGAAAAAGGAAGATGGTTCTATTTTTACTTATTGCACTGGATACTGGATTTATCCTAAGACTGTGTTCAAGAAGCTGTACAGTACCTTTCATCTGGGAGATTGAACTTGAAAAGTAAATTTTTTCCTAGAACACCTCGGGATAACACAAAATCAGTACAAGAGTCACGGTATTGATCTGCAGAACAATGGTGTTCAGACTGTGTAGTGTACATGCAGAAAAACAAGATGAGGGAAAAGGCAGGAGAATTAAGATGGATTGACTGACAGGGACCCAAGCAAGGAGCTGTAGTTGACAAGTTGCCAAGGTAAGTAAAGACCCATCAAATGTCCAAATGACAGCTCAGCATGCCCACATGACTTCTGTATGATTTTGAACAGCAAGTCACTCATTAGAGGGAAATTATCCAGCTTTTTGTATTTGATCTGATCAATACATTCAGGAAAAACACAAATCTCTGTTGGAGTTTAACATACATTACCTGTTCATCTTTAGCACATCCTGTGCCTGAAAGCTGTTCCCATTTTACAAGAAGAAATGGAATTCTTGAGCCCTCCTTCCTGCCTTATGTGATATTTTCCATCCAGTATTCCAAATGTCCCCACCTGTGAAATATACTTGAGCCTCCAGGTGCCCAGGTCGTAGATCCTGACACTGGCCTGAACAAACTCAACCCTCTGCTGATCAATTAATTTCTCCTTGGGTCAAAGGAGGAAAATGATCCCTGATTCTCATTTATATGCTTGGAATAAAAAGAGATAATGCCCGGGAAGGGAAGAAACTTTTTTTTTTTGAGACAGGGTCTGGCTCTGTTGCCCAGGCTGGAGTGCAGTGGTGTGATCATCACTCATTGTAACCTCGAACTCATGGACTCAAGTGATCCTCCTACCTCAGCCTCTTGGGTAGCTGGGATTATAGGTGCCACCACCACACCTGGCTAGAGGCTTTGAATTCCTAAAAAGAATGATGCCTTGTAAATTCAAGTGGCATGACTATATAACTTTACTGTTTACTAGGACCTGGGGCTGAGTTTAGCTTGGTAATTAAGAGTATGGCATTGAATCCCCTCCTGGCTCCAGCAGTCCCAGTCTGCCTGGCAGACAGCAGAAGAGTGTTCCCTGTGGTACCAGGGACAGCCCTCGTCGTCCATCGGTCAAGAAGCCCCTCTGTTTCTTTCTTCCCTGGCTTGCTTATGAGTAACCCCTAAATAACAGCATGAAAGCTGCATTGGACCCAAGCCCAGACACCCTAAAAAGCTCCAGATGTGAGGCCTGCAGCTGAGCAGCTGTGCAGCTTTGCCTGCTGAGCTGGCTGGGGATGCACACAGTGAGATGAGCAGGGGCTTCTGTGGTCTCTGGGAGGCCTGAAGCTCCTGAACTCAGAGGGAGAGACTGAAAGCAAATTTGATTCTGGGTTCAAATCATTGTATAGCACGGTCTTTGAAGTGCAGGTAAATTCCCCAATACAGGGCAAAGTTCAGAATAAAAAGAATAAAACTGAAATTTAGGCAAAGTCTTTCAGAGTATTTGTCCAAATGGAACCAGGCCTTATTCTGATTTAAAATCTTCCTGCTGCCCTTCAAAGGTGACACCCCTTCTCTCTCTGTAAGGTTCACATTCTGTCTGCTGGAGGTGAGGGTTCCCATCCCTCTGTCCCTGCCTCACCTCCTCTGGGCCTCAGCCCCAGCCTCACCTGCTGGGTGACCTCAGGCCCTGTGGGAACCCTGTGTCGGGTGCTGCCAGAACTCCACTTGGTCATTTTTAAGGTTTCAAGAAAACAGGAGTTTGGAAAGTTTTACTCATGAGATATCCAAAAACAACAGAATGAGAAATGAAATGTGGAACTCTCTGTGCTTGGTTTGGAGAGGACTAAAGGGACCAAAACCTAACTGAGACCATCACTTAGAGGTAGGAAAGGCTGTGAGCACCCACATCACAACGTGCTTCACTCTTAAAACACAGGATTCACCCCAAACGTTTTGTTAGCGATTCAGAATCCCAGTGGGAAGCTGCATTCTATTCAACAGTTAGCCTTTATCCAGACTCGGACAGCAAAAAACCAGCTTGGATGTCCTGAGCTGATCTGAAAGAAACTGAGACAGTGGCTTTATCCACAGAGGAACCGATGAAACCTGGGCTAATACAAACAGATACCAGAGGGACTTTATCGGGTACTTGAATAATTACTAAAGCAAAGAGATGCCACATGCAGAACATTCTTAATCTGTTCACAAAGGAATATTTAGTCAATATTTTTTTGGCCAATTATTTGCTCAAAAAGGATACTATAAATCTTTAGTAAATTTGGGCCCTATCTTTGTTCAGACTGGCCCTCTTCTTAATTCTAAATTATTAATATATGTTTATATCAAAATCTGTAGAATTTATAATTCTTATCTGAACAAAAGACTTTTTCTTTAAAAAAATCCCATTGCAAGTTAGACAAGTGTTTTCAAACTGCCTCAAGCTCTCAAAAGGTAAGTACCTGCAGGCTGAGTAGGTGGGGCCTGGTCCCTCCTTCAGTAGGTGGGCACTCTCCTCCAAAACACACACTTTAGACTGTTTGACATATTGAGCTTACTCATTATTCTGCTGCTTTAAAAGGGGGGCTTGAAAAGCCACTGACTTAGATGGGCAGGCTACCAGAACTGGAAGGTCCTCAGACAGTACGGGGCCCGAAGCCCCACTGTCCAGAAACAGTGGGAAATTGGGCCTCCTCTTTAGGACAGAATCCAGATGGTTTCTTTTTTCAGGGGAGAAGGGGGAAAACCCTTAAAAATTGCTTCTAGATTATAAGAAGTATCCAACCTCAGTAGGCAAATATACCCTCTAATGACTGTTGAATTATAGTCATTCCAACATTTCTGGTGTTTCTTAAAAACAAAAAACCCCTAGGCTAACAGACAAGGCATTACAAAGACCAATTATGGAAAGCATATGTTTACAAATACAGGCATATATTCTGTCCTTTCCATCATTCAGGGGATGGAAAGTCCAGAGTTCAAGTACAACCTACCTTAAGCAAATTCAAACTATGTAATTACAAAGCAGCTTAATGATTACTCATATCACAAAATGGTTTGTCAGAGCATCAGTCTACACAGCAACATCACGTGGTGTTTATAAGATAACTCATTCACAAATGTTTAATTTGGATACAACTTCAGGCATATGCATTGGGGTAAAGCGAGATGCAGAGGGAGGGAAGAAGGGAGAAACGAACTGCCCCATTTTGTAAGAGTCTGGGCTTGAGGGTTCCAAATATCAGGTGCAAGGTAAGACCAGAGGAAGCATGTGGGGTAACAAAAATCACTGTGACTTTTTTTCCCAAAAATCTAATCATTCTTAACCTGCTTCCCAGGCTGGATTTTGTAGAGCTATGGCTAAAACCTCCAGACACAGAGATTGGCTCGAGGCTGTAATACAAGGACATGACATCCTGGACACGCAGGAGACGATGGACGGTGTGTATCCATGGAAACAAAGGGAGGATGTGACACCCTGGATACACAGGATACATGATGCCGTGGACATTTTGGACACAAGGATATTCACATGGACACAGGCTTGGGTTTTCTATTAAAGCAGTGCTTCAGATATTACTTGCGAAAGAAAACGAGGCAGCAGACGGACATCTGCCTTGTTCAAAAGATCAGGAAACAATTTGGTCTAATCCAGCCCAGAGTACTTAGCTTAAGGCAGTGGGGTGGGCAGGAGGAGCCCCTGCCACCCAGCTCTGGGCTGCCATGGGGGTGGCACGGAGGGAGGCCCTTTGGATTCCCCCCTTTCACCGACTTCCACGTGGAGTGGAGGTAAGGCAGGCAGAGCCAGTTTGCATTTTGTGAATGGTTAAGCAGCAGAAGCACATGAACATGGTGTTTCAGAGAATAAGTCAAAACCCATCCAGTGAGGTTCAATTTCCTCTGGTTCTACTACCAAAAAAAAAAAAAGATGAAAGAAAGTGGGGGAGGAAAGAAGAAGAGAAGAGAAGAAAGAAAAGGAAAGAGAAAGCAAGGGGAAGAGGAGGGAGGATGGAGGGGGGAGATGAAGAGGGGGAGAGGGAGGGGGAGGGGAGGGGAGGGGGGTGAGCGAGAGAGGGGGAGAGAGGGAGAGAGGGGGAGAGAGGGGGAGAGAGGGGGAGAGAGGGAGAGAGGGAGAGAGGGAGAGAGAGGGGGGAAAGGATGGAGGGGAGAGGGATGGGGACAGGGATGGAGAGGGGGAGGGGGGAGGGGGGAGAACGGGGAGGTAGTAGGAGAGAGAGGAGAAAGGATGACTGAATTTCAGAATCCTGAGCAGTGCTTGTCCCCAGGGAATTCTACCGCGCGACTCAGAGGAGCCTGTGGGTGGCCACGGGAATAACAACTCTGCTCACTGTGAGGGACGGCAAGAGAGATCTTGGGCTCGGGAACACTTTGGTCTCCAGTGTTTGGGGCCCGTTCTCCCGCTTGGCCTCTGTGAGAACGTGCTTTTGGGTGTTCCCAGGAGGTCTGGGCTCCTTGGCTTTGAATTTGACTTTGTAGTTTTGCACTCCCTGTTTCTGCAAAAGCCGCAAGGTGGCGAGATAGTGCACGTTGCCGGGGTGGGGAGGGCAGGCCAGGTTTTTCTCAGGCAGGAGGGACCAGGACGGGGAGCACTGCTGGGGAGGGGCCGGCAGGCATGTCCGGGCCACTGGGGAAGGGAAGGGCAGCGTGTCATTGACCTTAAGGTGCTTGGCCAGCTCTATAGGTCTCTTTTCACCTTTCCTGTCAACTGTTTTCAATCTATATGCACAAGCCACACACTCATCCTTCTCCACACTCTCTCCTGACTGCACCTGCTCTTCTGACTGCAAGAAAAAGTTCTTACTCTTCTTACCCAGAACATCCAAGCCATTTGGGAGTGAAGGTTTCAGGGGGGGCAGAACTAAGAGGGCTTTGGTGGTCAGGGCGTCTGAGATGGAGGGCCCTCTGTCAGCACAGCCCCCAGGACTCCTGGGCGCCTTGTCCCTAATGGCCTCGGGGACGGCCCAGTCTTGTGTGCACAAAATAAACTCCTTGATTTGCACACTTTTTTTCTCTCCAGGAATGTAGGTAGGAAAGCAGATTTTACTAATGTCCCTGGAAGCAGTGTTGGAGCCCTGGAGGGACCCCTGAGTCTGGGAGAGGCTGCTCCGATCCTTCTCCAGGCTGGCCTCCACGCCGGCACCTGCCTCTAATTTCCCAGCCTCCATAGGAGGCCTGGCCTCGAGGCTCCCTTGGCAGAGATTCACACAGACTAAGCAGCCACTGCTGGCACTTTCTCCTACCCTCGCCTTTTTTAGTTTCTTCCTTGGCCAGATGCAGGCAGTCGGAGAAGTCCTTCCCCAGCCTTGGACCTGCAAATAAAGAACATGTTACTTTCTAGCCAAGGTGCCCAAAATCTAATGCCCCAATTCTGGCCACATCCCCATTTTGGTAGTCTTATGTGAAGCAATATTTTTCTTAAAATGGACTCACTTAAAAAAAAAAAAAAACCTTTTATTTATTTATTTATTTTTAAAGACAGGGTCTTGCTCTGTCACCTGGGCTAGAGTACAGTAGCGCAATCATAGCTCACTGCAATCTCCAACTCCTGGGCTCAAGCCATCCTCCTGTCTCAGCCTCCCGAGTAGCTGGAACTACAGGCCTGCCACCATGCCTGGCTAATTTTTTAAATTTTTTTATAAAGACAGGGTCTTGCTATGTTGCCCAGGCTGGTCTTGAACTCCTGGCCTCAAGCGATCCTCCTGCCTCGGCCTCTGAAAGTGCTAGAATTACAGGCATGAGCCAGTGCGCCCAGCCAAAAAAACCTTTTAATATCTATTTTAGCCTCATACTAAGCAATAGTATTTGTAATTGTATTTGTTCATCATAAATGCTAGCAATAGTATTTGTTAATATCAAAATACTAAGCAATAGTATTTGTAAATTATCCCTCTGATATGTTGACTATATTTCTTTTCAGATGTACATTAAAATCAGAAGTGTTAAAATAAAATCAAAACTGTTCATACTTGTCCCACCTACAAGGATTTCTTGTACCACCAGTCTCTGCCATACCTGGGGAAGACTGTTGCTTGCTGGTTCTGGAGGGAAAGCAATGAGCAGAGGCAGGCCCTGGGGTACAGAGGGTCCTGCATACCCAAGGCACCCCCCGCCCCATCCATGCCCAGAGTCCCCTGGCTGACCTTGCCAGAGGTCACCATTAACATAGGGTTGTCAGATAAAAATACAGGACCGTATTTGCAACATACTTATAAGAAATAAGTTAGGTATTGTTTATCTCATATTCAAATTTACCGGGTGTCCTATATTTTCATTTGCTTAATCTGGCAATCCTGTTTAATCACTGGATTAGACTAAGTTTCCTTATAGCTTTAAATTTAGGATTCTATTATTGATTCTAAGAAGAGTTTAAGAATAAGCCCACAGAGTTCTGAGTAGAACCTCCAGGACAGAAACCCAGTTCTCCTAGGGAGTTTGGCACAGTGGTTAAGAAGCTCATGTTCTGGAGTTCGGAAGACCCAGACTCAAGCCCTGCCTTGGCCACTTACTGGCTGGGTAATCATTGGCATGTTATTTCATCTTTTGGGTGACTCATTATCCTTATCCAAAAAGTGAGCCTGTTAATATACCTGCCTCAGATGGCTATGGAGAGGTTGAATGAATTAATATACACAAAGCATTTAGTGCTGCGCTGTCCACATACTAAGAGGCCATAAATACCTAATAACAGGTACTGCTATCATCATCAATATTTTACCTGTGTTCTAAGGGTTTCTATATTTCATTGATACTACATATTTTGGTAATATTAACTATTTTTGAAAAAAGAAAAGGCTTGCATCAAAACATTGATGTCCAAGAGTTCTAACTCAAGAAGAGACTCACTGCTTCTTCCCATCCAGTTCCAATGATAAACTCGGTGGCTTTTTCATCTTGTTCAAGTGTAATGTCACTGATGTTGAGAAGACAACAAACATGATCCTTTTCACTTCTTTCATCTGGACAAGTACAGGTTAGTTCAGTTTCTTCTATGCTTTGAATTTCATTATTTTCTAAATCAGTCTCATTTTTCTGACAGAGATCCATTACTGTGATGGTTGCTTAAAGTTTTTAACATCTTCTTCTTGTCGTCTGAAAATGCAGATTAAACTTCGTTTTTAATATTAATTTTTTAAAAAAGCAATTCAATAACTCAGGTGAGGTATTTTCAAGACATTCAGGAATAGACTAAGAATGAATATTATGAAACCATCCATTGCCAACCATTGGCATTATAAAAGATAAGGCTTTCCAACATTCTCTCACGCTTGAAAAAAACAAAAACAAAAACAAAAGATAAGGCCAATTTTAATGAAAGACTAATGGATTTAATTAAAGTCCGAAGTTAGGAGTGAATAAAAAAAGACAGAAGACACGAGCACAGCCTCTATCTCTTGTGATGGGATACAGAGTATAGTAAGGAATGTAGGATCAAGCATCCCTACCTCTCACTCCAAAAATGTCCAAATGATATTGTGCTACGACTGAGAGACCTGTAGTGAATATGTATGATTTACGCACCCCCAGCCTCCTTGCCCTCCTCCTTTTCCCCTTCCCAACAACCCTTGATATTTGCCTTGGGGATCCACAATCTTCTCAGGAAGCTGGTGGAGCACGTAGACTAGGCTACGTCAACCAGTTCATTGCCCTTCCTGCACCTCTACTTCTATGTCCCCACTCCATTCCCCAAAATAAATACTGGTTCTCAAAAAAAAAAAAAAAAAAGAAAAGAAAATCAAATTAACAAGTGTTGGCAAGGATATGGAGAAACTGGGACCCTCATTCATTGCTGGTGGGAAGGAAAACTGGTTTTTGCAAATGTCTGGAAAACAGTTTGGTAGCTACTCAAAAAATGAAACAGAATTACCATAAAACCCAGAAATTCTGCTCCTAGGAATGTATCTAAGAGAACTAAAAAGATGCATTCATACAAAAACTTGTACATAAATGTTCATAGCAGTATTATTCATAATAGCCAAAAACTGGAAATAACCCAAGTGTTTATGAGTGGATGAACAGATAAACAAAATGTGGCATATCCATGCAAAGGAATATTGTTCAGCCATAAAAAGCAATGATATTCTGACACATGCTACAACGTGGATGAACTTTGAAAACATTAGGCAAGGTGAAAGAAACCGGATACAAAAGACCACATATTGCATGAATCCATTTAAATAAAATATCCAGAATAGGTAAATTCATAGAGACAGAAAGATTGGGGTGGCTAGGGGAATTGGGAGGTATGGGGTTTCTTTTGGGGGATGAAAATGCGCTAGAATTAGGTAGTGGTGATGGTTGCACAAGATTGTGAGTATACTAAAAACCATCACTGAATGGTACTTTAAATAAAATGGTAAGTTTTATATGTGAATTTTATCTCAGTGAAAAAATTGGTTCACAAGTAGGCTTGTGATCTAAGCTGGCTTAATCAAAATGAATCAAAGAACTTTTGTGGGGGCTGATGGTACAAAAATACTCTCTTGGTGCTGCTAGCTACAAAAGAAATCAAAAAGTAGGAGCTACTTAAAATCATTTCTGGACTGTAAGGGACTGTTTATGGGCTCTAAGGGAACCAGTGTGAGGTGAAGCTGAAAATAAAAAAGGCAGAGTAAAGAGGTAACAGAAATCATGTGGCTTTGGCTTCCGGTAAAGGAAGAAGCTTCTATTGGACCAACCTTCCAAAAGATAATAACTAAAAAAAATGGACAAAATATTAAAAACTTCCTGAAGGCACTAGAGAGCATCCAAAACAAGCGGACACTGGAGGGAGTCTAGACTTGGAAAAAGGAAATGACATGGGTTAGTTTCCTGTTTTCTGCAGCTTTTCGTCTGAAGACAGGCATTGGCTTGAAGACTCAAGGTAGAGTTCAGGGCAACTAAAGTAGATGGAAAGTGGAGTGGGGGAAATTCTGAAAAGGAGAAAACCAGAAGAGCAGGGTATCCCCAAATTCTGTACAGAAATTCTGCTCACATATCTGGCTGACCCCTTAATGACATATGTACAAGTCAGATTCCAAGCAGCCCAGATGAAGCTAATAGAACTAAACAGAGATTTTTTTGCTGCTGCCTACTGCAGCAGAAATAGAGTATATAGTGTAAATCCAGCCAAAATAACTGCCTGATTTTAAAAAATCAGAATCTTTCAGAGGAACATAACAGAATCCAGAGTTTCTACAATGTATGATTCACAATGTCTAGGATGTAGTCCAAAACTACTGGACACATGAAGAAACAAATATAACTCACCCTGACATGACCCAGTTGTTGGAATTAGCAGACATGATTTTAAAACATTTTAAATATGACTATTTAAATATGACTATTTTCAAGGACGTAAATGAAAATATGCTCATAATGAATTAGCAAGTAGGAAGTCTACTAGAGAAACAAAAACCATTTATTAAAAATAGAAACTCCAGAACTGAAAAATACAACATCTGAAATTAAAAAATTAACAGCAGATTGGAAATGACAAAGCAAGAACTCATAAACTTGAAAATAGATCAAGAGAAATTATCCAATATGAAAACACAGAGAAAAAAGAGTTTAAAAAATGAACAGAGCCTCAGGGACCTGTGGGACAATATTAAACAGCCTAAATTATAAACAACTGGACTCCCTGTAGGAGAGAAGAGAGGGAATGAGGCAAAAATAATTTCAGAAGACATAATTTATGAAATTTTTCCAAATATGGTAAAAAAAATTATAGATTCAAGAAGTTCAGTGAATCCCAAGAAGGATAAAGAAAAAGAAAACCACACCTAGCCACATCAGAGTCGAACTTCTGAAAACCAACGATAGAACAGTCCTGAAGACAGTTACAGAAAAACTTCCTATCACATAAAAATGATATGTTTTCTAACTTCTTATCAAAAACAACAGAGGCCACAGACAGTGAAATGACTTCATTAAATGCCAAAAGAAAAAAAAATGGCCACACAAAATTCTATACCCAATGAAAATATCCTTCGAGAATGAAAACAAAATAAGGACATTTTTAGATAAACAAAAACTGAGAATTCACTGTGAGCAGACCTGCACAACATGAAATGCTAAAGGAAGTTCTTTAGGCTGAATGGAAATGATACCAAATGTGGAATTCAGGAAGGAACAAAGAGCACCAGAACTGGGTAAATATAAAAGACTCCTTTTTGTCTTAATTTCTTGAAAATAAATATGACTCTTTAAGTCAAAAATTAAAACTTTATATTATGAGGTTTATGATATATAGAGCTGTAATAATAAGACAAATAAATATATCATAAAGGATGGGGGTGGAGAATGGGTCTATACGGTTGTAAGGCTTTTATATTTTACATGAAGTAGTACAACATTAATTCTAAGTAGACGGTAAAAAATTAAGGATGCATACTGTAATCCTTAAAGCAGTGGTCCTCAACTAGAAATGATGTGGTCCCCTAGGGGACATGTGTCAATGTCTGGAGACATTTTTAGTTGTCACAACTAAGGCATATCTAGTGGGTAGCAGCTAGGGAATACTGCTAAACATCCTACAATGCACAGGACAGCCCCCAACAACATAGAATTATCTACCCCAAAATGTCAATAACACCGAGGTTGAGAAAGCCTTAGAGAAACCACTAAAATAATAATAATAATATAAAGACATAGGAAAAGACAACAGGAAAAAAGATGGGAAGAAGTCAAGTAAGGAAGAACAGCAAAACAAAAAACAGAGCTAATAAACAGAAAACAAATAGTAAAATGGCAGACTTAATTCCATCAAATTACATTAAATGTAAATGGACTACACATTGCAATTAAAAGACAGAGGTTGTCAGCATAGATTAAAAAAAGATTGACCCAAACATATGCTGTCATAAGAGATGCACTTTAAATATAAAGACATAGTTAGGTTGACAGTAATGAGATGGAAAGAAATAACATATCTAGTAACTGTTGGATTATGCCTTGCCTGAGACCTACTTCTAGACTCTTCAGTTGTATGCCCCAGTGAATTCCTTCTATTGTTTAATGCAGTCAGAGCTGGTAATTTGTTACTTAAAATAGAACTATTTCTAACTGATACAAATACCAAAAAGACTTCTAAGAGGTCAGTGTTTGTGTAGATGGTTAGGAAAGAAGAGAGGATCCAGGGAGGTCAACAGAGCCAGTGATACAACTCTACCCTCCTCTGAGCACTGCCTAGCTGTTAACAGTGCTAGGTATATATGCCACTGCCAAGACTTCTTTGTGTTGGTCAGACTAAGAGGAAATGAACAGAGGGTCGGCAGCAAAGTGTAGAAACTGCCAGGAAGAAGCAAGAGAACATAAATGTAAGATCACTAGGAACTTGGCATGAGTGAGGTGACAGAAGTTAAGCAAAACAGTTAAAGAAGAAAACATTCTGGGCTAAGGCCACATGCTTCCCTATGGATAAGAAGTAGCATGAAAGGCCAGATGCAGTGATTCAGGCCTGTAATCCCAGCATTATGGGAGGCAGAGGCAGGGGAGGATCACTTGAGGCCAGAAGTTTGAGGCTGCAGTGAGCTATGATCATGCCATTGCACATCAGCCTGGGCAACAGAGTGAGACCCCACTGTCTCTGAAAAAAGAAGTAGCATGAAGTTCCTAAAAGCAGTGCATGGCTCATAAGAGGTTTTCAAATATTTATTGAAAGAACAAGGCATAATTGCAAGGCAATTATGTATGTAATTATATATATAATACACTTAAGTATATTCACTTAGCTAGAGGATTTAGGGAAAAAAGGCAAAAAATAGCAGGGAAATTTCACATTGCCAAATTACATCAGTCAGTCTCTCTCTTAGCTTCCTCACCTGAAAAATGAGAATAATACCACTTCTCAAGAGCTGTTGTGAGGATTAAATGAGAAATTACATACTGAAAAACCAAGAACCTGGCTCAAATGAGGAATTAATAAATAGCAGGTGTTATGGTTTGAACTGTGTTTCCCCAAAATTCATATGTTGAAGTCTTAGTCCCCAGTACCTCAGAATGTAACTTTATTTGGAGGTCGGCTTTTTACAAAGGTAATCAAGTTAAAATGAGGTCATTAGGGTGGGCCCTAATCCAGTATGACTGGTGTCCTTATGAAAGGGCTAATTCGGAAACAGAGGCATACATGGAGGGAAGATGACATGAAAAGACACAGAAGATGGCCATCTACAAGCCAAAGAGAGCTGCCTGGAACAGATCCTTCCCTCACAGCCCTCAGAAGGAACCAACCCTGCCGACACCTTGATTTCAGACTTTGAGAATCCAGAACTGTGAGAAAATAAATTTCTGTTGTTTAAGCCACTCAGTCTGTGGTACTTTGTTATGACAGCCCTAGCAAGATAATACAGTAGGCGATGGTGATGCTGATGGTGATAATCCTATCTATCCTTAGCGGATGTTTTTCCAGCTTGAAAAATGGGACTTGGCATTTATAATCTGGTCAAAGGGTTAGGAAAGTCCTCATCCTGATCCAAGCACAGAGGCTGGTGCTGAAAACCCTCACGATCCCAATGCTATTTACTAGCCGTGTGACCTTGAGCAAGGCAGTTTTCTGGGTCTGTCTGCTCATCTATACAAAGGGCATAATCACAGTGCCTTCCCACAGATGGGGGCTCCTCCCGGGACCTGCAGGCCGTGGGGATTAACTCGAGTGCCTCAGCAGTGACCCCCGATCTGGCCTGAGTGCTGATGAGCAGCCATTGACTTCTCGAAAAATCCCTCATTGTGATGAGACAGGAGCCACGGGGAACCCACACCTTGCTTTCTCTCACCCAGATGTGCCTCATGCCAGAAACCCACATTTTTCATTTTCTGTTGAGGTAACAATCAGTACTTCTTATAACAATTCTGTTTAATCACCATGTTTGTATTTTCACATAGGCTTAAAGGTGGCATTTTGATGGTAATAAAGTTCTATTTACCTACAGAAGGTCAAATATCTTTGTACATACTACTCTTTGCCAACATGACATCAAAGAAAATGAATAAAATCTGAAAGGAAAAAATGATATTACAAGTGACTACAAACTAGGAGCACCATCCTGTTTACAAACAGAAGCATGATTAGAGATCAGACAGATTGTGCAAACCAGCCTGATCCTTTCGTATTTTGAAATTTCACTTCAGATACTGCTCAGCCCCAGGAAGCTCCTATAAGTACACTCAGACCTTGTTCTCTTCTGAATTACGAATGTATTTGTATCACAGAACCCCACAGACTTAACAAGTGTACAGTTTGAAAGAAAAGAAACAGCAGAGAATCAAAAGCAAAGTCATTTATTAAATAATAAAATAAATTTAAATTTGAGATTAATATAGCAAAGAAAGATAAACTGTCTTTGAGAAATTAAGTGTAGTTAGGATGTTCAAATCAAAAAGAAAAATGCTCTGTGCTTGAATTAACTCCATGACAAGGTGCTGTACTTAGAGAGCCTATTCCAATGACAAAGTGCTCTAATTTACTGGTTATCAAATTTGGCTGCACCATGAAATCATCTGGGGAGATTTATAAAAAATACTGATGCACAGATTCTACCCATAGAGAGTCTGATTATAATTGGTCTGGGCACAGACTAGGTATTAGGATTTTTAAAAGCACCCCTAGGTGACTCTAAAGACCAGTAAAGTTGGAGAACTGCTGTTCTGTCAGAAAGTTCTTTGTTACATTTAACCAACATTGGTTTCCATGCCCATCACATCCTCTACCCTTTGGCCCTAGTTCTGCTCTCCAGGGCAAGACTTCATGCTAGGAAGTACATGGATGGCTTCAGGAGGTCTGTGATACCTCTGAAAATGCCTGCATCAAAATCACAATGTGGTCTGTCAGTACAAAAGGGTGAAGAATGGACCCAGAGACTGCCCATTGTCTCAACATCCCAACAACCCTATTAAAAGGTTCCACGTGCTTGTCTCTCTTCTACGGTACCCATCTCCAGCTCCTTCAACTATTCCTCACACATGATGGGAGTATGTGAAACCTGAGGGGACACCGGATAGTATATATAAAGGAACAGCACAGGCCAAAAGATGATACTGGGTAAGCCCCTATTTTGCAGTAGAAATCAGACCCAGTGAGGGGACCAGAAGAGACTCCCGTCCCATTCTATTACAAAGTAGCAATATAAACCTGGGTAACAATAATAACTTAATAATAAGACATACTGTCATGTATGTCTTACCATGTGCCAGGCATGGTTATACACAATTTACCTATTTGTTATAAACACAACATTTTTATAAGTGCTTTCCTCACGTAATGGGGGTTCATGAGAAGCTCTGTTGACGCCTTCTAACCCAAACTAAGAATCATCCCTGAGTCAGTAAACACAGAAATGTTAGTCAAAAGGTCAGATGACTACATACCAGATCACTAGATGCCCTTTCAGAACACTGGTGTACTTCAAGCAGAATCAAGATGTTCCACTACTAAAAGAGAAGAGTGGTGGTCTTTTCCTAATTGAAAAGAAATTCAGTTAGTGGATAGAACAGTCTTAATTTTAAGTTTTCCTCCTATAAATGTACCTTCAAGTTTTATTACCCATTCTTCTCTTCTAGCTCACGTTAGCTGATGACAAATAGAAATGTACAAGAATCAATCAAAGATCAACTAAAAGAGTGGATGGATTTGTGATTCTTACAAACTGCATGCAGTTTTACTTCTATGTTGGAATGGAGAAATCTGCACTGACATAATATTTTCTGATAGTAAAATTATGCCTGATTTACAGATTTGAGGTCACTCAAGAGTTCATGTTATCCATTTCTTGACTTCCATGAGCTTTACAACCTGATTCAGCTTGAGAATCATTGGTATAAAACATACATCAAAGTCCATACTAATGTTTTCCATCACATCAAGAAAACACAATCACAGTGAAAATGCTGCCACGGGAAATGCATTTGCAGATGCAACCATAAAAATGGATTTGAAGTACAAAGCAGGAAAGCTCACAGATGTAGGCCAGAAGGTATTAAACTCTATTATACAAGCTACCGAAGTGACTAGAACCAAAATGTACAAAGAAATTGTTGACGGAGCTCCAAGCCCCCAAAGTACAAGGATAAACAAGAATAAACCCAAAGAGAAACTGACCAAAGAACTTAAGATATTTGGGAATGAAATACAGGACGTGAATGAGAGTCTAAGAAATATAGCTTGTGGGAATTCAGCATGATCCAGAAAACATCCTTTCCAGGAGCATTTAAAGACAGAAACACAAAGGAAAATGATTAGCCAGAAACTGTAAAGTGGTTTACTTTATTTTACCAGTAACATACGCTATTATGATTTGCTTCAAAACAATCCCGCCTTGTGAGGTTGTGACTGGGAAGGGAATAATGACGCCAAGTGGCCATGAGTTCTGTTTGTTGTAGATGGATATGAAGACACGTAATTGCACATCAACTACACCATGAGAGATTAATTGTACTTTTATGTGTATGAAATTTTCCATAATAAATTTTTTAAGCCATTATGTTATCAGATGGGTTCAGGAAATGAAACGTGGAATAATGGTAGAAGCCAGGGCACCATAAATTTTGACCTTAAGCAAATTGAAGTAAATGTATCAAAGGAGGGATAACATAGTTTGTTTCATTTCAAGTTGGAGTAAAGACCTTGAACAAGGACTTACTGAACAAAAAAACAGGTGTACAACAAGGCATAACAAATCAGGTAATAGTGTGTTCATGAAGGTGATTTAGAGAAACTCTGTAAATAATTGTCCAATTATTTGTAAGTTGGTACACAAGGCCTTCTGATGGAATTTACTAACTGCTAAGAAATGGATAGAAATGCAGAAAAAAGGCTGGTGCGGTGACTCACACCTGTAATCCTAGCACTCTGGGAGGCCCAGGCAGGAGGATCACTCGAGCTCAGGAGTTCGAGACCAGCCTAAGCAAGAGTGAGACCTCGTCTCTACACAAAACAGAAAAATTAGCCGGGTGTGGTGGCGTGTGCCTGTAGTCCCAGGTACTCGGGAGGCTGAGGCAGGAGATCGCCTGAGCCCAGGAGTTTGAGGTTGCAGTGACCTATGATGACACCAATGCACTCTAGCCGGGGTGACAAAACGAGACTCTGTGTCCAAAAAGAAAAAGAAAAAGAAGAAAAAAAATAGAAATGCATAAAAAGAACAGACATTACTATTTGGATCTCTGCATCTCTGACACCATATTAAGATCATGCAGATTGTTAATGAACTGAGAAGTACACATACTACCAAATGCCTCTTTGTTACACACCTGGCAAACTCAGCCTAGCTTTAATACCCTAACCAATCTGTAATTTAGAGTACAAAATGTCTTGCGCCTAAAATGAACAAAGACAACCATTAAGCTACCACAGTTAACAGAAGAGGCACACCAGTATCACAGCTGAGTACAGCAAAAGGACAGGTTTTCTGTTGTGTGTTATATAAAAGCTAAAACTAGAGGGAGGGAGGAGGGAAATCAATGTAAAAAATCAATGAGAACAATGAACAACATATCTACTATTTACAAATAAGTAATGTTGCCCAAAGAAAAACCTACGTGAAAAAGAGACCACCAGACAAAGAACGTGAAGAAATTTCCAAAGGGCTAGTAGCTGAAGAGAATCTAAGAACACAGACAGCAGGGAAACAAGAAGAAACAGACAGGATCATGCCCTATAGCACAGAAAGGGCCTTTGTATTTCTTTGTGATCTTTGTATTGTTTTCACAAATAAGGTAATAATGTGGTTTATTTATCATCTTAATGAAAATTAAGTTAGAAATGAATCTATTTTTTAAAAACCTCTGAATTTGTGTTTATTTTGTGTATATGTGTGTGTTTTCTTTGTTTGTTCCGGATAGGACTCAAGCTGCCAAGTTCTTTTTGAAAACGGTTGCGCTGGGTCCACCTCAGCTAGGCATGGTACTGTCTGTTATTCTTAGTACCTCGTATGTCAAGATAGGCAAGGATATCCCGCAATAACAAGCACAATTCACAACTGCAAAGATGTGGAATCAACCTAAGTGCCCATCAACTGAGGAGTGGATACAGAAAATGTGGTATTTATAATATATACCATGGAGTACTACTCAGCCGTAAAAATGAAGGAAATAATGTCGTTTGCAGCAACCTGGATGGAACTGGAGACCATTATCCTAAGTGAAGCATCTCAGGAATGGAAAACCCAACAACATATATTCTCACTAATAAGTGGGAGCTAAGTGATGGGCACACACGGGCACAAAATGATATAGAGGGCACTGGAAACCAACAAGGGGGCGGGGTGGGAAGGGTGGTGAGGGATAAAAACTTACCTGCTGGGTACAATGAACACTATCCTGGTGACGGGTACATCTAAAGCCCTGATGTAAGCATAATGCAAGCATGCAACAAAACATTTGCACCGCCTTAATATTTTGAAATAAAAAATGAATAAATAAAAGTTTGACCTTGTGGAAAGACATGACGTCTGTGGACCTGGTCACACTAACAACACTCTGTCACCATCATGACAGAATGTTCTCTCCCCCCTGAAATAACCACTTCTTTATTCACTGCATGTACTGGGAGGTGTCTAATTGGTGGAGCCTAAGTCACAGGCAGGAATCCTCACTACGAGGAAGTGCCAGGGCTCTGAGTTTTCTGTTCCACCTTGGAGAGAGTACTCACAATGTGGTATATATTACCAAAATGTAGGAAGTGCATTCAGAGATGCTGGGCTGCCACAAACGACCAGTTTCTACCACAGTACCCCAGAGTTCAGTCTCATCTCTTAGGACACTAAGTCGAAAAAGATAAGCTTGAGGAAAGGAAGGACAACTAACACTTATCAAGTGCCTGACACCATTATCAGAATTTTCTAGATAATATGATTCAAATTTAGAGATTAGAAAAACAGGGTTTACAAAGAGATTATCCAAGGTCACACAGCCAGTGAATTTCCAGCTATCTATTGCTACATAACAAATCACCCTAAAACTTAGTAGCTATATGTGGTAGGCTGAATGATCCCCACCTACACACACACACACACACACACACACACACACACACACACACACGATATCCATGATTCTATCCATCCCCGGAATTTGTGAATGTTCCATTACATGGCAAAAAAGGACTTTACAGATGTGATTATGGATCTCGAGATGAGAAGATTAACCTGGGTTATCCAGGAGGGCCCTAAATACAATCACATGTATCTAAATAAGAGGGAGGCAAAAGCAGATTCAGCACAGAAGTGGAGAAGGCAATGTGACCACAGAGGCAGAGACTGGACTGATGCAATCACAAGACAAGCAATGCAGGCCGCCAGCAGAAGCTGAAAGAGGCAGTGAACAGATTCTTTCCTAGAGCCTCCAGAAGTAGTATGACCCTGCCAACATCTTGATTCTGACCCACTGAAACTGATATTGGACATCTGGCCTCTAGAACTGTGACAGAATAAATTTCTGTTGCTTCAAGCCACCAAGGTGAAGTAGTTTGTTACAGCAGCCACAGGATACTAATGTCAGAGTAAGAGACTAAGAGACAGGGCTGAGACAGGATGCAGGGGCTTGAAGAGTGGGTGAAGGTGTTGAAATAAACCCTCAGGCAGAAGCTAACTAGGCTACTTGGCTAGGAGCCAGATGTAGGGGCTTGCAGAGTGGGTACAGGTATTAAAGTCTAAGTAAGGGGGGGTTGATAACCACAAACAAGGACTGGCTTCAACTGGCTTGTCAGCTATCTAGGTCACCTTACATGAACATTAGCTAACTATAATATCATTTACATTGTGTTTGTAAAATTTCTCTGCCCTCAAAATCACTGTGACAGTTCCGAAGCAACCATATAAAGTATGAAAATGGGAGGGAACCCAATTCTAGCAATTACTACCCAAATTCTTAGCAAAAGCCAACCCCTTAGCCTTGAATATTCCTCCCTTCAATTAGTAAGACTTCAAAAGACCAAAAACCACATCATCCTGGGGCAGCTGCTCTTTTTGAGCCTGCCCTTCTCTCTCTCTCTCTCTCTCTCTCTCTCTCTCTCTCTCTCTCTCTCACTCAAGAATGTACTTTCACTTTCAATAAAAAGCTGCTTGCTTGGGCTTACATGATGCATCCTGAAATTCTTTTCTCCAAGGATCACCAAGAACCTGAAAGAACGTCCACTTGGAGGCTGGTAACACTAATGTATTATAAAACAATAGCAATTCTTTTATTATCTTTCATGGTTCTGGAGGTTGAGCTCAGCCAGGTGGTTCCTGTTTAGGGTCTCTCATGTAGTTGTAAGCAGACACTAGCTGGGGCTAAAGTCATCTTGAACACTTCTCCACTCACATGTTTGGCAGTTCACACTGGTCCTTATCTGGGACCTCACCCAGGCTGGCAGACGGAACACTTATACTGTGCTCTTGCCCTACGTGGTAATTTTGGACTTCTTGCACAGCAGCTCAGAGATTCACAGGTGTGTGTCCCAAGAAAACCAGGCAAAAGCTGAATTGCTTATGACCATGTAAGTAACTACATAGTTTCACTTCTGTACAGTAACTTCCAGTCACTTATAGTTTCACTACTGGACTCAGCTGGTTAACCAGCCACTGAGGTCAGCCCACATTCCATAGGAGGGGACACAGACTCTACTTGTGTATGGGAGAAGTATCAAAGAATTTTCAGACATGATTTAAACAACCACACCATACTTTCCTGACTCCAAGGCCCATGTATACTTTTCTTCACTATATTGTGTGGAAATACTTGTTCCTGGGAATCCAACGCCAATCAGAAAGCAGCTGTATGGTGGGTTATATTTGTTCTCACCTGGGAGACTCTTCATCTAGCCCCACTGAGAAGAGTGAAAGGAACATCCATAACTGGTCCCTGATATTACTGCTCCTTACTAGAGATCAGTTTGTTCAAAATGTCAAAGCTCCACTCCCAGTGGCAAGGGGAAGCTCGGAGTGGCTCAGTTGAATGTGGCAGGTTATCACTAATCAATTAGAGCCACCAACTGTCTGCGATCAAGGCTAGAAAATGCCAGAAAAGAAAATATAATAACTGCAGTGTAACAGAAGTCATTATATTGGAAATGGACACTTCCAAGACAAAGAAGACATACAAGAAACAGGGTTTTGATTAAGATATAAACGCTGGGAAAACAAAAGTCAATGCATACGTATAACTGATACCTATGCTGAACCTCTGAAAGAGAATAACTCATATTTATTATTAGTACCATTTTGTAAATGAGGAAACATATGCAGGAAGGTTAGGAAATATTCCAAAGTTGCTGTTGAGAGAGCAGCTAGTTTCCTTCAGAGGAGGGAAAAAAAAAGAGAGCACACGCGTGCTAGTGCTCCCAAAGAGCCACTGTCCTTCCCTGCACAGCAGCCTCCCTTGCATGTGGGTTGGCACCACGTAACTAGTCTAGTCAGCAGAATGAGTGGAACTAATGTGTGTCACTTCCTGGATGAGGCAGTGAAGAGGTAATGTGCTCCCCCAGTTCTCTGTTTTCCCACAGTGACCTTAGAGATCACAGGTTGGGCTGGTAGCACCAGAAAATGGAAGAAGTCTGGAACCTGAGTCACAGCTTTGATGAACGCCCCCATGAACCCTCATCAGACTGTGCATGAATGATGAAACACTTCATAACTTAAGGTGTGGGATTTTAGGATCTGCTTATTCCTGCAGCACAGCCTGTCCTATACTGATAAATACAGTCACTAAGATTGTGTCAGAGCTGAGATTGCAAGGCTAGATCTTCCTGACTCTAGAGCCTATTCACTTAACTATTACACCTGAAGCAAAAGAAACTAGCTATAGCGTATTTCTTAAAATAACTGGATGAAGGCTGGGTGCGGTGGCTCATGCCTGTAATCCCAGCACCTTGGGAGACCGAGGCGGGAGGATTGCTTGAGCTCAGGAGTTCAAGACCAGCCTGAGCAAGAGTGAGACTGTGTCTTTACCAAAAAATTAGCTGGGCATGGTGGCACAGCCCTGTAGTTCCAGCTACTCAGAAGGCCGAGGTAGGAGGAATGCTTGAGCCCAGGAGTTTGAGGCTGCAGTAAGCTACGATGACGATGACGCTACTGCACGCTACCTGGGACAACAGAGCGAGACTCTAACTCAAAAAACAAAAAACAAAACAAAACAAAACAAAACTGGATAAGAGTTATATACTAAAGTGTGCTATTTAGTCCTAAATTATAGCTACCATATAGGAAGCCACATGATGCTAGCAAAAGAGGACTAACTCTAGCTTCAGGTAAAGAAGGAAAATAAATTTGTTGTTTCACTATAGGAAAATATTTTAAAATATTTTACCAGTATAGAAGGGAACAGCTGTCTGCAGATATTCTACTGTCCAAAGCCAGATTGGTATGTATCCTAAATTCAGGCTACAAGACGAATATTAGAGATTGTAAGTCTCAGGAATATGTATATACTCCATGTCTTTGGAAGACCAAAAATATGCTTGAATCAATTTAAAGATAAAACTCTGATTAGAGGTGGAATTATTAGTATATAAGGTTAATTTATGGTCATGGAGAGCAAATGGGTAAAAAATACCTGTTGCAATATAAGCTCTTTTACAATGTTCCTGAAGGATAACATGGTAGGCACAAATTCTCCCTCCTCAATATTTCCCACCCTAATCCCTAGGACTATAAATATGATGAGATATAACATCCATGAATATGTTATATTACATGGAAAAAGAGACTTTGCAGATGTAATTATAGTTATTAATCATTTGACCTGAAGAGAGATTATTCTGGATTATCTGGGTGGGCCTAATCTAATGACATGAGCCCTTTAAGACAGACAGTCTTCCTAGGTAGCAGCAGCAACAGAAGTCAGCGACTTAAAGCATTAAGAGGAATTTGAGAAATCATTGCTGGCTTTGAAGAAGGAGGGGGTCACAAGCCAAGGAATGTGGAAGACATAAAGGAGCTGAGAGCAGTCCTGGCTGACAATGAGGCATTAAATGGGGATCTTAGTTCTACAACCACAAGAAACCAAATTCAGCTAATGGTCTGAATGATCTTGGAAGATTCTTCCCCAGGCCCTCCAGGTAAGAGTCTAGACTGGCTGATACCTTAATTTCAGCCTTGGGAGATCTTAAACAGAAAACACAGCAAAAATAGAAAAGTAATGCAATAATAATTCAGCTTAAATATTTCTGTTTAAATTAAGTATGTTCAATGACTGAGAGCTCATTACTTTACAAGCATCTTTTCTCATTCCATTGGCAGCTCTAAAGACTAGAATGATCTCAAATCATGACATCTACAAGCCTGCAAATTTTGTTCCTCTGCTCTGGGTATTCTTCCCAAATGCAGCATATGATCATCTTGAAAATATCTGAAGACAGCTGTCATTTCATCAGATACAAATCTCAAATTCCTCATAGTTTTAAGAATGCACAATTGCTTGTCAACGTCTCTCTTAAAACGTGGTGCCTGCAACTGAGGACAATACTTCAAATGTGGTCTGACTAGAAGTGTCTATTTTAAAATATGACTACCTTTGATCTAAAAGCTACACCTATCAATCAAAGTTGCTATATTTTTTAAAATTTATAACCCAATCTTGGCCAGACGCGGTGGCTCACGCCTGAAATCCTAGCACTCTGGGAGGCCAAGGTGGAGGATTGCTTGAGATCAGGAGTTTGAGACCAGCCTGAGCAAAAGCCAGACCCCATCTCTATCAAAAATAGAAAAAATTAGCCAGGCATGGTGGTGCACACCTGTAGTCCCAGCTACTCGGGAGGCTGAGGCAGGAAGATCACTTGAGGCCAGGAGTTTGAGGTTGCAGTGAGCTGTGGTGATGCCACTGTACTCTACCCAGGGCAACAGAGCAAGACTCTGTCTCAAAAACAAAAAAAAAAGCTATAACCCAATCTTAACGCTAACACTAAGCTTGAGGTTAACTACAACTTCTAGACATTTTCCTACATGAATGGGTAAAAATTTCTATCTTCTTCAGTCCATATCCATGCTGTTGATTTTTCTTTTCTTTTTTTTCTTTTTCTTTATTCTTTTTGTTTTCGCTAGATGTAGACCTACAAACATGTAAGATCCTTGTAAAATTTCCCCTTCTTGGTTTTTGACCATCATCTAACCTGCTTAGATAATTCAGAATCTGACTCTGACATCCTACAATTTGGCCATTCCTTCTTGCTTTAGGATTCCATTAATTTGATGAACATATCTTCTGTATCTTCATCTACATCACTGACAAAGATACTGAATAGGACAAGGTAAAGGACAATGTCCTGTGGATATCCCTTCCACTGGGGCACTCACTAATTATTCAACAAGGTGCAAATTAACCTCAGTACACAATTATCTGGCCTACATTTCTAACTCTCATCTAAAGGAGTACAAATCCATTAATCTAGGTAATCCTAATTTTAAAAAATAAGGAACCCACCAAGAGTTATGGTAGTTTACATTTACACTGATGTCTCAATTTCTTTACATTTATTCTCTATATCAAGTATAAAAGCATAGGTTTCAAATTGTCAATTCCAAACAAGCAGTATGGCTACCTAGAGTGTTGTGTTGAGAAGGATCTTAAGACCTGACCACTGCAGGAAAAAGTTCTGTGATTGATTAGTGGTGTCTGCCAGGAAATAAATAAGAGTAGTGGTACAATTGGCACATTTTTGTCATTGTCTATACAGTCAGGTCACAAATACCTTACCCTAGATTCCTACACCTGGTCAACACATTCCCAATCTATTAATGGTGGAAGGAATGTTGATGGGCCAGAAGAGGTCAAAGCCCAGGTATTTAAGTCAAAAGCAGGCTGTTTATGTCAAAAGCAGGTTGTAATTCCTGAAAACCCCTTATCACCTTGCCCCAACTTCTCATTGGCTCTATACTGTTCCCACACCCTCATCTTCCTAGAAGCCACCGTTTAAAGGAATCTTCAATATATTGTCAAAATTTCGGCCAGGGAAAGATGTGTTTCTGGCAACCTGAGTTGCATACTGAATGAATGTTCCTGTGGGTCTTTAACAACATGTGTTGAATGAAGAAATAAATGTTAGCCATGGTGGAAATTAAGTTTCTTAATACAGAGCTAACGAACTCATATGAATCAATTAGGGAGATCTTAAAGATCAGCTCGGGCATGCTGATCACTGGTAACACAGTTTCTACAAGAAAATACCGCTGGAAGTCCTATTTAACTGACGGTTTTGGAACACACTGAACAATGAGTTGAATCTTTGCTTCAAAGTTAAGCACATGCACCACCAACTTGCACAATTTGTTCACATTTTCAAGAGTATAAATCTTATCTTCCCATGTTAAAACATTCGTGCCTTGCTTATTACATGCCTAGAGGGCACAGCAACTTTGATTAAGTATTCGTAGAATGATCCCTAGAAGCACGGTTTCTAAACCATCCCTTCAGATCAGACCACATCTGTTCCAAGCCCAGTCTTCAACTCTTCCCCCTTTTCAACTCACATTAATTCACTAAGTGCCTAGCACTGGGCATAAAATAAAAAGCAACGCCCGTCTTCTCAGCTGCCACACAGCCTACAGCCTACAGGAAAGTCTAAGTCATCCAACCCATACTCTCCACCTGTGGCGCTGAAAGCACACCTGGCCCCGCCTTCCCCCTAACAGCCCCGCCCCTTCCCTGCAGGTCCCACCCGTTTCCCCATCAGGCTCCTCCCCTTCTTCCATGGTCCCATTTCTTCCTCATCCAGCTTCTGTCCTTCCTCCAGCAGTTCCTACCGTGCCCCAAAGCCCTTCTTCCAACAGCTATCCCACTCAGGAACACGTCCGCTTGCCCCACCAACCCCCGCCCCTTCCCCCATTGACCCCGCCCACGCCCGAGAGCCCCGCCCCCAACGGCTCCTCCCACCGCCCCGCCCCCGGCCCCGCCCACCTTGGTGCAGCCCCAGGTCCTCGCCGCCGTGTCCCTTTTGCTTCCCCACGTCAGAGGGTCGCTTCTTTCCGAACGAGGCAAGGCCTCTCGCTCTGTCGCCGGTGCAGTGGCCGAGGGCCTTGCCCCGGGGGCGGGGAAGCGGCCGTTCACACCCGCGTGTGGGGCTGGGCGAGCTGGAAGGCCCCGGGGCAGCCAGTCCCGGCCGGCGGGCAGGCGCCGCAAGCCGACAGACTGCGGCCGGCTGGGCCGTTGCCTGGTTACGGCCGCGCTAGGGGCGGGCCCGCGGGATTCGCAGCGGAAGTGACGTACGCCGCCTCGCGCCACAAAGCCGGCCTTGGGAGGCGGGACGAGCCGGGGGCGGACGCCGGCCCGCGCACCTCCCCGCAGCTCCGGGAGGCCGCGGGCTCCTCGGAGAGGTACGCTTAGCCGTCACGGCCGGCCAGGGACGGGGACGCTGGGGCTGCAGGCGCGAACCGCAGCTGCTAAGGTAGGGCGTCGCAACCTCGTACTGCAGGCATCTGGGCGCGCTCGTTCCGTGGGGGACTGCCCTGCGCCTTCCGGGATGCGTAGCAGACGGTAGAAGGCAAACGTGCCCCCGGACCTGCCCGCTGACCCCTAGGGCCAGCGCCGCCCCCGCCGCCCTTGAGGACTGCCGTGCTCGCTTCCCACTAGCGCAAGCTTCAAAGGCCCAAAACTTCACGGCAGCACCCCTCACTTGCCTGGGACGTACTAGGTTGAAGTTAATGTCTTCTTAGTTGATAATTTCGTTTGGTCCTCTAATTCTGTTGGAAACAGAGTTTGAAACTACCTAATTAACAGAAGGATTTGGATTTGTTACCCAAGTCATAAAGCTACTTTCTCAGTTTCTGGGGAGTATACTTAAAGTCTTAACTAAAATTTACTAAATGAATATTAAACAGCTTGAATGAAAACACATTCTCATAAGTACATGCTGAAGTTGGACGATCGGGAAACCAGTTTCCTTCGCGCTAATTGTCTGCATATCCGTTTGAAATCTGCTGGTAATCACTGTTGATATTTAGCATGTAAAGCCTGATAGCATGATTGAGTAGAACCGTTAAAAGTGTGTTTGGCTAGTCATGCTTATAAAAAGCCAACACAGAGACTGAATCTAGATAACGTGAACTAGGGGCATAAGATCCCAATTAGCAAAAGGGATGTTTCAAAAACAGAGAAAGATGTATATGGAACTGTATCTTCTGCTCAATTTTGCTGTGAACCTAAAGCTGCTCTAAAAAAATAAAATCTATTTAAAGAAAAAAAAAACAGAAAGACAAGACTGACAAGGGTAGGTGGTCGGTAGTAAAGCACTGTTGCAGGGAAGAAAAAAATTTAATCAGTGTAAAGAAAGGGCCCTCTCTGAGGATGGAAAGCAGGTGTGTGATTAGGTCTGAAAGAATACAGTAAAAAGGGCATACTTATAGTCAGCATAATTTTCAAAACTTAAGGTGGGCTTAATATATTTTTGTAGCCCCAGAAAAACTGCACAAATGTGGAAAAATCCAAAAATTCTGATTTGCTGAGGAATTGATCTGAAACACCAGCCTCATTTTCACACTAGATGCCTATGCAGAGCCCTCGAGTGGTTTCTAGTGACGTAAGAAAAAAGAGTAACCTATTCCATTTCTGAAGTTTCAGTTATTAGCATTCTTCAAAACCTTTATTAAGCTACTCTCTTAAGGCCAAAACCATTCAAAAGGAATTTGAGGTCAGAGAAATCAAGTTCTGTTGATTTAGTCAATTTGGAGGGCCGTTCAAAGCCTGTCTTTTTGGCAGCACTGACAAAAATGACAGTGGACTTGGCTCTGTATTCTAAAGTGAAAGAGCAAGTTGCCAAATGTTCTGCTCAGAGTGGCTGTTACAGAGCAAGTGTGTGTGTCTTTGGGAAGGGAAGATAAACTGCCCACGTTTTTCAGAGACTATCACTGATGTACTTTCACTCTAGAATGGCCATTTCTGCTTCCCACCTTTAGAACATTCATTTCTCCCCACCCACCCCTGCCAAGATTACCATTTAGGTACTTAAAAATTTTTTTTAAAGAAATGATGTTTTGCTATGTTGCCCAAGGCTGGATTCAAACTCCTGGGCTCAAGCGAACCTCCCACCTCAGCCTCCTGAGTAGCTGGGACCACAAGCAAGCACTACATGCCTGGCCCATTTAAGTATTTTTATAGTAACACTTGGTAAGGGACTGATGGAGACTAGACCAGAAAATGTGAAAATCCTTACCACAACCATTTCTACCTATTTAGCAAATTTTGTATCCTCTCCATCACGTTTCTTATCTGTGAAATGGTCGTCGTGGTGGATACGTCCTACCTAACTTTGGCTGTTGTGAAGATTAAAGACGGTAATATATGAGAATACCTTCAAAACAAAAGGTTAAATCTTTAAATCTGTGTAATAATTACTCATCCATGTCCATTCCCAAAGCAGACAGATTAATAATTATACAAAAGAAAAAGGGAGACAATCACCCAGGACACTTTAGAGACTTTCCTGATAAGGGTGCAAAGGTGTATTTCAGCAGTGACATGGCCATCAGCACAATCTTGGAAAGAATGGTTTCTTCTGCTGAGAAACAGTAAAGATTTGAATGTTACTTATCTCCTTCCTCCAAGTTCTCATATTTGCTGTTTAGTCACCACCAGAAGGTGGTAGTATCTGAATACTTCTTTTTTTCCTGTAGTAACTAGGAAAATGATAGAAGAGTTTGTCTGCTCTTGCTTTGTATGTATGTATACATATTTGCATGTATGCATATATAACCCCACACCCAAAATATCAGCATATTACAGTTGGTTAGAGAGTCTGCTATATTAGCTACTTGAAGATACCTCTTGGCACTCTAAATATGCTTAAGCATATTCAAAGAATATTCACTAAGTCATTGTCTGAGCTCATAAAGCCTCACTCTGTACACTTCTCCCATTACTTAAGAAGCAATCTGAATGTGGTTTAACTTCTTAAGAATACTATATGCTATGCTGATCAAAACGTTCACCTTTCCTTGTTTTTTCTCTTCTAACCTAGCATGATAGGAAAACAAAGTCAGTGATATATTTTTGATTAAAGATAACCAAAAAAGTGCTGAATGCCATCAGGCAATTAGATTAAGAAAATCAGGTTTGTGACTGAAAGGAAACATTTTCTTGGAACCTTTCGTTGTTATGGCTTAAATTTCCTTTTAAAAAATAACTTCCCATAAGCTAAGTTAGCATTTTCACAAATACTAGCATAGTCACCAAATGAAGTTTTAATATCAAAACAACATGATTAATGAAGAAGTTTAATATTTTATTATTTTGCTGCAAAGCTGTTGCTCACTGTATAAAAATAGCACCAGCAAATGCAGTATATTGCAAAATTAAGATAGTATCATCCTTCATTTGACACTGTAAAACCAAGAAAAACTTCTCCATGCCCAGTTATTTCCAATGGAAAGATCATTAAGTATTTCAACCCAAATCCTGGTATGGATGTAAGGAAGCTACAGTATTATACAAAGTTTAACATAACAATGTTATCCTTGAATTACATAATTTTTATAACTAGTTTTTACCACAGATAATTTCATGAATTCTGAATACTAGAGTCTAGTCTAAAAATCATACGGTATTGTGAAAAAGATGCATATTTTGTTTACCTACAATCATTAGAAAGTTAAGGAGTATTTCCTTTCATTAGCAGTGTTGAGAGTTGTTGCTATTTTAAGTCGTCTGTCCACCACTAATTTAAGACAACTATGCTGGATTAAGTTATTTCACACTAGTTTATTTTTAGGGGCTCCGTTTTCACTCCTCAATTGATTTTACGTATTTCTCATATGCTTCTTCACTCATTAGTTCATCTAGTTCTGAAGGGTTACTCAGTGTCATCTTGATCAGCCAACCTGCAACCAAAAAATAATCTTATATTCCAAATTAACTTTTTAAAAAGTCATACTCACCCAAAATGTTAAATAAATTTCTGAGTGCCTCAAAATTAATCTAGTATTCTTTACATAAATCACATACATTATTTATTCATGGAACTTTTAAATTTTAGCCTTAAGAATTAAATGAATATATATCACAATTGAATAGAATTATAACCATAATGGATTAAGAACTCTTAGGTTATAATAAGCATCAACAACTGACATTTAAATCTTAAGTAAGTAATTCAAATATACAAGGCCAGATATATCTTTCTTTAACAAAAGGAACACTAACACTAATTACTGAGGTTAAGGGTATTAGAAGTCAGTAGTACAGAGTTAGAAGGGCTAGGTGACAGGCAAGAGAGAACTACAACCTAATCCCAACTTTGCCATTTACTGGCCATGTGATACTGACAGATAAATCCTTTGGAGCCTCTATCCATCTATAAAATGGAGAAAATTGCTGTTACCTTACACACTAGGTTATTATTATATAAAAATGGAAATGTGAGAAAACCAAAAATTGATGCAATATATTTTTATTTTATCACCACCTACATCAAACAATGAGTGGATGCTTTATGTTTGAAGATGTAAATACTTTGCAGCTGTTTATACCATAACAACCAAGGAATACTAAAAACTGCAAAATAAGGCAATGTTTTTATTGTCAAAGCTCTTAAATATAACCTTATGTATTCAGCTAATTTTTTTTTTCCTTTTTAAAGCAGAACATCTCCATTTAGTATTAAGAAGTGGAAAAAGATGAGGTCACAATCAGCTAAATTTGCTTTAAACTCTAGATTAAATGTTAACTGTAGCAGTAATCCTTTGAAAAATTTCTAGCAACAACTTACCATCTTCATAACAAGATTTGTTAACAAGTCCTGGATTTTCTGCCAGAGCTTCATTAATTTCAGTTACTTCTCCTGATAAAGGAGAATAGAGTTCACTAGCAGCTTTCACACTTTCCAAAGCACCAAACTCATCTAAATGGAAAAAATAAAAGAAAATATTGAATGTTAAAAGTCAATGACTTGAAAATATAAAACATGGAGAAGTGGTCACCTCTCATATAGTCATAAAAAATTCCAAGTTTCTTCAATTAAAAGTATTACCATAGGTTTTGTCATGTTTATATTAACCTATGAGACAAGTATAAAACAGCCTCCATAAAGTAGACCTGTCCTGACACAATGAATAACAAATGGTAATGTGCCCTAATACCAGATGTGTGTAAGTTCAGTGAAACTCAACTTTCTTCAAACTTACTGTGGCTCAGGGAAAAAAAAAAAAAAAAAAGAAACAAAGACAACTTTAGATAGAATGTTCCAGTAATGGTGAAGTACCTCATCAGGCTAGCTTCTTTCAGATAACAATTATAAACTCTGAACTCAACATAAACAACAATTATACATTGAGTACCCCTTATCCAAAATGCTTGGGGACAAGACTGGCTTGGATTTTTTTTTTTTTTAATTTTGGAATATTTGCATTGTACTTACTGGTTGAGCATCCAAAATCCAAAATCATCCAATGAGCATTTCTACTGAGCGTCATGCTGGTGCTCAAAAGTTTTGGATTTGGGGGCATTTCAGATTTCAGATTTTCGGATTTGGGATGATCAACCTCTATATGAAAGGCTTCATAGAGAGATCAAAGGGGGAGTCAATACTTGATACATGGGAACCAAACTGGGTGAGATCTTCATTTATACAATTTGTCCCCTGAAAACACTACCCCATCCAAAGAGCACAGGGTGACTAGAATACAAGCAGAAAGCTATAGTCTTACTTGCTCGAGAGGTCAGAGGATGGAGTATGGGGCTGCCAGAGTGGCTGGAAATGGAGGGCTAAAATCCTAAAAATAGGCCATGGTGAAGAGAAAAAAGTACAAACAGATCCTAAAATGGCCCACATGTTGGAATTGGCAAAGAAACTTAAAGTAGCTATTATAAATGTGTTCAAAGAGCTAAAGAAAAAGATCATTATAATGAGTGAACATATGTGGGAAATACTTGCAAAGAAATAGAAATTTCAAAAATGGACATTCTGGAACTGGAAAGTGTGATATCTAAAATAAATTCAGTGGATAGCATTAACAACAGCCTGGAGACAGAAGGTGAAACTTCAATAAACATGAAGATCAACCAAAAATTAACCAATCTAAATGGTTTAAAAAATAAAAAAGACTGAAAAATTAAAAGCCTCAGGGGCCTGTGGGACAATATCAAGTGATCAGACAAACATGTAATTGGACTATAGAAGGAAAAGAGAGAATGAAGTAGGAAAAAAAAAAAATTGAAGAAATAATGACCAAAAAAATCTCTAGGCCAGGCACAGCGGCTCACGCCTATAACCCAGCACGTTGCTTGAGGTCAGGAGTTTGAGACTCGCCTGAGCGAGAGCAAGAGCAAGAGCAAGACCCCATCTCTACTAAGAACAGAAAAAATTAGCCGGGTGTGGTGTCACACACCTGTAGTCCCAGCTACTTGGGAGGCTGAGGCGGGAGGACTCCTTGAGCCCAGGAGTTTGAGGTTGCAGTGACGCCACTGCACTCTAGCCTGGTGACGGAGTGAGACCCTGTCTCACAAAAAAAAAAAAGGAATAAGAAAGCTGGCATAGCAACATCAGACAAAGTAGACGTCAAGACAAGGACAATTACCGGAGACAAAAAAGGGACATTTTATAACAATAAAAGGAGCAATTAGTCAGGAAGACTAAGAATCTTAAAAGTATATACACCTAATAAAGAAGCTTTAAAATATACGATGCAAAAACTGACTAAAAGGAAAATCTGACAAATCTATAATCACAGGAGGAGAGTTTAATCTAAAAAAGGATATAGTTTGAACAATACCATCAACTTATTTAACCTACTGAGATGTACAGAATACTACACCTATGTTACGAATTGAATGTTGTGTGTCCCCTCAAAATTCTTATGTTGAAATACTAACCCCCTATGTCAGAGTATTTGGAGGTTGGGCCTTTGGGAAGTGATTAGGTCATGAGGGTGGCGCCTTCATGACTGGGATTAGAGCCCCAGAGAGCATTCTCCCCTTCTTTTTGCCATGTTAGGGATACATCAAGAAGATGAGTATGCAACGAGAAGAGGGCCCTCACCAGAACCCTACCATGCTGGCACCCTGATTTCAGACTTCCAATCTCCAGAACTGTAAGAAATAAAAGTTCTATTGTTTATAAGCTACTGGGTCTATGGTACTTTCTTATAGCAGCCCAAACTGATTAAGAGAATACCAAACAAATGAAGAATACACAATCTTTCCAACTGCACACACAACATTCACTAAGATTGACCACTTGCTGGATCATAATATGTCACAATTTCAAAAACTTAGAAATCTTATGGCCAGATGTGGTGGCTCACACCTGTAATCCTAACACTCTGAGAGGCCAATCGGGGAGGATCACTTGAGCTCAGGAGTTAAAGACCAACCTGAACAAGAGTGAGACCCTGTCTCTACTAAAAATAGCAAAAATTAGCCAGGTGTGGTGGTGCACACCTGTAGTCCCAGCTACTCAGGAGGCTGAGGCAGAAGGATTGCTTGAGCCCAGGAGTTTGAGGTTGCTGTGAGCTAGGCTTATGCCACAGCACTCTAGCCCGGGCAACAGAATGAGACTCTTGTCTTGTCTCAAAAAAAAAAAAAAAAAAAAAAACCCCAAAAATGTAGAAGATATGTTCCTTTACCACAACAAATTAAGTTAAAAGTCAGTAACAATGAGCTATCTAGAACAGCCCCAAATATTTGGTAATAAAACAACATACTTCTAAATAACTCATGGTTCAAAGAAGAAATCACAAGGGAATGGAAGATACTTTGAAACGTATCATGATGAGAATGCAACATATTAAAATTTATGATATAACTAAAACAGTGCTTAGAAGGAAATTGGCATCTTTAGGTTTTATTTAAAAAGACTTTTAAAATCAATGACCTGGGTTCTCAAAATGAACAAAAGCATGCACTTCCTGGAGAAAAGGCAACACTTGAAAGAAAGGATGACACTGGTGAGTTTTGGGGGGATTTTTAGTAATGGCTTTTTGCTGAGGAGAGGCACTGGTCTGTGTCACGCAGGGCAGCCGAAATTCTCAAAGAAAATCTGTGTCTTACTAGCATGCAGGACCAGAAGACAAGAAGAGTTTGGGGGCCATCACAGCTATTGGACAGTGAGGTAGGAAATCGCAGGCAGGACAAAGACTAAAAGGTAGAGTGCCCAAGTCAGTGAATGATCCCTGAACCACACAGGCACAGGTCAAACGCCTTGTGTCCCACCCAGCTAAGGCTAAAAGATTTTAACTGCCACTTAGCACAGACTCTGTACCACAAGGGAGAAAGCGTTTTACAGTATGAGTTTTACCAAGTTGAGTAGAAGAATACCAACTAAAGCAAACAAACCACACCCAAGTTTACAGCTTAACAAGCTAGAAAAAGGAGCAAATTACATCTAAGTTGAAGGAAGGCAGCAAAAGATATGAGCAGAAACCAATTAAATGGAAAATAAAAATAGAGAAAATTAACAGTAAAAATTTAGTTCTCTGAAAAGATTAATAGCTAGCAAGCCTGATCAAGAAAAAAAAGGAGGAAACACAAATTACCACCAATATCAAGGAACGAAAAAGGGTCCTCCCTACAGATCCTATGGATAGGAAAGGATAATAAATGACAAATATGAACATCTTTAAGCCAAATTTGAAAACATGACATGGAAAAATTCCTCTCCAAATGCATAATTAGCAACACTAATACAAGAGAGCAGAAAATCTGATAGCCCTATACCTATTAAAGAATAAATTTAATTTTCTATAAAAAACTTTCCCACAAAGAAATCTTCAGGCCCAGATTTCACTGGTTAATGCTATCAACCATTTAAGGAAGAAATAGTATTATATTAATCTTGCATATTCTTTCAGAAAAACAGGTAGGAACTTTTCCAAACTTACTCTATGAAGCCAATATAACTTTCCAAAACCTGACAAAGCCACTACAAGAAGACGACCAGTGTTTCTCATGAACATAATGTAGTAATTCTTAAAATAATAAATCCAGCAATATATAAAAATAATTTTTGCATCCTAAGTGGGGTTTATTCCAGTAAACAAGGTTGGTTAAACATGAAAAAAAATTAAATCAATCTTAACATTAACAGAATAAAGGAGAGACCACATATGATCATCTCAACAGATGAAAATGAATCAGACAAGATTCAACATCTGTTAATAATAAAAATGCTTAGCAAATCAGGTAGAGAAAGAAACCTCCTCATCTGATAATGAGCACCTGTGAAAACCCCACAGCTAACAGCATGCCTAATGATGCAATATCACATGCCTTCTCCCAAGGAGGAACAAGGCAATGTCTACTCGCACCACTTTTAGTCAACATTGAGGGTCCCAGCCAGTACAGTAAGGCAAGGAAAACAAAATGCATAAAGATTGAAAAACATTAAATTCCTTATTTCAGATTATATTATTGTTTACAAAGAAGATCCTAAGGAATCTATAAAACAGTATAAGTGAATTTAGTAAGGTCACAGATAAAAGGTCAATATAGCCAAATAAATAGCATTACTGGCTGGGTGTGGTGGCTCGCGCCTATAATCCTTTGGGAGGCGGAAGTGGGAGGATCCCTTGAGGCCAGGAGTTCAGGACCAGCCTAGGCAACACAGGGAGACCCCATCTCTACAAAAAATAAAAAAATTAGCCAGTGCACCTGTAGTCCTAGCTACTCCAGAGGCTGACGCAGGAGGATTGCTTAAGCCCAGGAGTTTGAGGTTACAGCGAGCTATGACTGCGCCACTGCACTCCAGCCTGGGCAACAGAGAGAGACCCTATCTCTCAAAAAAAAAAAAAAAAAAAAAAGGAAAAAATGCCTTAAAAGAAAAATCAATGGTAAAAGGCTTATAGATATTTCACCAGAAAAGATATGAGTGGCAGAAAGCAGATGGAAGGGTCCTCAATAATAATTTGTCACTAGGGAAATGCAAGTTAAAACCACAATGAGATCTGCAGCAACTGGAACTCTTGTATTGCTGGTGAGAATGTAAAATGGTACAACCACTTTGGAAAAAGCATTTGACAGTTTCTTATTAAACATAAACCTAAACATGACCAAGAAATTCCACTCCCACATATATTTACCCAAGAGAAATGAAGACATAACACTCACAGAAAAGACTTACACAAGAATGTTCATAGCTTTATTCATAATAGCCAAAAACTTGAAACAGTACAAAAATCCACCAACAGAAGAATGGATAAAAATGTTATATTCATACAGTGGAACACCATTCAATAATCAAAAAGAATGAATTACTGATTATTCAACAACATGAATGGATCTCAAAATCATGATATTGGACAAAAGCAGCCAGACATAATACAAACTGTGTGACTCCTTTTAAATGAAGTTAAAAAACCTGTGGTATAGAAATCAGAAGAGATTGTCTATTGAAGAGTTTTGATTGGGAAGGTTTACAAAGGTATATGCATATTTCAGAACTCATTGAATTGTACACTTAAGATCCATGCATTTCACTGGTATGTAGATTTTACATCTAGTAAAAAAAAAACCTTTAGCAGAAAGTTTTAAAAGGGCATTCATTAAGGATATTATCTAACATTTATATTCATAGAATTTTTTAAGCACAAAAATGTTCATGCTGCTCACTCGCTATAAAGAGATGTTCAAAAACTTATCCGAGAGCAGCAGAGTGCATACACAGTAAATAAAATACAAGTTTAAAAAAATGAAAAAACAACAGTTTTGCTCTATGATGTAAAAAAATAAAAAAAGATAAAGATTATCAATCACATCAAGGGTCTTATGAAATCAGAAAAGGTTTCTAGGAAGACCCACAAAGAAAGATATGACCTTTATTATATAATGGCCAAACAGGATATTCAGAGCTAGGAAGGTGCAAAACTTCAAGATACACAATGGGGGGAAAACTAAGCAGAAAAAGATATGGCCAATACCATCAAAAATACTTAGAAAATAGATACTTAAATTCTGTAGGACTATCTTACACATGTCAAGGAACTCATGAATACTATACCTGATACTACCAGCTAACATTTGTCAAGCACTTCTCTTATGCTGGACCTCATGCTCATTTAATCCTTACAACTCTCTAAGTATCCTAATTTATAGATAATACCTAAATTAAGTAATTTCCCCCAAAGTCACACAACTGGTAAGATGTGGGGCCAGGATTTAAGACCAGGTTCTGATTCCTGAGCCCATGTTGTTTCTGGATACTGTCTACTGCCTCCCAAAAAAGGTAGATTTTACTTTTTTAAACTTAATAGACCTCAGCTGTTTTACAGTGTGCACGGAGGTGTTAAGAGCCATTTTCCTCTACTTCCTACCTTCCATTACAATGTCTGGAAATGTTCCTTATTCTCCTTCCACCATCCCTTATAGCTAGGGATGGCAATATAGCCCAGACGTGGCTAACAGAATGTAAGAAAACATCTGCCAAGAAATTGCTGGTTGAAATGTTCCTTCTCAATACAGAGACAAGAGACCCTGCCCCTCCCTCCCTACTTTTGAATAGTTATTTAAGAATGTGATGATTTCAGACTTTGCTACCATCTTGTGACCTCTGACATACCAAGGCACAAAAAGTACAAAAAGTTGTGTCCTTGATAACCCTATATCCACCTATCTCTGGACTGCCTGTATGAGATACTAACAAACTCCCATTGTTAAAACTACTTCTATTTGAATATTCTGTTACATGAGTCAAAAGCACTCTAATTGATCCTGGGTGCAAATAAGTTATTATTCAAGGTAAAGAAAATTCATGGCATGAATCATGACATTCTAAGATGAAAAAAACACTCACCTTGTTTGTTTAATTTTGTCCCAACTTCTGGCAGACTACAGTAAACAACATCTCCCAAAGCTTCCTAAATAAAACAAGACAAAACAAAACCAAAAATCTTTAAGATGTCAAATTAAACTCTCCAGTAAATGGGAACAAGCCAAACACTGAACCCCCTATAATTAAGATAGTACTATGTATTTTATACTTGAGGGGCCACAGTCATCTGTTTTCCGTACAACCTTTTAAAGATGTAAAAACTATTCGTAACTCAGAAGCTGCGAGAAACAGGCTGCCAGCCACATTTGGCCCATAGGCCATAGTGACCCCTGTCACAAACCATATGCCCCAAACAAGATAACTAGCTCTTCTGAGCACAAACACACTTTGTGCTTTTCCACCTCTGCAGTTCTGTTTATACCATTACCACTACTGCATTTGCTGAAATCCTACTCATTCTGCAAATCATAGTCCTTATGCCTTGTAGTCCCTGAAGACCTTGACTCCAGAAAGAAGTGGTCTGTCAGGTGAGTGAATTTCAGCCCTTTGTACGGCTCAGGTGACATCTACCATGTAATGTTTGTATGTCATTTCCATGTAGGTGATTCCCCTCATAGATAAACTCCAGGATGTAAGCACAACATCTTATACAATATTTCACGAAATACACTGTACTGTGCCTCATAGTAGGTACACAGATATGCCAATAAAGAGACAATTATCAGAGATTCTCAATACCCAAGAATCTAGCATTTCCGAGGAATTGTGTACACAGTCATGCACTCCATAATGATGCTTTGGTCAACGACAGACCGCATATATGACAGTGGTTCCATAAGATTATATTACAGGTTGAATATCCCTTATCCAAAATGCCTGGGACAATAAGTGTTTCAGATTTTGGAACATTTTCACTATACTCAACGAGTTGAGATTCCCTAATGTGAAAATCTAAAATCTGAAATGCTCCAACAAATATGACCTTGGAGCATCATGTCAGTGCTCAAAAAGCTTTAGATTTTAGAGCATTTCAACCTTTACCGTATTTTTACTGTTCCTTTTCTATGTTTAGATGGGTTTAGATACACAAATGCTTACCACTGTGTTATAATTGCCTACAGTATTCAGTACAGTAACATGCTATACAGGTCTGTAGCCTGGGAGCAATAGGCTATACCACGTAGGCTAGGTGTACAGTAGGCTATCCCATCTAGGTTTGCTTAAGTACACTCTGTGATGTTCGCACAAGGATGAAATCACTTAATGATGCATTTCTCAGAACATATCCCTGTCATTAAGCAACACGACTGTAACAGTCAGTTAACATCCCCTTTTCCCCTCCTGCCTCACCCAATGCATACATCCAGTTGAAAATCACTGACCCGTGCTACTCTTAATATTTGGTTCCTCATTTTCTTTTAAACATCTCAATACGGAATCAGTGGAGATAGGGGAATTAATAGAGAAAAGATAGGCTAAATAAAAGGTTTCCCTTTGTCAAATCTGGCCTACTTAGGTCTTCCTTCTTCATGTCCCCCTGGTCATGTATGTATCACTGTACTCACAAAATGCAGTAACACTGCAGCCTTTATGGCTTGCTCTTTTCTCCTTTCCTTAACTGACCAGTACAGAACAAACATATTTCTTTCTTGAGTAAGCTATGTTTCCTACTTTAAGTATTAACCTTTCAACATCTCTTAAAATAACACATAATGCCCTAACTAAATTGTTTTACTTGTTTCATCTGATTTATTTTCTTCTGAGGGCCTTTAAAGGGCCCAAAGTACAGATTAAACAAACAGATTTAAACAATTTTTAAAAGACTGAGACAATCCAAATTATTTGAGAGCACTCACAAACATTTCAAGACAATCCAATACCTGTGCAAAATTGCTGATTCCCACTGTTCCAACACCATTTTCTGTTGTTATCCATTCATGTTTCTCTGTGAATTTACGCACTAAACAAGAGAGATATTTCAGAAAAGCGGTGGCATCACTTCCTAAAAAGCACTTTTCATTATCACTGCTGACTTTCCTGGTATTTGTGTTTGACTTGTTGACACTGCCTTTCAGTAGTACACTACCCAGGAAAGCACAAAGATCATGTATAAAGATGGCACATCTTCTAAATAATGGTATCATTTAAGCAAAGTTGGCTTGATTTGAACACCTTGAGCATCTTTGAAAGTTGATTATTTGCTTTAACATTACTTAGCCTAATCACAAAAAGTTTGGAGCACATTTCAAATGCATACTTAACTATTATTGGTTTGTCCCTCTGAGGACAGATTGGGGTAATGGGGTTTTGGGAGGCAGCATCAAGATTGCTCATATAAGAAACTATTTAACCTAAAAAAATAAAAATCATGTGCCTCTTTAAGTAGAGTTGACCTAAGAGGGCTTCACTGAAGCTTGGTTATAAAGTGAAATTTTGCAGGAATGAAACTGACCTCCTGGAATAATTATAATTTCACTAAGTTCTTAAAATTCTACTTTAATCAAATTTAAGCCTGCCCTTGAATAAAGTTGCTACTGTCGTTTAACAAGAAAACTAAGATCAGAACTCAATAGGCACCGCAGAGGTAAGCCATTAGTTGGTGGAAAGTCAAGCTGTGTTCAACATTCACTGGACAGGTCAGCCCTTGACTCTGTGAGCTGCTTCTCTTTAAAGATATGGCCAAACTATTCAGGGATTCCTGGAAGAAAGACTGCCCAAGGTTCAAGAGATGTAAAAAAAGTTATTTAGGATTTAAAGTTAAAATTACTTGCTTTAATGAATAATTTCTTTTCAAAAAAGCATATGTTATATTCTTAAATATATTAATATTTCACATTCTGAAGCCAAGGATTTTTTCAAAAACAATGCAACAGAAGTTAACAGGAAAATGGTTCTTTAATTCAAACACTGTTTTAAAGTAAGCCTTGCTGGTTCATTCTTACCCCTTACCCAAAAGATAGTTGGTACTTCAAACAGCATTAAGTTGCTTTGATTACAGCTATGATGTGCATCACAATGTAAGTGTATAAATTATTTATTTCTTTTTCCCCTAATCGTTATGAAACTTTCTAAATTCTATACCCTTCAGTGGCAGAAGTTGCAAAACCTGTCACAAAGAAACTTACTTTGCTTCATTCCACCTTAAATAACTGAATGCCTCAGGTCAATCTGGTGTTTAGGTAGGAAAGGTTGTACATAATGGTCTTGCTCTGTCACCCTGGCTAGAGTGCAGTGGCGGCGTCATCACAGCTGCAACATCAAACTCCTGGGCTCAAGCGATCCTCCGGCCTCAGCCTCCCAGAGTGCTAGGGTTACAGGTGTGAGCCACTACGCCCAGCCCATAATGTTCTGACTGAAACATTCTCCCTACTACCTTTTCTAACTACTTCAGGTCTCAATTTAGAAGCCTTTTCCTGCACAAAGACTTGTCTAACCACGTCTGGGTTCTTGGGCCATCCAACATGCTCTCACAGCACCTTGTACCACTCTCTCCCCATACACCCACCCCAAACACAGTACTTTACATGGTATAATATAGTCCATTTGTCAGTTTCCCCCAGGCAGTAGATTGTGAGTACATAGCCAAAAACAGCAGGGTTTATCTCGTTTTCATTTCTATTCCCAGTTCTAAACACAGTGCTTGGCACATAGTAAGCATTCAAAAGTTGGAGTGAAATCTTTTAAAATTTAAGAAAAGAGGATTCTAGCAAAATAGATGGTACAGTTATTTGGCTACAACCCTCAATTGTCCCTCTCGTTCTCTTGCGACTCTAGAACTCACCAATCACATTCCCAAGTATGAGCAGTTTAAACCTAATATACCTTTTGAAAGTTAAGGGCTGGACAATTAAAAGTATTATGACCTCTCTGAGACTACTGTCCTGACTCTGGCCTTGCCACCTTGCCTAATTGTAAAGATAATCTTAGGAGTAAGGTTGCTCTGACACTCACTTTAGCAACTGAGCAACCACAAATTTAGAGAAGGCAGCAACATTACTAAGCTCGGGGCACCTAGGTCCACCTGACTTCCAAGTCCCCAAATCTTTTTTTACTAGGCATGCTATTTAGGCTAAAGACAATGAATAGTACAATTCTCCTTTAACCCTAGCTGAACAGGAAAAAGTGGACAGGAGATTAGGTAAATAATTACTTCTTAACTGGGTCTTGAAAAACCTGGTTTTGGGCCCTAGAAAATTAGTAGTTGTGAGTGATTCATGAAAATTTTGCATTTTCCTCCTTTCAAGGTCACTAGTCAGATAAAATATATTTTATATTAATATTGGTCAATTTTATTGGTACACACTAATATTTAACAATAAGTAACATTTATCAAGTGCTTATTATGTGCCAGGCTATATGTACACCAGTTACATTATTTCATTTCATCCTCCCAACAACTCTGTGAGGTAGGTATTATTGCCACTTTCCTGATGAAGGAAACAGATTCAGAGAAGAGACTCTAAGATCACATAGCTCATAAGAGGAAGAACCAGAATCGGAACTGGGTTTGTCTGCTATTAAAAACCTAGTTGCTCTGGTCACCAGGAATCTAAAAAAAAAAAAAAACACCTAGTTGCTTAACCAGATCTTGGGCATTGATATTTTGGTCAATATTTAACTAGATAACTAGAGAATGCAAACAGCTAGAGATAGTGCAACACCGAATAAAAATAAAACCCACAGACTGGAATTAAATTCTTACCTGGGAAATGCTTTACCCTTGTATTCTAATTGGTAACGTACTGATACGTATCACAAACAGCTGATGGAATATTAGCAAGAGCGGAAGAAAACTTTGCACTAAGTCAACAATTCCAGTTCAAACAGGTTTCTAAAACAGCGAATTTAATGAGACAACAGCCATCACAGATCTATGCATGCGAAGTAAGAAGCCTGAGTTCCTACAAGGAGCAGTTTGTGTCTCAAGTATTTGCGCATAAAGAAAATTGTTTTTCTGCTGCGCTAATTGTGCAAAAGTAGTACAAAAGAAAAAAAAAGCACAAATGGCCAAGACATTTAAGGGCAGGTGTCTCAATTATTTCAAGTCCGTTTAAGTTAGGCCTCACTTCGGCTCCAACACACAGGAATGATTCAATATAGACTTTAGCAGAATTCTATAAAGAGTCCATAAGACTTTAATCTGTTTTTATGAAAATGGCTGAGTCTTCAACATTATGCTTGTTTTAACTAGTAAAAATCTAGATCCAGTGTTTTAATTTTAATAAGTGCTTCTGCTTTAATTTAACTTCGTTGTTCTTAGTATTGGTCCACGTAGTAAACTAAAGACCTCCACATTTAGGGTCCCACGATGCACACAAATGCAAGAAGACCTAAGGCCACCAAGAAGCTTGGCAATGCCGGCCTGGCTTCTCCAGCGCGCGCGGCCGACCCCGCTGCGGGGACCGCCCGCACACCACCGCCTGGGGTCCCGCGGGCCTCGCCCTCCCGCTCCGTTTAAGCCCACAGTGCAAACACTGCTCGTGTCTCCTCACGGCTTCTCAGGAGGGAGAAGCGGCCACGTATCTGGGGATCCCGACAGAAGACAGAAGCGTGCGGCAGGGCTCGCGCTCGCTCTGTCCCGGGCGGCTCAGGAGTGGGAACCCGACGCCCTCCACGTCCAGCTCTGCCCCGGCAGAGCGACCCAGCGCGAGGGAGGGGCCCGCTCGCCCACGTGCCTGCTGCGCTCACCTGACAGCAGAGCGGGTCCCGTGCGCAACGTGCGGACAGCGCCCGCTGCCAGCCGCCAGGGCCGCGGCGGGCAGGGCGCGGCGGGCGCCGAGGCCGAGCGTAGGCTGCAGGCCACAGCCCGCACGCTCCGCGCCGCTCGAAGCGCCATGTTCGCAGGGGTACCGAGGGTCGCGGCGCAGCGCCTCCGCCACCCGGACCAGCGGGGCGGGGCGGGGCGGGGCCCGGGCAGGGGGCGGGGTCCGGGCAGGGGGCGGGGTCCGGGGGGCGGGGCAGAGCTTGATTGGGCAGCGCTCTGAGGGCGGAGACTCCCGGGCCTGGCGCGACGACGGAGAGGGCCACGCGCGAGAGGGGCGTGGACATGTGGTCTCATCCTGAGACCCGGATGAGCAGCACCGAGGGGCGGGGACTAGCGCGGCGGGCCGCCGGGAGAAGGAGACGGGCCCTCCGGGGGCGGGCCGTGCCCCAGGCGTCGGTTCGCGGCCGGTGGAAGTGCAGGGTCAGCAGCTCTGGGGTCCGCCCGGCCCGCGGGCTGTGCCCAGGGCTACGTGCCCACGGTCGCCAGGAGGACGGCTTTGCTGGGCCGGCACATGGTCTTGCCATTGAGCCGTGGGGTGCTGGGGAGGGCAGGGCGCCCCCGTCCGCTTAAAGGATGCAGTCCTTGTGCAGAGAATCAGGGTCACCCAGAGCTGGATGCACAGCCAAGTCCAGCCGGAATCGTTACGGCCGCAGATGGTCGTTGGGCGTTGCCAAAGTCGCGCGGACACATAGGCAGTTCTTCTGACTTTTTGAAATACTGAAAACAGCCCAGGAGCCCACTTTATTACTTTACAGAAGGGGACAGACAGAATCAAGAAGCTTATGGAGAGGAAAGGACTTATCCAAGGGTCAGGAGTGGCTTCTTGGTGGAGACTGGACCAGAGCCAGTCACTAATGCAGGAGTGTTCAAAAGGCAGAGAGTTGAGACCCAGCATGGACAGTTCCTTGCTTAATCAGCCAGCCCCGTGACCAAGGCCTTGTGAGAAGTCAGAGTCATCGTCCTGCTCCAAGAAGTCAGAAAAAAATTAGGTTCTGGGAAGACCTCACCTTCAACACAGATTTTATAGAGTGGGCATGAGTCCCCAAGGAAACACTGGTGTGAAAAACACCTCAAGCTCTGCACCTTCAGTACCACAGGGTGGCTACCTCGGAGTGTGTGTGTTTGGGGGTCCCGTATGTTGTTGCACTGAGCTTCCATCCTGCTTAAAAATTTAGGATTGCCAGCACATCTGTGCAGCAGCTTGCAAGGGCTGTCATGCACCATTTTCCTTTCACTAGATAATCACCATCTATTGAGTTCTTGCTATGTGCCTGGCACTGTGTGCACATTATCTTTTTAGTCCTCTCCAAAACCCTTTCTGGTAGGCATTGCACTCATTTCGTAAATGCAGTGCTGGAGGCTCAGAAAGTTTAAGGAACTTGCCCAGGAGTAGAACGAAGGAGATGTTTTACACCTTAAGCAGTTTCTAGGTGGCAATAATAGGACGTAACCTCTCGGCTCACTGGAAAGCAGCTGCTCTTAGACTCTGTTCTTGCCTCTGTTTGGGATACTGACTGGATTGTACTGGTCTACCCTAAACTGCAGATCTTGGCAACCTTCTACAATGTCTCTATTTTGTTTTATATAATCGTTTTGTTAGAAGCCCGTGCAGCATAGTAACCTCCCATGGCTTGGGGGTTGAAAGGTCATCTCATTGCACAGTTGGCACAGGCACTTGAAAATTGCAGGTGGCCATTTCTTCTAAGTGTCCCAGAAGGAGCCCACTCCTCCCTTTGAGCTGATAGACATCTTTTCCTCTTATAACACTACAGTTGAAGGAATTGCCGGTTTGATATTTACAGTCAGTAGAGAAGTGGAGAGTAGCTGAGAAAGAAGGAGGGGAGAGGTGAAGAATTTACAACTTCCCCAGATATTAGAACTTCCTTTTTAAAAAATTTTTTTTTATTTATATCTCAAGTTACTAGTAGAACAAATATACTATGTACCTGGGTTAATGTCTGTACTAGTCTATTGGGAGACATTGTGTGCAGTTTGCTATGGGTAATTTGGTGGACATCTCTGTATATATAGCTCATGTTCATACCAATGCCCTAAAGATGCATGATGACCCCATAATATTCTGAAATTAAGAAATAAAATTAAAAATATATATATATTTTTAAAAAAAGATGCATGATGGGCCTTTGGGTAGATAGAAAATGAAGTTTCCCAAGGTTCTGCATACACTGCATGTTATGTGGCTCTCTGTTTATAAAGGATCCTGGGCCTACAGGTCTGTGGGTTTGGTTGTCAGGGTCGTAGGGTAGGATATTGATTCAACTCTTATGAAAAGATTTCTAAGATCTCGTCCAGCTGGAAGGCTGGCAGTAGTTCCTCCCTAGGGTTAAGTCAGCCATTTAAAGACCTACTAAACAGCCAAACAGTCGTGTACCTCTTATCTTTCTGCTCTGCCATCTTCAGATTGTTCCCTCATGGTCTCGAGGTAGCTGCTAAAGTTCCAGGCAGTTGTATTTTTTTGTAGAGACAGGGTCTCACTTGTGTTGCCCCAGCTGCCCTCGAACTCCTGGCCTCTAGCAATCCTCCCGCCTCAGCCTCCCAAAGTGTAGGATTATAGGCATGAGCCATTGCACCACCTGGCTCTGTGTGTCTATTTTTATTAACAAGGAGATCTTTCCCAAAGTGCCCTGGAGACCTCCACCCATTTTTCACTGGCTTGAACTGGGTCACATGGCCACTCATTGTCAAGGAAAATGGATTATCATTACTGAGACACATCAGGATTCACCTCTTGGTGGCCACCGGTAACCTTCCCATGAGTCACACAGGGGAGGGGCAGATGGCTGTCTGAACAAGGTTGGGTTTCTCATAGCAGAGGAAAGCATAGGCTGCATTAGGGGCAGGAAATTTATAGTACCTGCTACAATGGGTGTGTGAGGAGGAGGGACAAGACAGGGTAAGCTGGAAAAGATGCTGGAAGCTTGTCCCCTGTACGCTCATCTGCACTGACATTTGGAAGCCCTTTATCATCTAGACTTGTGGTTCTCAGAATTTAGAGCGTGGTTATCAAGTCTGACTGCACCTGGAATCACCTGAGGAGCTTAAATGACACCTGGGGCCAGGCATATAGCCAAGGTTGAAAACCACTGGTGGAGATCAGTTCCCAAAGTATCATCTAAGGAGCCCTAGCCCTAAGTGAGATGCTTCAGTACCTCATACCTTGGTCAGAGAAGTTTGGGAATCATTACATGCTTCGTCTCTCATGCTCAGGGAGACTCTGTAGTACACACTGCACACTAGGCATATTAAAAAGTCTGACAATTTCATGCTAAAGAACCTGTGTAAGTAACCTTTATAACCCAGTATTCCCTACCTTTATTTGATTCAGAAACTTTTTTGAGAGGATGACACCTTTAGGGGATTGAATTGTGTCCCCTAAAGAGGTATGTCAAAGTCCTAAGCCCCAGTGTGACAGAATGTGACCATACTGGGAAAAAGAGTTCTTTCAGGTGTAATCAGTTGAGAAGAGGCCATCCTGGAGTAGGGTGGACCCTAATCCAATATGACAGTGTCCTGATAAAAGACGGGAGGAGAAGGCCACGTGACAAGATGGGAGTGGTACAGCTACAAGCCGAGGAACACTGAGGCTTGCTAGTGATCACCCAGAGCTGGAAGAGGCAGGAAGGATTCTTCCCTGAGCCCTCAGAGGGAGCGTGGCCCTGCCAACATTGTGATTTCAGACTCCCAGGCTCCCGAACTGGGAGAGAATAAACTTCTGTTGTTGTAAGCCACCCAGTTCTGGATACTTTGTTCCAGGGAAACTAATAACACCATCCATTAGCATCTCTCAGACACAGTTTGAGAAGCCCTGGATTAGAATAATTTCAAGGCAACCCCTGACCAACCAAAAAGATGAAATAATTAGTCTGTAGAGATTTTTTTCCCCAAGCTCCATACAATATTTGTTTTATTTCTAGGAGGAAATACATTTGAACAAACAGGCTTTCACGGTAGTGGCAATTCTACGTATGTCTGTATTTTTCTAATTTTTTTACTTGCTGGGCTTGGTAACTCTTCTGCAGACACAAGACACAATGACCTGGGGAGACTATAGAATCACTGGTGAGCATAGGCAGGAGGCTCTGGCCTTCCCAATCGTAGGTGGTGGTGTGTGGACGAACAGCTTAGACCTCGGGCAAAGCTCGAGCAGGTTCAGGGGGCCGAGCCTCGGACAGTGACTCTGGCTGCTCACTGCTGCTTTCAGGCTCTTCTCTTTTGTATTTAATGCCCAGGAAACTGAGTATTTTCATCAGCAGCAAGTCTGCAATCTCTTCTTCTTCGGACAGCTGCGAGAGAAAAAGAACCAAGGGATGTATATAGAACCATCCTCTCTTTCTAAGGGGCAACCATGGTTTTCTTGTCCAATTTGGTCCCAGCCTAAGGTCACTCCACCGTTTAGAGTCATTTTGGGTTGGGATGGCCTCCTTCTGGGAACCCTAAGGCTGTGTGCTTCCTCTATCCTCAATGGGCTCCCCCCTCCTCCTCTCTGCTAACAATGCCTGGGTTTTCAGGGCAATGGTTCAGTTGCCATTGGGGCAATGGTTCAGCTGACCTTGGCTCAGCTACTGAATCTGAGTTTAAGCAGCACCTGTTAGCATGTGGACCCACTTCTGAGATGACTGCCACCCATTTCCCTCTAGGGCAGGGTGTCGCTAGTGGCTCGCTCTTTTGTTCTTTATTGTTGTTCCTTCTGCCTGCCCTGTTTGCCTCCTGGCCTAGCCCCTGGGGAATTTAAAACTAAATAGTTGTTTCTCTCCAGCTTTCCCACACTTTTCAACTATACAGAGATAGATTTAAAGCAAAGAATAAACAATTTCTAGGACACAGGAATGGCAGACTGCACATAAAGGCTGTAGGTACCAAAATGACATATTCAGTAAACTGGTCAGAAAATGCACTCTACCATCCCCAACAGAGGCTGTTAAGAATTTATGTACAAAAGCCCTCCCGCCTTGCTGCTGGGAATCTAAAGCGGCACAGCTGCTTTGGAAAACAATATGGCAGTTCCTCAAACAAACACAGTTACCATATGGCCCAGAAATTTCACTTCCAGGTATATGCCCAAGAAAAGTGAAAACATATGTCCACACAAAATCCTGTATATGAATGTTCATAGCAGCATTATTTATAATGGCCCAAATATGGAAACAACCCAAATGCCCATCAACTGATAAACACATTTGTGTTATATCCACACAGTGGAATATTATTAAGCCATAAAAAAGAATGACATACTGCCACATGCTATGGCATGGATGAATCTTGAAAACATGATGCTAAGTGAAATAAGTGAGACACAAAAGGCTCATATCGTATGATCTCATTTATATGAAACATCCAGACGTGGAGTATGGGCAGTGACTATTAATGGATGTGGCATTTCATTATGGGGTAATTAGAATATTCTGGAATTAAATAGTAGTGATGGTTGCACAACTCTGTGAATATATTAAAAAACACTGAATTGTGCACTTTAAAATGGCTAATTTTATAGTATGTGAGTTATATCTTCATTTTAAAAAAGAACTTATGTACAACGGAGGAATTCAGTCTTCTGCCAGAAGGGAGCCACTCTGTGCAAGTAATTTCCATTAAAGGTGCCCATCTAATTGCCTGTGATCCCCACCTCCAAATTAAGGTACATTTTAAGTATGGATATCAGACCTAGCAATGCTCTCTGCTTTCCTGCTAAAATGAAAACATTTCCCAACTACGAAATTGTTTTCAATACATCAAAACTTTGCAGGGCAAATGCACTGCTGTATAAGATGAAATGTATTTGGTCTTTGTCCCTGGTTCCTTAGAATTTCCTGAGTGTCAGGAGTGTCTTTTATTATTCATAATAAGCCCTTTTCAACAACACCTGAGTTTATGATAATGAGGTGACTTAGGGTGGGGCTCCTAGGTGGCCTCAGGGTGGGTCTGGTCACCAGAAGATCCTCAGATGCTCAAACTCCTGATATAAAATGGTGTAATATTTGCATATAATCTAAACCATCCTCCCATATATTTCATTTATTTATTTATTTATTATTGTTAGTTTTAGAGACAAGGTCTCTCTCTGTCACCAAGGCTGCAAGTGCAGTGCTGCAATCACAGCTCACTGCAACCTCAAACTCCTGGCCTCAAGCAAGCCTCCTGCCTCAGCCCCCCAGTAGCTCCGATTACAGGCATTTTAAAAAAAATTTTTATAGAGATGGGGGTCTCACTTTGTTGTCCAGGCTAGTCTTGAACTCCTGGCCTCTAGCCTCATATCTGCACTCAGGCACTCAAAAAATTTTGGATTTTGGAGCATTTTGGATTTCTGATTTTCTAATTAGGGATACCTAACCTGTATAGGACAGTTGGTGTCTGCTGGAGAACTGCTTGGTGTGTAGGGAAAATTCCCAAAAATCTGGTCACAGAAGTGTTCTGTGTTGAGTGACAGTATAATAGGAAAAAAACCAGTTTGTATTTTCCTTTTCAGGCACAGATCCAGGACACACACACGTGTGTCAGTGACCACAGCAAAAGATGTGGGGCCCTCATTCTTTCATCCTGTGGTCAATAATTCCCTGACTTCCAGAAAAGTATCTCTCTCGTTAAAATGATCCTTTAACATGGTGGAGTACATCACCTTTATGTAATGTTTTGCAATTTTGAAAAACAACAAATCACTGCTCTCGGACAGAAATGAACAAATCAAAGAACAGTGTCATGAGGGTTTCTTTGTTAGGCATGCAGATTTAAGGAATCTTCCGACTGGGAAGACAAGGGTGAGCTGAGGAATAGGTCACCCTTACCAACACCACACCTCCAGAAGGGCAGGGGAAAAAAACGTACATCCAAGTCAGACAGACCCAGGTTCAGATCCCACCTTCACTACTTTCTAGCTCCGTGGCCCTAGGTAAATGATTTCAACTCTCTGAGCCTCAGTTTCCTTCTCTGTAAGACGTGGATAATTATACCTATTTCATGGAGCTGTTTGGGGACTCAAATAAAGTAATATGTGTGAAGCCTTTCGCACAGCTCCTGCTGTGAAGACAGCATTCTGTAAGTGGTGCTAGTGGTTGCTATTAACCCACAGTCAAGTTTGCATTTCCTTCTCCTGCAGGGAGCGTGGTGGCAGACAGTCTTCCCTGAGTGGAAGGGTGACAGCAAGTGCCCAGCTTGCTGCTGTCTGGAGCCACACTGACGAGGGCTGAGGTTTCAGAGCATAGTGCCGGGCTGCTTGACCTTGGCTGTACATTAAAATCACCTGGGGAGATTTCAAAAATACCAACACCTGGATCATTCCCCCAGAGATTCTGTTTGTATTGGCCTTGGGTGGGGCGGCAGTGGCTTCCAAAATGCCCTGGTAATTCCAATGTACAGCCAGGGCTGAAAATCACTGGGGTAGTGAACAGAGTCCCAAACTGGGAGTCAGGTTCTGGTCCAGCTCTCCCCCTCACTTGCTTGCGATCTTGGGGGAAGTAATTTCCCCCTTGGGTGCCTCAATTTCCCCTCCTGTGAAATGAGAGCTTTGAGCTACAGTGGTCTGTCAAGTCCCCCTAAAGTCTGACGCTGCTCTGCCAGCCTCTTCATCGTTCAAGGTCAATGGCTGAGGAAGAACAGCCCCGAGGGACTCACCTGATGGCATTGTTGCTCCTCACTGAAGGCCACCAGTATGACAGAGATAAACAGATTCAGCGCCACAAACGTCATGAAAGTGATGCAGGACCCAACGAGGAAGGAGCCAAGCACTGGGCTGCAGTCCAGGACCTGCCAGGAGGAGAGCTAGGGCCATCCAGTGTCCTGTGTCCTGGCGGCCACCTCCCCCCACTGGTCATCAGTTGGCAGAGCCTGGAGTGGGAAGGGCCCACAGGCTGAGGGTATGGGCATCTGTGGGCAGGGGGCCCGTGTGGGCTCTTGCACAGGGCTATCTGCCTAGACGAAGGGGAACAGGCCCCAGGCCCCAGGGTGGCATGGGGGGCCGGTCCACGCCCCCGCCCTGTTACCTCCTCGTAGTTGAAGACTCCTAGCTGAAGGCTGATCATTGTTTCTGCTGCATCAAAGAGGGTTTTGTAGGAACGGAGTTTCCAACCAAATATTAAGTTTGACTGTCATGGAAAGAGTCCTCATGAGTAGGGAAAGAAGCCAAGAAGCCCCCAAAGCCTGTTGTTTGACAGTAGAGTCAGCAGTCTGTGTCAGCCACCTCTTTGGCCTGGCCTGACAAAACCATCCATACCTACAGGGGCACGAGTGGGTTCGTGGACATAGCCGGTTCTGTATGGGATGCGCGTGCTTCTCTCTGTGGGCATGTGTGTGCAAGGCCACACGCGCGTGCTCATGTGACAGTGTGTGTGTGTACTCCTGTGGGTAGCAGTGCCTGCATACGTGCACTTGTGTGTGTGTGTGTGTGTATGTGTGTGTGTGTTGTGCTCTGGAAGTGCCTGCCCAGATGACCTTGGCCGGAACCTTTGCTATGTTCCCAGCCTGTCTGATGCTGCAGCTACCAGCACGAGAGTGTGCTCAGACAGCCACCTCCTAAGCCACTGCTGCATTCCCAGATGGCTGCTCAAAGACTCAGTAATGAGTCAGTTAGGCTGGACGGACAATGGCGCTCCCCAGACCACAACACCCCTCCCCCGAGACTTTCCCAGGGCTGTGGTGTCAGAAGGAGGCCCGGCGCCGCCTGGCTCTGAGTTGGTGACTTCTGGTCCCAGAGGATGCTGCAGTGTCCCTGCAGCCCCTGCACTGTGGATGGAGGACTGAATAAAATCCACATGAAGTAGGGCCTTTGGACAGGGTATTTCAACAAAACCAGACCAACTTCTCCACACACCCGCTGCATCACTCCATCCCTGCACCCCACCTGTTCCTGAGGGTAGGAGAGGAAGGCAGAGTGGCGTGGGGGATGGAAGGGGGCGTGGGCTGCAGGGCTAGGGATGCAGAAGGGCTGGGGGTTGGGGTGGTGGAAGGGAAGATCGGGGAATGGCGGAAGGTGTGGGACAGGATGGGGCAGGGTGGGGAGTGGGCCTGGATTGGGTTAAAGAACAGGGTTATAATGGGAAGCATGGACTTGGGGCAGAAGGGTTGGGGGTGTATTTAGATAGACAGCAGGATGTAAAGTATATCAGGATGCAAGACAGCTTTGTTTCTCACATTACTTGATAATAAAAAGAGTTGAAAGTTTAATGTTTTGGGGTTTTTTTCTAGTCATAAAAGATATATGACTGTCAAAATGCTGTCAGTGTTAAGGGCTGAATGAAACAGCATTGGTCCTACTAAATTTGTGTGTTGTGTGTTGGGCAACAAGCCTTGGTGTGGCCTGTGGACATATCCACCCTCACTGCCCCACCCCTGCCCCAGCTCGAGGACATGGTGACCCAATTCATCCCCCAACACAGTGGCAGTGCTCCATGCATGTCTGGGAATCAGCCCTGTGTCTTCTGACCAATTGAGAAGGCAGGAGAACTGGCACATCCAGGCAGGGCCTAGACTGCAAAAGGAATTCTTCATGGCAGGAGTCAGGCCCTTTGGGATCTAGAGCCTGTGCTTCCGCACCTCTACCCAACTGAGGTTTCCAGCCTTTGCCATTGGAGGTGGCTGGTGCATGAGCTCCTGGCTATAAGACCCCAGGCTTAGAAGAGCCACTCTCTCCTTCAGGTTCCCAGGGTCTCCCTAACCTAACTGTCCACTCCCCACCACCAAGTAGCCTTGCCTTCCACGGAGGCCAGCCCCGAGGTTTTCCCAAAGGAGCCACTCACCGCAATGGAGTAAGCCAGGAGCATGGTGAGGATGATGATGATAAAGCCTGAAATGTCACCCCAGGCGCGGCGTAGGGCTGACGTGATCATGTTCATCTTGGAATTCAGCCTGAGCAGATGCCAGAGCTTCACCGTGGACAGGAGTACCAGGAAGGCAATGATGTAGCCAAGGGCAGCGTCAGCTGCTGCCGTCTCACTGAAACTGATTCCCCTGTGGGGCAAAAATGGGGAGGCTGGTCTCAGAGACCGTGAGCAGTTCAGCCAGAGCTCATCGGGATCCACGATTAGACTTGTCACCATCTCAGGATGGAGGATTAGACTTACCGTGATCTCAGAGGCCATGATGTCCAGAAATGGGTCTGGGAGACAGAGCTGTCCCAATTCCCCCAGCCAGGTGATGATGACGGTGATGGTGATGATCGTGATGGTGCTGATGGGGACAAGAGTGATGATGGTGGTGGTGATAGTGATGGTGATAATGATGGTGATGGTGCTGGTAAGGATGGTTGGTGATGATGATGCTGGTGGTGATGATGATGTTTATGTTGATGGTGATGGTGATGATGGTGATGGTGATGAAGATGAGAATGTGGTCACAGGGACTCAGTGGCTACTTCATGGGACCATTAACTAGCAGTCTTGATTAATGGCTGCAGAACTATGAAGAATGGCAAAGGGGGATTCCTCTCAGGGCCAAGAGGATGGAGGCACGGGGGCTCCCTCTGTGAGCCTCCCTCTCCCTGCCTTGGGGCCACTAGATGCCACCTCCTCCCGCACACTTGCCTGAGTGTGCATCCACGGCTGCCCTTACACGTGAAGGAAGGATGGAAGTGCCAGCCAGTGCTGTGCTGAGACCCTCGTTGCTTTGTCTCCTTTCAACTTCAACACCACGGGATGTGGTGAGTCTCACTATCTCCATTGTACAGATAAAGACAGAGAGTTGGCACAAGGTCACACAGCTAGTGACATAAATAATGGCACAAATTGTGAGTGGAAGAATGAGGGTTGGAATCCAGGTGTGTCTGATTTCGGGTCCAGGTTCTGCCCACTCTGCCTCCCTGGCCCCCATTCCTTTCTCATGCCTCTGCACTGTGCATTCAGTCTTAATATTGGTGTGCCATCAAAAAGGACACAGGGCCGGGCGCTGTGGCTCATGCCTGTAATCCCAGCACCTTGGGAGACCGAGGCGGGAGGATTGCTTGAGCCCAGGAGTTCAAGACCAGCCTGAGCAACATAGTGAGACCTGTTACAAAAAAGAAAAAACAGAAAATAGACCAACCAACATGTGGTTGTCTCTGGGATGTTGGACTCGAGATTTTTCTTTTCTTATCTGTTTTTCAAAGTTTTAAGCAGAGATATTATGTTTCTTGTTAATTGGAAAAACTTGTGAGTTCTGCCTTTCTGAATGGGCTCCAAGAGAGACTGCCTTCCCCGAAGCCCTGTGGCCTCAAGAGCTCTCCCTGCATAGTTCTCCAGGGTCTTAGAAACCCACTGAGGGCAGCTTTGCAGGGCCACACCCACGGAGCAGAAGCAAGGACTGGATTCACCACCTTGGGTCCTGGCCAGGCTCCCGTGAGAACCATCCCTCTACCTAAATCTGTCTTCCAGAATCTTCCTCCCCTTTGAGCAGAATGGAGCTGCTGTTACGAACAGTTCCTGCCTCCTCTGGCTCCTACAGCTTCTTTTTCCTGTACTATTTTAAAATACTAATGCTCTCTCATGCTGTTGAATTGCTCACATATGTGGAAACAATAATACGTAAGCCCTCCTTTATGAAAGCGATTACCTCTAATTAAAGTGTGGTTCTTGACCTTGGCCACATGTTAGAATAACCCAGGGGAACATTAAAAATACTGGCGCCCACGCACCAGCTCCAGACATTCTGATTTAGTAGGTCTGGGATGGGGCCTGGGCAGCAGGGTTTTGCTCATCTTTCTAGGTGGTTCTCCCGAGGAGCCAGGACTGAGAACCACTGGATTAAAGAAACTGTGAGGCCAGTCATCTGGTCTTAAGGAGTATTTTTAAAATCCAGGACTGGGCTGTAAAAATGGCTTATCTATTTGAAAAAGAAAATGAAATTTACAAGTTTCTGAAATAAACACAAAATTTTGGTGAATTGATTAATCAAATTCAGCTGAGGGTTTCAAGTTACATTTCAAACTGTACTTGGGTTTCTATCAAAAGGGACAGATTTCTTTTGTTTTCTGACATTCAGTGTAAAAGGAGAACTCTTGCTATAAAATTGTTTTATAACCCATCTAAATAAGCAACCATCTGTGTGGCTGCTGCCAAGAACCAAACATGTTTTAGGTCACTATGAGGAACTGTAAAGTATGGCTAGTGCATGGGGTATGGTGATGGTCCAAAAATTGTACTGTCAGTGATCTAGTCCTGTTGGACCTAAAACAAACTCACCATTGTTCCTTCCTAGAACTCAGCCTTTGTTCTCTAAGCAGTAGTCGACAAACTCTTTCTGTAAAGGGCCAAAGGCTTTGTGGGCCAGATGGTTTCTGTCACAATGATTCAACTCTGCAAGAGTAGCAGGAAAGCAGACACAGACAGTAGCTAAGCAAATGGGTGTGCCCGTGTTCTAATTAAACTTTGTTTACAAATACCAGCAGAGGGCTGGATTTGTTCCTCTCCTCCTCTTCAAGGTTGTCTTTTGCTAAAGCACCTTTAAGTTTTTTAAATAACTGTTTTGCATGTTTACGATCAGCTTGAATAAAAATAGAAGTGCTTCTGACAATTTCTGAACTCTTTTGATCCTGAGACATTTCCGTTGAAGGGGGCCTTTAGAGAGAGTGGAGTTTTTGTCCTATATTTAGTGTGGCAACATGGGTGTGGCACAAAGAAGAGCTCAATGCTGGTTTGTTGAATGAATGAGACAGTGTTAGAGTGGAGGTTAGGAGTACAGAGTTCAGAATCTGAGTCCTGCCATGTACTTGCTGTGTGACCTTGCACAAACAGCTTAAACTCTCTGAGCCTCATTACAAATGATTTCCTCATTTGTAAAAAGCGGATGATCATAATATCTCTTGGAGGTCTTGGGAAGATTAAAGTAGGTGAGATAGTGCTTTTAATGTGATGTTTTTATGAAGTGTATGACATCCAGCAATAACTCAATAAATGTTAGCTGTATCTATAAAATGAGTGAGTTAGTCAAGAAACAGGCCGGGTGTGGTGGCTCACACCTATAACCCCAGCACTTTGGGAGGCTGAGGTGGAAGGATCACTTGAGGCCAGGAGTTTGAGACCAGCCTGGGCAACATAGCAAGACTCCATCTCTACAGAAATTTAAAAAATTAGCCAGGCATGGCAGCGTGCACCTATAATCCCAACTACTCGGGAGGCTGAGTCGGGAGGATCGCTTGAGCCCAGGAGTTTGAGGTTACAATGAGCTATGATCATGGCACTGCACTCCAGCCTGGGCAAGAGAGTGAGACCCTGTCTCTCAGAAAAAAAAAAAAAAAAAGAAAAAAAAAGAAAGAAAGAAACGTAATGATTCCAAGTAAGGCAGAGGATCCTGGAGCCATACAAGCTAGGTTTACATTTCTTCTCTGCCGCATTTTAGCTGTGTGGTCTTGGGGAGGTCACATTACCTCTGTGAGCCTCAATTTCTTTGTTAAGTGGGGCACTGATAACCTCCACCTTCATCAGTTCTCGCGAGGATTCACCGATGGATACGACCTACCTAGCACGTAGTGGACACTCGGCAAATGGGAGCAGAGGTGAGCTTACTGGGCACGAACACTTGCAAAGGCCATCCCCAAAGGGCTGCGAGAGACCTAGGCAGGACGCCACATGGTCCTACATTTTGGTAAGATTTGCAGAAGTAAGATGTCATATTAAAAGAATCCTCTCCAATTGTACATGCTACAGGCCCCCAACCTGCATCTAGGTGGCACCTACAGTTATTTCTGCTAGGAGTGCCCCTTGATCCACTGAGGGTCCTGATATTGCAGAGCCTCTCTCTGACCCCTGAGCCTCACAGCTGAAGGAAGGCGGCCAGAGGAGGGAGCTAGGGGCTGAGGAGATAGCCACTTACTCTTCCTTTTGGGTCCGGCAGCGCTGGATGTCTCGTTCAGCCAGGATTGCCCTCTTCACAAACACCACCAGGGCGCTCCAGCTAGTCAGGATGATGGCCAGTTCCAGAAGGTTCCACCTGCTGCAGAAATAGCCCCACTTCTGCCTCCTCATGAGCTTGCCCTGGGAAAGGAGCCTGAGGATGTAGCCACACCTGTCCCCTCCCCTGCAGCCACTCCCTCACCGCCCATGAGGGCCCTCTGACAAGGGGGTTATGGACCCTGGGGGGGGCTCCCCAAGCCCTGGCCCCACATGCACAAGTAAAGTGCCTGGGAGCCTGTCCCTAGCCTTGTGCACAGACCCATCTGCTCCCATCACTAACTCCAGCTGCGGGACTTGTAAGAGTAAATACAATTATCTATTTCTCTCTGGTGCAAAAAAAAGGGGGAAGGGGATAGACTCTCCCCCCAACCCCTCATTTTTCATAGAGCATTTACTTTAGAAAATGCGTCATTGTGAATTCTTTCTCTGCCCCTTTGAGATGTAGGTAATTCTTCTTAAAAGCTAAACAAGGACTCTTGCCAGTTTTACAATGCAGGAATGTCTTTCTCAAGGACCTGGGTACCATCTCTTTGCAATGTAATTATCAAGGACGAGAGTGCCCCATCTCCCAGTTTCCCCATGAGGGTAGGAACCTAACTTTGGCAGGCCCCTGGCTTTAAGTTGCAAGACTACCTCCTGTCATAGCACTAGAAGTTTATTTTTCCTTTTGATAAAGGTGATTAACAAACACAGGTGGCCACCCAATTGCCAGGTGAATTTAGGATACACTAAAGTGACAAATGGTGTAGTCAAGTCTTCTTACCTGAGGATTCTTTGTCATTTATCCTAAGAACACGTATGTAATGCGTTGTGTCCTCCTGGCTATATTAAAGGGTGAGATTTCTTCCCGTCTTTGCAGTCTCTTTATCGGATTGCCTGTGATGCACATCACACTCTGCTTCGATGCTTATTCAATGATGAAAGTTACTTTCTTAAGGAGGGATGGGGAGTTATTGTTTAAGGGGTATGGTTTCAGTTTGGCAAGATGAAAAGAATGTATCCATTTGGAGATGGGTGGCGGTGACTGTTATATAATGATGTGAATGGACTTAATGCCACTGAACTGTACACTTAAAATAGTTAAAATGGTAAGTTTTATGTTATGTATATTTACTACAGTCAAAAATAAATAATTTTTAAAAATAAGATTGTTTTCTTTCTTTTCTACTCTTGTGGAGAGGTTTTCCTGGATTGGCAGGAGACTTTGTTCTGAATTCTACTTCCCCAACAGGTGTCACAGGTGGCAGAGAATTATCCTGTGCGTGTTCTCAGCCTCCCCGCCTCCCCTTCTCTCCTCTCCCGCTCAGGAGAGTCTTCCCTTGCTAATTCCCTTCCCCTCCTCCTACCCTGTCTTGAGGAGGAAGGACTTGTGTTTGGCTGGTGAGAGGCTAAATTCGCCTCCATAATACAGGGATGGAGAGAGGGGAAGATTTTTAAGACTGCTCAAGCAGTGTTGTGAGATAGATTCGTGAGTTTTGGAGAGTGACTTTCCAAAGCAGCTGCCGGCTGAGTGTGGAGGTGGGTGGTGCACTGGTCTCCTCTGAGGTTCTTAGAGAGATGCAGGGACTTCCGCTGCTGTTGGACAGCTGTTGGCAGTGGGGCTTGCATTGGAGGTGCTCACACCCATGTGGGAGCCTGCTTTATGAGGCTGACAGTGTGGCCCACGCCTGGAGTGTGAAGGTCAGGGGTCAGGCTCTCTGGGTTCAAATTCTGACGTTGGATCAATTACTTAATGTCTCTGGGCTTTAGTCTCCTACTCTGTGAATTGGAGCCAATAGGGCATTTCTCCCATTGTCGTTAAAGGAGAGAATCCACATAAGGTTCTTGGTGCAATGCCTGCCACGCAGTAAGCACTCAAAAATATCATCCTTCCTTTAAAGAGGTTGTTGGAGCAAGGGATGGAGGACCAAGATGCCCCTTTAAGGCATCTGCTTTGCACTTTTGGTGGGAGGGGGAAGGGGGGAGGGGGCATATAACCAGTCTCAGGTCCGTTCCTAGAATCTTCCAGCCCTCAGTGTTATCAACATCTGCACCTGTGTGGTGCAACGTGACCATAAAGGTGGCAAAGGGGATTTTGCCTAATTCCCAGGGATCATGGGTGAGAACAAAAATGCTAGGAACCCCCACAATCTAAGTCCAGAGGGCCCCCAGCTGTGGGGACAGCCACCCCCTCCCTCTTCCTTCCCCCTACCCTGGCTTTTTGGAAGGTCTAGGTTCCCCAGAAACAGGACCAATGATCCTCCCCATTCCCCACCGGGAAAGGACCACCCTGAGTCCTCAACTCCTGAGAAATGCCAGCCTTGGGTCCTTCCCATGCCTGAGGCTGCAGACAGCAGCCTGGATTAACCCTCAAGACCAACAGGACCAAAGGTCGCCAGGGCAAACACCTAAGCCTTTTCCCTCTCTTCCTCAGGCCCCACCCCAAGGAAGAGGAAAGTAGTGGGAGACGTGCGAGGCACACCCCCACCTCCAGCCCTGCCTGTGGAGCCACGCGCACACCCCTTACCTGCACCACCATGTAGTAGAGGAGGAAGAGGAAGTAAATGAGCTCTGCCGCCACCACAAAGGGGTGCCAGCCGTTGGTGAAGGGGTACAGGCGGAGCGTCTGCAGGGCTGCATGTGCAAAGAAGGTGCCTGGGAAGCAAAGTACGTTCTGCTCACCCCGGCCACCTGCCTGCTCAGAGCAGTGGCTTCTGCCTAGAGGCCATCAGGTGGGATGTCTCACGCTCAGGCCCTCCGGAGGGCTGGCCGGGGCAGAGGAGAAGACGAAGGCCCTCCAGATCCAAGGAACTGAAGGACTAAACGTAGACATGTGGCAGATGCCAAAGACAGTGGACACACCAGAAGGGACAGAGGGAGCTGCAGTGGCAGGTCCACCCTTACCCTCTGCATTGGATGTCGCCATTTGGGCACATAGTCACCTCCAGCCAGAGCACCCACTTAATGACAATTCACTCCAAGTTGGCTCATTTAAAGCCGTTCGTCTAAAGACACTTCACTGAAGATCAGTTCACCTAAGGGCCGATATGCCTAAAAAGTCAGCCTTCTTTTGAATCGTTTTCATCCATTTGAGTGTCTTTTTCTTATTTGTTTTGTTTCTGTCGTTTTTGTTTTGCAATGATTCTTTGGTAATGATGTTTTAAACCAATTTGACTAGTAAGGCTACTGCCTACGAAGGCAAAGCCAGCCCCAAGGATGACAGTGGAGAGATGGAAAGTCTCGGTCCCTGCCCACGTCAGTAACCTGCTGAATCAGCCAGACCTGAGAAACCCACCTCGTGCTTTCTATGTGTAGAAATACATAACTCAATCACGTGTGGTTTTGGGTCAGTTGTTGAAGAGGTTAAGTTATTTAAAGCCAAAAAGGTGGCAAAAAGAAATAGGAAAATAAAAGACATACAAATAAACCCCAAAAAAGGATTTGAAAGAAACTGTTGGCAGTGGGCGATGATAATGGAAGTTGAAACCCTTTTACTTTAAACTTTACACACTTCTGAATTTCTTTTTAAAAATGCATAAACATGTATCACTTTTGTAATTAAAAATGTAATTTAACACTTTTAAAAAGTTTTGGTTTTTAATGGAGAGGAGGTTGGGTTTTAGGCAAATTGATCATTGGCTGAACAGGCTTTAGGCTGGTATTTTTTAGTAGATTGTGATTAGCATTTTAAAAAGGGTAGAAGGGATGGGGAGAAAGAAATAGAACAGAACACAAAATATAAGAGCTCATCACATGCAGTTAAGGTAAATGTTATTTGTGAACATTTTGTCTCTGTTGTGCGTGTGTGCATTGGATTATGATATAAAATGTACTTTGCACTGTAGATTGATGTACAAGTTGGAAAATATTATTTGAGGTGATGTTATCTGTTACCAGGTCACCCTCTCTCTCCCCAGCCCTGAAATGCCAGCTCCCTGTCCCCAACCCTAGTAGAGTGGGAAGTTCAGGAACAGGCAATGGATAAATTGCTTTCAGGCCCCAACTGGGCTCCTTCAGGAAAATTTGGGAGACAAAGCCAGACAGAAGTGGGGAATTAGGCTGGAGAAGCCCTAATGTGTTGCCTTTGGTGGCCCAGGGATACACAGCTGCAGGGAGAACCAAGACCCACCCCCAAATTTCCCAAACAACTATTTGCCCCAGAGCTCTAGCCTTGGGGTGGCTGGGCCCAGCTGGGTCAGGAGCCCTAGCAGGGAAAGGGGTGTCTGTCTTCTGGAACACTGCAGAGGGTGCCCAGGCGAGGTTGCCTACCCAGAGCGCTCGTCTCTAGCGTCAGCGTGACGATGCAGAACAGGTTGACATTGGCATTGTAGACGGTGAACTCCACAAACACGGCTCTGGTCAGGGTATCCAGCCAGGTGTTGTCAAAGAGATACCGGAGAATTCTGCAGGAAAGAGGGGCATTTGGGGATCTCTACCCTGCAGAGGCTCCCTGTCCCCTCAGCCCCTTGATGAGGCTGGGACTTCCTGTCTAAACTTCTCTCTCTGGTTCCGCTCTGCTCCCTGGGCCACTGGGCCACTGGGGCTGCCGCTGAGAGTGGTCACAGTTTGCAGCTTGTGGTGAGGTTCTCCAAGTGTGGTCCCCAGACCAGCAGTATTGGCATCATCTGGGAAATGCAGATTCTCAGGCTCATCCCAGAACTCTGCATCTGAAGCTCTGGGGTGGAGCCCAGGACGGGTGCTTGGATGAGCCCTCTAGGGGCTTCTGATGCTTTTTAAAGTTTGAAAGCCCTGGTGTTACAGGAATCATGTGAAACATCAGGGACTTAGGCAGGCAGCAGCTGTGGCCATGGAGGTCTCCCTTGGGCTGGCAGCCCCTGTGACACCAGTTCCTGGAGCTCTGTCAGCCTGGTGTGGTAGGAAGAGCACATGACCCAGAGGTGTTGGAGGCACCTGGGTTCAAATCCTGGATGCCTCCTGGGAAAGCTAATAACTTCTATAGGCCTCGGTTTCTTCATCTATGAAGGTCTTAACACCCGTGTTTGTGGATTATTGTGAGGAGAGAAAATGGAATAGTTTGTTTGTATGTGTTGTGGGTGGGGGAGAGGGGGGAATTATTACTCCAGTAATGTTGTGCCCCCAGTGGGTCCGCATCCTGCTTGGCACACAGAAGCAGAGAGAGGATATCTTCAGTTCTTCCAAGTAGCAGGAAAAACACCACTTATTCTGAAATAGACTATTCCTGGCCTGTCCTTAACCCTGGGAGACCCATTACTTGTGTTTGTAGGCAGGATATAGGCTCAGCTATCACAAACAAACTGAGGGCTACAAACATACAATGGAGGAAACTGAGGTTCACACAAGTCCACTAATTTTCCTGGGCTACACAGCTAGAAGGAGCAAGCAGTGCCAGGGGTCCAAATCTAGGGCTCTCTGCCTCTAGGGCATGTTCAGAAAGCCAGTCTGCAGGTCCCTGAGCATCAGTGCACATTGTTACTGGGTATTCCAGGAATGCACGGCCCTGGCTGGGATTTACCCAAGGCCATTTCTCAGGGCTGTGTTTGTAGTGAGCAACTTCGAGCGATGAGGTGATGTCTTCCTTTGAACAGAGAGCAGACTTGGTTCTGCTGCTGTAAAAGCAATGAAGGCCCCAAGCTCAGTGTTGTAGGCACATGCAGGCATGGCCCTTTGTGGCGACCTACTCAAACCAAGGTGATGTTCTGTTGCTACTTTTGCTGTCACAAAATCCTTTGTCTCTGACCCAGGAGTCTTATGTCTTCTGCCAGCATCCATGAAATAGTAACAGACTAGCTTGTTGGCTTACAAGTAGGGTAAAACCGCAGACCTTGCATAATTCTTGACCGAGCATTAACCACTTCTTTCTTGCCTAATGGTGGACTGCATTGTGTGGTAGTGAGCTCCCCATCTCTGGACAGGCTGTAACAGAGGCAACCAGGCTGAGAACACTGGAGATGGACTTTCCTTCCAACTCTGAGATGGCACAGTTTCCATGGGCCTGAAAATATGACCTGAATGATTCTGAATCCTCTAGCACCCCCCACAAGGACATGAATAAACTTGGCTTAACCCTGTTTTGAAGGCTGCATCCCCCAATCAGACGTGGACTCTAGCAAAAGGCTTTACTCAGCTGCAGAGGAATTAAGTTGGCCTTACCTTAATGCACTTTGGCGATCACTCCCCAAAGGGACCACATAGCCTCCTCCCCGGTACACAGTGAGTTTGCCCCAGATGGGATACCCTCGACGTTGGCTCTGGCTCTGGTATTGCCAAGCCTGGGGAAAGCCATTGCTGTTATTGAGGGCGGAGACATTCCAGCCTTCCCCATAGTCTGCCAGGTCTTCAACATCCAGGGAATATGGTGCACAGCATCCATCAAGAGAAGCCTGCAACTGCCAGGCAAGACGGCAAGAGCTTTCCCGGACCCTCACTTGGCGAATCTGGGCACTGCCAACCAGCTTGGAGTTCCCATCAGTGACAAAGCCTAAAGACGAAAACCAGGTGGGTGAATCTGGCACGTCCCATCAGCTCTACCTCTTCCATGTTCTATGCGCCCACCCCCTTCTCTCCCTCAGCACTGTCCCTTGTCCCCACAACAGCCCCCTCAGGTCTCCCCAGCATGCTAACTTGGCCAAGCTCTGCTGCAACGTCCATGTGCTTCCAGAACAATCCTTCTTATACCACATGAGATTTATGCAAATCGCTCATGTGGAAACCTTCAGTGGTGCCTCGTTTCCTTGAGGATAAAACAGGCACTTCTGAGGTCCTTCATGATCCGGCCCCTGTTTCTCTTTCCTGCTTTGCTTCTCACTGCCCTTTAGCGTAAATCCCACACAGTAGCCACACTCAGCTCTCTGTAGCTCCAGGAACGTGCCATGGTGTGTCAGGCTGGGCTTTTCTCAGTTGCTCCTTCTGCCTGGCACACTGTTTTTGCCTTGGCTGATCCATGCTCGGTTATCTCTCATTTAGAAAGTTCTCCACTCTGCATCGGGGAGGGGGAGGGGGAGGGGGAGGGGGAGGGTAGCAGAGGGGAAGGGGCCCTTCCTGCACGTGAACAGCCTTCTGAGGGTCTCTGCTTCAAAGCGTGGCGTTCCGCAGTGGTTGGTTTTCTTATGAGGCTGGGGTTGACATCAACCCCATAATGTTGCCTTGATGTTGCCCCACACCTGTCCCTAGACAGGAGCATGCATGAGGAAGCTGGCACATGGTCCCAGGGCCAGGGGACTGTACCTGGGAGAGGCCCGTACAGGTTGCTCACGAGGGTGGTGTTGGCCCATTCAAAGAACTCTTGGAAGCTCAGCACGGCTGAAAAGCCTCTGGTGAAGCTGTGCTCAAGGTGCCTGTTGAGGTGGTAGGCGTTGGGGTCCCTCTGTCCGTAGGCCACCAGCAGCAGCATCCACAGGAAGCCCAGGTACGCTGGGGAGGCAGGCACAGCCCCTGGTCAGGCACGGCCCCTGACTTCCACCAAGCCCAGGGCTGGAAATGCAACAGCGCCTGGGCTCAGGACAGTCCAGGCCTCATAGACCAGTCCCCTGCCCCTCTGGTGACAAGGGAACCAATCCTTAAGGAGGCCGCAGACAGGCATAAAGTCACAGACCATGGGGCCTACTGCCTGGGTGCAAATCCTGGCTCTGCCACTTCCTGTCCAAGTGCCCTTCACAAGTGACTCTATTCCTCCCTGCCTCACTCTCCTCATCTGTGAAATGGTGATAGTAACTCTATGACATGGGTTGTGATGAGGAGATAAATTAATATTCCCTTTATAAGCACTTAAAATAGTGCCTGCACAGGGTTTGTGCTATATAAGTTTCCTAAATAGAATGTTAAAAAATGGGGCATTTGCTGTGTTACATTGCTGAGGATACAGTAGTGAGGACAGACATGTTTCCTGCACTTACGGTGCTCCCTGTCCTGCTGGAGACAGGTGAGTGTGACACAAGGGCCTATCAGGTGCAAAGATTTAGTTTAGGAGACTAGACATCGCAAATCACATGGGAGAGGCAGGTTGCTACTGAACCAGAGCCTCTGGGCCCCAGGCCTGGGAATCTGCATTCCAAGAACCCTTCCTCCAGAGGCCTTGGGTGGATGCCAAGGAGCAGGACAACTCGGGGGCGTGTACTACATGCTCTCCCAAGGTCCCTGTTGCCCACCTGGAACCCACCTATTACACAGTACTGGCTTCCTTCCCTCCCCACTGCACTTTCCCTTCCCCCCAGTGCGTCCCAGGATCACCTCTCAAATCAGCTACCTGCGCCCAGATCTGCTTATGGGAAACCCAGACTCAAATGCACACTGGGGTTTGCAAGTTTCTGGGCAGAGAGCCAGGGGAAGCCTCTCTGAAGACACCGTGTTTGGGCTGGGATTTAAAAAACAAGAGGAACTAGCCAGAAGAGGAGGTGGGGAGAGGGGTGAGCACACTCCAGGCAGGTGAAACGGAACGTCCTGGGCAAAGGCCAGGAGTCAGGAGCGGGCGGGGTCTCCCACGCTGCAGAGGCCCGGGCGGACTGGCGCTCGGGGCGCAGGAGCCCAGACAGGGCACTGGAGGTGGCTGGAGCCACTGGAGCCACAGTGGGGAGTTTGGACTTTGTCCTAAGGGCCGTGAGGGGCCACTGAAGGATTTTGAGTGCATGGGAGGAGCTGGGGTGTGTCGACATCTAGGGAAACTGAGGCCCAGAAGTGGTGTGGGGGCTTATGGAAGATTGCACGGTGAGCGTGTCTGTTCCGGGCTGTGCTGAGGACAGCGAGCAGGAGGGCGCCATACCCAGGATTTCTCCGACGAGGGCAAATGCTTTCTGTTCCTTGAGGTGGGTGGTTTTCATCTCCTCAATGGCAGTGGCGAGGGGCGGCTGGTAGACGTCCCTGCTGCTGTTCCTTCGAGCTCGGGACACGGCAACGTAGCGGTCTGGGGAAGCGAGGACACCGGGGCAGTCCCTGGGGGCGGGGGAACCAGCCTCCACCTCGCCCCAGCTGCGGCGGCTTCACCTCCCCCTTCCTTGCGCGCCTCTGCGGTGCCTCCCCGGCACGGGGTTCCCCCATCCCGAAGCGCGAGCCCCTCTCCTCCCCGAAATCTTGCCGACCCCTGGATGCCCCCCCTGACACCTCCAAAACTTTGACGGATTCGAGGACGAGGGTGACTAATGTCTCAAAGTCGTGTCATGTCTATTTCCAAGTATCTTCCTTTTCAACCCACTTTATCGAGTTATCCTTTTCATAAAATTCATCCATCGCAAGTCTCCAGTGCAATGATTTTAGTAAATTGATACCACCACAATCCAGTTTTAGGACATTTTCATCACCCCAGGGGCTTCCTCGTGCCCTGGCGAGGTCGGTGTCCACTCCCACCCCACCCCACCCCACCCCACCCTCAGCCCCATGCATCTGCCTCTGTCCCTGTACCTTTTCCTTTTCTGGGTATTTGCCATAAATGGAGTTATACAGTGTGTAGTGTCTTATATCTGGCTTCTCCACTTAGCACGGTGTTTTGGAGTTCATCCACGTCGCTGCCTGTCTTTGTGGTTAGTTCCTACTTATTGCTGAGTACTATTCCATCGGATGGATATACTACATTTGGTTTATCCATTCACTAGCGGACAGACATTTTTGGATTGTTTTAGTTTTGTGCATTATGAACAATGCTGCTATGAACATTTATGTACATACAGGTGTTTGTGTGGACATGTATTTTCATTTTTCTTGGGTAGATTCCTAGGAGTTGCCAAATATCTTTTGGCTATTACAAATAAAGCTGCTATGAACATTTGTGTTACAAGTTCCTGCATGAAAGTAAGTTTTTATTTCTCTGGGATAAATTCTCAAGAGTGCAATGTCCAGGTCTTAGGGTGAGTCCGTTTTTCATTTTGAAAGGAACTACCCAACTATTTTTCAGAGTGGCTGTACCATTTTACATCCCACCAGCAATGTATGAATGTTCCAGTTTCTCCACATCCCTGCCAGCACTGGTGTTACCACTGTTTTTCTCTTTATCCATTCTGACAGGTGTGTATTGACCCAACTATCTCTGGGATCCACGCCCTTCTGTCCACACCACCCTGCCTCCCCCAGCATTTGTCACTGCTTGCCTGGACCATTATAATAGCCTCCCTACTGGCCTCTCCATTGCCACTTTTGACCCAGAACCTCTGGTCTCCAAGAGCAACCACAGATTTTCTAAAATCACAAAACAGATCATGCCACTCTCCTATTTAAAGCCCTCTAAAATCCCAGCATTGCCCCAGCTCCTCCAATGCCCTGCTGGCCTATTTCCCACCCACCTCTCTACCTTCACTGTGAACCATTTTCCCCCCACCCCCAATTCACTATGCTCCAGCCACAGCCAATAATTGCTGTAAAATGACAAGTTCTGTCCCACCCCAGGGCCTTTGCACATGCCTCCTTCCCTTCCCCCCCCCCCCCTCAGAAGACAGCTTAGGTTCCCGCCTCAGCAGAGGCCTGCACTCTTGTTCTTCCCCAACCTTGCTCATCACAATTCATGCTTCTATATCTACTTGTGCATTTACTTGCTTAATGTCATCACCCCAAATGGGCTGTTTATTCCAAGGGCAGTGACCTGTTCCATCCAGTTAGTGCTGTGTTGCCTGGGGCTGGGGATGTGAACAGGGATTGACTTCAAGTGGGCAAGAGCAAACCTTTTGGGATGATGAAACTATTCTAAATCTGAATTGCAGTGATGGTTACATAACCTATAAATTTACTAAAGTCAATGAATTGTGCACTTACAATGGGTGAATTTTATGCAAATCACATTCCCAAGCCGTCACACTGCCTGGCACCTGGCCCTGAAGAATTGCCAAAGGAATGATCGAATGAATATTTAATTGGTCAGGAGGCTGGCATCTCTTTAGAGAAACATTACTCTTTTGTCTTGAGAGGACCTTAATGGTCCTCTTGGATCTGCAAATCCAAAAGCCTCTCCTAGAGTGGAAGAGTACAGGCCCAGGAGGAGGTAACCACACTGCACAACAATGTACGTGCCTGGGCTTTTGCTTGTTTGTTCCTGTTTTATTTTCCCTGAAAGTCAAGACCTCTGCATCTTTGATTATCATTGATTCTATTGATTCTGTTTTGTTTTCTTGTTTGTTTTTGTAATTCTCTTATCAGCACCCTCAGGAGTTTGGGTTGGAAGTGAGAAGTCAGGCTGGGAAGGAGGGGACTGTCTGGGGCTGACAGCATGACTGTGTTCCAGTAAACCTGGATTTACAAAAACAGGCATGGGGATATTTGGCCCTCTGGCTATAGTTTGCAGACCTCTGTCCTAGAAGTCTAATTTACAGCCACTTTTTGCAGCCCATCTGCAAACTGATTCTTTTTTTGGTTTTCATTCTAAAGCCTAGGGCCCTGAGTCCAGGAGAAGAAAGCTGGCTGCTTGGACTTCCACAGAGAAGGACGGCCCATGAGGACAGCTCTGCCCGAAGGTACTTCTGGCTGAAGGGTCGTGCTTGGGTGTCAGAGAGAAAGGCTGGGAGGGAAGGGACAAGGCTGCACGGGAGACAATGACGGAGTCATTTTTTCTGGCTGGTTTGTGGTGAAAGGCTGATATGGAGCGAAGGTCTGGAGAGCCGGCCTTGGGCCCAGGACCCCCCACCCCCCAAGTCTGGACTCTTCAGGGCCACCAGCTGGCCGGGCCCCTGCCTCCGCCCTCCAGGTGAGGCACGGTACCTGGGCTGGACAGATGTCCTGGCAGGGGAGCTGCGGTCTCTTCTTCCTCGTCCACTTTCTTCAAGACCAGCGCAAAGAAAGCAGCGAATCCCAGCACCTGAAAATGACCCAGGCGGACCCCATGGCCACGCTGGTGACTCTCACCACCTGAGGGTGGTGGTTATGAAGAGTGAGTGCCAAGGCCCTTGCACACTGGGCCACCGACCAAACGGAGGGACTGGTGAGTCCTTGAAGTCCCAGGGCCTCCCCAGCTGCCGCTCACCGGGCTGAGGTCTCCCATCTCTTAGCATGGAGCATCGCTCCTCCCTTGGGCCCCCGCCTGTCCCTCCCTTTCCTTCTGCTTCTGTATCAATAATTTTTACAAAGCATAGGCAGATCCTGTGGTTTGGCTGAGGAAGGAAAGCGCTCAGCACACACCCCTGTTCTCAATATTCTCTCAGCCTAGTGTTGGTGGGAGGGGTCAGAAGTTTTTTCGGTCTTATGATAAAGGCTGTTCAGGGTAGAATGGGGGACCAAAAGGGATTTGGTGGTGTTTCATAAGCATAAAGATTTATTTATTTAGAGGCAAAGTCTTGCTCTGTCGCCCAGGGTAGAGTGCAGGGGTGTCATCATACCTCACTGCAGCCTCGAACTCCTGGGCTCAAGTGATCCTCCTGCCTCAGCCTCCCCAAGTGCTAGGATTATGAGTGTGAGCCACTGCACCTAGCATGACCATAACTTCTTAACCTCAAGTTTTCTCACCTATAAAACTAAAAAAAAACCTAAGGGTGATCTTGACTACGAGATGCCAGTATCCCAGTAAAACATTAGGCTTGGGGTTGTTTTTTTTTGGAGACAGAGTCTCACTTTGTCGCCCAGGCTAGAGTGCAGTGGCATCATCATAGTTCACTGCAAGCTCCAACTCCTGGGCTTAAGCAATCCTCCTGCCTCAGCCTCCTGAGTACCTGGGACTACAGGTGCACACTACCACGCCTGGCTAATTTTTCTATTTTTAGTAGAGACGGGGTCTCATTCTTGCTCAGGATGGTCTTGAAATCCTGAGCTCAAGCAATCCTCCCACCTCAGCCTCCCAGAGTGCCAGGATTATAGGTGTGAGCCACCACACCGGGCCACGCTTGGGTTATTAGAGTAACTATCTTCATTATACTTCCTGCCCCAGGGGCTGCACAGAGGTGGCGCTCCAGTACGTTTGTTGAATGAATAAATGAACGAATGGCCAAAGCCCAGGGACAAGATTGCTGGCGGGAAGGAAGGGCTATCGGAAGTAAGGAGGGCAGCTACCTGGGGTGGGGTTCTGACCTTTAGGGGCTGGGTGACGAACACGCTCTCCACGAAGGAGACGGCCACGGAGAGGAGCCACCTGAGGGAGCTGGCCCGCCCGTAGTGCAGGCCGTACAGCATGGTGAAGAAGGCTGCCACGCCACTGGTGGCCGCCACCAGGAGCCAGCCCACCAGGACACACCACCAGGGCAGGCTGCCAGGGGGTCTGCTCAGCCGTGGGGCACTGCAAAGGAAGGTGGATGGACATAGTCAGGGTGGTCCCAGGCGGCTTGAGGTCAGATCCCATTCCGCCCTCCCCCCCCCGCCCCCTGCTAGTTGCATGACCTTGGCCTGTCTTCTGGACCACTCAGACCCTCTGTTTTCTCCTCTGTAAACTGTACCGACCTCAGAGGGCTATTCTGTAATCTACGGAACGCAAAAGCAGTCTTATTTGTTCTGTACTTGCTAGGGGCCTGTCCCTGTGCTGGCTGCTTTATACCGATTTGCTCCGTTATTCCTCACGGAAAGCCTAGAAGGCTGGCACTGTATCATTTCTACCAAGTTTTTACTATGAAAATTTCTCATCATACAAAAATTAGCAAGCACATCAAACTCTCCGGTGTTCATCAGCCAGTGTCAGCAGCCATCATCACCTTGTCTCACACTTACAGTCTTATTTCACCCCCTGGAAGCGGGGAGGGGCTGAAATATTTAAAAGTAAATTCCAGACATAATACAAAATCATTCCTAATTACTTCATTACAAAATGGTCATTTTCTTACTAAATTACAATCCTGTTGTCGCACAACAAAATTAACAATAATCCCTTCAGGTCATATAATAACCTGTCTGTATTCAAATTTCACTGGTTATTTTAAAAATTATATTTTGTTTTAAGTTTGAATCAGGAGATAGGCATTATTATTCCCATTTTGCAGATGAGGAAATTGAGGCTCAGAGAAGTTGAGGGACTGGTCCCAGGGTGCACAGCTAGGAAACAGCCCATGTGAAAATGGTTATGAACTGTAAAGTGCTGAACGAAGGGCTGTAAGTGCCTTCCAGCAAATACCCCTGTTCAAACCTGGTCTCTCTGAATGTTCGCAGGGATCCTGAATCATTTCTGCCTGGGGAGGTCTGGGCGGACATCCTTCCAAGGTTGTTCAGGATGTGCTTTCCGGCAGGCCCCAGGCTGGGGAGGGCAGGTGCCCACCTCAGCACCTAGGGCGGAGGATTACCTGGTGTACGCTGGGGCCAGGGTGCCCAGCTGTCCCCCGAGGCAGCCCTTCAGGGTCTGCAGCTGCCTGAGGGCCCGGGCATGGCTGTGGCGCTGGGGGAAGCCTCGGGGCCCCACCAGCCGCAGCTCTTGCTCCACGTGCTCCAGCTGAAGGTAGAGACACTGCCCGTAGACACTGTCCTTCCAAGGGCCACTTAGGGCCACCTCAGGCTTGGGGCACTGCATTTTCTCTGGGGAATCAGGGGGAAAATGATCAGCTTGTGCTGAATCACAGAGCAAACCAGCTGCAATAAAAACAACAACAGTAATAATAGCAGTTTTTGAGTATCAAACACTAGCTACGTGCCAAGCAGTGAGAAATCTGAGAGGTTCAAAGAGCCGGGGTAAGTTCTAGGGTCCCATGGCCAGTTAGGATTTGAATGTTTCTCTTTTAGACTTTTATCAGGGACGTGTTCAAAATGTCCTCACACATCGAGAGTAGAGAGGAGAATCCCATACTCGGCCCCCTGCTGCGACAATTACCAACACTTGGCCAACCTTGTCTCCTCTCTTTTTTTGCCCCTGGAGTATTTAAAGCATATTCTGATGTAATATTATCTCATCTGCAAATACTTTAATATGGTAAGATTTGAATTTAAGCCCTGTTTTGCCTAGTGCCAATCAATGATAGTATAAGCCTTAATCTTGTATTTTTAACTTTTTCTTAAATTATGAAACATTTCAAACATACAAAAGTAGAGAAAATGATCAGGTGAAGCCACACACAGCCTCAAAACTATCCACTTGTGGCCAACTGTTTCACCTGCACTCTCTCCAGGTGGGTTACTTTGAAGCAAATTCCAAAGCTCATATCATTTCACTAAATAATTTAGTATATTTCCATAGAGGATAGGGACTCTTTTTAAAAAGACAATCATGGATAACCACGATGGCATTATCAGTCTTTTTTTTTTTTTTCAGGTAGGGTCTCGCTCTGTCACCCAGGCTGGAGTGCAGTGGCGTCATCGTAGGTCACTGCAACCTCCAACTCCTGGGCTCAAGCGATCCTCCTGCCTTAGCCTCCAGAGTAGCTGGGACTACAGGCACACGCCACCGCGCCTGGCTAATTTTTCTGTATTTTGTAGAGACGGGGTCTCACTCTTGCTCAGGTTGGTCTCGAATTCCTGACCTCAAGTGATCCTCCAGCCTTGGCCTCCCAAAGTGCTAGAATTATAGGAGTGAGTCACCATGCCTGGCCTAAAAATTTTTTTAAAACATCCTTTTTGTTCAGCTGGTGGTCAGGATGAAAGATAAAAAAAAAAAACAAAAAAAACCCCATCTTTTTTGTTTTAAATTACAAAGGTAACACATATTCATTGTAAGAAAAAAACAAAAACAAATTTGACCATTTCTACCACGCCCTGTGCCTTTGAAGAGAAACTCGGCACCTTTTAAGGTGGAACCAGACCTCCATCCTGGGGCCCTGAGCTGGGAGGGTGGCATCCAGGGACACGTTCTCCCGGGGCAGCAGGGCCTGGCTCTGGATCAGCATTTATCTTCCCAAGGGTGTGTAAAACCGTATATAAAACATGGCAAAATGGAGCCCCTTTGCCTAGTCACCAGTGAGGGGCAAATGAGAAAATAACCTGCGTGCAAGGAGGGATGTGGTCGGGTGTTTGCATCTCTGACCCTGGCTCAGACCAGGTCAGGAAGTTGGGTAAATGCCTACAGCAAGGTCAACGCCCGCCTCCCTCTGACTGGAAGCCTCTTCCTTCACCTCCTGACCTGGCCTCCCTCACCGAAGCCCCTGCTGAAGATTCCAGCGTCAACACCCTTTGTTTTGCAAGTCTTCTGCTTTCCAGAAGATGCCATCACTGCCAATCATAACACCACTTACTGAATACCTGCTTTGTGTCAGGCTGGGGTCTAAGCATTTTACATATCTTATGATCTTACTCAGTCCTCACAACAAGCCAAGGATCTAGGTGGATCAATACCCTTATTTTATAGGGGAGGGAACAAAGTCTCAGAGAGGTTGAGCAACTTGTCTGAAGTTGCAGAGTTGCTGTTGCAGCTGGGAGATCCCAAGGATCTGGCCAACTCCAGAGCTCACGTTTTTAAGGTCTACAGCCCACTGCCAGTGTATGCAGCCGGGAATGCCAAAGCCCCCAGACTCAGGCCAAGTGTGAGCGCAGTCCTGCAGAGATGACCTTCACGGGCAGCCTATGCCCAGCTCTCTGGGGCAAATCCCTCAGAGCGGCTGGAGCATGGGGGTGGGTGAAGTATAGTGAGAGACAAGACCATGGGGCCAGCACAGGCCACAAAGGCGCGAGTGCTGCAGGAAGGGCTGGGACTTTATCTTGAGGGCAGCTACTCTCAAAATTCAATGTACATAAAAATCTCCAAAGTGACCAGTTAAAAATGCAGAGACCTGGCCTCACCCCCAGGAAATTTAATTCACTCTGTCAGGGTGGGGCCAAGAGTTATGAATTCAAGTTGCCCATTTGGTAGACCACACTTCTGTGTTCTAAGCAAGGCTTAGACAATGGCCAGCCTCGTGTGTTAAAAATGGTAGCGTCCTAAACCTACACCACCATGAGGCTACAGAACATTTCCATCACTGTAGGAAGTTCTACTGGACGGCGCTGCCCTAAATGGGAATCTTCCTCTAAATGGGCCAGGGAAGAGGCAAGAGGGGAGTCAGGATACTAGCTCAAACCAGAATGATATGCCACATACAGAACTTGATAAAAATGAAGCAATGTTACTGAATCCTAGCTGAATATTGTTGCGTAAGGGCATAAGGCTCTGAATTTGAGACTTGCTATCGCTGCCAAACAGAGAGATTAAGGAGTGTTAGAGAGGTGTTAAAGACGCGGTAGCACCAAACCAAGACTTCCCCCTTGACTTCTCACCTTCAGTATAAGTATTGAAAAAGAATAAAGAAAGGAATAATTTTTCTTTTTTTTTTTTTTTTTTTAGTTTCTACGCACAGCGTCGAGATAAGGGAATAATTTCTCCAATCTGTGTTTCAATTTTGACTGCCCGGTCCATCACCTTGTGTCCTGCCCCACACACTTGGAAATGGATCTGGTTCAGCTTTGCATCCCCCAACACTTTACAGAAAAAGGAACCGAGGCACAGACAACTGAGATACTCTGTCCAAGGTCACCAACTGGCCAACGGCACAGCCAGTACCCAGACGAGGTCCTTCTGAGTACAGAGACAAGATGGATGGGTGGTTCCCACCCCATGGAGCTCACGTGCCAGGAAGGAAGGTGCAGACTTTAAACAACTCTTCGCATGATTCATTCTTTGGCCGCAAGCAGGTAGGATGCAAGGAGAAGAAAGGTGCTCAAGAGTGTGTGACCAGAGGCCCTGTTGCAGGCTGGGAGGTTTGGGTTGTTCCCCTGAGGAAGGGATGCTTAAGCCAGGACTAAAGTTTGAGGAGGAACCGGCCAAGTGAAGAGAAGAGAAAGAACATTTCAGACTAGAGGGCCAGCACATGTGAAGGCTGTTAGCAGGAGGGCAGCCTGGCATTGTGAGGACAATGGGGCACTGTGGCATAGAGGAGGAGGTGGCAGCCAGTGGTCCAAGCAGGGGCTGGTGAGGGACACTCGGGTATGGCTTCTTGGCCCCCTAGTGATGCAGATATGGCCCTTTGCCCTGTCTCCACCTGGCCCCAAAATGCCACTTCTCTTGGCACAGAAATGTCCAGGACTCACCTTTCACTTGTAATGTCCCAACAGTGAGTGTTAAAGGGTCCTCTCTCTTTGTGGCTTCCTCCCAGAACACCTGCCCTGCTGTGCTCTGTGGACAAATGATGTCTTCCACCAAGGCCAGGAGATAGTTGATGTCCATCAATTTCACTGGGTCACAGCCTGAGGCAGGGGATGGCACCTTCAGGGCTCTGAACAGGGAGCTGACAAGTCTCCATACATCCTGCAAGGCAGCCCAGGGGGTAAGTGGATGTGAGCCACAGGTGAGGGGAGCAGCACAGGGGCCACATGCATGCACCCGGCCAGCAATCTGCACAGGAACCCACACTGCCCACCAAGCCATGATATTGCCCTCCCCGAGCTTCCATCTGTCACCTCCAACATTCCTCTTCTGGGGTTTGAACTCATTCCAGGCTGTATTCCTCAAAACGTGGCACATAGTAGGTGCTCAGTAAGAGTTCATCAAGTGCATAAATGCAGAGTAAGCAGTCTCTTCTATGGGCTGGAATATTTTGCACATAGTAGGTACTCAAAAAGTATGTGTGTATGTGTGTGTGTAGATGCATGCCCGTGTATATATGTGTACATGTGTGCAGATATGTGTGCATGTGTATGTCTATGTGTGTCTGTGTGAGTGTGCATGTGTATGCATGTGCATACGTTTGTATGTGTATATTCAGTTGATGAATCTTGACAACTGATGCTGTCAGACCACACAGGGCTGCCAGTCCCCAAGCCCCGTCTGCACCCCACTCTGCCGAGGCTACAGCACACTCCCAACAGTAGCTACGGTTGAAGACATGCCTTGGTCACCGCTTCAGGTGTCAGAAGGCCATCCTCCATGGGCTGCAGTGAGGGGGTCAGGCTGGGGGATGCCCTGTCTCCTTTCTCAGTGTTCTGCTCCTTCGAGGCCCGAGGACGGGCATTTCGGAAGATCTGCACGATCAGGAGGTTGATGGGGAACATGAGGATAGAGCTCTCCAGACCAATCATCACTTCCTGCCACGTGAATTCAATTTTACCTGGGGAAAGGGAGGGAAGGGGTCAAAGGGGAGAGGCCACCCGCCAGAGCCCAGTCCCCTCTGCCCCTTCCAGAGGTGGCTGTGCAATGAAGGGTTAACCTTGCCCAGCCTGGGAGATCACCTCTAAGCCCTCAGGGTGTCCTGCCTGGTAAGGGTGTCTGTGTTTACCTGGGGCCTCCAGCCAGGCCAGATAGTCTGTGCTAAGGGTGTGATTTTTGGCAGGGCCTGGGCCACCTGGTGTCAGCTTGACCTCTGGAGAGCTGGGGGCTAAGGTCAGCCCTGTGGGTGGTCAACCACGTCTATGTGACCAAGCCCCAGTGAAGACCCTGGACACCAAGGCTGGGGGAGCTTCCCTGGCTGGCAATACTTAGTACATATTGTCACACATTGTTGTCAGGAGAAGTTAGCACTATGCTTTACTGCACTGGGAAAGGACAGCTGGAAGCTCACGCCTGGGCTCTCCTGCACCTGTTCCCTGCGTCTCTTCCCTTTGCTGATTTTAACCTGTATCCGTTTGCTGTAATAAACCATAACTGTGAGCTCACTGGCTTTTCTGAGTTCTGTGAGTCCTTCATGTGAATCATGGAACCTGAGGGTAGTTTTGGGGACTCTGGAGTTGCCCTGGCATTGCTGGGGTGGTGAAGGCTCATGTCCACCAGCCACTGGCCCTGCCCACCATGACCCTGGGTGTTACCCAAGTCCATCTTTTGCTCAGCGGGGTCTTGGGGGATGCCCCAGAACATGATGCTGGTGAGCATGGTGCAGAGCAGCAGGGAGAAGCAGCAGGACACCCGCTGCACACGGGTGAAGTTGCTCCGGGCTGAGCTGCTGAAGACTGAAAACCAGATGTGTCCGTCCTGGAAGCCCATGGATGTCTTCATGAAAAACAGGTGGCTGCGGGCAGGCAGAGAGAGAGAGGAACAGGCATTTAGGGAGACAGGAATGGGAAGAGGCTGGTCTCTTTGGGGCAATCCTGGGATGAAAAGGAGGGATTTGTTTCTAAGATTTATCATATATATTTTTTCTGTTATAGAAGAAGTAGACATCACAGCAGCATCACTTAGGGTTGAGGATGGAGACTCTGGAAAGAGCTAGATAGGAATCCTAGACTGCCCTTCTACCAGCAGTGCAACCTCAGGCAAGTTACTTTACTCTTTGTACCTCAGATTACTTGCCTCTAAAATGGCAATAATAACAGAACCTACCTCACTGGACTGTTACAAGGATTAAACAGATTATTTTTGTAAAGCATTTGTGACAGTGGCTGGCATATTGGTGATTGTTCAATCAATGTTAGCATTATCATTTTTGCTATAACCTTAGTATAATAATATAACTATTAATATAATATAATTGGTTTTGTTATAATTAGAGCATTCGAGTATAGGGGTTAAAAATCCCAGGCTCTGGGTTCAGACTCAGGTTCAAACCGGGTTCAGTTTGAGAGAATAAAAATCACAAGGCAGGATCTTTGAACATGACACCACATTCTTCGTAAGAATTATTTCACTAAGAGCAGAATGTCATTTAACCATAGGAGTCACGCAAGGGCCCAGACACTGCAGAAAGTGTGCAGGGCCGAGATTCCTGGCTAACACCTGCCCTGATACATCACGGTTGGCACCCTTCAAGGCTGTCCAATACTTCGGCCATCACTCTGGGGTGTGTGGGTGGCTGGACTTAGAGTAGAGATATATAAAGACAGAGGCCAGTTTCCAACATCAGTGATTTTTCATGTTACCATTCGAGCCATGCAGCAAATCATTGCTGAGCCTGGTGCTTTGTGCCAGGCAGTCTGCGGTGCACCCAAGATTCATGGGAGGATTGCAGTGGTCCTGCCTTGAGAGAGCTCCTGGGCCAGTTTCCACGCATCACATGTTTCAATGCAACAAGGTGATACTATTTCCTCCTGCAATGAAGCACTGCCTCTGAACCATGCATTGTGCTAAGCACGTTACATCCCTGGTTTCATGGAATCTGCACAAGAGCTCTTTGTGGTAGGGACATGGAAAAAGTTATTTTTCAGAGTCAGAGGCTGAGCCCTGCCGAGGTTCCACATCCAAGGGCATGAGGCAAGGCAATGGCAGGCGTGTGGGATCAACAGGCCATGCCTGCATCTGTGTTATACCTTTTTTGGGGTCCACGTCTCTTTATTTAGACTTTTTCCCGCTTGGAGGCTGAACTGGGCAGCTGGGAGGAAAAGTGACCTGAATAGATGCATCAAAGCTGACTTAACGCCCATGGGTATGAGAACAGGTGAATTTGTTGTGGGATGTCCATTCTATGGAATATTACGAAGCCAATAAGGAAACCATTTTGTAACCACAGAACCAGCCCAATCTAGTTCAACTTTGGCGTAATAAAATGGTGAGCTGTTTTCAGTCGCCATGAACGCTCAGGTTGCAGGTCACGTAGCCTGAGCATGCCCAGATGAACCAAGTGTGCCCAATTCGTGCCCCCGGAGCCAGCCAGAACTGGAGAGTCAACCACAGGCAGAACCAAAGTGCTTGGATTGGGGAACAGGGACCAAATGAAGCAGCAAAGCTTGGCATCACCTCATGGCATGAGGCAATCAGATCACACCTGCTGGCAACACCCCTCATTGCAAGATCCAATCAGATTACTCCTCGTTACCCTCTCCCTATAAAACCTGCTCCAGCCCCCAGCTCAGGGAGACACATTTGAGCATTGCCTCCTGTCTCCTTGACAGTGAACTCACAATAGGCTTTTCTTTTCTCAAAAGCCAGTGCCATAGTATTGTCTTCTATGTGCGTCAGGAAGCGAGCCTGTTGCTTCTCGGTAACGGTTTGACCCAAACATATTCTCCCAAAAGGATACTCATGATATATTATTAAAGGAAAAGACAACACATTTGGAGTAATGTGCCATTTAAAAAGACATAAAATAAACAACAGCCTATGGTGTTGAGTGTGTGTGCGCACATTTGTATCTGCTAATGCGTGTTTGGGGACCAATGTAGAAAGCGGGAACACAGCAGGAGAGGGGTGGGGAAGTGAGTAACCGAAGGGAAGCATGTGCTGAAAGGTCCATCTAAGGTAAAACATCATGAAAAAGGAGCCCCAAATGGCCAGATGTTGAATCACCATTCAAATCAGTCTGTTCACTAATATAAAAAATTTTATTCAGCGACATTAGTAAGGAAATAAGGATAACAGTGCCTACCATTCTCACCACCTGGAAGACAATTCTGTTTTGGAGGACCCATGCCCCTCCAGGCCCTCGCTCCCAACAGGAGAAACTGATTGGTCATTACTGTCACACTCAAACCCACCCAGGCCCGCCAGCTGAAATGTTCTTTTATTCAGCTGCAACTGGATTGCAATGCAACTTCCCTTGAGATGAAAAAACGAAGCAATGAGAATTTGCTTTAAAAAAAAAAATAAGTACCTGAATTGTCTCCTGTCCTGCTCCGTGGCCACTGGAAATACCTTGTCGAGGACACAGTCTCCAACATTGATAGACAGCCACGAGTTGCAGAGGAAATACCACTTCTTGTCCATGGCCAGGTCATAGACCAGTACCCGGCTCACATACCTGGAGAAGAGACCCACAGTTTTGAGGATAAGGGGTGTGGGGGGGGGTGGGGGTAGGGATAGACTTCCCTGGACACCATGAAGGTAACATCTTTGCCAAACCCAAGAACAAGAGCTCCTGGAAAAAGACTGTATTTTTTCTTCATTATTCTTGGTGCCTTGATCAAAATTGGCCTCAAGAGGGAAGTTCAGCTAGTATAGAGAGCTAGCTCTGGGAAGCTGCCACATTTTCACAAATATGCTGCAAGAGGGTGCCTTCTGAAACTATTAACCCCTCCACACAGCACCAAGCCCAGGGCCAGTGTCTAGGCACGATCAAGCAAAGCCAAGTTGTCTGCCAGAGTGCACAAAACATGGCCCTCGCTTGTGTTTCTAATCAGAGAGCGAGTCCACCATCTACTGGGGCTCAGGACTTCAAGGGTATCATCTAATCTGATTTGGGTCTTTGAGGCCTGGGGAAGAATTGAAATCATCTCGCCTGTCCTGGGATGTCAGACCCAGCAGCAGTATAGCCAGTAACAGGAGTAACAGCAAGAATAACCACTCTTTATTAAGCACTTAATACACAATGGGGACTATGCTAAGATGCCCCTGCCATGCATTTTCTCATTTCAAGGACAGCCCCATCAGGGACACAAAAGCCACCTCTGTCAAGGTCACATGCTCTCCTGAGGTGGATGACATCCAATGATGCCATGTCGCTGTGATCAGGACCTGGGCATTTATATCCAGCGAGGGGCAATTCCAGAGCTTCCAAGGGGTCAGACAGGCTGTCACTGGGCTGCATCACAGCCCGACTTCTCTCTCTGCCCATCCTGCCTCCCTCCCTCCCTTCCCAGGTGCTGGTCCCAGGCACCTCTTAAATGCCCTGCATGTTCAACTCCATCTCAGAGCCCGCTTCCTGGGAACCAACCTATGGCTGAGGCACTTAATGTATTAACTTTAATCGCTTGGGTGAATTAAAGACAGCAGTATAAATGCTGTGTTTTTCTAAAGCTGCCAGCTGCTGATGGGTGGTCAGACTGGACACTATTCATCGGGGTCACTAGTTTTGGCCTAGGGAGGACCTTGCTCTGAATTTGCCAGCTGTGTGACCTTGGACAAGTCACAGGTTGATGCACAAAAGGGCCAAGAGTGAGGCTGGCACCAGACCCCAGGGCTGCAACTTCCAGTCTTTCTCCTAGGTACTGATCCAGTTTGTGTGGACCATGAAATACAGTGGGCCTCTCTGACCCTCGGTTTCCTCATCTGTGAAATGGAGATCCATTCTATGTGTCTTGTAGAGGCTTGTGAGGATCAGGAAGGCAGCAAATGTAGAGTGCCCAACCCTGGGTCCGATGCTTTGTAGGTCCTCACGGTTTGCTTGCCCCAGACTCACCAGGATGGCCGGTCCCCTGAGTTGTCATGCCACAGCCTGAGGCTCTGCAGTTCCCCCAGGGGGAACAGGGTGGAGAGTAGGAAGGCATCGACTCCTCCTCGCTCAAAAACTGAGGTGTCAGGGTCAGACAAGTGGTGGGGCTCACTCTCTCCATCCAGGCCATACAGGGTGACAGTCACCTGAAATCCAGAGTCAACTCCACTTGGTAATCAAGCCTCACTGGCCTTGCTTGATTGGAAGTGGCCAGAAACTGGTGAAAACCTATGAAGCACAACCCTTTCACCCTCTCCTCGCCTCCCACATTGGACCCACTCGAGTTATTTTTTCAGTTGTATGCAGATTTGGGGTGACACTATCTGCCATTCACATCTTGAAGATCATTTAAACTCATAAAATGTTTCCTGGAGACTTTTCCAAAGTTCCCATATATTTACTTGCAAGGGCTATAGGGCAGGCACTGGTCCCTCCTCCCCAATAATTATATTCCCAGTGCCCAGCACTGAGAAATGAATGACGAATTCCCACTTCTTTGAAAATTCTGTTCCCAGGGCCCACCCTAGACCTTTCTGAGTCAAAAACAGTGTTGCAGCAGATGCTGCCTGCGCTCTGCCTGCATCCCTCAGCCTCACCACTGCGGCACTCCCTGCACCCACAGCCAACTGCCAGCAGTTGCCCAGAGGCTGTCGGTGGCTGTTAGAGCAGGAGGCTGGAAGTGCCAGAGAATTAATGGCCCCTGCACACCATTCTCAGCCAGTGACTGATGGCAGCTGGTGAATAAACACCCCAGCTCCCTCATCCCTCAGCTAGGATGACTTTGAGGCCCATGGTTCTTATTGTTTTTGAGTCCCCCCAGGGGATTAGGCTCTAGTTGCCCACAGGGGTAACTGGTTTGATAAGGTACCCTTTATTGGCCTTCTTTTCCCTGTTTGGCTTCCCTACTCCTCTGCTGGTGTTTCCTGGGATCCCATCTCAAATAAACTACTTGCACTGAAATACTTGTTTCAGAGTTGGCTTCTGTAGCAGGGTTTCTCCACCTCCGCTATTGACATTTGGGGCCACAGCATGCTTTGTCGTGTCCTGTGCATTGTAGGCTGTTTAGCAGCACCCCTGGTCTCCACCTGCTAGATGCCAGGAGCACCTCTTGACCTAAGTTGTAACAACCAAAAACCCCTCCAACATTGCCAACTGTCCCAGGGGGGGCAACATCACCCCTGGTTGAGAACCACTGTTCTAGGGGAGCTCAAACTAAGACAACATCAAGTTGAAATGTGACAACAGCTCTCCATGAAGAGAAATGGCCTGTGGATCTGAGGTTTTCACTCCTTTCCTGCTGGAGTTGACTCCTCAATGTCAAACAGAGGTGAGACAAATGTTTCATCAGATGGGTGAAAGTGACTCCTATGCCTATTCAACAAATAGTTACCGAGTACTCAACTCTGGGTTAAATAGCTGGTCTAGGACCAAAGATACAGTGATAAATAAAAAAACATTTTTTATTTCTTTTTTTTTTGTGCTATTAAAGGGCATGAAAAAAACCATTTTTTAATTAAAAAAATAAAAAATTAAATACATAAATACAAATAAATAATAAAATAATAAAAATTTAAAAATAAAAATAAATAGACAAATACCCTGCTCTCATGAAGCCTCATGTCATTTTTTAAAACAATGGAGTGTTCTCCAGGACTGTGTACACAAGGCCAGTGGTTCTCAAACTGTGTTCCATGGAGCCCTCAGTTTTTATAAAGGAACCTTGGATGCTGCTGCAAGGGAGGAAATATTCTGATGAGGGATACAGCACAGGCCAGACTTAACTGTGGATGCTGAGACGTTATAGAGACAGCCTGCTGTAGGATCCACAGCTAAACACTCAAGTATTTCAGAGACTCCATAAACAACTGAAATATTTTCTCCAATACCTCTACTCAGCCTGCTCAAGGACACATGGCACTGCCTGACTTCTTAGCTAGATGCCAGCTAATCAGTCTACCTAAAAATGTAACTCAAGACTCGCTGTTTTCAATGGTTGGTATTTTTTCTTTCTTTCCTTCCTCCCCTCTTTCTTATAAATTCTGTTTTCCCCATTTTTCATTGATAAATGTTTACTGACCATTCTGCTTCACACAGGAACAAACTTGCTTGGGAGTAACAAACTATTAATAAATGTCTGCATTACTGTGTGATAGGGAGAAGGGAAATGACCAAGTGGGCACAAGGCTAGACCCTAAACTTCTTTTAACCACTCCTCCTTCATCTTTTTAAATATTGGGGCTTAACGTAATATTTTGTTTGACAAAAAGTTTCTTTCCTCTAAAAAACAAAAACTAAAAGAGAAAAAAAAAATCCAACAACACAAAACCCACTGTGCTAAAGTAGCTCTACAATGGCACAACAAGCGCTTTGCGGGGTGGGATGAACTGACCAACCAATGGTCTTGCATGGTCAGGTACCTTTGAGGATGTGGCTGCCCCTCGTCGGTGTCCGGTGTAGACTGTCACCAGGTAGTGGTACTGGGCAAAGGGATCATTGTCCTCCAGCACTGTGACCTTCACCTGGACAGAGGACAACATTAGAAGATCCCTACTCATAGGCTTGTCCGTTGCATCCCAGACAAGAGTGAGCTGGGCATTCGAGACAATTAAAAGGCCAGAACAAAATTATGTATGCTACTCATTCATCCCATCAAGTGAGAGCTGCTCTTTACAAAAGCAGGATTTTAAGCAAAAAATATTGGGACGATAAAAAATCACAAAGTGCATTCTGTATTAGATATGATCCCACGTGGTGAAATTGGAAATGAACTTGGTATTAAGCAGGGAACATTCAGTGTTTGATCTGGGGAACCATACAAACTCTGTTCACATATATATCTCAAAACATTAGTAACCAGATTGTGCTTCCGAGGGAATTTAAAAGAAATGAAATGTTAAGACGGTTTAGCAAAAAAAAAAAAATTATATATACATATAAAAAAATGTATACATATATATAAAAATATATATATATTAGCCGGTATCAGTCAGAGGTTGTAGGGGACTCTGAGATGCACTGCTCAGATCTCCCTCCAAGGGAGTTCTTGTTGCACCAGTTGCTGGGGTGCTATTGCCAAGGATGCAAGAGCCACCTCTGTTGAGGTTGTGCCCTCTTGGGGCAGCCGGCTTCCAATGCCCTATACCTATGTGACTAACCCCAATAAAACCCTGGACACCAAAGCTCGAGGCAGCTTCCCTGGTTGGCAATACAGTCGACCCTCTGTATCCGTGGGTTTTGCATCCATGGAGTCAACCCATCTCAGATCAGAAATATTTGAGAAAAAATTGTGTCTGTATTGAACGTGTATAAATTTTTGTTCCTTGTCATTATTCCCTAAACAATTCAATATAACAATTGTGTACATAGCATTTACATTGCATTGGGTGTTATAAGTAATCTAGAGATCGTTTAAAGTATCTGGAAGGATGAGCGTAAGTTATGTGCAAATATTACAATGTTTTATATCAGGGACTCGAGCTTGGGCAGATGCTGGTATCTGCAGGAGGTATCTGCAGTCGTCCCCGAGGGACGACTGTACTTTGCATGTGATGTGATACATCACGGCTGTCCACATGACTCCTCTGGGAGGAGACATCCAGAAGCTTGTGTCTGGTTTCTCTTTTTCCCTTTGCTGATTTTAATCCACATCCTTTTGCTGGAATAAACCATAACCATGATTTCAACAGCTCTTCTGAGCTCTGTGATTCTGCAAATCATTGAACCTGAGGGTGGTCTGGGGGACCCCAAACATAGGTACCTTTCTCATAGAGCCACTGCAAGCATTCAGTGGGGTGAAGCCTAGCAGGTAGTAAGTCCTCAGCAAATGGTCAGTAGCATAATACTCCCAATAATTTGATGAGAAAGGACATTTTGTAGATAAAGAGGCTGGGGGGTCAGTTTACCTGAGACAATCCCAGGGGTCCAGGCCTGGACCAGCAGCTGACTTCTCACATCCCCACCTGGGCTCCATCCCCTGGAGCCCCTACAAGGGGACACCCCCTGCTCCTCCCTCCCACGCCCAGGGACCACACAACCTCACCTTGGCCTGATCCTGAGCATCCTTCCGCCTTGCCCAGATCACTACCAGCACATAGACCACGCAGAGGCAGCCCACGGTGGTCACGACCACAGGGTTGTCCTCGAAGGTGGCAAAGAGCTCAGCAGTCTGGTGGACATCAACGGCATTGGGCATCACCAGGAAGGTGCTTCCGAAGAAGGTGAGGTGGTTGCAGAGGCAGTGCGTCTGGGAGGGGCTGGTCCGCGGCCCCACCTGCAACCCCCACAGAGGCTGTGGGTGGAAATGTTGCGGGGCGGGGGGCTCATCCCTGGCTCCCTCCGGCCCCAGGGAAATGACATTCTCCTTGAGGAGTGGACACTAGAATGGGGTGTGGTTGGGGGCACTATGGGGACACCAGCTTCAGGATTCCCCCTCAGGCTTTTGTTTTTTTAATTAAAAATTCATTTTCAAATGCACAGGATATTATTTATAACACATATCTTTGCAGCCATCATTCTCAAAGGGTAGCTGGGTGCATTTTGCCAATCTGCTTTGCTTTTTTCAGATAAAAAGAATTGCAGGTAAAGTTGGGGTCCCCTTTGTCCCTCACCCCACATAAGCAACCACTATCACAAATTTGGTGTGTTCCCCTCCACTCCCCTGTGCCACCTGGTGCCCCGTGATGGGCTGGGCGCTGAGAGGACATCACGGTGACCAACTCATCTCAGTTTCTCCAGGACTTTCCTGCTTTTCAAATGGAAAGCCCTGAGTCCTGGGAATTCCCTCAGTCCTGGGCAAGCTGGGATGGTTGATCAGCCAATGCTGAGAGCAAAAAGACAGTCTGCGGGAACCACGGGGAGAAAAGGGAAGGACAAATGTTTGAATCCTAAGCTGACGTCTTGGCATCAGGAAAGTGTGGGTGAAGCTTGGGTGCGTGGTCCCTTGAGGTGTGGGGCGGCTGGGCAGTGAGGACACAGGAGGGGGCCAGGGCAGTTCTCTGCTCAAGCACCTGAGGAAGAGGAACCTCCTGCAGCCCAGTCATGCCCCAACAGGCAACTTTTGTCTCTTTCCCTTAATGCACCGCCCAGCAGAGGCTCACCACCACCTCCACACGCCTGGTGCCAACCGTTTATTACAAATTTCAGGTGGGTTTTAGTTCTGTGTTTGCTCTGTTGTTTTTGTCACTGTTTCTCAATCCTGGTCAGCATTTGGCACACAGCTGTGGAGCTTATGGGAACACCTGGCATGCCCGGAGGGAGTGGAGCTGGTTTAGAGAAGACGCCCCAGCAGGTGCCCGTGGCGTGACCTCAGTGCTGGAGCCCAGGGAGCAGCATCTTTGTGAAAAACAAAGACCTTGAGGCCAGCGGCTTCCCTCACCTTTGCCAGCATGAGGGTCCCTTTGAACATTGAAAATTAACCTGTGGATCCCCTTGTGGCAGTAGCTGCACTTTTAGTACCTTTGAGAACATACACATGTAAGAATATAGGTTCTCAGACCCCTTGCAATGATTCTGCCTTTACCCCACATAAGGGTCTCAGTCCAGAGATTTGGAACTTTCTTTGTCTAGTTAGAGAATTCTGCGGTGGGTTTCCAGCCAAACTTGATGAACCATTTACTTATTTATGGCTCCTCAATGAACTCTATATCATGATCTCTACATTTCCGTATCTAAATCTAAATCCATATCTAAATCTAAATCTATATCTAAATCTATCTATGTGTATCTGTATCTGTCATGAACATCAAGTATACAATAGTGGAGTAGTCATAATTTCTGTTCCATGACACACTTGCACATATGACCTCTGCATGTCCCTTATTTATGTATGGACGCATTAGGAGGTGCATATTTTTAACACCATAACAAACATCTGAGAACCCATCACTGTACTCAAAAGCTAGAAACTTCCCAACAACTTAGATTTAGCTAAGTGGTCCTCCCCCAACCTGTCCCCATGCTGCCCCTGACCCAACACCACCCTGAGCCCACATACAATGTTGCTGGGATTTCCATTTCACACGCAGTGTTGTCTTCCCCATACTCAGAGTGTTTAATGGAGCAATCGCTCTAATCTACAGAGCACTCACTATGTGCCAGGCACCACACTAAGTACTTTATAACCCTAATCTCATCTAAACCCCACCGCAACTGTAGTGGTGGCCGTCCTTTCTCCCTGATTTGGGATTGGAAAGCTCAGAGAGGTGGGGTGACTAGTCCAAGATCACCCAGCTAGTATTGATTGAGCCTAAGTCTTTCTGATGGCACAGCCCCAGCCTCCTAGGAACCCTAGAAGTACACACACCCTGGGTCTTGCTCCTAAGGTACAAAGGTTTGTGCTACGAGCTTGGGGAACCTCTGTCTCTCAGACATCTCCATGCACCCCGCTTTCTTCTTGGCACTTTGGAGAACTCCCTGTGTGTGGCAGCCGGAAGCCGAGGCTGCAGCAGAAACAAACCCAGAAGGAGCGTTCTAGTCTCCTCCTCCCATGGCTCTGTTGGGATGCAGCTTCCTATAGTTCTTGTGACCATTGTCATTTGACATGTGTGTGCCATTTGCCTTTTGTCTGTGTCCTCTGCTCAGCTGAAAGCTCGCTGATTTTTCTTACCACAGGACCCACCACCGGGCACGTGGTAAATATTTGCTGGGTAAGTGAAAGAAGGTATGGTGGATGGGGACAGATGTATGGTAAATTTCAGCCTGATGTGCACAGTGCTGTTCTCGGGAAGGGTATAGAATGCTGTGGAAATCCAGCTGGGGGAGATGTCTGGGAGGCTCCTCAATAAGGTGGCATGGGAGCGGGACTAAAGGGTGAACAGGAGTTTTCCAGACAGGGTAGGTGAGAAAGCTTTCAGGGAGAGGGCACCACAAGCCAAGGCATAAGAGGGGAAGGGGAAGAGTTGTACCCCAGACACGGCTCTGATGGCCCAAAAGCCAACATCTGCCTACAGGACGCTGTCACAGGCCTGGGCTCCCAGGGATCAGGGCTGAGCTGAGACACGGATTTAATGTAAATCAATAAAGCCAAGTACCCCTGGGGGTTCAGCAGGCCTGGCCGAGCCCTGGAGAGGCAGAACCACATATCGCTAAGGTCACACTCTGGAGACAGACCCGGCTTCAAGTCCCAGCTCCTCCCCTTTCGAGGTGTGGGATTTGGGGCAAGTTAGTTGAGTTTCCTGAGCCTTTGTTTTACCACCTGTAGGATGGGAATAACAACTATCTTGGAGATCATTGTGAAGGTTTGATGAGCTAACGCAAGCAGAGCGTGGAACACAGCACCTGGCATGGAATCAAGGACACAGCTCTGAGTGCATTTCCTTGGAAATGACACCCTGGCCTCCCTCAGTGACCAAGAGTCAGCAGTGCTTCCTGAGTCATTCGTCCACCAGTTCAATGATCATTTGTTCTCAGGGTGAACAAAGCACATTGTTCCTGTCTCTCGGGGATCCCAGTACACTGAGGGAGACAGACACCATTTAAATGATCTCATACGTAGATGTAAAAGGACTGCTGTTTAGTGCTGAGGGTGAGGGGTGTATGTGCTCTGCAGCTGACGATGGGGAATCCGACCTAATCAGGGACTTAAGAACAGTTTTTCTTGAGGAAGCAATGCTTAGGCTGGGGCGGGAGTGAGGGGGGTATTCCAGGCACAGGGAACAGCATACGCGAAGACCCCATGGAGCGGCAGCACAGGATACTGCACCAGATGCACTAAAAGGGGACCTGCATGAGTCGGACACAGCCTTCCAAGCTACCTTGCCTTCTTCTTCACTTCTGTCTCCTCACCTGGCAGCCCGAGTCGTCCCAAGTCTCCTGGACCTCATCCCAGAACACACAATGGGACAGGAAGGGGGTGATGCCAACTGTGAGGTCCCTGCCGGGGGCTGGCTCCAGGCCGGACTCGGGGACCACAGTCAAGTAGTAGATGCCTTCTCCAAAGTGCAGGTCCTGTGGGCCCAGGATCCACGTGGACAGCTCATCTGCAGGAAAGGGGGCTCCGGGTCAGCCTGAAGCCATGTTGAGACTGGGGCTAACAGCATGGGAGAGGGGAACCGAGGTAACTTGGCAGGGAAGCAGACCCTGGTGGTCCCCCTCATGTCCTAATAGTACCATCTCCCCCTGAGACCAGGTGCACAGAAGAAGGGACACTCCCGGTCAGTGTGAGGAGCCACGTCAGACAGACAGGGCTCAAATGCTCATTCTGCTCCTCAGTGGCTGTGTGATCTCAGACTAGTTACTTAACCTCTCTGTTCTTGTCTGGGAAGTGGAGGGTTGTCATGGGGACTGCAGTGAGGTCAGTTCTGTGAGTGCTTGTCAGCTTCCTCAGGGTATATAGTAAGTGCTCACCTAATATCGGCAAATAATAATAATAATAACACCAACAAAAATAAGCCACTGAATGTGCCAGGTAGGTATTTTGGGTTTTGTTTTCTTTTTTCCCTGTGGCTTCTGATTCTCAAGCGAAGCTGCCCACAGCCCAGGAAGCAGCTCAAGACACAACCCCGGGAGGCCTACCTGGAGCCGCCGTCGGCAGAAGGTGCGTCTGGGCATCGTAGCTGGTCTCGTCGGGGTGGTAGCCGTAGCCCAGGCTGAGAGTGAGTGGGATGCCGGGTCCCCAGTGCAGGTGGATCCCCAAAGCCGCCTCCCCCGAAGTCACGTTCACCCGCAGAGCTTCAGGACTGGTCAGGTTCAACACGGCCGGCTCACTGTGTCCTTCTGAAGGCCGGGGCAGCAGAATCTGCCATCAGAAACAATCGCATCGAGGGTGTACAAGGAGGGAAATGCCAGCCAGGAGCATCAGGGCTGCTGTACAGAGCTGCGCAGCCCGACTACCCGGGAACTGGAGTCCACGCTGTGCTCTGCTCATTGTGTCAGTTTCCTATGGCTTCTATCACAAACGACCACAAGCTGGGTGGCTTAAAACAACGCAAATTTGTCATCTTCCAGTCTGGAGGCCAGAAGTCCAAAATGAGTTTCACAGGGCTGCCCCCTTGCCAGAGGCTCCAGGGGAAAATCTGCTTCCTTGCCTTTGCTAGCTTCTGGAAGCCCCTTCCTCACACCACTCCAGCCTTTTGCTCTGTCATCAGATCACCTTTTCCCCTTCTGTATAGCCAACTCCCTCTCTGCCTCCCTCATGTAAAGACCCTGTGATTCCACTGGGGCCACCAGATAATCCAGGATAGTAGCCTCATCTCAAGATCCTTTTTTGTCTTTGTTTTTGTTTTTTTGAGACAGAGTCTCACTCTGTCACCCTGGTAGAGTGCAGTGACGTGATCACAGCTCACTGCAACCTCAAACTCCTGGGCTCAAGCGATCCTCCTGCCTCAGCCTCCCGAGTAGCTGGGACTATGGGCACGCACTACCACACCCACGCTCTTGCTTCTCGTTCAGGCTCATCTTGAACTCTTGAGCTCAAGTGATCCTCCCACCTCGGCCTCCCAGAGTGCTAGGATTACAGGCATGAGCCACCGCACCCGGCCTCAACATCCTTAATTCAAGCACATCTGCAAAGTCCCTTTTACGTTTAAGGTAACATAGTTACAGGCTCCAGGGATGAAGACATGGACATCACTAAAAACTGTTATTGAATTAGGCATTGACGAGAAACTGCAGAAGACTAGAAAAAAATCATTAAAATCTTAAAAGAAATTGAACTCACACTGCACCACGGTGTGCTTACGTTTTTGCTCAACTTTAAAGAAAATCTAACTGGACATTTTAGAGGCTATGTTACAAAGGTGGTTTATGCAATGAAGATGATTAAACTTTCAATCAACAGATTTATATAACCAGGAAAGCTTCTTGGTTATATACCTAGAGATTGACGAATCAATGTACATTTATATTTTTAAGATCAATACAATGTTCAAGCTAGGGTAAGGATCATTTTGAACGATTCTCTTCTTTAACCATTTTTTTCTTATAACCAAACAACTTTTGGTCCCAACCAAGTTGAAAAAGAAGACAGAAATGCCACCTGACTTCTGATGACACCCCCAACTTCTACCTCGATATTCTCTGACAGATTCTTCACAGGTATGAGCCGTCCACTAGGGCTGGTCAGACGGAGGCGACCAATGGTTCCGCTGATGTCAAAGCGACTTTGGGCCTGGAAGGGGCTCTTTGGGAAACTCATCATCTGAAACCAAGAACGAGGAGTGTTGGCCAAGGCCCCTGAGAGGCTGGAAGGCGAATAGGCCCCTAGATGAATGATAAGGTCCTCAGACTGGGCAGATGAGTAGCCCTCGCCCTGTGGGGTGGATGGGGGCCCTGCCTTCAGCTGCTGCTGGTTTCCCTGCAGTGTTTCCGCCCTCCAGCTGTGGCCTCAGAGAGCTGGCCTGAGAGAACCCCAATCAGACTTGCTTTGGCTGAGCAGTTATTGGAATGTAAAACCATTCCAGTCTTTCTTCCCAAAGAGCCAATACGTGACTAAGAGAAAGATGTTTGTCTACTTTTATTAAGGCTCAAGGAGAGACAGTCAGATATGCCAATTTGGGGATGGAAAAGAGCCCGGGGTTTGCCATTTCCGAGCTATGGCACTAAGCCAGATGAGCTCGATTTCCAATGAACTAAGGCTGCTGTAGAAATTTTGCAACACAGCGGACGGAGGATGAATCTGGGAGCCAGGAAGTCTGAGTCTCAAGCCCAGTTGGGCCACTTCCTTGTGGCTTTGGGCAAGTCATTGAACCTCCTCTGTAAAATGGCCATAAAAATACTCTGAAATCAACAGGGCTGTTACCAACGTAAATGAGCAAATACGTGCAAAATTGCTTTGCAGACTGTAAAGGGCTGTCCCCAAGTTATTACTGTTGTTACCCTTATGTCCACGGGCTCCTGGCCGTCCTCCAGACAGCCCAGGGAAGAGGCGGTGGGCAGGGTGAAGGTTGCTGAATTAGCGTCGGCGACGTGCACAGAGGAGCCTGGCCAACCCCGTGGCTGTATTCTGGCCACGGGTGAGAACAGAGGTGTGGGGGGAGAGAGGAGAAAGTCAGTGTTGGAGGAGGGTCCCCCGCCTCCTGTGCCACAGGGCGCCAGGCTTTCCCTGCAGAGCCGGCAGATGCATCTTGGTCCCTTTAGGTGGTTCTGCATGTTCGTATCAGCAGAGTCAGCATATGCCAGGTTGGAGGCCTCACAAGGACGGGGCTTTGCCAGCTTTGTTTACTGCTGTACCCCCGATGCCCAAAATAGTGCCTGGCCCACGATAGGGGGTGCACGTATTCTCGTTGAGTGAGGAAATGAACTTGGATGCAGACATTTCTCCAGGGTTATGTCCCGACCTACCTCAACCTCTGATGCCATGGGCTTCCAGCCCCATCTTTTCTGGTTTGTGACCTTGTCCTATCTGGTCAGATTGGGGACCTGCTTTCAGACCCTCCCTCTGATTAGGATGCTGCTTTGGGAAACTGCCCCTGGACCCAAGTGGGCCACCCTGGCACTGGGGCTTGGTGCAGGGGGTCTCCACAGTACCTGCAGCATCATCCAGACCCTCCTTACTGGGTGGTGGAATGTAGGGTGCAGGGCATCCCAGGTATGGGGCCAGCACTCAGAGAGAGACGAGCCCCCCTCCGGAGAAACTCCCAAGGCCAGTGCATCTTGAGTCCCGCGGGCTTGTGGAGCAATAAGCTGGCCAGACACCCCCGGGGCACGGTTAACGGTGGGCTGGTCCTATTCAGTGGGCCCCCTTGCCTGCACAGTTCTGAAGTGACCCGCCTCTCAGGACTCCTTCAGGTGGCTCTAACCCTGGGCTCAGCACTCAATACCTCCATTCCTGTGCCACACAAATGTCCAACACAGGGGACCTTCTCCAGGTGGAAAACCCTTCCCAGTTCTGGGTGCCACCACTTCTCCAGCCTCAGGGCTGGTCTCCTGGGCTCTGCCCAGCGCAGGTCTTGGGGTGTGGGTGTGGAATTAGCGAGGTTAGGGGATGAGCTTTCTAGGGGACCCGCGGGGCAGCCATTACCTGTCTGTGTACACAGCGATGGAGGGGGTGGCCAGGGTGGCTGGCTGGCCCCCGGGCAGCTTCCCCAGCAGGAGGGCGGTCTGCACACACTCCACAGCTCCAAGCAGCCGGGGCACGGGGGCAGTCTGGGAAAGGAGGCAGGAGGGTACCGCTACGGACCCATCTCTGTGCATCACCCTTGGTTGCTGTCACCAGGCTAGTGTGTCAGCAGGGACCGGGAGAGGACAGAGGAGCGAGGGAGAAAGAGCAGGCGAGAGCAGCAGGCGCTTATAGACCCCAAATGCCTGACTCACATGAGCCCTTTCTGTCCTCACGGCAACCCTACATGGCAGGTGCTTTACTACAATCATATGGCAGATGAGGAAACAGAGGCACAGAGAGGACAGGAGACTTCAGGAGGTCACATGCTGACAAGCGGAAGAGCTGGGATCAGAGTCTACGAGCCGAGCTGTCATGCGACATGGCTGTCTGTGCTGCTGACACCCACGTGAGGCCTGGGGCTTATTCCAGGAGAAACGCAGAGCCAGGAGCGAGGCTGCTTCACGGGGTCCCCTGGGCTTGGATTCTGCTCCCCACCCACGCAAACCCCCAGACGAGATGTGTCCTCACCAACACCATGACTGTCGTGGGGACCTGGGAGAGGTTGGATGTTTGCACAGAATTCCTATTAGGGCGCAGATTGTGCGTGCACGTGTGTGCATGTGAGGGTGATGTCACTGCAGGTGTGAGTATAAGTGTGTGTGTGTGCGTGAATCTGCGAGTGTGTGTGAATGTGTATCTGAGTGAATTTGAGTGTAGGCCTGAGGGCGTTTGTGAGTGTAAGTGAGCATGTGCACATGTGTAAGTGATTTTCTGATTATGGAGCATGCGAGCATATGTGTGCAAGAGTATGTGCTTGAGACTAGGTGTGAGTATGAGTGTTTGAGTGCCCCTTAGTGTGAGTTTGCGTATGAGCACGAGTGTGTGTCTGACCATGTGTCTGTGTGTGTGTGTGTTTGTGGGGCGTGTGAATGTGTGACTATAAGTGTTTGAGTGTGTCTGAGCGGGTGAGCACATGCATCCAAGCATCCTTGCGGGTTGAGTGTCTTTCAGTTCTTCCTGGCTAGAGTGATGGCCCCACACAAGAAGGGATGTGGAGCAGCAAGAATGGGCTCTGCAGCTCCAGCACGATGACGTCTGGGAGGCTGTGTCTCCCGGGGTGCTGGGGCTGCCTGAGACCGGGCTGCACCTGCTCCTACTCTGGGCATCGGCCTCTCTTCCATGTTCTTGGAGAAATGAACCAGGGGTCAGATGGACCCCCTTCCCTAGACTTGAAAGGGGGTCCATCTGATATCTTCAACTGCTGGTTTACCTGGATGAGGCTGAGCGCCTCTATTTACAGATGAGGAAATGAGGCTTAGGAAAGCTCTGTAGCTTGCCCAAGTCACAGCCTCCTGAGCAACAGAAGCAGAATTCAAACTCAGGCTGCCTTGTTCCAGAGCCTGTGCTCTGCTCACCACACCACACTGCCTCCCAGAAGCTCTGCCCTCTGGAATTTTTCTTCCAGCTCCATAGGCAATACTTTAACCTCTGTGCCTCAGTTTCTTCATTTGCAAGATGGGGAGGAAGCTCCACCCAGAAACGCTGGTGTGAGCTGGGCATGTACTGGGTGTGAGGTCTGCATCTGGCCCAGGACACCCACCTGGCTGCCTTTGGCCTCCGCAGGCTCCTCTGGTCTGTCACTCAAGGAAGCTTCCAGCACTCTGCCCACAGCCTGAAACAGGTCCCTGGTGGCCGCCTGGCGCCTCTGGTCCTCAGGATGGGCCTTGGCACTCGCTGTCACCAGGGCCTCACTGACATGCTGCAGAACCTGGCTAGCCTCCCACTGGGTTCACCCAAAGAAAGAAAAGCAGTGTGAGCTTCTGCTTGAGATAGACCCTCTTCTGTGCCGTTCATGGGACAAGGGCTGCAGAGGAGGGGAGCCTGGAGGTGCACAAGCCAGGGAACAGCTGGGCCAGAGCCGGCACAGAGCTGCCTGTGTCCCTGACCTGAGGCCAGGTCCTCCTGCCTTGCAGCACTCTGCGTCCTTCCCAGAGCACCCTGCAAAATGCCCGGCACACAGCAGGACCTCAGGGACGGTCGATGACCGGGGTGGATGGGTGGCTGGATGAACGGATGGAAGGACGCATGAAGGATGGATGGGCGGAGGATGGATGAACACAGCACTTTTTCCAATTTTGTAATTATATAAGTATTTGTGAAATTATTTGTTTAATGTCTGGCTGTGCCAGTAGTCTGAAAGTGCCCTGAGGGCAGAGGCCATATCTGTGTAATTTGCTGCTGAATTCTCAACAGGTTGCACAGCACCTGGCACATACTAGACCTTCAGGAAGTACTTGCTGGGTGAATGGATAAATGAACACGTGCACAAACGAACAGAAGGATGGAGGGAGGATGTACATACTAATAGGTACATGTAGATACAGTGTGTATGCACACGAAATAGACGGATGAACACATGGGTGTGTAAACGGGAAGCGTCACATCAGCGGCACTATGGCCCCTGAGATAGAGACCAGCCTTGCTGGCTTCAGGTGGAGGACCTGAGGGGATGGCCTCCTGCCAGAGCGGGTGGAGCAGAGCCAGGGCAGTTCTCCCCTCTGTTTTTATGGTTTCTTTTTTAACCCTTGGCTGCCATAACCCTGCGAACACGGGGTTTTAATTTGAGCTCTCCAGGAAGCTGATCCCAAGGCAAGGATTTGAGAGCAAGTCGCTTATTTGGAGGGGATCTGGAGAAACATTGGTGGAGGGTGGGGGCGAGACAGGAAGGGTGTCAGCCCCGTTTCCCGGGGCTCAATCCTACTTGGAATTACCCATCAAGAGGGTGCAGATACCCCAGCCCCATTAGTCACCGAGCACTGCATGAATTCCCTGCTCTGTGGGTAGGTAGAGTGGGCTGTGGGGGTTGGGGAAGGCCCCCAGGCAAGGAAAGGCAGGTGGTATGTGCCGTAGGGGACACAGGCACTTAGCAGCAGTGTCTGGACCCGCACTTGGCCACCCAAAGATTAATTAGGTTCAGTTACTCCCTCAAGTTGCTCACCAGAGCGTGGGGAGAGAGGGTGTGGGAAGACAGGCCCTCGCACCCAGCATGAGACATGGAGGCTGCCGGAGAGGCACCTTCCCGTGCATCACTCATGCAGGGTCCCTGGAAAGAAGATGGCAGGGGTCTGGTGGCCTCAGGAAAGCCCCATGACTGAGGGACCCCTTCGACCTACACCTAGCTGGGCTGTCACCCAGTGCCATGGAGGAGCATGTCCCATGGCAGGCTCAGCGGGTGGGGACTACGCACCTGGGCCAAGGGGGTGAGCTCCTCACTGCAGCAGGTCACCTCTCTCAGCGCCTCGGCCAGCCCCTGTACCTGCTGCATGTCCTCCAGGCTGGCAGTGACCGCAGACAGGGACCCCAGCACATGCTCTCTGACCTTGGCACAGGGCGAGAAAGGCGGGGAGAGGAAATGTAATCCCAGTGGCTCCGTGAAGTGGTTTCAGAAAGATGTGGGGTCAGAGGAGCAACCAGGCTCATCTGGGGTTTCCTGAAGCCCTGTAGGCCTCAGTTTGCCTCACCAGAGCTGTGGTAGGCAGAATACCGCCTTCCAGAGATGTCCACGTTCTAATCCCCCAAACACGTGAATATGTTACCTCACATGGCAAAAGGCACCTTGGCAAAATCCCTTAGGAGATTTGATTAAGTTAAGGATCCTGAGATGCGGAAAGCATCCCAGGTTAACAGGTGGAACCGATGTGCTCACAAGGATCTTTGTAAGAGGGAGGCAGGAGGGCCAGAATCAGAGAAGGAGACACAAGGATGGAGGCAGAGGTGGTGGGAGAGAGGGAGGGAGGGAGGATGAGGAGGGGTGCAGGAGGAAGAGGAGAGGGCTTTGACGATGCTGTGAGCCTGGGAGTGCAGCCTCTAGCAGCTGGAAAAGGCAAGGAACGGGCTCTCCCCTAGAGCCTCCGGGAGGTTCACAGCCCTGCCCACACCTTGATTCTGGCCCTGTGAGACCCATTTCACACTTCTGACCTCCAGAACTGAAAGAGAATAGATTTGTGTTGTTTTAAGCCACTAAATTTGTGATCATCTGTTACAGCAGCCACAGGAAACTAATACAGGATGTCTCAAGCTTTCTCCAAATCTTCAAATCAAATCTGTAAAATTTGGCATTATTTAAAAATATGTTTTGTCTTAGGGTGGCACTTGTGACCCAAATGGCCTGGTGTGGATGGGAGACCTCACTGGAGCCTTGGGATCCCTGTGTGCCTTTGCAGGGGAGGGGACAAGGAGCCTCAGGCCAGGCCTTCCCCCGCTGGGGCCACAAAGCATGAGTGAGGGGCTGGCTTTGGCCACATCAGAGAAACCCTAAGAACATCAGACATGGACCTGGGTGAGCCACCACAGTTCTCTTACCCTGTTTCCTCATCTGTAACATAGATGGGGACCTCACCATTTACTTCATAGTGTTGTAGTGGGGATTACACATCCATGAAGCCCTAATTCAGGGTCTGACAGCTCATAGAAGATGCTCAATAAATGTTAGTTACTCTCTGTAAGCAATAACTATGACAACCACTGCTTCTTGTATCAAGTACTTACCTCGTGTCCAACACCAAGCTATAGTACTTTCCCATGAACACTTCAGGGGCCCAAGAGAAGTCTTTCTTCTCTTCTCCATGCCCAGCAGGGACGTGTGTGCATGTGTATGTGTATGTGTGTGCACACACATGCAGATTCACATGGCACGCACTGAGAGTGGATATAATCATATGTTCTGCAATAATACTGTTAGGTTGTAAACATATGAAAACATATGGCCATTTTGTGGACTAAAACTGGTTTGAATGCTGCCAATTTTTTATAGTTTGACCTTTAGTTACGGTGATTGTAATTCTTATTTAACTCTCACCACCACTTTATGAGGAAAATAGTACTATTATCCCTCTTTTCCAGATAGGGAAACTGAGGCTTAGAGAGGTTCAGTCCTTGGTCCTTGACAGTGCAGATGGTGGTAAGTGACAAAGCTGGGACACCATCTAAGGGCCAACCTCAAACCATTACCCATATGAACGAAGCCAAGTCACTTTTCTCCTCCAGGCCTCAGTTTTGTTGTCTTTGATATGAAGGAATATTTAATACTAAATATGGAGTGATGCTCTCTGACTTTCTTCCAGTCCTAGAAGCCTGTGACTCCATGAAGGTGAGCCAAGAAAGCAGGTTATCAACAAAGAAGTCATTTTCTTCACTTTATGTCACTCATGAGGATCAGAGAGGGAGGTGATGTCAACCACTTGGGAGATACCACAGGCTTCTCCGCTGATCCCTGAACCCCACCCCCAAACCCAAATGGCCGTACGCAGACCCTGGGGCCCCAGTGGAAGGGTGTGAAAGGAACCCAATGCAAGCACCTTCCGCCTGGCGTCCACTCTCAGCAGCTGCCCAGGGCCCGGGCTCTGCTGCTCCTGGTTCAGCGCAGAGGACACAGACTTGGCCAGCTGGAGGAGCTGCTCGGGGCCACGCTCGCCTTGCAGAGTGGTGGTGATTTTCTCCAACACGGCAGCCTGGAATGCCCCATCCTCAACAAGTATGTCTCCAAGTCTTACCTATTAGGAAACCAGGAATGTGCTCACTGGCCCTCATTAAAGAACCTGGGGCCTGAAGTCACAGGTCTTCACATAGGGAACCAGAGCAGACTTGGATGCCTTTGGCCTGGCATGGTGGCTCTTGGCCACTTCCTAAGGCTGGAGGGCAGCCAGACCCACTTGTACCAGGCAGCTGATGGCCACCGAAACCAAGCCTTGGTCAACCCAAGCCTCGGGCAAATGATTGCTTCACCGCTCACTGCCCTGCTCAATCCCTTCCCCTCCACCTGGCTATTGACCCTTGAAATCTTCTTGGGATTTTATCCAGGCTCTGTTTTGTATCCTTGCTGGCTGCTCTTGGTCCTCCTTCCTCTGAGCTCTCTGAAGGCACTGGCCTGACTCATGTCAGGGTCCTTCTGTGCCATCCCTGCCCCTGGCTCCTAAGACCCTACACCTATCCTGGCCATCAAGTCATGAGATCTGCACAGGTAGAGACGACTCCTGTCGTGTCCACGGCTGTATTCCCAGGACTTGGCACATAGTAGAAGCTCTCTCAATATTTGTTGAAGGAATGAATGAATCAATGATTCATCTGGCTATGCTTTTGGCTGCCCTCCATCTGGCCACCCTTTTGGTGAGGTCTAGATGAGTCAGGAAGTTTTCTCAGTAAATAAATGATGTCCACCGTCACCACCTACCTTAACTGCTGCATGGGTCTCCTGTCTGTCCCCCGCGTGATTGGTGACAGAAATGACCACCGTCAGCACAAAGTCATTGTTTTCTTTTCCAAGTGGCAGATAAACTGATGGGAGGACAGGTTCAGGGCCACAGTGTAGGCAGGAACCTGGCAAAATAAAAATTGACCAGTAAGGGGGGCATCTTCAAGCCCCAGGGACACTGCAACCCACTCAGGCAGAGCCTGGTCACCGGGACAAAAAAGCCACAGCTCTTGAAGGCATGGCAGGCACTTGGAGAGTCCACACTTTCAGGGAGTAAACAGCCATATACACTGGTTCACTGTCCTCTCTAAGTAAATGCAGGTCACTGTAACTTTACAATAATTTTACTAACATATGTGAAAAATTGCAGGAAAAAATTCCCCATTTACCATTTTTTTTTAATTAAAAATTCAAGGTGGTCAACCAAATGATAAAAAGAAGAAAAAGAAAGAGGAAGAGTAGGGGGTGAGGGAGAGAGGGAGCTCAAAATATGCGCAAGCTCCCTCAAATGTCACCTCCTTTACAAAGCCTTTTCCTGGCTGCTCTAAAACAACTAGCCCCTACTGTCATGTATATCTTTGCTTACCGGTTGTCTTGGCCATGCCCCTAGATTGTGAAGACCATGAGGTCAGGGACTTGCACTATTTTGCTCCCTGCTATTTATCTAGCACCTAGAACAGAGCCTGGCATTCAATACATACTTGTAAAAATGAATGAATGAATATCCTTTGTATCCTCAAACGGGACCTACCTATCACTGGACTCACTAACCACCCCACAGCGGGCAGACAGTCATGAAGCTATTAACTTGCCATGAAACTCATGTTTCTTTGGCCACACTTTCCTGCCTTCTTGCTAACCTGCATGAGGCAGGGGGAGGTACTAGGGTGGAATAACCAGTTGCAATTAGAGCAGCTGTCCTGGCCTCTCCATTTCGGGGGGATTCAGGTTTGAAATAAAATCTACTTACCTTGCTTGGATTTTTTCCTTCTAGGCTCAGCCCCAGTCACGGCCCTCTTAATGGTCCTTTGTGTACATATCCATCTGACAGGGCACCCTGTAAAAACTACACTCCCTTGGGTCTATGACTAGCTTAGGTCCACCTATCCCTAAGAAAGGTATTGAGCTTACATCATTGTGATGTTTGATGCTGGATATTGGGAGCGTCCTGGTGACACTCCTGGTACTTATGTTTGGAGGAGAGTTCTAATCTGACTAGAGACATTTAGAGCCCATGTGAGGGCCACAGAATGCCAAAGCCCACTGGGAGGAGACAAAGAATCAGATGAACCCTCCAAGCACAAATCACCACTGAAATGGGGGAACAAACGTAACTCAGGCTGCTCTCCCTGCCTCTCTGGCCAACGCCCTGCTGCTGCCCCGGGGTGTGGGGGGTTAGCATGATTGGAGGAAGGCTGTACAAGGTCTTATGCAACATGACGGGGTCTTCCATGTTCATCACCTGTAAACCTTTGCAAAAAAAGTTCTCCTTCCAGCTCAGCTGGTCCTGCCACGTTGCCCATTGCCTGCCACCACCCACAAAGCAGGATCAATAAAGTTGTTGAGGATTCCGTAAGCCAGACCCATCTCTGTCTTCCTGAATAGCTCCAGACTGCCAAGGGGTCATGGCTACTCCGAGTGTGTGTGTTGGGGATGGTGTCCTGGTAGTGGCCCCAGATAGTCATACTGGTGGGTACCCTCACTCATTTCACCCTTCAGTGTTCCCCGTGCTAGGACAGAGGTCATTTTGGCTTCCAGTTGTGGAGGAGCTACTGATGAGACCTGCTTCTCATGTCTCTATGTGGTGCTGGCTGGGTCAGTGCCTCGGGGGTGGGGGCCAAGGATTAGGGGCGCCCTTTTCCTGCCGACCTCTCTCACACATAGAACACATTCTTTGCAGTTCCCACAGCGAGATGGGCCCCTGTTCCGGAGAGGATGACCCCTGGAGCTGAGGGAAGAGCAGAGTCCTCCGGCGGTACCTGATTCCAGGCAGAAGCAGTACTGCAGGGGGCCCAGGGCCGTGGAGGCGTTACAGAAGATGGAGAAGCTCGTCAGAATGGTGCCCTCCTCCGGGGCAATGGTGCAAGTGGGCACCTCGGGGGGAGGCAGCATGCTGATCACATAGGTGTCCTCCCCGTAGGCATGCCTGGTCAGTGCTGGGGGTGAAGACAGATTGCAGTTAGGGGCCTGTGTAAGTTCTACAAACTCAATCACGCTTCAGGATCACTGAAAGGGCTTGTTAAATATGCAGATTCCTGGGCCCCTCTCCAGAACTGGAGCCTCGGACCTCTCTGGAGATTCTGGGCCAGGCCCAGAAATTTACACACCTAACAACTCTCCCTGATGCAGTGGACCCCAGGGTCTAGCTTTGAGAAATCGGGCTGAGGTAGAGGAAGAGCTAAGACAGAGCTGAGCTTGAATTTCAGTTCCACTGTTTATTAACCAAGAGACCTTAGACTTGGTTGGTTTTGTTTTTAAATTTTTTAAACATTTTTTATTTTTAATTATTATGGGTGCATAATAGTTGTATATCTTTATAGGATAATTTTTTTTCTTTTGGAGACAGGGTCTCGCTCTGTCACTCAGGCTGGAGTGCAGTGGCATGATTGTAGCTCACTGCAACCTCAAACTCCCAGGCTCAAGGGATCCTCCTGCCTCCTGAGTAGCTGGGACTCCAGGCACGTGCCACAACACTCTGCTAATTTTTCTATTTTTTGTAAAGACAGGGTCCTGCTATGTTGCCCAGCCTGGTCTCAAACTCCTGGCCTCGAGCAATCCTCCTGCCTCAGCCTCCCAAAGTGCTGGGATTACAGTCATGAACCACCGGGCCTAGCCAGAGTTGGTTTTTCAAAGTCAGTTCCTTATCTGTAAAATGGGGCTGATAACAACAGCTCCCTTTTGGAGATTTTGTGAAAAGGAAGCATACTGGGAAACAATAACCTGTTCAAGATCCCTGAGCCAGGAAGAACCAGAGCCAGGATCTGGAAACAGGCTGCTCCCACCCCGAGGCCCACGCTCTTCCCAGGCCCCTGCAGCTGACCTGCAGCAACGTCCCACATCACCTGGCGTGGTCACCTAGTTTTTGAAAAAGAGCATATGCCTGGAAGAGCTGGGCATAAAGAGAATTTTAATCCATTAAAACAAATTCCTTGGCCTAGACTCAATTCAGAAGGTTTGGGGTGGACCCGACCCCAAACTAGAACCCTGATTTATTCTGGTGCAGGTGGTCTATGGGCCACGTAGGGAAATATAGAACCAAAGGAATCCTTCCTAAAAAGAATACCCCTCCCCCTATTATTTCTATTTTTGAGAATCTACATTTCCCACCCTGGGCTTGTTTTACATGGGAAGCTCTGAATTATCCTGGCAGGACATGCACGTTGCACGACCCCAGAATGACCCACTTGTACCACTGCTGTCATTTCATTCATCCTGCATGGTTACAATCCCCAGGCAGGTGTTTTGATTATCCCCAGTCCTCATGTGAGGAAACTGAGGCACAGAGAGGTTAAATCCTTTACCCAACATCTCCCAGGTAGAAAGTGGTTGTGGTGGGATTCACGCCAGAGCCTGTGCCATGGCCCTCGTGTGAAACCAGTGCCCCAGATTTTAGTGTTTCTGTGTATCGTGGTTCCCTGACAGGAGATGAAAGGGAGGCTTCACACCTGCGACTCTGATTCGGACGACCTCTCCCCAGGTCTGCAGGAGGGAACTGTTCAGCCGCAGCATGGAGGTGTTGCTCTGAAGGGGGGTTAGAAAACTGGGCCAGAATCCTCTGAGTCCGCAGGCATCCGGAAGGGGCTCGGTCTGAAAGACAGTAGTGCCCAGGGGGCCCCTGAGGCTGTCGTCAGGCCACTGGACCTCAGCAGGATGGTGGCTTCTGACTGCTGGGGGGCCTTTCGGATTTATCTCTGATGAGTGCAGGGCAGGCACCTGCTGCTTCCTGGGAGGTTGACCTGGAATACCCAATCTCCAGACTTGTTAGGGTGTTTGTCTGAGGCCAGTTCCCTGGGAGCAGAACCTGAGATGGGGACCTGTGTGCAGGTCATCCATGGAAGGAGGGCTTTCAGGGAAACCCCTGGGAGGGAAGAGGGCAGAGGAGGAAGAGAGGCAGAGAAGTGGTTTCGGGGGGGGGGGGGGTCATCCTGGTCCCCAGGGAGCTCTGAGCATAAGCTGCACCAGAGAAACTGCCTTCCTCGGGGGCAGGGGGCTGGGCTGTCAGACACCACATCCCTCATTTGTTGGCCAACAGCTGCTCCACAGCACCTGGGACAGGTGCGTCAGCCTGGAAAGGGGACTTGGCTGGGGTGCCAGCGGCATCCGCTGCAGGGTTTCTCCGGAGTTTTGCTCCCTTGTATCCATCCTCCCTGCTGACAAGTCCCTGACCCTCCTCTACAGCATGCACCCTGCCCCCCACTCTCCCCCACAGGCTCTGAATGGGGTCCACCCCTGGCTCAGCACTGGGCATGTGACCCTGGGTCTGGCTGATCAGAGTGGGAGGGAGATTTCCCATTTTTGAGTGGTTGTCCACGTCCTCACCTTCTCTGTTTGGGTGCTGTCTAAATACCAGCTGAACATGGCCCCCGGGGAGCCATCTCCCGTGGTGACCCTGAGCAGAACGTCTTCTTGGGCATTCACCGGCCCACAGTTCTTCTCACAGCTGAAAGGCACACAGAGGACAAAGCAAGGAAGCTTCTTTTGGGCATTGCTGTGGTTTAGATGTTTGTCCCCTTCAAACCTCATGTTGAAATTTGATCCCCAGTGTTGGAGGTGGGGCCTAATAGGAGGTGTTTGGGACATGGGGGCGGATCCCTCATGAGTAGATTAATCCCCTCCTTGTGTGTGTGTGTGGGGGGGTAAGTTCTTGCTCTATTAGTTCCCTTGAGAGCTGGTTGTTAAAAACAGCCTGGCACCTCCCTCCTCTCTCACCATGTGATCTCTGCACATGCCGGCTCCCCTTTGCTTTCTGCCATGAGTGAAAGCAGCCTGGGGCCCTCATCAGTTGCAGGTGCCCAAGCCTGAACTTTCCAGCCACCAGAACCTTGAGGCAGAGTCTCAGTCTGTCACCCAGGCTGGAGTGCAGTGGTGCAATCATGGCTTACTCAAACCCCTGACCTCAAGGGATCCTCCTGCCTCAGCCTCCTGAGTAGCTGGGACTATAGGTGCACACCACCACACTTGGCTAATGTTTTTTTATTCTGTAGAGATGGGGTCTTTCTGTGTTGCCCAGGCTGGCCTATAACTCCTGGCCTCAAGCAATCCTCCTGCCTTGGCTTCCCAAAGTGCTGGGATTACAGGCATGAGCCACTGCACCTGGCCCTTTTTCCTTCATAAGTTACCCAGCCTCAGATATTCTTTCAAAAGCAACACAAAATGGGCCAAGACAGGCATCTTGACCACTGGGCTGGTCTTTTGCCCAGTTCTTTTGGAGTCTTTTGAGAGGATGGGAAATGGTCTTTTTTCAAATTAAAGATGGAATAAAAGCCACCCCACACCCAACCAACACCAGGTCATAGCCCTGGTCACAAAGATGGAGTGATTCACGGCCTGACCAAACTCCCATTTCATTCACTGCATAGGGTGAGAATATGGAAAGTGCATTTGGCTGAGACTGGACACTGGGTTCGAATCCTGTCCCTGCCACTTATGAAAGGTCACCTTGTATAAGTCACTTAAACTCCCTGAGCCTCAGTTTCCTCACCTGCAAAGTGAGGGGATAAGACCAGGCAATTTCTGTGATTCTTTTTAGTTCTAATAATAGTAAACTAATGCCATGGTTTTATAGTATGCGTGCCATGCATAAATGACTTCCATCTTTATTAGCTCGTCCAATGCTTACAACCACCCTGTGAGTGACATATCGGAAACCCCATAGCACAGATGGGCAAACCAGGCTGAGGGAGTTTCTGTCATTTGTCCTAAGTGGGTGGATAGAACATGGGCCACCATGTCTGGATCCAAACCCTGGGCCTTCTCTAATGTCCTGCCCACTTCCTTGAGGCAATGAGAGATCACTTTGGCGTCTGCTATGTGTCCAATCCACCCACCAGGATAGCTCTTGAATCTTCCTACTTCTGTCCTCATATCTGGCCTAGTTCATGTGTGTGGGATGTTCTCCATTTGCCCCTCATTCCATTCTCCACCAACTCTACGGCTCTGTGCCCTGGGAGACTGTGCTCTGCAGACTGCCTCCCCCGAGCTCCACACCCTCTGCTTCCAGTTGGGTCCAGCGATGGGAAGCACTGAGGGGGGATAGGGAATAGGGGATGGGGGATGGGGGATGAGGGATGGGGGATGGGGGATGGGGGATGGGGGATGGGGGATGGGGGGGTGCAAGCAGAGCGGTCAGGGTATTTATTCACCACTGTCCCTGCTCTTCCCTGACAGGCTGCAGCTGGGAGAGGCTGTGCTCCTCCAGCCACGGTCACGTCTCCCCCGCTGGGAGGTCCCTCTCCCCCTGCAACAGCTCCCAGGGGCTCCAGTAACACTGTCCCCGCTCTCACCTCTGCAGTCCTAGGAGCAGTAATGGCTTCCCCCTGTTGTCATCCTACGTTGACACCCCTGATTCGTTCCCTTACCTCTGCCCACAGCTGTAAACAGACCCTGCATCCAGCTCTCGTCTGCTCCTGGTCTGACAGAGCCCCCTGCTTCCTGCAGGGACGGGCTGAAAGGCCGAGCCACCTTGACCTCCCACCTCGACTCCTGCAGGGGCCTGAGCCATCTCCCTCAGTCCTTTCTCACACTCTTCCGGCCCATTCTCCACTCTGCCACTAGAGCATTTTCAAGCAACGTGCCATCATGTCCCCCACCTGCTTAGAACCCTTGGGTGGCTTTCTCTACAGACCTCTCAGAATCTTGACATGACTCACAAGGCCCTGCCTGAGCCGGCCCCGTCTGCTCCAGCTGCTTCTCATCCCTCTCTCTCCGTGCTCAGGACACCAGCCTCTTCCACATCCTGTTGACTCTCTACTGCCTCTCTTTGCCCACTCTGTTCCCTCTCCAGCCACCCTTCCCTGCCCACCTTCATTCCTCCTCCTCCTTCATGTGTTCCTAAGGGACACGTTCTCTGACCCCCCAGCCGGGGAAGCTGTCACAGAACTTGCTGATCACCAGCTGGTAACCCCCCATGAGAACAGAGACGGGGGCGTGTCTGCCCACTCTGGAAGCCCCGCCCCTAAGTCAGCACCAGCAGGAGTTGGCTCTCAGGGAATGCTGGAAAAGCCCTGGAGGGATTTGCCCACGTGCCCCACCTGACTCGAGGCCTGAGTTCCAGAGGAGCAGACACGTAGAGGCATCGTTCGGCCCTGTTCTCCAGCTTCTGGCCTCTCAGGACAGCCAGGCGCAGGGTGACAGCAGAGTTGGGCAGCGGCAGGCAGGATGGTGGCACCACCAGCTCCCTCTGGTCTGTATGGAGCAGCCGCCTCTCCACACAGTTGCTCCACTGAACCCAGCAACGCCCTGCAAGAGATGGGCAGACACCGTTATCTACCCAGGAACCCAACTTCTGGTTTGGGGCTTTTAGAAGAAAGGGGTCCTGAATAACGACATCAGCTCCAAAGAGAGATTTTGATTTTTTTTAAAAAAATGTCACTTTTCATGCAGGTGCAGGACTGGTGCTACAGAAGGATGCTTCTGGGAAAATGACCCTTGCTTCACCCAGACTCTGAGCAAACCTGCAGGGTGTGCTTGCCTTGCTTTGCACCAGTGGCTTCCACTGGTGATCAGGCAGGCATGTGGCAGGAGGGTCTACAGCCCTGGGAGACTGTCCAGAGCAGCTTCTTATCCCTGGTGCAATTGTCACTTCATGTGGATGAGGCTGTGCACGGCTCTATGTCCCTGTGGGCTACTATGGGGACTGGGAGGCTGTACCTCCACCTGAGAGGCTGCTATGTCATCTCCTTCTTTACATTAGCTACTCCCTAAGTTTCTTTATTCTCTGCCCTTCGACTCTGTTGCTTGAGGTCTCCCCATCAATCCCTCCCTCCCCACCACCTGCAATACAGTAGTCACTCCCAGATATGTCCAGGGGCCAGGCTCATTGGCTGTCACCTCAACTCTACAGCTGTATCCTCTGTATTCAGATAATGAGAACTAATATTCAGAAAGATGTCATGTCCATGTAGCAATTGACATCAAAAGTCTTAAAATTTTGCATGACTTTTGACCCAGTTATTCCATTTCTAGAAATTTATTTATGAAAGTAACCCCAGATGTAAATAAAGATTGAACTATAAGGATGTTCATTACAGTGTTATTTATAAGAGCAAACAATTTGAAACAACCTAAGTGTCCAAAAAGAGGGCACTGGTAAATAAATGATCATCAACTTGACGGTCTATTGTGCAGTTATTACGACTATGACGATGGAGATACCACGTCATTAAAATACACAGGTTCAATTTTAAAAAGATGGGTAACAAAAGCAATATGCACAGTGTGAATGACATTCATTTTATTTCCAAAAGAATGTGTGTGTAGCTAGGATACACCCCCAAGAAAAGGAGGACACCATTTCTACAAAATGAGCTCCAGGGCTACCATCTTGGTTTGTTGGAAAATGCCTGACTCGCTTCCTAGACCCCCTCCCCAGTGATATACCAAGGGGGTAGGGGTGAAGGGAGGAATCCACCCCAGAAGAGAGGAATATTTTATCACTCACATTGTTTGGAATTGCCAGTGCACGGACTGACTTTTCCAGTTTCATTACTGTTTTTAAATTCTCTACGTCTGTCCCCTTGTTGCCGCACCCAAGGGATCCTGCCCTTTGGCCTGCCACTGCCCTCCCCACTTCCCATTTCCATGCAATTTGCAATCTCTGCCATGCACAAGTTACACAAAATGTCAGGCATAAGTAATGCCAGCATGAAGATTAAGAAAAAGAACAGCAAAATCTGAATGCTATTCATCACTCTTTTTTTTGTCCTAATGTTTAGAACCTGTGAATATTCATCACTTCTGAGCAAGACAGGACAATTCAAGAACTCCAACACCACCTACCACATGACCACTGGAAGCGCAAATCCTTGTCGTTGTCCGGCCAGCCCAGAGTCACTGTTGTGAAAGGATCTGTGTATGGACCAGGTTTAACATACACCTCCACAGCACTTCTATCGTTCTGCAGAAAAAGCAGCCGGCTGGTGAGACACCTTGCTACGGTTAGCTCAGCCTCACTGCAGGGTGCCCTCCACCCCAGAGCAATTTGTGCCAGAAGTGGCCACAGAGAAAGGTATGGAGTGGAGACAGACCCTGGCCAATCCACTTGGCTTCCCCTCATGGGGCGTACACTCCATTGCTCCGGATCACCAGGTGAGTGAATTTATGCTAAGTGTGGGCTCAGGGCCCACCGCGCATTCAACTGTGTTAGCAGAGGCCACCGTGGGTGGGGCCCTGTGCTCGATGCTGGAGATACAAGAGTAAAGAGACGGAGCCCCTGCCCTTGCCTGCATGGAGCAGGGAGGATAGGTCCACAGACAATTAAAACAGAGTGATAACTGCAGAAGGGGGAGCCCAAGGAATTACGAGAACGTAGAAGGGGGAGGTGGTAGGTTCAGAATGTAGCCCTGGGTCCAGCCAAATCTCAGACCAGACCATTAGCCCTGTGACCTCCAGCCAACTTCTAAGTCTCTGAGCTTCTGTTCCTCTGAGGGATTGATAGCATCTGCCTCTGCGGTTGCTGTGATTCAATCTGCTTAACACCATGGCTGGCACAGAGGAAGGGTGCAGGGCTGTTACCTTTATAAACCAGCCAGCGGGAGTCAGGGGAGCTGCCCCAGAGGACAGGCTCCCAGAGGGAGGAGGAGGAGGAAGGTTTAGCTGGGCAGCAGTGGAGAGCACATGGCTTCTAGGAAGAGGGCTTAGCAGGGCACACAGTGTGTTCTGGAGTAAATTCTGGTGGCACCTATTAAACAGCTCAGGCTGTGGAGCCTCTTATTCAAGCCTAGAAGGCTTGGCCTAGAGTAACAGGAGGCCACAGTGGAATCCAATCCCCAATGGCCTCCCATGGCCTGAGAATAAAATCCAAACTCCTTGCCATGGCACCTAAGGCCCATGCGGTCTGTTTTTTCCTCCCTCCACCCCCACCCCACCAGGCTCCAGCCACGCTGGCTTCAGGCCACTTCCAGCCTCCGCACCTTCTCATCCCACCTACCCAGAAAGCTCTCATTCTGCTTTCCATCCCAGCTGACTGTCTTATCTTCATTGGCCCAGTTAACTGTCACCTCTTCAGAGGCCTTGTCTGACCACATTTGCCAGACCACCCTCTGTTACACACTTATCACAATTCCTAATTATATGCTAATTTGTTTGTTAATCTCACCCAGTAAACTTCCCGAAGGCAGGGACCACATCTGTTTATTCACTATTGTATCCCCAGCACCTAATACTATACCTTGAACATGGTAAATTCAGAATAAGTCTTTGTTATTGATTAAATGCATGCATGAAATAATGTCAACAGCAAGGAATTGAAGACTCAGTCTTGTTATAAAAACTAAAGAACATGGGCCTGTTTTCTAACATAAAGCTATATTAGAAAGCTATAAACTTCCCTCTGAGCATGGCTTTAGCTGCATTCCACAAATTTGCATAGGTTATATTATCATTGTCATTTTAGTTAAAATATTTCTAATTTCCCTTGTGATTTCTTCTTGACCTATTGGGTTTGTTTTTTTTTAAGAAGTGTGCTGTTTAATTCAAGATGCCTAAGAGATATTGGCATATTCTAGATAGATTGTTGACTCACAATATAATTCTGTTGTGGTTAGAGAACATGCTTTATTTCAATCCTGTTGAGCCTCTTTTCAAATGGAAGAAGTCTTGGGGATTCCCCATGCTTGGACTATTAGTACCAACCAACCAAAACTCAAAACTGAAACAGAGTGCTTGGACATCTTTTTCTTGTGATGTTAAATTTTTTTTCTTTAAAATACTCACATTCTTTTCTTCAGCATTCATTCCAGATGGTTCTTGGAGACTGGCAGGGGCTGTGAACACAGCGGGAATGGGTATCAAGGTTGGGCTGAAAAACTTATAAAATGTTGTCAAGAGGCAGAATCAGAAGGTCATGCTGACGATTCCCCAGGGGCATCCCCTTATCTTTGGAAATGGTTTAAGAGAACATAGCAAACATTCAGGTAGTAGGGAAATGGGTCAAAAGCAAACCATCATGTCCACCTTTGGGCTAAAGATAGTAGTTAAGAAAGAGACAGCTGCCAATGCACATAAAACACAAGACTTAAAGTCAGACAGATGCAGCTGTGTGCTGCTAATGTTTAACTATCAGTGGAGGGGTTGGGAGTGAGGAGCCCTGATTTGGAGTGTTTGCTCATGTCTGTGCTGTAAATATTCCCACCAAAGTGGATCTCAACCTGATGTTACTAAACGTAGAGGGAGGAGAGATGGACATAGTCAGCTCTGGCAAGCTGGTGCAAGCCAGGGTGGTATATTACCATGTGTTTTCATACCCTCTTATTGGCCCCATATTGACTATGTTAACTGCACAGGTTAGTTATTCTTTCTGAGTCTTAGTTTTCTCATCTATAAAAAAAGACTGAAGGCAATCCTTATTTCTCAATGCTCCAGGAAGACCGAATGCTATGCTGTTGATAATATTGCATTGTAAACTATACATGTATAAAAAATGTTAGTGTGCCAAGTGAAAAAGATGGAAAAGGTACACTCAATCGATGTCTCTGAAGATATTGAGATGTTAATATGAATAATGTCTAATTAAAGTGATTAAGATAGGAACTTTGAGTTATTTCATATGATTCACTAGGCCCCAGTGACTTAGGGTCTGGGATATTAAGGTCTGGGACAATTGGGAATTTAAAAAATTCTCTCCCAGTGAATTCTCACTCACACAACTCTACCTTTGAAGGTCTGTAAAATTATACAAAGCAAGGCTAAGACGCCAGACAAAGAGGCCTTTTTTTTTTTTCACAGCCAAATGCTGTTTATTTGGGACACCTGGGTGCAGGTGGGTGGAGGCTGAAAAGAGCATCCCCCCAAGGAGGGAGAATGGTGGGTTTTATAGAGGATTTGGATGAAAGTTTGGGGCGGGGGAGTTCTCTCTGGAACAGCCCCTTATCTTTACAACCTTTGGACTCTCCAGAGCCCTGTGGCTGTTGTTCCACCCTCCACGTGGTCCTTATCTGAGTTCTTTATCTACCCCATTCCATTCCATACATTGAGTTCCCACCCTGAGCAAGTTGAACATTCCACAGTTTTTACCATATACATATAAGAAAAGGAAGGATAAGGTATGGGAAAAGGTAAAAATTTAAAGTTAGAAAAATTGGGAAGTTGGGTGTACATGGAAGGCATACATTGGTTTGGCCTGAAAAGGTGGGCCATCTCAAAGCGGGGGCTTACAGGTTATAGGTGGGTTTAAAGATTCTTTAGTTGACAACTGGCTGAAAGAGTTAGGCTTTCTCCAAAGACCAGGAATCAGTGGAAAGGAATGCTTGAGTCTAGATAAGGGTCTTCTTTCATGTGGTGCTATACCAGAAGTAAACCTTATCATATAAAATCTGTTTACTGAGATTTTATCATTTGTAGGTGTGACTCAGTAGGCCCCTTTAGAAAGGAATTTGGGCAAAAGAAAAAGATCAGAGTTTAGTCCTCAGTTTCCACTGTTGGCCAAAGATCATTCCATGGAATACATGTGTAGGCCACCAACCAGCAGGAGGTCCCACAGCACTAGGAAGGCTCATTACTAGAGTTGTCTATTTGGTCACCTGGTGTTGGTGAGGATGGTTTTAATATTGGCAATGTTGCATCTTAGGGGAAGGACATGACTCGATCTGATTCGATAGCCAATTATTTAAGAGGCCAGAGAAAGTCAGGCCTAGGGTTTGGTCTGAAAAAAACATCCTGGACCAGATCTATTCTTTGAACTATCATGATCTGGGTCTTTGATTGGGTTTTTTCCTTTTCCTGTATCTGGTATAGCATTTACAAGAAATATAAAATGATAATACAGCAATAAGTGTTTTAGGCCAGACAGGATTGGAGGTAGACAGGTACTCATCAATGCTTTTAAAACCTTCTAGGCAACATAAGAATAAAAACCAAAATGTCAAAGGCAAGGCTACAAAATTAATTCATCTATAAGTGTTACTATACTCTTGGGTTTAGTTGTAGTCTTGTAGCAAACATAAGCATTGTTAACCATTCAAGCTAAGGAATTTAGAGACTTTTGTTGTGTTATAAGATTTTAGTCTCTTTAGTAATTTGTCCTAAGGTGGCTGATAAATTAGCCACTTGTCATATCTCCTTTTGTCCAAACCTCATAACTTAGAACAATTATACTCAGGAATTTTTAAGTCTGTGGGAAGCAGAAAAATTTCTTTATGATTGGGATGGATATCTGTACCGTGTGGCCTGAAAAGACAAAGTTTTTCAGTTAGTATTTGTCTAGGCCTCTGTGTGCTCTTCCCTGATTTGGAGGGTCTAAACTAATTCCATCCCTCTGAATTGTCCCTTACAATCTCACATGCCCCCTCTTCCTGGAGGGAGGATGTTTGCAGTAACAGGGCGTTGGCGGTGAATAACAGGTTGGGCCAGGCAGGATTCAATAGTTTTAAATCCTGGAGATACCAGGTAAACTTGTTATTTCCTTAAAACTTGTCGTGACTCTGGAAAACAAGGCAAGAGAATCAGTAACATTTTAAATAAAAAGTCATAAAAATTTAGTTTGGTCTCATGAGGTTCAGTTAGCGGTATTCATAGACATATCAGTTTTCTAATTAAAGTCCTGGAAGTTTGTTTTGTTTTAGTCCAAGGGTATATAATCTCCAAAGTTATCAGAAACCTGTATTTAAGAGAACTTAGTCCTTTTCCATGACTTTTCTTGAAGAAGTAAACTTTGGACTTAGCCAGTTTATTAAAAAAAAAAAAAAAAAAACTTTCTGAGATGAATCACAGTAAAATAAAAAGTCTTAGACTAGCCATGGTTACAGAGGCAATTGACAGACAAAGTTGGTTATTTTTGAGGCATACAGCAATCTAACATAATAACTAATTATTAAACACATTTCATATTTGAATGTTTCCTGTACAGTTTTAATACGTCAAATAATCCTAATATGTCTGTCTTAGACAAAGAGGCCTTTCTTAATCTTAAGAAGGAAGACAGTCAAATAACCTCGAAGGAGGAATTTAGGAGAAATACTTGCTGCCTCTAATCCTGCAATGAATTAGCTGAGTGACTTCTGCAAAGTCGATTAACCCCTCTGGGCCTCAAATCCTGTGGGATTTGGAACACATGAAATAGAAGGGGGTCAAATGGGCATCTGATTTTGTTCCCCTGCGCCCAAACCCTGTCTACACATCCATGCCTCCTTCTTATGGTAACAGCACCTATGGGTGATATTTTCCCTGGGCAACCATCCCTCGCCTACTCTCAGCCCTTGGTTTGGGTGAAGCTGACCCTACATCATGCTCCAGGATGGGCATGTGATCCTGACCTGCCTAAACTGAGCACCACTTCCCCCTGGTTTCAGCTGCTGGTCCAGGAGGGAAAATGAACTGCACTTGGACCACCAAGAGCCAGCCTCAGGACTTCTCCTTAGAAATATCCACCAAGGGGTGCTGTTTCTCCTCTGGGGTTAAGAATCAAAGCCTGGGCCATCTTGCCACTGCTCAGGAAGAGAGAATCAGAATGAAGCCAACACAAAACCAGGAGGTGGAGAGAGGCAAATTCTGAAGACACTGAATGATGATGGATGCAGGTGTACTGAAGACCAGGTCCACCCCCCTGGACTTTTCATTTTCTTAGCTGATAAAATGTCCTTTTAACTCAAGCCAGTTTGAGCTGTTTTTCTGTCCCTTACTACTCAAAGAGTCCAGGCAAACACATTCAAGGTGAATTTAACTCTGTGGTGGCTACTGAACAGCCATTGTCCCATCCCTCCTCCTGGCAGCCAGGATCCACCTTCACCCACAGAACCTGAAATGCTGGATACCTGCTTTCCCAGCATCACTTACAGCCGGGCACACAACCCTACCCTGGCCAATGGTATCCAAGGTGAAGATTGCTGGGAACTAGTGGGAAAGATTTTCCCCTAATAAAAAGAAGTGCACAGGAGAAGAGAAACACCCTTCTTCTGCTGCTAGATAATGCTGGGTTTGCATGCAATGTCTGGAACTGCAGCAGCCACTTTCATTCCATGAGAAGCAAGTGTAAGGACAAACCCAAAGCTCTGAGGATGGCAGAGTAGAAAGATAGACTGAGCCTGGGTCCTTGCTGACATCATAGAGCCACTGAACCAACCCCAGAACTACTTACCTCCTAACTTCTTATTATGTGAGATAAGAAAGTCCTGAATTTAAAGCCACTTAGGTTAGACTTTCTGTTACTTGCAGCCTAAAGCATCATAACAAATACAAACTTTCCTGTTTTAGAACTCTGTATCATCTGTGGTTGAATGTTTTACTGTATATATCCTTGCCTCTTTGGAATAACCAGAGAATTCTTTTTTTGTTTGTTTGTTCGTTTTGTTTTTGTTTTAGAGACAGAGTCTCACTCTGTTGCCCAGCCCAGGCTGGAGTTCAATGGCACGATCATAGCTCACTGCAACCTCAAACTCCTGGGCCCTAGCAATTCTCCTGCCTCAGCCTCCAAGTAGCTAGGACTACGGGCATACGCCACCATGCCTGGCTAATTTGTAAAATTTTTTGTAGAGACAGGGTCTTACTATGTTTCTCAGGCTGGTCCCGAACTCCTGGCTTCAAGCAATCCTCCTGCCTTGGCCTCCCAAGGTGCTGGGATTACAGGCATGAGCCACCACACCCAGCCCAGAGAATTCTTAGTATTTTAGAACGAGATATGTATTCAGAGCCCTGAAAGGCCCCTCACTAGCTCCCTAGCAAGTGCAATGCCCTGGACTCCTGGTCACAGGTTTTATACCCCCTTACAGAAACACCTTACCTGTGACAGTGATGCTTCCGATTTCCAAACTCAAGTTTGAGAAGGCATTCTTCACCAGCACAGTGACCAGAAAGGTGCCTGCAATGCAAAGGACAGAGAGTTACGGGCGTGGTCTATAGTTGTTTAACTTGTATTGAGACAGTTCTCCCAGCTTGTGCTTCTCCAGTCCCCCAAGACAGCATGTTATCTCTCACCCTCTGAGCATTTAATGAACCCCTGCTGTATGCCAGGCACCTGGTGGAAGGCTCTGGGAACACAGAGATGAAGGGACATGGTCCCTGTCCTCAAGAGCCTTATTGTCTAGTAGACACGTAGGACAGCTAAATGCCAACCACGGTAGGAATTGGCATGTGGGCATTGTGAGTACAGGGTGGGGTCATTTCACCCTCAGGAGAGAAAGAAATGGCACGTGGGAGGACGCCAGGGCTAGAGCTAGATCCCAAAGGATGCGTGAATGCTCATTAGTCAGAGTAGATCAGGGTCCCGCAGAGGGAAAGACATGACAGGATTGTAAGAAGGGTCGGGAGAGAAGAGAGTAATAAGGGTTTATGAGATTCATCTAGAGGGCATCTGCTAACACAGGTGTATCCATCCCTTCTCCCCTCGTGGGGAAGGGGTGGGTGGTGGGTGCTACTTTCTCCTCCTCTGAAGTCTAGGGAGAAGGTCTTCAGAGGGATCTTTCCCTGGAAAGCTTGACATGTGTTCTTTGAGGTTTGAGAACCCCATGGGCAGCCTCCTTACTCATGCCTTTGAAGGAACCCCCTCCCAATCCCTTCAGGGGGGTTGGGGGCAGTGGAAGGGAGTAGAGGGCTACAGTTCTGTGAAACAACTACATTTGGCTGGTCGTAGGCCAAGGAATGGTTAAGGATTTTCTATGGACCAGATGTGGGCCTTGGGGAGAGGGGGTGCTGAAGAGGGCACGGAGAACAGAGGTGGCCCAGGAGAAGCTGCCAGGCAGGTGTGGCCAGCTGGAGGGGTGGCACCACCCCCATGCCAGAAGCTGTGGTCTCAGGGGCCCAGCAGGGACCTCAGGAATCCAGAGATGCCCCTGTAAGAAAGAGGCACCTCCAAACATCTGCTGGGCCCCAAGAGCCAGGCCAACCAGGACCAGGCTAGTGCTGCCAAGTGTAAATGTTCCTGTCCTATCCTGTTCTCTGTCCTTCCTCCCACCCCCGTAACCCCTGGAGTAGTCCAAATCTGTTGGCTTTAGGGGGAGAAGTCTGTTAATCATCTAAGAGTGAGCAAAAAAGTCACGAGGCATGCAGAGACTTTATCAATGAGTAAGGCATAAACTTCCCCTACTGAGCAACTTTTATAGGAGTTACTTTTTATAGGAGACAAAATTAAATTTGTGTTTGGATTATAGCCTATGTACTGTGTGTATTTTCCAGTTTCAGCAAGCTCTGGGTTCTTCCTGTTCCAAGCTGGACCCTTGGTACCTGGTGAAGTTCCAGTTTTCTTCTTGTACCTATTGTCCCTTTTGCTAACTCTTTTGTTAGGGCGTGGTAACCCCACACCTGCAATGTCACCCACTTTCTAGCACACCTCTGAGATCCAAGGGGAGCTGTAGGCAGGTCCTGGGTGGGCTGGAGACTCTGCGATTCTCATCACATTCCTGCCTGCCAACCTCATCACATGGCCCTCAAGGACTCTCTGTTCCTTTCAGATTAAATGCAAATGTGTGCTGTGGCCTCCAGCCCTGGCCGATGCCAGCCAGTCTGTCCCCCAGCCAGCATCATGGCGACACTTCCTCTTTCCATCCCCCTCTCTCCCCCCCAACCCAGGGAATGGACTGCAGTTTCCCAAGCTACTCTCTCCTCTAGAGGTGTTGGAAGAAGTCTGAATACACCTGCTCTCTTCCAGTGGTTCTCAAGAGGGTGATTTTGCCCCACAGGGACACTTGACAATGCCTGGAGACATTCTTGGTTGTCATTGTTTGGAGCGCTGGTGCTACTGGCATCTAGTGGATGCTGCTGGTGGCCAGAGATGCTGCTAAAACGCCCACAGTAACAGCCCCCAATTGGACCAAGAAATTATTCAGCTCCAAATGTCAGAAGTGCCAAAGTTGAGAACCCCTGCAACTCTAAGCTCCGTGAAGGCAGATAATATCTGTCTCTTCCTCATTTTTTGATCTGGCAGGGTGCTGCGAGCCATGTTTATGCCCAGGACACACTGAAAAACTGACTGGTAGGACCCTGGGTACCAAGTCAGAAAGGGAAGAGGAGGGAGGTCTGGAAGGGGAGCCACCAACCCCAAGTACCTTCAACTGGGATGGCCACGTGGTAAATCCCAAATGGCTCCCCGGAGCTCACTTCCTTGTGGGAGAAGGTTGCACTGGGTCCTGCCACCTCAAAGGTCAACTCCTCCGGGGTGCCCTGAGCCACCGAGACATTGATCCACAGGTCCTGTCCAAGCTCCAGATAGTCTGAAGCCCAGGAGGCCTGCAGCCCGGACAGCAGCTCCACAAAGTGGACTGTGATGTTTCCAGAGGGTGCGGAGGTGGTGGTGTTGCTGATGGCTCGGATCTCCAGGTGGTGCCTCCCAGGGCCCATCCGTTCCTGGGTGTCTCTGTCCAGGGTCAGATTGTATGGCAGTGCGCCCCCCTGGGTGGTGGATTTAGCCAGGGTTATGTTACCCGAAAGCACAGTATAGGTCACCCCTGTTCCTATGGGGGGTAAGAAAAATTTAAGAATGTTAGTAACAACCATGCAGTTGATAATACTATGGTAGTTCAGACTCAGTCTCTGAAGCCAGATTCTGGATATAAATGCAGATATGGATATAGATATAAAGAAACAGGTAAGGATATACCTAAATCATAACAGTGATTACCCCTGAGTATTGGGTTTTCTTTAGGTCCTCTCTGTTCATTTGCACATTCTAATTTCTTTATTCTACACACGTGTTACCTGAGAACTTAAAAGTTCATAATAAATAAATTAGAACATTTTGTTGCCAGGGATATCCTTGGCAGGGAGTAAGGCTGAGAAGGGAGCATCTCTTAAGGGTGTGGGCTGATTTTATGCATGATAGTTAGCCTGGAGTCTTATTTTCAGCAGGAGCAGGGGAAGCCATTTCCTTCAACCTCTGCTGGTACCTGCCTGCAACTCTGCCTGTTCACGTGAAGTTGGGGGCTCCCTTGCAGTTTGCAGATGGTTGTTTTAACTGGATGCTATGCATTGTGGTTGACTCTTAAAATCTGATTCAAACCAACACATTAGGATTCTTTCCAATAGAAGCCAAGCTAGTATATTTAAGAACTAGGATGCTTGTTTGGATGAAGATGATGGTGGTGATGATGACAATGGAAGCCCCATGAGGTCAGGAACCCTGACTTCCATACTTACTCCGCCTCCCTGGCACCTGGCAAAGAGCAGGCACTCAATTCTATTTGTAGGATGAGTAAATAAAGGATTGTTTTGAGTTTCCCAGGTGCACATGTCAGCCATCTTTAGCCAACAAGCACACGAGAACGGAGAGGCGTCCTACGCACACTCAGTTAAAGCCCCGTCACAGCTGCCATCAAGCCGCTGCTAGGAATGAGGCTCTGGGGGTGTGTGAGGTCACCTGAGCCATGTGCTCATTTCTGTAGCTCCGTGCTGCACCGTTCACACCAACGGGCCCGTCCTGATCTCAAACTGGGCCTGTGCTTCAGGAAAGGTGTGGCCCTGGGTGAGGATGGGCCCTAGCCAGCAAGGTCTCTATTGAGACAAGGGGTGATAATTAAAATATTTAACAACCAACACTTCATAGGCACCAACCCATTAGAATTGATGCTCTGATGACTCAGAACAGGCGCTGTGACCAATCAGAATGGACGCCATGACCAAGCGGAATGGACAGCTCGACCAATCAGAATAGACAGGATGGCCAATCAGAGTGGATTCTGTGACCAATCAGAACGGAGGCCAGCCCTAACCGGGGGCGTGGCTATATCAGCGGGTGCATGTGAATATCAGCCCTGACTGCGTGCAACTGGACTGTGCCAAGCGAGGCGACGCCAGCTGTGCTGAGAGGGCTCAGGCCCAGCGGGGAGCAGCCCCAGCCCACCTCATCTGTTCAGACCCCCCCAACAGGGAGTGGCTTGGAAGTTCAGTTCCTGTGACAGGGCTATGGGCACGCAAGGAAGGGCCTTCGGAAGGCTGGGGGCTCTCACTAGCTTACTAGCCTCGGTACTTTGGGCAAATTTTTAAACTTTTCCATGCCTTCCTTTCTCCATCTGTAAAATGGAGATAATACTCACATGAGTGGGCTAGAACACGTAAAGCACTTAGAACAGTGCCTGGCACATACTAGGTGCTAAATACATGAATAAATAGTAGCTAAAAAATGAACTTAATAAGTGATCACTGTTATCATCTATTAAAGCCTGGGAGTTGGATAGATTTGCAGGAAATCAATGATGTCACAGTTTGCCTTGGCCTGCCCAGTTGTGCAGACTCACCTCCATCGAGCTCCACCTGAATCCACAGAGGATCCCTGAAGACAGCCCGGCAGAGGGGACTGGCTCCCGACTTGGACAGGCCGGAGCACCCAGTCACTCTGAGTCTCTCCATCTTGTCTTGCATTGTCACTTGCTTCTGAGCTGTCACATGCCACTCGCTGGTTGTGCACTCAGCAAATACAGTGAATTCCCCAGGGGACGTAAACTGATGGGTCACGTTGCTGGACAAACTGCTGGCCACAGTCAGAAATGTTACCAGTGTTAGGGACGCACAAACACACACATCCGCGCACGCACCTCACACCTTCCCTGTGAACACAGAGTTCTGCAAAAATGAAAAGATGAAGAAAATGATGCTACATGACCAAGCCTGGCTCTTGGTGTTAGGGCAGGTTACACCGAGATGTCCAGAAGCGGCTGCGGAGTGGTAGAAACTACACTGACCAAGCAGGGAGGCGAATATTTGCCTACAGGTCCCTTTCCTGCCATTTGCCCCCTCTGTGGCCTACACAATACCTCACTGGGCCTTTCTGCTTCGTCTATAAAGTACTATACTCCAGACTACCTTTCTCAGACTTATCTTCCCCACCTGTAAAATGGGACCAGATTCCAAACATATCAAAGCTATAGGTATGTTTTGCTTCTCATTTTCCTGAGGGGACTAATTAAAAATCTCCTATATGGCCTGCATAGACCTTACCCTCCTGACACACTGCACTGCTACGGTCTGAATGTTTGTGTCCCTCCAAAATTCACATGTTGGAACCTAATCCGCAATGCGATAGTATAAAGAGGCAGGGCCTTTGGGAGGTGATTAGGTCACGAGGGTGGAGCCTCCATGAATGAAATTAATGTCTTATAAAAGAGGCCCCGGGGAGCCTGTTCATCCCTTCCACCACATGAGGACACAGTAAGAAAGCACCACCTATGAACAAGAAAGTGGGCTCTCACCAGACACTGAATCTCCTGGCACCTTGATCTTGGACTCTCCAGCCTCCGGAACTGTAAGCAATAACTTTCCCTTGTTTGTGAGCGACCCAGTCTATTGCACTTTGTTGCAGCAGCCCGAACAAAGTAAGACACCCACTTGTCTCCCTCATCTCTGGCCACAGTCCCCTTCTCTAACTGGACTGGTCACTCAGAACTCTCTCCACTTCCTAGAGCAGCCGACTGTTTCCCACCTCAAGGCTGCCAAGGGTGCTGCTCTTTGCTGGGGAGGCTGTAGCCACCTCTTTGCCCACACTCACGCTGCTCAGCCTAAACATCAACTCCTCAGGGAAGCCTTCCGTCACCCACGGACTAGGTCAGGTTACCTGCATGAGCTGCCATAGCTTCCCTGCTTCTCCTGGGTGACACACAGGCAGATTCAGTGTCATTGTTCCCTGCTAGGCTGTCAGTGTAGACAGTGTCTGTCTAGTTCTCTGCTGTATACCTGGCACCCAGCACAGTACCTAACACCTAGTAGGTGCTTGAGAAAAATCTGGCAAATGAACATATTTGTGAAAAAGCTTGGAAAGCAGTAACCCCACTCTTGTTGCTAGCCAAGACGGAGTAAGCCCAGTACAGCCTATCTCTTCCTTAATTACAACTAAAAACCTTGGCAGAATTTAAAAAGAAATACCTGAGGACTCTGCAAAATAAACAACAGTGGCAGAAATAGATGGGTGTAAAAAACATATCTGCAGAAATAATGGTTGAAAACTTTCTGAACATGGCAAAAGACATCAATTATGGATTTAATAAGCTCAGTAAACCCCAAACAAAAACTTAAAGAATATTACTCCCCTACCTATAATGATCGAGCTGCTGAAAAGCCAAGGTAAAGAAGAAAATCTTGAAATCAGCCAGAAAAAGAAAGATACATTACATATAACAGTGATTCAAATGACAATCATAAAGTATACACCTTTGTGTCTGACTTCTCAATATTACATTTTTGGGGTTTATCCATGTTGTATATAATTATGGTTTCTTTTTCCTCACTGCTATATAACATTCTATTGTGTGAACGTACCTCAATTTACTTATCCATCCTAGTATGGAAAACAGTGATTCAGGTATGTTTTGCTTCTCATTTTCCTGAGAAGCAAAACAGTGATTCAAATGACTAGATTTCTCATCAAAAACCATGGAGGTCAGAAGACAGTGAAACAACATTTTTAAACTACTGAAGGAAAAGAACAGTTAACACAGAATTCTAGATCCAGCAAAAATACCTCCCAGGACTCAAAGCAAAATAAAGACATTCTCAGAAAAACTCAGAGAACTTGTTGCTAGAAAATCTGCTCTGAAAGAAATGCTATAGGAGGCTCTTCCAGCAGAAGAGAAATGACACCAGAGAGAAACCTGGAACTTCAGGAATGAAGGAAGAGCACCAGAAACGGTAAATATTTGGGTAAATGTATAGACTATATTTCTCTTCTTAAATTTTTTTTTTTTTTTTTTTTGTGAGACAGAGTCTCTCTCTGTCACCCAGGCTAGAGTGCAGTGGCATCATCATAGCTCACTGCAAGCTCCAACTCCTGGTCTTAAATGATCCTCCTGCCTCAGCCTCCCGAGTAGCTGGGACTACAAGTGTGCACCACCATACTCAGCTAATTTTTATATTTTTTAGTAGAGATGGGGTCTCACTCTTGCTCAAGCTGGTCTCGAACTCCTGAGCTCAAGCAATCCTCCTGCCTTGGCCTCCCAGAGTGCTAGGATTACAGGTGTGAGCCACCATGCCTGGCCTCTTAAATTCTTTAAAATATGTATGATTGTTGAGAGGGGTTTTCAATGTATATAAACGTCACACATATGACAATTATAACATAAAAGAGGGTCAGTAAAGAGACCCATATTCTAGTAAGGCTTCAATATTTTACCTGAAATAGTAAAATATTTAAAAAATTTTAAAAATAGTGAAACATTACTAAAAAGGTAATGCAAACAGATATAGCCAAAAAGCCAAAAGATAAGTTAAAATGGAATACTAAAAATATTCAAATAATCCAAAAGAAAGCAGGAAAGGCAAAACAGAGGAAGAATGAACAGAGGGGCCAAACAGAAAACAGCAAAATACTAGACCTAAATCTAACTAAATCAACAATGACATGTATTGTAAATTTATTCTAAACACACCAATTATTCCAGATTGGATTTTAGAAAATGAGACCCAACTACATACTGTCTCCAAGAAGCCCACTTTAAATATCATGATATACATAGATTAACCAAACTGAGCCTCTGGAAATGAAAAATTAATTTGGGGAAATACAAAGCACAGTGGAAAGTTTTAAGAATAGGCTAGACCAAGCAGAAGAAAGAATTTCAGAGCTTGAAGACAACTCTTTCGAATTAACCCAGTCAGTCGAAAATAAAAAAACAAAGACTCAAGAGGAATGAATAAAGTTTAGAAGAAATATGGGATTGTGTAAAATGGCCAAATCTAAGAATCACAGGCATCCCTGAGGGCGAAGAAGAAAAAGCAAAAGGCCTGGAAAACCCATTGAGGGAATAACTAAAGAAAACTTCCCTGGTCTTGCTAGAGATTCAGACATCCAGATACGAGGCGTTCAACAAACACCTGGGGGAGTCATTGCAAAAAGGGCATCACCAAGGCATATTGTTATCGGACTGGGCAAAGTCAACGTGAAGGAGGAACCCCTAAATATGATGATATAGATAGATTAAAAGTAAAAGGATGCAAACATTCAGCAGAAAAAAAAGCTGGAGGGCCATCATTATTATAACATCGGACAATGTAGATTTCAGAACAAGAAAATATAATAGTAACTCTTTACGGAAACGTGAAGGATGGCTTTGAATAGCAAAGTTTAGTCTGTCTTTTAGTGATCTGTCTGGAAGAAGTAATTTATTCCATTCTCTCACCTCTGGTGTCAACTGAAATTGCCCAGGACTCAAAGGCAGAGAAATGGATCTTTCCTGATTTTTCTCCCAGGGATCTGACCCAAGGGAGAAGACCAATAAGTAGTTTTAGACACTGTTGCCAGCAAAGGAGAGATATGCTGGGAATACAAGAAATGGAGACTACTGAAAAATTCATTCTATGATCCCTTGACCCAGCAATTCTCTTCCTGGGTATAAATTCAACAGGGATGTGTACATACACACACCACAAGACATGCATGTGCTAGGATGTTCATGGCAGCACAATTTGTAATAGCCCAAAATGGGAAACCACCGAAATGCTTATCAATACTAGGGTATAAGTAAATTTGTACTTCACACAACAGAATGTTATGTAGCAGTGAGGAAAAAGAAACCATAATTATATACAACATGGATAAACCCCAAAAATGTAATATTGAGAAGTCAGACACAAAGGTGTATACTTTATGATTGTATTTATATAAGTTCCAAACAGAGGTCACACTAATCTATGATGTTAAAACCAGTATAGTGGTTATCCTTGAGGATGGGTGGCTGGAAGGGGGCACAAGAGAGTTTTTGGGAAGCTGGTCACGTTTTGTTTTTTAATCTGGGTGCCGGTTACGTGCGTGTTCATTGTGTCAAAATTAATTGAGCTGTACTTTTTATGCACTTTGTACATATATTATACTTCAATTAAAACTTTGAAAATTAGTTAAAGACTCTGTTACTCACTGCTTTGCACTCACTGCTTTGCTATTTGACATTAATGTGATGCAACTTTTCTTTAAAAGGAAAGTGGAGAAGAAAGCTCACATTTCATAATGTCCAGTTGTCAAGAATACGAGGGTCTATGTCATTTTGTCATGTCGTTGACAAGCAGCTAACCAGCTTGGTGGATGAAGCGATCTGACCAGTCAGGCAGTGTGGTAGAGAGGGAAGGGTAGGAAACGAGATCAAGTATTTTAGGGCTCCATCGGTTACCTGCATAACCTAATTTCTCAGTGAACCTCTCTGAGCCTCAGTTCCCTTGTCAAAATGAGGATAGTACCAGTCTTGGCTGGGCTGTTGTAAGGTTTAAATGAGACAACGGCTAAGAAAGTATCTGATATGTAATAAACCCAAATATTGTAGCTTTTTGCACAACAGGATGACATCGTGTGGCACTTAGCCTATAATAAAAGTATTAGGTACTTTTACATAATATGAATATAATAGTAAGAATTACTCAATTTTTAGACTTTGTGTCAGTTATTTGCTTCTTTGTAGTCTCATAGACTCCTTAAAATTATCCAGTGAGTATTAGCAACACTAGCAATTATATCAACAACACAGATCATGTAATTCTCTGGCCTAAAAATTCTTCTATTATCCTCTGTAGTAGATGCTATGGGTGACATCACCCAGATTCCACCCTTCAAGCCTGAGGCATGCATTCACCCAGTACCCTGGCATGTTAGCAGCTGAGGGCTCATGGCTGAATCCACCATCTCCAGGAACTGCCCTTAGCCAAATGGAGTTGCCTCACACAAGGTACCATCCCCTCCCCAGGGATATCCTGCACCCAGTGACTGCTCAATGCCAGAGTATTAACGGTCTGGCTCTCTGACTTCCACTCAAGACAGCTCTAGCCATCCCAGCTCAGAGGTCTCTGTGGGGTCGGTGGGGTTTCTCTTGCCACTGCATCCCAGGTCGACTTCTCCCTCTGCCCCATCTTACTACTCCCCTCCCATACTCCAAATCAGAGTCTATTTCCTGGTACTTGTGAGATGAAGTTGCAAATACAAAGATGCCATGTTTGCTCATTTCTGTTTGCCAGCATAATTTCATAAAGCCCCTGACTCTGTGATGACATGCAGCTCTCTGGAAGAATACTTTGAAGACAAAACAGTAGAAAGCACCCGGCTCCCACATCTCTTGCCTGAGTCACTATATTCCTAAAAAGATAAATGACCCAAGTCCTTGCCTTTTCCCACACATAAGAAAACGTCTGACAGGGTTAAGTGATTATGTTTCTGCATAACCAGATGTATTTCAGTAATCTATAACCAGATTTACTCTCACACTTCAACTCTGATGTGATTTCACTCATAACAAACTTCCACAACCCGTGTATAAGCTGTGAGCTGTTTCGGAGCAGACTGACAGAACCTCTCTGAAAGCCTCCTCCTGGGCTGTGGTCCTTGGTCTATGGCCCTCTGTAAGATTTCAGAATAAAACTAACTTTAATTATTTAAAAAGCTTGATTTTTTTTCCTTTTGTTGACATATCCAACCTACATACTCTCCTAAGAAAAATCTCCCAAGACAGGCTGGCATCAAAGGCTCTGCCTGACCAGCCACTGCTGAGTTTTCCAGCATCTTGCATTTGCCCACATAGCCCTGAGGTGCAGGTGTAACCTGCCGCTTGCAGTTTTTCGAGTATGCCCCACACTCTCAGGTCTATGCTGTTCCCTTTCCCCTTGATCCGCTGCTCCTGCCTTATCATTCTGGTTCCCCCAGAAAGGTCTTTAGCTCTAGGTCACTATAAGGCTTGTATTGTCTTGTGAATTATTGTTTTCCCGACAAATCCCCTCTGCTCTCTGGGACTCAGCTGTGTAGAGGCTGCTCTGAGTAACTGAAGAACTATGTCAATCCCAGATCTACCAGTAGGTGGCGCTTAGCGAACCAATGCTGGACTTGGACAAATTTACCTTATATAAATTGTTCTATAAGGCCCATAACACAATTTCTGAAATGTAGAAAGTTTTCCATGACAAGCAGGAAAAAAAAAAAAAACCAGCCCACCATGCAAACGAACACAAGACACAGGGAATGCAAGGTGAGAAGGAGCTTCTAAAGGGGAAATCAGCCAGGTGTGGTGGCACAAGCCTGTAGCCCCAGTGTCTGGGGAGGCTGAGGCAGGAGGATCGCTTGAGCCCAGGAGCTCGAGGCTGCAGTGAGCTATGATTGCACCACTGACCCTAACCTGGGCGGCAGAGCGAGACTCTGTCTCTAAAAAAAAAATAATCATAATAAATAAAGGGGAAATCCTTTGACTTTTATAATGCCGATTTGATTTGAGGTTGGATTCTCCCTTTCAGCTCATATTCATCTGCGATAAACGTGGAGGGTCTGACTTTAAAATCTCCACCTCCTAGACTAACAAGGACTTAGGCAAAAGTAGGAGTCTGTACAAACATATAAAAGAAAAGCACAGTGGCATTTACACAAAGTATGTGGCTTCTAGATACTTAAAATTCATGCTGTTTTCCATATTGTAAACGGGGTGTTGAGGCTGCTAGTGTTGATAAGAAAGCACTAGAAATATATCTCCCCATGTTAAAAAAAATGATAGACGAAGGTGTGTGAGGGTAGTTTCAAGGTCCAACAAGTCTTTAAAGTAAAGGAAACTGGATTGTTTGGGCGGGGTGACGGTGGAGGGGGTGCCACCATCTGTTTCTTTTCAAAGAGAAAAAATGCCAGTGGCTCTTGCTTAGAGTCAATGCCTGGAGAGACTGCAAATGTAAAACAGTGTTCATTGATTCTCAGATTGTAATCACACAAAAAATTCCAGAGAGTAATATGACAAGCACCCTTGGACTCACCATCCAGAATCGACAAACATTAGCATTTTATCCCATTTGCTTCATTTCTAAACCACTGTTTATCACTGGAAAGTCCTCATGTAAGCGAAAGGTCTTAGTGGTGCTACAATCAATTTTGACTTATGCCAAATGCAAGCTGTACAAGATTTAGGAGCTGAAAATTTGTGTATGTACCATCCATTGTTTTCTTTATAAAATGGTAGTAATATAATTTCTCACTTTACTCCATGAAACACTCAAGATAGCCATCAATATAAATGTGACAGGAAATAATTTATTTTGAAACCCAGCAAGACTGGGGTTGTCACAGAGTCTCACATCACATTAGCAGCAGTTGGGATTAGAACCCCAGCCTCTGGACCCCCAGGGGTGAGCCGCTGTGCCACACCCTAGCTGTGCAACATGGGCAACGCTATCCTACCTCTCTCAGCCTCGACTCCTTTGTCTGTGACAACAAGATGATAAACATCCAGCACAGCCCTGTCCTGTGGAAATAGAGTGAGCCACACGTGTAGGTCTTAATTTTCTAACAGCCACATTGAGAAAAGTAAGAATAGGTGAAATTAATTTCAATAATTTATTTTCTTTAACCCAATATATCCAAAATACTATCATTTAAACATGTAATCAATATAAAAAAATCATTGGCGTGATATTTTATGTTCTTATTTGGGGAGGGGGACTAAGTCTTCAAAATTCCACGTGTATTTTACACTTACAGTGTATCTCAGTTGAGACCAGCCACATTTCAAGTGCTCAGTACCTCATGCAGCCAGTGGCTGCCACATGGACAGCACAGCTATAGCTCATAGGGCTGTTGTGAGGATTAAATGGGATTATGTGTGCACACTGCTTAGCTGGACTATTATTGATATTACTACTATTATTTTTATTATTCTCACCAACAGAAATGTCCCTCACACCAAGATGAGCATCTTCTTCACCCCATTCCCACCCTCCCTGGGAAGCAACCAGCTGAGCTGAGATTCTGCACAGAGTGAAGCCGGAAGGACCAAGCTCTTTCTCGTGACTTTCCACGTAGCCTCCATAATGAGAAAACCTATGTGGCAGAGTGTTTGCAAAAATAGCAGCAATAGTTCCTGCCATCCCTGTCTACATGCCCCTTTGCCATATGGCGCCATACTCCTATCAGCAGGTGGAGTCTTTCTCTACCTCTTGAATCTGGGCTTAGCCATGGAACTTGCTTTGACCAATGGGATATTAGAAAATTCGACACAAGTAGAGATTTGAAAAATGTTTGCACATCAGGCCTTACTGTCACTCACTGCTAGGAACCCTTTGCCACCATGCAAATGAGCCTCAGCTAGCCTGTTGGGTGATGAACAGCATGTGCCCTCAGCTGACATCCAGCTGGCCACTGGGCATCTAAGTGGATGAGGCCTTGCTAGACCAGCCAACCCCAGCTGAATTGGCCCAGACAAGAAAAGCCACCCAGCTCTCCAAAGAACCATAAGAAATAACTATTGTTTTAAACCACTAAGTTTTGGGGTAGTTTGTCATGCAGCAAAAACTGACTGATACAACCTGACCCAAGGCTCAGAGATTCCCCTTACCTGGGAGGGTAGTAGGGATCAAAGGTGTGGCCATCTCCCATACTAATTATACAGGACAGGTTTCCTATGTAGGGAGAGAGAAGCCACGTCAGGGAGATGGTGACGTTGTCAAAGACGAAACTCGCATTGGATACCTCCAGCTGCAGGCCTGCAGATTAAAACACAAAATGCTGTGTCCCTTCACGAAGCCAAACTAAATATTTCTGTTTAAAACCTACTCCCTTCTATCCACCTGTCCCTTATTTTTATGTGGGGCTTTTAAAGTTTTTAAATTTTATTTTTACTTTTGAAAGTTCCTTTGAATTTTACTTTTCATTCACAGGTAATACACAACCAAGATACAGAATTTGAAATGTATGAAAGGGTACAGCCCTCAGTCTGCAGTTCCGTTGCCCAGGCAGCCAGTGTTACCAGTATCCTGCATCACCTTCCAGAGATATCTACACATACACAAGCACATATGTACTTTGTTATTTACACATGTTTTTTACTTAGTATATCTTGGGGATTGCTCTATATCACTACGGTTAGAGTTGCTTTGTACTTTTTAATGGCTGCATAATGTACCCGAATTTAAGCAGGATTCTGTTGAGCGTCCAAATGTATCTTATAATGGTTAAAAAGACAAAGGGCAAAACTCCTTTAAGAACGTGGTGGATGCAGCCAGGTGCCATGGCTTATGCCTGTAATCCTAACACTTTGGGAAGCCGAGGCAGGAAGATCACTTGAGGCCAGGAGTTCAAGACCAGCCTGGACAACAAAGCGAGACCCCTGTCTCTACAAAAAACATAAAAAATTAGACGGGCATGGTGGCTTGTGCCTGGAGTCCCAGCTACTTGGGAGGCTGAGGCAGGAGAATCACTTAAGCCCAAGAGTTTGAAGTTGCAGTGAGCTATAATGACGCCTCCACACTCTAGCCTGGGTGACAGAGCAAGATCCTGTCTCAAAAAACAAAAAAAAAGGTGGTGGTGGATGAATCATTGTAAGCCACTGAGTGCACATTAAATTCTATAAAACCTTGAACCTTAAAAGTTGGCATGGAAGATGGGGTGAGGGAAATAGAATTTACTGGGCTTCATGCAGCCCTGAGCTAATTTGTACAGCACAATCTTTCAGATATAAGAAGCTGAAATGAAAAGGACTTTCTTGACCTAGTCAGAAAGCTATCACGGTCCTGATTCACAACTTACCTGAGGGCGCTCAGGATGCCACAAGGCCTTTCTAGGCACAGTCACCAGGCGGCTGGATAAAGTCTCTCCCTTCACAAATCAGAAACTGACTGTGATCGGAACACACTGGTTCACAAGGGGGCAGGATATTTGAAATCTGGCCCAGGTGATCGACCCAACATACCCCTTTGCCCTAAGCTACACGTTTGTTTGGTGACAGTAATGCTATGGTTGGCAGATCACCACAGGGCACCCTTTACCTATGAGCAAGTCCCACAAATGGAAATTGCTGCCAAAACACATGGCCTGCTCTTCCCAGAAAAAGAACCGAGACATTGCGTTTGCTGCTATTTCACCCAGGCGTATCCAGCAAACTAATGCTGCTGGGAAAGCTTGTCTTTGCCGCCACCCTCCCTTCCTGCACCCTGTCCTCTGTGGGTCCCCCTCCTTCTATACCCATGAGCCTGCTCTCCTGGATGTCCCCTGGGGACCCCAACATTCCCTGACTCATCTTTTCCCTTCAGAGCTCCTGTTCCTCCTATAGCTCGTGTCCTCAGTCGAAGCTGCTGCTCTAAGCAACTAATTTGCTTTCACAGCCTTAGGGGAAATCAGTGAGCTCATACCCTGTTCATAGGAATCTAAATCAATGCAGCCAATTTGGAGGGTAGTTTGGCAATGTCTATTAACATTTTAAATGCGCACACACACTATGACCCAGCATTCTCACTACTAGGGATCTCTCCTCTAAAAATAATCCCAGGCACATGTCAAGATACATGCACCAAAATGAATACTGCAGAGAGGTACGTACTTAACAAAGGAAAGTCGGAAGCAACGTAAATGTCCACCAATAGAGGAAATGGTTAAATAAACAATAATCTTAGGGTGGAATACAAGGCAGTCAGTAAAAGAATAAGGCAGTGACTTGGAAATATAGAACGTATTATTAAGTGAAATATAGAATATTTTATTAAGTGAAAGAAAATTCAGTTGTAGATCTACATGTTAACATGATTACATTTTTATAAAAATATGCATATACCCATTCATACATAGCCATGTCTATACAAACAGTTCAAAAAGCAGGGAAGAATTTATTCTAAGTAATAATTCACAGTGTTTCCTTATGGGGAATAGGATTATAGAACTGAAGGGAGGGATTTTTTTGCCTCCTTAATTTATAAAACTTTGATACATTGTGGTAATATGGGTTAATTTTACGGCTTTCAAGATTCATATTTTTTAAAAGTGCCCATGCGTTCCAAAATGGCTGCCTATACCAAGGGTGGTGGTTGAGCAGGTGTGGAGTGTGGGAGATCTCTGGACTCCTTCCAGCTTCTGCAACAGAAGCTTCAAATGCTTTACCCCACGGGGCTGAGTCAGGTGGGGAGGTGGGACTGCAGGGAAGCTGCTTTGGGTGAGGAAGTCTCTTAGCACACAGCAATCAGCCCACGTGGGCGGCTGCTGCCTCTGCTCCCAGAGGAAGCTGCACACGCCATGGAAATAAAGGGAAATTCCTACACCCAAGCAAGCTGGGGACTCACCTTCCTGGCACCGGTACTGCACCCACAGGTAGCTGCCCTGAGTTGGGCACAGGTCTCCAAAGTAGGTCCCATCTGCTGCCACCTGGCATGCCTGCAGCCCCTGACAGTGGCCTGGGAAGCACCCACATCCCAGCGGAAGCAGGAGCAGTGTGCAAGACAAAAGAGGAGACATTCAGCAGAGCTGCACAGATGAATTACCTCTCATTCCTTCATCCATTTGTTTACCCACCACCGTCCCAACCAAGATCTGCTGGTGTCTGTGGAAGACCAGGCCCTGGGGTAGGCACTCAGGGACAGAGAAGTAGGCTCAGGGTCCAGTACACTGGTTCTCAAACTTTAGCATGCACCACACCCCCTGGAGGGCTTGTGAAGATACCACATTCCAGACCATTCCAGACCCAGTCCCCAGGGATTGTGATTCAGTAGGTAGGTGGAGGCAGCTGGAGAATTTTCATTTCTAACCAGCTCCCAGGGGATGCTGATGCAGACAGATGTTGGTGGCCCAGGGACCCCATTTTGAGAACCACTGGTCCAGTCGCATCTAGTCAGGTGGCCTAAAATAGAAATCTACACCCCAAGAACCAGCAGAGAAAGGGCAAGTTTAGGAATCCTGTGTCTATCAGGGGTGCCAGGTACCCACAGAAAGGAGGAGGGTGGAGCCCACACCAGAAACTTCAGGGCCACCCAACACCTCTCCCTCCTGCCCGTGGAGATTAATTACATCTGCAAAGTACATTTTGCCATGTAAGTTACCATGTTCACAGGCGTGGTATCTCTTTATACCCACAGTTCCAGGGATTATGGTGAAAAATATTAGGAGCCATAATTCTGCAGATGCCAAACAGGACGAGGTAAGAAGCCAAGGTACTTCTCATCCTGCCCCTCACAGCAGTTCCCCTAGAGCTCCAGCTCTTTCAGGGCAGACCCTCCCTAGAGGGTCCCAGGTCCCACAGGTCAGCCTCTGCCATGGTCCTAGCACCTGCCGGATGGCCCTGAATTCTGGTTTGGGGGAGACCATCCCTTCCAGCTGTCCCTCTAGCCTTTAGAGGTGGTAGCAGCTTTCTGTTGCTACTTGTCTCAGGGGTGCAGCATCGTCCTGTGTTTGGCTTCTCAGCACTTCCATGACTTGGAAAACCAATTCCCTGCATTAAATTCCCGCTCTTGAAAGACCTAGCATGATTTCTGTTTTCCTGATGGGATCTAGTTGGATAGGTCCCAATCTGAGTCACTTCTACCATATGTAACTATAGCACTAGACTATAATCTCCAACAGTGGGAGGGCTGTCTCTTCTTCCTTCTCCTCCTTCTTCATCTCTTCCCCTTCCCTGCCCCCAGCAGTCCCCTAATAGAAGCTCTAGTTAACAGGCAGCGCTCAGCATTCAACTACGATCACCAGAGCATGCAGGAATATAAACCACATTTACAGAGTGTGCACAAGGTTCTCCTGACCCTCGAAGGAGCCCTGGGAAACTTAGAAATATTCTGCAACTTGCCTCAGATCACACAGGGACTTGAACCCTGGCCTGCCACCCTCTTGCTGTGCACTCTGCTGCCCACCTCCCAGGGGGTTCTGTCTTACCCTTGAACATGGTCTAAGCAGTCTATGCTGGGGGTACCAATGGGGCTCGCAGTATAGCCCACAAACCACACCACACAAAACATCCAGCATCCCCTTGGAACTGATAAACTGCCTCAAGATGCGGAAGCCATGTCCCTGCTACGTGTTTTTCCTAACACTGTTGGTATCTGGCACAACCATCCCAGGCTCTCTCTCCGTCTTTGTGGTCACACTGCAATCTAGACCCTGGGCCTGCCACCTCACATCCCCCACCACCCTGCCCTCAGCTGTTCTATGGCCAAACCCTGCACTTCCTCCATAACTAGGCTCCTGGCCCTGACCTAGGAAAACCCTCCTGAGCCCCACATCTGCCCCATGGGCAACAGACCCACTCTGGTTAAACAGGAACATCAGCCACCCCCATATCTCTGTCTTCAGGTTAAATATACTCAAGGAGAAGTCTAAAAACCCAAATCTGTGTTCTTTCCGTGACCCTGTGTGGCCTCATATAATCCACTTAAAAAAAAAAAAAAAGTAAACTAAATCCAATCTAATTCCAGGATTTAACATCTCTTACAGACAAACTTAGCCCCCACCCCCACCCCAGGGTGCTGAAATGCCTTGCTGCTCCAACTGTGGCCACACACCAGCAGCAGTGGCATCACTTGGGAGCTAGCTGGAGTTTGAGAGGGAGGGTTTTTAAGTTTTTTTGGCCAGTGCTGTATCTCCAGCCCCCAGAACCGTACCTGGCACATAACAGGTACAAACTAAGTTTTACATGAGTAAATAAATAAAATCTTTGACTCCTTTTGGCTATAGCATTTACCACCCTGTTAAGTGATTGCCTATGTCCATCTCCCTACTGGACTGTGAGCTCTTTGAAAAACAGAGTATGTTTGATTCATTCTTGTACCCACAGAGACCAGGATAGTGCATGGCACAATGTTGGTGCTCAATAAATGCTTATTTGCCAACCGAATGAATGAGTGACCAGGGCACTTTAGAGACAGACCCCCCCTTCCCCCAGTTCCCCTCCCAGATCTTCTCCTCTGATCCTCCCTAATGGGGTGTGCAGGGCTGCCCTGGGCTGTGGGTGCCACATTTCAGAAACTTGCAGCTGAGCCTTTGAGGAAACAGCCCACCCGGCCCCAGCAATGCCTTGATGAGAGAGGCACAACCGTCCGGTCTGGGCCCTTCCTCCTCAGAGGGGCCACAGCCTCAGGAATGCTAGAGCAATGAAGAGGCAGTGCAAACCACCTGGCTGATTTCAGCCTTTCCTCTCCCCACACCTGCTCCAAGGGAGCAAGAACAATGTGGTCGACAGGCAGAGGGGAGAGGAACAGGCCTCAGTGCCAAGGGAGGGGAGGCATATGTCCCCAAGACAGAGGAGGCTCTGGAAGTACCGGGCACCCCTCTGCGAATCTTCCAAGGGCCTCTGGGGGCTTGGTGGGGGCTCAGAGGGGAAGTGCCTAGAGGTGCATGTGGAGAGACTGGCCCCGAGGCCTCACAGCTCCCAGACTGGGCGCAAGTGTCCTCACTTAGCCAAGAAGCAGCAGACCACCTGCCTCCCCAGGACCCTGCAGGCTGGGCCGTGGTCACCGTGGCAGAGAGAGAGGGCTCCCCAACATCCTGGACAATGGAAGCCTCTGAGGACTTTGCACCTTCCAGGAGAGTGGAGGAAGCTCCCATAATCCCTGAAATTGAATCCTTGGCACTGGGCAAGTATGGCTAAGAGGCACATTTAATCTGATTTAGAAAAACAAAGCCTAGACAAGACGTCCTGCATGAACACCAGATATCATCGGGAGCATTTGTTTCAGCATGATTCGCTGTAGCAAAGATTAAGAAACAGCCCATACACCTCTCAGCAGGAGAAGAGACAAATTATGACACAGTTACATAATGGATGAAACAAATAAACTAGGACAAGTATCAAGATGGATAATACATCTCAAAACATAATGTTGAGCAAAACACAACAAAAAAAAAACAAAAGAAAAAAAGCACATTGCAGAATGACACATATAATATACCATTTATGTAAACATTAAAAACCTATAAAACAATACTCTATGATGTTTAGGCACGCATACATAAAAGGTGAAAATGGAGAACCATGCATGTGATTAATAAACACGGAATCCATGACAGGCACCGGACCCAGGAGGTCTACAGGGGAGCTGCATAACATACCCATTTTTTAAACAAGGGAACCTTAAGCAAATGTGGCATAGTGTTAAGATTTGACAAAGGTGGGTAGTGGATCCACGGGAGTGCACAGTATTTTTTATTCTTGTCTATATGTTTGGAATATTTCAAAATTAAAAGAATTAAGTTTTAAAAAGTAATGTTTCCTACATCCATGAGAGATGGGGAACAAAATGCCCACCCAATCCATAGGCCACAGACCCCCTGCTGCTTCCCTCTCAGTGCCGTGGGCAGATCGGCCAGTTTCCCCACAGGTCGAAGGCCCAAGATCAGAGATGAAGATGGTTAGAGCCTTCTGGAACCCTTTGGTGGGCACAGAACACCAGCAACTGCCCTCTGCTTGCAGCCAGAGCTGAGGAGCCCCTGGGCCCTACCTGCCACCTCGTCCTTGACGTCGACCCAGCTGCATTCCTTCTTGAGGTCCAAGGGATGCCTGGTGTCCTGGGTGCAATAATGGGGGGTCTGGCGCCCATAGAAAGCTTCCTGGACCTGGATGACCTCCCCAGAGCCGCAGTGCATGGTGGCATTGAGGCCCTCGCAGGCCAGGCTCTGACCAACCCCTGTGGCAAAGGGAAGGTGACACTACAGGGGGGGTTCATGGTTATAGATGGGCACATGCCAGTTTATGGGAAGCGGAAGGGTCTTGGGGGTCAGGGCTGTGAGATGCCAGGATCTGGTAGGAGCCAGCTCTGCAGGGGTGAGAAATATAATACAGTTGTCGAGAGCATTGCTCTGGAGCCAGGCAGCCCAGGGTCAGATCTAGCTCAGCCTCACACTGCTGTGTGACCTCCAGCAGCTTAGTTAGTTTCTCTGTGCCCCCTCTGTAAAGGGGAATAATATCAACACTAAACCTCATAGGGTCATTAGGAAGATCCAATGAGTTTGTACATGTAGAGTAAGAGCTGGGCAAGTGGCAACTATTATTCTGCCTACTTTGAGTATCTTCCTTGAGCATTGTCTCAGAACAATGGCTGGCACACAATAGATGCTAAATAAGCACCTGTTGAATGAGTGACTGATTTCACTGGGTCTTCATGCCAATCCTGTGGGCTGCACTGTCACCCTCCCCAGTAAGGACACATCGGTATCACTGGAGTCGCTGTGCTGAGACCCCACTCCAGCCAGGCTGCTGACCCATGGTCCGTGCTCAGTAAACATTTGTTGAAAAAGAATGGCGTGGCTATGCGTGCAGAGAGTGGAAACACTGGATGCAAACTCTGGCCTGTCTGCCTGGTTGGAACGACACAGGGTAGGTGTTGGGAGCAAAATCTGTATTAGTTTCCTGTGGCTGCTGTAACAAATTACCACAAACTTAGTGGCCTAAAACCGCGCAAATTTATCACTTTAAAGTTCTGGAGGTCAGAAGCCCAAAATGGGTCTTACAGGCTACAATCCAGGTGTCGGCAGAGCTGCCTTCTCTGGCGGTTCTGGGCTCAGCTCCAAGGCCAGCCCCGCAGCCAGGCACCCGGTGTGGGGCACGGGCTGCCCCTGTCGGGACTCCCACACCCAGCCCCAGGCCCTGCCAGGGGAGCCGACCAAGGGCACGAGAGCAGAGCTGGGGGACCCAGGACGTGGCGGGGGACGGGGCGGGGAGGGGCTCAGGCCCAGGGGCTGAGGAAGCGGGAGTCAAGGGGGAGCGGGAACGGGGACAGGAGGGCGAGTGGGGCGGAGAAGTCCCTGGATGCGGGTGTAGGAGAGGCAAAGGCCGGACAGAGACGGGTGGGCAGGCGAGCAGGAGAGAGGACGGGAGGCCCAGAAATACGGGGAGGGGAGAGACAGAGATGGAGAGAGAGAGAGAGAGAGACAGGTGGAGAGACACAGAGGGGGGACTGAGAGAGACAGAGAAGGAGACAGGAGTGCACAGAGAGAAAGTCACAGAAGACAGGTGAGGTCAGAAAAACAGGAACAGGCAGGCACGTACACAGGGAGAGAGACAGAGAGACCCACAGAGACACGGGAGAGAGATGGAGATGGAGAAACAGAAGGAGTTGGGGTAAAAGAGGCGGAAAGAAAGACCAAGAGAAAACTGGGTCAGAGACGGGGAGACAGAGAAAGAGAAGGCCAGAGAGAGATCAGGTGGCAGGCGGGTGACAGGGCAGGCGGGCAGCTCACCAAACTCGCAGATGAAGGCGAAGGCTCGTGCGCAGTCCCCCGAGACGGCCCAGGCCGAGGAGGGGCCCCGGGCGATGTAGCCGCAGGTGGCAGGGGCCGCCTGCCCCCCGAGCCAGTTGCTGTAGCTCACGCTCGAGGTGTCCAGCCAGGTCCCCGGACCTGGGAGGGCAACACGACCACCAGGACTTGGCAACTTTCTTCCTACCCACTCTTAAAAAAATGCAGGCCTTGCCCCAGTGTGACCGCTGGTGAGCAGTGGTGCTCAATCAGTGCTGACGGGCTGGAGGCCTCCCTTGCCCACACCAGTGAAGGGGCCCTTCCCCACTGCTATCTTCAAACTCCCCACCGTAAGAACTGCGGCGCCAAATTGGGGAGCCCACAAAAGGTGGTTTGATTAAATAAATGACACTTCCAGCTCTAACCGTAATCTAGAGAATGGCCCCAAAGTGTGCCAGAGTATGTTTGAAGATGTCCCCCACTTCCCTGAAAGCAGGGTCCCTTGTCAAATACATTTGGGCAGGCCGGGCGCAGTGGTTCATGCCTGCAATCCCACCACCTTGGGAGGCCAAGACAGGAGGATTGCTTGAGGCCAGGAGTTCAATACCACCTGGACAATGTAGCGAGACCCCCGTGCCTACAAAAAATAGAAAAATTAGCCGGGTGTGGTGGTGCACACCTGTGGTCCCAGCTACTCAGGAGGGTGAGGCAGGAGGATCCCTTGAGCCCAGGTGTTGAGGCTGCGATGAGCTATGATGACACCACTGCACTCTAGCCTGTGTGACAGAGCTAGACCCTGTGCACCCCCCACAAAATATACATATGTATATATATCTGGGAGTGCTGAGTTTAAATGTAAGCGGTTCTTGTCACTTCGGGCCTCTTCAAACCCTTGCAAACACTGAAGTAACTCTTGAAGAGGTGTTTGTGTGTTTGTGTGTGTGTGTGTGTGTGTAAAACAGAAGCACCTCGAGGACACCAGAGAGCTAGAAAACACTAGATATAAAAATTTACTATGAAGGCTCAAAAATATAATTATTAATTTTTTAAAAGAAAAGAAATTCATGTAAATGTGTTTTTTTTAAATTCAAATGGTACAAAAGGGTATAAAATGAAAACATCTTCCCTTTTCCAACCTATGTGCTGTTCCCATAACTGCTACATTTCTTGTAAATGGTTCCATGCTGCATTTTATCCACACATCAGCAGTTACAAGTGCCTGAAACCTGCTCACACTGATGCCACTGTATTGCACACAGTGTCTGGCCCTTGCTTCTTAAATTATATTAAGCATTGGAGGTTATTACCTATCAGCCTGGTGAGATCTACTTCATTTTCTGTGACAGCCATACAGCATCCCTTGAAAGATTTTAATAGGTATGACTCCTCTAGCTGCCTGTGAATAGATGTTCAATATACAGAAATTGGCTATTGCTGCATCTCCAAGTAAAGAAACCATTCAATAGGTGCTGTCTGCAGAGGTGTCTTAAGAATTTATGTCCCCTTGGCTATGAGTTTCCTTAAATGAGCTTCCCCAATGGCTCGTCTGTTAAGACATTTCCATCCATGCTGCTGTATTTCTGTGGGTCCTCAGCTCAGACCAAGTTACTCATTTCTCAAACCCAGTAGCTTCTACAGGGGCAAAGAGAGCCTCCAGGCACCAGTGTGTGCACAGGGCAAGTCAGACTTAGGAGTCGCTCTAACTGGCCTGAGACCCCACTGCCCTGTATGAGCCGCTCATCCCGAGCAAGTCAGCTCCCTCTCTCTGGACTCAATTTTCCTCATACATAAAAGAGGAGTAGCCACGCCCAGCTCATAGGGTCCATGTGAGGATTAAATGCAAATGTTCCTTTGTCCATTCGCTCTTGTGTATAGGCACTGGGAAAACAAAAACGACCAGAATATGGTTCCTTTCCTTGGAGTGCTCATAGTCTAGTGGGGAGACAGATACCTAAACAATTTAAGCCACGCCAAAAATGCTGTCATAGAGATGAGGGTCCTACCTGGCTGGGGTGGAGGATGGAGCCCTCAGAGAGTAAAGGAGAAGTAAGAGTTTTCAGGAGGACCATTAAAATCAGACTTTCTAATACAAATGGAGCTGTACTAAGCACTTGACTTGCTTTAATCTCATAGCAAGTAGGGAAAGACATGCAGACTAAGCTGTTTAAAAATAGCTTAGTCATTATTTCCTGAGACTCAGTTTTCTCATCTGTAAAACGGAGACTGCAATAATAATTTTCTCATTGGTTATTGTAAGGATTCAACATGATACTGGCCATGAAGCACTCAGGGTAGTGCCCAGACTATTCTAGCAAGAACTGATGAAGTCACAGTTAGTGTTATTATTGGGCACGTGCAAAGAGATGGAAATTTCTAGAGTGTCAGCTGTGTGCTGGATTCTGTGCAAGGTACTGCACGTGAATTATTTTATTTGATCCACAAAACAACCAAAGAGAAGGATATCCTTACCATGAGAATTGGGACATGTTAATTTGTTGCATGTTGCTCTGGGGGAGAAGCAATGTCAAGAACTGCAATCACAAGCTTCCCGTAAAACATAGCTATCACAGCACCTACCTTCTGCAGTTCCATTCGGTGCTGAGTTCCCCGTGAGTCCAATCCACCATTCCCTGTCCTGAGAGATGTGCTTCTGCAGAAACCTCTGGGTGCCTTCATCACGGATGAAGACCAGGTGGCCTCCTTGCCTCTCACACCAGCTCTGGGCACCATGGAAGGTACGTCCGAGTGGCACAAATTCATAGCAGGCATCTCTGAAGGCCACCTGGCTCTTAGTGCAAAAGCTGCCTTTCTCTGGCTCAGCAGCGGTGGCCCTAAACCTCAGAGTGAGCCCCAAGAGTACCAAGCCCACTGCACTCATGCTTGAACTGCTGCTGGGGCCTGCGGGCGGAGCTGGCTCTCAGGGCCTTCATATACTGCTGCCTTCACAACCATCTGCCATCCGTCTTCCCTCCCCTCTTTGCATCACATAATAGCAACTACCTTTTGTTGAAGAAACAAAAGACTCAGGTTGACAGTGTCTGCAGTTTTATGTCACCCAGCTCTTTGTTCAATCGCTGTTCCAAAGCCTGTTACCAAATGGTGTTCTAGAGAAAGATAAAGTTGCTGTATCACCTGTCTGCTTGTCTGGACAACTGTGAGCGCCCGATAAAAAGTCCTTGCTATAGATTTTATGTCATCACCCTGAGGGCCAAATGTTTCATGAGCAGCCATCAGCATGTGGGAAGCATGTGATAAAAGAAAAGTGGCAGGGAAGTTAGAGTTTTGGGATGGTAAAGAAACCACATCCAACCCTATTGTCTAGGGTGGCAAGTGTGCTCGCACGATAATCATTCTCTCCCCAGCATGGCTGAAATCCTGATGGACATTTGGTCTCCTCTCTGATTCATCACATTATCACTCATGTCAGCTGGAGAATAAAAATTCCCTAAAAAAAATTTATTTGATGTCATCATGAAAATAGCATTTATTCAAAGCTCAGACCTGCCCATGCTTACCCACTACCTAAACCCTCCAGTGGGTTTCCATGATCTATGGATCAAGTTCAAACTTCCCAGCTTTGTATACAAGGCTCTGAATGGTCTGGTCCCTGAGAATATTTCCAAACATATCCCCCCAAATGTGGGGAAACTGGCTTTCTCACCTCTTGCCATTGCGAGTGTAAACTGGTACAATTTCTATTGCGGGCGGTGTGACAATATCTATCAAAATTTAAAAAGCACAAACTCTATAATGCAGCAATTCCACTTCAAGGAATTATACCAACAGATAAATTCATACATGTGTGAAATGTCATATGTATAAGGTTGTTCATTACAGAATTTTGTAAGAAGGGAAAATTGGAAACAACCTAAATGTCCATTGATAGGAAATTGGTTAACAAAATGCGGTACATTCCACATGCCCATTAAAAAATGAGCACATTCTTCCTATACAAAATTGGAAGGATCTCTAAGATTTTTGCTAACATTTAAAAGCAAAGTGTGAGACATTGTGCATGGTCCAATTGCATCTGTATAAAAACATATGTAAATATTTGTTTGTATGTGTGTAATATATCTCATAAAGAATGTAAAAGAAACCAACAACAGTGACTTCCCAGGAGGAGAACAAGGCAGGGACACAGAGGCAGGAGGCGGACTTTTGTTTTGCTGGCTACCCTTTTGCAACTTTTCTATTTTGAATGAAGTGAGCATATTATGTGTTCAAAACTAATAAATTCTTTTTTTTTTAATTTTTACAGATTTTTTGTAGAGACAGGGTCTCGCTATGTTGTCCAGGCTGGACATTAAAAAAATCTTATGGGGGATGTGGGGCCCATCCTCCCCAGCAAGCTCAAAGCCACAGCTCCTGCTCACTCTTATAACACAGTGCCATGACCTTCCCTCCCACGTCTGGGCATTACCTGTGCTGTGCCCTCTGCCAGGGACATCTTTCTCCCCAGCCCTTCCCTGACCACTTCCTTATCATTTAAGACTCAGCTCAAATGTCCCTTCCTTTGTGACCTTTGTAGAGCTTGCCTCATATAATATGCTTCTCTCTTCTGTAAGTTTCCTTTTTCAAAATCATGGCATTATTGAGCTATAACTCACATACCATACAATTCACTAATTTAAAGTGTTCAATTCAATGTTTTTTAGTATATTTGCAAGTTTGTGTAACCGTCACCATCATTGCTTTTGGAACATTTTCATCACCCCAAAAGGTACCCATTAAGCAGTTACTCCCAATTTCTCCCTCCCTCATCTCCTGACAACCACTCCTCTGCTTTCTGTCTCTATGAATTTGCCTATTCTGAACATGTCACATAAATGGAGTCATTTGGTATGTGACCTTTTGTGTCTGGTTTCTTTCACTTAGTATCATGTTCTCAGGGTTCAACCATGCTGTAGCATGTATCAGAACTCTACTCCTTTGGGGGGAGTACTTGATAAAAGTTTATTGAATAAATATTGACTGAAGTTTTTGCAAAATTAACATATCCCCACCTTAGGTTTTAGTTTGAATAATGCTTGCCTGAATAATGCTTGTTGTTCATGGTAACTTTAAAAATTAATTAAATTTGACCAAATTACTATGCTACTTTAATGATGGGGGAAAAAAATTATTTTAACGACTAGCACCAAAGTTCTTCTTGAGAAGAGGACTTTTTCTTTAGGGCAATACTGTACCTACATAGGCCACCTGGGTTGGGTTTGGGGAGACACCAAGGGCGTGGTTTATATTATTAAATCAAAGCCCAGGGCTGGATGACATGGTCTGCATAAGAAGTTGGTCATTCGAGGTGAGCGAGAGAGCCGTGCAATGTGGTGAGACCCTGGAACTTTCAGAAAAGATGTCAAGTAAATAGTCCATCGTGGCAGGGTGGCCAGAGACTTCAGAGAACATAGTTGTCTAATATCATAGTTTCAAGTTGTTAACTTGCTCTGACATAAGTCATTTTTTTTTTCTCCCCTAGCCCCTGGCAACCACTAATCTATTTTCTGTCTCTATGGATTTATCCATTCTGGATATTTCACTTAAAGTGGAATAAGACAATATGTGGCCTTTTGTGTCTGGCTTCTTTCACTTAGTACCATGTTTTCAAAGTTCATCCATGTTGTGGTGTGTATCAGCACTTCATTCCTTTTCATGGCTGAATAACATCCCACTGCTGTATGGACAGACCGCATTTTGTTTACCCATCATCAGTTGATGAACACTGGGGTTGTTTTACTCCGTGAGTTTCTTGGGGGAAGGACAGCATTGCTGAATCTCTGTCTATCCCGTGGCTGGCTCATAGCAGAGCTCAGCGAACGTTTGCCAGCCTGGCCCCATCTCTTGGACTCCTGGGAATGACCTTTGGCCTCCCCTCCCCTTTTTTAGAAACCCTTCAAAGCCCTCTGGAATGGCCCTGCTGGCCACAGAGTGCAGAAAGCCTAGAGCCCAGGGCAAAATACAGTGTCATGGTTGACTCACAGGCTGGAACCCAGGCTGGCCAGAGCAGGCCTGTTATCTCTGGAGGCCAAACATCTAATGACTTCCATTAGAAAACTATGCAGAAGGCCACACACAGTGATAATGTTATCTCCTGGGTAAAGGCTTCATTTATGTCCCTAATGGAACATGCTTAGAGACATTTGATAACAAATGCAAATCTGCAGGCTAAATTTCATGTTCACATTCTTTACGTTCTGATAAATTGCAGACTCCTGGGCATAGAATTCCTCTTGGTGACATCAGCTCTCAGCGTCCTTTAACCTCTGTGTACATGAGGCTCCACTGAAAGTAAGCAGGACATGGCTGGACCCATGTGAGCGTGTTTCCAGTGATCTGATCCAGCTGTCTGAGCCTCCAAGCAGGATCAGCCACATGAGCACAGAAAGAGAGCAAGTGTGGTTTAAACAGGGCATCCAGTCCATAAAAAGAACCATAAAGATATTTACACCCTGTGGCCCAGACATTCCAGTCCAGGGAATATATCCATTTTAGTTTGGTTCTCCCCAAAAACTGACCGAGACTAGAATTCAAGTGCAAGGAATCTATTTGGGAAAGGATCCAGGAAATGCTGGCAGGAAGCAGGGAGTATATCTCTCTATAGGAATCAGTGTCTTTATAGGTCGTATTGAATCTTTGCTCTCCTATATATTGAAAAAATGATATAGCAAAAGAATTCTCAAGGTCCCATCACCCTAACACATTTTCATTTCTTCGTGCTTCCTTCCTATGCGTGTTCCCTTGAAGACAGCGGTTTACCCAGGCGCAGTCGTGGTGTGTGTGTAACTCACTTCTGTTGCATCCTGCAGTCCTCACCTGGCATTAGGCAGTAGCCTTTTCCGTGTTGCTAATGGGCTTTGACATCGGCACGCTGGGGGCTGGGCCTCCTTTCACTGAATGGACGTTTACCAAACCATTCCCACGTTGTTAGACATGCCGTGTGGTTTTAGCCATCTGTTTGCCATGTTCGGCTTTGCTCTTCTAGTCAACACTCCTGTGAACCTCTTCTTGCCTGTACCCTGTAGTCTGGGCTAAATTCTCTTGAGGATTTCAGCTGACACTGTCAGTGCCCACCCTCACCCTCACACCTACCATGTGGGGCTTCTAACTGCAAGCACCTGGGGCTCTGCCTCCCTCTGTGTATCTGGGACAGGATGGAAGGGCCTGGAAGTTAGCACCTCTCGGGAAAACCTCCCCCTGGATTGACCAGAGCTGGTGGATCAATGCCCTGACACCTCAAGGTAACTCTGAGGCACATTCACTGAGTTTCAGCTGCTCATGATGGCTTGATAATATATTGTGGGTTTTTGTTGGTTTTTTTTTTTTTCTTTTAGAGACAGGGTCTTACTCTGTTGCCCAGGCTGGAATGCAGTGGTACAGTCATGGCTCACAACAGCCTCCAACTCCTGGGTTCAAAAGATCCTCCCACTTCAGCCTCCTTAGTAGCTGGGACTACAGGCACGCACCACCATACCTGCCTAATTTTTCTTTTTTTTGTAGAGACAGGGTCTAGCTGTGTTGCCCAGGCTGGTCTTGAACTCCTGCCCTCAAGCAATCCTCCCACCTCAGCTTGATAATGGATTGTTACTGTCTTCTCTCCTCCCCATTCCCCTGCTGTTATTTCCTGGGTTCAAATCTGTCTTGGGGTCTCCGGAGAAACAGAATAGGAGACAGATAGATAGATAGATAGACAGACAGACAGATAGATAGATGAGGAGATTTATTATGGGAATTGGCTGACATGATTATGGAGGATGAGAAGTCCCACTATCTGCTAGCTGGAGAACCAGAAGAGCTGGTAGTTTAATTCCTAGTCCAAGTCCAAAGGCCCAAGAACCAGGAGCTTTGATGTCCAAAGGCAGGAGACGGTGGATGCCCTCGCTCAAGAAGAGAGTGAATTCACCCTTCCTTCCCCTTGGTGTTCTATCCAAGTCCCCCATGAATCAGATGATGTCTCCCCACATTGTTGAGGGTGAATCTTCCTTTCTCAGTTAACTGATCAAAATGCTAATCTTTTTTGGAAACACCCTCATAGACACACCCAAAAATAATGTTCTGTGAGCTCTCTGAGCATCCCTTAGCCCAGTCAAGTTGACACATAAAATTAACCATCACAACCTCCCAGATAAATTTCTTGTACTTGAACCCTTGCCTTGGGATCTGCTTCTGGGGGAGCCCAAGCACAGACAGGTATGTTCCCAGGACTGGGATAGCTGGACCACAAAGAGTGAGTATCATTATGATTCTCACTATGGACTCAATCCTATTTAAGCCAAATTAATTATCTTTCTGTTGCTTATGTTACTGATCCCACTTGAAGACTCAGACTGACAGATCAAATCCTGGGAAACATGCTCACACAGCTGAGTGGTGTCCTATATACTTTCCTGATGGTTTAAATTCTCTGCTTTGAGCAACTGATAACAACCTGAATCTTTGGAATAATGAGCAGTATTCTCTTGATTTTTTAAAATATGTATGTAGGTGAACTCTACAGGTTTGCTCACATATGTTTAGTTCATTGCTTTTATAGGATGGCTGGTAACCTGGATCTTGCAGGACTAGCCAGGCAGAATGGAGTGGAGGTGGAGGTTGGGGGTGGAGGGAGGGCTGGTAGAATGGTTGTCTTAGGGAAAGACCCAGAATGCCAAAGCCTTATTTCTTATCAGTACCCCAGAACCAACATAAACTACAACCACCCCAATTATCTTCCACTGAGTGGTCTGCCATGCCTGGTCACACTGCCACACTTTCGTACATGCTGTTTCCTCTACCAAGAATGTCTTCTCTTGTATATTTGCTTATACACTTATGCCCTTTTTCAAGAATTGCTCAAATATCAACCTCTCCTCTGAAGCCTTCTCGTGTCCTACAGGAGTTAATTGCCACATCTTCTGTGCCCTAATAGCAGTTTGATCTACCTCCGTTTTAGCAGTATTTAAAGGTGACAGCAAGCTTTAAAAAAGAGCCAGAGAGAGTGCAGGAGAAACTGTAACAACTTGGCTGTAAAAATAAATTCATTTCTAGCCTTTTCCATTCCCATTTTTAAATAGTTTTTGCTTAATGACTATTGTGGGTTAAAATGTATCCTTCAAAAAGATACGTTTAACACATGAAATGCCATGTGAGTTGTATTTAACTCACGCCAGTCTTGAGCCCCGGGGCCTCGTGAAGCATATGGAACTCACAAGTGTCCACCTTGGGAGCTGCAAGAACTATTTTTCAGGTTGCATGTAACTCGTGCACAGAAAACAATAAAAAATAACAAATTTTTCATTAAATTAGAAAGGATCATTTTGTTTTTGAAGTTTTTATTCTATTTTCATATTAAAACACTGTTGCCTCAAGGAAAAAAATTTTTTTCTAGTGTGGCAGTTAATGTGTTAAATCCTAATCCTTGGTACCTTTGAATGTGACTTGATTTGAAAAGAGGGTCTTTGCAGATGTAATCAAGGTAAGATGAGTTCATTAGGGTGGGCCTTAATTTAATGACTGGTATCCTCACAGGAAGAGGGAAATTTGGACATAGAGGGGAAAATGTCACGTGAAGGCAGAGACAGAGATTGGAGTGACGCAGCTGCAAGTCGAGGGCTGTGGCTACAAGTCAAGAATGGCAGCCACCATATGCGGGAAGAGGCAAAGAAGGATCCTCCTCTGGAAATTTCAGAGGGATTATGGCGCTGTGGTACTTTGTTGTGGCAGCCCTGGGACACTAATACAATGACTGTGTAGCACAATGAGGCCATGTGCCATTTATTCATTCGTTTATTTATTCATTCAACAAATATTTGTTGAACTCCTATTATGTGCCAGGCATTATGCTAAACTCTGGATTTTAAACTGGAGAATGACACGACCAGGTTTGAATTTCAGCCAGGTCACGTGGTGGCAGAAAGAGAGGTGGATTGGAGGAGCTGGGGGCAGGGAGGCCTGTGAGGAGGCTGCTCCCAGTGGTTAAAAATAATGACAGTGGCTGGGGGCTGGAGGACAGAGGAACGATCTAGAAGATTATTTAGGAGGTAGTGATATCGGGACTATAGTCCAGTCTATAACCTGATAGAGTTTAAATTGAATTTTCATCAAGCATCCTCAACTGGGCCCTAAGTACATGCTAGAAAATTGAAGTTTTCTAGCTCAGGCATCAGGAGACACTTGTGTTTTGTTTTTACCAGTAATGGCTTGAGATATTTCAATCTTGTCAATTCTACCTCCTAAGCATGGTATATTATTGTTATACAAGTTATAGCAATTATTTGCCTTCCTATCTTCCTTATTAGACTTTGAGCTCATGAGGTCAAGAGCTATGATTCTCCATTTTTTAATCTCTAATACTCAACATGGCACTAGTCTCTGCTGCTCAGTAGTACTTTTTGGAATTTATGAACCCTCTTAAATGTTAAAGGCATAATATGTCTCTTGTTTAGTGGTGAAGATTTCCCTCCAGGAGTCCGAGGGAGGCTGTCTGACCACCGATGTTGTTCTCCCATGGCAGGGGCAGCTACTGCTTTTGCAGGGACTTTGCCTATCCCCTTGGAGCCTGCTATCTAAAGATTTCAACATTATACGCTCAGCTTATCATCCTGGCTAATTAGAGGCACGATTTAAAAGCTAACTTAATTGGAAAAACTGCAAAGTAATTTAGATATGGTAACATTACCTCCAAAAGGGAAATATTAACTCATTTTAGATAATAACTTTGTAATAAGAGATATAGAATTGCATAATAAGGCTGTTGATTTTTTTATAGCACAAAAACTTTTCTTTTTGAATTCAGCTTTTACTTCTCAACCTCATGACTGTTTTGTAGGCTCTATCCACCCATTGTGTGGGACAAGTGGCCTCAGGGAAGGAAGAGTTTACATGGAGTTGAAATTTACTTTGAAAGCGTTAAATACAGGTCCTGGGAGTACAAGGAGAGGGCAAGAGGCCTAGGCCCAGCTCCCCTAGCCTTCCAGTCAACTGCCAGCTAACTTGCAACCATATAAAAAACCCCAGCAATGAAAGCAGAAGAACTGCCCAGCTGAGCCCAATCAACCCACAGAACTGTGAGAGATAATAAATAGAGTTGTTTTAAGCCACTAAGTTTTGGAGTGGTTTGTTACGCAGCAATAAATAACCAAAACTCTTAAATAAGCTGTGCTATTTCCCTCTACATTGCCATTGCCCTGTTCTCTTATGCACTGGCCAGTTTTCAGCCCTATTTTAAGGCAGTGAATACATTATAGAAGTTGTCTGTGGAACACTCACTTTTGCTCTCATATCTACTTCTCTTCCCCCAACCAGCAGCTCTGAAAGGTGGGAAGTATTACTGTAGAGTGGGGAAGATTGTGCACTGATTAGCTATTCAGTTTAATCAAGTTACTCCGCATCTCTGAGGCTATAAAAATAAGATTGCTAATGAATTCCTTGCAGGGATGTGGAGGGATTAAATGAAATACTGCCCCTAGAACACTTGGCACAGGACTTGGCACATGTCAGCATCCAGTGAATAGCATTGATCAGAGGCTGGAGAAGAGCAGGACAAATCCCTGTTCCCACTCTCTCCATATTAGTGAAGACATAGAATGCAGGGGTTGGCCCTGCAGGGGTCCAGAGCAATGCCAGAACTTCTTGGGGGAAGAGCAGCTTCTGCTTCATGTTATCTCCATTTACAAAGAGAGAGGATGGGTGCTCAACATGAAGGCAGCCCCTCAAACCACTGCAGGACCCCTAGCCCATTTGGGACATGGATATCCAGCCTCAGCTCCCAAACAAAAAGAACATCATGAGAGCCCAAGAAGATAGAGACTAGGGCCAGATGTGGTGGCTCACACCTGTAATCCTACCACTTTGGAAAGTCAAGGTGGAAGGATTATTTGAGGCCAGGAGTTCAAGTCCAGCCTGGCCAACATAGTGAGACCCCGTCTCTACAAAAAATTTTTTTTAAATTAGCCTGTCATGGTGGCGCATGCTGCTGGGGAGGCTGAGGCAGGAGGATTGCTTCAGGCCAGGAGTTCAAAGCTGCAGTGAGCTATGATTGCGCCATTGCACCCCAGCTCGGGTGACAGAACGAGACTCTGTCTCTAAAATTAAAAAAAAAAAGGCAGAATCTGGGTCTTATTAATCACCTCTCCACCCCCAGAACTTGGGGTGTAGTAGGTGTCAATTCCAAGAAGGCACAGAATTGTTTTGTTCACTGCTGTGTCCTGCACATACTAGATGCTCAGTAAATATGTGCTGAATGAATGAGTGAATGAGCGTGAGAATAAACGAATGTTGCGCTGCCTGTAGCAGACACTGGCGGTTACCCATCCCAAGCTGTTCCCTCTGTTTTCCTCGCTAATGGACTCCTGACAAGATTCGGGTGGCCACGTGCCACCCCAGGGGAGACTCAAGACTGGTTTAAGGGGATTCATTGGTCGAGAGGTGGTCATGTGACACAGTTCAGTCAATGGGACATAAGAGAAAATCTGCCCAGGGAATTTTCGGAAAGATTTCCCTCCAGCATCAGATGAGAAAAGTCATTCGTAACCAGAGCTGAACAAGCCAAGGGTGAGAAGCCAACCCTCCGGGGCTGGTAGTGCAGGAGCCCCAGCCAGGGACTGACCCCGACGAGCTTCTGAGTGGCCCCGTACCCGACCTCCAGATGGCTTCATGTCTGAGATAAATGCCTATCTTTGGGTTTTCAGCAGATGTTCTGGTACTTGCAGCCAAAGTGTCTTTCCTTAATTCATTGTGCGTTAGTGATACTGTTACGGGCTAAATTCTGTCCCCCCAGAATTCATACATTGAAGCTCTAACCCCAGTGCCACAGAATGTGACTGTATTTGGAGACAGGGCCTTTAAAAGGGTGATTAAATTAAAATGAGGCCATGAGGGTAAACCCTGATCCAATATGCCTAGTGTCCTTATAGGAAGAAGAAATTTGGACACAAAAAGAGACACCAGGGATGTGTGCACACAGAGAAAGACCATGTGAGGAAACAGCAAGCAACAAAATCTGTCACTTTGATCTTCCAAACTTGACACCTTGATCTTGGACTTCCAGTCCCCAGAACTGAGAAAATTAATTTCTGTTGTTTACTACCTAGTCTGTAGTATCTTGTTACGGCAGTTATAACAAAATACTTATAGCAAATAGCTATAATAGCAAGCTTACCTATCTAACAGAGGAAAATAAACTATCAAACACAAAGGGAAATAAACTCACAGCACATAATTGCTCCTTTGAAGAAAAAAACTCACAATACAACTACCCTTTGTTTAATTAAAACACCTGTGGCCTAACTTGTCATCTCTAAAAGTTCTTTCTCAGCCTTGAAGAGCCCTAAGTGGACAGTAGGGGTGTAAGCTCCCCGCGCCAGCTCTCTGCCTCAGTTCCTGCCAGAAACAAATTTCAAAGACTCAGATAACCTGGCCTCACAGAGAAAAGAGAAAATAAAGAACACCTGCAACAACTTCACTGCCGCTTCTGTTGTCAGTCTACTGAAGCAGAGGGAAAAAAAGCCATTTTTACCCTTTAAAAGCACCAAGCAGCTTTTTCTCAGCTGCCTGGAATTTTCCTTCCTTCCTCTGTGTGCCGCGGCCCCTCCCTCCTTCTCTCTCTCTTTCTTTCTCGGGAAAATGAATAAACTTTTACTTCTGTATATCCTAATCACTGCGTGAGAAACCTTTCTCCCCGTGCCGTGAGCACCTAGTGAGTTTTCCTCCCTAGCATTAGAGATATCCGTTGTTATACTCAATTGATTACCACCATTATCAAAAAACCTTTTTCTCACTATGTAATTGTCCCTGGGGTACAGCTGGGACCTGGATGAAAGAGCTTATCCTTGGTGTTATATAATAATGCAATGACACCAACCCCAAACCCTCTCAGGGTCCATTCACCCATCGACACGTTCACCCATTACTTCATTCAGTAAAAATCCAGCCAATACCCACCATGCGTTGGAGCTGCGTAGGATTGTCAGAGTATGTACTTGGAAGTCAGGCTGCCTGACTTTGCTCCCTAATTCTATCTCTTGGGTGCTGTGAGACCTCGGGCAGGCTGGCCATTTCCCTGAGTTCTCTTATCTCTAGACGGGTGCTAAGAATACACGTCTCATAGGATTGTGCAAGGCCAGAGCAACCTGGTCCAGGTGAAGTGCTCCACGGATGGGGGCTTTTGCTTGTCTGAATAGACAAAGACGGACAAGAAAGGAGATCCCCGTCACGTTTTCACTCATGTGATTTTGTTGTAACCCTTCCAACAAGCCCTGTGACATAGACATGGCCATCCCCATTTTGCCGAGTGAACTAAGGTTCAGAGAAGTCACGTGACAACAGTCACAGAGTTGCTAAATCTCAGGGCTGAGACCCAAACCCAGGTCTTCTGACCTGTAAGCCCTGAGCTCTTTTTTCCACCCCTGGTGATATCATTTTTTTTTTTTTCCTGAGCTCTTAGTGTACGCCAGACATTCTCATTTAATCCTCACAAGAACGCAGCTTTCACAAGCTAGGAGTAAAGAACTCTGACATAGATACAAATGTTTAGACCAGACAGCAGGATAAACTGGCACGTTGTTAGGAGACTTCCTGGAGATGTCGGCCAAAGCAAAGTGCCTTCTAAGAGAACGGGAGCAAAGAGGAATGACATTGACTGGGAACTGCTGGGGGCCAGATGCTTTTGCTAGACCCTTGATTTACAATAGCCTTGAGATTCTGATATCATTATACCCCATTTTACAGTTAAGGAAAAGGAGGCTCAAAGAGGGTAACATGGCCCAGACACACAGAAGGACAAGCTGGAATTTGAATCTAGTATCAACTCAAACCTGTACCATCTTTGCTCTGGATCAGGGCTTCTCAACTCCTTCTGCACACGTCAGGATCATCTGGAGACATTTTTCTAAAACCTGGTGGCTGGACTCCACCTGCAGAGCTCCTGAGTCAGTGGGTCCGGAGTGGGGCCCAGAACTGGTGCTTCTAAAATTCCCAACGAGGTGGTTCAGAGGTGCTACCAGGGGCAGAAACACAGTCAGAAATCACACTGCTCCTGGGAAGGAGCAGCTCTGAGGTCTGGAAACGTGGTCTCAGCCCAGACCTGACGGTCATTCTTCTCAGCGGGGTTGCATAAAGGCCAGCACCACAGCCTTTTCTTACTCTCCCCAAAGAGGGAATGGCGGGTTCTTTCTTTAAGCAAAACAAGTTCAGGTGAGTTCATTAACTCATCACTTAGTGCTCGTAGCAACATGGATTTTAGGCAATGGCATCACAGCAAGAAACACAAATACAGGGAAACTCTAAAATCAAATACAGGCATTGTTTTGCCCTCTTGCTAGGCCAGTAAGTGGAACTGAGTTTGTTTTTTACTATTCTCCATAGTTCCTGAGAAAAGTCTTTGGTCCCCTGTCTTTACTTCGTAAATGGATCCGTGAAACATTTTTATATCTTCTTCTGAAACGAAAACCGTAAATTAAGTTAGTCTTTTTTTTTAGCCAGTCAAATTCAGCAGTGGGGGGTTGTATTAAGTTAGTCTTTACATATGATTTTTAGGGGGGAGGATCAGAAACCTTTATGACAAACAAAACAAAAAGCATAAAGCTCTTCCCATCTCTGCTGTGGAAGTTCCCTGCAGCACACGTCGATGCCCTCAGGGCCCCCCTTCCCGTTCTGATCTTAAACATCTCCAGCTCTCGGGTTGGATTATTTCAGACAACATAACTAAACAGAATATACTGAATTCTTTCCGCCAATTTAGAATGCAGCCAAAATAAGCTTTTCTCAGTTCAGGCAAAAGTGAAACCGGAGAGGGAAAGTTGGAGGTATGATAAGAGGATTAAAGATTAGTTCTGACACATGGCTGGCGAGTTGACCTTTGACCAAACATCTTATAAATAACGCCAGTGCAGCTTCCCCCGTGAGCGCAAACAGATACCAGTCCCCAGGGGGGAAAATTCAGCGCCAGCCAAAAGGGAAAAAGCAAAGGGGGAAGCAAGTGGCCTCAGGAGGGACGGATGTGAAGGAGGGTGGGGCAGGAAAGCAGGAAGGAGACCCCCAAGGAGCGTCCGTCCGCTGTCAATATCATTCTTCCCGGGTGCCCCGTGCCATGGATATAATATTTGGCAGGAATAAGAAAGAACAACCGGAACCTGTGAGGGCCAAAGTGACAGGTGAGCATTTTGTATAAATGCTTGGCTCTTCTTGTATGCTTACAGGGACCTTTTTTTTCCTGATTATATAATACTTCTTGTAAATTATTTTTCGAAAGTCTGGAAAACGGCATAGAGGAAGGAAATGAGCCATAATAATCCAGACACATTCTCTGTGAAAATCTAAATGTGCTTTTACACATTACAACTCTGTTTCCAAGGGGAGAGAGTCATCTCACTATTTCTGGGAGGAAGGCGTCGGGAATGCTCCAGTGGGCACATCAGCAACGGGCTTAGTCTGCAAAATGCGTGATGTATTTGTGCAAATGTATGGTTCCTAAATTAATTTCAAAATGCTAAGAGAAGTGTGCGTGCACATGCACCCCTGCAGGGCATTGCAGAGTCCCTTGTGATTGTCCCTCAAGTACCCGCAGGTGGGATTTTGGCGTGTGAGCACCACCTGCACAGCCAATCAGACAGACCCAGAGTGGGACCTTCTTAGGAACAATCCTTTGAGGGTCTTGTGTCTCGCTTTCTTCATCTGTTATTTCTCTTGCTTTCTCCGCCTCTTTTGGGCTGCCACGCTCCTGCTGTCATCTTGTTTAGACTCTCAGCAGAGCAGTCTCTGGTTCTGAACTCTCGGGTCCCCAGGGTTGAATGGTTCTCGCTCAGCTCTGAGAATGGCTGGTGGGTCAGCTCAGGCACACAGGCATTTTCGTCTTCTGATAGACACGCCGGATATTTTTCACGAGGGGAGGACAGCTGTTGAGTGCTCTTTGTGAGAAAAGTCAGATTGGAGCTTTCCAACTGAGGAATGGCCTTGGGAGTCTTTAGAAAGCAAAGAATAGCTTTCGTGTCTATTTCTCCTGGTTCTGAAGGTAATGTGCAATCTATATATAGAAGGGGTGTGTGTATTAAATTATATATAAAATTTGGAAGTGCAAATGAGAACATGGAAAGAAATAAAAATCAGCTATATTTCCATCTCTTAAGCAGTATTAATATTTGGGTCTATTTCCTTTAAGTTTTTGAAAAATAGGTAGATCAATAGATAGATTTACTATATATATAATTATTTTTTCAAAAAGCAAATGTATACTTACTACTAATTTTTAATTTTTTAAAAATTTTTTTCCACCTGGCTGTTCATCTGTAAATTTTTTATTTTTAAAAAGGGTGCCTACGATGCCTACCCTTTTGTGGGCTGCACTGCATGAACATTTTCTCATGCCGTTACGCATCTCTTTACACCTCCTGTTTAGTGACCGCATGGAAATCTTTGGAAATGTTAGCAGACTCCTAGATGCTGAGAGGCTGCATGAGCCCCAAAGATCAGACAGAGCAGCAGTTCTCAAAGGGGGTCCTGAGACCTGCAGCATCTGGGCACTTGGTAGAAACAGCCATAGTTGAGCCCTGCCCAGACCCCCGGGTCAGACGCTCTGGGGTGGTGTCCAGCACATGTGTCTACACAAGCACTTTGTGATGCCAAGTGTGAGAAGCAATCCTCTGGGTCAAGCCTGCCTATTTGATACATGAAACTGAGGTGAGAGACAGAGGTGACTTGCCCAAGGCCAGGTGGCCCACTGAGGATAGGTCTCTTGGCCCTCTGTCCAGGCCTGGGTTGGGCCTGACCAGTCGGTCACATCCGTTGGCAGAAGCTAACTAAAGACTGAGCCTAGGTTGACACTTCTGTGCAGGGAGGCCATGCCAACGTTCTGGTCTCATATCTGGCTGTGCATTGGTTCTGAGACCTCTTTGGCAAGTTACTGAAGCGTTTCCTGCCTCAGTTTCCTCTTATGTCCAATAAAGTTAGCATGGTACCTCCCACGTAGGGTTGCTGCAATGACTAAATGATTTAATCCACCTAGAACAGAGTGCCTGGCCTAGAAGTGATCAATAAATGTGCTTATTCTATCTAGGGCTTTAATAATACATGGATTAATCTGTCCCTGCTCTGCCTCAAGCCCGCGCCTTCTCTTGTGCCCTGGGTCTCTGAGCCTTGTGCCACCATTCAGTCAGGTGCCCAGGGTGGGAGACTAGGCTGCCATTTTCGAGTGCCTCCCCGTGTTGAGTCACACAGGGCCCTATCAGTTCTGAGTCCCCCATGTCTCTCTGCTCATCCATTTCTCTCTGTCCCCATGGACAACCCTGGTCCTTTCTCTGTTCTTCCTGCCTCCCCAAGTCCACACTGCACAACACAGTCAGAGACAGCCTTTGAAGCCGGAGCCTGATCATACTCCATTTACATAAAATGCCCAGAATATCATGCAAATCCGTAGAGACAGAAAGTAGATTAATGGCTGGGCTGAGGGGAGAATGGGGAGTGACCACTAGCGGATACAGGGATTTCTTTTTGGGGTGATGGAATATTCTGGAATTAGACTGAGGCGATGGTTGCACGGCATTGTGAATCCACTAAAAACTCCTGAGTTGTACACTTTAAAATGATGAGCTTTATGTTATATGAATTTTATCTCAGTAAAAAAGTTACAAAAAGCCCATCTGATCCTGTCATTCCCTGTTAAAACCATCCAAGGTTTTTTGATCCATTCACAGGATCAAATCAGGACCCACAGTGTGGTCTCATTGGCCTTTGTCGCTTGGCCCCTGTTATTTCTCCAGCCTCGTTGTTCACAATTTCCTTGCTTGAAAATTACGGTCCGGTCTTGCTAAACAGCTTGCACATCTCCTGGTCTTGATCTCTTGGTCTGGGTTCCTCTAGAGGCAAGAATTCAGGTGTAAGTAGTTTATCTGGGACATGATTCCCAAGAAACACCAGAGGGAAATCAGGGAAAAGAGACACGGAAGGAAATCGATCACAGGGGCATTGTCAGCTGGGTGCAGAGGCTCACGCCTGTAATCCCAGCACTCTGGGAGGCCGAGATGGGAGAATCACTTGACACCAGGGGCTCTGAGCAAGAGCAAGACCCCATCTCTACAAAAAATAGAAAAATTATCCGGGTGTGGTGGTACACGCCTGTAGTCCCAGCTACTTGGGAGGCTGAGGCAGGAGGATCCCTTGAGCCCAGGAGTTCAAGGCTGCAGTGAGCTATGATGATGCCACTGTACTCTAGCCAAGGTGACAGAGTGAGACTCTGTCCCAAAAAAAAGGAGCAGGGGGGGGCCATTGTTGAGCCATGAGCACCAGGCATTGGAGCTGAATCCCCCGGACATGGTATAAAGCATGCATCAGGTAACCCCAGCCAAGCTCAAGGCAGTGGTGGGGTTTGACCCCCCAATTCCTCATCCAACATCAGGTGAGAGCTGCTTCCAGGGCCTTAACTCTCCAAGGTGCTTCCAGCTCATCCAGATGGGAGTAAACCACACTCCCCTAGCAGGCAGGACAAAAGCCCTCAGGCAGAGAGCTGCAGATATTTGCAGAAAGCAGTCTTGAGGGAGATGGAGGCTAGGGGGACATGAGTGGGGGCACAACAGCATGTGCTGCAGCACCCTGTCTCCCGAGCAGTGCTGTCCCACAGATATATAACCCATGCCACAGATGTACTTTAAGATTCTCTAGTAGACGCTTTCAAAAAACAAAAAAGAAACAGAATGAATTTCAACAGTATATTTTATTTAACACAACAAATCTAAGATATCAGTTCCATATGACACCAATATAAAAAATTGCTAATGAGACATTTTACTTTTTTTTTTTATACCAAGTCTTTGAAATCCAGTGTGTATTTTATCCTCACAGCACCTCTCATTTCAGACCAACCACATTTCAAGTGCTCAGTTGCCACATGGGGCTGGTGGCTACCACATTGAAGAGCACAGCTCTAGAATGTTCTTTCCTCTTGCCTTGGTGAAGCGAATACCTGCTCTCCCTCAAGACTCAGCCAGGTCACTTCCTCTAGGAAGCCGTCCACACCCCCCTGTTCCCAGCCCACCCTGGGGCGAGGTTCTGTCTCACGCAGCACGCTTTGCTGGGTCTGGGCATTGCCTTTCTCACAGCGTATTTTGGGTGTCTGTTTATCATCTGTTTCCTCAATGGTCGGTGGGCAACTTGAGGACAGGGAATGACGTCTATTCATTTTGGTAATCCTCAGTGCTAACAAACTGCCAGGTATATCACACGCTTTCTGGAAACAACTGCACAACAAACAAATAGATGCAGTGAGTGGTATTGGGGCTGGAGGGCCTCAGTTCCTGTCCATGACCATTTCTTCCAGCTTTTTGGTTTGGATGCAGAAACTGGAAACTAAACATTCTCTCTTTTAACAGGCAAGATTCCGACATGGCTGCAGGGAACGCTGCTTCGCAATGGGCCTGGGATGCACACAGTTGGAGAAACCAGATACAACCACTGGTTTGATGGCCTGGCCCTGCTCCACAGCTTCACCATCAGAGACGGTGAGAGCACTGGACGGGTTTGTGGTCGCTGCTGTAACAGATGACCACAAACTTAGTGCAAATTTATTCTCTTACAGTTCTGGAGGTCAGAAGTCTAAATTGGGTCTTACTCAACTAAAATGAAGGTGTCGGCAGGGCTGCGTTGCTTCTGGAGGCTGCAGGGGAGAATCTGCTTCCTTGCCTTTTCTATTTTCTGGAAGCTGCCTACATTCCTTGGCTTGTGGCTCCATCCTTGTCTTCAAAGCAGCAACAGAGCATCTTGTGATATCTCTCTCTCTCCATCCTTACAGCTCCTTCTCTGACTCTGACCGTCCTGCCTCCCTCTTACAAGGACCCTTGTGGTTTCATTGGGTCCACTCAGATAATCCAGGATAATCTCCTCAAGATCTTACCTTAATCACATCTACAAAGTCCCTTTTGCTATGTCAGGTAACATAGCAAGTTCTCAGGATTAGAATATGGATATCTTTGGGAAGGAGGGGGTGCATTATTCATCCTACCACAAGCACAAACCTCCCTGGAAAAGTGGCCAAGATTCTTTTTCAAAGAGTTCATCTTGCAAAATAATATGCATCCTCAATAAGGTAGGTAAGAGCAGGTAGACGACTACAGGCTTGTGTAAAGTCAAAATAGGAAGACTATAGATGTGTAAAATCAAAATAGGAAGAGTATAGAGTGGAAAAGAACAAAGCTGAATGGATTGCTCCCCAGGCGAGGGAGAGCCGTGCCACTCACACAATAAGTCGGGTGGGTCCCTGATTAGAAAGTGAAATGGCTGGATATAGGGCAGAAAGGATGAAGTATCACAATTAAGGTGAAATTCTGAGTTCAGGTGTCTGGCTCAAGAGGTGGAGTATAAATTCTTTGCTTTTGGCCATTGAGGTTGTTTATGTCACAAAAGCAAGAGCTGAGTTCTTAAGACTTCAGAGGACTCAGGGTCACACAGTGGATAGATTTGTGTCCAAGCACTCCAGGCTTCACAAAATTTTTCTTTAACTCCCATGTTCCAACATGGGTGAACTGTGGGCACTTTAAGTCCCTCAGCCTCAGTTTCCTTGTCAGTCAAATATGCTCAATCATCCTTTCCTTGAGAGCTGTTGGGATCATTAGGCATACTGGATATTCTACAGGGGCCCGACACCCGGTAGATACTCAACAGATTAAAAACCACCATCACTGTCTCTGGGTTCGAATCCCAGGTCCACCAATCTGGCTAACACGCACATAAACTATGTGACTTTGGCCAGGTTACTCACCATCTCTGTGTCTCAGTCTCCCTATCTGTGAAATGGAGATATCAGTAGCATATCTCATAGAGTTGCTATGGAATTTAAATGAATTAATATATGTAATGACCTCTATATAGTGTCTGGCAGATAGTGCATGCTCAAGAAGTGTTCACTGTTATTTTCACACAACTATTATTTCTTTGAAGCCAGTCCACAATTATTTTTTAGTGCATACTCTACACCAGCGACTTGCTCTAACATTTCATGAATAGAGAGAGACACCATGGATGAAAGTCACGAGCTCTGAGTTGGCAAAAACTTACAGATTTTGCTGTGATTCAGCCACAGCGTGGGTGGTTCTATATTTGCTGACAACGCTAAGGCTTAACGATTCCCTCCTTTTCTAAACAGAAGTCCCCAGTGATTCCCAGGGAAGTAAATGCTGTTCTGGATGAGGTGCACGGAAGGTAAAAGCCTCAGTGGCTTCACCAGGCTGCCAACTCCTCCGCAGTCTCTTTCTGGTGTCCACATGAACATTGCATGAGAGGGATTATGGTCCCCTCTTTGCAAATGCAGAAACTGAACATTTAGGGAGGTTGAAGACTGATTCCAAGTCATTGAGGTGAGGCTGGCATTTGAACTTGTGTTGTCCAGGGTTAAGGTTTGCAACTTTCTCCACCATCCTCACCCCAACACACACCTACACACACACACACCAACTACCTAAGAAATGGCAGATTGCTTAAGTGACCCCCTTTATGTGCCTGGATCAAGGGGCACCCTCACAGCTTACAGAGTGATGGCACCCACATCTTTCCCTAGAGACCACCAGGGATAAGAGCAACATAGCAGGGGATGACAGAGCCAAATGGTTGTCTAGAAGTGTGACTGTGGTCCACTAAAATCTTTGATTGGGCTAAATACAGAAGTGATGAAAGATATCCCACACTGTTTAGGCTTTCCAAAAGGTTCTAGTAGCTGTTCAAACTAAAAGTTCGTTGTAAAAGGTAAGTAGCATGACAGAGTGTGTTTTAATCATAATCTGGAATTGGCTAGGAAAATAGGAAGCATAGGAATTACACCCACCTATTTGCCCTTCCTCTATCCTGCCCTTGAACCTGGGCAGGTGTCTGAGGGTGCATGCCCCACCCTGTTTGGCAATGGTAAGTTTGCCGGTCTCCAACCTAGGGTGGGAGGTCCCAGAGTGCAGGGACCCTATACAAATTGTTGTATCTTCATCACCTAGTGTGAGGCCTGGCCCAGAGGGGCACCTGGAAACTCTTTATGGAGCTGAGGTGACACAATGAGGAGGACAGTGTTTTGGTAGGCGGAGGCGATACTTTCCCAAACAAACTCTTCAATGTTTGCCACAAAGAGGGTTTGCTGGTCCCTCCCTAAGTGTTTCATGTCCATCTGCAACTCAGCCCTCACTATTGCTCCCGAGGAAAATACCACTGCTACTATCACAGTTTTACAGATGAGGAACTAAGTCCCAGAGAAGCTAAGTAACTTGCCCAAATGCACACGGCTAAGAAGTGATGGAGGTCAGGTATAACCCAATGGTCTCTAAATTCAGAATCCCAAGTCCTAACCATTGTGCAGTTCTGCCCCGTCCCCACCTCCCACCAACTCCTGTCTCTTCCCCATCTCTCCAGCCCAATCCTGTCAGTGCTGCCAGATTGCCAATATTGGTGTGGCACAGCCTGGCCTCATCTTTCCTCTCCTCTAGAACTCTCAGTGGCTCTCTATTATCTAATAGTGAAAATATAAATCAAAAATGTTAAGTTCCACTATACCTGATTCAGAAGAGGAAATGCACAGGGAAATTGGGGTCTCTGATTTGCAGATAACACAATGCCAGTATTTCTCCAAAGGTGGTTTGTGTATCTACCACAGTCCCCTAGGATGCTCAGGAAAGCTGTGATTCCTGAGACTTGCCAGGGCTTGAGTGCATTATGACCCCAAAGGGTAGGGACAGAGCATTGTGTTTCTAACACGTTTCCCAGGTGACCCTGTGCCTGCTGAGGTTTGAGAGTCCCTCCACAGTGGGCCTCCAGCCTGGCCGCCCAGGCCCACCCAAGACCAAGTTAATCAGAAGTGCCATGGGCTGGGACACAGTCTTCTGTAACTTTTTAAAAGCACCCAGGTGATTCCAGTGTAAGACAGGTAGAAAACCTCTGCTTAATGGCAAACCAGTGAGAAAAGACTTCGGAGCAAGAAAGAGAAAAGGCAGAAAAATGGTTTATGGCTTTCAGCAGAGCCAATGTGAGTTAATGCTTTAAAGAAAAAAACCAAAGATTTTAATAAAAGCAGATTGGGCAGGGGGAAGCTGGGTGAAGGATAACAAGAACTCTCCTTTCTTTAAGTCTAAAATTACTTCAAAATACAAAGTTTTTATAAAGCAGGCACGGAGTTGAATGATTCCAAGTCTCCTTCAGTAAGGATATTCAATAATTTTCTAATAAGCAAGGTCATTGTTCCACCAGGATTTGACCATTGGAAAGTTTGCTTTATATATGTATATAAATTATATCTCCCTTCTCCCCTCCAAATAAATCGCACTTGACCCAGTTCTAGAAGACCCCAGGCAGGAGCACATCTGTTTACTTATGTCCACTCAAAGGAATGTGACTAATTGGGCTCTCCCAAAAGCAGGGTGGCGGGGAATGCACAGTGGCCCCTTCATTAATCTCAACCTCAAAGTCCAGTGTCAGCCTTGAGCAATTCCAGATACACAGTTTCCTATGGTCCCTGGGCGCTCTGTGCTCTGGGGCTGGATGTTTATAGGAAATGGGTGGCCTTTCCAAAACCCAGCCTGGGCTGGGTGTTCATATTTCAAGTGAACAGAAGTCAGCATTTCAGGCCAAGCACCGGTGGGGCCCAAAGCACCTTGACCAATGCCTGTGGGTGACCACTCCTAGACAGAGTGGCCAGTGAAGGACAGGCTGGCTCAAGGGGAGGTCCAGGTGGCCCTAATGCAGGTCTCCACTTCTGTGCAGCAGGTGGCTGAGGACCAGTGTGTGCGTGGCCTCACTGACTCCCAGGCGAATCTTCCTGCCACCAGGATTTTGTTGGACGATTCAGAGTTTCAGCAGCCTTCATGTATCAAGTGCACACTGTGAGCCACTGGGCCAAACACTTCACATCATCTCATCGTGTTTAAAACTGCCCACCTGGGGTGGGGGGATTATGTGATCCCCAACTTTAGTCAAGAAAACTGGCTCAATGAGATTAGGAGACCTGCCCAAGGTCACCCAGCTTGGATGGGATGAACCCTAGAGCCAAAGCCTTGACCACTCTGTCTACTGCATCTCTACACTAGATGTAGCTTTCATTGAGCACCTACTATGTGCTCAATGCTTTACAAGCCTCAAATGTCACACAACTCTGTAAGGAATGTATTGTGATCTTCATGTCACAGTGGAGGGGACAGAGGCTTACCTCTAACCAAGGTCAAGCGTGTGGTTGGTACATGGCAGAGCAGGAGTCATGTCCACATGCAGACGCGACTCTCCTTAGGGCACGGATCTTGGCTGTTCTAATCACCGTTATACTCCCAGTCCCTGCCCCGTCGAGGAGTTTGGTAAATACTGGTTGAAGGCATGAACCCAGGGCCTCATCAGCTCCAAAGCTCAGCTTCCTATTTCTTCCTGATGCCCAAGAATAAATCTCCCCCTACAGGAATATTTCTATGATGCTTATTCACACACTAACCACCCTGTGAAAAAATGTTTGAGGAGGTAGATGATTATCTGCCCCTTAGGGACACAGTGAACCCCTGAAGACTGGAGGAGGAGCTTGTGGGTCTTTCATGATCTCCTTCAACTTTATTACGATTAGTGCTGCTGCTATTGTCATTGTTTCCACTGAAGTACACAGGTGGGAGTCATTGCCACTGAAATGTACACTCAGATCCTTTGGACATGGACACAAAGACACAAGCCCAAGGGCGAAACTAATGGAGACAAAAAAAAAAAAAACCAAAAAACCCTAATGGAGGCTGTTAGAAGTCCAGCTAGTGGCTACCCTGGACGGGAAGAGGTTAGTGACTGGGTGGATATACAAGGTGGGTGTTGGGGGTACTGCTATGTCCTGTTTCTTGATCAGGATGTAGTTGCTATGGGTTTGCTCAGTTTGTGAAACATCAGCGAGCTGTACGTCACCAAGCTGCACATTTCTATACATATATTTTTAATTGTAAGGTTCAGACAGAATAGTCAAACCAATTGTTCTTGCTGTGTTAAGATGTTAGTTAAGAGAGCCAGCTTTAGACACCCATTGCTGGCCTTTGAATCCAGGCTACCATTCACTAGCTATGTGGCTTAAGGCAAGGTGCTTAACCTCTCTGTGCCTCAATTTTATTAGCTGGGAAAGGAGTCTGCAAGGCTATGAGTACCCAAGCCCTTTGTACATCATTTGGTAAGAAATTTATAACGTTTAAGCATTGTTTAGATTTTGCTTTATTTTGCTGTTAATTAGCAAATGATATTATATTGATTTTTAGAACAAACACATTTCTACTTGGAGTATTCTACTCACTTCCAGTGTTGTGAGTATTAAACCAGATAATACACATAAAGTGCCCAACACAGTGTTTAGCATACTCATATTCAGTAAATGTTAGCTCTTAGTACTAGTTTCCTTTTCTTAAAATATAAAAAGGCACCAGCTGAGAATTTCTTAGGAACATGTTGTCTCCTCTAAGCCTGTTATGTGGCCCTCAAAATATCAGGGGTATTTCTGTGATCAACTCTTTTGTTTATTGCAATGAAATGTCGGTATGTCTTGGGCTCTGCTTTCTGCATGTTGTAATTGTACCAACACTGGAAGCACATGTTATACCACTAAAAAGAATATGTTCTGTAGAGGGAGAAATAATCAACACAATGTCATTTGCTAATCAACAGCAAAATAAAATAGCACCCTGCCACCTGCCCGGACCCACCCCGAGGTTTCAAAGTGCCCACGAAATAAAGCTCAAAGGCCTGCAGACCCAGTAGTCCCCCTCATCCCAACCCATTCCCCAAAATCATTTTATTCCTGCTGCTCCCAAGCCCCTACCTAGTGTTCTAGCCCAGCCTGACTCAGCTCTTGCAGGAAGTGGACTGCATTTTCCCACCTTCAGGCCTTTGCTTCCAGGCTTTCCGGGGAGGGTGAACTGGAAAGCCCTGCCTCTCTCCCCTTCCTGCCTCCCTAATCTATTGCAATCAAATTCTCCTCATCCTTCAAGGGCTATTTGAGCACCGTCTCCTTCATGAAGCCTCTCCTGATACATTCCCAGCTGGGAAGGACCTCCCCTTACCTCCACCCCAGGAGGAACCTGTGACTGTGTTATTTTACGTAGCAAAAGGGACTTTGCAGATGTGATTAAATTAAGGATCCAGAGATGGGAAGATTGTCCTGGATTATCTGGGTGAGCTCGGTGTAATCACAGAGGGAACACGGAGGGTCAGCCTCAGAGAAGGAGATGTAACAATGGAAGTAGAGGCCACAGTGATGCAACCACTAGCCAAGGAATATAGGCAGCTTTAAAAGCTAGAAAAAGCAAGGAATGGATTCTCCCCTAGAGCCTCCAGAAGGAATTAGCCCTGCCCACACCTTGATTTTAGCCCTGTAAGATTCATTTCAGACTATGTCTTCCAAAACTGTAAGAAAACAAGTGTGTGTTGTTTAAAGCTACCAAGTCTGTGGCAAGTTGTGACAGTAGCAATAGGAAACTAACACAGGTCTAGAACCATCTGGTATCTTTTCGGGTTGGTCTCAATGGACTGGTCAGAAGGCCCTGCTTTGATGCAATGAGTTAGATTCTCTCCAGAGTCTGGATGAATTAGACACTAAGCACAGTACTCAGCCTCTACTGGTATGCAGAATCTGTCATTGGTATAGCTCGTGGTTGTAGTAGATATCACATGTTACTCCAGTGGGGCTGAAATAATGGTCAACGTAGGCTTTTGAAGGCAGGGCTCCCAGGACTGAGTGAGGCCCTGGAGAAACTCATCCCACATATGCAGTTTTCTGGAGCAGTCCTCCAACTCTGCGACTTCCCTGGAGAGACACAGACATAGCAGAATGGTTCTTGTGGCCTGGGTTAGCACCTCCTGCCTGGGCAAGGTTGGGCAAGGTGACTGGACATTTCCAAGCCTGAGTTCCTTCATATGGGAAATGGAGCTAAGAACAGGGCGTGCTTACCTTGCCATGTTGTGAGTCTCAAGTGACGAAATATATGTGTGAAATCGTATTCCGCGTGCTAGTTGTATCAGGCATGCGTACGAAAGGAGCCTGTCCTGGTGAACTAAACACCCCCTTCCCCCAGTAAAACCCCTAGAATGGCTGGAATTGATTTTAAAGACTGTAAAGGTGTCAGCCTGAGACTGTTCTGCTGCTTCTCTTCCAGGTGAGGTCTATTACAGGAGCAAATACCTGAGAAGTGACACCTACAGTGCCAACATCGAGGCAAACAGGATTGTGGTGTCAGAGTTTGGAACCATGGCCTATCCGGACCCCTGCAAAAACATATTTTCCAAGTAACTTTGAATCTGACCAAATTTCATGCTTTCTGATATCCTTGATGGTTGAGACAACAGCATTTGCCCCCCTGACAATTCTCTTTAGAGTGGTTAAAAACTCCATGACTGTCCTTTGACTATAGGCACTATGTAGTTCTTGATCACTAATGGCCAAAGAGGCAAAGAGCATTTGACAAATTATTAGATACTCTCCCACATAGCTGGTGGAAAAGCAATTTGGAACTACCTATCAAAATTACAAATGCACATTCCCTTCAGTCTAGGGATATACTTGCTCATGTCTGAAATGACAAATGTACATGGTTATTCATGGCTGCATCGTTCTAACAAGAAACTGAAAACAATCCAAATGTTCATCAACAGAGGAGTGGTTAAATAAATAACAGTAAAACTCTACAAGAAAATACCATGCACAAGTAAAAAGGAACAAGGATGTCTCTATGTACTATATGGAAAGATTTTCAAGATATATTAAGGGGGTAAAAAACAAGATATAGAAAAAGTGTATAATATGCTATATTTTGTGTGAAAAAGCAGGAGGAAATCTAGATTTATTTTTGCTTGTACATGCATAAACCCTTCAGGATGCTTGAGCGAGGAGGGGCATGGCAAAAATGGATGGGGGGGATGGAGGAGATTTTTCACTGTATACATTTAAAATCGTCTGGGTTATGATGCCTATGAATGTGTTACATATCAGCCACTTAAATTCTTGGCCGGGAAATCAGGCCGGCCATCAGGATCTCCTTTCTGATACTATTTAGAGATGGAAGGGTTACGAAAGGGTTAGGGGTAGACTGGCCCAGAGAGGGAAGATTATTTCTGCTTTTCTAAAACTGACATCATCTCTCCAGTCCCTGAGGGCTGAAACAGAGCGAGCAAGCGCTGAGCTCACTTTTGCAAACTGGGAGGAGCAGCGGAGGAGCCCATGAGGGAGGGGGTGGGGAGAGGAGGACGGCAGGGGAGGAGGGGATGAATTTAAAATGCTAGCATGCGACGCCTCCTTGCCATTCCACTACCAGTCAGTAGGAGGCGCACTACCCCATACACAGACAGTGTGTGCCAATTTTACTGCCAATAACTTCTCTGGTTTTTCTTTCTTCCTGCTTCAAGTGTACCTTCTGATTGAATGAGCTATGTGTTCTTAACTCATAATTAGTTTGTTTTCCTCTTCTTAAAAACTAATTTCCTGGACGAATTTGAGATAACCAGTGTGGACTCACACTGCTGCCAAAGGGGGTATTAGCTGCCATTGTGGGCATCCAAAGCTCTACCATTTCTGTAGAGCTTCCAGAAATACTTCGGAACAACTCAACAGCTCTGCTGGCTCTGGCCTTGGAGACCTTTGGAGTTTTGAGAACCCAGGAGGGACCAGCTGGCAGCCCTGGTGTCCCAGCTGACTCAACAGGGGGCTGTCCTTGGGGAACTTGACATCTGTGTTCTCAGAATTCCTCAAGTGCCCCATTGGGACCCAGTACTTTTTCTTTCTTAGTTGAAGTGATGCATTTTTAAGTGTTAGGAAAACTAAAGCCAGCTATAGGGCAGGACTTCCCAGCTGGGTAGACACGGCCATCGACTCTGTTGGTTTGCTTTTCTCCCCAGAGCTTTCTCCTACTTGTCCCACACCATCCCCGACTTCACAGACAACTGCCTGATCAACATCATGAAGTGTGGGGAAGACTTCTATGCAACCACAGAGACCAATTACATCAGGAAAATCAACCCGCAGACTCTGGAAACCCTGGAGAAGGTATCAGCGAATACACAACCAGCATCAGTTCCTGACTCAAGAAAGGGAGAGTCGGGACCCTCTGGGTGGGGCTGCGTGGCTTGCAAGGAGCTCGGAGGGGCCCCTTCTCTAAGGCCATTTGATCTTGGGCTTTCCCAGCATAACCCAGCACTAGAGGCAGGGACTGTGTCACGTGCATCTTTGTGTCTGTCCCGGTTTCCCAGGGCTACTGTAACAACATACCATGAACTAGGGGGCTTACAAAAACAGAAATTTACTCTGTCACAGTTTGGGGTGTCAGAAGTCTGAGATCAAGGTGTTGGCAGGGCCAAGCTCTCTCTGAAGGCTCTAGGGGAAGAGCCTCCCTTGCCTCTTCTGGCTTCTGGTGGCTGCCAGCAACCCTTGGTGTTCCTCAGCTTGTAGATACATCACTCCAGTGTCCACCTCGGTCATCACATGGCGTCCTCCTGTGGTCTGTGTGTCCGAATTTCCCACCCTTTATAAAGACACAAGTCGTTGGATTAGGACCCACCCTAATGCAACGTGACCTCATCTTAACTTCATCACATCTACAAAGACCCTATTTCTAGGTAAGGTCACACTCACAAGTACCAGGGATTAGGACTTCAACATATGTTTTTGGAAGATGCAATTCAACCCATAACCGTGTCCATATTTCTTGGCACCAAGGGAGCCCGGTGACAATTGAATGAATGGCTGTGTCGGACGGCCCACACCTCCCAGGAGCCCTACCTCGCACCAACCTGAAGAGGGAGGCATTAGGCAGTCAGCAAGAGCACAGAAATAAATGCCCAAGCAGATACCTTTCCTGGGAGGCATCGAGTCAACATTTTGGTGAAAATCAATAGACCCACTTTCAGTTCTCTCCAGCTGGCTGTTCAGAGCCCCAGTGTCTGTGCAATACATTTTAATGATCTGTTAAAGGGATGAGGCTTTTCTTAGCTGTGAAATTATGTCCAGTTCCTTTTAAGCTAGGTGGCATTGGTCCAACCCATATATGCTTTCCACAAGGCTGCATTACCCGGCTCTTGGCTGACGACTGGGTGTGCTATTCTAGGCAAGGAAGGGTGGACAGTTGGTCTCTGGCCACCCCGTTGTTCTGCAGTTGTGACCCGTTCGGGGCGGGGATCATTGTTCAGCTTGTTAGTCAAGTTTTGCTTTGACCAAATGTTTTTGTAACCTCTCCATTCCCAGAATAAGCCTATGAAAGAGGCCCAGAGATTTATGCCTCTGTGGAATGCAAAGGGGAGAACTTAAATGAGTTAACCAGAAGGACCCGGAGCAGCAGCCAAGGTGAAGTCTACCTTTCTGCCCAGGTCACTGCTCGGAGTTCTCTGTGGTGCGGCATCCCGTCTCCACGCTGAGGGCACCCTCCAGGGCAGGCAGCAGGATGGGAACAACAGCCACAGAAACGCACCAGCTCCCCAGCTCCCCTGCAACCTATTTGCTATAGGACACCCCTCCGTCCTCCACATGAGGTTGTATCAGGTCACAAGAGTAAACATCCTCTGTAAAGGCAAATTTGTCTTATTTTTAGATCAGGAGATATATGAAAATATCCATCTCTCTGAACCTAGAATCAGTCAGGTTTACACAGGATTTCACCCTTTCCCCTTTTAAAAACCAGGTGGCCATCATATTTTGCAGGTTGATTATCGTAAATATGTGGCTGTAAATCTGGCAACGTCACATCCTCATTATGATGGGGCTGGAAATATCCTCAACATGGGCACATCCATTGTGGACAAGGGGAAGACAAAATATGTGATATTTAAGATCCCTGCCACAGTACCAGGTAGGTCATTCTGGGGAATATAATGAAACATAAACAGCCAAGGGTGGCTCCTTCTGAAGAGTTCTGATTTTTGTTAATGACACAAGACTCAACATGATACTTTCCCCTGTAGATTATTCAGATGACCATGAACTCAGTCTTCTCCTTTAGGAGAAAAGAGGAGTTGCTGGGATGCCTTTTGGAAGAAGGGAATTCCTTTACTATTCTAACCTTCTTTTCTTTAGGCTCCCATCCACCCACCCATCCATACATCCATCCACCCACCCATCCACCCATCCATCCATCCACCCATCCATCCATCCACCCATCTATCCATGCATCCATCCATGTATCCCATCAATTCATCCACTCTTTCACCCATCCACCCACCCATCCACCCATCCATCCATCTGTCCATCTATCCATGCATCCATCCATGTATCCATCAATTCATCCACTCGTTCATCCATCCACCCACCCATCCACCCATCCATCCATCCACCCATCCATCCATCCACCCATCTATCCATGCATCCATCCATGTATCCATCAATTCATCCACTCTTTCACCCATCCACCCATCCATCCATCTACCCATCTATCCATGCATCCATCCATGTATCCATCAATGCATCCACTCATTCATCCATCCACCCACCCATCCACCCATCCACCCTTCCATTCTTCTATCCATCCATCCACTGATCCATCTGTCCATCCATTTTTTTAGTCTCCTGACAAACTTTTGTATGGCAGGGCTGTGCCACCTATTTTCATCCCCAGCCCCTGAAGCCAGGCTTCCAGGGTTGTTCAGGGAGCTCAGCCCTGCTGGGATGCACTCCAGATCCCCACCCTGTTCCCTGGGGCTTCTGGACCTTCTTCATTTAGGGCCAGGTTCCTGGAACAAAGCCTAGGCTGACTGTGATTGCATGTTCCTGAGGGGGAGGAGGGCGAGGCTCCTAGCCTATGTTTGTCCAGGACCCTCCTGGGAACCACGCCCAGAGACTAGGCTTCCGAGGACAGCTGTGCAGGACTCAGGAGGCAGTATAGAACTATAAGGGTGCTTGACCTGACCTTCTGGTTTAGGAAAACTAGTTTCCATCTGTAATCCCTGCTGGTTTCCTACCCCCTAGTCTTGTACAACCCCCTGAGCAAATTACCAGGCTCTGTCAGGCGGTGTGAGCCTCTAAGTTCAGAAGGTACAATGAGTTTATTTGTAAAAGAGAACTCCCATTAATTAAGCCAATAAAGCCAATGAGGTCGAGCTCAGAATTCTAGAATGTCAGACTTGGGGATCATCTAGGCATTTGGGTTTGCCACCTTGTATTACAGAGGAGGACTGTGAGGCCCTGGGGATCAGGTGACGTGCCACAGTCACGCAGCCTGCGGGAGCCACCGACTTCATGTAGGCAGCAATCCTCTGAGCACCTGCTCCATGCTGGTGGTTGCACTGGGATGCATGGTCCACCTCATGCCTCCCAGGCCAAGGTGCTTTTCATTTCAGTTTGCACTGTGCTCCATTTGTTTTGTGAAGAAAAGAATTACCCCACAACTCCACAGCATCCCTCCCACCAGCAAGCTGTTTACAGCGTGCCCAGGTGGCCACAAGAGAGGTGGGGACGTTTGCAGATAACTCATTATAAGCCAGCCCCAGGCCTGGGTGGGGAGGCCTTTTGACCAGCGAGTGACTCATCCTTGCAGAGGAATCGGAAGCTGAGCATGTCCTGAACACCTTGCGTGTTTGGGCGCAGAGCAAAATACCTGGATGCCTGCGTTATTTCATCCTCTTCTCTGCCTTCATGCTATGAGTGTCATAATCCCTAACGACAGAGGAAGCCGAAGCTAAAGGGGCTATGTTTTCCTGGCTTAACGCTGGGACTCTGACCACAATGATAGCCCATTCCACCAAGCCTCAGTTTCCCATCTGTAAAATGGGCATCCTACAGTCCAGCTTGATTGTAACAATGTATATAAAAGCCCCTCATGGCAATAGGTACTTAGTTCCACTTCCAGGTGTTTTAGAATGGGCACTGCCAAGAGAAATTCACAGAAACCCTATGAAATCCATATTAAATGATGGTTCCCAGAAAAATACCAGAGCTCAAGCCTGGGAAACTCACCCATCACTTGGGAGCTTGCTAGAAATGCAGAATCTCAGGCCCCACCCCAATGCAGAGTCAAGCTCCACATTTTTTTCATGATCCCCAGATGATTCATATGCACATTAAAGTTTGAGAAGCACTGCTCTAGGGCAGGGATCAGCAAACTTTTTCTGTAAAAGGACTAGATAGTAAATATTTAAGGCTCTGAGGACCCTATGGTCTCCATTGCCATGGCTCACCTCTGCCAGTGTAGCTCAAAAGCAAAAGCAGCTATAGACGATGCATAAAGGAGTGCACATGCCCTGTTCCAAATAAAACTTTATTTACAGAAGCAGCTGGAGGCAGGAGTTAGCCCCCAGGCTGCAGTGGAGGACCCCTGGCCTCAAGGCCTCCCTCTGTTGGTCAGTGGTTCTCAGGTTGCAGATCAGGGCTCAGCAGGGGGCCAGGCCTGAGTGGGAAGGTCTCAGCCTGGTCCCCTCTTCATCTGCTGCCTTGTTGGCTCTTACTCAGAGGTGGTTCTCAGCAACCAAGTCAGTGTGTAGGTGACAGTGGTGTCTTCTGGGAGGCTGCCCCATCCTGCGCAGTTCCCGATTCCCGAGGCTTGCTTTTCTCTAGAGGACCAGAAGAAGGGGAAGAGCCCTTGGAAGCACACGGAGGTGTTCTGCTCCATCCCCTCCCGCTCCCTCCTCTCCCCGAGCTACTACCACAGCTTTGGGGTCACCGAGAACTACGTCGTTTTTCTCGAGCAGCCTTTCAAGTTGGACATTCTCAAGATGGCGACCGCATACATCCGGGGAGTGAGCTGGGCCTCCTGCCTGGCTTTCCACAGGGAGGACAAGGTGAGGCCTGCCAGGGACACTAGCTGGGCAGGGGCTGGCTGGCCCCCAGGTGAAGACTCAGAGGGAGGCCAGCACGCAGGGGGTTAAGGGAAGGAAGCAGCATGGAGCCGGGAGGGAGCTACCATACGGTCTCCTTGGAAGCATCTGCAACCTTCTAGAGAGTTCTGAAGCTGGATAGTCCTTCAAAGTGGTCCTGACTTAGGGCAAGGGGTCCGGGCTTTTATACTCCCACGTCCGTGAGTCATTGGATGCAGAATGTCCCAGGAACAGGGTGTCACCTTGGGCCACCAAGGCAGTCCCCACATACCCTGCAGTAAAGAGACCAGGTCCTCAGTCCTGAGGGACAGCTGGGCTCCTCCCTGCCTCCATTCTCCTGACACGGCCCCTTCTGAACGTCTGCTACCACAGTGACGTTGGGGGGTGCCAGGGGTTACTTAGACATGGCAGTGGGAGAGCGTGCCTCCAGGCGGTTCTATGGAAACATCTCTTTCAGTTCAGGCACACCTGAGCACGCAAAGTATGTACGTATGTGTACATGGGTGCACGTGTATATGTGTGTTTGCGTGTATATCTGTACATGTACGTGTGAATACATGTGTGTATGCATATGTATGTGTGTATGCATATGTGTGTGTTTACTATTTATTTATTTGCTGTTGTTACTTTACTTTTGAAAAATATCAAATCATTCTCAGGGTGATCTATTCAAATAATACACAAGTACAGCGGCTGCGTACAAAGTCCCCGCCCCGCCCGCTCCCCTATCTGGAGGGAAGCGCCACTATTCATCTGACACCTTCTACTCCTCTTTCTACGTGTTCGCATGCGCTTTTGTGTACACGTACACACGTGTGTCCTGCTTTGCAACCAACTGCCCTCTTTGAGGCCTGTCCTTTCTCTTCTCAGGGCAGAGAGTAAGGTGGTTAAGGGAACAAAGGGGTGAGGGGTTACGGGAGGTCCCTCCTCTGTTCAGAACCTTCTCGTGGTTTCCTGTCTTCCTCAAAATAAGAGCAAAAGGCTTCCTTCACTGTCCTCCGTCCCCACACACCCTCGTCCCAGCCACTCACTCTGTGGTCACTACACGCCTCCTGCTGGATCTCAAACTGGCCAAACACGCTTCTGCCCCAGGGCCTTTGCACTTCTGTCCCCTCCACCTGGAATGATGCTGTTTCCCCAAATAGCTTCCTCCCTCGGCTGACCTGGTCTGGGCTCCCTGGCCCTTGATCTCTGAGGCCTTCCTGGATGAACTGTCTCTAGCAGATCCCCCTGGTTTTCTCCATCCCTGACCCTCTTTCCCAGGAGCACCCGTTGTCCTTGGCATGTTATATATTTGATTTTTGCTGTTGGCTTCACCCCTACTCGTACATAAGCTCCATGAAAGCTGGGGCTTGGTAGTATTTCAACCCTCTGGTTGCAGAGAAGCATCTGATTGATGAGTGGTAGACCCTTGATAAATATTTGTGGCATGAACGAGCAGGGGCCCTCCGGCTCCACAGCTGAGCTTGAGTTTGCCCAGCAGCAGTTTCCCCAAACACGGCTGGGGGGCTTCCCTCCAACAGGAGGTGCGGGGCCCTCTAAGCCTCCAAACTGTGACCCTGGGGAGTCCCTGGCCCTCAGAGAGTCCCACGGTGAGACCAGTTAGAGCCCATGATGGCAGGGCAGTGGCCCTGAGAAAGGCTTTGGACTGCATTTGGAAGAGAACTTTCTGGAAAGTCTATGTGGCTGGCCCAGGGATTGGGGTCATGGGGAAGAAAAGGCCTAAAATAATCACCCCCATCTTCGCCTTTCCATCCTGACCCCCCTCCCCCAACCACACTGTTGAAGCCCTCTTCCTCTATAACCCTTCTTAACATCTGGGGCTTGACCCTGGGGAGGGGGAGGAGGTGGCAAGAGAGCAGCCTGGAGTAGGCTTCCCTACCTTTCAGGAGGAGGGTGGCGAGGCCAAAGCTGCCAAAAGAAAGAAAACACTCCCCCCACTTTGGATTAGGCAACTCAGGCTGCAGATATGGCTAATTACCACCCAGAGTGATGCTGGCCTCGTGACACCCAGAGAGGTATGTCCGGAGGCCTAATGAGCTGACACTCCCTTATGGGTTCATTAGCAAGGACCAGGGTCACTCCACCTGCAGCCCTCCAGGATAGGTGGGCTTGCTCTTGGCAAATGAGACAAAGCAGGAAGTGGGCTCTGCAGTAGAGGTTAGGAGAGAGGACCCAGAAGGATGGGGGTGGGGTTAGGGCTTTAGGGGCTCCAGTCTTGGATGGAGGCTGGCACCTGGCAGGTTCTCCCCAACTTGGTCATTGCCAGGGAGCTCAGAGTCACAGTCAATGGAACAAAGGGACAGTGTGCCTTGGGGGAGCATCCCCAAACATTGTCCTCTTGGTAACTGTAAAGACCCAGGCAGCAAAGCTTCCCTCCTCTCCATCATAACGATACAATTATAGAAATCCAACAATAAACTGCTTTCATCTATTGGGCGCTTTTGCCTGTCTGGCACTGTTAAGTGGACAGAGAACTCAGAATGGGGAAGGGACGTGCCACGGTCCCTAGCTAGTGCCTGGCAGGGATGGGTTTTGTGCAGTCCCCAGATGCCACAGTGCTGGGCCAGCAGAGGGAGAGCTGACCGCCAGGTGTGCATCTTTCAGACTTACATTCACGTCATCGACCAAAGGACCAGAAAGCCTGTGCTGACCAAGTTTTACGCAGACCCAATGGTGGTCTTTCATCACGTCAACGCCTACGAAGAGGACGGCTGTATTCTGTTTGACGTCATCGCCTACGAGGACAACAGCCTTTACCAGCTCTTCTACATGGCCAACCTGAACCAGGACTTCGAGGAGAACTCCAGGCTCACCTCGGTTCCCACCCTCAGGAGGTTCGCCGTGCCCCTCCGTGTGGACAAGGTAACGGCTTCAAAGGTTTGTTGCATTTCTAGAGAGACGTGAGCCCAGATAGGAAGTTACTTTGGCACTTATTTCGTTGACATGGAAAGCCAAAATGAACTGTTCCTAAAGAACAACAGAAAATGGTTTTTATTATTTTTCCAAAAGTTGTACATATTCATAGTAGAAACTTTAGAAAATACAGATAAGTGCAAAGGAAGAAAAAGTCCCCATAAGCCACGCCCCACGATGACCACTGTGGATGTGTTTGTACGGCCTCCCCGTCTCTGTTGTTCTCTCTCTGTATATATCTCAATTTTAATCATGTTGGGCATAATTTTTAACAGCTTTACTGAAATGTAATTGACATACCATACAATTCGCCTGTTTAAAGTGCTCAATTCAGTGGCCTTTGGTGTATTCACACAGTTGTGCATCCAGCCCCACAGTCAATTTTAGAACATTTTCATCACCTCAAAAAGAAATTCCACACCCTTAGCCATCACCTCCTAGTCCCTCCCTCTCCCTGCCCCGGCAACTACTCCTCTGCTTGCTGTCTCTGTGGCTGTGGCTCTCCTGGACATTGTATGTAAATGCAGTCACGCAATAGGCGTCTGGCTTCTTTCAGGTAGGACGATGTTCTTGGGATGCAGCCGTGTCGTAGCCTGTATCAGTACTCCGTTCTCTTTGTGTACGTACTATTTTGCACACCGCTTTTCTCACCTATTTGTATATTTAAACATCTCTCCATGACATTGAATAATTCTTTGAAACATCACTGGAAATATGCGCCTAATAGTCCACGTCAGGGATTCATCACCATTTGCTTACACAATCCTGATGTTGAACAGCTCTGTTCTTATACTAAAAATGACCACCAGGCAAACGTTATCCTCCATCAGGGTGCTGTGGCCAAGGCTCTGGGCTTGACTTAAGGAGGCTCCAGAGGCTTCTGGCTCCAGAACTCACTGACTTCATGACTTAATTAATTTAAATGGAGCCAAATTCAATTCAATTAAATTTTGATGGCTCACATTTGCTAAATGCACACTATGTCCCAGGTACTTTGCTGAGTGTTTTGTTTTTCTTACCTCACTTAATGATCAGAACAACCTGTGGGAAAGCTCCACATATCAGCCTCATTTTACAGATGGAAAAACTGAGGCTCAGAGAGGTTAAGAAATGTGCCCAAGGTCGCACAGCCCACAGTGGCAGAGCTAAGACCGGAACCTGCCCCAGTCTGCCTCTAAACCCCTATGTGTTACCGCTAAGGGGTAGTGACTCTGCTGTCCTCCCCAGCAGACCTAACTCCCGGAAGGAGCCTTAGATGTGTCACTGACTCCTCTCGGGCTCTGTAGGCCCGAGGAATGGTCCCACAGCACCCAGGGAGCCTTCTCCCACCCTTATCTCCGGGCTCCGCAGTGCAGGGGTGCGGCCAAACTCCCAACCAGCGAGCAGGGGAGCCAGCATCTTAAGCCAGGTGTGTTTCACTGTGGAGGTGGGTTCTCTCCCGTCTCTCTAGCATTTCTCCAACCACAGTCATTTGTGTGTCTCTGCCATGGTTTTTACCGTATTTCCTATTACCTCTATTTAACATTTAAAAATCCTTTTTTTTGTTTCAATCAACTCACACTTTACTTAACTCACTTGAAAGGAAACACATCACCACCCAGTGGAAAGCTGGCTTTGCTTGCTGCACAAAGACAAGTGTGAGAACAGAACAGTGGACAGAAAGCAGAGGGCTTGAGCTCAAGCCAGAGGCTTGTTGCTTGCCAAGACCTGATCTCTTTGTGAAAAAAGAAAGTTTTTAAAGTATTAGGTGTTAAAGACATCGTGGCACCCAACTGAGACTCTCTTGTTGACCCAGTCAGAAAGATTGGAAGAGAAAAAGGGGTTGAGGGCTATTGAATGAACAGCCACGACTCGTAAAATCATCACATGAGCCTCAGGCCTCTGCACCCCTCGCTCCAGGAAACGCTGCAGTGCAGCACCTTGGGCTGTCCTCTGGTTCCAGGAAGCAAGTGTGGGTGTCACAAAACACTCAGGTGGCAAATCACAAGGCCGACTTCAGCCCGGGAATGATACACAGAGAGGAACACACTCCCTCCCCCTGCCCACACCCTGCACGATTTTATAACCTTTTTATCATGCTCGAGAAAGGCTTTGCTTCCTTGGAACCGAGCTAAGAAGGTCAGCATGTACATTTTTAAAGGCCGTCTGCTGCTTTGAAACTAGCAAAGAGCAAGCTGTGGGGTGGGTAGCTCCAGCCACGCTTTTTAATTGCTATTTATTGTCCCTTAAAAATGTCTTCTTCACTTTCAAGTCACTTTGCCTGTGTATTGAAATCAGAAAGTCAGGCAGGTGGATGTAGCCTCATGTGCTCAGATCCGGCGGCTCAGGCTCCATCCTAGACAGAGGCTCCTTGGAAGCAAGACCTCAGGGAGATGCCGCCCTTTCCATATGGGGCCTTGGCACAACACTGCAGTCCCACTCTGCCCTCTTCGTACTGCACCTTCCCCCGCTCCTTGCATGTTGGGATCACCTGGAGAGCTCTGCGACCACACCACACCTGGGCTTCAGCCCAGAGCAGCTCCAGGGCTGGAGCCCAGGCCTGGGTGTGGTCTAAGAGCCCCCCAGGTGATTCTAGAGTACAGCCCTGGGCGAGAAGCTCTGAGTTTAGTAAATCCCTGCTCATCCTTCGGGGCTCAGCACCATTCCCCTGCTCCAATGAGTTTGCACACTCTAATGGCACCTTGCAGCTCCTTCTCCACGTTTATCTCAAGTGTAATGGTCTTGCTCTGTTCCCTCTGCCTGTTGAAGCATAAGCTCTGAGGAGCAGGGACTCTCTCTGTCTCTTCAGCAGTTCATCCCCTGCGCTCAGAGGGTGCTTGTTAAGCTCTTAAATATTTGGAACGAATGAACGACAAATAAAAGGAAAATGTACAGCGAGGACTCTGAAAGAACACAAGCTCTTCCTTCAGCACCTGCAACGTGTCCCAGGTGAAAAGTGCTTTCCACACAGAATGAGCAATTGTGCATTATATTTAAAAGTCCGGGACATCCCAACTGCCTGGTTCTCTTGCATTTGGGCCAGCTGGGGTCAAAGGAAGACGTGGCGGGCAGGGCCTCTTGGCACCCTGGGCCTGTTTATGTAGGGTGATGGGGGTGCCTACAGCAGGGCCCCGAAGGGCAGAGGAGTGGTGGGAGGGGAGTGGGCACATAAGGACAGTCCACCCCGCCCTGGTCCTGAAGGGCACCGGGACTCTGCCTTGGGGGCGAGTTCCTGTGCATTTGCCGTCCACGCCTAAGGGCAATCCCAGGAGGAAGAAGTAGCTTCAGTGACTAGATCAGTAGATTTGGTTTTTGTCTCCAAATGCAAACATGAAGATGTGATGAGAGAAGTCACACTTATGGAGAGCTCAGCATGTGCCAGAGCCTGTGTCTGCTCTGCGACCCTGGCAACAAGGGCCCCTGCTCTGGGCTTGGCACTTTGGAGGGTCCTGATCTGGCCTTACATTCTCCAGCAGGGCCCCTTCTCCAGAGGGTGAGGTCACAGGGCCAAGGGGTCTTGCCCACCTGGAGGGGTGCCCCACCCTGCCCCAGTCATGCTCTAGACACCTGGGATCCCTGAATTCCCTGCCCAAAGGTCCCAAGCCTGCTTCCAGGGCCTGCCTCTGTCCTCCTACAGGCAGACTGTGCCACTGGTACATCCACCCCAGGCCCACGAGGGGGCCAGGGCTGGCTGTTGGCTTGGCTGGGCTGGCTGGGGGGCATCCATGCAGTTAGGGATGGAGCCTGGCATGAGAGGGGAAGAGGAGCCAGGGTTCAGAGGCTACCTTATTCCAGCTCAGAACTCCAAGGAGTCCTGGAATTCTAAATTCACATTTATCCTTCCAGACTAGTACTGTGCATTGCTGGTACATTCTGTCTGTCCAATATAGTAGCTACTAACCATGAGTGCTATCATACACTTGAAATGTGGCTAGCGCAGCTGAGGAACGGAATTTTTAATTTTACTTAATCTCATTTTAAAATTGAATTTAAATAGCCATCAATGGTTAGCAGTTGCCATATTAGACAGCCCAGTTCCACAACATTATGAAAGGCTATGTGTCGAGGTAGGGAGAGAGATGGTGTATTACTTAATTTGCTTGATATGTTTAGACATAGGGTCAGTGGGCCTCTGCTTGTACTCTTGTCCTGTGTCCTGCAAATTTTAGGGACTATTAAATGCTTTGCTAATCTGCATCACAATTTTCTAAGTCATTATGAGCCCCAAGTCTATAGATGAGAGAGAAAGTAACTTGCCCAACATCATAGAATTATCCATGGGATTTGAGCTGGAATTTGAATGCACATCTGTCTAGCTCCAAGTTACTGACTATGATGTCTGGCCCTGGACCAGGTGTTTTCACAACCATTATTTAATTTAATCCTAACATAATCCTCAGATGCAGGTAGAAGCAACCTCACTTATGCTGAGCACCACTCCAAAGGTTATGAATCACCACCCCAATTTTACAGACAAGGAAGCAGGCACAGCAGGGCCCCAGGGTCTGCTCAAATTCACTTAGAAAGCCATAGATTTCACAAAGAAAGCAGCCTTTTGGTGGGGGGGGGGGGAGATAACAGATTACTACGTCTCATGGGAGTTCTCTCAAGTGTATGGATTTCAAAGCAAGTTGCAGGATTTTGTTGAATTCTGGCTAGAAAGTGATTCCTTCCCAAAGCTGAGCATGTTGGTGGAGGAAAGCAGCCGAGTCATGTTCGTTACTGCTGTGTGTGGAAAAATTCACAGTTTATCCCTCAACCAGTCTGACCAGTTTCAGGATGGAGTTATAAGACGTCTCTGCAGACCAACTCCCTAAGAATCAAGGCGTGACCAGAGGCCTGTTGTTGTCACATGCTTAGCAAGGCCCCAGGTAGAGCTTCCCATTGACTTGTGGTGCCGTGCAGGTGGAGGCATTTCAGGTTTAGAGTTTCTGTTTATAAGACACCACCGACGTGCCAGGGGCTGAGCTCCTTGGTTCATACTCTTCGTGCACGTGATCTTATTTAATTCTTAGAGCCACCCTGTGAAGCACACGTCTTGCCGCTGGATGGCTGAGGGGAAAGCGTATTGAGTCGCGCATTCATGCATTTTCTCAGCAATTATTTCCTGGGCACTGACTAAGTGCTGTACACTGAACAAAATCTGGTCCCCGTCTCCATGGGGCAGGCAAGCATAAAAGGAGGAAACAGCTTCATAGAGGAGATAATTGTAGCTTGGGACAAATGCCTCGGAGACACTGCAGATTCAGACTGAGTTATCGGGGAAGGGGGTGTTTGTTCTGAGACCTCCAGGATGGGAACGAGCCCGCCTTTCACCTGCTCTGCCCTCTGCCAGCAATGCTCTCGTGTCTGGGCAGAAGAATCTCAGTGCCAAGGCCTGGGCCCAGGCTGCTTCTCTCTGCGTGACTGGGACAGTCACCTTCCTTCTCTGGACATCAGTTCCCTCTTCTACACGTTGAGGGATTAAACTAAACAAATTCCTGAAGATCCCTGCAGTTCAACTGCTGAGATGTAAACTTTTCTCCCTTCCCAGCAAAAAAGCTGCTTATCCCTAAAATAGTTTGGTTTTGACTATGAAAGCCGTTTTGGAAAACTTGGAGAATAGAGAAAAGTTTCAGTGAGAAGTCGGCCACGACAATAACCTTCTGTGGTCTTGTTCTCCATGTCTCGCAGCACCTGAGCTGTCCTCACCCCCAGTAGTACAGGCAGCAATATAATAATAAGTAGTAGTAGTAGTATATGGTCATGATACTACTAATAATACAACAACAATGATGTCATCATTGACAAAAGCAGCTAACGTTTATCTAGCACTTCCTGTTAACCAGGCATTCATGTAAACCATCGGTGAGGATGATCTCACTTAACCTGCACAGTAACTCACAGACATGTATACTATTATCATCCTCACCATGCACATAAGGAAACTGAACTACAGAGAGGCTAAGTAACTTGCTCAAGGCCCCATGGTTAGTATGTAGGGGAAACAGGGAGTAGTGGATGTGCAATAAATATTAAATCCCGTTAAATCCCTCTCCTGGGTTATAAGGATGACAGTAAGGTAATGAACACAGCAAAGTCTGGCTATAACTTAAGACCAAGGAATATCCTTGAAAGTTGTTTTTCTCCCAAATAATTTTTGTTGCATGTCTGTTTTCGTTTTAGCAGTGATGCGTTTTCATAGGAGAAAATACTGAAAATACAGAGAAGCATGGAAAAAGAAATTAAAGTCCCCCGTAACCCCACCATCTGCTGTAGTGTTGACACGTGGTGTATTTCTCCCAGTCTCTTTTCCGTGTAACTTTTATACATGGTTGAGCTCAGAATGCACATGCAACTTGTTCCGACGCTTTTCTCACCCGGTGCTATACCATGGGCATTTCCCTTCTTGTTGTCATCTCTTCAGAAGCATCCTTTTAGTGATGCAGCTTTTTAGAGCTGAATCATATAGCAATTTAAAAGTGCGAACTTACTCATAGAAGCTCATTAATTTTCCCTGTGAGGGATGAGGCAGGCCAGAGTGAGAGGAAACAGCTCCGGGATCAGGAGTCCTGGTTCCACCACCTGCCCGCTGTGTGACCCCGGGGGAGTCCCTTCAAATCGCCAATCCTCTTTTATTTTTTTTTTTTAAAGCTGAAAATAAGAATAACAACAATAAAACAGCTGCTTCCTATGGTTAATGTCAGGCTAAAACAAGATGGCATACATTCAAGCATTTGTTTAATGTACACAGTAAAGCAAATGTTTGCTCTGGATTACAAGTTTCTATTTTTCTATTTTTTGAAAACTGATTCTTTTCAGAATGCAGAAGTGGGCTCAAATTTAATCAAAGTGGCATCTACAACAGCAACAGCCCTGAAGGACAAAGATGACCAGGTCTACTGCCAGCCAGAATTGCTTTATGAAGGTAAAATGCAGCCTCCCTCCCTGCATTTGGGGTCGTGGACACCCCTCCCATGCAGGGACGAGGGGCAGACAGGGAAAGCTCTTGGGATGCCCCAGTGAAAAGCATTTGGGGACATTTCTCTTTCATGTATCTTCAAACATGAAGTTGTTTGACCAGACAACTTCAGCAAATGCTGTGACTTACTGAACGTTGGCTTATTGAACAGGAACGACACATTCATATCTACCTGTAAACATTCACCCTATAAAATAGTTGTTTATCAGCCCCATGTTATAGAGGAGAAAACTGGGCTTGAGAGACATTGAGCTACACACAGAACATAAACCCATTAGAATAGGAGTCATACCCACTGGAGCAGAGCTTCTCAACCTGGGCACTGCTGCCATCTGGGACTCAGTCATTCTTTACAGTGGGGTCTGTCTGGGGCATTTTACAATATTTTGTAGCATCCCTGGCCTCTACCCACTAAATGCCAGGAGCACCCCTACCCTGAGTTGGAACAACCAAAAATACCTCCAGACATTGCTAATGTCCCATGGGGGGTACCATCACCCAATTGAGAACTACTGCCCTAGAATATTAGCCTGTGAGGTGGGGATCATGTTTCTGTGCTCACAGTGTATCTGCCACATGTGACATAAAGTCTGGCATAGAGGGGTCTGTACTTGACACTTAAAAGTGCAGAATGAATGGGCTTGGCCAAGGACACTCAGCTAGAGAGTGGCGGGTATGGATTTAAACTGAGAGCCTTGTTCTGTCGGCTGCCTTGTGCCAGGTTCAGGCATCCAGAAGGGCACACAGTCCTAGGCACTCTCCTAGGATGACCACGGGTTTGCCCTCAGAATCCACTTCTGTAAACTGCACCCCATGGATCCTGTAACCAGTTCTGTGGGGCACCTCATTCTCTTGGCGAATTTTTTAGAGGAGGCCGGTTCTTAAGGCACCAATCTCCATCCGACATCACCTGGGCAGATGGAGGCTTAAAATATTGGGGTCTTTTTTTTTTCCTGAAAAGAACTTTCTTGTTTATTGTAGCAGTACTGCACAATACTGAAAAGCGTAATGAATACACAAATCACTCATAATCCCTCCACTCATGACAACTCTTTGGAATATCCATCCAGTACCCCGTCGTGTGTGGATTCTGCGGCATACGCCCCGCCCTTTTTGGCAGCTTCTCAGACATCCCCCCATTTCACCCCAACAGTCTCATCCTGCTGTCACTGACATTAGATATTTTCCTGCACCTCAAGGGCTTTTAGCCTGGGGCCTGGCCCATCCAGAGAGTCCAGCCAATGGCAGCCGATACTAGAATGGCTGGAATAACTCGGTAACTTGCCAAAGACAGGCAACAGAGCCTGTCTGACTCTTAACCTCTGCATTTATACTTTTACAACATGCATACCATATTATCTAGAATGTTCTGAAATGGTTTATTACACTTAATGAATGTAGCCTGAGTATTTTCTCACATCCTGAAGATTCTTCAAGAGCGTGGCTTTTGATAGCTGCACAGAACTCACAGGGATGAACCTTACTTTATGCAACCAAGTGCCTGTGGTTGGCCATTTATAAGGTGCAGGTCAGGGGGGCCCCAGGCCAGGTTTGAGAGGCACCCAGGAGCATCATGGGAAGTCTTGGCCCTACTTTGGGGTCAATTGTGGGTGGCATTTTCTTATTTAAGTGTGTGAGTGGTCCCTCTGTCTCACATTCATCTTGACCTGTCCCTTGGAAGTTTCACAATTACTCACTTGTGGGATGGGGCATCTCCTTCCCATCCCAATAGTCCTCTCTACTCCCCACTCAGCCTGATAGCCACGTATGCCTTGGGGTCCTTTCCAGGAGTCTGCCAGGTGGCAGGTATATCCATTTCTGCTTCCTCTTTCCTTGGACATGACCTCTTCACCAGCAGTTGGCTCCAACCACCTGGAATATTTCATCAGAAGGGGACATTCATTGCAGTATTCAGACTTAGAAATTCAATTTGACACAGCAGAGATCTATAACTATATACATTTACGTGGAAAAAATTTTAAGTTTTTTTCTATTATGAAAGTAATAGGCATGATAAAAATTTCACATAATGAGTAACTTAGAATCTATAACAGAAAACATAAACTATATGGCAATTATAAGCCCTGCAATGCTTCTAAACTTTTTCTTTTCATTTATAACAGTGAAGATGTGGTAATTCTGTAACCAGCCTTTTATACTTAACCTTATGGTATGGATGCTTGCCCATGTTATTAAAATCCTTTGTAAACATTATTTTTACATAATGTTATTATAGAATTCACCAGGTTTATTTTACTGTTCTCTATTGAGACTTCTTTCCATGGCATCCAAAGTTTCTCTTCAAGCACACATGCACATGTACATGTGCATGCATGTGCACACACGCACATCAGTACTTTTATTTAAAGAGCTTCAAAAAATTGCAGTAGCCTCTGACTATAATCATGCAATTCTCTTTGATTTCTATCGTGGGTAATGAAAGATGTTTATACACTTAGAAACCTATAGGTCCATGGTACCTTGTTCCTGAACCTTCTAATAGAGCCGAGGTAATTATCAGAGGCTCCCTCCCCTGCCTTTGACCACCTTTGATCCAATCCAGGGTCTAAAATCAGGTTCAGGGATCATGGCCTGGGAACTGTTTCTATGGAAAGGATGCCCTGCCTGGCATGAAGGGTGAATGCTCCCAGCCCCAGTAACAGGGACTTCATCGACTGTCTCATTTCTCTCTAGGCTTAGAGCTACCTCGAATCAATTATGCCCACAATGGGAAGCGATACCGATACATCTTTGCTGCTGAAGTTCAGTGGAGTCCAATCCCAACCAAGGTACCAATGCCTGTGTGATCACGGGCTGGCTTTCCCTGCAATGATAGTGTCTGTCTGCAAAGCTGAATTCTCAGGTTTGGAGACTGGTGATGACCTTGATCAGAAAAGAGGTCAGAAGGGAGGTCAGTCTGGGATGAAATACATTTGAAGTAGTGATGGACCATCCAGGAAAGAGAGTCACACCTAATGGGCTGAAGCTCAGGTGAGAGCTCGTGGCTGGAGTTTATTCATTGATTTCTCTATTCAGCACATATTTATTGAGCACCAACTGCGTGCTACGACGTGGCAGGCACTGAGGATAAGGAAGTCAGCAGAGGGATCCCAATCCCTGCCCTCAAGAAACTCACCCTCTTAAGTAGAGAAGGCATAGCTGAAACTTGGAGAATTTATTTTGGGGTTTTAGGGGTTTTGTTTTGTATTTTTTGTAGAAATGGGGTCTCACTATGTTGCCCATGCTACTCTCAAATTCCTGACCTCAAGCGATCCTCCTGCCTTAGCCTCCCAAAGTGCTGGGATTACAGGAGTGAGCCCCTGTGTCTGGCCTGTTTTGTTTTTTAAGCTACTATTTGTTGAACGATTACTGTGTCCAGGGAACTGTGCTAAGTACTGTACAGACATCCCTTTTCCTTAACATCTTCATTTTTTAATAATAAAAAGGAATCTTTTTTTAAAAAAATGCAAACAGTGCAGAAATGTACAAAGCCAAAAATTAACACCCCCTCCAAGCATCCCAAGCCACTCCCCACTGATCCCATACCCTAAAGGGAAATAGGCCTATGAGAGATTTACAGAGGTCCAGGGACTTGCACTTTTAAAGCAACAAAGAAGTTGTATTATATTTTAAATGTTTACATTGAATATATTAGTTTATTCAACACATATAAAATTGCCATGTAGCACCAACTATGAGATAAATTCGGGATTTTAATTTTTAAAATAATTCACTGTGCAATGTCAGCTGTGTGGTAGCCAGAGGACCTATGTTTAAAGTTAGAGGAGGAAAGTTAGCTTCTTTCTTTCCTGCAGTAATGCTGACCGGAGGTAGATGTCATTTGGAGATACTGTCAACGGTCTACATTTGGTGGGCTTAATCTCCTTTCCATGTGGGCCTTCACACCTCCTATTCTTGTGTTCTCAAACAAGTCACTTCCCTATTTTTCCTCTTTGGATGCACAGATCATAAAATACGACATTCTTACAAAGTCATCCTTAAAATGGGGCGAGGCGTGCTGCTGGCCGGCAGAACCACTGTTTGTGCCCACGCCAGGTGCTGAAGACGAGGACGATGGTAAGACTCTGAAAGGGCAGGCCCACTCCACGCTGCTGACCACCACCCCTCACACAGACGTCACCAGGGCACAAAGCTGGTGGAGGTATGCTTGGAAGTCTAGATGTGTCTGAGTCAAAGCTGCAGGGGTAGGGAGTCCCCAAGACCACCCTCACTTCTGATGGCAACTGCAAAGTTTGAGGTCCCCAAGTCTACCTTCAAGCTCCATAATTCATTAGAAGGACTCACAGGACTCATTGAAAGCTCTTATACTCACGGTTATGGTTTATTGCAGTGAAAGGATACAGATTAAAATCAGCAAAAGGAAGAGACGCAAGGGACAGGGTCCAGGAGAGACCAGGCGTGAACGTCCAGTTGTCCTCTCCTGGTGGAGTCACAGACAGTGCTGACCTCTTCTGACAATGACGTGTGACAATGCTCACCGAGTATGGCTAACCAGGATGTTTCCCCGAGCCTCAGTGTCCAGAATTTTTATTGGGGCTCGGTCTCGTAGACATGGTTGACCACCTGTGTGGCTGACCTTTATTTGGTCTTCAGCCCCTCTGGAGGTCAAGCATGGACCATGTTGCCCGAGGCCCCACCATAAATCACATTATAAAGATAGACTATCTGCGGTGGCCCAAGGCCCCAGGTAAACAAAGACACTTGCATCAGGCAGGACATTCCAGGGGCTTAGAGGTGACCTCCCAGGAGCTGAGGGCAAAGGCCAGACCTCTCTTTGGGCACAGTTAAGTTTTTTACTACACAAAGCCCATGTCCTTTCCACTGAGTGGCACTACATTCTCTCAGAATGTAGGATCTTGGTTTTACAATTCATTGCAATGGCTGGATCCAAATTTTTAACTACCTATAATCATGTGAATTTTTCATGGATCACCTGGAAGTGTGTATTTGTGGCCCACCTCCCTCTTCCAGATTTCCATGTGACAGAATGGTCATTTCCATCCTTGATTCTCAGAAACGCCTCAGAAATGCCCTGCCCACAGCCCTGAGGATTCTAAGGAGGGTGACTAGAACCATGGGTGGGGAGGTCACCTGGGCAAGCCAGAGAATGGGGCTGCCCACACCTGCAGGGAGGGAGCGTTGCCCCACTGAGCCTGCCAGCTTCTTCCCTCGGGTGAGAAGGGAGTGGTTTCCCACCTGGGTCTTGTCTTCCTCCTGATCGCACCATGGCACGCCGGGCCAGGGACCCTGAGTCACTGTCATCTCTGAGGTGGGAGGCTGTTGGCATCGCCTCCTACTGAGGCCCATCTCCCACCCAGCCAGGCAAGTGCTTCCTGTACCTTCTCATGGTGGGCAGGGAGTATCATTGTCTTCATCTTACCAACGGGAGGCTCAGAGAGTGAGAAAACTTGCCCAAGGTCACACACCCAGTGTGTACAGAGGTAGGATTTGAATCCAGGCCAAACTGACACAAATGTGCTCAACCATTCTACAACCCGGGAGCCTCAGGAGGAATTGCATTTGCAGGAAGTTTATGTGCATTATTCCATGTAACCCCCCCATCCCCCAAGAGTGAGTACTGAGAGTATGTCCACTTTACAGAGGGGAAAGCTGAGGGTACTAGTGTTGCTGTATGTGCAAGAGGTGAATTGGGCTCATTCAAATGCCATTTGAGTGCACCAAGTCTGCATTTAGCCTAGTGATGTGTATTAGTCTAAGTGCAGCCCTGAAGCTGATTCTCTGTAATCAGCGTTTTTAAGTAGTAGGAAAATAGCCCTTCTTTGATCCTGCAATAACTTGCAGAGTGCTTTCATGATCCACCATGTGGGAGATCCTCTCAGCCACCCTGTGAGGGTAGGTAGGATTACCCCCACTCTATAGATGAAGAGACTGAGGGTCAGAGAGGTAAAGGGACTGGCCCAGCCAGGGCTAGAGCCAGGTCTTCTGATTCCTAGTCCCAGGACTTTCCCTTCTGCTCACACAGTATCAGATTCGCTTCCCTCCTGTTTTGGTTGGATATAGAAGTTCAAAGAGGGCAGAGACACACAGCTGAGAAATGTATCCCTTCAAGTGGAGGAGGTTTAAGGCTGCACTTTTACAAAGTGTCTCTTTTTGTTTCCTCAAAGGAGTCATCTTATCAGCCATTGTCTCTACTGATCCCCAGAAACTGCCTTTTCTGCTTATTCTGGATGCCAAAAGTTTTACAGAATTGGCTCGCGCCTCCGTTGATGTAGAGATGCACCTGGACCTCCATGGGTTATTCATCCCCGATGCAGACTGGGACTCACGGAAGCAGCCTCCTTCCGAGGAACAGCGGGACAGGGCTTCACACTGCGACGTGGCCCCACAGACCTGACGGTGTTGAGGCTTGGCCCAGGGAAGGGTGGCTCAGCTGGCAGGACCCCACAGGCCTCTAAGCCAGAGACCTTTTTTGGGTGCAGGGAAGGGCCTCCGTGTCAACCTGCGCTCTTCTTTCTGTGGGTGCTTTGACAAGGGCATGGAGAGAGAGCTTGTCGGTATCTTTTCTTTCATTTCATTTTAGCCTTAAAAACCTTGTTTGAAAGTCAAATATTTATTGATTAGCTCAAGTACTTCTAAGAAAGCTCCTTTCCTGTATTATAAAGACCTTGACCATGAATCAGAAATTGTCTTAAATCACATTATCATCATTTTAGAATGAGCAACCACTAACATATTAGAGGAGGGACAGATGATTATTTGTCATTGCGCCTTCCTTTGTCTCTTTCTCTTTCCTTCCCTCCCTTCTTCTAATGGACTAAATTGTGCATTTGGGAGTTCTAGCTTTCTCAGCCATGCTATATTAGTGAGTTGTATAGGCCAGGAAGGCACGTTGTCTGTGGTCATTCCATTGCAAGGCATGACATAATGTAAAATAATAAAAACTTTAAAGTCTATTCAGACCTTATTTTATTTTTACATGGCTGCTTCTTCTGAAGTTCTTCTAAGGCCATAAAATAGAGTTGCAGAGCTTGATGGTTCATAGCCAGCAAGATGCCTCATTGTACAATCCATGGGACCAACAGATTGGGGTGGCACCCCCCTCCCTTGCAGGAGGGGGTTAAGGTGCTGTTCATTGACGTGACTAGCCATGGCCGAGGGGCTAGAATCCAAGATTGAGTCCTGGGGCCAGGCCTGGCCTGAGGAGTTCTTGCCTGCTGCTGAGAACTGGAGCAATGAGCCATGCCCACATCTGTAGGGGAAAGGAGATTCTCCAAGCCGTGTGTGCTGCGGGGACAGACCGGGCGTTCGGGGCAGGGTGAAAGGAGGTTGATGGCCCCTGAGCCAGGTGGTGATGGAGATGGAGGAAGTTGGGAACACACTACATGGGGTTCCATGCAACTGTTGGGAGCCCCATCCAGTGGGTGCCCAATGCATGGTTTAAAGAACCAAAAGCAGGCTGGATAATTCCCCAGTCCCCGTGTGACGGGATCAGGGGAGTTGGGATTCACACACTCATTCTGCACCTGCCTCCTCTCCTGGGTTTGGATTTCATTCACTTGCTGATGGGGATTCAGTGATGTGACTGGAGGACGGGAAGGAACCTGTGGTGGCAGGGAATGGAATATGCTAGAGAGGGCAGACCTCCCCAGGACGGCCTTGGCTTTTGCCTTATAACCACCATGGAGCCATACTGAGCTTCCACTACAATGTGGGCTCCATGAGGCCAGGGAGTTTGTTATTTTTTTCTTAATTGAAATTTTTATTGAGATAATTGTATGTGCATGTGCAGTTTTGAGAAAGTGTGCAGACAGATCCCATGTAGACCTTACCCACTTTCTCCCAGTGGGAACATTTTGCAAAACTGTATAGTACAACATCACAACCAGAATATTGACACTGACACAATCCACCAATCTTATTCAGATTTCCCCACTTTTACTTGTATTCATGGGGGGGTGTGTGTGTGTGGTTCTAGACAATTTTATCACAAGCGTAGGTTCCCATATCCACCACGACGGTCAAGTTACTGAATAGCACATCAGCACGAGGATCCCTCACGCTGCCTTTTTGTCACCAAACCTGCCTTCCTCCCACCCCATCTCCCATCCCTAACTCCTGGCAGCCACCATTTTAAAAATTTTGTCATTTCAAAAATGTTACATAAACGGGATCACATGGTATTAACCTTTTGGGATTAGCTTTCTCACACAGCAGAATTCCTTGGAGATTCATCCAGTTGTCGTGTGTATTCAAGTTGTTAGGTGTTGGGTATGTTTTATGCACTGATTTATCCTTAGCACTTGTACCACTGCCCGGTGTCGTGCAGATGCTAAATGAGTATTTGTTGAATGAGCTACTGAATGGATTCCCCCCAGTGAAAAGATTCAGCTCCTCAAGACACCAGCAAGAAATGGATGTTTTACTGAAGATCTCCTGGGAGATCAGGGAGAGAGACCCAATGATGACACGTGAAATTCCCCACTAAGCTCCCTCTCTCCTGCTGTCCCTGCCCTCTCCTCTCTCTCTTCCCTTGTTGGTCCCTCAAAACCCCTTCTTCACCCTCAGCATTTCCACTGTCACCCTCATCTTGGATGCCCCATTCAACAAAAAAACCATGGGATGGCAGAACGCAGACCCCCTACTCTTCCGCAGAATCTCCTCTGGGAATCTCCAGCCTTGCCAAGATGCACGGGGAGAAGTGTCACTGTGGTGGCCTAAGAAGAGTGGGATCGAGGTCTGCATTTGGGTGGCAGGAATGGAGGTTAGTTGACAAAGATGACAGCCACCTACTCATGCTTCTACTTTAAATATTTGAGAAGAGGGTGGAATTAAAAAATACTTCCCTACCTCCATTCTACTCCATTCCAATTGCCAAACAGTACCCGGGCCTACTCACGAAAAAGGGTGCAGTTCTGTGGGGAAGAAAACTATGTCCATGGTTTGTTTACCTTGTTTAAGATGACAGGTGGAATACCAGACTGATGAGGAAGGCTGGCATGCCAAATCTTTCTTTCTTAGTTTCAAAAACACCGAAGGTTGATGCCAGGATATTTGACTTATTTGAATCCTCAGTTCCAGTGAATTTCACACACAGGCCGGGGTGGTGAGCTCAGACCTCCAGAAGATCTACGACACATGCCCCTTTCTTGAAGGACCCACAAAACAGTCTGTCTTACCCTCTGAGCCTTCCTTGTTATGTCTCATGTGGGTGTAATATATGAGCAGGAAGTTCTGCAGGAAAAATCACACTGGAGTTGTTTATTGCTTTGATAAAACCACAACATTTCCCAAGTGCTCTATACCATAAATGTCAGGCACAGAGCAGGCACTCAAATGTTTGTTAACCCACTAAATTTTTCCACCAAGTGTTTCTCTAATTTTATTCCAATTCAGAAATAAGCTGGAGACATACTTAGGCAAATCAACGCAAACAATCAAAGTGCAGTTGAGCTACATCTGCAATATTTGTTCATATGTTTCCTCCCAACCAAAGTTACTGAGGCCAGACTGACTCTTAAGAAGGTTGCTGGTCCAGGTTAAGTATGAACACCTTTGATCACTTCTTAAGTTGTTTTAAGACTGTTTGGGTGGTTTTTAAATGGCTAGGAGAGGTCTTTCTCATGGCGAATCAGGACACACAGGCTGAAATGTCATTACTACCCTTCTCAACGTCCAAGAATGATGAGACATGTAGCCTCAACACTTGCATCTGGGAGTTTAGACTCAGAGACCATGTACAGAAACCTTCAGGACTGGCTGCACTGGCTCCTGGGCCACGTCAGGAACATGCTGTGAGGTCGAGCCCCAGCAAAGGGACAGGGCATTTTCTTGGACACAACCAGCAAAGACAGATATGGAGGGCACTGCACCAGGCAAGGTGGGAATGAGCAAGGCTTCTTTCTTCCTGGTAATTAGGAAAGGCTTCCCAGAGGGGTGGGACTTCAGGACCTGTCTGAGCGACTGCAGGGAGCACGCGGCAGGGGACTGCTCATCGCAGGCTGAGGATGCAGCTCGGGACAAGGGTTTGGACAAACAAGGATGGGCACTGCAGAGTGAATGAGCAGCTCTTCCTGGAATTAGGAAAGGCCCAGGTGGATCAGACTGTGAGGATCCTAAGAGGAGACACGGGCAGGGGATGCATCGAGGCTGAGGGGATTTTTTTGCGTCTGAGTAAATCATGTGTTGACTGAGAAAGCATGGTGAGTAATCCAGAAGAAAGACGTGGTCGTAGCACGAGAGGAATTTTGCTGAGTCTGATAAAATTCTTGTATTGTTGTTTGTGTGTGGTGCAGTAAACGAAAAATGTGATCAGTTACCAACGAACACCGCTGAGTCTCTGATCGCATTTTTCTTAGATTTTTGTGATGTGTGTTGCACGGTTTACATATTAGTGATCAGTTTATAACCTACCCACCAGTTTATAACCTATTTTTTTTTCACTTAACATATGATGCAAGCATTTTCCCAGGTCATTAAATTCTTTTAATTGGTGCATATTATTCCTCTTTGGGCCATGGCGTTAAGTTATGATACTGTGGACATCTAGTTATTCCAATTTTTTGACTTTATGAATAATGCCCTGAAGTAATTTGTGCCAAAATCTAGAGTCATCCCAACTCGTATGGGGTGTTTTCTTTGGCCAAAGATTCCACTTGGGATTCTGAGCAAGAGTAGAAAAAAAGAGTTGGGTGTTCAGCTTAAAGGTCAAAGGTTTTGGCTTGATCATAAGACGAACTAAAAGACTTCTTGGAATTCAGGCTACAAATGGGTCAAATGGCGTAGCTGAAAATACATTCTCAGCAAATAGAAAATGTTACAGTAATATAACTTCAGTCCAAATCCTCCCTCCACCCTTTTCCCTATTCTTTCCTATTCCCCATATCCTGCCACTCCATACAAATGCATGTTCTTTTCCAGACATACATCCACACATTCATCCATTTATTCATTCAGTGACAGTCAAGTCTATGCTCACATATAGTGCTGGAGAAAACCAGTGTCTCCCCTGTCCTTGGGGAGGATATAGTGTAGTGAACAAACCAACTCAACACAATGGGATGGGGGGAGGAAGGGGAGCACCCCAGAGAGCACCCTGTGCTGTCCTGGGAGCCAGAGGTGGCCAACGTGGGAAGGATGGGAGCAGGTGGCCGTGTGAAACAGGTGATCCAGGTAAAGAGAGGGGCACGTGCATAGGCCTGGAGTCAGGGGAGAACATGGGGAATTTGGAAAACCTGAACCATGGGGTAGAGGGTGGGCCAGAGTAGAGGGTGGGCCAGAGCAAAAGACGAAGTTTCAGGCATATCTCCACTTCATCCATGCTCAGGTAAGAAATGAAATTGGAATTAACTAAAGTGAACTCTCCAATGGAGGCTTTAAGGACAATCAAAGGCTGAAAAGTCATTTTTAAAAAAAATAATAGCTTTTTTGAGATTGAATTCACATACTGAGAAAATTCACCCATTTAAAGGTACAACCCAGTGGTTTTAGTATATTGAGAGTTGTGTGACTATCACCAATTCCTAATTTTAGAACATTTTTATCATCCCCAAAAGAAACCCTGTACCTATTAGCATCATTCCCCATTTCGTACCCCACACGCCCACCCCCAATCCTAGGCAATGACAAATCTACCTTCTGTCTGTATGGATTTGCTTATTCTAGACATTTCATATAAATGGAATTATAGAATATGTGGGTTTTTCGTGACTGGCTTCTTTCACTTAGCATAATGTCTTCAAGGTTCATCTATGTTGTTGCGTGAATCACTACCTCATTATTTTTATGGTAGAATAATATTCATTGTATGAATATGCCACATTTTACTTACCCTTTCTATCAGTTGGTAAACATTTGGATTGTTTCCTCTCTTTGGCTATCATGAATAATGCTTCTGTGAACATTCACGTACAAGTTTTCATGCAAACATATGTTTTCATTCTCTTCAGTATATAGCCAGGAGTAGAATGGCTGGGTCATGTGGTAACTCTGTGTTTAACATTTTGAGGAACTGCCAGCCTGTTTTTCAAAGAGGCTGCACCATTTTACAATCCCATCAGCAATATGTCCACATCCTCCCTACCGCTTGTTATTGTCTGCCTTTTCATTTTAGCCATCCTAGTGGGTATGAAGATGACCATAGGCACCGAGCTCTTATTGCGCTCAATAAATATTTGTTGAGTGAATGAGTGAATTTTAGCTGTTCAATATCGTTATTGGCAGCATCTTGGTTCTGCCCTTTCAGGAATATCTGGTCTCCTCTCCTCAGGGTCTCACTCAAATCTCCTTTTCAGTGGGGATTTCCTGACCCTAATTTAACATTACAACTTTCTCCTCCACCATACACACTCCAATCCCCTTATTCTACTTAAGTTTTCTTTTTCCCTCTTAGCTTTTTGTCTTCTAACATACTGTATAAAAATTATTTATTATATTTATTGGTATTTACCTGTCTTCCTCACTAGCATGGAAGTTACATGGGGCAAGGATTTTTCTTTGTTTTAGTCTCAGATGTATCCTAGGGGTCTAGAACAGTGCCTGGCATGTGGTAGGTGCTCGATACCCACGTATTGAACGAACATAAGAACTGGACAGCTTCACTGAGCCTTTCTCAGCTACAAGTCTGGTTCTTTATCTGCCGTGGCTGATCTCGGCTTTTATGGCGATGAAGGCCTTGCCTGTCGCAAAGCCAATCAATTCTAGGTAACCCATGGAGTGTCAGGTTCTCTGGTCTCCACCCCATTCCATTAACACACTGGCAATTTTGATCTCTAAAACACAGATAACCTCAATTCTCCTCTCCACTGAGACTTGCAAAAGTCTTGGAGGAAAATAGATGTTTCTGGCTTTGAATATTTGTTGAAGGATAAACCTTTTAGAATTAAAATGATTCCAGAGTTGAGATGGTAAGTTGTCCCTGGCTGAAGTTGCCAGTGGTCTGTTATGTTGGATGATAATGTTTGCACCAGTCTGCCTGGAGGTAACGAGTTTGTGGTTTGTGGAGTTGGTTAGGCTCAGGGTGTTCACTGTAGAGGGCTCTGGAGCACCCGAAGAGGCATGGTAGAGGGGCTTCTGGGTGCCCAGGGGCTTCCTGAAACTGCATGTGAATTCCCATGTGTACGCGTGCTCTCAAGGAGAGTAGAATCCACAGCTTTCATCAGCTTCTCAACAGGGACAGTGAAGCACTTCTGCACTGTTCCAGCCCTGAGGACTGTGTGGTTCCGTCACTGATGGTGTACAGCCGAAACTAACGGGCTGCACACAGCTCAGAAAGGAAGGGCAATAGTTTGAAAGGTTTGCCCCTTCTTCTCATCCTTACCCCACAACAAACCTATGGTGTTAAAGGTGCCCAACCAGGTGCTGGTTCAATCTCTAGTTGGCCAATCTCAATTTTTGCAAGACTCCACCGATTTCTTGAGGCCTCAACTTTTGTCATAGGTAAAATAGGGATAGCCCTAGTTACTTTGATTTTTGTGTAAATATCAAAGTGCTTTGAGGATGCAAAATGCTATAGAATTGTGAAGTATTCATAATAAAGGGAATATATGCCCCTTTTTTGCTATGTGGCAACAGACTGTCTTGTTCCCTACTCCATCCATCCATCCCATAAATATTTATTTCCTCACAATAAGTATAAAAGCTACCATGCATGTGACAAAAGCTTTATATAAAACACTAAATTCATGAATAAACTGAGGTTCAGAGAACTCAGGCCACTTGATCAAATCACACAGCTAGAAAATGTGTGTGACTTGAACTGAGAATCTAATTGTCTGATGCCAATGGCAATGTCTGTCACTGTCACCCACCAAAGCATTTCCAATGGTGGAGAAAAGGAGGGCCACCTAGGAGGAAGGTGGGGAGCAGTCTACCAAATATAGCACCTTGAAATCTGTGACTTACCTTAGAATGTCTGCACTTACAGCGTCCTCTGTATTAGACCAGTACTTGTTTTAATATCAAAGAGCTTCCCACCAATCTTTAAGTGCAGTGATGCTTTGGGGAGGGGGTGTGCCCCAGTGTAGGTCTCTGCCACCCCCTCAACCTCATACCCCATTTTTCCATATCATATGTTTGTTGTTTATGTTTGAATTTTATATCCTGCTTGATCAGAAGCTCCTGGAGGGCAAGATCTGAATCTGATTCCTCCTTTGTCTCTCCCAAGTACTAGCTCAGAGCCCAGCATGAAACAAGTACACAGATAATGAATTTGGCAAAGAGTTATTGATTCCCTGCCTAACCAAGTCAGGTACCGTGGGAGATATAGTTACAATGTGGTCCTTGCTCTCAAGACATTTGCAATTGAGCTGGCCTAGCTTCTAGAATCTGCTTGGAAAGGATCTTCCCAAAGATGCTTGGCATACCATTTTAAAAGCTTAGGACTATAATAAAGCAATAGAAGAAATGGTAGGTAATTAGACACCAAACAAAGTTTCATTAAATAGGACAAATTTTGTGAAAAGTAACAACCTGTTCCTCTGGAAAGGCAGCATTGTGTCAATTAAAGAGCACACCTTGAAGTCGCAAAGTACAAATTATTGATGTTGAAACCACTGTTTCCCAAGAGGGAAAGTTGGAAACAGTCAGCTGCACTAGATGCTATCTGCTTTGGCAGAAGTTCTCAATCTCAGATTGATTGGACCTCGAGGGTCACGTTCAGACCTTTAGCAGCCCGAATAAACCCATTATCCTTTTTGAAACACTTGGGTGGGTTCTGGGTTTATCAGATTCAATTCTATTCATCAAATATTTCCCAAGCTCATTGCGTAGGTGGCGGGATGCAGAGAGGCAGTGACATGTGACAAATGGCTCACACATTTTGCAATGAGGCAAGGATTCAAAATCCTGGTTACTCTGTGAATTAGCGAAGGACATTAGCATGGGACAGGCTTTCACCTCTCTGAGCCTCAGTCTATTAAGCCATAACATGGATTTGTTGGGGTAATAGACATAAAGCTCCCTGCACAGGGAATTGCACTGAATACGAACTCCACGAATGGGCCCTAGTAGAAGGGGCAATCAGAGAAAAATGAAGGAAATGATCTTTGATTTCAAGAAACACCCAGTTTGGTGAAAGGACGAATATGTTAATGGATAAATGTCATTAGTGTGATGGGTATGACTATTTTTTAAAGCTAACATTTACTAGCACTTACCATGTGCCAGCCACTGTGCTACACGATTATACCTGGATAATTTCATTCATTCTGCATAAAACTGTACATAGCAGGAACCACAATTATTCCCAATGAGGGACCTGAGGCTTGAGCAGTTTGCGTAACATGGCCAGGGTCACAGAGCTGAAAAGTGATAGAAGCCAGATTTGAACCCTGACTTCTGCCTCCAGAGGTAGATTTCAACGCACAATGAGACAGGAAGAAGCCAGAAGAAGCTTCACAGATGTCATGCAGGAGAGGCAAGTAGGAGTTTTTCAGGCACCCAAGTCATGGGAAGGAGTCCAGGTAGGAGGGAAAAGCAGAGACAAAGAGCTAGCAGGATGAAACAGCTCCTTCTGTTCGGGAATTCAGGTGGGTCAGTGCAGCGGAGGAAAAGACTCTAGAAAATGAGTGAGGGGCAGGAGGGAGAAGGCCAGATGGTGGGACACCTCCAATGCCAGGCACGGGGACTTGGACTTTTACTGGAGTAAAGGGGGACCAATGAAGGGTGTTAAAGACAGGATCACTGCACATAGGGCATGTGATCTACCTGCCTGTGTTCAAAGAGGAGATTACTCTGGGCAGTATGTTTGAATAATCAGGCCACATCATCTTTTCCAACTAAATTACTACTTTCCGGATATTATTAATGTGCAAGCCTCACTCCCTCCCCTACTAACCAGTAAGTTCCTTAAATTAAATGTTGATTCTGATCGCTTTTGGTTTCCCACAAGTGTCTGGCATATGGTAGGTGCTTAAAATTTTTGCTAAATGATGAGTGGTTAAAAGCATGAATGAATTCACATTTTGGTCTATGAGCCTCTGAAGAGTTAAATTTAGAACTGGATTAAAGAAAATGCATGTATTTGAAGTAGGTAATATACCTAAATGTGAAAAGCAAAACAAAAAAGCTTCTAGAAGAAAGCATAGGAGAATATCATCATGATGGAAAAGATTTCTTAAACAGAGGATGAAAAGCATAAGCCATAAAAATTGATAAGTTGATCTTCATGAAAATTAAGAATGTTCATTAAAGACATTATTCAGAGGGTAAAAAGGCAAGCCACAGACTAGGAGAAGAAATTTGTCTTTATATATAATCTTATATAATAAAGAACTCCTTAAAATTAATTTAAAAATCCAATTTTTAAAAATGAGGCAAAACAACAATAATCACATAACCCCAAGTAAAAAAGCATACAAAAGGGTGCTCGACATCATTGTTTATTAGGGAAATACAAATTAAAACCAGATATCACTACACACCCACCAGAACGGGTATAATTAAAAGACTGATACTACCAATTATTGGAGCATGTGAAGCAACTAGAACTCTCATTACTGGTGGGAGTATAATTTGGTACAACCACTTTGGAAAACTGTTTGGCAATATCTACTAAAGCAGAACATATATGCCTACTCTACGACCTAGCAATTGGACTCGGGGGCACAGAGTTTTCCCCATGAGAAAAAAGTGCGTATATCCAACCATATATTTTAAAATGTTCATAACAGCTTTATTATATATTTAAGAATGTTCATAACACCATTATTACAATAGCCCCCAGCTGGAAATAATTCATTATCTATCAATAGGAAAATGGATAATTTGTAGCATATTCATACAATGGTATACTCACAGCAGTAAAGAAGCAACTATTGCTACAGCAACAAAATGGAAGAATTTCAAAGACATTATATTGAGTGAAAGAATTCAAATACAAAAATTCAAGACCAGGAAAAACAAATCAGTAGTGATAGAAGTCAGAACAGTGGTTTCCTCTGGGTGGTGCAGCCTGGCAGTGGGCCCGAGGGAGCATCTGGGTTACTGGAAATGTTCTGTCTTTTGATCTGGCTGGTGATCCCACATGTGTATCCATATGGAAAAATTCATTCAGCCACACACTTAAGATTAGTGCACTTAATTGTGTGTTACACATCAATTGAGAGACTTTTTAAAGATAAATGTATTAAAGAATCAATTTGCTTCAAAACTTGCTGGTTGAAGAAGAGGCCTGATATATTTCAGAAAATATTAATAGAAGTATGAATTTAAATGTTAAGAAAATAAATTAAAGGCATGGAACACGAAAGAAAAGGAGTAGAATGGGATGTTTGAAGACCTGGAGTTGAAAACAAAAATGTCAGATGGAGTTAAAAATAGATAAAATTCATTCTAAAGCCCAGCATTCATGTTAGGGAGAAACAAGCAGTGAGGCTGTCAACCCAGAGCTGGAGGAGGGGTGACTGGGGGCCCCTGATTGTAGAGATGAAGAAACTAGATTTTGGCTTGAAAGTCAACTAGGAGCTAATAATTCCTGAACTGGACAAGGACGCCCTTGAAAATAAAGATGATGATGGTGGTGAGGATAGACAGTAATAAATGTAACAGCACTTAGCATTTACTGAGCACCTACTATGTGCAGACCCTCTTGTCAGCACTTCATCAGCGTCATCTCATTTAATCCTCACAACTCCTCTGTGGAGACTGCTACTATTGTCCCAGCTTTACAGAGGGAGAAACTGAAGAAATTACTCACCCAAAGTCTCCAAGCCTGGGAGGAAGAGACCCGGAGGGAGGCGGTTAGGAAATCCATTGAATTAAGTGAATTTAAATGGCTTCACAGACATTTGAACAGATCTAAAGCACAGGCAAATTACTTACGTGATATAAATTCTTCAGAATAAAGCAGCCCATTGTACACCCAGCAGTACATTGGCTAGAATTCTAGGGGAGGATAACATTTGAGCACACTTCTAGGGGAGGATAACATTTGAGCACACTTTTTACATGTTTTCAGGTATATAAAAAACATGTTTTACATGTTTTAACTTTGAGCACACTTTTACATGTTTTCAGGTATATAAAAAACATACAATACCCAAACTAAATTTAAAGGGTAGAAAGTGCAAAGCAGTGCACCCTGACAGGGGAAAATAAAGGTTCTTGCACTGGACCTACTTTGAAAGAAGTTATTGGGGCAACCTATGCTCAGAGCTATTATATTGTAAACTTCTAAGGTTTGGAATTTTCATTTCAGGTCCTTTGAATCACTCTTGATAATTCATCTTCTTCCAAGTTAGCAATGTCAGGTTAGGCAGCGAGAGATGAAAAGGTCCAGGAAAATATTCATTCATTCATTCAATAAGTAAATATTTATTGAGCACATACTATACGCCAGGCTTTGTTTTAGAGGCTAGGGATACAGTGATAAATAAAATAGGAATCCTTGCCAGGGCTCATGAAACCTTATCATTATCAAGGGGGACATACAATACACAAATAAACATATATAATGTTAGGTAGTGATTACATGCAGTGAAAAAGAATGAAGCCGGCTAAGGGGAGGCATTATATAGAAGGGTGAGTGAAGGCCTTTCGGAGGAGTTGGCATTTGAGCTCCTATTTAAGTAGAATGAAAGAGCAAGCTATGAGAATATGAGGAAAGAGACTTCCAGGCTGCGAAATTAGCCAGTGCAAAGGCTCCGAGGTGGGAATATGCTCGGCCTGTTCAAGGAAAAGCAAGAAGGCTGGTTTGGTTGGTGCCCATGGAGGAGGGGAAAATGGTAGGAAATGAGGCCACCAAGGAAGTAGAGGACCAGATCACACAGGGCTTTGTAGCCTACTGTGAGGGCTTTCGATTTCTTTCTCCCTAAGTTTGATGGAAAGTCATTGGACAGCTTTGAGCTGGGAGTGACTTGATCTGATTACCTTATGAGGAGAAGGAATTCCTAAGGGGGCAAGAGGAAACACAGGGTGAGCAGTTAGGAGGCTGTTGCAGGAGAGCTGAGTGGTGGCTGGATCAGGGCGGTACTGGTGGAGGTGGTGAGAAGCGCCTGGATTCAGAAGACAGTCTGCAGGAAGCGCTGCAGGAAGCGCTGCAGGATTTTCTGGGGAATTGCAGGAAGGGCATGAGACGGAGGTCAAGAATGACCCTAAGTTTCTGCCTCTGGGTAAATGAATGGTGCTGCCATTTATATGGGAAATGATTAGGTTTAAGGGGTAAAGTCAGGAGTTTATTTTCTGATCTGTTATATTCGTCTACTAGATATTCAACTGGCGGTGTCAAGCAGGCTGTTAAATATACCAGTTTGGGGTTCCGTGGGGAATTATGGAAAACAACATTGTGAAGTAATCCCTTACAGATAGAAAAATCTCAATGCTATTTGCATTTATTCATTCAGCTAGTTATTTACTGAGCACCTACTGTATGTCAGGCACTGTGCTGGGTGCTGGGGTGGGGTACAGCAAGTATCTGGACAGAAACAGTCACTATCTTCATGGAGCTTCATTACAATTTAATTAGTTCACTGGTTACTGAGACACTTCTCTGAGTACTGTGTAAATATACAGAATCTCAAGCATTATTAATACCGAGATGTTCTCTGACTCAGCAATTTGGAAGAGCTTAGATTTTTCGGAAAGAAAAGAGCTATATATAGATTTGGACAAATGTCAGATTTACCCAATAAAATATCTGAAGACTACTTTAAAATGAATCAGAAGAGACTGTCTCAAGCAAATTAACGTTTATGACGAGTCAACTTGGTGTAATGGAAAAGCTTACAGGGCTGGAAGGCAGAAGATCTGGGCCTCAGTCTGTTCTGCCCTGACTAGGTCACATGTATGACCTTGACTGAGTCCTTTGCTCATCTGTACTTCAGTTTTCTCTTCAATAAAATGAATCTGTTGGATTTGATGTTTCTAAAAGTTTTCAAAATATTATTTTTTTCTTTGTATTACTTCTTTTACTGGACTAACAGTTACTAAAAAATAAAAGCCCAAATCCCCAAGAGGATTCTTCTCTTGAGTGTTCATTTTTCAAAGCAAAAGAAAACTTTTTTTTCCTTTTTGCAAATGGAAACTGCTTGGTTTTTTTATGATTGTAGAAACGATACACGGTCAATGTAGAAAATATACATAGAGAGAAGTACAAAAGAGTAAACAGCCTCTATAATACCACTGAGGTAACTGTCTGCTTTCACCATCATTGTATCTGCATCATGTATCATATAGCAGGGACTTAAAAAACATTTGTTGCTTGAATGATTACTGTTAATATCTTGCAAACATCCTTTTTGGTCTTCAGACCAGAAAAAAAAAAGATCCTTTCTCCAGGAGGTGCTTTGCCTCTAAACCAGACGAGCTCACTACAGTGACTACAGTCACTAGAGGCTGAAACTGCCAGGACAATATTGGATCTCTTAGATTACACGTTTCACAACTACAGCTGATATCTGATACCTATGGAATGTAGGGAACAATAACATTAAATACACCATCCTGATGGTCATAAATAATACCAAGGGCAGCTCAGTTTGAGCAGTATCAAGAAAGGCTGCACAACAGTCCACAGGTGTCGGCTCAAGCAGGAGTGGCTCCTGCAGCACGGGGAGGGTAGGTTCTGCCTCCTGAATCCTTCCTCCCACACTTGGGCCCTCCTGCTCCCCCACATCACCAGGATGAGCTTTTCTGGGGCATTTGAATTCCACTCAACTTTTTATTGGCAACTTAGCATCCTTTTGATTGCCAACTCCCTTTTCAGTAAACTAAGATGGTTTTCTGATTACCTCTGAAAATGAATTAAAGCCAGATCCTGTCTGCAGACCCACACTCCATCTTTCCCCCCAAAAGAATTAGTTGTTAATGTTGAAAAACCAAAACATTCAACACGTAAATCTGAATTTTCACAATGTCTTGAAAAATTGTTAGATCTGGCAACCCTGGGCCCTTACCCCACAGAGCAATCAGCTGGAGCTGAGGGGCATGTTCTTCAGCTCCCATAATCCCCACATAGCCTTACTGTCTAACATCGTACACCCCACTGTCTGCTTTGCTCATTTACCTGATTTGCTACCTCTAATTATGTAAAACATTCAGGGGGCACCTACGAAGCACCAGGCACTGTGCAAGTCCCGGGAACATGGGTAGATATAACACAGCTCCTACCTTGGAGGAGTTCATAACCCAGCAGGGAAACAGACTTATAAACCAGTAAATTACAGTGCGGTGTGGTAAGTGCAGCACAGAAAGCATGAACACAGAGCGAGCATCGAGATGGCTGACCCACCCTGTCCTGGGAAGCTGGTCAAAGATTTCCTGAAGGTCATGTTTAAGCTGGGTTTTGAAGGATGAGTAAGAGTTCACCAGGCAGATGGAGTGGTGGGGAACATTGGCAACAGTGGGGGTGGTATTAAAAGTGTATATAAGGTCTTCTGCTGATTAGCTGCCTGTTGCACAGGTGACCCTCTCAGGCCAGCAGCTACCCTTCTCCTTATCGGTATCAGTCTGTCTATGAGCCTCTACCAGGAAGAGGCTGCCTGACTAATCCCCACTAACTTCCTACTTACTTCAACTAAGGCAACACTCCCCTTCTGGGATAATTGGTTACCTGACTGTGATTCTGTTGTTGGTGCTCTTTGTTTTATTTTGGAACCTCTGATATTTGAAGAATAGACCCACTCACCAAGCAATGAATATTTATCAAATATCTACATTGTGTAGAGAACTCTCCCTGCCATATACATCATTTTTGATCCCAACAACAGCCCCGTTGAGAAAAAAGACAAACACAAATTAAGAACAGAGACTACAATTCAGAAAACATTTATTAAGTGACTGGTATTCAGAGTGTTTTTTTATTCCTCCATCCACCCAACATTCAGTGAGCCCTACTATGTTCCAAGCACTGTGCTTGGCACCTGGAAATCATGCCAAGATACAATAAACTTACAAGCTAGCAGGTGACATGGATAAATAAACCTGTTACAGTAAGCTTCCTGCCAAAGCAATGTTCAAAGTACAGCAACTGCTTAGAAAAAGGAGTGTTGACTGCCCACAGGGATACTCGGCAAGTATCTCAGAGAAGATGAGCTTGTGCTGCTTGGTTTTTCCTTTTTATTATGATATTTTTCAACATACACAAAATATAGTGACTAGTACCACGAATCCCCATGTACCCATTACCTGGCTGCAACAATTAGTAATTCATGGCCACTTTTGATTCATCTATACACCTACCTGCTTCCCCCATCCCTTTGTTTTGTTTTGAAGCAAATCCTAGATATTTTTTATCACTGCATCAATGAATACTGAGATGCATTTTAAGAAGGAATTGAAGATGTGTGGATTGTCCATGAGTAACATCCTTCCCCCCCCCCATACTTCTGCCCTGAAGGCAGGTATATACTAATTCCTACCAGTGATTCCAGAGCCTTGGCTGGTTCAGGGTAAAGACCCAGGACTTTATTGGAGCCTTTGCACTGGCTGAAGGAAAAGACTGAGCTGCTCCAGTGAGAATTCCATTCTGCCTTGTTATGCTGACCACATTCTTCTGGTCCTTGGTCCTCATAAAATTGCTAACTCTTTGGAGGTTCACTGAGCACCTAATGTTTGCACAAAATGATAGCTACATTCCACACTCCCATGTATCCTCAGCAACCTCCAAGGAAACGTCAGACAGTATGGGGTTTGCCCTGCCAGCTGAGCTGACCCAGAGTTGCTTCCTCTCACAGCTTTGATTGTCCCTGGGTTGGGAGCCTGGTTGAATCTAAACATCCGGCCTCTCTACCACCCACCCCCCCTTCAGCATTTCCTGTCTCTCCTGGAAAGGTACCAACATCCATGCAGTTAGTTACTCAACCCAGAACATTTATCCTTGACTTCCTCTCCCTCATAATTCTGTCTATTGTTTTCAAGCAATCCCCTATTGGACCACTCCTTGCATGTCCTAAGGAAAGGAGGCTGCCCCAAGGACCAGGTAAGCTCACTTCCTTGGCGTGACTCCCTCCCTGGTCCATGTCTCTCCCTCCTGCCTTGTTGAAAGCATTATAATTGTTTTTTTTTTTTAAATAATGTTCTTACAGATACAGCTGACACTTTTCAGGTTGGGGCCATGGGGAGATCTGAGTCTCATAGGTGACTTTACTGTTGTCAAAGAGAAAAACAAGATCCATGTCCAATGTGCGGCCCTCATTTAACTGTAAAGGGAAAAGAACAAAATGAATCTCATGGATCCAACCCCTCTTTTCCCACTAGTCCATCCATCACATCACTTTCTAGGCTACTATTCCCTTCTCTCAAGTACTGCAATATCTAAGCACCTATCTTAACTTTAGCACCCCCATGTCTGCCTCACTCTCCGCGCAGCAGCTGAGTGGTCTTTGTAAAACCCCCCTGCTTAAAACACTTCCATGGTTCCTAACACCTACACGATCAACACCAACCTCCTCACCACAGCCAAGGAGGCCCTGCAAAATTTAGGGCCTCCCGCGTATTTCTCCAGCTTCATCTGCTACCTCTCTCCCTAGCCCGCAACCAAAACGATCCTTTAAGGTGTGTTTTCTCGGGTATTTGTGCTCTCAGCTGGGAAGCTCCTATTGTCTCATAAATAATGAAAGCACACCTACCGTGCCCTTGCTTACAGGTGTTAACTCATACGAGTCCACAACAACATTAAGAAGTCGTTTTCGTTTTGCAGATGGAGAAACTGAGGATGAGCACCTTACCCGTGGCCACACGGCTAGTAAGTGGAAGAGCTGAGACTAGGATTCAAACCTGCAGCTCCAGAGGCCACGGGCTTAACCACAGAGTCCTAGCCTGCGCGCACACCCCTCCACCGCAGCATCGACCACCACTCTCAGCCGTCCACACCTCCCCGCGGAATCCCGGCGGCTACGCGGCCGGGACCAGCTAGCCCGGCCGGCGGAGGAAGGAGGCTTCTGATTGGCCTCCTCCAGCGACGAAGAGGGAGAGGGAGGGGAGCGAGGGCGCGGGGGCGTCGCGGGGAAATGACGCAACGCCGTGGCTCCTTAAAGGCGCCGGCCCAGCGCGCCGCGGATGGCGCAGGCGCGTTCCGGAGCTCCAGCTTCTGCTCAGATTGCTGAGCCGGGCCGGGCGGGCGCGCGCGCGCGGAGTGTGCGGACGGGGCGCGCGGGAGGCGAGCAGCTCAAGGGGCCCGCCAGCTGAGGAGCGGGCGCCGCGATGGCCGAGGGCAGCGCCGTGTCCGACCCTCAGCACGCCGCGCGCCTGCTGCGGGCGCTCAGCTCTTTCCGCGAGGAGTCCCGCTTCTGCGACGCGCACCTGGTCCTCGACGGCGAGGAGATCCCGGTGCAGAAGAACATCCTGGCGGCGGCCAGCCCGTACATCAGGTAAGGAGGGGGCCGCGGCGGGCGGGGCCCGGCGTGTCCCCAGATTCCCCGGTCCCCGACCCCCAGCCGCCGGGGTCCCCCACGTCACCGCTCAACCCGGCCGGGCCTCGCTTGCCGCCGCCCCCCAGGGTAGCCCTTGTGGCCTCCGGGCCGGGCCCGTGCTCCTGTCTGGACCCCCGCGCCCCTCGGAGTTGTTTGCAGACCCGGTCCGCGATCCCTCCGGGTTCCCACGGCCACGCTGATCGCCCGGGCCTCGGAGCCCCGGAGGCCCCTCAGACGCGGTCCTGGGCCGGCCCAGGACCCGCACCCGCGAGCTGGGCGGGGCCCGCCCGGGAAGAGCCGCCCCCTCGCCCAGACCCAGCCAGCGGATCCCGGCTGAAGTTTGCGTGCTGTTCGCCTCCAAAGCGTCGCGCAGTGGGCTGGGCCGGGCGCTGCCGACGGGGCCGAGAGCGCCCCTCCCCGGAGAAGCCAAACCAACCCCGTTTCACCGGGTGTGGGCAAAGAGAATACTCTACTGGATCTTCTCCTTGGGATAGGTGAAATCCGACCCCCAAGGCCGGAGTTCTCCTTGTCTAACGTGATGTTTCCCCTCCCTTGTGGGCACTGTATTTAAAAGAAGAGTTGTGCGTGATAGACACACGTTAAAGTAAGCTGTAACGAATTTTCAAAGACTTACTGTCATTCTTAGGATTCAGTTACAACCCGAGGACCGTGAGATTCTAGCGACTAAGGAAGGGCATTTTAAAACTTAAGTAAAACAAAGCTTAACCTGATTTGCCAGATCCACTGACCACGTTAATTAAAAGGTGCATATACAGGTGTATCAGATCTTGCAGGAGGCTGTTTTCTTTTAGCAACTTTTTTGCAAAGTAGGTTGCTCTTTTAACAAAAGGAAAAAAAATGCTGAAAGCTGGAGAAACTGCTCAGTAAGCTGGGTAAATATAGACTAACGGTAGAAAATGTCACTAGAATTGACAGGTCAGAAAAAGCAAAATCATGTGTACTGTATTCTTAGTGCTTTGTCCCAGCAGAGCTTAGCACACAGATTACACTGTAACCTTTGCATTGGAAGACATTTGTGCCAATTTAGAAGCAGCTCAGATGCTCTTTTAAGTTCTGCCTCCTCCTGGCTCTCTTTTTAAAATCCATTTGCATTCTTTCTGTGTGGATTTAAGGGGGTGGGGCGGTGAGGATCTTTGTTAGTATGGAATTTAGGTTGCCAGTGTGACAGACAGCTCATAGCTGGTTTGAGCAATCAATATCAAATTGGAAGCAGCAGGCCAAAGTCCTCCCTGAATCCAAAGTATTCCCTGTTTGGGGAAATGCTTAGGAAAACTACTTTAGATGCGTTATTGTTATAGTTCTTTAAATGGCATCTCCAGCTTAAAAGAAGTAAATTGCAAATCACTGAACACAGGCTCTCCATCCCTGTTCATTTTTCTCCATAGCACTCACCACTATTGTATACCCTGTATTTTACTCATTTACTGTGTTGATCTTTCCCAGCCATAATGCAAGCTCAGTGAGGCTGTGATTTTTCTTTTGTTCATTGTTGTACCCCTCACACTCAGAATGAACAGTGCCTAGTGGTTTAGCAAATGTGTTGAATCAATGACTGGCTTCCTTTCTACCACAGCAAATTGGACATTAGAGGACTGGCTTCCTTATGTTTCCATGTGAGCCGTTCAGTTATACCTAATTGAGAAGATCACTGGACTGAGAGTTTGAAGACCTACTTTCTGCTGCCAGGTTTTACTCGTATTAGCTGTGAGTTGTTGGAAAATGACTTACTTAATCTTCCCTTCAGCTCACTAGTCTGACAAATAAGGGATAAGATCATCTCATTTGATCTTTGACTCTCCCGTGAGTAAATATGTAATAGTGTTTTGAACACCTCATAGGTCTGTGCACAAGTCTACAAAGGTAGTACCTACCCATTGAATTAAAAAACAGCTACTCTAGTCCTATTCTGTCACTTTCTAAATAAGAAAATGGGAGCTCAGTGGGCATTAGTGACTTGTAGTATGAGGTTATTAGTACTTAAGTGGTTGAACTAGGATTAGACTTAAAGTGAATGGTGCCTAGTCTCCTAGTCTTTTACTGTACCAAGTTACAGCATTATTTGTGTTTAACTGTTCTTTGTGTAAACTCTACCACTACCTGGCATACAATATGTTATAATTAAAATGCCTATCAAGTGGTTTCACATACTGTCACTTTTTGACTTTCATTTTCAGTCATCTTGTGTAGTTGGGCAGATATTTTTTATTTTTTACGGATAAACATGGATCTCTGGATATGTGTTTCTTCAGTGACAGATTAATTGCTTTAAGTTTATTTGGCTATTGAAGTGGTAGACTGTCTTGGGATTTTTTCAAATTGTCCATTTCAAAGCTGTATCAGCTTTGAAACAATATCTGTGTTACTACCTAGAAATGAACAAACTGATTAGTAATTTTTAATACCAATAATATTGGGCTTTTATAATGTATCTGTTTGAACGGTACTTTAGGGAATTATATTGAAACAAAATGGATTTATATTCTAGAACTTGATGTTTCTTATCTCTCCCTTTTGAAGCTTAGCATTTAGATTTGCAATATTAATATATCAACTGGATGTTCAAAAGTTTGGTAATCTCTGAAGTTTTATATAAATCTGATATTGTTTCAAGTTTTAGTTAGCCTAGTTTTGGTAACTGTCATAAGTGGTCTAAAATTGTATGGTTTAGAAGCAATGTTATATGTTGCTTCCTAACATATAGGCCCTTCCAACAAAGGGCCAGTCCAACTTTGTCACACGAGGATTTAAAGCAACTCATTTGGCAACTTTCTGCTTAATATAGAAAAATCTTTTAACCTAACCTAACTTATTGGTTTAATCTTTTCCTGTGCTTTATCTTTGGTCTAGCATTTGTTTTATCCTCCTGACACCCTTAGCAATCATCTGACATTATAAGACTTTAAATATAAAAGGAAAAAGCCAGAAAACTCAACCTCAGCATCAAAACCCTCATGATAAGCTGAAAGAGATCTGACATTTCTGGGTTGTGTAGAGGTTGTGTCCTGCAGCCTTAGGGTATAGGTGCTCCAGGGAGGAGGCAGGGCCTCCTGTAGTCTGCCACCCCAGCTCAGTAAGTGGGATGCTACTTTCCCAGCATGCCCTTTTCCCAAAGCTTTTCCTCATTTTGATCCCTGGATGACATTTTTCCTTTGGTTTATTGGGAAAACTAAATCTAAAAGTAGCTGACAAACTTTAAGAATGACAAAACCGAATTCATAGTTATAACGACCCACAGAGTTTTTCCTTTCTCAGCAACTCTGAGGCCTTCTGGGAAAAGCTCGCCGAGTCTTACAGGAAATTACCCTTTCTTTTGTATATTGCAGTTTGCTTTGTTTCGTGTCTGAGGCTCTTCTGATTCTGGCACAATCCCATTGATCTGATGCAAAGTTCAGACCCATTTCTATCCTGGACTGTGGTTCTTGGGGAGTGATGTATGTGAACAGGGTTTGAAAATGAGTTGCTGTGTGCTTCTGCAGTGACACTGTAGTGGTTCTGTACAGTTTCCTGGTCCTGTGATCACTTATAAAAGTTTAGGCTTTCCTAGGGACCTATTGCAACATTAGTTTGTTTAGCTTTCAGTGCTGGAGAGTAAAGGAAAGAGAGAGTCCCAAGATTTTTAGATCCTTTGATGAGTCAGCTAACAATATAAACAAGGTGTTTTTTTTTTGTTCTTATTTTTTGAGAGAAACCTGACTAGTGAGGGTGATGTGAGACATTGGGCCTCCAATCCAGCTTGGTCATCTTGAACAACTTTTCTGGGACCTAGTTTCCTTATCTGTGAAGTGAGACTGGTTGGGCTACATGAACAGAAAATCTCCTTTAAGTCTAAATTATATAGCTCTATGCTATTTTTGTTTTGCTTTGCATGTGCATGTTGTGGAGAGGAGGGTCTGTTTCTGTTTTTATAGCTTTATTATATCGTTTAAAGTTTTGTTATATATTGATGTTAAAGCATTTCTCCTTCCCTGTCATATAGGACTTGGTTGGGTATTCTGCTGTATAAATTCAGCCCCATAGAGTTGTGTTGTAACAAACATTTATTTTATGCTATTAATCTGGGTGTGTTCCAAGGCCTAATTATTGATGAGCCTGTTTTGCCATTTAAATCTAAAATTTGACTCGTAGATAATGCTAACGAAACTACTTAAGGAGACTAATATGATCTTGGTAGGATCCACGTTTCGTTGTGACATGGAAATTGTCATTATCCTTTTTTAGAATATCTGAGATTTACACTATAGTTTAATGTCACGTGGGCACTAAAGTCCATGGGAATTGGAGTATTGTGTACTGTGTGCAGAGCATGCTCTTAGTCTCCAATTTCCTTTTCTTGATTAATTTGTGTGAATAACTGAACAACCTCTTATCAGATTCTTTGCTTCCATGTTAATGCTGAGAATACACCATGGAGGTAGCAGCACCCACTAAGTATTCCCTGGTAATGAGGACAGACTGGGAAGCAGTAATTTCAGAGTAAAGCTCAGTTAATAGTATTTTGCTTTCTTTACAATATTTTCTTCATCTTTTTTTTCCACTTGTGCTTTGACTTTATAGTCTTCCATATCGATAGCAGCTCCTGGATTATTGTTGTAAGGATTTTGAATAGTGATTATAGCCTGTGAAGTGTCTCGTTGCTCATGGATTGAGTTATAAGCTCTAATTTCTGAGTCTTACTGAATCCTGAGCATTCTTAAAATCAAATTGACTTACCTACCTCTTGTCATACTCTTATGGTGATGGAAAATAAGTTGGGCCTGAATATCTTTTAATGGATCTAGGTCTTGTTTTTATCCACCTACCATAAGGCATCCCTAACAACTGCTTAAAAGATGAGATCTGTCCTGAAGGTCTTACCGTCAATTGGTTTAAAATGATTTTCCTTTTCTTTTTCTTTTCTTCTTTTTTTTTTTGTAATTGCAGTTTTGTTTGATTAATCCCCATTTTTACTTAGTTTTTCAAAAGTGATGTTAAAGTATGTTCCGTTTCAAAAGATCAAAGAAGTATTTTGTTTAGGCTCCTAAGGAAACTAAGCACTTGTAAATTGGAGCTCTATTTAAGTTTAACACAGACTGCTCATTTCAGCTTAAAAATATTTGTTTATTCAAGACAGTGGTTGCCACTATAAGTAGCAGTAAATGTTCTAATTCTGGAGAGGTTTTTCAAAGGTTTCAAATGATGAAACAAATCAATAAAATTCTTGCTAGACTAGTCACTGTAACATAAAGGGCAGTGTGGAGTGTTTAGAGTTATTGTAGAACTTTCCTAAGATTGTTATTATGAGTAATAGTGATGTATTAGAAATAAAACCTAGCTCTAGTTCATACTTTTTGTCTAGTTGGTAAGTTTATACCTTTTTAACTTTTGCCTCTTATAATTTGTATTTTCTCCTGTAAGTCCCCTTTCATGTTCTTAAATTAATTTTTAATATATAATTTAGAGATTCAAATAAAGTGCTTTTCCACAGAGAAACTCTGTTTCCTTAGGATTTAGATTTGGATGATACAGACTAAGCATCCAGTTTAAAAAACCACCATATCCATTGTTTAAAGCATTAATCAGTTCTCGTGATATCAAAGTGGGACTTAAAATCTATTTATAATTCATAAAGAAAACATAATTAGGACAAATAAGGAGTCATTTGGCTTATGAGTGCCATGCAGTAAGTCCTTTAGGGAGCTGCATCATCCTTCTGAAGGATACAAGACTATCATTTTGTGTACTAAAGCTATAATATAAATGAATAATTTGTAAGTTAGAATTCTGGGTTAAGGGTGGAGATGCAGGGGTGTGGGTGTGACAAGTGGCAGGCTGTGGTTGCAACCTTGAATTTGAATGCTTCCCATGGGTTCTCTGCTTCCTAAGCCACAATGAGTCCAAAAAAGGAAGGAAATCAAAGACTCAGGTAAAGGTAGCAGCTCTAGCTCTATGGAGGGTAAATATCATATGTCCACTAAGTGCCCTGACATTCTGCCAGAGTTGTTGACCCTGGTGCCCGGAAGAGCAGAGTGAAGTCATCTTCCTGAGTACTTATTGCCAAAGAGTGACTTAGCCATAGGATGATGGTCTAATGGTTGCTGCTTCCATTCCTCCGTAGGAATATGTGGTGACCACCCTAACTTGTCACGAAATTATAGGAATAATGTGAAATCGAAATATATACTACTTTGCCATTTGCTCTTGTAGTGAAGGTATTTGGTTTTTTCCTCTGTTCAAAGGTATTGGAAAAATGGAATACTTAGGGAAAATAAGATCTTGGTGAAATATTTTGTTAGTCTTCAAGCAGTAAAGCTTTGAGAGGCAGTGCATATCATAAATGGGAGATGGGAGGACCGGTTTTTAGAAATTGACTGTTGGCCAGGCACTGTGGCTCATGCCCATAATCCCAGCATTTGGGAGGCCAAAGTGGGAGGATCACTTGAGGCCAGTAGTTTGAGACCAGTCTGGGCAACACATCAAGACCTCATCTCTACGAAAAATAAAAAATTTTGGGTGTGGTGGTGTGTGCCTGTAGTCCTAGCTACTTGGGAGGCTGAGGGCAGGAGGATCGTTTGAGCCCAGGAGTTCAAGGTTGCAGTGAGCCATGTTTGCGCCACTGTACTCCAGCCTGGGCAACAGAGTGAAACCCTGTCTCTTTAAAAAAAAAAAAAAAAAAAAATTGACTGTTGAATAATGGCATATAGACCAATAAAATATCTTTTCTTTTCCTTTTTGGAGTTAATGTGCTAATTTGTATAGAAACTTAAATATATAATTTTATTCAGATATTTTGTGGTTCTCTTAACTACAAATTATTTCTGTCTTTTTAAGAACAATTTTAAAGGCCATTTGAGGCTTGTGATTTTTGTGCTAGCATGGTGACATGAGTAGATATATTTTGAGACCTAGTTTTAGTTACAGTAGCATAGGTCAGTAACCAAGTGCCATGCCTCTGAATAATCGTAGATTGTTTAGTGTTCTTGAGCTCAGCACATTTGCGTTTTTGTTGCTGAAATTGTTTATATCTATCAGTCCCTGATTTGGGACTTCATGTTGAAACCTCACGTTTAGGATGTGAGTTTGGAATGAGTCTCTTCTAACACACAGAGAACATTTGCTAGAAATGAAGCCAGAATTTTGAGGACAGTGGGATATTGCAGAGCATTGAGAATCCTTAGAAAGAAAGGTCACTGATAATTGTGTTTGCTATTCTTCTCTCCATGCCGTAACCCACCTTCTACTTCAGGGGTGAAACTACTTCAGGGGTGAAACTGGGGTCCCGCAGGACCCGTTGGCTAATTGTGTAGTCTTCCATTTGGTTAGTAATGGGAACAGTTTCCCACAAACTTCCAGCTTCTCTTTCTACACAAGAACTAGTACAGGGATTTAGACTTACTGCAGCAAATGAGAGACTTCTCTTTGCGTGTGTGGTGCACTGGTTTGGTCTCCTGCCTAGCCTCCTTAACAGCTACTGTCTCCTGTGAGCAAAGCTACCCACTTTGTTACCTGCCTAAAAATTATAATCCCTCTTGTTGGTAGGGAGGAAGTAAGCTAATCGTTTTTATCACCTCTAGCAGTGGGGCAGGAGCAAAGTAGTTGCCTTTTCCTTTATTTGCAGGCTTCTTTCTTATTGGTAGGAAAGAAGTGATAAAAATATTCACCACTGTCACTGCTGTTGGTACATTCTTTAGAAGTATCATCACTGCCTTAACCCATATGCTATGGGGTGTGTTTACCAAAAAGAGATTACAGTTGGAGAATTAGCATTGTCTAAAATTATTGAAATGTATTGTGCATTATTTCATCCTAGATGCAGTTCATAGTAAAGGGACCTTGTATATAAGTAGTGTTGGTGGTTCAGGGGTTGATTGTGGATTTAGTCATTCATTCAGCAAATACGCAGGAGGTAACTCAAGAAGTCTCAGCAGCTGCTCAGTGCTGGAGAGGTGGTGGTGAGCAACAAAGTCACTGCCCTCTTGGGGCCTTCGTTTCAGTAGTTTACAGAGTAGTATGCCTTCCAGGACCCCATCTTCTTGTGTGCTGCCTACCATTTGAGCATGCATTCAGTGGTCTCCCACAAACAGTATCAAAACTAAGACTGAGTTCATGGAGACCTAAGTCAGTCCATTTTTCTATCTCTGTGGGGCAAGAGAAGGAAGTAAAAATAAAACTAAAGATTTTCAAATTATTTTTGATGTTCAGCTTATTTTTCAGTACTGTATATCTTTGTGTTATGGGTAGTATCAGAATCTCAAAAATGGGGAAAGAATAGATTTGCTGTATTTGTTGGAGTAGACACTACTGAAAATCTGCTAAAAGTTTATTTAATTGGCTCATTTGACCATTTACTACCAATTAATCATGTTTACAGAAACAACTTTCTTTAAGTAGAGAACATCGATTCTTGGCTAAGGTTCTCCAATATGCTTGATAGTTCACTGACCTTTGCTTGAGCCTTCCTGTATGGCGCTGCCGTGGGCTAGACAGATGGGGTGCCGGTGTCCACAGAGCCTAGCTGGGGAGGCGGCAGTGAAGAAGTCTAATTACAGAGCGATGTGAGGGTGCTGAAGGAAGTACACAGAGGATGGACGCATCGGCAGTGGGCTGGTGAGGGAGCATTGCTCTGAGTTGTGCCATTGAAGCTGAGTTCTGAAGGAGGCAGTGGCCTAGGCACAGAGGAGCCAGGGGAGGCACAGGGAACAGGTCCGCCTCTCTGGGGAGTGGACACCAGCAGGCCTGGAGATAGTGAGCCAAGGGTGTGTTGGCGTCCAACCAGATCAGAGGGTGGGCAGGCCTTGCAGTCCCTGAGTTCAAGCTGGCCTTTGTACTGCTTCCAGATAAGGTTAATCTTCCGCTCTCACATTTCCCAGAGGAGCTCAGTGTGTATTGGAAGCTGGTTGTGGAAGTGTCGGGTATAGGAAAAGGACAGAAAAGCAATTTTACGTCATCGTTTAGTCTGTGTTAGAGAGTTTAAGTTTTATCTTAAGTTATGGATGGGCTTAAGAAGGGGAATATATAATCTTGTTCATTTTTTTTAGGTCACTCTGTTGCAGTGTGGGATCTGCACTGTTGAAGTCAAGAGTGGAAGCAGTGGCCGTTTAGGAGGGAAATGCCCTGGCCCAGGGTTTGCCTGGGTTAGGGACATTGGCACTAGGATGTGCTGAGGAAAAGGAGAGATCCAGGATGGCTCCCAGGTTCACTGGCAACTTCCTCATTTTGCTGGGCACGGTGGTTCATGCCTATAATCCCAGCTGCTCGGGAGGCTGAGGCGGGACGATCGTTTGAGCCCAGGGGTTCGAGGGTGCGGTGAGCTGTGATGGTGCCACCGCACTCCAGCCTGGTCAACATAGCGAGACCCTGTCTAAAAAGCCAAAAAATAAAAAAACAAGACTTCCTCATTGTCACCAGTAGATAAGTGTCATCGTCACTTACTGTGGGTATTAAAGGAGGGACTGTTTAGAAAGATTTTGTAAAGAACATAATCTACTCTCAAATTATACAGCTTAGTTGTGAAAAAACAAGGTTAGAACAAAAGCTGTTTAAATTGTGTAGATACTTCTAGCTGTAGGAGTTGTGAGGGAAGAACTACTTGGGTGGTTGCGTGTGGAGGAAACAGGGCCTTGGAGAGGATGAGCAGGAGTCGTGTGGGTGAAAGGGGCAAGGAGGGTCATTCAGGTGGAACCAAGGTATAAATGCAGGAGTGTCAGGTGTGCCCTAGGGTGGTGAATAGACCGACTTGGCTGTACTAAAGGCTTTGTATAGGAATGGTGGGAAGTGTGCATGGACAGGAAGGTAAGAAGTATTCTAGAGTGCCAGGTTAACTAGCTGAGATTTTTATTCAATCATTAGTTGATAATCATTAACGAATAGTACTAGTAATATGATGGAGCTCTACTTTGAGAAGGTATTTAGTTGCTATGTGTCCATAGGACTGGGAAGGGATGAGGCTGGAGCTGCTACACTGCTTGAGATTACCACACCATGACAGCGTCCTAGGCACCAGAGTAGTGGCAGGTGTCAGGGATTAGGGGAGAAATCAACTGGATGCTAATTGAATGTGGAAACTAAGGATAAAGAAAAAAGAAGAGGTAACAGGTTTTGAGCCTGGCTGCTTAGAAAATTAAGATAACAATTTGTCTTAGATTTGTTGAAATTTGAAGGAACGGGCCGGGCGTGATGGGTCACGCCTGTAATCCTAGCACTTTGGAAGGCTGAGTCAGGAGGATCGCTTGAGGCCAGGAGTTTGAACCAGCCTGAGCAACATAGCAAGACCCCATCTCTACAAAAAATACAAAAATTAGCTGAGCATCGTGGCACGCACCTGTAGTCCCAGCTACTTGGGAGGCTGAAGCAGGAGGATTGCTTGAGCTCAGGAGTTTGAGGTTGCAGTGAGCTATGGTGACACCACTGCACTCTACCCAGGGCAATAGAGTGAGACCCCAAAAAAAAAAGAAAAAAAAGAAATTTGAGGGAACTTGTTCCCTTTGTATACACACCTTATTATACTGTTTCAGTACTTGACAGCTCTGCAGAGTGCATCACGTATCTATGAATATGTTTCTCTTCTTGCACGTGTTTCTTGTCTCTGCCTTTGTTGACCTCCTACTCTTAATATTCATCCTTCAAGACCTGGTTCAAATATCCCTTCCTCTGTAACATTTTTCTGACTCTGCCAAATAATCACTCCCTCCAGCAGGCTCTTTCCGTACTCGGTGTGCACCTGCAGCGTGGTGTGTTATCAGTCTTTCATTTGGTGGGGAGAAATGACAGACAGATGGACTGGGTGCTTTTATCTCCAGGGTCAGGGGCACTAAATCCATAAGTGGAACTTTCATACATGGGAGAATTTAATTTAACCAAGATCTGTAAGTAACAGTCATGCATCGTTTAACAATGGGGATACATTCTGAGAAATGCATTGTTAGGCAATTTCATTATTGTGCAAACATCATAGAGTGCACTTACACAAACCTAGATGGTGTAGCCTACTACACACCTAGGCTGTGTGGTATAGCCTGTTGCTTCTAGGCCACAAAACTGTACAGCATGTTACTGTACTGAATACTGTAGCCAGTTGTAACACAATGGTAAGTATTTGTGTATCTAAACATAGAAAAGGTACAATAAAAATGCAGTATAATGGTATGGGACCACCCTTGTATATGGGGTCTGTTCTTGGCTAAAACTTTGTTATGTGGCACATGACTGTACTGATGATGAAATAAAAGATCAGAGTTCAGGATGCTATATATGCTAATTCCAAATAAGGTTAAGCTTTCTGCTATAATGTTATACTGTATAGCTGAATATGTATGGGGGTTAGGGGAGAGGGACAGAATAAACCATCTTACAACAGAGTTTAACCTCTGAGTCTTAATTTTGTGCTGTTTTAGATGGCATGGTCAGCTCCAATAAATTCAATTTCTGGTGCCGAGAAACCTGGGAGAAGAAGAGACTAAATTCTTTATTCAGAAATAGTAGCTCCAGTGAGAAGGGTTTTGTTCCAACATGACTAAAGAATTAATTGAGAAGCATTCATTCCCTTGACAACATTTTGGAAGGCATTTTCAGCCTCAAGTTGTTTGGAGAAGTTTCTAGGAGTGGATTATAAATTAAGGAACCACCAGAAGCAAAAAGGTAGTTTTAAGATTGAGCTTAGAGGTGGTAAAGGGAAGTTCATCTGGGGCTGCCTTTCATTTGTTAGTTTATTAAGGGAACTGAAAGGAGGGGTGTGTTTAAGGCTGTAGTTCTTGTTTTTCCCTACTCCCACTATCTCCTTTTTGAAAAAGAAAAAAGAGACAGTTTTTTAACATTCACTTAATGCTTTTAACTACTTTGAAAGGATGAATACAAAGACAGTAATAAATTTGTATAAATTTCTCCTTTCCCTTTGGATTTATTCAGAGGTCCACTTTCTTTGAAAAGGCATAAAATCTTCCTTCTAACTCTTCATAGTGGGAAAGAGAAAATGAAAAGTGAGTAGAAATGTGAACCTGCTTATGAAATATGGAGGTTCTATAGTATTTAGTGCCATTTGTATACTGTAGCCAAAAAACCCCAGAAAAGCCAGTTTTTAATTAGAGAGGGAAACCTTGTAAGAGTGCCCCCAAAATCAAAGGGGCTTACTTGTGAGGTGATTATTGGCGTGGGGTCTTAAGGTTTTAGAAGGAGCCTCTTTTAAACAGCATCTGAAAAATAACACCCTAGGTTTGCGTAGAAAATCTGGAAGTGTTTGACAGGCTGTGGCGTGAACATCTGTCTTCTATGTGCATGTCCGAAAGGTTGGGCTGTGACTAGAACAAGGAATCTGGCTTGTTTCATTCAAGAAGAATTTTTCTGCTTCACAAGTAGCTGCATCGTGATTCTGTCTTTGAATGCATCTTAAAATTTTAATGTGCATTTCAAACCTTGTCTTTTAAGAGGTAAATTTTATTGACTGCTTTACTTTCAAAATTAGAACTAGATTTAAATTTTTAAAACTTATTAAAAAAAAAAAAAAAAGCTGGGCGTGGTGGTGCGTGCCTGTGGTCCCAGCTACCTGGGAGGCTGAGGTGGGAGGACTGCTGGAGCCCAGGAGTTCGAGACCAGCAAGACCCTGTCTTCAAAAGAAAAAAAAATTTTATGCATAAAATATGGAAAATCACATGACAGCTTAATTATTATGCCACCCTAAATTAATTTCTGGTTCTGAGCAGTATATTTAATGTATAGTTATGTGTAATCCATATCTACATATTATTTATGGTTCGTCTTTTTTTGCTTGAAGTCATTGCACATCTCTTTTCTTATATTTCAGTGTAATACCCACAGCCATCATTTTTAATAGCTGTTTGTTATTACATCATATTTCTGTTCTATGTAATTCGCTTCATCATTCTCCTGTTTGACATTTTAATTTGTAGTATTTTTTTTTCTTTTGAACGGTGACAGTATAAACAAATCAGAAAAAAGTTCTTTATATTTCTTTTGGGTACAGGTAAACTCACTTTGGAGACAATATCCCAGGTCAGGAGACAGAAACAGATCTGTTATTCTTGTTACATGAAACCAGGTTACTGTTCAGGAAGACTTTCCTATCACATAAAGACCCTGACAGTGTGTATCTGATCTTTTTTTTTTTAGATCTATCACCATTACTTTGTCCCTTTTGTAAATGATTTCCCAAAATTGTTATTTTGCATATCTGTTAGACTGGATTTTAAAATGTTGTTTGTTTATTATTGTAAAAATATCCAAAGCAGGGATTGGCAAACTTTTTCTGTGAAGGGTCAGAAATATTTTGGGCTTTGCAGGCCATATGTGGTCTCTGTCACATATTCTTTGTTTTTGTTTTAACAACCTTTTAAAAATATAAAAACCATTTTTAGCTCAAAGGCTATACAAAAACAGGCAGTGGGTTGTAATTTGTCAACCTCTTATCTATGGTATTAGATTTTTAAAAATTTGGACATATAAACATTTAACTCTGAAGATCACTTTTAATGCTAATTAGATACAATGGAATGGTTATTTACATGCCTTCCTTCTATAGAGCAAAGATTGACAATCAAGGCTTATTCTTCCTGGTTCTCTTACCTGCTGTTCCCCCACCCATATTCCTGTTTCTTCTAGGATGTTGTTCTGTTGTATATCCTCTTCCTTCTCTTCTATTTTTTTCCCTTCTCTCCTGGCCCCTTTTCCCCCAACATAAAATCTTTGTCCATCTTTTCTAGCACCTGGCATATAAGAGATGTGCAAATGTTGAATGAATGCATCTGCTAAAAGCAAACAAAGGGAGCATATATTCAGGGCAACTGGAGTCTACATACCTGGGTTGCAATCCTCAGACTTGGAAGTAAACTCTCTACTTATATTTAAAAAAATAAAATAAAGCCAGCAGGCTCTGCATCCTCTTCTAACAAGTGCATGATTTCTTTCATCTCGTGCACACGCTTCTGCTTTGAGCTCGCTCTGCAGTTAGGCTTGTGTCTCATCGCTCTGTTAAAACTGTTCTTTAAAAAAAATGTGAAATGTACTTGGCAAATCAAGTGAAAACTTTTAAGTGTGTATCTTACTTGACCTGTCTGCTGTATTTATCACTGTTGATCATTTTCTTGTCACTTGGTCTTTCCAGGCTTCTGTGGCACCTTTTGTCCTATTTCCCCTCTAGTCTGCTTTTCTGAGTCTCCTCCCTGTCTGTCCTATGCCTTGATTAGGCACAAGATTCTGTCCCTGCGCGCTCTCCCACGGTTATCTTGTCTACTCCAGAGATGCCACTGCCTCAGCCTCGCTCCTGAGCCCCAGGCCTGTCGATCCCACAGCCCACTATGTGGCCACCTTAAACCCCATCAGCCCAGCTCCCTCTGCCCCAGGAGGTTTTCCTTCATTGCCTGTGCTGGTTAATGTACTACCAGACTCCCCAGGAGATATCTGGGAGTCACTGGAGCTCCCTACTCCTCCATTACTCGTCAATACCTAATTGATGCCAGACCTCTCTCGTTTCCACCGCTCAGACCTCTGGAGTCTGTCTTCTCTTCCCCATCGCCACCGTCCTGCTCAAGTGCCAGCTTATGTCAGTTCTGAGTTGTGACAGGACCTCTTACTGGGCTGTCTGCCTCAGTGCTCAGTCCCCATCAGTCTTCCATGCTGCCACCGCCAGAGTGATGTTTCTAGAGTGTAATTGGATAATGTTTAAAACCCTAGTGTCTTCGGAGACGTGGTTAATTCAGTGCCAGGGCAGGAAAATTACCCTATGAGCCTGGAGCATCTTGTGCCAGAAAGTACAGAGGGGCTCAGAAGATAGAGGCTTTTTGAAAGGACACAGGAGCCAACTTGAAAGGACTCCCAGTGGCCAAGGCTGCAACAATTTGAGCAAGAGAATAAATAACGATCATATTGGATTATAACCCATAGAATAAAATTAACATCCTTGTGTCTACAAATGAATGGATGGATGGATGAATAAACTAATGAGAGGAGACAGGTGTTTCTTACAAAAGAATTTCAATTAATGTATGTAGAAGGCATAGAGAACAGAATATCATCATTGAAACACCACAGTAATAACTGTTGTAGGCAAGATCTGCTGTGATGGATACTAAGATTAGAGGATGAGTTTGAGGAGAAAAAAGATACGTGCATATTTTCAAATTATTTCCTCTAATATATTTATTAATTACAAAGGGAAAAACAGTAACTAAACAATGGAGAAACCCAACAGACACTACCATAACCAAGTGACCAAGGTTGACGTTGCCAGTAATAAGACATAGCAACATCATGAGGGGAAGGGTACAACATCATTTCTGTAGTGTTCCTGCCAAAAATGCATAACCTCAGTGGAATCATAAGAAATTAAACAAACTCGAGTTGAAGGCCATTGTACAGAATAATTGACCAGTACTTACCAAAGTGTTAAGGTCATGAAAGACAAGGAAAGACTGAAGAACTGTCACAGATTAGAGACACAACAACTAAATGCAGTTTGGGACCCTAGATTGTACCCCAGAAGAGAAAAAGGACATAAGTGAAAAAATTGGTGATATTCTAATGAAGTCTATAGTTTAGTTAATAGTGCTATGCCAATATTAATTTCTTAGTTTGATAATTTCTGGATGAAGGATATATAGGAATTCTGTATAATTTTTAAAAATTTTGCTATAATTCTTTGAATTATTGCTATATGGTTTCAAAATAAAGAGGTAAAAAAACCCCAAATCCTAAGAAGCAGCTCCATGTCCTTCCAGGTGAAGTCCAAATTTGTATGGTGTACAAGCCCTTCTGGAGCTGGCTGTTCTCCACCTTCCCTCCCCCCCACCCTCTTCCCCCTGTATACACACCTGCGCTCTGCCCTCTAGCCTTGCTAAACTGCTTGCACTCTCTTACAGCTTTGTCGAAGTCAAATAAAATGTAAAGCAAATCTCTAAATTTATTAATAAAACATTTTATTTGGGAAACAAGAATTGCAATTTGGGGCATACACACAGACCAGGTAGTTTTCGATATGTCTGAAGAACAAAGTGAACGTTGGAAGTTTTGTTAGAAAGGGAAGTGTTACTTACTGTTTTGAAAGAAAGCTCATTGGCTTAGAGAAGCTTTCAGGAGCTGGCAAGCTCTGGTTGGTGAGTGACGGTGATGGGTGAAACCAGTCCTATTGCGGCAGCTACTAGGCAAGCTGGTCTTAGGCTTACAGCAGGCTGTTTCAGCAGCGGGAAATTTAATACTTGGGGCAGGTGCTTTGTGTCCCAAGTGCTGTTCTTCTGGTCGTGTCTCAACATCTGTGTAAATGCTTTTCTTCCATGTAGATGGAATTGTTGGATGGCAGGAATTGTGAGACAGGTGGGTTCCTGTTTTCTCACCCATGAAAGTGTGCTGTAAAAAGACCGATTTGAGAGGAGGCCGTCTGTTAATGGAAACATTAACTCAAATTAATGTTTCATTAAGTTGAATGAGGACTTAGATCCTTTTAAAAAAAAAAAAAAAACTTTTAGGTCCACTTTAGGTTCACAGCAAAATTGAGAGGAAGGTACAGATATGTTCCGTATATCCTTCACACATGCATAGACTCTCCCATTATCAATATCCCACACCAGAGTAGGACATTTGTTACAATTCATGCACCTACATTAGCACATCATTGTCACTCGAAGACCATAGTTTACTTTAGGGTTCACTCTTGGGTTATACATTTTATGTGTTTGGACAAACGTATAATGACATGTATCTACCATTATAGTATCACATGGAGTGGTTTTAGTGTCCTAAAGATCCACTTTTGATGTGCTTTTAGGAGCTTATGAAGATTAAAAAGGAGTGGGGAGCATCTGTAAAACAAACTTTGCACAGGAATATAAATTATTAGTTTGGCATAAGAGGGCAGATGGAGTGGCTAGCACAGGCTCCTATTCATCTGTCTCAGAGAGCCTGCTCCTGGTAGCTACACGATCCAAGGTGACATGAATCATTTGAAACCATGAGTAACGCCCATGAATCACCCAAAATTTCTATAAATCTTGACTTCTTGAACATTACTTTCTCTGGCATTCTATTTGAGTGTGTTTCCTTGCTTTTATTGGAGACAAGCTTTTGCATCAGAGGGGAAGAAAAGTCGCTTAGACTTACTCTCTCTCACAGTTACATGAAATCCCATTCAGTAATGTCTAAAACGATTGTTGGAAAAAGAGACCAGGCCTGATTATCTGGGTTGTTTGTTGTGGCATTTAGAATTTAGACACATTGAACTTTTTCAGCAATTTGGAAATGTGTAACAAGAGGACTATATATATCCAGTGGATTACTTTGGCTCTATTGTAGTTATTTAAAAGTTGTAGACGCCCTTTCCATGGATGTAAAACTTTGAATCATACCCAACTTGTTTATTAGATAGTAGCCAACGACTTTTTTCATATAAAACCTTGTTTCAATGTCAAGAAAAAGTAAAATTGATTTTTGCTTCACTTTCTGTTCAACTTTAATAGAACAGAAAATTTTAAAATGCTTGGCCAAAGGATAGGTGATTGGAGGAAAAATAAACTTAGACCGCATAATCTGCAAGAGACATATTATAAATTCTAGATACCTGAATGAGTTGGCTGGACTTCAGCCTCTAGGACCCAATAGGGTGAGTGTCATGGCTGAGTCTGTGCAGGAACTCTTTGTAGCTGGTTTCAGCAGTTCAGTCAAGAAATGTGCAGGCATGGAAGAGATCTCAAATCACCTTATTTAATCTCTTCTATTTAGGAATGAGAAAACAGGGGCCGAGAGAGGAAATGTCTTGCCCTAGAAACAGAAAACTGGGGGAGAATGTGACAGGCATGAATATTTATAGCTGAACACCTGAGGCCCATTTTTATAATACTCTCAATTGTTTCTAGTTTTTTTTCCCCCAAAGAGTGTTATGAAATCCTCAGTAGTATTTTAAGGCTGCCACATTTTCTAGCAGAGAGTTTGTAAATTGACATCACATAATAAAAAGGAGGATATTGTGACTTCCAACAAATTTACGTATGACCCTATAGCTTGGTGGGGGGCATTGGTATGGAGAACGTAGAAAAGAACAGTTGATTTATAGGCTGACTTTAGAAACATTATCAGTTATTAACCCTTTAGCTTAGCTCTTTATTATTATTTATTAGCTTATTCAGTACAGTTAATTGAATTCTCAGTTTTATGTGGCAGAGATAGAAACGATGTGCAAGATGAGAAAATTCCAGATAAAAAGGGAAAGCTAAGGAGAAAATGTTTTGCTAGGCATTAGAAAAATTAAGGTATATGGAAGGAAAGAAGTGTAAAACAGAATGGAACAAAAACTAAAGGTATATAGAGATTTAAATTGGGGATTTGGGGGAAAGTGCAGAACGTAAGAGTAAGACAAGTTTATGGGGCTACTAAGTTGGAAAGGAATGGTGACTCTACAAGAAATGCAGGAAGGAAGTGGCTGTGAAGCAAGACACACAAAAGATTTGAATGACTTTTACAGTCTAAGACTGGAAGGGACTAGAGGCCCTGTTTTCCCACTTTAATTATATTCTTGGCAGACAGATGGTCATCCATCCTAATGCTACTAAGATATAGTCTGCAGACTGATCTGCAAATTGTCACCTGTCCATGATAATGTAAGTACAGACTTTGAGAGTAAGAGTTTAGTAACTCTTATAGCAATTTGACAGAGTAATTTTTGTCTGTTGAATCTAATGATAAAGTCATCAGGGCCTGTATTTTTTATGTCTTTTTAATTTTGTTTTGCTAGTAATTTTTGTGATATTTTACAAAATGTTCATCTGGGACGGATTGGAAATATAAAAACATACCACAGATAATTTGAGAAGCACCAGTTAACCCCTTGCTACTCAAAGAGTGGTCTGGAGACCAGCTGAATCCGTGTCACCTGAGAGCTTGCTACAAATGCACTCAGGCCCCACCACTGACCTTCTAAATCAGAAAAATCTTGTTTTAACAAGATCTCCAGATGATTCTTGTGAACATTAATGTTTGAGAAGCACTGGGCCTTAATCCTTTTAGTTAGCATTGGACAGATAAATTTATTAGAAGGTTCTTCCTTATTATTTATTGAGCTTACTGTACCCGAGGTCATCAGAAAAGGTCTTTCACGTGACGGCACTTCAGACATTTAAAGACCACTATCAGCTCAGAAATTAATTTTACCAATAATTGTTGAGCATCATCTCCTTGTAAACCTCTGGGCTAGATTGTAGGATTACAATGGTAAAGAGGACTCTAGCCTCAAGGAACTTAGAGTTTAGTAAAGGAGGTAGTACAGAAATGCCATAATAAAGGACAGAATTTGATAATCTCATAATATGTCACAGTAAAGTTATTGATAAAGTGCTGGGGAAATTTATAGCAGGAGAATTTATTTTTACCTGCAAAGAGGTGAGGGAGGAGGTGCGGTCTGTGGCAGGATGGAGGGATCTAGAAAAAACTTGTGGAATGACTGGATTTGGAATTGGTCTTTCAAAGATGGGTAGGAGTTGGGTGTGCAGTGGTGGTGGTGGAGGAGGCCAGAGGCAGGATAGGGTGATGGGAAAGTTTCAGGGTAGGTGTAAGGATATGAATGCAAACCATAATTAAAGTTTTGTTATCAGATGTTTAGAGACTTGAGTGTATACCAGTTCGTTTTTTCATGGGCTGTGGAAAGGATCACATTTTATAGAAGTCTAAAGTGGGTGGAGCTCGTATTTTAAAGCAGTCTTTTTTCTGTCTTCTTACCCATTGTCTGTACTCCACCACCTGCTGAGAGAAAACTGTTTTTATAGGGATCCTCCTTCACTGTGAAAACATATGACAGTAGAGTCATCTTTAAAATAATAGTAAAACCAATCCAGTGACATAGGTCAAAAATTAAAAAAGGGAAACAACAAAAGGTGTCCTTTTGACCTTTTCCCTGTTTGTCCAGTTCCCCTCATCCAACCACCGTCTACAGCCCTCAGGAACAACTAGCTCTTGTTTTGAGTGTGGGTTACTTTAAAATAAGAAGAACTCAAACTCTAGCTTGACGCTCCCCTATCTGAACACATTTTGGAGAAACCACCCTTAAATAGGTTAGCAGCTGTATCAGTCTGGATAGAAAACCACACAATAACTTGAACAAGGAATGTTTAATATTAAGAATTATTAACTACAACAGGAGATTGGAGTAATGCAGGATTGGTTAGTAAAAAGTAAGAAAACTCTAAAAACTATAGGAATAGCAGAGATATGGAATAGCTACCACTCCTACAGCTGCCCTTATTACAAGGCACACCCATGGCTCACTGAATGGCAGAAAAGCCACATTGGTGGAACTTGCTAGAAATCTGTCCTGTAAGGTGCCTGAGAAAGCTTTCATGGAAGGCGCCTGAAGGAGGCTCTGGGGAAAATTGCAGAGTGCTTTCCTGGCAGTGCTGGCAGCTGTGCACTGCTGGAGCCTGGTGCTGGAAAACAAGGCTGTGTTGTAGGAGCCTACCAAGCTGCTTCACCAGCCCCAGGAAGCAAAACTTTTCTCCTACAGTGTCTTTCCACTGTCTTCGACTGAAAAGCTTAACATCACGCCAGTTGACAAAGGAAAATTATTTAAAAGGATCAGATCCTTTTTCACAGGGCAAGCAGAAAGGGTGAGTTTGAAGTTGAGAGGTGATACATTGATAACCAGTACAGTGGATAAGAAATACAAGTAGTCATGACATCTTAAGTGAAACATTACTAGGAAGACACATCTGTTGCCAAAAAGTTTATATGATGCATTTCAAAGCCAAATTTTAGGTTTAGCTTATTCTTACTATTTATGCTGTTTTCTCTCTTGATTGAGAATGGACTGAAATTTTTTTCTTTACTTTTAGTAAAAGTGTCAGGCATATAAATAAACCTAGAGTACAAGTGGAACTGAAATGCCTTTTGAGTAAAACTGTTAGTTCAATAGAAACTGCAGAGGCAGGAATAGTAGATATGAAATGTAGGGAGGAAACATAGTTATCTAAACATCCTCTTTCTTTTCTTTTATTTTCACTTGTCTTGTGTGAAAATAAATATCCTTCTTATACTTTCATGTATATTATGTAGTCCATCTTCTTAAAGATCTACAAGGGCCTCCTACTTGCACCAGAATGGACTGGCTTCCTTCTACTGGTACACAGCTGTTATCCTGGGATCCTCCCTCACCATTATCCTGCATTCCCTTCATTTCTTCCCTGTGTTGGATTGTGTCTTTTTAGTATCCACAATCTCCACTTTCTTGATTCACTCCTTTGGTTGGTGGGGGCACATTTTCCAGCAGTATTATGAGAAAGGTTCCATGGGAAGTAAATTGTTTTGTGACCTTGTGTAACTGAAAATGTCTTATTTCTCTCCTGCCACTTGATTGATAGTTTGGCTGGTTATAGAAATCTAGGTTGGAAATAATTTTCCTTCAGAATTTTGAAGTCATTTCCCTTTTGTTGTCTAACTTCCATTTACAAGTATGAAGCCATTCTAATTCTTGTTCTTTTCTATGTAATCTGTTTTTCTTTCTGAAAGCTTGTAAGAATTTTTCCTTTGTTTTTAGTGTCCTGAAGTATTCTGATGATATGATGATATGCCTTGGAGTGGGTCTGTTTTCATCCATTATTATGAGTATTTCCTTGATAGTCTTCTCTTTTTGGGTGGGGGGAAACATTCCTATTTTTCAGATGTTCAGCCTTCTAGACTGATCGTCCAGTTTTCTTCTCTCATTTTCTACCCTTGTCTTTTTTCTTTGTCTTCTAGATTTCCTCCAAATTTTTATTCTGACCTTATATTTTAAAAATAATTTTTTGCAATCATTAAAGTTTTTTGTTCTCTGAATGTTCCTTTTTATAGCATCTTATTCTTGTTTCATGAGCACAACATCCTCTCTTTTCTCTCTGGAAATATTAATGAGAGGTTTTCCTTTTTCCTTGAACTTTTCCATTTAGCATAATCTTCACTTCCTCCAAGTTGTGTTTTTTTTTCTGTTGGTTTTGGTTTCTGTCTTTCTTAGATGTATAGTGAGTCCTGTTTGCTCAATTTTAAGAGTGGGGGCTCTAAGACAGTTTCTTAACCAGTGTGCCAAAAAAAATGTATTGTAGGTATGTGAAGACATTGATGGTATCAGTCTTCAGAATGGCTGCACAGCATCTGAAGAGGCTGGGGCCTCTGCTAGCCCCTAGCCTACAGATGACCTCTGTTTACCCCAGAGTAATATTACATTTTCTATGTGTGATGTGACATGAAAAAGTTTCAGATGTACTGCTTCAAAATGTACAGGAAGCTCAGAGCCTATAGGTTAGGCTTGCTGATCATGGGTTTCACTGTGTTGCATGATCAAACTGGATCATTTCCTTGGGGTAGATTGATGGCCATGCCTCTTTAGGTCTGTATTCTTGGGCTGAATAAATCCTCTAGAAGAATCTTCATTTCTTGCTTGGTGAATATAGGTCTGGCTTTCAGCCTTTTAGGAGCAGAGTTGGGGAGGAAATGACTGCTGGTCCAACATTCCTTATGTAAACATTCTCTTAATTCTTGTCACTTTTTTATATGATACATCTACCCTCAAATATGCCTGGCAGCCCCCTCCAGAGACCACCCTCAGTTTCGTACTCCTCAGAATATAAATCAGTTCTCTTCCACTGGAGCTGGGAAGAGTCTTGCTGAACTGTGCACAGGAATTGTGTATACATGTGGAGGGAGAACATGGAAATTTAACTGTTTCTTCAGACTTTGTCAGCAGTTCTATTTTTACCTCATCTTTTAGCCCTCCTTACACAGCTACCCTGTACTACCAGTTCTTGAGCCACTGGGGAGTCTTCAGTGCAATTTAGGGTGTTTCTTGGCTTTGCTCACTGCTAAGTTAGCATTGAGCTTCCTCAGATACTCCAAGTCAGTTATGCTTGTCTATTTTCTAGCACATGAAATTTCATTAATATTATTTCCTGTTCTCTTTGTATTCAATCTACCAAAAGTCTGCTTTTTTATTATGGAAGTCTGAATACAAAGGGTGAGTTTAAATTTTTGTTTCTAAGCTCTCCCTGTAACTATTACTACTTGAATGCTATCATTTGGAAGTGTGCTTTTCTTTTCTTAGAAAGCATGGTTATTAGATAGCGGTTAACATGATGCCGTTCCTGAGATTTAACATATTTATAATTCATATCAACAGCATGTTTTAAAGTTACTTTTAAAGTTTAACTTAAATATTTTTTTAAAAAACCTTAAATTTTCTTAGTAAAAACATACTGGGAATATCTTTTAGACCTTGGGTAAGGTACAAGTTCTTAAACAAGACCCAAAAGCATGACTGTGAAAAATTATTCTTCAGGTTGTTCATGACCTTTAAAAAAGTGTTAAGTCTGCCCAAGGGTTAATATCAAGACTATATAAAGAGCTCCTACACCTCAATATGAGAAGGACAGTTAATAAAAAATGAACAAGAGACATGGACTAACAGATGTTTTGCATGAGAAGAAACATGTGGCCACAAACATACGAAGAAATGTTCAGCACCTGGGTGATAAGGAAAATGCAGGTGACAACCAGAGTGAGATGCCGTCTGTTACTCATTCAATTGGCAAAACTTAAGAAGTGTGACAGATTCAAATGTGGTAGAGTTTATGGATCCACAGATGCTTTTCCATGTACATAGCAGATGAGGCTATAAATTGCTCTACCGGCTTTGGAGGATAATTTAGTATCATCTCCTACTTTGAAGAATAATTTAGCATAATTCCACTCCCAGGGGTATACCCAAGGAAAATTCTTTTACATAGTATAAGAGGAGACATATACGATAATAGTCACAGCAACACTGTTCACAATATCAAAAACCTGGAAACAACCCCAGAGTCCCATCAACGAAAGGTGGGATATTATACAGCAGAAAGAACAAAAGAACCAGTGTGACATGCACACTTTTATAAAATTAAAAACAACTTAAAATTTAAAAATACATGTATTTCATGGATGCAGTCATAAAAAAGAAGGGAAGGGAAAATTGAATATAGGATTTAGGATATTAGTTACTTTAGATGGTAGAAGCAGAGGAATGGATTGGTGGGGAGGATCATTTGGCTAGAAGCAGGTTGTTGTGAAGGTTATAGCTTTTGTCTTGAGTGGTAGGTCTGTGGAGTCCTTGTTATATTATCGAAAATAGATAATTAAACTACATAAAAAAAGCTTAAATTAAGGACTGGGATTTCCATGGTTAAGTAGAGATTCATGCTCACGTGGATCTTAGTTTTTTGACTGTCTGTTTTGTTTTGTTTTTTAAGTAGCATTTTGAATCCTGGGACCAATGTGTTTTAGTTGAAAGTTATAAAAATACATAGATCTAAATGTAACAAACTTAATTTTCTAGGTGGGGTTTCATATACTGGATAAGTATCATATACTTTATTATAGAGTATTTAGTGGATAAATATTTATAGCTATTTCTGTTCTTTCATAGAAATTTTACATTTTTTTTTCCCTTTCTTAGGACAAAGTTAAACTATAATCCTCCAAAAGATGATGGATCAACTTATAAGATTGAACTTGAAGGGATATCGGTAATGGTTATGAGAGAGATCCTGGATTACATCTTCAGTGGGCAGGTATGATGAGAAACAAAGGAAGGAAGACCTAAGTAGAGGCTTCTCAAGCTCAGGGTGAGGGTCTCCTTTCATCCATTATGTGAGAAAGTAACACTGTCATTTTCATCTTCTGTCATTGTGTGCTTTGCCTAGTATTTCCTACTGATAATGTCACCCCATGTGTGTTCTTCTGGGGCTCTGCTCCTAAAAGAGAAGCAGACAAAGTAAGAGCTTAACCCCAAATTTCAGTTTTTATTTGTCCCATTCTAAGCTCCACTGTCCAGTATGAGATATGAAGAACAGATATGAAGGATGTTGCCTTCACTGCTGTCTTTTTGGTTTTTGTTTTGGAATCTTGAATCCAATCTTGTTTGTATCCACGCTATTTAGGAACTTGCTGTGTCTCCATAGCATTCTAATTATTTTGTAGAAGTAAAGATTTCCTTGTAGATCATTCCCAAGAAAGGGGATTCCCACAAATGTCAGGCACCCTTATTATATTCATGATGCCTTGTGCCTGTTGCCTCCATAGTACCAACATCCCGCCCCCCCCCCCCATTCTTTCTTCCTGGTCTCCTTTTCCTCTCAGTGCCCACTTACCTTCTGGAGACGTAGTGATACCCAGGGAAGGAAGTGATAAGTGGTGGGACTTCTTTCTTTTCTTTTCCCTTCCTCTGGCCCCTCCCAGCCCCCATTATGTGATTTCAAGTAAAGCATGAGGAATCTTAAGAAAAATCTTAGGTGTGAATCAGGGCTAGTTTTTTTAACAGAAAGAAGAGGCCAGTGTATCTTACGTTTGGTTGTGTGAGAATGCGTTTCATCTTTATTCTTTTTGAGATCTTGTTCTGTACTCTCTCCTTTGTTCCTTCATCACCACTCTTGTTTTGCTTTTCCTTTCTGTAGGCACTGTTCCTCCTACATATTTCCGAAGTATTCTGAGTGTATTGCTTTCTTTGTCTAAATATGTTCGTTCTGTCCAGAGTCGAGCTCAGTGATTCTCATCCTTTTTGGAGTTTTTGGTTTGATTTCATGACGTTATCTCCTTTCTCTTTTCTCTGTACGCTAGGTGGTAGGTGTGTATATGTATGATCATTAAAAATAAATGAATTTAAATTAATTTGGGGGCAGCCCTTAAAATACTGGAGTACCCTGTAGCACCACAAAACCGACGTCTTGTCTAACTTGGAAAGTCAAATCAGCAGCAGTTATTAGTATAACAAGTTATAAGCCAAAAAGAGCCTATTCATGTTCAGGCTTGGATTTGAAACTTGAAACCTTATTTACAGATTGACGTCTGTGATTTGTTCCCAATTTAAATTTAAAACCATAGTTGCAATGTAAGTTATAACAAACTCCTGAATTGGCAGTTTAGTTTTATTGAGATGCAATTTAGTGTTTTTTCACATGCCTATATTTGAATAGTCTACAGCTGTCTGCTGTCTTGTGGCTAAATGTAATGTCATATAAATGGAAAATTTTCCTTTTCTTGTAGCTTACTCAACATACTACTTTCCACATTTTTGTTGCTCAGTGTCTAAGATGATTGGTGGTTACAAATTTGTTTTGTATCTGTGGTAGAAAAGGTGTAAAATGTGGTGAAAGCGTTTCTTGCTGTACTCTTCATGAGGTCTCTCCTCTACCTTCTGAATGTCAGTGAAATACCCATGCTTTGGGGGACAAAGTTAGACTAAAAGTGCCACTTGGGATTGTGGCAATATTTTACAGGCCTATTTCTCTACTGTTGCATGAAAAAACTGCAGAGTGGGTGGAGGAATAAACACCAGTCAGAAAATTGAAGAAAATCAAGGACAAGTAAACAATCATAATGGGGAAAAAACCCCTTATAATAGTGATTTATTCCACAAAGTAGTTTTAAGACCACATTATATCTCTTAACCAGATTGCACCGTGTACAGTGTTTGGAATTCAGAATGAGGCTTCTGAGGCAGTGTAAACCCCACTCCCTTCAATGGGCTGGCATTCAGTTTATCATGCCGTTCAGCAGAAGGGTGACCTTAATGGATTGGGAGGCAAGATTTTCAATGGTTCTGGTGCTAGAATTTAAAGAAGTCGCCTACAGTTTACCATAGAATGCAGAACTTCTCATTGCCTAAGCTTTTCAATCATTAAGGTTTTTATCTAGGTTATAGAAGTGAGCAACATGGACAGTTCACCTTAGAAGGGTTATTGGTAGTTAATGTACAGCAAGGGAAGAGCTGGGAAAAGTTAATCAAGTACATACTTGCTTATGTTGGTAGAAGATTCCTTGGTGCCCTCAAACTCTTGGGAAAAAAGTGCTAGGTTGAACTATATAAAATTGTCAATATTCGATCATCTTTGATCAAAAAAAATGGAAATTTCATGTGGCTCAGCCTAATGAATTAGTGGTTTGGGTTTTAAATATATATATTCAAATATAAAATATATATGATTCTCTTCCAGATCAGGCTAAATGAAGATACAATCCAAGATGTTGTACAAGCAGCAGACCTACTACTACTGACGGACCTTAAAACTCTGTGCTGTGAGTTTTTAGAAGGCTGTATTGCTGCCGAGAACTGCATCGGCATCCGTGATTTTGCATTACATTACTGCCTTCATCATGTTCATTACCTTGCCACAGAATATTTGGAGACTCATTTCCGAGATGTTAGCAGCACAGAAGAATTCCTAGAACTGAGTCCTCAAAAGCTTAAAGAAGTGATTTCTCTTGAGAAGTTAAATGTTGGCAATGAAAGATACGTATTTGAAGCAGTAATTCGATGGATAGCACATGATACAGAAATAAGAAAGGTACCTGTCCTTTATAACATGGTCTAATGTTGTCTTTTGAATTTATTTATTTTTAATCCAAATTATGGTTGTTTTATCTCTCTCCTTCAACATGAAAGACTTACAAAGTTGTGATCTAAAAAATATCTGTAGAACATTTTCCTGTATGTCATTACAGTGGTTGGTTTTTCAGACCAGTCTGCAAAAGCCCATGTCACACAATATGTCAATGAAAGTAGTAACACTTATGAGGAATATAATAGCCTTTGTTTTTTGTTTGTTTGTTTATTAATCAAAAGCAAGCTGGAGTAGGCACATACAGCCTTTGTACATTGTTTTTAATGGGAAAATGCATTTCAAGCTTAAGCTGATGATTATAGAAACCCAGTACCCCAACCCTTGCTTTCAGCAGCCTGTGCTGCTGCATTGTCGTTGGGCCAGACCTCACCGGGACTCGGGTGCATGTGGAGCTCTGGCTGAGGGTGGGGAGCTGTGGGTGTGATTGACACCATGCAGGAGAGAGCTTGCGGGCCCTGGAGTCTGTGTGGCAGTGCAGCTGCAAGAGGGAAGGTTCTGGGAGTGACAGCTTGGGAAAGGTCTTAGAGAATGTCAGCCTTTAGATCCAAATTGTGACTACGTTAGGGGAGGGAGCAAAATCACAGGACTTCATTGTTAAGTCTGATCTTTATAAATAAGACAGTAGCTTCAATGACTGTTTTCAAAATAAGAAATGTATTAGGATTTAGAGAGTGGATTTCAAAATGTGTGATTGCTCTGTTAATTGTTCTTGGTAACTATTAACTTCAGGGTTATTGATTATCTTACAATTTTTTGAATTCTGTAGGCCTGTGAGTATATCCAAACATTTAGAGACCATGTTTGACCCGTCTTAGGACGGGTAGTGTTGTGCTTTCCATGTTAGCTGGGTAAATTAGGAAAGGAGATGGAAAATTTTCTAGGCTGCTGCTGTTCACTAAGGCTGCCGTAGGAAACACTGTGCTGGCCTCTGCCTTACTCTTCTCTGGCCCTAAAGTAAGGAGGTGCTTAGGGTCAACTGGTCGCTGAGGAAACGAGGCACTTCTTTGTCCTTTGGCCAATCTGAACTTTATGCTGTAAAGACAGTTGGCTTTTAAAACTCAAAGTATAGAAGAGTATACCCTAAAATGACTATTTCAAACCAAGAATAACCTCCTGAATATACCAATTAGTAAACTAGTTATTAAAGAGTTTCATGGTTCAAATTTAATGATCGAGCAGCAAAACTATATAATTCATATTAGACACGATAGGTATTTTCAGACAGTAATTACTGTAGAAATGATTAGTACTCAGGATTTTTTTGAACTTTGGCTTTTGTGTATTTTTCTTGTAATATTAATGTTGATACATTAAGTTTACCATATTGTATCGAGCTATTACTGTATATAATTCTATAAACATGATTAACTCACAACACATCCAAATGTGTGAAATAAAGCAAATTATAGACTTTTTTCCCTCACTTTTCCTATCAGAATGGGAATCTTTAAGGTGTAAAGAAAGCTGCTTGAAACTTTGCAGTGATACCTCAAATAAAAACATAAACTGATGGTTTTTAAAAATTAAACTTTTACTTATCAGGACTATGGGAAGTAGAAAGGTAAGGAGCCAGTGAGGCATATCCCAGCAATACCAGCGCGTCTAACTTGCCTGTTAGTAATCTGACTGTTAACAGTCTGCTTTCTGTGAGGTGGAAAATGTATATTCCAAAAAACCATGTGTCGCATTTCCTGTTTTTTCTTCCCGTCCTTTCTTCCCTCTCCTGCAGGTCCACATGAAGGATGTTATGTCAGCTCTGTGGGTTTCAGGGTTGGACTCCAGTTATTTACGGGAACAGATGCTGAATGAACCATTGGTACGAGAAATTGTCAAAGAGTGTAGCAATATCCCACTCAGCCAGCCACAGCAAGGAGAGGCGATGCTGGCGAACTTCAAACCCCGGGGTTACTCTGAATGCATCGTGACTGTTGGTGGAGAAGAAAGAGTGTAAGCGTGGGTGTGAGTTGTTGGGAAAGCGGTATACGGGAAGAGGGAGTGCTGTGTAAACAAGAATTCATGATAGTTTTTAGTATTTAAAGCATAATGACAATTGGATTTTTTTTAATGTTTTTAACATTCTCTAGCACTCTGAAACTAGTAATGGTTACTTATAAGCAGAACTATATAAAACACATTAACTGCTAATCAATTATTTATTTCCTTAGTTCACGGAAGCCAACAGCAGCAATGCGGTGCATGTGCCCTCTCTATGACCCTAATAGGCAGCTGTGGATTGAACTGGCCCCTTTAAGCATGCCAAGAATTAACCATGGAGTTCTCTCAGCAGGTACCGTTCTGTGGTAAATTTTACTTAAACACGATATCAAGTAATATGTAATTTCAGGGTTGTTCAGAATGACTCAAAACCTTTCAGAGGTTAAACCTTTTAGAGATAAAATTTTATCATCTCTACATGGTGACTTTTAGTATAGGTCTAATTTTTGAGACTATGGTTAGGAGAAGAATACATAGCTGTTTTTAAGAATGTTGTGGAAAAATTAGCCAGGCACGGTGGTATGGGCCTGTAGTCCCAGCTGCTCGGGAGACTGAGGCGGGAGGATTGCTTGAGTCAGCAGTTGGAGGCTGCAGTGAGTTATGATCAGGCCACTGCACTCCAGCCTGGGCGGCAGAGTGAGACCCTGTCTCAAAAAAAAAAAAGAATGTAGTGGAGGGGCATTTAGTTGATGACTTAACGGTTAGAAGAACAAACTTCAGAGTTTCTTACCCCTAATTAGCTGTATGACCATACCTGGAACACAATTTCTTTGCTCCATGAAATTTCAAAGTCTCATCTTTGAAATTCATGCAGTTTAGAATTACAATATGTAATTATACAAAATGTTAGATAAAAGCAGGTATTTTTTATGAGACTTCAGGAAATATTAAACTAGCAATGACTTAAAGTTATTTTGCTACAGAAAGTATGTTTTACTTGATCTTTACAAGTTTGAGAACTCCACATTATTCGAAACTCTCGCTTAAGGGTAGAAAAGATTGCTACTGCCACCTCACCACCACTGGCTGCTGCTCTGTCCTGCCCCTTGGGCTCACCCGGCAAGTGCCATTTCATGTAAGCAGTCTTGGAGTCCTTATTTAATTGTCTCTGCTTGCCCATTAACATTATCTTTAAAATTTTTAAAGCTGTAGCATACCATACCATACCACAAAAAATGGCTAAGGGTATACTATGGTATAGAAATGGACTCATTTTATGAGTCCCCAAATTATTGAAGTTATTGTCCATAGTAAAGAGCTGAACAGAGTAGGGTAGCCAGTAGGATATGGGCCTAGTTTCCCTGTTATGTCTTTTCAGAATTAGCTCCCTTACGTTTTCTCCCCATAATATGTACACATATTCATAATTTTCATCATACACACCTATCACAAAGGTTCCTGTATCACTGATTTTTGAAGGTTTCCTGGAGAGGTTGGTGTTTCAGAAACCAAACAGTGAAAACACCAACTGTGTACAATTGTATTGACTGAAATGGAAATGATTGAATAGTTCCTTTCCATTTGTCCAGCCTGCTCTGTTTCTTTCTTTTCTTGCCTTTTTAAAAATTGATTTTGACTGTTTTTTTGTCATTCGGCTTTTCCTTTCCACGAGTGTGGAAGTTTTATTCTTGTTTCTATTCCTTTGGGGAGGTTTCCTTAGAAATTACAGCCTGTGTCTTAAATTATCAACATCTAAAATTAGTAAATGTATCCTCCTTCAGGATAGTTTTTCTTCATTTTTCATGTTCCACAGTCTTGCTGTATTAAAGTAGATGATTATTAATAAACAAACACAAACAGTAGTCCCCCTTTATCCAGGACCCCGATGATAACTGAAGCTGCAGATAGCACCAAACCCTATATATACTGTTTCTTCCTATTCGTACACACCTATGATAAAGTGTAGTTTATAAATTAGGCACAGTAAGAGATTAACAACAATAACTAATGATAAAATGGAACAATTATAACAGTATACCATAACAAAAGTTATGTCACTGGTCTGTCTCTGCCTCTCTCTCTTTAATATCTTATTGTAGTGGACTCACCTGTTTTCAGACTGCAGTTGACTCTGGGTAACTGAAACTAAAGAAAGCAAAACTATGGATATGGGGGGACTACTGTATGCATAATTTTTTTTGATACATGTTTCATGTATGCATGGGTGGATAGATTGTGTTCATTTAGATTTACTACTTTCTTTGATCTTCCTTCCTTCTTACACCTCAGACTTTCTACCTAGGTTCATTTTCCTTCTCTCTGAAGTTCATCCTGAATTTCCTTTAATGTCTGTCTTTAGGTGAAAAACTCTCCGATTTGTTTTTCTGCAATTGTCATTATTTTCCTTCATTCTTTAAGGATTTTTTTGCTAGGTATAGAATTTTAGCTTGTATTTATTATTTTTTAGTACATTGAAGATGTCTTTCCACTGACTTCTGGGTTTCCTTGTTGTTAAATCAGTTGTCAGTCTAAAAATCTTCCTGTTCTCTGGGATATATTTAAGATTTTCTTTTTTATTCCCCCCCGCCATTTCACTACAGTGTGCCTAGGTGTGTGTTTTGTTTTAAATTTTAGCATATTTTGGGACTGCTGGGTTTCTTGGCTCTGTGGTTTGGCCTTTCATCAATTGTGGAAAATTTTTATCCATTGTGTCTTCACCTATTACCTCTGCTTCACGCTCCTGTCTCCCTCTGCTTTTGGATCAAATGCTGCTGGACCTTTTTACTCCATCCTCTGCCTTCTATCTTCTTTTTGTTATTTTCCATCTTTTTGTCTCTCTGTGCTGTTCTCTTGATGATTTCTTTTGGTTTGTCTTCTATTCAGTGAATTTTCTCTTTAACTCTGATGAATCTGCTATTAAATTCATCCATTGAATTTTTTTTTTTAATTTCTGGAAGTTCTCTTTAAATCTTTTTCAAATCTGCTGTCATTTCTATACTTTCATGTTTTCTAGAATTGTCTTCAAATTTGTCCTTTATTTTTTAAACATAATAAGCATTGTTTTACTGTCTTTCTGATTACTACAATATTTGAAATCTTTGCAAGACTATTTCCTGTTGTCTGCTTCTGTTGGTTCTTTTTATAGAGTCTAATTTTTTGGTATGCCTGAGTATCTTTGGCCGGATGCTGGTCATTTTTTTAAAACTATCTGTAGGAATAATTTGATGCCTTAAAGTCTTAGAATGTTAAAATCTAAGGCTTAGATGGAGGTACTTTCTTCTATAGAAGTTTTGTATTTGTTTCTGCCAGTTTCCTGAAAACACTACTAATTTGGTAAATCAAGTTCAAGGCTGAGATTTCCTAGACAAGGGGGTTTAAATCTGAGTACTAACTTTAGTTGGCCTTCATCTTGACAGTGTAGAACTTTGGAAAGGATATCCTGCCAGAAGCCACACCTTCTTTAGGCCTGGAGCTTAGATTTCTGTCTTTTTTATCCCTAGGGCAAAAACTTTAAATTTTTCCAGGTTGGCAGATGCTCTCAGGGCAAAATGCTCTGGTTTTCATGCTTGGTAACCTCTCTTAGGTCCCACTTTTCCTTTCAGTTTTGCCTTGTTTTTTTGGCTTCTTCTAAGATTTTCTTTTAATGTTTTATCTGGCAATTTAGATGTTTTTTGCAAAAGAATAACCTAATTCACCATTACCCAAAATGGGAGTTCAATAATTACTCTTAGATCCTGTTTTGAATATAAAGTGCTTGCAGGTGCCTCAGATCTGTGTATTCCTGGGATCTTGAATGAACAGATGTGGGCTGTGGTTCAGAAGTATGAGAATCACAGAGGCTGGGGGATAGAATAGATGAACTGAGGTGACCCAGAGTTGCCTGGTGACTGAGTTAGTCTTCCTTTTACACTGCAGGGTGGTGGGAATCCACTCAAAGATAGTGATGAGTGAAGCAGAATGGTCAAAGTGACTCACAAATTTGGTTTTATCACCAAGGATCAAATGAGATGTGATAAAAGTCCTGAATCCAAAGAGAAGACTGTTGTCAGAGAAGGTTTCTCCAGTTGCTATCTCTATACTTTATGGCATTTATAGGTGTTGAAGACTTACATGTCAGGTTTCTTGTGTGTCTCCTTTGATTGTTGCAGAAGGATTTTTGTTTGTATTTGGGGGCCAAGATGAAAATAAGCAGACACTGAGCTCGGGAGAAAAGTATGACCCGGATGCAAACACGTGGACTTCATTGCCACCCATGAATGAGGTAAGATACTGGTTTTGTTTGTTGGTTTGATATGTTTCTTTCTCCCCTTAGCACTTTTGTTTGTTTTGTGTTCAAGTGCAGGAACAGAAGATATATCCCTGCCAACCCTTGGCTCGCTGCACTCCAGCCTGCCCTTCCAGCTCCTTTCTTGCCCCTGCTCATTCTGGCCTCCTTGCCGCTGCTCGCACCTTCCAGGAATGATCTGGGGGCCTTTGCGTTTGCTCTTCCCCTCCAGAGCCTCTTCCCCCCGGTGCCTGAGAGGCTTGTTCCCTCACCTCCCTCAAGCGTCTGTTCCTATGGCAGCTTCTCAGCAAGGGCTGCCTCCTGCCTCTCAGCTGCCCGGTCCCCGCTCTTCATGCCTGTCGCACCTTCTCACGGACTAGGCAGTTAGAGTTTTTACGTAAGCTCTCTGGTGGCAGAGAATTTCATCTGTTCTGGTCGGTGTTTTATTTTCAGTGCTAAAATAGTACTTGGCACATCAGGGCCACTAAGCAAATATCAATGAATGAATGTGAAATTCTCAGGGCTTCTGTGATTCCAAACAGCTGTAGCATGCCCTGTCCTCCCGCTGCCTCTCCCGGCCAGGGCCAGTTCATGCTGCTGTGCTGCTTACCCTGTCTTCCACACGTCAGCTCAGAAGCCCTTATTGCCCATTGCTATACAAAAATAATTTTACTAAACCGGAAGGTAATAGTCCTTTATCTTGTTGTGAGCTATTGTGGGTTAAAAGGTAAAGATTTTGCTGGTGAATTGACCGTGTATTTTGTAACCTTATTCTGAGAAATCACTAGTTTGGGTTCTCTCGCAATTGATTGTGCTAGAAGGGTGGGCCGCTACGGAAACCAGAAATATTTAAGAAGTGTTACTGGAGAAACATTTTGAATGTGGTACTAGCTTTCAATATGATCACTGACCTTTTGTGTACAAAGATCTTTGATGTCTTTTCAGGCAAGACATAACTTTGGAATTGTGGAGATAGATGGAATGCTGTACATTTTAGGAGGAGAGGATGGTGAAAAGGAGCTGATTTCCATGGAGTGTTACGATATTTATTCTAAAACCTGGACAAAGCAACCAGATTTGACCATGGTTAGAAAGGTGAGAGCTGCATCTCGTGATAACTAGTTTGTGTACAAATTGTATTTTAAAGTTAATGTTTCTTCATTTCCTGAATATGCCTTTAATTCAACTGATAGTGTTAAAAGAAATAACATTGTAGAATTCCACCTGTCATCAGCCACATACATATGCACCAAGATAAGAAAGTGAGTGTGTGCGAGAGTCTGTCCTCGTGGTGGGCTGTGTGGGGCGCTGCCGTGTGCCAAGCTGTAGACATGAGACATGCTTTGTGAACGCACTAACCTAGGGAGCAACCAGAGCTTCCCAACTGATTTTTTTAAGTATCTTGCTGGATTGGGGAGAAACATGAGTCTATAGGTAAAGAACTACTGTTGCTTACTGAGTAGAGTGAAAACAAATGGCTCACCCTAGATGTTCAGAGAATAGTCTGTCTTTATTTATATTCCCTGTTGTAGGCAGGGAGTTAGCCATCAAGCCAAAGCATTGTCCAGTGCCGTAGGTATTTTGCATCTTTGGGTACTGGGATATACTCATATTCTCTCACAATATGTGCCCTTTCAACTACATTATTTTGGCCAGGAATTGCATGGCATCTTATTCCATGGAATCTAAATCTTGGAGTCTTTAAATAATGGTGACAAAATAGAAAGACTGGAAAGCTCTTTTAAACATTAGGATTCTTCAAAAAAGACAGGATTTGTTTAAGTGTTTGTATGATGTTGACTCCTGTGCTTTACTTTTCTTTCCCCTCTTCTCAGCACAAAGCACATTGCCTTATCTGTCATTTGTCCATTAAAAAAAGTCAAAACACATTAAAAAATGTATAGAGACTTAAAAGAAAAAAGAAACATTAGGATTCTTATCTCACTTAGTGAAGTAGTATTGGATGGAGTAGGAGCTCCTTTTCTGAGGATTATCAATGTATGTATTACCTTGCTCTTCTTATTTTTTGAAGTCCTGTGTTGTAATATTGGAAAGCACCATTGTTTTACTGTTAGAAATCAAATCTTTTTCTAAATATCTGCTCTCTGGAAAAGCTAATATTTGTTCGTGTAACCTTAGTAATAAATGTTGCCTTCCCCCGCCACTGTTTCATCCTTTCAGATTGGCTGCTATGCATCTATGAAAAAGAAAATCTATGCCATGGGTGGAGGATCATATGGAAAACTTTTTGAATCTGTGGAGTGTTATGATCCAAGGACCCAGCAATGGACTGCTATCTGTCCACTAAAAGAGAGGAGGTACAGGAATGTGGATATGGACTTTGTAGATTCCCTTACTGGTCCCTGGGTCTGAAGCCCCTTACCTTTTGCTTCTTTTCTTTCAAAGTAACCTTTTATTTGACTTGGTATTTCCTAAAAAAAGGAAGGCCCACAAAGTCATGAAACATTGAATGTTGCAGAATTAAAACAAGTGTAAGAGAAATTAGAGAATCAGGTCTTGAGTTGTAAATTCAGTACAACTAACACTCTGTGTGCGGCCTTGCAGATTTGGAGCAGTGGCCTGTGGAGTTGCCATGGAACTGTATGTGTTTGGGGGAGTCAGAAGTCGTGAGGACATCCAGGGTGGTGAGATGGTAACTTGCAAGTCAGAGTTCTACCATGACGAATTTAAAAGGTAATTATGCATGGTTTTACATAGTTTCTGGAGCTTTTTCTTTATGCTTTCAAAGTCATGTTTAGCTTTGTTTAGTTTTGTTTTCAAGTTGCTTCATTGTCTATTTAGAAGATATGTCTAATGCATACTAGATATTTATTCAGTGACTTTAGCAGTATTGGTAACTTAAAGTAAAACCATAGAAAAATGTCTCTAAAACATAGATCAGATTTTGACAGTTGCTTAAAATCATTTATTGTCTCCCTATAGCTTTTAGGAACATGTTTAAACTCCCTGACTTAGCACATATGGACTTTTGTGATTGGCCTTAGGTTTACCTTTTCTGCTACTATCTGACCCAGATGCTTCACACTGAGCCAGTTTTTCCCCCCAAATGTATATGATTGTCTCAGCTCTGTTTGTATGCTATTCCTTTTACCTAAAATCTCTTTTCCCAGTGTTCAGCTGGTTAACATGGCCTTTTTTCAAAAACTCTGCTCAGTGATCACTATCTAGAGAAAGCCTTCTCGTGTGTCCCAGTCTGATCTATTTTCCTCAGTCTGTGATCCCATAGCTCCCTCCCTATACGTGCCTCTCTCTGGGGTTGTAAGTGTTAACTGTGAGCAACTTCAGGGCAAGGTCCAACTTAGTCAACTCCGTATCCTACCATCCAGCGTCCTACCTGACCTGTATTAGACACTCAGTAAAATGTTGTGGGTGAGGTGTGGTGTCTGACGAGTTGTTCTATATAGGTCTTGTAGAGTAGATAGCATCCTTCTCGACGCCCCCCTTTCCTCCGCTCATGTATTTTATTGTTGTAATCACTAAACAGTATTTTTATTGCAGTAATATGTTCTAATCCTAAACTGCTATGCTAAAAATAATCTTGTTAGAGTATTTCAGTCGTGTTACCAGAAGGGGGTGCCATAATATAATGAATATAATGTTTCATTTCATACTATTTTCGATTAGGGCAAACAATGAACAGTTACCAAAATGTTAGAAATACATAGAAATGTTACTGGACTTTTAATGTATTTTATATTTGGGACATTTGCGTGGCCTCTTTTTTCAATTATAGGGGTGGACTATCTTAGGAAAATTTATTAGACAAAGTATGAGAGCAGTTTGGAGCATATTTGCTATGGTATGGGTGGAAAGAAGAATTTCAAAGACTTTTCTACATTTCTCCTTCCTTAATATATGACTATGAGGGCTATCTTCCCAAGGTATGAAGTTTTAAATTCATTTCCTGCCCAAATGAATCTCAAGATAGTCTGTCCAACTTCATTAGCAAGCAGTAGCCAGTGTGTTTGGTTTCTGATACAATATTGATGTAAATCTTTTTCATAATGATTGAATTACTGTTTAGACAGCATGAGCTAATATCTTTCTTGCTGGAGGAGTCAAGTTTGCTTATGTTTTACCATTTGCTATCCCTATTTTGATTGTGTGGGACTTAAATCTGGCTGTAAAGTTTTTTAGTCTGTCCTTGATATGCTGTAAGCTGTTAGAATCTTTATATTTCTATCAGGTTGTTTCATATTTGTAGTTGATGGGCTTTAAATATAACTTTTACTTGTTTTAAGTTCATAATTATTAAACAGAAGAGTGTTGCTCCTTCCTTGCTATTTAAAAGCACTTTCAAATAAAATTCATGTATCTTCCATTTCCATAAGCTCCAATGTTAGTTTGTAAATATAGTGAAGAAAACTGTTAATTCCTCTTATCAATATGATATATGGGATTCTTATGTGTTTAGATAATAAACACATGTACAACACCCAGTGGCATGTGTTAACTCATTTAATCTTCAAAATGGCACTCTGAGGTATAGGTACTATTATTATTCCTTTTTTACGTATGAGGAAACCACAGCACAGAGAAATTAAGTAATGTGCCCAGGGACACTCAAGTAACAAGTGGCAGAGCTGGAATTCAGACTCAGACATTCTGGCTCCAGAGTCCACCTTTGCAACTACCACGCTGTATTGACTTAAAAGTATAGAATTTCCCATGAATATCTATAGAACAAAATAACACGTAGGAGTAGTTTATTTCTCCAAAGATCAGATGTTTCCAAGTATGTTATATTTGCATTCTGTGGAAACTGTTGCCAGATTAGCAATCTGTATTAGATTGGAGACCATTTAGATTGTTCTTAAGTAGTCTCTTGTCTTTCCTGTCTTTGTTTCCTATTTTTAGATTAAAACTTTCCTGGAAAAATGCCGTATCTTATTATTTTCTGTGTTTCTGAATAAAAGAAAAACCATTTGAGAAAAAGCAAAGAAATTGCCATAGATTATTACCAAGTCATAGTAACAACTTGATATACCCAGAATGACAGCGTCTCTGTTTCTGTTCCTCGTGTCCCTGTTCTGTTAATAATGCTACCGTCCTCCCGGTTATCCATACTCACAAAGGGTCATCATGGGTTCTGTCTTGTGCAGCTCAGCTCATTGGTTGCCAAGTCTTATCTTTGTTTAAACTCTGTGGCATCTTTCACACCTGCCCCACCTTCAGCCCTTTGCTCCTGCGCTAACACAGACACGTCATCTGTGCGTTGTCATTAGCCTTCTGACCAGTTTTTGCTTGTGCAGGTACCTACTTGTGCTTTTGAAAGATGAGTCTGACAAAAACTTTGGTCATTTTATTCCCCTGCTCAAAATTCTTCACTGTGTACATTGTTTACCAAATAAAGAGTATTTAGCTTCCTACTCAGGGTCCTCCATGATCTGAGGCTAGGAAAAATTTTCAGCCTTTTTCAGTTTCTTTCTTTCACATGTCCTGTACTCCACTCCACTTCTTACAACTCTCCTGTGTTTTGCTGCCTCTGTGCATTTGCTCAGCCTAGATGCCCCCCTACTTTTTTTTTTTTAAACAACGTATAAATTGTTAACTGTTCTTTGGAGTTGAGATCTGTCCATTTTGTCTTTTGATCCCTGAATGTATTGTTGGAATAGACATACTTGACAACTGGCAGAACCCCATACCACTCTCTGATGCATGGACTGGGGGCCATTATGGCAGAAAGGGCTAAGTGGAAGTCCCTGGAACTTTCCTTCCATACCAGGATAGAAAACCAGAAGCAATACTGAAATTACACCACCATGAAAGACTAGAAAATGCAGGAGTGGTGGTACCCATCACTTCCCCACTTAATTCACTTAGAAAAGATAGAAAAGTCAGATGGATCTGGGAAAATGACTATGTATGCTCATAAACTTAATCAAGTGGTCACAGATTCTGCCCCAGATGTAGTATCTTTATGTAAAGGTTGTATCTTCATACAGCACTGTCCCTGGCCTTGGTATGCAGCCGTTGACATAACTAATGTTTTTCTTTGTACCAATTTGCAAGGATCACCAAAAGCAGTTTGCTTTTACCTGACAGGGCCAACAGTATACCTACACAGTCTTGCCTCAGGGCTGTGTCAGCCCTGCTATCTGCCGTAATTAGTCCATAGAGATTTAATCATCTTGATATTCTACAAAGTGTCACATTGGTTACCCCATTGACCACCTTGTGCTATTTGTATGACATGTGAACTAGAGAATGAGAGATGAACCCCACTCCTGACCACATCTGTTTCAGTCACGGTCCAGTCAAGAGACAGAAGCCACACCAGTAATTTGAACAGGGAAAATGTAATATATGTAATTATTAACAAGTAAGAGGTGGTCAGCTACTAAAAGGGGAGAAAGAGGACTCTGTAGAATGTAGAAATAGCTAATATAGGAAGCACAGCTACTACCTTTAGGGCACAGGGAAAAGAACAAATTAAGAAGAGTCCTCCCCACCCCACAAGGCTGAGATTTCATGCCGTTGGGAGCAGATGTGCTGAGGCCCACCGGAGGCAGAACACCAGGGTGCCAGGGGCCAGTGGAACCCTGGAAAGTATGCCCTGGTCTCTCGGACATCGGTGGGCAGTGCGGGAGGAGGAAGAAGAGGGCGACTGACACTGGGAGAGTGGCCCTTTCCTCTCCAGGCCTTCTGCACCCTCTGTGGACGAAGAACTAGCTGCTCATTTAGTTCCTTTCTCCATTGTGTTTTCTGCTTCATTGACTTCTATGCTTTTCCATATTATTTCTGTTCTTTTACTTATTTGGGTTTATTTTACTCTTTTCTAGCTTCTTCAGGTAGAATTTCAGATCACTGATGGTAGACCTTTTATTCTGTTAATGCACACAATTAAAGCTTTAAATTTCCAATGGAGCACCACTTTAGCGGTGTCTCAGATGTTTTGGTGTTTTATTTTCATTCAGTTTAAAATAAGCTTTTTTTTGCTTCTTCAGACTGGATGATTTCTATTGATCTGTCTTCAGGTTTGCTGCTCCTTTTCTTTGTTGTCTACATTCTGTTGTTATGACCATCCAGTGAATTTTTTATTCCAAATATTATGTTTTCAATTCTAAAATTTTTTGTAGGTTGTTTTTAGGTTTTTTTATTCCTGTGCTGACATTTCCTATCTTTCCATCATAAGCACATTTCCCTTTCCCTTACTGAGCATCGTTATGGTAGTTGTGTTCATGTCCCTGCCTGTTACTTCTGAGTCATCTCTGAGTTGGCATCTATTGATTGTTTACTCCCTTGAGCATGGGTTCTCATTTTTCTGGCTCTTCTTTGCTGAGTAATCCTGAATTGCATCCTGGACAATTTTAATATCGTGTTGTTGAGGCCCTGAATTCTCTTATACTGCTTTAGAGTGTTGCTCAGAGAGTTTTAGTAAGCAATTAACTTGGTTAGGCTTAAATTGCAGGCTGTGGCACCTGCAGTGGGTGGCAGCTCAAATCTCAATTCAGTTCTTTGAGCCTTAGTTATAAACATACATGGTTCCAGGGTCAAAGACTTGAGATGAGTGGATGCACACAAGTTAAGGGGTGCTTTTCTATCTTTTTCTTTCTGGGGTTCTCCACTCACACTTGGCGATCCTGGTTGCCCCGAGACTCTTTATCCTAATTCCTGATTCCTGTGTAGCTAGAAAGATGGCCAGGTTTCCTTCAGGGATTTAGCTATCCAGAGCTGCCTTCCTCATGCTACCTTCAGAGACAGCTACCACAAAACAAGAAACTCACCCCATGTGGGGTGCTTGCTCAGCTCTCAGCTCCTTCCCAAAATCTGCCTGCCTTTGTTCAGTTTCCAGAGCTTTCAGGTAGCTGTATTTTGTCCCAGGTCTTTATACTTGCAGCAGCAGCAGGAGCAATTGGCTAAGTGCTTCCTCCAACATACCGGGAACAACTCTGCCCTGAAGCTCTCTCTTTCTGTCTTCCTCCCTCCTCTCTTACTGTCCTCCTTCCCTCTACAGCTCTTTCCCCTCCTACTTTCCTCTCTCTGGAGTGCCCTGCTATGATCCATTCTATATTTTAAAGTTTCAGTCTCAGGGGGCAATCTTAATTCTGAGTTATCAGAGGACATACCATTGTAGCCTCCAGATACTAATAAGCAATGCACCCATGTTTGAAAACATTGTTAACTAAAGGCATGATACTACCTTGTTCATTGCAAAAAACTACTATCATTTAATGATATCTACTATATACTAGAAACTGCAAAATACTTTACATTGGCATTGCATGTCATCCTCCCAACAACCATTCAAGGTTGGTGATGGTTGCTATCTGCTATCCCTACTTTATAGATGAGGAAGCAGAGACTGCGTGAGCTAAATTGTCCAAGATTAATGAGGTGATAAACGGCATTCAACACCACATCCCTTTTATACCTCTTTTATAAGCAGTAACAGCTAAATACATGGTTCAACTAAAATTTCAGATATTTAATTTGAAGCCTCAGAATTACATAAAATAGATCACCTGAGCTTATTTTCCTGAAACCTAGGAACTCTGCATCATTGAACTGCTTAGGACCAAATTTGGTAGATCATGTACATAGTCCAGTTTGCTCAGCTTCATATAATTATTCCAGGAATGAATTATGTTAAACTCTCAACTCTACAAAGTTATTCTAAAACATTGGTGTGTTCTGATGTGCTTTTTCAGTAACCTAGTCATATCTGTTTTAATTTAGAAGTACCGGTTACCCTTGTGAGCGTACACATGGTCCTGTTCATGGATTTGTCAGAGAGTTGTGTGCTTTTCCACTGGGGTTGACCCTGGGTGTTCTGGTTCAGCTGTAGACAAGGCACAGTGATACTATCAGCTTTGATTCAGAACCTGGGAAGAATTTAAGTGCTGAGGTTCAGTCATTTATGTTTAGCCCTGAGAACATGAAATGTGAATAAACTAGTATTGTAGTTTGACATTTCTCAAACTTTTTCTTTCAAAGGCCTATTTCGGGTCTTCATTTTCACTTTCAGTGCAAGCTCTTAGACTTTTCCCTTTTCCTTTTTCTTGGAAGCATTTTGGAGGCAGGGGCCAAAATCTGTATTCCTAGTCCCAGCACGCTGCCTTTTACCAGTCAACATTCAGATGTTAAATGAATCGAGTGTTAGATGAATGTATTTAGAAATATGGGAGCTTAGCTTTGTTTCTGAGTTGTTACATGGTGTTGGACAAATCAGTTTCCTTCCATGTGTCTTAGAATTCAAAATATGAAGCTACTTACTACTTTAACAGTCTGAGAAGAGTATTCATTGAAATAAAAGTGGTATTCTTTTTTGCATATATATTTGATATTGAGATGCCCTAAACCTAAGCTACTGGCTTTTTGGCTGCTTCATAGCATAGAGTTAGGGATAATGCAACAATGCCTGTACATCTGTATGTTCCAATAATGGGTGCAGGCCTGGGCATTGGTAGCTTATAAGGGCTGTTGAGATACATCCCCAAGGACTTACTGAAATCTGCTGTGACCTGGTTTTGCCTGTTAACTATTAACGGGAAATTGTTTTTTCACATTACTCTGAGTGAACATTACATAGCAGGATCTAGATTTACTTTCTTTTTTTTTTTTGGTGAGACAGGGTCTTGCTCTGTCACCCAGACTGGAGTGCAGTAGTGCGATCAGGCTCACTGCAACCTCCAACTACCAGGCTCAAGCAGTCTTCCTGCTCGGCCTCCCAGGCAGCTAGGACTACAGGTGTGTGCCACCACACCTGACTAATTTTTTTTTTGTAAGAAACAGCTGGTCTTAAACTCCTGGGCTCAAGCGATCCTCTTGCCTCGGCCTCCCAAAGAGCTGAGATTACAGGCGTGAGCTACTGTGCCCAGTTAAGATTTACTTCTTTAAAAAAAAAAAAGAAAGAAAGAAAGAGAAAAAACCTTTTATTTTGGAGTAATTTTAGACTTGTAGAAAAGTTGCAAAAATAGTCAAAGAGTTCCCATTTCCACGAGCCATTCACTCGGCTTCTCCTAATATTAACGTCTTACATAACCATAGTATAAACATCAAAACCAGAATGTTTATGTAGTCCAATATTACTAAGTAAACTACAGACTTATTGGAGTTTCGCCACCTTTTCTGCTGATGTCTTTTTTTCTGTTCACAGATCCAACCCAAGATCTTGCTTTTGCATTCAGTTGCGTCTCCTTAGTCTCCTTTGGTCTGTGACGATTCTTCAGTCTTTCCTTGTCTTTCATGACCTTGATACCCTTGAAGATTATTGGTCAGTTTTTTTTTGTAGAGTGTCTCTTAATTTGGGTTTATCCAATGGTCTCTTGTGATTAGACTGAGGCTATGCATCTTGGCAATACCCCAACAGTCGTGTTATGTGCTTATCTACATCACATCGGGGAGAACGTGTCGATATGCTCCATTGCTGGTGATGTTAACCTTGGTTACTTGGTTAAGGTGGTGTCTGTTAGGTTTCTCCACTGGAAAGTTGCTCTTTTTTCCATTGTAATTAATAAATATCTTGGAGGAGATAACTTGAAAGTAGGCAAAACTTGTTTCTTTTTAAACTTTTACCCACTAATTTTATCATCCATCAGTAGATCTAGCTTGCAGTAGTTGTTACTGTGCTGTTTGCCTAATGGTGATTTTCTGTTTCCCTCATTCCTTCTACATTTATTTATTGGAATTCTTCTGTAAAGGAAACCTATCCCTTCTCCCTATTGTTAAATTTTTAAAAATTATTAAAATTATTTACAGTAGTATGTATTTGTGGTTATTTATTCTATTTTCTGAGTTATAAATCCAGTACTATCATTATTTATTTCCTTGCTCACATTGTGCCAGCCTTGGCCATTGGGGCTGCTTCATGTTGGCGCCCATGGCCTTGGACACACCCCCGTACTTCTTTCAGCACTTTCTGTCTGGCACCATGAGATGCTCCGGGCTCATCTTGTATTTTCTCTGCCTCAGCTCTGGAATCAACCACTTCTTCATGGAGCCCTGGATCCTTTTAGTGGTTATTAAATTGTTGATTTTCAACAGAGGTGCCAAGGCAATTTAGTAGGGAAAGAAAAGCCTTCAGCAAATGGTGCTGGAACAACTAGCTATCTGTATGGAAGAAAGTGAACTGTGACTCATAGCATACACAAAATTAACTTGAAATGTATCATAGACCTAAATGTAAAAGCTAAAACCATAAAATTTCCAGAAGAGAACATAGGAGAAAAGTCTTTGTAATGTTGGGGTAGGCAAAGATTTCCTAGAAGGACACAGAAATCCTGACTGTAACAAAAGAAAAGGATATTGGAATTCATCAAAATTAAACACGTTTCTTCTAAAGATTCTATTAAGAAAATGAAAAGGCAATTTACATGCTGGGAAAAAATATTCATAACACATGTATCTAACAAAGGACTTGTATCCACAAAATATAAAGAATCTTACAATTCAATATTAAGACAGTAGACCCAATTTTTAAAATGAGCAAACCTTTGAACAGACATTTCACAAAAGAAAATAGCTAAAATGACCAATGAACACATGCAAAGATGCTCAACATCATTAACTTTCAGGGAAGTTTGCACCATTAAAAAAAATGGTTAAAATTAAAAAGATTGACAATACCAAGAGCTGCCAATAATACCAAGCAGTAGTAATTCTCACAGGTTGCTAATTGGAATGCAAAATGGCACAACACTTTGGAAAGCAATGGGACATTTTTTTATCAAGTAGAATATACCATTACCATATAACCCAGCAATTCCATAACATAAGTCCACAAGGAAGACTTGCTCTATAATGTTCACAACAGCTTTATTCACTATAGTGCAGAACTGGAAGCTACCCAAATGAACAACAGGTGAATGAGTAACAAATTCTTGTACATCCATATAATGGGATACTACTTAGAAATAAAAAGCGAGTGACTGAAGCAAACAACATCATGGATGAGTCGCAGAAACCTTGTGCTGAGTGAAAGAAGCAGATTGGAAAGTACATACTCCTTATGATTCAGTATCTGTTTCATTCTAGCACAGCCAAAACTAATATCCATAGTGACAGGGAGCACAATAGGGGTTACCTGGCAGTGGAGTGTGGGGGTCGAGATGGGTGTGGTGCCTGGGACTGTGGACGACTCACCAACTTTGGTTGTCTTGGTCTTCCAAGATGTTGTAGTCATCCTTTTGGTTTCCTTAATTCTGTCCATTGGCTTTGTTTTCAGGTGGATCTATCTTAATGACCAGAATTTGTGCATCCCCGCCAGTTCTTCTTTTGTTTATGGAGCTGTACCTATAGGAGCCAGTATTTATGTTATTGGAGATCTTGATACAGGTAAGAGTGTCAGGGTGATTTTGTTGAAACTGTTTCCAGGTGATTTGGAGGCACATTCTATCACCTTTCTTATTTTTGTGGTTTAGGTACCAATTATGACTACGTGCGTGAGTTTAAAAGAAGCACAGGAACCTGGCACCACACTAAACCTCTCCTTCCATCTGACCTTCGCCGCACGGGGTGTGCAGCCTTACGTATTGCAAATTGCAAGCTTTTCCGCCTGCAGCTTCAGCAAGGCTTATTCCGTATTCGTGTTCATTCACCTTGAGGAGGAAGCAGAGCAGAGCGCGAGATCCTGACCTGGGAGCACCATAACATAGCTTTATGTAAGGGAGGACAGAGATGGCCGCTGAAACTCACTGTGCGCTGGGCTTTGGGATGGTAACTCTGTGGTGGTTTTGTGACGCTCACAAGCTTGAGCTTCAGCTCTTCTGTGGGAGAAACGTAACTATTGAAAAACTACCTGGGAGGAATCAGTTCCTCCGGTTAGGTGTATCGGTACACAACAGAGGCTACTAAATATCCACAGGAAAAGGGAGTGGGAATTGGTATCATGTAAAATATTGGAGTTAAAATACTAAGGTGCATATTCCCTGAAGGGAACTCATATCTGACTGACTGCTGTTTTCAAATATGTGGCTTTGGTAAACAAACAAAAAAATCCATATATGCAAATCAACATATCCAAACATGCCAAGATTGCTTTTCTACTGCACTTGGATATATCATGCCTAACCCTGCCCAACAAATTAAGGTTTGTGCCTAAAATGTTAGATTGGACTATATGCCAGTTAGTCTCCATTTATTACTAATACTCTGTCCTAAGAATGTTTTTAAAACTATATTGTGATGAATTGAAGATAAAATCTCTCTTTTATAACATTCTGTCTTAGTAATGTAAAGTTTCAATAACTTGATGATTCGGGTTGCAGCCCTCGTGTGAACTTAAATGAAGTTGCCAACTTCCGTGTTAGTTTAGATCATGACACGTCGCGCCATCGTTTCCTGGGTAATGCGTTTGGAGTCGTGAAGGGTCTCTTGCGGTGCCATTCTTCCTTTTCACTTGATCAGAACCATTTTATAAGTATGAGGATATTAGTGAGTAGGAGATTTTATAAAAGAAAGACCTGAGTCAGGTGAATAATAAAGGTCTGCTATGGCTTAAAAAAAAAAAAACTGTCCAGACAAAATATATAGGGATCAAAAACTTTTTAATATGATCTGTCTGAAAGCACACGAAGTCTCGTTTACTACTATTTAGGATTTGAAAACTTGTCTTAGAATGAGAGTCTGTGTTAAGAATCTAGTCTTTGTAATGGAATTTTCCCAGTGCCGTTCACGAGTAAGTTTTAGATAAATTATGTTATGACTTTGGCTGGTAGAATAAACTACCTCAGCTTAATTTCGTTCTGTTCATAGTGGAGCAAATCAATCTTTTCCTCTTTCCTTCCTTTCCTCTCCCTCAGTCCCACCTCAGCCACTCCGCCCTGCTTCTCAATGGGAGAAAAACATCTTTCATTAGTGGAACTTCTCTTGTAAGATATTTTGTTTTCCACTCAAATTATACCACCATAGTGTGAAATCAGGAACTTTAAAATGCTTGATTACTCCATAATTTGAATTTTATGCAATATCAAATTTCTAGTTAATTTAATATGAAGTATTTCATTTTTAATTGTTTTCTACAGCTTTTTTTTCCTCTTAGAATATGGCTATAAGCAGCAGCATTTTGTCTTAATGATTAATAAATGTATAAGTGTATCCTTCAGTTGTAAATTTGAGAACAGGAATTTCTTCTAGAAACTTTCTGTATGGAATGTTTGTATGCTGTTAACATGCATGTGAAACATCGCTTATGTTCTCCCACCCATGGACATAAAAAAGGGTGACCTATCTGCAATTTTTTTTTTATGCCTCTGGAAGGCAGTACAGTGCTACAAACTTTGCTGAAAGAGGCTGTGCCTATGGGGGTTCTAAAGAATATTGTGTGTGCCAGAAGATACTTGGAAAGAGAAGGTTCAAGGCTTTTATCTTATATACCAGAGGCAGTAAACCAGATGTGCCACATGGGCCTGTAATCCAGTCAGATTTGGTGTGTCAATAAAAGTGAGGCTTAGGGTTTGCTGTGTACCAGTCAGCCGTTGTGTGTACATTTTCCCAGTGATACTTTGGATATCTTTTAATCAAAGCAAGCTATGTGGCCTCTGCAACGAAAGAAAGGTTTTTCTTTTTACAACTAGATATTAGTTTTAGAGGAAACAAATTACTGAAAAAATCAGTTTGCTTTGGTGAAATATCCTGTACAGAGCAGAAGCTCGGCATTCAGCAGCTGCAGTTGGGGAACAGTAAAGTAGTAACTGACATCCTGTTAAAGCCATGATAGTCAGCAATTCTCTTTTTTTAGAATTTATGACATTTAAAATTTTTACCAGTTTACGCCAGACCTCTCCAAGGAGACGATTCATTATTTGGGAGTGAATGGGTTCCTATTAAAATATTATCAGTACCTGCATGACTTGGTAAATTCATTTTGTAAAAATTTTTTTTAAATTGAGTTCATTGACACCGTAGCTACAGAAATTAGGTAATGTTTTATAAAATAAATTTGCCACGTAACATGGGATGCAGTAACCAACGAAAGCTGCTAAGTGCCAAACTGTTGTTTTACTATATATAAATATAAAAATATTATGTTGAAGCATAGGGATATATTTAATTTTATTATGTTCCAAAATTAATCATGACTTTTAAAATAAATTACAGTTATTTCAGTATTGTGAAATAAATTTTAACTCATTTCATGCAGGTTTGCGTTTTAACATTCCACTTATGCCTTGAAACATATTTCTTGATAAATTTTTGATACTTCTTTCTCCTTAAGGCACTTATACCAGGTGTATGTTGAATTGGTGACTCAGGATAGGTCTTAAAAATTTTAAATACAAACATCTTGGGGAGAAGTGCAATTTATCTTCAGAAGGAAAGTTGTCTCAGGTTAGAATAAGTGAATATTTAAAGGATCTCCCCTAGGTGACAGTCTAAAACAGGTTTGTTTGTTTGTTTCTTTGTTTAACACATCCAAATACAGATTTTTCAAAGATCTAAGCATTTACTTTAAAATGAAGTGGGTTTTTTTTTGTTTTTGATAGTGCTTTCATCCCGTGAGAAGGAAAAGTATGAGCGATGGGTGAGAGCGTGCGTGCGTGTGTGTGCGGGTGCGTGTGCGTGCGTGTGTGTGTGTGTGTGTGTGTGCTGTGGGACTTGATGAATGTGTTTACATATGTTTACGTTCTGGGTCGTAGTTCCAAACTACATGTATTACTGTCCCTGGTGCTTCAGATAAATTCTTGAGCCTGTCGACCTTCTGTTTATACTACTGTGTTAAACTCATATTGAGTGTAAATATTGAAATATTTGTAGTTTATAATAAGTTTTACTTGGTATTTGCATTTCTCTTTAGCAGGATTAAAAACAGTGTTTACCAACTCATAGCTGGTATACTGTAAAGATTTGGCCTAAGAAATTTCTGAATTCATTGTTTAGCTTAGTATTTCATTGCTGTGAGGAGTTGATGGCTAACGGGTAGGCTTTTTTCAAACTATGTAACAACAAAAAAAGAATATTTGGGGGTATGTCGGATGGTATATTGTTTGTAATGAGGTGTTCTATTATATTGCACTACCACTTTACTGATGATACTTTCCTCATGGATAGTTTGGAAGTGTCATTTTTATAATTTATAAGTGGGGGGGGGGTCCCTAGGCAATGTATAGGAAATGCATTCTTTGTATTGACATGGTACAGACAGGACTGTCTCTGCTCTGGCACCTGAGTTACTCATGGGTAGTAAGTTAGGTTTCTGGAGAAGGAGCTTAGCTACCTTGGTACATTAGGGTTCCATTTGGTACCTTCAGTGTACCAAACCAGGAATTCCAAAAAGTTTTCCAAGGAGTTCTAAAAACACCGCAGTATTGCCTTCCAGAATGTTGGCTTTCTTGATTAAAGAGGCCTCCTGTGGTCAGATGAAGACATTTGATTATTTGGGGAAAGAATGAGGTGGCACTTTCACTATATCAACTTAAAGGTGCTGGAACCCCTCCGAAAAACACTCCACTGGGTGGAAGGGAGAAGAGATGGAGTCAGTGCAGCAAAGCTGCCCCGGGGCCGCCAGCACAGGTTTATTGACCACCTACTGGGAATTGTGCTTGCGGTTCTGGGAGCTTAACAGTGAGGTAGATGTCACACCGCCTTCTCGCGGTGGGATAGGCAAGGGCCCTATCTTTGTCATCTGCCAGTCTCATTGCTTGCACATCGTAGGAAGTCAATAAATGTTTGACAAGTGGATATAGTATCCTTGTGATCAAACTAATATTCTTCACTGGATTGAAAAGTGCTCACCAAGAGTGACTGATTTTGCTGTATTTTAAATGAGTAGCTTTGTACACTGGTGGGCTGGCCTTCTGTGTGGAGTGGGAAACTAGTATAGAATAAAAAATGCAAAGTGCCTGATGTATACAATGCACAATCTTGTGGTCTCCATATGTTCTGTAGGATGTTTGAGACCCTATACTCCGCATACCTAATAGTGTTTATCATGTTTAATGTTGGGTTTTATTTACTGCTTTTCATATGGGGCTCAAAATCTTTTCCAGGACATAATGCTTTGATCCTCACATCTCTGAGACAGGCGAGGTGCTCTTCCCGTTGTAGAGAGCAGTCTTTGAGGCCTGGTAAATACAGCTGCCTTTCTCACTTTAAATGTGAGTAGGAACCAAAAGCAGAAGCCAGGTCTCTCGTTTATCAATTCATCAGTCAGCCTACTACACCAGCGGTCCCCAACCTTTTTGGCACCAGGGACCGTTTTCATGGAAGAAAATTTTTCCACGGACCGGCGTGGGGGGGATGGTTTCAGGATGATTCAAGCACATTACATTTATTGTGCACTTTATTTCTATTATTATTACATTGTAATATATAAAGAAATAATTATACAACTCACCATAGGTCGGGGACACCTGTACTAGACTATAACTTGATTTTTCTAAGCATACAAGTATTTTTAATCATGAAATAATCATTTGTGGTACGATTTAAACTCCCAAACATAAACGTATCCTTTGCAAGTTGCACAGATATAAGCTGAAAGATCTTTGGTTTTCTTTGTTAGTTAGCTATAGGAAATTTAAGAATTTACTAAGGTCATAAGAATAGAAATAGGTGTTTTTATTTGAAAGAGAAGGTGTTTTTACTTTCAAAGAGCTGAAGCTTCATTTGTAATTACCTCTGCTACCCCACGTAATTAGTAAGGGAAAAGAAACTATGTCTTAGAATGTTGAAGAAAGTATGTTGTTAGCTTTTTAATAATCCCTGAAGTATTCTTTACAGCTGATTTAGAAATTATAGAAATTTATGGTGTAAGGATGAGAAATGCCCCATTTGCCCATACTTGAGAAGAACATGAACTTGGGTTGAGTGTCTCTCACACCCACTGGCAGTTAAATCTCGATAGTATGGAACATAGACCTGTCTGTATTTTTTGAAGTCAGCTGGTAAAACTTTCTAAGATTTTGTGTTTTTCAGAAGTACTTCTATTATTTCAATTGTAAACATATCTCAACGATGTCTCATTGTAACAGTTCCATTTATATGACATATGAGGAGTTCCGTCATACTTCTGAATTCTTTGGACTAATGCACACAGTTTAGGAAAGTTTGTTCTTTTTCAGTTCTATCAGTGAAGTTCTCTAAGTGACTGGATTTTTAAACTCCTTTCCTTTCTCATGAAACCAAATACCTAATAAATAAAACTATATTTTATAATTATTTAGTCAGAAATGTCTGTTGCCCTCTCTTTTCTTTTTTATTTTGAGATAAAAACTAATCTTTTTCAGATGCCACTCAAGTGAAATTTGGCCCAATTATAAATTTTGGTATTAATGTTCTAATGGCTCAACAGAGTTGTTGAGCTTCCATCTCTGCAAACATTAGAAGCAAACTGTGAACTGTAAATTCTTAAATCACTGTGATTTGAATTAGAGAAGCCATGAATAGGAAGACAATGACAGCCCACCAGGGCTGGGGACACACTGCCTAAGATGGAGTGGAGAACAATTAGCCAGTTAATAGGATCCATGTAAATAAATGGCCATTTCAAATAATAAATCCCAAGTAAATGTAGGTTCATCTTTCTTCTGATTGGTGAGTTATATTTATTACAACCTTATGTTTAGCATTTCAGTACAAATAGTAGGTTTAGGTACCTTATTTTTATTGTTTTTACTTACCAGTTACAAATAAGGTGTACCTTAGAACCTTGGTTTAAATTTCTTTGAGTTATACCAGTGAACTTGGTTTAAATACGACTGTAGTAACTTGCTTTATCATGTTTCCTGTTTAATTGGATGAGAATTACATGCATTTATTCCCTTGTTCTTTGTGTTTATAGGAAAAACTCTGTTCTCAGCTACCTCATTATGTATTGTTGTGCTTGATCCCCTGCCAATTTAGAAGAATTCAACACATTCTGTTCTTTAACAAAAGCCTGGAAGCAAGCAGTAGTGGCCTTGAGGAATACAATTCTCTAAGGCCTATTTTCCATTTTACTACTTTTTTAAAAATAGGCACTTTTAATCAGGAGGAACATAATTCTCCTAGAGCTGCTGCAAAGTGATTACTTGAAACTCAACTTGAACTTTAAAGCGTCTTTAAAAGGCTGTGTTTTTATAAGGCAGAAAAGTAGTATATTTAAACACCACTGCTGTGTAAAATAGAGGGCTTGATTTCCATCCTTGTTAGATCAGACAGGAAAATGTGTCTGTATGTAATTTGACTCAGTATTTGGAATTTAGATGCTCCGGGCTACTATTTTTTTCATTTTCTATAAGGTGCTATTGTTCCCAAGAATCTTTAATTTTGATGAAAATCTCTACTCATTACTAGGTTCCTCTTCTCTTTAGTTCTGGTAACTTGGGTTTTTAGAAATAAACACTGAAAGTGTTTGCTGAGTGTGGAGTTGAGGTTGCCGAACTACATAGAGCTGCGTTAACATCACAAATGATCTGACTCATTCCATGTATCAAGTGGCACAGCCCTCAACTTCCTCCTATATGTGCTTTCTCCACCCCACACATGATGGACTCCATCCTCCCCAGGTCTGTCCACTTACCTGGTCACTAGGTCAGGAGGAAGGGGCTGAGAAAAGACCTATGGATGGTAAACAAGACCCTCCCTTCCAAGAGCTGTTTCTTGTAGCAATGACCCAGTTTCAGGCTACAGTTGTACACAGCCTATTTAAATGGAGGACTTCAGTGATGCTGGCCAGAAGAGTTATGCTGATTCCTGAAAGCCTAGCATACTCGGTATAACTTAAGCACCAGGTAAAATCTAAAACTTAACTGTTCTATCCTTATACACGTATAAGATTTAATTTTTATGCTTGCACTTTTCAGAATAAAGGGCTTGCTCCTGACAGTAGAATGGCAAAGCCTCTCTTCCAGTGACAATATATGAGCACCTTGTAGATGCAGCAAGAGGGCACAAGACAGTTCCTGGAAGTGGTTTCCATGAGAACTAAGGCTTACCCCTTTAACTTAAGCCCCAAATTTTCTTATTTTATTTATTTTGAGGAAATCATCTGTAAATATTTTGTATACTTTCCTGAGCAAACTTAACTGGTTGAGAACACAGGCTTTGGTATCAGGTGAATCTGGGGTTAAAGATTCTTCCACTTACTGCTCTGTGACCTTGGGGAGCTCTTCAACCCCAAGGCACAGTTTCTTACCTGAAGGAGTAGGATATCAGGGGGATTTACCTCTGAGGTTGTTGTGAGGACTGACTGGAGTGATGGCTGTAAAAACTTGGGATAGTATCTTGCACACAGTGGTGGTGGCTGTTCCTACCCTCGTTGGTTGTGTCAGCTGTCAACACAGGAGGGGCCTGGAGGCACCGTGGTGTGTGGGGGCTGCCTGCCGAGCATCCCTGGCCTTCAGTGCTCTTCATTCTCATGTCTACTGCCACGGTATGCAAGTACTGTGTTCATGAAATTATTTACTTTCTGGATTCTAGATAGCTGAAACATCCCAAAAGATGTGTTTAGAATATTTAGAGTTGTTGTATATAACTCTGTTCAGAATTTGCCCAATGAAGTTTTCTAATAATACTTTACCAAGTGCTTTACCAAAGTTGAATTTTCTTTTGTTTTGCTAAAATAGCAAAGGTAGTAGTCTATATGGGTTGATTGAACTAGATATTTTCTAGGTCTCTATTTGAGATCAGTAGACCTAGACTATGCTTTCTTAACTTGGATGTTATGTGAAACTTAAAAACAAACAAACAAATTTGTGTTACAAGTACTCGTGAGTGTGTGTGTATGTGTGTGTGTGTGTAAAGAACTTTTGCACCTTCAAATGAAGAAGGTTATTTAACAAAGTGGTACAAAAAGGAAACTACTTAATCCTTCTATAATATCACTTGCTTTCCAGTTCAGGTTGTGAGACTGGTGGAGGTAGCAGTGTGTGATACGCCCAGCTTGTCTTGATTTCATTAAGACATTTGGTAAAGACATTCTTGATATCTTTGTGAATAAGAAAAGGAAGTAGAACAGGGTTTAACAAAGGACTGAGAAAGAGGTTGAATAGTCAGACCCAGACAATGTTGGCAAGAATGGATCTTTGTCAGTTTGGAGTGAGGTACTCCAACAGCATCCTGTTGAACACTTACTAGTAACTTGTAAAAACATAGAGGGCAGGGAAGTGTGCTGGGCGGGATTATGTGTTGGCTGATAGGGTCTACAATGCTCTTCACAGTCTACTGGCTAAATATAAAGTCTTATGTTTAGGTTCAAAAAAGATACGAAAGAAAAAGGTGGTAGTGTTTTAAGCCAGCTTTTTAAAAAACTAGCCCTGTGTGTGGGGCTGGTGTCTAGAGAAAGGCTCTGTTCTTCTGTGTTCTTCCGTGTCCTCCCGTGTGCTGCCGTGGGCTGGCCGCTGGACTACTGCCTGGAGCTGCCAGTCCCAAGTTCCCCAGTTGGGGAGGCCTGAGCGAGCCTGGAGGCCATCAAAGGATGGCAGCCGTCACTAGAACCCAGTAGATATGTGTGCTCTGGAGAGCCTGGCTCAGGCCAATAGGCAGAAATTATAGAGACAGGATTTTTAAAAATCATTTTTAGAACTTTCAAATAGAGCTGCCTCGTGATAAAGTGGGTGCCTTCTGCGGTACTGAGCACCCATCTCTGGGCATCCCAAGGGTGTGGCTCCTTGCAAACCAGAGATTCTGTGAAAAACATTTAATAGAAAAGGAATAACAGTGATGTTTGTACTTTAATTTTTAACTTGTTTTTGAGAAGAAGAGTCTCTTCCTTCTCTACCCTGTTCCTTCCCTCCTTCCTCTCTGCCGGTCACAGGTGAGTCTCTCGGCTGCAGCCGATGGGCACAGCCTCCTTCACCATTTGCACCTGGGCATTTCAATTCTAGTAGAACTTTCAGAAATTTTCATACTTCCAAAGATTGTCCTAAAACCATATTGTCAACTAGAACAGTGATTCCTGCTCTATTACTTTTTAATTCCCTCACTGCCTCTACAGACTTAAGAAAGCTGATAAGTGGAAATCGAGTTCTTTCCAGCAGGGCCTCGCTGGCCGCTGGCCTGGGCTGCTGTCGGAGGGTCCCACACTGGGGAGTGGGGGGCTGGCCTCCTCCAGCCCTGCCCGCTCTAAGGGATCGGCAGCCTTGCCGGTGGTCCCCGGCATCTTCCTCTGAGTTTCCAAGGATCTGATTCCTCTCAGGAGGAATCTGGTCCTTCTCCCAGGTGAAAGTCGTCTGCGGTTTTACCGTCAGCTCTGGGGGGAGAGGGAGCCAGCCTCTAGCTCGTGTGTCTCTTTCTGACCCCCCACCCCCGCCCTTTAAAAGATCTGCCCAGAAGTAGGGGGAATGTGGGATCACCACCGTAACTCTTCCATAAACAGGGGCCCGCTCAAGTCTCCGGAGCTAGCCGCTGTGTCCTCTCCCTGCGCTCCTAAGTCAGCGTGGCCTACTGACAGCCTTTGAGCTGGCGCTGGCCTTTCTCTGTGGACTCTCTGAGAACTTGGGCCCTGCGCACGTTGGCGCTTCTTCCTCTGCCAGTTCAGGGACTTCCGTCAAGAGGAAGGGTATTTTGGCCGTGTTTTGGAGTTCTCTTATTTATGCACATTTCTTGCGATCCATTTCCCACCCCGCCCTCTGTTCATCCGTCCCGTACCTTTCCCAGCCTGTTTGTTTAACTGCTTGAATTATATATCCAAAAAGGAAAGGAAAGGAAAGGGGGGAAAATAGCTCTTCTGGTTCTCCAGACCACATCATGTCCAGACTCTGCCTCAAAATATCTGTTGAGAAGGCCTTCCTCTGGGAGCCCCCGCCAGGCCTGACTAGCACTCCCCACAGCCAGCTGGCCCTGGCTGCCAGAGAGCCAGGCCTGTCACCCGCCCGGGAGCCCCTTAGGCAACTGTCGCTGGAACAGGCACCTTCCAGGCCTGCCCTGGAGGCCATCAGGGCTCCCCTCTGGGCCAGGAGCGGGCAGGCGCCAGGCCGCACGCGCTACCTCAGCACCCAGCACAGCACCGTGCGCCGAGTCATCCAGCCGCACGGGCTGGGACCCCACGGCCATCTGCAGAGCCACCGAAGGAAGTCTCCACGTGGGTTCTGTTCTGGACCTTCCTCGCTGGCATTCGCTAGGGCAGACTGAGGCCATTGTTCCCTTCTGTCCCATCTAGCGCTAAGAGAACGCACGGCACTCCAAATTGTGAATAGGATCAGAAATGAGAACTGCTTGTTTATAATAAGAGACCACCTTCTCATTTTTTTTCCAAAAGGAATTTTTGCTTCAAAAGAAACTTCAGAAAATAAATTTATTAGTAGTAATCTAGCATGTGCTCATCGAATTTGACTCTTAACATTTGTGAAAAAAAAATCCTGTAGGATCTGGCACGCGGGGCCAAAGGGTACCATCAGCTTAAAAAAATAAAGAAGTAGACCTTTAATTTATGTAGGTTATGACATCTTTTTCCCGTAGGGTACCTCAGAATTCAAGTTCTGCATGAAAACAGATAATCTGAATTCCCTGAGGTAAATAATTTTATCCTGGGAAATGTATCAAGTGGCCTTTAGTTGAGAAAAGCACAGGCTGTTTAGCAAAACTTGCTTAATTAAATAATCAGTGGCTTTTTCTGCCCATGTGGTTCTTTATGTTTTGAACTCACTTGTAGCACAGCTTTTGTTTGGTTCCTTACTCCTATACCCATTCAGGTCACCAGTGACACAGTGATACTCCTTTTGTTTAGCACATACCGTTTCTAAATTGTGACAACCATAAAAAAAAAGTGTCTTCAGCAGAATTTTTGAACCACCATCGCAGCCAGGTCTGCAGCACGCATGGACAGACCAGGCAGTCAGCAGGTTTAACAAAAGCACTTCACTGCTGCACCCACCTTCACACGCCCCCATCGTCCTCGGAAACCGTATCCGGAAGCACCTCAGGCAGGCTCGGGCAGACTTCATTTTATCACTGTGTGCTACTAGTGACAAAGAGGTTTGCACCTATCTGTGAATGGGGTCCATCCATAACACATCATAAATGTATAAATTGGTTTGTTTTCTATCACTGGTGTAGGTCTTCTGCTGTGAGAGAAAATTCAAACAAATGCCCTAAAACAAGATTAAAAATTCAATTTGACTCACCCAAGTTCAGGGCTGCTCTGTTCACTGCTCTGCTGGCCCTGGCCCAGCAGAATGGCCAGCGTCACTCCTGTTGACTTGTGCCGGTGTTGTACCAACACTTAAGTATGTGACTGTCACCCTTGTCAAGAACCAATTTTTAGCGCATTCTTGATTTGTTGTTTTGATGCTTTTAACACTATAAGGAAAATTCCATAAATACCATACCAGAATTCATCGTGTTAAACACAAATCTGTTTAATTAACATATCTGTATTTTCTGACATGGTACATGCAGAATAGTTTTTAATTTAAATCCTGCAGTTTTTATTATCTAGTAATTCTAACTTGAGAAAGTCATCTTACACGTGTACTCAGATAAGCTTGTATTGTGTGTGATAAAGTTATCCTATCTTTAAACAAAGTCCTACTACTGAAAAATAAGGATTTGCAGTGAAAATACGTAAGCTAAATGAAAGATGTTATATAGAAAGTTTAAAATATTTGAAGTCCTGGAAGGCTGCAACTTGTAAAATCGTACTCCCTAAGTTCAGTAGGATAGTAGAGAAATTGTGCTAACTTGATTTCATTGAAATGTCTCACATCCTGTGGTCTAAATGTATTTGTTCTGTGGAGTAATTTTCTATTCCTTTGCTGGTGTGAAATTTAACAAAGTCAGAAGTAATTTTTAATTAGTAACCTTTCTTACAAAGTTGCTTTATGGTTTACAAGTAATACTGATGCAAAAAGGATATGTTCACTTTCTTAAGTAGCACGCACTTTGTTTACATGCTTCCGTCTATTGTGGGGTAACCATAGGGTCGATCCTTTCTCATGAGCACGGGACCTGTGCTTCGGGAACATATTGCCATTGTGCTGTTCTCTTGTACCAAGGATCAGTGAAAGTGTTTTATCTTTTTTATGTAGTTTGTATTGACTGGATTTTATAACTGTAAGAAAACAGAAACAGAGTGTTGTATTTTGATCTGAAATTTGTGTATGGTAAAGTAATTTTGTTTTATGTATTGGAAGTTCATTTAAAACTTGAAATATTTTCTAGAAGGGTACCAAACAAAATGAATCGTCTTTAAGCTGTTTAATTAACCTAATAAAATAATTTGATGGGGAAGGCATTCTAATTGTTTCTAATTGTTAGAGTGGTTCCTGCTAAATCAGTGTTACTGATACAGCTTGATTTGATTTATGGATGTAATATTGTCTTTTCCATAACATAAACGGCCTGGGTGTCAGCCGCTAGACCCTCACCTGTGATGTAAGACCTGCCCCTTGACAGCCACGCTCCAGGTCATTGCCTTGGTCTCTTCCATCCCTGCAGAATGAGTCTCCATTGCTGTCTTCCCAAAAAAGTTTCGAATTTGCTTTCCTCAGAAGAGAGAAGGAAACTAGATTTAAGAGGAATAGAGAACGTTGACAGTAAGGGCTTAGTTATATGTTGCAGAATTCCATCTGTGGAAAATAGGATTCTCCATAATTTTCTCTTACTACCATGTCCAGAGACAGCAGAGACAGTAAACCTACAAAGATTGGTGGTACTTAAAATATGTATATATATATTTTTTTTTTTTTTTGTGAAGACAGATCTCTATTGCAGGTAAGGGGCAAAGACCTTAGAGAATCTACTGTATTGTCCAAGTAAAGTAAGAGCAAGTATGTGCACATGAAGTCTGCAGACTCACTCCTGAAGTCACGTGAAAAAGAAGAAGTGGAACATTCATCTCTGATCGTACAGCACAGCGTGATGTAGGTGTGGCAACTGGGTTTTACTTTTTTCCCACCTTCCATAGCAAGGTTCTATGGCCCAGTGGTCGGCAAGCTCTTTTATCTTCGTGGGTGGAAGGGTTGCTATGGAACACTTTGTTTAAACACAATCTTAGCCAGAAACCAGTGCCCAAGATAGATGGTCACATCTGTCTACGGGGGAGGGCACTTTGCTGGTGTTGATGCAAGTGTGGTGTGAGGAGCTGGCCATCCTAACCCGGTTGACCACTCTGATGGTGATATGGACCTCCCATTGAACAACTCTGGCACGGGGACTGTCTTCAGCACCTCATATGTGTTAACTCACTTTGTCATCATGACAAACCTAGGAAGAAGGCAGTGTTACTCTCTCCATTTTACGGCAAAGAAAACTGAGGCACTCAGAAGTCACTTTGCCAAACTCATGGGCCCAGCGCAGGTGGCAGAGCTGGAATTCAAGGCCAGTTCCAACGTCCACACCCATAATGGTGTCACAGTACAGCCTATCTCTCCAGAAAGGGGACAGACCTTTTTGAAAGCTGCTCAGGTGTTTACTTAATGGCTAAGGGTGAAAAATCAGACCATGTGTGCCAAAGGGTCAGTCAGGGAAAGCTTCCAGGCTGGGAGCTGACTTAGGACAGCCGTCTTTCAGCTGGAATAGAAGCTGATGAAAGCCAAGGTCTGTTTGGTTTTGTGGGGTTTTTTTAACTAAGACCAAGTTTGAGTCTTTGTTTTTAAAGACCCCTATAGTTCCCTAGAGAACATAAGGGAATTCGTTCATGTGACCTCTGCCCGTTGGGTTCAGAGTAGCCTCTGAAATTGGGGTGTGAGCGCTCCTGGTTGTCTCCACCTTTCCAGGGCCAAGGGCAAGACTGGGTTCCTCTAGGGGCTGGGTCAGCTGCTTCCACTGGCCCCCGTCCATTTGTACCCAAGAATCCTGTACCAACAGCACAGGATTGGAAAAATCCTTTTCTTCAACTGGAGCAGTAGTGGTGGGGCAGGGGTGCCTTAACTCGGCTTATAAAAGTGAGGGATAAATACTTCACACTCTCCAGGATGCTATAATAAAAAACTTTTTAATAAAACAGAAAATAAGTGTTGGTGAAGATACGGAGAAACTGGAACCCTCGTGCACTGCTGGTGGAAATGTAAAATGGTGCAGCCACTATGGCAAACAGTTGGGTGGTTCCTCAACAAGTTAAACACGGAGTTACCATAGCACCCAGCAGTTCTACTCCCAGGTGTATATACCCAAGAGAAGTGAAAACAGGAACTCGAATACTTGCACGTGAATGTTTATAGCAGCATTACTCACATTAGCCAAAAGATGGAAACAGCCCAGATGTCCCTCAGCAGACTAACGGGTAAACCAAATGTGCTCTGTTCATACACTGGAATGTCACCCAGCCATATTAAGGATTGAAGTACTGGCACATGCTACAACATGGATAAACCTCAAAAATGATGCAGAGTGAAAGAAGACAGTCACAAAAGGCTACATACTGTATGATTTCACTTATATAAATGTCCAGAATGGGCAAATTCCTAGAAACAAAAAGCAGATGACTGGTTACCAAGAGCTGGGCGGAGGAAGGGAAGGGGAGTGACTGTTCATGGGTACAGGGTTTCCTTCGGGTGGTGAAAAAGTGTTGGAACCAGATAGAGGTGATGGTTGTACAACATTGTGAATGTGCTAAATGCCACTGAATTGTTCCCTCTAACATGGTTTACATTAGGTGAATTTTACCTCAATTTTAAAAAGTGAAGGATAGAAGATACGGAGTAAATAAGAAAAGAGATCAATACTCCAGTAGCTGCATTGCTGACAATATTGAGGAAATGGGGAATCCACTGTTATACCCAAAGCGGTGTTACCTGTAGACGCCCGCGGGTAGGGAGACTCCGGCTGGAGAGGGGTGGGTTAGAGGTGCCTGCAGGGGGCGCTCTGGAGTCGGCCCACCCACGTGTGCATCAGCCAGTGTTCCCGGAGATCTGTCTCTCCCTGGCATCAGGGAACTGAGAGGAGCCTTGTAAGGTGTCTCCCCAGCCTCTAAAACTGCATTTCTGTAGTTTCTCTACTTTTTTCTAGGGACAGGGGTTTTGCTATGTTGCCCAGGCTGCTCTTGAACTCCTGGCCTCAAGTGCTCCTGCCTCAGCCTCCCAAAGTGCTGGGATCACAGGCACAAGTCACCACTGGGCTGAATTAGATTCAATAGGAAGCTGTCTTCCAGTTAAAAGCCCAGGTCCTGGAGCCAAACTTGGGTTCAAATCCAGTCTCCACCACTAACTTGTCCACCCTCTCTGCCTCAGGTTTCCTGGGGACAGTGGCAGGACCCAGGGCCACAGCGTGGTGGTGAGAACTAAACAAGTTACCATGTGGTGGTGCTGAGAGCCGTGGCTGGCACATATTGAGCCCCTGTGCTGGGTGTTGAGCTTCTGTCTCCAAGCTCCATCAGTTCTGCACTCTGTCGCCACTGCCAGCCCAGCCCCCCTCTTCCCCAGCTGCAGCAACAGCCTCCTGTCCCAGTGCATGCAGCTGGGTGGGGAAGGACCCCTGCCCCACCCACAGGTGCCCGCTCCCAAGTTGTTTCTAGGGAACGGCAGCATGCTCCCCGGCCTGGAGGTGGGGTGCTCAGAATTCCCAGCCTGGGGCTCTTACTGTAAGGGTGGAGATATTTTTATCCAGCAGGATATACTTATCAGCCATGACCAGGAAAGGGGAAACACAATTCCAGCATGGCTGGGGAGCAGCCGCCACAACTGCCTGTGTGTGCCCAGTGCAGGGTGGAGGAGGTGGGGGGTGCGGCCCGCCTTGGCTGTCTTCCCTCCTGTCTTTTAAACTGCCCAGAGACCGTCCAGGGCCAGCATCCATGGAACACCTACCCTCCCAGGCCTCATGGAGGGTCCTTTGCCCTTAATGGTTACACTCACAATAGTTCTAAGAGGTCTTCATGACCCTCACTCAACAGATTTTGAGAAAGTCACAAGCTATTAAGTAACTTGCTCCAAATCACATGGCACCTCCAAGGCAGAGCTGGGATTTGGAGCTGGGTCTGTCTGGTACCTAGGCCTGTGTTCTTTCTACAACTGTCCCTTCCCCTTTATGCCATCTCTTTGTGTCATTAGACACTAACAAAGCTTCCTCCATTCCGACAGACCCCAGAGACACAGCCAGAGGAGCCCAGATGTGCTCAGGGGCCTCCCTTTCAGAGTTCTCACCTCTGCCAGAAAACAACCTTGAGACACCCTAACCCTGTGGTAGATGGAATGATGCCCCCGTCCCCTAAATACTGCCACGTCCTAATCCCAGAACTAGTGGATGTGTCCCTTGACGTGGCAAAAGGGACTTTGCAGATGGAATTAAATTAAGGATTTTGAGAGGGGGAGAGTATTCTCAATTGAGCAGGTGGACACAATATGATCACAAGGATCCTCCTAAGGGGAGGCAGGAGGGTCAAAGAGACAGGAGGTGTGACAAGAAACACAGAGCTTGGAGCACTGCAGGCCCAAAGGCCAAAGAATGCTGGCTACTTCTAGAAGCTGGAAAAGGCAGGGAAGCAAACCTTCCCTGAGAGCTTCCAGAAGGAATGGAGCCCTGCACACACCTTGGCTGTAGCCCAGTGAGACGAGTGTTGGACATCTGACTCCCAGAGCCATAAGATAATGCATTTGTGTTGTTTTAAGCCACTAAGTTTGTGGTGGTTTGTTCCAGCAGCCACAGGAAATGTATACAGTCCCATCCTTTGGAAGTTAGAATTTGGTGGGTCCAGAGAGGACCCAGGAATGGGACCCAGGTGGGCTGAGAACCACCCTTCTCAGGACATCTTGGAAATGATACATCTCCTTCAGGAGTTGGCCAGACATTGCCACGGCTTTCGTTGGGCTGAGCCTGCTGGCCCTATTCTCCCCAGATCTGAGCCCCTCAAACTTTCTACCCTACAGAGGATACAGCAGAAGTCCCTGGGCCCACCTGAGTTGCTGGAGGCCTGTCTGTACCCAGGCTTCCTTCTCGCAGCAGCAAGCAATCTCCACAGACAGGCCTCCTGCCTCCACTAGCAGTCTCTGCGGATCCCTCTCAGCTGCTGTAAAAACCCACCCCCAAGTCCTGGCCCCTCTGTTTTGCAGTCTACTTCCTGGTTATCAGTGTCATTCCACTGCGTTGAAAATGGAACCCAACCATCATGCTGTGGCCTCTGAGCCACTGCAAAGTGTCCCTTATGCAAGGTTCCAGCTTCATTTTGTGCTCACCCTCCAGCCAGGGGCCCTCTGTGACCTCAGGGCATTGGCACGTGCCTTTCCCCCAACACTCATCCTTGCCTGCCAGTTTCTCATGCTATTTAGGGCACAGCATCAATGTCACCTCCTTGTGGAGGACTTCTCTGCCCCTCTCCTCTGACTCTGAAAATACTGCAAAGGACAAAGTGGTTACAAAAGTGAAGCAAAGGTTTAGAGAAATAACAAATGAAAATAACCAAATATGGGCTCCTCCCAGTCCATTTCACTCTCCTCTCTACCATCAGAACAATGGCTGCTGAAGCGTCCTGATGGCAGTGGGTGCTTAGCCTCAGTGTTAGAAATCCCTAGGGCAAGGTGGACAGCAACGCCCCATCAGGTAGGGACAGCCACTGCCCAGCAAATACTCCTCTGCCGTGCAGAAATGTGGGCCAAGGGTGGCCATATCTTCTGATTTTTCCAAAGAAGCTAGAAAACCTGGAGGTTTACATGAAATGCTCTGGTTTCTGCATTTAATGTCAATAAGATTTTAAAAAATTTTTAGTCTAACACTGTACAGACCAAGCAAATATGTCTGCAGGCCCGATTTCTGATTTCTGTCCTGTTTCAACACCTGGTTTATTTGGTTACTGGCCTTTGGTAGATTGAAAAACATGGCCATATTATTTTACAGCTGCTCCCACCAAAGAATGGGAGTCAGTTTTTTCTTTTCCTGATTCTGGGCTGGTCTTGTGACTCGCATTAGCTAATGGGACATGGCAGAAGTGACATGGTGCTAGTTCCAGAGCTGGGGCCCAAAATGGCCTTGCAGTTTTGCCTTTGCTCTCTTGAAACCTCCTGACCATCGTGTAAGGAGGCCCTCAGGCTAGACTATTTAGACAAGAAGAGACTACACAGAGACAGAGGCCTAGCTGACAATCACACTGAAGCCCCAGACATGTCAGTGAGGCCACCCAAAACCCCCCAGTCCCTGTCGAGGCACCTGACAACAGCTGGGCCTATCAGTGACCTCAGGCAAGACCAGCAAAAGAACCACCCAGCTGAGCCCAGCCCACATTGCAGTATTGTGAGGAAATAAATGATGGTGGTTTTAAGCCAGATATTATGGAATATTTGTTATGCAACAGTAGATAACTGATACATGGCCCTTATTGCAACCTATCATTATTTTTGTTTGTCTACTTTTTTGTCTCTCTTCCCTGCCCATCCTGCTCCCCATACCCTCACTGGCATGTCAGCTCCATTAGCCCATGGACTTTGTCTGTCTTGTTCCCTGTTCAGGTTCTGGTACTCGTATCATGCCCAATAGGTGCTCAATAAATATTTGTTGAAAGAATGAATAAATAAATGTTTAAGTCAACAAACATTTGCAGTGCCAACCCTTGTTGCAAGATGCTAAGCTAGAGATGACAGTGATCCAATCCCTCCATGAGGAAACCCATAGCTTCCTAGACTTGTTCCTCATCTTCCATCATGCTATTTTCAAGAGACAATTTAAGGCTGGGCACGGTAGCTCACGCCTAATCCTAGCACTCTGGGAGGCCAAGGAGGGAGGATCACTTGAGGTCAGGAGTTCGAGACCGGCCTGAGCAAGAGCAAGACCCCATCTCTACAAAAAATAGAAAAATTAGCTGGGCCTGGTGGCACATACCTGTAGTCCCAGCTACTCTGGAGGCTGAGGCAGGAGGATCACTGGAGCCCAGGAGTCTGAGGCTGCAGTGAGCTGTGATCACGTCACTGCACTCTAGGCTGGGTGGCAAGAGTGAGACTGTGTCCAAAAAAAAAAAAAAAGACAATTTAAGGAGGTCCCTTGGGCCCTTGGCTGACATTTCAGCCTTATCTCATTGTAGCACACAAACAGACTAGAACACATATGGCTTCACACTCAGGCAAATGTGGGTTTGGATTCCGGTGCACTTAACCCCTCCAAGCCACAGTCGTCTTTAAATGGGATCAGAGGTTGGTAGAGGCAGGGCGGCCAGGAGGCTCCCACAGCACCCGGCCTGAGCACGGTGCTGAGTCCCCGCTTCATGCAGCCCCACCCTGTGCCGTTATGTTACCATCCTGAACCTGTGCGGTGCTTTCAGATGAGGAAATGAAGACCCAGAGAGTCACTTCGCATAGAGAGCCGACATTTATCATCCTTTCAGGGAGAGGGACTTAAGTGACTTGGAAGGGAGGGGTGAGCAGGAGCTCGGTGGCCTCTGTCTGCCTCCACATCCCTGCTGGACCAGAATTTCTTTTTCTGGCGCATCCTGGGAATCCAGGGGCCAGCACCGTGTGACTTAGAAAGAAACAGGGTGGGTCCCTTCTCGGCTCAGCCCTGAGTGGAACATCCAGAGCCCTCTGCAGAGAGAGGCAGGGCTGGGGTGACTTCATGTGTGGATTAGGGACTTTCAGGATGGGACAAAGCCTGTCTTTATTTCAGAGCTGATGACCTCGGTCTGAGTGGGTGACCTCCCTCCTAACTAGTGGGAGATGAGATCCAAACTCTTGATGCTGAGTAAAGAGTGACGTAGACACAAAGGGCATCCAAGCAGCCCTCCAGTGTTTCCTGACATCTGGCGGGTGCCACCCACTACACTGGATGCCCAGGACACCAGCCCTGCCATGGGGGCTCCAGCCTGGGGCTTCTCGCTTTTGCTTGAACATCAGAATCACCTGGGGAGCTCCAACTTGCACTGAGACCAATTAAAGACCAATTAAAGCAGGAGCCCCCACCCATTCCCCGCTGAGGCCCACACGTGGGCATTTGTCTAAAGCCCGCAGGTTGAATTGCAGCCAGGGCTGAGAGCACTAACCCTGGTGAATAAGGAAAGCCCGTATTTTTTGAGCAGTTACCTTGTGCCAGGCTCTAAGAATTTTATATATGTAAATGTTAGTTCCTTTACTCTTCACATGAGCCCTCCAAGGTAAGTGCTGTTATGATTCTCTCTGTTTTACAGATGAGGAAACTGAGGCACAGAGCCGCGGCACGCAAGGGGTCCCGGCGTGTGAGGCAGGGCCTGCGTTGTAGCTCAGCGGAGGGGGCGGCGAGGCAAAGGAGAGAGCCTAGCCCAGTGTCGACCGAGGGTCTGCACTTGCAGAGCTGCGGGCACGCGACTTAATCTTACGGGGCCTCAGTTTTCTCATCTGAATACTGGGCTGGATGATAGAAGTGAAGATTAAACCAGGTAATGAAGCACAGGGCACATCACGGCCACTCCGTAGTGATAGCTGTTAGGAGTTGTTCCAGCCATTCCAATAATTTTAATCCTGTGATTCTCGTGGGCAGCTGCGAATGCTAAATAAAAGATGCCCTAAAGCACAGCCTGCGGGCGGGCTGGGGTGGGTAGACCGTGCTGTCGGGGGCGCGGAAACTGCGGAATGAAAGGCACGGGCTCCTAGCCTGTGTCTCCTCAGGGCAGGCGACGGGCCCTCTGCTCCTCCCTCCCGGGCCCCGCCCCCGCCACAAATCCCCGAATGTCGCGTTCCTGAGCCCGGGCCGGGCGGCAGCGATGAAAACGCCCGGCAGAGGGCGCGCCGAACCCGCACGGCCGGCGGCTGCGGGCGGCTGCGGGCGGCGCGGGAGGCAGGGGTGGCCCTGCCCGGCCCTGCTCCCAGCCAGGCGCGGCGCAGAGGGGCCGCCGCACCCGGGCGGGGCTGGCGTGGTGGGCAGGGCCCCTGCGCGCGTCGCGGCCGGCGGAGGCCGGAGGCACTGGCCCTCCCCGTGCAGGCCACCTTCCCTCCGACTGCAGCACGGGCAGGCTGGAGCTCGGGCGCGGGCTCTTTGTGCGTGTGTGAGTGGGGCGGCCCCCGGGCGATCCGCGCAGACGCGGGTCCTTCGCCAGCGTGAATCCGGTCGCCAGACCTGTCAGCGCTGCTTGCGAAAGGGCGCCGGGATGTCTCTCTGAGAGGCAGGTGTGTGGAGGCCAGGGCGCGCTTTGCCGTCCTGCCGCCGAGGCTGGGGTCCGGCGAGGTGACCGTGGCAAGGGCGTGTGCTCCCTGCGCCCTGGTCTGTAAAAATGGGGACGATGATCATAATGGACCTGCCACAGAGGTTTGCTAGGAGGGTTGCGTGTGCCTTGCCTGGCGTGGGGCTCTCGGGGGGTTGGTTGCACGTGACTGTTTCCCTCGCTGCCCATTTATTAGTCCAGGTCACAGTCACTTTTTCCCCTGGTCCCGAAGACGACCCAGGCCACCCTCAAACCCAGCCCACCCTGGATGAATCATGCCACCGGTGTGCCCTCCTGGACAATCCATGCCACCATGCCATGCCCTCTGTGTGACCCGGGCCACCACTGTCCTCCCCCACACCCCAATAATCCCAGCAGGCTCCTAACTGGCCTCCCTGGGGCCAGTCTTGGCCCCTCCCATCCATTGTCTGCCCTGTGGCCAGACTGATCTTTCTAAAATGCAATGTGATTACATGACTCTGTGCTTTACATTCACCAATGATTTTCCAATAAAGTCGGGATTAAATTCAATCCCAACGCCTTTGGTGATCTGGCCAGTGCTTGGCCCTCCAGCCTCGCTCCCTCTAAGTGACAGCCAGGGCCCAACCACAAGGGGCCCAGGCAGGAATTCTGACACCCCAAGACTTGACTTTTAAATATTTGCACCTTTATCGAACAGGGAAACTACTTTTTTTATTATTAATATAAAGGATATTCTTCTCTCTTCGGGTGAGAACAAGGGCTTTAGAACATGCACTCTATCTAAGTAAGCTGATAACTTACCAGGAAGTGTCTCTCACTTGATGTTTTCCTGTCCTCGTCAGCAGGTGAACTTAGTCTCTCGCACTCCTTAAAGCATGACTGTCGCTTACGTGGATTCAGGTTCAAAGTCTCGTTCTCTACAAAGAGCCTCCACCTTTCCAGGCCAATTCAGGGTTGGCCGTGTGCCCACGGGCTCCCCTCAGGACTGGAGTCTTCACCACTTACGTGCTTCTGAGAACACAGGCGGGTCTGCGCCGGGCAAAGGTGCTTGTTGAGTTGCCACCTGGAGGAGGTGGCACGACTTTCGGTGTCCCTGTCCTGATTCATTCCCACATTATTGATTCACTCCCGTGGTATGCGTGCTGCTTGGCGACGTGTCCCCGGCTGTTCCGGGCTAGCTGGTTGCTCTGTTCAGCCCTGGCTCACCCACGACAAAACCATGCCCTGGGCTCCCGATGCAGGCGCTTGCAAATGTTCAGACCCGCCAGCCATTCTTTGCATGAAACTAATATTTTGTAATGTGCTTTTCTACCCTGAAGTTGAATTCATAGATATATAATTTACTATACATGTGATTTCAGAAACATCAATATAGAGCCCTAATTATAATATAAAGGAGAATTAAGAGGAAGGTAATTTGCCATAAAATCATATGTGGGGACACTGGACCCTCTCAGAGACATGAAGAAGTCTGATGCTTGCCCTTTTCAAGAATCCCCAAGAAGCATTCAGCCACAAGTGTAGACAGCCACAGGTGTGCCTTGTGGGTGACTCAAACATCACAGGCAGGGAGGCTGTGGGTGACGTGATTTTCCAAAATGGTGACCAACTCTTGGTTAATGTCCAAAGGAAACAGAGAACAACCTTCCCTCGATTTACACAGTGGTTGCACTCCTGGAAAACTCAGGGACTATTAAAACTGAGCAGGAATAAAAATTGCATTTATATGTAAAATGGAGTTAGATTCTAGACACAGATAATTGCAAGCAGGGCTTCGCCTACACAAATGCCCGGAGAGACGGCGGACCATCCTGTGGGACGTGGGCCCTTTCCTTGTTGTAGAGGACTGTCCGGCACACTGCGGGACGTCTGGCTCTCCTGCCCACTGCCACCACCAAATGCCAGTGGCTCCCACACACATCATGGGGACAAATTTCCAACCCTGGTAGGGACAATCCTGCCCCCAGGAGAACAACAGGGCTGGTGGGTCAAGTCATCATCACCCAGCCCCTGCCGGGTCTTCACTCATGCTGTTCCCTTCCTCTTCTCCCACCGAGAGCAACTCCTCTTCCTACAGCTCCCCATGCAGGAGTCATTCCTCCAGGAAGCCCACCCTGACCCCTCCAGGCTGAGGAAATGCCCTTCCCCATCCCCACGGCCCCACCCCCCACAGCTTGAGAACCTTGTGCCTCTCCCCACCCACCCTTCCCCTGGGGAGCCAGAAGCCTTCGCCCTTCACCATCAAACCCCACTTCCTCAGTGCCTGGTATTCAGTAGGCACTCAATAGATACTTGTCAAAAACACAAATCCTGTGCGGTGCTCCCTTGATCCTCACAACCATCCCAGAAAGTAGGCACTATTCTTATTCCCGTTTTTCAGATGAGGAAACAGGCTCAGAGAGGTCAGGTGACATGCCCAAGGTCACACAGGGGAGGAGAACACCAATCTTCAAATTCCTTGGAGAGGCGTCTTCCTGTGCAGGTTACTGCCCCACTCAACACCCACAGTGGCTTTCCTGGAAAGGCTCAGCCACCAGGACCTTTCCGATGGACAGCCCTGGGCTCCCACAGACCTGCTCCTGCTTCCTGAGCACAGCCAGCACCCTGCCTCCCTGACTTCACCTCTCCTCCCCCACCTCTAGCTTACTCATCCTTCAAGGCCCCGCCCCAGTGCTGCACTCCCCCCATCAAAAGCCCCTCTCCCCATCCCAGTGGCCCCTGCGCTCTGCCAGCTGTGGTGTTTTGAGCCTGTGTTCCAGCCTGTGACAGCAGCATCTGATAGGCAGGGCCCAGGCCTCACTCACTGCCGAGCCCCTCCCTGGGCACCCAGCTCAGGGCATGCCCTGTAGCTGATGAGTAGTGACCATGTGCCTGATCCCCTCACACTTGCTGAGCTCTGTGTGCACTGAGCAACTGCAAACGCACAGGAGAGAGCACAGCAGCAGCGCCACAGACACCCTCCTTTACCTATGTCTGCCGTTGCTGACAAGGCTACAGGGCTCAGTGTCTGGTCACCAACACCCAGCTGGCCCTGAGTCCAGATCACCTGGGACAGGGTCTGGCCCCACAGGCTTTGGCTCATTTCTAGCCACAAGCAGATTTGGAGTCACCCTGCATTGGTTGCAGTGGATGAGGAGCAAGGTGAGGCATTGGGGGAGCCCTCGGCCTCAGGAAGCAGAAGACCCCCCAGGTGTTATCTTGCTGGGTCACTCAATAGCCACAAGTGACATTTCGCTAATGATTTAGCCTCTCTGAGCTTTGGTTTCGCCATCTGCAAACTGAAAGGTTGGAAGCAGATGATCTCCAAGGTCTCTTTCGGTTTTTATATTTTAGGATTCACCGAAGAAATATTTTTTGAGCACTTACTGTGTACCTCAATGGTGAGATACATTCCAGAACAGAATTAGAACCACTGCAATCTAAAATCCAAAACCAAAACGTCCCACTCCCTACCCTCCATCTCCATTCGATTCTTCTCCTTAACATTTAACAACACCTAATATACTTTTAATTTCATGTATTTGTCTCCTTTACCATGTGTCTCTGTGACAGCTCTACCCCAGCACATAGAGCAGGGCTTGGCACATAGCAGGCACTCAATAAATACTTGTTGAGTAAATGAATGAACAATTGAACTGTTTTCTGGATCAAATTATCTACATGACACCCAGTGTCTTTATCAACTCCTGACAAGATCACAAGAGCAACCGCATAAAAACAATCTTCTGGGAGTGGATCGCAATTAACAAGACATTCCCATCACCTCTTTTGAGCTTCTCAGCACCTGCCTGACACCTTCCAGAGGAGGAAGCAGCTCCCAGACAATGAGTGGATGGCCAGGGCTCTGCTGGGTGACCAGGATGACGTTTACATTCTTCAGCGGCCACAATCCCACCCTCCCAGCCACAGCCAGCAACTCCCTGCTCCCTGGATATTCTATACCTTTTCCCCCCCATACTTCTGTGCCTCTGCACTTGTGGTTCCCTTTGCCTAGAAAAATCTCTTCCCCTTCCTCTCTGCCAAGCACATCCTGTTCTTCCTTCCAAATCCAGCGGAATGAGGCAGAAGCTGAAAGCAAATCAAGTTCAGGGCCAGTGCCGGGTGTCTGTGGCAACTGTGGATTATGCAGGGCCCCCAATCCCCACCCCTGGCAGGCAGACAGGCATCATTCCTGCCACAGTCCCATCTGCTGCTGGGAAGTTCCTGGGAATTCCTGTGTACTGACTTTTTTGTGCTAAACACCAAAGCTTGTTTGTTTATTTGTTTGTTTTTGCAGACAGGGTCTCACTCCATCACCCAAACTGGAGCACAGTGTCATCATCACAGCTCACTGCAGCCCCAACTCCCGGGCTCAAGCGATCCTCCTGCCTCAGCCTCCTAATAGCTAGGACTACAGGTGCACAGCACCACACCAGGCCAATTTTTCTTATTTTTTTGTAGAGATGGGGTCTCACTATGTTGCTCAGGCTAGTCTCAAATTCCTGGCCTCAAGTGATCCTTCTACCCCAGCCTCCCAAAATGCTGGGATTACATGTATGAGCTGCTGTGCCTGGCCACAGAAGATATTTTTTGGTCACTCCACATCAAAATGTTTTAAAATGAAGTATACAGCCCTTGACAGGGGATCTCCTGCCTCACCACTATTTTTCAATATTACTTTTTAATTTTTAAAAATTAATGTATAACTTACCATAAGGCAAATAAATCTTAAGTGTACAGCTCTGTGAATTTTTACATGTGTTCACTCTGAGAAACTACTATTGAGATCAAGCCATAGGATTTGATGGCAGCCTCTCAGCCAATACCTCCAAGGTTAACCCTATTCTGATCTCTGTCACCATAGGTCAATTTTGCCTGTTCCTGAACTTCAGGTGAATGGAATCATGTCTGGCTTCTTTCATTTGACAATTGTAGCATCTGGGAGAGTCATCCATGTTGACGTATCTGTAGTTTGCTTTGTAACTGAGTGTAAGTATTCCATTGCATTAATACACTACCATTGATTTTTTCCAGTCTGTCCATGATAGGTATTTCTGCTGCTTCCAATTTGGGGTGATTATGAATAAAGTTGCTATGAATGTTTTTGTATATGTTAAATTTATTTGGAATAGGTAGTGCAATCATATGTTACCAAAAACATTCAAAAGGTACTGCATTGGTTTTCCTAGGGCTACTGTAACTGATTACCAAACAAACTTGATGGCATAAAACAACAGGAAGTTTGTTGGTCATGGTGACTCATGCCTGTAATCCTAGCACATTGGAAGGCCGAGGCAGGAGGATTGCTTGAGACCAGGAGTTCAAGACCAGCCTGGGCAAGAGCAAGAGAGACCCTGTCTCTACAAAAAATTTTAAAATTAGCTGGGTGTGATGGCGCATACCTGTAGTCCTAGCTACTCAGGAGGCTGAGGCAGGAGGATCGCTTGAGCCCAGGAGTTGGAGGCTTCAGTGAGCTGTGATGGCACCACTGTACTCCAGCTTCAGTGACAGAGCAAGACCCTGTCTCCAAAAAATAATTAAATAAAACAGAAAGTTATTCTTTCACAGTTCTGGAGGCCAGAAGTTTGAAATCAAGATGTCAAAGGGCTGTGCCCCTCCAAAGGCTCTAGGGGAGGCTGTTCCTTTCCTCTTCCAGCTTCTGGTGGCTCCAGGAGTCTCTTGGCTTGTGGCTGCATCACTCCAATCTCTGCCTCTGACTTCACTTTGCCTTCTCTTTTCTGTGTGTCCCTCCTCTGTGTGCCTCTTATAAAGACACATGTCATTAGATTTAGGGCACAGTCTATTCCAGGATGATGTCATCTAGATACCCTTAATTACACCTGCAAAGACTCTTTTTTCCAGATAAATTCACATTCGCAGGTTCTAGGGGATTAGGACAGGGACATATCTTTTGGGGGAATGCCATTCAGCCCATGACAGGTGTCAAATGCATGAAGTGGAAATAAGTCCCTTCTCATCCTTGTCTCCCAGCCACCTGTTGCCTTCCACAGCGTTCCAGGGTGTCGTTCCAGAGATAGTTTCTGCATATATAGGAATAGATGCATATATGGCTGTGTGTGTCATTTTTACATAAATTGTAGCTTATTCTACACTGTTCTGCACTTGCCTTTCTTACTTACTGCATCTTAATGATCATCCCTTGCCAGGAACTTTACAGCTGCCTCATTCTTTTCAACAGCTACGTGGCACCCCATTGTATGAGTAAAATGAGTGAACGAGTTTTTAAATTTAAACATTCCCCTCCTGACAGACATTCAGGTTGTTTCCAGTCATTTGCTGTTTCCACCAGTGTGGCAAAGACCATTTTGCAAGTGATGCCTTTGTCCACATGCACGAGCCCAAACTTCCTAGTTTCCCTTCTTTGCTTTTTAGATGAAAATATAATGGGATTAAAAACTATTTTTAATTTCTAAAAATATTCCTTTATTCCCACCATACCCACCACTTTCTAGCCTCATCCTCAATCAGAAGCATTTTGCAAAGTTGCAGGCACAAGGCACACCATCATTTTTATTCTGTTCTGTGAGATACTATGTTGCTACATTTTCACTATGTAACAATGTCTCTGGATAGAAGGCTTATCATGTAGGCTATTGCCCCACCTGGGCTCTTATTTTCTCTTCTAGATAATGCTGCAGAGAATATTTTCTTTCCAATAGCTTTTTCATAAGAAAGAAAAAAAAGGATAATTTCCTTAGAATAGATTTCCAGGCATAGTCTTATTCAGTCAAAGACCATGAACAATTTCATGGCATTTACTACAAGTTGCCAAATTGCTTTTCCAAGGAGACAGTTGGCTCGATACTGAAACAGGTGCTGACTGGTCCTCCCTAACTCACTAGTCCTGACCTAGCTCTGAGCATCAGCTCCTTTGATTAAAAATAACACATTTGGGGAAAAAATACTAGATTTGGGGGCTTCCTCACGGTGGCTTCGTGGTCTTTGATTTGTCTGTCTTCCTCACCATTCGGGCTTGGCTTTGAACCCTGGTCAGCAGTTTGGCCTTGGTCCAGTCACTTCGCCTCTCTGATCTTGTTCCCTCATCTGTAAAATGTGGGGTGACCAACTGTCCCTGTTTTCTCAGGATGGAGGGGGTCCCCGGGATGTGGGTCTTTCAGTGCTAAAACCAGGCAAGGCCAGGCTAACCAGAGCAAGCTGGGTTGCCTAGTAAAAGTGGCTGAGTGCTCCCTCCCCCAGATCTGCTGTGGCTAGAACACGAGCTGACTGGATTGAGGGGCCGCTCCTTGCCTGATGGGCCCCTCTTTGCTCCACTGCTGCTAAAGGCAAATGGCAGATTGGTGGCTGCCAAACATCAGGGATCCCTGACCCTTCACACACAGACACACTGTATCCTCCGTCACGTGGCTCCCAAGTGCCTAGAATCGGGCCTGGCACGTAGTAGGTACTCGCCAAATAGATACTGAGTGAATTAATGGATGGTTCAGCTCCTGCTTGTGTGTAAACCCTTGTTATCCAGTTCTACTGCATCTTCCTAGTTTTGGGTATTATCATTCAAGAAGTTGAAAATAGAGTAAGATGGTGCTTTAAACATAGTTTTTCTGATTGTTAGTCAACTGCCCCATTGCTGGGCCACTCATGAATAGCATTTGAGACCATCACTGGGGAACTCCCAGCATGCTCAACCCCCTCCTGCCTGCTCTCATGCCCGCACTCCAGGCTCTTGGCCTCTCTGAAGGTGACTTGCCCCCTCTGATTTGTGGGGCTCCCCTCTCTCTTGGCTTTCCGAGTTGGCCAGCTCAGGTAGGAACTCCCAGATCCTACCTCAGCTCCCAGGAGCCAACCCCCAACCCCGCCCTGGTTCTCCCAATGTGTGTATGTGGGTGTAGGTGGGGTAGGGTGGGGATTCTGGCCACTCCTGAGGTTAAACATTTTTCCATGAATTTGTTTACGCTTTGCATTTCCTCATGGGCTTTTGTGGATCTATAGGCTCTGGGATTTGCAGGCCTTGTTCACTGAAGACTGGGTTTGTGTTGTCTTGCTGTCAGTTTCTTTCTTGGTATATTTTTGTTCTTTTCTATTTACCATGATGTGAAAGATGGACCTGAATTTTCTGTTTCTTTATGAAAAAAAGAAGTAGGGAGAGAAAATTGCTATGTTGTGTTGTTCTTTTTGAAATCTCTTTGTGTGTGTGTGTGTGTGTGTGTGCGCGTGTGCGTGTACATATGTGTATGATCACAAATATGGGTAGACTGCTGCTTTTTGAAACTCACCTTGTATGTGGAGAAATGCTTATCATGTTTGCTGGGGAGACAGGGATGACGTGTGCCCAAACAGGGATGATGAAGCATTTACGTGACTCTTGGGTACAATTTTGCTTGGAGCCCAACTCTGCCCCCCCACTCATAGGCACTCAGTTAATATTTGTTAATTGAATGAATTCTACCTTATTTTTTTCAACGCTTTTAAAGAAATATAACATTATAGATACAGCTGAAACTCCTGACTTCAGGGGGTTGTTTTGTATCTAGGTCTTCTGTTCTCTCTCCTGGGATGTATCACCACTCTCCAGATAAAACTTGGTGTTTCTCTTCCCATGCACGTTTTGTATTATTACTACTCATTTATGTTTGCAAAAACTGGATATAGCATTTTTATGTTTTCAAACTTTATGTAAGTGGCATCATACCACTTTGACTCTCATAGACCATTCCATCGGGTGGATGTACCACAATTAATTAGCCATTCTGTGCTTCATGGCCGCAGGCTTCCGTAACAGAGTACCACACACTGGTGGCCCAAACAAAAATTATTGTCTCACAGTTCTGGAGGCTAGAAAGGTGAAATCAGGTGTTGGCAGAGTTGGCTCCTTCTGAGGGCAGAGAGAGGATCTGTCTCTTGCCTCCTAGCTTTCGGAAGGTAGCCTCAGACATTCTTGGCTTATAAATGGCATTTTCCCTGAGCCTTCCCATCTATTTCCCTCTCTGCATTCTGTCTCTGTGTCCAAATTTTCCCCTTTTTATAAGGACACCAGTCATATTGAATGAGGACCCACCCTAATGACCTCATTTCAATCTGCAAAGACCCTATTTCCAAATAGGATGACAGGCACAGGTACTGCAGGTTAGAACTTCAACCTCTTTTGGAAGCACACAATTCAACCCGTAACAATGGCCAAACAGATGATTTCTGATTTTTTTAACATTCAAAAATGCTTCAATGAATATTCTAAACTATCTCTTTGGGCACTGATACAGGTAGCTCCCCAGAGCAGCAGTTTTCAAAGTGTGGTCCCAGGACTGGCATTGTCAGCAGCATTTGGGAACTTGTTAGAAAAGCACATTCCTGGGGCTTACCTCAGACCTTCTGAGTCAGACATTCTGGGGTGGGGCCTGGCAATCTGTGTTTTAACAAGCCCTCCCATGGGTCTTGATGCAAGCTTCAGTTTGAGAACCACTGTTCTAGGGTGAGTGGCTCTCAAACTACAGTGGTAGGAGGGGGAGGGGGTTGAGAAGTGGGCATGGGGGTACATGGACTCATTGGGGGAACTTAGACTGCAAAGGCCATGTCCTAGTCTACCCCAAGGTGCCTGGGCCTCCATGCACTTTAGGGGCTCTTTGGGTGTGACTCACTGGCTCTAGGACAGAGCTGCTGCATCTTGACAGCAGTTTAGGATCATCTGGGAGTTTTTTAAAAATGTCAAAGCCCAGGCCCCAACCCAGAGAGTCTGATTTAATTGGCTTGGGGAGGACACAGGTACAGTTTCTCCCACCAACTACGGGCTGGGCTGAGGACCTCTGGCTTAGCCCCTTGTTCCTTGGAGTGTGTTTATCAGACCAGCTGCAGCTATAGGCCTGGGAGCTTGTGAGAAACACCAGTTTCAGGCCCCAACCCAGACCTTCCGAGACAGAAGCTGCATTTTCACAAGACCCCCAGGTGATCTGTGTGCACGTTAGAGTCTGAGAAGAACCACTCATTAAAAGTCAAAGTTAAAATGCAGGTTCTGATTCAGGACGTCAAGGTGGGGTCAAGAGTCTGCATTTCTGACGAGCTTGCAGGTGATGTTGGTGCTGCTGGTCCAGGGACCACACTTCGAGTAACAAAGGACTAAGATTTATACCTGAGAGTTAAACTGCAGGGAGGGTGATCGAAGATATTTAACTTTACCAGGTGTATTAGTTTGCTAGAGCTGCCAAAACAAAATACCACAAGCCAGGTGGCTTAAACACCAGAAATTTCTTTTCTCACACTTCTGGAGGCTGGAAGTCCAAGATCAAGGTGTCAGTGGGGTTGGTTTCTTCTGAGGCCTCTCTCCTTGGCTTGCAGATGGCCATCTTCCACCATCTTCACATGGGCAACCCTCTGTGTGCCTGGGCCCTAATCTCCTCTTCTTATAAGGACACCAGTCAGATTGGACCAGGACCCACCATATGATCTCACTTTACCTTAGTCACCTCTTCAAGGCCCTATATCCAAATACAGTCTCATTCTGAGGTCCTGGGGGTTAGGTCTTCAACATACATATTTGGGAGGACACAATTCAGTCCATAACACCAAGTGAGGCAAACATTTTGCAACCTGATTATACCAATGTACACCTGCCAGTGGGGGCCCAGCCTCTGCATCTCCATGTCCTCGTGGGTCTTTGGCTGTGTCAGACTTTTTCGTTTTCTGCCAGTTTGATGAAGATGCAATGGAGTATCACTGTTGTTTAATTTGTACCCCTCCCCCCTATTTTTTTTTTTTTTTTTGAGACAGAGTCTCGCTCTGCCACCCTGGGTACGGTGCAGTGGCATCATCGTAGCTCACTGCAACTGCCAACTCCTGGGCTCAAGCAATCCTCCCACCTCAGCCTCCCAAGTAGCTGGGACTACAAGTGTGTGCCATGACACCCGGCCAATTTTTCTATTTTTAGTAGAGACGGGGTCTTGCTCTTGCTCAGGGTGGTCTTGAACTCCTGAGCTCAGGCGATCCTCCCGCCTCAGCCTCCCAAAGTGCCGGGATTACAGACGTGAGCCACTGTACCCGGCCCCTACCCCTGATTTTTTAGTGAGCTCAAGAACCTTTTCATATGTGATTGCTTCAGCTTTGGGAAATTCCCTCTTTATACCTTTGCCCATTTTATAGTTGGAGTTGAGAGTTGATCTTTCTTATCAATGTGTAGGAATGCTGGATATTAACCTGTATTGCAAGACTTTTGTGCTGGTCTATAGCTTGTCTTTTTAAATGTCTGTGGTATCCTTTGATGTACAGAGGAATTTTTAAAAATTTTAATATAGTCAAATGCTTCAGGCTTCAAGGCTCATCGTGTTTAAAAAATCCCTTCCTCCACCAAGGTTATGAAAATATTGTCCTATATTTTCTACTAAATATTTTCAAATCTTGTTTCTCACATTTTGGCCTCAATCCACCTGGAATTTATTTGTGTGTGTGGTGTATGAAAAGAATCTAATTTTAGTTTTCCAAGTGGATGGCCAATGACTGCCCCCACCCCGTTTCTTGCTCTGCTTTCCCCAGTGGGCTGAGGCCCCCACCCACACCCAAGTATTCCCCTCTGAAGTGTCAGGCACTCAACTCAGTGACGCCTCTTGCCTGCCCCAAGGATGAGCCCAGCTGAAGCCTGCAGCTGTGGCTGCATTCTTCTGGAAGTTTCCTGGGGCTGCCATAACAAATTACCACAAACTTGGTGCCTGGAAATAACAGAAATTTATTCTCTCACCGTTGAGGAGGCCAGAAATCTGAATCAAGTTGTCAGTAAGGTTGGTTTCTTCTGGAGGCCCCGAGGGAGAACCCATTCCGTACCTCTCTCCTAACTTCTGGAGCTCCTGGCACTCCTGGGCGTTCCTGGGCTTGTGGATGCATCGCTCCAGCCTGTGCCTCCATCTTCGCGTCACCTTCTCTGGGTCTCAGTGTTGTTTCCCTTTCTCTTCTATGATAAGACCTTGTCATTAGATTTAGGGTCCATCTGATCTGGATGATCTCATCTTGAGATCCTTAATTACATTTGCCAAAACGCTTTTTCAAAATAAGGTCACATTCACAGGTTCCAGGTGGACAGTTCTTTTGTTGGAGGGGGGGCACCATCTGTGAAATGGAGGGAAGAATTCCTTGTCATGGAGGGTGGGAAAGACCTTCAACAATCAGGTTCTCTTGACAACGTGCACTTCCTTCTGGCTCCTTTGGTCAATGGATGGTGACCAATCTGCCATTTTGTTTCATTTCCTCTCCCTGTCCCCAAATCCAGGGATGAGTTTTCCCTCTCCTGGGAATTTATCTTAAGCAAATGATTCATTAGCAAGCATAGGGAAAAAAAAAGAACCCCACAAACCTCTCTTTGTTGTGGCTTTGTTGTTTATATTGAAAAGTTGGAAACAACCCCCAGGAGAGGAGGTAATTACTTAATTACTTCAATAACATTCATTCATGCAACATTAGTGAGAGGCTGCGACATAGACACGGAAGGGAGAGAGCAGAGAGCAAGAGACGGAAGTTACTGTTCCCCATGACAGGGAACATTCAACACGTGATGGCCCAAACCATCACGTAATGTCAGCTAGGAAGTGGGCAGGGAGGGAAATCCCGGTGTTATCCAGAGCCCTCGGCTACTCAGGGACGAGTTCCTGGAGTTATCCCTGAAATAGGAGTCATGACCAGGCACAGGCATCATGACCAGGCACAGACACCCACAAAGATGGCAGGAGCTGCTCTACCTCCTGGGACCCATGTGTCACCATCAAAATGACAAAAGCATGGCAACACGGAAAGACTATAGTTAGGTGAAAAATACAGAATAAAAATTGATTCAAAGGAGTGCCTGTGAAAACAGAAGAGCCATATGACCCAGCTGCCCCACTTCTGGGTATACACCAGCCAGAACTAAAAACAGAGACTCCAAAAGATATTTGTACACCCATGTTTGTGGAAGCAGTATTTGTAAAAGCCAAAAGGTAGAAACAACCCAAATGTCTATTGATAGATGAATGGATAAACAAATTGTGGTATCCATACAATGCAACATTATTCAGCCATAAAAAGGAAGGAAATTGTGACACGTGCTACGTCATGAATCTTGAAGACGTTATGCTAAGTGAAATAAGCCAGTCACCAAAAGCTACATATTGTATGGTTCCATTTATATGAGGTACCTAGAATAGTCAAATTCATGGAGACAGAAAGTATTTAATAGAATTGTGGTTGTCAGGGGCTGGGGAAGGGCAAATGGGGAGTTACTGTTTAATGGACATGGAATTTCAGTTTTGCAAGATGGAAAAAGTTCTGCAGATGGGTGGTGGTGATGGTCGAACGACAAGATGAATGTACTTAATGCCACTGAACTGCACACCTAAAAATGGTTAAGATAGTAAACCTTTTTATGTGTATTCACCACAATAAAAAAAAAAGATGCCTAGTATAGTAGCTGATTGGAGGAAGGGTGCTCAAATCCCAGCTATACCTCTTTTTTCGTTTCTTTGTTCATTCAAAGAATCTTTATTTATCCTGTTCAGGCACCAGGATCAGGTGACCAAGAAAGCAGACAAGATGGCTGCCCTCCTGGAGGTGAAGCAGGTGTTAATAAAGTCAAGTCACATCATGAAATGTGCACATGATTGTATAGCAATTATTAGCTCTGTGACCTTGGGCGAGTCACTTCTTTCTGAGTTTGTTTCCTTCTCTGTAAAAATGGGGACAATGATATTCACCTGCCAGAGTTGCTGGAAGATTAAGGAGGCTCCTCTAAGTCACGCAGGTGAGTGCTTAGCTTGGAGTGTGCAGTCCACATGGGTTAGTTCCTTTTCTATGGCTCCACATCAGAAGTGTATGCTCAAGGACACACTAACACAATTTGTGTTGCACGGGGATAGAGTCAGGCAGTATGTATATTTTTTAATCAAACTCCTTTCATATGCATAAAAGATCTAGAAGAATATCCACCAAGATATTAAGAGGGGGCGATGGGATTGCAGGTAGGAATTTTTTTTTTTTTAAATCCACATTCAGGGGTGTAGGGGCTGGGGGATCTTGGGCAAATGGCCTGACGTTTCTAAACCTCAGTTCAGTTTTCTCAGTTGCAAAATAATAATACTTACCTCTTAGGGGTTTTTTTCCTTCAATTTTTTTACTATCAGAATTTGCAAAGTTTCACAAAAGAAGAAGGAATAGTTTCATGAACCTCTATTATCACCCATCACCCTCTTCAACAGTTAGTGATAAATGGCCAATCGCGTTTCATCTCTAACTCCCTACCCTCTCCCCTGCTGGGTATTTTAAAGCAAATCCCAAACCTAGAGACTCTGTTAAAAATTTAAAAATCACCATGAGACCGTTAACACACCTAAAATTTTTCTAACCAATTTCCTAATAGCATCTAATATGTAATCAGTGTTCATTTGTCCTTGATTGATCTATAAATGTCTTTTTACACGTTGATTTGTTGGAATCAAGATCCACAAAGTACACACATTATGTTTGGCTGATAAATGCTTTTCCCACTCCCAGCATTTTATTAGGATAATTTTCAAACATACAGCACAGGTGAAAGAATTTTACAGTGAGCACCTGTCATACCTGTTTTGTCATGTTCGTCCATCTACCTGTCTTTCTACAATCGGTAACACTTCTAAGTTCCATTTTATCTAAAATATTACCCCTCTCTCATGTTTTTTCCTTGCCATTTATTTGTTGAACAACCTGTGTCATTTGTCCTGCAGAATTTCTTTTCTGTTGTTTTGAGGATCAAATGAACTAATATGTACATGGTGCTTAGGATATAGTAGGTGCTTAATTAATATCCATTATTGTTTATCTGTATCTCATTTTTCCAAGTGAAAAACATATCATTTTTGTAAAAAACCCAAAGTTGTTAAAAGTTCCTGGACTTTTCGCAGCCACGTTGGTTTGTAGCCACATGGGGGGATGGTCCACCCAATCAACCCTTGGGAAGGTCTGCCAGCACAGGGCGTGGGGAGAGGTGAGGGCTCCATGGAAATGGCTGGGGGGGAAGTCAGAGCAGGAACAAGGCTCAGAGTCTTCTCTGGGGCGGAGGATGGCGACACCAGGAGGGAGGCCCAGAGGAAACACAGGGAAAGGAGTGGAAAGCAGCAGAAATCCCAAGAGGTGGTGGAAGCAACAGCACACATCATTAGGAAGCAAGAGGGAGCACACCGCTGGGTTTCGAGGGGCTGGGGCAGATGGAACAAGAGGAAAATGAGCCTCCCCAGGGATCTGTCACCACAAACTTGGACAACAAGCAGACAGGTGAGAAATACACAGGTCTTTGGCATACTCCATCAGGGGCTGGAGAAGAAGAGTAGGAGATGGGCAGGGGAGCTCTGGGCCGGGCAGCCAGGAGCTCTAAGCCTGGTTTTGCCACCCATCTCCTGTGTGGTCTTGGGTAAGGAACCTCTTCCCTTCTCTGAGCCTCAGTTTCCCCACCTGCAAAATAGGAAGGGCGGACTAGAAGTCCCCTATAGTTTTGTTTGGGTTTTTATGCTCTGGCAAGGCAAACATTTCATCTCACTGACTGCTCCCTGGGGGTGAATGAGAGGGACATGGTTGCTGGGGTTTGGATGCTGGTGGCCCTGTTAGCACTTTGCCTTTCAAGGAGGCAAACACCAGGTACAGACTTAAAATTGTGCGTCACCAAATCAGAGTACAAAACAAACACAGAATCTAGTGTACACAGGCCTGGATTCCAGTCCTTGCCCCACCACTTGCTGGCCTGTGGTCCTAGGGGTTGAGTCCACAATTGGTTGGTGATATCTGTCATGGCCAAAGACGTGGACAGCGTCAGCTTTTCCCACCTTCACCCAGACCCGGGGCTTCTGAAATGCAACTAACCCTTGTAGTAGATTTGGCTAGTTGACCCCCGAGTAAAATCTGCTTAAGATTTTATTTTTAAGTTTTTAATAATTGGAGTCCTAAAGAGGATTTATTTATTTATTTTTTAACTGGGTTATTTATTTTTAATTAATTTATCTTTATTTCAAAATATCACGGGGATACAAACATTTAGGTTACATGTATTGCCTTTGCACCGCCTGAGCCAAATTTTTAGCCAAACAAAATAGAAAAATGAATAAAAGTAGAAATAAACCACTTGCCTGAATCCTGGGCCCAGGAACCAGCCACCTGTCAACCACCCCTTATTGTGAAACCACCCGGGCAGAGAAGACACCAGTCAGCTTAGACTGGTGGGTCATTGTCGTCCACGCTGAATGAAACTCATTAGTCCATTGTGAGCTGTTTAGGTTTAATGCCTCTAAAATGCCTGATGAAACTGGAGCGTGGTGGAGAAATGCAGACAGTGGGCTGTCCGTGTGAATAGAGCCTTCCTGAGTGTTTAGCCTGGAGTTGAGTCACGTCCCGCCCATGGCGCCCGGGTGTGAGCTTGAGGACGGTAGGGCAGACTTGTGTCCGTGCTTGTCCCAGATAAAACAGGATGAGCGACACCCTCCAGGCTGAAAGGAGGCCCAGAGCGCAAGGTGCACTGCAGTGAGCACTAGCTGGGGGCACAGTGAGAGGCTTCCATGGTGGGCTCTGGGCTCTGTTGTGTGCTGAATTGTGTCCCCTGCAAAAGATGTAGAAGCCCTAACCCCCAGGACCTCAGAATGTGACCTTATTTGGAAACAGAGTTGTCGCAAGATGTAATACGTTAAGATGAGGTCATACTAGAGTAGGGTGGACCCCGAATCCGGTATGACTGTGTCCTTATAAAAAGAGGAAGTTTGGACACAGATACAGGGAGAACATCTTGAACTTGAGGGCAGAGATTGGGGTGATGTGTCTGTCTACAAACCAAAGAATGCCAAAGATTGCCGGCAAAGAGAGGCACCAGATAGATCTTCCCCACAGCCCTCCGAAGGAACCTACTCTGCCAACACCTTGTCTCAGACTTCTGGCCTCCAGCACTGTGAGAGAATAAATTTCTCATAGTTGTTTAACGCCCCCAGTCTGAGGTGCTTTGCTATGGCAGCCCCAGGAAACTATTACAGAAGCCTGGCTTTGAGGCCTTCTCCCCAGGAGACCTGGGGCAAGTCACTTTCCTTCTTTGAGCCTGGGGCTGGGCCCCAGATGCCTCGCCTGGACACTGGGGGTGGGAAACCAAGAAGTGGTGACCACTCTGCCCTGGGCAGTGGGGCTGAGGCAGCCATTTGGGGCCCAGTGCCAGACACAGGAGCAGAGGCAGCCCGTCAGGAAGTCAGATGCACAGAGAGAGCAGGGAAAAGACAGGAGAGGGGGTGCTTTCCACAGACCCGGGCATGGTTCCTGCTCCTCCTGGGCCTGGCTCTCCAGCCTGTGCTGTGCTCTTATCTCTGTATTCTTCCCACCAACACTCTTGTCTTTACTGATCTCTTTACCTGTCTTTGCAAGTGTAAAGTGGGGTGCACATTTTCTCAGCAACAACAAACCTTATTGAGTGCCTGCTGTGTGCAGGCATGGGGTAATAGGTACAGAGACTATGGGTCCTGGCCCCCGGTGGTCCCAGGCCAGTGGGAGTGTCTCAGGGCTGTCTGAGACTCCAAGAGGCTCTGAGAACACTGCCACACCTTCTCCCCAACTCCAGGTCAGAATGAAAACAGTGAGATGGCCAGCAAAGTTCCAGTGTTTTCCATTGTTGGCTGTTAAATGCTTTTGTGAAATGTCAGATCTCAAATTCCTGTCCTCCTTCATCTATTTCCTCATTTTGAGAGATGTGGGCTAACAGATAAATTATAAAAAATATTAATATTATTGAGGCTAAAATAGGCAACAAGCATGGTGGCTAAGAGAGCAGGTCTGATATCTGATTGGCCCGGTGCAAATGATCTTGGGCAAGCCGTTTAACCTTTCTGTGCCTCAGTTTCCCCATCTGTACAATGGACATCATAAACTTCATCAAATTTTTATAAGGATTAGTTTAAATGAGTCAATACATGCAAAGTGCTTACCAAAGTAAGGGCTGGCACATGGTGAGCCCCAGATGAGTTAGCTATTATTATTAATACAATGAAGAAATGCACAAGATTGGGGAGCACAAAGGAAGTAGTAGTTATTATTGGCAATAAGACATTTCCTGGGGGGCCTGCCGAGTTCACAATGATGCACTTGACTGTCCTTTTCACCTCTAGCAGCTGGTCTCCAGCAACCACATTTGTACAGCTTGTCTCGGACACTGGCGCAGACTGGACCAACCAAGTCCTTCCCTTGGAACTGGACCAAAGACATAGTTTCTAGAATGGCTGCCTTCTGTCATACCAAAGCAACATAGTAAAGAAAGCCAGTCCTGTACAGAAAGAAACAGAAACATGCAGTAGAGAGAAGGTCCCTGGGTCCTTGGTTTCTGGCCCCTTTTGAGTCTGGCTACCTCTATGCTCCTGGGGCTCTGTGAGGCACCCTTGACTCCTTATACTCCATGTCCATGCTTTGTTTAAGCCACTCTGAGTGGTTTCTGCTGCAGCCGAGGCGTCTGCATGCCTTGGCCTGCCTTCTCTGCACCTGTGAGTCTCTCCTCCCTAGAGATACAGGAAATGTCCACTCCTTTTCCCTCAGCCCAGGCAGGCTGGAGTGAGTTCCCGCTTCGTGCTGTAGTTAAATAAAGGAGACCAGGGGTTGGGAAGTCATTTTTCCCTACCATTTATTGAGCACCAACTTTGTCAGTCCTAAGCTTTGTTGCATTATCTCGTTAGCTCTATTGCATCACAATTCGATCTCTATTTCACAGATAAGAGACTGAGGTTAAGGGGGATTAAGAGATTTGGTTAGCAGAACCCAGCTAAGGAAGATGGAGACCTGCCATTCAAATCCAAAATTTGTGCTTTCAATGTCTTTGTTATGCTACCTGGAGCCCTGGATGGCATTCCTCCACTCTCTTGCTATGGGGATCTCAGACAAACCCTCTAGCTTGCCTCAGCTTCCTAATCTGCAAAATGGGGTGATAGCATCACTCTTCCCTGTCTGAAGATTGTCTGGATCAGCTGATGCAAATGGGTGTGTGTGTGAGTTTTGGAAGATCGGTTCGGCTCCACACGTATAACACCCCTCCTCCCCAAATTCCTTCCTTTCATGGCTTCCTGGCAACTGACTCAGAGCGGATGGGGGGAAAGAAAGGAGGTCACACTTAAATTGGTCGATTTGAGCAGCTTCATCGCAAAGGCTGGTGTGGGAGAGAGAAGCAATTAATCTGAAAAACACAGTGGTTTTTATTTTTAAACACATGATCCATGGCCTTCCATTCTCTGTGTGGCTGTGCCAGGCATCCATCTCCATGAGTCAACAGCAGCCTGGCATTTGGGCTCTTCATAAAGTGCCTGTGACTTTAAAAAAAAAAATGAATGGCATTTATCTTTTTTTAATTAAAACAAATCAAAACCAAACTTTACCCATGAGAGGTATATCCGTGTAATGGATATATTAGTCAGCAACAAAGAGGAGCAGACGATACAAGCACCAACATGGATGAATCTCAAAAACTGTTAATGCGAATCAAAGAAGTCAGAACAAAAAGAGTATAGGCTGGGCATGGTGGCTGACGTCTATAATCCCAGCACCTTGGGAGGCCAAGGCAGGAGGATAGCTTGAGGCCAGAGGTTTGAGACTAGCCTGGGCAACACAGCAAGACCCTGTCTCTACAAAAAATGAAAAATAAACAAACAAACAAAAATAGCTGAGCATGGTGGTGCGTGCCTGTAGTCCTCAGGAGGCTGAGGCAGGAGGATCGCTTGAGCCCAGGCGTTTGAGGCTGCAGTGAGCTGCGATCATGCCATTGCACTCCAGCCTGGGCAACAGAGTGATACCCTGTCTCTAAAACAAACAAACAAGCAAACAAAAAACAAGAGTACATACTCTTTTATTCTATTTTATTTTTTTAGTTTCTTTATTTTTTGAGACAGGGTCTCACTCTGTTGACTGGGCTAGAGTGCAGTGGCATCATCATGGCTCACTGCAACATCACATGCCTGGGCTCAAGCGATCCTTCTGGCTCAGCCTCCCGAGTAGCTGGGACTATAGGTGTACACCACTGTGCCCACCTAATTTTTAAATTTTTATAGAGATGGGGGTCTTGCTGTGTTGCTCAGGCTGGTCTCGAACTCCTGGTCTCAAGCAGTCCTCCTGCTTCAGCCTCCCAAAATGCTGGGATTGTAGATCTGAGCCACCTCTCTATTTATGTGACATTCAAGAAAGAGTAAAACTCTCTGTAGAGATAGAGGGCAGATCAGGAATTGCTTGGGGCCGGGAGTGGGTGGCTGGATCAACTGCAAAGAACACAGAGAAACTTTTTTGAGGCTGCGGGAATGTTCTATGGCCATGTCTTGACTGAGGTGGTGGTCACATGGGTGTATACGTTTGTCAAAACTTATCAACCTGTTCTTTTAAAATGGATGTGCTTTATTACATGTAAATTGTAATTCAATAACATTGATTTATAAAGGAAAAAAATTTACTTGTATTCCCACCTCTCCAGAGATAATCACTATTAAAGTTTTGCCATATGTATGTAAACCAATCAATTGATTGATTGTAAAAAATATTAGTTCCAGAAAAATGCTCAATCCTCTGTAATACTTCCTTATGACCCCCAGGCTTAATTACTTGGTAACAGTGAGAAGGAGAGGGGAAGATGATGGCACTTCGTGTTCCCCTGCTGCCTCCTTTGTCTCCTGAAAGCGGAGAAGGTGAGGAGCACCACAGGAGTTACCATCCAGCCACACCCTCTTTCCCTCCCTCCCTGCTGACGGAGACTAGAAAATGGGATGGCCTCACATCAGCCCAGGAGAAGAGGGAGAAGGATGTTCGCCAACTTCAGGACAAAAACACGACTCCTCTCCTTATACAGGGAGAATAAACACATTTTATTATTTGATCAGTACATTAAATGCCATCGGTACGGAATGTGTGTTCCCTTATGCTGGTATCTGATGCCTGTTAAAAATGAGGTTCGAGAATGATCTCCTGGCTGATATAATTTGGAGACAGAGTTTTCAGACATGGCTTCCAGAGAATTCCCCCAAAGCAGTAGTACCACGAGTAGCTACGAAATTGGGACCGCTTAAGAACAAACAATTTTGTTGCCTGCTTTTGGTGCTTGGCATTTTACTGCACACAGGGATGGTCTTATACCATTAAATAGGCTCCAAAGATATGATTTAAAATTAGGTTGCATCTAATTCTATCCTATGGGTCCCCATGTTCCTTGACAGTCTGATAAAGTTGGCTGTGAGCGAGTTTGCTCCTAGCCCCTGTAAGTGGCGTCTGAGGAGGAGCATGATTGCCCCCAGACTGTGACCTACGGGATGGCTCAGAAGGATGCAGCTGACCCAACAGCGGCTCTGGCAGCTGGGAGGGAGGGAAAACATCTTCTTTTAAACCAGGGGTTCTCAACCAGGGGTGATTTTGCCTCCTAGGTGACATTTGGCAAAATCTGGAGACATTTTTCGTTGTCACAACTTGGGGATGCTACTAGCATCCAATGGGTAGAGGCCAGGGATGCTACAAAACATCCTGAAGTACACGGGATAGCTGCCTCCCACAGACAGTCATCCATCCCAAATGTTAATCAGGCCAGGGTTGGAAACCCTGCTTTCAACCCCGAGGAGATGCTGTATTTAGTGTCTACATGCAGTCGTTGGGCAAATGGGAAAGATGCAGGGAAGTGGACCAGATGGAGGGCCCATTGTCGGGGTTGTGTCAACATGGTCTCTAAAATCACAGTGGTGTGAGACAGCTAATGCTATTGAAAGTGGTTACTCTGGCTGGGGCTATGAGCATGATATTGATCATTTCATTGAATTTCTGCACTTGAGAGGAAGGTACTGTGATGACCTCACTTTGTAGTAAATCAACCAAGGATACACACAGCTGATAAAGGGAAGAAAGAGTAAGGAGTTTGTTTTCTTCTTGGTATACTCTTTTTTTTGGGGGGGGCGGCGGTGGTTGGCTTCTGCACTTGACTGTGAGCTCTGTGAGGGCAGCATCTGGGTGTGTTGGATCTGTAGTATCCAACAAAGCCCCTGGCATTCAAGTAGGTGCTAATAAACAGGTGTTTAATGGAATCGAATGAACGAATGGATGGGTGAAGCAGGGCAATGTAGCTCGGGGGTTAGAACATTGGCATTGTAGTTAGACCCAGCCATTCAACAGATACTCATTGTGCATTTACTTTGGGTCAGATCCTAGAGAAACAAGCAGTGGTGTGCTGTGGCTGACCTATAATGGCTCATGACAGCTGATTGCCGATTTTTTAGAAAATTTGCAAGCTGGTTGTCAAACAGCCATTAAGAAAAGATTAAGTTATATAAAGTTACAATTAAATAAATTATATTTTTTAGAAAGGTAATAAAACTCGTCACTTCCTAATGATTTTACTACATGTTGCTAGTATCTCTGTTCTCGAAGTTATTTATGTCTATCGTAGGGGTCGCCAAACTTTTTCTGTAAAAGGGCCAGATAGTAAATATTTTAGGCTTTGCAGCCCATGGGCTGGATCTGGCCCCAGTTTATTGTATCTGTGTGGTGGAAACTTTATAGTGGGGGACATCTCTTCCTAAGTCTGTGTTCAGTGACGCATGTTGGTAGCTTGTAATCAGCCACAGAGGTTGTATTTACAACAGGAAAATTGTCAAATGCTATAAATCAGGCTTTCCTTTTTTTCAGCAAGCTGACTCTTGAACACTTACCAGCACACCACCAGATACAGTAATGAGCAAAACTGGAATGAACCCTGCCCACTTGGAAGGTTCAGTGTTTTGGGGTTTGTGCACCATTTCACGAGGGGACGCTAGGAGGGAGCTGTGCATACCCTGGCAGATCCTCACTGGGGACCAACCTGAGGGGGAGAACATTCACCTACAGGTGTGGCTGCTGGAAGGGGGCTCAGCTCAACCCCTCCTGGGCTGGCCATCGGCTTTGTTACTCTCCTGCCCATCAGGGACTATGCCACCTCATCAGATTCCTTAATCGGCAGCCCAGGTGGGAGATGTGTCTTTCCCTGCTGAGTTAGCTTCAGGGGAAACTTCAGAGAACCAGGAGTTGAGACTGTGAGCTCATGAAAGCTGCAGACTACCTGTTCATGATCGTGTCCCAGCTCCTAGCACTGAGCTGGATACAGAGTAAGTCCTCCACCAGTGCAGCCCAGGGGTGAACCCCCAGCACACTGCTGAACCAAAGTGGTAGTTTGCAGGTGAGGGAAGACCTGGCTCAAACGAGGAGGCACTGCCAACAAAGAATTCAGAAAATGACATGTTTCCCTGGTGAACTGGACTTTGCTTAGTGAACAGGCCTGTAGGAGCTGGAGGGGACTGCATGAATTGCTGTGCACTTCCTGTTGCTCTGTAAACCTCTTGAGTTTGATGTTGGAAGGGTAGACTCACAGGGGCCTGGACCATGCTTTGGAGGGTCTGGAGTCCCATGGCATTGAGGGACGACTGGGGCACATAGTCCAGCCACGGAAACTCAATGGGCTGGTGTCTCCCACAGAGGTTGGGGAGTGCCAGGGATGGACTTCTGTGGGAATACGACAGCGGATTCAGATTCATTTCTAGGTCAGGAACCTGGGATAATGGGAGGTGAGGGACTCTGCTATGAGTGACCTGAGCTCCAGTCTAGGAGGCTGGGGACTTGACTATCACAGACTGAGTACTAATGCCATCCCATCTCATCTCGTCCTAACTTACTAACCCTATCCATCTTGTGGCTGGCACTTTCCTAAGCACAGGGAATATGTGAGTTTGATGATCAATCATTGCATATTTGTTGAGGCCCGGCTACGTGCAGATACTGAGCTAGCGCTGCTGTCAACCAGGCACTTCTGGTGTCTCAGGGGTGCCATCTCATTGATTTCAAACTAAAATCAAGAAATATTACTATTTAAAGATATCAGTTGAATTCAACATTTTCTTCCTGAGTGTCTGCTCGGAAAACGTTCCAAAGGAAGAAATTTGTAGTATCTCCCCAAATTCCCAGATGAGTGGGAAACACAGGGGATTTGAGGTCAGACAGAATCTCAGCTTCAAATCTTGGTGAGATCCCCATAGCTGTCTGACCCTCAACTTCCTCATCCTTGAGGGGGGGCTGATAATAATTCCTACCTCCTGGGTTGGTGGGGAGGAATAAATGAGAACAAATATATAGAGCTCCCAGCACAGAACATGGCACTTGGGTGCTGGTGGTTGTCATCATATTCCTACTAACGTTTACAAATCAACCCCTGCACCAGGCAGCATCAAGGATGTTTGGGATGGTCCTAGAAGAAATTAGGGATCCTTTGCATGCTGCTAAATCTGGAGCTGGAGTTCTGCACCCTGAATGGATAGAAGAGGGTCCATGGATGTCCCCGAAGTGGACAGCAGCTGCTTTGCCTGCCACTGGGCCATCTCGGTGACTTTGCATCGGCCCCCACTATCTCCAGGCTACGCCTTTGCAACCCTCATTCACGTCACGCTGCAGCCTTTGGAAGATGCCATGTATAAGCCACGCCCTTACATGTTGATGTGGTAGCTCCCCACTGCTCTGGTCCCTGGGTCTGCATTTTGGGGCACTTCCTGCTCACCTTCTAGGCCTCTGCCCTACCTCCCTGGGCACCTTGCATGCTGTGGCAAATGAGTGTAGTTTCCTGGACAGGATGAGCATCCTCCCACCTCTTTGCCTTTGTATGGGCTATTCCCTCTTCCTAGAGCACGCGTCACCTTCTTTAACTGATTCCTAAAGACCTCTTGGATTTGGGACATGTACACTGGTGTCACCCACCAGGCACCTCCTCTCTGTTCCCAAGCACAGTGTAGTCATTATGTTTTTACACTGTCCTAGACTCTGAGCTCCATGGTTTGTGCTTAAGTCATGAGCTCTGGAGTCAGAGAAACTTGGGCTAGTTAGCTAAGTGAGCCTGGGGAAGTCATTTAAACTCTCTGTACCCTCATCTGCAAGAGTGGATGGGGACAGCACCCAGGTCATAGGGTTGCTGTGAGAAGAAAATGATGTGTGTGTGCAAAGTTCTTAGCATGTAGGAAGTCTCAGACAACTGTGGCTATTACAGCAATTATAATACTATTAATACCAGTGCCTGGCCTGCGACTGGCATACAGCAGGAGCTCAATAACAGCCTGAACAGATGGAGTAATCCCACCCCTTAATGGACTAGGGGTTTCTTGGCCATAACTATCCTCCACAGCCACATCTCTCGGGCTTGCTTCTTCTGGCTTGATGATTTTCTCAAGGCTGTTGAAGTTCAGAACTTGAAGGAAATGCCAATAAATTGTGGGGAGTCAGTGAATTTCTAATTTTCTAACCTAACTGTGCACGCCTCGTTTGCCCATCTCCTGGGCAGGGTATATGTCACTCTTATTTGGTGAGGGATGCAGGCTGTGACCTGCCTTCCACCACCTGCCCCCACCCCTGGCCAGGCTCAGTGGAGAGGGTCCTCGGGGAAGCGTCTCCATGCTATCTGTTCTTGGGAGAGAGAGGGGTGTGAACAATTCCCACCGCAAGGACAATGTGGACATTCTGCGGCATTCACCATGCAATTCAACACATGCTGCACACGTTCATGTGTTCACTACAGAGGCACCTTCACTCAACACAAAGGCAAAAATCTGGGGTTTTAACATTATTAGCTGCAGATGGAATGGAGGTAAGAAAGCCTGGCTGAGGAGCTGGGCACTTGCTAGGTGGCCTTATGAGTAGCTTGTGATGGCAGAAAGGGAATTTTTTGCTTCCAGGTTGAAATCTGTGACACTGTGGTTCATTCCACAAAGGCCCTTCCAATGCGATTCTCTCCAGGGCTGGTGCTGGGCCTGGGGGCGCAGAGATGAATAACCAGGTCCGAGGCAGAGAGGAGGGGGTGGCTGTATTATCTGCGTTCCTAGAAGAGGCTCTGTCTCCAGGTACAGAAGGAAGGAGGGGAGCCGGGGAGCCTGTCCGCTCTCCCCAGGTTTGAGGACCCCCAAGGCCAAGGAAACATCTGTCTTATGGCCCCATCTGGCCAGCCTGGTGGGCAGCCTGGGCCACGGAGGGGATGTCAGAGGACAAGCGGGCCAGCCTCCCACCCCCCCCGCCCAGCCCGGGCCTCGGGCTGCCACCTGGCCGCACCTCGGCCGTCGTGTCGCCTTGTTTTCCCCGTCAGTGCCGCGGCGGGCGCCGGGGCCGGTGGTCGCTCCCGCCCGGGGCCGCCCGCCTCAGCACCCGCTTGGGCACCGGCGGGGGCGCGGCCGGCGTGACGTCACGCCCCGCCCCCGCGGTCCCCGCCCCTCCCCCATCCGGGCCGGGGCCTGTCGGGGCTCGCCCGCCCAGCCCCCTCCCGGCCGCCCCTCCCGTCGGGCCGCGCCTCCCCCAGTCCCCGCCCGGCCCGCGGACTCCGCCCGCGAGAGGCCGAAACCGCGGCGGCCGCCGCCGTTGCCGCCATTGACGTCAGAGGGGCGGGCACATGACCCCGCGGGGACCAATCGCGCGGGCGCCCAGCGGCTCCTGCCGTCGCTCGGCCGAGCCGGCCCCCGCGGCCCCCGCCCGCGGCACACTCGCCCGGCCGACGCGCAGCCACACGCACCGTCCACACGCGCGGCGGGCGGCGCGGGGCCCCCGAGACGCGCCCGCCGCCGCCGCCGCCGCCCCCGCCCCGCCGGGGCGCCCGCCCCGCCCCGCGGCCGCCGGCCCGCCCCCGCCCGCCCGGTCCCGCCCGCCCCGGTCCCGCCGCCGCGAGCATGCACCCGACGAGCTAGGAGGAAGCCGGCAGCCCCGCAGGAAGCGCCCAGGCCGGCCGAGCCCGCCGCACGCGCCGCCCCCGCGGGCAGCGCCCCCTCCCCTGCGGGCGCCCCCAGCCCCACGCCCCCCCACCTTCCCGGGGGGTGGGGGGGTGCGGGCCGCCGGATCCGGGGGCCGCGCCGCCCCAGAAGCCCCGCACAGCCCCCGCTCCCCGCCCCCCGCCCCGGCGCGGCCATGGATCTGACCAGCAGCTCGGGCGGCGGTGGCGACCCCCGGCAGATCGAGGAGACCAAGCCGCTGCTGGGGGGCGACGTGTCGGCGCCCGAGGGCACGAAGATGGGCGCCGTGCCCTGCCGCCGGGCCCTCCTGCTTTGCAACGGGATGAGGTACAAACTGCTGCAGGAGGGCGACATTCAGGTCTGTGTCATCCGGCACCCGCGGACCTTTCTCAGCAAGATCCTCACCTCGAAATTCCTGAGGCGCTGGGAGCCGCACCACCTAACGCTGGCCGACAACAGCCTGGCGTCCGCCACGGTGAGTCGCTCTGGCGGCTGCACCCCCGCACTGCCCTCGGGGCCCGCTGCGCCCCCCGGCCGCCCCTCGGCGCTGCACCTGGAGCCCGGGGCCTGTGTGGCGGCGGGGGACGCGGGGGGCCCGGGAGAGCCGGGGCGCCCCGCTCCCGGCCTGCTCGCGGGGCTGGATTTTGGCGTCTGAAGCGCAGACCAGCCCGCGGCGCTCGGGAGAGACCCTCAGAAGGCTGGGCATGTGCGGCCCACCCCAGGCTGCGAGTCTGGGGACCTTCGGCCCCGAGCTCTTGTGTTTCTGACGGCGGGGGCCGTGGGGTAGACCCCGGGCTGGGCCCTGATGGTGGTGGGGGGTTCCCTCTCTGCAAGCCCGTGACCCATCTGAATCTGAGCTGGAGGGGAAAACAAAACAAGACCCCGAAATTTAAAAAAAAAAAACAAATCAAAACCTCAAAACCCCCAAACCCAAAGAATTTCCAGAAGCCAGTTCCTTTCGTAGCTTTACCCGTCCTTTATTCTTTTTCCTTCCTGGGGCTGGCAGGCAAAACTGGGTGCTTCCCTTTCTGAAAATCTCATTCGCACATTGGGAGGTGGAAGTGGAGGGGGAGGGGGCAGTGGTCCTGGAATATCTCCAGACCCAGGGGGGTGGGGTGGGGGGGCTCGAGTTGTCTGTGGAGGCTGGTTGTGGAGCCCTGGTCTTGCGTTGTCTGTGGAGTGTGTGTATATACGTGTGTTTTGTTGCTGGAGGTTTTATTTTGTGATTGTTATTGTTTTTAAATGTATGGCTAGGACTGGGTCGGCTGGTTGAGAAGGCGAGGAGAAACCATTGATCTGTTTCTGAAATCAAATCTGCAAATGGTGGCCTTCATACGTGGAGAAAGACAGCTGTGGTGGGGTGGGGGGGTGGGGGTGGCGGGTAGGAGCCTGAACAGGATGCTTTGTGTTTTGAAACAAGGACAGTTTCAAATACCGGCTGTGGCTTGGGCCTGAGCCTTGCTGTTGGGGTCCCATCCTCTTTGGAGAGGTGGCCCATCCTCCCCAGAATGTACACTCCCCCCTGGGGCCACCGTGATCCTGTTTACTAAGCGCAGTGGGAGGGGGCAGAACCCAATGCCTGTCCACACCTGTGCCAAGAAAACCCAGCCAGGAAACAGGGTGTCGCTTACATGGCATGTCACAAACGTGTAGCGTGTGTGGACATTTCCCCAGCATCCGTGTTCCCTTGGCGGTGTGTCACAGGCCATGACACATGCTCCAAGGAATGGGGAGGGGGAAAAGTTAGGCGAAGAATCCTATACTTTGAATCAGCCCCCCAGCCTCCACCCCAGAGCATTGACTCGCACGAGGACTTTTATTCTGAATCTGGGGTCCGACATGCTCACGGCACCTATTTTCTCTTTCCTGTGGGCACGTTGGTGCAGTGTCTGCAAAGACTCCTTTCTCAGGGAGGGATTGCTGGTTGCTGGGAGGCCGCCCAGTCCCGGTTTCAGGCTGGTGCACGTTCTTAAACCCGTCCCGCGCCACAGGCCTGAGCGTTCAGCTTTTCAATGGATGGAGGGAGAGCGCCTCCGAAAATTGGCCAGCACAGACTGTTTCAGACTCAGGGAGGAACTGGTGACCTCGGCACCTCCCTGCCTGGGATCTGGTTCCCCCAGATGTGGCTTCAGAATTTTCCCCTGGTTCAGGGGCACTTTTTGGGCTTTATTTTTTTTTTCTACCCCTCAAAGTGAAGGGGAATCAAGGGGGGGAGGAGGATGTTTGGGAGGGACAGTGACCTGCCCTGGGAAGGACAGGCCGAGGCCCTGACTCCGCCCCCACCCCCCCCAGAGATGCCAGATAAGTCTCCTGCTGCTGATGTCCTCAGTTTGGGGGAAGCCAGCTGTGGAGACTGAAGGCCCCCAGCTTACCTCCAATTGTTCAAGAGGTATGTCTGAGAAGGACAGGAAAGGAAGGAATACTTAAGCAGCCAGAGGCCCCTTGCCCACTGTGGCCAACTGAGGTGGGCGGCACCTTTGGTAGCTTGGGCCTCTCTGGAGAGCACCTGTGATTTCCAGTACTGGGACCGAGGGTTCTCCATGCTCTGGCGTTAGGAAATATGGAAGGAGGAACTGCAAGGAAGTGTCCAATGGGCATAATTCCCTCTCTACTGCCTTTCGTCACCAAGCCCCGAAGGCAGGGGGTGTCTTTAAGTCTTACATTTGCTCCATGGTGGGCTCCAGTGGGGTGCAGGGCTCTCCCTGCCAGGGCCTGTGAGCATGGAGGTGGCGCTGGTGGGGGCAGGCCCAGCTGGAGTGGTGCCCTCCAGGGCAGAGGTAGGGTTGGGACTGCCACCAGGGACCTTGTCCCATCATGAGACACCTGGTTGGTGTCCAGGCTCTCGGGGAAGCACAGGAGCCCCTGTGGGGTTTCCCTGAGGCCTGGGCATTATGTAATCTGTCTGCATTTTATAGTGCGGCCCAAGCACTGTATTGGGAAATATTAGCCCAAATGAAACAAAGGTGAATTGGAGGGCAATTCACTACAACAAAAACCCTTGGAAGCCCTGTGGCTTTGTAGTAGCCCAGCCTTGAGCTGCCGATATATCGAGTATGTTTCGTATAGGGTCGTATCCTGTTATGAAATACGCAGCATCCATATTTTAAGCTGTCTATACAGACCAGCTTGGAACCATCTGGTAAATAGCTGCCTAATTGTATGGACTTAAGGAATAAGACACAGAGTGATTGATCTGGATTCAAACCAATAAACAAAGCAAATAATCTTTTTTTGCCCAAACCGTCTTTGGAATCTGTCTGCACTGATCCAGTTAACTGAATTCTAAGAGATTAAGACCAGGCTTCCAGGAGCACAGCTGCATCAGGCTGGGATGCAAGCACATCGGGGCTGCCGGTCCCACCTGGCGGGTGATTTCAGCTGGGTACACCCGTTAGCCTGGACCTCTCTTGGTTCTCTGCTAGGGAGATCCAAAAAGGGGCCTGATGCTGTGGACTCAGCAGGGGGTCCAGGGACCTGACACCCCTTCATGTTGTCTTAGCTTGAGGAGCCAACTTTGCCTTCTGTGGGATCAGGTCGGAACTTGCCCTGCCCCTCATCTCCTGGGCCAGTTACTGATTAAATCCTTGCAGAGCCAACAGTGTGGCTGAAATAGCTTGTGACAGTGGCCGGGTTTGATGCACCCTGTACTTGGAGACTTTGGATCCAGAATGCTGGTAAACAAAGGAGGAAGCACACAGGCGACAGTGACCTGGCTGACACAGGAGGGGACATGGGGAGGCCGTGGGCCCCTCACTGGGGGACCTCAGACCGCACCTTTTGGAGGAAGGGCCCGGCTGGTCAGGCTGTGGCCTGGATGTCATGTCTCATTCCCCTTTTGCATCCAGCCTTCCCAGTCCCTGGGCCTCTCTGGCTCTTCGAGGCTGTTGACCTGAGTGTCGGCTGTGTCGACAGCCAGGAGTTCTGCATGGGCAGCTGGGTTCAGCAAGACCAGAATCCATTTTGCTGTTCTCATCCCTGGGTTGAATTTGATCACCTGCTAGACATGTTTGTCTGCTGGCAGAGGGCTTTGTCTGTAGGCTTTGTTTCCCCTGCACCAAAGAAGTACAAATAAGCTACTTGCCTTTTAGTTCGTCGTACTTTTTAAAAAATTCAGCACACGGTGTTTCAGAATGGTGGGTCCAGTGAGAAAAGTCCTTTATTCATTTATCAAACAGTGGTCGGGGCTTACGTGACAGCAGGTTCTTTATTCTTAAGGCATAATTCATTCATCAATGGCTTGTTTTTAAATTTTCACCACTCTACTGCTTTATTGAAATGTTTCCGGGCATCTTGTTACGGGTCGGAAAAGAGAAGCCACCTTAATTCTCCGGTTTCTTTAGTCTGGTGTTTTCTTGGGGTGGGGGGGGAGGGTGGCAACCATCTTCTGAACTTGACTTTGTCTAGCAAATGCTAGAGCACGTACTGTGTTTCATGGGCTGAGCTGAGAGTTATATATCCAGGTGGTTGGTTTCTACTCGAGAATTAAGATCTGTGTCCTCCAGGGTAGTCACAGATCCCACGGGAGCTCATCTGTGTACATGCACACGTGTGTTAATTGTTTTTTCATTTCTGTCGCATATACCCCTCCACAGTGGCCCATTCTTCCCGCCTTTGATTTATTTGATGTTTTTTGTGGCAGTTAGTGAACACAAATCTTCTTTCCTTTCCATGCCAGTTGTCATAGAAAGATTTGGGAGTATATCAAATTTACTTCCTAGACAACTTGTCTGATTGGAGATGGTGGAGGGGAGGGGTGGAGACGGAAGAGGAGAAAAAGTCAAAATTCTCTGTAAACGGCACACGTGGTCTGCGTTCCCCAGGCCGTAATAAGTAAGTGCCTTTTAAGGAGGGAGTAAGTTTTGATGTTGCCATTTGCCTGGTGCCATCTGAGATGCCCTTCTTGGCTGTGGTGGTGCTGTGCCAGTGCAGGGAGAAGGGATTGCACTGTGTGTGGCTGTGCTCTCCTACTAGCTGGTAATGGAGGCAGGTGCTGCTGGTGTGGGCTCCTCGGCCCACAGGTGGCTTGTGTGTGGCCCTGCCAGCTCCATGGCACCTCACCCAGCACCCTGTACTTGGAGAGAGGGCATTTTTGGGGCACCCTGCTGGGCAGGGCTCAGGGGACCTGGTGGCAGCAGTGTCCTGAAGACAGAGCTGTCTCAGGGGACCTCACTTCTGGCCTTGGGGTGGCAGGCCGGCCTCTCCTCCAGGCCAGCCAGGGCTGTCTTGTCCTAAGGGTACATTGGTGTTCTGTGGAATGGACATTTGAGATGGTCGAGTTATGCCTTATCCTAAAGGAATAATTGAGATTAAGGGAGGTGGCCAGGCAGAGGGTGTCCCTGCTTGGGGCCAGAACAAATTTGGGCATTGCTGTCTCATGGCACCGGGTCTGGGTTCCGAGGTTACAGCTTCCTGGCTGTGTGCCTTTCAACATGTTGCTTCCCTCACTGGACCTTGTTTTTTCTCCATCCGTAGGACACCTCATGTATAGAGTTGCTGTGAGGATTGGAGATAATTCAATAAGCACCTACTGGTATAGCCAGCACACAGCACACAGTAGGGGTGGAACAAGTGACCCGTGTTCCAATTCCTGTTTTCCTAATTGCCCTGAAAGAGGTTTGTGAAATTCTGTACAAATGGGAGTGATTATTGCTACTTAAAGATGGGCAGTCTCCAGAGAAGAGTCTCCCGAGATGAACAGTACATTTGGGAAAGTTAGGGGTATTTAGCAGATGTCATATGTATGAAGACAATGAAATTGTTGCAAGCAGTTTAAGAAAAATTCCTCAGGGGCCATAGTCTAGTTTCTTTAAAAAAAAAAACCACTTTTTTTTTTGGAAAATTGAAACAGTCATGCATGTATCAAATAAATTCAGATAGTACAACAAGCCACGTGATGAAAAATGAGGCTTCTGTCTTACTCCACACCTCCACGGTGGCAAACGCTATTACCCATTTCTGTGCGTCCTCGCTGGCTGTTCCAGACGTGTACACACAGCTCTGTGCTGTCATTGCTCATTGGCCAGGATATTTTGGAGATCACTCTAGATATGTGCATGTGTAGCCGCCTTGCTGTTTTTCACTGCTGTGTAGTGTTCCGTTGTAGAGGCATACCATAGTAACGTGAGTAGACCGTCCCCTATTGATGGGCATTTAGGTTAGGCCCAATTTTTTGCTATTTCAAACAAGACACTCTCTATTTTTATTCAGTGGAGTTGCTTCTATTTTGATAATTTGGATGTTCTTCCGCTTACTTCTTTGGGAGGGGAGAGCTGACCCTCTTTAAAGAGGGAAGGGCAGTGTTGCCTGGAGTCATTGCTACGTGGTTCGAGACTTTGGTCTGGCTAAATGTCACCGACCAAGGAACCCCCTCAGAGGGTCTGGCCATTCGGTGCCACCAGGAGCTGAATGAACACAGGTGAGCAGGGGGCTCTGACAGAGACACACTGCCCTCTACCCATAGGGCAAGGTCTGAGCAGCTCGACCCGAGAGCATCGTTTTTATCCCAGACTTTCTGCTTTCCCCAGGATGGAAGCCAGGCCACCCGGCCCCATGGTGGAGAAAGAGAGGAAGTGAAAATTTCTCTTCCTCACTGGGCTGTGGTTATGAGCCGCCCGGTGTATTCGACAGGCGCCGAGGGAGGCTGTGTGCATTTTGAAAGGAAGCTTTGCTTACATCAGCAGAGCCCTAACTAAAGGGTGATGAGACACGCGTGTGCATGTGGGGGAGGTGTTTGCTGTGTATATGAGGCAAAGGGGATGGCAGAGAAAACATTTGTGGTGCTGAAATTGGCTTCTGTCTTCAGGAGACGTTTCCTTCCCCCTACCATGTGCGAAATGTTTGTCCCGATGTTTGGGGTGTGCATTGAAGTCGCAGGAGGAGAACACAGTCAGACCCAGTGGAGTGGTGTAGTGAGGACCTGGGCTTTGAAATCAGACAGGTGAGCTTGACACCTGCCTCTGTAGCTTCCCAGCTGGTGACCTTAGGCAGGTCTCCTAACCTCTGTCCTTGTCTGTAAAGTGAGGATCGTGGGGACTTCCTTTTAGCACTGATGTCAGGGGTGAGTGAGGTAAGGCATGGCAGTTCATTCAGGCCTTCATTCAACAGATAAATGTCACCGTGCCAGGCACTTAAGAAGAAAACAAGACCCTGGCCTGGTGGAGCCTGTGTTGGTGGGGGCGAGTGACAGACAATAAACAACTGAGCAAGTAGATATAGAATCTATGACAGGGACAGCCAGGTACAGTGGCTCGAGTCTGTCATCCTGGCGACTTGGGAGGCTGAGGTGGGAGGATCGCTGGAGGCCAGGAGTTTAAGGGCAGCTGGGGCAACATTGCGAGACCCTGTCTCTTAAAAAAGAAAAAATTAGCTGGGCAAGGTGGTTGGGGAGTGGGAGGGTTGCTTGAGCCCAGGAGTCCAAGGCTGCAGTGAGCTGTGATCACGCCAGTGCACTCCAGCCTGAGTGACAGAGCGAGACCCTGTCTCTGAAAAATAAATAAATTAAAAAGATCTGTGAGGGGGTCATGGGGAAAACAAAGCAAGCAGGTGGGCAGGGATAGTGGGAGGTGGGGGACTGGGAGCTGCTGTGCACCAGGTGGTAAGAAAAGGAGGTGATATTGATGTCTGGGGGAAGAGCACTCCAGGCAGAGGGAACAGCAAGTGCAAAGGCCCTGAGGCTGGATCTTACTTAGACATCATCCAGCAAAGTGGCTGGTACCTGTAAATGCTCTATAATTGTCAGTTTCCTTCCCCCTGGACTCCAGGAGCTGTTAGCGTCTGTTAAAAAAAAATGTGTGAGCACCTAGAATATGCTGGGTGCTGGGTACACAGGCAGCACCTTGCCCCATAAAGCTTCCAATCTAGTGCTCCTGTTGTGTGTTTTTTCTTTCTTTTTTTTGAAACCTGGCTCCCTCACAATGAATAGTGAAGAATAGCTTTGTAAAAGTGCTTTAAGAGACTCTTGAATTACAAAGCCCAACAAAACTTTTAAAAACCAGCTCCCTTTGTCTATAACTAGGCTCCGAGGATCCTAGGACCTAGAGCATACTAATCATCTAACTCACGTCCGGCTTTGCTGGTGGGCGTGGGGTGAGGGGAACTATGTTGCTCAAAGACCCTTACAGATGACTTAGCAGCCCATCTGGGACTCAAACACAGACTCTGCCTGCCACACTGCCCTTTGTTCACAGCTCTGCTGCTTGGAAGCTGTCATCAGAAATGATAGGCTCGAGAGAGCCACTACACTGATGAGGCTGGCTGGACTGTCTTTGGAGGGGAGCAGGTGATCTGCATCCTACAGTCCCTGAGTGGGTGGAAGTATAGGAATCAGACAGGGAAACAGAGGCTTCCCTTGGGCTGGGCAGCCTGGGTCCAGCTCAGGTGTGGTCATCTGGAGAGGGAAGATAACACCGGAACTCCTGCGAGCTTCTTTGGGTGTCCTGGGCCAGTCCCAGTCTCCTTAGAGGTCCAGTATAGCTGGAAGTTAGAGCACACAGTCTGGTCAGACCTGGCCTGGCTTCCCTGGCTGCTGTTTTGGCTCTGTCTGGCCCAGGTGAGTCTGTTTACCAACGTGCATGCTCGTGTGGGACTCAGTGGGGAAGTGGAGCCCTGGGTGTGGAAGGGGTTGTGTGTTAGCCAGGGGTGGGTAGGGTGTGCGCTGGCCACTGTGACACATGGCTCCACATCTGGGTGGCTTCATGCAGCTCAGTTCTTGCTCACATCACAGTCCGATGTGGTCTCCAGAGGGTTCTGCCTCACTTGATCATGTGTGTACCTTCGTCTGTGTTGTGGCTCTGCCCTCCTCCGGGTCCTCTGTTCAGGGGGATGGGGAAAGAGAGTGAGCCCCACAGACAAGCGGTTTGTAGGTCTGGCCCAATCGGTGGGCCAGAACTCAGACATGTGGCCATACCCGAGTGCAGCGGGGCTGGGAAACGTGGTTTAGATGTGTGTCCAGGAGGAAGAGGAGACCATGGAAATGATGACTGCTCCCACCCTAGGGCCCCCAGGACCACTGGGATCCCCAAGGTACAAAGAGGAGAACTGCTTCCCTGGAAAGGAAATTCAAACAACGTGGTCTCTAGTGCCTGGGCTTGAGGTTGGTGGCAGGTCGGCAGAGCTTGCAGTCTTCCCTGCTGGGGAGTAAAGTAGGGTGAGCGAATCTGTTGTAAGAGATGGACCTATGTGTTACTCATTACAAGGACATGTGTTATATACCTACTGTGTGCCAGGCACAGTGCTCATTTAATTTTCATAACAATCCTGTGGGATTATTATTCCCATTTTAGAGATGCTATAATGGAGGCTCAGATAAGGAGAACTGGGAGGAGGAAGAGTTGAGAGCCAAAGCCACATCTGACCCCATGCTTGTGTGTGTGTCCCTCAGTGTATGAGTACCTGCTGGGTACATGTAAAGTTATTTCAGCCTCCTGGAGAAGCATCTTAGAAATAAGTGGGCTTATCAGTTTAGTGTTTGCCAAGGTTTGGCAGACATTCCTTTGTGAATTTATCAAGTAAGTTCAGGGAATGCTGTTAGCAAGTGAATGTTAAGTATATGTAGAGGGTAGGCATCAGGTGCTAAGTTTATAAACTGAATACCAGAGACTATGTGTGCAAAACGAACGCTCCCAGGTACTGTACTTGCGTAGTGAGTGCTCCCAGGTACTGCGCTTGCAAAGTCAGACATACTCTTCCTTCCCAAAGGATTTGCAGTTACATGGGTCTGTATTATTAATGCAATTATGATACACCATGGAGCAAAGCACATCCTTAGAGAGGTTGACATCTTGTCCTGCTGTATGGAGGGAGGAGTCGAAGTGGTCACAGGGATGGGTGGTTTCAGTAAGGACTTCTTCATGGGAGGGATCCGTCTGGACGCACAGAGGTGCAGTTGAGACTGAGGGAGATGGGGTGGTGGGAATGGGCAGGGGCGACAGGGACAGGCCAGGGCAGCTGGGCACGTTCTGGGAGGTGGGCACCATAAGGGGGCGTAGGAGTTGAACATGGAGGTCGGGTTGCCTCCTAGAGCGGAGCCTGCCAGCATGGGGTGATTAATGCTGGTTTCCCAGAGCACGTTCAGGTGGATGCGGAGGGACTGAGGACTGGCCAGGCAGCCGGGAGCTCGGGATGCCACTGAGTGGAAGCTTTAGGAGTACAGGGGTCTCTGAGTCACTAGGGCCAGGCAGTTAGTCACAGCAGTGACCAGGCAGTGGCCACTCCTGTGTGATTAGTGTTTCCTTTTGCCAGGTACTGTGCTAGGCAGCTTGTACCAGTGATCCATATAACCCAGTAAGATACTGTTTCTCTCTCCATTTTACAGGTGAGGAAACTGAGGCGGTGCCTCTCAGCAGGCGTTCTTTGGGTGAATGAGTGGATGAGTGAATGAACAGCCTGCCTAGTTGGGAGGTCCATCCTGCTGAAAGGGGAGGGTAATGCACGTGCAAATCTCTGCCCCCGCCCTTGTAACCCTGAGTGCCTCTGGCCCTCCCTGTAAAGCGTGTCGCACCTCTGCCCTCCTCGAGGGCTGCTCTCGAGATCGAAGGGGAGCGTGGGTATAGTGTACCCAACACATTGCCCAGCACGTGGTGCGCGCAGCCGGCTCCGTGTGGACACAGGCCCCAGGGTTCCTGGCCCACTTCCACAGTGTGGGAAGAGTGCCAGTGCCAGTGCCAGTGCCAGTGCCAGGCTGCTGGGCTCGGCCTGGTGAGGTCCTGGTGGGCTTTCTGCCTCTGGTGCTCTCTGAGTCCCAGGTCTGAGGCCTCCACTCTGAGCTTTGGCTCACAGGGCTCCCCTTCCTGAACCTTCCGTTCCTGGAGGCCTTGCAGGAGGGTCCAGCCCCTCCCTGGGCTCCCGGGAAGGTGGTCCTGTTGGGCTACAGCCGAGGCCAGGGGGATGGTTGGGCCCCTTCTAGGTGACACAGGAGTGGTGCTCTGCTTTGTGCCTGCAGTGGAGGAAGTGCAGTGGGCTCTCGGGGGCAGGCTGCCCCATTGGAAACGGGAACAATGACGTGCTGACATCTGTCTCTTGCTCCAGTTTCATGACCCTGTGACTGAGGCTTGCTTCAGGGGTAGGAAAATGAAAGAGCTTGAACTGTCTCAGCAGGCCAGTGCTCCTGGGCTTGGGGATCCCAGCAGGGCCAACCAGAGCCCAGAGCCAGAATATGCGTGTCTAAGATAGAGTAGAGGGTGACTGCAGGATAGTAATGATCATTCCTTCCAACCATCTTGACTCCCCTAGACGTATTGCGCATTTAATCCTCATGTCAGCCCCGTGAGGAGGTGGGAGGGAAACAGACCCTGACAGTTTAAGGTTATACAACTGGGACCCAGGTGGCCTGGCTCTAGAGTCAGCAGCCTCCAAACATCACGATGACTCCTTGGTGGAGTTTGAGCACAGGAACCCAGGCAGCAAGGGCTGAATCACCAGCAAGGCAACAATCACAACAGCTAACACTTACATAGCACTTACTGTGTGCCGGGCACTGTTCTGAACCCTTCATTTAGATGAGCTCTCGTTTAATCCTTGTGACGCCCCTGTGAAGTGGTGCTGTCATTGTCCCCATTTTACAGATGAGCAAAATGAGGCCCAGAGAGGTGAGGTCACTACTTACTCAGCTTATAATGGTGGAGCCAGGATTTGAATCCTGGCTGTCTGGCTCTGGAGTATCACTGTGTGTGGCCAGCAAGCAGGGTTTTAGGGCTCAGAGCAGAGTGTCAGAAAGGCCCAAGTGGCCCAGCCAGTTCTGTGCTGAGAGGTGGGCCTTGCAGAAGAGTGAGCACGTGGACCAAACAGAGGGGTCCACCCTTCGTGGAGTGGGGCCCCTCCCGGGAGCTTCCTGGGGCCCAGCAGCATGTAGTTTGCCCGTCTTCCTGCAGACTCGTCTCCAGAAGAGCCATGGGGGAGGTTTGCTTCTCATCTGCCCCTTGTTAGTCTTGGGGTAGTCAGCTCAGCTCTTGGAGCCTCAGCTTCCTCACCCAGGATGGCTTGACCTGGAGAGGCCGCCCTGATGGAGCCGGCTGTGATGACTTGACCACAGTGAGCACGAAGTCCAAAGTCCACCGTGCAGCGAGCCGCCTGCCCTGCCTGCCTGCTGGCCCTCGCTCTCCCATGCCTTGGAGCTTTGGCACGCACCTCTTCTTTCTGCTTGGAACACCCATCCCCTCCCCACCCCCTTGGCCTTCCAGGGCCACCTTCCCTGGTTGGAGCCAGGGCTGGCTCCCCTGCAGCACAGCATTTCCCCAGCTGGGCGACCCAGGGGAGACTTTGCCTGTCTGTCTCAGTGAGTCACCTCTCTCCTTGTAGAAACAAAACTGAAACAATCACACAGGGATGGTAACGATCTTATAAAAAATAAAGAAGGAAAAGATTCTCCCAGAATCCTACTACCCAGAAATCACCCGTATTAACATACGACACATGTGCACACAGAGAGCAGGATTAGGTCTTATCCTGGCAGGCCTCAGCTCGCCAGATGCCAGGACACTTCCCCTGACAGTTGTGACAACCCACAACATGTAAAAAGCAGACATTGCCACATGTCCCTGGGATGGGGGGGCCATGTCGCCCTGGCTGAGAACCACTGTGTTCTTCATTTAATCGTCACACCCGCCCCATGATGTCCCATTTTCTGAAGCAAGCACAGGCTGGCTGGGCTGCCATCCCACCCTGCCCTGCAGTTACCCTGTCTCTCTAGAACTGGCCCAGAGGGGCTATGAGGGACTGTGTAGCCCCTGGCCCATGTTGGCATCATGTGGGGCCAAGAGCTGGTGGGCCACAGCACCCCAGGCCCCCAGAAGGAAATCCTGGCCGCCTGGGGCGTTAGTAAGCTCTCCTGCCTTTGGTCCCTCCCAGCTGACCCCCTCCCCCGCTGTCCCTGCCTTTACCCTGATGACTCAGGACTTCAGAGATCTGGGTTGTTGAAAAGGGGAATTGCATCATGCCAATAAAAATGAGAGAAAAATTAGCATTAGAAAGTTTGGGTGTAAGGAAAATGATTTGAAACCTGTTTCTTGCATCCTGGCATCCTGTCTCAATTGAAGCAGGTATTTTGGGAGGGTTAGGGGGTGGAGAGGAGAGGGAATGGGCTGGGGTAGGGAACCTGGCTACCTGGTGCTTCTAAAAAGGCCTGTGTCTGCTTGACCCAAGCCCCACCCACGGCCATGCAGCTCCCTTTTGGAGCTAAATGAACCCTATCACGAGAAAAGTTATTAAAAAGGAAGGTTCTGGAGTTGTGTGCGGGTCCTGCCCCTAGGCTTGGTGAGGGAGTAGGGGGTGTTAGGGCAGGGAGCATTGCAAAGATGAGCAGTCTGGGGCTCTTTTGATACCCCCAGCAGTAGGCAGGGCACCCTCCGGGCTGACATAGCCCTTGTAGGGGGCATGGCCAGGCGAGCTGATCTCAGCTGGGTCTCAGCCCCCACTGCCCCCAGTTGGGGGTTCCTATGTGGGGCCCACCCTGCCCAGCCAATCTGAGCAGCCTTGAAGGGGTCTGCCCTGCGAATCGGGGAGCAGGAAACACCCTGCCTCCGCTTTGAAACCCGTATGGTGTTTCCTGCTATGTCTTGTGGGGAGGTGGAAGCGTTAAAGACCCTGCCTGCCCAGGTCAGTCCTTCCCTAAAAGGGGACACTCAGGGCAAGGTGGTTAAGAGTGCTGGCCAGTTTTTTTTTTTGAAACCAGACATTTCATGCTAGGCCATTTAACCGATGGTGTGATCCAGCTGTCATTTTCCTCATCTGGAAGCTGGGGATGGGAAGAGTAGCCACCCTCCCTGGTTGTCCTGAGGATAAAGGAGACAACACATGGAAAGTGCTTAGTAGAGGGTGGACATGTGGTAAGTGCTTACGAAATGTTTGCTGCCCCCATTGCGATCATCACCATCATTGTCGTGGCCACCGCTTCTGTCCATGTTAGATTTGTCCACCTACGTGCCTGTTTCCTGCAGGACTGTGAACTTGAAAGCAGGGTTTGGGTCTAGTTATCCAGGAATACCTGATGTCAATACAGTCCTTTCAGTGACTGTAGTGTGATAGGGGACCTCGGGGCTGCAGGCTGTGAAGGGACAGAAAAGTCTCACAGTTTTCTTGGAAACACTTGCCCTGTCTGGTGGCCTTGGAGTCAAGGGAAGCTCCTTGAGGGTGTGCCCCTGACCCCTCGCTGTGATCCCAGGCACGGGAATCTGGAATGGGCCCTCAGCCCCTGTCCTAACCCCAGCCACCAAGTTCCAGACCTGAGTGAGATGGAAACCCTCTGTTGGGAGGATTAAGATATTATTGGTGGTTTTCGCCTCAGCTTTCAGCAGCAGTGCTTGGGAAATAAGATTTTGATCTCAGAAAATATGATTTAAAAACAGAATTGAAAGTCGCTTTTATTTTCTAAACGATATTGCGCCTGACACATGCACTGCATCCGACTGTGGCCGCGGTCTGAGTGCACCCGGGGCAAGTGCTCGCAGCTCTTCCATGGGCACGCCTGTCTGTATTTCAGAGACCTCCACCCCAGAGTGGGCTTTCTGCCTTTGATTCCCCACTTAGGTCTGCAGTGACCAGGGCCCCTGCTTTAGACAGTGCCCAGGAAGCTGCCCTCTTCTTTTGGGACAGCTTGCTGTGTCGTCTCAGCCTTGCTCACAGTGTCAGGAGGTGACCTGGTTTACCCTACTGCTGGGTGGAGGGGTTTCTTCCTCCTAGCCCTGCTCAGCCCACTTTGGAGTGCCTCAAACCAGGCCCATTGACTGAGACAGCTTCTGGAGCTTTGAGTCCAGTCCTTTGGCCACATCCCAGTGTTCCCTCCAGTGGGGGAGGGAAGCTCCTTGCCTTCCTGTTGGATGAGGCCCCACTGTGGAGCCTTCTGAGAGGTGGGGTCTGGCTCCCCTGGCCACCCCAGGGTCAACACAGGGTCCTGTGTATCTTCCTTTGCCTCGGCACCCATATTCCCTCCTTTCCCCTCTTAGCCCTGGAAACCCTGCCCTCCATTCTTTACTGCCCTTTGTCAGCAGCTTTTGAGCCCTCTGGCTTCTGAGTGGGTCTGGCCAGTGGAGAGACTGGAGGGAGATGGGGGGAGGAGGAGAGTGAGTGGGGGTATTTATTCCCCTGACGTCCATTCTTCTGAGTTGCTGTGGGTAGGCAGCATCTCCCAGCCACACCTCCTATCATGTCACCCCTTCCACCCAGGTTTCTTTATCTGCGCCTTCCCCTGTTCCGTTGGGCCTAAGGGTAGGAACACATGGGGGAGAAATGGGGTGACCAGCTGTCCTGGTTTGCCCAGGATTGCCCCAGCATTTTGCAGTGAAAGTCCTGTGTCCCAGGAGGCCCCTCAGTCCCAGGCAAACTGGGACAGTTGGTCACCCTAGGTAGAAAAACCATCCCTTGTGCTTTCCCTATACTCCGCCTACACCTCAGTATATTGTCCTTTTGTTAAAATTTCCTCAAATTGCACCATTTTGTGTCTGCCATCTGTTTCCTCCCAGGACCCTGGCTGATAAACCAGGAGCTTTAGGAGAATGGAGTTGTTTTCAGAGCCTCCTCCCTTTAGAGTTCATAGTAACCAAATGGGCATAACGCGAAACATGGGAAAAAGAGACGAATCTCCTGCACTTGGACTCTTTTCTGAAAATGTCCCCCCTTTGAAGAAAAAGGGTGATATTGATGATGATCATGGCCCTTTATTTGCCCACTTATTGTGGGCTTGCTGTTATGAACTTTGCTGCACTATTGTATTTAATCATTATGACAGTGCTAGGAAGTTTTTCTAGGTTGAAGGAAACTGAGGCTTAGAAAGGTGAGGTAATTTGCCAAGGCTCAGGATGGGCAAGAGGTCCAGCCAGGCTTTGAACCCAGGTGGAGCTCCCCGTGAGGTTACCACGCTCACTGATGAAGTGTTTTACAACCAAGGCCAAGCCAGACCAAACCCACTCTTTTGCAACTTCTGGCGTGGATTGGGTGTCTTGTTGGGTGTGCGGGCAGTGGATCTGATGTTTCCTCCTTCCTCCCGTGTTGCAGGGCTGTGTGCATGGAACACGGCAGGACTGGCTGGGCGGCCAGTTTGTCTTGGCCAAATTGAGCTAATGGTCTGTGTTGGAAAATGTTAGTCTGTTTTTCCTTTAACATTTGCCCCTTCCCCCCTTTTAATTTTTATAATTAGAATCAGAGCCAGCCAAGGTTGGAAGAGAACCTGCAGGTCACCTGGTTCTGGAATGGCAAATACGGACACATGCCGCTCTTCCTCATTGCCTCGCCCACGGTAGACATGGCCAGTCAATCCTGGCATAGTCAATCTTCCCAGTGAGCCCAGAGACAGCCACTACCAATCAATTCTTGTTGGCGTGCAACAGGAAGCCTGTTTGCCATTCCTGATGTAGCCCAGCCTCTCCCACTGTGTAGATTAGGAATGTGAGGCCCAGAATAGTTAAATGTCCCTTGGGGGCCACTGAGGATGTGGAGCCTTCTCTATACCAGGGTGCTCACTCTTAAGAGATGACTTTGGGTTAAAAGTCTGATGTTTACATGAAGTGTGGTGTAGAATAGCAGTGCATGGGTTTTGCATAGCAGTGTGTGGATCTGGGTTCAAATCCCACTTCTGCCTCTTACTGATTTTAACTTTGGGCAGATCACATGACTTCTTTGGGCCTTGTCTTTGAAACTGGAAATTACAATCCCTACATCCCAGGATTGTGAGAATAAATGACGTATATTTATCTAACATTCAGCAGATATTTATTGAGTGCCCAGTATGTGCTGGGCGCTGTTCTAGGGGTTGCATGTGGCAGTGAGCTATGTAGATGCAGCCCCTGCCCGCGTGGAGCTGGCTGCCCTCATGGCTGCCCTCATAAAGACGAGGCTAGTTTTTCTTCCTTTCTTTCTTGGAAACCTATGCAACTGTGTTGTGATCATTATCTTTTAACTTCTCTTATGTCATATCCACTTAAGTTGTGGCCCATTTGTGTGTCACCTGACTTGCTTTGGGATATGATTTATTTTTTCTTTCATTCCTGGTCTTGTTTCTATCCTTATATCAGGATGGATGGTCAGTGAACCAGTTTGTCAGTCACAAAGAATAGAAATGACAGAATCTTCCCTACTGAGTGGATGTTCTGGGACGCTGGGTCTAGACTTTTGTGAGTGACATGTTCCTTTTGAAAATTTGTTGAAAGCTATGGATCCTTCTGCTGGTAAAATGGTAAGATGACAGGCTTATAAAATTTAGCATCTATATGTTTTTTAGCATCTATAATATAGGCATTCTTAGGGATTCATGGAGACCTCCTCCCCCAGGTTATAAACCAGTCTAGGGAGCCTGTGACGCTTCACCAGCAGGAAATGGAACTTTGCATGGAAACAAACATGTAAATGATAAAACATGTTTCATTAAATAGAAAGATCAAGATTTTTATTCATAGTTCTACTTCTTTGGCTAGAGACGTGGGGTTTGTCAGCACAGCATTTTCTGTACTTGCTTGAGCTTGTGTTTTGTCTTCTTGGTTATGGTGGAATATTTTTCCTTTTATCCTAGTCTGGAGTTTCAAGGTTGGCACTTCTTGCCCCTAAAATGTTTATTTTAAGATTTAGAACAGTTCTTCACTCTTTGATAAGGCAGAGGGCATCACTGAGGATGCGTTGTGGTTGAGTCCAAGGGCCATTCTGCCGGAATCTGGCAGATGGTGGCTCACTGCTCAGCTCTACCCCAGCACCCAGACGCTGTGTGACCTTGGGCCACCTCACCTCTCTGACCTGTAAAGCAGAGGCACAGAGTGACCACAGCCCTTGGTGGTCAAGGATTAGAGAACACTAAGCATGAAAGCATATGCCTGGAGAAAATCCAAATAGACCAAGGCAGATTTTGCGTTTGAACACCTTGAATTTGGGAAGTGTGGATCCTTTGTGCTGTAGAAAGTTGCTATTTTTATTGAGTCTTTATTGTGGAGGCTACCTGGCAAGTTCAGACCAAGGGAGCTGAGTTCCCTCTCTGAGGTGGACGATGTGTATAATGTAAATGTGCTTCCTCCTCCTGGATACTGGAGACTTAAACTTCAGCAAGGCTAACCAAGGACTGTTAAAAGAAGCCAAGGGTCCTCCTCGGTTGTTAACTTGTTAAGGACCCCAATAAATGAGATTCCTCCTTGCCTTTGATTCTTCCAACGTTAGCTGGCACAGATCTTTAGCCCCACCCTGGAGTGAAACATTATTTAAATGACGAGAGAGAGAGATCAAAAGAGAGAGAGAGAGAGAGAGATATCGTTCGTTCCATGGGGCCACTTCAAATTTAGACGTGGAATTTTGCTGGGGTGATTTCTTTGCCACTGAATTTTGCATTTACATGTTCTAAAGCCGAAAAAAGGAGTTGAACTTTCCCTTTTGTTTGCTTCATTACTCCCACTACGTTTGGCAGTTTGGTGGGATGGCGGTTGTGGTTTTTATTCTCAGATTCGTTTTTAAAAGTGTGCTGTGTGAGGAGCCCTGTCCTCCCTGAGGATCTTGCAGGGCGATTCAAGCCACTGTCTGCCCAGCTGGGTACAGATTGCCAGGGGCTAGACCCGGTAAAATAACAGAATACACCATTTCTCTGGCACCTACTATGTGCCAGGTGCTGTGTACTTCATCTAATTCTCCCAGCAACCCTCTGGGGTGGGTAACATCCCGGTGTTACAGGACAGGGGACAGACTCTAAGAGGCCCTTTGCCTCCAAGGTCACACGGCTGTAGGTTGTGGAGCCGCTGTGCAAACCCAGGCCAGGCTGACCTGAGCCCATGTGCTTTTTCCTAGGCCTGTTACTTCTCTGTGACCTCAAGGGACTACTTCCTGAGTCCTTTATGTCCCCACTCTTGTGAGGTTCCACTTAAGGAAAAATGAAGTAGATGTTGGTTGGACAACAAGGAAGGCTTTGGAGAGTTCTCCTTCATTTCTCCAGCCCAGCAGCCTCCTTGCCAAGCTCGGGGGCATCCTGGATTGTTCCAGCCCCCCCACTGTGAGTCACCTGGCCAAGGTGGCTTTTTCCAGGCAGCCAGCAATTGGTTGAAGCTAGGGCTCTGTCCACCTACCTTTGTGACCTTCGAGGGAGCTGTGGCCAGTATGTACAGGAAGGAGGGGTGCAGAGAAGGTAGCTGTATCATCATCTCACCTATTTCGCAGGTGAGAAGAGGAGGCTCCCAGGGGAAGGTGGCCTGGGCAGACGGAGAGGTGGCCAGGCTGATCCTGAGCTCTTCCCAGTAGGTGCTCATGCCTGTTTACCTGGCATCAGTGTCATGACCCGGAGGTATATACCTGTCAGCATCTTCCTAGAATTATGTCCAAGACTAATGAGATGAAAGATCAGACCTGGTCAGAGTCCACATCTGGTCTGGTGAGGCCTTTTGAGATTGTCTAGGCTGATGCTTTGGTTTTATGGCTGGAAGGACTGATGCCTGGGGGGAGAGACTGCCCCAGTCACCATTCCTACCCCAGCACAGCTTCTTGTTTTCTTACTTTATCTACGCTGTGGTACATACCAGGAAAATCTTGATCGGGGAGGAGGGAGGGTCTCATTCATTCATTCATTTTGGCATTTGATATTTGAGTTTTAAAAAAAAATTTTTTTTATTGTGGTAAAATATACAGAACGTAATACTTACCATTTTAACCATTTGTAAGTGAACAATTCAGTGGCGTTAAATAAATCCACAATGTTGTACCATCACCATGATCTATACTCCAAACCTTTTCATCATCCCCAACATAAACTCTGTACCCATTAAACAGTCCCCATTCTCCCCTCCTCCCAACCCCTGGAAACTGCTGTTCTATAAGTGGAATCATATAGTTTTTGTCCTTCTGTGTCTGGCTTATGTCACTTAGCATGAGGTTTCCACCCGTGTTGTAGCATGTGTCAGAATTTCCTTCCTTTTTAAGGCTGAATGATACTCCATCATGTGGATAGGCCACATTTTATTTATCCACTCTTCTGTCAGTGGACACTTGAGTTGTTTCCATGAAACTTTTGGCTATTGTAAGTAATGCTGCTATGAGCATTGGTACAAATATTTGTTAGAGTCCCTGTTTTCAGTTCTTTCAGATATACACCTAGGAGTGGACATTTATTTTTTTTTAAAGATATTCACCCCCCCACTACATAAAAAACTCAGGTTTATTGCGGAATGATTAGATAACACAAATAAACAGAAGAAGAAAATAAAACTCACCTAGAATGCTAACACCCAGAGATAATAATTAACATTTTTGTAGGGCATTCATTTGTATGTAATGTTTTTTCCATCCATACGTGATTATGCTGTATGTGTACAGTCTTTGGCGGCGTGGGATGGATCTTCATTTAGAAATGTAAAAACCTCAGCGTAAGGCACTGGAGTGGAGGGAGGGGATGCCAGCTGGACTTTCCCCACCTCCAGGAAGTGTCCTCCATGGCACAGGATGTGTGCCTCTGTCTGTGACTGCTGTGTCCTGCTTTGCTGGTTCCTTTTTCCTATTGTCTGTTCCCTGACTGGACTTTGTGAGTCCTGAGAGGGCTGCCTAGCACAGGGCTTGGTTGTGGTTGGTGCTCATTGTTTGTCGAATGAATGAATAAGAAATGATTGAATGAATGAATGAAATTTTTCACAAGCAAGCAGACTTTGGGCCTGGCTCGGCCAAGCAGCCTGGGATCCTCCCGGGCTAGACCATCTCATGTGCAGCCTGCAGCAGGCATGTTGGTGGAGGTGGCTGGGAGGAGGCTGAGCCAGGGCGCCGTCCTCACTGTCACCTGTGGGAGAGGCACAGGCTGTGCCTGTGAGGCTGGGCCCCCGTGCCACAGACCTCTGCCGAGGGTCTCCTGGGTGTCAGGTGCTTGTCTGGGGGCTGGGCTATGGGGTGAGCAAAACACGGCCCCCCTCAAGCACCTTCATTCTGGGGGGAGATGACCCTTGCAGAAAAGAACCTGGTAATTTCAGAGAACATTAAGTGTGATGAAGAAAAATACATCCTTTTCCTTTCCTTTCTTTTTCTTTTCTTCTCTCCTCTTTTCGTTTCTTCCTCTTTTTAAAAAAATTGACTCAAGTGGCTGATTCTTGCAGGCCAGGGATGTGCAGTTACTGGGTTTGAATCCCAGCTCCACCACTTGCTAGTGATGATCTTGGCAATGGCCTTGAACTCTGCGAGCCTCGGTTTCCTTGTCTGCATAATGAAGGGTGGTGTGTCTACTTCACAGGGTTGTTACACGGCACAACTGAGACATTGCTTATGCGCTTGTTGTTATGAACGGACCATCACTGAATGATGAATCTGTTGGCTGCATGGTTTTAAAGTTACGAAACCGACTCATCCAATTGATTGATGATCTGCCCGGGTTACCTGGAGAGGGGTTGGTTAGGGTGTTGAACAGGGTGGACTTAGCACAGCACCATTTCCCGGGGATACTTTGGCTGAACTGAATTTGTTCAGCACCCCCTCCCTGTGTCAGATTCTGTCTCCTCCCCGGGAACTAGGAACAAAAGAGCCTAGCTTGAAAGAGGCTGTTGTTCCTTCACCAAGTTTGGAAAGCCAAAGTCGAGTTTCTGCAGCCAGTTCCAGGAGTTATGTGGCAGGGCCAGACTTTTTCCTTCTTCTTGTGCCTCATTTTGGGCCAGTTCTTCTGGTTAGATGATTGAGATGACCAGAACATACAGGAATATAAACAGAAACCCCCAAATTGCCCTTTGAAGTGTGCCTATTCCTTGCAGGGCAGGAACAGGGATCTTCTTGGGCTCCAGTTTTTTTCGTTGAGTGAGTTTCCATTTGCCAGGCCAAGGGCTTGTGAGGCCATGTGATGCCTGCCCGGCCATGCGGGCCCAGCCTGAGGGTGTGGGTGATGGACTTGGACCTATACTTGTCACCCGCCCCTGATGTTCACTGTGGGACCCGGGCAAATCCCTCAGATGGTCTGAGTGCTCCGGCCTTGTGGGGCCGCCACAAATGAGGGGCTTACTGTAGAGCAGCCTTCATGGTTCTGACCTCCAATAGTGATGCCCCCCAACAGTGGTGCCCCCCAATAGTGATGCCCTCCAACAGTGGTGCCCCCCAACAACGGTGTCTCCACAGCGGTGCCCCGCACAGTGGTGCCTCCCAAGAGCAGTGCCCCTTCCACCTCTCAAAAAGCTTCCCTCCCTGTCTCTCCTCACCCAAGAAACACCTGCCATGAGAAGGTGGGAGGATTTGAATGTCCTACCCTCAAACATGCCTTTTATACCCCAAGTTCAGTTCTGGAAAGAAAAGGAATTCAGTGTTTTACTCTTCCCAGCCTCTGCCCTTTTGCTCCTTCATTGCTCACGTGGGGCTCCTGTGGGCCGCTGGGCCAGGGGGACAAGACGTGGAAGCACACAATTGGGGGTGCCCTCTGTGGCTCTTCGGAGTCCAGGAGGATAATGAGTGGGCCCTCCTGGGCAGGGGTGAGGGTGAGGAGCAGGAGGCCACAGTTCCTCCTCCTCCAGGTTCAACTCGGACTCCCACTCACCGCACACAAGCCCGCAGTCAGTGTCTGTATCCTGGAAGTGGAGAACACATCCAGACAGGCCTGGGTTTGAATCGCAGCCATGCTGCCCCATCCTTGCAGGTAAGGGAGGGTGAGAACCAAGTGGGAAGGTGCCCCGAGGCCTCTCGCCAGGGGCCTGCACGTGCTTTGTCCTCCACATGTGTCAGGGTGTCTACTCACTTGGCATGTATGCATCGTGCCTGAAGCATGCACTTATGGGGTACCTGCTGGGTACCAGCTATTGTGCTAAGGGTTGGGAGCCTGGAGGAGAGAGTTACGGACAGTCGATCCCTGTGCTCCGGACTCCAGCACACGCAGGGCGATGCGTGGTGGGAGCTCGTGGGCAGCACTGCCTTCCCTGAGGAGAAGGCTGCTGATCAGATATGTGTTGGCAGGTGGGGCGTGGTGGCTCGCGCCTGTAATCCTTGCATTCTGGGAGGCCGAGGTGGGAGGATCGCTTGAGCCTAGGAGTTTGAGGTTGCAGGGAGCTACGATGATGCCACTGCACTCCAGCCCAGGGTGACAGAGTGAGACTCTGTCTCAAGAAAAAAAAAAAAAACCCAGAAATGCGTTGGCAAAGCCCTATAGGCCTGGCAGGGCCTGGCACGGGGAAGGGGTTAGAGCTGTGGAGGGTGCACTGGGCGAGCTGTCCTGTGTGCTGGCCTCAAGAATTTGGACCTCAACATGGAAGCCAAATCCCTGGAATGCCCCCTGAACGTCTTATTCCTTCCTACTCAGCCTTGAAGGGACTGAGTTCTTTGCCCTGATTTGGGTTGTCCATAGGCCTGAGAAGCTGGGAAAGGCCGAGGTGATGACAAGGGTGGGGCATGGTTCAACCTTTGGTGTTTGTGGAGAAACCCAGAGGGGCTGGCCCTTACAGTCATTCTGGACTGGAAGCATCTAGACCCAAGATAATGTGAGAAGTGTCTGGTATTGGGGGCACTGGGACCAGTCTCCCATGGTGAAAGGAATGCCCAGGCCAGCAATCACTACAGTGAGTTGGGAGTTTCACCCTGGGCTCTGCCACTTGTCTGCTGTGTGACCTTGGGCAAGTAACTTCACCTCTCTAAGCTTGTGTTTCTCATCAGTACAATGGGGCGGATAGTGGTACCGATTTCATGGGCTTCTGAAAAGGATTCAGTGAGATAATGCATGTCCAGTGTTAGTGCTGTGTCTGCTACAGAGAAGGTGCATAAGAAAAAGAGGCTCTTATTATTACTACTGTCACCACTGTCATTGCTACTGTTACCACAAGTACAGAGGAGGGGGCCTGACTGAGCCCAGGGGAGGGAGGGGCCAGAGAGAGCTTCCAGGGCAGGTGTCATCAAGCTTTGGAGTCAGACATTCTTAACTTCAGGCCCTGCCTGAACTATGTGTTCATGGTTCTCTAGCTATGTGTGATATTGGGCAAATTATTAAAATTAAATGGAGTGTGTTATTTACATTCAGATCACTTCAGTTACCCTACCTGGAAAATGGGATAATAGCACTCACCTCCCAGGCTGCTGTGTGGGTATAAGAGCTGCTAGGTCAATTCTATTTGAATAAAGTTTCCTGACCGTCTTGGGGGGGGCAGGCTTTCTTTGGGCTCTTCCTGTCTGCCTGCTGCACCCTTGATCTTGTCTGTAGTTTGACAGTAAAGGGCAAGCAGCAACCGAGGGCGGCCTCAAGCCCTTCCTCAAGCCCCTGTTGGGAACCCTGGTCTTGCCTGACAGTTCACCAAGTGCTGTGTGTTATCTTTTGCAGAATCGTGAGCAGAAGGAAGGACAAACCACTTCCTCTACAGCCTTTAGATTTATCAGACACAACTTTTGACAGTTTCAGTTTAAAGAGAATTTATTTAATTTATTTATTAGGTAAATAAAGTGGCCCCTGGATTCTGCTGTCTACTGTTTCCACGTTTGAGATGAAGACGCCTCTGGGGCCTCAGGGGTGCTGGGAGAGTTGCTTCGTCTGGGTGGCTGCGTCCAAAGCTTTCTTTGCACATGCAGGCTGCTGGCTGTGGTGGCTGGGGTTCCAGGCATCTGCATGGTGCTTTTTCATGTCCTGTGAGTTGTATTTGCATGCATAGACCAGGTCGCAGAGACAGATATTTCAGAAGTTTGACCTCAAAACAGCTTTCTTTTCCCCTCATATTGTCTGGAGAAAGTGCTAAAAATACGGCTGCAGTAGCTGCCAGGCTGCTTGGAGGCTTGGGTCTGGCTGGTCTGTCCCCTTCGCCCCCAGTCTGCCTGTTAAGACCCCACAGCAGAGGTGGAGTCTTGGGGTTATACTGGCTGGAGTATAGGAAATTGGGATTTTGTAAGTAAAAAGCGATTAAATATTGGTTTGTTATAGTTTGACCTACCAGTTTGTAAGTAAACACAATTCCTGACTTCTAGATGTCATCTCTTTGCTATAGACCTGAGACTCCTGAGATCATTACAAAAGGAAACACTTTCTTGGCAAAGGGAACATAATGATTGGTATATATACACATAGGCACACATATATACACCCATGCATACATATATGTTTATAAACATGCAAATATGCACACACAGGTACACACACATGTATAGAGGTACATATATGTACACGTGCACACGTACACATACACACGTTTTATATATACATATAAACATGCATATAGATACATGTGTACACACATATGTAGGCACACACATACACATGTGTACACACATGTATATACCTGTGTATATACACATACATATATATATGCACACATACACATATGTATTAATATATACATGTGCACACACATATCTGCATGTATATGGACATCTTTAAAGGCCATCTTGGGCATTTCACTTGTTGCGCCCATATTTACTAGGTGTATGTGTACCTTTGGGCATGTTGTTGTTTCCTTATCTATAAAATGAGATTAGTAGCAGTATTTATGACCTGAGATTGTGGTCAGGGTTCAGTGAGATAGTTTGTGAAACAAGCCTAGGACAGGCCCCAGAGCCTCAAAAGTGCTTAATTAAGACGAGCTGTTCTTCCTTCCAGCGTTCTTCCTGGTGTCCCATTGGGCTGGCCCTCAGCGGTGTCCTGTGCTTGGCTTGCCCCACGCCTTGGAGGATCAGCCCGCCTCTCCTGGGATCCTCCCGGTTGAGTAGACAGTGAGCGCAGCCCCTCACTCGACACTGTTGAGTGTCAGCCATGTGTCACGTGCCACCCTAGGGCACTCCCATGTGGTCCCTGCTCCCAGGAAGCTGAGAGTTCACGGGGGTGATATGCAAACAAGTCAGAGAATCACCAGGGCCCCTTCAGAGGTGGCAGGTGCTAGGAGGATAGAGGGGCAGGTGAAGTGGTGGCCCGAGAGGGACAGGACAGACTTAGTGCAGTCACAGAGGGCCTCTTGCAGGACGTGGCCTTGCGGCAGGATCCAGTCCTGTGGAGATCTGGGGATGAGCATTTTCTGCAGTGGGTGCAGCAAGCGAGAGGCCCTGAGGTGGCAGGGCGGGGGGGCTGACTGTGGTATGGAGGTTGGAGGGGCAGGCAGGGCCCATCATGACTGCCATGGCAGTGTGGACTCTGTGTCCAGTGTCTTCTCTTGTCCCTTCGGGGCTGCTTTGGGCTTGGCCACACACACAGGAGCTGCCCCATGAGTGTTTGAGGGGTTGGTCTGTTGAACTCGCCTGAGGGCACGAGGACAGCTTGTTGGCCTTGCACCCAGTGGACATAGGTCCCATCTCCTCTGTGAACCCTCAGTGACCTGCTCTGCAAAATGGGTGTGGAGACATGATCCTTAGCCACGCCACCAACCTGCCCATGGCCCCTGCCTCCCCCACATCCTTGTCCGAGGTCAGTGCCTTCGAAAGCCCTCGGCCTCGCTGCCGGTGAGCTCCCGAGAGCGCCGGTCTCTGTCTCTGCCCGGCGACGTGAACAGGCTGCGGCTGTCACTGACGTGTCGTCTTTCGTGTTTGTCATGGGGGACATGTAATTGCATTCCTTGTGAGGGAATGACACAGAAAGGGCAGGGGTGTCGGCAGTGCTGCTCTGTAATTTTCACGTCTGGGATGGGTTTCAGGACTGAGCTGTTTTCCTCTTTGACCGGCAAAGTCTGCTGCCCAAGTCAACAGCGGGGCATTTTCAACTTTGCCTTTGTTGGTTTTCTATTTTCCTTTCTTCTTCTTCTTTTAATAGGTCTTTTTTTTCCTTCCTATGAAATAAAACTGGTGATTTGGAGGTGGTGGGTAAGAATTAGTAGTTCTGTCCTTTTGGCGTGGGAGTTGAATGGGGGTTGATTTAAACATTTATTTCCCATTAAGAGAGTCATGGGCTTGGGGGCTGCGTTAGAAGTGGGCTGATGGCAAATCTTGACTTGCGGTTTGCGACGCCTGTGGGACTTGGGCCTGCCTTGGAGCAGAACAGGGGACCCGTTGAGCGGAGGTTGCAGGCGGGTGACCCACGGGCCAAGTCCAGTCTGCTGATATATTTTACTTGGCCCACACCACACTATGTTGTTTTTTTGTTTTTGTTTTGTTTTAAAGCTCCAGTAAGTTGCCTTTAAAAATTGAGAGTATTCCTCTAAAAAAATCCGGATTTCCATTTTCTAATAATAACAACAAAAGCAAACACCCATGTCGCTTGCCACAGGGCTGGCACTGCTCTAAATGACTCCTATCTCTTTGCTGCTCTGACCCTCAGAACAGTTCTGCGGTGCAGACTTTTTATTAACCATCCCCATTCTACAGCTGTGGAAACAGAGGCAGGCGTCGGGCCTTGAACCGGTTGCTTCTGGCTGTGCCCGTGTTCCCGCGAGGCCTCCCCCTTGGGCTGGGCACACAGGCTCCACTTCGCCCAGCTTCACCAGCCTGCTGTGCTCAGGCTTGTCGCCTGCCCAGGCCTGGTGGGCATGGACTTTGCACCCCTGAGCTTGGAGAGGGGATGGTGGGTGGCAGGAGTCAGGCCGCTGTTCCTTGGATTGAGTCATTTAGCGCTGATTTATTCCTCCCCGCTCCCTGCCTTCTGTCTCCTCCTTCCATCCCCCCTTCCTTCTTGCTCCTTCTCTGCTTCACCTCCTCCCGTGCAGCTGGGCAGCTCGCACACTGCTCCTGCTCACAGTGTCGGTAACTGTGCTGGCTTCTCCGGCTTTCAGACCAGACCTCTGTGGGAGGTGCTTCGGGAGGACTCGGAGGTGGGGAGCTGAGTCAGGTCGGAGGAGCAGGGGAACCCAGGCCCTGATGACTTCTTCCCATGTGGTCCCTTCAAATGCAGACTCCTGTCCTGTGTCAGCCCCACTTCTGTGGAAGGGGGGCGAGGGTGGAGGGACCATTGCCCACCTGGGGGGGCCTCTCAGGGGCCTGGCCCATGGCACCCTCCCCTGGGGGTTCCCTCTCATCTGATCCTGCCTCTCCTGCCGGCACACCCTCCCTGTGGCCCACCTCGGTGCCAGGTGAGCCACCCAGGACAGTTTCTGTCCCGCCACCCTGCCAGCCTGGCCGCCCTGCCTCCAGCCATGGGGGCTGGGGGGGAGGGGGACAGCCACTGCTTGTCTTTGCAGAACTGCTGGTGGGCTGAAGTGGGGGTAGCCAGGCTGTAGGGTGACTCATTTTGGAAGCTTTGAGATGTCACTTCACCCAAGGAGGCTTCAGCGACATGGGGGTAAAGTGTCCTCTTCACAGGGGCCTTGTGGCTTCACGGATGGAGCTGCCCTGGGCAGTGTGCCTGGCCTTCCTTGAGAGGGGCAGGATGAGGAGATGCTGTGTTTGGAGGCCTTAACCCTTTCCTCCTCCCTCCCCTCTCTCCCTCCCTGCTTCCTCTTCTGTCTCTCTCTCTCTCTCTCTCTGGTTGCATTAAAAAAATTGCTTTAATGAGGTATAATTGACATGCAATAAACTGCACATTCTCTCTGTCCTTTTAAAATGATTTCAGCCATCCAAAGAGGTATCTAAAATAATATTTAAGTGTAACCACGCAGTGTAAGAAATAAACCATTCCAGGTGCTGTTCCTGGTGTGAACCTCATTTCAACCCCTTCCTCTCTCTCTGCCCTGAACGTGAGGTTTGTCCTTCTTATGCATATTTTTGTATTTTTACTGCTACATATTATTATAGGACACTCCATAATGTTTACCAGGTTTTAAAATTTCATATAAATAGTTTCATAAGTTGGACATTCTTGTGCAACTTGCCTTTTTGTTTGTTTACATCACATACATTGTGTGTGAAAGTCCTCCAGGATGGCATGTGTGGCTCTGCTCACCCATGTCCCCTGCCCTAGAGCACTCCATTGTGTGAAAAAGCCATGGTGTGCTTATTTACTTATTCTGTTGATGGCCTTTTGGGTTGTTTCTAGGCTTTTGCTGCTGTACACAATGCCGCAGTGAACATCTTCATAGACACCTCTCTTCGCAAGGCCCGAGAACTCCCCGCATCCCCCCACCCCCGTTCCTCTTGTCCTGACCTCCCCAGGTCAGCCGAGTCCAGGAATCTGCAGGAGAAGATGGAGGATGGAGAGAGCCTCCGCCTGGAGGTCAGGACTCCTGGGTTTAGCACAGGAGTGGTAAGTGATGACTAGTTATCATCCACTGGTAAAACCAATCCACCCACTGGTTTTGAAGAAACACATCAAGCTCGGAAACACCGGCCCTGGTAGGGGCAGGTATCAGGACATGGCAATTTCTGTGGAAATTGCCTGCCCTCCCACTGCAGGTGGCGGGTGCTGTGCTTGTGTAGAGGCGGCTGGGTTCTCTCTTCATCTGCAGTCAGACTTGATTGAGCCCACATTTAGGTTCTGGATTCATATAACATTAAAAAGCCCAAGCAGCCCAAACACAACAGAAGTTTGTTTTTTCTCTCCTGTAAAGGAAATTCAGGCTACATGCAGGTTCTCTTGTTAGGATTGAGGTGGTTTGTTGGAGGTGTCATGGGCCTAAGGCCCTTCTCTGGCTGCTGCCCTGTTCTTAGCACCTTGCCTCCTGGACCAAGGTAGGCTCAAGTTCCCGCCATTCTGTCTACCTTCTGATTAGTGGGAAGTGGGGTCTCGCCATGCCATCTACATTCTAGGTAGCAGGAAGCAGGGCTGGGGTGGAGAGAGTGGAAGAGGGGCTTCTACCCTTTTAAGGAGACTTCTGCTTTTACCTGACTGGCTGGGCTGAGTCTCTTGGCCACCCCAGCCTCAAGAGGGTCTGGGAAGTATAGACTTTGAGGTGGGAGCAGCGCATCCCATCACAGGCCAGGGTCTCATTACTGAGAAGAGAGAGGAGGCTAGAATAGGATATTGGCATCTGGCAGCCCCTCCTCCCCACCCCCAAAGCATCCCCGGGCCAGTCTCCATTTGACTGTTGGGAAGGTAAGGGCTGGCAGGGAGATGCATTGTGTGGACATACCCCCATGCTTTGGAGCAGGCCTTTGCACGACAGCGGAAGGAACCCAGGCTCTTAATAGGGGGTGGAGTGAGGGGGTAAGTGTTCAGCAAGGACATAAAGTAGAACAGAGAGACATTAATTTTGTGTGGTACCAACGGCCCCTGGGAAAGGGTTGTAGGGCAGAGATTTTTACTTCCTGTATGTGGAGCAACAGGCTGCTGGAGGAGGTAATGAGCTCCCTGAGAAAGCCAGTGTGCAAGCAGAGGTCAGACGGACGTGTGTTGGTTAGGGAGGCCACCGAGTGCGTTTCGGATCCAGAAAGAACGTTCGTGGAACCCCATCAAGCACTCAGTCTGTAAGGGAGCTCATCCAGGAGTGGCGAATATGCGAACCAAGTGTTGTCGCACCACCCCCATTCCCACCCTGCCTAGGGCACACGTCACTTGTCCCTCCTGGTGCCTGCTGAGCCACATGCCAGCTGAGCAGCCTCCCTGAGCCTCCCGATGGATAGAAGTTGGCACCCAAGATAAACCCATTCACCTCTCTATAGGTGAGGACCTCTCTATAGCAGGGAAGTGCTGTGCCCAGAGGTGCTCAGGGAGGGCAGCAGGGGACCCAGGGCTCTGAGATTCAGGCCCCCTCAGCCAGACCAGTGCCCTCCTACAGGTCTTTCCTCTTCCCCACCTCCCAGCCAGACATTGCCTCCTGGCGCCTGCAAAGTTGCGTCTTATTTATTAGAGCTCAGGGCAGACAAGCCCTCACCAAAGCAGGGTGAGAGGGCAGTACTGCCACCTCCAAGTCTGGGTTTTGCTGGACACTGAGAAGAAGTTGGTGACTTGGACGAGTGGGAAGTGAAAGTCCACCAGCCCCTTAGTTCTGCTGTTGGCCGATAGGGTTTTTCCTGGGGGGAGGGGGAAGGGGAGGTACTGCTGTGTTTTCTTTACTTGATCTGGCCTTGCCCCACAGAGAGGACAAATGCATAGCCTCCATCCTGTTTGTAAAGAGGGAGGTCAGTTACTCCAAGTTGCTCACCTGGAAAAACTGGGAAGATGTCATCTATGGCAGGCAGGAGTGTGCTGCAGACAGCTCAGGTCGAACCCGGCACCTTCATTTATTGTGGTGATGAATGTCTTGGGACTGTTGGCATATAACCTTTCTTTTTGTTGTGGTAAAATACATATGACATAAAATTGATCATTTTCCCCATTTTTAAGTATATAGTTCATTAAGTACATTCACATTGTTGTGCAACCATTACCACTGTCTATCTCCAGAACTTTCTTATTGTCTCAAACTGAAACTCTGTCCCCATTAAACACTAACTCCCCATTCCCCTCCCCCAGCCCCTGGCAACCACCATTCTACTTTCTGTCTCTATATATTTGACTACTTTTTTTGGTTTCAAACCTGTGAATTTGCATATGATGTTATCTCCATTTTATAAATAGGGAATCAGGTTCAGAGAGGTTAAGCAACTTACCCCAGCTCACACAGCTTCAAATCTTTGTCTGAGTCCGGAGCCCTGACCCTTTCTGCTGCCCCCCTCCCCAGTTCTTTTGTATCTGATTTTGAAAGGGGGACCTATTGCTTCCTAAATATATGCAGTGGGATGAAATAATTTAAAAATAATGAGTATTTATGGAGTGCTGACTGTATGCTAGGCAATAAATACTTGATTCACCCTCTCTCACTGTACCTCGACAGCAACCCTCTGCAGGGGGACTCTTGTAATGATGTAAGTTTCCCCATACATTGCTGGGGAAAGACAGGTGGGTCTCCCTCAGCTGCCATTGAGGGGGTCTCCCCTTGGCCATGGTGGTAGGAGGCTCAACTGTATCAGAGGGGAGAGAAGGTTGGCCAACGTGACGTCCGTCTGAGAGCCAGAGTTGAGCTGGACATAGTATTTTTGTGGGAAGGCCTTGGCGGCAGTCAGACCCCTTCTGCCCAGTTTGGAATATTTGGGGGCCGTTGGCGTCGGGCTGGGGGAAGCTGTGCAGCATCAGGCCTTTGGCTCAGCTGTCTTCCCCCAGGCCTCAGATGGTTTGTCGCTCATGTTTGTGTTTGAGATTTTCTGATGGTGCAGGCCTTGCCATTCATTCATTCATTACTTCAGTGTTGTTCAGACCTGATAACCTGGCACTGTTTGGGGTGCTGGGGACATGCAGGGGATGAGACAGGCACTATCTCCATTATCCACAGGACTGACGGTCTTGCAGAGGATTCGCATTGTAGTGTCCCCCTTATTTGAGTGTGCCAGGCCCTATCTCTGCGTGGGTTCTCTTGTTCCAGCCCCGCAGGGGCTGTACAGGGTAGGGCCTTGGGTCACCCTGTGTGACAGATGAGGAAAAGGTGGCTCAGAGGGGTTGGGAAGCTTTTCCAAGGTCACACAGCTTGGGAGGGGCGGAGACTGGGATTGAATGTGGGCTGATAGCTTCAGAGCTCAACTCTTAACCACTGGCGGATAATTGTGAAAGAGGAAGTCCAGGGAGCATCTGCGTGGGATGGGGCCATGTCGGGGCCAGGGCGGGCTCCCCGGGGGTGCCGTTTCAGCTGAGGGTTGGGGGTGCATTAGTTTCCTGTTGCTGCTGTTACAAACTACCACAGATTGAGTGGCTTAAAACATCACAAAGTTACCATTTTACACTTGCGGAGGTCAGAAGTCCACAGTGGGTCTCATGAGGTTGAAATCAAGGAGTCTCATTCCTTCTGGAAGCTCAAGGGAACAATCCCTCCCCTTGTCTTTTCCAGTTTCTAGGGGCTACCTGAATTCTTTCGCTCATGGCTGTATCGCTCCGACCTCGGCTCCCACCTCACGTCTCCGTCTCCAACTCTGACTCTCCTGCCTCCCTCTTATAAGGACGTTGTGACTGCACTTGGCCCAGCCGGCTAGTCCAGGAGAATATCCCCATCTCAAGATCCTCAGTTTAAGCAACTCTGCAAAGTGCCTTCATATTCACAGGATGGAGGGATTAGGATGATTAGGGCCATGGTTGTGCCCGCCTCAGTGAGGGGGGCGGGGCTGGTTTTGCAGCTGTCGGAAGGCCTGGAGGTGAGGGGGGCACCTGAGTGCTGAGCAAGGAGCAGGAAGGGGTGCATGGCAAGCAGGAGAGGCCAGGGTGGGTGGGGTGGCGGAGGGCCTTATGAGCCACCACTAAGTGGCTTCCTGATAGAGGACCTCTGCTCCTGCCTGAGCCTGGGGGGAACACATGTGTCCCAGGAGCACTGAGCATCTTGGAGAAGCCCCTGCCTCTACCCCACTTAGGAGCCTCCCTCTTGCAGCCTTTGGCAGGAAGAGCTGGGACATAACACCCTTTAGGCAGGAAATGCAGGTTGCATCTTCCCACCACTGTAGGAGGTGACAAACCAGGCTTTGGAGTCACTGGGGCTGGGTTTGAATCCAGGCTCTACCACATTCTAGCTGAGCCTGTTCTCAGCAGTGAAATGGGGAGGCCCTCAGCAGTGCCTGCCTCACAGGGTCAGCGTGAGTCCCAGGCAAGGCCAGTCATGGGGTGCTCCTAGAGCAGAGTGGCCTGCCTGCTGGTTCTCTTGTCCGTGCAACAGGTGTTGATGGAGCATCCACTGTGTGCCAGACACCACTGTAGGCCCAGAGTAAAGCAGACAAGGTCCTAGCTCTCCTGGAGCCCCCATTCCACTGGGGAAGAAGAAAATGAACAAGGAAATACAGAATCTTTTCTGCTACTGCTGAATGCTATGGAGAAAAATATAGCAGGCTAAGCAGGACAGGAGTGTTGGTATGAATGGAAGGAGGTGGTGCCTGTATGCAGTGGCACTTTGAATGGGGCGGTCTAGGAAGATCTGGATGAGAGGTGACATTTGAGCAGAGGCTTGAAGGAGGTAAGGGAAGAAGCTGTGTATGTGCAAAGGCCCTGGGGCAGGAATTTACCTGGTATTTCCTAGGAATGCAAGGAGGCAAAAGTGGTTGGAGCAGAGTGAGCCTCGAGGAGGGTGGTAGGAGGTGAGGTCAGTGAGTCAGTGGGGGGGGGGGGCTTGATGGTGCTGGGCCTTGTAGGAACTTTGGCTTTGACTCTGAGGGAGAAGGGGGCTGTGTTAGAGCAGGCATTCAGAAAGATGGTAGCTCCAAAAGCCCAAATGCCTGCTGGCTTGTCTCCCATCCTCCTCTTCCCCTCGCCCCTTCTCTCCCTCAGCTGCCCACTGTTTTGTGGAGAATGGCTGGGCCCATCGAGTCCTGCTGCATTGGGCGGCAGCTTTGCCCGCATTCCAGCCTGGGGACCTTCCTTTGCCATCCCCTCCTCCAGCCATCCTCACTGCCAGTCAGTTATGACTTTTGCTATTTATATAGCATGGTGGTTTACAAACTCTGCTTCTAGAATTTCGCAATCTGTCCTGCAGCGCATTATCTCTCCAGGCAAATAATGGCAATCTTTATCCAAATCAAAGGACAGAAATTAAGGCCTGTAGATAGAATTGTCTGCATTTTATGTTTTCCACCCAATGTGGTTTTCATAAACTTTTGACTCCCCTTAGAATCTTGTGTAAGGTAACTTCCAGTTTAGTTCAAGCCCATATTTGATCGTTACAAGGTTAGTGAATTAGTTAATATATGTTGAACACCCACCATGTACTGGGTTTTCTGCTAGATGTGCGATTCAGTGGTGAACAAAACAGAAAGCTTTACTGCCACCTCAACGCAGTCGTTTCAGGCGTGCTCAGATGTCATCATTCTCCACCAACCCAGGCCAGCTCGGAGGCCCACCAGGTAGAAGTCATCCTTCCCTGGTGTACCCTACTGGTGCCCCTGCCTTCTGGCAAAGCTGAGGAAGGGTTCTGGGAGGGCTGGGCAGCAAACTGCCTGTGCGTGAGGCCTGGCGATGCTGAGGTTTGGGGTGTACGGCTGCCATGGCAACCTGCCTCCCTGAGGTTCCTCAAGGGTGTTGCAGGTTAAGCTCTATCTTGACTATAATGGAGACCGATTACCTGGTTGCAAACCAGGCTCCCTCCCCCCACCCCAGTAAAAGCAGTCTCCCCTTCCTCCTTGGGCTACAAGGGTGGGGAACTTGAGGCAGGAGTGGGCTTTTGTGGTGGTGTTGGGTAATCAGGTCTGGGTCTCCACTGCAGTTTGTGCACACAGACTTGGCTAGTTAAGGTCCACTGATTGCACTTTTATAGACCAGTAAGTGATGGGAAATATTGGGAAGATCCAATACTCAGAGGCTCTGGATGAGGCTGGAAGATGCCAGGTGGCTTCTGGAGCAAGTGTAGGATTTTCTGCCCCTTTGATCTGTAGCTGGCCTGGGCGCCTTCACCATTAGGTTGACTCTTGGCTCCATTGTTCCTCTGTCCTGGTCCCCCACCTAGGAGAGGGCTCTGCTCAGATTCGCTCTCTCTTTCCTCCCTCCCCTCCTCCCCTCCCACCTTCAGGCAGCCCCTGATAATCCCTTTTTTTCTGTCCAAGGCATTCTCGGGTTTAGAGCAGCAGTTCATCAGAATCACCTGGGGAGCTAAAGCATCGATCCCAATGCCTGGCTGCACCCCCAGAGGTTGGGATTCATTTGCTGTGTGGCGGGGCCCAGGTGCCTTATTTTTTATTCTGACATCACCTATTTTAATAGCTGCAGAGTATTCTGTGGCATCTACCAGAATTTATTAAGCCAGTTTCCTCTTGATGGACATTTAAGTTGTTTGTAAATTTTCCTCCTATGATATGTTCTATATCCATCTTTTTGTGAGCTCGTATCTGTCAAGAAATACTGCAAACGACTTTGAAATGGGTGGAAAATGATTACTGGGTGTCTTGTCTACCTCACCCTTCTGAGCTATTTCTACCTTTCATTGTCTTTGAGCTATTTTACAACTCTAATTGTGGAAAGCTGATAATAATGCAAGGGATTCTTATTCATAGAAATGCAAACCGATAGTGCTGGTGGAATGCAGTTGAATACTGCTGGGCATCATAGTTTGTAAACACTCCCCAGGTGATTCTGATGTGTATCCTGGGTGGAGAACTCCACTTTGGAAGACTGGAGGTGATTTCTAGCCACAGCCCTCCTGGGGCCCTCTGGACTCAATGGGAACTGATCGCCTGTTTATTTAGGTCTATGTTTGGACAACCAGTGGAGATAATGACAAGAGCTAATGCTTGCTGAGCACTTACAATATGCCAGATACTTTCTTGAGAATTTTAGGCATTATTTAGTTATGTGGGTGCCATTTTACATGGACAGGGACAACCTTATGAAATAGTGCCCTTATTATTCCCAAATCCAGAAGGGGAGGTTGAGGCAAGAGAGGTTGCCAGAGGTGACATTGCTGATGGATGGATGATAGAGCTGGATGCATGGCCTGCTGGACCAGCACACCATAGAGGTGGGAGCGCCAGGCTGTCATCTGGATTCTGCTGTTCCCTGAGCGAGCCACTTAGGCGCTGTGAGTCTGTGTCTCAGGGCTGGTGATCCTGGGCTCTGTGCCTGACAGGCGAGAGGGACTCCTAAAGTCCACACTCAAGGCCTCCTCTCCTTGTTCTTGCATGTTGCTTTGCATATTTGTCCGTGGCCTGCTGGTCAGAGTGAGCTGGTGTGTCAGACTCAGGTATGTGGGCTTAGGGGAAGAAAAGGAGGCTTTTCCATCAGAGCTAGGGTTTCTCAGGATATTCACGTTCCTGAGACCTGGGCTGAGAGGTCTGGAGGTGATGGACTTAAAAATGAAGAGACGCATGCACACTGTCTGTTCCAGGGCCTTGCATCTTTGTCAGCTAGTCCTCAGGACCGTATTTACCAGGGAGGTAGATATTGTCATCTGCACTTGACAGATGAGGAGGCCGAGGTTCATACATCCGTTCTGGGGTTCCTTCACTCATTCCCCTTGTCCATGGGCCTGATGCGTGCTAGGCCCTGAGACACAGTGGCGACTGGGAGATTGCACTTTGGGTCCTCACTGGGGTTCATTTGAGAGGGCTGCCCAGGGCCACACAGCCAGGTGGTGCCCGGCCAGGTCTGTGTGCCCTCCCAGGTCTGTGTGCCCTCCCAAGCCATTGTGCTCTGGAGTGCGCACGGTGACTCTCCAAGCAGCCCTCAGAGCCCCCCAGTCCTAGTCAGACAGTTTCCGGGTGTCCTTAGCCCAGGGGGTGAGGCTGGAGTGGGCGGGTCCCTTGCCCAGTCCCCAGAGAGACCCGGGCTCCCCGGGAACTAATTTCTTAAGAGAACTTTATGGCTCTTAACTCCCTAAGCGAATCCAGATGTGCCTTGTGGCCGGCGCTGCTGCAGATGTCCTGGCCAAAGCCAGCTTGGTTTGGAAGCCCGGCCCCGGCAGCCGCCAAGTCTGGAAATGAAGTAAATGAGCGAGTTGTTCTTGGCCATTTTCCCCTCATCTCAACCCAAGTCAAGTCAAACTGGGGCTCTGACCTCAGGCAGCGCACATTCCAGTACTCCCCGGCCTCCTGGGGTTCAAAGGCACAAAGGCAGGAGATAACTGCGTTGGGTGTTGAGCGGGACACAGGACTAGGGAAGCTTCTGGAGGGAGCGTGGGACTGGGGTGGGGGCAGCTGAAGCAGCTGCGTTGCTCTGGAAGCCAGTCCTTGGGGAAGCAGAAGGGGACAAAGCAGAAGGGGACGCCTCCTGGGCTGGGGTTTGGCCTCTGGCCTGCAGGGGGCCCTGAGAGCCAGTCCAGACCCTGCTGGGAACAGAGGCAAGACTTCTGGTGAGCAGCCTGGGCGGGGGCTGGCTCTGGGCACCCCTCCGTCCCTCCTGAGCATCTCTGCTCCGCCTGGGAGCCCAGCCTGACTTCCTGAGAGATGGCAGATCTGCTAAGGAGGGCTGCCCCCTCTGGGCGGTCGCGGTGAGCTGGCACCTGGATTCCTGAGGTCCTGGGGAACCCGGTTCAAACCTGGGTGGTCAGGGGTGAGCGTGGCTCTGACTCCTCCACTCCCCGAGGCCCCAGACCAAACCACACAGCCCTCAAGGGTGAATCACCTTGAAGTGATGGGGTCCCAGGCCTGTGGCGTGCTGAGGGAGCCACTCGGCTGGAATGGGCAGCCGGGCAGCTCGTCCCACTTGGCTTCCAGGCAGCTCCTCCTCTCCGGAGGAGAAGGGAGCTGGACCCAGAGTAAGCGGGTCCGGGCTTTGGGGTAAGAGAGGGGCTGAGTTCAAATATCACTTCCTAGCTGTGTGACATTGGGCAGGTTGCTTAACCCCTCTGAGCCTCAGCTTGCTTTATGTGCAAACTGGGGGCGTCTTGGCACCACTTTCACAGGGTCTGTGTGAGGATTAAAGGAGAATATCCATGTGAAGTGTCAAGCCCAGTGTGTGGCGCAGACCAAGGACTCTGCTGTGGTGGCAGCAGCATCTCAGCCACCCCCCACGACCACACAGTCCAAACAAAAAAGAGGTGCTGGCTGTATAAGCACAGTCATTAGACAATCTCCTGATGTCCCTTCTTGCAGGGAATTACTGTTCTCACCCCCTGTTCTATGCAGTCCTGGAGGTGCCACTGGGACGCGCGGTTCATTAGTATTATTGTTGGTTACATGACCTTTGCATACTAAGCTGAGAGTAGTAGTAGTATTTTTTATTGGTTATATGACCTTAGCATATTATATTATTTTTATTGTTATTATTAGCTATGTGACCATCACACACTGAAGCTGAGAGACAGTGACCACAGTGGTTAAGAGCTCAAATTCCAGAGCCAGTCTGTGTGGGTTTTAAATTCGTCTTTCTCCACCTACTAGCTGTGTGACCTTGGGTCACTTACCGAGAGTCTCTGTGCCTCAGTTTCCCAATCTCTAAACTGGAGATAATACTGTCTGCCCCATTGCAGGGAGGAGGACACGAGGCAGTGTGTGTACCGTGCTCAGAACAGGGCCCGGCTCGCAGAGGGAGCATGGGGTCAGCCGGCATCACTGTAGTCACTCGCTCACCCTGGCGGCAAGTCTTGGTCACGGGCCTGTGTGTCTGGTTCTCTCCAGAACAGTGGGGCGATGCCAGTCTCCTGGGGCTGCACGGGTAGCCTGCCAGTCCCCCCCCGCCCCCGCTCGCCTCTGTGGGACTCCCAGGAGAGCCCTGGGAGGGTCCTGGGCCCTCCACCCTCCACGCGGGGAACTTTCCCCACAGACTCGGCTGTCCCGCAGCCCCAGCGTGATCTGGACGGGAGGGAATAATCACCAGCACGGCCAGGAAGTTGCCGCTGTAAAGGCAGGTGTGTGCCACTGTCATGTCACTTGCCTCTGCTTCCCGGCTCTGGGCGGACACTGGGAGGGAGACGGCCTTGTGGTCCCGCTCCTGAGCTTCCTTCTTTTATTCCTCCGTCTTTCCGCTCAGTCTGCTCCCGTGCTCCTTTTGCTCACATTCATTCTGTCCCTTCCTTATTCATTCATTTCTCAGCTTGACATTTAGTGTGTCCTGGCCACACGCTCAGGTGCTGGCGATGCTGCCTGGCCCGGGGCCTGGGGGGCTCACCTCCCTGCTGGTGATGTGCAGAAAGGTGGGCAGAGAGGCGTGCACCATGCAGTGTGCCCATCTAGGTGCTGGTGGGGCTCTTGGGGGCTGACTCAGGTCAGGAAAGGCTTCCTGGAGCAGGTGACATCCACTTGGACAGCAGAGGAGGAGCTGGAGTTGTCCTGGTGGAGAGGGGAGGTGGTGCTTATTCCCTGCAGAAGAGAAATTTACCTGCAGAGGCTCAAGGACCCGAGGAAAAGAACGGGCTTCCAGACCAGCAGTACGCTGGCGCTTTTTTCTTCCTGGCTGTGAGGCACATTACTTCGGTGCAGGGGCTTAACTGAGAGACCAGCAGGAGAGGTCTTGTTTGTAAGTCCCTCATTCTAAGAGTGCCACTGTACCTGGAGGTCTGGAAGCCTTTGAAAGTATTTCATTCTGTGGAGTGCAGGAACCCAGCACACACTATCAGCAAACAGACCTATGAGGCTGCCATTCTGCCAGGACCCAGCCCTGGGATGGCCTAGGCCTACACTTGTGGTTTCACAGTGTCCCCCTTCCCTGCTCTGTGACATGGCACTGCCAAGCCTGGCTCAGGAGTGGGGAGAGAGAGCTGAGCTGCGATGTGTGTGAAGTGCCAGCGAAGAGCTCACTGCACGGGAGGTTCTGGCAAATGCCAGCTCTAGCAGGAGGAGGCACAGGGGGAAGGAGAGACCCACGAACTACCCCAGCCATCCAGTGCTAGGAATTTGGCTTTGACCTCCTCCAGGGGTCCTAGAATCCAGCGATGTACTGAAATCTGCAGGTCTTGCTGTAGCAAGACAGTCTTTTTTGTGTTCCTGGCCAGCAGGGTTCTTGACATCTTCTCAAGACGTTAAGAATTTTGGACTAGCCCCTTGGTCCCTGGAGAGTGAGCAGGGAAGCAGAGGGCACGGGACCTGTGGACACCCCTGTGGCCTGGGCCAGAGGCCCGTGGTATCCTGGGGAGCCTGGCGTCCCTTGGGGGCTGTAAAAGGTGGAGTTAGTCCTTGGTTAAGTGAGGCCAAACGTCCTGTTCTTCTCTGGCAAAATCATCACCACTGGTTATTAATTAATTAGTTCATTTTTTGAGCTCCTACTGTGTGCAAGGAATACAGCACCTCAGTGAACAAAGTCCCTGATGTCATGGTGGAGGGAGCGTAGTGTGGGGGCCTGACACTAAACTGACAAACCTACACGTAAGTACTTAGCATGTCAGGTGTGAATAAGGGCTGTGAAGAAGACCCAAGCAGGGTAAGGGGTGTAGGTGTTCGTGATGTGACCAAGCCACCTCCAGGGGAACACTTGACCTGAGACACGAAGGAGGTGAAGGAGGGAGCCACCTAGGTGTCCGGGGTAGAACATTCCAGACAGGGGAGCAAATGTAGAGCCCCAAGGGAGAACATGGCAGGCACAGGGAGCACCTGCTCTGGGCCTGCGTTGAGCTGGGTGCACGGTACATACTGTCCCCTTTTATCCAGTCACCCTGAAGGGAACCTGGTATAATACCCACTTACTGACTGGTCAGGTTGAGGCTCGGAGGGATTCAGCACACAGCCAGGAAGGGGAGGAGTCAAGATTTGAACTCGGCCCACACTCGGCTGCAGGGTCTCAGGTGAGGGACCAGTGGCAGAGGTTTCATTGGTGGCCCCCTTGCTGGAGGTGTTATCCTTGTGAGGGCTGACGTGGCCTGGGAGCGGTGTCATGTGTCACAGGGGCAGCCGGCTGCAGCCCAGACATGTTGGGGGGTCGGAGCTCGTGGAGCTCCAGTGTCTGGTGTTGGCCTCCCAGGAGCCCGGTGAGGACAGGGCTGAGAGGGCCCAGTTAGGGGCAGGCACTTGCCCTCCCCCGGGGGTCTGGTTTGAGTCCTGGCTCTGCTACTGCGTGGCTGTGTGACTCTGAGGAAGTCACGCCCTTTCTGGTTCCGAGTTTTCTTCTTGATAAAAATCGGGTCAGTACAGCTCCTGGCCCTGTTTTCCCTTCCAGAGCTTTTGTGAGGATCAGGTGAGATTATATACAAGAAAGTCCTCTGTCAGCTCCAAAGCCCTGGGCATGAGAATTCTGGTTTTTCCTTTATTGAATTGCAAAAGCAGTGTCAAAGGGACACTGAAAAAGAGTTTAAAAGAAAAGAATAAAACCTCCTACATACAGTTCTCCCAGCTTCACATAAGTGCAGGTATCCCGCCCTACCCGCACACCCACCAGCTGAATAGGTTTGGGTGTATTTTCAGGTGAATTCCTCACTCTGCGAACTCTTGCTTCTGGCTGTCCCCGACTCCAGAACCAAACAGACCGGGACAATCTGGCACGTGCCGGCTGAGCTCGGGAGCCGGATGGATTTGGCCACCAAGGGTTGCCGGTACTGTTTTCTCCTCATTGCTCTTGGTCTCTGCCCATCGGTGCACGTGCTCTTATGTTGTTACGGGCACGGTGAACACGCCGGTTCTTTTTCATCCTTCCTCCTGCTGTTGCCAGCAGAGATGATGTTCTCCGTAGTCGTCACGATCACTGAAGATTTTTAGTGGCTGTGTGATAGTCCTTTGAGTTGTGCCATATTTTATGAAACCATCTCCCTTTGGTTAGATATTAAGGCCATTTTCTGTTTTTCTTCCTCAATAGCGTATGTCACAGTGAATATCTGCATGTTTGTGGCTTTTTTCTTTTTTTTCCTATTGATGATGGATGACCGTTTGGAAGAATTCCCAGGAGGGAGATTAGCTGGTCAAAGGGGTATGAACATTTTGATGGCTTTTGATATCCATGAGGCTATATTGCTTTCCCAAGAAGCCGAGCCCATTGTGGTGCCATCCACAGTGTGCGAGTGTCCTCATTTTAACACAGCCTAGGCAGCTTTGGGTGTCACTGGTTTTCATTTTTTTCTTGAATTAACTTTGTGGGTTGAAAATGGTGCAGCGTTCAGTGTTACTAGTCAACAGTTGGTTTTGAGACACGTGCCCAAGCATCTTCAGCTCATGGCTGTGTCTTCTGTCCCTTTGTCCCTTGTCACTCAGCCATGAACCCCGCTGTCAGAGCAGAGATGGTGCAGCGTTCCCCTCCACCCAGGCTCCCCTTGCTTCTCTGGCTGCAGCGCGTGGAGGGCCAGGAACAGAGCAGGGGTGCTTCGGAGAGGGGTTTCAGCTGCAACGCGGGTGGCCAGAAGTGTTTGCAGGCTGGGCAAGCCCTCGAGAGAGGGTTGGGGGACAAAAGCCCCTCAGGAGGGGGAGGAAGGGGGAGGGACATAAGAGCTCTGGAGAAAAATGGGAGGGAGAAACAAAGACAAAGCCTGGCAAAAATAGACCACGGAAGCGGCAGGCAGCCAGGATAAGGAGGACAGAGGCAGGATGTGGAAAAGGAGGGAAGGGGAAGGTGCTGCAGGGGTGGGGGAGACACGGAGGAGAGGCCGAGGGTTCCGAGGAGCCGAGGTCTAACGGGCCAGTGACAGACACAGACAGACAGAGATAGGAGATGGGGTCGGCGGGCATGGACATGAGTCAGTCCTTCATTCCTGGGAGGGCATCGCTTTCTGTGCCCGTGGAAGGGGCTCCCAGCCTGGTGGGGACAGGGTGAGCAGGGAAACACCCCTGCGTGGTATTCACTGGAAATTCAAATGGGAAGTAGAGCGCCTTGGGGTGGAGGTGGGAAGGCCAGGCCGCACCCCGTGCTGCCCCTCCCGAGCCGTGTGCATCCTCGAGAGGTGACCCCAAGTCATGAGCACGGTCCCAGCACACAGACTCAGGGTGCACGGGTACTTTGGCAGCAACAGAGCCACCCCCGCCAGGGCCTCCCTGGGGCCCCGGCCCCACTGGAAGCCTGTCGGGGGGAGCCGTGGCAGTGGTTAGGGTGCTGGGTCCACAGGCTGGGCGCTGGCAGTCGCTCACCCTCTCCTTTTCTGGTCTTCTGGTCCATAATGCAGCTGCCAGTGTCGCCCGCTTCCTCGGCTTGTCATAAGGAGTAAATAGAGTAGTAAACATCAAGACTGGGAGTGGGGCCTGGCACACAGCAGGGATCACATACGGGTGGCCTGAGGGCCGTCCCCTTTGCCGTGACGGTGACAGGGGCAGCAGTACGGCAGTCGACATGGTGTGAGCCCCGGCCCAGGGCCTGGCCTCCTTTAATCTTCCAGCAGTGTGGCAAGTCGGGTCTGGTTGTTCCCACTTTCCACACGTGGAAACTGAGCTTCTGAGAGTTGGTGTAATGACAAAAATGACAACCATGGCAACTGCAGGCTGTTTTTGAGGACCTGACATGCACAAAGCCACTTGTGATCCTCAGAACAGCAGAACTGACAGGTGAGGAGACTGAAGCTCAGAGAGACACAGTCACCTGCCGGGTCCCGCAGCAGCAAGGGACAGGCCGATTGAAGATGGCCCCAGGGACTCCAGAGCCCAGGTCTGTCCTGCGATTCACATGGACTGTCATTTGTCTGTTTCATTTTTCCAGCCTGGCCCGTGGACTGTGCTTTTCAAGAAGTTTTAGAGAAGGTGTCTTACTAGCAGTTTTTTTATCTCTTAATTAAAAAAATCTGTGTGAGTGTGCGATGTGATTCAGCATGTGATGTGAGGGGCCGGAGCCAGCTGTGTCCACCTGGGTGGGTAGTATTCTGGAAGCTTCCCCCGGGGAAGCAGCTGCAGGATGGGGCTGGTGTCAGGGTCTCTAGCCCAGGGCAGGCCCCAATCTCGGATGTGTCGCTCATCGACCCTCTCCTTGCCGCCAGTCCCGTGCTGGAGGGACCCAGGGCAGAGCCTGACAGCGGAGGGTGTTTCCAGATGCACGTCTGGAACGTGGGAGCTAAGAAAGGAGCAGATACAGGAGCTGAAGTTCCCCCAGAACCGGCCTTTATTGACGCACGGGTGGGAGAGAAGCCACGTGGCCACGCTGGAAGAGGGTGGGCCTCCTCCTCACACCGGCTCTGGGCTGGGCCTTCTCAGGAACTTCCACCTGCCCTTCTCAGCTGCCCTTCCACCTCCAGGAGGAAACGAAGCAGGACATGCTTCCCATTGGAAGTGCGACATCAGAAGGAGGGCTGGAGAGGGGCCTGACCGGCTCCCATCCCGGGGACTGCCTCCTGTGGGCGAGGGTGACCCCCGGGGGCTGCCTTCCTTACACTGAAGCTGCTGACCAGGGTCACACGGCGTGAAGTGGGGAGCCGGCTTCAAACTCAGGTCAGGCTGACTCCAAATCCTGTGCTCCTTTGACTCCCAAACACTGCCCAAGTGCCTCTGGGTAGCTGATACCCTTGTCCCCAAACAACACTGAGTTCATTTTTATCATGGGTATTAATAAAAAATAAATAATAACTGCCATTTATCAAGAGCTCTGTGTGCCAGGTGCTTTCTCATCTAGCCCAGCAAGGAAGCCCATGAGTTGGGCCCCATTATCCCACTTCCCAGAAGAGGTCACCGAGGCACAGAGCACCTGATTCTGACTGTAGCATGCTTGGGCACGGTAAGGCTTTGGGCAAGTTAGGCGACCTCTCTGAACTTCAGTTTTCTCTTCTATGACATGAGCCTAATTGTGCTCCCTGGGCATAGGTTTGAATTGTGTGAGTTCATAATTGAAGTGCCTGCACGTGGTAACGCTCACTCAGTGTCGGCTCTCATTGTCATCACCGTCGTTACCAGCGTAACACAGGGTCTCTCAGGGGAACAGATGCTGACGATCAGAGTGGGACTTCCTGGCTTGCGGGTAGCAGCGGAGGAACCCCTGTGGGGGAGCCCTGGGCGGGTTGGCTGCGGTGCTGAGTGGGAGCTAGGCCCACCCAGAGGGGTGAGGCTCCTTGGATGGGGCAGCGTGCAGGGGCACGGCTGCGTGGAGAACAACAAACCAAGCCGGCCGGGCTGCCGCTCCATTTCCTGTGAGGCGGGAAGTTACAAATTTCCGCCCTGGCATCCGGGGAAGGATGGGACAGGCAGCCTGGGGTGTGGTCCCATGTAGGGAGGATGACCAGGGAAGCTCACTGTGCTCTCCACCGCTGGAGTGGCTCTGTCTAGCTCGGGGTCTGTGCCCAGAGCCTTCCTTGCTGCTGCCAGCCAGAGGCTGGTTGAAGTCACAGTCCTGCTTCTCGAAGGGTAGGCAGGTGTGTCCCCTAATGTGAGGTATCCTGAGCCTCTCCTTTTACGTTTGTGGAATGCGTGGCTGAAATTCCAAAGCTGTGGGCCGCTGCCACTTGGAAGCCTTGAGACGCCATGAGAGCTGTCACCTCCTCCTGGAGGCACTCGCCCATGGTCAGCCCTCCTGGAGGGCCTGCGAGCCTCCCTCGACTGCTTTGCTGTTGGGTGTTCCCCCACCTAGACAGGAAGCTGTTGGTTCTCAGCCTCCTCCTCTCTAAAATATGCACATTTGTGAGGTTATCGTCTGGCTCCCCCCAGCTCTGAGACTTGCAGGAGCAGAGGCAGAGGTGATGAAGCTGGGGTGGGGGAAGAATGAAGCAAGCAGGTCCTGGTCCAGGGTGTGGGAAGCAGGTGAGCCAGTGACCGAGGGTGGAGCCTTGAAGATGTTGTAAATCCAGGGTAGTAAGCTCAGCGATGCCTCAGTTTTTCCATCTGTAAAGGGGGGATAATAATGGGACCTACCTCAGAAGGTTGACGTGAGTAGTGGGTGAGTTAACACATGCACCGTGTATAACTAGGGGCTGGCCCATAGTAAGTGCTGTGGTTATTGTTAGTAATTATTGTACTTAGTTAATTAAAATAAATATGAAATCAATATTTGTGGTGCCTACTGTGGGCTGAGGATGCAGCAGTGAACAAAACAAGCTGCCTGCCTTCTTGGGGCCTGCCGTCAGGGGAGATGGACGGGAAACAGGGAAGTAAGTGCAACGCGGAGCTTGTGCGATGACTGTGACGATGATGGGGGGAAAGTTAAGTAGCAGAGTGGGGAGGGGCTTCCATTTTACATTAGGCGAGCTTTTGTGCATGTGCTTGCAGTGATTTGGTACCACAGCTCTCTCCTCAAACTACAGCAGGAGGAGAAGCTTCATAAAGGCACACTGTCCCAGTCAAGGTGGGGGCAGCCCCCTTGGGGGTCCCGGAGCACATTTGGGGGTCCCGGAGCTCTGGGGAACAGTTTGAAAGCTGATGCTCCATCTCTTGGGCTTCCTCACAGTTAAAATCAGCAGAGTCTAAGAACATTCTGTTGAACTGAATGGGGGTAGAGGAGCAAAGGTCAAGGTTGAGAGGGAGAAGCCAGCACCATTTGGGAGGCAGTGCCTGGACACCCATCCCCAGCCTGGCGGCGGGGCTGTCTGCTCCCCCCAGCAGGCCAGTGAGTTTAGCAATTGAAAGAGGCCGTGGAAGTGGATTGCAGAGATGCCCTGGGTGCTGGGCCTTGCAAGGTGGTCTGGGCCAGGGGGAGATCCTGATGTGGAGGTGTGGACCCTAGCCTCTCAGGCACGGTGATGGGGCAGCTGGAGCCGGCGGTGCCCATGGTGAGGTCTCCCCTCCCTCCCAGCCCCGCCTGGTAGCCGTGCTTGGGGCTCCTGTCTGCCCAGGCAAATCCAGGCCCCTGATGGCTGCCATGTATAAGAATAGCCGTCACTTGGAGGGACCTACTGTGTGATGTGTTTTTCAAACCTTGTGCTGGGTCCTCTCCACCAATAACCTTAGTAGATGGTCAGTCGCCACTCCGTAGGAAGAACTTGGGGCTCAGCAAGGCTGAGCAACTTTTCCAAAGCCACTTAGAGCTGCTGAGGTAACGCTCAGGACTGCTAAGTGTGGCCAGTTGTGGTCTCCAGGGACCTTTTCCAGAGAGCCCCTGAACCCAGCTGATGGCTTCTGGAAGGGCCTTTGGAAGGAAGGGGACTTTCTTTCATTGTTTCATTGGCTTGAGCCCCATGGGGCCTTCGGGCACAGCTTGCTTTGAGAAGCCACTCTGATAACTCCTGCTGGTGACATCCTGGCCTGGGCAGGCTGGCTCTTGGAGGGCATCTGGGCCTTGGCAGCTGAGGTCTTGTTAATCTGAAATCCCACAGGACTTGAGTAGAATGTGGAGTGCCAGCTTTCGGAATTAATGGTGAAGGCTCGCGTGCCCTGGCCCCACCGTGAAGCCACCAGGCATGTGCTCTGGAAGCCTCGACCTGCACAGGCGCCTTCTACTGCCTCTGCTGCTGCAGCCTCCAGGACCACGAAGACATCTCCTGCCTGCGCAGCGTGGGGTCCTGGGTCCTCCTCAGGCCACTGTGGCTGCTGCTCTGGCCCGTGCCACACTGGGGAGGGCATGCTGCCCCGCGAGGCTCTGCAGCACAGCGTCTGTGCACACTCTGGAGCGTCGCTTGTTTGTTCCTCTTCTTGGCACTCAGTTTTGGTTTTCTTCTCATTGTTCTTTGTTGGTCTCTTCGTTCACTCATGAATGCGTGTGTCTTTTCATTCATTCATTCGTTCATTCATTCATTCTTGGAACAGCAGAGTAGCTGAGAGGACAGATCACAGAGTCACGCGGCTGGGTTGGAGCCCATCCCTCACCAGCTGTGGACCTCTGGGCACATTTTTTAACCTTCTCGGAAGTTGGTTTCCTTGTCTGAAAACATGGGGATGATTCTCCTTCCAGGGCTCTTGAGAGGGTTACATAAAATGACGCATGTGGAGCCCCCGGCACAGAACGTGTCCCAAGGATGGTCCTTGTCATACTGGGAGTCTGTGTCCTTCCCTCGGTTGCTCTCTCTTCCTCCTTCCTGCTAAACTCCCTGAGCTTGGACCTATGCCCGGGGCTGGGCATGGGCTTGAGTGAGATGCAGCTCCTGTCCCTGGGCCTCCTGGCCTGGGGTTCTCACACCCTCCACCCCCCCACCCCGCCCGTCTCCCTGAGGCTCTTCAGCAGCTCTGAGGGAGTAACTCTGCATCCAGCCACTGACCCTGCTTCCTGCTGGGGTTTTCAGGCCTGTGCTTACCGTGATTTGCTCCTAGTGGGTCCTTCTACTCGACTCATGGCCCCCATCCCTGTGTGCCCCTTCCCCGGTGCCCACATGCACACACACACCTTGAACACACCTGCACATGCTTGCATACCCCACACGCACACACACAGGTATTCACATGCCCCACTGGCCCATGAGCAAACATATCTAGGGCCCTGGCATGCACTCCCTCCCCCAGGCACTGTGGATACACGCAACACACACGTTTGCAAATGGGCAGACACACCTCACTCTGGCACGTCCATGCACACCCAGCCCACCTCTTCCTGCCCTTGCGTGTGCACACACTCCTGTTTAGTCTACACTGTGCACACCTCTCCGTATGTGCGGACCTACATGCCCAACTGTGTAACCACCCACCTATACTCCTGTATTTTTTTTAACACATACATCTGAATCATTTAGTAGGACCCCATTTACTAAAGGCCTCATATAAGTGCTTTACAAATACAAATTTATTTATCCCCCATCAACACTGGGAGGTAGTTATTATTATTAGCCCCATTTTACAGATGAGGAAACTGAGGTGTAGAGAAGTTAGGTCACTTGCTCAAGACTCCAGTCCAGGCTCTTGGTCCTGACATGGAGCTATTTTGCTATGAAGATGTGTGTGTGAGCATGCACCAACCACACTGTAAGTGTGTGCAAGCCCGGCCGTATACCCCTTACATGTACACACATGACCATGGGCACTCAAACTCGCATGCCTCACACCTGTGCACGGAAGGACACTTGGCACACATGCTTGAGAAGATGCTTGCCTCCCCGTGCACACAGCACTTGCACACACGCAGTACCCACTCATGTACCCCAAGCCTCACTCGCATCTCCAGCTCCCTGTCAGAGTCCCTTCTGGATTGTTCTCTCATCTCTCTCGTGTGCTCAGTGGGGGAGGGACCTGATCGCACAGGTCTGGACTTTCTCACAGTGGCCATGACCTCTGTGGAGGGCAGCCCTGGCCGGAGCTGTCTTCTCACCTTCACGTCTGCCTGTCCTAGCGCCCCACTTGGCTTCCTCCTGTCCGTCTTCTCAGCTGGCCCAGGACCCCCGCCCCCACGCTGGCCCCCAAGAATCTGGGAACGTCCGCTGGGTCAGTGCATGGCCTCGTCCCAGGGAGCAGAGGTGGCTCCCCAGGGGCTCCCCGAGAGGCAGTGGGGGCAGCTTCCCCCTCTAGTCTTCAGTCCTGGCAGCCCTCCCCACCCTCCCTCACCTTCTAGCCACCCACCCCAGCAAGAGCCCTCTGCGTCTGAAACTGCTTGCTGGGAAGCAGCTCCCTGGCCTGCCCAGTGCCCTGCAGTTGTTGCCCGTGGCTTTCACATTCAAGTCTGGGCTTGTCAGCTTGGGCGCGACTCTTCTATTTTGGCCCCATCCGAAGCATCCTGCCCTCGCCCGGCTGGGCTCCCGGCACACTCCGGGTTCCACCTGTCTCGGTGCCTCGTGGGCTGCTCCCCTCTGGAGGAGCCTGCCTTTCTTCTCTTCCCTCCGCTCGCTCCCTCTGTGCTAGGCCAGCCCCGGCTCCGACCTCTTTCCGAACTGATAATCGGTACTGTGTGAGCACCGTTGAATAGGAAGCCATGGGCTGTGGTTTAACTTTTCTTTTGGTGAATTTTGATTCTTTATCAAAATGTCCTTCCTTCCTTCCTCCTGCCTTCCTTCCTTCTTTCCTCCCTCCCTTTTGTCAAAGCCTGAGCATCTGCTTCTTTGAAGGCCCCACGGATTGAACTAACAAAAGAGGAAAACCCCAAGGAGATGAGAAATCACTAGCTTGTGCAGGTGCCCTCTGCCAATTGGTTAAAAAGTTTTTATGAGCAAATCTGGTGGTTATCCTTTGGAAAATAAGCAAAGGCAAACCACTTCCTGCCACTTCCAGGAGCTGCTTTAGTGCCTGAGCTTTCTAAGACCTACTGAGAATCCGAAACTTCAGGCAGGCTTCCTCTGTTTTCCTGGAGAACTCAGCAATTTGTGTTGGTGGAATTCCACTGGGCCCAATGGGGTTGGAGATTGCATTTCAGTCTTGTCTTGCTAAGGAATTTCTGAGATCGAGTAATTTGGCAAGAGAGGAAAAGGGGAACTTTGGGTTGTGACGCACAGGCAGCAAATGCCCTTCCTATTCTGGGGCTGGTGCCTCTTGGTTTGCATGTACCACCTAGCCTCAGGGGACCCGAATCCCCTCCTCGGCCCCAGGGGGAGCTCTGGCAGTGCCCTGTGCCACGTGTGGACCAAGGCTCCTTGCACTTCTTACTTGACCTGTATCCTAAATTCCTGAATGGGGAGAGAAAATGCTGTAGCTGGCGGCTGTCTTGCAGGGTGGGTGAGGCACAGGCCTTGAGTCTTAGGTTTGAATCTAGTTCTGCCACCAACTGGCAAGTTACTTAAGCCCTGTGTGCCTTCATTTCCTTATCTGTGAAACAGTGAAGATTATGGTGCCCCATCCTGCGGATGGCGGGAGGACTTTTTTATTCAGTAGACACACATGGGGCACCTACTGCATGGTAGGCCCCATTCTAAGCTTTGCAAACATTAAGTTATAATCTACAGAATAGCCTTATGAAGCAACTACTACCTAGCTCCATTGAACATATGAGGAAACTGAGGCCCAGAGAGGTTAAGTAACTCACCCAGCTGGTAGATGGCAGGGTTGGGCTTCAGACCAGGAAGTCAGGCCCCAGAGTCTGGGCCTGTACCCGCTGAGCCACACTGCCTCTCTAGATGGGCTGGTGAGATGCTGCATCTGTGGGGTGACCACTTGTCTTGGGGACAGTACCTGTTTACACTTGTGGTCTTGTAAAATGATCAGTCATGCCCCATTTCACTCTATAGATTACATGGTCAGCTTATGTATTGAGCATTCAGGACAGTCCTGGGGATATGGTGGCACTGGATCTGTGTGAGGGAGGGGGAGGGGACACGATCGCAGAGGAGAACCCAGCCCGCCTCACCTGGGGGTGCCTTAGTGATCCGCAGTATGAGGATGTCTGCGTTCAGTAACTCATTCGGTAAATGACCCATGACGGCCCACACACGCCAGGCATTCAGGCGTCATGCTGATGGGGGTTGGGGGGTACAGAGACAGAAGGCACAGCCAGAAGCTCTGGGAAATGAAGTCACATCCAAGGCCTGCCCTTCTGTGAAATGCGGAGTATTACCGTTAGGATCATATTCCCATTGCTTTGTTTGGCAAGTTATGACACTGTGGCCATTAACCAAGCACATTCTGATTACCTATTGTTTGAATTTAAAACAGTTTTTTACAAAAAGAAGCAAGTAAGAAAAAGGCTCCTGGCTGTGACTGGTATTTGGCAATTTCTATTCCTGAACAGGACTCAGGGCAGAGCCAGGCCCCAGGCTGTGTGGAGCCATCGCTGTCCCTGAGATGCTAGGTAATCGGTTTATCTCTGATGCGTATCCATCGTGCTCTGTCCCTCTGTCCTTAGATATATTATTAATATTTGCAGGATGTTGTGGGATGTGGCTTTCCCAGGCAGTCTGTTAAGAGCCAGAGATCTCCTCCGGCCTCCTGGTTGATGTTTTATTAAAGACCTGCCCTAGTTCAGCACATGCTAAATACTATAGCTAAAGAACACAGGCTCCAGAGCAGGGTGTCCAGTTTGTCCTGGTTTGCCCAGTACTATTCCCATTATACAACTGAAAGTCACATGTCCCAGGAAAACTGGGATGTTGGTCACACTACTCTGGGGTGAACCCATCCCTGGGTTCATACACGGCTCTGCTGTGTGACTGTAGGTATATTGTTACCTACATGATTAAGATTTTCCCCATGACACTAGGCAGTAGATGTTATCCTCTGGCCTCAGTGGACCACCAGGTGTTCTGCCAAGTCCCAGACAGCTCTACCCCACTTAGAGGACAGTCTGGTCACCTTATCTCAGAGTGAATGTCTGGAAGTGAATTCTGAATCTCAGCTCACTTCCTTGTTCTCTGAGGTTGCCTGAAGCTTGTGGCCATGCTCCAGATCCCTGAGCTAGTCCCCAGGCCTGTCTATGATAGATGCTGTTACCTGGGAACTGGACAGAATGTGGAAGTAGCTGACATTTACTGAGCGCCTCTTGATGCCTGGCAGTGTGCTCTATGTGCTTTACATTTAAATCCTCACATGAAACCCTTGTTTTACAAATGGGGAGTTGAGGCTTGGAAAGGTTATTTCCCCAGTGCCAGTGCCACTCCGGGTGTGGTCCCTGGGCCTGTGCCCACCTGCAGACTGCTTGTCACCAGTCTGTGAAGAAAGAAGTGGAGAGAGCAAGAACAATTTGACATTGTGGTGACATTTTTATCCTATATTTTAAAAGTATTGGTCTGCAATAAGTTGGAAATAAAATAAAATAAAAACTGGTTTCTCACTACAGTTTGAGAAGTGCTGCCTCAGACCCTGCCCTCTGGTGCCTGGTATCAGCCAGTGAGGCCCGGGTGTGCTGCAGTGACAGGCAGCCCTGCCCAGCAGCAGCTTCACAAACCTGAGGTTTATTTCTCCTTCCTGCCGAATGTCCAGGGCACATCAGCAGGCCTTGCTCATCTAAGCACACAGGGAGCCAGGCCGGTGGAGCTCCTGTGTCAACCGGTGCCCCCACCATCCTGGAGGCAGGACAGGCATGTGGCCACCTGTACGTGGACCTGCAAGCGACACACCTCACTTCTCACGTTTCATTGGCCAGAGCAAGTCACATGGTCACACCTGTAATTTACAAGGGGGGTGGGGAGGAGGGGAAGTGGAATCCCACCTGTGCCCAGAGAAAGGCGGGGACTGGGCTTGTTTGGGAACAGTTGTGCAGCTACGCTCCTGCCCATTCCTGGTTCCACATGTGCCTCGTCCTCCGGGCCAGGATGGCGCCCCACAGCCTGGAGAGCTCCTGGTTTTATCCAGCCATTTACAGTGTGGTTTTCGAAGGCAGCAGAGTCTCTGGGCCCCAGAGCATCAGCTGGGACCCACTGGGCTGGGTTTCTGGTCACTGCTGGAGGGTAGCTTTAGCGCTTGCTTGGTTTGGGAACTGAAAGCCTTGTCTATTTCTGTCAGGCTATGTGAAGAAAGAAATTATGAGTAGTGTCAGGAAACTCCGCTCTGAAACTTTGGCCAAGATCATTTCCGCTCGTGGACCTCGGGTCTCTCCTCAGTGAAATAGTGGCTGGTTTAAACCAGAAATAATAAGTACTGCTGTTCACTGGGTGCTTGTTACACGCTGGGCACTGTGCTGATAACGTTAACACACGTTACCTCAATTCATCCTCCTACAGCCCTGACAGGTGGGACTACTCTTAGCCTCATTTTACGGATGAGGAAGCCAAGGCTGAGACAGGTTAAGGAACATCTCCAGGTCACATAGCTGCAAACTGAAATGGGATTGGATCTAGGCTTGTGTGATTCCGAGCTTGCACTCGGAACTACTTTGACAGTACTTACTGGTTTGGGGTCTGAGAAGACAGTAATGAGGAAGGGGCCCCAGAGAAATGTTCAACCCTTCAGAAAGCCCAGTGAGACTGTGACCTTTCTTCTTGAGAAGTGGGTCCTGGCTCAGTTACGATCCTGGATTGGTTACGTCTAGCCATTTTACTACACAGGGAGGCCTGGTCCCTCCTTTCATTGCTGTTTATTATTCTTTAAAAAGCTGGCCTTGTATTACGGAAATGACATTGGAAAATGGAAATTAAAATGGAAAATGGGAATAAAAATCATAATGGCTTAAGAACAGTAGTTTGAGGAGGGAAGGGTCTTCAACTATAAAGATTATTAGGTGGGAAGAAAGTAAAATGGGTCTTTGAAGTTGAAATAGCTCAAAACCTTGTTCCTGAATGTCTCCCGAAGAAAGACCATTTGCCCAGCCCTGGCTTTCTGGGGGTCTTGGGCATCTTCCCTTTGCAGATGCCAAAGGTGAGCCTAAAAGTATTCTTCTCAAACTGGCGGATGTGTAGCCCGTGGAGTTGGAGAAACTGAGCCAGGAGTTTGACAAACCGGAGGCTAAATTGGGTGTATCTTCTGCATGTGTCCATTCGACTTGTCGATTCAGAGTGAAAAGGTTAAGTAATCTAACTAATATATAATTTAGAACATGGCTCATCTCCTTGGAATGAGCATTTTACTTGAGAGGTGGCAAGGTTAAGTAATTTAACTGGTGTGTAATTTAAAACATGGCTCCCCTTTCTGGGAGCGTCCACTTGTGAAGATTTGGAGGGGAGGTGGGGGGGAGTTTAGTTAGGGAGTCATTTAAAATGTTACTTTGCTATTAAAGCAGGCACAGATATGGATTGGAATGCAAAATTCACAAGGCTTATTAAGATTAAACAGGAGACCTGAATGGGGGCTGTAACAGTAGCACTCAACAGCACTGGGGGAATGAGTCCTATCACTGCCTAGGATCCTGGCCCAGCCTACTGGCCTGGACTGATCTGGTGATTTTTGCCTTTCTTGGTTTATTTTCCATTTGGTTTCCCCAAGCTTTTAATAAAGCTCACTTGGGAAATGCCAGACCATGTCCACCTCATGCTTAAGGGAGCAACCAGGGTTGACAGGAACAGGGAGAAACAAAGCAGGAGTGGCCCCTGCCCACCATTCCAGAGTCAAAATGAGAGCTGCAACCTCTGCTCAATATTACTTTGAAATATTAAACTTATGCATTTATTTTTGAATAGATAGTACTTTCCTATGATGCAGATCTCAGAAGGTACATAAGGTAGTGCCGTGAGAAATCCCTCGTCAGAGGCACCAGTGTCACTGGTTTCTGGTCATCTCCTTTCCAGAGCTATTCTAGGTACACGCAGGCAAAAGCACGTAACTTTTTTTTGGCAAGTAACATTTATTTCCTTTCGTTTGTTTGTTTGTTTAAACAAATGACAGAAGCCTATGCACGCGTTCCTTATTATTTTTTCACTAAACAATAATTGCTGTTCCATATCAGTACACCTTCCTTGTTCTCTTTTTGTGGTTACAGACTATTCCATTGTATGGATTTATTTAGTCATTTTCTTACTATTGGGTGTGTTTCCAGCATTACTTTCAAGTAATGCTGCAGCGATTATCCGTGTACATGTGTCTTTGAGACAAATGCAAGAATGTCTCTGGGATAAATTCCTAGAATTGGAATAGCTGAGTTGAAGGTTGCATGCCTTTGGAATATTGATAAGTATTTCCAAACCACATTGGGATTTCTGATACTCTTCATCTGCCCTGAGAGAGTGGTCCATGAGAAAGCTCTCAGCACAGTCCGTGCAGGCCTGGGACGGTGTACGGAATGATTAGGTCTAGCCAGAGGGACCCAAGCGGGCAATGGGACGGGGATCCCCATTGTGTCCCAGGGCCCTCTCTGACACATGCTTTGTCACCTGTGCACACGGGGTGGGAAATGCTTCGGAGAGCAAGGTCATGCCCACAGCGGGCCTCCCTTGGCCTTGCCAAGCATTCGCTCGGAGAATTAAGCTCATAATGCATTCATTCAGAAGAAGCGGCACTTGGACATGGGCTTTGGAAAGCAGAGCCCCCTCGTTGCTCAGATTGGAGTTCCCTCCCAGGAATGAACTTTCAAGTGCAATTCAGGTTCCGTTTTACTTTGTTTCAAGAGCAGCAGCTTTTATGATGGGAAGGGAATCATTTATTTATCATTTTTCAAATCAAAATCTACTCTTCATCAAGAAAAGTGTCAGCAGGTCCCCTTGAAGGTCAGATTCATTCAGTGTCTGCAGGTCATGCCAGCACCGTGTGCTCCCAGTGTGGCAGGCCTGCCCCTGCGTCTTCCACTGTCAGCTGGCTCCCATTAGCTCCATCCTGTAGATGGCAAGTGAGCTCAGAGAGAAGTGGCCTAGGCAGGACCCTGCAGCTGGAGACCCCACCGGAGTGACGCTAGTGTTCATGCCCTTAGCACACATGATTTTCTGCTTGTGTCTGCCTCTCAGGTCTTAGTCCCCGTCACCCAGGTACTGCTGGACATGGCTCGGTGGAAGGTGCTTGGCTCTGGAGGTAGGCACTTGGGTTTGAACTAGAGGCTCCCTCCTACTTGCCTGTGCTACCCCCAATACCTGTCTGAACTGCTGGTTTTCTAGCTCTAAAAATGGGAATAACTGTTACAACGGTGGGTGCTCTGGGAGTCATGGTCTGGCTGTTTCTCTCCTGCCCTGTCTCTCTACCTCCTCTGGTTGTCCTGGGCAGGTTGGGGCTCAGACCCTGATTTCAGGGTGGCTCAGGAATGCTGCCTGGACCAGCCAATGGCCTGGTCTGACCAGGTGTCTCTTGGGGTCCCCATGCCCCAGCTGCACATCCTGGGGCTGGGTCTGAACTGGGACCTAGCCCCCCAGATTGCTGTCTTCCTGGCTTCCCTAACCACAGGGCAGGGACAGCTGGCCCTCCTGGTGGGCCGGAAGGTGGAAGTGTGGTTGATTCGAAGCAAGGAGAGGGCAGAGGCCCCTTTGTCAGGAACTCCAGGCGTGCTGCTCTCCGTGGAGGGGCCCTGCCCTGGAGGAACTGTGCTTGGTTCAGATCTGGCTGGCAAATTGAACTTCATTTTGTGATTAATTTACATTAGCATTTTAGATGAGGATGCTTTTCTCGTTTCTCTGATGGGGCATTTGGCAAAAGTCCTGCTCGCTTTGGCTTTGACTCCACCCCTGGGAACATACTATCCAGGTATTGACGACAGAGCTGCTGGCATCCTACCATGGTGCTACCGTCCTCTTTGCACTGTACAAGGTCTGATCAGGGACAAGTAGACACTCACTCCTCACAGCTGCCCAAGAGCTCCACAGGCGAGGTGTCAGGGCCTTCCTCTCCCTGGATGAACAATTAGTAATGTGAATTGCCCAGGAGTGTTCTTTCTAATGATAATGAAGGCAATGACAATAATGATAGTATTATTACTACCTAGCTTTATTATGTGCCCTGGCTAAGCACTTAGCTTGGATTATTTTATTTAATCCTTACAATAGTCTTGTGAGGAAGCACTATTGTTATTAGTTCCGTTTAGCAGATGAGTAAACTGAGGTTTAGCAACCAAAGAGACATGCACAGAATCATATAACTAGCCAGGGACAAAGCTAGGATTTAAATCCTAGACGTGTGATTCCAGGTGTCTTCAAAACTGCACTCCACTGTGCTCCTCAGATACTGTGTCAGACCAGCCTTAGACTAATTTTTTTTTCTTTAATTAAAAAAAGTGCAAACCTTTATTTTGGGAAATTTGAAAACATGCTGAGAACATAGAAGAGTAAAATGAGCCCCCAGGCACACATTACCAGCTTCCGTAGTTCCCAGCTCATGGCCGGTCTTGTGGAATAGCTACCTCCATGCGCTCCCTTCTCCAGCCACTGAATTATTTTCATGCAAATTCCTGCTGTCCTATCCTTTCATTGGAAATTACTTAAATAGGAATCTCTAAAAAAAAAAAAGGTATCTTTTAAAAATAAATATAATACCATTCTTGTGCCTAAGAAACTAACGGTAATTCCTTGATATCTAATGTCCAGTCAATGCTCACATTTGTCCAATTGTTTCACAAATTATTTTTACTGTTGATTTGTTTGAATAAGATTCCGAATATGTTCTACACACTGCATTTGCTTAATATGTCTCTAAAGGATTTTTAAGTCTCTTTTTAAATCTGGTCATCTGTCCTGTAGAATTTTCCATATTCTGAGTTTTGCTGATTGCTTCCTTATGGAGTCATTTAACACGTTCCTCTGTGCCTTGTATTTCCTGTAAATGTCTTGCACATCCTGTGAATTTCTGGTTAATTCTCGATCTGTGCTGTCAGTACCGCAGCCACCAGCCACATGTGGCCACTGAGCACTTGAAATGTGGGTGGTCCAAATTGACATGTGCTGTAAGTATAAACTACACACCAGATTTTGAAGGCTTAGTATGAAAAAAATATATAAAATATTTCACTAATAATTTTTTGTATTGATTGCATATTGAAGTGATAATATGTTAGATATATTGGGCTAAATAAAATATATTATAAACATTGATTTCACCTATTTTACTTTTTGAAGATGTTGCTACTAGAAATTTAAACTTGCACATGTGGCTTGTATCGTATTTCTATGGGAGAGCACTGATCTAGAGATTTGGCCGATTTGGTTTAAACTTTTCGGCATGAATCTTTTCTAAGTGTCACTGTGCACTTCCAGTTGCCTCACACCAGGGTCCCTCATGTCTGGGGGTCTCTCTGGATATGATGACGGGTAGCCCTAGTGCTAGCAGCCTGGTCCGCCTGTTAACACCCCCCCGCCCCGCCCCCGCGTCTTACTGGTCACCAGTGATCATTGCTCAGGTCCATTTTTTCATTAGGGGTTGCAAAGTGAAAAAGGGCTTCACTTAATCAACTGTGTGGTTCTGATGTTTAGTGTGTACAGGAAAGGCAGCAAATACGCTTAATTCTTCCCCTTTCTATCAAGTTTTAGAGTAATAAGCTGATTTTGTAGTATCTTCCAAAGGTGGTTGGTTTTTTTTCACTATCAGTATGAATTCATGGACTTAAATTTATATCTGATGAGTTTCAATCCATGGCAATTACTTTCTTTTGGATGCTTTGATTGGCCCATCTTTGGCAAGTGGGAGACTTTAGTTTTGATTTTGATCCCTTGCCTTTGTGAATCTCCAATTCCTTTTCTTTTCTTAGCTGGTTGGAAGATTCCCTTCCTTCTAGCCGGAATTTTCTTAGAGTGAGGCCTGCCCGCGTCCATCGCCACACCAGACCCAGAGTGTGGGGGCTTCCTGCCAACGGCTATTCATAGGAGCCACCTTTCTCTTTGGCCTGGTTGCCAAGGTCCCAGCAAGAGGCTGGGGCTGAGGAGACAGCCAGTGCGGCTGGCTCGGGCCCCATGCGTAGTAGGTGTTCCGGAAACGGCTGTCGAGTGAACGAAGGGACTGAAAGCTGATCTGTCACACCACCTGGCCAGAATGGGCTCCTCTCCACCCTGGGATTCTTGAGGGAGGCCAACTTGCAAATAGAGCTGGCCTTTGATTCTCTGCTGTGTCAGGGACGCCTTCCTGGGGCTGACCCAGGGTGGAGCTGGGATTATACCTCCAGGGTCGTGCCGGAGAGCCAGGGAGCCACATCGTCAGTGCTGGCCTGGCCACCGTTTAGACCTGTGGGCACAGGCAGTGGGGCAGGGGTCGGACTGGTTGCTTTCCAGAGTAGAGCCACTCCCCTTTCCAGGCTGAGCCATTGGTACAGGGGACACAGGCATAGCTTGAGTGTCTCCTGACTTGGTAGCCCGATTCCTTCCTGGTGTGAATGTTTAAAATTCCAGCCCTTTGAACCTCCGGGGTTGGTTTTCACTCCACTCACTTGCAGCCTTTGCACTGTTGTTCTTGCCCAAATGGTGTCTGCTTTGCTTCCCTGAGCCCTGGCTGGGCATTCTTGTCCCCACTGCCCAGCGCAGTCGTGGGGCTAAAGGAAGGCTTTGTGTTTTGGCCCCAAAACAGACCACAGGGTTTCTGTTGTGGTTGCTGCTGCTAGTTTAAAAGAAAAACAAAAAACAAAACAAAACAAAAATGCCGCCAGCTTTGTTGATATCCAGGGAATCTTCATCCCCAAAATACTGTGTTTGTTTATGGAGACAGAGTTCATGTATTTACTGTATAAGAGACTCGAATCTGGTGACATTTCTGGTCTATTTGAGGAATGGATTTGCGTCTGGTTTTGTGGTGAGGAGGGCAGGTGTTCCCACCCACGCACTTGTGGGGAGGGATGGACGGGGAGGGGGACAGTGGCCAAGAAAGTGTCCCCTTGAGGGGGGCGAGTGGCCACCTCCAGAGGATCAGGGTGAGAGAAGCTTCCAGAAAGGGCGCGAAGAGGGAAGAAGGGGCAGCCCAAATCGACCTTAGGAACAAGGCTGACTGGGGGGCGGTCAGGAGTATGATTTCTGCAGTGAGACCACCCAGGTCCCAACCCAGGTGGCTCCTCATCAATCTGCGACCTTGGACAAGTGGTTTGACCTCCCTGAGCCTCCATTTCTTCCTCCACAAAATGGGGATGTTGTGAGGATTAAATGGGACAGCTGCATCAAGCCTTCAGGATGGCTCCTGGCCCCTTGCAGGCACGCCGTGATAGAGAGTTCTTGTGTGGTGGTCAGCTGAGGGGGCTCTGGGGCTTGCGTGCCCGGGATTGTGTTCTGGCTCCACCTCTTATGACCTAACTGTGTGCCTGTGAGGTAAGTTCCAGACTTTTCCATGCCTCAGTCTCCTCATCTGTAAAGTGGGGATAATAGTATTTCCTACCTCCCAGGGTGGTTGTGAGGATTAAGTGATGAAATAGATATAAAATCCTTAGGATAGTGCCTGGCACATGTATGTGCTATGCCAGTGCTAGCCTTTATTACTCTAGCTGCTATTAATACTAATGTCTGTCAGATAAGGCCACCACAGACCCAGAATGGGGCCCTTGGCTCCAGTGGCAGAAGACACAGTGCACAGCTCACCAGAGCATCATTGATTCAGGGGCTGCTGTGCCAGGCACCAGCTCAGTAAATCTCCCAGCAGCCCTGGAGGATAGTCATATCCTTCCCATTTCCCAGAGCTGGAGCCTATGGCCTGGAGTTTGCCCACAGCCACACCGCTGGTTCCTGGCAGGGCTGTGCCATCCCTTGACCCTCAGCCTGTTCCCCGTGTCAGGCTGCCTTCTCCCAGTTAGGCCAGAAGCCTGGCTCCGGCAGAAGGGAGCCTACCAGGAACCCGCCTCTGTTCTGTGTGCAGTGCAAGGGTGTGCTTAAGTATTAAGGATGGATGGGGCAGGTGAGGCTGAATCCTCTCACCTGCTCTTGGAGGCCTCAAAGTGACTCACAGCTGAAGGGAATACCTTGACCTTCTAGTCTTCAACCTTGAATGTTTGGGGTCCCTCACACTTCAAAATGTACAAACCCAGGGTCTTCGTTAGGTGCCACCAACGTGTGTGAAGATGTGAGGACAGGCACTTAGCTTAGCTTTGGGGGCTGGGGACCACTGGGCATCTGCTTCAGAGAACACACTATTGATTTACTCTTCAGTGCTTGGGAGTGCGGGACCAGGGTTGGGGATAATGAGAGACATGTTTCGTCAGTCTGAAAGCATCATCACTAGCCATCAGGAAGTCACAGGGCTGGAGGGCTCTGGAATAAAGCATCACCTGCTTTTTTTTTTGGCAAATGTGTATCCTGCACCAGGTGCTGTTCTAAGTACCGGAGGTTAGTAGCTGTGCCAGTCTGGGCCTTTTTGCCCGTGGGTCCACTCCTTGTCCTCTGATCCACTGGATATGGTCAGGGGCTGACCTCTGTAGGCTGTGTGACCCAGGCTCCCATGGCGCTGGGTTTATCCAATGGAAGGAGCTGCTGGGAAGCTGGAGGAGGGGAGGAAGGGGGAGGCCAGTGTTTCTCTCCCTCTCCCAGCCTCTGGAGGTTTCTCTGATCACGGCTGCACCTCCTCTGTGGCTCCAGCTCCCACTGGCCAGGCCTCGTGGTTTGCAGGTGACCCCAGCCCCTGGGCTGCATACTGCCGCCTCTTCTGGCTGTCTCTCTGGTCTGTGGGTGGTGGCACCTGATCTCTGGGTTGCCTCATTGTCCCCTGTTTGGCTTCTTGGGTCTTTCATCACTGTGTAACCATTTCCCGAGTTAAAGTCTCTTAGTCAGATGCTCAAGTGGCTTCTCTCACCTGGTTAGACCCTGACTGATCCAGCAAATGAGGACGACATGGTCCCAGCCTGAGAGTGGCTTCTTGTCCAGTAATCAGACTTCAGCTAGGCCACAAATTCTTTCAACCTTTGTGGTTTTCTGTGCTGGGAGACTCCTGACTCCTTCCCTTTCCCTCCCCCAGGGCTCCCTCCTGCTGCTGCCTTTCCTGTGGCCTGGGTTTCCTCTGCAGCCTGTTTTCTCATTCTTGGTTCCCCTGGGCACTTTCTGAAATACAAATGCACCGGCTTCTCCTCTGTCTTCAACCTTCGTCTAGCTCCCCAGGGCCGCCTGCTCGCCAGCATTAGGAGTGCCGTCATGCTGAGCTGTTTTCTTTTCTGAACGAGCCATACTTTGGTTCACCTCTTGCTTTTGTGGGCGTGTACTGTGCTCCATGGACACTGTCACACTCTGTCCCTTTCTCTTGGCCAGTTCCACCTTTAGGACTCCAATGTCCCCTTCAGAGGAAGCCTGTCCTGCCCTCCTGGCCTGGGTACATCTCGCCGATGTGCAGGCAGCTTGGGGGTCATTGCGGGGATTCTGCTTACTCTGGGCTGAAGGTTTGTTTCCTTGTTTGCAACCAAACCGTGGGCTTCATGGGGCTGAGGCCGGGGCTGACTCGTTCACTGCTGTGTCTGGGTGTCTGGCAATAGATACCAAAGCATTTAGGTGTCTGTCCTCAAGAAATTCTCCCACATGTGCATAGAGACAGGCCCAAGGATGTGTAAGGTAGCATGGTGAAAAGCTGGAGGCGGCTTTCAAGTTCATCAGTACATTGATTCTGTGGAATAGGATGCAGCAATGAAAAAGAATGAAGTAAGTCTAAAATGCATTGTCGTGGAAAGATACCCAAGACATGTTATTGTCACAACAGCATAAAACAAAGGTATTTTGTATGTACATAAATGCTAGAAAAATGGCTCCAACACCCTAACCTGGCAAGAGAGATGACCTCTGGGGAGGAGAGTGGGGTTGAAGCCAGGTAAAGGAGACTTTGTTGCTTTTTGCTCTTCATATTTCTGTACTATTTGAGTTTTAATGATAGCACTGTATTCACGTGTTAGCTGTGTAATTGCAAAATAAGTAACGGGCTGTTAAGGGAAGGAAAAAGCCCCGCATTTGAGCCAGTGCATCCTAGGAATCTCCCCTCAAAACACCAGGGAGGCAGGAAACGTTTTCTCCAGAAGTGGTGCACAGCAGCCGCGACTCTCTTGGCTGTGTCGGAAATGACCCTATCCTTTGGGAATGCCGTTTTTGGAATTAGATGTTCTCTGGAACCTCCGGAGACACAGCCAGGGCGCAGAGTTGGCAGTGGCTTCAGACATCTCTTTCCGATGTTGACCTCCCTCCACAGCAGCGGGATTCAAGGATTTTCTAGGAAAAACACCAGTGGATTTGTGGAATTTCTTTGCAGGCAAAGTAAATGACGGGTCCCTTTGTGCCTCCTGTGCCCCCATGGTGAATTGCGTGTGCTGGAAGTGGAGGAGGGGGTGGGTGTGCAGCTGTTTGAGGACTTGCTATTCTTGGGAAGGCTGGAGTCAGCTTTGACACGCCCATGGCTAAAGCTGGTGGGTCATCTCATCCCTGCATTTCCTATTTGGCTCTCTCTTTGCTCAAAAGATAGCTGAGCACAGAAAATCTGTCATAACTTTGAACGTGTGACCTGCCACCTGCTAAGGGTCAGTTTACCTGGCCCACGGGGCTTGTTGACGCCTGGAGTTGGGAAGTGGAGAGAGATGTCAGGATCATGAATAATAGCAATGGCTTTCTCATGGTGGATGGAATATGGACAACACCATGGCCTGTGGAAAAGAACAATAGGACAGGCCTGGGAAAGGCTGTCTGCCGAAGCCCCTGCAGGGATCTGGGCTGGGCTACACCCCTCCAGCCTGGCGAGAGGGCCAAAGACCAGTCGTGGGCAAGGGAAGTAACACAAACTTGAGAACCACCTGGATACCAGGCATGGTGCTGGGCTCTTGCTCACCGGCTGCATTTATTTCTAACCCAGCCCTGTGCAGTCATTGTTACGCACTTATGCACTAGCCAACTGGGGCTGACACCAATGAAGTAACTGTCTACCTGCTTCCTGTGTTCTCTGTCTGTTGGTATTGATTAAAAAATTCAAAGTAAAACCCCTGTAAAGATAGTCTCACCAATAAGCCATAGTTGCTTCAATTTGAGACCAGTGCCTGGGCTGCCCCAAGAAAGCCCTGACCCCCCAACTCAAATCTCATACGGCAGGGGGATTGGGTTCTGTGGGCTATTTCCTACTCAGTCACACCCTCACTGGGCTTCCCATGCCCCAGGGTGGTCCAAGAAACAGTCTGTACATGATGGAGAGGAAGGGCCTTGACTTTGAAACCAGACAGACCTGGGTTTAAATCTTGGGTCCCCTACTTCCTGTCTTTGTGACCTTGGCTGATCATTTAACCTCTCTGAGCCTCAGTTTTCTCATCTGTAAAGTGGGATTGTTGTGAAGCTAAGACAGGTTAAAACATGAAATTGCTTCCTTCAGAGTAGAGGAGGGGAAAAAAAACCCATGAAATTGCCAACATTTGGCCACTTTCAACCTACAGAATGGCAATTTTCCATGGCTTGGCCAAATGTGTTCATCATAGAAATGCTTCTGTGAGGTGTGGGAACATGCTAGACTCTGTATCTGTTTGTTTCCTCTCCTTAAGCCTTCAGCGTTTAGGGCTTTGTCATCCTGGACTGCAGTGCATGGAAATTGGGCTCTGAAACCACTGCGCGAGGGAGCATTGCAGTCGTGGCTCTCTAGAAAGGTCCCGTTCAGTGAGGGGGCCATTCACTAAAGCTGTTGTGGTGCTGGCTCTGGCTGGGACGGCAGGGACCGGTAGGGAGTGGTGATGCAGCTGCTCCTGTGTGGCCACGTGGGGTCATTTCAAACCATTTCAAGAAATGAGGGGAGCAGCACAGAGGGGTGGCAGGCCTTGGGAGGTGGTACTCAGTGGGTGGGGTCTAAAATTTGCGTTTCAACTCCCCAGGTAGTCAAGAAGCAGTATAGCAAAGTGTCCAAGAGCCCAGGCTCTGGAGTTCTGCTGGCTGAGTTTGAACCCCAGGTCTGCCTCTTGCCTGCTGTGTGCCCTCAGACAAGTTACTTCATCTCTCTGTGCCTCAGTCTCCTCTACTACTTGTAGTAGTTTCTACTTCATAGACTCTGGGAGGCACAAGCATGATGTCCCCTGTAAAGTATTTACACAATGCCTAGCGCAAATAAAATATCTCTGTGGAGTAGAGAATTTTACTTAAAATAATGCTTATTAAAAAATCAACATTAGCTGTTATTAATAAGTGAGGCCTGATTTGTGGAACTTGTGTAACTTTACTGTGGGGAGCTGCCTCGGTTTCACATCCTGCCCTTTTTAATTCAGCCATGGCCATATGTCAAAAAAAAGTTCCCCAGGGTCTTAACTGATGCATTTTACCCCGGACCTTTTTGCAGCCCAGGGAGAGGAGTGTGCTTTAGTGAGGATTAAAATTTGGGGTAAATTGATTCTTGAGGAGCAGGAGGAGGGCTTTTAAACCAAAAAATGAATTGCTTTGGAAGGCTCATCTCTGTCACTTCCTGGTGCCCGTGACTGCGGATTGCAGGACCCTTTCAGCTCCAAGGCCTTGCAGCAAGCCTTCCCGAGTGGCCTGTGCGTCATTGCTCTTGCTTGCTGAGCGGATGGTACTGCACAGTTGCCATGGTAGCAGCAGGATGTGGTTCCTATGGTGATGGTCGGCAGCCGCAGGAAGACAGCAGAGGTTTTAGATATCTGGTGGCTCTGCATTTGCCGCCCCCCTGAGCAGCAGACACGAACTGCCCCGACTGTCACTGTGCTCTGTAGAATGGTGACCACTGAGGTCAGCTGCCTCCCAGAAATGCTGGTTCTTGGATGGGCTGCACAGGAGTATTTGTGCTTCCAGAAGAGGAGGGGGCTGAGTATCTCCAGGGGCACTTCAGCTGGCAGGGTAGGGGGCAGTGGTTATGTTCAGACTCTGAACCTAGCAGGCTGAGTCTGTGGGAAGCTTCTCCAAAAAGCCTTTCCCTGGAGTGAATTTTTTTCACATCCAAAGTCTTGTTTATTTGTAGGCAGATGTGGGATGATGAACTAACAGGAGAAGCCAAATGGCTTTTAAAACTCCTACCATACCTTGCATCCAGATTTCAAAGTGACCACAGTTTGGAGGGTCAGTTGGGTTTACAAACATATGATACATTTCTTCAGTTGGGGGTTGGCTGAAATCAAGGAATGGAAAAAAGTATCCTGAATGTTTCTTTTCTCTATCATATCCAAAATCTTACAGATAGAATTTCTCTGTAGAAAGGTGAGTGTCTGATACAGTGAAATGTCGTGTACAGAATGTTGTTTCTTTTCTATCTAGGAATGAGAGGAGGAAAGTGTATATGCAGGATTCAAGGGGTGCAGTTACAATTTAAATCTGAAATTTAGCGCTAAGTGTGGGTGGACGTGGGGGCCGTGCGGGCTGGTTTCCGTGTGTAAGTTTGCACTTGATAAGACCGCCTGGGAGAAGGGAAATGTCAAGTGTCTGCCTCTAGCTGGAATCCTGTCGACCCAGTGTGGCAACACCATTTGCTCCTGCTGATCAGGAGCTGCGATTGGTGATCGATGACGTCACTGGGTTTCCTGGAGTGTCATTGGTGGATTGGGCCCAGTCATCGGAGCCCTGAGCCAGGTGGCCATACCTGGAGTGAAAGAGGAGGGATGGAGAGCTTTAGTGCTGCTCCCAGGCCTCCTCGAGGGCCTGTCTTGGGGACAGTGGGTCTGCAGAGGGCCCATGGCAGCTGTTCAGGGCCGAGCAGTGTTTCTCTTTTTCATTGGAAGTAGCCACAGGGGTGTCTTGTAGCACAGCTGTGGGGCACCTGGACCCAGGTTCTTGTTAGTGAGCACTGCATGCTGTGATAGACTTTTCCTTTTTGAATTTTGAAAATTGGAAAGAATAAATACACAGTTCCGGATACCCAGTTTGTGGGATATGTTGCTTAACCACACACCAATGTCAAGATGACTTCCGGGTTAGCTAACAAACAAGCAAACAGGAAGCAAAAGCAACAAAGGCTAATATCAAAAACCACATTTCTACCCCCCAGACTTGACCATGGTTAATGTCTTACCCTCTTTGCTTTGCCTTTTAAAAGTAAAAGAAATAAAATATTATGGAAAAAGTGCAATTACCTTGACATTCACCTCTAGTCTGTCACCCCCCTCCAGGTACCTCTTATTATACATTTGCTGTGGGTCTTTCCATCGCATTTTAAATGCTTTATACACACACACACACGCACACACTACCATAAGCAGTGTAGCATTGCTTCGTGTATGTTTTTAAAATGTACTCACAAGCTGCCTGTTCTGCTCTGCGTGGTGTGCCGTGTGTTTGCAATCTCTGTTGATTTCTACAGATCTGGTTCATTTATTTTCATTGCTGCAGAGTCACTCTTTGTTTGCCATCTTGTTCCACCCAAGCGGCAGGCACGAATGGGGGACAGACTCAGCCCCTGTCACAGAGAGGACTTAGGGCTTGTGGTCACACTGCCACACGGTGGGCTTGCTGACCTCCCCAACCCCCACTTTTCGGTTGGACTCCAGAAGCAGGGTTTCCCTCATGACACCTCTGGCATACCTGGGCCCTGGCCAAGCAACTGACTAATCCAGTCTGACGAATTCTCGAGTCACCCAGCCCAACCATGTTTGCCTCACTTAGGTCCCTGCTAAACCCCATCCCCCCGAAAGGACGTGGTGGCCTAGGATGCTGCCTGGAAAAGAAATGTGAGGACAGCGCCTTGGTCTGGAGAGCGCTGTGCCTGTTGCCCGGCCACCTCCCAGCTCCTTGGTGGACCCCCCCGCCGAAGGTCAGCTGAGCCACCATCAGGTGACCCTGGACTTGCGCTCAGGTACAGCTTCCTCCACCAGGGAGTCTAGGGAGTCTGGATGTAACACTGACCTCATCCCTCAGCCAGCTCTGAATGCCAGGGCCTCTTGAGCCAAAAGCCAGCTCCTGCACACTGGCAGGAACGCACAGCTACTGGTTCCTGAGTCATAGGTGTTTTTGCCAGGTGTGTGTGTATGTGTGGCTGTGTGTGGGTGGTGTTCAAGTACACCTTGGGTAGATTCATTTTTCTGTCTCTTTACTGGCTCTCTCAGCCCCCACCTCTTTCAGAGGCTCCATGGGTACTGCACTGACTTGTGACATGCCAGGCTTGTCACAACATCCACTAAGAGACCTGAAGGACCAGACCCTATAAATGCCATGGTCTCTTATAAAGGAAGCCAGTATTGGGGTCAAACAGAACTTGATTCTTTCAGTTGGTCAGAAAGTGTTTATTGAGCAACTTCTCCATGGCAGGCTCAGGGTATAACATGGCACGTGAAACAGAGGTGGTGCCTGTCCTGCTGGGGCTCAGTGGGACAGAGACAGTAAACAAGCAACAGACAGATAGAGAATTATAAGTCTCAGTCCCTCGACTGGGCCAGCTCTGCTGTGCCCTAGCAAGTGACCTTGGGTAAGTTAACTAAATCATCCGTAAGGTGCTAGCCACAACCCTACTAACTTCGTGGGGTTATCGGGAAGTCTTGGTGCGATAGCGTCTGCAAAATGCTTGTCACCCAGCCAGGCACGTCATCGTTGCCCAGTGCATGCAGCTGCAGTGACCACCACCCTCATGTTACAGATGCAGAAATTGAGGTCAGAGAGGTGAAATACCTTGCCCAGGGTGGCTCAGCTGGTAAGTGGGGCAGCAGCTCTCAGGCCTCACTCAGAGCCACTAGGCAGGCGGCTCTGCCCTTGGCCACAAGAAAGGCTGTTCCTGTTCCTAACAGTTATGGTGCCTCCCCATGTTCTGTAGGGAGCATTTTTATTTATTTTAAAATTTTTTATTGTGGTCAAATATACATAACAAAGTTTAGCATTTCAGCCATTTTTAAGTGTACAGTTCATTAAGTACATTCACATTGTTGTGCAACCATCACCACCATCGATCTCTAGAACGTTCTCATCTTCCCAAACTGAAACTCTGTCCCCGTTAAATGATAAGTCCTTATTTCTCCCAACCCCCAGCCCCGGCAACCACTATTCTACTTTCTGTCTCTGTGAATCTGACTACATTAGGGACCTCAGATGAGTGGACTCACACAGTATTTGTCCTTTGGAGACTGGCTTATTCCAGCATAATGTCATCAAGGTTCATCCATGTCGTAGCATGTGTCAGACTGTCTTTCCTTTTTAGGTCTGAGTAATACTCCAACTCCACTGTGTGTCTGTGTTTATCCATTCATTTGTCAGTTGGCATTTGGGTTGCTTCTACCTTTTTACTATTAGAATAATGCTGCTGTGAACATTGACGTACAAGTGTCTATTTGAGTCCCTGCTTTCCAATTTGTTTGGGTATGTGCCTAGGTGCAGGGAGCCTTTCATCATCAAGAATAAAACAAAGGAAATGAAAGAAAGCTCCTAACTTCCAGGTGTTCTCAGCATGGGTCCTTGGATGGAATTCAGGTGATCTGTGAACTTGGATGTGGGGGGAGAGAAAAGACTTCTTTATGGCCACTAACCTATACCTGAAATTTAGCATTTCCTTCTAAATGGCTAAATGGCTGTAGGTAACACCAACCACGGTGGTGTCAGTGGTGCCTGTGATTTAGTCAGTGGTAGAAACCACAGATGTTTTCATATTCCGTTCCTAATATTGCGGATATCTTGGAATATCATGACCTTCATCACTACTCCAAAGTTATGGTTGATGTCAGACTTACAGCTAGGTTGTGTAATGGGTTAATAAAGAAGACATCTATTACTCTATCACAAATTTTAAAGGACATTTTAACAACCACATTTCAGTATGATCACTTTCCTTTCCTTTGCAATTTCCTATGAATTTATTTTATACATTTAAAAAGATTGCTCTAAGGGCTGAGTGCAGTGGCTCATACCTGTGATCCCAGTACTTTGGGAGGCTGACTTGGGAAGATCAGTTGAGGCCAGGAGTTCAAGACCAGCCTGGGCAATGTAGTGAGACCCCCATCTCTACAAAAAAAGAGGAAAATTAGCTGGGCATGGTGGCGCCTGCCTGTAGTCCTTGCTACTTGGGAGGCTGAGGCAGGAAGATCACTTGAGCCCAGGAGTTTGAGGTTGCAGTGAGCTATGATAGTGCCACTGCACTCTAGCCAGGGTGACAGAGTGAGACCCTGTCTCAAAAAAAAAAAATTTGCTCTAAGAAGGGGTCCAGAGGCCTCACCAGACTGCCAAAGGGTCTAAGGCATAGAACAGTTTAAGAGGCCCACTCTTGCCTCCTAGAGGTGCCCCTGGGAGAGGTTACAGGCAGGCTTGCAGTATTGCTTCCAGGCAGCATCTTGGAGGACAATCCGTGTTTTTGAGGGGCCCTGGACCTCTCTCTCACCCCCTCCAAAATAAGAGAAACTTCACCTCATAATTATGGGGAATCTTCTCTCAGATCCTGTGATGGCTTTGGACATGTTTTGAGTCTGTTTGGACTCCCAGGAGTGAGCACACAGGGGTGTGAGCTTTGCAGTTTGGGGCATGGTTTCACTGGAAGAAGCAGCAAATAGGGTGATGGTGCAGCTCAGGCAACACGTGTGGCCAGGCGGGTCTGAACCCGAAAAGGAATGTGTTTTCTTGGTTTTCGTCTACATCAGACAGATCTCTGCTCTGCAGCTCATCTGCTCCAGGTGTGACAGGGAACAGGGTGGTGGTAGAAGGCTGGGTTTGTGGATTGGCAGACAGCGTGTGGGGGAGGCTGGCTGAGTTGCTGGAGAAACTTTGGCTTCATGGCGTGCATGCCCCAAATACCATTTGTCATCAGTACTGATGATAATGCCTGGTGGAGGGATAAGGGAATGGATAGATACTGGGAAAAGCGAGAATAGTAAAATGTTCATTGTAGAATCTAGGTGGTGAGTGTGTGGGTATTCATTGTAAGATTCTTTTCAACTTCTTTTCTTCTTTCTTTTTATTGAAGTATTATTACTTATTTTAAAAAGTACCCACCTGAAACGATCAGCTTCATGAATGATCACATCCAGTGGATCTACCACCAGGCCATTCACTGGGACAGTGCTCACACCTTAGAAGCCACCCTTAGGTCCCCTCCCAACAACCACCCTTCTTGCTCCTCCCTCAAAGTGAATTCTCCTGCCCACTATGTCTATGTTTATTTAGGTTTTCTTAAGTTCCAGCTTTACAGAAAGCAAATCAATGCGTACTCTTCTGTGTCTGGCTTCTTTGACTCAACGTTATGTTTGGGAGCTTCATCCGTATTGTTTGTAGCTGAAAGTTATTTATTTTTGTTGTTGGATAACATTTTATCTTAAGAATATCTTGTTCTACTGATGGTGAGCATTTGAGTTATTTCCATTCTTAGGCTTTTATGAATAATACTGCTAGGAATACTCTTGCATCTGGCTTTGTGGGAAATGTGCATGAAATTCTGTTGGTGTATAGTTAGGAATGAGTTGCCGGTCACTGGTTATGCATAGATTCAAGTTTTGTAGAGAATGCCAAGTAGTTTTCCAAAGTGGTTATACCAGTTTACACTCCCGGGAGCCGTATGGGAGAGTTCTGATTGCTTCACATCTGTACCAATATTTGTTATTGTCAGTCTTTTTAATTTTAGCCATTTTGGTGGGTATATAACAATATTCAACTTTTCTTTACGTTTGAAATTTTTCATAAGAAAATGTTGGGAAAAAATATCATTCACACTTGTGATGTTGTAGAAAAATAGTATTTTTAGGGAAATGGTTGAAATTGGCACTTGCCTGGCCTTGGAGTGAAGACGTATCTTTTCACTCAAGACTCTCTAAGGTTGGCCCTACCTCCTGTGGTCCTGGGGCTCCCCAATCCCCCATGCATCCCATACTGAATCCTGGAGAAAGTTTAAAAAGCCGGACGTAGGACGTGGTCTCTGCTGAGGCCCTGAGTGAGGTTGGGAGTACCCTTGAAGCTGTGCCCATGCATTGAGTTAACATGACATGGAGCGGGAGCTTGGAACTGGTTTCTGGCCTAGAAGTTCTGGCGCTTCTTGCTGGTTCCCGGAGAGATGTGCTTTTGAGTCAGCCTGGGAAATTAAAATAGTTCGTTGACTTTTTGCTAATTCTAATCGACAGTGTAACTATTCCCAGGATCCTCCTGGTCATTGGTTTGAGATCACAGCTACCTGCTTGCTGTGGCTTCCCTGTCTGACTTAAAACAAATGATGCCCAAGTCTGGAGCTTCTTCCTCAGGTTGGCTACTGCTTAGCTGACTTCTTTCAATATAGATGGTGGCCCTAACTCGTTCCTTCTCTCCCTCCCTCCTTCCTTTCACTCAACAAATGTTATATTTAGTGAACATGGCCTTTTATGTCAGATATTCTCCCTCCTTCCTTCCCTCCCTCCCTCTCTCTTTTCCCTCAGTTTGCCTGCCCACCCACCCACCGACCCATCCACCTGTCCACCCGTCCACCCATCCACCACCCACCCCACCCATTGATCCACCCACCCGTTCACCACTCCGTCCCTCCCTCCCACCCTCCCCTCCTAACTGATGGATTTACTCATTGTAAACCAGGCCTTGGGCTAGACACAGATGTATGAACTGTGGTCCTTGTCTTTAAGGTATTCCCTCATAACTCCCCATTGTGACCAATAATTAAATAGTTATTCATAATGCAATGTGACATGGATGTAAGGGGGGAACAAGAGAGTGGTGTCTAGGCCAGGTGAGAGGATCAGGAGAAGCTTCCTGGAGGCCACGATGCTGATGCTGTGTCTTGAGAATATCCTGGGATGGGCCTATTGAGGGAGGACTGTGGGGGAGTGGGCATACAGCTTCTCTGGTAGAGAGAGACACAGAGGTGAGCCATGCCTGGGACAACCAGTGAGCCTCAAGTCATCACGTGCAGGCGGGCAGAGTGTGAGGGGCCAGGCGGGGACGTGTGGCTCTGGAGAGGTCAGCAGGGCAGTTTAGTTGGGGATCTGTTGGCCTTCCAAGGAGTGTGGGCTCCGGAATGAAGCTTTGGGGCCCTGGGATGTGTGTGGCAGATAGACCAATGGCGCCCTAAGGATGTCCAAGTCCCGATCCCCAGAAGCTGAGTATGTTACCTGACATGGCAAAAGGGGTTCTGCAGATGTGTTGAGTTAGGGATCTTGAGGTGGGGAGGTTATTTTGGATTGTCTTGTGGGGTTGATGTAATCACAAGAGTCCTTAGAAGGGAAGGAGGGAGGTAGGAGCGTCAGAGTCTGTGTTGGCGGAGAGATGTGATGAAGCAGAGAGAGAAAGCGATGCGATTCCTGGCTTTGAAGGTGGGGGAAGGGGCTGCGAGCCCAGGAGTCCAGGCTCTTTTAAGCAAGGGCAAGGAGGTTTCTCCTAGAGCCCCCAGAAGGAACTCAACCCTGCCGACACCTTGATTTTCGCCCAGTGAGACCCATGTTAGACTGCTGACATCCAGAACTATAAAAGAATAAGCCACTGAAGTTTGTGGTCATTTGTTACAGCAGCCATAGGAAACTGATCCACGAGCAAGCTTGGGGACATCTGAAAACCTTTGTACAAGGGTCTGGATTCAGGGTGGGGCGATGGGGCTTTTTGGCTAGGGACCTTAAGACCATTGCCATCACCTGAGTGATGGCAATCTTAAAGAGTTCATCTTCCAATCAGACAGCTATAAATGGTTTTCTTTGTGGATAAATTATTACATTTAAGAACAGGATCAAGGAAAATCATAGAATCTTATTCATTGTTACCTGGGTCCCATGAATTGTGAGGTTTGAACCTTCTTACTAGGGGATTCTGATATTAATACATCACCCCAGGTGAATGCTACATGAATAGACCCCTGCTTTGGGGGAATAGAATCCCCTTAAAGGTGGCAGACCTGCAGGGGCCTTGGTGGATTTCCCGTTCCTCATTTCTTCCCGCTGTTGAGCAGGAAGGTGGGGTGTTTAGTGAGTATCACTGTAACCTGTACTTTCCTAAAGTCAAACAGATTTCTCTGGGTGGGAGGATCCGTCTTTTGTGGGATCAGTGCAGCCCGTCTGACTCAGCGACTCACCCAGCACCCTCGGCAGCTGACGCTCCCGACAATTCGCTCTGCTCACTCGCCTCTGCTCACAGAGCCTGCTCCTTTATTCAATAGCTTTCCTCCCGCCTTCCCCAGGCAGAGCGGAGTCTCTCCCGCCCCCCTCCCACGCCTCTCTCTTAGCCCGGGGCGGGCGGGCGGCTGCGTGGCTGCTACCTCCGAGGCTTCTCTGTCACCAGGTAGTGGAAATATCACTAAGTGTCAGAACTTTGAGCCGCCTCCAGATGCCATCGATGGTGGCATCCCTAAGTGGCATTTGTGTGCTAGGCATGTGCTCTCTTTTACACATGCATTATCATACTGGATAAGTACAACTGGCTTCTGCATTTAAAAAAAGCTTTCTCTACCGACGCAGGGTGAGTAATTGGAAAGCCAGACCTGAGCACCCAGCGTGCCTGCCCTGCTCACTGCCCACTTCCTTCTCCTGCTGAACTTTGGACATTAGCTTGTTCTAATGTTATCTGGGATGGTCACTGTTACGGGTTGAATTGTGTCCCCAAAAGGTATGTTTAAGTTCTAATGTCTGTTACTGTGAATATGACCTTCTTTGGAAATAGGGTCTTTGCAGATGTAATCAAGTTAAGATGAGGTCATGCAGGATTATGGGGGCCCCTAATGCAGTGACTGATGTCCTTATAAGAGAGAAAGTTGGACATAGAGACACAGACACACAGGGAAGAACACCATGTGACGACAAAGGCAGATGCAGCTGCAAGCCAGGGAACACTGGGGATTTCAGCAGCTGCCAGAAGCTAGGAGCAGGGCATGGAACACATTCTGCCTCAGAGCCTCCAGAAGGAACCGACCCTGCCGACACCTTGATTTAGGACTCTGGCCTCTGTAACTGTGCGAGAATACACGTCTGTCATTTAAGCCACCCGCTCTGTGGTCATTTGTTAGGGCGGCCCTGGGACACTGATGTACTCATCCAGTCCCTGTTCTGATACCCCGTTTTTGTCCTCTTACCCCAGGCACCGCCATCTCTACCCATGTAGTTAGTGCTGACGAAGAAGAGTTAGGATTGGGCCACCGATGGCATCTCCGTGACGTGCTCATGGTGCTTGAGGAGGCTGCGGCCGCACCTCCAGGAGCAAGCCCGGGCCTGCCGTCCGACCTCTGCTCAGAGACCTGGGTTCACTGGGTTCAAGAATCGTTCTCTTTTCTTCCAAGTTAACTGCTTTCAAGAGGTCAAACAGTGTGTCGTGTCTTTTCCCAGACGGGCTGATTCAAACCATGCCACTGCCAGGAAAGGAAAAAAAAAAGAAGATTGACTAAGAAACATTCATTGCTGTTGCAAATTACTAGTTGGGGCTAGTTGTTGATTATCTCACCTCCGTTGCCGTTTGTATTTAGAAATGGCTCATAAATTTGCTTACGTGGGTCTGGTTTGTCCTCTAGAATGAAACGATTACGCTGCAAATAGTTCTAAAACCACGTTGTGATTCGATAGCGTCCATCTCCTGGTGCTCCTACTGTGTGTCAGGTGCTGGGTTGGGTGCTTCATGTATTGTGTAGTTTTCACAGTAATCTGGTGAGCTCCATTTTACAGATAAGGAAACCGAGGCCAAGGACAGCTAAGGGAGCAAGATACCCAAGGTCCACAGCTCAGAAGCATTTGAGCTGGTTTCATGCTGCAGTCTCAGGACTCAAGAGTCTATGCTTGTGGTTTATCCTTACGGTATCCCAAACAACTTCATAATTAGACATCGGAGTAAAGCAAATATGGAGTGTTCACATGCAGACGTGTGTTTGGTAGACATGGGTGAGTGTGCCTGCATGCAGGCGAGTATGTTCCATATGCTTGTGTGGGAGGCAAATGCGTGTATATAACTGTCTTCTAGAATGTTGACCAGTGCTAATTTTGAAAAATTTCCTGAATGACCTCTCCTGCCAGGCCAATAAATTGAACCCAACAGATAAATCACTGGGCTTATTTGCAGTCTCTTCAAGTACCTTTTAAATCCCACAAATAGCTCTGCGCCTCTCTGGAGACTGGGACTGGCTGCCCTAAGCTCTGCCGGCCACAGGAGGCTGAGTCAGGAGAAGCTTCTTCAGGGCCAGAGGAAGCGGGAGGTGAAGCCAGTGGTCCCGATGCTGCACAGTGGGTTGGTGGGACCCACTTGGTGCTAGGGAAGCGCTGCCATCTGGGCCTTTTCTCCATGAGCCCCCAAGGAGGGCAGAGGTGTGGCATCGGTGCACTGGGGTGTAGATGGGTGTGTCTCCCCAGGATGCAGCTCTGTGCCCTTTCAGCATGCGATGCCTGGCTGGCCTCTCAGTGATTAACCGTGTGACCTTGGGCACACCACTTTGCCTCCCATGCCCGTCTGCCATGGTGGCGTGGCGGGTGGAAGCCAACCCTTGCTTACTAAGGGTGTGACCTGGGCCGCCCGCTGCACCCAGAGGCCTTTGTCCTGCCTGGGCCGCTACGCCTGAACCCCACGCTGCCCTCCCCTTTGCTGCTGCCTTCCCGTCTCCTCCTAACTCACCTCCTTGGGCTGTCCTTGGTCGCCCCTGGTTCTTCCTTTTAGGTCCCCTCCCCTGCCTCGTTTTCCTCTCCTCACACTCATCGTCATCCGGCACACTGTGTGTTTCTTGTTTGTTTTGCTGGTTGTCTCGTCCCACTAGGAAGGCAAGGGTTGGTTTGTCTTTCCCCACAGCTGTACCTCCGGCAGTTAGAACAGGGCCTGGCACTGGGTTTGTGCTCGGTAAACAGGTTTGAGTGAGTGAAAAAATTCGTGAATCACCAACCGGTCTAGCTTGCAGAGCTGCACTTTGTTCATTGCAGTGAAGTTCGCCTGCTAAGTACGTAGTGATAGTTACAACTATGCGTGTTGTTACTTATATTATTACCAGTACGTGCTTTATTTTTAAAATAAAGGGGCTGCATCAGCAGGTGCCAGGCATGGCCAGGGGTAGAGTCAGCGCAGGGCAGCGGGGAGCACTAGTCTGAAGGAGGAGACAGGCGGAACCCGTCACCCCCATTACCTTGAGCACCCTCTGGGCAGCAGAGGAGGCTGCAGATAGGAAGGAAGGCCCCACAGATGAGGATTTGCTTTCCCCTGCCTCCGATTCCAGGAGGGGCAGGAGAGGGGGCCCCGTGGGAGCCACTGCTCCCAGCCGCCTCTGCTACCCTGTGTGGGTCTGAGCGTGTCCCCCCAGGCTGAGGCGGGCTGCTTGTCTGTGTCCGGGTTCCTGCACCCAGGCACGTCCTGGGCAGCCCGTGGCCAGGCTGCGACTCGAAGCCAGGACTTTCAGGAATGCACCCTTTTGACCACACAGCCAGGCCACACACGCCCGATGCCAGTGCACTCTGAGCTCTTCAAAAGTGTGCAAATGTCGCCCGGTGGCCCTCGGTTGGGATTTGTTCCATTAAATCTCATTCACTCCCCTCATTTTATGGGTTTGTTAACTATTTGTGTTTGTTTTGCAAGTTGTTTAGATTCTTTGTGTGTTTTATTTTTAATTGGGGTATGTGCCTTTTAAAAAAAGTAGTTTGTAAGCGTTTCTTTTTTAACATAGAAAAACTGTTAACCCTTTTCAAATCATACATGTAGTAATTATTACCTCCCCCACAACTTTTATTTCTCCAGCCTCTTAATTTTGTCTGAGGCATTTATTGATATATAGAAGTTTTACATCTTTCTGTGGTCAGGCTTGAGTGTCTTTATTCGTAACTTCTTAATTAAGTGTCTTGCTGGCTTAGAAATTTCTTCTAAATTTTAAGATCGAGCAAACATTTCCCATTTAAAAAAAATATATATCTGTAGGATTAATTTTTAGTGTAAGGTGTGAGGCAGGGTATAATGCTATTCCTTCCCTCCTAATAGTTAACAAATTGTCTAGTGTTATCTGCTCAATGCTCCCTGTTCCCATCACTTTAAAATATTGCTATTATCCGATACTTAACTTTTGTATATGTGCTAAGGTCCCTTTTAGGCTATCTGTTAGTTACCATTGGTGTACTGTCCTTGCTCTGTCACCGTACTGTTTTAATTATTCTAGATTCATAGTGTTTTAAAGTTGAACTCTCTCATTTTAAAGATGAAGGAACTGAACCACAGAAGTCAAGCAACTTGCCCAAGGTCACACAGCCAGATGGTGTCTTGGAGTCTTACATGCATGTGATTTCCAGAGAATGTGGCTGTCTCATAGGTTGTGTCTCATGACGCATCCGTGTGCTTCCTTTTACTGTCACTTCTGCTTGTGGCGTGTCATTGGAATGCTGGGTTTTTTTTTTTTTACAGCTGTAGTAGGTTCTCTCTCTTTCCCTAAGTGGAGCTAGTCGTAAGAAGCCACCACATAAAGTTAGTAGCAAGAACGAGATAAGACATGTGAATTTTGTAGTACTGTGTCTGGCTATAAAAATCCCTTAATCTATTAATAATAATGAAATTGTTATTATTTCCGTTGATGTTGTTGGCTTTCTGTAAGTTGCATCCTTACTTCATACCATCAGTAAATACTATAACCACATGTTGAATTTTCAGAATACTCCCATTTACAAGTGTTTGACTCTGTTACTCTCCTTATCCTCCCCCCAATAAATTATTGATGTAGCCCCAAACTCTAAACCTGACAAGCTATTACAGTGATAAAAAGTATACAGTTTACATATCCCAGGCTTTTGGAGAAACTTGTTCACTCTGACTTTAAGGCAAGAACTTCTTGGATCTCCTTCCAGAGAGAGTCATGTCACCCAAGGTTCCAAGGACTCTCCATGACAAGAGACCCTGTCACTCCTGTGTGCTGTGTCCTGTGGGTCGATGTGATCCCTGTCTGCAGCGTAAGCTTGCAAGCAGGGACCCAAACCATCCGCCCACCCCCAGCTCTGCAAAGAAGCCATAACCAACCAGTATAAAGATTAATATCCCTGTAAAAACTCTAGAATCAGATAAGCATTAATTACTTTAAAATTACATGAGGAGAGACCTGGTTGTTGTGAAAGATAATAACTGGTTCCTTGAACCCGTTTGGAGGGTGACCAAAGATGCTGGAAGTGTTCCCTGTCCATGCTGCAGAAATTGGAAATCTCCATCTTCTCCTGCACCATACAGGGAGGATGCACTTTGGGTGGACCCATCGTGGCCTGCGTGCCTGGAACTTGGTGCCTCTCTCACCTGTCATCAACTCTGGGCATTACAAATTGATCGTCAAGATTAGAATATTCCCTCATAGTTCATTTTTTTTTAACTGTGATAAAATACATGGATCATAAAATTTCCCATCTTAACCATTTCTGAGTGTCTAGTTGAGTAGTGTTAAGTACATTAACATTGTTGTACAACCAATCTCCAGAACTTTATAGCTCATCTTCCATGCAGTCCTGGGGTTGGCTGCCTCAGGATGGACCTAGTTCATGACCTTTAGATGAAACGGTAGAATTTATTTAGGCTAGGAGGCCAGGGGAGAACAGCATGAACCTTTGCAGTAGGCTCTGTAAAATCCCATTTTACAGATGAGGAAACCAAGGCATGGGTTGTCTTTTTTTTCCCAGTAAATGTTATAGAAAAAATGTTACAGAAATGGAGCATACATCCAGAAACATGCACAGATATTATACAGCTTAGTGAATTTTTGCCAACTAAGCACACAGGTGTAACCAGCACCCAAATCAAGAAACAGAACATACTAAGCGGCACCCCATCTAACTGAGGCCCCCAGCCAGTTATTACCTTCCCCCAGGGGCAGCTGCTTTCCTGGCTTCTGTCAGCATTGAATAGCTTTACCTGTTTCTGAGCTCCATGTCAGCGAGGTCATTCAGCATATATGGCTTTGTCTGGCATCTTTCACACTACATGTTTGTGTGACTTAAAGAGTAACTTGCTGGAGACCCCAGAGCGAGTTGGGCAGAATTGGGGTGCAGACTCAGGTCGGCCCCCCTGCTCCACTGTCCTGCTTTCTTGATTTTCACACCAAGAGCGTGAGTTTGCCTGGAACATTGGGGAATGCAGAGAAATAAAGTTGGATAGCAATGCCCAAAATAGGGGTTTTGTGAAAGTTCAGTGGAGGAATTAGACACGGGGATTTCAGGAGCCACTATTTTTGAGCAGGGAAGTGCCCTGTGGTGTTTTAAGTGACTGCAAGACCTTGGGGTGGTGGGGGGTGCATGGGTGAGGTGCAGGGCAAGGGTCAGCTAGAGGCGAGAGGGAGAATTTGCAGCGGGAGGAGAGAGCCCTGGGTGCAGAGCGTAGGGTGCATGTGGCTGTCAGGCCAAGTCAGGTGGGAAGAGACCAGGTGTTCTGGATAGAACAATAGCAGTAATCGTTTACATTTGCCAAGGGTGTGTCCTGTGCTAGACACTGCCAAGTACGTCACACACACACACACACACACACACACACAGTCTCATTGCATCCCGCCATAGCCCTGTGAGGTAGGTACTATCATCGTATCTGTTTTTAGATGGGAGAACTGAGGCCCAGGCAGGTGAAATGACTTGCCCTAGATTAGGTGTCTAGTAGGGAGTAAAGATGGGACAAGGCCTGGTCAGTCTCATTGCCAGCCTGACACCCATGACCACCACCCTCTCTAGCCAGCCTGTGGGAACTCAAGAAGTAGAGACACTGAGATAGGGGGAGACAGTGGTGATGGCTCCCGTCTGAGAAGCAGAAACACTGAGAAAAGGCCGTCGTATTTCACTACAAGGGGTTGTTGGAACAAAGTTGGAACAGTCTAAACTGGTTTCATCATCATCAGTGACTGTGCTGTGGGTTAGCTGTTTTTTTTTTTTTCCAGTGGATTTGCTTGGGGCCAGCATGCGTCTCTATATTCTTACTTTGTAAGCTGAGTAAGTTGATATCTGCAATTTGAGAAGAGCCTGGTTTGGGTAGGAAGTTGATTCGATTACCGTTTTATAAGATTTTCCTGGTCTGGTCTTGATCCTGTGGATTTCTCTTGGTTTCAGTAATTTTGGGGTAGTGACCTATCCCCTGCCATTTAAGCCAAGTCACACTGACGTTCAGTCCACCCCAAAGAATGTGTTAGAATAGCCTCATTTCCAAGAAAAGAGAAAAAGGCATTAAGGTCAAAATATCATGTGACATCTCAAACCAAGACTGTTACAGTCTATCTGGGCAATAATATGATTATCTGATTTTTTTCACAGGCAAGTTGATTCCTTGCAAGGTCATTAATTTTATCTGTATCCAGTGGAAATTATGTTCATTTTAAATTAAAATAAAAGTCACAGTGTCCATCTGTTTGTGGAAACCTAATCTATTAAAGTTGATATAATCAGGCTGTTTACAAGTTCATTTCGAGTCAAACAACAGTATTTATATTCATACACACAGGAAACTCAGTGAGATAGTGCCAAGGAAGGGCACACACCGATGGGCCCTGATTACCCTGCATGCAGGCAGCCCAGATCCTTCACTTTGTTCCAATGTCATATTAGCTGGGGATATCCCTTTTGTGACGCAGAATCTTGCAGTGAAACAGTTGGGTGTAGCTGCCTGCAAGAAGGAAACGCTTGCAGCAGGGATTTTCCAGGCAGGCATCTCAATTGCACAGAAAACCGTTTTGGGAATGTTTCCATCAGCCCAGCAGTCTGAGGGTTTGAGCAGAATGGTGAGAAGATTCTAACCAGGCAAGCTCGGGGTGGGTAATGGTGGGCGGGGCTGCTGCACAATGTCTGGCTGTTCAGGGGGCCAGAAACAAACGTTTGCGGGCCCTGAACGGGTGGACACACAGGAGGGCCATTGAGAAGCACTGGCTGCTAAGTCAAGTGTTTTCCTCCGGGAGTGAGAGAAAGCCACTCCACGCCTCCGCTCGGGAATCCTGTCGTGGTTCCCCATTGCCTTTAGGAAACATTCCTAATTCTGTCCTGGGCTGCAAGGCTAGGTGTGTTTTCCTCGGGACCTGCTCGCCCACTCTCCATGCGCCTTTGAGTTCCTTACCCCGCTCCACAGACTCCCATTTCCTTCGCTCGGCAGGACCAGCCTCACCACCTCAGAGCCCTCGACGTTCCTGCCAAGACGGAGCTTCCATTCCGCCTTCATTCACTAATTCACAGTTCCCCTCCACTGCCCGTCTTCTGCCACCTCCACAGGGGACCTCCCCCGACCTGGGATAGGATAGGTCCTTCTCTCATGGGCTGTTTCACAGCACAAACACAATTTACACGAAATAATAATTAATCCATTCATTGCTTTGTGTCGTTCCATATGCTGAGTCCTTGTTTACAACTCTGTCCCCAGCTCTGAGCTGGACGTAGTCAGGGCCCACCCAATCTTTGGTGAATGAATGATGGAAACAAGCGTTTGCAGTGAATGAGGCTGAATGTAGTTCTCTAATTTGTGTAATAATCTTGGCCACTTTGAAAGGTCCCTTTGAGTGTTACTTCTTGGTGAATTTGTCAAATGTGCAACGCAAATGGAGAAACAAAGCAAGGGCCAAAAATAGTTGGTCACCGGGGCAGCTTAGTGACCAGATACACTGACCTTCATGTTGGGTCAAAGCACGCTGGTTTGCTGAGTCCCTGACTGTCTTCAGTCCTGCCCATTGGAGAGCACCTTCGACCCTGCCTGGGAGGCGGCGGATGCCTCTTCCTTGAAGCCAGTTAAGTGTTTCTGATTTTGATTTCTTTCTTTTCTTTTTTTTAAAGCTGCATACTTATCAGGCTCTGGGCTTGCTTGTTTTGTGTGCGGAACTCGTCTGTTACATTATGCTGATTGAAAAAACAAAACTCACTTATATTCGTAAGAGTTTCTTTATTTAAACATAAAAGGAATCGTATTGTATATATCTTTCTCAGTCTGCTTTTTCACTCAATAAGACTTGGTGGAGATGTGTTTGGAGGTGTGCAGGGTGGAGCTGTATCAACTGTGCTAACTGTGCTCACCCCTCTAACTTGAAATGGCAGAAGACTTTCATTTAACAGACCAGCTAGTGTACCCGCCACCTCAGTTCCTGTCTGCGGAATGCTGACCGATGCCCGAGGCTGGCAGGACACTCTTGGGAAACCCTCACACTCGTCTTCTCGGGAGTTGAGTTGTTTGTTCACCAAGAGTCAGTTGTGTTCGTTCCCAAACCTGATTATGCCGATGAGAGGTGTTACTGTCATTACACCATTTACTTGAAGATTACATAAACTTATGAAATACGAGTGTGAAAAGAGAGTGGTCATTTTTATGAAAACTGAATGGAATGCTTGAGAACTCTCAGAGTATTGCTAAAATGCAGTCGATGTTGTGGGGGAGGGAACTGTAACAGGATGGGGAAGAGCCATGTTAATCAGGCGGCCTCGCGGGGGTCCCAGAGAAGCCGAAGCCGCACCTGGTCACGCAGGCATCGGGTGTGCAGTTTTTGTGAGGAAGACGGAGGGGCCTTCAGGGGTGGGGGCTGTCTTCAAAGAAAAGGACTTGTCCCTACCACAAAAGATGGGAGAACAAATATACATCTGCATGTTTTCCGTAAGAGTGAAGCGTCTGTTTCATTTTTTTTGGTTTTTGATGATTTCCTCCTTTAATGGACTGTTTTTGGGTTCAGCATTCAGCCGCTGGTTCTGATAGCCGCAGACCTACCTCATTCTGTTCAACTGCTACGTCGACTTCCATAAAATGCAGGCCCCAGCTGGAGCTGATGGAGGTGAAGGCTCTTTCTCATTTTCACTCTTAAACACCGCGCAGGAGCAAGCAGTCTTATCCCGGACGCCTGTGCACAAATGCGTTGCATCTGAGTGGATGCTGAAGCACAGAATCACTGGCTGTGGCATTCTTAATTTTAAAAGCTGCTGGAGTTGGTTGATTTTGAAGTTGACGACTCCCAGGCTGGGAGCTCTGTGAAGACAGGAGCTAAGTCTTTTACCTGTGAATGAGGGTTTAAAATAGCCATTAAATGCTCAGATACTCTGCCAGTGCTTAGATCTGTTTGTTTAGCAAGCATTTCTCACGCCCCAGCAGTATGCCAGGTGCTGTGTTAGGCACCAAGGGTGGCAGATTTGTAGCATGGGGTGACTGATCTTGCGAGGCAGATAAAATGGTTCTGTATTTGGGAGTGGAGACAATAAGAGTGTGGGTTTCTGGGCCTTAGTCTGAGGGTAATATTCTCCATCTGCATTAGAGTCTGCTGGCATAACAAAATACCATACACTGGGTGGCTTAAACAATAGACATTTATTTTCTCACAGTTGCAGAGGCTGGGTGTCCCAGGTCAAGGTGCCACAGTGGTTGGGTTCTGGTGAGGGCTCTCTTTCCGGCTTGTAGACGGGCACCTTTTTGTTGTGTCCTCACATGGCGGAGAAAGAGAAAGCTCTGGTCTCTCTTCTTACAGGACATTAATCCCATCTGTGGCGGTTCCACCCTCATGACCTCATCTAACATCTCCTCCCAAAGGCCCCACCTCCACATACTATCATATACGAATTTTGGGAGAACACAAACATTCGGTCCATAGCACTGTCCCCAGCACAGAAGAGCAGAGAGAAGGAACAGTTTACAGTGGGGCAGGATGTATACGTTGACTTGTGGCTTCACTCATTGAGGGGTTGTGAATTTTCTGTCCTGGCCTAGTGAGAAGTCAGTTCAGGGGTCCATTCCAAAGAGTGGTGGTCTGACCACCACTGGCTGGAGCCTGTAAGGTGGCGAGGGCGAAGGCCTGGGGTCAGGGCACCTTGTACCACTCCTGGTTTTGTCCACTGCTTGCTGTGTGTCCTTGGAGAAGTTGGTCCACTCTGGGTGAACCCATCTGATAGGTGGGCTGGGTCTGGCTTTGGGAATCTGAAGACAGTGTGGTCCTGAGATGGCACAGAGTGGCACCTGTGGCCAAGTTTCATGGCTATCCTTGCCTTGTTTGGAATCATGCCCTCAGCTCCCCTCTCCCGACCAACCATGTCCCGCGCAACACGACAGCCAAAGAGCCCTCTTTCTTGGCCCCATGAGAACATTTGGGAACAATCACATCCACCCCGCAGAATGCTGCTTATTGCTAAGACATTGTGTTGGCCAGCCATTCTCAAGGTAAAGTTCAGGGCTGCTCAGAACTCTGGCGCTGTCCTCCTGGGCCCTGCGAAGTGTGGTGTGACCTGCCTCATCCCAGCAGGGCAGCAGGACCTGGCGTGCTGAAAGGGAGGGAGGTGAGGGCTGTGGAGTAAGAGTCTGACCCTTGGAGCCAGATGGCCTGGGTTCTCAGCCTGGCTTTCGCTCTGTGACTTTGGGCACATCACCTCCCCCCTCAGTGCCTCAGTTTCTCCACTTAGAGTTAAGGTGAGGCTAAAACAAGCTACTCTCTTAGAACAGTGCCTGGCTTCTATATCAGGCCTAACAAAGATGGGGTTTAATTCTCTGAGATAAAGAGAAATCTTGGCTCAGGCAGTCTTTCCTGCCAAGGAAATAACTAGGTTTGACTCATTGTTTAAAAAATTGACCCCCACCAACCCAACTATGATCCCTGAAGTCCCTTCTGTTTCAACTTCTACTTCCTCTCTAAAGAAGAAGGTTTACTGAGCTAATTGCTGGTATGAACGATATTGTGGGGGAAAAGGTTTATCCTACTTAGGAGTACGCAACTATTTTAAGGAGCTTTAGCACATTTTTATTTGCATCCACCTGGCATGAGAAATATTCATTGTGAATAAGCCTCCTTGGGTTACCCATTCCCCTGAGCAAACAGTCCGTCAGCTCAGGAGAGAGGAAGGGGAGAGAATGCAGGGCAGACATTGGACTAGGTGAGCCCCCCGATTATTCTGTCTTTCCTAGGGTTCACTGATTGTATGCCTTCTGCACAGTGGGCCTGAATTCGTGGAAACAGACTTCGGAGTCTGTGCATACATGTCCCTTTTAAAGGTGGGTACTAGAGAGGGGAGGAAAAGACCGAGCCTGGGAAGTCATGCAAGTGAAATATGTTGGGTTTTCTATAGCAAAGTCTCTTTGGTGATATGTGTGGTGGACCTAATATGTGAGGGCATTATTTTGAAAGAATCACCCATAGGACTCTTCTTTTCTCAGGGGTAAGTGTGTATGCGTGTGTGTGTGTGTGTGTGCACGCGTATGCACAGGAAACCTCTAGTTTATAAATGTTTCCTTCTCCAAACAGCCTGCAGCTGGCCTCCTAGGCCTCTTCGTGGCTTTCAGGACACCTTCTTTTTGTTACATCTTGGAGGCTGGGGGCTCCCATTTCTGCTCTGGTTCCAGTGCACGGTGCCAGGCCTACCCAAGGGGTGTGTGTATTTGCGTGTACCTATATGTGTGTGTGCATATGTGTATATTTGTATATGTGTGTGGAGTGTTGTGTGTATGCACATGTGTGTGCATGCGTGCACGCACACATGTATGTGTGGAGGGGGTATATGTGTGTGGATGTGTGTAAATGTGTGTATACTGTGTGTGTGTATGTGCGTGCGTGGAGGGGTGTGCTCCTGGTCTCCAGAGTTGAGTAACTTTATGAGTGGTACTTAAACCCTTCTCTCGTCCACAGGACAAAGTTCAGCCCTTCATTTTCTTGGCAGAGAAGGCTGAATTTGGCCCAGACTCAAGCTTTTCATTTTCATCTCTTGCCAGTTCCTTACCAGGCACCCTGTGCTCCAGCCACAGCGACCTTTTGCTGTTGCCCGAAGAACCCATGGTCTTGTGTACTCCCAGACCTTTGGAGATGCCAGCCCCCCAGTCAGGGATTGCCTTTCTTTCCTCTGTCCTGGCCCAGCTCAGATGGGTGTGAAACCCTCCCAGGCCTGCCCAGACTGAGTCCTCCCTGCCGGCCTCCTTAGCTTCTCTCATCCTTTTGAGCTGTGTTCATCACATGTACCAACCATGTTTGGTTACCCCAGCAAGTGCCGGGCCGCTGCAAAACCCACACAGCCCGACCCATCACCGGCGCCTAGCACAGTGCCTGGCAGAGGGCCGACGCCTGGTGTTCCCCAGAGTGAAGGGGTGGAAGTTTGGGCTCTGTAGTAAGATGCTCATATTGTGTAGCTACAAGAGACTGCACACAACAACGGCAACATCAATAATATCCGTTTACCGAGTACCTCCTCTGTGCGGGGCCCTGTGCTAAGCCCTTTACCTTTGTGCATGCGTTTGACCCGCACAGCTGTGTGGGGTGAGTGCTGCCGTTCGCTCCCATTTTCAGGTGGAAGAGTGAGGCTCAGAGAGAAGTAATTTGCACAGGTTACACGCTATGTGGCGGATCTATGGTGCTCACCAGAAAATGAGGGCAAGTCACCGCTTGACTGACCTGCTTCTGTTCTAGAAACCAAACCCTCCTTGGCATTGTTTCCCTGTGATGGTGGCTTTCGAGCTCGAAGTGCCCAACTTTCTTGGGCATAGGGGCCCCCCACTTGCCCTGCCTGTGCCCCAGGATCTTTGCACAGGATCGCCATGTGTGATTGCAAGTCTGGGTCTCAGCTGAATGAGAGAGCACAGGTCCCTGCATGCCTGTAAGAGAGTTCCTAAATTTGCTTCAAGCGGTGTCACCCTCTCACTGCAGGTATATCGAGTGAGTGCGGGGAGACTCCACTGTGACCTACATTGGGAGGAAGTGGGCCGGGGCGGTGGGTGGGAGGAACGCAAACGCAGATGACGCTCGCTGTGAATAACAGTGTTGAAGAACATCACAGCCAACAGTTGGGGATGAAAGGCATTTGATTTATAATAGACTCTCAAATTCACCCTCGTTCTTATGAGTTATAATTTTTCCTGAAACCTCCTGGGGGGATCCTGCCGCTGGGGCCGGGTGGTAGGAAATGGCAGCCCAGGGAATGACGGGCCCTAATCCTTTCCTCTGAGTCAAGAGCAGACAGACTTGCCCTACTTCTTCCATGGCACGGGGCGGGGGGCAGGGGAGGAGAACACACAGATGCCTCTCTGGCTGGCAGCAGGAGCTTCCTGTCGCTGCCAGGCGGGTCAGAGCCAGGATTCAGGGGCCGACGGTCAATTTAGCAAGAGGAAGAATTGGGCTGGAAGTACACTCAGAAATCAGCCTAGAGGGACTGTTTTTCTTTTTATTACAGTTTTCCTCAGGCTTGGTGGGGAAGGGACAGAGGGTCTGAGTTGCATGCCATTCATTCATTCATTCATTCATGTATTCATTCATCTAATATTTCCTGAAGGTCTTTGTACCAGGAACCATAGAAAACACAGGTTATGAGCAAAACCGACCGTATGTGTCTTCCCCTCAGGGAACGTGCAGCTTAGTGGACACGATCACTATAATGTGGGCGATTAAGGAGGGTGAGGACAAAGTGCTATCACCCATCATTCATTCATTCACCTAGCGTGTACTGAACACTGACTGAGCTAGGCTTCATTCTAGACCTGCTGTCCAATACGGTAGCCACCAGCCACATGTGACTATTTAAATTTTATTAAAATTAGACAAAATTGAAAATTAGTTCATTAGGTATACAGTCACATTTCAAGTGTTCCATAGCTTCGTGTGGCTGGTGGCTCTTATATTGGACAGTGCAGACATAGGACATTTCCCACATCACTGAAAGTTCTACCTGACTCTGCTGATCTGGCACTGGGCTGTAGAGGCCCCCTGCCCACAGGGCGCATACAGCCTTGCAGTATTAGATGAAGACTGCCGGCCCATAGGCCATTACAGTGCAGGGCAGTTCGTGCCGAGATGGGGCACACAGAGGAGGGACGGCCGAGCCACGCCTGGGCTCCCGGAGGCAGGGAGGTTTCAGTGAAGTCTGAGTCAGATGAGGAGGGCCTGGGGTGAAGGAGGAGGGGAGCAGCGTCCTGGGTAGAGGAAGGACGTGTGCCAAGGCCTGGCTTCTAGAAAGAGCCTCTAAGAAAGAGAGACAGTAGGCGTCCAGGGTGGCTGGATTATATACCCTCTGTGTGTTTATGTGGCCGAGGCTATGGGGCTGAGTGAGGGTTAAGTCTGCAGGTGGCACAGGCTAGGCTCTTGTAGGATCCTCTGGCACCTCTGGAGACAGACCCCTCCCCAGGCTCCCTGCTGGTCAGATAGATGGTCTTTCCTGACCATCTCTAACCCCAGGCATGCTGGATGGAGGGTCCCATAGCCAGGGCTTAGAACAGGGGCAGCCAGCTTGGAGGAGGGTCTGGTTTGCAGGGCTGGGGCTGGACATCTTGCTCAGAGGGGGAAGCTGGGCCTTGGAGCCAGACTTAGGGCGACTGGTGGGGGGCAGGAGTAGGAGGAGGAAGAGGAAGGAAGTGGTCTGCTCAGAGTTGTCTGCAAGGCCCAGACACGAATGTCCATTAAATGCACCGAAGAAAACAGTTTGGGAAATGGCCCCCCTTCCCTCTGGGACACTGCAAAATGGAAGAGAACTTGGAGAGGCTGGCTCGCAGCGGGGGGCAGTGAGGCCTCAGGCCTGTGGCTAGCTTGGGCCCTAGCGTCAGGTGCCGTGGGAAGAACTGAACGCACAGGGATTCGGGCTGACCTGTTCAGCTCTGCTCTTCCCTAACTGTTACCTGAGCGAGTCGCAGCCTCCTGTGCAGCATGGTGACAATCGTGTCATGCTGTAAGGCTGTGGGAACAGTTTCGGAATAATAATAGCAGGTGACGTTGATCTAGGGCTTACCTTGAGGCAGGCATTGTACGACATACTTTCCACCAGAATTTCTCACCCTTGGTGCTGCTCACACCTGAGGCTGGATCACTCTTTACTGTGGGGACCGCCCTGTGCATGGAAAGGTGTTTAGTGCATCCCTGGCCTCAACCCGCTAGGTGCCAGCAGCACCCTCCCACCCCAGTTGTGACAACCAAAAATGTCTCCAGATGTGGCCAGATGCCCCCAGTTGAGAACCACTGCTTTATACACTGGCCCATTCATTATGGCAACTTGTTTCACACATGAGGACCCGCCCACTGCCAGAGCTTAGCCATTGGTGCTGGGATCTGGACCCAGGTGTCTCCGAGGGCCTGCGCTCTCAACTGCTCATCCTGGTCGGCTTAGATGGAAAGGGCACAGCCCGAGGCCAGCACATAGGGGTGGTCAGGGAAAGGGGCTTTTCGGATGATCAGTCACTGGCTTACTTGATCAACAAACCAGACCCTAAGTGCAGGGATGCACGGATGAAGAGGACACGGCTCCTGACGGACCCGCTGTAGCCCCCGGGTGACAAGCTGGAGGGCTGAGCGAGCCATTTGTACTTCTTCGGCAATGATTAACCCGGCTGAGCTGGTAAACCATTCGACGATCAGAACCGTGCCCTGGAACATGCCAGGCTTGCAAACTTGGGGCCGTTGGTTGCACATCTGCTCTTTCTTCATCGGACTTTGTCACCCTCGAGGTCAGGAGCTAGTAGCACTGAGGGCCATTGGGAAATTCTTCTGGTGGATTCCTCCCACTTTTCCTTGCCAGCCCTGGTCTGCCGCATGCACCTCAGGAAACTGTCCTGCGTGGGGGATCTTTCTTGGCCGGGCTTTATGGGGTGTGTGTGTGTGTATGTATGTGTGTATGTGTGGTGGGATGTTGAAGAAGTGGCCCTGAGTGAAATCCCAGTGGTCCTGAGAGGCAGGGCTGAGACCTCCTGTTTATTTATTTGTTTTGGAAGTTGTACCATAAGTGTTGAAATTGCCCGCAAAGGACAGAGGCGGCAAGAACTGGCCTTTGCTAAACCTGGAGGGCGGAACAGACAGAGCCTGGAGCGGGACCTGGCTGCCCCAGCAGGACATGGGGTGCCGGCTGATTCCCTTGAAGGTGACTACATGTCCACTTCCCTCTCTGTGTTGAGAAACTGTGTGTATGTGCATGCATGTGTGTGTGTGCATATGCACATGTGTATTTACATGTGCATGCACACACCATGTTACCTATGTGCACATGCATGTGCATTTGCATGCGTGTGCGCACACACACATTTCTGTGCTGTCTGCGTGCCTGTGTGCATATTTAAATGTGCTCACCTGTGTGCATGTGTGCATTTACATATGTGTGTCAGTATGTGTGCTCAAGTGCATGTGCATGCATGTGATTCCACCCCAGCCCCATGGCTGCAGGACTGAGGTGATACATGCCACGCACCCTGCGTGTGCCAGTGTCAGCTCTCCTTCTGCCCTCATTCTCTTCATGGTGGATACAAAGAGACCTGGCTTTGACACCCAGCTTTGCCAGTTACTCGTTGTGTGACCTGAGGCCAGTCACACACACTCTCTGAGCCTCAGTGTTCTTCTCTGTGACATGGGAGAATAAAAAACAGCAATGGCTCGGAGTTTCAGTGAGGGTTGCGGGTCACAGGTGTGTGCATGGCTGGGGGCCTGGCTCAGAGAGGGCAGTTGGTAGGTGGTGTGTCTTCCCAGCTTCAGGGGCTCAGGAGGGCAGCAAGGGATTTAGTTGCTTCCATCTGCTCACACCCGCCTTCCGCTCTTGGCTCTGAAACCTCAGCAGCATTGGGCAGAGTGGTGTAGACGGGTCTCATCCCATCAAAGAATGTCTATTTGGCCTCCACCCTGTGTGCTCTCCGTGTGGCCCAGCATCCTGTGGCTGCTGTTGCCAGGAGAGACCAGGACATAGTGGGGCTGTAGAAATTACTAGAAGGTTGAAGTCAGGGGCTCCAGTGACCCAGGTTGGTGACTACAGTACCGTCTTTCTGACATGAATCTGCTGTCCTGTTCCCTGATGACAGCCCCCTAGGTTCTCCTTACTTACCCAGGACAAAGAAAGCCCTTGGCCCATTTTATGCCCCTCCCCGGCTCCATCAAATACATCCAGAAGGTTCTGAGTAACCATGGCAACCAAAAGCCAGGAAGATGGGGCTATTTCCTCTGCCTCCCCACTGTTTTCTGATTAGTCCCTCCTAGGTAATTAGCAAGTGATATATGGGACACTAAAGCTCTGAAGGTATCCATCAACTTTCTAGAATCCTAGCCAGAGACGTGGCAGAGGGGGCCTAGCTGAGCAGCAGAGAAATGTGGAGACACTCGGGGGCCCTGAGGAAGGAAGCCTGGAGGACCAAGTCACCCTGGGCAGGTCGGCGGGCGGCGCTGGCACCCTGGGGCACGTGTGGGGTGTGTGGGAGGTATGGGAACCTGCTCCATCTTCCCTTTTCCCTGCACACTGTCTGGAAGAAGTGATTTCCTCTCACAGTCATTCAGTGACTAAGGAGAACTTCCCACATCCAAGGTGGAAATTGTAGGGACATGGGGACGTTGTAGGGGTCTGTGGCCAAGGTGGCATCTGCTTCCAGAGGTGGCTGAGACGGCTGACGTGGACAGTTCTGCCAAATGCGTGTGGGTGACAGCTGCTGCTCCCATAGATAGTCGCCATGTGTATCGTCAGGACGGGCAAGGTTACGCCGCTGTGACAAGGACTCCCTGGTCAGCATGTCTCTGGAGGATTAGCAGGGACCTGCTCCACGTGGGCAGTGTACAGGGGCCAGGAGATCTTGCCGCCTCACATGAAGCTCCAGGGTGAGGCTCACTGCGCAGGGGCAGGGAGGACAGGCCACATGCTGGCCCCTCAGTCCTGTTGCTTCAGAAGTGACTTGCAGCTCATCTCTCACATTTGATTGGCCAGACCCAGTTGTGTAGCCATGGCCTAGCTTCGGGGGCAGGGAATCTTAACCCTTCCTGTCCCTGGAAGCAGGAGGCAGGCAGAACTCCCCCGTGCTTGTTAGTAACCTCTGCCTTGTCACCGACAGCAGCTCAGTAGGGGTCCCAAGAGAGTCTTGCGTGTAATGGGGGTTTTAGTTTGCTATGGCCACTGTGACGTGTTCCCACAAAGCCAGTGACTTAAAATCACACAAATTTATTATCTCACAGTCTGGAGGGCAGAAGCCCAAAGTGGGTCCCCGTGGGCTAACATCAGTGCATCAGCAGGATTGTGTTCCCTCTGGAGGCTCTAGGGGGGAATCTGTTCGCTTGCTTTTTGCAGCTTCTAGAGGCTGCCTGCATTTCTTGGCTGCTTGGTCCCTTCCTCCCTCTTCAAAGGCAGTCACATAGCATCTTCAAATCTCTCTCTGCCTCCTTTACCTCGGGCCCACCCAGATAATCTGGGATGATCTCCCCACCTAAAGGTCCTTAAGTTAACCACATCTGCAGAGTCCTTTGCCATGTCAGGTGACACATTCACAGGTTCTGGGGAGCAGGGCAAAGATGTTTTGGGGCTGTTATTCTCCATGGGCCATCCCTGGAGAAACCAAGTGGCCTTCTTTTGTTCTGCCCTCCTTTGTTCCTTGGTTGCTCTGGCTGGGGGTGGAGTAAACTAGAGGGACGCAGGGGGACGTGGGCCCTACCTTTGTGGAGCCGCCAGCCCATTAGGGAAGGCTGACCTTCAGGAGAGGTTTCCAGGCAGAGTGGTCAGGACCATTTTACCAGGTGGCCGAGTCCCCTCTGGGGGGACAGGAAAGGCTCCTCTTAAAAAGCGACTTGTCCGCCTCTTTCTGGGGAACGGGGGAGTGGGGGTGAGTCGGGGATGAAAACTGTAAAGACCTGTTGCTCGGCCTCGTGGGTCTCAGCACCCAGGGCCCGCGCCTCCTGCGTGACTCAGCCTCACTCAGTTTCTAAGTCTCTCCTTGATTTTGTCTGTCCTGGCTGTGGCCAGCTCCGTTGCCCTGGCTCCTCGCCCACTGCTTTTCTGGAAGGTGGAGGGGAGGGATGGCTTCCTCCTTGTCCTGGCCTGGGCACTGGAGCCTCCAAGAGGCTGGCGGGACTCCGCTGCAGGGATGTGGGAAATAAGACCCAGGACCGTATTTGCAAAAGCAACAAAGCTGAAAGCCGGGCTGGGTCGGCTGTTTGCACTAGGGGAAGCGCTGGCCTCAGAGATGCCTTCTTCCTCTCTGGCCAGAAAGGGTGATTGTTTCAGACTCCTCTGATGAAGAACAGATACTCCAAACAAACCCCACTGCCTGTCCCAGTGCCAGCTTCGAACAGGGGAGGCAACTGTGACGTGCTGTGGCTCCCCCAACCTGGCGGTGGGCGAGGTTGCTCAGGCCAAGGGGAGAGAGAGACCTCTAACTACGGACTGGAGAGAAAAGCTGGGCGCCCTCGGCCAGCTTCAAACACACTTTCCCTCTTAGCCCCGAGAGATGCCGTTTGTGTTTTCTCTTTCCTGTGCCCTCGCCCTTTGCCAAAAGCTATAGGCAGCATGGCCAAGATTCCTCTTTGGGGTGGAAAAATCAAAGAATGAGGCATGAGCTTCTAATTAGCAAAGATAGACAAATCACTGGCAGAGGGACCACCCTCAGCTTCGGGTGTTGGAGAAGTGTGGCCTCCTACAGCCCCTTTCTATTGCAAGCCCACATCCCTCAGCGGCCCAACACCCTTCTAGGCGCTGGAGCCAATTTGCAAGTGTTTCTGGTGGGGCTGTGAACAGAAAAGTAATTTTATGTCAGAATCAAATCCTCAGCAGGGAGGCGAGGCTGCCCTGTGTGGGGTGTGACATGGCCCCTGTACTTCCTATTGAAGGCATTCAGAACAATAATTATTAAATAGTTATTAAGTTAATTGTCTGTCTTCTTGCTAAACTCAATGAGGGCAGAGACCCTACTGCAGAATTGGTGCCTAATAAGTGTATGTTGAATGGAGTCTACCTTCCTGTAAGAATTGAGTTTTATCTGTGAATTAACAAATGCCAGGTGTGTAATTTAGCATTTGAAGAAAATATTCCCCTCTTCAAAATGCATTCCTACCTATTGTTCTGTATCTAAGCTCATTTAATGGAAGGGAAAACTAAGGAGTGGGGAGATTCAGAGAAATATCTTGCCTTAGAAGGATGTAGATGATGATAAATGTGACATCTGTTCTACCACTTCCCCCTGCTGTGCACAGGGCAGACATCAATAATCAATCACTACTTTTCCCGTTGAGCCCAGATGCAGCTGCAGAATCCTTTACAACACACCTCCAGGAAGCTGCTACGAGGGCTTGAGACATTTGCAGAGTTCTAAACCAGCCAGTAGCACTGAATACTCTGATTTATTTTTACCTCCAAATTTCTACTTTCTGGCTCAGGACTGTCACTTCACTTTCTCATTTTATTCAGTCACCACTGTCTTCAGGTGCCTTTCTTTGTGCGGCCACCTCTCTGGCTGTGTGGCCCTGGACAGGCCACTTTATTCTTTCCTGGGCCTTGCAGTGGTTTTGTCTGGAGAATGGAAATCACCATACTGTCTGGCGAGACTCTATGGGACCCAACCAAAGCACAGGGCACTTAGCACCATGCCTACTAGTAACCAGTGGACACTGAAGAAATGATGGCAACTTTAAAGTATGTTTGTTTCCCCCTAAGTCCTCAGCAAATTGGCAGGAGGTGACATTGGGCTGGAAGCACTCAGGGATGCCCCTCAGAGGCAGGGTCGTTCCCTGGTCCCTGGAAAGGCCTCCTCAACACACCCCTGCAGGGGGAGAGGCGCCCCTTCTCACCTGGGCACCTCACCTCTGCGTTCAGTCTTCCCAGCCCCAGGGAACTGCCCCACACCCGTGAAGCCTCATCTCTGGTCTGCAATGGCCAATGTGAAGCCAGAGGGAGAAGAAAGCCTGTCATTTCCTCTCTTGTGGAAATCCACAAGCAATATTTCCGCTGTTGTCATAGTTATAATTAGTAGCAGGCATCATCCAGGGAGGAGAAACGTGACAGAGCAATGCCCAAATAAATACCTCCGGTTCCTTTTTCCCCTGAGTGGGTCACCATGGATCTGGGAAAATCAAGATCCTTGGGCTTATGTGGGGACATTTTCTCCTTCCTGGTTTAGCTTCAAAATCAGGAGAGATGGTGACCCACTCCCTAGCCAAGTGTCCCCACAGACTTGGTCACATCACTGCCGGGCCTCCCGGGGAAATGGGGTCCCAGGCAGATCTGAGAGAGACCCTACAGGCCCCAAATTATCAAATGGAAAGGGCCTGCTGGACAGGGACTAGGTGGAGGGGCACTGAGCTGGGAACAAGTGGTGTGTTATCTGGGTGGGTGTTTCATCTTACCTGCCCCTGCAGAGAGCATGAACCCTTTTCTCTCTGTTATGCCCATGGGTTCATATTCCTCCCGAGCTTTTGCATAGCTACGTGTGCTTGATGTCACTCTGGGACTCCCACAACCATGATTTCATTTAACGAGCCCAGCAACCCTGACAGTGCATATGATTGCTTCCACCCGGTGTTGCAGAGAACGAATGCTCGGAGGGTGAAGCCCCTTGCCCAAGGTCACACAGCTTCCCAGTGGCAGAGCAGGAATTGCATCAGTTCCTCCACTTCCCGTGGGTATGCCATGGGGCGCTGCTCCCTCCTTTGAACATACATTGAACATTTGCTGGAACTTTCCATGGTTGAATAAATAAAACTGGTTATAGGGAAGAAACTAAAAAATTAAGAGGCAAGAAGTGTGAAATGTGGGAGGTAGTTTTGATGTGGGTCAGTGTCGGGAGAAGGGGTGCCTTCCTCGCCTTCCCTCCAGCCCCACGGCCTTAGGGCAGCCACCTCTGCCTTGCAGACCCTCTGTTGTTGCCCTACAGGGGCCTGAGACTGTCAGAGCATCTGGGAGTCTCCAGGGTAGTTGCAGCCCCTTGGTGTCAGTTATTGTCATTGGAGTGTTTATAGTCTGTCCTGATTGGGGGAGACTGATTCCTGCCAAGTGATCGTTCTCTCTGAACCTCAGTTTCCTCATCACTAAAATGGTCAGTAATAGTACCTACCATGGTGAGCTGTGAGGATGACAGCTAGGAGTCACCTCATTAGTGGGAGCTCCTTACTGACTTCGTTCGCTTTTCTTAGAATCTGAGTACAGTCTCCACCTGATAGAATCATCATCTCCTCTGTCTGAAACCATTGTTTCCCTGAAAAGTGCAGACCCAGCGCTGAGCTGGTGGTTATGTCGGAGTTTCTGAGTCCTGTGGGGAAGAGAACCGAGGCCGGAGGCCTCAGGAGTAGAGCAGGCCACTCACCTGGTTGCAGGTCACATTTTCTTGCTCCAGAACCTCTTCAGCCTGGCAGGGTGGATGGCAGGTGCTGAGTGGTTGTTACAAGGGGAGGCAGGTGCTTGGGTTGCTCTCACCCTTGGGCTGTTGTGAATAATGCTTCTCTGAACACGGGTGTGGAAGTGTTTGTTCGAGTCCCTGCTTTTAATTCTTTTAGGCATGTATCTAGGAGTGGAATTGCTGGATCATATGGTAACTCTATGTTTAATGTTTTGAGGAACGGCCCAACGGTTTTACACGGCGGCCATGCCATTTTGCATCACCACCAGCCGTAGATGAGGGTTCTGGTTTTTCCGCATCTTGCCAACACTTACTGTTTTCCAGTTTTTTGTCAGTGGCCATCCTAACAGCTGTAAGGTGATATCTCATTGTGGTTTTGATTTGCATTCACAGAGACAGAAGATAGAATCGTGATGATCGCAGGCAAGGAGAGGGTGATGGGGAGTTACTGTTAATGGGGGCAGAGTTTGAGTTTGGGAAGATGAAAAAGTTCTGGAGGTGGACGGTGGTGATGGTTGCACAACAATGTGAATGTACTTAATGCCACTGAACTGTACACTGAAAAGTTGTTGAAGTGGTGAAATTATATATTGTGTATATTTTACCACACCAAAAAAAGATGCCACATAGGAGAAATCCAAATTGAGGGACATTCTGTAAAACACCTGACCAATGCTTCTCAAAACTGTCAAGGTCCTCAAGGACAGGGAAAGTGTAAGAACCTGTCACAGACCAGGGGAGGCCAGGGAGACATGATGACTAAATGTAATGTGGTGTCCTGGTGAGATCCTGGGACAGGAAGGACATTGGGGAAAACTGGTGAAATCCACATAAAGTGTCCAGTGTAGTTAAGCACCATGTACTGATATTGGTTTCTTGGTAGTGATGAACATTCCATGGTTAAGTAAGATATTAACATTAGGGGAAACCGGGTGAGAGGTGTACTGGAATTCTCTATACCATGTTTGCAACTTTTCTGTAAATCCCAAACTACTTTAAAATACAAAGTTTAATTTAAAAGTAGGAGGAAGTGTCTGGTCTAGGTGGGAGTGGTCCAGGAGGGCTCCTTGGAGGGAGTGATGGTTAATCTGAGGCCTGAGGGATAGCAGGGACCTGCCAGGCGAAGTGTGGAGGGAAGTGTGAGCTGGGCAGAAGGTAGAGCAGGTGAGATGACTCAGAATTCAGCACCATCTTGGCACATTGAAGCTCCTGAAAGAACTGAATCCCTGTCACCTTCATCGATACTCCACCCAAGAAAATATTCTTGGTGCCTGGAGCTTGTTTTTTTCCAAGGGCTCGCACCCTGTTAGTTATTTCACTGGGCTCTTAAAAATAATACCCTGAATATTAACTTTTCTTTGTGAGTGAAATGCCTTTATCCATTTTTTTGAAAATTTAACTTTTATAGCAGGGGGAAAAAAGCTAATAGAATACCTGCTTATAGAGTATAAAGCAAAACAAAGCAAATAGGAGTTACTTCGAATTACAACCCAGAGATAGACAGTTAATATTCTGGGGTATATCATTCCAGACCTTTTCACCTTTAACCTTTCTTTTTTTCCCCGAAAGATTCCACTCATTTTCCTAAAAAATCTTCATCTCAGCTGGGCATGATGGCTTATGCCCAGGATCCCAGCACTTTGAGAGGCCGAGGTGGGAGGATTTGCTTGAGCCTAGGAGTTCAAGACCAGCCTGGGCAACATAGCGAGACCCCATCTCTACAAAAATTAAGAAAATTAGCTGGGTGTGGTGGCACCCACCTGTAGTCCCAGCTACTCGGGAGGCTGAGGCAGGAGGATCACTTGAGCCCAGGAGTTTGAGGTTACAGTGAGCTGTGATGATGCCACTGCACTCTAGCCCGGGCCACAGTGAGACTCTGTCTCAAAAAAAAAAAAAAAAAAAAAAAATCTTTATGGTGCTGAAGTCCAGGGGACCTCTCAGGCTGTGGGTTGTGTGGGCTCTGCTTTGCACACTAGGGTGAGCAGCCCCCCAGGAAATTACTTCTGAGTTGGGACTTGATGGTTGGGAGAGACCAACCTGATGTGGGGTGGGCGGGGCGGGTGGGGAGGCCCAGGGCACCCGGCTGCCTGGGAGAAGGGGGTCAGAGTAGAGCCCTGGGCCTCGACTAGGATGGGTGTGCCCACAGGGGACATTTGTCAATAACTGGGGACATTTTTTTTTTAATTTTTAAAAAGTTGTGGTGGAATACACATAACATCAAACTTACCAAATCTTAACATTTTTCATGTGAAGTTTTGTGGCATTTACGTTCCCATTGTTGTGCTACCGTCACCAACATCCATCTCCAGAACTCTTTTCCTCTAACAAAGTGGAGCCTCTGTCCCTGTGAAACACTGACTGCCCATCTCTCCTCCCCGCTGCCCCTGGCAACCACTATTCCACTTTCTGTCTCTGAGTTTGACTGCTCTAGCTACCTCAAGTAAGAGGAATCGCACACTATTTTTCCTCTGTGGTTGGCTTATTTCACTTAGCACAGTGTCCTCAAGGTTCATCTATGTCGTAGCATGTGTCAGAATTTCCTTCTTTTTAAAGGCGGGATAATAATCCATTGTATGCATACAGCACGTTTTGCTTACCTGTCCGTCAGTGGACATTTAGGTTGCTTCCACCTCTTGGCTGTTGTGGATAATGCTGCAACGAACATGAGTGTACAACCATGACACCCTGCTTTCAGTTCTTTCGGGTGTCTACCGGGAGTGGGATGGCGGGGTCATGTGGACTTGCCATTCTGTTTTCCACAGTGGCTGTGCCATTTTACGTTCTCACCCCTGGTAGAGACTGGGGGTGCTGCTCAACACCCTGCAATGCACAGGACAGCCCCCGAATATCAGCGGTGCCAGGATGGAGACACGCCGGACTCGAGTGGGTGGGGGACAGGGAGGGACCCGGAGCGGGCGCAGGGGAGAACAGCCACAGCAGCGCTTAATATTTACCGAGCGTGTCCCAACGCGCCAGGCGCCGCAGGAAGCGCCTTTCTTGCATCATCTTGTTTCAGTCCACACACCACAAGGCTGGCAGAGAGTGTGATGGGAGTGGGCTGTGCACAGTGGGCCACCTCCCCTCCCGCCTGCGGACATCCCCACTCTGACCCCCTTCAGCCTCTGCCCGCCCTGGGTACTTTGTCCTTTTGAAAGCCCAGCAGATAAGGCAGCGGTGCAAACAGAGTCCCCTCCCGGTGCAGCCTGCAATACCCCGTGTGTGAATGACGGGTTACCCGGCAACCTGGCCCCAGAGTCCCTCCCGCTGCCCTGAGGCCGCCAGGACCTCCTCCCCCTGTGTGGGCTCCACAGGTAGAGTGTGCTGGGCAGAGGGAGAGGGTGTCGTGTCTAGCCCGGCTGAGTGGACCCGGCGACTTGACGTCAGCCCCTGAACACAGCCTGGGTGGGCTCAGGGTGAGATGATGATGAGAATTTATTGTCACAGCAGCAACAGTGGTCACTTACTGAGCGCTTACAAGCACAGTAGGCAAAATCTGTGTTTCCGTGATTCCTACGTTCTGATAAGGACAGAAAGAATAAACATGTAAACAAATACAATCATGTGTCATATAATGACGGTTCAAGTCAATGGCGGACCCCATATGGTCCCATAAGGTCATAATGGAGCTGAAAAATTCCTTTCACCTAGTGACACTGTAGCCGTTGTGTGTGGTGGTGCAACACATTACTCAAATGTTTGCGGTGATGCTGTTGCAAACAAACCTACTGCCCTGTGGGTCGTGTAAAAATATAGCACATACAGTTATGTACAGTACATAATACCTGGTAACGATAATAAACAACAATGTTCCTGGTTTATGTGTCTACCATACTATACCTTTTATCATTTTATTTTATTTTTTATTGTTATTTTAGAGTATACCCCTTCTACTTATTAAAAAAAAAAAGTTAACTGTAAAACAGCTTCAGGCAGGCCCTTCGGGAGGTGTTCCAGAAGAAGGCGTTGTTATCATAAGAGATAACAGTTCCATGTGTGTTACTGCCCCTGAAGACCTTCCAGTGGGACAAGATGTAGAGGTAGAAGACAGTGATATTGATGATCCTGACCCTAAAGGCCTAGGCTAATGTGTGTGTTTGTGTCTTAGTTTTTAACAAGAAAAAGTTTAAAAACTAAACAAGATAAAAATAAAAAATTTTAAAATTGCACAAATCTTATAGCATAAGGATATAAAGAAAAAATATTTTTGTACAGTTGTACAATATGTGTTTTAAGCTAAGTCTTGTTACAAAAGAGTCAAAAGGTTAAAAAAAGTAAAAAGTTCATGAAGTAAAAAAGTATAGTAAGCTAAGGTTAATTTAATACTGAAGGAAGAAAAAAATTTTTTTATGAATTCAGTGTAGTCTAAGTGTATAGTGTTGATGAAGGCTACAGTGGTGTACAGTAATGTCCTAGGCCTTCACATCCACTTGCCACTCAGTCATGGACTCACTAGAGGAACCTCCAGTCCTGCAAGCTCCATTCATGGTAAGTGCCCTACACAGGTGTACCAATTTTTATATTTTATACTATATTTTTACTGTACCTTTTCTAGGTTTAGATATGTTTAGATACACAAATAATTAGCCTTGTGGTATAGTTGCTTACAGTATTCATGCTGTAGAGGTGTGTAGCCCAAGAGCAATAGGCTATACCATATAGCCTAAGTTATACGTTCTGGATTTGTCTGAGTACACTTTGTGTTGATTGCACAACGACGAAATTGCCTGGCAACGCATTTCTCAGGACATATCCTGTTGTTAAGCAACATGTGACTGTAAATACATATTATTTCAGGTGGTCATAGATGCTTTAAAGAAACAAGGCAGCAGGAGGTGAGGTGCAAGGGACTTTAGGGTATCATTTCCCTGGGTTAGGGGTGACATTTGGCAGAGCCTTGAATTAAGGGAACCAGCTATGCAGATATTTAGGGGATGTGTGTGTTGGGGTGGGGTGGGAGGGTGGAGGTGGGTACAGCTTGTGCAAAGGCCCTGCAGCAGCAGTGGGCTTGGCAGGTTTAATGAACTACAAGGAAACCAGTGGGGTCTGGGACAGAGTGAGCGAGGTGAGGGTGGAGGTGGGTGGACCGCCGAGGGCCTCGCAGGCCATTGCCAGGGCTTTGGGTTTTCTTCTGCGTGAGAGGGAGCCATTGGAGGATTTTGAGAAGAGGAGGGACACAGTCTGACTTTGCCTTTAAAAAACATCCCTCAGCTGATGTATGGAAAATATTCTAAACTTCCAATCTAATAGCTGCTAGGCATGTGTGGCCATTTAAATTTAAGTTAATCGAAAAGAAAGGAAGTTGAAACTTCAGTTCCTGAGTCACAATAGGCACATTTCAAGTGCTCAGTAGCCAGCTGGGATATAGAACATTTTTGCCATCTCAGGAAGTCCTCTTGGACAGTGCAGTCTAAATCCAGGCAGGAGTGGAAGCCAGGGCACCTGCCGGTGGCTGGTGTAATAATGCAGGTGAGAGATGATACAAACACTTGGCCACGGTGGTAGCATGGGTGGAGGATGGGTGGTCAGACTCAGGACCTATCTAAAGGTAAAGATGACAGGATGTGCTCATGGGCTAGTGGTAAATGTGCCAGAGAGGGAAGCTGCGGGTTCCATGGTTAATTGGATGGAGCCAGTGGAAAGCTGGAGAGGCCATTGATGAGATGAGGACACGGGTGACAATTGTAACTCACCTCAGTTGAGCACATAGTTTGTGCTAAGCACAGAGCTGAACTGGGATCTCCTGGGGTCCTCAGCCCCCCTTGTATAGCAGAGCAAGGTGAGGCTCCACGGAGGGGTGTGGCCTGCCCAGGCTCACCCAGCTCAGGATTGGCTCTGACCAGGGTTCCTATTTACAGAGAATGCCTTCTTGGCAGTTCCCTTAGCCCAGGAACCACCCACAAGGTGCTAGACCCTTCTGCCCCCGAACAAAGACATTTGGGGGCAGAAGTACCAGCCATGCCTGGCGGGCGCCCAGCTATAGGCCTCTCAAGCCAGGGCGGTAGTACAGGCTGTGGCCTGTACGAATAGGTCACACGGCAAAGCATGGCTGGAACGTCCTTCCTTCTCAACCACGTCCTCCCCCATCTTGGGCAGATGGCCCCAGCTGGGCTTCATTGCATGCATTTCCCGAGTGCCTTCACTCTGTGCTGCCTGGCTTGCTCATCCATCTAGTGCTGACTCTGTGCCAGCCTCGAAGGGCTCTGAGTTCTTATTTCACAACAATCCTGTGAGGGAGGTGGGTATTTTTTCCCATTTCCCAAATGTGGAAACTGAGGCTCAGAGAGGTACAGTCACTTGCTCAAAGTCACACAGCAGCTAAGTAGTAGAGGCGGGATTTGAACTCAGGGCTGTCAGATTCTGAAGCCCCTGCTATTTACTGCTAGAATGTGCTGCTTCCTGGAGCTGAGTAGGATGCAGCACTGTTGAGCAGAGCCTCCTGCCGGCAGTTCTGCAGTTTTAATTTTGGACCTTCTCATGGCCAGGAGTCCAGTGGGCTGGAATCCTGTGTGCACTGGGAAGGTGCTGACCTGCCCGCAGGAAAGGACATCTTGTTTCGCACAAAGGCTCCCCTAGCTTGCTGGACATGACCTGTGCCCTCTACTATGAGGGGCCTGTGTTTTCTAATGCCTGGCTGGCACCGAATGGCAGACACAGAGGAATAGCTGGAATGTGGCAAAGTCTCACGCTTGCCTTGAGAGGGCTATCTTGGCTCAGTGGTTATGCACTCGTGCCCTGGAGCCAGCCGTCCGGGGTTCAAATCCCAGCTTTGCCTCTTCTTGCTTTGTAAACTCCACTCAAGTCACAAACCCTACAAGCTGCTACAGTTTCCTTGCCGTTAAAATGGAAATGATGATAATAGTAATTTCCTTCCATCTAAGGACCAGCAGCATCAGCCTCACCTGGGAGCTTGTTAGAAATGCAGAGTCTCAGGCCCCACCCATACCTACTGTATTATAATGTGCGTTTTCACAAAAACCCCAGGTGAGTCATTTGCACATTAAAGTTGAGATGTTCTGGTGTAGACTAAACAAGTGGTTCAGGTTCCACATTGAGCATGTTGCTGCTACACAGCAATCAGTACTCTTCTTGGTAGGCGTATTCTTTTGCATTGTCATGAGGTGTTCAATCTTGGGCCACCTCTCTTAGACTCTTAGCTAATATTATTATGGGGCTTCATGGTGCAAAGATGAGATGCCCTGGAAAACAGATCAGTACTTAGAAAAACTTCTGCCTTTCAGCCCTGATTGTGCTGAGGGTCAGTGCTGTGTAGGCCATTTATGGCACCTTAGAAGAGCCAGCCTTCCATTGCAGAGACCATAAGCTGGAGACCAACCCTGAGCTGCAGTTCTGCCGTCTCTGGCTGATGGTGCCTAGGCCTGCCCTGTGGGGCCCTTCTTCCTGCAGTGGAAAGAGCTGCAGGGCCTGAGCCCAGGGCCAGCAGGCGAGCCACTCAGTCGTCCCTTCCTGTCCTCTTTCTATCTTACAGTTTTAGAGCAGATCGATATATGTGGTCTGAGAAAGCCGCTGGGGCTGTAAGGAGAGAAGCAGGTAGCTGTTACATCACAGTGGAGCTCAGATTTCAATTGGTCAAATACATCTCCCAGGGAAGGGAAGTATACAGCCTTTGCCCCTTCAAGGCAGTCGGGTGGCCCAGGAGGGGTGCTGAGAATAAAGACTTGCCTGCATTGGGCCTTCGTTAGCATCAGCGCCACCCCTGCCCCTACTTTGGTTGGCTTTCTAGGGGAATCTTCCCTAAGACATGCTCATGAAGACCTCTAGAGACTCAATTAAAAAGTATGTATGTCTCTCGGAGCAGAAATAAAACCACAGGGCTATTAGAGAGGAATCTAGTCATCGTGTAATGTGGTCTGAGTTCCTGCCGGGGACCCCCAGGGTTGTTGGGGGGAGAGGAGGGATCATGAGGAGAGGCAGCAGATCTGGCCTTGCCAGCACCTGGGAGCCAGGAGTCCTCGAGCGTGCATCACAATGCCAGGGAGCCTGCTCCAGGAGCATGCTCTTGGGGCTATGGGGCGGTGGGTTGGGCTGCTCTGGATATTAAACAAGCAAGGCCGGGTGATTCTGACACTGGTGGCCCTGCGGATCCCACTTTTAGGAATCGGGGACTGGGAGAAGAATCGGCAAGTCGGGCACATAACGGGTGCTGCGTGAATATTTGCTGAGTGCAGGCATGTATGTAGGAATGAGTAAAACACGCACAGGCTGATGGATGCGTGTGTGGGGGATTAATTCACAAATGGGAATATGCTTGGAAGGAAGCATCCTCAAAGCAGTGAATGTGTGCGTGCCCAGGCCGTGGGCTGGGTGCCGGTGGGATGAATGAATGCATGGGGGTCTGTGTTCCAGGGCAGGAGGCGATGGAGCAGGGGTCTCCAGAGGTGGTTGAATGCAGCGTTGGTGCTCTGGTGTGCTGGGCGAAGGACTAGAGCCTTTGGAGGGAGCTCAAGACGATTTGGCTGATGGTGGGCTCAGTTCAGCCAGCGAGGAAAAAGGGGACGGTGAACGCGGCGGTTACAGAAAGCCCTCCGTGGACCAGGGATGCCCCACCCCCAAGGGCAGGACAGTGCTGTGAACTTCAGCCCAGGGTCTGGGCCAGGTGGGTAGAGGGATGCCACAGTTACCGCGACCCACCCTCCAAAGGCTCGCAGTGGGCTTGCTCCGAGCGGAGGAGCCTTTGTCCCTTGTGTCCGTGTTAGCTCCGACTCATCCTCCAAGACCCACTGAAATGTGCAGCCTCCAGATGATATCCTCAGTTCTGGGTGCAGTTCCCAGCAGCCCAGCTCAGGGGGCCCTAGGAAAGCAGGTGGACAGGACCAGAGCCTGCAGCACCTTTGTCCCTGCGTCTCTGCATTTCGCTTCCTTCCCCTGCTCCCCTCCCACCAACATGTGGCCACCCGCGTGCCCTGGCACAGACTTTGCTGCTCAGCACTGGCAGGGAGACCATTTCTTACTCCCAGTCTCCAGATCCCCCAGAAGGACCTCAATGTGGCTGACCTCTGGACTGGTCACTGTGGCCTCTGGGCGGGGTCATCATACACACATGGCAGCCTGCCATGGTAACCGTGCAGCCCTATGCAATGGGGCAGGGGGGATTCAAGGCGTAGTTTTCGGAGGGGAGGGAGTGGCACAAGGACAGTGGCTGTCTACCACCTGCTGCCCACCCCGCGGAGGAGCTCAGCTGGCTCATGCTGTCATTCCACGCACATCAATCTGTTTTCCTGTTTGTCTCCCTCTGGAGCACAGCACGACCTCCTTCAGGACGTGTCGGCTCCCACCTAGGGCTGGCACGCAGGGAGTGGGCACAGAAGTCACAGGGGACGTGTCACCATGTCCTCCTCCAGGTCTCAGGACCACAACCAGAGAGTGCTCTGGACACTCACAGCCAGCTGGGAAACTTCAGGAGAGAAAATTAGGAGACTGGGGCAAATAGTTGGTTCTTTGAGACTGAAATCAGTCAGCAGGGGACTTGGGAGATGTTGACTGTCATTTGTTTGGACAAGCAAGGCTTCTGCCACTCTGTCCTGGACAGGCCGGGAGAGACAAAGGCGCTTCAGATCGGAGGCTGCCCTCTCCTCAAGAAGGAGGGCGTGCCGGTGCGGCTGGATGCGTTTGCTTCCAGATAAAATTATGTGCTTGGGGTTTGGGTGGACTTAGGCCTCATTCATGCGTCTCTGTTTGCTCAGCCTGCTGGGCCCTGTACCTGGTCTCCCAGCCTCCTGGGGACAGATCGAGGCCTTACTGTTCCTCCAGGGAGTGAGGCAGCACTATTCTCTGTGCACTCTTTCTCAGGCAGGGGCTGCTCACGGTGCCCACCTACGCGAAGCTGGGTGAGGAGGCTGTGGAGCTGGAGCCACGCACGGCTGGGTTTCGTACCACAGCTATGCTGTGTGACCCTGGGTATGTTACTAGACCGCTCTGTTGCCTCACATACAGTGAAGCTTATATTGCCTGCTTACCAGGTCTTTGCAAGGGTCTAATGCATTCATTCCCGCTTCTCCTGAGACCTGGTGATTCTACTCCCAATTATATTCCCAAGAGTGTTCCCAAGTTGCTGTCCACTAAAAGACATGAGCCAGAATGTTCAGAGCAGCCTTAGTAATACTAGCTTGACGCCAGAAACAGCCCAAGTATCCATCACCAGAAGAATGAGTAAACAAATTGTGGCGTAATCACACAACAGAGTGCTACACGGCAGTGGCACATGATAAACGCTGTGGGTGAATCTCACAGGCGTTGCGCTGAGCAAAATAAGACAGATGCAAATGAGTACGTAGCACATGATTCCGTTTACATGAAGTTCGAGGGCAGGCAAAACTAGCCTGTGGGGATAGAGGTCAGAATAGCGGGTAGTTGTTGGAGGAATTGCTGGGAAGGGGCACGAGGGAGCCTTCTAGAGTGCTGGGTGGTGGCCAGCGAATGTGTACGTGTGCAGGCTGTGTACTTGCCATGAGCGCGCATGACCATGGGGAAGCAGCCTGAATATTTCTTGTGCCCCTCTGCCCCCAGAGAAACGTCCTGGAAATGCTCAGTGGGTCCTCAGAGCCACGCACCAGACTGGAGGAATCACAAAATAAAATTTCAGGGCTTTACCACCTCACGGGAGACCCTGCACTGTGGGAGGCTGTGCTGTACTCGTAGCAGCCACAGAGCCCTGGAGGGACTTGCTTGTCCTAGAAGCGCATCGTGTCCGGCAGCTGGGCACTGTTGCTGCAGGGCAGCACCCACTTCTTTCCATTCTTGGATGTGGCCTCTGTGGCTGCTGGGGCAGGCCCAGGAGGTCTGAGTTGGGCAGCATGTGGGCCTCAGGAAAACAGTGTGGCCTAGAAGGAGCTGCACAACTTTGGGCAAGGGATGTCACCTCTCTGGGCCTCAGTTTCTACTTTGCACCTTCAGGGATGGTGAACACGTGTGAAGTGCTGGCCCCTTCCCTGGCTTGGAGCAAAGCTGAAATCCCCTTTCTCCCCCTCCTTGCCCGTGGCGCACTGCCCTCTGGACATGGAACTGATCAGCTTCTGCAGTGTGTTTACCTTGTTTCCTCACTGCTTCCCTAACAGCTCCCTGTTTTGTTCACTGCTGTATCTCCAGCCCTTGGCACATAGAGGTACTTAATAAATCGTTGTTGACTTGACTTGGCACTGACTTTTTAGCAGCTGGTAGAAGGTTCCCCTAACCTTTTCATTGTCTAGGCTTTCTTTGGGTGGAATTGAGGCCAGAAAACCTCAGTATACTCATGCCAGGATGCTGGGAGCTGTACACTGAATGACCATGAGTTGTTCTGTGTCTGATTTTTTTTAAAGCCAGAAGAAACTGTATAGACGAGGCCCATTCTGCAGATGTGGAGACTTAGGTCCGGAGGGGCCAGGGTCTTGCCTTCTAGGGAAGCTTTGATGGGAGAATCCCTAGGCTTGATGTTGAGGTCCTTTGCGTTGTCTTCCTGCCTCTTCCTCACGGTCCAGGGAGAGAGAGGGACCCTCTGGCCTCGCCCCGCACTCTGAAACTGTGGTGTGGTCAGTAGATTCTACCTCTGACTTTTGGCTCTTTCATCCCCACTGCCTCTGGCCTCACACCTGCCCTCTGCCTGTTGCAAGTGGGGGCATCAGATGGAGCTGTGCCCTCCAGCCCCATTCAAGGGGCCGCTCAGCAAAGCCACCCAGTCCATGGGCCATGTGTCTCCCATCTCGGTGTGGCTGGGGCCCAGGGCAAGGACATCATGCCTCAGGAGTGAGTCACTCGCCCTCCGTGCTAGGCGGAAGCTCCAGGGGCTGGGGGCTGACCCCACAGAGGGAAGGCCTGGCAGAGAGGATGCCCAGGCACAGCCCTTGGCTTGCTGCAGGAGGAGAGAGGAGGGTGAAAACTTTTACATTTGTTTTTCGCTTTCAAGCCAGTGAGCAGGAATCAACATAACATATCAACAAGAACCCCAGACCTTGGCTCTTTCTGTTCGAGAAGGAGACTGAAACCACAAAGGAAAGGAGAGCTGGCTGGATTTGGCTGCAAAACAAAGTGGCCCTTGAGCATGGAAAAGCACACCAACAAACCAGCCTCACCATAAACTGATCTAAAAGGTGGACGATGACCTGGGAAAATGCAGTTGCGGCATAGTTGACAAATGAAGGGTTAAGTGACCTTAATAGGCAAAAGTGGGGTGTGACTTAAAAAGAAACTAACCACCTCAAGGGGAAAATGTGCAAAGAACAAGAGAAATGCTATGGGCAATTACTATGTGAAAAAATACCAGCCTCACAATAATCAAAAAGATGTAAATTAAAAAGATAACGTGATGCAATTCTTCACCTGGAAATCTGGCAAAGGTTTAAATGTGGTAATGCATTTTATGAGGAAGAGGCCACCTGCAGTCCTCTTATAGATACGTTCCCTCTGGGCGTGTAACCCCCATCTCTAAATTGGCTACTCTTTGGTGACCTCATCCTCTTATCCCTCACCTGGCACTGTGTCCACTGAGAATATTTGCAGCAACTGCTGGTGAGCACCTGCTGCATACCAGGCCTTCTTCACATACTGTCTCTTCCTGGGTGTTCTGTTGCTCCACTTTGCAGAGGAGAAAGCTGAGGCTTGGAATGGTGGAGTGACCTGGGTGAGGTCCCACAGCTGGAACCTGGACCCAGAGCCAGCCAGCTCCGAAGCCCACAGTCTCCTTTTCCTGCCTCTCTTCTGCCACCATTTGGCCCCTGGCTGCCTCAGAGGGAGATGGCCCTGGCTGGGCCTAGGTGATCCTGGCTTCTCTTGAAATCAGTTTTACCTTCCAGCAGCCATGACCTTCAGGGACTGACTTGACAGGACAGTCCTGCCAAGAAAGCAGTAGGTGACAGAGAAGCAGCAGTATCTGTCTGGAGGGAGGCCCTGATTTGTAGTGTTGGCTAATTTCTGCCATGTAAATACTCCCACTTTGGCCAAGGTGAGGCCACTGAGTGCAGAGCCCGGGAAAGGTGGGCACAGTTGGCTTCTGAGAGCCTGGGAGAGCTGGCTCTGCGCACGCAACCACAGCCCTGCCACTGCCCGGGTGGGTGGCCTTGGCCTGCTTACTTAATCTCTCTGAGACTCAGTTTCCTTACCTATAAAATGGGAGTCATGCTTACTTTATAGGGTGGTCGTGAGGATTCGGTGGTGACTGTGTGTCAAGAGCCTTCGTGGAGTAGGTGTTCTCTAGGTGTTTGTCACCACGTGTGTCATCCATTCACTCTCTCATTCAGTTGTCCCTCACTCATGCCTCCAGCCCCCCAGCACCAGGCCTGCACTGCAATCTTCCTTTACCACCACCCCCACCCCGCCCACCTTGGAGAACCAGCAGGGGGTGGCCTCCCCACCAGTCCCTTCTGCAGAGGATCTTGGCCAGATCCTTTGCCATTGTCAGTTTAGAGTAAGGGACCTGGTACTTCAGGCGAGATGGTTGTTGGGGAGGTGCTGTGAGAGTGCAGGGCTCTGGCTGGGTTGCTTCTCAGTGGGTGGCCTTGAGCAAAGCACTGCTTAGTTCTGAGCCTCAGTTTCCTTATCTGTAAAATGTGCACACAACAGTCTCCTCACAGGTGCTGGGAGGGCTGATTTTGAAGAGCCAAGGCTGAAAGGCTGGGCTGAGGCGGACCAGCCCTGGGCCAGGGGGCCCTGCCCCAACCCTTTCATCCTGGAGGCTCCAGCAGGGCCCTGGGGAAAGAACCAGGGGAAGTAGGAGGGGCAGGGTTTTCCCTGGTTTGAACAGGGTTCTCTGACAGTGTGGTGCTGAAAGGAGCCACCTGCTCTCAGTCTCTAGTAGTCCCTGGTTCCCAGCCTCATTCTGCCCCACTTTGTGCCATCAGTCCCCACCACGGCTGCCAGTGATTAGGACCTCCATCTCTTGAGCCCACCTGTGTGCCAGGCGCTTCACAGGGTGGCCTGTGGTCCTTGCAACCATCCAGCGGCGAAGTTCTTACAATTCACGTTGGGTGGGCACATAAGCAGAGGTGGAGGTGCTGACGTCCTTCAGAGGGACACGGGGATTTGTGTCACTTCCAAGGCTCAGCTTGTCCCATCTTTCTAGCCACCTGTTAGGACAGCCTTGGAGCAGTTTGGTTTGGTATAGAGGTAGGAACAGCATTGGCCTTACCTCAGAAGGCTCTCCCATAGTGACTTCCTTCCAAAGAGCACAGTCGGGAAGAGGGAAAGAAGGAGCAACTCTGTGGTGGGGAGGCTGCACAGACACGACCTCAGCCAGGTGCGCAAGGCGGGCATCAGCATGTTGACCGTGCTGACAGCATGCACCCTTGATACGATGGCGTACTAATATTAATGTATTAATATTATTTCAGTAATTGTAACAAATGTACCATACTAATGTAAGCTGTAAATAGCAGGGAGAACTAGGTGTGGGGTGTGTTCATGGGAACTCTCTGTACCTCTTTGCAATTTGTCTGTAAATCTGAAACTGTTCTAAAAAATAAAATCTGTTAAAGAAAAAAAGGCTATCCAAAGAGGTGCAGACGCACACGGCATCGTGGTGCAGAAGGCCTTTTCCTCAGCGAGCCATAGCTCGTCGCTCCGTGAGCATGGCCCGGGCTGGGTGTGCGTCCCGTTCAGCACCATGGCTGGCTGTTCCCTGCCCCAACTGACTGTGCGTGTGGGGGCCCTGCCTCCCTATCCGGGAGCCGCTCCCTGGATGTCCAGGAAAAACCAGTCTCATTGCACTAACAGGAGTGGATCTGTGCTTAGATTACTTCTTACCTGGTTCACTTCAACCCTTTTCCAGCCGCTCCTCCTCCCCCACCCAGCGCCCCTCAGCGCTTAGACTCTCAGGAGGGAGGAAGGGCATCTGGGAAGAGTGTTACATCATTAGACCCCCGATGGACGCACTGCCCAGGATGTCCTTGGCCCTGACCCTGGCGCCAGCCTGGGGCGACTCTGATGTAGTGTTTTGGCCGGTCCTTGGGCCCATTTCCCTCCTTCTCTGCCTGGGGCTCTTTTGCTTGCTCTTTCCAAGGCTTCAGAGACCTTGAGCTGACCATCTCTTTCTCAGATCTGCAGAGTGGTGATTTCTGGCAGCTGCCTCAAGTTCCCATCGCTGTCCACAAAATTGGCCTAGAGCTTGGCTGTGGTGTTTGGCCTGGACCTTCTCGGAGCAGCGATCGTGCCCGCACTGCTTCTGTGAATGGGGTCGATCTTGGAGAGAGCCCCTCCCCCCTTGCAGGTTTCCAGGGGGGCTGTGGGAGAACTAGTTAAATGAGACATTTGGGGTTCTTGCTTGCAGTTATTCAGAAGTGTGACTGGCTCTGCTTCTGGCCTTTAATAGTGGCAACAGCGAGGGGACAGGGGCCATGCTCTCTGAGCACCTACTATGTGCTTTCTCTGGTGTTCCTTTGTCCCCCTCCACCGACAGCCGTGGGAGGTGGGCCTTAACCACCCTTATTTTACAGACAGGGAACTGGGGGTCTGAGGAGCTATGTGCGTGGTTGAGCTAAGACCTCAAACTCCATTCAGTCCTGTTTTAAATCCAGGCCCCTGAATCGATGGCCCTGGTGGCCAAGGTCCCCAGTGGTGGTTGTGAAATCGACCTAATGCTTCTGGTGGAGAGTGACATGCCGCTCATGATCAAGGTCGAGGACTGTCCTGTCCTGGTTTGCCTGGGACTTCCCCAGTGCAGGCACCAGCAAACCCACAGGCTTGGTCACCCTACCTCACATCCAAGTTTCTTCAAGTGTCAGCGAGTTTCAGATTGAGAGAGAAGTATAAATGTAAGCTAATAAAATGAAATGGCCTGTGGCCTCTATTATCCAAGCCGTAATAGTGAAGTGAAAAATGCATCTGTTCACTGAATAGGAACTGCCAGGATTTTTAATGAAGCCATAGGGTGAGGACTCTTTTAAGAAGAGGAAGGTGTGCCCCACTGTTCTGTACCTTATTAAAGGCTTAGGAGAAAAATGGAGAGGACCTTCACTTTTGGCCCCGGGGGGAAGATTGAGGACATCAGCGCTCAAATTTCATAATTGAAAAGGGGGTGGTTTTTATGTGTGTGTTTTTTAAAAGTAAGTCCAATATATCTGTTAATTTTGCTGAAAATGGCTTTGTTGGGGGGTGCGAGGTGGGAGGGAGGCTCAGGGTATTGCTGGGAGCAAAGCTTTCTGAACCTCAGTCTCCCCATCTGGATAATGGGCACTGTAGTCACGCTTCCCTCTCTGGGGCCTGTTGACATGTGTATGCGACGTATATGATGTGGCATGTATATGTGCCAGTTAAGTGAGCTGATGCGTGTAAAGCGCTTGACACCGTGCATGGCCCAGAGTCTATGGCTCCTGAATGTGAACTATTAGTGTTCTGAGCCCTCTTGAGCAGGGAGCATGTCCAAGAACAGAAATCCGACATGTTTCGCTTCATCTGCCCTCCATTCTCTGCCAACTTCTAGGGTGCTGTTTAACCCCAAATCCTGGGCTTCACCTCTAGAGTCCATACCTGTGGTGCAATATAGTAGCTACTAGCCACATGTGGCTATTTTACTTTGAAATTGTGTGAACTTAAGAATTTATACACTGAGCTGTGTCACTGTGCTCCAGCCTGGGCGGCAGAGCAAGACCTTGTCTCTTAAAAAAAAAAAATTAATTCCTTGGTCACACCAGCCACATTTCAAGTGCTTATTAGCCACCTGTGGCTACTGTATTGGCCAGAGCAGATATAGAACATCTCCATCATCATACAGAGTTCTGTTGGGCAGTGCTAGTTTAGAGTGATGCCCAGCTGAGGGCCTAGGGAGCCACCTGCCTCATGTCCTCCGCCCTTGCACCCTGCTGCACTTCCACTGCATGTCACCCAGTAACCCCATGGCCCTCACTGCCACCTCTTGGCCCGTTCTGGGGCTGCCCATACCCTGGCACTGACAACCTTCCCAGCCCCAGGAGTCCTCCCGCTGGCTGGCAGGAGAACGTGGCAGGGGTGCCAGGCTTGGCAGCTGGCGCTGTTGGCTCAGCAGCCTGGGCAAAGCCTGAGCTCTCAGCCTGGGTGCGGCCGTGCCCTGGGCTCGTGATGTCTGCGTAATCCGTCAGGGGAAGGTGGAGGTTCGGTGAAAACTGGGAAGCTGCGGGAAGCTTTAGTAATGGACAAACTGGGAAATTTAGTCAGTCACTTAAAAAAAAATAAGGGAGGGAAAGCTTGTGGATGATTCTATAAGAAAGAGGCTTTGATTTTGCCCTGAAATACACTTCCTCACCTTTGCTCAATTTTTTCACTCACCTGGGAGCAGGATTGATGTGCCACACACTGTGCTGGTGCTGGGGATGCAGTGGTGGCCTGTGGGGACAGGTCACCGTCCCTGCCCTTGGGGGCAGTCACAGACCAGCAGGGGAGACAGACACTTCAGCTTGGTCAGTGCTGATCCCACTAACACCGAGTGTTAGAGGGGACCACACTGCAGCATCGCGTGGGCAAGGACTAGATTGTCCCCTGCGGATCCCGGGACCCGCTGCACACTAGGTGTTGCTGGAGGAACATTTGTGTAGGGTGTTGTCATGGACTGAGAGCCTACTCATTCCTATTTCATTTCCTCTTAAGAGGGGATATCCTTGTTCCTGTTCAACGGCAGAGGTAGTAAGTTCTAAGTGGTATGCCTTGCTGCTCCCAGAATACACTCAGGGAAAGTTGCCTCATAATGTAATAACTGAGACTAACTGAGTACTACTGCATGCCACCATGCGCTAAGTGCTTTGCCCTGATTACCTCATTAACCTTCACAACAAATGTTCACCGGACCTGCTATTATTATCCCCATTTTATAGAGGAGGAAACTGAGGCACAGAGAAGTTAGGTAACAGAGCCCAAGTCACGCAGTGATGGAAAGGGGATACCTGGGGCCTCCTCGTGCTTTGCCAGGCTCAGACCATTCCTGAGAAGCCAATTGGACTGAGTGGTCCTTTCCCCTCAGCCCCCACGCCTCCTGCAGAGACAGCCACAAATTTGTCACTGGCTGATTTTTTTTTTAGCAGGTTCGGAGCAGGGGCAAAACATGGCTGCAGGGAACAGAAAACATTGCCCTGAGTCAAGCCAGTGGGTCCCTAGAGTGATGATCTGCGCCCCGGGAAGGATGGCCCTACACGGAGGCTGACTTCATCCATCAGCACAGAGTAAACATGCTGAGGGGCCCTTGAGGATGCAGCCAGGGCCCTGGGGACAGCTCCTCCCTGCTCTTCCCTTTGCCTCCTCGGTTCCTCTAGGGGTGTTCTAATTACTACCCGCACTACAACTGCGAGGCCCCAACTGGAGACGCCACCAGGAAGGCCTTAGGTGCTTTGGGCCATGTGTGCTGGGCAGTGAGAAGGTCTGAGTTCAAGTCCTGCCTCTGGCCCTTCCTAGGTGGGTCTGACAGGGGCATGTCTGAGCAGAGGTCAGTGACAGTCTCTCAAGGGCAGAGGCCTTTGTCTGACATAGGGTCTGGCTAAAAATCTGACCATTTTGCTCCCTTAACAAACACATGATTAAATTTCATAGACTGGCTCAACTCTAAGACTTGTCAAAGTAAGAGCAAGTTCTTATAAATGCTTACTTACTTCCTGGTGCTGTTCTAAGCACCCAATATATATCATCTCATCTAATCCCTGTAACAACCCTGTAGGGTAGGTACTACCATTTTTCATCAGACCTGAGATTGCTTGTAAGATACCCCATTCTCTTACATACCTCTAAGAAAGAAAAGAATGCGGCTAGAGCTTTATTATCACATAAATTTTAAGGAAAGTTCAACTGTGCACCTTTGAATTGATGAAATACGGTTTTGTGTCCGTTTTAAAGATGAGGAAATCAAGGCACAGAGAGGTGCAGTAAGTTCTCAAGGACACACAGCCAGGGAAAGGTAGAGCCAGGATTTGAACTTAAGCACCTGGTTAGTAGAGCCTGGTGTCTTAGCCACTGCACTGTGCTGTGGGATGATGGGATCTGAGCCTAGGACAGAACGGTGGTTAAGAGCACAGGGTCTGGAGTGAGACATATCCAGCTGTGGATCCTACTCCCGTGACTCATGAGCTGTGTGGCTTTCACATGTCCCAGTACCTCTCTAAGCCTTGGTGCTCTCATACGTAAAATGGAAGTGTCATAGCAGGGATTCAGTTCGGTGAAGCTCGAGAAGTACTTGGCCACAGTGGAGACTGTTCTCGTCACCACCGTAACTGTCATCGTCATGATGACCACCACCATCACCGCCACCACCACCCCCACCACCCCTGCCACCCCGCCTCCCTCCACCATCACCATTTAAAAGTGACAGACACTGCACGTAAGGTCTTGTCCCCACTCCCCCTCGATACTTTGTCGTTCTGGGTGCAGCATCCCTTAATCTCACCCGGTCAGTGGCAGTCCCAGCCCTGAGCCGTGTGAGCACTGAGTCTCATGGCACGTAGCCTTCACAGTGTCCATGCAATGTCCAGGTCATGCCTGTCTTCAGAAAGAAAAGGCAAGGGGAATATTTTAAGTGCTCAACCCCCATCCTGGGAGTTAATGGGCCATGAAATTTGGTTTGGAAAATGAGTGTTTTGGAGTTATGTGAGTATAGGGAAGGAGCAGGAGAAACCACTTGATGGGTTCTTTCTGGAGCACTGAGATGGGACTCAGCATAAGTCCTTCAGTCCAACCTGCCAAGAAGCTTGCGGGTTCCATTGACGGGCCAGGCAGCTCAAAAGTGGGAAATCCCAAGAGAGTACGGAGTTGGGTTATCAGCCTCTGTTTTCTCATCTGTGAAATGGGCACTCTAACACTGAATTCACTTACAATTCCATGACCTCTTCCCCCTCCCTCACCACACTTCTCCTTTCTTGTACCACTTTTGGGAAATAAACATGAGATTTTTCTTATCTTGGAGAACTTTCCAGCTGCCTGGTGAGCTTAGATGATTGTTACAGGGCTTTCTCTGGAGGTTGAAGGGAGCTGTTGGAGGCAGGATGGATTCTGAGTGCTGAATGCCAATGGGCCAGTCCAGTCCTCACCTGCAAAGGGAGCAGAGAGGGGCAGGCAGTAAGGCTGGAAGGGAGACCAGGCCCTGTTGCCAGGGCCTCACATGCCACCCTGAGGGATTTCGACTTTATCCAAGAGCTAAGGTAGGACCGTCAGAGTTCCTTAAGATGGGCAGTGAGCTGTTCATTGCAGGTGAGGAGTTCCCAGAGAAAGAAGCTGCCACCCTTATCTCCACCCCCTCCCGAAGGAATATCTTAGCCTGACATTTCCTAAAATGAGTTTTGTTCTATGATATTAATAGGTGTTATAGTGAAAAGTATAAACAACAACATGAAAACAAACAGAAAAATCCTAAAGTTTCTCTGATGTAGATGCAGAAATGGTGTAACTGATTTCTTGGTTATAGGACTTCTCAGTGCCTTTAGTATATATTACTGTGAATTGTATACCTCAGTGAGGGGAATAACACAGAAAGAGTTCTCCAAATGTATTTGTCTGTGGTACTTCATCCATCCTCCCTCCTTCCCTCCTTCCTTGTCCAAACTCTGTCTCATCTTGGAACCTACATTGAAGAAAGCTGTCCTTGTGACTTTCCCCATCCCTTCCCCTGGCCCCTCAGCCTAGAAAGTATGAAATCTTCACAGTATTTCAATCTTCAAAGTATGAAATCTGATGTGTAGGATACTCCTCCTGGCCAGTTGGATAAGGACACCTTGGGCTTTTCCACCTGGGAAAAGTCACAAAAGACTGCAGACATCCTGTGTCCCTCTCTGGGGACCATGACCTGGAAGCAGCCAACACCTGCTCCCTCCCCACACTGGCTGCAGAAAAGTGCCCTTGCAGATAAGCCAGTGCCACTGCAGATGCGCCCCCACACTGAAGCTACCTGCTGGCCCACGAGGTCTGGTGCCTGCCAGCTGCATCTTTCTCTCCCCTCTCTGCTGGCTGGTGGGAGAGAGCAGAAGCACTGGGTAAGTTAGGAGACACTGTTCCAGATCTCGCTCAGCTTCTGCAGCTCCAGAAAGCAATTTTCCTCTCCTGGGCCTATTTTTCTTTTATAAAATCTCGGATTCAGGTAAGAATTCCAGCTGACCTTGGGGCAAGCACCCTGACCTCTCTGTGCCTCAGTTTCCACTGCAGGGAAAGGTGAATGGCACTACCTGCCTCGTAGGGCTATGGGAGGGATGATGAGGGGTCATCTCTTAACAAGAAGAAAGATGAAGGTGAGGGGTGGTGGAGGTCATCCTGAGACAGAGGGCAGAGTCTCGTGCAGTGGCTGTTCCTCCTGGGGCTCCCCACCCACCCTGGGCAGCTCTCACCCCAGGGCAGCTCTCAGGGGTTTACACGGCCTTCACATCTGTCCCTCTGACTTAAGTCCCTTGGTCTTAGCTCTGCTCTCTTGAGCCACCCATAAATCCGATCCCTTTCCCTGTGCTGCACTACAGCCCTCCAGACTCTGGAAGCCGGTATCTAACTGGAAAGAGACCCTGTTTCTTAGTGAAAATGGCTCACCTTGAACCTTCCTTGAAGGAAACCAGCAGAAACCTGCCAGGCCAGTTCCTGGTTGTCTCCTGGGAAGAAGGAAAGCAGTGTGGCCTTGGAGAGATTGTCCCTGAACCAGAGTAGGGGTGGGGAGAGGCTGAGGGGACACAGCCCAGGCCCCCCAGCACCACCGTCTCATGAGTGTCACCTGCCTTGTTTCATGTGTCAGGACTCTGGGCAAAGGTTTCATTTGAAAAAAAAAAAAGGGCTATGCCACTTCAAAAAAAATACAGTGATGCGACAGGTTTACAATGTTTGCAGCTAGGATAGTTATGGCTCAGGTTGTCTTTCTGAACCAATGTTTCCAGTAGAACCAAACCAGTGTCTTTGGGCTCCTGAGAGTGCATTCTTCTCTTAGGGTAGTTGGGAGGGCTCCTTACCTCCTCACCTACCCTGAGACCTACCTGCCTTATCACCTGCCACACCCGGCCTCGACCTTTGCAGCCACCCCACGAGGGCGGGGCTGTGATCAGACCCATGTGATGGACACACAGGACTCAGGGAAGGGGGGTGCCAGGGTCTCCCGGCTCCAGAGCCTGTCCCTGATTTGTGCACTATGTGCTGGGCACCGAGCTAAGGTGGTGTTTTTTGTAATTGAGGCAAAATTCACCTGATATGAAATTGCCCATTTTAAAGTGAACAATTCAGTGGCATTTAGTACATTTACAGTGTTGTGCAACCACCACCTCTATCTAGTTCCTGAACATTTTCATCACCCCAGAAAGAAACTTTGTACCCATTAATAGTCACTCCTTGTCCCCTCTGGGCCCTTCTGCAGTTCCTGGCAACCAGCAATCTCTGTCTGCCTCTTTGGACTTTGCTTTTCTGGTCATTTCATAGAAATAGAGTCATACAATATGTGATCTTTTGCGACTGGCTTCTTTCACTTGGTGTGATGTTTGCAAGGTCCCTCCGTGCCGTGGCGTGTATCAGCACTATTTATGGTAGAACAATATTCCGTTGTCTGTATATACCATATATATGTTTTTAATCCATTCATCTGTCAGTGGGCATTTGTGTTGTTTCCACCTTTTGGCTATTGTACATAAGCTGCTGTGAACGTTCTTGTACGAGTATAGTCACGCATCGCTTAACAATCGGGATACATGCTGAGAAATGTGTGGTTAGGCAATTCCATCATTGTGCGAACATCACAGCCTGCATTCGCACGTAGCTAGATGGTGTAGCCCACTACACACACCTTGGCTGTGGGGTACAGCCTTTTGCTCCTAGGTCACAAACCTGTACAGCATGTTACTGTGCTGAATACTGTAGGCATCTATAACACAATGATAAGTAATTGTGTTTCTAAACACAGAAAAGGTACAGTAAAAATACAGTATTATAATCTTAGGGGACCACCGTCGTCCTATATGCAGTCTGTCAGTGATGGAAACGTCATTTTGTGGTGCGTGGCTGTATTAGTTTGAGTCCTGTTTTCAATATTTTTGTGTATACACCCAGGAGGGGAATTGCTAAGCTTAGTATTTTAGGAACAGTGCCTTCTTTTATCCTCACAATAATACCCTGAGGTAGAGAGAGATGGGGAAACCGAGGCACAGAGTGATAGAACCACTTGCCTCATGTCGAACCACTGAAGTGTCAGAGCTGGGATTGGAACCCAGGGTGTCTGACCCCCACAGCCCTTCAGTTCCTGCTCTTTGCCTCTTCCCCAGAGGGCCTGGAAACCCCTCCCCAGAGGGGCATCTTCCCCAAGTGCTCAGCCCCATGCTCCTGGGAATTGCTCCCCAGAATGTTGGTTTGCCAACTTGCCAGCATGTCCGCAGCCTTTCTGAGCCTGACAGGGCCAAGACAACGCTTTTAAAAACCACTCAGCACACTGAGCTTGAGAGGGCAGGTGGGGCTGAAGGGATGGGGACCAAGAAAGGTCCTCTGGGGTCACAGGCCTGCCCTAAAAGGTAGTAAGTGCCTTTAATTGCTCCCTGGTGTTCCATGGGTCAGCTTTTCAGTTGCAAGGAACTCTGAGCTTGGAGTCAGCAGTGGACTGTGTTGCTGGCAACAGAGGAACACCCTACTTGTTCAGAGGCCATGTTCCAGCAAATACATCAATCCCACACTCAGCCCAGAGCAGAACTCAGGAGAAAGTCTCCCAAAGGGGTGGTAGCTGCCACACCCTGAGCTCGCAGGTTGCACTCCCAGGAGGGTTCCGCACCCCTATGCTGGGCACAGTCCTGATGGGTATATTGCTTGGGTTTCCAAGACCATGAAATCAGAAGCAGCAAATTAGGACAAGGTAGGGGGACTTTCATGAACTGACCTGCCGTCCTCAGCAGGAATGCCTGACATCTGACCTCTGGGGGGAAGGAGGGGAAAATGACAGAAAGAAAATGAAGATGCAAAGTGCATGTCAGTTGGGGACATTTAGTCCAGGGGCCAGCAGCTCTTCAGGAGCTCCCGATGGTGGCAGTGTGTTCTAACAGATGCTCCGCAGGAAAAGGGCAAAGGATAGTCCGTATGGTCTGTTCAGAGCAAGGAAAGAAGGGGCGTGTCTATCTAAAATTATTAAAATTTTTCTAAAGGGCCTTGGCACTCAGAGGGTAAGCTCTGGTGGCATTGCCTCTGACCTTGGCTGCCTGACCAAGCAGTGAAAGACGGAATTGTTCGTGGGGCTACAGACGGGTTGCTGCTGACATCTGGGCTGCCCAGCCCTTTGTCCCTTTGTCTCCCCACTGACGGCGGCAGCACTGGGAAAGTCCTGCGCCTCGTGTCTGTGTGAATCCCCCCCGGGGTCGGGGGCCCTGGGCCTCTCACACAGCTGTGGCCCCAATGGCAGCAAAGGAGGCTCTGTTCTTTAACCCTGAAGACGATTGGCCACTGATCTAGAGTTTCTCACGGTCAGATCAGAGCCGTGAAGGGGAGCGGCCAAGTCCCTAAAGACCCATTGTCTCACTGTCCTCCTCACCATCACTCCCAGTTGAGGCTTATTGGGGATAATTTTTTTCTTTGGACCCAAACTCCCCTCTCTTCTCTGTCTCTGCAGAGGCACTTCGGGATTCTCCCTCCCCAAATGGGTTCTGGGAAAGACCAGAGCATCTGATAAACCTCATGGATGCTACTGCATACAAGGCCAAGGGGGCTGGATTCTTCTCTGTAGGCAAAGCAGGGCTATTAAAAGTCATTGAGCACAGAAACAACACAGTTGAGTAGTGTTTCAGGAAGAAAACTCTGACAACAGTGTTTGGGGTAAAGAGGGTAAGGCCGGAAGCAGGAAATCCAGATGGGAAGCGTTTGCAATATTCCAGAAGAAAAATGAGAGGGGGCAGAGCTAGAATAGAGGGTGGAGAAAGGTGTGGATGAATTGAAGGGGCCGGAAGTAACTGGATCTGACCCTGGTGACTAACTGGATTCGAGGGTTAGGGGCGTTGAGTACGGGTGAGGAGCTGAGTTTGAGTGTGGCTACAAAGCGGGCCTGGGAGGACGGCCTGAGAGCCACTGGGACAAGGTGCTGGGTTCCGCTGGCGTAGTGATCACTGGGGTGCCAGCCCACCGCCAGGAGGAAGACTCTGTGAGGGCAGAAGCTTTGTCTGTTCTGTTTAGTGGTCTGTCCCCAACACCTGGAACACACTGGAAGCAAATACTTGACAAATGAGTAAACTGAATAGGAAGCTCAGGAAACAGACTCTTCCTCCAGTATTTAGATTGATTGTTTCAAGCAGAGAGTAAGGCAACGTTTGTGTGTTTGTGTATATGTGTGTATGTAAAATCATCCTTCTCTTTGTCACAAGAATGACCCTGTTTTTACCTGGAGCAGTCAGAGTTTTCCGTGAAAGTGGCTGAGCCATTGATCTCTGTTAAGAGCGTGCCAGCGTAGCCTGACTGCAGTCCCACATGGTGACACTTGACTTGGTTCCTCCTTCGAGGGAGACTGGTGCTCCTGGAAATACACCATTCCATCCTGTGCACATGAGCCCAGCGCTGTTCGTCATCCGAATCATCAACACACAATTCGATGGCAGGACATGATTTTCCGTTCTTGAGTTGGCCTCTGAAGGCATCTCCTGAGACTGATGTTTCACTTCACTCTGTCCAGCAGTGGGGTGCTTCTCTCCAAGCATGGCGTTATGGTGGCTGTGGGTGAAGTGTGTTGGGCCCAGGTGCCACCCTAAGTGTCTTTTCTGACTGTCCAGGTCCCTGTTAAGCACAGAAGCTTTGAACCAGCCACTTTGTTGTCCCCCTCAAGTTTGTAAAATTCTTAGAATTCATTGCACTCATTTTGAACTTTTTATTTATTGAGGTAAAATTCACATAATATAAAACCAGTTTTAAAATGTACAATTCAGCATTTAGTACATTTATAATGTTGTGCAACCAACACCACCTCTGTCTAGTCCCAGAATATTCTCATCACCTCAAAAGGAAACCCCATGCCCATCTGCAGTCGCCCCCGGTCCCTTCCCCCCAGCCCTCGACAACCATCCATCTGCTTTCTGTCCCTGTGGATCTGCCCGTTCTTGGCATTTCACGTAAGTGGAGTCACTACACTCTGAGGCCTTTTGTGTTTGGCATCGTGTTTTTTAGGTTCATCCATACTGTAGCGTGTGTCAGTACAAGTTCATCCCATTTTGCACAGAAGTTCATGTCAAATTACAGACACACACCCCATGATGCAGCACCTCTCGGCCAGTCATCTCCCCTGGACCTTAGAAGTTCCCTTGAATCTGCCTGAGTCTTGGGCTGGAGGAGAAGCCCACCTGTCCCCCTCCTGCATCTAGATCTCCTGGCTGCCTCTCGGCCTGCCAGAGCCACCACTGGCAAAACACACCCACCCCTACCCGCCTCGGCCCCCGCCCTCCGAGCGTGACCTTCCCAGCACAGCCTGGCTCTCCGGCCTGTCGCCTGACCCTTTCGCTCATGCACGCCAAGCACAGGCGCTCTGTCCTTCCACCATCCCCAGGAGTGTTTTTCACTCTGCTCTGATGCCTTCCATTTCCCTGCCCCATCACACGCCTCCTCACTTCTCAAGATTCAGCTCTGAGCAGGATCAGTGTTTGTCTTCCTCTTTAGCACTCCGGGAGTCAGTGTGCCCGTCACGACCGCAGTCTCGTCCTGTGCTGATCTTCTCCCCCTTCCCCGTGAGCTCCCGGAGGCACACGGGCGCTGCCAGTGAATGTTTGTCGAGTGGATGTGTGATCCCACAAGCAAATGAAGGGCATTCTCACACTCAGACTGCATCACCTGCTCTTGCTGGCTTCTGTGATTTGTCATGTTGTTGTCTATTCGTGCTTCTGTCTTTTGTTCCAGAAGGATTGGGGGTGTGGGTGGGTCTAAACAGCTACTTGTAGAAATGGCCTTGCTGCACACCTACCCTCCCATCTTCCACACCTGTATCTGCAGGCTCGTTCAGAGATGGGATTTTGGAACCTATTGATTGGGTGTGGAAATGCAGAAAGTAACTTTTTACCACAATTTTGATAACACAGGTTTAGAAATGCTTTTTTACAGATGTGGCAAAAATCACACCTGCGTCCCCAAGAGGAAAGACACAATAGAAGCCCGAGGTGTCTCCCTTTATTGGAAGTGATGACTTGTCATTACTGTTAGAGTTGTGACATGGATAGGAGAACAGGTGCACAGACAATAGCAACAGCAATCCTTGGGGGCAGTCCCTTGAGTCACTCTTTACGAGGCCTTTTCACTCATATTAGCTTACTTGACGTCTCGCGCGCTAGGAGAATCGAATCCCTGTGAGCCCGCAACATTCCTCAGTAATCCCATGAAGATCCAGGCATTGCAGCCTGCTACACAGGCTCTCCATAATCTGGATCTAACCAGTTTTTCTGACTTATCTTTCTCAACTTCTGTCTCTCTGCCTGATAAACTCATATTCACCCTTCAGAACCCAACTCAAACATCACACACTCTCTGAAGACTTCTTGAATAACAGCGGAATTGGTCCAACTTTCCCCAGGGCTCGCCTGCCTCCGTATTTGCACGCATCATGCACATGGATTCCAGTAATCTATGGACGTATACGGCTCCCCCACTCAGCTGCAAAGTCCTTAGGGGAAGGGATTCCAGACTGGGTTTTTTCTTCAGGAAAATACTTGACAAGTGAATGAGGAGGTATCTGTGGGAGCTTAAAGTTGGGTAAAGGAGACAAGATGGAAAACCAAAGAGGAGAGATCGCTAGATTCAAATCTGGGGTGTTCCAGAATTCTAGGTATTCACGTAAGTCTCTTGGGACCTATTTTCCCAATTTTGAAAAGTGTGAAAAACAGGCCATGTGAGATAAAATCTATGTGGTTGGTTGGCTTGTTTTTGTTTTTTGATATAATGTATCCAGTTTGATTCAGTCATACCAGTTGCATGGTGTTGATTCTAAGTGTGGATGGGCAGGGATACAGGGTCTTTTTTTGTATGTGAAAAAGAACATGTGTGACTTGTTACCACGGGGTGGGGTCTGGCGGGACACACCTGGACAGTTGGGCCAGCTTTTACTACTGCTGTCCGCTCTGATCGGCCCATTCCTATGCTGTATCAGTTATTAAATGTTTTTAATATCTCCTCTGCTTATTGTAAGTATATTTTGTTTGGTAGGCAGAATTTTAAGAGTTGGGATGCCTGTGGGCACGATCAGTGAGGTGGTTAATCTGTGTCCATGTCATGTATGCACACAGGGAGCCTCCGTGCAGCCTGAGCCACCACTTAGAAAGTCCTTCGCTCCCCAGGCTGCAACGCAGATCACCACAGCCATCACGGTAGCTCTTTGAGTTGGACGCTGTTCTCATTGCCATTTTACCAGTGACAGAACTGAAGCTCCCAGAAGTAAAGTGGCCGCCGGAGGCCACCCAATGGGTAAACTGCAGAGCTGGGATGGGGATCCAGCTAGTCTATGAGTCCACATTCCAGAACTTTCCTCTATTCCGCCTGGCTTCCTGCAGTGACTGAACCTGGCTCTCCCTCCTCCCCTGCCTCTGGGGAGCAGATTTTTCATGGTGATTACAGAGAACCCACCTTGATCCTCTCTGGGTGGTGAGTGAGAGCTCGCCCGGGCCTCGGGATGTTTCTGGCCCACCCGTCCAGCCTCCCTGGGGAAAGATCACCAGGTCTGTGCATGAGCAGCCAGTGTGTAGGTGGAGGGGTTGAATTCCCTCATCACATGTCCTGGTAACCCTCTGATGGACGCCTGCAGCCCCCAGGCAAGACCCAAGATGAGTGCAATCAGGGCTTCCCCACTTACTTGAAACACACCTCTGAGACTGCCAGTGCTTGCTTCCCTGAGAACTTTTGTGTTTATTTGTCCGAGATTACACCCTGCCTGCCTCCAGGAGGACTGAGGCTTTCAGACCTAAGACACCGTGTGGAATGAGGCAGTTAGGATCAAGCAGGGTGAGACCCTCCAGGTCCCCAGAGATGGGCCAGTTGTCTCAAGCCTTGTCTGGCTGCCTTGGAGCCTTCTGTTGAGGTGGCAAAAAGGGAAATGTGGTTTACATTGTTTTTGTTTTCTGGCCAGAAAAGCACACAAATCCATCTTTTGGGACAGGTGCCTTTCTTCTCTCTTTTTCCCCATTCACAGATTAAACCTCTTAAAGAAATTTTGGGTAGATTTGTCAACTGCGGTTGATGCTATAAAAGGCAGAAGGTTTCTCTTTAAGTTCTGACAGCCCCTCGCTGTGAGGGGCTTTGTGTTAGTCTGTTTTGCACTGCTATAAAGGAATACCTAAGGCTGGGTAATTTTAAAGAAAAGAGGTTTATTTGGCTCACAGTTCTGCAGGCTGTACAAGCATGGCGCCAGCATCTGTTTCTGGTGAGGGCTTCAGGGAGCTTCCAATCAAGGCAGAAGTTGTAGGGGAGCAGGTGTCACATGGTGAGAAGGGAGCAAGAGAAGGAAGAGGTGGTGCCAGGCTCTTTTAAACAACCAGCTTTCCCATAAACGAATAAAGCAAGAACTCACTCGTTATCACAGGGAAGGCACCAAGCCATTCATGAGGGATCTGCTTTCATGACCTGAACACCTCCCAGTAGGCCCCACATCCAACACTGGGTACCAAATTTCAACAGAGGTTTGGAGCAGATAAATATCCAAACCATAGCAGGTTTGCTAGGTTTGATCCAGTTGTGTCACTGTCCGACAGCCTCATTTCGGGGCAGAGTGTTCTACCTTGGGAAACCCTGAACAGCAGGCCCCCAAGCTTTGCCAGCATTGACTCTGTGTGATGATTAAATCATCCCCTAATTTCCTCTGAAATGATACGGCTGTGTCCTCTGTAATTGCCAAAACCCGACGTCTCCTTCCACTCTTACCTGTTTGGTTTTTCTTTTTTTAAACTTATCATCACTTAACATCCTGTGTGTTTGACTTATTTGTCTTTCTGTCTGTCTCCCAACTACAAGTGAAACTCTGTGACAGCAGGGATACTGTTTTGTCGTGGCACCCAGTAGGCCCTCCATGTGCATGCGCCAACACTTGTTGAGCCCCTACTGTGTGGCAGACATGGGCTACATGGATTACATGCATCCTCCCACACAGTCCTGTAATGGCCCTGCCAGCTGGGTTCTGTTGTCATTCCCATTTCACAGATGAGGAGACTGAGGTTCCAAAAGACTCACTTGTTCTGTAGCCTGGGGCTCCATAGCCTGTGAGAGGCAGAGCTGAGCTGTGAAGTCAGGTTTTCTGACTCCCAAACCTGTGTTATTTACTATTACAATTTGAGGAGAGATTTAAAATGCTATAAAGATATTCTGATATCCAGAATATTGTCTTGCTTTTCAGCAAACATATTCATAACAACAGCAACTACCTATATTTGAACTACAGTGGACATGTATATGCAGACGTATTTTTTTTCAGTCCACAGGCAGTGCTTGTGGGCAGGAACGGGTCTTGCTCACTGCAACACCCCTGCCTGGCCTGTGCCGGGCATACCTGGCTCTCTGTGTGGGATGGTGCAGGCATGCATGCTGAGGAAAAAACACAAAGCAATCCTGTGAGCCCCGCCATGGTCTGTGTCCATAGACCCACAACCATTGAACCAGGGCAATGTAGTCTTTTCACAGAAAACTTTCTGTTGCACTGGCTAGGACACCTACAAAAAGCACACATATTCAGCCTGCATAAAGAGGACCCTTTCGCTTCCCCTCAGCTTGTCATGGAGGGTGGGGTGAACTCCAGGTGCTGAGTTAATCTGTTTAGGGAAAAATATAAGCAAAAAGCCAATGTGCACTGTGATGGTGTGTGTGACAATAGGCTGGCGTCTGCCCTGGGTCCTCTGTGATCTCAGAGAAGACAGTGAGTCCTGCTGCGGGGGCACAGGTGGATGAGGGGTGCTGGTGGGTGTCCTAGGCTGGAGGCCAAGGGCACGATCACAGAGCACGTCCTGGGGGCAGAGGGCATGGTAAGCCAGTTTCTGGAGCTCTTATCTGCTCACCACCCAGGTCTAGCTCAGGGGCTCAGGGAGGATCACGGTAGGACGCATGAGAGGCGGCCCTGTCTCTGCCAGCTCTGCCACTTGTGGCTGGGGGACCCTGGGGAGATACCACACCCCTCTGAGCCTCAGCTTCCTTCTGCATGTTGGACCAAAACGTCCTTGTTCTTTTCCTCCCTTCCCGTTTCTTCCTCTCTCCCTTCACCTAGTATTTCCTAGAAGGCTGTGTTGCTGGAAGGCACTGTCCCCAGCTTTCTTTACACTGTCAGAGGGTTTCCAAATGAGGCTTCTGTCACGCTGGCTCCTTCCAGTCATTTCGGGAACAAGAGAGTGATGTGGGTCACTTCACCCAGGATCCTGGCAGCTCGCTTCTGGGTCATCTTCAGCAGCCTCCCTTCCCCAAGTGGACACGGGTGTCTCTGGGAGAGAATATCACATCTCCTGGGCCTTTAGGTTTCATTTAGGGATAGGCCGAAGGGGTTTTCCCCCAAATCATCCTCTGGGAAATTTCTGCAGAACTTGTCTGATGCTTCCGTAGAACTTAGGGTTAGGGGTAAGGCCAGTCCTTAGAAGGGACATTGTGGAGATAGAGGTCCTTAGGATTTCTCGGTAGGACCCATCCTGCATCCTGGTGGGTGCAACAAATAGCAAATTCATCTGCCCACCTACGCACACACACGAAGCATCTTTTGGTGCTCTGTGCTCAAGTTGCCTTAGAAACAAAACAAAGAGAGGAGGCACGTTCCACTCACTTTCTCCCATTTGCTCATCATCCATCACGTATTTATATTCCCTCTTGAGTGGCTTAGGTCAGGGGTGGGGAAGCTATGGCCCGTAGGCCAAACCCACCCCAACACTTGTCTTTGTAAATAAAGTTTTATTGGAACACAACCAGGTTATTTGTGTATTGTCTGTGGCTGCTTTCATGCTACAGCAGCACTGTCAACAGATACGACAGAGACCATATGGCCCACAAAGCCTGATGAGTTTACTCTGTGGCCCTTTATGGAAAATGTTTGCTGAGCTCTGGTTTAGAGTCATAGCAGGTTCAAATACTGGCTTCATCAATAACTAGCAGCATGGCTTAGAGAAAGTTATTTCTCTTCTCTGGCCCTTGGTCTTCTCACCTGTAAAATGAGATCATAATGGTACCTTATCTCATGGGTCATTCTAAGGAGTTTGTGGGAGGATGTCTGCGAGCAGTTGACCCAGTGTCTGGCACACAGGAGGTCCTTGATCAAGTCACATTACTCTGGACACAGGCTAAGGTGGCAGACTGAGATGTGGGGTTCCTGTTCTCAGGAGCACACAACATACAAACAGCTGGAGTCAGTGCACAGAAGATACCAGGGTCAAGGCATGCCCTGGGCCTGTGAGAACCTGGAGGCAAGGTGCCGGTTTCCTTACTGTCACCAGCCACATTTCCCCCAGCTGAATTACACTGTCAACTAGCGTGTGTTTTGGGAGACATGAAAATTCACTGGCCGGCCCCTCCTTGGGGCATCCTTGCCCCCAAGCCCCATCTGACAGCTTCTCCTTCCCAGCCCGGGGCCCACACTCTAGCTCCTGTGCTGCCTGCTCCCTCTTGGGAATGCCCGGTGCTCCCCTGCTCACCTGAAGACCCGGCTCAAAGGTCACCTCTAGGAAGCTGCCTCCCATGTTCCAGAGCGTCCCTCCCTCCTCTCCTTGGCCTTTGTACCATGCCCTCCTTGACTATGGTGCCTGTCGTGCTGTGGTGTTGTTACCTTTGTACATGTCCCCCCCACGCCCTGTTATTAAGCCCCCTCTGGCATGTCTGAGTCATCCTGGGCCTCCCAGGCCAGTGTCTGTCTGCCAGGAGCAGGCAGCCCTCAAGTCAACAGTCCTGGCTTCGATGTGGCCTTTCCACTGACCGGCCGTGAGCTGAGCCCACTGTTTAAAGTCCTGAACCTCCTCTTCTTCCTCTACAGAGGAGGGGTCCTAGAGGTGCCTCTTTCCCAGGGTCCTTGTGAAGAATCGGGCACATGGTGCCTATAGACTGCTCAGCGGAGGCCTGCTATCTGGGATGTGCTCAGTCCAGGTTGGCTGCTTTGTCCTCAGAAATGTGTGTTGACTTGGTGGCAGGAAATGGAGCTGACTCTGGGGCACCTGTGTCTCATTCTATCACCTGCTGCAGTGGCAGAGGAGCTTGGTGGCACAGGTGCCAAGTGCCATGCCCTGGGGACTGATCTCCATCCCTTTTCCCGTGCCCGCAGAGATGGCAGGGGGTGGAAGGGTCTGAACATGAAAATATTAGTCCTTTGCTCTATTATTAAACCTCGGGAGCCATTTGGCCATAAAAGGGGGCAGCTGCCACAGCTGGGCTTGTGATGAATGAGCCCACAGTGTGCCCCTGACCGTCTCCACGGAGCCCAGACGCTACTTTGCCCTTCTGGCCCAACTGCAGGCACTGCTCTGCTGAGGTCTGGGCAGCAGGGAAGAGAGCCTGGAAGGTCTTCCTGCCCTCATGATGATCCCACGGCCCTGCTTGGCCCCCAAGGAGGGTTGGACATGGGGCCTTGGTCAAGACTGAGCAGGAGGAGATGGAGGAGCCTGGGAGTGTCTAACTGCTGTGCAGCCCCGAGCTCCCCGCGCACCACCTGGGGGTCTGACTGTAGGCCATCGACAGCTGATGTGTCCTATTTGCCATTGGTCATCTGGAGCTGGTTGATCACCCCTGTGTGCCGGGATCCTCTCTATTTGACCTTTTTGGAGTAATCTATGGATGAGGGAGGAACTTGGCCAGTGTTTGAGCAAAGCCCCTTCTTCCTTCTCATTGAGCCTTAAACAGAATCACCTCTGTGCAATGAGTTCCTGCGGAGCACCTGGGATGTGCTGTGCTCATGGGCCACTCGTGCAGAGGACTCCGCACCTCCCTGCGCCCTGCCTGCAGCCCCTTATAGGCTGCATCCTCACAGCCACATTGCCAGGCATCCTGTGGGGGCCTGGGACACCAGCATAGCAGTTACCTGTTACCAAGTGCTTACCATGTACTGAGCACACTGTCCACAAACACCCTTAAGGCAGGTACATGAGTACCTTTGTTGTGATATGATTCACATACTGTGAAATTCCCCATTTTAAAGTGTACAATTGGGTCGTTTTCACTGTACACTTGTTCCCCGCTTATCCTCGGGGGGCATGTTCTAAGACCCCCAGTGGATGCCGGAAACCTCGGATAGCACTGAACCCTACATATGCTACATTTTTCCCTATACATACGTATGATGTATGATAAAGTTTAATTTGTGAATTCGGTACAGTAAGAGATTCACATTGACAACTAATAATAAAGTAGAACAGTTATAACAATATACTGTAATAGAAAGTTATATGAATGTGGTCTCTTTCCCTCCTTCTCTGCCTCCCCGCCCTCCCTGTGCACGCGTGCACAGGTCTTTGGGAGCACATACGTAGGCATCTCTGTGGAGGACTGGGTGGGATTGCTGGGTTGTAGGGACTTGTATGTCCAACTTTAACAGAGCTACTGCGTGGCTTCCTAAAGTGGTTTTGCAATTTAACTCCCACCAGCAATTTAGGAGCGTTCTGGTTGCTCTGTGTCCATGCGAACACTTGTCATTGTCTGTCTTTTCCCTTTGGGCCACTCTGCTAGAGGGTTGTGTGGTAGTATCACACTCTGGTAGAACCCTGGTTTCTAACTCACTAGGCTACTGTAGACAAAGGCTAGGGCGAGAAGCCTGAAGGTCTCTGTTCTCTTCCCAGCTCTCTCCCCAAAACTGTGTGTGGTTGGTCAAGTTGCACACCTGCTCAGAGCCTCCATTTCTGGTCTGTCACACGGGTGCTGGCAATACCTTCCTCTCTGAGGGGTGTGGGATTGAGGGGCTGGGGGAGGTGGGACAGAGCCTGCAGATGTGGGAGGTGGGTGAGCAGGCAGGGGACACTCCCAGTCTGGAAGGTCCTGGCACCAGGACCGGGGTGGGATGCCTGCACCCATGTCCCCTACCAACTCCATGGGGCTGGAGGTGGGTGGGTCCCTCTATCCAGGCTCTTTTGCAGAGCCCCCCGGAGCCTTGGTGGCTGCTCAGCTTCAGAGGCACCTGGAGGCACAGATGAAAAGTACGGTGCTCTGAGGCACAGATTTCTGTGCACCTGACCCGCTGTCTCCGTGGGTCATCTGTCTGTTGTCCGACTCATCAGCCCCATGATTGCAGGGCTGTGTCCCTCTCTGTCCCTGCCCTGTCCCCAGGCCTGGGCATAGGGTTGCACATAGGAGGCCTCCGCTTGTTGAACAATTTCATGGATTCAGTCCCGAGGTAATAGCTCTTCTCTGGGGAGGGGCCTGGAGGGTTAAGACATAAGTGTTTCCCTTTAGTTTTAAATCTTGGTTTCCTCATCTGTGCAATTAAAAGTGCTAATACTGACCACAAGGCTGGTTGTGAGGATGAAATGCATTAGTTAGCTAAGGTGTTTTGAAAACTGATGCTTGCTAGATAAATGGAGGGTATTATGCAGAACTGAGCTGACCAGTAAGGTAGCTTCCAGCCACATGTGGCTATTTAAAGTTAAATTAATGAAAATTAAATAAAATATCTCATTCAGTTCCTAGGCTGGGCACTAGCCACATCTCAAGTGCTCATTAGCCCACAGGCAGCTACAGTGTTGGCCAGGGCAGAGACACAGCATTCCCAGCACTGCGCAGTCCTGTTGGGCAGTGCTGATGTAAATTTATTTATGCTGTGAAGAACTTTAATCACCAGAAAATAAGATCAAAGAAAACACAAGAGGGATTTATTTTCCTCACAAGAGATGTTCTTGCTCAAAGCCTGTTTACTTTTACTTTACACATGGTTCTAACAGGCTGGGCGCTCTGGTTTCACCGGTCACGACAGAAGAGCGGTAAGCTTTTGAGGGCAGGGTGTGGGGGAAGGTACATGGGCAGCAGTAGGAAGGATTCATCTGGCATCAGCAGAATGATAGAATGATTGGAGAAACCATACAAAACAGAGACAATAACTCCAACTCTGGAGCCATTTGAAAACGTGTTGCAGCAAGCGGCTCTCTACACCCCAGTGGCACCAAGAGCATGGCTGGGTTGCAGCCCAGCTCACCAGTGGATGGTAGTAATAACAACAGTCCTGGAGCAACCAGAGAAGGTTAAATTACGTTAAGGAAACAAGGGGAGCGGGAGTGTGAAAGGCATTTGAGGAGGTTTGTTCTGGGACTGGGGCCCAGACTGGCCCATCTAGCAGTAAATTGTTACCCGCCACGTTGCTTTTGCCATAGACTTTCCCTTTGTGGGATTAAAGAGAACATCAAAATATTTTGACAAGCCTTTCCCAAATGAGCATCTGTGGGTTTCTGCCCTGGAGGCTGAGTTGAGCTCTAGGTGTCTGGGGACCTGCTGGGCTGGGTGGCAGCAGGGTGGGGGGTGGCGATTCTGAGACTCTACTGTACTGGTTCCCAGGTGGTCCCAGCTCCTTTCTGCATAATATGCATTGGAGGTGTGCGGGCACATAAGTGTGCAAGTTGGAGTTGCCTCTGGAGGAATTTGGCAGAATGTGGGGATGGAAATCACTGTCTTGGGGGTTGTGAAATTGAATCCCAGGTCTGTCTTTTAAAAGCAGTGAGCCTGTGACATATCCACCTCTCTGTGCCTCAGTTTCTTCTTCTGTAGCATGCAGATAAATAGGGGTAAATGCAGCCCCCCACCCCAGCATTGTTGTAAAGTTAAATGAGGTACTATATATTAATACAAAGCTCTTGGTATGGTGCCGGCCACATGGTAGCTGCTTGATAAATGTTAACGAGGGCACCTGTGCATTTACGTGTGGGGGAGGCCTAGTGAGGGTGGTGTATGAAAGCAGGTGTCCATCCATCACCATTGAAAAAGATACATATGCCCCAGGCTGCTCACAGCAGTCAGGTCAAAAGGTAGACACCACCCAAATGTCCATCAGCGGATGAGTGGATCAACAAAACGTGGCCCATCCATACAGTGGAATGTTATTCAGCTGTAAAAAGGAATAAAGTTCTGATTCATGCTACAGCATGAATGAACCTCAGAAACATTAAGTGAAAGGAGCCAGACACTAAGGACTGCAGAGTGTATGATTCCATTCACGTGGAATGTCCGGAATAGGCACATCCCTATAGAGGGAGAGCAGAATAGTGGCTGCCAGGGCCTGGGGTGGGGATAGCAGGGAATCACTTAATCGACATGGGGCCTCCTTTGGGGTGATGAAAACGTCTCAGAACTAGATAGAGGTGATGGTTGCACAGCATCATGAATGTACTACATACCACTGAATTGTACATTTCAAAATGGTTAATGGTTAATTTTATGTTATGTGAATTTTACCTCAAATTTTTTAAATGCGGCAGGGGGAGGTGGGGACTGAAGCCCATGCCCCTGGAGCAAGCCACTTCAGGGTATCACCACCAAGGACGACGTAATGGCATCTTGTCATTCCTTCTGCCGTTGTCCTTGTTGGCTGTGTGTGGGGCTGGAAGGAGCTCCCCTGCTGTCTGACTCGACATTTCTCCTTTGAGGCCCAGGGTTGTGTGTGCGGGTCCAGAGCAAGTCCTTCTTCGTGCCGTGGAACCTGACTGTGCTGTGTGGGTCTCCCTGTGTGATGACTCAGGTGACTCCCGTGCACGCAGACAGGGACTCGGCCCCAGCATGGCACCCCCAGCGGGCTGCCAGGGTCACAAACACCCCACGACAAACAGCCTGGTGTTTTCCACCCGGTTCCCGACTGGCTCCCACGTTCTCCAGCCTCAGGCGTGAACTCAGGGAAGGATTTCCCAGACTCGCTTCTTCTTTTGGGGTCTGGGAGCCTCCTCCCCTGTGCAGGACGTGTGCCTTGAGTCAGCCTAGACATCATGATTCATGTTCGCTTTTGCAGAAACCCCTGTGGGAACTGGCGGGCGGGTTTGGGTGGGTGGGAGTGGGCTCCCCAGAAAGGCAAGGGGAGGAGAAAGCTGGGGCCTCGTGCCAGCATTGGGGGGTCTGGTGGGGAGGGTCTCGCTATCCCCACTCATTCTGACTAGGAGGAGGCCTGAGGAGGGGCCCGGTTTGGCACGTCAGCTCTGAAGGCCTTTGGAGATCTTTCCAGGCCCTGCTTTCTTCAGCCCAGATCCGGGTGCTAAGGCCATGGGGCAGGACCTCCCCTCAGAGGCAGAGGCACAGGAGGTGTGTCTATACCTGGTCAGGCAGATGCAAAACTCCCAAAACTAGCCCCGTGCCAGTCCCTGAGCACGAAAGGAGAAGGGCACAGTTCACCGGCCCATCCTTGGCTCCGTGGGAAGGCGGTGTCCCTGAGAGCCAGGACCCGGCTGGTGGACTTCTGCATCCCTGACGCACGCCCTGCACAGCACGGTCATTTACAGGCCCTTGGCTACCAGACAGCTGTCCTGAACTCACCTGGGGTAGAACATCGCTCCTCACGGGGCCCAGTCGAGCTGGTGGCCAAGGACGATGGCCCCTCAGCCTCGGCTGGGGCTCCCCTGTTCCCCTTGATGTCTCTTTAATGAGAGCAATTTGGCAACAACGTAAAATATGCACTTGCCCTTTGTCCCAGCCATTCCATTTCTGGGAATCTGGCCTAAGGAAATAATCCTAAATATAGGGTAGAAAAACATGTTTCACAAGGATGTTCACTGTGGAGTTGTTTATGGCAGCATGAAACGAAACAATCGCTGTGACCGTGCGGAGGGGCCAAAGCAGTGATAAAATAGAGGGTGGCAGAATGTCTCAAAGCCCCAAAAATGAGAGTTCTGGAGATCACTGTTCAGAACGGGGGATATCTCCATGACGGCATGTGAAAAAAGGCAATCACACACTCCATAAAAAATTACGTATTAAAAATAATCAGGAAGCTGTACACCAGGGTGCTAATGACTGCTCTCGATATGATTTTATCTGAAAGATTTTATTCTCTTCATTGTCTTCCAAATTATCTTCAATATTCATGCATTGCCATTTTTAGTCAGGTTTGAGTTGCAATTTAGGTGTAGTAAAATTCACCTTTTAGTGTGAGTTTTGTCAAACGTATACAGTTGAGTAACCACCACCACAGTCAAAATAGAAAATATTCCTGTCATCCCCAAAAGTCCCCTGGGCTGCCCTTTTGTAGGCAGCCCCTCAGCCGCCCCAGCTGCCGGCAACCACCAGTCTGATTTCAGCCCCTGTTGTTTTGTGTATTCCAGATGGAATCATAGAGTATGTCTTACACGGCTCTTACGTTTAGAAAACAACATTTCAATCTGCTCGTGGTTCTCTCAGATACACCTCTTAGAGCTGGGTTTCCTAGCCCCCCTCGGTGGAGGAGAACTTTAATTTTTCTCTTACCTAGTTCAGCCTCCCACCCCGTGCAGGAATCTCCTCCACTGAAGCTCCGATCATCACATCCAGCTTACCAGGGAATTGTCAGTTATCTGTAAAATTGTCCCAGCAGTGTGAAACTACCTAGAACGGCAGAGGCCCGGGTCAGCGTTGGCTCACGTCCGAATCCAAAGGGCAACGACGTTCAAGGGCTTTCGATCCCTGTCCATCCTGCTTCCCTTGCAAGCCTCGTGTGCACCTGCCCAGTAACAATAATGGCAGCCGCAGCAGCTCATATTTTCAATAAACATTTTATTTTAGGATAGTTTGAGATGTAGAGAAAAGTGATGAAAATAATTCAGAGTTCCCACAGACCCATACTCAGTTTCCCCTGTTCTTAACATCTCACAGCAGTATGCTACGTTTGTCACAACTGATGACCAATATTGGTATCTTGTGCTTGAAGTCCACACCTTATTTGATTTCCTTTTTTTTTTTCCCCCCAGTTTACCTGATGTCCTTTTTCTGTCCCAGGAGCCCATCTGGGATCCCACTGTCCATTTAGTTGTGTCTCCCTAAAAGTCCCTCGGCAGGGCAGGTGCTCAGGCCTTCCTTGTGTTTGGTGAGCTCTGGTCAGGTGTTATGAGGAACGTCCCTGACTTGGGGTTTGTCTGATGTTTTTCTCATGGTTAGACTTGGGTAATGGATTTTGAGAAGGAAGACCCCAGAGATAAAGTTTAGTCTTTTTCACAATAATTCATTTCATCGAGCTCTTCAGTGTGTCGTGGGGACTGTGCTAAGCCCTTGACAGATTGGATGTCCGTTAATGCTCCCATTAATTCTACCTATTAAATAAATTCTCATCTTACTATTGGAGGAAACAGGCTCAGAGTGGTGCAGTAACTTGCCTAAGGACACACAGTAAGTGGCTCAAACACCGGTCTCCTTGGTTATAAGAAACTCTGCTTTTAGCCAAATGCTGCTATAGAGCATGGGAAAGCAACCAATCTGCTTTTTAAAAGTAGTGTTTATTTATACCCAGCCTTTTTCCAGAAAGCCTTGGTTGTAACTTCTGATCAAGGCCACATTAAGACAGCTAAGACAGAGTATTGAGAAAGAGGTAGACTGGGTGGCTAGGGCCCTCCCTCCTGTCGTGTCACACGTGCAGCGTTAGCAGTGTCATCTCCTGGAGCTGCCCAGGCTCTGCGTGGGTGCTGAGCAGCACGCAGCCTCGCCGCATCTCAGGGTCTCTGAGGAGGCTGTGGTGGGAAGTAGAAGCCTCGGGGCTTTCTGCTTGTGTGTCCAGTGTGTGACTTTGAAGACAGGAGGCTGGTTGTCTGTCAGCTTGGTCTGGCTGATCTAGTTCATCCACTTGTGGTCGTGCTGTACCCAGCGGCACCATGGCGGTGCTCCTGGCTGTTGGCATTTGGGAATGGGTTTTTATATCTTTGTTTCTCTGTGGTCCAGCGATTTCCCTGACACACTAGTGGCTACATCTCAGCCCTGTTGTTCGGCCTCTGTGTGTATCAAGGGTTTGGGGACTGCTCGAGCCTTTAAAAGAGAGAGAGAGGTGAGCATGAGCCCCCAAGGCAAGGCCTTCAGCACCTCTGGGGACCCTGGGCAGCTGTCATTGCTTCCCAAAGGAGATTTTTTAACTTTAAGGTAAAAAAAAAAACCAACAAATCATCTTCCCAAGTGTGTTATGCGTAGTGATTATAGGTAATACACAGACAAACAGTTTCTTTTTTTTATTTTTTTATTTTTCTTTATTTTGGTAAGACATTTATTCATTTGTTAAGAAAATATTAATAGCAATAACCTCCTAAATGTCAGGCGCCGTTTAGGCACGTGGAACAGAACGGGTGAACCTTCCTGCTCCCACGGTGCTTAAACACTAGCAGGGGAGACAGTCATTCAGCAGCAAACACAAGAATATTTGAACGTGGGTTAGGAAAACAGTCATAGAACCAATCACCAAGCCCTGGTGTCGCTGGTACTGCTCAGGACAAGATGTGCTGTTAGGGCTGAGTCATTGACTGCAGAGTACTAAGAACAGAGCAGTACATGGGACGCTGGAACAGGGCAGGACATTGAAGGGCAGGCCCATGAGTATGACTTTGGGACTTGCTGATATAAAGAGAACCTTCTTGGGCAGGACACAGCAGCTGCCTGGATTGGTGGCCGGGGGGTCCTGTCGAGGGGCAGGAGAAGGGCTGGATGAACTTGGCTGCCTCCTCTCTGTACCCCCACAGGTCCAAGCAGCCTCATTGCTCACCTGGACCTGTGCAGCAGCCTGCAGGCCATCACCCTGCTGCCACCCTCTCCTTGGGAGTCTGTTCTCTGCACAGCTATCCCAGTGAAACTTGGCTAAAGCTTCTGTGACGCTCCATCCCTGGGAGTAATACTCACATCCCCAGCTAGATGTCCAAGCCCCTCCAGGAGCAGCCCACCCATCTCTCCAAGGCATCACTCACCTGGCCCTCCCTCCATGTATCCTCCTGCTCCTCACTGAACACTCCTAGCTGATCCTGCCCCAGGGCCTTTGCACTGGCCAGGGCTCTGGGATACTCCACCTCAGTATTTACACAGTGGCTCCTGTTCTTGGCCACCTGTCACCACACCCTATTTTGATTCTTTGGGCAGCACTTGCCACTCTCCAATAGTTTATTTCTTTGGGTATTTTCTTTGCTGTCTATTTGCCTCACCGGGCTCCTGTCTTGTTCACTGCCATGTCCCCAGCATCCAGCACGGCGCCTGGAACATATAGAAGCTCAGTAAATATCTGTCGGATGAACGAACGAGTGAATGAAAAATCAAGTGGTCGACATTGAACAAATCGTGACGCAGTATAAGTCTGCAGAGACTCAGATAGGGTGTGGTGAGCACTGGAGAGGGAGTACACAGGGGAGGATGTGGGGGTGGAGTGGTTGTGGGGTCTGGAGGGTGCCAGGTCCCTGAAAAAGTGCTGTTGAGGTGAGATCTGGAGTGTAGATGAGGAGATGCCACGCGTGGGGCCGTGGCCTTGCTGAGACGAGGAGCAGGTGGGGTAAGGCGCTGTCAGCAGGCCGGCGTGGAACGTGGGAGGGGCGAGATGCCGCTGAGGGGTGGGGCTGGAGGCGCAAGCGAGACCAGCCCGCGGGGCCTGTCCACTGTGGATGGGAGCGTGGATTTCATGGCTGGGCTACTGGGAGCCCTTGAGGCATGTTGAGCAGGGGAGTGGGGGTGTGGACATGGCTCTGGATGTTGAGTGGACAATGCGTGTCTGTGGCTAGAGGGGGGCGGGAGACCAGTGATTTCTGCGCAGGGGAGGGTGGTACTTTGTTGCGGTAAGGGATGGAGGGATTCCAGCTGTGCCCGGTTCTGGGCCCCGCAGATGGTAAGAGAGACGATCCTCAGTGCTTGCCCTCGAGGTGTTCCCAGTTTGTCCCCAGCTCTGCACCTGCAAGCATGCCGGTGGGACGTCCAGCACGGGCCCTGCCCTCTTGCTGGATGCTGCCAGCCAGGAGCGATGGAGCTTCCTCTGGTCCCCAGTGTAGCTGAATTTCTGCACCAGCCCCGTTTGCTTGTCGCTAGAGGAGGGATGTTTTCAGGAGCCTTCTTCTGAGGTGCGATGTCATGCCTGCTCTTGTAACCAACGCGTGTCTCTTTTTTTTCTTTCTTTGCTGCAGCCAACTGGGTACATGGAAAACTCAGTCTCCTACAGCGCTATTGAAGACGTTCAACTGCTGTCCTGGGAGAACGCCCCGAAGTACTGTTTACAGCTCACAATTCCTGGGGGAACTGTCTTACTGCAGGTAGGATAAATAAACATGAGCAAGCAGTTTCTTTTCCCTCATCCCCACACACTCACCCTCCGCATTTCCCTTGGAGGGTGGCAGCCAACCGTCAGGAGGAAAGGTTGTTTAACTGCAGGTGTTTGGTTTTTTTTCCCCAAGTATAAGAAAGGTAGAAACTGGAGCACACTGGAGAAAAGAAAGAGGAAATGTGCATGGATTGAGCTCCTACTGCATGCCTGCCACAGTCTGGGAGCTTTACATGTTACTTGTTTAGTTCCCTTAATAAACCTGAGAAATAAGTTTTATGATCTCCATTTTACAGATGAGGAAACTGAGGCACACAGGTGCGTGGTTAGGCCCTAGAAAGCTGTAAAAAACAAATGAGCAACGGATGCTACCTTTTGCTTTACCTTGAGTGAGGGGGTTTCTTACTTCTTGTTGATTTAGGTCTTTTGAGACTGGTAAAAGTATAAGCTGTCTTTTTGGGGAAAAAATGTATATTCTGTATGTACTAGATAGGACTTTTGGTTGGAAATGACACAAACATTGTTCAAACCCAAGAGACAAAAACAGAATTCAATGGTGTAACTATTAAAATAACTGGGAAGTCCAAGAGAGGACTTCAGGCATAGCTGGATCCAGGGGTCAAATGATCTCATTAATATTCAGCATCTCTGTCCATCTTCGGGTTCTGCTTCTGCTGACTTCGTTGTCAGGCAGAATCTCACTGTGTGGTGGGAAAGGTGGGCTGATGGCAGCCCTAAGCCACATTGTTGGAGCTTGTAATCCTTAATAAGTGAGAGCCCTTTTTCCTTTCAGTACCTTTTATAAAATCTCGTGGAAGCTCTCGATTGGCTCTGCTTTGGTCTCCTTCAGCCCTCAGGAATGCACTGCCCACCTTTGACCTCAGGCAGCTGTCTGTTCTGATTGATAGCCCCGCCAGGACCCCATGGAGGCAGGAGAAGCGGGTCCACCAAGAAAGGAGAAGTGGCTGACAAAAATAAATGGCCACTGTAGCACATACATAAAACACGTTGTATATCATGTCAGGGGAGTCGCCTCAATTTCCAGAAGGAACCCCAAGTCAGAAACCCCTCATCTAGAGAAAATTTACCCTCTTACCAGTGTGAGAAAGATCGTCTTGGCCTTTCATTTAGGAGCATTTTCTTTCTAATCCTGTCTCCCCAGGGAAACTTTCTCTTGGCCCAAAGAGATGCTCTGTAAACCTATTTCAAATCTAGGGGCCGGTAGATTACGTGGCAGCATTGGAGCTAAGAGTCACCCAGCCTGGCCTCTGAAGAATGCTGGTCTCAACAGCTGAGTGTAACAACTAAGCCTCGTTTAGAAAAGCCCTGTTCTTTGCTACCGTCTTTTGGAGGACACCTAAAACCCTGCTTTCCCCACTCTGCTTTCCTCTGTGGGTTTTCTTTTAATCACCCCCCACCATTTCCCTTTTCCCCTCCAGCCCGCAAAGCTTTTTCCTCTCTGTCCTTTCTCTCCTCTCGTCTTGATTGCAGTCAGCTCAGCCCCACCTGCCATACCCTTCTCCTGCCGGCCTCTCTGCCTCTTCACTGGCTCCCTCACGCCAGTCTGGTGGCTGCAGCGCGAAGTCTGTGAAGCGGGTGGGAGGTTGTGGCGAGAACAGGATTCCGTGGCCAGCTGAGAGAGGGAGGGGTGCCCGACAATATCCCACTCCAGTGGCTTTCCTGCCGTCACAGAGCTTTGAGCCAGCCTCTCCCCTGTGCTGGGGGGAGGCCCCAGTCCTCTGGGGAGACAGAGCCATAAACAAATGATTCCTGAAATAAAGGCTAAAATAGAGGCATGTCCCAGAGGACCAGGAGCCCAGAGTAGGGAGTGACTCATTTGGCCTGGGGGTGCCAGAGCAGGCTCCCCAGAGATGGCAGCGTTAAAGCTGGGTGTAGAGGGATGAGTAGGAGTGTGCCAGGATTTGGGGGGGCATGCTCTGGGCAGAGGGGACGTGGGTGCAAAGCATGAGTGTGGGGTAGCTGGGTATTTGCTGCATCTGGAGGAGGGGGAGGTGGAGGTCAGGGCCTGTGGATGCATCCATATCTGTTGGGTGATGGCCAGATCGTGCAGGCCTTATTAGCCCGGTAAAGAAGCCGCAGACTGTATTCTGAGGGCAATAGGGAGCCATTGAGAGCTCTTAAAGGGTAGAGGGAACACTGGAGGGATCAGTCTGGTTGTGGGGTAGAGGGGGCTAGATGTATATGTGACAGAGAGGCAGGAGGGAGACTCTTGAAACAGTCCAGTCAGAGGAGGGGGGCCCTGTGCCCCCACCTCCCTGGGAATGGTGGTCACTGCTCCACCAGTGCAGAGCCTCGATCCTTCTGGGGCTGCAGGGGGTGGCGCTGCCCCCAAGGAAGGCCAGAGGGTCATTCGCCCCAGGGCGGAGGGGCAGTGAGGCTGCAAGGGAGGGAGGCAGCGCCTGGAATGTCCCTTTAACCTGGCTGTGGCTGCAGGCCCAGCCGTGATGACTCGCCTGGCCGCTGTGTCCATCCGGCAGTGCCTTCGAGTCAGAGCTCCCCTGTGGAGCTGACGACTGAACGGGATGGTGAGCCTCTGGCCTCTCCAGCATCCCTCTGGCTAGAACTGCATAGCCAGAGGCAGGAGCAGGAGACAGGGAGGAGGAGGAGGAGGAAGAGGAGGAGGAGGAGGAGGGAGCAGCAGCTGTGGTGGCTGGCAACTCCTCAGATCCGGATCCAGAGCCGGACTCAGAGCTGGGGTGGGAAAAGCAGGCGTGGCTGCAGCCTTTCACCCCCACCCCCAGGAGAGCCCAGGTGGGTGCACCCCCCACCCCTGCCAGTTGTGGGTCTCTGCCTGGCTGGCATTTCCGAGGAGCCGGTGGGGGTGCATGTGGATCGGTTTCCTTCTTGTCCTCACCCCCCTCCCCTGCCTCCCCATCATGCACGGGTGGTGGGTAGCTGTCTTGTTCTAGAAGTGGGTTCCAAGTCATCTCGGAGATGAACTCCAGGCTGGAGGTCCATGTGGTTCTGGGAAGGCAGGTGGGGGTGGGGGTGCTACCTGGGCCCCCAGGCTGGGGCCGTGGAGGTGGTGGGCAGGGCTTTTTCAGTACTGATTGTATTCACGTGCTGTTTGTGACAGGTGGTGGGATCCTTTGCTTTGAGATCCTCTGCTGTGTCTTGATTCCTGTGTGACACACACACAGCGTTGGAACCCGGGGCCATGGTCACAGAGAGCAAGCCCTGTGGCCAGATCCCCCCTGCTGGGGGCGTGTGTGGCATGAGGAGGCAGTCAGGTGCACCCATGGGTCACGGTCTGTCTGAAGAGCTTCCCTTGAGCGCTCCTGGTCAGCAGAGGCATTGAAATGCCTGAACTGTGCTGTCCAGTACAGCAGCCACTAGCCACGCATGGCAGTTTGCATTGGGATTTAATTCAATCAAATTAACAATGCAGTTCCTCAGTCCACTAGCTACATTTCGAGTGCTCAACAGCCACATGTAGCTAGTGGCTGCTGTGTTGGACACACAGATAAAGAACGTTTCCACTGTTGCAGAAAGTTGTGTTGGGCAGTTCTGGCCTCGAGAACTTTTCATTTTGACCTCACTTTCCACGCACCGCACCCCCTCCCACGGGGAGTAGCCTCAGAGTGCAGGGGGTTCCTTAGTCTCCCAGCATCCCTGAATAGGGCCCCATCCTCTGCACGTGGTAAAACTTCCTCTACCTAAGCGCGATGTCAGGGGGCTTCAGGGGTCCCAAAGAGGGGCCCGAGGTGCCCTCCCTAGCCCAGCCTGCCTGGTCTCTCTCTGTCTCTCTTTTTCAGGTTCTCTGCGTCTCTGTGTGTCTGTTTTCCTCTGTCCCTCTGACACTTTTCCTCCATCTCTCTCCCTCCCTCCTCCCCCGTCTCTCTTCTTTCCCTTTGTCTCTGGCTGTAGCTTACTCTGCGTTTCTCTTGCGGTTTCTTCCTCCAGGCCCCTCTCTCCACCTTGAGCCCCCCCCACTCTCTCTCTTCCTCTTCTCTCCTTTCCTCCTCTCTCTGCCTCCCGGGGGCCCCCTTAGCAAAACCCCTGCTTTGTTAGAATTTGAATCAGTGCCTTGCACAGACCTTGGGGAGCTGACCCGATCATTCAAGGAAGGCTAAGAGGACAATGAGGCGCACGTGCCTCGTCCCCAGCTCCCAGACGCTGAGCAACCTGCCCGCAGGCCGAATAGCCAGACAGAGGCGCGCAGCCCTCCCGCCTGGATGCTTTGTGTTCTCCAGCGCGAGCTCCCCTAATGCCGTGTTGTTAGAATCCTTGGTTACAGAAAGGCCCTGTTTATCTTCCTTCCTCCCTTACTGCTCTTTCTGCTAGAGTTTCGTTGTGAGGAGGCCGGCCATATGCTTTAAGTGCACAGCCGGCGTGAGGAAAGCATCGTGGGGGCGCCCCTGGCCAGCCCCTCGGGTGGGGTGGCGGCACTGGAGAGTAGCGCTGCGCAGATCATCTCCGGGGGATTCCGCCTCAAGCTTGGGTTCCCGCCCATCGGCAAAAAGTGGACGGAGCCACTGCTCCTTGAACAAGGCTTGGGGTGAGACAAGAGCGAGGAGACCCTCCTGCCGGGGAGCGTCTGTCTTCTGGGCCGGTTTCCAAGACGTGGCTCTTCTCACCGATGTTCCGGAAAGTCCCGCAGGAGGCCGGGCAACTGTTTACCCCAAACGTTGGCAGCAGGGCTGGGACAGGGTGGGTTCCTTTCTTACTGGAAGCTGGAGAGAAAGACCTTTCCGGTCTGGGAAGCACGTACTGTTTTTCTCTAAGAAGTTGGGCCGGAGAAGGGGGACTCGGGAAGGGCGCCCGCAGTGCACCCTTGGCTGTTTTTCTCACCTCTCGACACAATACAACAATGAAAAGGACTTGGCAAGTTCGGAAGAGGAAATTAGGCAGCATTTGCCTGGAACCAGGCCCTTTCAGTATCGGAAAGATTTGTCCCTAGGAGAAGTTAGAACCCTGCAGGCCAGAGCTTCCGGTGGACTTGGGGTGAGGATGGGGGCTTCCCATATTTGAAAGGATTCTCCTCTGAGTGACCCTCTGGACTCCAGCTGTGCCTGGTGTTCCCACTGGGCTGGGTTGTCCTGGCTCAGCAGCCTACAGGGCAGCATGGGGACTCTATGCAGAAGCACACCCTTGACCCCAGGCCAAGGCACAGCCCGGTCAACTTTCCTTTTGCTTGGAAGGCACTTAGAGATGCCTGCACTGGGATTCAAGATGTCACCTAGCAGCCCCTGTCTGTCTTCAGAACTAGCCAAGCCGAAGGAAGGAGCAGTTTATGGCCTACCTTTATCCCAACCTCTCTGGCTCCATCAGCCACCACCCCCTCTGCAGGAGGAAAGTTCTGGCCCACCCCCTCATTTTCAAGGTGGGCCTCCTCGTGGTTGGAACAGGGTGCCAAGTCCTACCTCCTTCCCCTCCATCAGCAGGGCAGCTGCTGTGGTCAAATAAAGCTTACAGATATCCCATCCCAAGTCCTGGGAATCCAAAGAGGCTCAGGGGCATTGCTCATATGTTCCGGGGAGAGCAGACTATGGAGCAGACAGATCTGAAGTCCGGCCCAGCTCTACTGTGTACTAGCTGTGTAACCCTAGACACTGCCATGGCTGTGTACCTCACTGTGTAACCCTGGGCTCTACTCTGCACTAGCTGTGTAACCCTAGACAACAGGAGGAACCTCTCTGGGCCTCATATTCTTTATCTGTGAACTAGACCCAAATATTAAATACTTGTGTCCTTGGATATTGTGAAGATCAGAGATATTATATGTAAAATACTTAGCACTGTGCCTGGTACATAGTAGGTGTTCAGGAAAACACCACCATGATTATTTCTAGAGCCATAGTCAAATATAAGTTGGGGAAGAGAGGAGTATCAAGGCTAAAGAGTTCTTTTGAAGGTCTGCTGCACATGAAATTTCTTCAATGAGCAGAATAGGTATATTCAAGCTCCATCCATCCATCTGACTGTCCATCTGTCTTATCTGTCTGTGCATCCATCTACCCATATATCCATCCACCCATCCATCCATCCATCTATCTATCTTATCTATCCATCCGTCAATCTACCCATCCATCCATCCACCCACCCACCCATTTATCCATTTGTCTTCCCGTCTATCTTATCTAGCCATCTATCATTCGTCCATCTATCCATGTACATCCACTTCAGCCAACATCTCATTTAACAAACATTCCTCTGGGTTTTATGGATACAGCGGTGCATAAGTCAGACATGATTCCTGACCTCACAGAGCCCACAGCCTGTGGGAAGAAGGATGACTAGACAGGATGTTAGAGGATAGTGTGATATGTTAGGTGAGGTGTCATCACCTGATTTGGTTGGGGAGGGGGAGGGAAGGTGCCGTCAAGGCAGTCATTCTGGAGAATTGGCATTTCAGGTGGGACCTGCAGGGTAAGTAGGAGTTTGGCAGACAGCAGAGGGAAGGGGCAAAGGCAGAGTGTTCCTGGTGGGATGTATACACTGCGTGAAAGCCAGTCAGAAAACAGGGCAAGCCAGGGTATGCTACAGTGTCAGCAAAGGAATATTTCTCACTCTTGCTGTATCTATCACGGGTCAGCTGGGAGCTCTGCTGGTGGCACACGCACCACCGGGAACGTTTCTGGTTACCGTGGCACAGGGAAGGGAGCGTGCTACATATTGCACTGGCTCTTAAAGGCTTCCACCTGGAAGTGACAGGTCACTTTCAGTGTCACATCAGCTCACATTTCTTTGGCCCCAGTAAGTCCCATGGCCGTGCATGCCTACCATGTACCCAGAGGGAAGAGAGTTGGAAACGTACTAATGACAACCACAGCAAGTCTAGGTCTTAATTTCCTCATCAGAAAAATGGCAACAGAGAAAAGGTTGGGTTAAATCCAGGTCCTTATCCCACAGTCCATACGATATTCCAGAACTAACTGCACAATTATGTATGTGTGTGTCTGTGGTGTGTGTGTGTATCTGTCAGTGTGTTTGTGTGAGGGGGGGTGTATGCATAAATGTGGACATTACTTGGGTGTAAGACCATAGCTTGATTCAGGTTCTCAAAGGGGTCCATAAACCCCCTAAAGAGTGAGAATCCCTTGACTTGGTTGACTTTGAGCCTCTGATTCAAAGAGCCTCATTTGTTGTAATGGACAGACGTGGTTAAGTTCTCTGGCTTTTTCCAGAATGCAGCCAGCCGGGAGGGGAGGGGGGAGGACCGCAGCCACCTTTCCTTCTATCGTGCTGGGGAGCGAGGGGCCCGGCAGGCGGCGGGGAGACAGACATTGGCCGTCTCTGCCTCCCTGGAAAGGAGGTGCAGGAGAGTTCTACGGCAGACTGTCCTCCCGTGGCGTCTCTGTGCTTTGCCTTACGTGTAATTAATTCATTCGGCTAACTGGTTTTCTAACACCAGGCTCACTGGGGAGGTAGCAGTTAATCCTGCGCAGATCCTGCCTCGCATCCCAATCCTGTGGGTGGGACGACATAAACACCAGCCAGCTACAGGGTGTGGGCTCAGGGCTGTAAGAAGTGGCCGCCAGAAGCTGTGGGGAGGCAGAGGAGGGAGAGGGTCCTGGCCCAGGCAAGGGGAGGGTGGCGGTGGGCGCCGAGGAGGGGATGGGGCAGGGCAGGCACCTGGGTGTGCAGCAGGGCCCACCACCTGCTCTGAGCCTCTGCGCCCTTGTTTATGAGATGGGTGCCTCAAGGATGGGAGGAGATGCACGTGAGGCATCTCTCGCAGTGCCTGGCACCCAGTCAGTACCTCTGGCCTATAGTTGGTATTGACATGGGTCATCTCAGTTAGTTCCTGAGCCCATGTTACAGACCGGGAGTCCAAAGTTACACACCTGTTTACAGCTGATCTGCAAACTGCTCCATTGAGCCTGAGCCTGCCTTCTTCCTGTAGTGCCGCACTGACCTCCCAGAGTTGAGACAACCCGAGACAGGAATGGAAGTGTCCAGAAAGCTGGGTGTGGCTGGGGACGAGGGTTTGCACCCTCCCGTATGAGAGAAGGCATGGAAAACGCGGATGGCTCTGCCTGAAAGGACAGGGCTGAGAGGCGCGCGGGCGTGTCTGTTGTCAATGGCACCGAAGGAATCCCCCACCCCTCCTAGACAGTGGGCGCTGCTGCGAGAGGCAGGCCGCCAAGGCCTGGGGGCTGTGCAGCTCGGAGGGAAGCCTCGGGGACGAGGCCAGACCAGGAGGCCGGGTCAGGAGGGGATCTGTCAGTCCTCCCTGCTGACGGCTCGGCAGTGAGCTGGGCAAACTGGCCCCGTCTGGCAGGGCCAGAACCACCTGGTTATGAGCTCTGGGGGCCTAGGAGATGCCGAGAGGGCCGGTGCTATGACCAGGAGAAGCCGCGGTCATGGCAATGCTGGTTCTTTCTGGAAAAACGACTGCACGGAAAATGCACCGAAACTTTCACTTTTGAGAAGGAAGAAGAGGCCAAGGGTCTAGTGGTTCCGGCAGATCCATTAGGGCCTTTGTGCACAAGCAGCCAAAATGGCCTCCAGCTATCTCAAGCAGGAGAGGAACGTACTAGAAGGACTGATGGGAGCCTGGAGGTGAGGCCTGGAAAATGGCCCACAGCTGAGGCAGAAGGTGGGGGGCGGGAGGGGCAGGCCATAACCAGCTGTGCAGCAGGATGCTGGGCGGGACATGGCCCCTGCCCGTGATGTCATCTCCCCGACCAGATCCAAGCCCAGGTGACCTGCTCAGACCCTTAAAGACTCACAACAGGGGACGCCCCGGAATGGCAAGGGCTGGGCTCAGCCATGGCAGGGGACGGTTCTGTGCTGGATTTGGCTGCCAAGGCAGGGGAAGGGAACCCCTTCTGGTCACCAGCTACCACTTCCTACCACCCGGGTTGCTTTCCTGTTTCTTCCTTTGTCTGTGTGTTCATTCATGCCCGTGTAACCAGCCCTGGCCATAGCAAGCACTGCTCAGCAGGGCTGGGGATTTAGAAATAAGACCCTGCCCTCAAGGAGCTCATAGCCCACTCATTCCTTTGTTCATTCATTCAGCAAACACCTCTCGGTCACCTGATGCCCCAAGTCCTGGGATACAGTGGCAGCAGAACATGTGTGGTCCCTTCCCTCGCAGGGCCACACACAAGCACATACAGGCATGTACAGGGCAGCATGGTGGGGCCTGTGGACACGGGGGGGACGTGGGTCTCCTCTGCCTCCCTCTTCCTTTTTGTCTGTGCTTGGCCATTTGGTCCAGCCAGTGACACCTTACAGGTACTGCCCAGGCCCACTGTCGACCCTCAGAGCCAATGGAATGGCTCACGTTAGCACTAAACCAAGCTGGCTGTACCTCCTGCACTAGTTTTCTATTGCTGCTGTGACAGATTACACCTCACTTAGTGGTTAAAACAACACAGATTTAGTCTCTCACAGTTCTGGAGGTTAGAAGTCCAATATGGGTCCCATCAGGCTAAAATCAAGGTGTTGGCAGGGCTGGTTCCTTCTGGAGGCTCTCAGGGACAATCTCTTTCCTTGCATTTTCCAGCTCCTAGAGGCCACCCACATTCCTTGGCTCATGGCCACATCACTCCAACCTCTGCTTCTGTCTGATTCTCACGCTCCTGCCTCCCTCTTACAAGGACCCTTGTGATGTCATTACCTTGGTCATGTCTACAGAGTCCCTTTGCCATGTAAGAGCACATAATCCCAGAGAATATGGATGTGGACATCTTTGGGGGCTCTTATTCTCCCTGCCACACCTCCCTCTCCACCCCGGCCCTTTGGTATGTTAACAGGCACAGAAATGGTTGTGGACCAGGTATGTGCTGGAGCTGGCTCCTCCAGGCCCCACCTGCTCATGAGAGCTGATTGTGCACATCCCTTCACAGCTGAGGTCCAGGAACATCCCCTTGGCAGCATGGACTTAGCCAAGGTGGGATTGTTATGCCGTGGATCAGGCCATGCTAGGATCAGGGATTTTTTGTTCTGGAGAGCCCGTTGTTAAACATGTGTCAGCACACCCCTGGCTGGGTTGGCTGGTGGTACCGATAGCTCCTGTTTGTAGAGGGTGTGCATGTGCCAGGCACCGTGCTAAATAAGCACTGTCCATGGATTAGCTCATTGTTTGGGATCTGCACAGCTCTCCCTGAGCATGGGGTGTATTTTGTCATCCTAATGTACAAGAATTATCACGAGACCGGAAGAGCGAGGTCAGTGCTGATGGCAGGGAGCCCAGCAGCAGACTCCCCAGGGGGCTTCTCCTCCTGAGCCCCTGCAGCCCCGGACAGGGAGCGCGAGCTTCGTGTCATCAGGCAACTTACTGTAGGTCCCACTGCTAGATGTGGCGGAGCTGGGGCTAGAACCCACATCTGTCGGAGGCTCAGCCATCACTGGAGTCCCTGTGTCACGTTGAGGGCTTGCCACCAGCCCCCTCGGCTCCACCTGCCTCCGCTGTGAGTCTGTCCAGGACTTGAAACGAGTCGCTGAGCTCACCCACAAGCGCCTGATTCTCCGCCACACTTGCCACTGAACTGGTTCATGTATTCAAGCCCAGGAATTCCTGCAAACTCCGAACTGGGAGAGTGACTGATGTTGTATAGATGATTTGGGGGCCGGTGGTTGGTCATCTATGGTGTGACCTGGATCTCCTTGAACAAGAATAAACTAAAGAGGTACACACTTAAGTGTGTGCGTGTACATGTGTGTGTGTTGGGGGAAGAAGGTGGCCTTTTGTGCTTAGAGAGAGACTGCAGCCTTTGTTAGCGTCCGGGTCACTTGGAGCAGAGGGTCTGGTGGGGAATGGACACTGTGTTTCTGCCCAGGGGTGGCCAGTTGGGAACTCAGGATGCCATAGCATTGTGGTTTACAGCATGAGTCAGACCACCCGGGTTCAATTCCTGGCCCCACATCGCCTGTCTGTGAACCCTTGGGAAAGTTTTTAACCTTCTGAATCTCAGTTTCCTCATTTGTACGTGAGATGTTGACAGTACTAACTTCACAGGGCTGTCTTGCAAGGGCTGAATGAGCCAATCCACACGTAGGGCTTAGCACTGCATCTGGCGCACATTAAACACCATAACATTGCTGTTGCTCTTAGCAAATCTAGAAACAAGGCAAGAGCAGCAGCAACGTGCATCAGAGCTGGTAGGAGCTTCCTCAGGCCAAATTTTATTTGAGAAGAATTTGATGATGGCAGTGATACCAATAATAGTGACAATGGCTCCTTTTTTGTTTGACCACCTGCCGTGTGTCAGGCGTGGTTCTAGATGCTCCACAGGAATCAATTCCTAGTCCTCATGACATCCCTGCAAAATCAGGGTTATTGTCCCTGTTTTACAGACGGGAAAATCGAAGCAGAGATGCCCAGAGACTCAGAACTAGTGTGGTGTGGGTCAGGGACAGTCTTGCTCCCCCACTGTGATGTTTAACCTAGGTCTGCCTGAGTTCAAGGCCGGGTGACTTTCTGCAGTTGGCAGGAGAGTGTCGTGGTTGAACACACAGGCCTGGGAGCCAGGCTGCCCTGGGTTGGATGCACTTAGTTAAGAGATCTTGGGGTCTTGGTTTTTTCCCCTCTGTGAAATGGGCGTAGTGATAGACGCCCCTCGTAGAGCTGTTGTGGGAACTAATGAGAGAGAGAGAATATGTGGATAACGAACACCAGGGGCCTAGAACAGTCCTGGTACAAAGGAGGCCCCCCGTGGGGCCCTCCGTCCTCACTCCTGGGCTTCCAACCAGTTCGTCCTGGCCCCCAGGTGATCCTAAGTCAAGACGTGTGTGCACAGTTAAAGCTCTCCATCCAGCAGCATCTGAAGCCACTCACACCCAGCAAAATAAGCACATGATGACAGCAATGTCTTGTTTTCAGAAAAGCTTCCCTAGTTAGCCCTTCTGTTTTGGTTTTGTGCACAACGGGTTCAGCTGACCAAATCCCTCAGAAGGCTCGTCAGGTCATAGGGCAGATGCTGTCGACAGCACAGGCTGGGACCAATGTGCTGGCCTGGAAAATGCTTTGAGATGCTGCAAGCCAGTGACCAGACTTTGCTGTCCTGTTCTTGTCGTTGCAGGCTGCCAACAGCTACCTGAGAGACCAGTGGTTCCACTCCCTGCAGTGGAAGGTAAGTCCTGACTTGGTTGCTCGTTTGGGGCAGCCACCTCCAGCTCGGCAGCAGCATGATGGCCAAAGGTGACCTCTCGCCTTCCAGATGGCTTGACGAAGGGACTTTGCTCCACTGTGTGAGAGCCTGGCCCCTTCACACTCTGGTGTCTGACACCTGTCCCCTGCTGTGCTGAAACGGCATTCCCCCAGTGGCCACTGTGCTAGGGAGTCCTACAGCTGTTTTCCTGCTTCAGGCAGATCACAGAACTGCTTACTCTCAGAGTGAGGGTGACCCTGAGGGGGCCAGGGAGGCTGGACTTCAGGGGCTGAAGATGCTGGGCTGAAAGTAACTTCTGAGGGCCGTGCAAAGTGTAAACTTAACCCGAGATTCAAAAGCCAGAGCTCTATTTCTGTAGTCTTCACTGCCTTCTAGTACCTGGTTCTCTGGCCTAATTTCCCAGTTCTAGCTCTACGCAGGATGGTTCAGAGCCTTCTGGCTCATAAAGAGGAATTAGTCTCCTCCCGGTCACTTCCAAGACCCGGGGGCAGATCTCCCAAGGGTCCCCCAGACACATGGAGAGACTGAGTTCTGCTTTGTGGCTCAGGCAGTGGAAGCCCTGACATCAGGACCAGGGTGGCATGGAGCATGTACAGTCAGCTTCTCCTTCCTACCCTGCCTCCCTCTCACCCTGCTTGCTGATCTCCTGGTTTAGAAGAAGCTGTGATGGGCCTGTGGCCCAAGGAGCCAGCAGGGTATGGCTGGGATGACTGGTGTGTCATGAGCTGTCATCCTCACAGTCAGCCGGGGGGCCGCGAAGGACACACGGCTGGCCTTGGGCAGGTCTTCATGCCTCGTGATGTGCTGGGAGGACCGATGGAACACTCAGGATTCCCCTCATGCCTCTGGAGGGGCTCCCACCACAGCTGGGGCAGAGGACGGAAATACAAGCCTGGAAAATGACATTCCCGGTCCCACAGAGGGCCAGTCCCCTCCTTCCCCTGTCAGCTGCCAGCCTCTTGCTTTGTGCCTGCGGGGCCAAGTCTCAGAAGCTGAGCATGAGTCTCCAAGTTGGGGCTGCGAAGGGGAAGAAACCAGCCCATATTGAGCTCCTGCCGTGTGCCAGGCGCTGTGCTGGGCTCATGGCGTCCGTCTCGCCCTCGCCGCAGCCTCACGATTCATTACTGCCATCGCTTGCATGTTACGTGTGGGAAAGGCAAGGCTGGGGTTGGAGCCCAGGCTCCCATAGCTAGTGAGAGTCTGGGTGGGGTTCAAACCAATTTTTCCAACACCTGTAGGTTTCTGAATGTAATTGGGTCATGGCACCAGGTGGCAGCCAGGAAGGTAAGGTGGCACATGCCTGCTTGTGGGATCAGCAGGTGTGCCGGGAGTTGGATTTCCACAGGGAGAACATCCCTGATGCCTGGCTCTCTGTGTGCCCAGGTACCAGTGTATCCTGAGACAGGCAGGGCATATGTCACAACCTACAGGGGACCATCTGGGAGTTTGATGCCAGAGCAGTTGAGCTAGAGGAAAGATTAACTGGGCGGTGGAGGTCAGGGGCTGCCTGAGGGAAGAGGCCATGTTCACTGCCAGGGACAGTGCAGTGACTGTGCCTCCTCTGTTCCTCATACTGTTCCACAGGTGGGTCCTCAGTAAGCACCAGCCTCATGTTTGCTCTTAGCTGAAGACAGGGTAGAATGTATTTGGAGACATACCACCTCCCTGACAGGTTGGGAAAAACACCGCATTTCAGAGGTGGCCAAGGGAGGTCTACAGCAGTGTTCCTCAGGGTTCTGCTTTCTGCCTTCCCCTGGTCCACATTTTCTTCAGCTACAACTTACGGGCACGCCTAGAAGGCAGAGCTTGTGAAATCCGTGAATATTACACAGCAACAAGGGATGACTAAGATGGTGGGCACAGAAAACGGAATTTCAGGAGACTTTGACAGGCTAGAAAGATGACTTAAAAGTTCAAGCTTGAAACATTCAAATGTCAGGGATGGCATGTGGGGTTCAAATGATTGAACAAGTCCAGAATTGGGGATCCCTGGGTTTCTAGCAGTTCTCATGAAGACCTGGATGTCTGCACTCAATTATGGCAGCATTCAGTTTGTTATGGTTGTTAAATTTAATCAGTTATAAATAAAAAAGCATCCAGAAAACCTAAGTCAGGGGTGCTAAGGAATTGGCAAATGCCTGGCAGTGTGCTGGCCGTTTTGCCAGGTGCTGGACGGTAACCTTTGTTCCCATGTATTAGCATTGGCTTGTGTCTTCAGCATGCTTAAGACACTGGCAGTTTCTCCCCTTTGACAATTGCCCCCCAATAATTTAGGTATGCTGCCACCAGGTGGCAGTGATATCTCAGTGTTGGCAACTTGCTTTAATTCCTGTGGTCTTGGCCACTCAGTTTTGGGGAGATTTGAGGAGGCACGCTCTCCTTCCTTTTGAAATGGCAAAGAAACATGAGCTGTTTTGGAGGTACTGCCGGCTAGTGAAATGCGCTGGGAGACCTGGGTTTGAATCCGGTTTCTGTAGCCTGTTTGTCCTGTGGTCTGGATGGATCAGAAGTGTTCCCCTAATTCAGATGCAGTTACTGAGTACCTGCGATGTGCCAGGCCTGGCTAGGTGCTTTCCAGTTCGTTGTCATTCCGCAAGTGAGGGAACCAAGGCTCAGAAAGGCTGAGTGACTTGCCCATGGTGGCACAGCAGATTTCAATCCAGATCTGTGGGGCCCTCCTGCTGCCTCTTTGATCACACTGTGCCTGACTCTGAGATTTGGCCTCTATAAGCTACTTAGGACCCGTCCCTCTGTTTCTCCTGAGACAGCTGCTCACCCGCTCCGCATTTACAAGCAACCATTTGGGATCTTTCCTTCTCTTTTCTTGTTTCTTTTCTCTATCTTTAACTGAAGAAATCAGTAGAACATCAAACATTAAGGACATTTAGAAATCCCACAACCTCAGCTTGACTTTTAAAATTTTTAAAATGCTTCTTGTGTCATTTACTCCCCACACCAGTATATATTTGTATCTTGTCACTGCAGTGCACGTACAGAATATACTCTTCTATTTGTAACGCATGTTACCTCTTAAATACTGTGTTCCTGTTGTGTTAACATCGTGTTACTTTTTATCAAGTTGTACTGGTATCTCTAGGGCATTCCCAACAGAGGTAACATCGCCCCTAATGGGGCCAAAATTGGTTCTTAGGGCCTGAAAACAACCTTATTTATTACAGTAGTATATGGCCCTCCAAATCTCGACCCTATTCAACAAAATCTTTTGCTTTAGTATTTCATTTCAAAGGAAGGAAAAAAAAGGACTGAGAAACACTGGTATAGAATTGGCCTCAAATTGTTCCGTGGAACAAGGCAGAACACAAGTAAAATGTCTGTAGACCAGCGTTGCCAGTCTCTGCCCCGTCTGGGTGATACTGGTGCTTTGAGGATGTTCACACGTCACACCTCACCTGTTTGAGTTTACTTAGCCCCGGGCGCTGTATTTTGTGCATTATCTCATCTTACTGAATAGGTTCTGTTGTTGCCATTTGCAGATGAGGAGATTTGAGTACAGAGAGTACAAGTCATTTGCCCGAGGTCCCAAGACCACCAAGAAGGGGAGCGGGATTAGACCCAAATGTCCCTGCCCTCCTCTCTCTCCGGGCAGCTCTACTCTTTTTCCCGGGCTTCCTGCCTGTGGCAGGTGTTGGTCAGGGAGATCTGGGGAGGCCCGAAGCCCCACAGGAAGAGGACCCGCATCTCCCATCCCAGGAGGGAGGGTGGGAAGACCTGTCTGGGCAGCTGGGATGGGCTGCTGGGCCCTGGCAGGATCTGCTGCAGCAGACCCCAAGGTCCTGAGGGCTCCCTGAGGATTCAAGCCCTGTTTGGTTTGGGTGGTTCAGCCCCTGAGGCCAATTCCTGGGGGTATAGAAGCATTAACAGTTGTTTGTGAGTTAATGAGGCCTCATTTCTGACTCAGAGATACACCTCCTGGCTCTTGCCCTGGCCCTGGGAGGCCAGGTCCTGTGGAAACAGGCGTGTGTGTGCAAGGCCGTGATGGGACAGGCCTGTCCGTGTATGCAAGGCCCTGAGGGGACAGGCCTGTGTGATGGGACAGGCTTGTCCATGTATATACAAGGCTCTGAGGGGACCGGCCTGTGTGTACAGGCTGTGATGGGACAGGCCTGTCCATGTGTGCAAGGCCCTGTAGGGACAGACCTGTGTGTACAAGGCTATGATGGGACAGGCCTGTCTGTGTTTAGGAGGCCGTTAGGGGACAGGCCTGTGCGTACAAGGCTGTGACGGGACAGGCTTGTCCATGTATATACAAGGCCCTGAGGGGACAGGCCTGTGTGTTCAAGGCCATGATGGGACAGTCTTATCCGTGTTTATCAGGCCTGTCCATATGTATGAGGCCGTGCAGGGATAGCCCAGTTTGTGTGAGAGGCCAAAAATGTGTTCCAAGCTGTGAGGGGACATTGTGTGTTTACAAAGTTAGAAGATTGGCCTGTTTCCATGTCCAGGGTTTTGAGGCAAGAGGCCCAGGTGTGCACAGCTGTGAGGGACAGGCCGGTCTGTGTGAACAGGCCCCAGGCTGTGCAGAGGCACATGCTAGGCTTGTAACGGAGCCCAAGAAGCCAGGGTGCCTCTGCTGGTGCCTGCAGTCTTTTTGCTTCCTGAGAGGGACTCCTCAGGCTGTTGCACAGAAGTCTTGGAGACTAAGTCTTGATTTTATCCCCAGGAGAAGCTGGGTCACTAAGAGGAGCCCCAGGGGCCAAGCCCCAGAGCTGGGGGCCAAGGAACAGACCATGTGTGAGACAAGAAGCTGGCCTGTCTTCCTGTCCCAGGGCTGGCAGGGCAGAGGAATGCGCTTGGCTCTGGGAAAATCCCAGCCCAGGTTTGCATCCTCCCTGGCCGTCTGCCCTGGCCACGGCTGCCCGCTTCTTCCCGGGCAGGGTTCCCCACCCCCGGGTGGCTGCAGCCTTGTGATCAGCCCTGCCCAGGCCTCTGTCCCTCCTCTGCAATGGAGGTGGGTGGAAACAAATGTGGTGCGTGTGTGTGTGTGTGAGAGGTGACCACTTTATGAGTATGTTGGGTATGGAGTGTTTATTTGGGCCTCAGTTTCCTCATCTGTGAAAGGGAGATGAGAATAGCATCTCACTCGCTGGGTGGTCATGAGGGTCAAATGCTCTGTTGTTTGTGCAGCAGGTGGAAGGGATCCTGGCAGAAGCCAGTGAGCGTCATGTGCTCCATTATCCGTGTGTCTCTGGGTGGGTCTGAGGCCGTGCGGGCAGCTGGCTTAACCCCAGCAGGCAGTCCTGGCAGACTCAGGGCCTGGGAGAGCTGAGGCTGGGTGGGAGGTCTGACCTCGGGAGACCCTGTGCCCGGCAGTGGCTGCGGAGCGTCTCCCAGGTTCATGGAGCATCCCCTGTGTCTGGCACTTTGTGCACATTTGCTCCCTTGAGCCTTGTGACAGTTCTGCGAGGTCTTCGTCACTCCCCCATCTTATGGATAAGGGGACGAAGGGCACCGCCAAAGCCAGCTGGCTCCTAGTGAGGTTCAGAGTCTCGCTTCCACCTACTGAGCTGTATAGATTAGCCTGTTCCCCGTTCAGAGGCCCCACTGGGGGACAGCCACCTTCAGGGTCCCCAGCATGCAGGCGAAAAGCCTGAGGCTCAGAGAGGTGAAGACCGTGGTGCTGGAAGCTGAGGGCCTGGAGCAGTGCCTGGGTGCTCTCCTCTCCACCTGGCTGCACCCTTGGGAAGGCAGGACGCTTCACCTCATCCCCATGCAGGGGAAAGGCCCCAGAGAACCAGCTCAGAATGGCAAAGGGCCCTGGAGCTGCTGCCTTCCCCTGTACTCCTTACTGAGGGCCAGGCAAGAAGGGGTGTCCCTAGGGGAGGGGAAAGCTGAGGGTCAGGACAGGACCATCCAGTGGGTGTCTCTGACCTCTGACCCCCTGGCTCTGACCTTCCTCCCTGGACCCACCTCCTTCCCCCAACTTGGGCATGGAGCCTCCCTGGGGAAGAGCTGCTGGTCGCATCCTACAGCTGTGGCCCCCGGACTCCCGTCTTTGTCGAACTGCAAATCCCTCCCCAAGCTCATGTCCCCTGAGTCTTCAGCCCAAACTGAGCCCACAGATGCACCCCCAGCCCACAGCACAAAGCAGCAGACAGTCCCTGCACCATTGGCAGGGAGCTGACTCATGCGCCAGGCATGTGCCAGTGGCCCACTTGCATCACCTGGTTGAATCCTCACAGCCCTGACAAGGGGCCTGGTCCTCCTGTTTTCCCATTTTGCAGATGTGGAAACTGAGGCTGAAAGGTTAAACTCACTTTGGGTCCTACAGCTATTAAATGGCAGAGCTGGGATTTGAACACAAGTCTGGCTAAGTCCAGAAGCTGGGACCTTAGCCACCAGGAACGTAGCTCCAACAGCACGTGCACAGACACATGCAGACACACAGCCCAGACAGGCCTCACACCTATGAGTTTGTGCTTCTTAACAGCGCCCTTCCTCCTTGCTGTTCTCATGAGTCCTATGGGTAGAGCCTGTGCATTTTTGTTGCATGAGAGCTTTACATTTTTCTCTGAGTCTCACGGACGTCACCGTGAGGATTATGTGACTTGACCCCTGGCTTCACTAGCCCTGTTTCTCACAGGGAAGGGCTGATTGCCTTATCCTGTCCTACACATCAGCACCGCCCCCTCAGAACACCTCTCCCCAGGCCCGGGGGGGTCAGGCTCAGGACCAACCTGCCTCCACATCTGCCCCAAACATGCCGTATCACCGTGTCCCTGATTCCAAAGCCCAGGCTCTGTGTGCCCGGAGCTCGCCTTGCTCCTGGCTCCGCTTGCATTGGACCACACTCTCCTGTGTGGCTTCTGGCTAGGCTTGTACCCTCTGGCGCAGGACGTCCCTTTGTCTCTAGGGAAGACGCTGCCCTTCAGCCACCTGACCTTGGTGTTACCCATCCAGCCCCGTCAGGGCTACCTTCCTTCTCTCTGCCCCGCCGCCATCGTCTCTCTGTCCCTCTCCCTGTGTCCCTTGCTGCTCTTCTATAGCCATAGCAAGGACAACAGCCCCTCTGCTCCCGCCAGCCCTCACTCGCAGATTTCCTCCCAGGCTTCGTCCATCTTTACATGGACATCGTGGCAGCTGTGGCCAGGCACGCGGCAGTCCTGCTAGTTTCAGCAGAGGATTGTAGCTCAAACATTCTGATGTGGTTCCGCGGCTCCCATGAAGAGCCTTTCTAATGGCTGCGTAAGAGTCTGTGAAGAGGTTGTAGCATAATTTACCAAAGGACTCCACTGTTGCTGGCCATTTGGGTATTTCCAGTTCTTCTCAGTCATAGATGATGCAGTCCTGACTATCCCCTATCCAAGCCTTCACTGCTTTTCAATTACTTTTTTTAAGGGCAGATTTCTAGAATGTGGTTACTGGGCCAGAGAGGAGGGGTATTTTTTTGTGGCTCTTACTACATACTGCCAATTTGCTCACAAAAGAATGATTTCTACAATGTTTAAGGGTGAGGGCTCTGGGCCAGACTGCCTGGGTTCCGATCCTAACTGCAGCACCTGTGGCTGTGTGACTCTGGACTGTTACTTTCCTTCCGCTCCTAAAGAAGGTGGGGTTCGTGATAAGACCAAGTTCATTAGGTTCCTGTCAGGATTAAATGGGTCAATAGCTATAAAGAACTTACGGCAGCACCTGCCGTATGGTAACCACTCAATAAATGTTTATTCTTCTTCTTCTGTGATGAATAAGGACGCAGAGGGAAATGGGCCCTTTGTGTAGAAGGCTCTTAGAAGACAGGGCTGCAGAAGAAGGGAGGCACCTGCGTGGCACGTGGGCTACCGTCCCCGGTGAGCCTAGGGCAGGCATCACTAATCGGTCCCCCACGCTTTCCCTGAGTCAGAGCTTTTCTCAGCATAGCCCTGCCTGTTGACCCAGGACACAGAGGGAGTGGAAGCGTCTCCCCACCCCTGCCTTAGTGACCTCTTAGGCCTGCGGTACAGACAGTGTTAATGGAGTCCAGGTCCAGTGCCCTTGGCCCTGGCCTGTGCCTCCTGGGGGCTGGCTCAGGGGAACCTCTGGGGAGCTTCTGGACAGACACCCTGGGTCTGGTTCTCCGTGTGTCCTGCCCTCTGAGAAGGAAGGTGTAACAGAAGCGGGGCAAGGATGGGTGAGAGCTGGCCTCCATCCTCTTACGGGTCCAACCACATGTCTGTTTCATCCAGGTCGGGAAGGCAGGAATTCCATCCAGATTAATTTCTGGCACTCAGTCAAAGAGTGCTTTGCGACCTCTTAAGAGGGGATCAAAGGGATTCGGTGGAGACCTGGAAAAGGAGGGCTTTCCCCAGGGGCAGGGGGCCTGCCCCGCTCCAGGACTGCTGGAGGGGCCCTCAGCAGGAGGTGCAGCTGGTGACGGAGCTGAGGCTCTGACAGCAAAGGCCCTTACCGAGTGAGTGCAGCCAGGTGGCTTCTCTGTGTGTGTACGCTCAGCGGACTCCAAGAGGGGAGGCCTTTGGGGGCCCACGGGCCAGTCTCCTGGGAGGGCCGGGGTCTCTAGCGTGTCCCAGCCATAGCCGAGGCCCTCAGTGGGTCATCAGAGACCCTGTAACTAATGACAAGGGGAGCTTCAGGGACTGAAACTAACAAGTGGCAGAGGGTTGGGCCACCTTGGGGAGGAGGCTCATGCTCTCACAGGCTTTCTTTACAGTAGAGGGAGAGAAAAACAATTATTAGGCACTTACTAATGTCACGAGCTGTGCTGGGGGCTTTCATATGTCTTAGCTCATGAAATCTTCTCAAAGTTTGATTAGGCCTGTCTTGAAGGAGGAGCTGAGAGAGCAGAAACCTTGTCCAGGGTCACACATCTAGACACAGGCAGGGCTGCAATTTGAACCCGGGGGTGGGCCTTCTGGCTTCTTCCAGCTGAGCCCACCTAGAGCTCTTCTTTGGAATAGACACAGGACCTTTTTGTCTGATTTTTAAATAAACTTTTCACTGAATGATAAAATACATGTAGAAAAGTGCACAGACCAAAAGAATGCTGTTCAATGAATATGCACAAATAGAAGCCACCCATGTAACCAGAACCGGATCAAGAGACAGGGTGTGACTGCCTCCCAGGCATCCCCGATGGGCAACCACTACTCAGCATAGATTAGTTTTGCCTGTTTTTAAACTTTATCTAAATGGACTCATACACTCAGAACTCTTTTGTGACTGGCTTCTTTGGCTCAAAATTAGGTTTATATGATTTATGTATGGTGTTGTGTATAGTGATAATTTATTCATTCACTTTGCTGGATGGTGTTCTGTTGTATGATTATACTCTATTAACTTGTTCATTTTCTTATGGATAGATCTTTCCAGTTTGGGCTGTTACAAATAGAATCATTATAACATTCTAGTGTGTGTCTTTTGGTGAATATGAGCCCACATTCCTGTTGAGTATACGCCTGTGAGTTAAATTTTGGGGCCACATGGCAGACTTATGGTCGCCTTTAGTTGACATTGCCCACCAGTTTTCCAAAATGGTTGTACCAACTTATACTTCCACCAGCAGTGTGTCGCTAAGACACAGGACATTTAAAAATTGCATTTATTAAGTTTTCTAAAATACTGAAAAGGACAAGAGAATTTTAAAAGTCCCCACTGTCCATAAACCTTTGTTAACACTTTCTAAGTTTTAAAAAATCGAGCTATAATTTATGTATAACAACATGCACACTTCTTAACTGTTGCGTGGGAGCAGTTTGGGCAGTTGGATTCACCTGAATAATGACCAACCAAATCTCCATCACCCCAGAAAATTCCCTTGTGCCCCTTTCTAGCCAATCCCTCACCCTGCCAGATATTCTCTGTTAATATTTAAGAAAAATTAAATATATGCACATATGTGGTAATTCTAAAAAGAATAGAAAGGTGTAAAATATAAAGTTGGTCTCCACCTCCTTCAAGCCCATTTTCCCAGAGGCAATCACTGTTAGCAGCCTCACGGGGCTTCTCAGAAAGTTTTTAGGAACATCCCTCTTTAAACACCACACGGCTTTTATTAGCTACGCTGTTCTGTTCCTCACTCCTTTCTCCTTAGGTTTTATGTCGCTGCGATGTCTCCATGGTAGCATAGACAGATCCACTTCCTTCATTTTTACAGTTTCCTAGTGTTCTGTGCAGAGAGGGTTCAAGCTGAATGGGGTAAAAGGCACATGGGGAGACTGCATTCCCAACGGAAAGGAGAGGTTTGTTGACAAGTGTCTACTATCTACAGGCACCTTGCTGCCCAGGCCTCACCCCTGAGGAGCCGTAGCAGCCCCCGGGGGCCAGGGCAGAGCAGCCCACCCCGGGCTGTAGAGCTGGGAAGTGGGGAGCTGGCTTTGCACCGGGTGCCTGGGCCATCAAGCCTTCCCTTGCACTCCTCGTCCCAGCCAGGGCTTCCTCCACCCTCTATGAAGGGCCATCCTTGGGCTTTGGGATGTTTAAGACCCCCCCACAGCCCCCTTCTGTGTTTCCTGGACCTCAGGAGTGGCACATTACAGCGGCTTTCCAAACGGCCAAGGAAGAAATGGCATTGGTGGGTTGTTAGTTTTTCTGGGCTAGGAAGGGGACCAGAGCATCAGTGTATCACCCAGTGCACGCTTTGACGGGCCAGTGAGTCACAAGCCATACAAGGAGGTTTTTCACGTAAACGGTTTGTGGATGAACTTGTTTTCTGCCCTTTAAGGCAGAATTTTTGTTTTTTTCTCATTCTTGCTCTTAAAGACAAGTTTTTAAAACATAAATGGGAGGTGGTGTCTTTTTTCTGCAGGAGTCTGCAGCGGGTCTTTTCTGCAGCCAGTGGTGGGCAGTGGAGCACCCCGAGTTGGGATGCTTGTCTACACTCGGGGTGGCACCGTGGCTGGCATCTGGCCTGGGAGGGGAAGGTGACCCACCGTTCTTGCATTGGGCTCCAAGGCTCCCATCTGCCTGCCCGTTGGCTGGGAGACGAGGCCAAACAGAGACTCTGAAAAGAGCAGCACCTGTCCCCACAGAGGATTAGGCCCTTGCCTCACCCAGAGATACCCCACAGGGCAGCAAGCTCAGCTCTCTGGGAGGAAAGGTGTTTGGGAGAGAGGCTAATTAACCGGGAGACGGTGCCCAAACCACTTGGCCCTGGTGGCCATCAACTGCGTCCTGCACCCTGGAGGACCCCGGTGCACTCTTAGAACCAACAGACAGTTTTGCAAAAAGCCTGAGGCAGACAGGGACCCCCTTTTGGAAGACATGAGGCCACTCCTAAAGGAGCCTGCTGGCCCGTGGTGGCTGAGTGCTGGGGTGGTTCTTGCCGAGTGGGGATGGAGAAGCAAGAGGGCCTGCGCTGCCTGGGCCAGACCCTGTGGGAGACTGGGCTGAACCTGACCTCTGTCCAGGAGCACAAGGACCTTACAAAGCACACCTAGGAGGTCAGGGGCCAACTCCATACTGGCCGGAGATGGTAGCAGACTCAAGCGGACCGTTCCTGTCTGTTGACTCTTGAGGCCTTTGTCAAAGTCTGCATCGAATTTTCCATCCAAGAGGGTCCTTATCTCTTCCCAGGCCTCCTGGCCACTGCAGACCCAGGGATTTTGAACCAGTAACTCAGTGGTTTTCAAAGTGGGGTTCACAGACCCGCAGCATCTGAATCACCTGGGAACTTACTAGAAATGCAGATCTTCTTTCTATCTCATAAATTCTAAGCGGGCAGGCAGGTGAGAGTGCACCAGGCTATTTTGACGCACCCTCCAGGGGATTCCGATGCATGTGGAGTTTGCGAACCACTGCAATAGCTTGAAGAAAGAGGAAAGAACATTAAACATTTATTGAGTGCCTGCTGTTTTCCATCCACTTCATCTTTGTTATCCTATTTAGGCTTCACAATGTCCCTGGGTGTCATATCCCCATTTTATAGATGTGAAACTGACTCTCAGATTAAATAACTTTCTCAGGCATCCAAGCTAGGGTTCACTCCCAGGGTCTGAAGCCTCCATCTGTTCCATCATGTCCTGTTGCTGGGTCCCTCACAGCCTGAGATCAAGCATAAAGGACTAAATGTGTCCATGGCTTTTGGGTTACTCTGCCAGGGTCCCCTCCATTTGTGCAGGAAACTTAGAATTCACCACGATGAACACCATCGAACTCACTCTCCTCTGATCCATCTTGGGCTTCCCTGGGTGAGTAGAGTTCTCAGCGCCAGGATCAGAGGGGCCCTCCTCCCCAAGGGAAGGCAGGAGTGTGCCTTATTTACATTCAAGTGTAACATCATTACCTGGCTTGAAGTGCACATTAGAGACCAACTGTAAATTCATTTATTAGGAAACTGGATCCTTTTCCAGGGGTCTCATAAGTTAAGACCCTTTGTAGCAGGAGCTGGTGACTCCAGCCCAGAGGAGACAGCCCAGCAAGGAATGGAGGCTTCCAGAAAAAGTCTGAACAGATCAGATGCCCTTTGAAGTGCTGCAAGTACTAGATAAAGTTCTTAGTAAAATAAACAATGGAGGCCCCTGTTGAGATGCTACTGTCTTGAGGCATTTTCCTAGCAAGGAAAATCCTTATTTGGGATAGAGAGTTTCCTTTATCAGGCCCAAAGGAAACAGAGCCCTGGGTTGCTCACTGTGTTTCAGGGCAGGGAAACTCGGGCCGGCTGCCTCCCACCCTGCAGAGGAAGAGCAGGCTCTGGTACAGTATTTGCGTTTTTAAATTTATTTGGTGGGTTGCTATTAATCAGGGATGTTTCCTGAAATGCCCTGAAAATGCCATCTCGTATCAGTGATTAATAAGAGGTCCCCACTACAGTCTTTAATATTGGGTGCAAAGAGCTCTTTGACACTCGGTGGACCTGGGGTGGGGGAGGGCTCAATCATTGAGGTTCAGGAGCTGAAGCTGGTGGCCCTGTCAGAAAGACCCGTGAAAGGGTTGGCACACAGAGTGGAGTCAGGCGGGAGGATTTCTGTTGGCTTCATTTTTAAAAAAAATGTATATCCTCCCTCTGTGCAGTGATATTTGAGCTTACAAAAGCACACAGACTGGGAAAATCAATGCCTATTGATTTGCAGTGACAGCCACCAGGTGTTGAGAGAGAAAAAGACAGATGCACAGACATTTGTATAATGTGATACCATTTTTGTAAAACAAAATGAAGACCCAAAAAACCTCTCTATGTATTTGTATTTGATTATATATGACCATTGAGAAAGATATGAAATGGTACATACTGGGGTCTGCAAACTAGCTGGCCCACCACCTGTTTTTGTAAGGTTTTTTTTGTTTGGTTTGTTTTTTTCTTTGGTGGAACACAGCTCTGCCCATTCGTGCTACAACAGCACAGCCGGCAGAGCCTAGAATATTTATTACCTGGCCCTTAGGAAAATGTTTTCTGAACCCTAATATATAACATGCTGTAACATATGTATTTCATGGTGTTAGCGTGATTCAGGGGGTGAGAGAGGGAGGGTGGAGGAGAGGCTATAAAGAAGAAAGCCAACATGTACGATGCGGCCTAACTTACGTGCACTTTTACATTTGTGTGTGTGTGTGTGTGTGTCTGTGTGCACAGAAAGGGAAACCACAAAATGACTGTCACCAGGATACAGATGTGCAGCCGTGAACCCTACACGATGGCATCCTGTGCTCTTTACTCTCTTCCATGACATGTTCTGTGTGATTCTGAATTGTTCAAAGAACATGCATTATTTCAAAAATCAGATAATCTGCTACACTACTAAAAAGAAAAAAATAATAGGATCTCCGATACTTCCAGTTCTCTCTAAGAATATGGGATTCTGACCAATTTAAGAATTCTGTGGGAGGTACAGTACCACCACCATGATCCCAGTCTCGGAAAGCTTTGGGGATTTTTTCATTTATTTTTCCCTAATTAAGTGTACAATATGTGAATACGGCTTCCTGCAAAAATTTGAAACATTACAGATAAAGCTGATCCCCACCCCCGGGGTCCTCCCCGAAGCCACTTCCTTCTCTGAAGAAGACGGCTGTCACCAGCCTGCCTTTGTCCTCCTGGACGCCCCCACCAGCCCCATGTATTAGATCCGCGTATGTGCGTGTCAGCATAGACATGTGCGTGTGCGTTCACTTCTGCGCTCAGCAGTGTGTGGCGGAGGTGGAATGCGCGTCAGGTCCTTTAGCTGTCCTCTTTCTTTTCAACCGCTGTGCAGCGTGGCTCTGTGGTGGGCAGTTCAAGCATTTCTCTATTAATGGGCGGTGGCGGTTCTGGTCACCCTTACCATTTCTTGGAGGTTAGCTGTCTTCAATCAGTGTCCTTCTGAAGCCAATAATTGCCATTTATCAAGCCTGAAATGTTACATGTAATCCTCCCAACCGCTCCAGGAGGCAGGTGCTATTATTACTCTCCTTGTACAGGTGCCGAAACAAAGGTTCAGAGAGGCAATGTAGTTTGCCTGAGGCTGCACAGCTCATAAGTAGCAGAAAAGAAATCCAAATGTAGATCCGCCCCACTCTCAGCTTATTATGATGCACACACCTGAGAGCAAAAACAGGGCCTTGCCTGAGCCTCTGAGTTCCCCAGCGTTTCCAGGCTGGTGGAGAGGCAGTTGGCCCACATGTCTTAGAGCAGGAGGCTGTGCCACCCCTCCCCAGGGCAATGCTGGTGGCAAAGGCCAGAGGGACAACGAGGCCTAGAATTCCCTGCTGGGGGTTCCCAGCTGAGTGTCCTAGGGCTGCATAACAACCCTCCGCAAATGGAGTGGTGTAAGACAACACACAGCTTCCTCCCGCCCACGCTCCCGCCACAGGTTCCAGGAGACGTTCCTTCCCACCCTCACCTCTTCCAATTTTTGGCGGTGGCTCCCATGCAGGTGGGCCTGGGCCAAGAGCTGCAGGACATTGTCCTATACGCGCCTGGAGGAGGGCTGTGCCTGGACACACATCCACTAGAGGGAGAAAGGGAAACTTCTCCCTGCTGCCCTGGTCCGATTCGCTGGGGTCATGAATTGACTGGTGGCCCCCGAAAGATACATCCACATTAAATCCCTGGAATCTGTGAATGTGACGTTATTTGGAAAAAGGATCTTTGTGGGTGTAATTAAGTTAAAGATCTCTAGTTGGGGAGATCATGCTGGATTAGCCAGCCCTAAATCCAGTGACAAGTGTCCTCAGAAGGGACACACAGAGGAGAGACAGACAGAGGAGGAGAAGGCCATGTGCCCGTGAGGCAGGGAGTGGAGTGATATAGCCACAAGCCAAGTGCTAGGGTATCAATGTTTGGGTTCCTGAAAAATTCGTATGTTGAAACCTAATCCCCAGTATGGGCGTATTAGGAGATGGGGTCTTTGGGGGGTGATTAGGACATGAGGGTGGAGCCCTCATGAATGGGATTAGTGCCCTTATAAAAGAGGCTCCAGAGAGCTCTCTTGCTCCTTCCACCATATGAGGACACAGTGAGAAGACATCTGTCTACGAACCAGGAGGCAAGCCCTCAGCAGACACCAAATCTGCCTTGATGTTGGGCTTCCCAGCCTCGGAACTGTGAGAAATAAAGTTCTGTTGTTTATGGGCCGCCCAGTCTATGGCGTGTTGTTACAGCAGCCTGAACGGACTAAGACACCAGGGAACACCTGGAGCCACCTCTGAGGGGTGGCGCCTGCTATTCCACTCAAGAACCCCGAGAAGTTGGTGGTGTCCGCATCACTGCTAGGGTGTGAGGCACCCAAGGTGGCACTCCTTACTGTTCCCTCTGTCACCTCCCATTTCTCCCGTGTCCCTCCTCTTGAGAGAGTGCCCCCTCGGCCTCGGCCTACACCCGGGGCCTTTCCTCTCCCTTCTCCATCCCCCTGCCTCTCTCTCTGCGGCCCGTTTGGTGTCTGACTTGAAAACCACTCCTAGTCAGCGGGTTTTCTGCCCAGTTGAGCTTGCTATGGAACAGGAGCTCGGCAGGGCAGAGGGGCACCCGGGGGCTCAAGGAGGGAGGGAGGAGCAGGGCGGGCTGTGTGAGTTCTCGAATTCGGGGAAGAGGGGCGCCCGTCCTTCTGGCTCATGAGCAGCAAGCGTGTGCTTTGCAGGCCCTTGCCATGCCTGGCCTGCCTTTTGCGGGTTGTTTTTCCACAGCCTCCAACAGGTTCCCGGGAGAAACAGCCTCCCCTAGGGTTAGGGCCACGTGAAGACTCAAGAGCCTTTCTGGAACGCTGAGAGCAGGTGGGGTTGTTCTTGTGCGCACAGCTCCATCCCTTCAGAGACCAGGGCTCAGGACTAGGGGGCGACCCTGAGCGAGGGTCCTGGTTCAGACCGGAGCAGGTTACCTTCCTCTCTACCTTGTGGTCTTCCACAAGGCTATAAAATGGGGGTCACACCTGTTGACCCCTGGTTGCACATTCGGTTCAGCTGGAGATTTTAAATATTGTTTATTGTGGTAAAATACATACAGCATGATTTGTCATTTTAACCATTTTTAAGTGTACAGTTCAGTGGCACAAAGTCCATTCTCAGTGCTGTGCAACCATCACCACCATCCATCTCCAGAATAAGATATCTTCCCAAACTGAAAGTCTGTCCTCGTTAAACAACAGCTCCCCACTCCCCCTCCCCAGCACTGGCAGCTGCCATTCTACTTTCTGTCTCTATGAATTTCTATTCTAGGGACCTCGTGTGAGTAGAGCCATACAGAGTTGTCTTTCTGTGACTGGCTTATTTCCCTCAGCATAATGTCGTCAAGGTTCATTTGTACTGTGGCATTTGTCAGTATTTCCTTCCTTTTGAAGGCTGAATAATGTTCCATTGTGTGGATAGACCACATTTTATTACCATCCGTTTATCCATTGCTGGACTTGGATTGCTTTTCATCTTTTGGCTATTGTGAGTAATGCTGCTGTGAACATGGGTGTGCAACTATACTTTAACATATATAACTGCCAAAAAAAATTGGTGCCTGGTTCCACCTACTCCCAAACCAGTCTGATGGGATTGGCCTGGGGTTGGCCTTTGTTATTGGAATTTTAAGCCCCTGGGTTGTTTTAATGTATAGCCGGGATTGGGGACCCTGGCAGCGTTGTCACGGTGCGTAGGAGCTGCAGGCTGCCGGCTGGTGTGCCGGTGGCTGCTGCTGCTGGCTGGCGTGTAGCCCTTGTGAAAGCGAAGCTCTGACCCAGAATCCTTCCCATGACTCCTCTCTGCCTCGGACCCTTATGCCAGCAACCCCCCCCCCCCCGACATCCTGTCCGAATTCTCCTGGAAGTTCCCACTGCAGCCTCCTGGGTCTCCAGGTGGCTCTTCTGACATCACTGATGATGCAGGTGCCCTGGCATGCAGGCCCAGCCATCCCTGAGGGGCCAGGCTCTTATGCAATCGTGTCATGGGCTGGCGGCAGGTGGCAGGGTGAATGGGGGCAAGGAAGGAATAGGACACCAGGTCGCCCCTGGGGAGAGAAAATCCCAAAAATCCTAACCCAGCTAATACCTTCTCAACCCACAGTCCTGGAGGGCCCTGCTGCCCCCCTGTGAAATGAGAGCCTGACTGGTGGGCAGGATGGCAGGGCCCTGGGAGCCAGGCTGCCGGGGCTGGTCCTTGTTTGCTGCTTACCGGCTGTGTGAATTTCCCATGGCTGCTGGGACAAATGACCGTAAACTTGGTGGCTTAAAACAACAAAAATTTGTTCTGTCACAGCTCTGGGACCAAAAGTCCAAAATCAAGGTGTCAGCAGGGCCACATTCCTTCTGAGACTCTAGGGGAGGTTCTTTCCCTTCCTTGTCCAGCGCCTGGTGGCTTCCAGCAGTCCTTGACACTCCTTGGCTTGGAGATGCATTACTCCAATCTCCACCTCTGTATGTGGTGATCTCTCCCCCATGCTCTTGTGAGTGTGTGCGTGCGTCTCCATGTGGCCTTTTTATAGGGACACCAGTCATTGGATTTTAGGACCCACCTTAATCCTATATGACCCCATCTTAACGCAATTATATTTGCAAAGACCCTATTTCCAAAAAAGGTCACAGTATCAGATGCCAGGGGTTAGGACTTGGACATCTCTTTTGGGGAGACACAGTTCAACCCCAACACCAGCTCTGTGACCCTGGGCACGATGTTAATCCCTTCTTGCTGCCCTCTCCTTTGTGTCTTGTCCCCCTGATGGAGAAAAGTAAAGAAGGCAGATGGGCGAGATCCTTGCTACTTAAAGGGTTCAGGAACATCTGTCTTCCCTGGAATCTACTTAATGCAGACTCCCAGGCCCCACCCAGCTCTACTGAGTTGGAACCTGCATTTTAACCAGACCCCCTGGTGATTCCCATGCACATTAATGTTTGAGAAGCACAGGTGGGCGAAAGGCTTTGGTGCAGGGCCTGGCATGGCAGAAGCACTGAGTACATGGTAGCTGTTATTCCTGGTTATTCTTCTCCTCCCTGCCGACTCTACCTTTTGCAAATACCAAGAGTACCTTCCACGGACCCCAAGTGTGCTTCCAGTCACTGTGCAAAACACTGAAGGAACAGATGAGGCATAAGGAGCTCATAGCTCAGTGAGGAAAAAAGCCGCATGCAATTTTTTAAATGCCCTCAAACAGTGTCAGTGTGATGATTGGATTTTGCCCAGGATGCAACAGGCCCCAAAGTGCCAGGTAGGATGTGGTACCCAGCTGGGAGCCTGACACCAAGGCCAGTTCATCTCACCAGCCAGACTCGTGGTTACCCGGGCAACCATCTGATGCCGCAGGGACAGTGGAACAGGACACCAGCCCGAGTTCCCGCTATTTCCTTGGAAGCGGTAATGACTACAGGAGGCCACTGTACCACTGGGCACCTGGGGCTGAGCGCCCGCACTCTTTCCCCTCTTGCAAACAAATTGCCCGTCTTCCCAGGAGCCGGCTTTTCAGGCAGCTGTCCACTGGGCGCCCAGCTGCAGCCAGCCTGCACCTGCTGCTGGGGAGAGGAGGGAGGCTCAGTTCTCCAATTGACAGGCAGCGGCAGCATCAGTCAAGGCATAGAAAGCTCTCAGTCTTGCCTCTCAGGGTGGCATGGTTGTCAGGTGCTCTGGATCCGAAGCTAGACCTGGGTCCCAATTCTGCCTGGCTCATACTAGCCATGTGACTTAACCTCTCTCAGCCTCAGTTTTCTCATCTGTAAGATGGGACTGATTATACCACTCACCTCATTGAGTGGTTGAGAGGATAAAAAATGTTATTTTACACAAAGTGCTTAGCACAGGGCCCGGCCGGTGGAACACCCTCCAAATGTGATGACTACTATGTTCTCCTGTCACTTGTCATAACCTAGTATACAGGGCAGCTGTTCCCATTATTACTGTAATTAGTATCTTCATGAGAGTGGTTTGTGCTGTGCCTTACCCCGCAGCCAGGCTGGGGCTGGGCTCGTCTCCCTTTTGTATGGTTCCCTCATTCCTTGCCCCACTGTAGATCCAGTGCCCCACTCAGAGTAGGTGTCCCTGCACCCGTCTTGAAAAACATGAGTCCCTGTCATGTTGTCATCTGTCAGTTAGTTGGACCAGCAGGTAATAGAGTTCATAATGGTACTGGCTAAATTGGGGTCCCCTTAAAGACCCATTAAATCCTGCACTGCCCTGTGGCAGCACTCATACTGATTCGGCACAGTTGAGGCACCAGGACAGGGTGCTAGACATCCAGTCGTTGGCAAAAGCAATGATAGGTGTGCATAGCAGTAGTAGTCACGATAGCCAAAGGTGGAAATGTCCATCGAAGGATGAACAGATGAATAAATTGCATGCAGTATCCATGCAATGGAATATTACTCAGGTGTGAAAAGCAGTGAAGCACTGGCATGCTACAACTGGGATGAACCCTGAGAACGTCATGCTAAGTGGAAAAAGCCAGTCACAAAATACCACATAGTGTATGATTCCATGTATATAAAATGTCCAGAATAGGTAGATCCATAGAGACAGAATGCAGATTGGTGGCTGCCAGGGGCTGGGGGAGGGGGAAATAGAAAGTAACTGCTTAATGGGTACAGAGTTTCCCTTGGGGTGATGAAAATGCTTTGGAACTAGGCAGAGGTGATGATTGCATGACATTGTGAATGTGCTAAATACTACTAAATTATTCACTTTTATATGGTTAATGGTTAATTTTATGGTATGTGAATTCTATCTTGTTACAATAAGTAAATATGTATATATGTATGTATGGTGATGACAACCCCCAGTCCCCTTTGCAGGGCCTGGTCTCAGGCTAGGGTAATGGGCTTTCGCTGGCTAATCCCCTGTGGTCCCCAGACGCACTGGGGACTGTCCCTGACAAGGCTGGGGCAAGGGAAGAATCCCAGCTGGAGAGAAAAAAATAGCATTCAATCTGATCCCAGAAGGTCGTTGGCCCCAAAGTCCTGACCTGTAACAAAAACAAACAAAACATGCATTTACATCATTTCTTTTGAAATGAGATTTTGGGGTGTCAATTTCTAGTTAGGTTGAATATCTTCCAGTTGTTTTAAATCCCATGATTAGAGCGAGAAGCCTGACGCAGCCCACCCTCTCCCCACCCCCTACCCCCACCGCCCCACTTGGGATCTTGCATGCTTCCCTGGAAATGTGCACGGACAATGGAAGCAGTGCTGTCTCCTCCCCTGGGGAACTGTGACCAAGGCCCCAAGGTTCACCTTGTGGCCTGGACTGCATAGGACAGCAGGCGTCAGGAATAAGGCCTGGGGGCTGTGTGTGACCCTGGGGGTCTCTGGGGAGGCCTCAATGGGGAGCTGAGAGGTTATGAGCTGGTCTTAGGTTGATGGTGACGACTCAGGGGCCAAAAGGGCAATTTGGGGATGACATACTAGGGACAGTCACGAGGCCTGCGTTGTGTCTGAAGGCAAAGTATGCTCTGAGGATGTAAGGGAAGCTGTTCTGGGGGACTCAAGAGAAGTCCGAAAGTGCCCCTGCCCAAGTGCCCAGGGCTCCCGGCAGCCCACGGCTTGGCTGAGACAGCAAGTAGTTTCCTGCGCACGTCAGCGTCTGCAGCCACGGCGAGCCTCGAATTGGGGAAGCCAGAGTAGATGACCACCCATTCATTCTCCCTGGGGGTACAGGGCACATTCGGGGACACCAGGCCCTGGTAGACCTTGGGAGAAAAGTTGGAGGCAGGGTCCCGGGGAGGAGGAGGCAGGGAGCAGGGACTCCATGGGAGGCGGCAGGCACAGTGGTGCATAAATACTGGCCCTCGGCAGTGAGGGAGAGAGACACATGCGCAGGCTGCTGGGCCTCAGGGGTGTGGTGCCAGGGACTGCAAGACTTTAGGACAGCACTGCCCAATAGAACATTCTGTGATGACAGAAATGTTCTCTCTCTGTGCCATCCAGTATGGTAGCCACTGGCCACGTGTGGCTGCTGAGTAACTGCAGTGTTGCTGGTGTGACCGAGACCCTGGATTTGTAGTTGCATGTCATTTTCATTAAGCTCAGTGTAAGTAGCCACCTGGGGCTACTAGCTCTTGGACCAGGCAGCTCAGCTCTAGGACCTGTACCGGGAAGACGTGTCCAGAGCCAATCCGGTTCCTCCCTGGCTCATGTCTCTCTGTGGGGTCCTCCTCCACTCTGGGCTCCACGGAGCGCCCATGCAGCATCCTGTCTTCACGACGGGTGGGGGAGCATGCGTGCTTGTGTGCGTGTAAGCCTTGGAGGCTGCGGCAAGCAGCAGAGCAGCAGCCCCGTCCTCGCGCGGTGTGCTTCCAGTACGTTCTGAGTCACGCCTCTCCTGGTGAGGGACACATTCCCGCTGACAGCTTGTCTCCCGTGGAGGAGCAACAGGCTCTGTTTTCCCAGGCCTGAGAACCCCAGCGTCTGTGCCTGCCTGTGCCACGAGAGCAGTCACCAGAGAGATGGCGGGTGTTGCCCAGGTAACGTCCCTTCCCTGACAAGCGAGGACAGCGATAGAGTGGCTGGCTGTGCCAGACGGGAAGCAGGAGGCTCTGCCTGCTGGCTCTGCTTGTTGGTAGCTGGGGGGGCTTACTCAGGTGCTGGGAGCCCTCCTGAGTCCTGCCTGCTCTGGACTGCTCACTCACAGGACTTGGTAGGTGATGATAATTAGAGTTGCTATTTAACCAGGAACTGGGCTAAGTGTTTTATATATATTATCTCATGGAGTAGTCACAGCAAGCCTTTGACAGTAGTTATTCTTAGCCTGCTTTGCAGATGAGGAAACTAAGGTGCGGCTGTAAGTCCCGTGAGCACCAAGGCTTGTCAGCTTTGCTCACCATGCGTGGGTGTCCTTAGTACTTAACACAATGTTTGGCACGTCGTAATAGATAGTTCCCAATAATCTTTGTTGGATGATTGAATGGAAGGATAGATATATGCATGAATGGGTGACGGATGTGTGGTTTAGTGTGTGGTAGATGGGTAGATGGATGGATGGGTGGGTGCATGGATGGTTGGATGGATGGGTGAGTGGATGGATGAAGTAAAGCTTAGATTTGAGCTGAAGTCTGCTTGCAAAACCTGTACTCTTAGCCACTAAGTTATACTGCTTCTGGCTTTGTTACATGACTTCTACCTCCCTAGGATGGCATTTTTTTAAAAAAGCTTAATTGAGATATAATTTACATGGCATAAAGTTTACCCATTGTGAGTGTACAATTCAGTGATTTTAGTAAATTTATAGAGTTATACAGCCATCACCACAATCCAGTTTTAGAACATTCCCACCATCCCAAAAGATGCCCCGTGCTTGTTTCCAGTCTCATCTCTGTTGCTGTGCCCCAGCCCCAGGCAATGAGTATTCTACCTCTGTCTCTATAAATTTGCCTTTTGTAGACATTTCGTGTAAAAGGAACCATACATTGTCTTTTGTGTCTGGCTTCTTTCACTTGGCATGATGGTTATGAGGTTCATCCGTGTTGTAGCATGTTTGAGTAGATCAGTCCTTTCTGTTGCCAAATACCGTTCCGTTGTGTGGCTATACCATGTCTTGTTTATCCATTTGTCAGTTGATGGATTTGAGCTGTTTCCAGCTTGGGGCTATTATGAATAATGCTGCAATGGACATGCGTGTGCTTTTCTTTGTGTGGAGTATGTTTTTCTTTCTCTTAGGTAGATTTCTAGGAAAAGAATGGCTGGGTCATATGATAAATTTATGTTTAATGTTTTAAGAAGCTTTGTAACTACTTTGCAATATGACTGTACCAATTTGCTTTCCCACCAGCCATACATAAGGATCCCAGTTTCTGCACATCTTTGCCAACACTTGCTATTGTCTGTCTTTTCTATTACAGATGTCCTAGTGGGTGTGAAGTGGCATCTCTTATGGTTTTAACTTGCATTTCCCTGATGGCTAATGATGTTGAACACCTTTTTGCTTGCTTACTCCTAGGCTGGGATTTGACTTTTAATGCCAGTGCTTGGCAAACCTTTTCTGTAAAGGGCCAGAATAGCAAATATTTGAGGCTTTGTGGGCCACATTTGATTTCTGTCACATATTCTGTGTGTTTACTTTCCTTTACAACTCTTAAAACATGTAAGACCATTCTTGGTTTCATGGTATAAAAACAGGCAGGGGGCTGGGTTTGGCCCCCGTGCTGTCGTTTGCCAAGCCTGCATTCTATGTAACACCAGGTCATGTGCCCAGCCACAAGGCAGATCCAAGGCCCCCATCTACCCCCCACCTCAGAGGCCTCAGAGGCATCCAGGGCTTGTGGGGTCCATGTTAGACAAACCGCGGGGCCACGTGGGCTTGGCGGGAGGGCCACACTGCACAGCCTGGAGTCGGGATTCCTGAGGCATCCTCGTCCTAGCCCCACTGTGATTCATTGCCTGGTGGGCTCATCAGTTTTCCTGGGATGAGACATGCTAATTCATCACCTGAGGAGGGGAGGCTGGGCCCTGTTGATCCTGGACAGGCCTTCCTCTCCCCTGTGGTTGTCCCATTCCAGGTCTCAGAGCCTACTCTGGGAACAGGAGCCTGTCTGCACCCCGTACCTGTGATGTTGCAGCCCACCCTCCACCTGCTACCCCCGGCCCCTCCGATGGCCCCTTCACCCTCTGGTGGCCTGGCCTCCACCTTCAGGGCCTCGTGGGTTTGTCCTGGCTGTCGCCCCATGCCACCAGGCATTCTTGACGCCGCCTTCAGTGTCTCCTGGCGAATCTGTCCCTCCTCCCAACCCAGCTCCACCAGCCGGCACCGATGTGATGGAAAGAGCTTTGGAGTTGGCCAGAGCCGGTTTTGACTCCTGCATTGTCCCTTTCTAGCTGCTTCACTCTGGACAAGTTCCTTACCCTCTCGGGCCGTGATAGTCTGATGTGTGAAGAAGGATGCTCACAGTACTGTAGCAGAAGCCGCAGCCCTGCACACCCTCTCGGTATTGCTCGAGGCCACAGGCTGCTCACTGTGGACACCTGTGACCCTGCGCGAGCACGTGGTTTTTTCTGGCTCTGGGATCACTTTGGCCTGGGCATAGGACAGTGACAAGTACTGGAAAGTTAAGGCAGTTGGTGGACAGACACTGCGGCTCCCTTGCTCCTTGGGCGGATCTACCCTGAGGCATGATCTGCACTGTCTCCTGAGTCCCCAGCAGGCTTGATCACCCGTCGCCCATCATAATGCTCAACCATGCCCTGTTTACTGACTGTCTTCTCTTCCCCGTGTCCCTTCTCTCCACTGGTGTTTCTTGTAATCACTTCTCAAGTCAGTAAACCATTTGCACTCAGTTCCTTGTCTTAGAATCTGTTTTTAGGGGTGTTTAGCCTATGACAAGGTTCCAGCTCATAGGTACGGATGGAGTGAGAAACTGCTCCTAAGAGCTTAGCATGGTGCCTGTGCTCCTTAAATGCTAGCCCTTGTTACAGCCACCTGGACCTTGTGGTTTTGGTGCAGCTTCTGCGAACTCTCTCCCATGGATACCTCTGAGGCAAGGGCTGGGGCACTCATAGGAAAGCTGTTGTCCTCCCCGCTCTAAGGAGGGGAGCTGTTGGTGAACGCCAGACTGGGTGCACCAGTGACAAGAGCTCATCCCTGAAGCCACGATGGTGTAGGCACTGCCCAGTGGGCCCTGCTTTTCCTCAGGCTGGTCGCCTCTGCATCTCCAGCGATGTCTGTGTGTGGAGAGCAGGAGGTTGTACTCACAGCCCGCCCACCCCACAGGCTGATTATATTTTGCAAAGTTTAAATGAGAGTTGGCTGGAATGATGTTCACCAATATTAATGGTGGCTATTTCTGGGTTGTAGGATTTTTGAGGCCTTTTTAAATTTATCTTCTTCTTTGTGCTTTCCAGTATGGTTTAAATTTTTCACAATGACCATGCATCATCTTGACAAAAAGAATGAAGTCATTATTCTTTGAAAAGTAAATAACTTGCAGCTGATCAGAAGAGAGCACACTTAGAGCTCAGACCCTATCAAATCCAGAATCTACTATGGGAAGACATGGGTATGGATCAGCATAGTTTTCTTTGGGGCTGAATGTATGGTGAATTTTCTGTGATCATTTCATGGTCATTTAAAAATTAAGGAATTCTGTGGGCACAGGCTAAAACCACAGACTGCACGGCTCAAAGGAACATTCCTCTTCTGGAATGGGTTGGGTTCTTGCATTGGGAGGTGTCTGAACTGTGTCAGCTTTCAACACTTTGTGTTTTGCACAGATGTGGTTGTGCAGCGCGGGGTAGGGCGGCTTCAGTTGGCGGTAACTAGGAAGGAGGCTGGTTACGGTTCCAGAGAAGCCTCAGTAGACTGGGTGTGTCTTGTCATTAAAGTAATTGAGTGCCACAGATAGTCATTGTCACCATCGTCACCATCAACAGCACGTCTACTCTTCGATAAACGCTCATCCCTGACAGGACTTGCCATGTGTTTCTTCCGGTCCTGTAGGATCTAAAAGGATGGGCAAGTGAATGTTTCTGGTCTTCCCCTCCCTGGCCTGATGAATGGTAGGCTGCCGCCACCTCTGCCCTGCTGGGCCTCGGAAAAGAGCTTGCCCCTTTCTAATTCTTGGTGCAGAATGGGCAAATGGGCAGAGAACAGTGAGACCAGGGAGCTGGAATCAGGACAACAAGGTGGGCAAGTTAGTGGATGAAAGAACAGAGAGAGGGAGAAAGAAGAAGGGAGAGATGACAAGAAAGATCTGGGTGATGAGGAGGGAATAAAAACTGCCTTTGGTGTGCCTTCACGCGGCAGTGCCGGCGGCGACGGGCATGGTGAGCAGGTAGGAGGCCCCAGAAGGTGCGGGCTGGGGTGGCAGAGAGGAGGAAGACAGCACGCTGTGTTGCCCTTTAAGCTTTTCAGAGGAGACAGGGTGAGCGTCAGAGTTCCTTTTTGTTAGTGTTGGCAGTTTTACTTGGACGGTGCTTTCGAATGCAGCTCCTGGCAGAGTGGACCGCGTGGGTCCACGGTTGGTGAGGGTTACACATTGGAAGAGGCTGCAGGTATTTTCGTGCTTAATTTATGGAAGGGGAACCTCAGGCTCAGAGGGTGCAATCTTTATAGGAAGAACCAAGTCTGTCTGACTCGAGTGAACCCCCCCTCCCACCACAGTTTCTCCCTCTACACAGTTAACTATTCACATTGATGTAGAATACGTCCCCAAATACTTCCTTTATAGCACTGGGTCCCCAGACCACTTTGTAATTTTTAACTCGGAAACTAAGTGGTCAGGAAGCCCCCGATGGCCCACAAGCCTCGATTTGAGCCTCAGCAGTCAGTGGGGACCCTTCCTCCTTCCCTCATTCTTACTTTGGCTCAGAGATTGTGACATGTCACCCCAGCTGGCTACTGGTGTGGTGACAGTAAAATTAGGCTGTCCCCAAGGAGCAGAGCACTTAATGAAGGAGTTCATCCAGTTAGAAAGAGTCCCCCAAGCACGCCAGGGCTGCAGTGGGCAGATAGCTGCAGAGACGCAGATGGGAGGGAACGTTTGGCCCGGACCTCTGCCTTCCAAGGGCCTCTGTTTCCATGATGTCAGAGAGGCGGAACTAACGCTGCCTCAGATCCAGGGAGGCAGCAGCCCCTGCCCCAGCCACTCTCTGGCTTTGGACGTGGTGCCCAGACAAAGGTGAGGATGCTCCTGTCTTATCCCCAGGTAGACGCTGAGCACAGCATTGGGTTTCCTGGGGGCCATTCTGGGCTCAGTCCCCACCTGCTTGGAGTTGACTTCCTGGTGCTGAACCCGTCTGTCATGTTCCTTAGCTGAATAGCCCTGTCCAAGGGACCTCTTAGGATCAGCATAAACAGAAACAGTACCTTCAACACAAAGAAAGCCCTTTTGTGGACCATGAACATTTCCACTCTTATTGCACTTGAATACTTGGGGAGTAAGTTTGGCAGAAGACATGATCTGAAAGCAAAATCTCTTTTTTAAGTCATTGGAAGCAGTGTGGGAAATGACTCTTCTAGGCCTCGCTGTCTGCATGCGCACCTGTGACTTTGGACAAAACTCGTCCTTTCTTCAGGGGTCAGTTTCCCTATGAGGGGGAGTGGTCCAAATCCACAATTTCTCAGGGCCTTTTCCACACTAAGCCTCTGATTCTTTGATGATCTTGTATCTTACCTTGTACCTTCCATTCTTGTTATATCAGTAATGTGTTCATGTCTCTTTATCTCTCTCAACCAGAAAAAGATTTACAAATATAAGAAAGTCCTGAGTAACCCAAGCCGCTGGGAAGTTGTCTTGAAAGAGATCCGGACTCTGGTGGACATGGCCCTGACCTCCCCCCTGCAGGACGACTCCATCAACCAAGCCCCACTGGAAATCGTCTCGAAACTGCTCTCAGAGGTAAAACACTCCCCCTCCCACCCTCACTGTAAGTTACGTGCCTCTACCTCTGCTGAGTACGAGGCCCGTACTGGGCAACACGTGCAAGCAGACCCCACTCGGTTTTGTGTTGTCTCCCTGCTGTTGAAGGGGGTGAGCAGTTTCCCGCCCAGTGATCCGAGGGAGGCTTGCCCCAGATGCTTCCAGCAGAGCTGTCTGGGGGGTGTAACAGGCACAGCTATGGGGGCTGGGAGTCCACCTCACCTTCCCTCAGCACTGGCCCACATCAGCTGTCTGCCCTGGTCACCCACACAGCCTACAGATATGCTTTGTTTAACTCATGCAAGATTTTAAAAATCAGAAGATTTCACAAGAAAATGGGAATTTCATGGTTCTCTTTAAAAACAATTAGAAAATCCAGCCATAATTTGCGCCTGGCGCCACCTGGCATCACCCACTGGCCGTGCCCGTGCTGTCTGCTTTGCTGGCAGCCCTGCACGTTTGAGTGTGTGCTGGGTGCTGCATACTGTTCTGGGCATTCAAGCAGAGACGAGCCCCTGCCCTCCTGGAGCTTGTGTTCCAACAGGAGAGACAGGCAGTAAGCAACAAAACTTCATCCCGCTGTTGGGTAGGCAAGAGGCGCTTCAGAAACATACTTCTTTCTGCTATTCTGAGCGCTTTACCATTAATACTTCTCTTGTTTATTTGCATGCTTGGCCCTCTGGGGACACTGGGGTTGATGGCTCTTGATTTAAACTGTGCACAGCCACCAGAGCGATGCTTCTGTCCCCCTCCCCGGAGAGTGGCACCCCGGTTCCTGGGTTGCTCCCAGCAAACTCCTGCACGAGTACCCTGCGGCCTGGGGTGCTCCCATGTCTCCGCAGGCCCAGGCTGGTCACTGCCCCTCTGTCCAAGGACCTGGCACAGGCCTTCCATGTCTGCTGAACGGAGAGGGTCCCTCGCCCTGAGATGAGGTGGGGTGAGAGGTAGAAAGTGGGTGGCAGTGACGGTCACAGGCAAAGGAACAGAAGTCTTGTCCTCAGATGGGAGACTACCCCTAGTCCACAGAACAGTAAAAACTCAGGCTCTGAAGTGAATCACCGTCAAAATCTGGAATTCTGAGTCCAAATGCTGTGTGTCCATGAATGCAGGCTTCTCATCTGGAGAAGGGGAGGACAGCTCATCTTTAATAAGCGAGGCAGGTGCCAGGTGCCACACACATTGCATCTCTTTTAAAACATACTCCCTGAAAGATGAGCCTTGCTGTCTTCATTTTGCAGATGAGGAAAGTGAGGCCCAGAGTTACTGAGTGACCTGCCCAACTCACGTGGCAAGTCTGTAGTGGGCACACTGAGCTCCTTTATTTCGAGACTGAGTTGCCCACCCCCTTATTCCCACCAGGCTTGGCCACATCACACCCTCATTAGGTCAGGACGGTGCCCAGAGCAGCAGATGTGCCCATTGCCAGCCTCTGGCAGGATTTCTTTCCCATCTCGGATATGTTTCAGGTGACCACGTGCCCACTGGCTTTCACATCCCTTCTTGGGCTTCAAAGTAAGGATCTCAAAGTTAGCTGACCCCCAAGCACTAGAATGGAGGAATAAAGACATTTAAAGAAAGAAAATGGAAGAAGTTTCTATCTGCTGTGCACCTACTGTGTGCCAAGCAAGGAGTGAGTGTTATTCACCCCGTTCTACTGATGAGACCTGACATTTGGTGAGGGGCTGAGCTGGGACTCCAGCTTAGGCAGCCTGACCCAGCATCCACTCCCATGAGGCTTAATGCCTCTCTGAGTGGCCCAAACATTTTCTGAGCCCTTAGACCTGCCAAATTTCTCCCAAGGACTCTGCAAGGAAAGTATTAAAATGTACAGAAGATTAACCCAAGGCGCTGAGAGGTTGAGTGGCTTGCCCAGGGTCACTCAAGTAAGCAGTGGGCCAGGACCCATGCCCAGGTCTGCCCGATTGCAAAGCACACACTCCTGCACATAGGTGTGACATAAACCTGGGTTGGTGGAGACTTTTTAGTGTGTGTGTAACTGTAGAGGTTAAGAGTGTGTGCTGTGGAGTCAGAAAGACCTGGTCCTGCCCTCGGTAGCCACGTGGCCTTGGATGAATTGCTGGGCCCCTCCTTGCCCAGTTGTCCTCTGTACATTGGGGCTCAGACTAGTACCCACTTCATCGAATCGAGGATGGGGCACTCCAATGCGCATAAAATGCTTGGCACTGCATGTGACATACGGGGCCTTTGATGAATGGTCGTATTTCCATTGTCGTAGGAGATGGCTATGGTCTGGACCCCAGACACACCCTCAGCCACTTCTCTGGAAGGGAGGGCTGGAAAACAAACACATCCTCTGATCTTCTTGCCCTTTTTTGTTTCGAGTGTTTGGGGCTAGGTTCTTTCTCTGCTCTCTGTAGTCAGTCTGTTTCCAAGGCCCCCTCTGGAGAGGTTCCAGGTATCACCAAACTGACTGAAGGATCTGGAGGGAGGAGGGGGGTATCATGGGGGGAGCTGTTAAGATGGCAAAACAGTTCTGAGAAAGAACTGTTTGTTCACCAGCAAAGCCAAGCCAGGTGTCCCCCGCCTCCCAGGCCTCTGTGGAGTTGAGTGTGTGGAGTGGTCACTTAGCTTGAGATTCGAGAGCTCCCTTTCACACAGGCACTGTTAGTGAGCACTGTCCACCTGGGGTTGAAAATGGCTTGGTGGGGAGAAGTCTCCCTGCAGAAGGCATGGGCTGCCCCGTCACTAGGACAAAGAAAATGGCGTTCACAGTCACCAGAGTCACAGTCACCAGAGACTTCTGGAAAGATACATGGGTGGGGGTAAGAGTTGGGCTAGTCCCTTTGGGGCTGCCCTCAGCAGCCTGAAATATGGAACTGCCCCCTGGATGGGTTGAGTGCTGTAGCTCAATGGTTGGAAATAGAGGCTTTGGTGTCAGGACACAGAGGGGTTCAAGTCCCCACTCCACCTCCTGTTACCTGTGCACCGAGAATGACCGTGCCTGTCAGTCTCCAGAAGCTCATCCGTCAGTGGGATGGTAGGAGTACCTGTCATAATAAAGAGAAATTGGTGGGATGAGCTTAGCAAAACTCTCTCCCGATGTCTGCGGCATAGTGAGTGTATCAGCAGGCATGAGGAGAGACCAAAGCCAGGCTTTCATCTTCTCCAGGCTGAGGAGTGACTGATACTTAATAATCTACTGTAAACAGGCTGCTCGAACTCTACTAAAGTCCACAGAAGGAAAAAAGGTTTCTGGATTCTAGGTATCACGAGTCAGTCCTCACCTAGATCAGGGTGTCTCACGGGGACCTGTGGAGACTCGTGTTGTTCAGAGACTGAACTGGTTCCATGGCCTCCCTCAGGCCTCAGGCAGCAGCTTATTGGGCAAAAGCAAATTCAGGGCTCACTAGCTTTTCTTTTGCCTTAGCTGGTATAAACGCATTAGATACCCTTGTGCCCCTAAAACCTGTTCAGGTGGTGGGAGCCGGGGGGCTCTTTCCAGAACACTGGAACAATGGATCTTGCCAACACCGTTCAAATGAGGAGTCGCTGTACAAGCAGCAAACGTGGCTCTGTTAGGATATATGAATTCACACCAGTGAAAGCTCGTGTCTACCAAATCAGACAAAACGACACACCACGAAACTAGCAAGAAAGACAATAGTGGCTGTTTTGAGTTCCCACATTTCCTCCCCTCCTTGTTCACATACTCACAGGAAGTGATACAGGTTGAACATTCCTCATCCAGAAGTCCAAAATGCTCCAAAATCCAAAGCTTTTTGAACACCAACATGACACTCAAAGGAAATGCTCCTAGAGCATTTTGGATTTTGCATTTTCAGATTAGGAATGTTCAATTTGTAAGTATAATGCAAATATTCCAAAATTCAAAAAAATCCAAATTCTGAAATACTTCTGGTCCCAAGCATATAAGGGATATTCAACATGTAACAGGTACCAATTGTTTAGGAAAATCTAGCTTGGAGAGGGAAAAAACCCTAAAATTTGAGCAAGTTTAATCTATTCCATGACTTTTGTTTTTGCAAGTCAATTGCTAGAATTTGAATTTAGCTAAAACATCTTGGGCTCACTCTGGAACACCAGTGTTCCTTGGTAACCTATTTTGGGAACCACTGAAATAATACACGTTACTCCTGAAAGACCGGCACAGAGTTGAGACTCATCAAAGGTCTGTTTCTTTACATGTTTACCGTGAACCTGCCGTCTGGCTTCTAAGCAGTATCGCTTTGACAGGGCCAAATCCTCTCACAACCACCTAATGCAAGTTACTAGGATCCCCATTTACTGAAACAAAAACTGAGTCTCACCACGACGTAACTCATCCAAGGCCACATGACTCACAAATAGTGAAACGGAGACAAGGATCTCAGTTCTGCCTGCCCCAAAGCTGTGCTTTTTCCCACTTTCCAACCTTGCTTTTGAGGGTGGTTTGATCTGTTTAATTAGGAAAAAGTGACATCCACACTTGGTCTGAGAGGCTGAAAATGTTTGGAAATTGTGTGGACCTTGAAATCTGAATGTTCTGCATTCTTAATTTTGTTTTGTTTTCCTCCTACGTTCTGCATTCTATCCTTCAGAACACAAACTTGACTACCCAGGAACATGAAAACATCATTGTGGTAAGTTCCTCTTGGTCTCCCTCCCTCTACTCCCCCCACCTCCTGGAGCCCACAACCCTTTGCTCAGTTTGAGTTAATTGTGGACACGCCATCCCTCATCATCCACCAGCACCCATTCTTGCTCAGTTTTGTCTTTTCTATCAAGCCAGACATGTCTCCCTCCTGCCTCTGCACATTTCAGAGCCCCAGTCGGTTGAGGGGGTATAATTGTCAGTCTTTGAGGTTTGTAGCAAACGTGTCTTACTCGCCGCCTCCTTCCTGAGTCTGTGGCAGGGAGCTGAAGGCAGGAGGTAGCAGAGACCATATAATTTATTCAGAGGCATCGCCCTATTAGCTGAAAGGTAAACGTTCTCTTTCTTGCCCCAGGACACGTCTCCTAATTAATCCACAAAGAGAACCTGGATTTAATTCCCTGTGATACATAAAGTGAGATGATATTTTCTGGCACTCACCTATGGTGTAAGCATCTTTGGGGTAAAATATCTTCCTGGGTGATTTTAAGCTATGAAACCCGACTCACTAGGGAGAAGAAAGAAGTGAAATGCACCTACTGGGTGCTTAAGCACTGTGCTGTGCACTTGAATCCACTGATGACTGAGTCAGCTTCTGTCCCCAAGGAGTTCATCCTGTATCGTAGGAAGACACATGTGATCACTACAAAAATAGAGACATGTGGTGTAGAGAGTCATAAACTCATCTGGGAAAGGGCTGGAAAGCTTCCCAAAGGAGTGATGTCTGAGCTGGGTTTTGAAGGATAAATAGGAGTTTGCCAGGTGGCAAAACAGGGTAAAGGCATCCTGGAGAAAGAAATCAAAATATGCAAGGGCACAGAGATTTAAAGCAACATGATGTGTTCTGGAAGCATCAGCATTGCTGGAGCATAAAGCTTAAGGAAGTGGGAAGCAGGGAGATGGAGCTTGAAATGGAGGCAAGAGGCAGAGCCTTGTATGCCTAGGAGAGGACCTTAGAACTAACCTGCCCAGGAGTTATGGCTGCAACCTACCAAACAAGAGCAGCACCCAGTCACCGTGCCCCGCAGCCTCCTCGGGGGCCCACCCACTTGGCCCCAGCTAGCCCAGCTGGGTCTTGTATGCATGAAAGTAGCAGCCCGGGTCTCTTATTGTGGAGAGTAAAGTGGCAGCTTCTGCCTTTACTCCCAGCTCCAGTGTCTGGCACGTAGGGTGCTCAGTGGGTGTTTGCTAAAATCATAGAGGTTTTTTCCATATTCCACCCTGACCATGCATTGCCTTCTCTTGCCACAGCAGAAGGACAAGTCAACCTGGGCACCCCCAATCACGCATACCACCTTTTTCTGGCATAATATTAATTAATCAATTCATTTAACAAACATTTGTTGAGCATATGAGTGTGAGTATGTGCCAGGCACTAGCTCTATCCCACAGACAAGACAGAGAACAAGATACAAGCCCTGCCATTGAGGGTTTACTGGGTGCTGGGAGAACTAGGCAGCTCAACAGATAATCAAAAAATATGGCAAAGGGCTGAGGTTTGTTCTGGGTGTTAGAGGAGCCTAGAGGGGAGACACTGAACCTCCTCTGTCAGGGAAGGTGTTGGGAGGAAGAGAACAGAGGACTTCCAGGAGGAAGTGACCAAGCTCAGCCTTTAAGGATAGATAGGAGAATGTCAGGTTAACGGATCAAGCAGGGAAATGTGGTCCAGGCAAGGGGACCAGCACATGCAAAGGCACAGTGGTAAGACTCTGGCTGGCACAGAACCAGGAGGAAACATGAGTGCCCAGGAAGGAGGTGGTGCCTCCCTCTCCCTGTCAGCAATACCTGTGAGTCCACTGAGTGCCTGGAAACCCTGCAGGGAGGGCAAGGGCTTCACATTTGGGACAAGCCTGGGAAAGAAATTTTGATCTGACAAATCCAGGCTGCGTTTATCCAGCTAATTTGGCTGGGCTGAGCCCTTAGTTGGGTAGGGCTGAGCTTCCCTGCACAGCGGGAATGCCTGAGAACGTGGAAGAATTTGATCTGAGGGTCTGACCCTCAGCCCTCCGTTTTACAGCCCCCCGTTCAGTACGCTTCTTTCTCTTGCTGCTGTCGTTACTGTGGAGTCTTCCCGCAGCCTCCTTTCTTTCCAACAATTACAGTATCTTTTTTGCTCTGTTGGCAATTAGTCTTCTCCCAGTGGGGCTTGGTAGTATGTATTGATTTTTCTACCATAGCTTGAGTTGGTTTTATTCATTCCATTGGCCAGGCAGTGTAACCGTTGGTGGTCACAGCTGGGGTGTCTCTGAACGAGCACGGACCTGGAGTCCAAACCCTGGCTGTGGCCCTGCTCCCTGTGGGGGGATGCTCAGCATGGCAGCCCACAATGTGTGCATAAAGCTGAATGTGGGCTCAAGTTCGGAGCTGAGTTCAGACATGGGGCCCACCCCATAATAGCTGTGACCTTGGGTGAGTAACAGAACTTGTGTTATTATTTAATTTTATTTAAAATAGCTTTAATTTTGCACATTTCATGAGTATATTTTCATTGTAAAAAAAGGATTTCACCTCATTCCAGCACCCTCTTCGGAGACATCCCCTGTTTTCAGGTGGTGACAAACGCATACAGACAGACATGGTTGTGTTTTTAATTTTAACATTAATGATGTGGTGTTGTTCTGCATTTGTTTTTTCTCTTAACAATATGTCCTGGAGATTCTTCCAGGTCATTTCATTGCTTAGTTTTTATTTTTTTGAGACAGGGTCTCACTCGGTTGCCCAGGCTGGAGTGCAGTGGCCCGAACATAGCTCACTGCAACCTCCAACTCCTGGGCTCAAGCGACCCTCCCTCTTCGGCCTCCCATAGTGCTAGGATTATAGGCGGGAGCCACCGCGCCTGGCCTCTTCCAAGTCTTGCCATGTATATCTACCCCAGGGAGTCTCACCCTTGGAACTAGTAACATTTAGGGATGGATAATTCTTTGTTTTGGAGGCTGTTCTGTCAGATGTTTAGCAGCATCTCTGGCCTCAGCTCACTAGATGCCTGTAACACACCCTTGTTGAAACAAAGATGTCTCCAGACATGTCAGTTATCCCCTGTGGTACAAAATAACTCCCAGCTGAGAACCACTGGTCTACCCTCATTCTTTCTAAGTGGCTCTAGAATAGTTTTATTTAACCAGATGACCATTCTGATTGTTTCCAGCTAACTTACTGCTCCAAACCTCAGTCTCTTCAACTGTGAAATGGGTATAACAACAGTACCTTTCTTACCAGGCTACAGGGAGGGTTACATGACCTAATGCACCTAACATGCCAAGCAGAGGGCCAGGCTTTTAGAAAGATTCCACAAAAATATGAGCTTTTTAAAATTAATTGTACATTTAAAAATTATCATCAGTCTGTGGACCAGGGCAGTCTTGGTAACCTCCCTGACCCGCTGTCTCTTCATCTGTACAAATGGAAATTACTACTTGACCTCACAGGGTTGTCATGAGGGTCAAATGAGGTAACAGCCATGGGAGTGCCAAGCCCATGCCTGACACCCACTATAGGCGCTTAATCAGTTCCCACCCCTATATCCCTTGACTCATTCCCATAAAAAGAGGAGCCCGGTGTGTAGGGGATTGAAGGGACTCAACCCAGGGGGACCGCACCCTGCCCAACGTCCTCCCCCCACCCTCTGCTGGTCCCAGAGCTCGGTCTGGGTAGGGGAGCCTGCCTGCCTGCCTGCCTGGGCAGTGACTCATTGGCTGGGAGGGGGCCACCCTGACCCGCTGCTGCTGCCACGGCCTGACCTCTTCCTGTGTTTACGGGCTGGCCGTGCCGGGTTCCTGGCCGCTGAGAGGAGGGTGGCTGGCACGCGGGGAGAGGAGCAGGAGGAGAGGGAAGGAGCGAACCCCTCACGTGGGCCCGGTGCTGAGCCCCTGAAGATGAGTGTGCAAAGCCGCACCTTGGGCCTGGCTTCCTGTCTGGTGTTTTGTGTTCTATCGTTGCCCAGTTTCTCCTTACATGTAGTTTTTGCTACCAGGCAGGTCGTTGGTTTCCTGGTCGTGTGGAGAGCCGGGGCTACGCCATAGAGAAGAATAACAATAGCTCAGGCTCTTGAGTCACGGACGTGGGCTCAGATTCTGGCTCCACCACTTTCTAACTGTGCAACCCCGAGCAGCTGACTTAACCTCTCTGACCCTCGGTTTCCCCATCTAAGGGGGCAACACGAATGCCCACCTCTGAGCAAGCAGTGAAGATGAAGTCACACAGTGCAGTTGGCACAGAGCCGGGCACACACAGTGCAGATGTTATTATTATACGGATGGTCTCCGACTTTACAGTGGTGCGAAAGTGATATGCATTCAGCAGAAACTGTACTTCAAATTTTGATAGTTTCCCGTGCTAGCGATATGCGGCACGGTACTCTCTCATGATGCTGGGCAGCGGCAGCAAGATGCAGCTCCCAGTCAGCCACGCCATCATGAGGGTAGACAACTGACACCGTACAGTGTGCTAATGTAAACGTTCTGAGCACATTCAAGGTAGGCTAGGTAGGGTAAGCTATGATGCTCGGTAGGGTAGGTGTATTAAATGCATTTCTGACTTATGATATTTTCCACTTATGATGGATTTGTGAGGACGTAACCCCATCATAAGTCAAGGGCAGTGACTTGTAGGCTGGGAGGGGGCCATCCTGACACAGTACATTGTGTCTGTATTATTATTATCTGTGTAGTCATTGGTCCCTGCGGCTGTGGGGGATGTGAGAAGATGGTGGGCTCACGCTTTGCAGAAGTCTAGGAGGCTGTGTGACATAGTCAGAAGACTCACCACCATGCCCCACCAATGCCCTACCCACACTGTCCAGCAGGAATAATGACAGAAACGTCATTTCTGTACCTGTGCCATCCAATTTGGTAGCCACTAGCTACATGTGACTGTTGGGCACTTGAAATGTGGTTAGTGCCACTAAAGAATTGTATTTTTTATTTTAATTCATTTAAAATCATGTGTTTTGTGTCAGTTAAAATGTAAATAGTCACCTGTTGCTTGTGGCCACTGTGTGGGACAGTGCAGCCCTAGGCAGGTGTGGCCCTGGGCCCAATCTCCAGCTCTGTGCGTCAGCCCTGATCGTTGGCACTGGGAGGCAGAAACCTCAGTTTAGATGACTTCATTTTCACAGAGGTGCACCCACTTGAGTAACCGGGCAACTAATGTCATATCTCACTGGCGTCTAGTTACACTTTCTGTTCCCGAATGGTCCTGGGAGCAACAGAAGGCCTGACAAGGCTTGGCAGGAAATGAATTCAAGGAGCAGTTGATGGTCTCACCTTCCTTCATATAAAGTGAAGTGTGTCTGGAGACATTTTTGATTGTCCCAACTGGGAAAGCGGGTGCTCCTGGCATCCAGTGAGTCGAGGCCAGGGATGCTGCTCCACACCCTGCAACGCACAGGCCATCCCCACCTCAGAGACCATCCACAGTGAGGGCTGAGAAACCCGGCCAAGTCCCTCCCAGGAGCTCTCAGGGCCCCACTTTCCAGATGAGGAAGCCGAGGGTTAAGAGAGCTGGAGTAACATGCTCTGGACAGTCACACCACTGGGAAGGGGCAGAGTCAGGATCTGCGCTTGGCACTCTGCCCCAGCCTGCACTCGCCACCCGGTGTCCTGCCTCCTAGTCAGGGGCTTCTGACCTGAGGGGGACATGGGTGGATGTCAGCAGGTCATGAAACCCCTAAAAGTATATTGTTGTATTTTTCTGGGGGACAGTTGAGAGCTTTTATCAGCTTCTTAGTGAGAGCTATTCCTCCCTCCCCCAAAAACAAAGTTCAGGATCCATGGCCTACAAATTAAAAAATGGGCCTTTCCTGCCTCAGTGATGGAGGGAGGTTGTGTTTTCCATTGTAAGTCACCCTTTTATGTAGACACCCCCGCCCCCACCCCATTGCGTGATTCCTGCCCAGAGATGTCGACGGGTTACTTGTTCGTTGTCTTTCAGGCAATCGCTCCTTTGCTGGAAAACAACCATCCACCACCAGATCTCTGTGAATTCTTTTGCAAGGTATGACGTTGCCGAAGTGGGGCTGTGTTTTCAGGAAGTAACCTGCCTCTGTGCATGCATGTGGGGGGTCGGGTTTGCACAAAAAGGCTGAAAACCCAGTCCCCACTGACTTGGCTCAGGGTCCCAGACACAGGCAGAGGGCATGCCGGGCACCCGTTCTTAGGGTTACAGCCATCTCTCTGCCTGACAGGTGATAAGCCTGGGTACCAACCCAGGGTCGAGGAGGAGCATCTGGCTTTTCTCTGGAATAACTTCAGGGCTGTCTTGGGAGACAGTTTGCAGCAGATTTTCTGAGCTCCTGACGTCAGAGCTGGGTTATTATTAGACAAGGTTCCTCTGAGCACCGGCTGGCCCACGGTGGGGGCACGGCTGTGGGGCTTTCCCTGAGCAGGAGAAGCAGCAGGGTGTGCCAGGTTAGCTTGGAGGAGCCTTGAAGCAGGGCTCCACTCCCAGGGCCTCAGCGCCAGTCTCCCAGCGGGGTTCACACAGGACATGCCCAGTGCACATCGGGGGCCAGGCATCCCTCATTCCTAGAGCACGGCTCAGCTGCCTAGGTCTGAACCAGCACACAAATCTATTCTGTTCTTTGCTGTGAGATTTGTTTTTTTTAATGTAATAATGTGACGTCCTTGGAGAGACATATGGCCTAGTCTGAGCCTCCCCAGGGCTCCCGTCTTCCTCCTGTTGACCCCCGAGCCACCCTTGCTCCCCCTCAGCTCCCACTGCCTGCCCTCTCCCATGGCCACACACTGTCCCTCGGGGGAGGTGTGGGCTGTGTCTGCCAGTGAGACCAGCTCGTAGGGTGGGAAGCAAGCACCAGGAGGAGAGGGGATGCGTGGTACACTTGACTCCCCGCCCCCTGTCCAGGGGGTCCTCAGTATGTCAGGGGACAGGCGCTCTGAGAGGGAGTCAGGACTCCCCTTTGACCCACACACCTGCTGGCCTGAAGTGCCCAGGGTGCATTTCAGGGCCTGGAACACCCGCCCCTACTCTGAATGTGGGCACACACAGTGTGTGCCCTCTGGTCCAAGGGGAGAGCGCCAACGAGTATGCACACGCATGGGCACGGGTTCTTTAGGGCATGAGAGGGGACCTCTGTGCCCCCAGAACTCATGGGTATCATACCCCCAGCAGAGTGGATCAGATAACCTGGTGTTTGGGCTCCTGAGAGAAAGGCCAGCTGTTCCCTTGCCTGTCACAGCAGGTCACCTCCTTTCTCAATATTCTGTCATTTAATCCACATCTGCCCCACTTTCTCCTCTCAAGCTTGTGGTTTCTCCCACATCTCCTGGTTTTCAAACATTTGTTCTAGAACATTGGACCTTGGTTCACAGTAAATCTTACCTGAGGGTTCCTGGTAGCAGTTTGGGAAAGTGTGAAATAGAAGAACGTATCCTTTTTGGCGTTCCCTGCTGCAGTCCTGCGTAGGTATTAGAATAGAGGGCCGCCTGCCTTGCAGAGGGAGGAGGGTCCCAGCCACGTGGGCATGAGTCTTCAGGCTGCTTTCCCCCTGGGGGGCAGAGCCCAGAGAAGACAGTGTGACGGGACAAAGCCCCTCCCACTGGGTCCACACCGGGCCCCCCTCTAGACACTGCAGGCAGCCTCTCCTGCCAGTCTTCGAGGCTGGAACCCCAGAATCTGAGGAAAGTTTATTCATCTTGATTTTCTAGGAAAGCCCTGATTTCAAATATCCCAGGTTCACTGTCCTCATCCAGGGCTTGGAAACTCAGCTCCTGCAGGGGCCAGGCAGGTCATAAGGGTGGGTGGGACAGCAGGGAGCAGTGGGCCTTGTCTGCTCAGCCTGAACGCCTTCAGTTCCAGTCGGAAAAACAAAACACCATGCTGGTGGAGAAGATACATCCGAGAGCTGGATTTGGCCTCAGACTGCTACCTGATTATTAAAGCCAATGATTGAAAAACCACAGAATTTTCAACGTCGTGGTGTCCAAATGCTAAAACCCTGATATTCTCATACCCGATTTTCAAGATCCTTCAGACCAGGCCTGCTGAATCTTAGTCTACAAGAGCCTTAGCGTACATTAGCTGAGGATCGTGTCAGAACAGACTCCTGTCTGTACCATCTGACACAGTCTCAGACTTTAAGATCAAAACAAAAGGCAAACCAAAGATCCCATCCTGTTCCCTTGTGGTCCTCCAAAGAAAAAAAGAAAAATGAAAAACAGCTATGGCATTCCTTGGTGGTCACCCCAGCGCCTTGAGCACTTCCGTCCACACCCGCACACAGATGCTCACAGCAGCCGTGTTCACAATTGCCACACTTGGAAGCAACCGAGATGCCCTTCAGTAGGTGAATGGATAAACAAACTGTGGAATATTATTCAGCACTAAAAAGAAGTGAGCTATCAAGCCATGAAAAGCCATGGAGGAACCTTAAATGCATGTTACTAAGTGAAAGAAGCCAGTCTGCAAAGGCTACGTGCTGTATAATTCCAACTATGTGACATTCTGGGAAAAGCAAAACTGTGAAGACAGGAAAAAGATCACTGTTGCTGGGAGAGTGTCGGGGGTGCGAGGAGGGAGTGGTGAACAGGCGGGACACAAAAGGGTTTTTAGGGCAGTGAAACTACTGTGGCTGATACTACAATGGTGGGTACATGTTGTTATCCATTTGTCTAAACCCATGGAGTGTACGACACCAAGAGCAATGATGTGTCACTGTAGCTTTATCCATTGTAACAAATGTACCGCATGATGGGGGATGTTGATAGTGTGGGAGGCTGTACCTGTTGGGGGGTGGAGGGGATGTGTGAGAAATCTCCCTACCTTCCTCTCAATTCTGCTGTGAAACTAAAAGTGCCCCCCAAAATTAAGTATTTTTTTAAAAAACACTATGCAACAATATTCAGTGAGGGAACCCATGCACCCACAGTGGGGCTCACTGTCCCCAGCTCTGCTAAAAGCCACAGGCTGTGGCCAGGACATCACAGGCCCATCGTGACCATCCTCCCACTTTCTCCCCAGCACTGCAGAGAGCGGCCCCGGTCCATGGTGGTCATCGAGGTGTTCACCCCCGTGGTTCAGAGAATCCTCAAGCATAACATGGTGAGTCCCCCTGATGCCCAGGCCACAGTCCCCGAGGAAGTGGACGCGAGGCCCCCGCCTTCTCTGTTTGCACAGATTTGGGGAGTGGGCTTGGCCCCGCCTGACTGCCAGGAGCTGGGTTGAGACTGCCAGGAGCTGAGGAGTCTGGATGGAGTTGTGCAGCCTGTCCTCCTTAATTACATTTTTTTTCCATTCAGGCAACAGGAAGAGTCTTTTCAGAGTGCATAAGAATAACAAAAGCTCTGGGGAGGGGGAGAAGAGGTACGCCTCCCAGGCAGAAGAGTCCCAAATAACCTGTGTAGATACTCCATCCTTAAGGACCTGGGGCGTAACTTCTCACCCCGTAAGTGTGGACTAAGCAGAATGGCATCCTTCCAAAGAGTATGGAAAGGGCAGAAAGAGTAGCTTTGCAGACACAACCTCAGCCAGGTGATGAAGGTCAGCATCAACAGTGATGAGCCAGTTTGATAGTCCGTGCCCTTGATAGGGTGTGATGAAAATGGCACTTACCTCTGGCGTCTTCCTCCCAAATAGCCCATAACCCCATCTAATCATAAGAAAAACATCAGACAAATCCCAATTGAGGGACGATCTACAAAATACCAAGCAGTCCTCCCCCAAACTGTCAAGGTCATCAAAAACAAGGGGAATCTGAGAAACTGTCACAGCCCAGAGGAGCCTAAGGAGATGTGATGACTAAGTGTCACGTGGGATCCTGGATGGGATCCCGGAACAGAAGAATGTTAGGGGAAAACCGAGGCAATCTGAATAAAGTATGGCCTTTAGTTAATTTTTTAAAAATACAAAGGGAGGATTTAATTACACACTTTCACTAACCTGGGCACTTGTAATCCACGTGGCCCCTTTGTGTTCTCTCATTATTGCAGTGAGGGTGGGAAATATCATTATTTTCTCCATACTACACATGGGGAAACTGAGGCTTAGCAAGGTCCACTAAGTGGCCACAGAGACCACAGCTAGGAATAAGAGTAATGAACATCTATTCCCAGATATCTATTGAGTACCTTCTTGGAGCCAGACAGAGTGTGATGCTCTTCCAGTGTGATATGTCATTAACCCTCTTGCCATTCCTATGACATCCTGTACACAGGAGGAATCTGGGACCCAGAAAGGCTGGACAGGCTACTCAGGATCTGGTGAACAGCTATGAGTGCTTCTGAGGGAAGCTAAGGAGTAGGCAGTATGAGGCCAGGGCCTATTCCCACCCACACGTTGTACTGAGCCAGCCACCACCCTGGACTTTAGAGTCACCTGGGCAGGTGAAAATGACTCTGAAAAAGGGTAACCTGCAAGCCATTTCATTTGTGACATAGCTTTCATGTTTCTACAACATGCCCCTAGAAGAATACCGTATCACCTACATCCCTTTCCCTAATCAGGAATGGAAATGTGTGGCACATGCCCTCCTCTCCCTAGCCCATACTCACAGCAGACATCATCAATCAATTACAGCACTCTTCCTGCATTGTCAATGATAGCTTCAGACTCTTTCCCCACACAGCATTCCAGGCCACCACTACCAACTAAAATGTGTTGGTACCATAATGAATTCTACCTACCATTCTTTAAGCAATTGCAAACTATAATTGAATTGTTGCTGATTTCTGAGATCCTCCTAGATTTGCAGTAAATTCATTTCTTGTTTTCCGAACACAGGGGAGAGAGACATCTGGTGAGATCTTTCTCCAGGACAACAGTGAAACTCCCCACTAAGGAAAATTTCTACCTTAATTTGGGATCTAGTAGTTTCAAAGAGGGACACTTTCTGGCTTTGGCCAGCTGGGAGGAAAGGGTCTCTGCTTGTTAACTTTAAAATCACTTGCGGGACCGGGCATGGTGGCTCATGCTTGTAATCCTAGCACTTTGGGAGGCCGAGGTGAGAGGATCATTTGAGGCCCGGAGTCCAAGACCAGCCTGAGCAACATAGCTAGATCTCGTCCCTACAGAAAAATAGAAAAATTAGTTGGGTGTGGTAGCACGTGCCTGTAGTACCAGCTACTTGGGAGGCCAAAGCAGGAGGATCACTTGAGCCCAGGAGTTTGAGATTGCAGTGAGCTATGATGATGGCACTGCACTCCAGCCTGGGTAATAGACTGAGACCCTGTCTCAAAAATAAATAAATAAAATAAAATCCCTCGTGGGTATATTGTATAGTGAGGATCATGCCCTTCTGGATTTCAGAGCAAAGGTTCTAGAGTTTTTCTCACAAAGGAACTTAACTTGTCAATGACAGAGCCAAACCCCCAGGACATACTTTGGGTGTTGAGGGGTGGATGCCTCTTCAGGCACATAAACATTTTTGCATATTCCATGGTAGTCAGTAAAGTGTTTCATAAGGGTTCTTTGGGGACATCTGACTTCAAAGGGAAAAAAGTGAAAATTCAGACAGCCTCCCAGGGCTTAATCGTACAGTGTCTCCCTTGAATTTAGTTAGTTTTACGGGCCTGGAGTGTTGACCGTGTCATAATTTTCTGTATAAAAATCACAACAGCTGCAGGGAAGATCCAGAATTTATAGTATATTTGGTGGTCTGGCAGAGATGAGGGACCCTCAGCCATGAATCCTTACTTTTAACAAACACCGTCTGAGTGATCCTAGGCATCTGGGGATGCTATAAAGCGTTGAGATCCCACTTTGCTGTTGGCGCCGACTGATTACACACTATGAGCGGTGCTAGAAGAGAACTGCAGACAGGACCGAGGAGGATTCGCTCCTTTTGTGGAAGAGCAGCCTGTATTAGGCAGTGATTATGGCTGTGCCAGGCACGAGAAGACGTGATCTCACAGAATCCTAACGACACAGGCGGTGAGCACGGGAGAGCTTTGACATTCACTCGTTTAATGCTTCCTAATGCTTAGTGATTGGCTGGATGCACCATTTTGGAGCTAGAGCTGTCGGCTGGTGTAGGGAGTCAAGTCACTGCCTAGGGGTGTGCCTAGCCTGCTGCCAGCCACGTGCCTGTTAGAGTAGCATGAACAGTGACTTCTCTGCACCCCAAATGCAGAGTTTGTCATTAAGGAGGCACTTGAACATTTGGGAAGTAGGGGGATCATATGCCACCAATTCCAGTGGCATTCTGGAATTTGGGGGCTTCCCCTATTCTGAGTGCATCTCTTGCAAATATATCATGTGCCCCATTTCATGGATGAGCAAACTGAAGCTTAGACAGTCTCAAAGAGTGTTCCTTGCTATAACAAAATAAAAATTAGACACAAGAGGAAGTAGTCCTTTAGTATGTTCTTTTGAAGAGTCAATCCAAACAATTTGTTGTATCCATGTATCTCTGTGCCCACATGCCACTTATTGGAGTGTTCTTGTGGCAAAAGAGGCAAGAAGATGTGGCTGTGGACCCTAGTGGACTACTGGGTAACCTGACCTCTGACTTTCTAAGGGGAGCATATTTGACTCTTCCAAAGAGGCAAAATGTCTCTTGCCCAAATGTCAGAAGGCCACCAGAACCCTCTGTAGATGTTTATTTCCAAAGAAATGATCTTGATTCTCCAGAAATCTAATAGCAAAGACAATGATGCTTACCTTTAACACGGTTCGGTTGAAGCAGTTTTCATAGAATCATGAAACCCTAGAGGTGGAAGGGGGCTAGCGACCAGTCCTTTCAACCCTCATTCCGCAGTGGGGACAATGAGGCCCAGAGAGGCAGGTGGCAGCCCAAAGCCACACAACTCCCCATCACCCTTTTCCAGGAGAGTAGGGAATGCTGGCCGTCTTCCTCAGTTTGAAAGTGAGATAAAGCCACCTCTCTAAATCTTTTCATACAGGGGCCTCACTTTCTAGCCTCGTACTCTGCGTGTGTGTGCGCGTGCCCATGTGCGACGCGTGTGCATGGGTTCTGCTTCCCTCCTATGGAAAGGAATGAGCCTGGTAGGAATTGTAAGCAGATGCCCCCCTTCTGCGGGCTTGAGGCCCTGATTCAGCCCCTTCGACTCCAGGTGAAGAAGTCCCAGGCAGGTCTAGGAACCCTCCTGAGAGCTGGCAGGAGGGCCTGGTAGAAACACATTCTACTCAGATCTTTCAGGGAGGCCGTGGGGTCAGTTACACCTGAGGGGGTAGCCGCCTCTATGTCTATTTTCCAGACCAGAGACTGTTCCAGGCTGCTGCTTTTTAGTGGGCTCCACTGGGGGAGGTTCAGAAGGATGAGCTTGGAGGAACCAGGCTCCCCTCCCTTGTCTTGCTGGTCAGCCACATCGTTTCCCAGAGAGCTGGGCAAGACCACGCTGTGCCTGCCCCTCTGGTCAGAGCGCAGCACACGGGTCTGGCAGTCCCCGGCACCTCCCCGACCCTACCCATGACTGGGAATGAATGCGGGCGGGCGGCTGGATTTGCAGGTTCCTTCCCGGCCGATGCATCTCTCTTCTGCAGTGTCTGTATCTGCTCCTGACGAGTCCCCGACCACCAGCCCACACTGAGCTGTCTTGGTCCTTGCCTTTCCACCTCGCAGCCGAGCTCTCTGTGGCCCGCCCTGTTGATGTGATACGCCAGGGAAGCTGAGAAAACATCAGTCTCCAATTATGTTGCAGCTGGAGCGGGGTCCCTTTGTCCTCTGTCAGTGCCCCTTAATTGAGCCTCAGCCCATTCCCTGGCTTGGCTGTGCTGGTAGATGGACATGGAGCCTGGAGTGCCACCTTTTCCTAACACTGCATAGATCATTCCTCTCCCTCCAGCTGCAGCTGCCTGCTCCCCGCTTCCTGCCTTCAGATGACGGTCACACATACCTGGTCACATGGCCACCCTCCCCTCTGTACCACTAATGCTCAGCACACGCACACCCTTCCCAGGCCCGTCAGTACACACGTACACTGCCTTCCACGCCGCATCTCTTACGCACACACACGCATGCTGCCTTCCACGCCGCATCTCTTACACACACACAGATGCATGCTGCCTTCCACACTGCACGTGCCTGTCACGTGCACCCTTACTCGTCCATGTTTCTCAGCTGCCTTTTGTATCCCATATGCCTTTTGAGGATGCCTTGTTCTGCAGCTGGAGCACATGGACTGTCACTCCGTCACTCAGGAGAACGAGCAGACATCTTTTTACCAAGCACAGTGGTTTGTGAACATGGGGGACCATGTTTGTCCAGTGACACCTGTGCCTCATCTACACCCCTAGGAAGCCCCCAGAGCCCCTCCCCCAAAGCGATGACCCCATATCAGGGCACCTCCTGACTTTGCTGTGCTGAATGGCTTCGGGTAATAGCTCACAGAAAGCAGAGGGCCCAGAAACACTCCGGTAGCTGTAGAAGAAGAGTTTCTAGCTTCCCCAGGGCTTGTGGGAGGCTGGGGTGGACATTTGCATCCCCTTTGTGGTCCTGTAGAAGAGTCGAGCTTAACTATTTTCCAAGCATGTCTGTGTGGCACACTGACCTTCACCTACCAGAAGAGCAAGTAGAGGCTGTGCCAGTGGGTTGGCAGTGGGCCTCCTACACCAGGGCATTTCCTGATTTCCAGGGGCAGCATTAAGGGTTGTAAGCAAGAGTGTGCCAGTGCCAGTTCTTCGCTTTCCAGGTGGTTGGTGCCTCTCCATTGCCTTCCATGTTGACAGCTCTGGGCAGAGGTGGGTCCCATCAGCCAGTGTCCTGGCTGCCCTAGGCTCCTGCCCTGCCTGGCAGCATCTCCCCAACTCCTGTCCTCTGCTCTCTCTGCAGGACTTTGGGAAGTGCCCGCGACTGAGGCTGTTTACTCAGGAGTACATCCTTGCCTTGAACGAGCTCAACGCGGGGATGGAAGTGGTGAAGAAGTTCATTCAGAGGTGGGTCTCTAGCCCAGACCCCTCCCCTCCCTGGCCTCAGAGTCCACTTTCCTCTCCAACCCAGAGCCACTTGCTCTGTGATGCCCAGGGAGGAGCTGCTCCTGGTGTTCAAAGGCTCCAAGCCTCATCTTCTATGAGGGCCTCTGCTGGGTCCTTCCAACCATGTGTGGTCTGAGCCACTTATTTGCTGTGTGATATTGACCCAGTCACTGCACCTCTCTGATCTTGTTGGTTGCTGTTTCCTCGGATATCCACGGGGGGCTGTTGTGCAATTAAATGAGGACTAAAAAAAACGAGGAGGCCCCTCGCACGCTGCGTGGTGTCCAGTAGGAACTCGGGAAATGGTAATGGTCCTGAACAACGTTAGTGTTTCCACGGCTCCCACAACCCTTGGGATGTGGCCCAGAGGTGGGACTTGAACAGCCACCTGTTCAACTTGACCAAAAAGAAGCCAAATATTCTTACTCTTGCTCATGTCTGGTGTTCGAGGTTTGTTTTGTTTGGTTGGTTGGCTGGTTGGTTTTGCTTTTGCTTTTTCTATTTTTTTATTTTCTCTCTGTGCTTCAGTTTCCTCATCTCTAACATGAGAACCACAGAGACCCCTTCATCTAGTGCATGTGACAGTCCAGTGAGCCGGTGGGTGGGCCACACCGAGCACAGCATGGAAGCCCGTTGCCAGGGTTAGCTGGTGGTGTTGCTTTTTTAAGAAAATCAGAATAACTTGTCTAAACCAGTTCCAAAGCCGTATGTTTCCTAAATACACTCACACAGCATTTCCAAACCCAGACGATGAGCTCTTCTACCAGAGCCCTGGGGACTTCAGGGTCCCTTTAAAGCGCCTGGTTATGGTTTGTGAAATCTCGTCAGGTTTGGCCTCTCTTAGTAATAGTGGCCACAACGGTGATTTCCTAGCAGTATTACAGGGATTAACCTTAGACCCAAAATCAGCCCATTTTACAGGTGAGAAAACTGAAACACAGAGCTGGCCATGGCAGATAATAATTACTGGCATTTATTGAGGGCTTAGTGACTATGTCCCACACCCCATACTAATAAGCAAAGATGACCATAATAATTTTTCTTCCAAAGCAGGACACTTTTGAGAGTAAAATGGGATGTTATAAATAATTATTCCTAAACCACCAGGTATAAACATGACTGTGCCAGGACATATGGTCACCAAATGCTAGGTCTTTCTGTGAATTAGAAAATTTGGTCCTCACTGTAACCCACTGAGGTGGGGGCTGTTATCCTCACTTTACAGCTAAGGAAACTGAGGGTAGAGTGTTTAGGTAGCTTGTCAAGGCCACTCAGCTGGATTTGAACCCAGGCACCCTGGATCTGGAGCCCACAGCTGGGAGCTTTGCTCTCTGCTGCCTGCATGTGGAACAGCCAGGACCCAAATCCTGGTGTCGCCAACCACACGGTGAAGGCTCTTAAAGCCCCCCTGAGCTGTGCTGGCAGAACGGGCTAGCCCCATGCCTGAGTGGCACCTGGTATCCCCCCTCCTCCCCACCTCCCATCTCGCAGGCTTCTCACCCCTGCCCTCTGCTCTGTTGCAGCATGCACGGCCCCACCGGGCACTGCCCACACCCCCGGGTCCTGCCCAACCTGGTGGCCGTGTGCCTGGCTGCCATCTACTCCTGCTATGAAGAGTTCATCAACAGGTCAGTCACTGCTACTGCCAGCAAGGCTTGGGTGGGGGCATGCTGCCACATGCATCGTGGGCATAAGTCACCAAGGACCAACCAGGTTGGGGAAGTGGAGTGGCTTTTACTGGATAGGTCTCATGGTGTGTTTGCCAAATTCTCTGAGCCCATTGATTCTGGGACCCAGGAACTGGGGGTGTTGCTGAAAAAGCAAACACTGTGTGTCAGCACCAGCAACTGCAAGGCTGTTATGGTCACTTGGCTTTAAGAATAAATGTTTTATGCTGAAGATTTCTCATGACACATGGGGGTGTGTGCTTATGAATGTGTGTGTGTGTGTGTGTGTGCATGGGTATGCAAATGCATGCGTGGAAGGTATACACATGTGTGAATGTGTGTTATGTGGGGGTGGGTGTGCACATGTGAGTGTGAATATGTGTCTGTGTGTTGGGACTGCTGTACATCCTGCCATGCACAGGACAGGCCCCACAACACAGAATTATCTGGCCCCCAATGTCAGTAGAGCCAGGTTGAGGAACCCCGAGCTGGGTGGTTATTACATGGGAGTATTCACCGTGCTCTACACCTAAGAGTTATGTACTTGCCTGTAGTGTGTTTAAGTTATCCCCAGGGTTTGCTGGAGCCGGCTCACCCATTACATTTGGGAGCACATCTCTCAGTTCTGCAGTGATGTCACATTGGTAGCTTGAAGTCAATTGTGGTGGGAGTATTTACACCAAGGAAATTGGCAAACACTACAGATCAGGGCTTCTTTTTTTCTGGAGAGTTGGTTGCTAGACATTTACCAGCATGCCATGGTTATGTCTTAGTAAAGAAGAAAAGAAAGAAAAGGGTGCCCAGGCCCCACCCACTGCAGTTCTGATTTAATTGGGATAGCCTTGGCATCGCTGTTTGTTTGCTTGAACTCCTCAGGCAAGTCTAATGCATGGCCAGAGGTGAGAACCTCTGGTCGCAATATTTTGCTGTCTGTGGTCCTTGAACACCTGCTCCAGAATCACCTGGTCTGTTTCTTTAAAAAGCAGATTCCTGGATGCAGCATTTCTGGGCCGGGGCCCAGAATCTGCATTCTGAAACTCTGCAGGCGGTTCTGCAGCACGCTAAACGTGGAGGACCCCTGCAGGGGAGGGGCTGGGGAGACCGAGCGTGACTGGAGCAGAGAGAAGGAAGGAAGAAAAAGATAAGGTGGGGAAGGAGACGGGGCTGGCACGGAGAGGCCCAGGCTTTCCTGGGTGGTGGCGGGACACAGCTTCGCAGCTGGCAGGTCTGGGCTGAGGACGCCGCACATGCAACACTCCCAGTCTGCGCTGCGGGTTGGGACCACACCGTGGGTGGCAGGGCCATCCCTGTGTCTCTGTGGCTTTGGAGAGTCGACAGTGGGCTGTAAGCAGGGGAGGGATGTGATGAGATTTCAGTTCCAGATTTTCCTCTGGCTGCCGCTGCGGGGAGGATGCACGGGAGGGGGCAGGCTTGACTACGGGGGACGCTGGGCGGCGGTTACGATGAGGTGCCAGGGTGGAGGCATGGAGAGGCGGGTCCCGCTGCCTCTCACCCACCCCGGCTCCTAGCTCAGCACAGCCGAGCCCTCGTAGAGCCCACAGTCGTTTGGAACCACAGGTTCCAGCCGGTGCTGTTAGTTCCTCCAGAACGTCAGCATCACCCTGAGAAGCCCAGTGCTGCCAAGATGTTTCCCGGCACAGCTCCATCACGCCCCGTTGGTCAGCCCCTTCAAGATAAAGCCCCTGATGTCCTCCACGCAGTCCACGGTGCTCTCAGTGGGCACACGATGTACTTACGCTCAGAAGAACGGACAGCTTGACCCAGGTTAGCGTGGCTCTCTGGAAAATCACCGGTCTGAGCCAAACAGCCTTGAAAATCCACTCCTAAATCCCACCAAAGGCAAACAAAGGGAAATGGAGTATTGAGCATTTGGGGAGCAAATCAGATCTGAACCGAAGGAGAACTTAGGCCACCCTCCCCCTACAGACCACACACAATTTCTCATCAACCATGGATTTCCCAGACTTTAGCCAATGGGTTGTTTTTTCCCCCCAGCAAAGCTTAAAGTATATTTATTGAACACCCTTGGTGGGCTCAGCTCTGGCCTGGCTCATGGTATGTGCCGGGTAAATTCAGACCCTTCCTGTGCATTGGGTTCGAGTTCCGCGCTTTGCCCTTGGAGCTGCTACACAGAACGCCAGCGTGGCCCAGTCCTCCAGCCCTGAAGAGCATCCTTGGAGGCACAGGGCACATGCGTGTGGCACATTTGGGGACGAGCAGCTGTCTTTAATCATGCCATTGTGCTCGGAGTCATTTGGAGCAGTGCATCTCAACCTTGACTGCACACATGGGGAGACTTAAAAATGGCTCAAGTCCAGGCCCCACCCCCGAGATTATGATCTAACTGGGCTGTAGGATGTTTAGAAGTGCCCCAGGGCATCCTGGTGTCCAGCCAGGGGTGGAAAGCTCTGGTTTAGAAGGAGTTCAGGGGCTGGAAGGACGTGAGCAACAGGAAGAAGATATCAAGGAAGACTTCGCGGAGGAGGGGACCTGCACAGGCTCTTAAGGGACCTTGGAAACCCCCCATGGTGGGGAGGGGCCTGGGCTTTGCATTCAGAGAGATCTGGTTTCAAATTTCATGTCCCTTGACTCATGTGCTGTGCAATCAGGGTAGATCATTTAACCTGTGGGGGTGCCTTTCCTCTGCTGTAGCACGGAGATGGTAGGACTCGCCATTCAGCAACGCCTGTGAGCATCTGTGTGATAGCATGTAGCACTGTGCTGGCCCATGGGCACCAGCAAAGGAATCCCATTGCTGGTACTACTGTCCATTGCATGCGCCTCCCAGGGAACTGGGTACATTGGGACGTACTCATTGAGAGGAGGGGCTTTAACCACGTCAAGGGTCTGACAAGTCCTGCCATAAAGAGGCCGAATTTCATCATGTTTGGCCCAGCATTTCCCAAACAAATGTGACATTAATGATGCCCTAGAGCCCTTTTCACAGTTATAATACCTGTTAACACCCTGTGCAAGTATTGTTCCTCCAGGACGTTGGAGATGCTGTGACTGAGGGGTTACCTACCCAAGAGGGGTGGGGGGTGCTGTCCAGAGCTGCAGATGAGGGGGCCCACAGATGCCAGGGCCCAGACTAGAATTCCAGGGTTTCTCAGCTGGTGGGGGGTGTGGTAGGCAGTAGAGCTGAGCCCTGGGGGACATTGTGGCCTGAAGGTCAGAGGTAGGAGGGCAGTTAGACTGCAGGAAGCAGCTGGAAACAGAATCACTTGGTGTGTCTCATAGGTGTGTCAGGAAGGTGCCAGGGAAGGCATCTTGGCGGAAAAGAATGCTGTCACATGCAGTGACCTTCACTCCGTCATTCAGCGTGCGTTTATTGGGTGCCCGCTAGTGCTGGGGCCACAGCATGGGCACTGGAGACAGGCGGCCTGGGTTCGGATGTGCCTCATCTGCACCTCTCCCTGTCTGCAAGGTCCCGGGCGAGCTGCCCACCGGCCGAGCCGCAGTTGCCTCACTGGTAGAACGGGGGTGATGACGGGGTTACCTCGCGGCCCTGCCTGGGAGGCGTTTAACACCATGGTGCCTGGCGTGTCATGAGCGCCCACTGATGCCTATGCTCATGTGCCCTCTCCCACCTCTTCCCCCAGCCGCGACAATTCCCCAAGCCTGAAGGAAATCCGGAACGGCTGCCAGCAGCCGTGCGACCGGAAGCCCACCTTACCTCTGCGCCTTCTGCACCCCAGCCCGGACCTGGTGTCTCAGGAAGCCACGCTGTCTGAGGCGCGGCTCAAGTCGGTGGTCGTGGCCTCCAGCGAGATCCACGTGGAGGTGGAACGCACCAGCACTGCCAAGCCAGCGCTGACGGCCAGCGCGGGCGACGACAGCGAGCCCAGCCTCATCGACTGCCTCATGGTCAGCCCCGCCTGCAGCACCATGAGCATCGAGCTGGGCCCCCAGGCCGACCGCACACTCGGCTGCCATGTGGAGATCCTCAAGCTGCTGTGAGTGTCCTGCACGCCCTCCGCCAGCCAGAGTGGGGGACGTGGCTTTGCCTCTGGGTGCGGCTGTGCTTGTTGGTTCGAGCAAGATACCCAGGGGTGGGCATGGTTGAGTGTGCGTGTGTGAGTGTGCGCTCTTGGGTATGCACAAGCACAAGTGTGGCTGTGACTGCAAGCATACAGGGTGTATATGTACAAGTGTGTGAGGGCACACGGTGTATGCACAAATATCTGTGGTTGTGTGTATCTGTGAACATATGGTATGTGCATACACATACATGGGGTACATACATAGCTATGTCTGTACACATATGCTTGGGTGCCAGGCATGTGTGCATGCACAAGCATATGTGTGTACACATGTGTGCATGAGTTTGAGTGTGTGTCTGGATACATCTGCCAGGGTGTGCAGGAGCATGAAGGTGCCTGTGTGTTTGTGAGCATGTGGACTTCTCTGCACATTGTGTCAGGTGTATAGGTTCCTGCTGAGCTTGTGAATGTCTGTGTGTGTCTAAGTGGTTATGCGTGTGTGTGGCTATGACAGCACATATGTCGTTACCTGCGTGCATGGGGTAGGTATATGGGGGATGTAGGAGCTGGATGTGGGCACATGTGGATTTCTCTGTTGGGGCCTGTGTGTGTATTTTCAGTGTCTGTGTGTGCGTGTAAGCGCACATGTGTGGGTGTGTCTAGGCACTTGTGCTGGTTTTGTGCATGAGTGGCTATAAACTTATGCCTATGGCATCTATTTGTGCACAAGAATTGGAGTGTGTGTGTTTCTCTGTGTACATGTGCAAGTATGCCTGTGAGCCAGTGTGTGAGTGTTTCTGTGTTGTATGAGCCATGCATGCTTCTGTGTGTGTGGGTGTGAGTGTCTGTATACAGATGCATGTGTCTATGTGGGTGGTGGGTCATGTGTACAGCTGTGTGTGGCTGTGGGTGTTTGTGCCCATGTGCCTGGGTGTCCATGAAGTTGTGTGTACACGTTTGTGTGTGCCTGTGGGAGCCTTCTGTAAGGGGAGTGTTGTTTTGGAAAATGGCTGTGCTGCGCCAAGGTCCAGGGTGCCCTCTGCCTTGTCACAGGCCAGCTCCCCGATGGCAGGGAGGGCTTGGTGCAGGCTGGGCTGGTGGAAGAAGCTCCAGAGGAGGAACCAGGAGATGTGACCCGGGTCTGCTCTGGGTGGCACCACTTCTGAGCTGGGTGCTTCGGGCCTATCCTTGCCCCTCCCTGAGCCTCAGTTGTGTGACTCTAGAATGCGAGGGTGGGGGGCTCCTAGTCCTTGACCCCCAGGAGTCTTTCCAGCCTCACCATTCATATACTCCATGTGCGCATGGTTCTGGGGTCCCCAGCTGAGAGTCCTCATTGGCCCTTCCCTTCTGGCGCCTGCTGGGCTTGTGGCCCCACAGACAAGCTTGGGTCTGGAGACCCACAGCAGATGCCCCCCACCGGCTCCCACAAACCCCTTCCTTAGAATAGAGCTTTGCCCACCCTCAGGAGGCCCGAGTCCAGACATTAGCATTCCCACATGCAGTCTGTTGTGGTTGCTGGACTTTTCAGAGGGATTGGGGGCGCAGCTATGTCATCACGTTTAACCGATGACGCATGGTGCCTGCCTAAAGCCAGGGCCACCAGGGGCCCTCAATCTGTGGGGAGGCGCCTGGGGTGTTGTCAGCACGTGCAGGGGTTTCACTGAGTCGCTATGTAGCGTAGGTTCATCCTCAGTCATGAGCGTGTTGCTGCCCCAGTGTGCCCTGGGTTTGGAGGCAGGGCAGTGGGCTTCTGGTGGCCTACTGAGCGGGTGACATGGGATGGGAGGCACCTCAGGGTGCCCCATGTATGTCTTTGGAGGTGAACACACACACACACACACACACACACACACACACGCAAGTACGCGCATGATTACATACATGATTTCTCTGTATCGTGGCTTGAAGATTGTGTGGGCAGCATCCCCAAGCTGCTTCCGCTGCCCTGTGTTGGCCCCAGAGAGGAAAAGGCAGGGCCTCGCCAGGGGGTCTCTGCCAGCCACACCCATGGTCCCAGGAACAGAGGCCAGGTGGGGACATAACCACATTCAGCAGCTCCCCAGCTAAAGGAAGTTCCAAATTCCACTCAGCATCCCTGAGGACACACCTTGGCCCTCTGAGTTTCTTCAAGGCAGGGAAGAGCAGTGGCAGACAGCCCTCCCAGGGGACAGGTCAGCCACGAGGGCTGGGCCAGCCCAGGGCCAACACCTCCCCAGATTTTGGGAGGGGGCTCCTCACTCTGGTCGAGGCCTAGGCCCGCCAGGCCAGGGATGGGCCCTGCTCTCTGCTTTGGCCCCTGACTCCAGCTGTTTTCTGCAAACACCACAAACTCGCAGGCTTTCTGCCATCTTGGTCCTGACTCATACTTCTCATTAAGTGCTAAGGGTTTAAATTTCATCATGCAGTTGACACACATTTTTTTTCTTTCTTCATAAACATGCTAGTGAATGAGGGCTCTGTTCTTCCCGATGTGCTTCCAGACCTCCCGCCTGCCCACATCACTCAGCCGCCAGGGCGTGGGTGGGAGTCAGGGGCCTGGAGCAGTCAGGGCGAGCCAGTAGGTGTTCCTGACGGGCTGCTGGGGCAGGGTCCACTGCCTCCTGCTCAGAGCAGCAACTCACTCCCAGCCCGGAGGTCTCCCCAAAGTAGGGTTTATACTTCCCTCTTTTTCCTTGGGGGAACTCAGAACATAATTTGGGCCTGATAACTTTATTTCCTAACAACTTTCCTTCCCTAACCCAGCTGGTTCATTGGAGGGCCTCAGACCTGTTAGATGCAAACAACCCCAGCAGCTGACAGGCTCCAAAGTGAGATATGTTGGGAAAAGCTCAGATTCAGAGTCCAGTGTGCTGGATTCAAGTCCCACGTGTCCACATACTAGTGACCATGGGCAGGTTGGTTGTCCTCTCTGAGCCTCAGCTCCCCAGCCAGGAGGTGGAGTGAGTGTGGCTGCTCTGGGGCATTGGCACAAAGATGGGAGGGGGTGGCTCTGAGCACCTAGCACAGCAGACACCCCTTGCCAGGTAGAAACCTGGCAAATGGCAGTGACCACCATTTATGATGCAACAGTGTTTCCTCTATTTTAAGATACTGTTAAAATGAGAGTAAGAGGCATCATTGATTTAATAACAGCGCTTTGAGAAAAAGAGGAAAAAAACAACCGATATGGCACTCCGTGTGCACTTGGATTGCAAGAAGCTTGCATCTGAGCATGGAGGGAATGTGGCATGTGGACTTTCTGCTGTGTAACTGTGGGCAGCAGTCTTGGCTTTTCTGGGCCTCAGTTTTCTTGTCTGTAAAATGCGTGCTTTCTTGGAGGATGGTGGGAGAATTCAGGGATGTGGGAGATTGCCAGCGCCAGCCCAGCCTCTGGTTCCAGATAGGAGTGAGCTATTATCAATATTGAAGTGCTGCCCAAGTGAGAGTTACGCATAAAGAAAAAGGGAAGTAGATGATTTAATGTGGAATTGAGGGGGCTTAGAGGACATTGTGGGGGCTAAGGAAGCCTGTCTTAGAGCCTTGGCCCAGTTTGACCAACCCTGTCCATTGGAGAGGGTACTGCTGGCCCCAGGGAGTGCAGGGCAGTGCAGCCCACCGCACAGCCGGGGGTGGGGTGGGGTGTCTGAAAGGCACAGGCCTTGGTTAGTTCATGTGTTCCCGTAGGAAGGACCATGCATCATTAGAATTCAACACGTCTGAAAAGTAACCTAAGCTGCAAAAATTCCCTGCAGACCTTTGAAAAGGAAACTGTTCCAGACTCAGGTCAAGGTTGATGCTGAAAAGATCACCCCATGAGGCCTGAGCTGGGTGGGATGATGGAGAGAACGTGGACTCAGGAGCCAGATGGAGCAGGTTTAGACCCAGGCTTCACGCTCCCACTGGCTTGTTCAAGTCCAGCTTCTTCCCTCATTAGCTCTGTGACCTTTAGTAGTTGTCTGAACCTCTCTGGGCTTCTGTTTCTCATCTGTGAAATGGGGGTTCTAAAGCCAATCTGGCCCCATTAATGTGATGGTTAAATGTGTGGATGCCTGATGCTGAGGTGTGTCAGAGGCCTGCAGGATGCTTCTTTTCTCCTTGCTGGGTGGGCGGTCAGGCCCCTCACACCCTGCTTGCTGCCCTCCCTGCCATCCCAGGCCAGTCTTGCCCAAAGGCGAGAGCGGCCCGACGGCCGGAGGCAGCAGGCACCCCCAGAGCCAGGGCAGTCCCACATGCCAGCCCTGAGGCCAGTACTGCTCTTTGAATACTCACGGCAGGAGCTCTGCTGCCCACTAGGGCCTGTGCTGAGGCCAGCTGGAGAGAAGCCAACCCACAGGAGGGTGCCTCGTCCCATTCCACAGGGGCCTGGCCAGCCTGTGGGCACCCAGCCTCCCCTGTCCCCCAAACTGGTCAGACTGGGGTGGGGCCAGCAGCCAACCGCAGACTTTCAAGCTGGGCTGGGCCAAAGTGAGGAAGGAAGTCCGTTTGCCCTCTTCCTCTTTCTGTGCCCCCACACCTCTCTGAACCACACCTCTCGGTCCTGTGTGAGCTGCCATGATGCAGCCACTAGGGAGCCAAGCCCCAGGCTGAGGAGGAAGAGGCTTCTGCCCAGACCCCCGCCTGACACCTGGGAGTGCAGGCCCCCTCCATGATCCACGGGGCAGACCCATCAACATCCCCTTCTGTTTAGGAGGGAGCCCTGGGTCGTGTGGCTGCCCTGGAGCCCAGAGTACAGCTGCTCCTAAGGCCACACACAGCTCCACGCCCTGAGTCCCACTCTGATTATGGGTGGTTTAAAATCTCCTTAGAATTCTATATCTAATGACATTTCTATATAAAACATATTTTATTTTTTAAAGTAAAAGAAAAGAGAAACTAAGTGCTCTTTTTGATTCAGGGAAATTATCTTCCTCCATAGGTGTGAGTCGGGCCACTCTTCCTGGGAGACGCTGTGTCACTGAGAGGATAGAGCACAGACACCGGGCCAGGCTGCTGGGTTCAGACCCCAGCTCGTGGCAGGTGTGTGGCCTGGGGCCAGGGCTGCAGCTCACTGAGTCTCAGTTTTCCTGCCTGTAAAATGGGGATGGCAACAGCGCCACCCACAGGTCACTGGGAGAACTGTGTGGGCTGACGCCTGGGAAGCCCTCGGACAGGGACAGGCACTGTAGATGAGGTTTGCTATTACCACGTTTAGATTTTCTGGAAACCATAAGAGTCAGTGACAGGTGGGAGGAAAGGAGGAAGGGGATCTTTTTGGAGAGAAGACAAGCCAGCTACAAAGATGAGGTCTCCGCACCCCGACCTGCATCCAACAGGCCTCTGAGCTCCCTGGGCTCTGGGAGCCTTCCGTCCTTGGGTGCTGTGGGCCAGCCGACCTGCTCTGAGTCCTTGGCCGGGCCTCCCAGCGGCCTGAACTCAGACAGTTTCTCACCCGCACTCTCTCCCTCCTCACATGATGTTCCCAGGATTAAGTGAGCAAACCCGTGCCCAGCACACAGCAGAGTCAGTGCTCAGTGAACGTCAGCTAGCATCACTCTCAAACTTCTGTCAGGCCACCAGGCTTTTCTGGCAGTTCTTTTCTGAGCATCTGGCATCTGGGTCTTTCCTCAGAACCTTCCAGGCTGTGATCTGGGTTCTGAAGGCCACCACTTTATCGTGGGTTCATTTGGAGGAAGGTGGGGCGGGAAAAGCCCTCATCCAGGGGTTATCTGAACCAACCATGGCCAACGGGAGCGAGTGTTTGTCCTTAGGGGTGAAAAAAATCTTGCTGTTTCTATATAAGGTACAGTTAGACATACGGCACACAAACATGCAGGATGTCAGTGGTAAAAAATTGTGTGGGGCGGGAGGCCAGTTAGGAAAAAATGTCTAGAAATTTCCTTGGGGGAGAGAGGTGCTGAAAGAAGGTTGAGAAGCACTGTCAGTGGAGCATCCGACTGCAGCACCCCCAGCACAGGCCATAGGACGGGGGTTCACATGCCCCCTTGTGCCAGACTCACACCTGCTGTCCCAGTCCAAGTCAGGAGGTCAGTGTGCCTCCCATTTAGCAGGCACCTTGTGGCACCTGCCATCCTTTAGGGTGGAGACTTGCAACACCCCTTCCCCTCCGGAGCGAAACACACACCCCAGGCTCTATCCCGGCCCAGGCCCAGTGTGCCTGGGTCTTTGGTTCAGCAGTCCTCCTTTGAGTCTTCTTCTGAGCACCAGCTGCCTGCCAGTTCCAGGGCCTGTCACAGGGGGTGCAGAGAAAAGACTCAGCCTCCTCTGGGCTGGTCAGAGGTGAAATGTGCATGAGCTTTGGACAGGGACAGTCCTGTGGCTCAAGTGGGGACTGCTGCAGCAGCCACCCCTCACTCCACGTGTGAGGGTTTAGCTCTGGGCCCTTAGTGGTGCGAGGCCTGGCTTAGGATAGTCGGTGAGAACTGCCTGGCTCTGGGCTTGCTCTTCAGCCGAGTCCCTAAAGCCAGAGCCATCAGGGAACCCAGGTCAGTATGGGCACTGGGTAAGAGAGCACAGGTCATGGCCTTAGAGGCACCTGAGGTCAAATCTCAACCACCAGCTGGTGACTCTTGGGGAATCAGGAAACATCTCTGAGCCTTGGTTTGCCTCATCTGTAGAAGGGGGGTTGTCATGATTCTGGTCTCTGGGGGCCACGTGTGAATGCTGTGCTGCGTGGCACAGGCCCATCTCTTCTCAGACTGAGACGCTGGCCGGCCCCTCTCTAGTTCTCTGGACCCTCCTAGCTTTCTGTGTTAAGCTGTGCTGGTAGGTAGGGAAACAGCCCCGTTGACCCTCCAGGAATCTCCTGAAGCTGTTGCTTTCCCCTGCTGTGACCTCTCAGTGGCACAGCTGCGTGGTCACCCTCAGTGAGTTGTTTAACTGCTTCTGTCTGCGATTTGGACCCATGCAGGGTCACTGGGCAGGTACCATCAGCTAATGCAGGCAAAGCGCTGGGTATAGGTCCCAATGGCCAGTGGGTGCTCAGTGAATTGCGGCTGTTGTTACCAATGCCAATGTGGCTTCTAGTGTCAGACAGTCTTCCCAGGGTTGGACTGGGTGTGACTCTTTCGTGCCTGGTTTAACCCGACACTGTGGTGTGGCAGAACCTCAAATACCTGGTTCTGAGTCCCCCATCGCCTCTTCCTGGCTGTGTGGGTAACTCACCTCTCCCAGCTGGCCTTGCACGTCACACGAGAGCAAGGCTCCCTCGTGAAAGGGTTAAACGAAGTAAACGTGTGGAACTTTCTGCTCTGGCTCTGAGGTTTCCTCCCCTTTCCTTGCCCAGGCAGGTGTTAGACTTTGCTGAGACCTCAGCTGCAGTCTGTCAGGGCTGGTGAGAGCCAAGGGTCTGCAGTCAGAGAAGCCTGGATTTCATTTCTTATCAGCCACCGCTGTGTTAGCTTGAACAGTTTGCTTAACCTCTCTGAGCCTCAATTTTCCTCATCTGTTAAATGGGGCTAATCATATTGACTTCATTGTGCTCTTGTGAAGAGTAAATGAACTGAGGTAAAGCTCTTTAGCATCATGCAGTGCGTGTAGAACATGTTTATGAAATTGTAGCTGTTTTTATCATTGTCGTCATTGTTGTTACTGTCATTAGCATCAACTGTTTAAAAAAAAAAGAAAAAGCTGTTGTCTGGAAGCAGGAATAGAAGTATCCAATAAATCAGGAGGGTTGACCCAAACTACAAATAAATAGCATGGAATTATTATTTTTTTTAATTAGTCTATAGATTTTCCACTCAGTTCTGGTCAATCAGAGGTGAGAATGGCTTTGCAATCCCAACCTAAGCCCCCCGTACCAGTTTGCTAGAACTACTGTAACGAAATAGCACAGACGTTGTGGCTTAGGCAATAGGAATTTATTTTCTCACAGTTCTGGAGGCTGGAAGTCGAAGATGAAGGTGTCAGCAGGGTGGGTTTCTCCTGAGGCCTCTCTCCTTTGGTTTGTAGGTGGCACCTCCCCTCTGTGTCCCCATGTGGTCTCTCCTCTGTGTGTCCAAATTTCCTCTCCTTGTAAGGACACCTATCAGTGGCCTCATTTTAACTTAATCACCTCTTTAAAGACCAGATCTCCCAATATTTTCAGGCCCTGGGGGTTAGAACTTCAGTATTTGAGTGGGGGTGGGGACCACAATTCAGCCCTTAACACCCTTTCACCGTTCAAAAGAGGGAATGGACAATGATAGTGTAGCCTCGGCTGAGAGGCGAGGGGTGTGAAATCCTGGACTAGACACTAATGCACTTCAGCTGCCAAAGGGAAGCCTCTGGAGAGGTCCTGCCGGTTAGACTCGTGGCCACGCTGTGAACATTACACTGCTTGTCCTCCCGGCTTCCTGGAAATTGGAGTGGGTAGAGCAGAGTCCGTGCCACCTGACTCCTGCTGGGCTCTCATCCCATCTTTTGGGACAGCATATCATAAACCTGTCCTTGTCCCAACCAAACTTGACTCTCACCCTCTCTCGTTCTAGGTCAGATTATGATGACTGGAGACCGTCTCTGGCCAGTTTGCTTCAACCCATTCCATTCCCCAAAGAGTAAGTCCCATGCGCATCTCTGGAACCCTGTGACCTGTGAGAAGAACCTCAGTTGTGCACTGAGGACTTAGTGGGGACCAGTCACATCAGGGGACATGTCACATCACAGTGGGAAGACCATGGGGACATCAGTCCCAGCCCAGCCACATCCTCAGCTGTGGGACCCCTGGGGGGGCCCATCTCCCCCTGCCGAAAATGGGGGAACTAGAAAAATGGGGAGAATTGTAGGGGCTGCCTCTTCACATTGATACAAGGATTCACAGCTAAGAGTGCAAAGCCCTCCCCACAGTGCCTTGCATGCAGTAAAGTTAGCAATTTCCATTATGCACCAGATGGGCAAAGTGATACCTGCCTCTCCTCTCTCCGAGGGGGATGGTGAAAACCAAAATGTACCGCACATGGAATCGCTTGCTATGCCACAGAAAGATGCTGGAAGTGCTCTCAGTACACCCATCAGTGAATATGGCCGGAAATGGACCCTCCTTCTCTGTCTCCCCAGCCCCTATACCAATGTCGAGTTTATCACAGGGAACCAGGGAGAACGCTGTCTGGTGCATAATGGCTGGAGGAGAAAGCTTTGTCTAAATAACCAGGCCCTAAAATGCCTCCAGGTCTCTGTTCAATAGATTTGAAGAAGCCAGGCCTCAGGAGGCGGCCGGGGCTCTCTCAGGAGCCGATTACTGAGCCCTGTTTATGAAATGCTGCTCTGCAAGGGCACATTACACGCAGTAATTGCCCCATTTGCTGGCCTGGCTGCTCCCCAAGGGCCCCCAGGACTCTAGACCGGAGAAATCCGACTCCTGAGAGGCACTCGGGTCTCAGAAGAGCAGTGGCGTCATTGGCTGCAGCCCTGTCCCCGCAGGCCGGGACGCACTTGGCTGTGGCCCGTGATACAGCTCGCCTGGAAGAGTGGTCCCCAATGGCCGTGCTGATGCGCGCAGTAATGAGTGTGGCCGCCCCTTAATTGTGGAACAATTAACGAACACACCTGGGTCCCTGGAGCCCACGTGCACCTGCACGTGCTCGTGCACCAGGTTACAGGTTATCGCCCCTCCTGTTTGCAGGCGGGGGCCCTGCGAGGAGGTCAGGGGTTTGGGGGACTCAGTCTATTTATACTGCTATGATCCTTGGCCTCATCAAAGGGGGCCTTGTTTTGGAGCTTTGAGCAGGGACAAAATGTCGGCACTTCATTCCCAACTTCCTCTTCATTCTTAGAACCAGACATAAAGTCTGGACGTCCCCAGAGGAAAGTCTTTGGAACATTGTGCCGTTTCAGAACTGCCCTGCTAACTGCCAGTTTTTCCTCTGTTTTTGTTGCAGAGCTCTCGCACACGAGAAATTCACCAAGTGAGTATTTGGGCACCACCTTCATTACCTCCTGGGACGCTTGGCCTCTGTCCAGAGGTCCTCCCTCAGTGGCTGGCCTCCTTCTGGCCCCTTCTGTATGGCGTGCACATTCTTCTGAGACACGTGTCCAAGCCCATCCAGGCATTTCCCGGACCTGTCGGTCTGCCTGGCTCCCTGGCCCCTTCCCAGCCCTTTCCCGCCCTTCCCCAGCCCCACACCTTCCAGCCCAGCCGGACCCTGGGAATGACGCCACCCACCCTGCCTCTTCTCTTCCAGGGAACTGAAGTACGTGATTCAGAGGTTTGCTGAAGACCCACGACAAGAGGTGAGGCTTTTCTTTCTGCGTCACAGGCCCACTGTCAGGGGATGGCAGTATGCTTAGGGGCCTCTCAGAGGCCTTCTGAGGCTCTGGCAGGGCCCTCCTTGTCGCCAGCGGGCATTCAGACAGTTTACAAGGGCTCCTTGCCTTGTGCATAAACACAGCCCCGCCTTGGTGTCAGAGCCCGGCCTATGATGTCCATGTTTTACTGTAAACTCAGGCAAACCAGAGGTGGTTTCCCACTGGCTGGTGGTTTCTCCACGCAGCGGAGACCTTGATTGGGGTGGGCCGGTGTGGGGGCTCCCAACCAGCTCCGAGACAGCGTTTTCACCGTGTCTGGTTCTGCTGTTCTGTGAATCAGTGGCTGAGAAAGGAATCTGAGCTGGGTTTTTATTTCCTGTCGTGGTGGCCAAGGGCCTCCCCAAGGGGCCACTCCGTCCCTTACAAAAGCTGGGCTTCCACGGAGTGGCCAGCCTTCTGCCTTCCACCGCACAGCCCACGTGCACGAGCAAGGACTTAGTGGGCTGGGAACCAGCCTGTAGCTCTTCTCCCGCCACGGCGTCCACACACCCGTGACAGCAGTAGCACAGCAACTGGCCTTAATGCACTATCAGTCACGTTCGTCTTCTCGTTTAATCCTCACAGCCACCCTGTGAGCACGGTCTATCATTATCCCCATGTTGCATCAGAATTACATTTTCAGAGTTGAGGAAATCGAAGCTAAGTTACATCCCCACTGTTGCACAATTGGTCCATGGCTAAGGCAAGATTTGAATCCAAGAAGCCTGGCTCCAGAGCTGTGCTAATAACCAGCTCCCTGCACTGTGTGGTGAGCCCTCCGGAGGAGCTCCTGGCCCCCCTCTCTGTGCACATGGATTCTGGGGCGTGATGGGGACCTGGCTCCCAGCTGAGGGCCGACATGGACATGTGCCCCTGGCAGAGCGAGGAGCAGGTTGTGCAGAGGAGAGTGAGCTATTCTTCACTCCATCCTGGGAGGCTTCCTGGAGAAGGTGGTACTGCACTGGTCGGGCTTAGCTTACATAGATGGAAGTTGGGCTGTGAAACTTGACCTTGGTCTGGAAAGGCCAGCATTGGGCAGGAGGGTGGGGAGTGGGCTTTGACAAGGAATGTGGGGACATGCAGACACCAAGGCCTTGCCCTTGTCCAACCACTGCAGGTCTCTGTGTCTCAGACCCTCCGTTTGTTAGGCTCTGAATCCAGAAGTTCAGGAGCGGTTCTCAAACCTTATTACCTGGGGAGTTTGTTCAAAAAGCAGACCCTCCATGACACCCCTTCACATTCCAGCTCACTGGGCCTAGGGTGAGCCAAGAATCTGCATTTTGAAGAAGCATCCCAAGTGGTTTTGATGTGCTGGTCTCCACACCCCACTGTAAAACCTAGTTCTAGAAGGATCTAGTCCTAAAACACCATGATTCTAAATGCCAATCCTGAAAGTGATCCTCAGGCATGGTGGGGAAAAGCAGAAACGTTGGCCGTGGCGCTTTTAAATGGTTGGGTACCAGAGACTGTCTCCATTCTTCTTAAACTGAAGTCATTCCTCGCTGCGTGTGAAGACAGATTTTCAGAATTCCCCTGGAAAGTGAGCCTTTATTTCAAACACAGACTTTGAAGTTGGGAGAACAAAAGTGGTACCAGCTGCTTCTCAGAGCGGAGAGGCAGAGCCAGCCGCTGGAAGGGAAATTTCCCAACCAGGGCGGCGTGCGCAAGGCCCCGAGCGGTCTGCAAGGCGGGGGGCGCTGGCGCTGCTGGCCGCCAAGGCGCTCGTTCTGTGGCCCCTGGCTTTTGTCTTCTCTGCTGGTTCTTCCTCTCCCTCCCTGTTTCCCCTCACCCTTCCTCCTCGCTCCCCTCCTGCCTTCTCCCTCCTAAATGAAGCCAAAGTTGTTTTCTTTTAAATTCTTTGCCGTACTTATTGAATAGCATTTTATATTTTTGAGTCCTTATTTCTCCGAAGTAGACAAGTGAACCCTTGATACTCTTCCAACTCGGAGAGGAAAAAATAAAAGCCCACTGCCTTTGTTCTCTGTTTGCTTATGTGTGGGTTTTGATCAATTTAATATCTGTGAGTAAGTGACTCTTGGCAGCAAATTGTCCTTTACTCCCAAAGGCAATGATCAGGAACTTCTGTCAGCTTTCTTCTGAGAATGGGGGGACGAAAAACAAAGGCTTCTGTGTGTGTCTCTGTAATCACAGTGGGGCCGAGTGGATGTGGAATTCCTCTCACACACGCTCGCACACACGTGTGTATGCACACGCGCACAAACACACCCACACAGAGCTCTGGGAAGGAGTTGGGGAGCTGTGTTTTTGGCACTGAAATTGCCCCCCACCCTGGACAGAGACTCAGAGAGGGAGGTGGGGTGAGAGGTAATAAGAGGGCTGCAGAGACCTAGAGGGAGGACAGGGCCCACGCAGTGAAGGCGGGGAGGTCGGGGGGAGGAAGGCAGACGCCCGAGAGGGAGGGTCAGTGGTGGGGGCAGCAGAGCCCTGGAGACAGAGCAGGGAGGTTTACAGAGGAAGGGCAGAGAGCAAGAGAGAGGAGTTGGAGACACAGAGACAGAGAAGGACAGAGAGGTGGACACAGGGGACAAGGGAAATGGCCCTGCCCAGAGGCCACAGGAGAAGGGGGCTGAGTCTGGACAGTTGCTTTGGGCGTCTCCTGACCCTGATGCAGCCACGGGCCTGCTTCCTCCAGGGCCGCCAACCACGCCAGGGCCTGCCCTCCCTCCCGGGAGCTGATGGCGAATGGCTGGCATTTCCTAGCGTGGAGACCACGATGTTTCCCAAAAGGTCTTTCATGGAATTTTGTGGAAGGCTGGGAGCTGCTGGACAAAACAAAACTAAACAGGTTTCTTAACTGCGAACTTGCCCAAGCCTTTAACATTTGTGAGCAGGGATTATGGTCACCGTCATAGCCAGGTTTGCGTGAAACTGACTGGCTATGTCTGTCCTGTGTCTGGCAGGTACACTCGTGCCTGCTGAGCGTGCGGGCCGGCAAGGACGGCTGGTTCCAGCTCTACAGCCCCGGAGGGGTGGCCTGTGATGACGACGGGGAGCTGTTCGCCAGCATGGTACGCCAAGGGCCGCGCGCTTCGCCCTGGGCCGGGGAGCCCCTGGCAGACGCGGGGCCTGCCCTCCTGACTCGTCGCGTCGCTGCCCCGAGCCCACGGTGTCCAGCAGGGAGTTTCCAGTCTGACACGATGCTGATCGTTAAGGTGGTGGTGATGACACGACCACAACTGTCGTTCACACGTTTCTTCTCTGAGCAGGCTCCGAGCCAGAGCTCGACAGTCCCGCTCTTGCTCAGTCTCCCACAGTGCAGCGCGGAGGGGACACGTGCCTTTACCCCATTTTATAGACAAGGCAACTGAAGCCCAGGCATTAACTGCCCAAGATAACACAGTTAATTGTCATGGTTGTGTTACGTACAAGGGATTCTAGAAGGTACCGCAAATCCCCCAGCTCATTTAATCCTTACAGTCAGGTGTCAAGGTCAGGGTGATCATCCCCACTGCAGTGAGGAGTCTGAGGTCACCAAACCAATAACGGCATCCATGGCAACTTCCGGTACTTTCTTTGTGCCAGACACTGTGTCCGACACTTCACATGCACAACCCCTTTTAATCTGTACAGCAGCCCTGTTGCATAATTACGCCTGTGTTGAAACAGAGGCCCAGAGAGGTTCAGTGACTTGCTTGAGGGCACACAGGCCTCCTGTTCCCAGCCCTTGGCCAGGCTCATATGCCTCCTCCCAGGAGTAAAAGGGACACAAACTCCCCTTCCCCTAGGCGGGTTCTCCACCCAAGTGGCAGAGGCCCTAGCTACTCCGCTTGCTGACAAAACCAGCTCTATTCACCGATCACTCATGCTCCCAAGCTCAAACCTGAGCTCAAGTTGCAGCTCAGCTAGGAGCAAGCCTGTTGACCTTGAGCTGGTAACTTGCCTCTGTGAGCTTCAGCTTCCTCGGCTGTCAAACGGGGAGCATAGTATTGGCCGCGGGAGGTCACCATAGTGATTGTGTGCGACAGAAGGTGCAGTAGATGTAAGGTGCCCAGCCGGCTGGCATAGTCATGCCTAAAAATGACACTGTGGTGATTCTCATCTCTCTGGGCGGCTGGTTAGGTGGGGCGAGCACTTCACAAAGCTGTCCGCAGTGAACTCAGTGGAGGTGTCCGGTGGTGACAAGTCAAGGTGCTGCCTTGTGAGGTGTTCTTGAAAGGGGCTTATTTTTAGGTCCCTTTCCTGGCACCCTCCCCCTCAGTTCCTCACAGGCTGCTTCAGGAGCCCTTTCCGAGTGCCACGTGTGTCCTAGAACATGCCTGGCCCCTGCCTGCCTGCACTGCCTTGTGCACGCTCACAGTCACCTCTCAAGGGTTCTCCTGTGATGTCACAGCCTCACCATGGCAGCATGCAGCGGTCCCCCACCCCTTGCTGCGGGGCCTCGGCGAGGGAGAGCTCGGGGAGCTGGCAGCTTCCCAGCCTGAGAGGTTGCATTTGTATGCCAGAGTTGTTAATGGTGAAGCAGAAAAATATACCCGGGGAAGGAAGCAGACAGCCACTGGGATGGAAATGCATTGTTTCCATGGAGACACGGCCAGGAAGCCATCCCTGGATCAGGCTGCCATTTCCAATCACTGAAGGGCATTTGCCATTGTGTGCAGTTGGAGGAAGGCCAGCGGGGGGTGTCTGGGCCTCCCCGAGCCTAGGTGGTTGGAGACCCCTGCCCTTGGGTCCCCATTCCCCACAGACCAAAAGAAAGACTGCCCAACGCGTAACCCAAGATGGAGCAGAGTTTGCCAATTCTTGGGTTTCTAGGGCAGGTGATCTTCCAAAACACCCTTTGGAGCCCACACAGGGCTTAAGGGGCAGCAGGGCTCTGTCACATCCCCATCCCATGCACGTGTACCCCCCAAACGAGGGCCACTCAGAAATGTCCACCTGGTTCCAACAGTGCTAGGAATTCAGAGGACCAAACGTCAGCAGACTCCTGAGGGGAGCTGAGGAGGGGGCTTTCTTTGTAATTGTGGTAAAATATACATAACATAAAAGTTAACCATTTTAACCATTTTTGAGGGTGCAGTTCAGTGGCATTAAACACATTCACGTTGTTGCGTAACCATCACCACCATCCATCTCCTGAACTTCCTCACCATCCCAAACTGAAACTCAGCACCCGTTAACACCAACTCCCCGTGCCTCGTGCCCTCGGCCTCTGGCAGGTACTGTTTTACTTTCTGGCTCTACGAGTTTGCCTATTGCAATAGGTACCTCACGTAAGTGGAGTCAGATTGTATTTGTCTTTCTGTGACGGCTAGTTTCACTCAGCAGCACATCCTCAAGGTCCATCCCCGCTGAGCAGTGTTGTCAGGGAGGGGCTCGCACCTCCGCACGGAGTCTAGTGAGCGTAGAACACCCAGCTGTCCGGGAGGGGTGTGGGCAGGTCTCTTAAACGTCTCCTGGGTTCACGCTCCTTCCAGTGTGTTGGAGCCTGGCTCTGGGGGCCGCACCCCACAGCGATCCCCGTCCCTTCACCTGGGCCTTCTTGCCTCACAGGTGCATATCCTCATGGGCTCCTGTTACAAGACCAAAAAATTCCTACTCTCCCTGGCGGAAAACAAGCTGGGACCCTGCATGCTCCTGGCACTGAGGGGGAACCAGACCATGGTGGAGGTAAGGACTGGTCCAACTCCTTGGCAAGGCCGCCAGCTCTCATCCCTTTGTCCTTGTTGACTGAGGACCTCCAGGAGCCAGGAGCTGTTGCAGAAGGAGGACAGCAGGCCAGGAAGGCGCAGGCTCAGCCCTCCCGAGCTTGCTGGGAGCCACAGGCCTTCGTCAAACAATGTGTCCGTTTCAGTTGTGACCCAGCTTATTGGTCAGAGGGGTTGAGGAGGTTTCTGCTGTTCATCTATAGCTGTGTAACAAACCACCCCTAAGTGGGGGTTTAAAATAACAACACTCATCTGTTTTGCTCATGGGTCTTGGGGTGCCTGGGCGCAGGCAGATTGGGGCCGGGTTGGGCCATCTCCAGAGGTCCCTGCATTGGCCTGAGAGGACTCAAACGGTGAGGCTGGAGGGGGGGGGGGGCGCCCTGGTCCCTCCACGTGTGGCCTCAGGGCAGCCTGCTCACCTGCCGAGAAGCACATACCCTGAGTGTCCTCCCGTCGCCCTCCCCTGCTCCTCCCTCCCTGTGTACCCTCCAAAGAGAAACCAGGCAGAAGCCATATCACCTTTTTAACTTGGCCTCAGGAGTCAGGTGGCATCACTGTGGCCGTATTCTACCCTCTGGAAGTGAGCCACCAGGCTGGCCCCTAGTCAAGGGCATGGGAATTAGACTTCACCTCTCAGTGGGAAGTGCATCAAAGAATTTGCAGGCACATTTTAAAACCACCAGAGGTTCTCGTGGAAGCGAGAGTTACAGTGAGATTTGAGAACTGAGGAGGAGGAGTCAGCAGGAAAGTGGGAGCCGGGCTGGCCATGGGGACAGCATGTGCCAAGGTCCTGTGGCAGGGAGAGGCTTGGTGGAGGCCAGGGTGGCTGGAACATAGTGAACCAGGGGGTGAGGGGCTTGGAATGCTGCTGAACATGCACGAAGAGCCTAACAGGTGCCAAAGGTATGGTGAGGAGTTTGGATTTAGTCCTGACTGCCCTGTGACGGGGACTCAGGGGTGGTGGGAGAAGGTTGAGCAGGGTGGCAGGATGCAGGCGAGAGGAGCTGAGGGGCTCAGGCCAGGCAGGCTATCCTTGGCAAGTGAGAAGTCACAGGAGAGCCAGGAGTGGTGGCGCCTGTAGTGCCAGCTCCTTGGGAGACTGAGGTGGGAGAATCGCTTGTGCCCAAGGGTTTGAGACCAGCCTGGGCAATGTAGCAAGACTCTGTCTCAAAAAAAGAAAAAAGAAGTCATTGGAAAGAGGTCTCAGGGGCAGGGCTGTTCAGTATGTTGACCCTGGCAGGAGAGCAGCATGTGCAGCACACGAGACTGTCCTGGAAGCAGCCTGTGGTGGATGTGCCCCGGGCTGCAGCCCAGCCAGGCAGCTTCTCTGGAGCACCTCCCCTGTGTGTCTCTGGGGGAAGAACTGGAGCCAGCAAGAGAGGTCTTGTCCTTGGGGCTTCCTGCCAACACTCGGGAGCCTGGCATGCCTTGTTCCCGCACGCCTGCCCCAGGGCCTGCTCTACACTCAGCATGTGCACTGATGTTCCTGTTGTGCAATGAGAAGCTGGAAATGTGATTTGATCAGTGTCACACAGCCAGGGATGCAGAAAGGGAAGAGCAGGTTGCTGGTTTTCAAAATACAGCCTTTGGGGTGCATAGAGTTTGCTTAGCTTATGTCTAGCTTCCCTTTCCTGGGCTCGTGGGGGGCTGTTGTGATGGCCTGAGGGTTTCACCCTCCGCCTGCAAGGAGCACCTTACCCAGGCCCGCAGGCCGGGCCATGATGTGCCCGTGTGGTTCTGGGCAGATCCTGTGCTTGATGCTGGAGTACAACATCATCGACAACAACGACACCCAGCTGCAGATCATCTCAACCCTGGAGAGCACAGATGTGGGGAAGCGCATGTACGAGCAGCTGTGCGACCGCCAGCGGGAGCTGAAGGAGCTGGTGAGTCCTTGGCCACTGAGGACCATCCCAGGGCACTGGGCTGGGTGGGCCAGAGCGAGCAACCAGGGGTGCAGTGAGGCGGAGCCCAGAACTATTTCCTGCACCTGCATGGGCTCCATCTCATTGAATATCCTTCAACCCAAGTAGGTCAGGATTATCACCTGCCACTTCCCAGGTGATCAAAGAGAGGCACAGAGAGGTAAAGCAGCTGGCTTGGAGTCGCACAGCTCATACTGGCCTGCCTGGGACTGGATCCTGTTTTGCTGTCACTGGCCACCCTCCTTCCCCCATGTCCCTTAGACTCTTCCATTTCTGTGCATGGGGCCTGACTTCCAAATGCCAGAGTGCACACCTGTGCCAAAGGGCTTTGTCTGTCCACATGTGTACACGCACACACAGGTGTGCACGGCAAGACACAGCAGTGGGGGGTTCATGCCTCTGATCTCCTGGAGCAGCTCTCAGCCACTGACTCCTGAGAGAGGGTGTGTAAACACCCCAGTCCCTCACTCTTTAGTGGGCTGTCTCTGAATCTCTGAGACATGGCTTCTCTGTCATTGCCCAGAGCCCCCCGGGGGTTTGGTGCTGGTTACCCCCAGTAATCACTGGACACCCCCTTCCAGAAGGGATGTCCACAGTCTTACTTCCCCGCTCCCCTACTGCTATTTCATGGGATCACTTCTGTAATAAACCACCTGTGCCCAAACCTTGTCTCAGGATCTGTCCCTGAGACCAAGACCACCATGTTGCCTTCTGCCACTGAGAAAATAGTGGTGGCTCCATGAGTGGTGTTTACAGAGGTGGAGGTGCAGGGTGGAAACTCAGGGAAAAGAACAGGTAGTAACCAGTCTGGTTTCTGTTGCAGCAAAGGAAAGGTGGGCCCACCAGGCTGACACTGCCCTCCAAGTCCACAGTGAGTGGTTGGTTGTTTGTGTGGGGTGGGTGGGGGAAGAAGGTGGGCTGGTCCTCCTTGCTGGGGAATCACAGACGGTGTCTGCTCTGCTGTGGGAGGGGATGGGGGAGGGGAACAGGGACCCCTAGTACCTGACAAGCCAGCTCTTCCAGGAGGTCACTGCATTGCAGGAAGAGAAATGAAAACCAAAGAGAGCATTAAAATATTATGATAAAGATTGTTGGGTGATAATAATGTTAACATGTTACCAGTTTTTGGTAATAATGTAATAATAACATTGAGCATGTATGTGCTGGATGCTATACTGTTAGTTCATTTTGTCTTCACAACAACCCCATGAGGTACATGTATCTCACCATTCCCATCCTACAAGGTCTTCGGGGATCCTATTTCCTTCTATTCTACTGTCCCATTATGCTTGACACATGGCTTCTGCCTCATGGACCAAGAGGGCTGCTGAAGCTCCAGCCACCTTGCCTCCATTCTGGCCAGCAGGAAGGAAGGAGAGGCAAAGAAGAACACACTCCTTCCCTTTAAGAACCTTCCTGGAGGTTCCACTTGACATATCCACTTACATCTCATTGTCCAGATTTAGCATATGGGGCCATACTTAGCTGCAAGGGAGGCTGGTAAATTAGCCTTAATTCAGGGTGGCCAGGTGGCAGCTAAAGCTCAAGAATGGAAGGGAGAAAGGATATTGCCCTCAGGAACTTCACGGTCTAGTGCTCAGGCATTTGCTGACCTCTTCAGCCACTAGAATGAGTGTGGCCTCAGTGTTTGTATATGGGAAATGGGCACAAGCTGCCACCGGGGAGAGTGAGGCAGCCAGTCACACGCATGCATAGACACACACACACACCTGTGGGAGGAACGTGGCCTCGGAACACCCCAGTTGGTGACTCAGGATGTGAGTCATAGCAATGAAGCCTTTCTCCTCCGCCTGGCAGCTGTCATCTCGGACGTGGGGCAGCCCCTCCCTTCCTGACATCCCCCTTGGCCCAACCCTCTGGGCTGTGCTGTCACCTCAGCTCCTGGGGATTTGCCACCCCCAGGAACAGCTCTCTGCAGGGCGAGGGAAAGTGCCCTGTTGCCAGGAGAGGGGGCAGGAGGGCTCAGGGTCTTGGGGAGCTCCCACCAGCCCCGGGACTGCCCAGAGACCCCGCCTGCCCATCTTTGCAGGATGCTGACTTGGCTCGTTTGCTGAGCTCTGGCTCCTTCGGAAACCTGGAGAACCTCAGTTTGGCCTTCACCAATGTAACCAGTGCCTGCGCTGAGCACCTCATCAAACTGCCTTCTCTCAAGCAGCTGAACCTGTGGTCCACTCAGGTGCCTCCTCCCGCCTGCCCCCTCCTCCCTGTACCCCTCACCCTCCTCCCTGCCGCACCCCCCCCCCCAACTCCTGTGTCTGCCCTTCTGCCACTGATTACCACACAACCCCTCCCTGGAGCTCAGCGCCCCCGACCCCGGCCCAGAGGAGGTAGAGGCCCTGCTGAGGCCCTGAGCAGGGACACGCCCAGCACCAGAGTCCTGCAGTGCCGAGAGGAGCTGAGCTGTGAGGTAGATCTCACTGCCAGGGAGTGCCCAGGTGGCTTGCGGGTCTTCGTGTCATAGCAACAGCCACAGCAGCACTGATGCCTGCTGGGTCTGGGCTCCGTAACAGCTGAGCTGCTCCGCAGTCAGCATGGGGCAGCTTCTGTGGTCCTCACTCCGTGCCTGTGAGGCCTGGGCCCTGCCGTCACCTGGTCTGCAGAGGAGAGCCTGGGGGCAGTTTCCTACCTCCTGCCTCTGGGCCTAGCCCTATGGTTCCCACTGTCCCATCCAGCGGGAGAAGCCACCAAGGTGCCATCCCACAGCTTGGGAGTTACTGAGTTCAAATCGCTCCTTGATGGAGGCGAACCTAACTCCCAGGAAATGTCCCTGCCTGGCCCACATGGGATTCTTTGGAGGATGCAAGAGCAGCCTAGCCCTGGAGGCTTGGCGGGCCATGGACCTCCAGCCGGGCTCTGTCCCCATGCCCTTCCTCCACACCTGCCCCCATCTTGGCGACATTTCCCGGGGAGGCCTGGAGAGAGAGGGCTGAGAGTTTCTGTGCCTCACAGTTTGGAGACGCCGGCCTGCGGCTCCTGTCGGAACACCTCACCATGCTGCAGGTGCTGAACCTGTGCGAGACCCCGGTCACTGACGCTGGCCTGCTGGCCCTGAGCTGTGAGTACCTCGGGCCGCTTCACCTGTTCCCCCTTCAGTGAGCTTCAGCTGAGCACTGACTTCCCGCCACGCGTTGTGCTGAGTGCTGGGACACAGAGGTTCACACGTTCCCTGAACAAGTGTTCATCACATACCTGCCAGGCACCATTCTAGGTGCTGGGGACAAAACAAAGGGAAAATAAATCTCTGCCCTCTTGGAGCTTATAGTCTAGAGGGAATAGGGAAAGTGAGTGGGGCCAGCCCGTGCCCTCCTGACGCTCACAGTCCGCTGTGGGACTGAGTTCAAGGAAACTGCTGCTAGGACATCGCCACTGTGGTCCCCCGACCAGCAGTGGCAGCATCCCCCGGGAGCTGGTCAGAAATGCACATTCACAAGCCCCACCCCAGCCCTCCTGATTCAGACGCGTGTTAACCAGATGCCTGGGGGATTCCCGTGCCCTCTGATGTTTGGGCAGTGCTGCCAGAATAGAAGACACTGCAAAATAAGGAACCTAGAAATACCGATTCCTGTGCCCCAACCCTGATCTACTGAACTATAATCTTGGGGGATGCTGAGCCTGAGAGTCTGTATTTGACCTGCTTTCCCATTTTCAGACCCATTGGTTTAGATGGGGGGACCCGGGCCTCAGCTGGGAGGGGTCAGAGAAGGCTTCCTGGGGAGGCAGTGTCGGGTCTGGGTGTGAAGATGGATTCATCGGAGTCAGCCAGGCAGGGGGCAGTGTGAACAGTGGCCGTGACTCCCGCCAGGCCGTTGGCAAGTTCCAGATGGCTTGGGAGGTGGCAGGTAACCAGGTCAGGGGAGGGCAGAGGATGAGGTTTGGAGCCGGATCTCTGCAAATGTACCCCTTGGACACTTCCGTTGGAGTCACGCGGGGGTGGGGGGTGCTCGTGCCCTGATTAACCACACAGATTCCTGGTGCCCACACCAGCTTCCCCCATCGGCGTCTCTGGGAGCCCGTGAGGGAATCGCTCGCCATGTGACTGGCACAGGCTGAAGGCCGAGGCTCGCTTTCAGGGAGATGGGCCTGAGTCAGCAGCTGCTGGGAGGGCGTCCAGGGTTCCCCTGGGGGCAGGCCCAGGCCTGGCCCGGCTGGTGCAGGCAGCGAAGGGACACGACAGAGGGACAGGAAGGGAGGGAGGCTGGAGAGAGAACGGAGACTCAGTTGAGACCGGCTCATGCCTGCAGGAGACCCTCTGTGCTGAGTGGGCCGCCCACCCTGGCCGTCCCTGGGAAACCCCCTCCCCACCCCATCTCCTAGGTGGGGGCTGGGCACCTGCAGTCAGCCCCTCCAGTGCGACCTTCACACACCTGCAGCCGCCCTTGCAGGGTCTCACTCCCCTGACTTCTGTGTCTGTCTGTCTGTCCTCATGCAGCCATGAAGAGTCTCTGCAGTTTAAACATGAACAGCACCAAGCTCTCAGCCGACACCTACGAAGATCTGAAGGTAATTCCTTCCTCCCTCCCTGTTGGCCAGCACCCCGATGCCAGTGCTTTGCGCTCATGGAGCTTAGTCTCCAGCGAAAGAGGCTCTTACACCGGTGGGTAGATCAATAAGTAAAATAATGTCAGGTTGAAAGGAGCAGTGAAGAGGAAGCCAGCAGGGAGTTAGCAGATCGGACAGAGGGAGGCCTGTGTGGCATGGGACCATCAGGGGCGTTCCTTTGACGAAGAGACCACAGGAGCCGAGACCCGAAGGATAAGAAGCCAGAGACGCCGAGGGTGACAGGAAGAGCAGAGGTCCTAAGGCGGAAAAGATCGGCAAGAACAGACTTTGTAGCAAATGCAGCCAGACGGCGAGAGGAGGACAGGCTGGGCTGGTTGGGAAAAGCCCTCTTATGTCTAAGCAGGGCAGTGAGTTTTGCTTTTAAAAGTGTGTTCTGGCTGTTGGTGGGAAGCAGGTTTTTTCGAGGGAGCAAGAGTGGCTGCAGGGAGGCCATGCGCAGGGCTGGCACAGGCACGCGGGTGAGGGCTGCGCTGCCGCCTGGGCTAGGCTGGCGAGAGAGAGTTGGGGAAAGAAGGGAGATCGGAGTGCTACAAGGCAGGGGCACCTCGTTTTTCAGAAAAGCATGTCCTGGGGAGGTTGGAGGAGCTGGGCGTTCAACGGCCTCCTGGGCCTGCGCCAGCAGCCCCAGAAGGAGCAGGCGAGGCCGGCAGAGGGTCAGTGCCCTGCTAGGGAAGGGCTGGGCCTGAAGGCAAGAAGGCACAGGTGGCACCCACAATCCACGCTGGCACCTTTGTGCTCTGGAAGCCACTTAGAGGGAATCCTCTGGCAGCCCTTGGCCGAGGCCCACCGCCAGCAGGGACTAGGGCGGCCCCTCCCAGCCTCCACCTCCCACTCTGCCAGGCGTCCTGTGGCCAGGGCATGCACACCAGTCAAGCCTCCATATGCTTTTGGAGCAGCTCCTGTGTGCCAGGCCCGTGCTGGGGGTGGAGACACTGAGGTGCAGCTGCCATGATCTCTGCCCAGGAGGACATTCCATCCTGGCAGGCACAGACAAGCACAGCAAACCGAGGCAGGCCCAGGGTTCAGGGGGCCAGCGAGGAGGGGATGGTTGGCAGAGGGCAAGGTCCAAGAGAGGAGGCAGGGGACACAGGGAGGGACACAGGCACAGGTGGTGGAGTGACCCCTGAGGAGTTTAGACCACACAATTCAAAGTGGGGGCCACAGACCAGCCTGTGGGCACCACTCGGGGGCTGTTAGGAATGCAGGGGCCATGGTCCCCTGGGCTTGTCGTGTCTAAGAAATAGCAGCTGGAATTGCATAGTCGAGCAGTGGATCCGATGTGGGGGGAGCCCCGAGTGGGGAGAACCTAAGCTGCCCCCAGGTGCCCAGGGCTTACTGTGATCCACTTCCTCACCCTAAACATTCTCTGATAGTGACGAGAATTCAGCTGGCAGTGACAATGAGAATAGTCCCCTTTCACAGAGCATATAATGGTGCTCTGGGCTTTCCTTGCATTTGGCATTTAATCGCTAGCCATCCTTTGAGCCAGGGACTAGGCTCAGGTTAACTCCACACGTGAGGAAACTTAGGCTCTGAGAGACTGGGTCATCTGCCCAAGGCCATGCAGGCAGCAAGCGGCAAAGCTGGGCTTTAAACCCTGGCTCTGTAAAGCCAGAGAGCCGAACCCATCTGCAGTGAGGGCGTGGAATCCCCGCCACCTGCTTTCTTGAGCACATCCCACCTGCTCTGTGCTCTGTCCAAGGTCACCCAGCCCTCTGAGAGCCCCAGGGAGCCCACAGCACAGGTGGGGAGAGGATGTCAGGGATCCGCAGCCATCTGCACGGGTAGAGCTAGGCATTGCCAAGTCCCAGAAGGGAATGGCTCGTGTGTGACCATGACCTTTCTTGCTGCTCCACAGGCTAAGCTTCCTAACTTGAGGGAGGTGGACGTGCGCTACACAGAAGCCTGGTGAAGCGCCAGCTTGAGGCGGCGAGATGTCTGCAGCTGCGACAAACCAACTCTTGACTCATAGCCGTAGCCGTAGGACAGCCGGTCCTGGGTTCCCGCCCCAGAGCCCTGGCTGTGAGATAGACGGGGGAGGCTTTCTGGGGGCAGTGGGGGGAGGGGTGGGGAGGGGTCCGCAGGCACGCCCAGCCCCCGCCTAATTCTTTTAGCTTCATAATTGGAACCTTTGACCTGATCTAAAATGGACTTTGTAGCAACAAGAGGAGCATCAGCGGGTCGGGGAGGGGGTGGGGGGAGGGCTTGGGGTGGGGGGGACCCTTTGTGGATTTTCTTTGCCTTTGTGTTTAATGCCGTGTGGGAAAAGTCAACTCTGAGGCCACCGCTGCGGGCCGGACGAAGGATGTTTCTTCCTCCTTCCTCGAGACTCCAAGCTGAGCTGAGAACTCGCCCCCCCACGCCATTGGGACACGAAGACCCAGTCACGTCACTGCACCCGTCCTGTGTCCTCACCATTGCTATGCAAAGTGGTTCTTGTTGTACATAAGATTTAAATAATGCACCTATTTAAGACATGTTGACAAATTGCGGGTCTGGGACCCGCCTCTTCTCTTATTTATGAAGTCTTTGGCCCTCCCTCCCCACCCGCCCCCCTGGCGTGTAGTGCTGTATGAACCAGTCAGCTGTCGGGTTAGTGGTAGTACTATTGTTATTTTTTTAAAGGAAACAAACAGACAAAAAAAAAAAAAGAAAAAAAGAACCTCCTTGGAAAAATTAATTGCTTTTTCGTAATGGATTCTATATGCTAATGCTCTCTCGTCCGTCCGTCCGTCTGTCTGTCCACCCGCCCACCCGCCATTGCGTTTGTGATTCCCAGATGTGTCCGGCTTCCTCGTGGGGTGGGGCCAGGCTGGGGAGAGGAGGGGGAAATGGGGTCCCACAGTGTAGTCTTGCTCCTCTGAGACCCGAGCTCTTTCTCTCGGCCCCTTTTACAGACTCGGAAGGGGGGTGCTAACCTGTCCTCCCCGGCCCGCCCAGTAGCAGAGCTGTTCCCCATCTCCGCCGGCCTTTGCTGTCCCCTGTCCCCGACCAAGACTGCCACCGTGGGCCCCCTGCCGTCGTGTGCTTCACGTGGCCCCCTCGTGCATGCCCGCCTCTCTGCATGGTCTCTTGGGAGAAGAGAGATACGTCGCCTCTGACTGCCCGCCCCCCCATAAATGTGACCACTGCAACGAAGACGCCCCTTCCGTCCCCACACCTGCTCCGAAGACAAACCAACCTCCGTTTCTTTTATAAACAGTCAGCTTTTTCTTAATAAGCCCTCACTGTACAGAACAGCCCGTTTCTGGTTTATTTGGGGTCCCCCTCTACCCCCAGCCCCTTTTTCTGTTGGTTTAGCACAAATACTTCCCCCCTCCAGCACCTCCAAACCTACCCCACAGTCAATGTAATTGTTTTATATATATTTAATCTTATTCAATGGAAACCATGCTTTTGTCGTTTTATACTTTGCTAGGTAGACTTTATTACCCCCCTACTATGCCCTCATTTTTTTAAAAAAGGAAAAAAAAAAGAAATTGGGTTTCAGTCTTAATTCATCTTACGTGCCGGGTTTTATTTCGTGTGTGTGTGAGTGTGTTCCGTTCTGTGTTTTGTTTTTCGTTGTTGTTGTTTTTGTTGTTTGGTTTTATTTTCCTCCCCTCTGGTCCCATACTTCACAGCACTCTGGTGCAGGAAGAAGCAGAAGCAAAAAAAATTTTAAAAAAGAAAAAAAAAGAAGAGACAAGACATGCCACCTTTTCCCTCGCGCTGTTGCTTTTCCTGATGGTCAGTACTACTGTCAGTAGCCGTGTACAAAGAGATGTGAAATACTTTCAGACAAAAATAAACTGTAAGTGACTCATCAACGTCCAGCCTTTCTGTGTGGTGTCATGGGGGCCGGGGGCGGGGAGAAAAGCCCAGGCCCAGATGGAGGCTCGAGGCGGAGCCTGGACGCACCCTTCGTGGCCCTCACTTCCTGGGCACCACCGACCGCTCAGGCCAGATCCTCCTCTGCAGGGGTCTGTCCTGTTCATTGTAAGACATAGGCCAGCATCCCTGGCCTCTGCCCACCGGTGGCACCCCCCCATTTGTGACAACCAGAATGTCTCCAGACCTTGCCAAATGTCCCCTGGAGGACAAAATGACTCCCCAGGTGAGAACCTGTGCTATAGAGCCAGGCCAGTTCTGTTCAGCAGGGCCTTAAGGAAGCTCTCACCCAGAGCAGCTCAAACGGATGTGCCTTCTAGCCATTCTCGTAAAATGCAGATTCCGATTCTGCAGCACTGGGCAGGGCCTGGGACTCTGCATTTCCAACAAGCTCCTGGGTGATTCGGATGCTGCTGGTTTGTGCAGGGTTCCCTGAGCCCCAGAGCTCCACCCTCCTCCCCCAGATGTCTCCAAGAGGCAAACTCAACATGTCCAAGAAGAAACACCTTATCTCCACCCCTCTTCACAAACTGGTCACCTCCCAGGGTCCCCCAGCTCAGCAGGGACATCCCCACTGCCCAGTGGTCCTCAGCCAGGGTGTGTCCTGCTCCTCTCCTGCCTGCCGAGGTGACTCCAGGAAGCCTGAGTCTGTCCTCCGCCTCACCCTAAGCCAGGCCCTAGGCTGTCTCCCTGATGGCTGGAGCTGCCCCTTGCTGTCCCCCAGCCCATTGCCCCCACGCCATCCAGCCCCCTCTGCTACCTGCTCTGCCTCTGCACACCTCCCCCTGCCCTGGCCAGCCTCCCTCCAGAGGCCTCTGTGGCCCTTGTGAGAACAGGAGGGCATCGGTCACTCAGCACAGGCCTACCTCAGTCGTGCAAGGAGGCTCTGAACTTGCAGGGGTTGGCAGGTCAGGCCTCACGCCAAGGAGGGACATCAAATGGGATGGTCCAAAAAGCCCTTGGCTCCAGGAGCTCCCATCCTCTGGCCAGATGGCCAGATGGCCTTGGCTTCACAATGGCCAGCTCTGCGTATACATGTGTGTGCACACGCGTGGGTGAGACACTTCCACCTGCTCCGTCCCTTGTCCTTCCCACCAGCATAGCTCACAACGGGCATTCATAGCACCATGGGATGGAGGGTCACCCTGGGGCTGCCCTCAGCCCCCTCCCCGCTCCACCCTGTGCCATCTGGGCTCCTTTGCCTGCTGGCTGAGCCTAGAGAAGGCAGGTTACCTGCTGAAGATGGGGGGAAAAGGAAGAGAAAGAGGTCAGGGGTTCCTTCCCCCGCAGCTTCCCACACTCTGCGCCCGTTTCTGGCAGAAGTTGCCTCCTTCTGTGGGTTCAGCCCCCACCCGCTTGGAGAAACACACCTCCCTCCACTTGGCCCTTCAGCCTTAGCCTGGGAACAGCCATTGCTAGATCCCAGGCACCTCAGCATATGCCTCCACCCTGCCTGCCCCTGGAATGTCACCCCTAGTCCCTGCCTACCTGCTGGCTGCAGCTGAGCTGCACCACACCCTTCCCTTCAGCCCTTCAGACCTGGGGGTGGTGATAGCTCCCCTCGGTGCTAAGTCCTGGCTACCTTCACATCCCGTTAATCACCCAGCCTGGAACCCTGCCCGCCCCCTCTCCCCCCACCCCAGGACCTCTGTTCCATGCCAGGACCTACCTCAATGACCCCACCCCAGCAAACCCCACAGCTGATGGCACCAGCCTCCAGTGGGCCCAGTGAGAGCCTGGCAGAGATCCAAGTCCCCTGCTGGGGGCAGAGGTTTTAATCAGGAAATTTCAAGGCAGTGCTGCAATTGGGGGAAGCAGTCCCAAGACAGCAACAACTGGATTCTTAGAAGCTGAGCTCTGGGGCCTGCCCAGGCCAGCTCACCCTTCTCCAGGTTGCCCCACTTGTAGTACCTACTTTAGGACACACTGTCTTCCAGTCACTCAGACTAGAGTGTGCACGGCACTCCCTGGAGTTGTGCGGTGTGGGAACCTGGTTAGCTGAGCTGTCGTTTGTGACTGACAGACTGCTCTAAAGCTCGCTGGGCTCTGCTGGAAGTTCCCCTACAGGCCAGCAGGGAAAGGGCCGGAGAACCTTGGAAAAGGCCCTGGCCTCATTCATTCACCCATTCATGCATCCACTAATCCATTACTGAGCACCCGCTTCCAACAGGCCCGGTAGGGAGTGCTAGCAAATGTGTGAGAAGCCGCGAGAGACCTACAACTTGGTAACAGGAAAACAAATAACCGGATTAGAAAATGGGCAAAGGACCTGAATGGACATTTCTCCAAGGAAGACATACAAATGGCCAACAGGTATATGAAAAGCTGCTCAACGTCATTGATCATCAAGAAAATGCAAATCAGAACCACAGTCCGGTATCACCTTACCCCTGTTAGGATGGCTATTTGTAAACAAAAACCAAAGATAGATGTTGGCAAGGATGTGGAGGAAAGGGAACCCTGGTACATTGTTGGTGAGAATGTAAATTGCGCGGCCGTTATGAAAAACAGTATGGCGCTTCCTCAAAAAATTAAAAACAGAACTGCCATGTGATCTGGCAACCCTACTTCTAGGTGCATATCCGCAGGAATCGAAATCAGGATCTAGAAAAGACATCTGCACGCTCACGTTCACTGCAGGACTATTCACAACAGCCAAGACGTGGACTCGACCCAATTACCCATCGACAGATGAACGGGAAAAGGAAATGTGGTCCATACACACCATGGAATACTAGCCAGCCTTGAAGAAGGACATACTGCCATTTGCAACAAGATAGATGAACCTGGAGGACATTATGCTGAGGGAAATAAGCCAGGCACAGAAAGACAGATACTACATGATACCACTGATGTGAGGAATATAAACTAATCTACTCACAGAAGCAGAGAGTAGAACAATGGTTGCCAAGGGCTGGGGGAGGGGAATAAGGAGGTATTAGTCCAAGGGGACAAACTGTCAGGGGCACAAGGTGGAAAAGCCCCAGACACCTGCTGTTTCACACAGTTCCCAGAGTGAACAACATTGTATCGTCTACTTAAAATTTGCTAAGAGGGTAGATCTTATGTTAAGTGTTCTTATCACATGCACATAACAATAATAATACATAGGGTGGGAGGAAACTTTTGGAGGGGATGGATATGTTTACTGCATACATTTGTGGCGATGGTTTCATGGCTATGTACTCATTAAGTTGTACGCATTAAGTATGTGTGGCTTCTAGTATGTCAATCAGACCTCAATAAAATGTGTTAGAAAAAGAATAAGCAACAGCAAGAGACATGGCCCTCGTCCTCCAGGGGCTCAGCATCCAAGCACACTGGCAAGGAGTCAGTCTCCCTATTGCACAGCAACTGCCATGACCAGCCACTATGGCAGGCACAAATGGTGGGCAGTGAGCCCAGGCCTTTGAGGGTCAGGGGAGGCTTCCTGGAGGAGGTGCTAGTGTTGAAAATGAAGAATGAAGATGTTTGCCAGGTCATCAGAGGAGAAAGGAGTGTGTGCAAAGACTTGGCAACACACTACAGCCGGACCTACACGGGGAACTGCCAATGCAGGGTGTGATGGGCTTCGGGATGTGCTATTGTGGAGGCTGAATTTTATCCCCCCAGAAAAGATGTTGAAGTCCTAACCCCTGGTTCCTCAGAATGTGGCTTTGTTTGGAAATAGGGTCTTTACAGAGGTGATCAAGTTAAAATGAGGTCATTCAGGTGGGCACAAATCCAATATGATCAGTGTCCTTTTAAGAAGGGGGGATTTGGACACTGAGACATGCATAGAGGGAATCAGTGTGAATAGACAGAAGTGCAGGGGGCAAGGCCAGGCAAGGAGGAGGCAGAGGCTGGAGTGATGCGGCTGAGCCAAAGGGTGCCAGCAAACCACCAGAAGCCGGGAAGGAGGCCTGGGACAGATTCTCCCTCACAGCCCTCAGAAGGGACCAGCCCTGCCGATACCTTGATTTTGGATTTCTAGCCTCCAGACTATGGAGATGACAAATTTCTGTTATTTTAAGCCACCCAGTGTTGGGCACTTTGTTACTAAGTACTTCATTACAGAGTGTATTGGTCTCCTAGGGCGCTGTAGCAAACCACCACAAATTGGGTGGCTCAAAACAACAGAAATTTGTTCTCTCCGTTTGGAGGAGTCTGAGGTCGAGGCGTCAGCAGGGCCATGCTCCCTCTGGAGGCTCTAGGGGAGGGTACCTGCCATGCCTCTTCCAGCCTCTGGTGGCTCCTGGATTTCCTTGGCTTCTGGCTGCCGCGCTCCAACCCCCACCTCTGTCTTCGCATGGCCTCGTTGCCTGTGTCTGTCCTCTCCTCTTCTGGACTCAGGGCTCACCCGGATGATCCGGGATGACCTCATCACATCTGCAAAGACTCTTCTTCCAAATAAGGTCACGTTCACAGGCTCCAGGTCAATGCATCTTCTGGGGCTACCATGGTGCACACCTTAGGGGGCAGGTGGAGGTGAGACAGGTCAGAGTCTCGTTAATCACATTTCAGAGTCTGGGACATACCCTGAGGGCCATGAATGGTTGTAAAAAGGTTGCAATTATTTTACTCATTTTTACAACAGAACGCTTACACAGCACCTCCTCTGCACCAGGCACCGTGGTAAGGGTTCTGTAGGTCTGCACTCATTTACTCCTCCCAGCGAGCCCACGAGGCAGGTGCTACTATGACCCCTTTTGACTGATGGGGAAGTAGAGGCCAGGAGAGGCTGGGTCTCTCGGTCCATGTCATACAGTGAGCGGAGGACAGAGCCAAGGTTACAGCCCAGGCACTGTGGGAGATCTCTCCCCTGTTGGCTGGTGGGGGGATGGGAGTGGGCCTGGGGCTTGGACCATGTGGAGAAATAGACTCAAGAGAGGCTTAGGAGTAAAATTACAGAACGTGGTGCTTAATATGGAGGGAGGGTGAGCAAGGAGTTGAGGATGACTTTCGGTTTTCTTGGTTTATCCCTAAGGCAGGCTGCAAGGGACTAGAATGAACCCCTCGCCCTGGCAGCAGCCCTCAACTAATGACCAATGGGAGCTGTTACCCCAGCTCCCTCACCCCTCATGGGGAGGGGATGGTTCTGAGGCCCCGCGTTCTACTCTGGCTCCCCGAGTCCCTCCCCGGGATTAATCTCCAGTTGCCCTCAGCTCTCAATGGCTTGTTAGGACTTCCTTCCCTTCTCTGCCCAACTTTCCCACCGTCCCATTAGTGTTTCCTGGGGCCACTTCCCAAATAATCTACCTGTACTTAAATCTTTATCTTGGTGTCTGCTTCTGGGGAAGCCCAGACTAAGACAGTGACTCACCATGTTGGAGGTCAGAGGAACAAGGAAAGCTGGGAAAACCCTCCCAGGAAGACAGTGCGGTCACCAGGTGTACCTACTGGACCCTTGGCCACAGAGGCACCTCCTGATCAGGTTGGAAGGGCTCTGCAGCTGAGAGCCTGAGAATCAGCTTGTACTAGTTTTCAGAGATGGGGGTGGTTGATGAAAGACTCTCATGAGTCGCTGGTGGGACTATAAATTGGTTCAACTACTTTAAGAAGCCTAAATACTAAAGCTAACCATATGCCTACCCTACGACCCAGCAACTCTACTCCTGGGTGTGTGCCCAAAAGAACTGAGCTCATCCATCTATCAGAAGACACAAACAAGTACGTTTATGGCGGCATTATTTATAATAGGCAAAAAGTGGAAGCAACCCAAATGTCCACTAACAGGAGAACGAATAAACAAATTGTGCGATAGTCATACAGTGGAACAACACAAATGTCTCCATCAACAGGAGAGTGAATAAACAGTGACACACTCATAAGATGAAATTCTACAGAACCAGAAAAGAGCCAATGACTCTTGTGTATATTGTGATATACACAATGACATGAATTAATTGGATAAGTATTATGTTATGTGAAGAAAACCAGACACAAATAAGGATTTGCTGTGTGATTCCATTTATAAAAAGTTCATGAGCAGGCACAAGTCATCTAGGATTATAAAGGTCACTATAGTGGTCATCCCTGTGAGAGGGGTTGTTACTGACAGGGAAGGGGTAGGAGGGAATCTTCTGGGGTGATGAAAATGCCCTATATCTTGATCTGTGGTTACGCTGATGTTGACACATTTGGGGAGCTCTATACTTATTTGTGTAAGTTAGTGTATATGTTAACATCAACTTTTAAAAAATAACATCAGGTGGAAACAACCCAAATGTCCATCAACAAATAAATGGATAAATAAATGGGGTATATACAGACAATAGAACATTATTTGGTCATAAAAAGGCACAAAGTCCTGACACATTCTACAACATGGAAAAACCTTGAAAAGATGCTTGTGAAATCAGCCAGCCACAAAAGACCACATATTGTTTGATTCCATTTATATGAAATATCCAGAACAGGCAAATCTATAGAGATAGAAAGCAGATTGGTGTTTGCCAATCTGGGGGTATTGGGAAAATGGGGAGTGACTTCTTACTGGGTATGGAGTTTTATTTGGGGGTGATAAATGTTTTGGAACTAGATAGAGGTGGTGGTTGCACATGTTGTGAATATTCTAAATGCTGCTGAAATGTGTATTTTTAAATTGTTTATGTTGCATGTATTTCACCTCAATAAAAAAGGTGATATCAAAAAACATTTTTTAAAATGAAAAGATGGCTGCTGCTTCCCTCTGCTGTCTGGACCCGGGAGGATGAGTGGTGGCGCCTGACTTCCATCAGAGCAACACGTCCATCCTCATGAAGCCTCTTGGCGAATGTTTGCGTTCCTTCCTTAAAACACTCTACTGCCATCTGCTGGAAAATTGGCATAATGAATATACAAATGTGAACAGACTCCCTGAGGTGTGGCGCGGTTGTGCAGTGCACAACATGCACAAGTGTACATGGTGGGATCTGGGGCTTTGTTTTATTTTTTTCAGTGCACTCTATCCAGACATGGATGAAGCTCTGAAAACCCTAGTGCTGGCTTTTCTTTCTGTCCCCACTCCAATGCTGATGATATGAACCAGAGAAGGAAATTGACTGAGTGTAGAGCCTTGCTACTCAAAATGTGGTCCAGGGATAAGCAGCATCAACCTGGTGTGACAGTCTTTTAGAAACGCAGAGTCCCGGGCTCCACCCAGACCTACTGAATCAGAATCTGTATTTTCACCAAGGTCCCCAGGTGATTTGTGTGCACATTAAGTTTGACAAGTGCTGCCCTTGAAGCCTTGGTTGCACATTGGAATCACCTGGGGAGCTTTTAAAATGTACTGATGGCTGAAATCCCTCCAAGTGATTTTGATTGAGTTGGTCTGGGGTGGGGCCTGTACATGTGACTTTTAAAAGCTTCTTAGCTGATTCTGGGCATGGTGGTGAGCACCTGTAGTCCCAGCTACCTGGGAGGCTGAGGCAGGAGGATCGCTTGAGCCCAGGAGTTCAAGGCTGCAATGAGCTATGATTGTGCCACTGCACTCTAGCTGGGGCAACAGAGCGAGCTGTGTAGCCAGGGCTGAGACCACTGGTCTAGAAGCCTTGCTTGCTACTCCACATGTGGCCCATGGGCCAGCAGCATCACTCAAGAGCTCCTTAGAAATGCAGAAGCTCAGGGCTTGGTCCAGACCTCCTGAGTCAGAATCTGTATTTTAACAAGATCTTCTGCTGATTCCAAACTGCACTTTCAGTTTGGAGGAGCCCTGGGCTCAGAGCTGGGCACATTGCTTGCAGGGCCAGTGTGGAATGAAAATACAGGCTCCCTGTTCAAAAATTATTAAGGATTTTAAGAAAGCTTCAGCAGAGCATTAAACCAAGCACGGGACACTTCTAAGCACGAGCCCTGCATGACTGCACAGGTCACATGCTATGAGCTACCCGGCCTGGGCCGCTTCCCCAGATTTGTCAGGGAGGTGCTTGTCGCAGAGAAATCCACGCGGTGCCTGATCCACTCATCAACGTATTGAAACCTGTACTTTGGAGCCATCTCCAGAAATACAACCTTCCCCTAAGCATCTTTGGTCATCTCCGCAGAACTGGGAGGGTGAGGAGGGGATGGAAGGGCTCCTCCCAGCTCCTGGCCACAGACCGTTTGGCCATTTGTTTGCTCTCTAAATGTCAAGGTAGGAACAACAGACTGTTCCCCCAAAACACCAGGTGTGTGTCTCCTCTCTGATTTGCCAGGGAGGAGAAAGGGCTGTCAGATCCATTGGGAAGGAAGCTTGGGGAATGAGGTGGTAGAATCTCTGCACTTCCTGGCACCAGAGTTCCCGTGAAAGTAGCTCCTCCCTGGGGCTCCCCCACCCACCCACTAGCTACTGGGGGGTTGCCGGGCAGGGGGGTGGGGGCCAGTGATTCCCTTGTGGGCTGTTTTGTGGACAACAGTTATGTGTCTCACAGCCATGAGGTTCCAGCAGTGTCCATCATGGGCGTGGGGCTAAGGGGGGCTGTTTCCCCTGTGGATTGGCTGCTCTAGACCCGTCCTGTCCAACAGAAATAGAATATAAGTCATATAGATCATTTAAAATGTTCCAGTAGCCACATTTTAAAAAGTAAAAAGAAATGGGTGAAATTAACTTTAACATATTTTCTTTATCCCCATGTATCCAAATTATCATTATAACCTGTAATCAATGTAAAAATTATTAATGAGATATTTTTACATTGTTTTTCTATACCAAGTCTTCAAAATCCAGTGTGTATTTTGCATTTAGAGCACATCTCAGTTTGGGCTAGACACATTTCAAGTGCTCAGTGGTAGCCACGTGTGGCAGTTCTAGAATTTCTACAGACGAGGAGCTGAGGCAGTGGCCACATAGTAAGAAGTAGAGAGCACGGAAGGGGCAGGAATTGAAACAGCATTTACATATTGGTAAAACGGTTTCTACTCAGCTTGCGTGGCTCAGCTTGGCCACCTCCAAGCCACCTGGGAGCGTTGTCCCAGCAAACCCCAAGGAAAAAAAGGCTCAGGCTGGACCCCCTGGGGTGGGCTCTTGAAGAGGTCAGGTTAGCCAGTCTAGCCCAGAGTCCCAACTGAAAGCAAGCATCTATTTTGATTGATTTTTAAAAATAAAAGTATATTCATTTACAAGAGAAAGACTTGTAGCTCATAACCATGCCTTTCTGTGGAATAAATGAATGCATGAAAAACACTGGTGTAATGAAAGGAAGGCGGCTGTGCTGATGGAATGAGGGGCAGTGGGTGGGGCATCTGCCTTACGTCTAACATCAAGGGTTGGGCCCTGAGACTGGAATTTTGACCTTGGGCTGCAGACAGTCAGGGGTGCACCTGGGCAGGCAGGCCGTGGACTCAGTCAGAGCTCTATTCCCTATGAGGCGTGGATTCCAAGGAGGACCCCGTGCCCTCCCTCCCACCGCCTGCATCCCGCCAGAAGGCCCTCCCTTGCCTCCCATAGCCTTTCATTCATTCACTCACCCATTCATTCATTCATCAGGCACAAATGTATTGAGCTGAACTTTGAAAACACTGTGCTAAAGGAAAGAAGCCAGTACCAAAGTCCACGTGTTGTATGATTCCATTTATATGACAATCCAGAATAGGGAAATCCATAGAGACAGAAAGTGGATTCGCGCTTGCTTAGGGCTGAGGGGATGCAGGGCAGGAGAGTGACTGCTAATGGGGCCGGGATTTCATTTTTGGGTAATGAAAATGCTCTAAAATTGACCGTGGTGATGTCTGCACAAGTCTGAATATGATAAATGCCACTGAATTGCATGCTTTGTAAGGGTGAAGTGTGTGGTGTGTGAATTACATCTCAAGAAGGCTGTTTAAAAATATATATTAAGCACCTACGGTGTGCCAGGCGCACTGTGGATTCAGGAGTGAAGCAAACGTCCTCCTCAGCCTCAGGCCACAGTGTGGGGGACGAGGCAGCTGTTAGGCAAATAATCACGCAAATCATTTTTCTCCTTTTTTAAGGTATTTTGTTTTTAATTGACACTTGGTAATTGTACATACTTACAGGGGACAGTGTGATGTTTCCATGCATGTATAGGTGGTGTAATGATCAAATCAGGGTAATTAGCAAATCCATCACCTCAAACATTTATCATTTCTTTGTGGTGAGAACATTGAGACTCCTCTTTTAGCTGTTTTGAGATACACGGTTCATTACTGTTGACTACAGTCACCCCCACGACAGCCATGGAGAGAGCAGCAGGAAGCACAGGCTCCTGTGCATGTCTAGACCCGGAGAGGCCGAGCAGGGAACAGCCTTCCAGGCAGAGGGAAGTGCATGTGCGGAGGCCCTGAGGCAGCGCCTGGCAGTTGGGGAGAGGAACAGGGAGGAACCAACGCGGGGAAGGGAGGAGGAGGAGGCACGGAGGCACGCGCTGCTGGAGAGAGGCAAGGCCTGCCAGTCTCAGTTCCGGGGCACAGGGAAGTTGTTAAGGGGTAGAGGCCAGGCTGGGAGAGTCGTTCACCGCCCTGGCTTTATTGTGGAGGGAGAGGCGTGGGGGACCGGGAGGGTGGCACGTCATTCCCCACATCCTATTAAAATGCTCCTTGTTCCTGGGGGGGGGGCTTCCAGTCAATGAAACAGGAAGTGGGTTTTTTCCAAGCTAGCAGCCAGCTGATAGCAATTCGAGGACAAAAGGGCAGGAGGAAGCGGGATGTCAGGAAGGTGGTGGGCAGGTGGGACCTGGCTGGCCTGGTGGCTCCTGCCTGCGTCCGGTGGCCAGGAGGGGACAGATCAGAGCGCAGGGTCTGCGCTCCAAGCCCGGGGCTCCCGCTGCAGCAGATGGGGCGGGGGCGGCGGTCCCAGCGGGCGCTGACGTCAGCGTTGCCGTGGAGACCGGGCTTCCCCTCCCCCAGCCTGGCGGGGGCTGGGAGGCTGTGCGGGGTGCGGGGAAGCCGAGGGACCAGAGGGTGCGGCGGGCCGCGGCTGTGCCTCCCTGCGCCGCCTGCCTGGGAGGGGCCCCTGCTGCCCCAGCGCGCCCGACCCTGTCGCCCAGACACGGCTCCTCCCTTGCACCGGCTCCCGGTGCAGCCCCATGGGGGACCCCTGCCACAGGGCCGAAACTTCCCCATCCGGGGGTCCAGGGACCGTCCTCTCAGGGGCCGGCTCAGCCCCCAGTCTGGGAGTTGCCTTGGCATAAATTGTCCTGGCGTCCTCCTGGGGTCCTCCCCCAACAAAAGCATGGGGGGGGGGAGCGTGCACCCTCTTATTGCCTTGCCGCCCCGCCCCCCAACTTCACTGATTCATTTCCAGTGCCTGTTCATTTAGGAGCATTTACTGAGCCCTCCTGGTGCCAGGCGGTGTCCCGCAGCTTTAGGAGCCGTGTCATCCTCCCCCTACCCAGGGAGGGAGGGGCATCCCCGAGCAGCGGGCCTATCTGGGGGCAGAGCTCCCAGGAGCCCACGTGTGAAATGGCCTTGTCTTGTCTCTACACCTTGCTCCATCCAATCCTTCCAGTTTCTTGAAGGTTCCTTTAGTAGCAAAAAGTCTAGGCTTGTTGAGGCTGCAGCCTTGCAACCAGTGTCACGTTCCTCCCAGCTCCCTCCTCCTGTCTGGCACCTTGCTGGTGTTGCCCTGTCCTTGTTTGGCCATTGCTGCTTCTGTGGCTGGCCACAGGGGTGTTCAAAGGGTGGCCCAGGTGTGATCTTTGGGGGAGCCCTATGGGGCAGGGGTGGAGGTCCCTAGGGCACATTCCCCCTCAGCTCCTTCCCCCTGTGGGTCACCTCCCACCTCCCGCTGCTTCCTGCTGGGGTATCTTCGTCCTTTCTGGGTGGGATCCTGGGAAGCTGTCTCAGGGCTGCTTCCTTCCTGGTGTCCACGTGACCCCCAGAAATTCACACCTCCCTGACATGCTGAGTGTAGGATGCTGCTGCCATCACCTCTCCTCACCCAGGCACCTCTTGCCAGTTCTCTGTCCCCTGGTTCAGGCAGGTGCAGGGTGAAGACTGGTAATACCTGCCTTAGAGGGGGGTGGCTGGAGGACGGGGTGAACCTGGGACCTGGGGGGGCATTTCCCTCTTTTTCTCTCCCTGCTCATGGAACCCCAGCCTTCTGTTGGATCTGGGATGACATGGGGAGAGTAGATTTTTGGCCACTTTTTAATAAGCCCTGAGGTCTGGCCCCCAGTTTTCTGCTGTTCTCTAGAGTGTGGAGAGCTCATACCTAGACGATGGTTTCAAGACTGCCAGGAAGGTCCACTCACTCTCCTCTTGCTTTGAATACCCATCTACTCATCCATCCACCCATCTACCCTCCATGCATCCTTTCCCATCCATCCATCCATCCATCCATTCATCAATGTTGACTGTATACCTACTATGTGCCAGCCACTCTAATAGGTGCTGGGCATCTAGCAATGAATAAACAAGACCCAAAGTCCCACCCTTGTGGAGCCTATATTCTGGGAGGAATCAGGCAATTTAAAAAATCAATAAAAATCAGTAAGGAAGAGATGTATTATCTTAGAAGGACAAATATGATGGGGAAAAATTAATCCAAAAAGGGGGGTAGAGACAGTGGAGGAAGGATAGCCAGGAAAGGCCCACTGACAAGGTGACATTTGAGCAAAAACCTGAAGGAAGGGAGGGAGAAGCCATGTGGGTATTTGGGGGGAGAGGTTCCAGGCAGAGGGAACAGCCAGTGTGAGGCCCAGAGGTGGGAGCGATGTGGAGTGTTAGAGGAACTGAAGGAGGGGGTGCAGCCAGGGCGCAGCAAGCACAGCAGGAGGAGAGGAGAGGGCTGGGTCACCCATGGCCCTGCCGGCCTCTGGGGGGACTTCAGTTTCACTGTCACTCTGCTCATTTCATAGTAGCGCAGTGGGCATACTGTGCAGTACTTGCTACTCACTGGGCCCTTTGCAAAGGGTCCCCCTGTGCACATGTCATCTCACCTCCAAAATATTCTCATTATTCTCATTTTGTGGACAAGAAAACTGAGGCCCTGGCCTGCAAGGTGAACCCTGAGCAATGAGAAGGGAATAGGCTGAAAAGGGCATGTGGGGTGGGCAGGGCCCAGGCCTGTGCAACATTTTCCGGGAAGAGGCAGCAAGCCCTTTGCCAAACAGAAGGAACTTGGCTTCCCTATGACCACCCCACGTGGTCCAGCTTCTTGAACCTCAAAGAAAGCTCAAATCTTCTTGTCACAAACTCCCCTGGGGGGCAGGTAGCTTTGCTGTGCCCAGCCTTCCAGGCTGACTAGCCCCAGGTGGGTGCAGGGGGTGGAGGGGTAGGGAGATGGAGGGGCAGAACCAGACTTTTTTTCCTGCCAGGCAAGTCCAAGGGGCTTGTTTATAAGGGGGGTGCAGGAGGTGGTTTTCAGCAGGAGGGAATGAGGCTAAATGGGTCCTGGTGGAGGCTTCTTCTAGGAGGTAGCCAATAGCATCCAGGGGCCAGAGCTGCTTCAGCAGAAGCAGGCACTAGCCTCATCTTATGGTGGTCCAGGGGCCATATTTGAGCCTCCCTTGGCCTGTTTTGGCAAGAAACTTAGAGCAGACATTTATGAAATGCTTGGTTCATTCATTGGACAAATATTTACATGGGTCTACTACATGCTAGGCCCTGTGTTCTGTGATGAGTAGATGATGGCTGGGCAGGTGGGTGGATGGATGGATGGATGGGTACATGGATGAGTAAATAATTAGATGGATGGATAGCTGGATCAATGGATAGATGGATGATGAATGAATAGATAGGTGGGTGGTGTGTAGAGGGATAGGTGATGATTCAATGACTCATGGATGGATATATATTAGTTATCTATTGCTGTGTAACAAATCACCCCAAAACTTGTGGCTTAAAACAACAAACATTTATTATCTCACCATGCTTGTGGGTCAGGAATTTGGGAGTGGCATGGCTGGGCAGATCTGGCTTAGGGTCTCTCATGTAGCTGCAGTCTCATGTGAAGGCTTGACTGGGGCTGAAGGATCCACTTCCATGATAGACCCCTCACTCAGCTATTGGTGGGAGGCCTGTGTTTCTCATCACATGGGCCACTCCCTAGGCTACTTGAGTGTCCTTGTGACATGCAGCTGGCTGCTTGCAAGGTGAGTGATAGAGAGAGACCAAGGTGGAAGCCACAGTGCCTCTGATGACCTTGTCTCTGGGTCTTACACCATCACTTCTGCTTTTTTCTTTCTTTTTCCTGTTACAAGCAAGTCACTAGGTCCAGACCACGTGCAAGGGGAGAGGAACCAGTTTCCACCTCTTGAAGGAGGAGTATCAATTTGTGGACACATTTTAAAACCATCACAACAGGTACACGGCCAGAGCATCAACCATTCTTCCAGGGTGCTGAAATCTTAGAACTCTCAACCATGGCTGCATGTTAAATTCATCTGGGACTCTCAGTGCCTGGGGCTCAACCCCCAGACGTTCTTACTTAGTTAGCCTGCAGTGAGACTCGAATGTTGGCATTTTTGTTTTTGTTTTGCAGAATGACCTTAAACTTTAATGGTGAAACTCAGCATTTATGTTCCCACTAAATATTTTTTTATGGTAAAAATGTATATAACATAAAACCGATCATTTTGACAACTTTTGAGTGCACAATTCAGTGGCATTAAGTACATTCACATTGTTGTGCAACCATCAACTCCAGAACTTTTTCATCTTCCCAAACCAAAACTCTGCCCATTAATCACAAGTTCTCCATTTCCGCCTCCTTCCCTAGCCCCTGGCAATCACCATTCTACTTTCTGCCTCTTTGAATTTGACTACTCTGGGTACCTCATATTGGTGGAACCACCCAGTATGTGTCCTTTTGTGTCTGGTTTATTTCACTTAGCATGATGTCTTCAAGGTTCATCCATATTGTAGCATGTGTCAGAATTTCCTTCATTTTATAGCTGAATCACATTCCGTTGTCTGTCCAGACCGCATTTTGCTTATCCAGTCATCAGTCAGTAGACACTTGGGTTGTTTCCACATTGGTAGTGTTTTAAAGTTCCCAGGTGACTCTGTGCAATCAGGGATGTGGTTCTCAAGCCTGTCTGCACAAGAGAATCACCTGAGAGTTTTAAAATTAAAATACTGATGCCTGCTATGTACCCTAGACCAGCTGAATCAGAATGCCCAGGGGTGGACCCAAGAGTCAGTGTTAATACAGAGCTCCTTGCAGTGGCGGCGGGGGTGGGGGGGAAACGGCTTGCAGGATCATGTCCCAGTCTCTGCTGCCCCCTGGTGGCACAATTGACAACAGCCTGGTAGTGACACCCACGATCCTGGTTCCGCTTCCTCTCCAAGGCTGCCTTACCCAGACCCACAGGAGTTCAGAATCCAGAATGCCCAGTCCTGGGGGGCTGGGTCCCTGAAAGGCTCCACCTGACCCCTCCCCCACCTGTATTTCCTGACTGACCTTGCATGGCTCTGTATTTAGAACAGAAGAGTTTATTAGAGAGGAGAAGACAGACAGGTGGAAGACTCCACTGTGTGACCTTGAATAAGACATTTCCCCTGTGCCTCAGTTTCTCTGACTTTCAGAGAGGATGGCCACTGTTTCCTGTGACAAGTTCCTGAGATTGCAGGTGAACACATGTGTTAGCACTGGGAGGCCCAGTGTGGGGCTTTCTTACCCTCAGCAAGATTGACATTTGGGGCTGGATCATCTCTGTGCTGGGGCTGTCCTGCGCACCGTAGGGTGTTGAACAGCATCCCTGGCCTTAACCTACTACATGTTGGTAGCACCCTCTTGTTGGGATAATAAAAAAATGTCACCAGACTTTTTGGGCAATGTCCCCTGAGTGTAGAGTTGCCAGATAAAATAGAGTTGCCCAGTTAAATTTGAATTTCAGGTAAACACATAACATTTTAGTATAATTATGTCCCAAAGATTGCATTTTTATTTGCTAAATCTGGAAATCCTTCCTGGGGGACAAAAATCACCCCAGCTGACAGACAGTGCCTTTGTGAGTTTTTGATACCTGTTTAGAGAACTCGTACCAGGCCAGATGCCAGATGGGGAAGTTGCGGCTGGGCCGGAACTTGCCCCAGCCTGGCAGGGGGAGGGTGCTGCCCCAGGGTGCTGTTTGGGTGCAGGCCCAGCAATGGTGAGCAGGGAGCGGCAGCGGGAGCGGAAGCTGGGCCTACACTTGGTCAGGCCTCCTCCCTCTGGGGACCAGCCAGCGGAGCACTGTGGCTGGCCAGGGGCCTGGCTGGGTGTGGGGGGTGTCTTGTTTTCCCAGCACCTGGGGCTGTTAGGGCCAGAGCAGTTTGTGGTCGACCACAGTTGGTGCATTAGTTCACCCCTAGCTTTTCCCCAGAGAGAACCCAGGGCCCTCCGTGACAGAGGATCAAGGCTCAACTTGCTCATCTGCAATAGGAAGAAACAGGCCCAGAGAGGGACAGTGACTGGCCTAGAGTCACACAGCCAACTTGTGGTTGCAGCAGTGGCAAAGCTGGGATCTGGGTCTTCAGGCCAGGGCTTTTTCCCCTGGGGTGGAGCCTAGGAGTGTCCTCAATTTCTAGTAAGTTCTCTGGGAGACCCCAGTATTTTCTAGATAAAGGGCACTAAAGACAGGTTTCACACTGAGGCTGGGCCACCTGAGGTCCAGCTGCCCCCGCTTACTGCTCCAGGGAAGGGCTGCAACCTCTTCTCCTGGGGCTGCCCCTGTGACCAGCTCTTGTTTCTGTCTGGTGGGGAGAGGCAACGCTGGGTGGTGGTTAAGCAAGTGGACTTGGAGCCAGACTGCCTGGGACTGAATACTGGCCCCACCTCTCACTAACTGGGACCTTGAGCAAAGTATTTAACCACGCTGCTCCTCCATTTCTTCATCTGTAAAATGGGAGTGATGAAAATGATAGGCACGTGCTAGGGTTGGAAGGATTAAGTGAGCTAACAAGTACTAGGGCTCGGAGCAGTACATGGTAGGTAGTAAGGGTCACTATGTGTCTTTCCTCCCTTCTTCTGGTGACGTCTACCCTCTCCCTTGGGGAGCTGGCTCAGCGGGGCTGTTAATCACAGCTACCCATCCTGCCCTCCCCCAAAGGGCCGGTGACTCAGGCCAGGCCAGTCCCTGCATCCTATTGCTCTGACCAGTCACTGGGGCTATGGTGGGTGTGTGACACTGGCAGGTGAGCACATCCCTGGGGTTGCTGTGCAGATACTCAGGGAGCAAAGCTTCCTCTTCCTACTGTGGATGCAGAGGCCTGGGATTGTGGGCAGCTTCCCTGGTGCAAGGGGCTTGGAAAGAACGAGACCCTGCTGTGGAATGTTTTGCTGAGTCCTTGGACCCACCTTGCCGGTAGCCACAATCCTCCCTCAGATGCCCGAGCATGTGAGGTGACGAATCCCCCATGTTGCTGACATGCGTTTGAGTAGAGTTCTCATTCATGTTCCTCTGTGCCCCACAGAGCAGGAGGGGTACCCCCAACAGCCTCCTTTTCCCATGAACCAGGGCCCTTGGCCTTGATTTTGATCCACCTGCTGCCCAACACCCAGGCCCAGCACCGCGCTGGGTTGCTGACCAACTCTCAGGCAGGCAAGTCCTTTGGGTTTGATCTGTGATTACAGCTTGCTCACAATAAGAAGAAACAAACAAACCAACTTAGTAGGTACAACGTGCCAGGTACTGTGCTGAGGCTTTGATGTTATTTTAATTGCATTTTACAGGTGAGGCAACTGCAGCTCAGAGAAGTAAAGTGACTTGTCCAAAGTCACACAGCTAGGAAGTGGAATCACTTCAATTTGAACCTGGGCAGTGTGGGTCCAAAGTAGGAGCACTTCCCACTACATCAAATGGCTAATTACTTACACGGAGGAATTTTTTTCCCTTTGGATTTTCCCCCTTTTATTTTTAGTTGACATGTAGTAATTGTACATATTTATGGGATACAGAGTGATATCTCTATACGCATATAAAATGTATAATGATCAAGTCAGTGTCATTGGCATATATATCACCTCAAACATTTATCATTCCTTTGTGTTGTGAACATTCAAAATCCTCCCTTCTAGCTTTTTGAAAATATGCAATACAGCTAACTACATTCACCCCACAGTGCTGCAGATACCAGAACTCACCCCTCCTCTCCAGCAGCGATTGTGTATTCCATAGCCAACCTCGCCCCATCCCCCACCCTTCCCAGCCTCTAATACCCACAATTCTACTCTCTACTGCCATGAGCTCAAAATTTAAAAATTTTTTAATTGTAGTGAAAAAAACCCATAAAATTTACCATCTTAGGGGGGAAAATTTTAAAAGTAGCATAGTCCTTCTTAGCCTAAAGATGCCCTAGGGAATCCACTACTCCAAGTGCAGTGGTACCCCTGGAAAATAGAGATGAGGTCTTATTCATTCATTCAACAAATATTTCTTGAGGCACCTACTAGTGCCAGGCAGTGCTCAAGGCAGGGCCAGGACTGGGATGAGGCCAGTGAGGACCCAGGTGTGGAATTTAAGGCAGCGCCGTGCTTGTCTGACTGGGAGAGTGAGTGTCACCTCACGTCCTGCACCCTGGAGCCCAGCCTGCTCACTGGAGCCCCAGCCCGTGCAGGATGAGAGGGAATTTGGATAACTTGGCAGAGTTCAGTCCGGCCAGGACAGGAGCTTCCCGTGCACCATCCCTGGGAAACGATTCTGTCAACAGAGGTTTAGGGGGCACTTAGCATGTGCTAGGCCTGGGGTGGATGACAAGCAGCCGCACAGGCTCTGGTGGGGAGAGAGACGTCAGTCAGGTAAGAGTGCACGTCAGCATTTCCTTACCTCCGGCTGCGTCCTGGAGGAAAGAGGCAGGTGCCGGGAGAGGGCAGGCAGCAGCCCCGGCAACCTCACTGCCCGGAACCGCTCCTCTCAGCTTCTAGGTTTGCATCGCCCACCCCTCTCCTCTCCTGCCTCCAGCCCTGGGGATGGGCTGCTCGGTGTCGTTGTCAACCCACGATACCCCACTGTCCCCATGTCATCTTTTTGGTTCTGTGTACCTGGTTAACGGTCCTTTACACCGCATGCTCTCTGTTTTCTGTCTCCTGCTGGGCCCCGACTGACACAGACTTGCCGGGTGATTGCTCACTGGCCTGCCAGGCCAGGAGCAGAAGGAGATGCAGTCCAGGCAGAGGGACCTGCATGGCCAGAGCCAGCGGGCTGGAGTGGAGTGAATGGGGTGGCAAATAAGACGAGGTGACGCTGGGCAGGTGGGCAGGGCCCGGACTGGGAGGCTCTTGTAGGCCACGGCCCAGAGTCCACATGAGATTCTAGGGCACCCGGGAGCCGTGCAAAGGTGTGAAGCAACTGAGAGCCATGATCTGAATTATGTTCCAAAAGATTGCCCTGGCCACACCGTGCCCAACTCACTGGAGTGGGCAAGAGTGGGTGCTGGGAGGGCGAGTTAGGTTACTGCAGTGTCGGGGAGCTCATTACCTCACACCCAGGGTGGGGGCCCTCCGACCATGAGGGACGGCTTTGGACTCCTTTAACTCCCATCGTGGATCCTAGCTCTTAACTTGAAACATCCCTCCGGTATTTGACGGCAGCTCTCACATCCCTGGGTCTTGTCAGCTTGAGAAGAGCCTCACCTGTTCCTTCAGCAAGTCTCCCTAGGAGACATGCAACAAGGACAGCAGTTTGTCCCCCAGGCTTCCTCTGGGCAGGGGATCTGTGCCATTCTTCTCTGAATAGTATTTTTAAGTACATAAAATAAATCCAAAGGAGTATAAACCAAGCCAGTTTTAATGAATTACAGTTGTCAACATATAAAAAAACCAAATGCATGACATAGTAATGCCTGTGCTTGTTATTAACACATCTAATAACCAGATCTAGCAAGTAGTCTAATAATATTAGACATTTTCAAGTAGCGATGAGCATAAATATTTTCAGGTATGTGCAGCAACTGTCATGGGATATGAAAATATGTGGGATTTCTATGGGCAAGGAAGTCTCAGGTCCTGCAGATACTCCTGTGTTTTGTTGCCTATAGTCATAATTGAAGGAGATGTTAATCAGTTAAAGGTTAACGCACATAAAGGTGTAATATTTTTTTCCCATGCAAATTCATAGACGCCTTTCCCCAGACTGAGGGCCCCTGCTTTAGTGGAGAGAGCTGTGTGTGTTGGTAAGAAATGCTTTGACAAGCTGCTTGGGGTGGACGGTAAGAAATCTAAAAGGCATGTTCAAGGAGCAGACAGCCATTAAGCTACCTGCTAAGGCGGGGAGGACCTACATGCACTTGCCTCTGGAGTTAGGCCTGGGTTCTAATCCCATTGCCTCCCTTTAAGGGCCTCAGTTTACTCATCAACTCAATGGGGATAATAGTCTTTCTTGTGTGGAGGTGATAGGAGGATTAAGGGCTAATCCGCACGAAGTGGTCAACATGGCAGGTATCGGAGTGGACGTTCATGGTCTAACCCATCCCCATCCTCCTTTGGTTGCTTACGGTCGCCGGCCCTCCCTGAGGGAACCAGTTCTCCTCCAATCTGGGTCCATGGTTTGGTTGGTGCGGAGTCTCCCCAACCCCATCCCGCCCAAGCTAGTCCCTATATTCCAGTTCCATCCACAGTGGGGCTCAGGAATGGGCACTTCATCCACTCGGAGCTCATCAGATCTGGGCTCAGGGCTTTTACTGGAACTGGTGGGTTAGGAGATGCTCCCTCCTGTGGCTGTGAAGCTGGGAGAAAGGAAGGCTGGGCTGCTGTGGGAGATCCTGCCTGAAGGTGAGGCCCACCCAGAGGGAGGCAGAGGGGTGAGAGGAGAGACAGTTCTGCTGACATTGCCAGAGCCTCTGGATCCAGCTGTGACTGCAGCCCTGGATTTTTAGTTACATGAACTGATAATTTCCCTTTTTGTTTAAGACAGTTTGAGTTGACTTTTCTCTCACCTGCAACCAAAAAATTCCAAATCTTTTGCACTCCATAAATAGCAGTAATGATGGTGATGCTGGTGGGGATGAGGAGGCAGGTTTGGGAAGAACTGGATTGCTCCAAATCGTAGCCGGAAGAGGAGCTGGAATTTTTGAGAGAATCTAGAAAGAGGAGCCAACAAGACTGGGTGCTGCAGGGAGAAAGGGGAGAGAAGGAAGTGCTGGTTTTTCCGGAGCAAAAATATCTCATCTTAACCCCAACACTAATATGAATTTTTAAAAAAATGTTGTGCAGTGGAACATTTTCTCCATCATTCCATATATGTTCAGCAAAGAATACAGGAATCATTAAATGCTGTTGCTGGGTTTTGCAGCCAGGTCACTGCAGGGCTGAACTAAAAAAGGTGTGTTTGGTTACACGTGGTGGTGTAGGTTCCCTTTCTTCTTCGCTGAGCCCTGCCGGGGTGCCCAGCCCCAGAGACTGAATCTTGATTGGTCTAAGCCAAATTCACCTTGTTCCTACCCCTCCTCCCTCTGATTGGACAAGATGGGCAGGTGACCTAGTGCTGACCAATGAGGGGTAAGGAGAGTTGCCAGCAGCCTTCTTGGATGACCTGTGGCCACAGGAAGTTCTCTTTTCTCTAAGTTCCAATACCCTTTAGTGTTGTCACCAAACATCTGCGTGACCATTCTCTGCCTCTCCCAACTTGAATTTTGCTCAGTTCCACCCAAACAACGACTGTAACTCTGGGCTGTATTCAAAATTTTTAACAGCCAGGATGACATGCACACTGACCAATGAATGGCCACTGGCCATCTGGTAAATACCAGCTGGCTATCAACCCCAAGCACACTCCCTATTGTGCGCCTCACGGGGTTGGCTCCTGGAGATACAGTGATAAATTATGCACGCTTACTACTCTCAAGGTGGGCAGTCTGGTAGCTTCCATACGAAAAAGTAGGTTAAGTCTAGAACACAACGTTTCGCATTTTTCCTGTAAACCTGAGGTTCTGACCTTGGCTGCACAGTAGTCACGTGGGGAGCTTGGCGCAATCTGGGGTGGCATGGGCACGCGGGTTTCTACAAAGAGCTCTAGTCGAGAACCTGTGCTTTCAGCTGTCCCTTCAGAGGCCAACTTCCAAGGCCAAACTCCACTCTCGAGCCAAATAATACAACTACTTGACTACCTGTAGGAACTAGGCCAGCCTACTAAAAGGTGTTTCCTTCCTTTTTCGTTACTGCTTAGAAGGGAGCGGGCGTCTGAAGGAGCAAGAACATGGGTGCGCTTCTGGGGCAACATGAAGTCACAGAATAAGGGACGGAACCTCACGGCCCCCAGAAAACTCAACAGTCCAAGATCCTAAAGGCACCTCTATTAATTAACCCTAAAGTCGGCCAGGCAGAGGCTCAACCCATGGTTCCCCAAGGCACGGCGGCCACGAACGGCCAGTCTTCCGGCTAAAGGGAGACAGAAAGCGCCTCCAGGCCTCCCCAGCGTCTCCCGATCTCTAAATACCTCCACTTGTGCCACGTGGGGGATGCTGCCGGGACGCCACGGCGCCCCAGCTACTCCCGTTTCCGCCCCGGCACAGGCGGAGACCGCAACTCCCAGAAAACATCTGGGTCGGAAACGGAAGTGGGATGTGGCGCACTTTATTCTGGGAAATGTAGTCCATAGAGGCGGCCGAGGCCGGAAGAGCCCGGAGAGCGGTGCATTCTAGGGAAGGTAGTTTTTAATGTAGTCCGGGAGCCAGGCGGTGGCCGGGGATTAACAATTTTTGGATCTGGAGTTTATGTTTAGGATTTGGTTTTGTCACTCTCCACCCTCAAAATTCAAAGAGACACAGAATAAGAGCTATACACACTTCTGTGATGTCAATCGTGTCTGGGTCCGTTATTTCTCGCTTAAACTCGAGTAAACGGGCTGTTTAACCTCCCTGAGCCTCTGTTTGCTTATCTGTGAAATGGTCATATTAATAATTCCCACTTGGCAGGCTTGATAACATCGATCAAGCAACTAGCAAAGTGCCTGACAAACCTGCACTGCTTAAATCCCTCTTCTTTTGGAATCATAGCAGCCTACAAAGCAAACATATGTTTTTGTAGCAAGGAGTAAGAATTCTGCTTCGGGAGAGCACTCTGGACTTGGTCAGACTTTGGGAGTTATGGTTTTATTCAAATTTCAGCCAAAAACCCATAGGGAAAATGTAAGGAAATCTTCTCCCACACAGAGGTTCAGCAAGGGTAAACCATCTGCCTCACCAGCCAGGACACAGTGAAATGAAAGTTAAAAAGTGAGACAAGCTCCTGGGGCAAGCATCCTCTCACAGTACGAGTGAGAGTATTAATGAGTATATCCTCCATAAAGGGTGATTTGGCAATAGCTTTCAAAATTACAAATGCATATGTGTGTAGGCTCAGCAATTCCACCTCTAGGAATTTCTCCTGCCGACATAAACATTTTCAAAATGACAGAAGGTTAAGAATATTCATGGTAGCTCTGTTTTTTAAATAAATTATTAGAAAACATCCATGGATAGAGGATGAGTTACATAAATTGTGGTGTGTCCATACACTGGAATACTATGTTGCCATTTAAAAGAATGAGGTGGAACATTATTCCTGCAGAAAGAAAAATGTCTAACCTAAATTTATTGTGAGGAAAGAATCAGAGAAATCCATGTTGTGGGAGATTTGCAAAACTGGCAAGGGCACTCAAAAATGTCAATGTCATAAAAGACAAAATAGACTGGGGGACTGTTCTGGGAGATGAAAGAGGCGTGCCTGTTAACTGCAACGGGCAATTCTTAATTGGAACCTGGATTTTTAAAAATGACTTTTAAATAAGGCACCTGCAGAAATTCAATGGGATATATATTGGATAAGAGCATTGTATCAATACGGAATTTCCTGAGTGTGACAATTGTATCGTGGTTATGTAGGACAATGTCCTTTTTCTTAGGAGATACCGACTGAAGTATTTAGAATGGAAATACTCTCAAATGGTTTAGAAAAAGAAAGCAAATGTGGCATACGTTAATAATTGGTGAATCTAAGTTTAAAATATATGGTTTTCATTTTCCTATTCTTGCAACTTTTTGATAATATTGAAAATTTTCGAAGCAAAAAGTACAGAGGAAAAAAGAATGAGGGACCTCCATACGTATTGACGGGACAAAACCTTCAAGAAACGTTGGTAAATTTAAATTAAAAAAAAAAAGCAAGATGCAGTGCAGTGTATGTGGAATGATGCTGCATTTCTGTGGAAATGCACAGAAGGCTGACCCTGGAAGAAGGCAGAAGAAGGTGGTGACAAGGGCTGCCTCTGGTGAAGGGAACTGGGTGCGGGGGTTGGGGAGGTCATGAGTAAGGAGACTCACTTCTCACATAGCCTTTTAGACCTTTTGAATTGTGTATCATGTGCATATATAACCTATTCAGATTTTTTAAAATAATAACTTCGAAGAAGAACTGTTTCTGGGAAAGCACTTGCGGTCAGAAAACCCCACACTTGGCTCTCCTATTCCCCAGCTGTAGACCTGGTGGCAAACCCAAAACAGAAGGAAGGAAAACCAGTGACTTTCACATCTGTTTCAGCATCTAATTTTCATTACAACCCTGTTACCAGCTAGGTTTATCTGGCCCATTTTACAGATTAGGAAAACTGAAGCTTAGAGCGGCTCAGTGAGATACCAGCAGAGCTGGGATTGGAACTGAGTTCTGTCTAGTGACTGAACCTGGCTCTTTTCCCTCTTGCAAGTGACCTTTCCAGGGCTGGGCGTGGCAGGAGAGGGCTCAGGGTGGAGGACAAGAATGGGGTTAACTTCCAGACTCCGATGCTCACTCATGCTGCTTCCCCCTGCCGGCCACTTCCACAAGGGGCTCTCCAGGCAAGAAACAGCAGACGCCCAAACTAGGGGTTTGATTTACATGTTCTCACAACTGGTTTGGCAGTTTATCTGGCGGGCTAGGACCAACTCAGCCTCTTCTCTGACCCCATCTGAGCTGCTTTTTATAATCTCTGTCATCCCTGAAGATGCAGATTTTTAAAAATATCTTGATTGTTTTTTTATAAAATTATATGCCTTAAACAAGTCTCTGTTTAACTTTTTAAAAAAAGTATAGACGGATGTTGTTACCAACTCAAACAGTAAAGTATTTGGAGGGAAATTTGGCATTTCCATCACAATTTAAAATACACATATATTTTGGTATGTGATCCGACATTTACATAGCAAGTGATTTTCTTTCTTTCTACTTCTTTTTCTTTTTTTTTTTTTGAGAGAGTCTCTCACTCTGGTCACCCCGGCTAGAGTGCAGTGGCATCATCATAACTCACTGCAGCCTCAAACTCCTGGGCTCAAGCAATCCTCCTGCCTCAGCCTCCCGAGTAGCTGGGACTACAGACAAGCGCCACCACACCCGGCTAAGTTTTCTATTTTTTGTAGAGATGGGGTCTCGCTCTTGTTCAGGCTGGTCTCGAACTCCTAAGCTCAAGCTATCCTCCCGCCTCTGCCTCCCAGGGTGCTAGGATTACAGGCGTGAGCCACCCCACCCAGCCGGCAAATGATTTTCCCTCCCTATGGATATACTCACCCCAAAGTTCAAAGATATGTGTACAAAGGTGCATCGCTTATCAGAGTGAAACAAAGAGACAGAACTGGAAACAGCTGAGATGTCCATCACTAGGCAACTGCTATACCTGCAGTGCTCCATCTGCACAGTGGCATGTGACAAAATTGCTAAGAGTTAATTTTAAACGTTCTCACTATAAAAAATATTAAGTATTTGAGGTGATGGATATGTTAACTAGCTTGATTTAATCATTTCACATTATATTCATAAAGTACAACATCACTTTGTAACCCGTAAATATATATAATTATAAATTGTCAATATATTTAAAAATTAAAAAGAAAACAATTTATAAGTTTGGATAGTAAATTTTTAAACTCGAATGTAAAGTGGTATTTCATTTCATTTCTTTGATGATTAGCGAAGTTGACCATCTTTTTTTTCTTTTCGTTGACCAATTGTGTTTCCCATTCTGTAAGTTGATGAAATATTATTGCTGTTCCTTGGGCTTTTGTCACACACAAATGGTGTAAAATTCTGTCACCATGTCTCATAATAAGAGTTTCTATTTAGGTTTCTAGTGTTTCCCTTAAGAAGATGTTTTGCCGAGGCCACGGCGAGGGACAGGCGCCCGGGGTGCGTACTGGGAGTGAAAATTTAAGGAGTTACAAAATTTAACGAGACACAAAATCTAGGGAGGTGCAAAAGGAAGCATTTAAGGAGGCATTTCCTCTCAAAGTCCTGCGCTAAGCACTTTACTCACCTCACCATAAGGCCAACCCTGTTTCTTTTTTTGTTTCTTTTTGAGACACAGTCTCGCTCTGTCGCCCTGGGTAGAGGGCGGTGGTGTCAGCCGAGCTCACTGCAGCCTCCAATTCCTGGGCTCAGCGATCCTCCCGCCTCAGCCTCCCGAGTAGCTGGGACTACAGGTGTGTACCACCACGCCCAGCCAGTACCTGCCTTGTTGATTGCTCCTTGGTGACAGAATAAAAGTACTGTAAATAGCTACTGCACTCTAAGGCTAGCGTGGGAATGAATATTTCTGTAGAACTAGACGCAAGATGGTGGTGGTGGCCGACACAATTCATTCTGCATCTCAGACAAGGCAGCAGAGTTTTGGCTTCACTACTGAGATAGCGTTCCAGACCCTTTCTGCTGTGCTGTTTGGCATCTCAACAGTGCCTCCTTCTCTGGAGGTGTTTGCGGATTAGACCGTGCCATGGAGAGGACTCAAAGGGAACCTCTGCAGAGATGAGGATCATTCATTTTTGTCCTTAAGATTTTTCTGATTCTTTCTCCATTCATGGTAGCAGCGTGGCTGTTTTTCTCTAGACATAGCCTGCCCCCAGCCTGCACCTGCCGCCCGCCCTATGTCCAGCCTTGTAGAGAAGGGAGGCACCCTGTGGGCCCCCATCCTCAGAGATTCCCCTGACATATAACAATAGCTAGCATTGATTACGCTCTTACTGCTCTTACTGCATACCAAGCACTGCATTTAACACCTCATCAAACACCTCATTGAATTCTCACCATAACCTTTCCAGATAAGGACTCTTGTTAGCTCCATTTTGCAGATGGGAAAACTGGGGCCCAGAGAAGGTAAGCAGCCTGTCCCTGACCACACAGCTAATAAGCATCACAGCCAGGATTCAAACCCACAACTCCAGCAGTGCGTTCTTCACTGTGATATAGGACTCCTCCGTCGTTGGTGAACCATGAGCCTGGTGAGTGTTGGGTGCTGGGCTGGGGGCTTCCACTGTCCCCTGCCCCTGCACCTAGGGCTCCCCAAGGCTGGAGGCATGGAGGCCCTCAGAATTCTAGGATGTTTTCAGGACACCACTGTGGGGTTAAAGCAGGTTCCATTTTCCCAGGGTGGAAGGTTCCAGGAAGCACTGGCCAGCTCCTGCACTTTTCCCTGGCGGGGAGGGGGTGGCGTGGGTTGGGACACGTCCTCTTTCAGGCTCTCTCACTGGCTCCTGACCACTTCCTCTTTCCCCCAGGGTGGAGGCGGCTGCAGCAGCACTAATAGCCGCTGCCTGGGCACGGGCAGACAGGCCTCTGAAACTCTCCTGGAGTGGTTCACCCAGCTGGGTGGAGGGCACAGGTCCACTTTGACCTCCATCCCCTCCTCCCCAGAAATCTCTGTGAGCCCCAAGGGCAGAGGGAAAGGAGACCTCCCCAGCCAGACCGAAAATGCTGACCCTGAGGCTGGCCACGCTGCATTTAGGCTCGGCATGGGCTGCATCTGCTCCCAGCAACTTCCATGGAGGACATGGCTTTGGGCCAGGACCTCTGCTCGTTCAGTCAGATCCCTCAGGACGCCCAGGGAGGTGAGGGCCACAGCCCAGCCCCGGCCACCTCAACAGTGAATGGCTGCTAGAGGCAGAGCTGCTGGCAGGGAAGAGGATGGGCGTGGAAAGACGCGGGTTCTAGGCCTGGCTCTGCCACTTGTCAGCTGGGGGCATGGGGCAGGCCACTCTTCTCCTGTGGGCCTCAGTTTCCTCCTCCGAGCAGTGGAGATAAATACTGGTATCTCAAAGTGTTCTAGAAATAAATAAGGTGATACATGTAACGTGCTCAGCACAGGGCCTGGTACACAGCAGGTGCTTAATAATGGCATTAGACGTTATTAGCCAGAACCTGTGACTCAGCCTGAGCTACTTAGGACACCCCTCCCAGCCCCTGCTGAATGTGGCCAGCGACGTCCACCCAGTTCTGCTCAGGCTCTGCCCTCTCTCCACTGCCACCTTGTCCCTGCAGCCTCTGGCTTCCACCCCGCCGGGTGTGACCCCCGAGCAAAGGTTTACAAGAGCACCACCTTTGCTTAGTTTTTGCACTCACAGCCCCTCTAGCCAGTTTGGTAAAACATCCATACTGGTCACTGGTGCGGTGTGCTGAATTCAGTGTCGTGCCAAAGGCCTCATGGTTTGTTTTTTGTTTTGTATTCTGGTAAAATACACATAAAATTTACCATTTTAGCCATTTTTAAGTGTACAGTTCAGTGGCATTAAGTGTATTCATGTTGTTGTGCTACCATCACCACCATCTATCTCCAGAACTTTCTCATCTTCCCAAATGGAAAGTCTGCATCCATTAAATGATAACTCCCTGTTCCCCCTCCCTGCAGCCCCTATGAATTTGACTACTCCAGGGACCTTATATAAGTGGCATTATGTAGTATTTGTCCTTTTATGACTGGCTTATTTCATTTTGCAGAATGTCCTTAAGGCTCATCCGCATTGCAGCATGCATTAGAATTTCCTTCCTTTTTGTGACTGAATAATATTCCATTGTATGTATATGTTACATTTTGCTTATCCATCCATTTTGTAATAGACCCTTGGGTTGCTTCCGACTTCTGGCTGTTGTGAATAATGCTCCTCTGAACAAGGTTGGACAAGTGTCTGTCTGAGTCCCTGCTTTCAATTTCTTGGGGTATGGACACAGAAGTGGAGTTGCTGGAGCACATGCTAATTCTATGTTTAATGTTTTGAGGCGCTGTGCAAAGTCCTGGGGTTTCAATTAGGGCCACGGCATTGGGGAAGCCCCTCTGGTCACGCTGTGCATAGGGAATCAGCGGGTAGATGCTTGGTTCAAATCCTGGCTTTGTCCCTTCCCGGTGGTATGAACTTTGGGCTGGTCACTTATCCTCACTGTGCTGTAGTTTCCTCAGCTGTAAAATGGGAAGACAGCAGTACCTGCCTCGTGGGGTTGTGGAGATGATTAGATGGGTTAGCCGAGGCAGAAGTATTTTCTCAGATTGGTGCTCAGCACATGAGAAGCACTCAGTAACTGCCAGCTCAGGGGACCGGCGCATCTGTGTTCTTGCTGGGATCCAACCCTGCAGTCTGCACCTTACTGCTTTGGCAGCACCGCACCAGCCTGGCCCATCTGTGGCGCATCCTGGGGGAGCTGGCCCTGTCCCTCCCCAGGACTCGAACTTTCTTTTTCCTTTTTTCCGGGTCTGTGGGACTCTCTCCATCTAGAAGCAGTTTCTCTCTCCCCATCCGTGGCTCATAAGTAAAATCTTGAACCCACTTTGGGAGGGCCTGAGCCCAGGCCCCAGTGGGGACACAGAAGGTGCTGACCCTCAGGTTGGCCCAGGCACAGGCTAAGAGGGGGCCCTTCCTCTTTCCTTTGACCAGATCATTCTCAGTGACTGGGGCCAGTCTGGGCACTGAATTTTGGGAGGAGATGAGGGGAACCAGGAGGTGACCAATGCCATGGCCACCGATGCAAAGGCCACAGCCATGACTGTAGGACAGGGAGGAGGAGCCCTGGGCCCAGATGAAGGGAGCCAGTGGTTTGGCCCTTTCCTCTCCAGGAGAAGTCGCAGCAGGGCTGGGGGAGGGGCCTGGGGGGTGAGAGCGGCTCAGCAGCCCCGCCTCAGATGCGGGCTAAGCCGATGTGAGGGCACTGCCCAGGGTCTCACCTGCCCCGTGGGCTCCCTCACAGCTGCGCCCTCAGGGAGATGTTTCTGCTGACTTCGGCGATTCCAGGAGGAGGGCTGAGGCCAGCCTCGCAGGACTTTGCTCCTTGGGGACCATGCCTGGGAGTTGGCAGGGACCCCAGGTCTTGGGGACCCACTTCTAGCTCTGCCACATCCACCCATGGTGGGAGGGGCGGAGCAGGCTCCAGGGATACCTCTCCCTCTCCCCACCGCCACCTCATTCACTTCCTTTCCTGCTGGTGGTTTCTCTGTTCCTTTTAGCTCATGCTAAGCTGGGAGGTGAGCCGTTTGGAAATTCACAAAGCAATGCACTTTGCTTCACCGCTTGTCACCCTCAGGGGCCTGGGGAGGTGTAGGCACTAAATACCTGCTTCAGCAAGTGAATTACTGCATAGCCCTGTGGCCGAGCTCACTCGTGGGGATCCTGACTCTACCTCATGCTTCTCCCTAGCAATGTCAAAAGGGGCACTAATACCTACTCTGGGGTGTTTAATAAAACATGTTATGATGATTGAATGGAATCATGTGTATGAAATGCCTGGTATCTTGTAGGTATTCAAAAATTAGTTATTTTTTATTTTAAAGAATGATCCAAGTGTGGAGCAGAAGCAGTGACCCCTCACAAAGGTCATCACTGAGGGAATGGCACAAAGCGAGGGAAACATTAGAAGGGAAAGAGCCAGCTGTGTGTCCTCAGGCAAATTGCCTGGCCTCTCTGAGCCCCTATTTCCTGATCTGTCAAATAGGTCTGGAAATTCCCCCTTTCCCTACTGTTGCAGTAGGGGTCAGATGAGATAAAAGTTGTGGTCAGTCTTGGCAAGCAGGGAAGAACTGTCCGGCCAAGCTGAAAGGTGGCTGTCCGTGAGAAATAACCCCCAGCCTGTCCCTTTAACTTCAGCTCCTGCTAAAACTGTGCTCCTCTCAGAAGCTCCAGGCTATCAGGAAAACGACATTCCACAAAGTCCATCTGAAAGAAAGTCATTTCCCTGGTTCTCCCGGGTAAGGACGTGGCCTCCAACCAATCCTCCCCATCCAAGCCCTGACTCCGGGCCAGTCACCAGCACCAGCCCTGGCCTGTTTCCATGGAGACCAGGGAAGGCAATAGCATTTCTGGGAGGAAAGACAGGCTCCCGTTCAAGGCCATGGTGGGTTTTAGAGGTCGGACAAGGTTTTGGTAAAGCAGGGTGTTAGAACTGTCGTTATTCCATCAGGATAGAATGTGGGGTTGCCAAGCCCAGGGACAATTGATGAGGCCCAGTGGAAGGGCAACATGTCCCCTAGAGGGCCAACAGGTAACTCACCACTGCCCACTCCTGCCTTCCAGGTAGGGCTCTCGGGGACGGTAGGACTATGCTGCTACGTGTTATCATTGCCAGTATTAAGATTTACCTTGGCCGGGTGCAGTGGCTCACACCTGTAATCCTAGCATACTGGGAGACTGAGGCAGGAGGATCACTTGAGCTTAGGAGTTCCAGACCAGCCTGAGCAAGAGCGAGACCTCATCTTTACTAAAAATAGAAAATTAGCCTGCCGTGGTGGTGCGCACCTGTAGTCCCAGCTACTAGGGATGCTGAGGCAGGAAGATCGCTGAGTCCATGAGTTTGAGGTTGGTAGTGATCTGTGATGATGCCACTGCACTCCAGTCTGGGTGACAGTGAGACTCTGTCTCAATAAAAAGAAAAAAAAAGATTTATCTCCTTTAACCCTCAAAACAAACTTATAAGGCAGCTACTATTATTAACCCCACTTTACAGAAGAGGAAACTTAGGCACAGAGAGGTTAAGTATCTTGCCCAAGGTCACATAGTGGAGGAGGTGAACCTGGACTTGAGTCTAGACCTGTGGTCAAACCAGAGCTTGTGCAGGTGACCATACCATATAGTATCTCAGGCCTGGGGAGGACAGGTACAGAGCTGGGTGGGGGAAAAAAATAAGGTAAGTACTAGTACTGGGTCCCACATAAAACTTTCATTAATATTGGTATTGAAGAGTCACAGACTTCATGAGGAAGGTGTTACTAGCAATATTTTATAGATGAGGAACTGGAAGCCTATAGAGGTTAAGTGAGTTGCCCAAGCAAGAAAGCTACGTTTTGAACCTGGATGGGTCTACTGCAAAGCCTTGCTCTCTCAGTGACCCTGCTGCCTTATCTTGCTTCCTCGACAGTTTGTTCCAAGTCTGATCTGTCTTGAGAGCCCCAGGGCCCAGAGCCCAGGCCTAGAACACACATCCCAGGCCTCTACACATGTTTTCGGAAATTGTGTAAGGGATCCCAGTTGTTCCCACTTGCTGCTACTTTGGGCAAAGGAGAGGAAATGTGGTAGGAAGTGTAGTGACCACACATCTTTTGTGGATGGATGTTTGCCTGAGCTCAGACACTGCTGACATGGAGAGTTTTGAAAAGAGAATCATTTTGGAGTAGTTGCATCTCCTTTACTTTTGGGTAAGTCAAAGGAAAAAAGAAAGCTCTAGGACCAAATTGAAAATTCCATCCATCTACTCATCCACCCACCCAGTCATCAAATCATCCACCCACCCCTCTATCCATCCACCCATCCATCCACCCATCCATCCACCCATCCATCCACCATCCATCCACCCATCCATCCACTCATCCATCCACCCATCTATCCATCCACCCATCTATCCATCCACCCATCCATCCACCCATCCATCCATCCACCCATCTATCCATCCACCCATCATCCATCCACCCATCCATCCACCCATCCATCCACCCATCCATCCACCATCCATCCACCCATCCATCCACCAATCCATCCACACCCATCCATCCATCCATCCACCACCCATCTACCACTCCCCATCCATCCCCCATCACATCCACCCATCATCCATCCATCCACCACATCCCCATCCATCCCCCATCAATCCATCCACCCATCCATCACACCATCCATCCACCCATCACCACCCATCCATCCACCTCATCCATCCACCACCATCCATCACACCTCACCCCATCCACCACCATCCACCCATCTATCCATCCACCCATCTATCCATCCACCCATCCATCCATCCACCCATCTATCCATCCACCCATCCATCCACCCATCCATCTTTTCATCATCTTTCTATACATCCATTCAACAAACATTTGCTGGGCTCCAGTTTTCTACTAGGCCCTGGAAACAAAACACAAAAAACCCCTCCCAAACAAACAAAAAACAAAAGAGTAAGCCTCATAGAAAAAAAGCCATTGTTTGAAATTTTTCTCCAGTATTTTTTTTTTTTTACATTTTAAAAACAGCTTTATTGAGATACAATTCATGTAACCACACAAGTCACCCATTTAAAGTATAAGATTCAATGGCTTTAGTGTAGTCATAGAATAGTGACACCATCACCACAATCAATTTTTGAGCCTTTTCATCACGGCAGACAAAACCCCACTCCCCATTCCCCCAGCCCCTTCAGTCGCAAATCTACCATCTGTCTCTATGGATTTGCCTATTCTGGACACTTCGTGTAAATGGAACCATGCCATGTGTGGGCTTTTGTCACTGACTTCTTTCATTTCACTTAATGTTCTCCAGGTTCACCACGTTGTAGCATGGACCAGCCCTTCATTTCTTTTTATTGCTGAATAATATTTCCTTGCATGGATAGACCACATTTTATCTATCCATTCATCAGTTGACGAATGTTTGGGTTGTTTCCACTTTTGGCTATTATGAATAATGCTGCTGTTAACATTTCTGTACAAGTTTTTGTGTGGACGTGTTTTCATTTCTCTGGGTATTTACCTAGGAGTGGAATTGCTGAGTCATACAATAACTCTACGTTTAACCTTTTGAGGAACTACCAGACTGTTTTCCAAAGCAGCTGCACCATTTTCCATTTCCACCAGCAGTGCATAAGGGTTTCAATTTCTCCACACCCTTACTGACACTTGTTATTGTCTGTCTTTGTAAATTTAGCCATCCCAGCAGGCTTGAAGTCATTCTCATTATGGTTTCAATTTGCATTTCCTGGATGGCATCTTTACAAGTAATTATCAGCCATTTGTATAATTTCTTTGGAGAAATGTCTATTTGTGTTCTTTAGCCATTTTTAGTTGAGTTATTTGTCTGTTTATAAGTGAGTTTTAAGAGTTCTTTATATAATCTAGATACAAGTCCCTCATCAGATGTATGATTTTCAAAAATCTTCTCCCATTCTGTGGGCTCTAGTTCTTTTTTATTATATCTTTTTTTCTGATTGTTAAAGTATTTATCCTCATGCTCAGATATTTGAAAAAGGCAGAAATGTATACAGAGGTGGAAACATAACCACCCAGAGACAACTATAATTAGTATTTAATCATGTTTCTTTTTTTTTTTGGTCTTTTTAATACATTTAATTATGTATTTATTTTTTGACAGGTAATATCTGCACATGTACAGAATTCTAAAGGTCTAAAATAAGAGATTAAGTGAGTTGCCTAGGCAGGAAAGCTTTGTTTTGAACCTAGATGTGTCTATTGCAAAGCCTTTCTCTTTCAGTGACCCTGCTGCCTTATCTTCCTGCCTCTGCAGTTTGTTCCAAGTCTGATCTGTCTTGAGAGCCTCAGGGCCTGGAGCCCCAGCTGCCGGAACTCCTCCTAGGGACAGCTACGTTTGCTACTTTCTTGATGATCTTCCCGAGATGGCTTATACATATAGGCATATACATGCCAGTTTCCCCTTAAATTGTAGGTTATTTTCCATTCCACTGAGCACTTGTCAATAGCTTCTTTTCAGTCTTTTACCTCTGCAGAGTTTTCTTTATATAGTTAAGAATCACTCTGAAGATACAATGTATCTAGCAGTTGTGGCAGGTGGAGCGGGAACCCATTCTAGTGTTAGCAAAAGCAAGGAAATTATTAAAGGATGTTAGGTAGTTTGCATAATCTCCAAGAAGGCAGAGATCCAGGTCTGGAGCCTACACAGCCAGAAACAAAGCAAAACCAGGCAAGACGATAGCTCTAGTAGAGCTGCGCCCCTGCTAGGATTGGGCACAGAAAGCATAGCTGGTTCTGCTGGGCTCCAGATGCTGCATCCTCTGGCCCTGCTGCCTTCAGATATCAGGTGTCTGTGCCAGTACCTTCGCCAGGTATGTGCTCTCTGATACCTGCTTCTACTGTTGCCAGCTTCTGAACACAAGCCTGATGCTGGTGCCTCTGACTGATGGGGCAGAGGTGACTATCTCTACCCTAGCTGCAAGGGAGTCTGGGAAAGCAAGATTCTGGCCTCCACCTTGGCAAGGTGTGGCTTCATAAGGGGGGAGGCCCCAGACGTAGGAAGGTAAATTTCACTAGGCATCCAAAAAAATGGCAGAAGCTCACTACATAATACTTTAATGTAAATATATTATAATTATAAAATTATAATTCTTCTGATTTAAAAGCAGTACATAAGTGAGAGGTGATATGTTATAAGGGTTAAGCCTGTGCTGTCTGGGAGCTGACTGCCTGGGTTCAAGTCACTTTACCAGCCTTGTGAACTTGGGCATGGTTTAAACTCCATTATGGTCCCAGTTTCTTCATTAATAAAATGTGGATAACAATGGACTATCTCTCACAAGTTGGGTTGAGGTTTGAATGAGTTAACAGACAGAAGGTTTAGAGCTGTGCTTGGTTCATTGTATCTGCTATGTAGTTGTCTGCTCTTATTATTTTCCCAACATTTTATTATAAAAATTTTAAAACATAAAGAAAAGTTGAAAGAATTGTACAGCAAGCACACATCTAACCACCACCTATGATCCACCCTGAACATTTTACTCTATTTGTTTTATCATATCTCTATCCATCTATCTATGCCTCTTTCCAATTATTAATGTCTTAATTTTAATGCATTTCAAAGTAATGACAAATGCATACATATGTGGCTATTATTTTTCTAAAAGCAACTGTCAACTGTTAGTTTAAATAATACGTATGTAAAATTTGTCTTGTACTTTCCTTTAACATAAGGAATGGTGTCCTATGGGATGAAATAGAATTTATCAGGCAGAGGGGAGAGAGCAAGGAGAACAGCCTGTGCAAAGGAGTGCCCCACTGGAATATGGGGCCCCCTGAGGCAGGCTGATCCTGCAGTATCCCTTCAAATGGACGTTTAGAAATACTTGTTCAGATTTGATTTAGAGCAGAGACTGAAGAAGAGGCCTTAGAGAAAGCAAAGAAGGAGAGTTCTAGATGGCAGAACCCAGTCTCTCTTCCACTGCCCTGGACAATGCTGCTGTACCCCAAACTTGCAAGCTCCACTCAACAAGACAAACCCCTTGTATCAGTTATCTATTGTTGCATAACAAACTACTCCAAAACTTGGTGGCTTAAAACAGCAATAAGTCACTGATTACCTCTCATAGTTTCTGTGGATCAGGAATTTGGGAGTGGCTAGGCAGTTCTGGCTCAGGGTCTCTCATGCAGTCGCAGGCAGATGGTGACTTGGGCTGGGGTGATCTCAAAGTCTTCCTCACTCTCATGTCTGGTGCCTGTGCTGGGAAGACTGAAGCAGAGGTGAGCCGGAGGAGCTGGGGCTCCCTGGGTACCTCCCCATCTCTCCATCATGTAGGGTTCTGGACAACTGGTCTTCTTAATCAGCCTGGGGACTCTTGGGGGGTCCCAGGATAGGCAGAAGCCATCATGTGTTGTCCCTTCTGCCACATTCTATTGAGACAGCTATAAAAAGTTATAAAGATCTGCCAGGTTCAAGGGAAGGGAATCTGGACCCTACCTCTCAATGGAGGAATGTCAATGTCACATTATAGAGGATCATGTGGGATGGGATGTGTATTAAAGGAAGTGTCTTTGGAAAGTACAATTGCCCACAGCTGGGTTTTGAATAGACTACTCTCCTCAGAGGCAGTTGAGCCACAACTCACCTTCCACCCTGTGCAGCTATCTTTTTAGCCACAAGCTGAACACTCCTGTTGTCTCAGAGGCCTTTGGTAAGCCTAATTTTCTCCACCTTGTTCATTATGTTGTGTACCAGGTGGAATAGTGTCTCTCCAAAATTCACATCCACTTGGAACCTCAGAATGTGACCACATTTAGAAAGAGGGGCTTTGCAGATGTAATCAAGTTAAGATGCTGTCATATTGGATTGGGGTAGACCCTAAATTAATGACTAGTGTCCTTATAAGAAGAGGCAAATTTGGACATTCACAGAGGGAAGATGATGTGAAGACATGGTGACACACAGGGAGAGCAGCCTGTGACAACAGAGGCAGAAGCTGGAGTGATGCATCTACAAACCAAGGCACACCAAGGATTGCCAGCAGCCACCAAAGCTAGAAGAACATCCTGGAACAGACACTGCCTCAGAGCCTCCAGAAGAACGAGCCCTGCAGACACTGTGGTCTCAGACTTCCAGCCTCCAGAACTGCGAGCTGTGGCTTTGTTACGGCAGCCCTAGGAAACTAGTGCACCCAGTCAATGACATGTTGACCCCTTCCAAGTGCTGGTCTGCTGGCTGGTTGGCAGCTAAATTTGGATTTGGTGCAAAGGCTCCATCTATGGAAGAATGTCTCCTGTGGACACTGCCTGACATGCCAGGACAGGGTCCTGGGGGGCCCAACAGGGAGATAGCCCTGTTGACAGGGAGGACCCGGGTAACAGATACAGTCATTTGCCCTGAGTCATGAGACACTGGTGTGTGTTTGCTTGCTTGGGTCTTTATTTACTTTTTGTTTTTTAAATTTGAAAACCAGGCTTGGCCTTCCCAGGTGTGTCTTACGTCTCCTGTCTCCCGGAGCTGGTGTGATTTTGTCAACATGGGCACTGTTTATAATGGCAACAGCCATGACCTTTAGAGCCAAGAGGAAACCTGCCCACACTGACTTAGGCTGTTCTCTCCACACCTGGGCCATAAATTATTATTCAGTGAAATATGGAGGATGCAGGGCAGGGGAGGGAAACATGGCCGCACCTAGGGGAAGGCACTGCCTGTCCCGGCTGACCCCACGCCCGGCCCTCGAGCTTTGAGGGAGTCTGCGATCTGTCCCCACTGCATGACCTTCAAAGCAACCAGGCATCTCTCCAGGCCTCTGCACTTGCTGAACCCGTGCCTGAGAGGTTCATTCTCCAGGCCCTCACTTAGCCAGCTGCTCCTCCTCCTCCTCTTCAAGTCACACTCAAATGTCGCCTCCTCCAAGTAGCCTCTGTGACCACCATGTGTACACCCAGCCCGCCCCTCCCCCATTCCATTCATCTGTACCATCTGAAATGATGGTGTTTATAGTCCGTCTTCCCCAGTAGGCTATAAGAGCCATAGGGATTTTTGTCTTTTTCCCCTTTTAGCCATTCCTGTATTCTCAGCTTCTTGAACAGTGCCTGGAACACAGCAAGTGTTCACTTGATGTTGGTGGAGTGGCAAATGTCTCAAGGAAGAATGTCTTTGACCAGTCATCCTGCTTCCAGCCTAGTGCCCTCCTCCTACCCACGCTGCTGCCCACAGAATGGTTTTTCCAAACCAGAAATCTGTCCAGATTGTTCTTCTGCTCTAAGACTTTCAATAGCTCCCCCTTGTTCCCAGAATAAAGCCCAAATGCATGAATTGAGCCCTGCTTCCTTTGCCGGTCTCACTTGAGGGCACTGATGCCCTTCACCCACGACCTCCACCCGCACAAGTGAGCCCCTGCCTAGCACGTATGTCATTCTTACTGTTCCTGCTGCCTGGGATCCTGCCCCCACTCCTCCCCTCCCCTTCCACCTGACAAACGCTCTCCTTTTCCGAGCCTCAGCTTAAGCATCCTCACCTTCGGGAAGCCTCGAGACCCTCTTCCCGACATGCAATGATCATTTTTCCTCCCTCCCGGTGGGCTTATCAATTGTGTTGTAATCATCTTTTTTTTTTCTTTAAAAAGCATAATTGGCATTCAGTAAAAATTCACCCTTTCTAGTATCCATTTCTATGAGTTTTCACAAATGTATAAAGTTGTGTAATCTTCACCATGATCAAAATATACAACAATTCCATGACACCTTCCCCACCTCCCATTTCCCTCATGCTCTTGTGCAGCTGACGCTTCTTCCCACCCCAGCCCCTGGCAACTACTGATCTTTTTTCTGTCTGTACAGTTTTGCCTCTTCCAGAATGTCATATAGATGGAATCATACTGTTTTTAACCTTTTGATTCTGGCATCGTTTACCTGGCATACAATAATGCGTTTGAGATCCATCCTTGGTGTGTGTATCGGTAATTACTTTTCTTTATTGCTGAATGCTGTTTCATTGTATGGATGTTTGTTTATCCATTCTCCAGTTGAAAGACATTTGGGTTGTTTCCAGTTTTCAGTGATTATGAATACAACCACTGTAAACATTAGTGTACAGATTTTTTTCGTGGACATGTTTTCATTTCCCTTAGGTAAATACAGGTGGGATTGCTGGGTCATTCTGTAAGTGAATGTTTAACTTTTTAAGAAACTGCCCAGCTGTTTGCCAAAGAGGCTGCACAATTTTTCATTCCCGCCAGTTACTGCACATCCTTGCCAGCACTAGGTATTGTTAGTTGTTTTTATTTCAGCCATTTTAATAGGTATATTATCATCTTTTTACCAGCTGGTCTCTCCCAGTAGTCTGTGACCTCCTGACAGAGAATAAACCTTTCATCTCTTAATCCTCAGAGCCTAGAGCCTAGAGTAGTGACTGACATGTAGTAGGTGCACAGTAAATGCTGTGGACTGACTTAATCTATTCATGGAATGAATGAATTTGTTGAATGAATGAATGAGTGATCTATTGAAATGGAGTTTAAGGTGAATTTGTCTCAGATGCCATGGGAAGGTTAGTTAATGCTCCTGCCGGAGGAACTCACTATGTGGTTGTCTTTCTGGAGTTGTGACCATAGGTAAAACCTCCTTACCGTTATGGCTAATACCTTCCTATACTTGCCCAAAGTGCCCAGACTGCTTTCCACCTCTGAAAAGGCTCACCTGTGTTTTTCTCTGTTGTCTCAATGGAAGGCACTGGTGCCCCTACTAGAAGGTGTCAGAGAATCATAGTTGGGGTGGGGGTGGGATGGTTAAATGCAGATCCCCAGGCCCTGGCCCTGAGGTTCTGATTCCATAGGCTCAGCATCTCTGGGCACACCTGAGACCTTCCTGAGAACCCCCCAGAAGAGGTGAGAGTCCTCCATGGGAGTGGAAATAACTATGGATCTTGAAGAAGGCATGGGGCTTCAGAGTCCTGCTTTGCTGCCAACTGGTATTTAATGCCTGTGAGCCTCACTTTTCTCATCTGCAAAATAGTCATGAAAATAATTGAGCTTCCCAACCCCATGGTGGGGACTAAATACGTTTACTATGTGAAGGGTCGTGGCCCAAGATAGGTATTCAATAAATGTTATTGATTTTCATAAGCTAAAAAGGTTTTAAATGCTTCCTCCCTGCCCCCTTAGCCAGCTGTCTTATATTTCAATTTTTATTGATGCATAACAATGCAGAGAAGTATACAGTTCCATGAATTTTCACATGCTGAACACACCCACAAGACCAATACTCCAATCAAGAAATTAGCGTTCCTGGGACTCGGCTGAGGCTTACTTTTCAGCATCACCTTCCCAAGGTGATGGGAAGGTCTCCTGATTTTTAACAGCCTTGTTTTTCAAATAGTTTTAGTTTTCTATAACAACTAAGACATGCTCAATAAAGAACATTTAGAAAACACTGAAAGTAGAAAAAAAATAGGAGACAACATGTTAACATATTGAATAGCCTTTTAAATACATTAATTTTTTATTGCGGTATAACAGACATAAAATTGCACAAGTCATAAGTGTAAAGCTCAGTAAATTTTCCTAAAGTGAATACCCCATGTAACCACCAGGTCAAAACCTGGAACATCACGGTCCCCCAAGTTCCTTCCTTCTGCCCCTGATCAGGTGATGATAACCACTATTCAGACTTCTAAGGGCATTGATCAGTTTTGCCAAACACGGCCTTGTTTTTAACGAAGCTGCTCTCTCTCTTTCTGGTGCTCTTGGAGAACCCTCGCTCATCTTTCAAGATCCAGTTCTGAGGTCACCTCCTCTGGGAGGTCTTCCCAGCTCTATGATGCAGAAGACTTACCCCTTGGTCCATGCCTCTAACTCAGCTCTTGCCATTCTAGGATAGTAAACGCCTCTTCCTGCTGTCTCCCCCTTGAGGGGTAAATGGGTCTTAACTAACTTATTTACCTAATACAGGGTGTAGTGGGTTAAACTGTGACCCGTGAAAAGTTTGTCTAAGTCCTAAACGCCTGTCCTTGTGGATGTGAACTTCCTTGGGAATAGGGTCTTTGTAGATGTAACTAAGTTAAGGATCTCAAGATGAGGTCATCCTGGATTTAGAGTGGGCCCTAAATCCAAGGACTGGTGTCCTTATCAGAGAAGGGAGAGGGACATTTGAGACAGAGAGGGGAAGGCAGATGGAGGCAGAGACTGGAGTGCTGCAGCCCCAAGCCAAGGGATGTTAAGCATCACCATCAGCCAACAGAAGCTAGGAGAAAGGCATGGAACAGCCTCCCTGGAGCCTCAAGAGGGAACCAACCCCACTGGCACCTTGATTTCAGACTTCTGGCCACTAGAACTATGAAAGAATATATTTCTGTCTTTTTAAGTCACCAAGTTTGTGGTAATTGTTATGGCAGCTTTTGGAAGCTAAGACACAGGGCCTGGCATTGAATAAGGGCTCAGTGTTTGTTGAATGAATGAAAGAACTGAGTAAGGAGGCTTGGTGGCCAGTGGTGGGAACGAAAGAGAGATCCCTGGATGATTTCTCTCTGTGTGCCAGCTGCCTCATGACAAATGCAGGACCCCGCGGATTGCCCACATGACATCATTTCCCCTCCCCCTGCTAACAGCTACCCTGTTTGGCCGCGTACCCGTGGGCACCCTCATATGACTTGGGGAAAGCTGATCCATCCCGAGCGTCCAGCCCAGCATGGAATACCATTTCCCTGGAGAGTGACTGAGGCAGAACAGGCTTGTGACCCGCTGCTGGCCAATGAGACAGGAAGGAAAAGCATGCTGGGGGTTTTGGGGAAAGGTTTACTCTTGCTGGCTTTTGCTCTTTCAGATCTGCTTGCCAGGAGTGCCAGACATGGAAAGAAACTGAGTCCCTGTCGATGTACTTCAATTTCTCATTGCACCCTACCTGTCCCCTCGCCACTCCTGGGCTTCCAGCAACGCGAGATTGTTGATGGCCTCCTCGTGGAAGCTGAGCACATCCTAACTGATACTGTAGCCATAGGACTAGGGGATTTTGTCTTCAGCAGTGCAGATTGGGAAACTGAGGCTCCGAGAGATGAAGTCACATCCTTGGGGACACAGGCAGGTAAGTGGCAGAGGTGGGCTTATTTCCACATCCTACGTTCTTAGCCACTCTTGTACATACGTTATTGCTCTTGGGTTTAAACTGCCTCTCTTGATTTCATATGAGGCTTTGGGCCTGGCAGGGGCCTAGCTGCAGCCTGGTTCTCGGCACAGCGGGGTCACCGTGTTGAGTGCCCATCACAATGCCAGCTCCGGGGGTCCCATTTAACCAGGAGTCATGCCCAGAACTTGGACAAGCATTGGCTGACTCACTCGTCCACAGCAGCCCTATTTACCGAGGAAGAAAGTGAGGCTTACGGAGACTGAAAATTCCGGGCAGAGCCACAGACAGTGAGCGGCAGAGCTGGGAGTTGAACCCGTTGAGTCTGACTCCAGAGCCCGCTTCGTGTGTCCTTCCAACTACACTCTGTGCTCGCTAGTAGGACTTTGATGACTACTGCTACATCCCCGGAGCCCAGTAGTGCCTGGCCCCTCGCAGGCACTCAGCAATTGCTTGTTGAACGCTCAAAGAAAACCCATGGAACCAGAGGCTCTTGTAAACAGGCTGTAATTTAAATAGTGGAGGAGTCTGCCCCCCACGCAGAAGCTGTAAGGCCTCCCCCCATTGAGGCCGGGAAGCCTGTTTTGGGTGGTACTTCCTCTCACAGAGGCCTGCCAGGCAGCAGCTGGGACTCAGCTTGTCCCCAGGGAGGTGTGCTTCTCTGAACAATGTCGGGAAAGGAAACCAGACTCGCAGGGGTTTCTGGTCGTTTTGGCTGTGAAGGTAGAGGGGTAAGGTTGGCGAGGTTCCTTGGGCAAGGCAGGGGCCTCAGTCTGGCCGCGGTTTGCTTACTGGTGTGCTCAGCCCTGTGTTGCCCGTTATCTTCAATTCTTTAAACAACCTTCTAAGGTAGGTGCTTATTTAAACAGCTTTATTGAGCTATAATTCACATCCCATACAACGCACCCATCTAAAGTGTATAATTCAATGGCTTTAGTATATTCACAGAGTTGTTCAACCATCATCATAATTTTAGAACATTTTTATCACCCCAAAGAGAGACCCTGTACCCCTTAGCCTTCACCTTCCTGTATGCCCATGCCCCCTTGGCCACCACCAATCTAGTTTCTGTCCCTGTAGATTTGTCAACTCTGGATATTCCAAAGGTAGGTCTCGTGATGGGGAAATTAGAGGTTCAAAGGGGATAATTTGGCAGCTCAGGGTTGCACAGCTGAGAAAAGAACAGCCCTGGGACTTGAACCCACATTCTCTGCTTTCCAAGTTCGTACTTTCATGGGGCTTTTTCTTCTGCTTCTCGGTAACAATACTAAAATTAGCCAGCCCCGATTGTTGAACCATGGTCACCTCTGTGTCATTTGATCCTTACAATCATCCTTGGATGTAGGTACAGTTATTATACCCACTTTGCAGAGAAAGAAACGGAGGCACAGAGAGGCTAATGGTCCAGTGCCCCAGGGCTACTAGCAAAGAGAAGAGGGTTGTGGGGAACAAGCGTGTGTGTGCCCGAGGACTGGTGAGGAACACAGGATGAAAAGAGTCAAGATAACGCTGATTAAGGGACAATTTTCTTTCAGGTCAGTTTTTCTTACCCGCCTCCCCTATTCTTGTTTCTTTCTATAAGAAAAGGAAAAGAAAGTTCCCTCCACCCTTTGAGGTCACTTCCTGACCCATTTGTGAATCTACGTGGAGTGGTTACAGACTCACTTTTCCCTGCCTGGACACCGCCTGTGAACGCTGGGGATGGGCACCAGGCCCATGGGTTCCAGCCCCAGGCAGACCCGGGTTCAAATCCTGCCTCTGATAGCTAACCTGCGACAGGGCCTTCTGCTGTATACGCCTGAATATACAGAGGGGCTTTAGTGTCGTTTTACATTCGCACCCTGTCAGAACTGGGGCTGCCATCTCCCCCATAATATTCTGAAATTAAAAAAAAATTATTTGAGTTTGAGCAACCAAGTTGGAGTTTGGGAAGGAGACGGCAGCCCCGAACACTCCCATACATGGCACTGATTCCTTCCGTCATTCACCCGGCGGGGGGGGGGGTCCCGTAAAAACTGAGGCAAAAAAGAATAGAATTAAAAGTATGAAAAAAAAAGCAAACTGCCGTCTACTATGACCATTTTCTCATACACAATGGAAATTTTAACTCCCCAAATGCTACAGGCTCACGATCGCAGATTAGGCCAGAGTTCTTTAAACTGAAACACGTGCCCCATGTCCTTCTTTCTTGCTGATTCTGCAGCTGGAACTAGAGTCTGTCAGGATAGACGTGCAGGGGCCAAGGCTGCCGTGGTGGTCTCCCAGCGTTCTGATTGTGCTCAACCTCATTTTGCCAGCAAGAGATTTCACATGCTCCCCGACACATGCAGATTTTGTAATGATAAATTATACATATACACAGCTGTACTAATATGTTATGTACATTATATAAAATGTACCAAAAATAGAAGTGTTAAAAGAATTGGTTGAAATAAACACAAGTTGATGTTCTAAAGGGAAATGAGGCAAAGAAATTTCACCCGGATTTAGTCATTATTCCTGGGGAATTGGCCCCATGATTTCACGTGGTTGATGTCATAATGAGCCTTTCCAAGATCTCTCTAAACAATAGTATCGGGAGTGAGCTCTAGTGGCTGGCGCCGTACACTCGGGAGTGAGCTCTAGTGGCTGGCGCCGTACACTCCGGAGACAGGGGCAATATGTGAATGGAACGAACTGGGAGGTCTTCTAAAGTCAGCAAACGAATCCTTGGGCTTTGGGTACAACATTTGCAGTGAGAGTGATGTTCCTGGATTTAAAAATGCTGTAACTCAAGCACCTTAGAAGTGAAATTGAAGTGCTCTGACAGCTCTGTAGGTGGCTAAAGTGGGCTCCAGTCACCACGAAGATACTTCAAGCAAAGATGCACAGGCAGGATTTCAATCAAATTGCTTTATGAGACACAAGAAAAGAAAAAAGCAGTATCTCCTAAAGAATAAATTAGATTCCTCTCACTGGGAAAACGGGAGATCAATTGTCTGGGGTTCTTTGTTCCTTAATGACAACCTTTGGGGCTGGCACTATGTTCATCACGTTTTACAGATGGGGAAACTGAGGCTGCAGGTGTTTAAATGGCCTGCCTAAGGTGGTAAGAGGTGATCTGACGCCAGCACAGTCTCAGTGACTTCCAATTAGGGCCATGAACAGTCACCCCCGGGTGGGTGATTGTGAGGAGTATATTAAATACACGTGAACACCGGTGTGCAGTAGGCGCTCTATAAATGCCACGTTATTGGGGAATTCGTCTCGCTGCACCTGGCCAAGTGACCGCGGGCTGCCTCAGTTTCCGCCTGCGCCCGCAGAGGCGGGGCTCCAGGCCTGGGCCGCCCCCACGGCGGGGAGGGCGAGCGGGCGCGGGGCGCTGGGGCGCCGGGAGAGGCGGGCGGGGCTGGGTCCGCCCCGGGGCGGGCGGCGCGGGGGGCGGCCCCGGGAGTCACGTGGCGCGGGGCCGCGGCCGAAGCAGAAGTAGCGAGCGCGGGCGGGGAGGAGCGAGCGGCGGGGGTGCCCGAGCCGGGACGGGGCGGCTGCGCGCGGGACCCCGGAGCCCGGACCCGCGGCAGGCGGGCGGCTGCGTCCCGGCGCCACGGCCACCGCCAGGTGAGTGGCCCGGCCGGGCGGGACCTGCACCCGGGGGCACCCGCGCCGGCCGAGCTGCGTGCAGGGGGACCTGCGCCGGCAGCCGGCGCGGGCAGCGGTGGGGCGCGCCGTCGGGGCCCGCGGTGCCCGGGACCCGGCTGGTGACGACCCGAGTCCTGGCCCAGTCGCCGGCCACTTCCTCACCGGGGCCGGCGCCACCGCGCCTGTCGGTGCCGTGGGGCGGTCCCAGCTTTGAATGGGACCCATGGGACCCGGGGGGAGGCGGCGCGGCTCGCGGTTAGGGGGTCGCGCGAGCGCCGGCGTTCGGAGCGCCCCTGGCCGGGCGCTGCCGCGTAGGGTGGCGCCGTCCCCCGAGCGCCTCTGTGCCCAGAACTCGGCGGCTCTCGCGGCGGCACCTGCGCGCGGCACACAGGTGGTTGCGGGGCGGGCGGGGGAGCGACGCCACCGACGGCGCAGCGCACCCGGGGAGTTTGCAGGGGGTCGTGCTTCCCACCCGCAGTCGTGTGCGTGATTGTGCGCGTGCGTCTCTGCGTTTTCCTGGTTATGTATTGGAAGCCCCAAGCGGTCATGACCGCCGTGGAGGAAGAATTCCAGTTAAGGTTGTGTCCCGCTGGACAGCGGGAGCCTGGATTCCGGCGCAGGCTGGGGCGGGGTTCTTCGGGTACCCTGATCTTGAACTAGCGAGAGAGACGATGGTGGGCGGGGGAAGGGGTGACAGCACGCGAGGGAAACAGGTTGCCTCGTCTGTCAGAACTTCCTTTGAATTTCAGTTCCATCTGTGTGACCCCGGGCAAGTTGAAGTATCTTTCTGAGTGTCAGTTCCCCCCGCTGGATACTGGCGCCCCCCAAGCCTGTTTTCCAGGGCTGTGTTGAGAATTGGAGCTTATCCTTGGAAAAGGTGCCCAGGCAGTTCTTTATTTTTTAATTTTGTTTTTAATTTTTACTTTTTAGAGACGGGGTCTTGCCCAGGCTGGAGTGCGGGGGCATGATCACAGCTCGGTGTAACCTCAAACTCCTGGACGATCCTCCGGCCTCGGCCTTCTGAGAAGCTGGGCCTGCAGGCACTCCCACTATGCCTGGCTAATTAAAAACAAATTTTTTTTTGTAGGGACGGGGTCTCCCTATGTTGCCCAGGTTGGTCTCCTCAAGCGATCCTCCCGCCTCGGCCTTCCGGAGCGCTGGGATTACAGGCGTGAGCCACCGCGCTGGGCCCAGGCAGTTCTTGAACCTCTGGTTAAAGGGCCGCTGGTGGGGCACAGGCCATCGTCCTTAGCTATGGTTCTGCAGGGAAGCCTTACAGAATTTGGGGGTGCATGCTGTCCTCAAGCAGGTACTCCTATTACAAAGATGTGTGTGTTGCCTGTATAGCAACTCATGGGCAATACTCACTGTGGGCTTCACTGATGCTTAAATTACCTGATGATGTTGCTGCCCCTCCTCCCCCTGCAGCAACTGGAGTATGGGAAGCTCCTGTGGAAGAGGCAAGGCAGGCACCCCACCAATAACCCTTTTGCACTCGTGGGGTGGAGTCAGTGGAAAATTGCTGGTGAGAAAACTTTTGAAAACAACTTCTTAATTTAGAAAACAGTAAAAACACAAAAATAAAAGCTTATCCATTACGTCACCATTTAAATTAACATAAAGTCAAGTCGTGCCCTCTCCCCTCTCCAGCCTCCGATAGTAATCACTGTCCTGCATTTATAAGAAGACGGCCTTTATAAAGATGTAATTGTAATATACTCACTGGTTTGCAACTCTTTTTTCATCTACTATCTTGTAAATCTTTCCAGATCAAATTGCCTGTAGATCCTTCTCATTCTTTCCAATAGCTACTGAACATTCTTTAACGTGTGGGTGCCATTATTTATTTAAGGGATCCCCCCAGTTGATGAGCAGTTGATTTGTTTCCTTTTTAAAAAACAAATACTGCTTCCATGATTTTCTGTTACACATATTATATCTTTGTTGTGTCTTTCTGCACGTGTATGATTGCTGGATCAAAGCATACACATGTTTTGCTTTTTAACACATGCTCACAGGTTGCCCTAAAAAGGGGGAGAGACCAATTTACACTACTATCTTCATAGTGACACTGGTCCTTTGAAAATACGTGTGCCCCAACATGCTGCAGGGTGGGTGTACGATGCAGTGAGAATGTCCCTCCAGCTGTAGGAGGGGCACTTACTGCTCAAGGATTCAGCTGTGCCACATTTTAGCAGAGTTGTTTAGTGTGATTTTTGGATGAAATTCTGTACTGCCCTAAAATGCAGAGAGCACTGAAGAGACAAAATCTTCCCGGTTTTCTGGTTTGGGGTTCTTGTGTCTCAGAAGTATATCTTGAAGAGAAGGACATGAAATGTAAAAATGGCAAAACCTCTTATTAAATCTCAGCCACGTTTATATTTACATGATAAGTCATTTTACAGAATTACCCACTGAGGATGGGAAACAGGAACAAAAAAGGGATTTCAAGGTTTCAAGGCTATTTCTTGTTTTTTGTTTTTTTTTTTTGAAAAAGCAGAAGCAACATGGAAATCGCTGTGATGGTTAGTGCCCTTCCGTGGGGTCAAGGCCTCGGAGACCTGCTTGCCTTAGTTGCTAAAGCATGGAACTCTGGAGGCCTGAGCTGGGAGCTGGCTGGATTTTGGTGGTTGACTCCAAGGATCCTTTGGCCGTGAGGATTTGATTCTAGTCAGTGAAAGGCAGCATCAGAGAGTTGGTGTTTATGGTTGAGCTGATCCACTGGGCTTCTGAGCTGGAAGTGAGTGGAACCCTGGGGAAGGTTAAGTCCAAGTCCCTGCCAGAGCCAGGGTTGGAAGGAACTAAGGACTCTAGTGCCCTGTCCCGGCTTCCATTTAATTGGGGGTGCCGTGATGGGGCTCGTGGTTCCTACTTATGTGCCACCGGACATTGGCCTAGAGACTTGGGTGTGGGGAACTCTAGAGGTGCATGCTGGGGGCAGTCAGCGTAGTGAAGAGCTTTGGAGTTGGGATCAGGTTCCAACCCTGTTTCTGCTACTTTCTAGCTGTGTGTGACCTTGGACAAGTCCCTTAACCTCTTTTGTGAGGACAGGGGCTGCCAAATTAGTAAACATCTGGCCAAATTCTGCTGAGGGATTCTGGTTCCATAAAGCAGGTGCTGAAGGTTTGGGGGCTTGGGACTCAGATGAGGGTTCTGATCCTTGTGCTGCCACTGGTCTACATGACCTTGATCAAGCGATTTCACCTCTCGGGACTTCACTTTTCCCCTCTGGTATTTCTTACTGAGATAAATGAGATGAAGCAGGTATGGCAGGTGCTTGGTACCTGGGGAGGGTCCAATAAACAGTTACTTTGCAAGGATGAGACAGGCCATGGGCACCTCTTTATCCCTATGTCCTGGGTGATGATCAGCAGGTCGTTTTAGATTCCCCAGACGAGATGCGTTTTAACTCTCAGCAGAGTTTCTGGCTCACCCTGCTAGTTCTGTCTGTTGGCCTTTGCTTAAGCCAGTTGCTCCTGCTTCATCTTTTTTAAAGATTGAATTCAGATGCCCACTTCTTCCTCTGGAAGCTTTCTCTGAGGTTTCTAAATGCTAGCCCCACTTCAGACTAAATTGGGGCCCTTCTCGTTGCTCCCTGGCACCCCCTCCCCATGCATGTCTCTGCTGCTGCACTCCTGACCACATTAGATCTGTCAGTTTGTTTCCAAATGGGCAGAGAGCAGGTGTAATTCTCTCTGCTGCCAGCACAGCCGAGGAGGTGCCTTTGGCATGGGTGTGTGGTAGAGGGAGGAGGGGGCAAAGGGCATGGCCCGGGCCTTTCCCCACTCCTCCTCATTTGCATCCTAGTCCCCAGCTCAGTGCCTGGCATAGAGTTGACATGATTAATGTGTTCACCAGTGGCTGATTAGTATTAACTGAGGCCCTGCTAAGTGCTGCAGGTTATGCAGACATTGTAGGTTTTAGTCCTTCCAGCAGCCCCTTGAGGGCATTTTACCCCCATTTTACAGATGAGGAAACTGAAGCCCAGATTTTGAGCAACTTGGCAGGAGGCTGAGTCAGGTTGGAGGACAGCCCTGCTGAACACTTGCCTCTCACTTCTGGATCTTTGGATCTGGGAGACCTGTCTCTAGTGCTACTATGTAACCTTGAGGGCTACAGTGTAACAACTCTGGGTACCTAAAGGGATTTGCAGGGAGGGGAGGGGATAAGAAAGATACACAAAGGCCGGGCACAGTGGCTCATGCCTGTAATCCTAGCGCTCTGGGAGGCCGAAAGGCGCGAGGATCGCTTGAGGCCAGGATTTGGAGACCAGCCTGAGCAAGAGCAAGATCCGTCTCTACTAAAAATAGAAAAATTAGCTGGGTGCAGTGGCGCATGTGCCTGTAGTCCCAGGTACTCGGGAGGCTGAGGCAGGAGGATCGCTTGAGCCCAGGAGTTGGAGGTTGCAGTGAGCTGTGATGGTGCCGCTGCACTCCAGCCTGCGCGACAGGGTGAGACTGTGTCCCGGGGGTGGGGGGGAAGATACACAGAACTAATGATAGGAATAGTAACAGTAATAGCTAAAATCTAAGGAGTGCGGACTTTGTGTCATTGTTTTGAGGGGCCTGAGATATGTTATCTTATTTAATCCTTAAAAAAACTTTCGGAGATGAGTACTGTTACCTTTTATTGGAGTGGAAATTAAGCCGGGAGCGTTTAAGTGACTTCCTGTAGCTGCTGCAGCCTAGCTGGCCAGGCGTGCCCTGGTGGCTCAGCTCCAGAGATAGCCTGAGCCCCTTCGCTCTAAGTCCCATGTAGGGGCACACAATGTGTCTCTGGACATTTGGGGGGGCAGGATAGATCAGTGGTGCAGACTAGGGGCTCAGGGAGCTGCGGCAGGGTTTTGAGCAGAGGACTGACATGATTTGATTCATGTCCTAAAATAATCCTTCTGGCTACTGGTCTGAAAATTGACCCAAAGGGGCCAGGGCAGAAGCCGGGAGAACAGTTAGCATAACACTTAGAATAATCCAAGTATGAGGTCCTAGGAGGAGGCAGTGAAGCTGTGAGATGGGTTGGAGTCTGGATTTGCTGATGGATTGGCTGTGGGCATGAGAGAGTCCAGATAAGGATGCCTCCAAGATTTTGGGCCCAAGAACCTCTCTGGTAAATATCAACCACCCACAAGAATGAGCCGTGCTAAAGGACACCTCCTGGAGGCTGGGCATCGCCCCAGGTGCTTTGCTGTGGCGTTGCACTTCAGGCTTCCTGTTTGACCACTCCTATTTTAGGAAGGATGAATTTGAGGTGTGGAGAGGGCTCAAGCAGCCTGCCCAGAGCCACACAGTCTGTAGGAACCTACACCAGGGTTTGACCTTGAGGCCGCTGGGCCCTGACATTTTCTGCCCTTTGGCCCTGTTTCTACACACAGGAATCAATTGCTCGGGTCTCCATGGATAACACTGAAGTTTTTTATTTTTTATTTTTTCTATTCCTAATTTTGCATAGGAAGTAAAGGGATGATTGGAAATCTCTAGGCAGGATAAAAAAAGATGCTGGTGGTGGGGGTGGGGTTTGGGAGCCAGCCTGGGCTGCTTTGGCTATTCAAATATTCTATAGGATAAAAGTAGGTGTGGAGAGAGGGAGTCACCACCAGGCTGGGTGATTTGGTTATTCAAAGCCCAGGTAACGGTTGGGTCATTGAGGCCAGGGGCTCCTCCTACACCTCAACTTCCATTTAAACCGTTTTGTCCTGCCTGGGCTCTCTGGGTGGCTAGCGATTTCTTTCCACTAGAACCATCTCCTAAAACTCATCCTGAGGGTCATGAGACAGGATTTGGGCTCCTGAAGTCCATGCCCTGTTAACCAAGCCCCCCTCAGTTAACTAAAATCAACTCACTCTTTCATTCTGCCCTTTCAGCCTCCTGACTTCTCCTGACTCCTTCCTTCTCCCTGGAGTGGCCGACAATGACCACCATGGTCAACGTGGATGCCCTTCCAGAATATGAGAAGAGTCAGATCAAGAGAGCCCTGGAGCTGGGGACAGTGATGACTGTGTTCAGCTTCCGCAAGTCCACCCCTGAGCGGAGGACTGTCCAGGTTATCATGGAGACACGGCAGGTGGCCTGGAGCAAGACCGCTGACAAGATCGAGGGCTTCTGTGAGTACCTGCTGGACAGGGTGGTGTGGCCCATCCTCCTGCGCCCTGGCCTGAGCACCTTTCACCCCCCTGTTTCAGTTGTTACTGGAATTGCTGTTTGATATTTTCTTCTATTCTTCTAAAAATGAAAGTGTTGCCACTTTGTGTGGGTCTCTGATGGGGTTGATAGCAGGTGGGGGAAGTTCAGCCAGGAAAGCTCTGGTGAAATAACACCTCATCTGAGCTGGTGGGTTTGTTCCCCATCTGACAGTATCAGGGATTGTCTGGTTCCCAGGGCTGGTCAAGTTTTCTGCCCTCTTAGGAGCTAACTGGCCCAGGCTTGCAGAAACTCATAGATGGGTAGCCAAATGCCTGTTGTGTTTTACTGCAAATTACAGCAGAGGCCTTTGCTGTCATCTCCAATAAAGAGCTCAAGTCACTGAATGTTTTGTATCTTTCACATGAAGTTGTGGTCCTGGTGGAGGTGTCTTCCCTTTCCCGTATCCTTAAGGTTGGGCAATTGGCTCAGTTACCAGAGTTTCTAAGACTTTTTGACAAATAGAGTAAGGACATGTAAGCAATTTTCAGTTGCAAAGACTTGCTTTAACTTGTATTTTGTTTTATTAACTAGTTTTTAATTGAAAAATATACTCTTGGGGTTTGGGTTGTCAACTCACAAATAAGTGTTTCTCTTCCCCAGATCTTAACCCCTGCTCCAGAGGCAAGCTTGTTACCAATTTCTTTCATCTTCCAGAAATAGTCTATGCTTATGTAATGTGTGGGTTTTTTTTTTTTAAACACAAGTGGGAACTACTACATACACTTCTGCACCTTGATTTCTATTTTTAAGTTAATAATCTTGGGGCTTGTTCCTTATGAACACACATCAATCTGCTTGTTCTTTCATGGCCACATAACATACAATGGCAAGTGGCTGCCGTGTGACAGTTTAACGCCAGAGATGGACATTTTGTTCTGTTTCCAGTCTTTTGTTATTAGCTGAAACAACTATCTTTGCACTCTCTTAAAATAAGTTTTGTTGAGATATAATACACATATTACACATACAATTAACCCATTGTACACTGCGTGTACAATGCAGTCGTTTTAGTATATTCACAAATATGTACAAGCACCAGCACAAGCAATTTCAGAATGTTCTTATCACCTCAAGAAGAAGCCCCATACCCTTTAGCTATCACCCCACCCCTAGCCCTAAGCAACTGTTAATCTACTTTCTGTCTCTATAAATTTCCCTGTTTTGGACATTTCATATAAATGGAATCATATACTATGTGACTGTTTGTGACGTAATGTTTTTATCATCCACTTTGTAGCATGGATCAGAATTTCCTTTATATGGCTGAATAATAATCCATTATATGGATGTTCCACAATTTGTCCATTCATCTGTTCATGGACATCTGGGTTGTTTCTACCTTTTAGCTAATATGAATAGTGCTGCTATGAACATTTGTGTACAAGTTTTTGTGTAGATATTTGTGTTTGTTTCTTTTGGGTATATACCTAGGAGTGGAATTGCTGGGTCATACACTAACTCTGTTTAATCATCCTAGGAACTGCCAGACTGTTTTCCTAAGTGGCTTTACCATTTATATTCTCACTGGCAATATAGGAGAGTTACCCTAGCCTTATTCTTTTATACATGTACACATGTGGGTATATCTGAAGGACAACTTCCTAGAAGATTTATTTCTGAGTTAAAGGTTACGGCATGTTCTAACTTTAAAGGGAAGTTTGGTAGCACCCCACAAAGGAGGTGGCTCCACTTAATGCTTCAGCCATGAGGTCTGGGAGTTCACGCTCCCCAAGTTCTCATCTACCTGCCGGGGGGTCCTGCATTTGGTGATTCACTGGTAGACTCTGGTAGCTTGGTGTCCTTCTTAGTTTGGTTTGTCTTACCATGGGTGAGATTCAGCAGCTTTCTGAAAGGTTGCTTCTGGCTTCAGAGCCAAGTAGGTCTCAGATGGCACAGAGCCAGAAGCCCTGCTTTGAGATGTCCACGTGTGCAGGCAGCCAACTTTCCTCGCAACTTTGTTTGCATTGGCCACACTCGACCTCCCAGGTGGCCCTGAAAGCTGTTGCAGCTGGTGGGGAAGGGGGGACAGGCAGTGATGGTAAATACAGGTGTGCCATGTGGAGAGGGCTCCTTTCTGTTCCTGACCTGCAGGTCCTACGCCTGGCTGACCATCAGAAACATGTAGGGAGGGGGGCTTTTATTAAATGAAAGTACAGGGTATTGGCACCTTCTCCTGAAGCTCGTTCTGCTGGAGATGGGCGTGAGGCAGGATTTTGGCTTGAAATCTGTGCCCTGTGGTTCTCCCCTTCAGTCCCGTACTAGCAATTTACTTTTATTCCACCTGTTCAGCCTCCTTGTTTTCTTCACCTTCTCCCTGGAATGACGGAGAATGAAGACGATCCGGCACTTTGCCTGCGACTCGGTGTTATAATAAGCCCGCAGGCGATCGTGCCAGCGGGGCCAGGTCCTATACGCCACCTGTGAGACACCCTGTCTCTTCCCTTCTCCCGCCCATTTGAGCGCCTGCTCTGTCAGGCACTGTTCAAGGTACTGGAAATACAGCAGTAATTAAATTAGATTCAAATTCTCATGGAGCCTTTTTTGTTTTATTAGGTACAAGCAGTGTGGGGCTTGACTTCCAGCACCATTTGATGAGCTTTGCTGTGTGACCTTGGGCGAGTCACCTCCACTTTCTGAGCTTTAATTACCGTATCTGTAGAATGAGAGTGACTTTGGTGTCCACCCCACCGGGTTATGGTTGGGAATAAGAAGATGAGCAGATGTATCACAGGGGTTTGGCACAGGTCCTGGCACAGGGTAGGCACTCAGTTGATGGGAATGCTGTTATGATTTTTGCTGTTGCTAATGAGTGGGGTCCAGCTCATCTAGGGATGTGAAGCTTTGCGTAGGGCTTTGGGCTTTATCTCGGGGGCAGGAGTCCATTGACACATCTTCAGAAGAGGGATGACATGATTGGATTTGCATTTTTGACCCTGCTGGGGAGGTCCTGTTTGAAATGGTGGTGTTTATAAAGTGACAGAAAAAGCCAAATTGGGGGTAAGGAGCTTAGCAATGGTACTCCCCCCACCATCTTGAGAGAGCAGACCTTCAGGCCTGGGAGGGGACTGTCAGTGCCTCCTGCTGTGAAGGGTGACATCTCAAGGGGACCCCCCCAGCCCTAGCAACTCCTTTGGGGGTTCTAGTGGGCTGAAACTTGCTGGTTACAGGGGGGTCTGCAAGGTGCATGAGGAGAGCACAAGCGTGTGGTTTTGGGGTACTTGGCAAGTGGCATGTGACTTTTGGACAGGTGTCACAAGCCCCGTGCAGGCCTGGGTGAAAACCCTGGATCCCACTGTCTAAAGTAGTGAGTGGTTCTTAACTAGGATGATTTTTATACCCCCCCACTCCGGGATGGGGGCATTTGGCAATGTCTGGAGACATGTTTGGTTGTCACAACTGGGGCACAAGGTGCCACTGGCATCTGGTGTGTAGTGGCCAGGGATGCTGCTGAACATCCTACAATGCACAGGACAGCCCCCACCACAGAGAATAATCTGGTACAAAATGTCAGTGGTGCTGGCGTTGAGACACTGCTCTAAAGTCATGTGTTTGCTTTGCTTAGAGCTATAAAATGTCACTGGGTAAAATAGGGTTTTGCTTTGAACCTGGTCTTGGTGGAGCATCTCATTTGTTCAGCATGTGTCTGCCATCATATTGGGTGGTAGACTCCGCTGAGAGAGAGGAGGAGGGATGGAGTCCCTGCTGGTAAGCGGGAGACAGACTCAGAAAGCAGCCCTTGCAGGATTTCGTGATTAGTACCACAGTGGGGGTTTGCACTGGGTGTAGTGTGACGAGGGACGGCTCCTGTCCTTGTGGGTGGGGGAGGAGCTGCTTGTGTGGAGATTGAGGGAGGGCTGTGCCAGGGGGCCAGCAGGGATCAGTGGGTCCCATTTCATAGGAACGAGTACATTTGTGGGTCAGAAGTCTGGGCAGGGCTCAGCTGGGCAATTCTGCTCCTCTTTGTGGCCTGGACTGAGGTCATTTGGTGGTACTCAGCTGGTATGTCACCTGGCCTGGAAGGTTCCAGAATCTTTGCTCACATATCTGGTGCTTTGGTGGTGATGACTGGAAGACTGGGCTCAGCTGGGACAGTTGACCCAGCACCGACCATGTGGTGGTTTCAGGTTGAAGAGTCCGAGGCAGAAGTTGCAAGGCTGCTTATGACTTAGCCTCAGATGTCCCAGAACTTCACTTGCACCAGCTCAGGTCAATAAGCCCAGCCCAGGTTCAAGGAAAGGGAATTCCCCTATTAGAGAGGCAGCGGCATGCACACGCAAGGTGGGGAGGGACTGATGGCCACCTGGAGCCAAGCTACTGCGTGAACACACAGTCTCTGGATCCAGACTTGAGGCTCAAATCCCTGCTCTGCCACCTACTGGAGGTGTGACTAGAAGCAAGTTATTCTAACCTCTCTGTGCCTCAGTTTCCCTGTCCATCAAGTGAGATAATAGTACTTCCTATCTTACTGGGCAAGAATTAAATGGATTTTGTGCACTTTTTTAATCTGTGAGAAATATTGAATAATTGAAACTTAAAACAATAACAGCAAAAAAGAAAGAGCCAGTGGGTGGGGATCCCCAAGGCCTGGCCTCTGAGAGGGACGACTGTGGATCCTGAGCATGCCACCTCACCTCCTGGCCTTCAGGCTCCCTGTTGCTTTCCAAGGGTGTTGGGTAAGATGGTGCCAGAATTCTTTCCATCCTGGCCTTCTGCACAGAGAGTTAAGGAGCTGAGAGTCTTTGAATGCAGGGAGGGAGCTCTGGAACTTCTGGGCAGTGCTGTGTATGTGGGTTTCCTTCTCTTCAAGGGGTCCTTTCGAGCCGTCCTCGGATCGAAAGGGGCCTGCACTGGGGCCTTTCCGAGTTTGAGCTTTGGGTGTCCCCTGACATCTTGTCCATTTGGGAGGCCTGCAGTGTGTCCTGGGAGCTGACGTGGTGCCACCTGTCTGTGGGTCTGGCCAGCGTTGGTGGTGGCGATGAGCCCCTCTGAGGGCCTGGACCACGTGCGCCTCCAGTGAACAGGCTTTCCATCCTGACATTTTCACTTCTGCTTAGGCATGTTTTCTTGGTCTGCTTGTTTTGGGCAAGTTGTGGCTGCCCATGAGTGAGGGATTCTCAAATGCAGGAGCTGTTGCCTTGGTTTTAGGTTCTTGGGTTGCCTGCCAAATAATAACAGTAGGAGTAATACTGCTGATGAGAGCCACGTCCGGTGCATGCTCACCATGTGCTTGTCCCCGTGAAGGCACATCAAACGTAACAGCTCGTTAAATCCCCACAAGTGACCCTGTGAAGCAGGAATTATCCCCACTCTGTCTGTGAGGAGACTCAGTCTTCAAGGGACAAGGTGACATGCCAGGAAAGGGCAGAGCTGTAATTTGAACTTGTTTTATCTATGGTCAGAACTTCACGTCTTCTTCCCACTCTGTGTTGCTTTCTTCTCCTAAATGATCTCAAAGATGTTTCAGTTCTGCATGTAGGAGAGAAACATCCCGCTTAGGACCCAAGGACAGCAGCTTCCTTTAGACTTTCTTTGTCACAGCAAAGGAAAATGGGCAGGAAAATGGACAGCCTTGCCACTGGGCCTCATGGCGAGGGGAAGTGGCAAGCTGTCGGCGCTGAGGACTCTCCCACTCAGTGACAAGAGCCATGGATGGTGACATCTCCCTTAGGCCTCGTCACCCTCTTAGGTTTCCTCTCACAGCTGCAGCCCTACCCTCCTCAGCCTCTGTCCCCACACCTCAGCGGTCTGCTGCTCACACCCAGCCTCCCAGCGACAGATTTTCAGAGAGGCCTCCTCTCGGCCATGTCTTTTTAAGCTACTGCGTGTGGATTGGCTGCTTTTGAGACCAGTGTCCTCTGGCATGGTCAGTTTTGGCTGGGCGTAGGGATGGGTTAGATGTGGTCACCTGTTAGAGAACATTGGCTCCTTCAGGGCTTGTGGACAGGGGTGGATACCTGTTGTGGGTGAATTGTCCCCACCAAATTCATATGTTGAAGTCCTAACCCCCAGTACCTCAAAGGTGATCTTATTTGGAAATAGGATCTTTGCGGATGTAACTAGTTAAGCTGAGGTCCTATTGGAATAGAGTGGACCCGAATCCAATGACTGGTGTCCTTATGAGAAGAGGAGAAAGAGGCACACAGGCAGAGAAAGCCATGTGAAGACAGAAGCAGAGACTGAAGTGATGCATCTGCAAGTCCAGGAACGCCGAGGATGCCCAGACATCGCCAGAACTAGCAGAGAGGCACGCAACAGATTCTCTCCTAGAAGGAACCACCATTGCCAATGCCTCCAGAACTGTGAGACAACAAATTTCTGTTGTTTAAGCAGCCCAGTTTGTGGCACTTTGTTAATGGCAGCCCTAGTACACGAGTGCACTTCCTTTGAAAGGGGCCCGAGGGCAAAGGGGTGAACCCTGTGATGGGTGTACACATCCGGCCACGGATATCACAGACAAGTTGGAGTTTGGCATAAAGGAATTTAAGACCCCTTTATTCCAAGCGTCATCTTATTTTATAGCTATGTTGGTCTTGGCCTGATCCCTGATAAGAGGGAATATAAAATAGTGGTTAAACATGGGAGGGAGCAATTGCTTCTTGAAATAGCAGTGAGCCCTGGGAACACAGGTGTATCTCACTTTGTGTCATTGGGATCCTGAACCGGTGGTACAGGTCAAATCTCTTGTGGATTGTGGTAGCGAAAGGAGGCATGTGTGAAAAGGTGTCCCGTGGTGAATCCTTTCAAAAAGAAAATTATGCCCACCACCTGCCCCTCAGTCTATCTTAGATATAAATGTGGGTTTTTGCATACCAGGCTAGCAAAGTGACATGTCCTGTTTTGTCTTAGAAGAGACTTAAGTGCTGTGCAGTTTGGGGTTGAAACTGGACATCCTGGTGTTGACTTTTCTGCTTTCAGGCAAGGACTGACCTTGGGGCCAGGTCCTTGGTGGTCCTCACCCACAGACTATGAGCTCTGGAGGCCAGGGACCTGTCTGTTCTGCTTGCCAGGGAGGGTGCCCAGCACCTAGCCCATACCTGGCCCACAGCAGGTGTTCCTCAGACACCTGGTAGACAGACAAATCGGGAAAGAGACCTGGATGCCCTCTCAGCCTCGGTCCCCCTGTTTCTCCCTGACCATGGCAGTATCTGGGGTTCAGATAGGGCACCTCTGTGACAACTTCCTCTTCAACCCCACACCACAGTTCCAGTCTTGGCCCTGGCACTTACTGCCTGACCTTGGGCAATCTACTCAGCCTCTTTGCCTCTTTGAGCCTCAGTGTTCTTATCTGTAAGGTGGGATAACAGTAGAGCTTACACCCTCCCCACATTAGATCATTGTGAGGATTACATTTGTAAATGCTTGTAAGGGGTGTGGTGTGTACCTAACACGGTGTGCCTGCCAGCCATGCTGCCATCATGACTTGTGAGGTAGCAGGTTCCCGTATTGGTGTGTGCTTGGGCACACAGCATGGGGCTGAGGTATAGCCCACGTGTACAGTGGTCTTCCTCCTGCTATGCCGTGGCACATGGCTAGGGGTCCTATTGGGGTTAAGGTCCTTTGGATCTGAGCCTGGGTGTAGGTGGGCAGCTCAGCTTCTTCTGAGAGGCTGGGGAGGCCAGGGCTTGGAGGAGGAGTGTCAACAGGGCAATGGTGACGTTCTGGAAACAGAATTGGTGGTGATGCCAGTGCAGAGCCCGAGGGCCTCTCTGCTGTTGCAGCACTGTTGGGAAGAAGCTGTGAGATGCTCCTTTCATCTTATGCAAGTTGTTCTCGTGGCCGTGGGAGGGCACAAGTTTTTATGGGTGAAGTATCTGTTCGTGTGAAGGATTCCATTTTGAGAAAGAAAGAAATGGGAACTTACTAATTTGTAGAATGGAAACTAGCAAAATGAGGCAAAGCATGGTGAAAGCAAATGCAGCAGGAATAGGAGACCCTGCAGAGGTCAGATGAGGTAGAGGAGGTGCCTGACCCCACCAGCCAGCCTAGGACTTTGGGGATCCTGCCACATCCTCTCTGCTGCTTCTCTGCTCCTGCTCGGGCTGGATTTCACTGGCCCGGTGTCCCCGCTCAGCACTCCTAGCCACTCCAGGCTCTCCCTGCCCTTCCACCAGCCTCTGCCCGTGGGACCAGCCCCCACGTCAGCCAGGGGCATGGCTGCAGGAGTGCCTGCGTCCCTGGGGAGGCAAGAAGGACCCAAGCCAAGGGCGGCTAAGGGCAAACGTGCCATTTTCCTGTTTAGACAGCTCAAGCTGCTCCCCTTTCGTCCTGCTTCTTTCTCCTAATTAAAACTACTCTTATTTCACTCCTCATTGTAGAAGTAATGTGTGTTCATTAGTAGAAACATTTAAAGCTACAACTGAGTAAGGAAAACAACCCCTTGGCCCCCAACCAGGAGAAATGTGTGTTAACACTTGGTGGACCCCTCCAGATGTTTTTTTGTTTTGCAAGACATACATTTTCACAAAAAGTAATCTTTTCATAATATACTTTAGTAATCTGCTTTTTTCATATTGTGCTACACTGTGACCATCTTAGTGTCATCATTATGAACTATTTTAAACATTGAGGTTGGTGTAGAAAATATGACAAATACCATGTACTCAAGAGCAAGGGCTCTAGGGTCTGACTGCTTTGGTTCAAATCCTGGCTCTGCTACTTACAAGATTTGTGACTGTGGACAAGGTATTTAGCTTCTCTTTGCACCTGTATATAAAATGGGATAATAGTGGTGCCTGCCTCACTGGATTCACATGAGGATTAGGGGAGTTAATTATGTCTCACACTTTGGGATAGTGCCTGACAAATGTCCTAAAGCACTCAAGCACGAGTCAGCTGCTGTTGTTGTTATTAGTAATATTCCTGTACACTCTGTGGTAGGCAGAACAAAGGCCCCTCACCTGAAAGATGTCCATATCCTAATCCCTGGAGCCTGCAGATGTTATTCTCTATGGCAAAAGGCCCTTTGCAGATGTTATAGAGTGGAGGATCTGGAGATGGGGAGGTTATCCTGGATTACCTGGGTGGACCTGGTGCAATCACAAGGGTTCTTATAAGGGGGAGGCAGGAGGGCCAGAGTCAGAGATAGATCAGGACATGGTACCTTCCTTGCTGGTTTTACAGATGAAAGAAAGGACCATGACCCAAGGAATGCAGGCAGCTTCTAGAAGCTGGAAAAGTCAAGGGAGCTAATTTCCTCTAGAGGCTCCAGGAGGAACTAGCTCCGACGACACCTTGATTTTAGCCCAGTGAGACCCAATGAGTTGTGAATTTCTAACCTCCCGAACTGTAAGATAATACACTTGAGTTAAGCCACTACATTTGTGGTAATTTGTTGTAGCAGCAATAGAGAACTGATACTATCTCAACCAACTTAGGTGAGTTGTAATATTTGCTTTGGATCTTTTTTGTTTTTAATAAATAAAATATAGTTCAGTCCTCATATATGCCCCATCCCTCCCTAGAGAAACCAGTATCATGATTTAATAATTATCATTCCCATGGATTTTTTCCATTTCAAAATTTTCATCTATGAAAATTTCATATGTGTTTTGCAGGTCTTTACGCAAAAGACACTGCCTGGTACACAGCCCTCAAGAAACTTGCATTTTCTGCTTGACGTTGTTTGTGAGGCTTATCCATGTTGATGTCAGTAGCTTTATTTTAACTGCCATGTGCAATTTCACCTAAGTACACCATGATAGATTGATCTGTCCTTTCGATGCTGGACACTTAAGTTGTTCCCAACTGTGGAAATCTCCATCCCAACAAATATGCCTTCCATATTGTTTTAAATGAGTATAGGTTTCCACCTTATTTTTTTAAACCCCCAAAATAAGGTGGAAACCTTCCTTTTTGGATATTATGTAGTTTCATATTTTCCTATGTCAAACATTGATCCTGGGAACATTTTTACAGCTAAATTTTAGGTGTAACCTTGGTAATTTCCATAGGATACATTTCTAAAAGAATTTCGAGGAGGAAGGAAAGGTCATGTGGTGGGCTTTGGGTAGCACGTTCAGTAGTTCACCAGGAAAGCTGCACTGATTTGTACACCCACCCTCTACCCTTGCCAGTATCTGGGCATCAGCTTTTACAAACATGAAATTCATAGGCAAATACAGGATCTTGTGAGTGTGGTTTGTGCTTCCCTCTCCCCCTGGTTTGGTGTTTATTCTGGCCTGGCCTGTGGATCTCGCCCCCACATCAACATGACTGCTGGGATGGTAGGAAAACTTTTCAGCCCTCACAGTGGGCTTAGACTGCTGCTATGCCCTCACTTAATCCACACAACAACCCCATGGAGCTATTTTCCCAGTCTTCTTGATGAGAAATCTGATGTTGAGGGATGTCTAGTAATGTTTCAGGGTTGGCAGCTGGGATTTAATTCCAGTTATTCTGATTGCTCAGCTCATGCATTTGTTGGTACAGGCCAAATTCTGGGGTATGAATTGGGTGCCATTCAAGAATAAGGCTTTGAGCAACCTTCCATTTTGAGGTTTGTCCAAAAATGTATGGATGTGCAGAATTGCTGACCAGAGTTTGGTCTGGAAGGAAAAGACTGGAAGCTAATTCTTTAGGTGGGTGGTATCTTGTTCATCTCTGTACTTCCAGCTTCTGGCACCAGGTGCCCCCAGGAGATACCTGATAGATGTGTGTTGAATGTGTAACTACCACCTTGAGCTACTACCTTTTTTTTGCTGCTGTTGTTGAGGAGGAACCTATAGATTTTGTTTTCATTTATTAAAACAATAGCTTTATTGAGATATAATTCACATACCACATAATTCACCTACTAAAGTATACAGTTCAGTAGTTTTTAGTGTATTCAGAGTTGTGCAAACATTATCACAGTCAATTTTAGCATGTTTTTATCATTTTCCCCCAAATTCTGTACCTTTTAATAGTCACCCCTACTTCCCCCCACCCCTGGCAACCATGAATCTACTTTCTGTCTCTACAGATTTGTCTATTCTGGACATTTAATATAAATGGAATCACCCAATACGTGGCTTTTTGCTTCTGACTTCATTCACTTAACATAATGTTTTCGAAGTTCATCCATATTGTAGCATATCAACACTTCATTTCTTTCTATGGCTGAGTAATATTCCATTGTATGAATAGACCACTTTTTTTTTTTTTTTTTTTGGTGGAGACAGAGTCTCGCTATGTTGCCCAGGCTGGTCTTGAACTCCTGGGCTTGAGCAATCCTCCCGCCTTGGCCTTCCAAAGTGCTGGGATCACAGATTTGAGCCACTGCACCCAGCCGGAGTAGATCATATTTTGTTTATCTGTTCATCATTTGATGGGCATTTAGGTTATTTTTTCTTTTTGGTTATTGTGAATAATACTGATGTGAACATTTGTGTACAAGTGTTTGTGTGAATATGTTTTCATTTCTCTTGGCTGTGTACCTAAGAGTAGAATTGCTGGTCATCTATAACTCTGTGTTTAATCATTTAAGGAACCGCCAAGACTTTCAAAGCGCTTGCTCCATTTACGTTCCCACTAGTAGCGTCTGAGGGTTCCCACTTCCCTGCATCCTCGCCAACACTTGTCATTATCTATCTTTTCGATTATAGCCCCCCCAGTAGGGGTGAAGTTGTATCTCACTGTGGTCCTATTTGCATTTCCCTGATGGCTTGTTGCTCTATTTTTATAGAATTCATTGTGTGATTTTTAGTTGGTACAATAATGTCCTTCTAAGCACTTGATTTTTGTGGGCAGGGTCCTATCTTGAACTTTCCTTTGAGCCTTGCCATCTGGCCTGGGCTTGGTGCTGACTATGGGGTAGGCAAGTGAGGAAACTCTGGGAATGTTGGCATGAACCACATGGGCATGGATTAAGAAGGATGTGTTTCCTGGCTTGAGTCTAGAACCATAAATTTTAATCATTATTTCTGCTTTCTTTGGGACAAAAGGACCATTTTTGAAGGTGGTAACCTGTCTTAGTTTCATTAGTTGATATTCAGCTTTGTCCAAATATTTCAGTGAAGTGTAGCACAGGTTTTTCATGATTTCAAGCTTTAATGCCTCAGCCCAGCATGTCCCTATATAGTGACCCTTTTCACAGAGCCCTGGAAATGCCTACTTGCTCCTAACTGCCCACTTCAGCCCCTCTGCTTCCTGTTTGGCCACCAGCCACCCCCTACAAGGTGTTGGGAGAAACGGCGTTGGGAAGTGCTGCTGGCACCAGGCTGAGGGAGCACCTTGAGGGCGTAGTAATCATGGCATGTCCTGAGCATCTGCCATGTGTGAGCATTGTGCTGGGCACTATAAGCATGTATGTGTCCATGAAATCGTGTGTATGGATATTCTTGTGTAGTATCTAGTCATCACAATTAGCCTGTGAGTTTTGCCCATTTTACTGATAAGTAAAGTGAGCTTGAGTGACTTGCCCAAGGTTCCCAAGCATTTTAGAGGAACGACATCAGATTGGGGTGAATGGCACCAATTGCCATGTGCCAAAAAACCTTTAGGTTAAGAGATTGGAAAGACAAGCCACAGACTGGGAGAAAATGTTTGCAAAACACATAGCTGATAAAGGACTGTATCCAAAATACACAAAGAACTCTTAAAACTCAACAATAAGAAAACAACCCATTAAAAAGTGGGGAAAAGATCTCACTCCGCCTTCCCCTATCCCGGTCACAATGCTTTATGCACCCACTGCTCCATCCTGCGGTAGCCAAAGCTGCTTCTGGACCAGGGCTGTCCAGTGGATCCATGACAGGAGCCACCACATTCATAAAGGTGACAAGAAAGGGGTGAAACTAGTTTTAACAATATATTATATTTAAATCAGTATACCCAAAGTGTTATTATTTCAACATACACACAATATAATTATTAATGAGGTATCTTACATTCTTGTATTTGGTCTGAGTCTTCAAAATCCAGTGTGTATTTTATACTTACAGCACATCTCAATTTGGACCAATTCAATTCCAAGTGCTCTCTAGCCACCATACTGGACAGCACAATTCTAGAATACACCTCTTGTCTCCTTTGTGTTACCTGCTTCCTTGTTCCCCAGGCAGCAAAGTTGTTCTCCGTGTGGCAGGTGCTGTGATTATCACCACGGTGCTTCCTGCTTGGTGAGGTCAGATGGCTTTAATTTCCCACAGAGACCAAAAATGTGTAATTGTGCACATCTCCTGGCTTGACCATCTGCCCGGGCTTCTGCCGTAGATCTAGGTGTGACATCTCATTGCCGGGCCTGAGCATCTAGTTCCAGCCGTACTTGCACTTTACTGGGCGATCACAGTAGAACTTTCTCCTGGGGGTTGCCTGTGTCCCAGGCAGCACTGCTGAGCTTGCAGCTGGGTGAACTTCTGTGCCCCTTGAGAGTCTGGAGTCTGTACCTGTCACGTGGCCATAGGACAGTCTACAGACATGTGGCACAGGTTCATGACTTGCCTTGTAAATTGTAACTGAGTAAATTATATGTATATGGAAAGAAACAGAATACCAGGTAGGGGATTGTGAGGGTTGGACATGGGGTTGGGCATGGAAGGCCTCACTGAGAAGGTGGCATTTGAGCAAAGACCTGGAAAAGGCGAGGGGTGGGCTTTGTGGATATGCAGGGAAGCGTGTAGTCAGCATAAGGAATGGCCAGGGCAAAGCCCTTGAGATGGGGCATCTCCTGGGAACAGTGAGGAGGCCCAGTGGGGTGGTAGGGGCAGAGCGAGAGGAAGCAGAGGTCACGTGGCCTGGGGCTGTGGAGGCCTCCTTAGCACTCAAGCTTTCGTCTGGGGAGGTAGGAGCCACGGGAGAGGCCACTGCGGCCCCTCTGCCTGTTGAGTTGAGGTTGGCCTTCTCCTGTTCGTCCTTTGTACATTCCAGCCAAGGTTCCCAGTTCACATTTCAAGTCCGTTCAATGGATCTCCTCCTCCAGTTAGTCAGTGGGGACTTCATGGGGACAGCTGCCCATGTCTCGTCCCAGTCTTGCCCTCCCCCTAACATCGGGAGAAGGCGGCTCTGGGGCCCCAGAAGGAGCAGAGTGTCCTGGTAGACGCTGGTGTAGGCTGGGGCTGGGGGAAGCACAGATCTGTGGGAGGGGGGCTCTGCAGTGGGTGGGCTGCTCTGGGAGAGCCCCGGATGCCTGGGCTCTGCCCTCTGGACCTGAAGTCCGAGTTGCAAACGAAGAGCTGATTTCAGGCAAAAGTACCATTTTCAGCTTTGTGCAAGACAGGAAGCTCATCACTCCCCCACCCCATCATTGTTATCACTGTCACCACCACCATCAGAGCTGACATTTATAAGTGTTTATTATGTACCTGCTGTAGTTCTAAGAGCTTTCCGTGGACTATTACTTGCTTAATTCCACAACTCTATGAATTCAATACTAGTATTATCCCCATGTTACAGATGAAGAAATTGAGGCACAGAGAGGTTAAGTCACCTGCCCAGGGCCACCCAGCCAGTAAGTGGGCAGGCTGGGTTTGAATGCAGGCTGGTGGTGCTGGATCTGCTCAGTTGCCTCTTGCTGTGCTGTGCTGTTGTACAGGAAGCGCTGGGGGGGACGTTGCCCTTTTGTTCCTTCGCTTTACAGAGCCCTTTGCCTTGTATAACACCGGCTCTGTCCTCCAACCGTGTAGGGAAGAGAATGAGATGGTCCCTCCTGTGAAGAGGTCTGTACACTCGGAATCAAGAGGGATGTCCCAGCAGCCTGCGGCAGTAGCTTCCCAGGGGGCGTCTGCTCCTCGGCACAGGGCTTCCAGACCCAGGGCCAGGAGGAAATGCAGTGAGTGACCCTCGCTGGGCGGGGCTGTGCCCACTGGGGTGCATGTTCCACCCGGGGAGGGGTGTGATGCTGCCCAGGTCCCTCCAGTTGGCACACAGTTCTTTCGATTTTTCAAGGGAAGTTAAAATTCTGGATTCCTGAGTGACATCTCTCAGCTTAAGATGTTGGTGATGGGGACAATAAAACAAATGCATTTGACCCATGTGCTCCCAGGTTGCCACCACTGCCTCAGACAGCCCTCATGGGGCGGGGACCCTGGGGGCCTCCTCTGGGCGTAGGAGGCTGAGACCCAGGATCTGAGGACACCCCTTACTGCTGGGCGGATGAGCACGCCTTTCCCCTGGGTTCTCTCTCTCTCTTTTTTTTATTTGGGGATGACTGAGAGATCTTGGTGTTTGTCCAGACATAGCAAAAACAAACAAACAAACAAACAAAAATCAGTGCCCTTCCCTTCCCCGTCCTGCAGTTCTGTGGTTCTCTTCCTGGAGATGACTGTTATTCTCTGTTTCTTGGGTTTCCTTCCAGAACCGTTGTGTGCACGCCCAGGTGCACGCCCTCCGGCTTGTGGATTCTTCCAAAGGAGAATTCTCTGAGGCGTCTTTGTCTTCTGATGGAAGAGGCCAGTCCTCGCTGGGACCCTGTTGCGGGGTTAGCAGCCTGCTCTTCCCGACTGAGTTCCTCCTGGATTTTTTTTTAATTGAAATTTAATTCACAGAAAATTCATCCTTTTAAAGTACAATTCAGTGGCTTATGGTATATTCACAGGGTTGTGCGACCATCACCATTATCTAAGTTCAGAACATTTTCATCGTCCCAAAAAGAAATCCTAACCCCGTGAGCAGTCATTCCCCATTCCCTCCCTCCCCCAGTCCCTGGCAATCTCTAATCTGCTTTCTGACTCTGTGGATCTGCCTATTCTGGACATTTCATGTGAGTGGAATGATACAATATGTGACTTTTTGTGACTGGCTTCTTTTACTTCTTTTACTCAGCAGCGTGTCTTCAGGTTTATCTGTGTTGTAGCAGGTGTCAGTTCTTCATTTTTTTTTTGTTTTTTTTTTTGAGACAGAGTCTCATTCTGTCGCCTGGGCTAGAGTACAGTGGTGCGATCATAGCTCACTGCAGCCTCAAACTCCTGGCCTCAAGAGATCCTCATGCCTCAGCCTCCCAAGTAGCTGGGACTACAGTTGCATGCCTCCATGCTCAGCTAATGTTTTTCTATTTTTTATAGAGACGGGGTCTTCCTATGTTGCTCAGGCTGGTCTCAAACTCCTGGCCTCAAGTGATCCTCCTGCCTCAGCCTCCCAAAATGCCAGGATTGTAGGTGAGAGCCACCGCACCAGGCCAACTCTTTTAGATTTGTTGACAATTGGTTTTATGGGCCAGGATGTGGCCTATCTTGTCATATGTACCAAGAACACTTAACAAAGCCCAATATCTTTTTTTTTTTTTTTAACCCCAGTGTCTTTTTTTCTTTTTTTCTTTGGAGACAGAATTGTGCTCTGTTGCCCCGGCTAGAATGCAGTGGCATCATAGCTCACTGCAACCTCAAACTCCTGGCCTCAAGCGATCCTCCTGCCTCAGCCTCCCAAAATGCCAGGATTGCAGGCGTGGGCCACCGCACTGGGCCTCTCCATTCCTTTTTAATGACTGAATAATATTCCACTGTATGGATAGACCACATTTTGCTTATCCATTCATTGGTTGATGAATAGTTGGGTTGTTTCTACCTTTTGGCTACTCTGAGTAGTGTTGCTGTGAACATTCATGTATAGGTTTTTGTGTGGACATGCTTTCCTCTCTCTTGGGTATGTATCTAGGGGTGGAATTGGTGGGCCCATATGATAACCTTTTGTTTAACCTTTTGAGGAACTACCAGACTGCGCTATTTTGCATTGGTCAAGGCCCTTCTGGCTGTTTTGGAGGTGAGCCCCTCCCCTTAACCTCGAAAGGAGTGGACCCTTGATGCTTTGAGGTCAGAATGTCCAGGTGACCCTCTTAGACAGAGAGGCAGGAGGCTCCTGGGAGACTGTACTGTAGAGGACCATGTGGCCCCAAACCGACAGCACTGGGTTTGATCCCAGCTCTGCTACCTACCACCCCTGTGACCTTGAGCAAACTCCTTAACCTCCACTGAGCTCTGCATCCCCTCTGCAAAGTGGGGGTCATCACAGTGTGTTCAGGAGGCTCCCATGAGATCCAGGGAGAAATGAGCTCAGCACAGTACATGGCGTATGGGAACTGCCCCATGAAGGTTGTGCCCATGAGGTTGGTGACGTCCACCAGGCATTTAGACACATGCTTGTTTAACTCCCCCCAACTCCTCTAAAAAATCATACTCCCTTTCTACAGGTGAGGAAGGAGTGTGGGAGTTTGTTCTGTGTAGCTTGTCGTGGGGAGGGGAAGGCAGTGCTGGGCTAGGCCTTGGTCTCCCTGAGGTGATTGGGACCGTTTGGTTTAGTGGTTTTGTGGCACAGAAGCTGTTGTGGACACTGCTGGTGCCTGACCTTGTGACCTCAGCACACACCCTGTGCACCACAAGCCGCTTGCTGCAAACACCTGCGCCTGTGCACGGGAGCCTCCGCCAGCCTGTGGTGCAGGACGGGCTGGAAGTGCTAGAGAGTTAATGCCTCCAGAGGTGGCTGTGGCTGGATGGGAGCTGGTGGATCAATACCCCAGCTCCCTCGCCCTTGGTCAGGACGACCCCGAGGCATGTTCTGCACTGGCTCCCAGGGTTCACCAGTGGGTTCAGGCTTCCTTTGCGCGGGAGTAGTGATGGGCTTGATGACACACCCCTTGTAGACCGTGTCCCTTTCCCTGTCTCACTGCCCCACCCCCCGCCAGTGAGGCCTGCGATGCCCCCCCACATAGACTGCTTGTACCTGCATCCTTGTCTCAGGGTCTGTTTCTGGGGAAGCCCAGATGAAGACAGAGACCCACTTAGGCCTTGAGTCAGGAAACACATGGACTAGGGTTGGGCCACTCTGGGACTTGCTGTTTTCTCTGTCCCCTGCGGGGGTGTGTGTGTGTGTGTGTGTGTGCATGTGTGCATGTGCACGCCTACACATGTGTCTTTCTCCTCTTGCTCCTGATTGGTCAGTCTTGTCACTTCTGTCCTGGTTCTAGAGAGAGAGTTTCTGATGGCCCAGTTACCATTGCCCTCAGCCGAGTCAGGCGTTTTTGACTGGTAGGGTGAGAAACTAGCTTAAACAAAAAAGAGATTTCCTGGAACGTGTGGCTGAGAAGGGACTACTCCTTGGGCAGCAGAAACCACTCATTCCCTGTTCATCTTCCTGCCGGGCCTTGTGCTTCACATGATTCTCTTTTTTTGCAGACCGACCTCATCCACGGAGCAGATAGTGTGGCCGTGAACAGCCCCGGGAGAGCGCATCTTTCCCTCAAACCCCCAAAATAATACTTGTGGCACTTTTGTGGTCATTCATGGTCATGCACAGAGTGGTGAAAAATTTGGGTCGTCCACATGCACAGGCCCCACTGAGGTCAAACAAGCATCCTTTTCACGGCCTATTTAGTGCCATGTTTCCTGCATTTTTTGTGCTTTCTGTTGGCAGTTTTGCTACTTAAATGGCCCTAAGCACAGTGTGTTTGTTTGTCATGACTTCATTCATTCCTTCCACTATTCATTCATTCGATAACTATTTATTGATCATCTACTAAGCGCAGGGAACTGTACTGAGTTCTGATCAGAGGAGACATGGTCTTTAATTTCATGGACCTTATTGTTTAGTGGTGGAAGGTGAGCAAACATTGGTCAAATATTTACATGAGTGTATTTGTAATGAAAATGAAGATAACTTTTGCTTCTCTCTAAGAGGGACCATGGGGGATTCTGTACCTGATGGGAGCCCAGGAAACAGCAGCCAAACTGACTGAATAGTGGCCTTTCTGGTCCTAGAGGCTGTTCTTTGTGGCCCAAGGCCACGTCTAACTTGTGCTCTGGAGGGGTATGAGTGTGCACTTCCTGGAATGACCCCGAGGTGGTCAGTGTGCTGTGGGAGGTCACGTGGCATCACCTATGAGAGCAGTTTGGGAGTTGAACAAGCCTGGGCTTGACTCCTGGCTCTGCCACTCTGTCTGTGTGACTTCCCACTTGGGCCTCAGCATTGGCATCTATAAAATGGGCACAGGGGTGGTTCAGTTTCTTTGTCTATATAATGGGGATCATAATGATACCTTCTCCATAGGGTTGGGGTAAGGATTAAATGAGCTAATACACACCAGGTTTGTGTACACCAGGAGTATAATACACTCTGGGGTCTGGCGCAGAGTAAGTGCTGACTAAACACCAGCTGCTGAAGATGATGCTGTGTAGTTATTTTTATTGGCTTGTTTCAGTAGTTATTGCAGCCTGGCAAACCTTCGAAGACTGAGGTTAATTTTTAAACATTCCTTTTTTCCCAGTTATGGAAGGAATGTGTGGTCATTGTTGATAATTTGGGAATTCAGAAGGCTTAGAATGAAGCACCTGTGTTCCGGAATGCCTGTTAATGCTGAGGGTGGTTATGCGAAGGGAGGAGGTTTTATCGCACATGGGGGCTGACTGGGCAGGGAAGGGAGGGGGTCTTTCAGCTGGGGGGCCTTAGCGCTCTCTGGCGGGCCCAGGCTGGGGAATGGGGCTCTCAGCCTCAGCAGGTTGGTGACCACACAAGACAGCTGGGTCCTTCTGCTCGGCTGAGGCTCTGATTCCCAGATGCAGAAGATACAGCCCCAGGGTGTGTCCCAGGTCCCCTGTCCCTCCAGGGTGAGACCTCGGGGGCTAAGAGACCACCCTCCAGAGGCTTCCTAATTTGTATCTTTAACACTGCCATGGTTGGCAGCTGGGTTCCTCCTCTGCCCACCCTGTGGGTTCTGTTGACTACTCAGCCTGTCGTTCGGAGGTTCTCCTGGCCCTTTCAAAGGCCAGTGGAGCTCAGACATTTGGAACACGAGTCCCTCTCCAACTGCCAGGTGCCTGAGCTTGGGAGAATCCGGCCCGATGTTGTTCCAGTCCTCGTGCAGGCGGCTCCATTGAGTCTCGCGTTCTTGGTGGAAACCTTCGTAGGTCTCTAGTACACTGTTACTTAACACTCTTGAAATGAGCCTTCAGATCCTTACTTATTGGGCATAACCCAGTTTGGGGCCATGAAAAGGCACCTGGTAAGTGGAGGACTTTGTCCCTTGTTAGAAACTGTTACTTACTCCAGAATTGAGAACCAAGAGGGCTGTTGTGCTGTAACCATTGGTGGGGAAGGACCCGGAAGCCTGGGGTCACATCCTGGTGCTGCCTCTTTCTAGCTGGGCTAGGGTCTCTCCGAGCTGGGCTTTTTCATTCCTGTCCCCATTGCACAGCTACCAATTTAGTGCCCAGAAGGTGACAGGCACTGGATGTGTTAGATGCTGGGTGAAGAGGCAAATGACAATGACGTGGTCCTTTTCATGAGCCTTGCAGGCTGCTGGGAAGAGATGGATGATAAACAGAGGGTGAAGAGTGAAGACAGCCCAGGGCAGGAAGAACCCTGCAGGCACAGAAGGAATATGCCTCAGTTTCCCTGTGTATAAAATGGGAATGACATTAGTGCCTGTGTTGTTAGGCAGTTACGAAGATGGAGTGCGTTAGTGCATGTGAAGCACCTATCGCCACTAAAAACAAAAGGCTGCTTTAGATGTTATTATTTTTATTATTATTACGGCTAGAGAGGAGTGTTATTTTTTCCCCTTCGGGAAAATTGTAAGAGTGCGCGTGTGTGCGTGTGTGCTTGTGTGTGTTTGCTTCCATTGTTTATTTCAGTGCCTTCTGGGTTTTTTTTAAATAAAGTGTAGGTTGCCCTCCACGCTGTCTTAGTCTGTTCAGGCTGATAAAACAAAATGCCATAAACTGGGTGGCTTATAAACAACAGAAATTTATTTCTGACAATTCTGGAGGCTGGGAAGTCCAAGGTCAAGGTGCCAGCTGATTCGTGGGCTGGTGAGGGCTCGCTTCCTGGGTCACAGACGGCCGTCTTCTTGCAGTGTCCTCACGTGGTGGGAGGGGTGCGGGAGCTCCCTGGGGCCTCTTGTTTAAGGGCACTGATCCCATTCATGAGCGCTCCACTCCTGAAGGCCCACCTCCTAATACCATCGCATTTGGGATTAAGTTTCAACGTATGAGTTTTGTGGGGGACACGAACGTTCAGACCCTAGTACTGTCTTCCAAAGTTCTGGATAGGGGGCTGGAAAGGAGGAGGTTTAAGGGCTGCGGCCAGGGTTCCCTTTCTCCCTGTTGTCACCCTCCTAAGCTCCTCCTGGAAGGGGCTCAGGGGGATGGCTAGCCTCCTCCTAGAGGATGGGGAGGAGAGATCTTAGAGGACCACCAGGCTGCAGCACGGAGCGGAGAGCTGCCTTGACCAAGGCCAGCTGGAGGCAGGGAAGCAGGGGCTGGGGGTCGGGAGGGGACATGCTGCTGGCACCCTGACTCAGGCCTTGGTGCCCTGGGGATGGACACTCTCAGACCTGCCATGGGCAATTTCTAGCTTTCCTACCCCAGTGTGCCTGGGGCTGGATCCTGAACCCTGCCGTGTGGGGGCTTCTGTAGTTCCCTGTTCTCACTTCATCTACACGCACACACACACATGAACACATGTGAATGCGTGAGCACCTCCCCCATCGCGAGCACCATGTCAACTAAAGTAACACAGTTGTTCTAGTCCGTATATAAGACCACACAGCATCTTCATGAGGTCCTGATTAAATTTACATTTCAGTAATTCTGTTCTTTTGATGCTGCAAGATCACGAGTGGTGTTCTGGCCCTGTTTTAGGAAGTTTGGGGGTGGGCTGTGCTATAGAGTGGTACACAGTGTGCCCTTTCTGTGTATTTGACAAATGAGAAGTGGGCAGTGTTGATAAAAAGGCTCAGTCGTGTGGCTGCAGGATGAATGTATCAGTTGGGGACACTCAAGGAATTTTGTTATTGTAGACAGAGACAGGTGTAGGTAGTGGCTAAGGACCAGCACGCTGGACCCACACTGTCTGGGTGCAAATCCTAGCTCACTCTCTTTCTAGCTCTGTGACCTTGAGCAAGTTACTGCACCTTTCTGAGCTTCTGTTTCCTCATCCACAAACTGAGGATAATTTGCAACAAGTACTGCACAGACTGTGATAATTTTTTTTTTAAAGTGAGTTAACTCATATAAAGTGCTTTGTTCAATTTCTGGCGTACTGTGAAAGGGCTGAATACATGTAAGTGATTGTTAATTGTAGAGGATTAAGTTTGTGGGCTTGAACCAGCCTGAGTTTAAATGCTTACTGGTGGGTGACCTCAGGGTAAGTCACTTAACCTCTTGCACCTCAGTTTTCCCTTCTCTTTAACAAAGAAGATGTGATCTACTTTATCCTATTGTTGTGTGGATTAAGTGAGTTAATATACGAGTGATTAGAAGAAGGCCTGGCACACAGCAACTGCTAAATGAATTGTGGTTGTTGATTGTAACAATAGTGGTTTTGGTTTATCTATGACCATGTAACAAACTACCCCAGAACTTAGTGGCTCGAAACAGCAATCCTTTCTTATTTTGGGTGACTTGAGGCAGTTGCTTTACCGGATGAACAGGACTTGCTCGTGTCGCTGCTCTCAGCGGGGCTGGAAGGTCCAAAATGGTCTTGCTCATGTGGCTGGCAGTTGGTGTTGGCTGTTGGCTGGGGGCCTCTGTTCTCCATGTGGCCTCTCATTGTCCAGCAGTCTAGCCCAGCTTCCGAATGTGGCAGTCTCCAAGGAACATTCTAAGAGGGAGAAGGCAGGAGCCTCAAGGTCTCTTGAGGTCTGAGCTCTGGAAATTGCACAATATCACTACTGTCTCATCCTATTATTGGTCAAAGTAGGTTAGGAGGCCAGCCCACTTTCATGGAGGGGGAAACAGACTTCTCTTCTTGGTGGGAGGAGCTATAAGATGGGATGGCCATGCTCTTCAGTGTCCCACAGTGTCCTCTGTATCCACAGTCATGTTGAAGGGCACTATCTACTCCCCTTGCACAAGGCACTAGAGTGGTTTTGACTGCCCTGTATCAGTTATGTTTAGTGTTGCTACAGCTTCAGTGAACACAGCTGGTGAAAGAGAAGTTTTCAAACTGTACCTGCCCCTCAAGAAGACTCCAAGAGTGTATGCAGAGTATCAGAGGGTACATTGTGATTCTTTTACTTAACATATTTATTGGGAGTTTACTACGTGCAGGCCCAGGCCAGGGTGGGCAAACAAAAGACAAGCTCCCCTCCCTCATGGAGCATATGATCCAGTGCCCCTTATTCCTTGGGGGAGAAGGGGGTTTAGTGAACATTTGGGGTTGACAGTAAAAACCCTAAAGGAGAAGTCAGATTCTGGGAGGGACAGGGCAAGATAGAGAGACCTGGTTGTCATCTACTCTCTGTTCCTTCCTATCATGTGACCTTGGCTCAGTCACTTCCTCCCTGTGGGCCCACATCCCCTGATCTGTAAAGTTAGGATTACAACACCTACTTCATGGGGTTGTTGTGAGGATTCAGTGAGCTAGTATGTTAAGCTCTTCCTCCTGTCAGGGTCACTTCCATCCTGTGTGTCTCAGTTTCCTCACTGGTGAGGTCCTTTCTACTGGAGCAAGTCTATGGTGTGGTCAGTTCCTCACTTCCTGCCCCTCTGTCTGGAATATACTAATGAGAATTAGTCTCTCGTTCTATCATGTTCTTCTCTTTGGGAGCTTTGTCATACTGGGAATTACTTATATTTATGTGGCTGTTTAATGCCCCTCTCCCTTACCCTGTCAGCCCTTGGGAGGGGGCTGTGTGTTCCATTCATGGCTCTGGTGTCTTGCACGATGACTGGCGCACACCAGGTGCACCGTGGATGCTGTCTGAGTGGGTGAATGCCATTTTCCCTCTGCTTGGGCTTTGGGGTTACTCATCAGCTGCAGTGAAATGGAGCTTCAGGAGCCAACTGTCTGGTGAGGGCTGTGTTTCTGGACGACAGCCAGGCCAGAGCCAACCAGCTGGGCACAGCCTCCATCAGATGTGGCAGAGGGGAAAGTTTGGGATAGCTTTCACGAGGATGGCCCCTTGTTATGAGTTGCCGTGGAAGCTGAGGGCTGCCTGGCCCTCACCCTGGCGTGGAGAGGGGTGTGGAGGGGAGTGCCACGGGAGTGGGGTTTTAGATGGGCCATCAATGGGGGAGATGGGAGATTTGCTTCCTCTTCCATAAATTAGTGGAGACTCATGGAATTTTGTTTTTTGGTGGGGTGGGGATCTTTGAATCACAAATAAAAATAAATACAGCTTTTTACTGAGAACTTAGGGTATACCCAACACCGTCCTTTAATTTCATCCTTCTAGGCTCCCCGATGCAGGTGCAACTCTTTTCATTTGCAGATGAGGGAGCTGAGGCTCAGGACGGTCCAGTGACTTGCTCAAGGCCACACAGCCGCAGAGTGGCAGAGTTGGGGGTCTAAACCCTGTCTGTTATGTGGGCAAGGCTTGGCCATGGAAGACAAAGACCCCGCTGGGTGGGGGGCTGCTCCTGGACATGCATGGGGTGGGTGGAGGATGATCTGTGTCCTTCCCAGAGCCAGGTGGGGGCAGAGTTGGAGAGATCCTTTAGGTGTTGGCAGCTGTGGGGTAACGACACCACCACGCATGCCTTTCCGAGCTCGTTTCTGATGCTTCCAGCCCTACAAGGCAAGGGGGGCTCCTATGAGTCCCCTTGTACAGCCAGGCTTGGAGAAGTGAAAGACTCGGCCGGTGGCACCTCCTGCCTGCTTGCCCAGTGCTTTTCATCCTTCCTTGGGACAAGAGGTCATTCCAGCCATCTCAATGGGATTTTATCCCATTTTAGTTTTTAAAATTACATTTACTATGGTTTTATTTCCCATCATAAGAGAAATACATATTCATTCTAGAACCTTTGGAAAATACAGAAAAACACAGATAAAAGGAAAATATCTCCCATTGCCTACCATCCAGGGATCACTGGAACCAAACTAGCATTTGGTTGCTTTTCTATGAAGATGCTATTGCATCTTTAAGGGTTGTGCATTTTGACACATGTACACCTGTGTAACCGCCACCCTAATCAAGACAAAGAACAATTCCATCGCCCCAGAAAGTCCCCTCATGTCCCTTTCAGTCAGCAGCCCCTCAACACACGCACACTTTGCTCCAGGCCACCCTGAGCTACTTTCTCTCACTCTGGGCTTATTCCCCAGTTTTAGAATTCTGTATAAATGGGATCATATACTTTGCCCTGTCTGGCGTTTGACTTCTTTTGCATAACATTCTTGAGGTTCACCTATGTTGTTGTAAGTATTGGTAGTTTTTTCTTTTCTATTGCTGAGTAGTAGTCCAGTGTGTTAATATACCACCACTGTCTGTTTACCCATTCTTTTGATGGGTGACCTTGGCCATGTCACTTTCCCCTTCTGTAAAATGCGGGAAAATATTGTCCACATTATTGGATTACTGAAAATTAAATGAGTTAATATGTGAGTGATTAAAAGAATGCCTGGCACATAGCAAGTGCCAAATGCATGTTGGTAGTAATTATAATGGTCTGTTCTCTCTCGATACGTAACAAACCACCCCAGAACTTAGTGGTGAATATTGGAGGTGTTTCCAGTTTGAGGGTTTTTTTTTTTTTTTTTTAAGATACAGGGTCTCGCTCTGTCACTCTGGCTGGAGTACAGTGGCATCATCATAGGTCACTGCAGCCTCCAACTCCTGGACTCAAGTGATCCTCCTGCCTCAGCCTCCCGAGTAGTTGGGACTACAGGTGTGTGCCACCACGCCTGGTTAATTTTTCTATTTTTAGTAGAAATGGGGTCTCACTCTTGCTCAGGCTGGTCTTAAACTCCTGACTCAAGTGGTCTTCCCGCCTCAGCCTCCCAGAGTGCTAGGATTGCAGACGTGAGCCTCCGTGCCCAGCCGAGGCTCTTTTGAATCATGTGAATGAATGAATCAAATAATAAAAATTGCTCATGTGTAGTTGGGTGGCCTCGGTGGCTATTGCCTTAGTTGAGGGCTCAGGCGCTGTGTGTCTTGGTGATAGGACAACAGGCAGCCAGTGCCTTTTCTGAGATGGGTGGGTTTTGTTTTGAGGTGGGTTTTGGGGGCTCACAGTTGCTTAGTGCTGGTCCTACTTGTCACCCTGTGCTCTGCTCTTAGCCTGGCTTGGGTTTTGCTGGGCTGACCCACCAGCTTGCCTCATTCATGCCTCAGGAAGTGGCCTCTGTAGAAAAAAATGTATAAGCAGTGGGTGGTGAGCTTTGGGCCGAGTGAGCAGATCACTGGGGCACAAAGCCCCAAAATAGATCTTTTTTTGCTAAGTCGCCGGGCAAGTAGAGGCAGTAGCAAATGCTTTGCATATTTTCCTGCCCAAAAGAAAAGGTTTTACTGCAAACAACTTTTTGGGACCCCTTCTTTCCCTCAAAAAAAAAAAAAAAATCTCAAAAAGATTCAAGTTTTTTTTTTTCAGAGCAGCACAAAGTGAGAGCCAGACAGGGCTGGGCTTAAATCCCAGATCCACCATTTGCAGGCTGTGTGATTTTTGGCAAGTTTCTTAACTTCTCTGAGCCTTCTCCTTTCCCATGTTAACTAGTGAAGATGAGACCTGACTCTCAAGCGTGTGCGCAAAGCACCTTGTGCTGCATTTGACACGTGGCAGAGACGCTGCAAATATGGAGTGTCCTTTTTTTTCCCCTTGCTTTTTCGTTTTCTCTTCTTTGCTTGTCCTGGAACTTGTGCCCGGTGTCTGTTAGCTTTGTGAGTGGGGTAGGCTGGAAGTGGGGGTGGGGGTTAAGCTTTGGCTTTCCTAGGAAGATGCTTCTGACGCTGTCTTTGAAATAACACACTCTTCCTCTGCAGATCGCCAGACGGGGAGTTGAAGGGTAGGTGTGAACAGTGGCCCCCAGAGGTGTCCGCGTCCTAATCCCTGCAACCTGTGGATGTGCTATGTTACGTGGCAAGGAGGACTTTGCAGATGCCACTAACTGAAGGAGGTTGAGATGGGAGATTAGCCGGGATTGTCCAAGTGGGTCCAGTGTGATCACACGGGGCCTTTTTAGAGAGAGGTGGGGGATCCGAATGAGTGGAAGGCAGGCGTGGTGGTGGGAGCAGAGTGGGACTGGTGTACTGTGAAGCTGGAGGGAGCTGGAAATGGCAGGAAGTGGCTTCTCCCTTGGAGCCTCCAGAAGGAACCAGTCCTGCCAACACCTTGATTTTAGCCCAGTGAGACTGGTTTTGACCTAGGAATTGAAAGACCATAAATTTGTGTTCTTTCAAGCCACTAAGTTTGTGGTAATTTGTTACAGCAGCCATGGGACACTTATACAGCATGTTAGGTTTATGTTATTATGGCTTTGTAGGAAGGAAACCTCTCAGAGGATGGCACCTTGTGTTCATTATTTAGTTTTTGCCCTTCTGACTTGGATGGACTGTTTCTGATCGAGCCTTGGGGTGCTCTGGCTTCCCTGGGGCCTGACCTTGAAGACTCAGTTTCAGGCTGTGGTCAGGCTGCCCGCGGGCCCCTGTGGCCGGGGGAACTGCAGAGAGGCTTCCTCTTGACGGAAGCACAGAGCGAGCTGCTGGCTCGCAGAGGCCGGGCTTCCTGTCTGGCCAGCCCCTGGGGAGGTGCAGCCGCCTGCCCCCCCCCACGTGGGGGTCCAGGCGAGGACAGGGGAGGGCCAGGGGCACCACTCTCTGTTTAATCTCTGAGATGAGCCCCTCCCTGTCTAGGGTGGGTTTGCGTTTAAGGCTTTAAAACAACTGTTTTCTTGTGATTTGGTAGCAAACCGTCCCTGGGGACGTGACCGTTTAGAGAGCACCTCTGGCTTCTGTGGAGAAGCAAGACCTGGGTTTGGCATGGACCCGGCCTGGCCATGATTCTTTGTTGGGACCGTGTTTGGATCTCTCTTATGCTCTCTTGCTATGTTTCTCATGCACCACATTTGTGAGAGGAGAGGGTGTACAGGGCTTGGATATTCCGATTCAATGATTATTATAATTAAAGAGCAACACTGAGCCCCGGATGGCTGGGATCTTCTCACCGCTGCCATCTTGTGACCTCTGCCCCTTCTGTCCTTTCCCACGACATCACCTATCACTGGATGGTGACTCCCTGCATTGGCAGAATAAGGGCTCCCAAGGATGTTCACGTCCGAGTCCTCGGAACCTGTTATGTCATGTGGTAAAAGGGACTTGGCAAATGTGACTCAGGTAAAGATCTTGAGATGGGGAGATTACTCTGGCTGAACCAGGCAGGCCCAGTGTAATTAGAAGGGTCCTTAAAAGAGGGAGGTGGGAGGTCAGAGCCAGGGAGAGATTGGAAGATTCTGACTTTGAAGATTAGGAAGGAGCCACAAGCCAAGAAACGCAGGTGGCCTGTAGAAGCCAGGAAAGTCAATGAGTCAATTCTCCCTGGAGCCCCCTAGAAAGGAACACAGCCCTGCTGACATCTGGATTTCCCCAGTGAGACCTGTTTTGGAAATCTGACCTGCAGAACTGTAAGATGACAAATTTGTGTTGTTTAAAGCTACTAGGTTTGTGGTAATCTGTTAGAGCAGTAACAGGAGACTAATATATTCCCAAATAAGCATCTCCTAAGATCCCATTCCTTGACCCATTCAGTAAATATTTTTTAAAATCATTTTTTGTAGAGATGGGTCTCATGACGTTGCCCAGGCTGGCCTCGAGCTCTTGGTCTCAAGCGATCTTCCTGCCTTGGCCTCCCAAAGTGCTGGGATCACAGGCGTGAACCACCATGCCCGGCCCATTCAGTCAATATGGATCAAGCCCCAACCACATGCTAGACACTCTGCTGGTCACCGTGGTTACCAAACTGACTGAAGCATGGTCCCATTCCTCAGGGGTTCACAGTCTAAGGGAGAAAGACAAGGAGATGACAGTGCTAAGGTTGTCACACAGGGTGCTGGGGGATCGTAGAGAAAGCAGACACGGAAATCAGACTGAGGGACCAGGGAAGGTTTCTCAGAAGTCATTGAGAAGAACTTTGAACTTGGAGCAGGAGCTCTGGAAATGTCGTTCAGTTGCCACTTGGGTATCTAGTAAATCCTTCAAAGTCAACCTGTCCAAAATGGAACTTGTCACGAAAATAATTAAGATCCCCGCCTTTGAAGTCTGTGCCTCCAGTTTCTCCATTTTGGTGAGAGGTACGCCATCACCCAGTCAGGTATCTGCGCCAGAAAGCTGGAGTCCTGGGCTCCTTTCTCTCCTACATTTCCAACATCCCAGCCACCTCTGAGTTCTGTGCATTTCCCTCCTGGCACCAGCAGGGCTCTAGGATCCCAGGCTCAGGGATGAGGGAACTGAGTGAAACCTCCAGTATGACCCGTGTTCTCATATAGGTATAGCAGGATGCAGTGTAGTGTAGTGGTCAAAAGGGGGGACCCCAAGGGCAGACTCCCTGGGGTCAGATTCCAGCTCTATACTTAGCAGTGCGACCTGAGGTCAAGGTGCTTGATCTTGTGTGCCTCAGTCTCCTCACCAATAAAATGGGAATAATATACGTACCTCATACGCATGTTTTAGAATTCAATGTGTTAATACATGAAAAGTGCTTAGAATAACACATTCAGCCAACGGTGGTGGTGGTTGTCAGAGCCTTCTGTACAGTATTCAGTGCTTAAAATCACAATAGCACAGCCGCTTATGAACCACGTCCTCTGAGTGGTGTTATTAACCTCTGTCCTTGGTGCTTTAAAAATCTTCATTGTGCTTCTTGACAGTCTTCTCGTTTTACAGATGGGGAAACCGAGTCTCAAAAAGTAGCTTGACTTTCCTGAAGCCACTTAAGTCATTAAAACTTTCTGGTATGACTCTCCAGGCAGCCAGAGACAATTTTGAGCAACTCTTGGGTTTTTGAAAAGTTCTTCTTCCTGTATCCATTTGAAGTCTTGGTTCTCACTGCTGGACGTCCACAGAACCAGTCTCCTGCCTCCTCTGGATGGCCAGATGACTGAAGGCAGAATGCTCGGTCCTGAGCTGGGCTCTGGGTTCAGCCTCCCGGGTTCCCCAAAGGAGTTTCCTCGAGCTCCATAGACTCTCGATCACCACTCCTGTGTCCTGGCCTAAGGTTGCATTTCCCTGTTGACCTTGTGCAGAAATAAGATTCACTGGAATTTTTCCTGGGACACCCCTCAGTGGGATGTGTGGCAAGGTGCCTGGTAAACTAATGTCTAATACGTCATAGAGGACGATGTTGTTGTGGAACTCTGGCTCCTTCTGTACAGGTACAATTGAGTTTTCCGACCCAAGAGTAAGACTTTGCATTTATTCCTTTAAGACCCTGTGTCCTCTGTTTCACATGAAGGATCAGAAACTCAAATACCTACAGGAGGCTAGGCAAGTGGCCTAAATAAGAGACGTGGGTTGGGTCTTGGGGACAAATGACAACAAACATGGGCTGCAGAGTGGGAAAGATAAAAGAGCCAGTGGGAACCGTGATTGATGGGAGCCCCGTGCACACCTGGTGTGAAGTGGACAGATCCTACCTCACACTCCACGCTCAGGGTCCACAGATCTGTGGCTGGAGATACAGCTCATTATTGTGGAATCTCCTCATTTAAAAAGATCGTTGACTTATTTAAACATATAAATAAACAACATAATCTTGACCTAACAAAACACATATGCAGCCAGATGCAGTTTGGAGGCCAACAATTTATAAAGTGGTGGACAAGAGGTGATTTCCAATCATGCAGAATAGAAATCCCCCTGCATTTGCGTCTTTCTGCATGCGTGCTGATCAATCTGTAGGATAGATTCCTAGAAGGGGTCTTCTGGGTCTGCACATTTAACTTTTCAGTATATTGTGTCATATTATCCCTGAAAGAGGCTGTATCTCACGACAGCTTTCTGGTTTTAGAGGGAGGGGGTCATTGAATGAATTCTCTGTTGTGGGCACTATGTCTCAAACATTTCTCAGGAATAGCCAGAAAATCATAGACTCTGGGTTTTAATGATGATGAGGGATGTGCCTCAGCTCTCTGCCTGGGACTGCCCCACCTGCTCTGTCTTTTTCTGTATCTGTGGTTTTCATTCATTTATGAGGGTGGTTATTAGTTTATTTTAATTAATGCATGTTTGAGTTTTGAAATTACAAAATACTTCAAACATAACAAAGCATAGAAAAATAATATAAATGACACTTAGGTACCCTGATAACACCTTCTGTGACAGCCCACCCCCACCCTGTCCCCAACCGTGCTGCTCTGTGCTTTGGCTTAATTTTTGTAGTCCTTATCACCCCCAAATGTAATGTACATTGATTTGTCTATCTGTCTCCCCCCATTAGAATGTAATTCTTTGAGGGCAGGGACTTGGTCTGTTTTGCTCATAGCTGTATCCCAGCTCCCAGAACAGTGCCAGGCCCTTGGGCCTTCAGCTACTGTTTGTTGACTGAATGACTGACTGGACGAATGGACATCACCATGACCTTGAGAATCTGTGGATAATAGTGGCCAATATTTGAGCACCAGCTGTGTGCCAGGCACTTTGCTAAGCACTTAGGTGTGAACTCTTGCCTCCTTAAATTCTCCTGCCAAGGCCGTGAGGCTGGCCCTGTTTATTACATCTCCATTTTACAGGTGGGGACATGTGGGGTTGGGATTTGAACCACACCCGACCCCACACTCCAGTGGGGACCCCAGGCCAATGCTGAACTCTGGCCAAGGGGGAGGCAGGTGGTGGATTTTGGCAGATAAGCATTGGTACTCCCTGGGTGGGACTCAGACCCTTGTGCAAGGGGGAACTCAGGCTGGAACTACTTGGGATGGAGGGTGCTCAGGGACCTCAGGAGGCTCAACCCTCTTGCCCCAATCCCACCTTCTCTGAAAGGGAAGGAAGGCTCTCACCTTCTAGTTCGCTGCAACAGGAACTGCCAGGAGGCCACACTAGCCACCCCCAACCTTGGTTTGCAAAACTCTGAGCCTCGTGGGGAAATGAAGGGCTGGCTTGCTAACCACAGTGAGGACTCATTTGCAAAGGCAAAGTGTGAGGCGGGCCCTCCCCTGCCCCTACGGAAGGGCCTGACTTCTGCAGGCCGCGGTCTTACTGGAACCAGTCAGAACCCCACCACTGAGCTTGGGCTCAGCCACAGTCACTAGCTGTGGCTTTACCGTCCTCCAACTCAGTCATCTTCTCTGATAAATGTGGGTAATAGTGATATTGTGGCGATACTGTGATGCTCCAGTGAGGAAATACGTGTAAAGCCTTCACTCAGGGTCTGACTCCTTGTGGATGTTTGGGGGGATGTTTGCTATCATTGTTATGGTGGCATTGGTGGCGAGCACAGAGTTCTCCTCCTGGCCTCCGCTCCACATAGCAGCCACTTTTTAGGAATAATCCTCAAGTTAAGCAAAAGGGATAAGAGCTTATCCTCTAATACATGCTCTTCTTCTCCTTTTCAAGCAGAATTTGCCATTTTAATTAAACTTCCATGAGTGGTCTGATGTTCAGTTACTGAGTCAGGGCCAGGCCCTGTTCCTACAGAGCTGGAGAATGAGGCAGAGGGCCTCCGTCCCGCCTAGGGCCTGGTGGAGGGGAGGCCAAGGGTGGCCCGTTGGCCATAAGGGAGCAGGGTGAGTGCTGGAACAGGAAGGTGTCAGCGTGCTAGAGGCCCAGGAAGCCACCGGTCAGTAGCTACTTGAAGGCCTCTTGTGTGCCCAGCTCGGTGCTGGGGCTGCTGCGAAAAAGCAGGGAAACGAGTCATTCTGGTAAGATGTGATGAGAACCAGGAAGCGGAAGTCTGGGAGCGGAAGGGGAGCCCCCAGAGAGGGACCGGTGAAGAGGGGCCTCCCAGCCAGGGGGAGGGCTCTTCCCTGAGGCTGCCCACCCCGCAGAACCTATTCCTTCCCTGACCTTGGTTTACAGAGAAGAACACACAGCATGAGGACGCCACATGTGGGGTTCAAGGACCCCAGAATGAAAAACCACCCCTTTAAAGAATGAAGGCTTTACCTCTCGGAGGCCGGCTGTCTAGGCCAAGAGGGCTGGGTGGGCCACGGCCAGGTCGTGTGGTAGTTTCACCCAGGGCTCTGGAAAAGCCTTTGGAAGTCCAGGGCCTTCTCTCGAAATCTGTTCACACCCTCTGAGCCTTTCTCCTGGACCGTGGCTCTGGTCAGGCCGAGGGTCCCAAGGCAGCGCTCTGGCCAGTCCCTGTGGGTGAAGCGGGGAGGCGTCTGGAAATCCCTGGCCTCCCCTGTTAACCACTGACATGGTGGAAGGGTAATCCTGCCTGCCTTAGCTAATGACTGACCTTGGCAAGGGGAGCGCTGAATTCTTTTGGCATCTCTCTCTGCCCACAGAGACTTACCTGACTTCAAAGAAAGGATCCACCTTTAGCCATAATCTTAGCCCATTCACTGCAAGGTTTACTGAGAGGTCGTGGTGGGAGCAGCGTCCTGGAAAGTGGGATTTGGGAGGGGTGCGGAAGGAGCTGCACTCACTTTGTCTCCAGGCCTCCCACCGTGGGCAGCCCCCACTTGCTGCCTGATGTCTTTGGCATCAAAACCCAGCAGGTGGCCCTGAATGAATGACTTCATCTTCCTGAGCTGTCTCTGGAAAATGGGGTTTTCTTCCCAAGGTTGGTGGGAGGGTTAAGGAGACAGTGAAGTCAGCTCTGGCACCTACTAAATGCTCAGTAGGGGGAGTCTGGCCTGTTTTCCATCCCCCTCAGGTGTTTCTGTCCTGACCTTGACCTTGGCAGGGCTCCATTTTCTGCAGGCTGCTGGCAGCATCGCAGGGGCAGCCTGCGTGAGCGTCTCAGCCCGGGAACCAGCATGGGTGGTGCTGGAGATGGCTCTGGAGCTCGCCCAACCTGCCCAAGCCTCAGTTTCCTCTTCTGCAGAGTGGAGGTGATGATAACAGTGGTCACTTCTTAGGGCTGCATGAGGGACTGCTGAGATGAGGGACAGCCCTTGGCACGCGGGTGATGGACCACGAGCCCTCAGAGCTGCTGCCGCTGCTGTTAGGGGCTTCTGGGCCATGGTTCCTTGAAGGAAGACTTGGCAGACTCCGCCAAGGTGGGGTCTGAGCAGGGCGGGGAGGTCTCCCCTGGAGGAGAACCCGTGAGGACCAAGGCACGGCTCCCTTTTCCCCTGACAGGGGCGATCTCTTTCAACAGAACCTGTCACTCCCTGGAGCTTTTTAGTTGTGAGCTGAGGATTTTTTTTGTTTGTTTGGTTTGGTTTTCACAGCTAACTGCAGACTCCTCTTGGGTGGACGAGGAAGAGGCCTTGGTCCATTGCACAGCCGGGTCTGCTGATGAAGGGGCAGTTCCTGGCTGTCATCTGCTCTTGGGAGCCTCGCTAAGCCCCATGGGGCCAGGGAGGGCACGTTGCTCCCCTCCTGCTTTCAGGAGGAGCTCCTGCTGCTTTTCTCAGTGGAAGGGGATGGAAGGGCCGGAGGGGGTGACAGCTGGGCCTTCCGGGTGCCACTCGCTTGGTTTGGGTGTCAGCTCTGCCGTTGATTGCCTGTGTGGCCTTGGACAAGCCCCTTGTCTGCTCTGAGCCTTAGTTTTTACATCTGCAAGATGGGTATAATAATGATTCCTTTGTCATGGGGTTGCTGAGAGCACAAAATGAGATCATTTAGGTAAGGCAGTGAATATAGTGCCATACACACAGTGAACACTTCATAAATAGCTGTTATTAATAATGAAAATACTGAGAAAAAAAATCTGCTATTACTTGTGTTGATGTCCTGTGGCTGTCATAACACAAGTGCCACAAACTGGGTGGCTTAAAACAACAGAAATGTGTTCTCTCACAGTTCTGGAGGTTGGAAGTCTGAAATCGAGGTGTTGGCAGGGCTGTGTTCCCTCCGAAGGCTCCAGGGGAAGAATCCTTCCTAGGCTCTTGGGGGTTGCTGGTGATCCTTGTAGATGCATCACTCCCATATCTGCCTCTTTATATGTCTGTCTGTGTCCACATCCCCCACTTCTTATAAGGACACCAGTCACTGGGCCTACCCTGGTCTAGCATGACCTCATTTTAAGACTATATCTACAAAGTCCCTATTTCCAAAGAAGGTCACATTCAGATACCAGGGATTGGAACTTCCACATGTCTTTCCAAGGGACACAATTTGACCCTCAACATTATCCATTTATACTTTTTCTCCAGGGCCACCAAGAGCAAGACCAGAACTGATGTAAACCTGTGAACTGTCAAAATGCCAGGGCTGACCCAATCCCTGCATTTCACAGATGGGATGGAGAAACTGGGGCCCAGAGAGGTAAAATGGTTCTCCCAAGGTCACATAGTAACGTAGTGGCTGAGGTGGAACGGGATCCTAGATCTCCTGGAGCCAGGGCTTCCTCGACGCTGCTGAACTGCCTGCCCTGCCTTGGCTGTTCCAGCCGCAGGGCTTATTCCCACATCTGGAGCCACGAGGTTCTCGCTCTCTGCTCAGCTTGGATGAGTCATTGGGTCTCCCAGCTTCAGTTTCCCCGTCTGTGGAGTGGAGATGGTAATCTCAGCCTCGCATGGGTGCACAGGTGTCAGACCCTGCCGTGCGCCCCGGCTTGGACTAGGGGTTTATATAAATGTGGTTTCCCTTCCCCTTTCTCATCTCTGCTTTTCTCTGAAGCCATCCGGTCCTTGGTAGGAAGGTGAAGACTAGTGTTTTCCATGGGAGGATTCGACATCAGCCAGACCTTTAGAATTTACTCCAGGTGGTCAAAGTTGAGATAATTGTCCATATTTTCAGAACGTTTCTTTTTCTGTAAAAAACCAAAAATACGAATCAAACTCAAAGGATGAGAATATATAAGTGTGCAGGGCTGCTGGTGAGGTAGAGGCCCGGGAAGGGTGTGATTGCATGAAAGCCTGTTGTTAAAAAGGGAATCCACGTTTACTCTTCTGCTAGTGCTCAGGGTACGTCTACTCCTGGCTGCCATTCCTAGGAATTGTGCTCGCAGCTAGCTGTCTTCTATAGCCGTGTGACCTTTGTCTTTTCCAAGAGTGGTCCCCTGCAGGCTACTTCCTCTGGGTTTCAGTGCCTGGCTTATCAGGAGGCTGCATGACCATAATCTATTTCTGGCCTTGCTGGAAATAGTGTGGATCCTGGCAGAAGGCGGAGCCCAGAGTTGGCTCATCGAATCCACTGGGTGGGGGGGTGGTGAGGAGCGGTCTCTACGGTGGCCCCCAGGGGAGGCTGTGCATTGGGTGCCACGGCAAAGCACGAACGCCAGACGGTGCCCAGGGAGCTTGAGCCAAGAGTGGGAGTGTGGTTTCCTTCTCAGCTCCCTTGCTGTCTTCCTGATCATGACAAGGAGAACATCTGTTTGGTACCAACATGTCTTTTTTTTTTTCTTTCTTGATACTGTGTATTTTTTAATTGGGATTTTTATTGAGATTATTGTAGATTCACATAAAGTTGTAAAAAATATTAATAATATGGGGAGCTCTCATGTAGACTCCACCCAGTTTTCCCTGATGGTAACGTCTTCCAAAACTGGAGTACAGGATATTGACACTGATGACGTCGATACGATCCACCACCAGCCTTTCTCAGATCTCCCTGGCTTTCCTTGTATTTGTGTATATTTAGTTGGTCCTATACCTACCTCCCCAGTGAAGATACTGAACAAATAGCACTTCCCCAGAAGGGTTCTTAGTTGCCCCTTAATAGCCACACCCCCCTCCATTTCTAAAATTTTAACATACCTGTTTTTGAAAGGCATGAAATCTCTTTGCTAAGGTATAACATGTGTGTAGTAAGATGCACATGTGGCGAGTGTGCAGCCAGAGTCTTTATGCACGTGTGTACCTCTGTGACCATTCCTAAGGTCCCCATGATCCAGTCCTGTCTCGAGGTGACCACTGCTTTGACTTCTATCTCCACCAGTGAGTCTTGCCTGGAGAATTGGGCTTCCCTCCTCTGTTAATGGTTTCTTCCCTCCCTTTATAACTCAGAGAACCAAGCCGAGGCCTTTGCCTTGGGCACACAACCATTGCTAGGTAGAATTGAACAATATTGTTTTGTTTCCACTGACTTTGTTATTTTACAATTCCTATTATAGGTAGTGAGTGTTATTGGTTTTCTTCTTCTTTTTTTTAAATTTTAGAGACAGGATCTTGCTCTGTTGCCATTCAGGCTGGAGTGCAGTGGCCCGAACATAGCTCACTGTAACCCCGACTCCCGGGCTCAGGGGATCCCCCTGCCTCAGCCTCCTGAGTAGCTGGGACTACAGGTGCGCACCACCTCGCTTGGCTAGTTTTTTTTTATTTTTTGAAGAGACAAGGTCTCACTATGTTGCTCAAGCTGGTCTTGAATTCCTGACCTCAAGTGATCCTCCTGCCTTGGCCTCCCAAAGTGCTGGGATTTACAGGTGTGAACCGCCGCACCCAGCCTTGGTTTTCTTTTTGCCAAAGACATAAAGTCACTCTTGAAATGTATCTATTCAAGTGAAAAGGGTGAGTTGATTTAAAGAGAAATATTAGATAAATAGTACCAGCAGAATGCCGATATAGCAAACTTTATGAAGTTGATAATGATATGACTGCAGTTTGAGAAATAGTTTCAAAGCATAAATGGCTCCAAAAAAATGCTCAATCCATGTGGGGAAAAAAATTTATATATAGTCTTTGTGTAATGAGGATTTTCTGTGTAATTTTGATACACAGTACTGGTTTAAAGCAAAGCAAATTAAAATTTTATTAGGCTATATATAAGGTAGCAAGTCCTTTCGTGCCTTAACAATTTTTGTTGTATCTGCACACTGCCTGCACTGTTTCATACCTAATGCTTATTTTAAAATTGACTCACTCTTTCAACTTAATTTTACATAGAAAAGAAACGATTTCACAGTTTAGAGGTGCTAGTTGTGTATTTTTTCCAATACATATTAAAATACACCACAATTAAGACCTAACAAAGGGTGGGTACTATTTAAAGTCATCTCCCACATCCCATGCCTGTGATTATTCTCATTTAGTTTCCAGCAGGAGGGAGAAAACACCAAGTTTAAGTGACACTAAAGCAATGAATATTTAAAGAATTACTTGATGGCCCCTGTTGGGGGTTTTAGCGGGCCAGTACCTAAAGCGCTGCTATGTCTCCTCCTCTCCTGAGTCAGAGAACAATGGAGAAATGAAACACAGGCACCCAGCAGACAGCAATGAGGACACTGCCTGTCCCTGGCGCTGGCGGGTGTCCACGGGCGTCTTGGAGGCTGCGGCCCTCTGAGTGGTAGGGAGCAAGCCAGGGCAGGTGGCCCCTTGGGGGATAGACGGGACCAGGACAGGACACGGAGGCTGAGCTGAGCACCCCCAGTTCCTTCCTCAGAATGGGTCCCTTCTCCTCCCTGGGGGAGGGGAGTCCCCAGAGCGGAGAGAGGCTGAGGTCAGTTTCCCCCCAGTGTTACTTAAAACTCTTGTCCATCAACTATTTCTGCACGAATATAAAGTGTTAGAGTAACATACCTAATTATTTGAGTGTAATTATCCTGGAAGGAGGAGGCTAGCAGCACAGTCTCAATAATTGTGTTATTTTTTTTAACAAAGAAGATAAGGGCAGCCCGCCCCCGTCTCCAGGCTTAACAGTAATTTTTAACATCTAAAACTCTTAGACCAGTTTACATTTTACAAAGGTATATCTACCTGTGGGATATATATTATTTTCCCATTCTGCAGATGAGAAAATAGAGGCTAAGCCAGAATTAAGGAACCCACCCCACACACAGCCAGGAAGGAAGTTGGACTTTAAACCCGTGTCTGCTAAGTTCTTCCCTGGTTGGGATCTTCCTGCTCTTCCACGTCGGACCTTGGAAACCTGTCTTATAACTGCGTGTCTCTCCTACTCATCCAGCATCAGGGCCAGATGCTGCTGTTTATGGGAAGTAACCTAACACCTTGGCTTTTTAAAAGTAGGGTCCTGGGCTAAGCTCGATAGCACCCCAGGGTTTTCTTACTTAAAGTGAAACCAGCAGCAGTGAGGAAGGTGTTGTTCAAAGGTGGCAAACTCACCTCAGCAGAGACCTCCTGGGGGCCACACGGGTTTTGCTTCGTGTTACTTCATTTGGTTTGCACAGCAACTCAGTGGAGGAGGTCTGGGTACCGCTGTTTGTGCAGATGAACGAAAGAAGGGAGGCAGCTTGCCCTTGGGGAGCAGAGCCTGGTTGTGAGCCAAGGTCTTTGTACCCTGGGACTCCCTAGGGCTTTCTCCTCCCCTTCCCAGGTGAACTCCGGCCTCCAGAACTCAGTCAAGACCCATGCCCTCGGAGAAGTCCCTTGCCCGGGAGAAGTCCCAGTGTAGACCGTGTCATGCTCCTGTGCGCAGCTGTGGATTTACGTGCACGTGTGCTGGTTTGGACAGGGTCCACCCTACCCTCCCAGACTCAGAGCTCTCCGAGGGCAGGCCTGCGCCTGTCTGCTTCACTGTGGCGTCCCCAGCCCTCAGCGGGGGGCTTGGTGACTCCCTGGCTGACTCACGACCGAAAGTTGGGAAGGAGGGTGGGGGTACGTGTGGGAAGGTGCCCAAGCCTCTGTCTGTGATTTTCCCCCTTGGATGCGTCTTGAGCTTCCGTGGAGAACTTTTTGTTCAGCTTGTTGGCAGACGGTGCCCCTTGAGGTCGGGCGTGGGAACTGGAGAAGAGGCTGTGTTCCTGGCATCAGGGGCAACAGGGTATCTGGGGGTGGGGAGAGCCCGAGAGGGGCGAAGAGTCAGGAGTGGGAGGAGGAAGGAAACAGGAGTTTGAAGGACAGGGTCACGCCTGGCCAGCGAAGGGGCTGGTGGGGTAAGGCGGGAAGTGAGAGGAAGCTACGAGAAGGCGGTGGGCTCGACCCCCCAGGGCGCGTTGCAGGTTGGTGGGTGGGGAGGGAGGGCAGAGGGAGGTGCCCGGAGTCAGGGTGCTGGCCTCTGAGGCCGCCTCCCGGAGCCTCGGTGTGGGGGGCAGTGGCTGCACGTGGGGCGCCCCAGGCACCGCCGGGAGGGCTGGGCTCGTACGAACGCGCGGCCGCTCTCTGCGGCTGAGTCATCTCGCTTCTTCAAGCAGGAAACTCGGCCACGGAGCCCCACCACGCAAGACCGCAGCCTGCCTCGAGAATAAAACTGTCCCAACGACTACGTGCCCCTGGCAAGAATTCCAACCAGTGCAGATAAAGCCCCGTCCCTGGCCCACCCACCATCTCACCAGTAATGCTTGTTGTCAGCAAGTTGGTGGAAATCTTTGGTACTTTTTCTCGTGCTTTTACACACACATACACACCTGCAGATAGTGGCATTCCTCCTCAGCCGAATCTAATGTGTTCCTGAAACCATGTTGGAGAGCAGCTTTTTAGCGTTGTGATATAGTACACACATTACATGGATACAAATGCTGATACATTACCAACTGATGTAAACACCCCAATTTCCTCGGTATTGCTTAACACTTTTAAGGACCTAAAAGCAGCTCACCAATTTTTTTTTTGCATAAATATGAAACATCTACAACAACAAATACCTATTTATTTGATGCTTTTAATGAACTCATTACTGGGCATGTTTGCAAAATGTACATAGGATGCTATACAGTAATAGTTCTGAATTATGCTTTTCTTCTATCCTCCACCTACCTTGTGCTATAATGCAAATAACAATGAAATGATCTGTTAAAAATATGATACATGTCATTTAAATTGGACCCTATTGGTCAGTGGCTTTGATCTAAAAATATAAATAAATTGGACCCTGGTTGGTAGTTTGTTTGTCAGAAGCAAACAGTAGGACTCAAGAAGGACTCAATAGGGTGGGTGAGATGCTAGGTTTGCTGCATGGTGATTTTCTACTTTGAGAGCACTGGGGATATTCCTCTCCTGTTGCAGACTGATACACACCTTCACTATTTTCATCAGTGCTTGCGCATGAACCTCCTATGGCAGACCTGTAATCTGGATGGTGCTTTTTGGGTAAAAAATGTTTATAAGTTATAGTGGATATTCAGATGGTGAGAATTTACATAGTGATGGACATCTGTATACAATACATGCATGTTGGACACATACGGATGTATACTTCCAGTCTCCTATTTACCTAAGTTATCATGGAATTTTTTCTATGTTAGTACATAAGGCTCTGTATCCTCAATGTTCACAACAAATAAATTGAGACACTGTGTTATTTCTTGTGCCTTATATGTGTGCAGCTTGATTCAATCTCATTAATAATTAAAAAATATTAGTTAATAAGTACAGAGAAGTTTCTAATCTTTGTTAGTTAAAATCATCAGGCACTATTTTAATTGAAAAATGTGTGTATAAACACATACTCCTAGGATATACCTGAAATTGAAAACAGGTTTTGAAACAAAAACTGCACATGAATGTTCATAGCAGCATTGTTCACAATAGCCAAAGTGTGGAAACAGCTCAAATGTCTACCAGTGGATGACAAATGGAGGATGTGATGTATGTGATGTATGTCCAATGAATATAATTCAGCCATATAAAGGACTGAATTGCTGATATGTGCTACTACACAGATGAACCCCAAAAATGTTATGCCAAGAAGCCAGACATAAGAGACCACATATTATGATTCCATTTATATGGAGTGTTCAGAACAGTGGATGTGTAGAGACTGAAGTAGGTTAGTGGTTGTTTAGGGCTAATGGGGATGAGGTGGGACAGGGGGTGGTAGCTGAAGGGTACAGGCTTTCCCCTTGTGGTGATGACAATGTTCTAATATTGACTGGTGGTGGTTGCACATGTCTGTGAATATACTAAAAACCATCGAATTGTACACCTTAAATGGATGGATTGTACAGTATGTTCACTATAACGTAAAGCTGTTTTTTTTATATATATATATACACACACACACATGTATATATACATATACACACAGAGGGAGCTGATGTCTGTAATTCTAGAACTCACTTATAAGTGAGATAGACAAGATCTCTGTTCTCCCAGGGCTTCTAGGAGGAGAGAGCAGACACAGAGGTAAGCAAATCGAGCCATACTTACTAATAGTGACTAGTGCTAGTGAGGAACTTGACAGGACAGATGTGAAAATAATGTTGGGTTGGTGAAGAGAGGTGAAGGAAGGTTGTGTTGAGAAGTCACTTAAAGGAGATCCTGTGTGGACAGGAGTCAGCTGTGTGTGTGTGTGTGTGTGTGTGTGTGTGGCCGTGAGTCAAGGTTCAAATCCTGGCTCTTACACTTGCTTGCTGGCTGGTGACCAAGGTACTGCACTTGTCCACGTCTCAGTGTCTTTGTTTGTGAAATAGGGACTGTGGTCGTACCTGCCTCATAGTGGTGTTGTAAGGAATAATGAGTCAGTGCAGGGGATACTGTTGTGCCCCACGCAGACCCTACTACCAGGCCTGTGGCCTCTCCCAGCTGCTGGGAGTGTTGGCTGCTATGGCTCACAGCTGTGCCTTCTCCAGAGCAGTGCCCTCACCAGAAGGAAGCCGCCTCACCTGGGAGATTGTACCTGCTGCCAGCCAGCAGGCAGTGACTGACTGGCAGGGAGGACAAGAGGCCTGTTTCCAGGAGGACCCACTTCTCTGGTGGGATTTATGTTCTAGACTCTCCCTCCCCCCAGTGTGACCAGGCTAAAGCCTGTCCCCCCACGGGGACCACAGCCTTGTGTAGCTTTCTTCTCAGGCCCCGTCCCACTCCTGAACTCTCCCAGTAAACACTCGAACAAGAATACCTGCCTCAGGCTCAACTGCCAGAGAGTAAACCTGTGACAACATGCAAAGCATTAGTACTGTGCCTGGTATATAGTAAGTGCACTGTGAGAGTTTTACTTTGTTATTATAGCCTTTACTTTTGTCCTCAAGGATGAGGCCACTGTATCTGCAAGTCCCTTGAGGGCCAGGATCTGGTACTTCCAGCAATGTCTGGCTTATGGCCAACACATATACATACAATGAATAGATAGTCCATGCTCATGGGTAGGAAGACTCAATATTGTTAAGATGTCAGTTCTTCCCAGCTTGATCTGTAGAGTCAACACAATCCCAATCAAAATCTAATAGAGATACAGGAAAAAACCAAACTTTTCCCCATTCTCATATACTCAGTACAACACAAAATGCTTCACTTCTGGGAAAGAAAAAACCAAGGTGTTTTTGCCTTTCTCTCTCCTCTCTGTTCAACACTCAACACTTCTGACACTAGATGTGTGGGTTTTTTTCTCCATATACCAAGCAAGCAATTCTCTAGTGGACATCACTTTGGTGTCCACTAATTCAATTCAATTCTACCTGGAGATGGCATCAGATCCCACAGGTTGAGGGCTCAGTTCCACAAGACAGTCACCCACTTTAGATGCCAGTCACAAGCCCCAGGTTGTGGCCTGTGCTTCTGACTGGCTGTAAAATTAGGGTTCCCACAACTCACTCCTTGGGTTCGATTAATTAAAACATCTCACAGAACTAAGGGAAACATGTTCACCAGTTTATTATAAAGGATATTACAAAGGATACAGATGAACAACCAGATAGAAAAGATACACAGGGCAAGGTACGTGAGAATGGTGTGGAGCTTCCATGCTCTCAATGGGCACAACACCTTCCAAGAACCTCTGTGTGTTCAGCAGCCAGGAAGCTCTCCGAGCCCTGTCATCTTGGGTTTTTATGGAAGCTTCTCTATATAGGCATGATTGACTAAATTACTGGCCATTGGAGATCAACTCAACCTTTAGCCCCTCTCTCTACGTCGGTGGTCGGTGGGTGGAGCTGAAAGTTCCAACCCTCTAACCACATAGTTGGTTCCCCTGGCAGCCAGCCCCCATCTGAGGCTGTCTAGGAGCCCCCAGCTGCACTAAAAAGACACATCATTTCAGAGATTCCAAGGGTTTTAGGAGTTGTGTGCCAGGAAACAGGGATGAAAACCAAATATATACAGTTTAGCTCTCTGTATTTGTGGGTTCTGAATCTGTGAATTTAGCCTTCCATGGGTTGAAAATATTTGAAAAGAATTTGCACCTTACTGAGCATGTGTAGACTTTTTTTTCCCTGTCATTCCCTAAACAATACTATATAACAACTATTTGCATAGTGTTTACATTGTATTAGATATTATAATTAATCTAGAGATGATTTGAATTATATGGGAGGATGAGCATAGGTTATATGCAAATACTACGCCATTTTATAACAGGGACTTGAGCATCCACAGATTTTGGTATCTGTGGGAGGTCCTGGAACCAATCCCCCATGGATACTGAGAAATGACTGTGTGTCTTATTATAAATCACAATATCACAAAATCACAACAAATTGTTCTGAGGACATTGACAAACTGATTCTAAAGTTTATGTAGAAGGGCGAAAGACCCAGAGTTGCAAACACAATGTGGAAGAACAGAGTAGCAGGACTGACGTGCCCCGACTTCAAGGCTTACTATAAAGCTCCAGTAGTCGATTCTGTGATACTGGCAAAAGAAGAGACAATTAGATCAATGGAACAGGATGGAGAGCCCAGAAATCAACCCACACAAGTGTCACCAACTGATCTTTGACAAAGGAGCAAAGGCAATTCGGGGAGAAAGGACAGTCTTCGCAGCAGTGTGATGAATAAGCCAGTACTTACCAGGGGAAGAAAGGGAGGTGGCCAGTCCTGGTGGACGCAGGCAGGTGCCTGCAGCTCTCCCGGGGCAGGAGTGGCTCCCAAAGGGTGCTGCTTCGCGCTGCAGTGAGAGGCTGCCTGTGTCGTTAGCGGCTGTTTGTATTTCATTCTCTCTCTCGCCGAGCTTCCTCTCTCTGTCTTTGTGTGTGTGTGTTTGCCTTTCTCTCCCTCCTTGTCTGGGTGGCTCGTCCTCTGTCTGTGTTTGGTCTCTTTGTCTGTCCCTCACCCTGTCTGAATGTGTTCATTTGTGTTCACATCTGTGTGTCTCTGTCTCCCGGGGTCTCCCCCGTCTCCTCCTCTGTCCTCCTTCCTCTCTGTCCCTGCGGTGCCCCATCTCCTGTAGTCCTGTCCCTGTCTTTGTCCTCATCTCTCTCTGTCCCCTTCCTCTTTCAACAGCTACTGGGCTCCACAGTGTGCCATCCCCTGTCAGGGGTGGGGATGCAATGGCTTGGAAGGGCACACGATCCCTGCCTGGGTGGCGCTTACGGTCTAGGGAGAGAGAGCTATGACTTCATGCATTCACTCTGGTAAGCGCTTGCCTCCATTAAGTGCTGTGGAGGAGAGGTGTTTGGTGTGTATTGTAGCAAGAATTGGAAGGTTTTTTGAGCTCGATGGTGATTGAACTGAGACTGGAAGGGAGAGCTTGGAGCTAACGAGGTGCAGAGCATTCCTAGCAGAGCCAACAGTACATGCTAATGTCCTGTGGTAGGAATGAGTGTGACCTACTCCAGATTCTGGGAGGGGGCCCGTGTGGCTGGTGCGTGAGGAGTCAGGACACACAGTTGGGCCAGGTGGGGTTGGGGGGTTCATCACAGGGCTGTGGTTCTTAGTCCCAACTCTAAAATGCCCTTTTTCACCTGTCTAGAGTTGGCTCTGTCCTCTTCCTTAATCCCAGGTCATAGCCGCCTCCTCCGCATGCAAAGCACAGATCTCTCATTTCCAGGCATACTGGAGTTCATATGGCCCCTTCCTATGTGACAGGCAAGGTGGTCCCCACTACCCCAGACTCGTGTCTTGCCAGCCTGGCAATGGCAGTAGAGGGAGAAGTTTGACCAATAGCCCTGACCAAATAAGTCCCAGGAGGATGCTGGCAGGCCAGGCGTGTGCCACGTGCTTGTCTCTGAACTGATCACCACGCCCGTGCACTTTGGCCGTTCCTAGGACCCCTGCTCTCACCCTTGGCTTGTTGTGGTTGCAGGTGGTGAGGGATGAATCAGTTTTATCTAAAGCACGTGGAATGGGTCCATTTCATGAAAAGGTCTTTTTTTCTTTGGCAGAAGAAAGGGAGAGAAGGGACTGGTCACCTTGTCTCTTTGTGCCAGTCTGTAGTTCACCGGCTATCTCATGAAGGGGAGGGAGTCACCTTTGGGTCAGGTGGCCATCGTGGCCCAGTAGGTTTTGACCAGGAGTGGGTGGAGTCACGTGGCAGCAGGGGTTACAGGGAGGACGAACTTCTTCTTTGTTTCTGTTATCTGTTGCTGTACAACAAACTATCCCAGTACTTAGCGGCTTAAAACAGCAATCATTTTATTCATTTATTTGCACATATTTCTGCAGTTGGGGCTGGGAGAGCTAGTCTCTGCTCTGTGTGGTACCAGCTGGAGCGGCTCACTGGGGCCAGAGGATCCATTTCCAAGGTGGTGCAATCACTGCTGGCTGTCGGCTGGCCCTTGATTCTTCTCACGTGGCCTCTCCAGTTGGCCAGCCTGGGCTTCTCACAGCACAGCGGTCTCCAGGTAGTCTGCTTCTCATGTGGGGCCTGGCTTCCCCCAGAGCACAAAAATGGAAGCTACCAGGCCTTCTTAAGGATTAGGCTCCGAGCTGGCATGGCATCATTTATGCCCCATCTTATTAGTTAAAACAGGTTGCAGAGACAGCCTGCATTCAAGGACAGGTGGCCTAATGAGGTATAAACACCAGAAGCTGTGGCCCATTAGAGGCCACCAGAGTAACAGTCGCCCCCTCCCCATCCTCTCCCAGTAGGCCCTGTGGTCTCTGGAATCCCTACGACCGTCTCCCACTCTGGGTTCTGCCCCCCCCCCCCCCTTTTAAAAGCAGTTGTTCAGGGCTGCCTTTTTCTTTTCCCCCTTGAATTGTGCCCGAGAGCACTTGTAGCTGTGGGACTCAGGGGAAAAGGCCATCAAGGTCAGGTCAGTAAGACAGTTGGACCTTTCACGTTGCCTAGAGTGATCACCAGTGAGCGTCAGTTTGGTCTGTTGTTTTGGCAGAATATTCTGTACTGCTTTCTTCTGATCTGAGTTGTGTTGCAAAAGTTAATTGTCCTAGTTTAAAATGTGTTCATCTAAGGAAGGGGGCGAGGGGAAACCCCAAACCCTTCATACACCGAGGCCTTGTGGGTGGCAGCAAATGCCCGGGCAGCTCTTGACCTTCTGTCCACTTCCAGGAGGAGTGGGCCCTGAGCCCAGATGGGGACCCAGAGGAAGAGCTGGCCTCGTGGCTGTACTCGTGGTGCAGGCATGTGGCTGCATCCTCAGGTGGCATGAACTCCAACTTCTAATTGGCTTGTGTTAATTTTTTTTTTTTTTTAGTGGATATCATGGAAATAAAGGAAATCCGCCCAGGGAAGAATTCCAAAGACTTTGACCGTGCAAAAGCAGTCCGCCAGAAAGAAGACTGCTGCTTCACCATCTTGTACGGCACTCAGTTTGTCCTCAGCACGCTCAGCTTGGCAGGTGGGTGCATATTCCTGTGCTTTTCTCCCTCCCTGTGCCTCGATTTCCTTCTGAGGAAGTTCTCTAGCAGCGGATGCTCACACCTGCCTGCTCACTAATGCGCATCTGGGGCATCGTGGTTCTGAATCCCAGCCCTGCCCCTGTCTAGATGTGTGTCTTTGGGTGAGTGACTTAACCTCTCTGAGCTGCAGTTTGCTCAGCTGTGAAATGGGGAGAATGATAATGCCTGTCTCATGGGGATGTTGTGAGGAGTATGTTAAGTGTCTGCCTGTCCCATGCTAAGAGCTGAATAAATGGTGGTTAGATAGTTTTCTCACTGGAGGCCGGGCTCTGCTGGACGAAAAACGCAACCTGCCTTGCTCAGTGAACTTGACACTGATCTGAAGGAACTGTCCTGAGATCTTATATCACACACATGCACAGGCATGCATGCACATAGTGCATGCACATGAGCATACACATGTGAACACACATGCACACATGTGAACACACAGTACATATGCGAACGTACGTGCACACACACAGTGCCCACACGTGAACATACACTCACGCACGCACACATTGTACACATGTGAACATACACACATGCAGGCACACAGCACACATGAACATACATGCCTACACATAGTGCACACACATGTGAGCATACACACACAATACACACATGAACACACACAAGCAGTACACATGTGCGCACACACAGACACATGTATCTGGAGGTGTGATTTCTGGCCAACCCTGTGAAGCCACCAAAAAGCAAAGAGGCCTCTGAGAGACAAGGACAGGAGCTGTGACAAAGCGCAGGCACTTTGCTCAGGGGCAGGAGCTTGTAGTTATTTCAGGTCCAGCCCTAGACTTTGTCAACTTAGAAGTGTGTGTACGGTCATGACTGATAAGAGAGGAAAAAAATGCTATTAAAATAGACCAAAGTGGGGGAAGCCATGACAGTTGAGCGATATGGGACATTAATTTAGGGTCAAATTAATTTCTCACTCATTCTTTCATCAAGCATCTTCTGAGTGTGTACTCTCAGCTGGCTTGTGCTAGACGCTGCTGGGCTGTGAAGATGAATTGTGCCTAGCTGCCACCTTTAAGGAGCTCACAGTCCACCTGGGGAGACAGACATGTAGACAGGAAATTACCGTGATAAGAGCTGTAGTGCAGATGTGATGCCATGTGCTGTAGGAGTACAGAGCGCCTAATTCCAGGCAAGACTTTGCAGAAGAGGGGACTTTTAGATGGGATTTTGAAGCATTGATAGGAGTTGGGAGGAAAGCGAGAGGGGGCAGTCCAGGGAGAGAGCGTGATATGGGAGGGTGTGGAGGAGGGAGATAGCAAGCTGGATGTTGAAACAAAGAGAGAACGTCTGATTCATGATGTGGGGGGCAGGAGGTGGGGCAGGAGGGCCAGGCCCCATGACCATGAGGCTTCACAGCTCTGTCTCCACCTGCAGGCTGAGCCCTGACCCCTGTTCTTGGAAGGGAGACCACAAGAGCCCAAGGCTTGGCACCCAGGATGCCGGCTTTGGTGTCTGTCCCACTCTGGGGCCCCTCTTCTAGAGCCCTGAGTTCAAGGACAGGCAGAGTGATGGGCAAGACTTGGCTCACATCCCAGTTTCTCACTTAGTGGCACTGGGACAAACTCTTAGTCCTTCTGAACCATGGTTTTCTCCTCATGCACGTGGGGAGAGTGAGAGCAGCAACCTCACACGCTGTTGTGCACACTAACAAGGTCCCTGGTGCTAAGGAGATGTTTAATAGCCTGGTGAGGTGTTTGCCTTGCTAGCTCCATTTTACGGACGAGGAAATGAGGCACAGAGTAGGGTTAAGTGACCTGCAGAAGTGGTGCGGTGGGACTTGAGCTATGATCTTCCTTTTGGCAGATGCCAAGGTCCTAACCACCCTCGTTGCCGCTTCCCTCAGGGGCGTCAGCGTGACCTACTTTGTGCCTCTCTCTCCAGCCTTGATTGCAAACAGGGGAAATACTGACGGCTGCTCAGGATTGTGGTGCAGACTATTCCAGGTCTTGCATCTTATTCATTAGCATAGGTTAAGAGCTAAAACTCTAATAGAACAAAAAAACAAAAAGCTGAAGCTCTAAGCCAGTGGTCCTCATCTGTGGAAGGCTGAATAATACTCTCCCAAGATGTCTACGTTCTGATCCCTGGAACCTGTGAATATATTCCCTGATATGGAAAAGGAGACTTTGCTGGAGGGATTAAGTTAAGCATCTTGAGGTAGGGAGACTGAGCCCGGTGTAATCACAAGGGTTCTTATAAGAGGAAAGCAGGAGGGTCAGCCTCAGAGAGGGAGATGTGAGGATGGAAGCAGAGGTCAGGGAGGGGAGGCACCACAAGCCACGGAATGTGGGTGGCCTCTAGGAGCTGTGAAAGGCAGGGAAACACATTCTTCCCTAGAGCTTCCAGAATGAACACAGCCAGCCAACCTATTGTAGACTTCTGACCTCCGTCACTGTATGAGAATAAATCTGTGTTAGTTTAAGCCACTGAGGTTGTGGTCATTTCTTATAGCAGCAGAGGACACTGATAACTCAAGCTTGGCTACACATTGGTACCTTGCGGGAGATACCACCTATTGATGTCTCTCTACCCCTCCCAACTGGTTTAATTACTTTGGGGTGGGACCTAGGTATTGGGGTTTTGAGAAGCCCCCCGAGTGCTTCTCCTGAGGTGCTGGGGTGGAGAACCCCTGCTCTGGAGTCTGGCACCTGGATTTAAATTCTTCAGCTTTCTCGTTCCTGGAGCAAATGCCAACAGGGTAAGAGAACGGACTCTCGTTCAAAATCTGGTGTCTTCCACTGTCTCAGTCTTCTCTGGCTGCTATAACAAAATACCGTAGACTGGGTGGCTCAAACAACAGAGGCATTTATTTTCTCATAGTTCTGGGGGCTGAGAAGTCCAAGATCAAGATGCTGGTAGGGTTGAGTTCTGGTGAGGGCTCTTTTTCCGACTTGCAGGTGGCCACCTTCTCTCTGTGTGCTCACATGGCCTTTCCTTGGTGTGTGCTCAGATGGACAGGGAGCGCTGGTCTCTCTTCCTCTTCTCTAGAAGGGCACTAATCCCCTTATGGAGGCTCCACCCTCATGACCTCATCTAAACCTAATCACCTCCCAAAGGCCCAACTCCGAGGTTAGGGCTTCGACATGTGAATTCTGAGGGGACACATTCAGCCCATGGTGGCCACTATGAGCTGTATGGCCCTGGACACATCACCAAGCCTGTCTTATACTTGGTTTCTCCGTGTGTTAAATGGGAATATAATAGTATTTCCCCTGTGGGCTTCTTGTTCAGAATGAGATAAATATAGCAAAAGCACTTAGAACAGTGTCTAGCATATGTATAGTAAGTGCTCAAAGGGTGTTAGCAGCTATTCAGTAACAATGACAGTGATAATTACCACCACTACCTCCACTCTTAGCCAATTCGATTTGGCACAGGAAATCGCCCACTTGTCACCCCTGTGGTACAAAGCTCATCATGACTGTGTGGCCTCATCTCAGACAAAAAGCAGGTCTCAGAACCATGAAGGTGTGAAGGAGATGCTTTCTTTGCCTCCCGAAAAACCAGAAACCAGCACAGGCTTCTCCCGTCTTCATGGTCTGTATGGGGCTGGGGTCTCTAAGCAGAGGCCTTCCCAGGAATTAACACAGCATTTTTGTTCCTCTTGCCCAGCTGACTCTAAAGAGGATGCGGTTAAGTGGCTCTCTGGCTTGAAAATCTTACACCAAGAAGCAATGAATGCGTCCACACCCACCATGATCGAGAGGTACTTGGCTTTTCCCTGTTGATCTCCATACTTGCTCACTCATTCCTTTAGTCTGCTGCCTTTAGCCAACATGGGCTAAAGGAAAGAAAAATGGGACATTGCATCTTCGAGGCTCATTGGGTGTCTTGTGCGCAGTAGCGGTGTGGACTCTGCGGTGTTCCGAGCGAGAATCTCTGTGCTGGTCTTTAGCCTTGGCCCACTGGGGTGAGCAGTGCATTGGAACTGACATAGAAACATCCCTTGGTGTTGCACGTCAGGGGGAAACAGGAGTGCTTCCGTCTTAAAGCATTTAATAAGGGATTAAGCAGACTGATCAAAGGACAGTTGGACACAAGGTCTGGAATTTTCTACCTATTGCTCCCTCATGGGTTGATGAAGGCCTTCTCAGGACTGTCCCCTCAATGTCATGGATGTCTGGGTGGGATTGGGGTGTGAGTTATTTTCCCCCCAGTAAACCAAAGCTTTCTACTTGGTACCATTTTTCTTACCAGCTTTTTGGGGATTAATGACTATTGTCAGAGGGAATTGTTAATTTAAAGAAATCCAGCCTTTTTGAATTGAAATCTTGGCTCACCTGGCTCCTCAACCACAAGGAGAAAACTGCTTCCAAAGCTGTGCTTGTCAGAAAGTTGGAAAACCCCTTCTTTTTGTTGCTGTTTCTTTGGTGCCCATCCCATAGAACTCAAACTTGCACTATTTTCTAACTTTCTCTGTCTTCTCACCGAAAATCTCTTTCCAGTTGGCTGAGAAAGCAGATTTATTCTGTGGATCAAACCAGAAGAAACAGGTAAGATTTGTTCACATTTCTGCAGTTTTCTTCTGATCATTTTAGACTCTGATTTTTGTTCTTTTTTTAAATGTTCCAAGGGGGTTGAAGCATGTTTTGCAGTAAGCAAGGTCCTCATGAGGTCATATGTGATCTACAAATGCCATATTAGGTGCTGGGAGTGGATGGTGACAAAATATCCTCTGCCTGGGTGGTGGAGTCTCCATTCATTGGAAAATTCCAGTCTAGCTGCAGAAATGACATCTCTGCCATGGGGCATTCTGACCTCATCACCAGTATTTGAGCACCTTCTATGTCTTGCGAATATAGCAGTAAACACAATCCCCATGGCACCTGCCTATACTTTGTGGCACAAGAGAAACTGACCATGAAGAAATAGAGCAGGTTGAAAAGCCATGGTTCTAAGAGCTGGGCAGAGATGAGTCGGGTAATGTGCTAACACGTATTCAGTTTACTTGACTTTTTCACTTAAGAGTACCTCTTGGAGAGGTTCCCTATCAGTACACACAAAGCTCTATGCCAGACAATTTTTTTTTAAAAAACAAACGTGGCTTTGGATTTTCCTTAGATGAATGCAATATAATCTCAGAAATTATTTCCTTATTGATGGGCATAGAGCTGTTCCCAATCCTTTATTATTATTGTGAATAATGCTGCTGTGAAAATGTTTGGGTCTTGTTGTAAACTTGTGTGAGCTGGCTATGAGTAGGATACATTCTCAGAGGTGGAATACCAGCAGCAAAGCATGTGCCAGTCTGATAGTTGGATAGCTAGAGGTGGTAGGAGTTTATATTTCTACCAGTGGTGCAGGAAAGCATTCATTTCCAATGAGTCATTGCATCATCAGACTTTGACATTTGTTAATCCGATGGATGAAAGACCACAGTGTTTTTGTGTAAATTTGCATTTCTTTATGGGTGAGTTTGAACAAACTCTTATTCATTCTTTTTTTTTTTTTGAGGTTATGATCCTGTTCTTATTAATATAATGACAAAAACTACCATGTGTGGAGCACCTGAGCATGCCAGGCACTGTGCTAAGCATTTTGAAGTCATTGTCTCATGTTAGCCTCACATTAGATAATACTTTTTTTTGTAAAATTTTTTTCCTTTCATTCATTCTTGGTTTAGCTATGTCAGTATCACCTATGAGGCAAAAACTAAACTCTACCAGCTCTTTCATTTTGCTCTTGAAAGTCTTTCCATCTTTGCAGTGACTTTGTGTCTGGCATGTCCTCCATCATGTGTTGACTTCAGAGTTCGGGCATGCTTGCCCGATCCCTGCTACACGTGTGCAACAGAAGGACTTGGAACTATTAACCAGGGAGTGGTTAAAAGCCTAGTGACGTTAGGTCAGCCAGTAGCTCACTGCATGTTTTTCTGTCCACCTGCCTTCCTCTCCCTCCTCTTCCTCTCATCCAACATTCCCCGTGGGTCCTACGTGCTGGGCCACCCTCTGATGTTCCGAGGGGGATCCGATGAGGTGCCTGCGCTGGAGGACTTTGTACACTGGTCTCTTTCAGCCTCGGAGGTGGTGCCTCCTCTGAGCGTTTTCTTTCTCTGTGGCTCATGGTGATTCATAGTTGAGATTGGCACAGGGGAAGAAAGGGAGCCGCCCTGGGTGCCTCTCCACTGGTCGTTGGTCTGGCTCTGAAGCCTGCCTCTCTGTCTATGTGGTCACGACGACGCGGGTGCCTCCCTCTTGCTCTCCTGTTTGGGAGAGATTCCTGCAAGTCTTCTAGAGATCCATCTTTCCCGGGGCTGGTCTGAGACCCTCTGCAGAGAGGAAGCCTTGTTTCTGGACCGGGCTCCTTGCGTGCTCACCAGCCCCCTCCCAGCGGGCGGATCCCTGCTGCTCTGTCAACGCGTGGAAAATCCCACCTTTCCCGTGGTTCTCAGAGTTTTTCCAAAGGAACTTTGACCAAGGTGCCAATGAAAGAGCAACTGACTTATGTTGTGCCAGCCCCCTCCCTTTCCTGTCGCCCACAACCAGTCCTGTTTCCTGAAGGCAAACAAAGGAGCAACAGAAGCAACGCAAAGACTGCAGGCGAGAGGGGGCAGGCTTGAAGGGGCCCAGCCCGGCAGTGCCAGAATCATAGGTGTTTTGCTTGGCCCAAGCACCCTGCTTCATTTTTCAACTTTTCTAGAGGCAAAATGGTAGCAGCTGGTGTTTGTTGAGAACTTGCTTTGCAGACTGTGCTGTAGCAAGTGCTTCACATACTTGCAGAGTGCTCTCAGCTGACAGGTGAGGAGGTGCTCTTGGACCCATTTTATATGTGGGGACACTGAGGCCCAGAGAAATTAAATAACTTGATTAAAGCAGCCCAGCTTGTCCGGGATGGCACCAGGGTTTGTAGACCCTCGATCACTACTTGATGTTGCTTTTCCTCTTTTTTTTGTTTTTTTTAAACACATTGCGACACTAGAAAAAAAATTTTTTCCTTGGGGCCATGGTGTTTTATTACAAAAATAGAATAAAAACTTTGAAAACAAAAGGATCCTTTCTAATTTAATGAAAAATTTGTTATTTTTTAATTGTTTTCTGTGCGCGAGTCATATGCAACTTGAAAAATAGTTCTCGAGGCTCCCAAGGTGAGGAGACGTGTGAGTTACATGCGCTTCACGAGGCCCCGGGCTCAAAGCCAGCGTGAGTTAAATACAACTCACATGGCAGTTCATGTGTTAATTGTGCCCGAGAGCTGGGGGAATGAAGAAATCTTCCCTTCCCCACCCTGACCAATCATCTTACAATTTAAAAAAATTAAACAAATTTTTAAATGTGTTCTATCATGGTAAAATATATATAACATTTACCACTTAAACCCTTCTTAGGTTTATAGTTCTGTGGGATTAAGGATATTCACACTGTTGTGCAACCATCACCACTGTCCATCTCCAGAACTTTGTCATCATCCCAAACTGAGACTCTGTACCCATTAGACAACAACTTCATGTTCCTCCTCCCTCCAGCCCCTGGAAACCATCATTCTACTCTCTGCTCTACAAATTTGATTACTCTGGGTACCTTGTATGAGTGGAATGATGCAACATTCATCCTTTTGTATCTGGCTAATTGCACTTAGTATAATCTCTTCAAGGTTCATCTGTGTTGTAGCATGTGTTAGAATTTTCTTCCTTTTTAAGTCTGAATGATATTCCATTGTATGTATATACCACATTCTGTTTATCTGTTCATCTATCTGTGGACACTTGGGTTGCTTCCACCTTTTGGCTATTGTGAATAATGCTACTATGCACATGAGTGTGCAAATATCTGTTTGAGTCTCTGCTTTCATTTATTTTATGTATATATCCAGAAGCAGAATTGCTGGAGCCAGTGGTAATTCTGTTTAGCTTTTTGAGGAACTGTTACACTGTTTTCCACAGTGGCTGGACATTCCCACATCCTCACCAACACTTGTTTTCTTTCTCTCCCCTGCCCGTGCCTCCTTGGCGTAGACCATTGAATTTGCATAAGCAGCGTGTACATCTCCCTTTCGCCCTCAGCCCTGAAGACCGAGTTGGGCCTTGGAGGCAGTGGGGGGATGGGTGTGTGGCAGATGGAGGCAGGTGAGTGGGTCCAGTTAGCTCCTTCAACAGGAATGCAGGTGGGCTTCACGTGGTTAATAGCCGAGGCTCCAGCATGTTATAATTGCCCGAGGAGCTATAGCCGCACTGCTGCAGAGCCCTACCCGCAGAGATTCTGATTCTCTTGTCCTAGACATGGCCTTAGGCATTGGAAATTTTTAAAAAGATTCTACTGTGAAGACAGGGTTGCAGGCTAGGGCTCTCTAGAGAGCACTTCAAATTTGAGCTTGCATGAGAATCCCCTGGAGGGTTTGTTAAAATAAAGGCTGGGGTGACACTCAAGAATTTGTGTTGTTGAATGTTTACAGCAGCACAATTCACAATTGCAAAGATGTGGAAACAATCAATCAATACACAAGTGGATTAATAACAAAATGTGGTACATGTGAACTCTGGGAGGTGCTGCCTCATCGTACCTAAAATGGAAGGATAGAGACATAGCAACATGTGTTATTTAGAAGATAAACATAAATACTCAAATAATCAGTTAAACATGGTTGCCTCCCAAGAATGGGTGATGGAAGTGGGTATCAGGGGATGTGGGCTCCTGCGCCAAGACTTATAGAATTACTTGACTCTTTAAACTTTATAATATTGATAAGAGTAAAAAAATAAATAAATAAAATGTGGTATATGTACACCATGGAGTATTACTCAGCAATAAAAAAACAACGGTGAATTAGCACATCTGGTATTATCCTGGATGGAGCTAGAGCCCCTTCTTCGAAGCGAAGTATCACAAGAATGGAAAAACAAGCACCACTGGTACTCACCATCAAATTGGTACTAACTGATCAATACTTATGTCACACATGGCAATAATATTCATCAGGGGGCAGGCAGGCGGGAGGGGGGTGGAGGAGATGGGAAAACTCTCACTGAATGGGTGCGGGGTGCACAGTTTGGGGGATGACCACTATTGTAGCTCCGACATGGGCGGTGCATGAGCAATATATATAACCGAAGTGTTGTACCCCCATAATATTCTGAAATAAAAGGGGGAAAAAAAAGAAGAATTTGCATTGTAACAAATCCCGAGGTGATGTAGATGCTGCCGGCCCAGGAACTACTTAGAGAAGCTGGACTCTAGAGCTGTGCTGTCCAGTAGGGCAGCCACTCACCAGATGTGGCCTTTTAAACTAAGTTAATTAAAATAAAATAAAAATTTAGTTCATCAGTCACACTAGGTAGCCACGTTTTGAGTGCTCAGTATCCACATGTGGCTAGTTGCTATGCATTGGACAGCACAGATGCAGAACATTTCCATCATCCTAGAAAGTTCCACTGGGCAGTGCTGAGGTTGGACTCTCAACTCTAACACTTACTGGTTGTGTAAATTGGGGTAAATGATTTAATTTCTCTGGGCCTCAGTTTCCTCATGTGTAAAGGAGAGAACATCATAGTCCCTACCTCCTAGCGTTGGTGTGAGGGTTCAGAGTTAATATGTGAAAATTGCTTGGACGGTGCCTGGCTTGTGGTAAACACTCAACAAGTGTCATTATTGTTATAAAAGAGCTAGGGGTGGTGGAGTTCATCCAGCGTCAGGGTGGCACGTGAGTTTCATGGGGCTGCCAACTTTGATCCTTTGGTAATGGCTGCCTGGAGTGCAGTGTCGAAGGGCCCTGGGACCCTCCCCGGGCTGAGAAGGGAAGGCACCGTGATTGTTTAGTGCTGTCTGCCCTGGGAGACGGAGGGGCTCTTGATGGCCCATTGGGGGGAATGGTTTTGCCATCCTTCCCCAAAGGGGTTGCCTTGGTTCTATCCACTGTCCTAGGTGGAGTTCCCTGGAAACGTGACCTGAGATGGAGGTTTGTATGCAGGAGGCTTATTGGGGAGTTTGTGGAGAATCAACGCCTGTGGGTGGCAGGGGAGTCACAGCCATGGCCTCAGCTGACCCCCCAGGGATGGCCCTGTGGAGCTGTGCTGAATTGAGGTGGGGCCTCCGTTCCCATGCATGGACCAGGCATAGGACACTGGCTGCCCCTGGAAGGGGCTGTGACCTTGGGTGAGGCACTGTCTCTATCTGATAGCGAGTTCTGGAGAGGGTTGGAGCTAAGAGCTGCTGGCTTCCCCCATTCCAGCTCTGGGGACATGATACACCTGTGCTGGCCAGGGCAGGAGTGAGGAAGGGGCTCCCCTAGTGGAGTGGGGTAGGGCAGTCCTGGCACTAGGAGCCCAAAGAAGCTCTGGGCCCCCACCTCTTCCACTCTAAGATGAAACCTTTGAACCAGGTGGGCTCCCATGTCCCGGGTGTTCAGATGCTTATGCCCTGGGTTTGCTCTACTGGTCCCTGAACAGCTGCACTGGCTCTCCAGCCCCTCAGTCTCTCTGTTCCTGGATGTGGGGCATATTCTTTGCCCTCTTGCAGCCTGGGCTCCTGAGGGGACCCTGACCTCTCCCTTTCTCCCAGGCTGAGTCTACTGTGCCACCAGCTTGGTCCAGTCCCTTCCTGCCTCTTTTGGCATCGCCAGTCCCTGCTGTTCCTCCGCCTTCATCCTGGCCTGGGCTCCCCTCTAGATCACTTCCCTAGCCTGTTGGCTTTCCTGCCAGCCCACCAGGGGCGTTTACTGCTCTTAACACCTGTCTGTGAAAGTCTGTGCTGCCCCTGCAGGGGCGTGGGTGAGGGCATCTTGCTGGTCAGGGTCTCTGAGATCAGAGAGGCTGTGAGAACCAGAGGTAAGACGGCTGGAGGAGGGGACACTGGGAGGGCCTGGAGTCATGCTGGCCTGACTAGGGGCAGCCGCTAGACAGGGACTCTGCTTCCTTCTGAATGTGATGGCAGAGGCTGGGTGCATGGTGTTGGGAAACGGGGCCATTTTCTGCCCACAGCCTGGGGTGGGCTTCCTTTCTTGGGTACCCTCTCCAGCTCTCCTGGACCTCAGCTCTCTGACCAACGGGTCTGGATCTCGCACCCTTGGCCCAACCCCCCAATGCCACCTCTCTCGGCGTGTCTCGTGTGTGCCGCTCCTTGGGAGGCAGTCCAGCTTTCCCCGTCTCCCTGACCATCCTGCAGCCTATTTTTTCCTAGTAACATGAACCACGTATTACTAGGAAAATGTTTAATATTATGCAATAATCCATATGTAGATTATGTGGATTCCTTATCAGGGTGCGGTCATTGCAGGCGGACTGGGTTGGAGTCTGAGTGTAGCAGAGACAAGGTATGAGACCTCCCAGAGCCTCGGTTCCTCCACTTGAAAGACAGAGGTGATCATGGTACCTACCTTGTGAAGTTGTTCAGGCATTAAACGAGTTAATATGCGTAGACAAGCATCCAGAACAACTCCCACAGAATAAGCACTATTTCAGTTTCCATTGCTATTGTCATTATTACTGTTCTTGTCTCTTTCCTGGTATGCCCTCCCTTCCTTTCCTTTAAACTGAGCCTTACCCCCTGGCTCCGCTGAAGCACACTCAGGAGGAGTTCTGTGACCAGCCATTCTGGTCCTGTGACTATATGTGTTGGAATTTGATTCAGATCCAGGCTCAGACATGGCCCAGCTCTGACCTTGAGCCGCTCACCCCCGACCCACGCCCGGGCGCCCTGCCCTTGCCTGTTCTGCACCCGGTGCGTTGCGGGGTCAATCATGTGTACTTTGTACGGGGTAGAGCGTGGCGAGGGCCAGGTAACATTACTACCTGGGCCACACCAGGGCTGCCTGGCACACAGTAGGTGCTCAAATAGGGTCTGTTCCTTTCCGTTTCCCCTCTCTGGCCTTGGGTGACCTCACCTTGCTTTGAACCCCTGTGGTGTTTAAAAAAAACTTCTTTATTTTATTTGCTACTTATTTATTTTTGAGGAGTGGGGCGCCGGGGCCCCTCACTTATTCCACCTCTCTGTCTATTGTCCTGCAGGCCACGGCCGAGCTTGACAGGGTCTTCTTTCCCTCTTGTTCCTCCAAGCCCGTCCCCGTGGCTGTGGTTTCGCTGGATCATAGGCAGGGACAGTGCAAATCTCATTCATCCATTTGTGCGTGTTGCTAATCAGATGACCAGGGGTTTGGCTACTTAAGAGAGTCTCAGTTACTCTGGCCGTTTACCTTCACTTTGTTGAATTCCTTCGTTTTGACATTCAGAGCACTGGGCAGAATCAATTGTGTCAACACGTGCCGAGGGCCTTTGTGATCCCTGTGGCATTTTGAATCCGGTGTTGTCTGGTCATCTGACACTGTGTCCTGCCCACACTGAGTCTCCTACCTAACCTGCCTCCATGGCCATCTCTGATGGGTGGGGACCAGCCTCGCTTATTGGGGTGTCACCTCCACCTTGAACACAGGGTGTCTTGTTCCTAGTTAGTGCTCACTGGACAGCCATTGGCCAGGCTGTCTCATAGAGGGATGCCTGAGGGGGATGGTGGGAGTGGCTTCCGCATGGAGGACCCTCGAGGGTGACGCAGCTGGGGTTTCCATTTTTTGCAGCATCAGCCTCCGAGAGTTGAAGACCCATTTTGCCCCTGGTCAACTTCAAATTGAGCAGCGCCAAGTTCCTCAAAGATAATTTTTTGGTAAGTTTTTTGTAAGGACTCTGCTGCCCAGGAATTTTATGAACTCAGGGCTACTTAGTTCCTCCTGCATGAAGCATTATGTGCCTTTGAGCTCTGGCGGAATGGTGCCCAAGAGGTCTTTTGCCTCCAGGGGTGCTGCTTAGGCTCAGAACAGAGGGCCATGCGTGTATCTGCGGACCATCCTAGCTATTAAATTAACAAGGCGACCGTGTTTGCTGAGACTGTTTTCCACCGTTTCAAGCGTTTCCCTGTTTCCCTGACCATCCTGCCACCCATGTTCTTCCTAGTAACGTGACACATGTGTGTCCGTTTGGAAAATGACATAATGGGTGTGGTGCCCTATTAGGTTACCAGGGGCCTGGCATTTTGTGTGCCAAAGCCTGTATTTCAGTTGTCGAGTCGGTTCTCTTCTCCCTCTTCTCTAGCCTCCGTCCCTTCATCGCATTGGTGTGTCATGCTCTTCTGTGATCAAGCCGTTGGTGGAGCTAGGAGTAAAGCCCCAGTCCTGAGGAGGGGGTACAGCGAGCAGGCTAGGCTTTTTCCAAATGGTGCAAGGTGGAGCTGTGCGTGGGCACTCTTTTTTGCCCACGGAGAATCCGCCATCTTCTTAGGAAGTGTGACAAGAGTCTATCCCAGGGCCCCAGTTGGAAGACCCCAGATGGGCCACATCAACATCAGTCCTTTCGCAGCGTGCCTCAGCTGAAAAAAGCGCTCAGTCTAATTTCTTTTACGTGATCAGCTCCCAGAAGAAGGTTAACTTACATTCGGCTTCATTAAGCACTTTGATTCTGCCCCCAAGATTCCACACGCTCCACGAGTGAAATAAAAAACATTGGAAGGGTGGGATTTTAAGAGAGAAGAAAGAAAGGAAACATTTATTGATGATTGGACTTTCCATGCCCAAGTGGCATGTGGGACTGTAGGCGGACCACGGCAATGGCTGTGGGCCTGAGAAGGACCCACACCACCATCCTCCTGTGCTTGAACCCCCAGCGTTTGGTGGGTAAGGTGACCTCTTAACCTTCCTTTCCCACACAGCCCACTGGACAACCTTCCCCACCTCCCCCTTCCTATGACCTGTGACCATTGACAGCTTTCCTTCTCCCTGGAAAAGAAAAAACCACAACCCGAAGCACATTGCTTCTTTCGCAGCTATGGCCATGTCCCTCGTCCCGTGTCCCCTCGTGCCCCATTGCTCTGGGACCGTGCCATCCTGAAGCCCTACCTCCTGGCTCCTGGCCCCCTGTCCCCTTCCCGCCCTCCTGCCTCCCATCGTTCCCACACCTCCCATTGTCCTCCGGACAGAACGCTGCCAGTCCGTCCTGCTCTGGCCCGCTGGCCTTCTGCCCTGGCATTCGCTTTGGCCTTCGCTGGCCACCTTACACCTGTCTGTGTTCAAACAACCGGCCCCATCACCTCCTGAGGCCCAGGAACCAACTGGGCACCGCCCGGCACTGCAGGTAACTCCCAATCCCCGATCATCCAGTACCGGTCCTGAGGACCTTCAAAGAGGATCATTGCAAAGCAACCTTGCTAAGATTGCACCGGCAAGCCTCATCTATTTATTTTAAAAAATCTTTTTATTTTGAAGATATTTTAGACTTATAAAAAGTTGCAAAAATAGCACCAGGATTCATAGACCTCCCTACAGGTCACCCCAGTGCTTAACGCTTGCAGGACCCTTGGGTCTACACCAAAAGTCCGTGTTTGGCACCGCCGATCAGCCCAGCGACAGACCTCCTTCCGCACCACCAGTGTCCCGGTGACACCCGCGCTTCAATGCCCAGTGTCCATGCGGCCTTCCCTTCGTTGTGCTCTTGAGTCCTCCAGTTGTGAACCTGTTGGGCACATCTTGAACATGGGGAACACCTCCAACACATCTGTCCTTTATTTAACCAACTCTTTCCTCACCGAGGGAAGGAAGCAGACCCCCCTGCCCAGAGTGCCCTCCTTTGCCTGCGCTGGCCTCCTGGTGCCGCTCCCTTTCCCACAGGTGTGGGTAGCTGGGCCCCCGAGGCCACTTCGCCCTTTTCATCTTCGGACCAGCATAGGCGCCTGCAACGCTGCGCTGGTGGATATGCTGCTGAGCTTGGTGGGAACACCTTATGTGATGTTTGGGCACTTTTGCATGTGGACATTTGTTGAGTGCATTTGTGTAGGGTCTCTAGGTGCTATTGTAAAAATCCGTTTATTTCTCTAAAGCACAAATGCCATTTTCATTGGTTTAACGAAATTTGTTAAGTGTGCACGTTGTGGGCAAGGATTGTACTGATTAACGCCTTGCTGATCCTGGAGAAATGACTGCACCCCTCAACAAGGCCCAGTCCCCGCCCTGGAAGGCACCAGTCCCTGTGGGTGTTGCTTGCTGCGGGCCAGACACCATGGCTCCGGAGCACATAGGCCCGTGGCGGTGCTTCCTAGTAGGAAGTGACCCACCTTCCCGGAGGGTAGAACAGGAATTCAGCGAGCTGAAGGATGAGAACGGGCCCCAGAGGGCAGTCCCAAGCAAGAGCGGGAGAAGGTGTGTCTATTGGACCACAAGCCAAGCAGGGATAAAGTCATGGCTGCTGTCTGTGCCGTCCCGTGGCACACGCACACCCCACACTCCCTCCCGTCCCTCACCTCCGTAAAGTTCGGCATCAGGTCCTATTTACAAGAGGAGGCAAGAGTGGCTCCAAGCGCTGTTCCTTGCCCATAAGCCACATGCCACCAGCAGACTCCCTGAGGCTGGGAGTCCGAGGGAGCCTGTGCCTCGAGTTTGAGGGCTCAGGGGATGGCCGACAGCTTCCCTGGAAATGAATAAGGTGAAATCCAGTCTGTAAAAATCAACAAAACTAATTTGATCTCACATGCGCCCAGATTGCCAGCCGCTTGTGGGCGGTGTCAGGGCTCAGATTGTGACTGTCATTGGTGCTGCTTTCCTGTGGGTCATGGGCGGCCCATGTGACCTGGGCATGGCCACCTCCCGCGCACAGAGGCGGCTAGCGCCGGTTGTCTGATTCGGCGGAAAAATTACCTCTCCCTCTGCCCCGATGACCTGGGGGACGAGCGAGATCCCCGAAACCGGAGCAGAGAAGGGCGGGCCAGCACCCAGGACAATCCGCGACAGCGAGAAGGACGGGTGGTAAACTCCTTTTTCCAGAGGGGGGCCGTGAAGTCGTGGTGAGTCTTGGAGGCCCTTCTGTCAGCATCTTAGTACGAACGGGTCGAAGTGTTCGCCTGAAAATATGAGGTTTACTGAGGCCTCATGGAGGGACCTCCTGCCCGCCGGATGCCGGCCTGGGCCCTCGGACCCTGGGATCCCGTCCCCTGTTCCCTGCTTCGCTGCTCGGTTCTGGTCCCCACTGCCGCCACCACAAGGTGATTGGGTGGAAGATGCCAGCTTGGAGAGGGTGCAGAATAAATAGTGGATCTCAGCCCCATACCCGGCGAGGCCACTGGTTGGTCTGGCACAGACACGCGGAGGCTGTTCCCAGTGCTCCTCCTGAACGGCAGGACATTTTCGATTTCACGGGCTGCTCCCTCTCTGGGACCACTGTGTCAGGGTTTTCACTCACATCATGTACCATCTTGGGCATGAGGGTAGAGGGTCCCACTATTCGCCACAATTGGTCCAAACACCCCAGAGCTTGGCGGGGTAGGTGTAGATATCGTCGGAGGCTGCAGGCCCGCATGGCTCGAGGGGGTGTTCCACTTGCAGAGGACTTCGGCGCCGCCACTCACTGGGTCAGCGGAAGGCCTGGAGAGCGTCCCGGTCTGGAAGACTGAAATGGACACACTCTGAGTGACGCTCAACCGGACCAGGTGACGTGTCACCTACTGTCCACAAAAATCAAACAGGGACCCAGAACCTCGAGACTGGTCTGTGGCGCAGGGGTGGTCTTGGTATGTGCTGTGGATATGCTTGCAGTTCCATCCAAGATTCGGTTTGATCTATTTGGCAAGTATGTATATACCCTTCCGCCAGGCAGGCACCTTTTACCTATGACTCATTAACTCTTTAGAATGACCTGGGAGGGACAAGCCCCAGGAGTCCCACAGACACACAAGCAGCGAGGACACAGCTGGGTGCCTAGCCGCCCCCAGCCTGGCCCCGCCTGACCCTCTCTCTCTGAGCTGCCATGCACAGTCCCAGCAGGGCTGAGGAGGGTCCCAGTCACCCACTGAGGCAACGTGCCAGGACAGGCACAGCCCCGTGCGCTGAGTATTCCCCGTCAGATTTTCTATCTGCTCCCGTAGCTGGTCTTCTCTCTCCGATCGCCATCAGCTCTTCTGAGCCATCCGGGTGGCTGTCGTCTGCATCGCAGCGGCACCCCTCTCCCCTCCAGTGTCCCTCCCTGGCTCCTTGCCTTCCCTAGGAGGGACAGGAGCAGGGCTGTCCCATGCCCACCTCGGTCCTCGGTGCTGGACTCAGTGGGCCCTCTATGTCCCCACATTGCCCTAAGGTCAGGGGCCTGGTGACCATGGGAGCACAGGCTCCCTCCATTTTCAAATAAACAGGCTCCGAGAGGTGAAGTGTCTTGTCCCAAGGGCCCCGGCTAGGGCAGGTGGGGTCGGGGTGGAGTGCAGTATCTCTCCACCTGCGCGCTGTTAGGGCACTCGGCGGTCAGCCTCCCCCCCCATCACCCCACGACACAGGGATTTGAGCTCGGTGTGAAAGCTGAGCACAGTGCTGAGACTCACGCACTATGAATGCGGCTCTTTCTGTGATCTATGTTTTTTAAGCAAAGGGCTGTATTTTTTAGGAATCAGCCAGAATTTCTTAAGTTAACAGATTTCAATAAAACCATTCACATATGCAAGAATTTCAGCTACTACTGCCGAAACGTGTCCTTGGGACTTTCCTTATGGAATCGAGCAAGGACAGTCTAACAAAGCACACAACTTGGTCTAATTACATGGTGTTTCTTCCTGCCTTGTTTTTTAACAATTTTCTTCAATTTGCAGAATTAGCTCCATCTGACATTTTGGTTATTTCTGAAAATAAATCCAAGCTCAAAGCCACCAAGATTTCCAGCATGAGAGATTTTCAAAGGGAGCTAGAGCAGCAAAGGTAAAAGCCATTGTCCCAAACAGGCCGCACAGCTGGCAGCATGTCTGTCCCGGGGGCCAGGCCTCATGCTGCCAAGGACACCTGAGGTTGCCTCCACGCAGGCCCACCATGCCCTGCATTGTGCTGCTCCCACCCTATGCTTAGCGAGGTCGTTCCTCAGACGCCACTGACACGTGCCGGACTTGTGTTCCTGGCCGAGTTTGGCGGACCCGGCCATCTAACTGTAACAAGCCACCCCCAGAACTCATGGCTTCAACATCCACACCTCTGCTCAGGGCTAACGCTCGGGCTGGGCTCAGAGGGCAGTTCTGCCAGCCCTCCTGGGGCCCCACATGGGGCTGCGGTGGGCTTGGGCAGTCCCTGGGCGGGGTTGGCAGTGGGCACTGGCTGTCGGCCGTGGTCAGGGCGGCGCTTGAAGAGGCATCACGAGAGTGCACAGCCTGAAGTCAGGCCCACCAACCCAGCTCTGCCTGTGTGCGTTCCCTGGTCCCCCTCCCAGGAAGCCCACGGTGGAGGTTGCCACACCAGGTGTGGGTGCGGGGCGGTGTATGGGCTGCAACGTCTACCCCCCACATCTGTCCTGTTAGCCACAGATGCGACAGCTGTGCGCATTCCCCATGGCCACCTGCCAGCCCTTCCACAGGTGCACTCTCCTGGCCCGGCTTGCTGGCATCACCGGTCCTCCTGCCGCCCATGCCTGGTGGCGGTTTTGCACTCCTCTCTTTCCTGCTGCGTATGTGAGCGGCGGGGAACAAAACGCTGGGCCTCTGAACAGCAGTCCAGGTGAACCACACGCACCACGTCACGCCTGGTCAAGAGGCCTTTTTATGTTAAAATTATTAAGGGTTTTTCTAACAGAAGAAGTGCTCATTGTAGAAATTGTGGAAAGGAAAGTATCGAGGACTGAAAACCCCAGGTGTCCCCCCACGCCCAGGGTCAGATCTGGTTCGGTCTCCAGTCATCCCACAGCACCCAGGGCACCGAGCTGGCCCCCGCTTGTTTTGGTGAGTGCCGCCGTTTCTCAGCCGGCCCACGGACACAGAGTACCCGCTGCCTACACGCCACGCGTCACAGACCAGTTCACCAATTGCCATGGCGGGCATTCAGCGTCCGCCTGTGTTTTCATTATTGGTGTATACTGTTCAGCAATATCCTTTTGGTTTTTTTTCCAGACAGGTCTCCGTCTCTGGCCCAGGTAGAGTTCAGTTGGGTGATCATCATAGCTTGCTCGCTGCGCCAACTCCAACTCTGGCCTCAAGCTGTCCTCCTGCCTCAGACCTCCCGAGTAGCTTGATACTACAGGCACTGCACAACGCCCTGCTATTTTTCTTATTTTTTTTTTTCGTAGAACAGGGTATCCGCGGATCTTGCCAGGCTGGTCTCAAAAACTCCTGAGCGCAGCGACCACTCCTGCCTCGGCTTCCACAGGGCTAGGATCACAGACGTAAGCCACACGCCCAGCCAGCAAAATATCCTTTATCAATTTGTTCACATCTCTGAATATTTCCTTGGTTAGATTCCCAAAGGGCTGAGAGAGTGAACATCTCAAGGCCCTGGTACATCCTTCCAACTCTACAGCCACCCCTACCAGGTCCCCTGGCCAATTCCCTCCTACCCCCATCCGGTTCTGGCCGTCAGTGCCCAGGCCCTCTCGCCTCGGTCTGTCTTGAGATCCCTAGGAAGCTCGGGACTCCGCCCTTAGTTGTCATGGTTGTGACTGTGGCATTCTCTGGTAGAACAGGCCGTGTCATTGAAAGGGGTTTGCTCCCTGGCGTCTCCTGAGGTAGGATGCGTGGCACGGTCTGTCCAGCCGCTCATCACGAGGGAAGGCTCCGCTCCTGTGGCCTGCTCAGGAGTGTCCGTCCACAGGCCACGGAGCCAAGGGCCAGGCCTCCAGGCTGAGATAGCCCTCGCCCATGCATTTAGAACCAGAGGTGTTCACCACCGTTGTGTCCCCAAGTGCTGTCTCAGAGGGGTGCTCATAAGGCCTTTGTGCCTAGATAGGGCTGGAGGAGTGGGGCCAGGTGTGCTGGCCAGTGTGGGAGACTTGGGGCAGTCCAGGAGGGAGTGTAGTTCCAGCTTCCTGATGAGACTGTGGTTGTGCCTGTCAGCACTTCACTAAATTGGGCCATCTACTAATACAATTCCTAAATGGAACGGATTCACTGCGCCCTGTCTAAACACCACGTGATTTGAAGCACAACACACTTCCTTAGTTGTTTGCATCAGCGTACTCTGACTGCCACTGTTCCACCACCTCTGGGGCAGGCGCCGCTGAATGCCTGGTCATGGCTTCTTGAAGTGAAGATATGGTGTGGTCCAGATTCCCAGCACGTTTCAGTGTCCACGGGACGACGTGTAGGAAATGCTGGCGCCGGGCTGTATCCCGGCTTGTTGCACGAGCATCTCTCTGGGGTGGGGCTGGGCACTGGTTAGCCTCTTCTCCGGGCTAACCTGCCGTGTCCGACAGCCACGGTGTAGACCCTCGGGGAACAATGCCCCCTCAAAACTCACTCAGTCTGCCTGCGTCTCAGTAGTTGGTACACTTTTTTGCTTATATTTCATTCAGCAGTTTCTTTTTTAAATTAAATTACAATTTGAAGCAGTTGATCAAAACTTTATAAGATTAAAGCAAAACTCTGCCTTCGATGGCTGTCCCATCTACGCGGCCCAATGGGGCGTGGCTGTGCCGGGACTGTGGGTGGGCCTGGGCCGGCTGTTAGGTAGGGTGTCAGCTGCGGGGACACCTCACCTCCCCCCCCTGTGGGAAAGTAATCCTCAGAGACTCACTTCAATTTAACACCTAATTATGACAGGTGCTAATAAGAGCACTTTGGGTCATGAGCTGATTAAGTCTGTAATCAAATTGTGTAAAGCAGGGCCCCAGGGAGTCCACAGCGCCAGGTCTGCTCAGTTCCACCCTGCTCCCTCTGCAGGAGTTGGGGCTTCCCGGGACACGGCCAGCCAGCAACTTCTTTGATGTCACAAAGATCAAGTCTGAATGAAAGAGAGGACACAAATAGAACCCTCCTTCTCCCAGGAACCAGCTATGGCCAGCGTTCATCACCCCGGCTCTCCTGGGCACTTCTGCGGGTGGGTCTCCCTGCCCTGCGAGGCAGCTTTGCCCAGCCGGGATGGTGTTGCTGAAGTGTGCCGCGGAACCCTGGGTTTCCAAGCACAGTCGTGGCCACTCTGGGAGCCACCCCTCCCTGCTCATCGTAGGGCCGTTCCCTGCTGCTGTCTCCCGGGCACCATCAACACCGTAATGCTCTCGTCCCCCACTTATTCATCTCTGTGCTCTGACTCCTCTCGCCTCCAACTCCTCCTCCCTTTTTAAAACCTTTTATTTTTGAGCTAACTGTAGATTCACGTGCAGTTTAAGAATATTCAGAGAGATTCCATTAACTTTTTACCAGTTCCCCCAATGATACATCTTGCAAAACTACACATAGGGCCACAATCACAGGAAATGGGCCTCATCTATCATGTTTACTGCACGCGTGGGGCGTGTGGTGCATGTATCTCAGCACTTAGTTCCATGCAATTGGGCACATGTGTAGATTCCTGTAACCCCCCTCCAGTCTGTCCCCCACAAGATCCCTGGTGCCACCTAGGTAGCCAGAGACCCTCCCTGCTTCTCTCCCTCCCCTGCTTGCCCCAGCCCTGAAACACACTCCCCTATTCTCCACCCATCTTGTATTTTTTCAGAAGGTTCACGGGAATGGACACAGTGACAGGGAGGCATAGAAATCACACCTTCACACACGCCTTACACCAAGCTGTGGCTGTACGCCCTCGGCTTTCTCCTTACCTAGAATGAAAGGAAATGGTACTAGCCCCCTACGTCTATTCATATGTGGTTATATTTACGTTTATGCCTGTCTGCTCTTGTTCTAAAAATCTTTTTTCAGGTCACAATGTGACCTGTAGACCATGTTGATCTTACCAGCAACTGCGGGGCCCCAGTGGTGCCACCGGTGGCCGAGCTCACTTGCCTCGCCTGCCAGGTGCCACTCTCTCTCTGGGCTGTTCTTCTAACAGCAGGAGAATGCGTTGACTTCGAGATCATGTAGATACCGGTTTGGGTGAATTGGTGCAGTAATCAATATGCATCGGACACCAAATGTCCCTTCTGTGAGAATGCTTGTTTTTTAAATCAGCAAGTTTAGTTGGAAATTTTATTTCAGTAATGTGCATATTTGGCTTTATATACAATCACTGTATGTGTTAATCCTGGTATTGTCCATCAAAATGCCAATGCAGGCGGGGTCCTCAGAGCATATGCTCTGCTGCGGAGGTGCAGGCTCGTGCGCGTGTGTTTTGAGGGCTGAAGAGTGTGGGGCTCTGTCTGTGGACCTCCTCAGGTTTGGCTGCACTAGGAACGATGCACAAAATGCCTCGGGGGCCAATGCCGTCGGTGCAGCGCCTGTGGGGGCAAGCCGTCGGCCAATTGGGGGAAGCTCTCTACCGCAATGCAAAACAAGGGGCCAACTGTGGGCCTCAGCAGCAAAATAATTGCAAGGCACCGGCCAGCGGCCCACGGTCAAGGACAGAAGACTCCGGCGGCTCCCCAGGCGTTGAGAGAACCCTGTAGGCCCCAGGCCTGGGAGCTGCGCAGGGAAAATGCCCCCAGGACGGCCGTGGGGCCTGCGCCTCCTGTGGCTGCCCGCCCAGCCTGGACACAGGCTCTCCCCAGACACAGCCAGATGCCCTGAACTTGACCCCCACGGGGCCTGGGGGTCTGCCTTTTCTCCAGCGAGGTCTGGGCTGTGCACAGGTCATAGTTCACTGGCACGGGGGGAGGTGGGCGGTTTGTGTTATATGTTTTATAACGTGGTTTTCTGAGTCCAAAGCAGAAACTCCGTATTTACCAGCTCAGAGCCGTAACCAAGTTATGAATCATAAGATTCTAGAAACGGCCAGCCCAACACATGGGAATTCCCGGGGAGTTACATAAGCCTGGAATCTGGCCTGGGGAGCTCGATGCCGAGTTTAAGTTTCAATCAAATCTCAGAGCCCTGAGAGCGCCTGATGGAGCAACAGAAAGCAGGCGTGCTGCCTTCCTGAGGGACTTGGCAACATGCCCATCCTGGCTTCAGGCCGCGAGGAGCCCTCTGACGAGGGGTGCAGACTCTCTGGGGACAGGAAGGCCCCCGCCTGGGAGGCCACCTGGGCTTCTGATGGGCTGCACGCTCTTCTAGGATTTGTCACCTGCCAGCGTCCAGGCGTCCTGTGGCCCCCTGGGGAGGCTGTGGTGCTTTGGGGACTTGGCTGCCCTGTGCCGGATGCTGAGGGCTTGGTCTGCTGGGGCCACCCATTCCCCTGAACCCCTGGCTACATCCTTTGAAGCCACAGGCTGGCCCTGGGGTGGGCACAGGCCGCAGCCTCCGTGGCGGCCCTTGCTCCTCCTCCTCCCTCACGGCCTCTCCTGCTGAGTCTCATCCA